>CM061273.1:31593333-34181666 GCA_030848825.1 Tadarida brasiliensis | reverse complement strand
TCACCAGTTCGATTCCGGGTCAGGGCACATGCCCAGGTTGTGGGACAAATCCCCAGTGGGAGGTGGCCGGTCAATGTTCTCTCTCATCTATGTTTCTATCTCTCTCTCCCTCTCTCTTCCTTTCTCTCTAAAATCAATAAAGAAAAAAAATTTTTTAAGTCTTCCCCCAAATGTGATGTCTGATTTTTGTAAAAATTTGTTAGTTTGCTTTGTTTTCTTGAGCTAGTATATCTTATTATCGTTACTTTATATTCTTCCCTGTCATTAAGAACTCAAAAGTTATTTAAAATGAGCACGCATAATATTTCATTGCATGACATTTCATTGCATGCATATACCAACATTTTATACCAAAATTTATCTTGAACCATTATGTTACTTAGGTCAGTCCATTCAGATCATTCTAACTTTTCTCTATTATAAATTGAGCTGAGGCTTGAAGGATGATTAGCCAGGAAAAGAGTGTAGGGGTGGGGTTATTCAGGCAAAGAATAAAAGGCCCACACTTTCTAAAATATAGATAATAGATTAATTGAAATATTCAGTAGTAATGATAATAGTAAGTAACACGCAGCACGTACTGTGAGCCAGCGATGTTCTGATTCTTTTATAGAGGCTGATGTATTTCATCCTACCCTCTTTCCCCCCGTCACACAGTAGGAAACTGAAGCACAGACAGGTAAGTAATCTACAACTCATCATGATAGATTTGGAAATGACGCCAAAGAGGTCTGGCTCCAAAGCTTTGTAATTAGGATGTAAAATGTCTCCCAGTGTAAACAGTGGAATCCATGGGTTTCTCTCTTTTCCCTAGAAAGCTAAGACAATTGCAGTGGTTTTCCTTACTGTTCTAAATAGTAACCTCTGCGGGGGCCGTGGGGTGCACCCACGCTTACAATATTCCACTCGGCCCTATGATTTGCAAGAAGGGGAAATTGTGCCTTGCCAAGTTGAAACCTCATTCATAAAAAGCAGAAAAGAGCCCTTCACTTCTAAGAAGTTATATGGCATTCAGAGGGCTGAATCCTGGTTTTCAGGAAGTTTGAAGGTAGCAAGAGATGTGGCCAAAGAGGGAGGCAGAGGTCAGGTCACAGAGAAGCTTCCGTTTCACGCTGGAAACGATGCAGTGTATCTGAAGGATTTTCAACAGAAAGAGACAGAGACTGATTTGCACTTTAGCAAAGTCACTCTGGATGCTGTGTGACTTTGGGACAGCTCTGAGAGGCAAACTGGAAGAAAAGCCAGTTGCTAGGACACTCTCACAGCTGTCATGGAGAGACACGGTGAGGGTCTGACCTAACACAGTAGCGGTGGGGATGGTGAGAAGCAGATACACTTCATTTCAAAATGCAATAGAGTTGGTGATTGAATGCAGTTGTTTTCCCTTATCTCAGGGGATACATTCCAAGATACCCCAATGGATGCCTAAAACCTCAGATAGTACTACCCTACATATACTACAGGGGTGGGCAAAAGTAGATTTACAGTTGTTTGTGTGGATAAATACATAGTACAAGAATAAACAATAATAGAAGAATAAATAACACAAGAATAAACTCTGCGTTTCATGTACTCACAACTGTAAACCCACTTTTGCCAATCGCCAGTATGTTTTTTCCTATACTACATGCATACCTTTCCACTTGAAGAAGCACTTTACGGCTTCTCTTTGGCATATCCCAGTCGCCAGCATCACTACGCTTGCACTTGGGAACCATCACTAAGTAGAATAAGTGTTACTTGAACACAAGCACTGTGATACCAACAGTCACTCTGATAACTGAGACGGTTCCTAAGTGACTACCTGGCAGGCGGTGTGTGCGGCGTGGATACACTAGACTGAGACGTGATTCACATCCCTGGTGGGACAGAGCAGGACAGCACACAATTTAAAACTTATGAATTGTTTATAATTGAATTTTTCATTTCATGTTTTGGACCATGACTGACCACGGGTAACTGAGACCAAGGACAGTGAAACCGCGGATAAGGGGGGACGACAGTAGATGAAGGAGGTGAAGGGGAGGGACAAGCCAAGGGTGACTCCCTGGCTTCTGTCTTGGAAGCTGGGTAGAAGGGGATGTCTTTTAATGAGTATATGATACAGGAGGAGCAGAGGCACAGGGGACAGGATCTAATCCATTGCCAAGATGTGTGCTTTGGTCTACTGTACACCTACAAAAAATGGCCAGAGGAGAATGACAAGAACTCAAGATAGAAAAGCAAAGAGAGGGGGCTGCATGGAGACATTGTCTCTCTAGGATGCTAGGAAGGGGACCCCAGGACATTGTTTTTACCTACATGAAGGGTGGAGCCAAGCCTGCTGCAACCCGACTCTGGGCCACACCTGAAAGGAGGAGGCCAAAGCTGGACCAAACAGGGCATCGTTTTCAGTGAACCCATCCATGGAGCCACTGGTATCGAAGGGAGAGAGCTGAGACTGGCGCCTGGGGAACTGGAACTGCAGGGCCAGAAAGAGAAAGGAAACCAATCCAGCAGGGCCAGGCCTTGGGAAACAACGAGAAGCTGAGCAGAGCAGGACAAGGCAGTGATGTTGCAGAACATGGGTTGTTCCGCCAGAATTCCCTGTACTCAGGGCTGGGGTGCTCTGCTGGACTGAGGTGGGGCCTCAAGAGGCTGGAATGAGCCAGAAAGCTAGGACACAAATCAAGCCCCTCCATGCTGACGGATCCACGGTGTTGACGGCTGGCTATTTCTGCCACCACTGCCTAAGACATCTTGGTCGATCCCCAAAGATCAAGACCTTGACTCCATGGCCTTTCTGACCCATTCCTTCCTGTTACTATCTCACCTCCATAGTGGGACTGGGACATAACACATACTGTTAATTAAATCAGTGATTTATTCATTCATTCACCAAATATTTATTAAGCTCCACTATGTGTCAGGTATATAGTTATCACTGGAGATACATTGCTAAATAATGCACGCAGTAAAATATAACACTGACCAATGTTATCTGCATGATCCTGGGCTAATCATTTCACCTGGGAACATCAATTTACCACCCAGGACATTTCTAAGACCCTTCACAACCAATTCAACATCCCAAGGCTCCCTCACATTATTCATTCAACATACGCAGAGTAAGCACATACTTTGCATACAAGCATGTTATTTTCCAGTTCAAGGAAAAACACATAAGACAAAGGGCTATTTCCTGGCTTTAGGATTGATATGGAAAATCTTACATATATAATTACTAAGATAGAATTTTATATTCAATAAATCACCTTTATTAAAAACAACAATATAAGAAATAGAAGCTATGTCAGAAAATTCATCAAGCCATAATCATCATGTGCTAGGATTTGGTTTAAATTCACCCAGATGACATGGTTTTAAAGCCAACAGTACATGATCTAACTTTTTTGAAGAGAAAACTACCTAAATAATGCATATGACACAATGTGGCAAGCGCTGTAATCATGGAGGGAGAGAGTAAGGTCCATTATCAGAAAGCGGTCGATTCAGCAATTTCCTTTTCCTTCTTCTTGCCCTCCCCCACTCACAGAAGCCTGATCTCAGAAACTGAATCACGAGTATGAAGGGAGTTCCCTCCAAGAAGTAAATGGGGGAATGCTATTCAGGGTATCATCTGAGCACTGGGCCGGAAGCATTGTCTGTGGTCTAGAGTTTTCAATGAAACAAGTGAAAGACTCCATTTATGGAATTGACGGTAACAAGGGAAGACACCCAGATGCTAAAGCCTCAGTGAAACTGGCCATTGCCCTGAGCTTATCTTTGCTTCTCCACCCTCAAGTCCAGCTTTAGCAATCATAGGGAGGGGACAGAAACACAGCCCCTGTGTTTTCAGAGAAGGGACTCCACAGACATGGAAAGGACAGAATTCCTAAGGTGTGGTCTCACTCTGCTTCTGTCTTGTTTCCTCCATTGTTCCAGCCCTTCTGGGGGGAATTCTAAGCCCTCTGGTTTGGCCCCAATTTCGCTTCATCGTCTGTATTTGCTCCACCAGCGTGCAGGGACCCGGATTGCCCTCTCCTCCTGACCCAGCATTTCACACCTGTGACTCTGCGTCAGCCAGACCTCTGCTACCTCCCCACCCATGTATGTTCAAACCCTGTGTAGCTTTCCAGACCCAACCAAAGCTCCATCCCCCCCGTGAAGCCTTCCTCAGCCCTCCCAAGGGCGGTCATTGCTTCCCCCTCCTGGCATTCTGAGCTGACATTTATTTTTCTCCTAGGAATCTTAGCGCTTTCTGCTAAGTGCTGTGGTTACCTGTTTATAGCTTTCTACCTGCTCCTACCAGACCAGGGGCATCTAGAAGACAAAGACCATTAAAAAGAACTAAATGTGCTTCTCATTATAAAATGTGATTTATGCTTAGTAATTATGTAACAATAAAATGTAAAAAACACACACAGACCTGACTGAGAAAGTAGGCTCTTTCCACACCACTGAAATTACGAATCGAAAAGAATAAGAGAAGAAAACTGCTTTGAATTTGGCATTATTAATGTAAATATCATACAGGTTCCTTAGAAGAGTTCAGAAAAATGGAAAACAAGACTTCATTTTAGCAAAGGCCAATGGACAGAAACTTTGGTGTATTTCTCAAAACTGTTTTTCAAATTAAAATTAAACAATTGACAACAACCTACTCTCTAATCAGTGTTGTTATAAATGTTTTAAAACAAAATGTGAGCCCAGCCGGTGTGGCTCAGCAGTTGAGCATCAACCCATGCACCAGGAGGTCGCCAGTTCAGTTCCCGGTCAGGACACATGCCCAGGTTGTGGGCCTGATCCCCAGTGGGGAGCATGCAGGAGGCAGCCAATCGATGTTCTCTCTCATCGATGTTCTCTCTCTCCCGCTCCCTCTCTAAAATCAATAAAGGAAAAACAACAACAAAAAAACCCCAAAATGTGTCTGTAAATGTGTGAGCTAACTAGGAAGGTAATACATTCTCACTTCAAAAAAAAGAGAGAGAGAAAACTCCACAAAAAGAGAAAAACAAAAATACTATTTATCCATAGATGTTTCACACACGTATTGCTGCATTGGGGCGCTTATTTCCAATGCTTTTTAGTTTTTCTATGTGCAGCATTTATATATATAAACTATATATATGGTTACAATATTTGTCATGTGTGTATATAGTTGTACAATTCTTCATCATGTACAATTTTTTATCTTACTTTTTTACAACTGATGTTATTCTACTACACACCATCCAGTTTAAGGGCTTAATAATAAACAAACCAGTAGATATGTCATCATTTACTTTATTATTCCTGATTGAGGAACATTTGGGTTTCCTATTTTAGAGCTACAAATGGTGCCGGATCAGATATATCTACATGTTTGAAAGTGCTTCCATATTTGGGTTGGTTTCTTTATAACTCTTCCCTAGAAATGTGTTACCAGGTATAAATATTTGTAGGCTCCTACATATTAACACCCACATCTAATGTTTCTTTATGATCCTCAACTAGTGTATAACTCAGTGACCCTAGTCATTCAATGACTGTTAGATGAATGGACAAGTGACAGAACCATGACCTCATACTTCCTAATCCTCTAGCGGGGTTCCTTACTTCAGTTTCTTGCATCCAGCGAGGCTATGCCACCCTCCAGCACACATCACATCTACCCCACCCTCGTGCTTACAGCAGCTGAAGCAGCACAGAATTTCAGCTCTGTTGCAGGACGGAGCTGGAGAGTTCATATATAGTTTCTATGGAAAGGGACCAGCTAAGAATAGCCCTGAGTCAAGACACACTCTTCTCTCCTCCTGCTCTCGGGGGAAACCATTTCCTCACACACACGCAAGAAAGAAAGAAAAAAAACAGAACAAGTCATGAGCTGTGGGCTCAGAGAAGCTATTCTTGGATATCCTGAGCCCGTGTGGCCGCCTGAGACCCTGAGTTGTGCAATACTCAGTCTGACAACACCGCTATGCTTAAGAATTTCCCACCTCACCCCCAGATTCCATTTCCCCATCCACCAGGGCTGCCTATAAAGAGCCAGGGAGATGGCTTCATTCTGCAGAAGGACACAGCCAGCAGCGAGTGCCCGCTCCCATCTCTGCTCTCCTGACACCCGCACCTACTCTCCGTCTGCTCGGCATCATGAAGGTCCCCGGGGCTGCCCTGGCTGTTCTTCTCTGCACCATGGCCCTCTGCAGCCAGGTCTTCTCTGCACCATGTGAGTCTCTGCTGTTGCTGGGGGTGGCCCTGCTCTCTGGCCACGGTCAGACCACAACCATCTTTTCTTGTGGTCTTCAGAGCCCCTGGGAGAACTTTTTAAAGGGTTATAAAGCATCTTTGCTTTTTTTCTGCAAGGCCTTTATCTTATAAAGGGGTGTTAGCTAGCCTAGTCTCCACATCTGAGAGCCAGGGTGAGGGTAGGGGAGAAACAGTCCCATTTTACAGATGGCAAAGTAGGGACCTAAGCAAGTGAGTTTACCAGAGGTAGAATCCAAGTCTGGTTACCTAGCGGTGGTGTCCTTCTTCAACGAACTCATTTTCGGTCCCCCCCAAGAGCTCTGTCCCTTGGATATCTTAGGAGATATGTCCAAGGTTTCTCTTTTGCTGAGGTATGGCTTCGTGAACCAGACAACATTTCCTGAAGGGAGATGAGGTTAGAAAACAGTCTACGTGGATGTCTGGATCACAAAGAGAAAGCAGCGCCCACAACGGAGACTCAAAGAGGAAGAAGGAAGGCTACAGACAGAAACAAGGACAGAGACAGGGACTTTCCTAGGCAAAAATGCCCGCTGCCTCTGTGACCTCGTCTCCAGCCTGTGCCCTGAGCAAGGCTGTCTTCCCCCATCTCCCTCACCCTCTCAGGGATTAGCTCTCAGATCTCACCTTTTCTTCTGAACTATGACTCAGGCTCATTCTGTCCCTTCCTCTATAGTTGGTGCTGACACCCCGACCGCCTGCTGCTTCTCCTACGTCTCCCAACAGACTCCCCGTAAATTCATAGCTGACTATTATGAGACCAGCAGCCAGTGCTCCAAGCCCGGCATCATGTAAGTGCCAGTCTGCCTGCCCACCCCTGGGAGGTAGAGAGGGTGTGGTGGTGGGGGGGGGGGGCAGTGCCCAAGGGCACTATCAACCATGCAGGACCCAGGTCTCTGAGGTGTGGCCCGACCTGGCCAGGGGCTTGCGGAGTCTGGGTGGGGGCAGGCCCAGCGCAGAGGGAAGGGAGGGAAGGAGGAGGCAGCGGCAGGGTCCTCTGCGGGGCTCCCTGAGTCAGTGGGAGCAGCTCTCTGGACTGAGACAGGCAGAGGGGCCCTGAGAGAGGGAGCAGGCCCTGAGCTGCCGGACCCACAGAGTGTAACCCTCCACTGCTCCCCACAGCTTCCAAACCAAAAGAGGCCGGCAGATCTGTGCCAACCCCAGTGAGGCCTGGGTCCAGGAGTATGTCACCGACCTGGAGCTGAATGCCTGAGCGGCCGAAGCTTTGCAGAACCCAGTGCACCCGGTGGACCAACCGGAAGCAGGGGCCTGAGGCTGGAAAACACCCCTACCCCTCCACAGCTACCTCTCCTGTGGGCTGGTGGTTACCAACACCCACACTCTGGGACTCTTCCTAACTTAAACCTCAACTTATTTATACTATTTAAGTTTTGTAATTTATTTTTAATGGCACACTGTGTTTGGGAGTATTTGCTCCCAGAGATCTCAGGACACCTTCTTCACCACCCTCCCCTCCCCCTTCACTTGCACTGTGATTGGTGACAGTTGAGTGACTGTCATCTGTTTGTTCTGGGCAAAGGCGGTGCCAAAGCCACCAGACTGATGTATGTGTATGAAATGTTTCTGTTCAATGCTGTGTTCAACCTAAAGAAATAATAAAGATGTTCTTTTAAAGAGTGAACTGGCCTTGAGTTTGTTTTTGTTTATTTGGCAAATCAGAACCACTGGTTGAAAGGGATAATAGGCAAAGGGTAGGACGATGTGACATGGAGGGAAATAGGGAGAGATGGAAGGGGACTGTCACAGAGAGACTCTGCTTTACACATTTCTGGAACATTGAAAGTATTAATATTTCATAAATCAAATCATATTGTACATGCTCTAGGAGAATTCACTACTCAAATGGATACCATTAAGAAGGGTACTTGTGCCCGGCAGGTGTGACTCATTGGTTGAGTGTTGACTCATGTACCAAGAGGTTTCCGGTTCAATTCCCAGTCAGGGCACATGCCCAGGCTGTGGACCAAATCCCCAGTGGGGGGCATGCAAGAGGCGGCCAATTGATGTTCTCTCTCATCAATGTTTCTATCTCTCTCTCCTTCTCCCTTCCTCTCTCTCTCAAATCAATAAAGAAAAAAATATTTTAAAAAAAGAAGCGTACTTGTAGTACATATTGATGATAAATCAAGCTTTCTTAATAAAAATTACTAACATATTTGAGACTTACTCTAGGCTGAGTGTTTTTAATGCAGTGTCTATTTGATCCTCACAGTAAAAAAGTATAGCTTATTGACAGAAGAGTAAACTGGGGCCGGGGCTCAGAGAGGTTAAGCAACTTGGCCAAGATCACACAGCAAATGGTACAATTGAGTTCCCAAACTAGACTTTGATATAACTACAGACTATGTTCTTAACCAGTAGCCAAGTTGTTTCCCAAAATGCAATCCACCTGTACTCAAATCACAAGCAATAACTGTTTAAACCTCTCACATCAGAATTTTTAGATGTGGACCTGAAAATCGATATTTCTACCAAGCTTATCGGTTTTTCCACATGCATGTTAATAGCGGAGAATCACTGAAATAGTCAAACGGGATTCACCACTTTTCCAAATGCAGTGCATCGCTGCATATGGTAACAGGTATATTGTACTTTATTTTCCTTGAACCCGTGCTCCACAAAATGAATGGCTAATGTTAAAGGAACACACAACCAGCCTACGTGTGGAGCAGGATTCTGCTGACAGGTTCACTGAGAACGCTGTTATTTAATAGATGGATTGCCTGAGTGATAGTTATAACTACAAGAAATGTACACTAGCTAGGGTCCTTTTTTTTGCCAAAGAAGGAGAAATTCAAAAGATTTGTGGGAAACCCAAACATGTATTAATTTTTATGAGCTATGATTACTTTGTTTTGTTTAAAATAGTCTAATTTTATAACCCAAATTAGTTTAGAACTGTAGTGGTCAAACTCTTTAAAGTACAGTTAAATACTCCTATTAAGCAAACATTAAAACACACATACTGGCCCAGCCAGTGTGGTTCAGTGGATTGAGCATCGTCCCATGGACTGAGCGGTCCCGGTTCGATTCCTGGTCAGGGCACATGCTGGGGTTGCAGGCTCGATCCCCCTTGCAGGAGGCAGCTGATCGATGTTTCTCTCTCACAGTAATATTTCTATCTCTCTCTCTAAAAAATCAATAAAAATATATTTTGATAAATAAATAATAAAATAACATAAAATGCACATACCATTTGACCTAGATATCATTGGCCCTGATTCCATCTCTAGGAAACTCTTTTGTAGCAACACTAGCAAAAGACAGGAATATATAGGCACAAGGATATCCTTTGCAGCACGGTTTATAAACAGCAAACAAATGGAAACAACCATCAGTGAAGGATTAAAGCAGTCTATGATTGAGATGCTCAGTGATGGAATATTCTGCAGTCGGTAAAAAGGATAACACACATTTATACCTATGGAAAGTGTCCATAATTTTATGCACGAAAGGTATATGTTTACATTGAATACATGCATACATACTCTACATGTATGCTACAGAACGGTATGTATAAAATGCTATTACTTTTGTTTTTATTTTAAAAGCCATGTCTACATATATTTGCAAAAGCAAATATTTAAAAAGATACATATCAAATAGCTAACTGGTTTCTTAGAGGAAATGGGATTAATATATATTTTTTTAGGTATGGGTACTTTTCCCTTTTATTTTCTTCACTTTTTTTAGTTAGATTTATTTTTCAGTGAGCATGTATCATTACCCTACCCTCTTATGGATGATATTTTATCCATCAGAACCTTGTCTGGTTGGGATTCTGAGCTGACACAGAGAAGATAGAGCTTGGCCAGTCATAACAGTCTGTATGCCATAACAGCTTTTATATAACAAGGGCAATGCAACGAAGAAGTCCTTTTGTCCAAGGCTTTCATATCTCACACACACAGAGAGGCTCCTTCCAGGCAACACTTTACAATCCCCTTGCACTGAGGGTCCCGTTCCTCTAACACCATTACTGTGGTAAGTGTGAAGGCACTGTCAGGAGAATGGGGGGAACAGCCTTGTCTCAGAGGAAGCAGTGAAGGTGTCCCCTCACTCCTTGTTGGCTTCCAGCATCACGAGACGAACAAAACCTGCTCATCTACACTGAACTGTTTCTCAAGTCCAGCAACCCCAAGCCAAACAAGCTTAACCAGTTCAACATTCCCGAAATACAAGTGTTGTGAACAGAGTAGCAGAGCAGACCCCTGGGAAGAAAAAGGAAGAATGGGGATCGCATTGTTAACCTGTATATAGGGCCTTTCAGAGTCTGAGACGTGACTGAGATCCTCGGTCAGCCTCCCGGTTGACCTCCCTGGGGAATGTCCTCCATGGTCCATGCGTGTGCTGGGGAAGAGCCCTTTTCTGGGGGCTGCACGCCTCCTGTCATGTGATTTAGGACTCTGGGCTTTGCCTTAGGTGTTGAGCAATCACCGGCCATTTGGGGCTGGTCTTGTGGTTTCTTTGGTGATGTAACATCCTTCTAATAGTAATAGGTTCCTGAACTCTTTGCTTCTATGGGCTAGACAACCAGAAGCAGAGAGCTAGTCCAGTCCTACATCTTGCATTTTTAACCGGGGTTGGGAATATGTGCTTCCTAGCGCGGGCTTCAATACCACAGTCACCCCGGCACCCCTACCTCCTAGCCCTCTGGCAAGACACCTCTGCCTCCATCTGGGCCCCTGCGGAGGTAGAGCAATGTGCAGAGTGATGGATATTTGATGCCCAGCACAAATATTTCCTAGGAGACAGGGAGTTAGGGCCACAGGAGGACTCCCAAGTTTTCTCCTGCTAAGTCCCACCTCCCTGCCTCTGCTAGCACTACCTTCAGCTTGGGGTCGAAATTTCTGTGTTTACAGCCCTGGACTCCAGATACTGGCGACGGTCGACAGGTTGGAAAGGCCTTTCTTGGCAAAGCTGATTTTTTTTTTCCTTTCCTGACTTCAGATGAGCCCGTTTCAAAGTAGCCTCCACTTTAGTGATGGGTGTGAGAAGGAGCTATTATATTCCAATATTCAGAATCTTACCTGCCAAGTTCTTTAATGTTGCAGCCTTAGTATTTGGCACAGGGCCTAAGCACCCAACAGACGACAGTTCCACCAACAGCTGCAAGCCATGTAAGAGCGGTTCTCAAAGGTGGTGCCCAGACCACAGCATGAGCGACACCTGGGGACTCGTTAGAAATGCAAATTCCGAGCCCTCCTCCGTCCTTCGGAAGGTGGAGCACAGCAACCTGTGTTTTAACAAACCTCCAGGTAATTCCCCTGCACAACGACGTTTAAAAGCTCCTTCCATTTAGCAAGGTGCCCGCCAAATTCCCTCCTGCTTCTTCAGTCCAGACAATCCCACCCTTCAGTCCGGGCTGGTACTTGGAGCAGCCCCTGTATCTCTGCGCGGACACAGGACTGGATCTCTCAGGATGCTGGTAGTTTCAAGGAGGAAAGCAAACAAGCAAACCTACCTCAAAGAGGCTTGAATAAAGAAGCCTATGGCTCTAAGACTGAAGGGGGGGGGGCACTCTGGCTCCAGGTCCTATTTCCTTCTCTTTCTGATCCCCCTTCCATGTGAGAGTTCCCGGATGGCTGCGGGTACCTACCAGTGGGATCCTTGTTCATTTTCTTCAGGGAACAGAGAGGCTGTGTCCACATTGGGAAAAAATCATAGGTTCTCTTGGATTTGACTGACTTAAAGTCAGAATCCCAATTCCTAACCACCCACTGTGGCCATGGGATGGGTTCCAGTGATTTGCTGAAGCTAGTCAAACCACATTCCGGGATTGTGGGTTGGACGCATTTCATATAAACTTAAAGTCTGAGGCTTACAGGGAAGAGTGGCTTCTCAAAGGAACTAGAGGTTTCTGGCATCAGGAAGGATGTAGAACAGATGCTGGTCAGGAAAAACTATTTTCATTATAATGTGTTTGTCTTTTTCCTGTGGGTGTTTTTCCTCGATGTATGAAGGACACTGACACTTTGTATATGATGAACATGTCTTCTCCTTGGCTCTGTAGATGAGAAACTCTTAGTCTTCCACCTTCCGTAATTATTTGTACGAAGATACTGACTCGTGTATTTCCTGTTGTCCTGTAAATGACTATTGCCCAAATCGGAGGCTAAAGAGACATTACGCTCTTCGTGGTACCAAAGTAACCACCAGAAAATGAAGCTACATGTCAGCCCCGGGACATACCAATTAAGGTAGGACTGGCCCGGCCAGAAGCACCACCTACCTTGCTTCATACAAGCAGAAGACCGAGCACGGGGGAAATTTAAGAACTCTCAGAATAATGAGTCGTCACTACTGAGATTGCCCATATTGAGGAAGAGAGGGGAGTCCTTTAATATTAGGTGGCCAAAGGGGTATATGACAGGGGACACCTCCTACTTGCTACGTCTATTCTCCTTCTTTCCTGGGACCAGCATCCACCAAAAACATATTATATGGAATTGACCACATCCCCAGATGGGGTGGGTCCTGGTTAAGGTAAGCCAATTTGTGATAGAAACAGACTCATGGACACAAAGAACAGACTGACAGCTGTTAGAGGGGAGGGGTGTTGGGGGCTGGGTGAAAAAGGTGAAGGGATTAAGCAAAAAAAAAATTCATAGACACAGACAACAGTATGGTGATTCCCAGAGGGAAAAGGAGGTGGGGGAAGGTAGCAGAGGGTAAAGGGGGGATAAATGGTGCTAGAAGGAGACTTGACTTGGGGTGATGAACACACAATACAATACACAGATGATGTATTATAGAATTGTACACCTGAAACCAATATAATTTCATTAACCAATGTCACCCCAATAAATTCAATTAAAAAATAAATAATTTTAAAATACTGTATCAGCAATACCTAAAAATATAAACAAACAAACAAAAATAAAATAAGCCAATTTGTATCTTTGGTTTTTTAAACGTATCATTATAACATAAGCCTGTCCCACGTCATTGTATGGTTTGTCAAGGCTCCCTAACAGCCAACCGAGTGAAGATGCCATCATTTTCATGGCCATTTCCATGTCGTACATGATGTAAATTGGGTCTAATTTTAAATTGCTCTCAATGTGCTGGGACCAGATAAATATTCTTTTGCACAAACCTCTTCTCTACTTTTGAACCTCCTTACATAGGAAATAGATTCCTAAACACGAATTATCTTGGGCAAAGGCTAAGATGATCTTAAGGTTCCTTATGCACATCACACCCATATCCCACACGGCGTCACGCCCTTCTCTGGTGTATATCGGGGCCCTTGACAGATCTCTCGAATGAGCAGGTATCTGAAAGGCTGCCTGCACTCATGACTCCTGAACCGGGCTTGGCGGATACAGTATGGCCCTGGTGTGGTTTCAGCTGGGTTGTGCAACTCTGGACTCATTGGCATCATCACATATATCGTGTCTGTGTGGTTCCAACAGCTGTGGAACAGCAGAGAACTTGCTGCTGTGCTCGGGGAAACTGTGACCAGAGAGGTCTAGTGAGAAGAACCCAGCTAAGTGTTATGCCAGGGTGACATCAACATCTCACCTCCTCATGATGTGGAAACCACTTCCCATCAGCAACCCCGCTCAAGTGAGTGCTTGGAAACTATTCTTGAAAATACCCTGAGCCCTGTGGTTACCCAAGACCCCTCTTGCACGTACAAATCAACAGGCACCACTATGCTTACAAACTTCCTTTTTCATCACCCCCAGTTTCCATCTCCCCATGGTCCAGGGCTTATCTGTTAGAGTAGGGGACATGGCTTGGACTCCGGAAGGCGGCTGGCATCACAGGTCTTGGGCCCTCCCTCTCTGTCCTCACGCCTCCTGCTGCCCTTTGCTCTTGTCCCTCCGCTTTCTGGCTTGGGTCAGAACATATCACTGATGTCCTAGGGATAGAGGCATCCAAGTGAAATGAAGAACTTCTTGAAAAGTTTTCAAAATTCCCTGGGCTATCTCTTCAGGGGGCTTTTCTTTTCAAGGCAGTATTAGGTTTCTGTTCTATTTCCTCCCTGGAAGGCAGGGTGAGGGTGGTCTCGGTTTAGGAATGCTTTAACTGAGTGCATTTTCAACAGCAGGCAGAATCCAGCTTCACCTGCCTCCTAGGGATCAGCTGAGTAATAAACTCACCTAGCGCCACGTCACAGGGGATTTACAGAGACAGCGTCTTGCTGGAAATATCTCTTCCTAGACCAGATGAAGTTTCCCAGATAGAACCGAGGCAGACTATTCAACTATCTGCATTCCCTGCAGAGAGAGAGAGAGACCAAAGTTAAGATTAGAGCAAAAATAAGAGAGGGAGGCAGTGGTCCAAGATGACGGCATAAAAAGAGCCTGAATTTACCTCCTCCCGCGGACACAGCTGCACATGGAACAATTCTCTAAACACACCCTGAAAACTAGCTGAGCAGCTGTTTCACATCTGTAAGCAAGAAAAAACCCACAGGGAGGCAGTCAGGAGGGGCTGAGATCCATAATCCTAATGGGAAGGAAATTTACAATCCCAGAGCGTCTCCGGGGAGTGAAGGGTCTGTGCCCAGCTGAGAGACAAGCCCCCCAAAATCTGGCTTTGACAACCAATGGGCTGTGTCCATGAGACCCAAAGTCCCAGCGCAGAAGCAGCCTTCTGAAAAGCGCCCGGATTTTACATCAAAGAGATTCACCTGCTGATCTTAGAGCCTTGGCCTGAAGGGCCAGGCCTCCTGGGAAACTCTGGGGACAGAAGCCCTGGTGGAGACATTGTCACGCTCTCCCTCTGCCTTACTGAAGCTGACACTGGCAGGTGCCATTTTTCTTCTTTCTGGTTTCTTTTCTCTCTCAGCAGGTGCCATCTTTACCCTCCACCGGGGAGCACCATCTTTGCACTCTCCCTCTGCCACGCTCCACAGTATCCCCCCGAGGGGCGCTTCTACACACATCCAGTGCCCTGGTTTTTGCAGCTGCCACCCGAGGGCTGCCCCCTGAACACCTGGCTCTCGTGGCCGGAGGAAGGAAGGGACTTGAGTGCCCGGGTCCCTCTTCCTACAGGATGTAACAATCAGACTGGAACAGTGGGCTCCCACTCCCAGGGCGCTGCACAGACAGCAGAGGGGAATACAGGCAGTCTCTCCATGACAGAGGCCTGCTTGCTTGCTCTGGGCTTTGGCCTGAGGGGCAGGCTTCGGGTTGGGCACACATCTGGAGGCTCCAGATGCTCCTAGGGAAACTAGGCCAGGGGACACCATCTTTGCACTCTCCTTCTGCCTCACCACATCTCTCTGGTATCCCAAAAAAGAAGCCCTAATTTTTGTGACTATCACCCAGGGGACACCTTCAGATCACCTGGTCTGGTGGCCAGCAGGGCTTACACTTTCGATCCCACTGGACTGTGTATATTTGCATTCTTTAAAAGCTGCTGCCTGAAATTAAAACAGCAATGAGATAGCACCTCACACCTGTCAGAATGGCCGCCATCAACAAATCCTCAAACAACAAGTGCTGGTGAGGGTGTGGAGAAATGGGGACTCTAGTACACTGCTGGTGGGAATGCAGACTGGTGCACCCACTGTGGAAAACACTATGGTGTGACCTCAAAAAATTAAAAATTGAACTGCCATTTGACCCAGTGATCCCACTTCTAGGAATATACCCTAAGAAGCCTGAAACACCAATAAGAAAGAATATATGTACTCCCATGTTCATAGCAGCACTATTTACAATAGCTAAGATCTGGAAACAGCCCAAGTGTCCATCAGTAGATGAGTGGATAAAAAAGCTGTGGTACATGTACACAATGGAATACTATGCGGCTGTAAGAAAGAAAGATCTCTTATCCTTTGAGACGACATGGAGGGACCTGGAGAGGATTACCCTAAGCGAAACAAGTCAAGCAGAGAAAGACAAATATCACGTGATCTCACTTATTTGTGGAATATAATGAACTAAACAAAATGATGAACAAAATAGACCCAGAGACATAGAAGTAGGGTACAGACTGACAAACCTCAGAAGAGGGGGTGGGGGGAGATAAACCACAGAACTTGTATGCATGTATGCATAACCAATGGACATAGACAACAAAGCTGGGGACGGGGCAGGGGGGATGGGGAGGAGGGTGTCAATGGGGGAAAAAGAAGAAACATCTGTAACAAAAATAAATTAATAAAAATAATATTTAAAAAAATAATAATAAAAAATAAAAGCTGCTGCCTGAAGGTCTGGCTTCCAATCAGCCTGAATCTAGGTGCTGACTGAGACCCCCATCACCCCCTTTGGCACCCTGCCAGGTATTGGCTCACCCCGAACAGCTGAGGGCTATTAAAAATAAATGAGCCCTGGCCAGTTTGGCTCAGCAGTTAGAGTGTCGGCCCGCGGACCAGAGAGACCCGGGTTCGGTTCCCGCTAAGGGCACGTACCTCGGTTGCAGTTTGTCCCCGGCCCCGGTTGGGGTCGTGTGGGTGGCAACCACTCGATGTGTCTCTCTCACATCGATGTTTCTCTCTCTCTCTTCCCCCCTCTCTCCCTCCTGCTCTGTCTGAAGATAAATGCAAAAATGTCCTCGGGTGAGGATTACAGATAAATAAATAAATAAATAAATAAATAAATAAATAAATAAATAAATAAGGCTGCTTGCACAATCACAAAGGTTCAAGAGGCAACCAAGAGCCAGGGCAGGGATAAAGGACAAGGTTCACCTCCTACCCAAGGCCACTCCGATACTAGGAGAGGTGGCTGTTTCATCTAATACATAGAAACCAACATAGACAAAATGAGGAAACAAGGGAATGTATTCCAAAGGAAAAAACAAGATAAAACTTCAGAAAGAAAAAAAAGAAACAGGAGGAAAAAATGGTCAACTGAGAAATCGCCAACTTCCAGTTCTCCTCATCCCCGAATCCTCACTACCTGACAATGCTATCCCCACCTTCTTTCTTCTGCCTTTATCACTGGGCAATGAAAAATGGCACAGGCTCAAGCTGACCCTTCCCCCAGCACCGGCTCAGGCCCCTGAGTATCTACTGCTTTTTCCAAGTTTCCCCAGCAGATCTCTAGCAAAACGACAGATGGCTACCATGAGACCAGCAGCCAGAGCCATGTATGGGCTGGTCCTCTTGCCCATCTTGGGGGAGAGGCGGGACATTTAGGGATGCAGCCAGCAGAACTTGGAGTAGGGAGCAACCTGCAAAGGTATCAGCAAGTGAATGGAAGCCATTCTAAGAAACCCAGAGCTTTGAAGGGCTGATCTGATGGCAGGAGACAGGGAGAGGCCATGGAAGTGTTCTGAACCCTGGCCTGGACGGAAGAAATTGAGGAGGAAATGATTAACAGGGGAAGGAAGTGGACTGACCCTGCGCTTCCCTAGGCAGGAGGTAGAGGGCAATGTGAGACCAGAATTTCCCTGCCGATTCCTCAATTTTTATAATTATATCCCTCTTCAGAGATTCCAAAGTAAGAGGCCAGCAGATCTGTGCCAACCTCACGAGGTCCTGGTGCCAGTACATCATTGACCTTGGAGCTGAATCCCTGAGTGACCCAGAAGCAACAAGAAACCAGTTACATCTGTGGGCAGATTAGGGAGTAGGGACCTGAACCCAAGAAATGTTCCTTCAACTCCTAAAGCTACCTCTACTATGGGCTGGTTGTCAAGCAACCATACTCTTAATGTACATTTTAATTGATTTAGACTATTTTTTTTTATTGTATTTCCATGTGTTCTTGACTGCTTGCTGGGAGAGACCCCACAGCATGACCCCCCCTCCTCCGCACCTCCAATCACACAGTGGTTGACACATACTCAGTGTGGAGGTGAGTGGTTATATTTAGCTTGTTCTAGGGGAACTTGTTCCAAAACCATCAACCAACAAATATTTATAGACTATTACTTACCACTTCTGCATTCAGTTGTGTGAAATAATGGAATTTTTCAAAGTAAACCATTCTTAATTTTTTAAAATTTTATCAAAATATGTGATTCTATAGAATCATCAATAGTGATTTTATTGGTTTTATTTTGTTACAAAGCCAGGATGTCTGGTTGGGGAAAAAAATGATAGGGGACAAAAATCTGAAAAGGGGAAATGAGCAGAAGGGAAATTACAATAATATCTGTAACTACATAAAGACAGCCTCTTTAATAAATGGTGTTGGGAGAATTGGACAGCTACATGCAAAAAAATGAAACTAGACCATCAACTTACACCATACACAAGAATAAATTCAAAATGGATAAAAGATTTAAATGTGACTTGTGAATCTATAAAAATCCCAGAAGAAAATGTAGGCAACAAAATTTCAGACATCATACGCAGCAGAATTTTCACTGATACATCACCTAAGGCAACAGAAACAAAGGAAAAAATGAACACATGGGACTACATCCAACTAAAAAGCTTCTGCACAGCAAAAGAAACAACCATCAAAATGGAAAGGGAACCCACTGTATGGGAGAGCATAATTGCCAAAGATACATCAGATAAGGGATTAATTTCCAAAATATATAGAGTGCTCATACAACTCAACAAAAGGAAGACAAAGAACCCAATTTAAAAATGGGCAGAAAAAAAAATAAAATAAAAAGCCCTGGCCAGTTTGGCTCAGCGGTTGGAGCATCGGCCTGTGGACCAGAGAGTCCCGGGTTCGGTTCCCGCTAGGGGCATGTACCAAAAAAAAAAAAAAAAAATGGGCAGAAGACCTAAATAGACACCTCTCCAAACAGGACATACAAATGGCCAAGAGACATATGAAGAAATGCTCAACATCACTAATCATCAGAGAGATGCAAAGTAAAACAACAATGAGGTATCACCTCACACCTGCCAGCATGGCTGCCATCAACAAATCATCAAACAACAAGTGTTGGCGAGGGTGTGGAGAAAAGGGGACTCTAGTACACTGCTGGTGGGAATGCAGAGTGGTGCAGCCACTGTGGAAAACACTATGGAAAACACTATGGTGTTTCCTCAAAAAATTAAAAATTGAATTGCCATTTGACCCAGTGATCCCACTTCTAGGAATATACCCTAAGAAGCCTGAAACACCAACCAAAAAGAATACATGTACCCCCATGTTCATAGCAGCACTATTTACAATAGCTAAGATCTGGAAACAGCCCAAGTGTCCATCAATAGATGAGTGAATAAAAAAGCTGTGGTACATATATACAATGGAGTACTATGCAGCTGTAAGAGAGAAAGATCTCTTATCCTTTGAGACAACATGGAGGGACCTCAAGAGTATTATGCTAAGCGAAATAAGCCAATCAGAGAAAGACAAATACCACATGATCTCACTTATTTGTGGAATATAATGAACAAGGTGGGCTGATGAACGAAATAGACCGAGAGACATAGAAAGGAGTATGGTTCAGACTGACAAACCTCAGAGTAGGGGGGTGGGGAGGATGGATGAGATGAACCAAAGAACTTATATGCATGTGTGCATAACCAATGGACATAGATGACAATGCTAGGGGGTTGAGGGGTGGGATGGGGAGGAGGGTGTCAATGAGGGAAAAAGGAGAAATATCTGTAACAAAAATAAATTAATAAAAATTGAAAAAAATAAAATAAAATAAAAATATATCTATACATATATCTGAAAGTTAAAAATAAAATATTTTTTTATAAAACTGATTATTTTATAGAAATATTATGTACCTAGTGTATAATGTATATGTACTAGGTAAATATTTTCTTTTTTAGGTAAATATATTTTGATACATATTCATGCACTTAAGTTTATTTTTCACATAAATCAAGCTTCCTTAAGAATTATGCATTGTCCTTTAAATCTTAACAATTTCACCAAGGGCTAGTACTATCACTGGCCTCATTTGATAGAAGGGAAACTGTTGGCTCAGAGAGTTGAAACAACTTGCCCACTGTCATGCAGCTAATAAATAATATAACTAAGATGCAAAACTGTGCCACTGTTTCTCAGAGCAGCCCAGAACCACCTGGGATGGCTGTTTAAAATGCTCACAGTAGCCCTGCTGGTGTGGCTCAGTGGATTTAGCGTCAGCCCATGGACTGAGAGGTCCCAGTTCAATTTCCAGTCAGGGCACATGCCCGGGTTGCAGGGTCGATCCCCAGTAAGGGGAGTGCAGGAGGCAGCCCATAGATGCTTCTCTCTCACATCGATGCTTCTATCTCTCTCTTCCTTCCTCTCTCTCTAAAAAATAAAAAAATATATTTTTTAAATCTTTTAAATGCTCACAGTAGAACTTCTTGGATTTGGATCTGGGGATTTAGGTTTTTACCAAACCCCCATGTGATTTACATGCAGACAGAAAACCAAAAACTACTGAATTAATCAAGGATTTACCACTCTTTCCTTAATAAAGTGTATATGGTAATTTTTTTAAATATACTTTTATTGATTTTTAGAAAGAGAGGAAGGAAAAGGGAGAAAGAGATAGAAACATCGATGTGAGAAAGAACTATCCATCGGCTGCCTCCTACACACCCCCTACTGGGGATCATGCCCCAAACCCAGGCATGTGCCCTGACCAGGAATCAAACGGAGACCTCTTAGTCCATGGGTCAATGCTCAACCACTGAGCCACACTGGCCGGGCTATATGGTAATTTTTTATAAGCCCTACTTTGTCTTGTTTTAAACTATTTTTAGTATCAAAAAATGGAATTTTAGCCCGGCCGGTGTGGCTTAGTGGTTGAGTGTCAACCCATTCACCAAGAAGTCACCGGTTCGATTCCCGGTCAGGGCACATGCCCAGGTTGTGGGCTCAATCCACAGTGTGGCCAATAGATGTTCTCTCTCATCGATGTTTCTATCTCTCTCTTCCTCTCTCTCTAAAATCCATAAAGAAAAAAAATTAAAAACACATTTAAAAAAGTAGAATTATTGTAGTCAGTGTTTTTGAAGAACAAGATACTGTTTCTAGCAAGTTTTATAATTTACATACTCTTCAATCAAGCTACCTATTTCTAGGAATATATTTCAAGAAGCTCTACCTAAAGACGCAAAGCTATAGGCACATGGATGTTCTTTTTAGCCCTGCTTGTAAAAGCAATGCAAGAGAAACAAATTTATCAAAGTAGGAATAGTGTAAAACATCATAGTATAACCACATCATAAATATGAAACCACTGAACAGGATGAAGTACATGTAGATGATATTAATGTGAAACTATATATATAAAATGTACATTCAATATGTATATCGATAATCATACCATTATCTATATTATCACATATTTGTTAGCCTGAGCACTTTGAGAAAATACATCTTCTTGGAGCACCCAGCCCTGTGCCAGGTACAAGCCTTTACAGGTGCAGTGCAGACTGGACTTCAGCTCCCTTTGCCCACACAGCCTGGGACCTCTGTGGACATCAGCCCTGAGACCACCCCACCAGCTCCTGCTGTTAGAGTCCCTCCGAGCAGGGATCTCCTGTGGGGAGGATGAGCCCAAAGGGGATACTGTTAGTAATTATGCTGTCACAACTGTTATAAACTGGGTTTTCCCTAGACAAGGTGGGATATATGATTCCCCAATCTATGTGCAGGATCATTGGGAAGAAGGCTCAAGCCCAGCTACCTTCCAGAGGGTCACTTGACCAGTGGGAAACTCACTCCGAGTGGTGGGAGTGTGACAAATCAACAAGTTCATGCCAGGTAGATAGATAGATGATAGATAGATAGATAGATAGATAGATAGATAGATAGATAATAGATAGACAGATAGATAGATGATAGATAGATAGATAGATAGATAGATAGATAGATAGATAGATAGATAGATAGATAGATAGATGATAGATACAAAAACAACAAGAACACAAAAAGAAAAGTGGCCTGCCTGGTGTGATCCACCTCTGTGGAGGAGAGATCATTACTTCTCCTCCTGAAGCCCAGTGAAGGGGTCTCAAGAGGATAATTTGTAAAAATTGGAAGTGTCTGCAAGCAAAGTGACTCACTTTACAGTTGGATGCCATGGGATGAAGGACAAATTGAAGGGAGATCAGAAATTCAGAAAGAAGCACAGTTTATGGTGATACTTGAGGCTCACTGGATCAAGCTTTGCCTGAAATTAATGCTACTTCTTTTTTTTTATCCTCACCCGAGGACATTTTTTGTTCAGATAGAGTGGGAGGGAGAGAGAGGAAGAGAGAGAGAGAGAAACATCGACATGAAAGGGACACATCGAGTGGCTGCCACCCGCACGACCAACCAGGGCCGGGGACAAACTGCGACCAAGGTACATGCCCTTAGCGGGAACCGAACCCTGGTCTCTCTGGACCGCAGGCCGACGCTCTAACCGCTGAGCCAAACCGGCCAGGGCTAATGCTACTTCTTGAAGTTTCGGTTCTGTGAGCTAACGAGTTCCCTTTATTGTGTAAGCCACACTGAGTCAGCTTTTCTGATACTACAACTCAAACCACCCCTAACTGGTACAGGCTGCGGTGCTGCAGGCAGCAGAGCCTGAAAAGCGCAGTTGGCCGGGGCAGGGGTTGAGGTGGAAGTCAGTGAGGACTCCTCTAGCTAGCACAGTAGCTGGTGACCCCCAAGGCCCGTTACAGATTCTGACCAAGGCCCGCTGCCACCATGATTGCATCAAAAAGGAAAACTCAGAATGCTGGAGACTGGTTTCTTCTGGCAGAAATCAGTTAAGCCCATGAAGAAAGAGATGAGCTCACTTTGACGTTGGCTCCTCTGATAGCAGAGAAGGGCTGCTGCTGGCAAACCCAGCTGGTTGGGAATCAGTGATCTGGAAAAGCAGAATTCTCCATTCCATGCTAATGTTAGTAAAAGCAGAAATGGGAATATTTGAGACTAGGAAGGACAAAATAGAGGGGTCCATAAATGGCCTGATCCTTCCCCTCCTCAGGCCCCTCTTTTAAATATTTATCTTGTGAACAAAATGAACAGTCACGTTCTTTGTGAAGGCATAGCTGGACGCAATCAGAGGAGGGGTGCCCATCGTGGTGACCTCCATGCTGTGGCACCATGTCATCAGCAGAGGGCAGTGTGGAGACAGGAGTGGCTGCAATGGGGCAGGGGTGTGACGAGGAAAGGGATGACCAGAGCTCCCAGGGCTGAGCTGCTGAGAGGTACTCCCCCCCCCAACTCAGTTCCGGAAGTGACACTGGCTGACAGAGTTTGGGATTCTAATTAACCATCCAGCGGAACTGACCGCAAACAGACCGGGAGTTTTGAAACACTGAAAGGGAATTGTATTGCCTCTGAAACTCCAAGGCTGGCCCCAAACAGCACCCCAACAGTGGTCCTCAGACCCCCTGAGAGTTTTTACGTCACCGCAGGAGTTTTTACATTACTGATGCCCAGGCTCCACTTAAGTCCAAGGAAAGGCATAACTTTGGAGACAGGTCCTCCTATTGAAGCGATTCTAATGTGAACTCCATCTCCAACAGGAAATGGACAGACTTTATAAGGGGTATTCACCCCAAGTAGGGTTACCAGATAAGGTACAGGATTCCAAGTTAACTTTGAAGTTCAGATACACAACAAATACTTTTTGCATAAGTCTGTCCCAAATATTGCATGGAACCTACTTTTACTTAAAAAATTATTCATACTGTATTCTTCTTTGCGAACTCTGGCCACTCCAGCCCCCAAGCCTCACCTCAGATGTGACTATAAAGAACACTCCTCCAGAAAGCGGAGTGCAGAGCAGAGAGGTGACCAAGTCTCTCAGCCACCTGGCAGGCAGGCAGTCCTCGCTAGACTGTCACTAAGGTAAGCATAGGACTCAGCGCTCACTCGGTAAGCCCTCAACAAATGCTAGCCACCATTTGGAGGAGAGCTGCATTTGTGAAAATGAATTTGTGTGCACAAATATGCATCATAGAATACACCACCTTGGTATCCATTCAGGTAGAAAAGTGTCCTAGACCGTGTCAGTTATGATTTAGTTATAAGATAATATGTCAGTTTCAACTTTCTAGGAAAGAATCTCCAGGGAAACTTTCAGCATCACTAGTCTTCAGGCCTTTCTTGTGGTTTCTGCTCCTTTTCATATTTCCCTGCTTTCCCCCAAGTATTCCTCTCAGCCTGTGATTCTGGTCAGTTGGGAAAATAAAATCAATAGAGCCATCGCAAGGAAAATGCTGGTTTACCATTTATCTAAGCGCATTCAAAATTTTGAAACGCAGGGCTGGGCAAAACCATTCGACGTGCGTCTGTTGTTTGGTCTAAATCATACAATTTCTGCCGAGGCAAAACTAATCACATTGGTTGATCCACAGACTGAGCCCGAGGAGAACTAAAGAGGGTGGAATGGTGAAGAGGATGTCACGAGATGTCAGAGAAAATATTTGTTACATCACACAATTCAACAATGGAAATAAATCACAGAAGTTGAATAAGATACATAAACTAAAATTAAAGTTAAGGGGGGCCCAAGAGTATGACTGGGGGTGGAGGTGGGGGTGGAACTCATAGAAGAGATGCATTCCAGAGTCTTAGGGTCATTGCCTGGCTCAGGTGCCTGTTCCCCTAGATGTCACACCTTTCCTGTAGCTTCCAGGCCACTCAGGCATTCAGCTCCAGCTTGGGAACAGATCCCTAGACCCAGGCCTCACTGGGTCAGCACAGACCTGCCAGCCTCTTTTGGTTTGGAAGCTGTGGAGAGGAGTGGAGGGGTTACACACTGGGGGACCCTAGGCCCATTATGGCCTTTTCATCCTTCTCTGCCCCAGACATCTCAGGGCCTGTCTACAAGTTCACAAAATTTCCTCTTAATCTTGAAGTTCGCAGCCTTTCCCTGTGTCTCATATGGGGTTCCCCACGTAAAGCTGACTTCCTGCTCTCCCCCTTCCCCTCTCCTTTTGCCCAGGGCCAGGTCCTCCAGGACTCTGCGCAGGACCCAGATTAGGTCAGAAAACACAGCAGGTATCCTGCACTCTGATGGGTCTTAGAGAGCTGAGTCATCTAAGAGTATGCCTCACCCCAGACCTCCCAGTCTCCTTGCCTGGGAGTGGGCAGGAAGACTGGCCCTATGGGACACCAGGATTGGGGCACCGGCTATTGGTCTCATAGTGGTCATCCACAAATTTGTATGGAATCTGCTGGGAGAAATAAGAGGAGGAGCAGGCGGTCACAGTGTCAGCTCGAACTGTGAGACAGGGCAGAAGGACCCTAAGTCATTGTTCAAAAGAAAAGGCAAGCCAGCTGCTCCTCGAGGGTCAGGAAGAAGTGGAAGGGACAGTGCTGCTCAGGGGTGGGGAGGTGGGGACAAGAGAAGCCAGGAGAAAGTTGGCATTTCTTCTTTTCCTTGACGGTTTTATTTCTGTGTCTCTCTTTCAGTGCTTCTCATTCTCTGTTTTGGCTTTGGGTCTCTGTGTCTCTACAGGGAATTTAGTTTTCTGAACAAACTGCTTCTTTGTCCCATCTCTCAGTGGGAAAGGCCATCTGGAATTCATAAGGAGAGCCAAGGCCACACTGCTAGGAGTCAGCTGAACACAAATTCCACCTCCAGTCGGGCCTCCATTTTCCCATCCATAAAATGGGGCTCTCTCCCACTCTGTCTCCCAGAGCAGAATAGAATTGCTAAAACCCCCTAGGAAGGAAAATTCTCCTCAGGAAATTGTTGCTGAAATCCCTCTGAAGTTCTCAACTTAGAGAGTCTCAGGCTCACATCGTGGGCAGAGTGGGGGGACAGGGCAAAAGGAAGAAGGGGGGACAGGCTCCAAGAGGCAGAGCAGGTCTGGGAACAGAGGGCCATGGTGAGGACAGCGAGGGTGGCCACGGGGAACTCCATGATGCTCAGCAGCAGAGTGTGAGTTCAAGTAGAGGCCAAGGAGAGTCAGGACTGGGGGACTTGCGGCTGCCTCCTTCGGGGTCTAAGCCATGTCTTCTCTTCATAGTCAGCGTGGGGACATTGGAAGATGGAAACTTAGGGAGCCTGAAGGGGACATTTTTAATCATGGTGTTGATTGCCCTACTGTGAGTTGCACAAGCTAGGAGAACTTTGGGTCACCACAAGGGTTCAGGCTATTTGCAAAAAATGGTTTGGTTGGTTACTTGATGAGGATATGGATTCCACAGTGAGAGGAGGTGAGATGCTGGACCAGGTTAGCTGGTGCTTTCCCCTAAGAGCAGATCTGTAGATCAAGCCATTCTCCCAAGAGCTGAACCTTCTGATGCCACCCCAGCTGTCCCAATGGCATAGATAATAATGCCATGGAGTCTTGAGAAGCACTACCCAAGCTAAACCTGCACCCTGGGTGGAGACAGCAGAATCGGGGAAGCCTCAGCTACAGGAGGGGCAAGATGGAGGCTGGCCTTTCCTTTCAGACTGGCTCATTCATCAGACAACCACCGAATCGCACCATCGACCCAGGGGAGGTAGTGTAAGTGCCTGACAATTCTCTCTTTGGGTTGTAATGTGCCTGGCATTAAGCTTTTGGTTGCTGAGGTATCCCTTTCAAAGATATCCATCTTGACTAAACATATTGCCAGCTACCCGACTAGATAAAGACCCAGGCTGGCCCACCTATGAATTCCCCCTTTTAGAAAGCCCTGGGTGACCTAAATAATGACCATTTGATCAACCCTGTTTTTCCTTTTCTGAGCTTTAATTCCCACTCCTATATTTAAAATTCACCAATAAAGAGCGGATCCGCAAAACCCTAGGCACCCCACCTTGACCCCAATACAGGCAGAACCCCAGGTCCACACTCTCTTTAGTCACGACCTTGGTGTGTGGCCCTACACTTGCTGTGTACCCTCCAGGATTTGGGAGTAAAAAAACCTCATATTTTCAAAGTTCCCTGATGGTTGTTACTGAGGAGTGTCTTCCAATCATACTAAGAACCATAAAGGCCAATCCAAGCACACATTGGCTCCAGTCTGGGCAATGCATGTGGGGACTCACCACCAGTGTATGGCCCAGGTGAGTGTCCCCCAGGCATTTCTATGGATATGACAGAGTCACTATGGATAGGCTAAGACTGACACAAAACAGTCCTTGGTTTAGCTGGGCTAACTGGGGGCTAATATGAATGATGAGCCTTAATATGTGTTTACCCTTTGACCAGCAAAGCACACTCCCAGAGATCTATCCTATAGATATAAACACAGAGATGAAGAAAGTTGTATACATAATGGTGTTAGTCACAGCTCATTTGTAACAATTAAAAGATGGCCTACAATGAAATAAATTATGGTATATTTACCTCTTGTAATAATAATTAGCCCTTAAAACCTGAGACAGTAAATAAATTTAAAAAGGAAGTCCTTGTTCCTCAAAAATTCTAGAATATTTTCTTTTCTTATTGTAAAGTCACAATGGTATTCCCAGGGTGTATCTGGGAGCTCAATGATATCATTGAAGACTCTCTTCTTAAAACACCTCCCTTTCCCTCATCATTCTGTTGGCTTGTCTTTTTGGGCTTGTTACCTCATGGTTACAAAATGACTGCTACTGCTCAGACATCGTAACTTCACAAAATCTCATCCACAGGCATAGGAGAGAATCTTTCAGTAGAAAAAAAGCAATGTTATTAGTGTTTTTAATTCAACATTTTTTATATGACTTGTAATATGAATTGTAGAGTACCCCCCCCCAACATAGTAAAAGTTTATTTTTAAAATATGTAAAATACGGAAAAGAATAAAAACTTATTTTGTTTCTGCAAGCTGGGTAGACAGCAAGGGAAGTGCAAGTAAGGATGTGGGAAGTTATAGTCTACGTTCTTACTGTCTTACTGTGGCAGCTATGATTTCTGAGGCATAATCTGAGTAAAATTTCTTTCCTTGAAGGTAGGAAAAATTATTACCCAAACCTAACCACTATAACATTTTGGTTTATTTATTTTAGGCTATGATAGTGCTGTTCGTTTACTTTTCTTTTTTTTCCACTTCTTTTTTTGTGAGTTGGAGGCATTATTGTAGTCACAATATGGAGATAATTTTGTATTTTTGTTATTTATACTTGACATTATAAGATTCTTCCAAATCATTCTAGTATTTTTAAGAGTTGCCTAATTTCTTCAATCATCATTCTAGTACATTAATATTATCATCCATTATTGTAGCACCTTCGGATTAGTTCCAACTTTTAATTTTTATAAATAAACTGTACCAAGCATCTCTATGCATAAAACTTTCTCTGCAAATGATGTTATTTCCATACTATATTATCCTAGCTCTAGACTTTCCAGGTAAAAAAAAATAAGGACATGTAAGTCTCCTAATTTATATAGACACCCCACATCTAATGTATGTTCATTTCTTTTCCCTACTGTTGAACGCAGTGATGGCTTACTGTAGGGACCTGTGAATGTTAGATGAATGAAACAGTGATTTAAAAGCTGACCTCATCACTCCCACCATGCCTGTAGCCCAGGCTTCTCCAATTCCATTCAGTCCATCTGGGTCTGGATCAAACATGGCTCAGGCTACTTAAGACTCTGTGTCATCACCACATATGTCACACCTGTGAGGAACATAAATCTGTGCTGTGTGGAAAGGAAAGGGAATGGTGCAGTTCATAGATAGTTCTGTTCATGGTAAAAGGAACCAGCTAAGCTTGGTACCTTGGTGATAGCAACTCCTGGCTTCCCCCTCATTGGTTAATCATTTCCTTCAAAGCCCTCCAATCATGTTATGGTCCTTTTCACCCAGGGTGTAGTTTAAGTGTGACTTGTATGCCCAGGATGCTGTGGAATCACCACCAATGTCACCCTATGTGGTCATAAAAGCTATAGCAAGTGTCATGTCTGCCCCGTGGAAGGAATCATTAATCCCTAGATCTCTCCATGAATTGACAGCCCTGACACTAACATCATCTCACCACCTCTCACTGTCCAGAACATTTCCACACAATCAGCTACAACTATTCTTGTAAACCCTGAATCTCCACATAGCCTAGGTACCCCAGCATGCGTAATTCATGACATGACACCATGTAACAATTTCCCCTCCGTCCATCCCCAGCCTCCAGCTCCTCATGGTCTCTAGTTGCCTAGAAATAGGCAGGGACATGGGTTGGACACCAGATAGACGTAGGCAGCGGGTATCCAGTCCTGTCTTGGTTTTACCCACACTTCTCTGCCTGCCCAACATCGTTGAGGTGTCCATGACTATCTTTGTTCAGATCTCCTCACCGTGGTCCTCAGCTCACAAGTCTTATCTGTATCACAAGATTCTCTCGACCCTCAGCCTTTCTTCCCTTTAGAGTTGTGTCCCAACGCTCTGGGATGTCTAAACCATATCACTTCAGTCCCATGGCCAGAGATACCCTGAGTAAAAGCAAGGAACTTCACAGAAGTTTTCAAAAATATTCTTATTTATCCTAGTCTCTGAATCTGAAAGGCAGAGGAGGGCTAGGGCCCATTAGCAGTTGGGAAATTGAGGCCTAACTCAGTCATTAACAAGATGCAAACGCCAGGTTCAGCTGGTTCCTAGGCTGAGCCAAATGGCAGATTCTCCTCAGTTCTCCCAAGGACAGCCTCCCTTCGGGTGATTCACAGAACGACCTGTGACCAGATGAAGTTCCCCCAAAGCGATAAAACAAGGACCAACTGTTCCAATAGCTATATTTCCTCAAGAGGGAGCAAGACAGAGGCAGAGATTCAAAGCAAAAATTCAAGGAAAAGAAGACATGCTTAGCTTCCTCGGCTCCTCTGCCCTACTCTGCAGCCCTGAGCAGTGACATCTCCGTCAACATTTTGCTGGTCCCCTCAGAGGGTGGGAGAAGTTGACTGTGATTTTTCTCGGGTTCTTGATTGCCACTTGCTCATGATTAGAGCAGACAGCACACTGCCTCTCTTACTTCTTACCAGACCCATCACAGATTTGCTGATGATCACAGTGACACTGAGCCAGTGTTCCTGCCCGCATGTACTGCCAGTAGCTCTCCTCTTGCCTTCAGAGAAGCAGGGCTTGTGGAAGAGAGACAACTCTTGGGACATGGGGTGAGGAACAGATAGGCCTTGGTAGAAGGTTTGCTTTCTTTTTCTCTTCCCAACATTTTCAAAATAAAATTGCATATAAAAGTATGCATCTTGCTTGTTAACATTTAATATCAAAAATCAAGTATTGTCATGTCACTCTATTTGTTTAAAAGGCTGGTTAATGATCCATTGGTGGGTTTACTTTATCATTTCAACACTGTGCAGTGTGTAGTTTGCTGTCAATTATTTGACTTAAATAGACTGCACCAGACAACATTGCCTCTAATATGTTCCGCATTTGTGAGGCCATTTGCATAGGATAGATTATGAGAAGCAGAGTTTCTGGTTCAAAGAATATGGACATTTTTAAGTCTGTTGATCATATCCAGTGTTATACTCAGACACCACTGTAGGTCTATGGTGAATGTTTTATAAATAGACCAATTACTGGAAGGCTAATCCTTATTTTTACGATTCTTGTGCCTCCAGGCTTTCCAATTCTGTATTTTCCATCTGCAGTGTGGCTACCATGGCTTATACTGCTTGAGACTCAGTGGCATTGTTACTCATGTCACATTGATATGGTCACAACAACTGAAGTGTATCAGAGTGCTCTGCTCTGTGGAAGGAGGCTGTGACCCCTCACTTCAGAGAAAGATCTGTCACATGAAGAGGAAACAGCTAAGCATGATTGCTGGGCAAAGCCAATTCCTGGTAATCCATCTGAAGAAACAGCTTCCTCATAAGCATCCCAATCAAATCAGCAATTGAACCCTGCTCGTGTGTACCCTAAACCTCTGTAGTAACCACTGGCAACCCCGGGTTGTACAACTCACATGACATAAAATTTCTTGCTTGGGCACCTCCAAATGTCTATGTTTCCACTGCCCAGGGCTGCCTATAAAAGGAGGGAAGATAGTGCAGATCCCAGAAGGAGGCCAGCAGTAGCGATCTCCAAAGCTCCCTCTCACTTCTGCCTAAACCTCTCTGCCTGCCCCGCATCATGAAGGTCCTTGGGGCTACCGTCCTTGTCCTCCTCTGCACCATGGCCCTCCTTTCTCAGGCTCTGGAAGGTGAGTTTGTTGTCCACTTTCCTTTAGCAACAGTTGCTCCCCTCACTCTGGCCATAAGTCAGACTGGAGCATTTGTGAAATTTTCCATGTGAAATTAGAGAACCTCGAATGGGGTTTCAAAATAACACTGTTGTTTTCTTCAAGAGGGTTCACATGGAGTCTATTGATCTGGGTGGCAGGATGGGAGGTAAGAGAGGTTTTATATTGCTTTTTGGATGAGATCATTAAAGTCTAATTTGTTGGGTTATTGCAGTGAAGGTGGTGGTCAGAAAGGAAGGTTCCATAGGGTGGGGGGGAGGGACATCTGTAATACTTTTAACAATAAAGATTTTAATAAATTATTTGGATAGTAGAATGAGGTAGAATCTAGGTCTGTTTAGATGCCAATGGTGCTGGTAAGTTTTGGAATCATCTTAGCTACTCCCAAGAGTTGCAAGAATTGTCCCTACTTTCACTCAGCTACCTCATAATCTAATGGATTAGAAAAGAAATTTTCTCCAAAGAGATTTAGGAAAAGGGAGTAGACTAGAGTTTGGTTTCCTGTAGAGTAAGACAGAGGCCAAAATGAAGAGACAAACCTAAGGACAAGACTAAGGACATTCATGAGAAACCAACAAAAAAGCCAAATTATTTCCAGTTGCCTTTTCTCCCAAGCCTCATCGCTGAGCTCTGCTGTCTCTCCCTGTTCCTGCCCCTCTCAGACTTGCCTGTGCTCCTGAGCAACTCCTGTTGTCCTTGTTCCCCCACAGACCACATGGACATGGCATCCTCCTGCTGCTTCTCCTTCGTGCCCCATCGGATCCCCCGCAGATTTGTCGTTGACTATTTTGAGACCAGCAACCTGTGCTCCAAACATAGTGTTGTGTAAGTGTGGGTACCGTGCCCATCCTTGGGCGACACAGAGCGCAGGAGTCTGAATGGGGAGCAGTTCGTGGGCGCACCAGCTGGTGGATAAGGAGCCATCCTGGGAAAGCCCAGCCTTCTGGGGGCCTTTGGTGCATGTGGGACAAAGAGAGAGGCCACTGGGGCTGTTTCCTGTTGTGAAATGGGGCCTGCAGGGAGCCAGGGAAGGTGTGCCCAGAAGTAGAGGGAAGAGAGGAGAGAAAGAGAGCAGCAAGGAGGTGGCCTTAGGTTATCTCCACAAATCACTCAGAGAAGGACAGGAAGTCCCTGAGGTTTGGGGAATGATTCCTTGATAAGGAAGACCAGCCCTGAGCTGCCCACAGGGATGAAGATGAAGGGGCCACAGGTGGTCAAGCATGTCCTTACTCATCCTCTATCTAATACGTGTGCCTTCTCTACAGCTTTGTCACCAAAAGGGGCCGGCGAGTCTGTGCAGATCCCAGCAAAGCCTGGGTTCAGGAATTAATCCGCAGCATTGAGGCAGAGCAGAGTGGTCCAACTGGCATTGGAGACGCGAACTAGGGGCATGTCCCTGCAATCCCAGAAGTTCCCTGTCTTATGAGTGCGTCCCCTCTCATCTAACCACATTTTGAAAGTTTTCTTTAATGTAGTAAGGTATTCAAATATTGTAAATCGTTTTATTAATTTGATGCTTTCTCTGAGATATCATTATAACACCCTGCTATCCCTAAATCCTTTCCCAGTCAGGCATACAGCGGGTGACTCGTGTTCATGGTGATAGTGGATGAATGATTGTGCTCCTGTCTCTGGGTAGACATTGGAACAAACATATCAACAGATGCTTATTGATTGGGATAGGCCCTTTGCTCTGTTAAAATTGCCAGAATAATAAAGATTCTCTTTGTTTTCTTATGTAAATATTGGACTTATGGCTATTCTTTTGTTTGTTCTTTCGCTTGATAAACCAGTTTCATTGGTGGGAAGGAATGAGATGAAATCATTAGGGGCATCGAGTAGGAAGGGAAAGCAAGAGAAAGGGGTGAGTGTTGTTCCAAGGACACCAGGCTTAATGCCTGTGACATGTTGCTCATAGGCTGAAAAAGAAGCAAAGTATTAAAAACAAATGCAAATTTACATGCGCCAAGGAAATCCACCATTTAAATGATCACCAAAGCAGATCATTCTATCATGCATATTTATGCATTTCCATAAATTCAGCTTTCTTAAAAATGAAGACTATGTCCTTCTTAATCCTTCTGCCCTTCGCAATAGCTTCCAACCCCAGTGACGCCTGGGTCCAGGAGTCATCAGGAACCCAGAGCTGAATCTGAGGGGCCCAGAAAGAAGAAGCCAAATCCATCCATAGATTGGGGAGCAGGGACTGAGCCAGAAGAATGGCATCGGCCACTCCAGAAGCTACCTGTCTTATGGGTCTAAACCCACCTCCTACTAACCAAACATTGGAGCCTTCCATTCTTAAATTTTTATTTATTTGAGTTATTTCACCTTTATTATACATTTCCTATTTTGAACTGTGTTTTCTAATGAATGTTTCCTCTAAGAACTCACATAGTTCACAGTGATTCAAGGTGATGTTGAATGATTGTGCTGAATCTTCTCTCTAAATATTGGGCCCAATCCATCAACAAATAAGACTTTATTAATTACAAAATATTAAATATTTTATTAAATACAAAATAAAGGTTCTGGGGTGAGGATAAAAAAAAAGTAAGCTGTCGGCCCTAGTCAGTTTGGGTCAGTGGGTAGAACGTTGGCCCACGGACCAGTCTCGGGTTCATTCCCAGTCAAGGGCACATACTTCAGTTGCAGGTTCAATCCCCGGCCCTGGTCGAGGTTATACGGGAAGCAAGCAATCGATGTGTCTCTCTCACATTGATGTTTCTCTCTCTCTCTCTCTCCTCCCTCTTTCCTTCTCATTCTATCTAAAAAAAAAATCAATGAAAAAATATCCTAGGGTGAGGATTTTTTTTTTTATATCCTCACCCAAGGACATTTTTGCATTCATCTTCAGATAGAGTGAGAGGGAGAGAAGGAGGAAGAGAGAGAGAGAAACATTGATGTGAGAGAGACACATCGACTGGCTGCCACCACGAGACCCCAACCAGGGCGGAGACAAACCGCACATGCCCTGACCGCTGAGCCTAACCGGCCAGGGCTAGGGTGAGGATTTTTTTTTTTAATGGCATTATGAAGCTAAAGCAGAACCTAGAGATAATCTATAGGTTTATTTTTATTTATTTATTTATTTTATCCTCACCCAGGGACAAACTGCAATCAAGGTACGTGCCCTTAGCAGGAACTGAACCCGGGTCTCTCTGGTCTGCGGGCTGATGTTCTAATCGCTGAACCAAACTGGCCAGGGCATAATCTATAGCTTTAAATGTTTCTGTTAAAAAATAAGAAAGGCATAAAATAAATAAAATGTCTACCTTAAGAAGCTATGAATAGTTGAGCAAATTAAACCTGAAGTAAGTAGAAGGAAGGAAATAATAAGATTGTATGCAATGACACAGAAAACAGCAAACAAAAGAGAAAATTCAGTGAAGTCAAAAACTGGTCATCTGGAAAGATTAACAGCTTCTCATCCATTTCTCATCAAGTCCTCACACATTTCCTATTAGAGACCAGCAGCTGATGCTCCCAGCCTGGGGCCATGTCAGGGCCCATGCCCCTGCCCACCGAGTGAGAGAGAGAACCTGCAGAACATGGAGTGCAACACAGCCCACAAGCTACAAGGCATAGACAGGTGGATGGGGTACCATCCTGGGAAGACCCAGTCCCCTGGGGCCCCACCAGGTGTGCAGGACATGGGGCCCAGGCCCAGTGGGGAGTCGAGGAAGAGCTTCCTCCATGCAGAGGAGAGAGGAAGGGATAGCAGGAGGAAGTCAGCCCCTATGAGCAATGAAAAAATGTCTAGGCACCTTGGCTCTGAAAACAGACCATCTGTGAGATCCCCAGATCAGAGAGAGAGAGAGAGAGAGAGAGAGAGAGAGAGAGAGAGCATTCTGCTGCATTGAACTATTCCTTTTTTATATACTTCTCCCTCTCAACATTGCTTCCTCCATATAAGAGACTGAATAGGTCAGTGTCAATCCCAGCAAGGTGTAGGTCCAGAAATACATAAACAATTGGAATTAGAACCTTGAGGGGTCTGGAACCCACAAAGAAAGCGCTAGAGCCGTGAACAGATTGGGCACAGGGACCTGAGCCAGACACGGTCTCTGTGACCTCAGAAGCCCCTTCCAGACATACTCTAGGGCTCTGTTCACATTTACTTTAGATTTATGTGTGCTAATTTATGGTTCTAATTACATTTCCATTTCAAATTGTGTGCTGACTGAATGTTCTGGGAGATCACATGGCCCCCTCGTACTTCCCCTCACCGGTTTCCCTCCAGGGGATTTCGGTGGCTGCAATGAGCTGGGTCTAGGCAGACACTGTAAAAACTTCATCAAACCTGCAATATGCTTACTATGAGTACCCAGTTCTGGGTTTGGAAAGAATAAAGTTTTCCTTCTTCTTTCCTCCCTCTTCTGTCCTGGATTGCTCTCTCCAAATTTCATTAAATCCTAAATTTGAGAAGTGTTCATGTTAGAGAAGGTGTGGAACAACTGATACTCTGCTGCTGGGAGTGTGACCTGGTCCTACCGCTTTGGCAAAAACTATTGTTGTCTGGAGAGTAAAGGTGAGCCCTGCCAATCTTCTCCTACATACATCCTGCAGGTACCGTTGCATATGTACACCAGGAGCCATGCACAAGAATGCTCGTAGCAGCCCTGCTGGCATTAACGAGCCTAAAAGGGGGAAATGGAAAATGAATCATGGTATAGTCACACGCTGAAACATCAGCAGGAATGAAACAGGCATAATGCAGCTGCACGCACGGTAACGTGGGTGAATCTCAGAAGCATAATGTTAAGAGAAAAATGCCGTGGAAGAATACATGCAATAATGATTCCGTCTATATAAAGTTCAAACACATGCAAAGCTAAAAGTAGGTTGTTTAAGATTCAAATACACATGGTGAAACTAGAAGAAAAGCAAGAGTGTGCGGCAAACAATATTGAGGAGAGAGATCGCTCAGAGGGAGAAGGGAAAGGGGACCGAATGGTAGAGAGGCACATGGGGTGGAGGGTGCAGAGCTGTCTGTCAGTTGTCATTCTTTATTCCCAATCCACATTTTATGTCTACTCAATCTTAAATGAAAATAATTATAAGACTATAAAAATCACGTTATAGCCCAGCCGGTGTGGCTTAGTGGTTGAGCATCAACCCATGCACCAAGAGGTCGCCGGTTTGATTCCCGATTCCCGGTCAGGGCACATGCCCAGGTTGTGGGCTAATCCCCAGCGAGGGCCATGCAGGAGGCGGCCAATCAGTGTTCTCTCTCATCGATGTTTCTATCTCTCTCTCCCTCTCCTTTCTTCTCTCTCTAAAATCAATAAAGAAAAAAAATTTTTTTCATAAAATAAAATAAAAATCAGGTTATAGAAAAGAACATTTAGTGTGACCCCATTTTTTAATTGTATATATATATATATATATATATATAATACTATAATGATTATATAGAGAAAAATGCCCAGAAAATTAGCGAGCCTTTCCTTCTTAGATTTTCTTCAAATTTCTAGGAAAAATACATGCACCATTTTTGTTTAAAATATTTTAAATTACGTATAAGAATTTATAGTGAGATAGAATTGTTTATAATATGTCAAAGCATGGGTTATGAAATTGTTGGTTCTTTTTTAATTTGGGGGGTTGGTATGATCTCATCTAAGAAGGAAACATGCAGAGAAAAAAGACAAAGATACATTTTAAAATGTTACTATGGGATCACAGGGGATTTCTACTTACTTCTTTTTGCTTAAGTATTTCTAAATTTATCCAGCATTGCTTTTTTTCCCCCCCAACATTTACAGCCTTTATTGATAGGATATAACCATTATGCCAAAATTCATCCATCAATATACAACCTCATTTCCCATCCACAATTAATGAGAATATATTTTACTCTAAACATATAGGCAAAGTGCCAAAAATTCAAGTATAACCTTAAAATTTTAAATTCACACTTCAAATATCAAAAGAAGCAATTCCCAAAATCATGAAAACATGATAAAGTAACTACACAGAAAAAACTGGACATTTAAGTCATTTCACTTTTTCTTGTATATAGTGAAAACAGATGTATTTATAACTTCAGACTTCAGAAAGCATACTTTATAAAGTCATTATTCATTTAAAATAAACAAATGTTTACAAAGAACATTTCACTTAAATTTCATAGTTGCTTATAAAATGGTACTTGAAAGGTTGACCAACATAAGGAAATAAGAGTCCTGTCAGGAGAGATGGTAAACTATAAATATAAAATATACCACAATATTAAAAACCTCACAGGAAAATCAACAAAGATAACTTAATCTTTCTGGGGAAAAAAATGTATTTAGCATTACAGATTTAAATGTAAATTTTATATATGAATTCAATAAGGAATATATTTAAACCGTGCATTGCCACATAATCATCATCTATATTGTGTAAAACAATAAAAATGATGTAGTTTTTGAACACGTACACATCAAAGCCAAAAGGTTATTTTTTACATTTTCCTTTACTGGTAACTTTGGATACATTTTTAGGTTTTGGTTCCCAGAGGGCATTTTTTACAAATCTTGAAGCTGCACCTCTGTCCAGCTTGGCAGCCTTCTTCTTGTCTGTTGTTTCCTTGACCCTGTTCATGTATACTCTGATTCTTTCCAATTCCTGCTTTACTGGGTGTTCCTTAGAATTAACACCCTGAGTTGCCAAATAAACCCCAAACATTGAATTTAATGTGTAAGCAGAAACTAAATCCACTTTTGCTTGTTCAAGTGGGTCCAACTTCTGCAACAACTCACTTCTAGAAACAGACATCATAGTCTTCAGCATGTCATCTACAGCACCAATGGAATTCTCAAATGCTGATAAATATTCATGAATTTCTGCTGGATAGTCTTCATTAATTTCTTCTTCTGCCATTATGACCAACTGCCACATCTTTATTCAAATGTCACCTCCAGTGTTGCTTTTTAAATGATGAAAGCTTTTGTTTTGTCTTTGGAAGTGCCAAAGGTTCAATGCTTGCTTAAACTAGCAGAAGATGCTCGGCCAGTGTGGCTCAGTGGTTGAGCGTCGACCCATGCACCAAGAGGTCGCTAGTTCAATTCCCGGTCAGGGCACATTCCCAGGTTGTGGGCCTGATCCCCAGTGTGGGGCATGCAGGAGGCAACCAATCTGTGTTTTCTCTCGTGGACGTTTCTATCTCTCTCTCCCTTTCCTTTCCTCACTCTCTCAAAAATCAATAAAGAAAAAATGTTTTAAAAAAAACACAAAACATTTGCAGAAGACCCAGTGCATCTTGATCACAGCTAACTCTCTGGCACCTGGACAGTCTCCAGCTCATAGTATGTATTCAATAATTATTTATAGAATAAATAAAGGAGTAAATGAGTGAGTTAATGAAAAAATAGTGTTAACTGAACAGGTGGAAGAACACTTGGTCTCCAGTTTATATTTGTCCCTTCTCCACCCATTACAGTCTAGAAAGGGCATAACTCCCATAAGTTAAGAAGAAAATGAAGCCCCACATGGGATGGTAGATTGCATGGCTTTTCATTCCTTGCTTGAATGAAGTCCTTTCTAGCAGCTGACATGATGTGCAGTTAGAGGCTGATAGACCTGGATTCTTGGCAGGGAAAGAGATTGTAGAATACTGAAGACAAGCACACAGCAATCAGCTTTCCAAAAAGGGAGGAGGAAAGAAGATGGGAAAGATTCTCTACATATGCAATTCCTGGCGAGAAACCCTTTGTTGGCACTTTAAAAGGGAAGTGTTTACTGCAAGTCAGCATGGGTACAGCTAGGGCAAGTCAGGCTGGATGGACCCACTTCCCTCTCTGGTAGCACAAACATCTGAGGAAGGGTGGGCAGGAAAGAGCGATAGACTAACTATCTGATCTTCACTTAACAAAAGTACCCTGGTCTCATTGGCAAATACGTTCTCCCATACAGTGGGTTCCCTTTTCATTGTGATGCTGGTTTCTTTTGCTGTGCAGAAACTTCTTAGTTTGATGTAGTTTCATTTGTTTATTTTTTCCTTTGTTTCTCTTGCCCTAGGTGATGCATCAGTGAAAATTCTGCTATGTAATATGTCTGAGATTTTGCTGCCTACATTTTCTTCTGGAATTTTTATGGTTTTACAACTTACATTTATGTCTTTTATCCCATTTTTATTTATTCTTGTGTATGGTGTAAGCTGGTGGTCTAGTTTCAGTTTTTTGCTTGTACTTGTCCAATTTTCCCAACCCATTTATTGAAGAGAATGCCTTTACTTCATTGTATGCTCTTGCCACCTTTGTCAAATATGAATTGAGCATAAAGGCTTGGGTCAATTTCTGGGTTCTCTGTTCTGTTCCATTGATCTATATGCCTGTTCTTGTGCCAGTACCAGGCTGTTTTGATTACAGTGGCTTTGTAGTATAACTTAATATCCAGTATTGTGATTCATCAATGATACATCTGATAAAGGGTTAATTTCCAAAATATATAAAGTACTCATACAACTCAACAACAACAACAAAAGACAAATGATCCAATAAAAAAAAAGGACAGAGGACCTAAATAGACACTTTTCCAAAGAGGACATACACATAGCTAAGAGACATATGAAAAAATGCTCAACATCACTAATCGTCAGACAGATGCAAATTAAAACAACATTGAGCCCTGGCCGGTTTGGCTCAGTGGTAGAGCATCGGCCTGCTGACCAATGAGTCTCGGATTTGATACCAGCCAAGGGCACGTACCTTGGTTGCAGTTCATCCCTGGCCCTGGTCGGGGTTGTGCGGGAGGCAACCAGTGGATGTGTCCCTCTCATGTCGATGTTTCTCTCTCTCTCTCTTTATCTCCCTTTCTCTCCCTCTCTCTCCCTCTCACTCTATCTGAAGATAAATAGGAAAAATGTCCTCAGGTGAGGTTTAAAAAAAAAAACAATGACATTGAGTTACCACCTCACACCTGCCAGAGTGGCCACCATCAACAAATTAACAAACAACAAGTGCTGGTGAGGGTGCGGAGAAAAAGGAACCCTAGTACACTGCTGATGGGAATGCAGACTGGTGCAGCCACTATGGAAAACTGGAGTTTCCTCAAGAAATTAAAAATGGGACCACTGACTTCCGGTCAAGATGGCAGCGTAGGTAAACGCGGTATCGCGTCCTCCCACAACCACATCAAAGTTACAACTAAACTACAGAACAACCATCATTCAGAACCGCCTGACATGGAGCTGAGTGGAAGTCCTAAACTACGATATTAAAGAAGAAGCCACCACAGCGAGACTGGTAGGAGGGGCGGAGGTGCGACAGGCTGGTCCCACACCCACGTGTGACCGATAGAAATCAGGAGGGACACCTCGGCTGGGAAGGTCCTCCCTGAGGACTGAGGGGTCCCCATCCAGGTGCCCAGCTTAGGGTCCCAGTGCCAGGAAGAGAAGTCCCATAATTTCTGGCTGTAAAAACCAGTGGGAACTGAGGCTGAGGGAGGCTGAGGCCGCTGGAGCCCCCAGCAGCTCCTCTTAAAGGGCCCGCACACAGACTTACTTGGACTCGTACCCTCCAGGCTCCAGCGTGGGGAGGCAGCTTGAAAGGCACCAGAGACATATGGGGAAGAACTGAGTTGTTTGGCATTGGAGCAAGGGCTGGAGAGGCAGCTTTCTCCTGGACAGACATGCTATCAGAGGCCTTTGTTCCTTTGGTGAGCCCTTCCCTGGGGCAGCAGGCAGCCACCATATCTGGGACTCCAGCAACATGGCTCACACTGTGTGCCCCACCCTGGTGATTCCCTGAGGCCCCGCCCCACCCAACTTTCAGGCCCACCCAAGCTGTTGCCAGTTGCTTTACCATAGGATTGGCCTGTCTTGGATCCTGCTTCAGCTTTTCCTAAATTCTTTCAAACAAGCAGCATCTGGTCTCAGCGAGCCCCATACCTCTCGCTAAGTAATACATAGAAACAAACACAGGGAGGTGGCCAAAATGAGGAGAAAAAGAAACAGGTCCCAAATGAAAGAACAGAACAAAACTCCAGGAAAAGAACAAAGCAAAATGGAGATAAGCAACCTAACAGATGCAGAGCATAAAAAAGGACCAGTCAGAATGAAGGGATGCACAGTCAGAAATGAAGGAGGCACTAACTGAAATAAAGAATAGTTTACACAGATTCAATAGTAGAGTAGGTAAAGCCAAGAAGCAAACCATCGATTTGGAATATAAGGAAACAAAAAACACCCAATCAGAACAGCAAAAAGAAAAAAGAATCCAAAAAAATGAGGATAGTGTAAGGAGCCTCTGGGACAACTTCAAGTGTGCCAACATTAGCATCTTGGGGGTGCCAGAAGGAGAAGAGAGAGAACAAGAAATCAAAAATCTATTTGAAACAATAATGGCAGAAAACTTCCCTAACTTGGTGAAGGAAACAGACATACAAGTCCAGGAAGCACAGAGAGTCCCAAACAAGATGAATCCCAAGAGGCCCACACCAAGACACATCATCATCAAAGTGCAAAAGGTTCAAGACAAAGAGAGTATCTTAAAAGCAGCAAGAGAAAAGCAGTTAGTTACCTACAAGGGAGTTCCCATAAGACTGTCAGCTGATTTCTCAAAAGAAACTTTGCAGGCCAGAAGGGAGTGGCAAGAAATATTCAGAGTGATGGAAAGCAAAAACCTACAACCAAGATTACTCTATCCTGCAAAGCTGTCATTTAGAATCGATGGCCATATAAAGAGTTTCCCAGACAAGGAAAAGCTAAAGGAGTTCATCACCACCAAACCGTTATTATATGAAATGTTGAAGGGTCTTCTTGAAGAAAAAGATAAAAAAATATGAACAAACAAAATGGCAATAAATACATATCTATCAACAATTGAATCTACAAACAAAATGAACAGGCAGAACAGAAACATTCTCATAGATACAGAGAACATTTTGTTGGTTGCCAGATGGGAGTGGGGTTGGGGGAATGGTGAAAAAGGTGAAAGGATTAAGAAGTACAAATTGGTTGTTAGACTGACAAACCTCAAAGGGAAGGGAGGATGGGGGGTGGGAAGAGATAAACCAAAGAACTTATATGCATATATGCATAACCAATGGACACAGACAACAGTGTAGGGAAAGGCAGGAGGGGGGCAGGAGTGGGGAGGAGGGGGTCAATAGGGGAAAAAGGAGAACATCTGCAATACATTTAACAATAAAGATACATTTTTTTTAAATGGGACCGCCATTTGAACCCATGATCCCACCTCTAAGAATATATCCTAAGAATCCTGAAACACCAGTCAGAAAGAATATACGCACCCCTATGTTCATAGCAGCATTATTTACAATAGCTAAGATTTGAAAACAGCCCAAGTGCCCATCAATAGATGAATGGATAAAAAAGCTGTGGTACATTTATACAATGAAATACTATGCAGCTGTAAAAAAGAAGGATCTTCTACCCTTTGAGACAGCATGGAGGGACCTGGAGATGATTATGCTAAGCAAAATAAGCCAGTCAGAGAAAGACAAATATCCCATGATCTCACATGTATGTGGAATCTAATGAACACAGTAAGCTGGTGAATAAAATAGAACCAGAGGCATAGATTCCACATATAAGCAATGGTTCGAGTCAGCTTCTTCCATCCTCCTGTCCATGTGTCTCTCACATCCCCCATATCTGATGTTCTGCTAGCCAAGGGGACAAAGACCGCTGTCTGCCACCCTCCCCCTCCTGTACACACACAGTAGCCCACAGTCTGCAGGGAAGAGGCATTCATCTAAGTGTCCATTTCTCTCCCTACTTATGTTCTTAATTTGTTGGGAGAAAGCAGGCAGCTCAGCCCCTCTCCATCCACTTAGAGAAAGGGGAATGAAGTCTAAGGGGGAAAGAAACCATAGACTTTTCTTCTTTGTTTATCCTTAAAGCAACTGACAAGAGTTCATGTTAAATCTACCCACCTACTCTCCAGGACACAGCTACCTCGAGCCCCACTGGAATATGACCCACACTGTCTTGCTTTGTTGCTACCTGCAGTGCCCATGTGAATGAGATGGTGGTGAAATGGGATGCAAACTGTTGAGTCACCAGACCCAAAGGACCTGGACAATGGACCTCATCTCTAATCTCCCTCACCCTCACTCCCTTCTCTCCAGGCACCCACTCTTCTGTCTGCTCCTCATATGCACCAAGCCCGTTCCCACCTCCAGGTCTTTGCCCTGGCTGTTCCCTCTACCCAAACACATTTCCCCCCTGATCTGTGCAAGTCTGGCTCATTCTCAAAAAGCAGGTTCTAGATGAAATCAAACCCCCTCCCAGTGGGCTCCCCTGACCAACTTATTAAGCAACTTCCACCCAACCCTCAGGCACACCCTATCACATCACCTAGTTTATTATCTTCTTAACTTTTAACTCCATCCTGTACTCCCTTGTTTGTCTGTCTCCCCCACTAACAGTTGAGCACCTAAGGAGCAGGGACCTTGCCTTCCTTGTCTGTCTCTGTATCTCCAGAGCCTAGAAAGTGCCCGGCATACAGTAGAAGCTCAATAAACATTTACTAAATGAGTGAACATCGGTCCTGAGGAAGGTCTCAATATGGACACATAAGAAAGATTTTGCTCACTTAGATCACTTATGTTACATGTTCCTTTCGTGATCATGTGTAACTTTAAAAGCTTAAAGCTTAATTATATTACTCAAATGTTAACATAGCTCGTAAGTGGTGAATTTCAGGATGAAAAACAATGCCTCTGACTAGCTCATAAATTCCTGCTGTTTCCATTAAAACAGGGGTTTAAATTTTTCCTTTTAGTGGAAAAACATTTTCTTTGCAAACAAATTTACCTGGGACCCTCTCATATAAAACTGATAAAAACATGGATACTGCCCTGGCCGGTTTGGCTCAGCGGTTTGAGCATTGGCCTGCGGACCAAAGAGTCTCGGTTTTGATTCCGGTCAAGGGCATGTACCTTGGTCGTGATTCAGCTCCTGCCCCTGGTTGGGGCCCTGTGGGAGGCAACCAATCAATGTGTCTCTCTCATATCGATGTCTCTCTCTCTCTCTCTCTCTCTCTCTCTCTCTCTCTCTCTCTCTCTCCCCACACACACACACACACACACACTCTATGTGAAGATAAATGGAAAAATATCCTCGGGTGAGGATTTAAAAAAAATGGGTACTTAAATCAAAATCACGGTGACATAAACCTCATGTCCATTAGTATAGTTACTACCAAAAAAAACACCTAAAACAGAAAATAGTAAGTGTTGGCAAGGATGTAGAGAAATGGGAACTCTTGTGCACTCTTCATGGAAATGTAAAATGGTACAGCTTCTATGGAAGACAGTATGAAAGTTCCTCAAAAATTAAAAATAGATTTACCATCTGATCCAGCAATCCCACGTCTGGGTATATACCCCAAAGAACTGAAAACAGGGTTTCCAAAAAATACTTGTACACCTCTGTTTATAACAACACTGTTCACAATAGCTAAAAAAGGTAGAAGCATCCCAAGTGTCCATCAACACATGAATGGATAAGCAGAATAGGTGTACACACACAGTGGAATGTTATTCCGTCTACAAAGTAAATTATGACATACGCTGTAAAATGGATGACTTGAGGACATTGCCCAAAGTGAAATAAGCCAGTCACCAAAAGACAAATACTGTTGATTCCACTTACATATGAGGTACCTAGAATAGCCAATTTCACAGAAACAAAAAATAGAATGGTGACGTCTAAAGGCTGGGAGGAGTGAGGAATGGGGAGTTATGTTTACTGGGGATAGAGTTTCAGTTTGCAAGATTAAAAAAATTTCTGTGGATGGATGATGGTGATGATGGCACAATATATGAATGTATTTAATACCACTGAACTGTACACTTGAAAATGATTACATTGGTAAATTTTATATTATGTGTATTTTACCACAATGAAAACTACTGGAAAAAAAAATCCCACAATTGCTTCATCTGAATTTGGTGGGAGTGGGGGTGGCAGATAGCCACATCTGCCCAACCTCCCAGTAGGGTGACCAACTCCTCTCCATGTTAGCACTGGAAGTCCCACATTCCAGGAACCCCCTTCATCCCAGGCAAACCAGGGTGGTTGGTCACACTACCCCCGAGTCACTAAACCATTGTGTCGCTGTGCAGTCCAAACTCGAGGGTGACAAGATATGGTTGTATTTTATGGAATTGTGTTCCAGGGGGCACAGATCCTACTGTTGCACTGTGAATGATGCCCCAGGAGCTGTGTCAGTGGTACTGCCCTGGAGTCACCTGTAGGGAAGGGAAGGGATGAAAACACCTGCCACTTGTCCTGGCCTAAACCATAAGGCACAGACTCATTGCCCGGCCTCCGGCTCCCCCAGCTTGACCCAGAAGGAACTTGTCCATCAGCCACAGACCACAAAGCAGTCCTGACCAAGTAGAAAGCCCTGTGTACCTTCCTTGGTTGCTCAGGATCTGACCAAGCTCCCTGTGCTGGGCAGGGGGCAAGGGCCTTCAGCTCATCTTAGGTGAGGGGTTCCAGTCTAATGCTGGCTAGTGAGGCCCATCCATCTTGGGATCCCCTCCGGATCCTTCTCCCTACTCCCAGCCCCCATCAGGCCTGAGTCCACATCCCTATCCTGTTGGGTCCTGGAGCTGCTGAGCCTGAGACAGCGGCCCAGGCTCTGAACCCATGGTCCACACCTGAGGATGGGCTCACCAAGGAGGCTTAACCAGGTTCCCTGGGGAGGGGCAGGAGTGGAGGGCAGTGTCCACCGCAAAGCCCCTGGTCTCTGGGCTTCCCCCACTACCACCCCCAGGATGCAAGCGAGGATCACTCTCTGCCTTCTACTTTTCTTTGAATAAACTGACTCAGTTCTAACATTTCAGATATGTCAGCAGGCACACTTCTCAAGAAACAAAACTCTCGTGCAATCGGGGATTTTCCTATCTTGTGACTTCCTGACCAGCCACCTCTTATACTAAAAAGGAGGCTCCGAGCCTGGACTTCAAGGAGTCAGAGAACCCAGGAGTCTTCCACCCAGAAGGATGAGGGTCAGCCTGGCTCTCCTCGCTCTTTCATTCCTCTGAACAAAGAGAACACAGTGGCAAGAGGCAGGCTGCCGCAGAGAGGTATAGGTGGTCCAGAAAAAGCTGCCTGGGGGTCCCTGGAAAACAGACAGCACCGTTACCACGGGCCTCCCCCCATTCCTGGGCGGGACTCATTTCTCTCTCCTCTGGGGAGAGGAAAACCTGCCTCTGCATAGCGCCTCCCTGGCCCTTGGGTTCCCAGCAGGAGAAGCTGATCCAGGCTGTCTGCTCAGCCACCTCCTGAGGACACACAGGAGTCACATGTGAGCCGAGGCTGGGAGAGAGGAAACGGCGGGATCAAGCCATCTTCACTGCCTAGACGGGGTTCCCCAGTATTTGGATTGGTCGCCGACCTTTAAAAATTGGGAACATTTAAAAATCTATATTGCCTATTGATTTCGCAAATATGGAAGACCAAGCAGACCTGTGCCCGAGTTTCCACACAAGATAACCTTCAACTGAGGTGGAACCTGGAACTGAGGTGGTGAGTGCTGTCCCTTTAGAAAGGGGTACACTCCCCAGGTCCCAGGAGTCCCCACTGCTGGGCCACAGCCAGCTGCTGTCTGCCTGTTCCGAGGGGCGCCCAGAGTCTAAGCCCCTGTGTCGGCCTCTCTCCCTCCCCTGTGAGATCTGTCCAGTTGTGACTATGGCACAGGGCTGCCCCTGGAAGGTAGGAAATCTCAGTGAATGTCTGTGGGACACGAGAAGAGGAAGCAGCAGGTGACTCTGAGAGAGGCCTGATCTCTAGCTCACTGCCTTTTCCACCCTAACCGGGCATGGCTGCCTCTCTGCAGGGGACTGGGGCCAGGGGAGAAATGACACAGCAGGGGTCCCAGGAGGAGATTTCCTGAATCTCAACTCTCCTGAGTTGAATTTCAACCAAATTCAGAGAAGGGAAAACGCTGGCTTTACAGTCTTGGAAGCACCTACTCTGTGCCCAGTGCTGTACATACACAATGTCATTTCATCAGCCTGCATTCTTGCGGTGCCGAGCTCACTACTCCCATTTCACGGTACCGGTACCGTCAATACAGGACACGGCCCTCCTCACTGTCTCTGTCTATCCCACTCGCCAGGTGATCTCAGCCAGACTCAGCTTCCTTACTGCCCTGTGTGCTGAAAACTTCCAAAATTATACCTCTTCAGCCCAGACATCGACAATCAGGTGTCTAATCGTTTCTCAAAATTATCTGGTCCAAAACTGAACTGAACGTCCCCAAATCTGCTCGTCCTTCGTTTTTCCCATCTCGGCGAGTGGCAGCTCCATCCCTCCAGCTGCTTAGAACAAAATCCTGTGGTCATCGGTGATTATGCTCTTTCTCTCCCACTTCACAGAACTTCTACTTCATTCCATCCCAAATCTGAGCGCTCACTGCCTCTCCGCTGCTGCCCCAGCGCCCACTGGCTCTCAAGATGATTCAAAGGGCCTCCTGAGGGCCTTCATGCTTATTATCTCAACAAAACAGCCAATGGTCCTTTCCAAACGTAAGTCAGATCATTTCATTCTCCTGCTCAAAACCCCTCAATGGCTTCCTATCTCAGAGTCAAAGCCAAGGTCTTTACAATGCCTCTAAGATTCTGCCCACCAGCCCCCATACCATCTGACCTCATCTACGTTTCCCCAGCTTTCTCCGTTCTACTCCAAGGCCTTTCTGTATGTTCCCCAAACACAATGGACGGGACCCAGCCCCAGGGTTTCGTGCCTGTCCCCTCTGCCGAAATCCTCCTCCCGCACATCAGGTCTCTGCTCAAATGTCACCTTATCAGAAAGGCCTTCCTTTAACATCCTATATTATACAGCACCTCCCTCTCCCCACAATTCCTCATCCTCCTTCCCCACTTGTTTTGTTTTTAACTCCATAGTACTTATCAACTTATACTATATATTTACTTATTTATGCTTATCTGTCTTCTTGCGGTTAGAATGTAAGCTTCATGAGGGTAAACATTGTTTAATATTTATTCACTGTTCTACCCTCAGTGCCTAGAAAGTACCTGGTACAGACTAGGCACTGGAAACTATTTGATAAATGGATGGATGGATGGATGGATGGATGGATGGATGGATGGATGGATGGATGGAGTCACACAGGCTCAGAAACAAGCCTGAAAAGGGAAGGGCTGCCAGGAGAGAATTTTTGGAACATCTCTGTCTTGAAGGGCACTCCTCAGCTGGGGGATAGCCACTTGTAAGCTTCGCAGGACAGGCCCCAGGAATCAGAGTACAATGGCAGTGTACTCCCGCTGCCACTCAGGTGTGGCTCTTCCCCTTGGTTATGGGGCCGGGGAGGGGGAGCTTCTTGGTTCCGTGAGAAGCTGAGCAGATACTGAGAGTCCTGTGAATGTGGAACTATAACTGCCATGGGCTGTGCTTCTTCTCTGAGCCCCCTCCTCAGGAAATAGAATCTCCATTCTTTAAGCTGCTCAAGCTGAAGAGAGGAAGTCATCCTGGAAACCTCACTCCCTCATCCCCTCCCCATCTAATCCATCAACAAATCTTGTCAGCTCTGCCAGAATCTCTCTCAAATCCTTCCCCTTGGGCTCTTCCACCACCACCCCAGTCCAAGCTGTCATCCTCATGACCTCATGAGGTGCCTCAGAACTGAACGAGGGATTGGCAGGAACACAGAGTCCAATCAGGAGTCAGGAAGACCATGAAAATTCAGAGTTCAATTATGCAGAAAGAAATTGCAGAAGGAAATCAGCCATAACCTTAGTAGGGAATGCAAAATTCCACCCACACAGATCAAAGAGAATTATAGAAACACCTAAAGGACTGATGGACTGGCACTAAAGTGTCTTTAGTGCCAGAGGAGAAGGTAATAAATATCCTAAACAACTAAAGAAATGAAAAAATCTAGCCTAGCCATGAGGAATGTTTGCTACCTCCTCAGTGAAGGTTCTGGCTTCTGTCTACACAAGTCACACAGAAGAATCACTCAAGGGTATAATTAGAACATGGAAGACACCAACCCTTTTATTTACTTATTTTTAATATGTTTTTATTGATTTTTTAGAGAGAGAGAGAGAAACATCAATCAGCTGCCTCGTGCATGCTCCCTACTGGGGATCAAGCCTGCAACCACACTCTATCCACTGAGCCACACCCGCCAGGCGACACCAACCCTTTTAAAAACAAGTGAACTTCAAGCCCCTGTTGTCATCATGATTCTTAAATTTGAGCTCCAAGTACCCAGTCACAGTGGAGAGGAATCACCCTTGAAGTGCACAGGTCCACGTTTCAAGTCTCTTTTGGCCAATAAGCAACCCCCACTGCTGGGATGGTGATCTGGTAGAGGCCATAAATAATTGGTCCAGCAATTTCAACTTGTTTAAGATAATAATACTATACCCTAGTGGGTAAACCTCAGAAAGGTCATAATTAAACATGGATAGGAAGATGTAATGTTAATGAGTATAATATTAATACTCATATGCAAAAATTAGGAATAAGTTTGTAATCACCGGAATCATCTATATGATTTGCAATTTAAAGCATTTATAATATATTTTGATATGGCATATTAGAGTATATACCAGCTTATCCTTGTGATTTCAATATAAAATGTATAATTAAATAATTTATTTTATACTTGTGATTTTGAGTTGAAAGATGTAAGAGAATTTGGCTAAGATAACAGAATATTGGAGTGTTTAACACTGAGTTTTTTATATTTATAAATTTAATTTATTATATTTATAGGAGTGAAGTACTTTGGAAGGTTCTGAGTGTTAAATTGGACATGTATTATAGAATACTTTTAAAAGATCAACATATTAAATTATTGAAAACACAGCTTGAACTGTTTACAAAAATTTAATCAACAAAGTTGTAAATGGGACTGATTGTTTAAGGCCAGTCTATTTCACTTGATTAAGCATTAATCAAGGACCTCTTAAGTTTTGTTAGCTTTATAAACAGGACAAATGGGTAAAGCAAAAGGCTTATAGGAAGCTAGTATTTTCATTTACTGTTCTCCTGAACTAATATTCATCTAAAAATCAAAGTAACTGCAAATAGCTTCCTACACACAAGCTTAACCTGCAGACATGGAAAAACTCACGTGGATAGCAGTCATCCTCAGCCCTCACCTTGATGACCACAGTATGCTTGACTTGGTCTCTTCACTTCCATTCTTCCCCATCCCATTCATTTTCCACTGCAACCACCTGAATCTTCCGAGAGCTTCCCATTTCACCTAGAATAAATTCCAAAATCCTTATAGCATGTCCTACCAGATGCCCATATTTGGGCCTCTTCCTGTCACCTGCGGTTCATCCTGCCCCACCCTCTTCTTGTCCAGCCACGCTGATCTTATTTTTTTAAATATGTTTTTATTAATTTCAGAGAGAGAGGAAGGGAGAGGGAGAGAGAAACATCAATCAGCTGCCTCCTGCACATCCCCTACTGGGGATCGAGCCTGCAACCCAGGCATGTGCCCTGATAAGGAATTGAACCGGCAACCTCTCGGTGCACCGGACGACGCCGAACCAACTGAGCTACACTGGCCAGGGCCACGTGTATCTTATATATTTTGTTACCTCAAATGCACTATCCTCATTTTTGCCTCAGGGCCTTTGCATATGCTCTTCCCTCTTCTAGGATTTCAACTGTATCCACTCTTAGCTGGCCAACGCCACCCATCCTTTGGGTCTCGGTCCAATGCTCCTTAGAGCAGACCTGCTTTAACCGCTAGTGTAAGTTTGGTCTCCAGTCATATCGTTTAAAAACACCCAGTAACTAATCCTTCAAGATCCTATCATACTTTGTAATTACATATTTATTAAATGTAGTTATTTCTTTGATGTTTTCTCCCTCACAAGACTGGCAGTTCCCTGAGGCCCAGTAGTACTGGATGGTGAATCAGTATGGCAAACCCTTTGCTGCGAGTCCGGGCAGCATCGCCCTGATTTTTCCCTTGGCCTCAGGCTCCAGTATAGTTTGGCATAGCACCGCTGTTGATCCTGTCTTGATTTAAAGTTTTAATATTTTGTTCTTTAAGAATTTTGGGAGAGGGTCTGAGGGAAGGAGTGGACACGAGGAGTTAGCAGAGGAGGACGAGAGGGGCTAGAAAAAAGATAAATTAAAAGCAAGAGGAGGAAAGACATTCAGAAGAGGGGTCAGGCCATACACGCCATGATCTTGCCACCTCCTCCTCCTTTCCTCTGCCCCGGTGCTCTTGGGTCCAAGAGCGGGTCCAAGTCTCCCAGTGACCACGGCTCAGCTTCACGCCACAGTTCTCCCGGCAGAACCAGAGGCTGACCTAACATACTGTCTCTCTTCCATCTCTTGGAAAATCCCAGACAATGTATGACAAATTCTTTTTTTAAGACCTCTACCCTTTTCCCCCAGTTGACCTCAGGGGGTGGTGAGAAGGCAGCAGGTCCTGAAAGAGGAGGTGGGGGTGGGCACTTTCCAGAGGAGGGGCAGACTTCTGAACACCTGCCAGGTGTACAGACACAGGGAGGGGCTCTTGCCCTGACCCCCAGCCCTCTGGGGCCCAGGAAGCCTTAGTGTATAGATTTGGTAGCAGAGCCTTGCAAGAAACACAGAGGGCTAGTCTATTAAAATCACACTGGAGCCCTGGCCAGTTTGGTTCAGCAGTAGAGCATCAGCCCGTGGACCAAAGAGTTGTGGGTTCAATTCTGGTCAAGGGCACGTACCTCAGTTGCAGTTTGGTCCCAGCCCTGGTCAGGGTCGTGTGGGAGGCAATCTATCGATGTGTCTCTCTCATGTCGATGTTTCTCTCTCTCTCTCCTACTCTATCTGAAGATAGATGGAAAAGAGTATCCTTGGGTGAGGATTTAAAAAGAAAAAGCTACGTTGGACACATCAAAAATTTTGTGCGGCTTCATTTGGGCCTCTGACAGGTCAGGGTCTCAGAAGTGAAGGAGGGAAAGTCAGAACCCTAAGCAGGAAGCAAGAAAGAGTCCAGGAGTGGGGAATAGAAGCTCCTTGACTCTTAGCTTCATGTGACAGAGAAATGTCCTAGAGAAAAACAAAAATAGTTTATTGGTTTATGTTCTCAAAAGGAACAAATGCCAGGGAACACTGGCCCCAGGGCAAAGGACTCGACAGCACCCAAGGGACTGCCTCTCCCCTTCATCAGGAAGGGAAGGACACCAGCTGCTGGCCTTGGGAGGTGGGCCCACACCAGGGACAAAGGACTGACAGAGCCCCAGAGAACCTAATAGCCGCGTGAGCAGAGACATTCCTTCCGAGAAGGGAAACATCATTTCTGGAAGAAAGAAGGTGCTGGTGTGGGCTGGGGGGGAGAAAGAAGGGTGCTGGGAGGAGAAAGAATGGTGCTGGAAAATAAACATGTAAAGCCCCTACTTTGCTTTTTCTACAAAGCCCTCTTGGTCTCAAAGTCTTGACTTACTTTAAGAAATTGTCGCCCTGGCCGGTTTGGCTCAGTGGTTAGAGCGTCGGCCTGCGGTCCAGAGAGACCCGGGTTCGGTTCCCGCTAAGGGCATGTACCTCGGTTGCAGTTTGTCCCCGGCCCGGTTGGTCGTGTGGGTGGCAGCCACTCGATGTGTTCCTTTCATGTCGATGTTTCTCTGTCTCTCTCCTTCCCACTCTGTCTGAACAAAAAATGAAAAAAATGTCCTCAGGTGAGGATTTAAAAAAAAGAAATTATCTTCAAGTATTGATCACCACGTTAAGTGTTTGTGTTCGTCTACACATTATGTGAGTGGTATGAAAGCACCAAAACGTGCCTCAAATTTTATCATTTCCATGCCTTTGTCTTAAAGGGTGAGCTCTAGAATCAGAAGACATTGGTCAGAACCCCAGCTTTGCCCCTTTCTAGCTGTGTGGGCAAATGACCTCGCCACTCCGTGCCTCCGAACCCCCACCCGTAGAAGGGGTGACAATGGTACCTATCTCACAGGGTTGTAGTGAGGATACCACTGTAAAATATTTGTAAAACCCTTAGAACAGTAAGTGGCTCAGGTCTTATTACAACTATTTGTTATTACTACTTTTTCATGAATGTTCTTTCTCCTTTCTCTATATTTTAAAACGGTATACAATCTCGGTCCCATTTTTGAGGCCCAGTTCAAATGCTACTCCTTTGGGAATTTTTGCCACCATCCTTCTCTCTTCTTCCCCTGAGCTCCTCACTGGGTCCTGAGGCTCCACAGCTCCGCCTGGCTGGGACTGTCCCAGTCCTGTCCACCTCCACACCAGCCAGAATAAAAGCATTTTTACTAGAATATACAGTAGTCCTTCTTAACCTGCACGAGCTTAATTCAGAGCAATACGCCTAAATCTCCCAACAAACAATAGCTCTGGACCAAATAGCTTCACTGGTGAAATCTATCAGACATTTAAAGAAGAATTAACGCCCTGGCCAGTTTGGCTCAGCGGTTAGAGCATCGGCCCGCAGACCAGAGAGTCCCGAGTTCGGTTCCCGCTAAGGGCATGTACCTCGGTTCCGGTTCATCCCCGGCCCCAGTTGGGGCCTTGCGGGTGGCAACCAGTCGATGTGTCTCTCTCACACTGATGTTTCTCTCTCTCTCTCTTTCTCCTTCTCTCCCTCCCACTCTATCTGAAGATAAAAGCAAAAATAAAAAAAAGAAGAATTAACACATCAAACTCTTTCAAAAAATAAGAGATAGAAATAGTTCCTAACTCATTCTATGAGGCCAGCCTCACTCTGATATATGAACATATATTCCCACAAAAACTTACACATGAATGTTCATAGCTGCATTATTCACAATATCCACAAATTAGAAACAACCTAATGTCCAACAACTCATACCATTCAGCCATAAAAAGGATTTTTTTTTTTTTTTTTACAACATGGATGAACCTTGAAAACCTTATGTTAAGTGAGAGGAGCCAGACACAAAAGGCGAGCGATAGTGTGGCTCCGTTTACAGGAAGCAGCCAGATGAGGCAAATGCACAGGGACAGCTGCAGGCCAGCGGCTGCCGGGGCTGCAGAGGGAAAATGAGAATGACTGCTGGCTGAGCACAGGGAACCCTCTGGGGTGATGAAATGTTCTGGAACTAGGCAGAGGTGATGCTTGCACAAATTGAGAATGTACTAAAATGCACTAAATTGCACACTTTAAAATGGTTCATGTTTAATATTGTTATATAAATTTCACCTCAATAACAACAACAAAAAGCAATGAATGAAAAGCAAAGTTTCCTCTTGAAAGAGGAACTGTTTCTTTTGCTTTCAGCAAACTATAAATACGATCAGGCAGGCAATCTTATGGTCCGAAGAGGAAACTATCGATTAGCTTTTGCTGCCTAACAGATCACCCTAAAATTTAGTCAGTTAAAACCAGCATGAACTACAATGAGATACCACTACACACTTATGAGAATGGCCAAAACCTGGGACACAGACAACACCAAATGCCGGCAAGGGTGTGGAGCAACAGAAACTCTCATTTACTGCTGGTGGGAGGCAGGCCCAGGGTGTCAACCTACTGCAAGGTTTGTAGGTGTCAGAGTTGCCATGAAAGACCGACTTACACAGGCACCGGGTGGAACAACACTTTACTTACATAGAAAAGAGACAGAGCAAGATCAGCTACAATAGTGAGTGTCGGTCTCCATGGCCGGTGGGTACCACCCTGCAGCCCACGTAGGGCAACGATCTGAAGCGTCCCTCTTGTGCTGCGAGTGAAGGACCCCACTCTCTCCCCACCAAGAACAGGGAGAGGACTAGGGTTGGCCTGATGCCATATGTTGCACACACTTAACAGAAACAAAGGAGCACACACTGAGTCCAGAACAAAGACATTTCCACACCAGGCAATAAGCCCAGCACGGCCGTGCGGCTCTTCGTCTTTGGGTAAGGCAGAGTTCCAGCCCAGAGCCACTCTTATGTGGCCATGAAGGGTTTGAAAGACCGCATGCACCAGGCTGTCCTTCCCAACAGGCCACGTAGCTGGTCTAAGAGAGACTTAGAACATTACCTCTCCTTTGGTTAGGACGACAACCTGACCTCACGGGACTTGCTGTAGTCACCATGCATCTATCAGATGAGGTCAGGCACCTGGGATGATTTCACTTGGAAACTCAAGGAAGAGCAACCTATGCAGGGAGGAGACACAACTTCAAGCCTCTTTCCTCAGAAGGGACCTGTACATGGAGCAGCCATTCTGAGATCTCATGACCTGCCCAGGACACAGACACACGACAAATGGACGGATAAGAAAGGAGTGAGAGAAAAAGTTGAAACGAACAGCAGAAATTTCCCATAGACTAAGTGCAGGACGGAGAAAGAAGGTGGGGGGCCCTAGTGAGGGGACATTTTAGCTCAGATATACTGACCCTTGCCCTCCCCTGCCCCTGAAATAGTGCAGAGTAGCTCAGTGTGTACTAGACGAACATGCTGTGCGTGCATACATCATGGGATGAGGTCAGAGCAGCATTTACAGGCAGAGATGACAGGATATTTGGTACTTCTGCAAGGGAAGAAGCTGTGAGATGCGCTAGGCAGTATTATGAAATAATTATAATAAGCTCCTCAGCAGTCAACACATCTGAGAGATGATGCCAGCAGGGCCCCAAGCGCAGTCCTGAAGCATGGTCGGTGCCCAGTAAGCACAGGCTGCTGTCGCTGTTGTTGGCCTGGAAGACCTCCGAGGCTTGAGAAGCACATGAGGAGTACCACAGCCTGGTCCCTTGTTTATGCCAAGCTAAGTCACAAATAGAACTGCTCTGATTCTTAAATGTCACCAATGATGCTTGGTGGCAGGGGAAAAGGAAAGTAATAAAAGATTCAGGAAGTGCACAAAAGCCACTTACAAAATGCTTTCTAGATTGGGGAGGTCAAGAAATGGCAGTATATTGTGAAATCATACATTGGCTCCTTCATTTTTTCTTTCTCTGAACAAACACGTATTCAGTGCTGTGTCAGACACCTCTGTATACCACTTCCATTCTGTCAGCCCCATCTCTTACTCTGGCCACCACTACAGCAGGTTTTGCACAGACATTGTCCAGCTCCATGTAGGTATCTTTGATAGCACCTCACCTTGGCCATCATGCATACCCCTCTTTTCCTGGATCAGAGATTCTCTGATGCTGAGATGTAGGATGCCTACAGGAACCTGCTCAATACTCAGGCATGTGCAACCTGGAAGTACTGGACAAGCACTCATGACTAAAGTGACTTGGAAGTCAATGGAGAGCATTCACAGCGAAGGAGAAAGTCCGTGAGCATGTGGATAGAATGACTTGTCCTGTGGATGTCAGCCAGCCTCTCCCTCAGCCACAACAGTGCTAAGTGCAATGAGCTTGCGGACAGAGAAGCTGTGGTGACAACGATGGAGGCTACATGTAGGCCCAACAGCATTGGCTCTCTCTCATCAAGGCCAACTTAACTACTGCCACTGCTGAATGTCTGACCTTCCAGCAGCAGAAAGAGATCTCGAGTCTCAATATGGCACCTACCCTCAAAGGGAAAATAGAGCCATATAGTGACATGTTGAGTACCTTGGACCCCTGCAAGAGAGAACAATCCAACCTCAGCAGAAGTGACATTTACTCCAGATATGGATTTTCTTTCCCCATCAGCAGTGCCTTTGCCAGGCCAACTATCTAAGGACTTACATAATGCCTGACCAGACTGCATGGTGTTTGCACATTGCCTCATGCAAAGGGTTCCATTTCATAACAAATGATGTGAGTCAGGGGGCATATGAAATTCACTGGTATTACCATGTACTTTATCACCCAGAAGCAGCCAGACCAAGAGAATAGTGCAATATTAATAATTTAGCTAAGAGGACAAGAAACTTCAGTGTTGGAACCTCTCCAGAATGCAGTATAGCACTGAACTAAAAGCCAATAGATGATGCTTCCCCTTTCTTCTCCAGGCAAAATATTCTAAGATGCATTCATAGGCTTTTCAAACAAATCCCAGCAGAATCAAGTACTAACCTCCCTGTCCCAAGTTGTCCAGTCCCTCACTCATGCTCCTGGGAATACTTCCCAATTATCTAGCCTCAGCCAACTGTTTTCATGCTCTGCTTTCAGGGGAACCTAAACTAAGATAAGACCCTATTATCTGCCAGTCACTGGGGAAGCCACAGTGAACAAAGATACAAAAAATCCCTGCTCTCATGGAGTTTATGTTCTAGAAGAAGAGACAGCCATTAAAAGATTTAGAAGTAAAATAAGTAGTGTGTTAGATAGTGTTAAGTGCACAGAGAAAATTAAAGAAAATTGGGCAAGGGAGATTATAATTTTATATAGAGTGTCCTAGAAAAACTTACTGAAAAGATAACATTTGAGTAAAGACCTGAAGGAGGTTAGGCAGAAAGTAATATAGATATTTGAGGGAAGAGTGATCCAAGCAGAGAGAACAGAAATCTGAATCAGCCTGCATAACAAGCAGAGTGAGGAGAAGAGTAGCAGGACATTTGTAACAGAGAGTGAACAGGGGCCAGATCACATGGAGGCTTATAACTTATTATAAGGGTTGGATTTTACATTGAGTGGGATTAAAAAGCCATTGGAGGGTTTCAAACATGATTGAATTGATCCGATTTATCTTTTGATGGGTCACTGTGGCTACAGTGTGGAGAATGAACTGAAGAGGGGCAAGGGAAGACTAAGGAGACAAGTTAGAGGCTTTTGCAAGAATCCCAATGAGAGACAAAGTGGCTTGCACCAGGTGGAGAGAGTGGAGGTGGTGAGGAATAATAAGATGCTGGATATATATTTGAAAGCAGAGCCAACATTATTCATTCATGGGTTGGATGTGGGGTGTGAAACAAAGAGGGGTTAAAGATCAAGATTCTATGTGAGACTGTGGCCGGTTTGGCTCAGTGGTTAGAATGTCGGCCCCATGGAGCAAAGGGTCGTGGGTTTGATTCCCAGTCAAGGGCATGTACCTGGGTTGCAGGTATGATCCCTGGCCCCAGTCAGGGTCATGCAGGACAAAACCAATCAATGTGTCTCTCTCACATCAATGCTTCTCTCTCTCTCTCCCTCTCTCCCTTCCACTCTATCTAAAAAAATCAGTAGAGCCTGGCCAGCGTGGCTTGTGGACTGAGCATCATCCCATGGACTGAGGGGTCCCTGTTTGATTCCACATCAGGGCACATGTCTGGGTTTTGGGCTCGATCCCCAGTAGGGAGCGTGCAGGAGGCAGCTGATCAATGTTTCTCACATCAACGTTTCTATCTCTTTCTCCCTTCCTCTCTTTCTCTAAAAAATCAATACAAAAATTTTTAAGTCAATGAAAAAATACTTTTATGAGGATTAACCAAAAAAAAAAAAAATTCTATGTGAGGAATCACACAACCAGGTTCACACATTAGGGCATTCCCTCCAGTGGGCACCCTTGGTAATAGGCTCTCTGTGCACTTGAAAGATGGTTGGGGAGAGAAAAAAATGGTGGCAGAGTGAATGGAAGCTACACAGACTGTCTCCCGGGACCAAACTGGAATTACAACTAAAATTAAGACAAATCATCGGGAAAAACCAACTGAAAAGCAGCTGGAGAGAAGCCTTATAACCAGGGACAGAAAGAGGACTCCAAATGGAGCCTGGTAGGAACTGCAGAGGTGCAAGAGGGCAGGCTGAGCGCCCACAGACAACAGCTGAGGGCTATTTTAGTAGTGAGCAGTTCCCTCTGAGAAGTTGGGGTTTAAAACCCCAAGCCGGCTCCACAGCACAGAGTCGTGGGACAGAGAAAAGTGCCTGCATAACACTGGCTGAGAGCACCAGAGCTGAGGCTTTGCCCGGCAAGGAGAGGCACAAGGAAAAAAGGCTCTGAAGGGCCAGAGCACTAAATCAGCTACAGCCACTCACCTTGGGCTCTGGCAGAGGGAGGATGGACTGGACTGGAACTCTGTGAAGAAAGTCGGGTGTTTATGGCTCAGGGGAGAGAGCTGGGATGGAGGACACTGGGAGTTTTATGCTGAATCACTCCCTCAAAGGACAGTAGCCATCTTACTCAAAGAGCCTCTTCCCAGAGCCCTGGGGAGAAGCAATAGCCCCTCCCTCCAGAATTTAACACTACCCAGCCAGGCCAGATAAATGCAAATTGAGGCTCATTAACAGCTAGAGGCTACCAGCAAGAAATCGTCCCACCCACTGGAAATCCTCTTACCCTGTACACCTGAGAGATTTTTCATTCAGCTGAGGGCTATAACCCAAGGCTCATCAAGTAACTGAGACTAATAGCCTGCAGGCAAAAGCTAGAGGCTAACTGAACCTCTGCTTGGCCTGCAAATCTACCCAGGAAAGTAAGACTTGACAGTGGTGTTTAACATGGGTCCTCCCACACTCATCCAAACCCAGTAGAGGGAGACACAATCAGTGGAACACCAACACCCACAGGGAAAATTTGGCAGGCTCTAAAACCAACTGAGACAGCCAAAATGATGAAACAAAGAAACAAATCCCAAACGAAAGAACAAGAGAATTCTACAGAAGAAAAGATAAATTAAATGGAATTAAGCAAGATATCAGGGGCACAGTTCAGAGTAATGATTATGAGGAAGCTCAACAGCATGAGTAAAGATATAGAAACTGAAAATCAACCAATTGGAAATGAAAAACCACCAAACAGAAATGAAGGCTGACATAGCAGAAATAAAGAACACATTGGAAGGAATAACCAGCAGAGCAGAGGAAGCCGAGGATTGGATCAGTGAATTAGAATACAGGGTAGAAAAAAATCACCCAATCAGAGAACCAAAAAGGAAAAACAATTAGACCCAGAGACATAGAAAGGAGTACGGTTCAGACTGATAAACCTCAGAGGAGGGGGACGGGGGGGATGGATGAGATAAACCAAAGGACTTATATGCATGTATGCATAACCAATGGACACAAACAACAATGCTGGGGGTGGGAGGGGATCAGGAGGAGGGTGTCTGGGGGGAGAAACACCTGTAACAAAAATTAATTAATTAATTAATTAATAAAAAAGAAAAGAAAGAAAGATGGTTGCCTCCTGAGGGGAAACTCTGACTTAGAGGATTAAATAAATCTCTTAGAGAAAGGATCCTGAATAAAACACGGTCACTCTTGTCTGCCATAAACAAAAGTCGACTAGGTATTACCTCGACAAAAAGGATTTACTTGGGGAAAAGTAAGGACTGCAGTCTGGTACATGTGGACATGACACTTACAAAGAGAGAGCAAGAAGAAGGTAGTTCTTTGACAGAGGGGAAGAGGGAGTTCAGGGGAGGGGCTATTGTAACCATAGAGCTCCGTTGTAAACTTAGGAGTTCTTCCTGGCGGGCTTTCATCACCCATGTAGGATGTGAGAGCTCCTCCCACAGGCTAAGGCCTCTGTCATCATTTTGACACTCTTTTGCCTGTATCCACTGGCAGCTGGAAAACCCATGCCCTCAACTTCCTGTTGCAATCCCAGACTTTTTCCCTTATTAGAAATATCATGCTGTCAGTTGTATAGCCAAAGAGCAGCATGCTGACCTCTGCCCCGTGACTTCTGATCTTCTTATAAATACAAGGGCAGAGCTGAAGTGCCAGGGAGTCAGGAAGCAGGGAGCCCAGGAGTCCTCAGGCCAGCGCTGCTTGCACACCTGGAAGATGAAGATCTCCACAGCTGCCCTCTCCTTCTTCGTCCTTGCTGCTGCCCTTGGATCCCTGGCCCATGGATCGCAGGCCCGTGGATCCCAGGCCCGTGGTGAGTTCAGTGAACCTTCTCACTGGTGGCCAGTTTGATGGTAACTTGCAGTTGGGGAGGAGACACAGAGGGACCCCTTTGTCCTCCTGCATCATGGAAGTGAATCTGGCACTTGTCTGAAAGCAGCAGCAGTAGGGTATAGACCTCTCTCTGCAGTTTTGGTCTCGGGGAAAACTGTTTACAGATGACTTGGGAACAATTCTCTCTTTTTTTCGTGGCCGGAATTATTTGATACCTTCTCTTAGGTGATACAGGACCATTATGTGCTAGATCAAAAGAACTGTAGTAAAATTGTAAATTTGAAAAAGCATAGAATCCTACCATTTTAGAACTATTATATCCCATGTAGTGTAAAACTATCATTTAACACTGAAGAGAGGTCTATACCCCACATTTTGATAAATGAGATAAGGCAGGAACAAAAGGATAAATACTATATGAGTCCCCTGATACGAGGTACCTAAAGTAGGCAAAATCAGAGACAGAAAGTTGGATGGTGGCGGCCTGGTGGTTGGGGGAGGGGGAAATGAACAGTGATTGTTTAATGGGTACAGAGTTTCAGTTTTACAAGATGAAAAAAGTTCCGTGGATAGGCTATGGTATGGCTGTTACCATATGTGAATGTCCTAAACTGTACATTTGAAAGCGGTTAACATTTGACCAGTTTGGGCTAAAGTGCGCATCTTCTGTTCTTCCTAATAGCATTTGAACCTAATAGCATTTTGACTGTTCTTATAGCTTTGGTCACACTCTGCTTTATCTTTTTTGTTGTTGTTAATCCTCACCCAAGGATGTTTTTCCGCCGAATTTTAGATAGAGTGGAAGAGAGGGAGGGAAAAAGGGAGAGGGAGAAGGAGAGGGAGAGGGAGAGGGAGAGGGAGAGGGAGAGAGAGAGAGAGAGAGAGAGAGAGAGAGAGAGAGAGAGAGAGAGAGCGCCAGGGACCTTCCCTCCTTGTCCGTTTCTCTCAAATAGAACCCGTGACTATGATGCACCAGCAAGTCCCTCTATCAAAAGCAGGTAAACGTTTAGTTATGGCATATATTTAAAAGCAGCAGGAGGGTACAGGTCTGCTGAGTGGCTTCAATCCACCTTGTTTACAGGGCTTGGGGAAAGGGGGAGGGAATGTCTCTGAGGAAGATCAGAATGTGCTAAGGGTCCCACCTCCATAGATGACCTCTCTTCCACCTGGCTGCCTGGGAGAAGGCTCACCTGGAGGAGAGAGTGCTCTCCGATGCCTCCTGCAGGCATCAGACCCTTCCACTTCTGGGAGAAGGGTCCTGGCCCCGCTGGGGCCCTGCCTGGGTGCCCTCAGACACACAGCTCAACCCTGGGGAGAAGGAAGCAAGGAGATGCCAGCAGGTGCCGCAGAGAAGGAAAACACCCCTTTCGAGTCCCGCACCTGCTCACCCCCCTCAGCACTTTGGAGGAAAGGGGGAAAGGCTCTAGTTTTCCTCAAAAAGAGACTTGATCCTTAAATGGCCCTTCTCTTACCACAGGCGTTTACCGTCCTGCTGACTGCTGCGCCTCCTACACCCCACGAAAAATCCGATGCAAGTTCATGGAAGCCTACTTTGAAAGAAGCAGTGGGTGCCACCTGCCTGCTATCATGTAAGTGCCAAGCGTGCCGGCCATGTCTTGGGAGGGGAGGCCTGGTGGTGGAGAGATGTTCAGAAAAGCCCCACCCTCTGGATCCTGCGAGGTCAGGGAAGGCTTGTGCCCTCATTAGGGTCCTGCAGAGATGCCCCCAGTGAAGAGGGAGGCTGGGGAAGGAAGGAGAGAGCAGGAGCAGGTCTGCCCCTGGAAGCTCCCATGAGTCACTAAGGGAGTGTCAGAGGCTGAGGAAGGGTCTCAGAGAGGAGACACCCTGAGCTCCTGCAGCAGAGAGAGGAGGGAACAAGCTGGGCTGAGTGGGGAATCAAGGGGCTGGAAGGATAAGGCTCCCCATCCTTATCTGCAGAACCCTTTTCACTGTGTAATCTTTCTCCCCCTTGTTCCCCAGCTTCATCACCAAGTCAGGGCAGCGTGTCTGTACCAACCCCAAGGACAGGACAGTTCAGCATTGCTTAAAGATCCTGCAAGAAAAGAAGAACCCTACCTCCTTTGCCCATACCTCATCTCCTGGGAGTTCCTTGGCCTGAATTATTTTTTCAAAAGCAACCATTACTGTTCTGTTCTGGTTATAAAAGCTATGCACTAATAAAAAGTACCCAATCTGACATTATTTGAACTTTAAGAGGAAAAAGAAACATAGGAATTGCTGAAATTCGGAGTTGTGGGTTTTTTCAAAATGAGACATCGTGGTATAATTTTTTTTTTTTAATCCTCACCTGAGGATATTTTTCTATTTATCTTCAGGTAGAGTGGGAGGAAGAGAGAGGGAGAGAAAGGGAGAGAGAGAGAAACATCGATGTGAGAGGGACACATCAACTGGTTGCCTCCCGCACGACCCTGACCAGGGCTGGGGATGAACAGCAACCGAGGTACGTGCCCTTGGCCAGAATCGACCCTGCAACTCATTGGTCCACAGGCCAACGCTCTACTGCTGAGCCAAAGCGGCCAGGGCTCATGGTATAATTTTTAATAAGCTAAAACATAACTCATTCAAATACAGATTGAATTTGTGTCAAAGATGTACTTAACCCATTAATAAGGGAACCATACAACTGATTCTAAGATCATCCGGGGAACAGAGATGCATACAGTTCATTGGGGATGGCATTCTGAAATGTTGGCTAACTTAGAGAAAAACAGCAATATCCAATATTGCAATATTAAGTGTAAGTTTTGGAATTATCTTTTCTACTGGAAAAAACCATTTGCATCTACACTGGACAAAAATAGACAAGTTAGCATGTAGTCTCACAAAGTCTGGGCCTGATCAGTAGTAAATAGAACACCAACCAGAAGTTCATTTCCCCAGAGATGTAAGGAGTCCTGGGGGTGCCTTCCAGGCAACATAATTGAAAGGCATGCAGTCATCCTGCTGCCTTATTTCTGTTTGGGATGTTTTTTCTTAACAGATATGACTTCCTAAAAAGACGTCTTCTTGAAAGGTAAAGGACATTAAGAAAAATATTTAAAGTTGGAGTTAATATCAATCGTATATTCATATCTATTAAAGCCTATACATTTATATTTATAATTAGTAAATCTCAGACAACTGTCTCATAAAACTCAGAAGAAAGCACTGAATTCTAAACAACAGAGCTTTTTCATTTAAAAAAAAAAAAGAAAGTTTAAAACCTATGCTTCGCCCTGGCCGGTTTGGCTCAGCGGTTAGAGCGTCGGCCTGCGGACCCGAGAGTCCAGGCTTCAGTTCCTGCTAAGGGCACGTACCTCCATTGCAGTTTGTCCCCGGCCCTGGTTGGTCGTGCGGGAGGCAGCCACTCGATGTGTCCGTTTCACGTCGATGTTTCTCTCTCTCTCTCTCCCTCCCACTCTATCTGAACAAAAAATGGAAAAATGTCCTTGGGTGAGGATAAAAAAATTAAAAAATAATAAAACCTATGCTTCATTTTTGGGTTATTTACCATAAAAAATCAATAGGGGGGAAAACTGATCAATAACCAAATATCCTATGTAATAAAATGCCAAAGAGATTAAACAGGAATTCACAGTATATCCCATCCTTGCTACTAAAACAGCTCATCTTTGAAGGTTTGACGACAGTGTAGAAAGGTTTCTTTTACTCCGTCATCTGGGAGAGGAGGGGTGGCTGGGGACAAGGGAGAAAGCACAGATATATACCATTTAAACAAGCATTACAGGTGGTTTTTATGCAGGTGCTTCTAGGACCTCACTTAGACACAGCATTTTAGGAGGCGTGGGTAAATAGGTAGGCAGGCTAGCTGGTGGACTTGTAAAAGGGGGTCTCCTTAGTATATCTCAGCCTTTCTTTTTTCACAGCATAAGAGGAAATCCCTAGTTCCTCGGTTTCAAATGCAGATTCTGGGGCCCTGGCTCTGGTAGGTGAAGAGGAAGGAGTGATGGGACTGGTCAGGTGTTCACTGAGATTAGCAGAGATCTTCGTTTCTAGGGGAGGGGGTGGGCCTCTTGCCTTTGATCAGAAGTGATCCAGGGCACTGCCCAATTCTGTCTGGCCCATTGTCCCCTCCGGAAGACTCCACGCAGATATCCTCTCACAGAGAGAACGGGGCTTGTAGGTTTATCCTGGGGCCAACCCTGCACCTGACGCTCCAGAAGTGGGGACTGGCCAGGCCACGGCTGTTCTCTCCACCCAGGCTCCTTCTCCCAGCACTCACTGACTCTGATCTTTGTTACCCGGGAGCTGATGAGAAAATGCTTTTTCAATAATCTCCTTTCACCTCCATGAGGACATAAGTTTTTCCAGCCTCCTTATGTTTTACCATCGATCTGACGTATGTCCTTTATATAGAATAGAAATGTCTCACCTGATGGTCAGCTGATATTATCTTTTCTGATCCCCTACTGCTACTATGAACTTATTTTTGTTTTCATATATATTCTGTCATTTCCATGGGATTTAGGGAAGTGAAAGAGGCACGCACAGATGCTCAGGGTTCTGGCCTATATTTTGACCGTTTGTGAACTTTCCTGTTGCTCTTTTTTTTTTATCCTCACCCGAGGACATTTTTGCATTCATCTTCAGATAGAGCAGGAGGGAGAGAGGGAGGAAGAGAGAGAGAGGAACATTGATGTGAGAGAGACACATCGACTGATTGCCACCCACATGACCCCAACCCAGGCCGGGGACAAACTGCAACCGAGGTACGTGCCCTTAGCAGGAACCGAACCCGGGCCTCTCTGGTCTGCGGGCTGACGCTCTAACCGCTGAGCCAAACCGGCCAGGGCCTGTTGCTCTTATGACTACTCTGTATTCTGTTGAATTCAGAAGCTTGGAGTTAACACCAGCCCACTGAGCCCTGGAATATATGATTGAGTGATGGCAACAGTAGCTTTTGGCTTCTCTGTAGTGATTTTGTTTCAGAGCCTTGGGGGAAATGTTCAAGAGTTGATGGATTAAAACTGTGCTAGACCCAAGGGCAATGTCTGTGGTTTCACTGGGTTCTCTGGCTGATCAAGTTGTTAGCTCAGTAGAATGAAATGCAGAGCACAGACCACCTGAGCACTGTGAATAGCAGAGGGCCAGGTGTCTCCGAGTCAAGGATTTGGGTCATGACAATGGCAGCTGAACAGAAATGAACAATGGGAACCAAGACTCTCCTTGCTGACCAAGCACCTGTCAATCACAGAAGGTCTTGGAGGTCTTGGAGGAGATAAGGGCATGTTATGTCTGAGTCAACTGCGTAAGACTCACCTACTCTGTTTTCATAGTTCCTCCAAAACAGCATGTTCTTTTTCGCTTGTTTTCTGCGGTGCCTCTGCCAGAAACGCCCCTCCTCTCAACTCCTCCCAGCAAAACTCAACCCAACCCGCAAGGTTCGAGTCAGGTGCCGCCATAAAACCTTCCTCGCTATCCCAGCCAGAGCACCCACCTCCCTTTCTCTGGAATCCTGAAACATATATATTGTCCCTCAAACAGATCATTATTGAGTGACTGCTTCACGTTATACACTGCAGACATTAGAAAAACTATGAGAACAAAACAAACCAGGTCCCTGCTCTTTAAGAATATTTCAATGTACAGAGAAGAATGAAAATAATACGATATGGCATCTGTGTGTAAGAATCATATCTAATTCATTACTGAATCTCCAATTATGCAACACTGGATTAAAATGATGAAGTTTGTGTTGAGGGCAACCAGCCTGGGGCTCAGGCCTCCCCAGGCCCCGGCCAGGCTGCCCAAGGGCTGAAGAGACCGATATTTTGGGGCACACCAGATCGGAGCTGTGCTACAGGCAAACCTCGGAGGTACTGTGGGTTCGGTTCCAGACCACTGCGATGCTGGCGGAGGGTCATGCCTTTGATTTTTTTTTCTTTATTGATTTTAGAGAGAGGGGAAGGGAAAAGGAGAGAGATAGAAACATCAATGAGAGAGAGCATTGATTGGCCGCCTCCTGCATGCCCCCCACTGGGGATCGGGCCCACAACCTGGACATGTGCCCTGACCGGGAATCGAACTGGCGACCTCTTGGTGCATGGGTCGACGCTCAACCACTGAGCCACACTGGCCGGGCGTGCCTTCAATTTTTAAAAAGTACAACATGTGTGAGGTGCAATAAGATGAGATGTACCTGCAGAGATCAGGGCTTTTGAAACTTTCGCATGCATAGAAACCACCTGGGCAGCTGGTTAAACTAGATTGCTGGATGCCAGCCCCGGAAATTCTGATTCAGTAGGACTGGGTGGGACCAAAGAATCAGCACTTCTGAAAGTTCCCCAGCAACACCGATGCTGCGTGGTGAGGTGGACACTGGAAGAGGAACTCTCACTCTTGACTTTGTTGTCACTTCAATATTGCTTGCAACGTTGATAAAAAGCAGATATTTCCTTAGCAACCCAAAATAAATACATTCAAGTAATTGGAAAAAAATGTACCTTCGTTGTCTTTTCGAGGACAAACAACAAAATAGGCCAGTTCTTGACTTGTATTGGTATTTGATTTTTTTCGTGATGCTTACTTATCCAAGTTGCTTAATGATAAAAGAAATATACAACTGGAGAAAGTGTAAATATGGTTAAATAAGTCTGACAACCAAACTTGATTTCGTAAAACTAAAAATCTTGGATATTGTGCAAAATAGCTAGAAAAAAAAAGTGCTTAAAATTTGTATTAAAAAAACTAATTAGAGCTGCACAGAACTCATCAAGGCATAAAAGAGTGAATGGAAACATCCATATTTTTACTATTTTGGTTTTAGAACCATAGGCAAGCCCGGCCGGTGTGGCTCAGTGGTTGAGCGTCGACCCATGCACCAAGAGGTCACCAGTTTGATTCCTGGTCAGGGCACACGCCCAGGTTATGGCCCCGATCCCCAGTGGGGGGCATGCAGGAGGCGGCCAATCGATGTTCTCTCTCATCGATGTATCTCTCTCTCTCTCTCTCTCCCTTCCTCTCTCTCTAAAAAAAATCAATAAAGAAAAAAAAATAAGAAGAAAAATAAAGGAATTTCCTGCAAAGCTCCGGGCGACAACTTGGCAGGTAGGCTCTCCACAAAACAAAGAAGTAGACATTATTTCTTTCCAACTCACATTCTTCCAGAAACACCTTGCTTCCTTACAGTGTTCCTAACGACAGTTGTTACCATTTGATTTGGGGAGTTTAAACAGTATCATTATTGATGACAACAAATACAGAAACTTTCTAATAAATTACTATCGTGGCACCTAAGCGTGAGAATTCGGCTATTTCCTGTGAGATGTACATACTTAGACCAGCTCAATTTATGTATTCGTCCTTCTTCTAAAACACACACTTGTAAGTCACCTGCTATCTAGGTGTTCCCTGCCTTGGTGAGCCATGTAAATAGCATTCCAACGACAACAGCAAGCAGAATGGGGCACGTGCCCCCAAGAAGAGTGAGGTAAAGGCCACTGGACTGAGAGTCTGCAAGGTGGCTCTGTCCTACATCCAAATCATTTTGTGAACCTCAGCAAGTCGCTGGCCCCTGCTGAGCCCTGATTCCTGCTCAGGAAATGGCAAATACATAGGGTGCAAGCTGCACCGGACGAAACCAGCCGTCAGGCACGGCCCTCCTCTCTGGGGTGCGTGGAGCAGCTTCCAACACAGAGCTCCCGTCCACCCGCTAACCGGTGACACCTGCTGGCCATCCCTGAACCGGGCCCATTTGAGGTTCCCGTCAAGCTTCTCTGTAGTGAAAGTCAGAAACCAGGACAAGGTCCCAAAGGGATCCGCTATCTGAGCTCAGGGGAGCCCGAGCCTGCCAGGACGGTGTTGGAGGCAGCTCGGTAGGGGCTCCCGTGTTTCTCCACATACCAAGATGGTTAAGAACACAGACGTGGGAGCCAGACTGCCCGGGTTTGAACCCCAATTCTACTTACCAACTCTCAAAGCTCGGGCAAGTTATTTATGCTCTCTCTGTGCCTCAGTTTCTTCAACTGCTGATGCCAAGATTAAACGGGCTCATATTCATGACGCATTTGGGACAGTGGCCAGTGTGTCTAGCGAACGTTACATAACGTTGGTTAAAAAAATGACCCACTGAGCATCACGGCACTTCTTCACCCAGGGTATAGGGAGGGCGTGAGGGTGAGACTGGGAGTTGAAGGTTCTGCTTAAGAGTTCTCCAGACCTCATCCTGTTACCCCAAAATCTCCTCTGACCTTCTGATGAGCAGAAGGAGCTTTGTTCTGAGGCCTGGAACTGGAACTGGACACAGGACGCGTGCCAGCCTTGAGATCCTTTGCCAAGTCTGAGGCAGTGCCCCGCCCCCCAGCCCCTGTGCTCGTGGGCCACACCTAATGGAGGGCTCTCGGCAAAGGGTTAAATGTGTTCCCACTGGGGGTCGAAGGCAATTTCCCTCCTGAAATCCTGGCTCCACCCTCAACAAATGTGCAAGATGCGAAATCGCTGAGGCGTCCACTGCTTTCTACTTCCCTTTGAAATCTTAGTTCCCTTTCTTTAAAAAATATTTTGCCTCGATGATCATTTCTCAACACTTCCTCAGCCCAGGAGCCTCGGAAGCCCGGACCGAGCCAGCTCTCCCCCGGCAGTGGCTCTGTCCACAGGAGCATGAAGGTCTCCGTGGCTGTCATCTGCTTCCTCCTCTTCATCCTCATCATCACCACCGTCCTAGGGGACAAGACTAAACCCTCCTCAGGTGAGTGCACGCCTTTCCTTCCTTCCAACCTGGTCCCTGGGGGGAAATGAGCAGGAGTGAGGCTGCTGGGAATTTGAGGAGGGGGAGGGGCTCTGCAAGGAGACCTGGTGTTTTCTTCAACCGATTTCATCCCCACCCTCCCCAGGACCAGTCCCTGTTCCTGCCAAGGCTGTGGACTGAGGCCAGCTGCTTCTCCACCCCCTCAATTCTTCTCTCTTTGCTATTAAGCAAAAAAAGTGGCCCACCCCACGTGGGGGACATTATCCCCAGAGAGACTGAGGAGCAGTGCTTGGAGCGCTCAGGGCCGTTTGGTCTATTTGCCTCCTGAGATGTGAGCCAGCCTGCTCCCGGGGTCAGCCCTGCACCCCTGAGTGCGGCAATGGCTAGGTATAGCCTGCAGGGGATGCGACAGGGGTGAGGGTCCTGCCTAAGCCACCTTTTTTTTAAGCTTATTTCTTATAATGAGCTGCCTTTTTGCACAACCTAACTATTCCTCACCCACCGCAGCCAGGTGGCTCAGTTGGTTGGAGCATCGTCCCGTGCATCAAAAAGGTTGTGGTTTGATTCCAGGTCAGGGCACACACCTAGTTTGCAGGTTTGATCCCTGGTCGGGGCACTTACTGGAGGCAACTAATCAATGTTTCTCTCTCATATCGACGTGTGTGTGTGTTTTTTCTCTCTCTCTCTCTTCCTCAAATTTAAACATATTTTTAGACCATAAAAACTTTTCTTCAAGCAAAATCTTCTCTCTCTAAAAATCAATAAAAACATATCCTTGACCCTGGCCGGTTTGGCTCAGTGGTTAGAGCATCGGCCCGCAGACTGGAGAGTCCTGGGTTCGATTCCAGCCAAGGGCACGTACCTCGGTTGCAGTTGGTCCCAGGCCCCAGTTGGGGTCGTGCAGGTGACAACCAATCGATGTGTCTCTCTCACATCGATGTTTCTCTCTCTCTCTCTTTTTCTCTCCCTCCCACTCTATCTGAAGATAAATGTAAAAATATCCTCAGGTGAGGATTAAAAAAAACAAAAACATATCCTTGCGTGAGGATTAAAAAAAATTATTATTCCTCATCCTCCCATTTTACCTCGTTTCCTTTTCAGAAACTGGGGGAAAACATAGAAGCTTGTTGAAATAAAGCTAGTCTGAGGTTAATGGGGACCTGGACGGTTCGATTTACCTCTCTGAAAAGTCGTTCATCAGCTAGAGGAATGCCGTGGGAGGGGGTCCCGGGACCCGGATCCCTGATTCCATCTTCAGAGAGCAGCGGTGCTGCCTGGACGGTGCTGGGCAACTGCACCAGGCCTGTCCCTTCCACCCAAGCACCCGGCACCCTCGGTGACCCCTGAGGCAGTGCCATGCACACTCACCTTTCTGTCCAGGTTGGTCACGGCGTGCACACCCCCAGCCCCTTCACCCCATAACCACAGCATGTGCTTGTTTGAAACAGCCTTGGTCTGAAACACCCTTTCCGGTGTGGCCTTGCTGTCCCCCTCTTATACCTCCTACAAGAGCCATGACATTTCAGGATCAGAAATTAACTGAAATATCACCTAACCCAGTGATTTTTTAAAAAAATTATTAGACCGTCCAGCCAGTGTGGTTCAGTGGTTGAGCGTCGACCCATGCACCAAGAGGTCGCCGGTTCGATTCCCGGTCAGGGCACATGTCCAGGTTGTGGGCCCGATCCCCAGTGGGGGGCATGCAGGAGGCGGCCAATTGATGTTCTCTCTCATCAATGTTTCTATCTCTCTCTCCCTCTCACTTCCTTTCTCTCTAAAATCAATAAAGGGGAAAAAATTTTTTTTAAGTGATTAGACCATGAAATCATTTTTTCAAGCAAAATCTTACACAGAGACCCAAAATATAAAGCATAGAAAAAGAGTTGAATGGGGTCCTATACGCAAGACTCCTCTCTCAAAGGCATCAGTGCCTCCAGTGTAGTCCCTGATGTCCCCAGAGCCCCAGGAAGCTCCATGTAAAATCGACAGATCCAGCCCAAGAGTCTAGTCTCACTGACATGAGGAAACTGATAGGGAAACTAAGGGGGTGATGAACGCAAACCAGCAAACGTGAGGTGGGGTTAGAATCTGGGTGTCCTGACTCCCTGGCCTTGGGGCTTGGTGTGGGAGTCCTTCCCTCTTTGCAGGATGGGGGGACTGGGAGGGGCTGGATCTGCATTCCCGCATGGACTGTGTCCCAATTCCTAGTCGGGGTTCCTCCAATCTCCCTCCTGTTTGTGTCTCTGGGAGCCTGCCACAGGGATGGCGTGGGCTCACTGAGACCCCCGACTGGGGCTTTGCACTCGTCCATCCCGAGCTGAAAGTGCCAGCCAGTCTTTCTAGGAGGGTGAAGAACAGGAAGCAGGGTGATTGCTGGTGGAAGAGGAGGAAAAGAGAAGCCAGAGGAACAACAAGGAGAGGGAGCCGAGAGGACCAAGTCCCTCCACAGCCCTGTCTCCAAATTCTGCAGGGCTTTCTCCTCCTTCCCTCCCGCTTCCTCCCTTCGGGTATCACTTTGAACAAGGGACCCAGTCTCAGCTCCCCTCCATGCCTTCTCCTCAGGAGAGCCTTACCACCACCCCACGGAGTGCTGCTTCACCTACGCTACCCGCACCATCCGGCGGCAACGGATCGCAGATTATTATGAGACCAGCAGCCAGTGCGCCAAGCCTGGAGTTGTGTAGGTGGCACCCACACACCACACTGGGGAGAGGGAGCCGGCAGGGCCTGAGGCAAGGCGGGGGCAGGGAGGATGTGTTATGGGGACTCCCCAGGGTGCTTCTGAGGTGTGTTGACATGGAGAGAGGAAGCTGAGGGACATCCTGGGAGCTTTCTGGCCTCTCGGGGCTGGCTCTGTGGATGAAGAGGCATCAGGGGAAGGGAAGAGAAGGAGGAAGGGTAACTGCTGGGCAGGGACAGGGAGACTAGATGGGTTTAGGGGCCTGAGAGGCTGACAAGTATGTCTCAGAAAGGACGCTGGCCTGGACTGCCTCTAACAAAGGAAGGAGAACCAGTCCAGGTCAGGGGAGGGACTTGTGGGGAGGAAGAACAGGCTCTCCTTCCCAGCTGCTAGACCCTCGGTTCGTAACCCTCTCCCTCTTGCTCCGTAGCTTCATCACCCGAAAGGGCTACCTCATCTGTGCCAATCCCAGTGAGGACTGGGTCCAGGACTACATCAAGGAGCTGGAGCGACCCAGAAGTAGTGGGGAAGGCCGCAGCTCGGAATCTTACAGAGAATAGGCCAAGGCCCGCCTCCCGCTCCCAGTTCTCAGCCCCAGCCACCTCCTGGGAGCTGCCCTGCCTTGAATTAAAGATCATTCATGCCCCCGCCCCCCACCAATGTGGCTCAGTGGTTTGAGCGTCTTTTTATGGACTGAGCGTCTTTTTATGTACTGGTTTGATGCCTGGGTTGCGGGCCGATTCCCAGTAGGGGGCGTGCAGGAGGCAGCCGATCAAATGTTTCTTTTTCACATTGATGTTTCTATCTCTCTCTCCCTTCCTCTGTCTTTAAAAAATCAATAAAAACATATTAAAAATAAAATAAAATAAGTAAAGATCAGTTATGCCCTCCTGCCCTCATTCGTTTCTGCTGAGTTTACCCATTAGCACTGAGACACTGGGGAGCCTGGCCCAGGGTGGCGCCTTCAGCATCAAACCTCGCTCTGTGGAAGTTTGGCCAGAATCTGGTGCAAAAAAAAAGGGTCAGGCCTACGAAGTGGGCAGTGGGACACTGAGCAGAAAGTGACAAAGACACTCAGTGTAAAGACCACCTTTGCACAATAAATAACCACAAAAATAACAGATGCCATTTTTTCAGTGCCTTCCATGTGCATTATCTCATTTAGGTTTTACAAGTGTGAAGCTAAGAATTATCACCTGATTTGCAGGTAAATCTTCATAAAGGCCTCTCCATAGCAGTACAACTCCACAGTCCTCTTTCTTTGCTGCTCCCAAGGCCTTTATTCACTGCCTTCTGGGATAGGAATGGTTCATGGACATATTTTATCCTGCTCTTCCTCATCCACTTAGATATGTCAGGTTGTACTACATTGTTTTACTCGTTTTTGTGTCCTCCACAAGGCCTAGCAGAAAGCCTAGTCCATGCCACATACTCAGGAAATGGATGGATGGATGGATGGATGGATGGATGGATGGATGAGTGGATGGGTGGATGGGTGGGTGGAAGGAAGAGTAGGCTCATGCTCCAAGAATGACATCCAGCTGCCCCCAGAGGCTCTCAGACCCATCTTCGGGCTTCAAGGAGGAGCTCTCTGTACTGGGAGTAAGGGCATGCCCAATGTAGGAACCATAGCCGCTCTTCCCTGGCCTCCAGCCCTCCACAGACAAGGCCAAGAGGCGGGCTGCATGTTGAAGGTACAACCAGGTTTCCTCAGACCTTCTTGCCTCCACAAACAGAGGGCAAGGGGGTGCCCCACATACGTACACTCCTTACCCTCATAAAAAGCCACACCTTCACTACCCGTCTTGAACCCACCAGGACTAACTGCATTATACGTTTTTCCCTGTTTGTGAGCAGTCACGCCAAACAGCAAGCCCCAGGAGGATCTGCATATTCCCTGTTCTGCCCTTGCCGCCCTCTACTCTCGCCCTCTACTCTCGTCTCCTGAAACACTCCCCGCTCCATGCCTCTAAAGCACATCAACAGCAAAATCCCCTATACGTTCCATCTCTTCTCTGAATGCTGCCCTCCACCTGGGACCGGGTCCTGAGGCAGTCTGCAGAGGGAGGATGCTGAGGGGCAGGTCCAGCCTTAGCCAAAGCCAAAGGGCAGAAGCTGGAACTCCGGGACTGGATGCAGGGTGTCGGGCTCACGGTGTTAGAGCGCCCTCTGCTGGCCATGATTGGCCATGGTGGCAGATTGGATAAACCCATACTAAGGGCACTAATCAGCCAACTAAAACCTAAAGCTGGTTTGGAGTCCAAGGTCCAAAGAGATAAATGAGAACATCGACAGGTTAGCCAACACCTCAGCAAAAAAAATGAAAACCCAAGGGCCGGCACATTGTCTTTTTGGAGTATTAGTAGCTGATTTTCAGTAACTGACCTCACACTGGACTACCTGTGACATGAAAGAGCCAGTTCAATCATGTGTCCTTGGACAGCAGATGGGGGGACGTCATTTTGAGACCATTAAAGCCTATTCTTGCCTCAGTCTGTGCTTGCTCTAATCCTCCCAAAGATCATCCCCTGGGAAAGGGGGTACTTCAGCCCTCCCTCCTTCTTCCCCCACATACAGATGCTGGCAGGTAACATGGTGAGACCACATGGATCTGGTTTTCAGTACTGCCTAGCTGCCTCCTACCCGCGTGACCTTGGGCCGCATCTCAGTGCAACAGGAGGAGAACCAGACCAGAGCCACACCCCAACCAGAGCCACAAGGCTGCTTAAGTGGCCGCTGCAAACTGAAGCCACTTGGGAGGGAAGAAACAGCCCTGGAGAGAGTCGAACCTTCACACTGGCGGTGAGCGATGACCTGCGGTGCCGCTGCTTTATTCCGGAGGAGGTGATTTCCCAGTGCTTTCTCCACCGTTAGTGGGAGGTAGTCCGGTGTGAGGTCAGTTACTGAAAATAAAGAGAACAACTTTTTTTGGTATATCTAGGTGGTATCATGCTCATTTTTGACACTGACATATGATTAATGATGAAGAATCCGCCCCCCCACCCCCACCCCAACACAGAATCCTCCAGCCACAAAACCTCCCTCTGGTATTGCAGACACACAGGGTACCTTCTAGCCTCAGCGCTGCAGGCACTCAGACCACCAGTATTTCTCTCTTCAAAGCTTTTTTAGTGCTTCTGAAAACAGGAGGGAATCCTGCCGGTCCCTGGACCCTCCGGGTTTTGTCCTACAGCCGCCCTCTGATGACTTCAGCTCTCTTGTGAGGCTCAGCTCCTTGCCAGGGACCAGGCTGGAGATGCTCAGAAAATAGGATGTGGAGCTGTTTTGTTAAAAAGGAAAAAAGGAAGGAAGGAAGGAAGGAAGGAAGGAAGGAAGGAAGGAAGGAAGGAAGGAAGGAAGGAAGGAAGGAAGGAAAGAAGGAAGGGAGGGAGGGAGGGAGGGAGGGAGGGAGGGGAGGAAGAAAAGAAATGAGAAACAGAGACTGAGTCTGCCTGACAGTGAGGTGGGGCTGGACCCAGGCTGATGGGGTGTCAGGTCAGATGGACTTTTTCTTCATTGAACTGTAGAAGTTGTCCGTACCCCATCTTATTAAATGGGGGATAATGTTAGACAATACTTCCCTCATGGCTTGTTGGGAAGATGAGTGAGATGACATAAAGAATTTAACAGTGCCTGGCACATGGAAGCACTCAGTAGCAAATAGCTGTTATTATTATTATTTTTTCTTTATTGATTTTAGAGAGAGAGGAAGGGAAAAGGAGAGAGAGATAGAAACATGGATGAGGGAGAACATCGATGGGCCGCCTCCTGCATGCCCCCCACTGGGGATCAGGCCACAACCTGGGCATGTGCCCTGACCAGGAATCGAACCGGCGACCTCCTGGTGCATGGGTCGATGCTCAACCATTGAGCCACACCAGCTGTGCACTGTTATTATTTTGATCATTGTCTCCCACCCTCTTTACTTTTGGTTTCTCTCTCTTTTTTTCCTCTCTTACCTCCACTTTCTCCATCAGTGAAAAGGTGAATGATAGTCCCATTGTTATAACCTGACGGCGAGATAACTAGAGACGCATGGCCGAATTGTAAAGGAGCACTTTATTTCGCCGGTGGGCTGCGGAGGGCATAGTTTCCCCTCAGATCAACAGCCCCGATTCTCCTTGCTCGTCCCATTTTAAAGACAGAAACTCCCTCCTCCTTTTGCCCCCTCCCCTCAGGGAACCAGTACAATAGTGGGAGTGACAGAGACTACAGAAGTCAAAATTAGCATTATTTACAGCATTATTTACTGAAGGCAGAAGTACTTACAAGTACCTGCAAATACCTATACTCAGGAAACTGCAAATGCCTCCCAACTCCTGGGGCAACTATAATCTTAGGTAAAATTCCTTTCCGTCTAGGGGTAATTAACCTATTGTTGGAAGAATATCGAGGAATGTCTATTGGTGACAAAATGGAGTCTTTTAGTCGCCTTAACCACGGGGCCTACATAAAATGGAATCTAGCTGCCTTAGCCTTGGAGCCCAGATCACCATTAAGAACCTCTGCTGTGCAGAAATGGGAACTTCCCAGCTGGGAACGAGGGGCTGGTCATAGGGATTGTCATGACCCCGCATTTTGGGCGGCCCAGCCAAAGCACTGTGCACTTTCTACCTCCCTCCCTTCCTGCTCTACCGCTGACTCGCTGTCTGACCCTGAGCAAATAGACGGCTCAACTTTTTCGAGCCCTTTTCCTTATTGGCCATGTGGGGATGATACTATATACTACATAATGTGGCTGGGATAGTTCATTGGCCTATTCCGTGTCACAAGCCCAGCAGAATGCTTGGCACACGGCAAATGCTCAGTAACCTAGGAGTCATTCTTGACTTTCCTTTCTCTCACACCTGTCTTAGATTGGGATCCCCCAGAAACAGGCCATGAGATAAAGATCTGAGTGCAAGTAGTTGACTGGGAGGTGGTCCCTGGAAGCTCCAGCAGGGAAACAGAGAAATGAAACATAGAAGGGAAGGAAGCCACAGCAGGGTTCTTCAGTGAGCAGATTACCATTGCAATGGGGCCCCCTGCTGGGGACACTGAGACTGTGCAGGGCAGTCCCCCCCCCCCCACCATAGTCCACCCCCACCCCCCAACCCCTTGGCAGTGGGGGAGAAGCTGAGTGATCTGCCCACCAATGATTGCTTTGCTTGTAGGAATCCCGGGCTTGGCTGCAGAGAAAAAGGCCACCCCCTCACCCACCCCCACTGGCAATAAGGCCAGAAAGGAAGCCCGTGGGCACCCTGCAGGCACAGGCTGCTCCTTGACCCCAGGAGGGTGACAGCTAGAAGTCTTATTGTTACTCACCCTCAAGATTGGGTCAAGGGAGTCTGTGGTCAGACCACAGTCACAGGGACGCTACAGCGGAAAAAGTGATCTGTTCCATATCTGCTCTTGAGTCAGCTCCAAGTGCAGCCGCAGCTCGGTCCTTCTGGTGAGGAAGAGGGCCACCACTCACTTGGCTGCTGGTCAGGACAGTGATACTTTGCCTCCTTCTCTCTCATTGGGATCCTGCTACTTCCACCTGGCCATCATGGAAGGACTTGTTAATTTTTGGTTGAAAGTGGCTGAAATATCATTTAAATGAGCTTAAATTAAAAAGGAAATTTAACGACTCATGTAACTAGAAAGTGTAAGAAGTTTCAGCTTCAGGTCTGGCTTGATCCAGAGGCTCAAAAAATGTCATCAGGGGTTCCTTACACTCCACTGTGCATCTCTGCTCCTTGTGTATGTTGCCCAATTTTCTTCTCCTAAAAATGCCGGGGCCTCCTCTGTTCAGAGGTGGGAGAAAGGGACATAGCCATAGATTGTTGAAGTCTTTCATCGTTCTAGCTCAGCCAACCCCAGTAAAGAGCACGCTTCTTTCTCCAAGTGTTCATTACCAACCTTAGGGAGGTACTTGGTCTGGCCCTTGGTGGAGACTTGGTGGGATGTGTAGCCACCCCTTGGTCTAATCTCTATAGTTCGGTGTAGGAAAGGCCCTGGAGACAGACGATGCTTTCAGGACCACATTATGGTCAGACACAAAACTGTCCACGTTCACTGTGAGGGCGAATGTGAGGCAGGGCACACTTCTCTCTGCTACTCTGACTCTATTTCCCATAAGACTGCCAGCAAGGGTACAGGGACATATCAGGCTTCTCTGAAAGTTTGGGGAGATGTTGGGTGGTTTATATCACAGCGATACAAACAACTTAGAATGAAATGTGAGCTGTCTCTGGTTTCAAACATCCTCTGGTCTCCTTGTCACTTGGAATTTCTTTCAGCTGGTCATTTTTCTTCCATGTTGCCTGATCTTTTCTCTTGTTCTGCAGCCCCCTCTCCTCTTTTCTCTGTGTTCCTCTCTCTCTCTCTCTCTCTCTCTCTCTCTCTCTCCTTCCTGTCCACTTTGTATGCAGAAGAGTTGCTTTCACTTTTGTTTCTTTCCTCCCTTCCAACCCAAGTCATAAAATTCCCATCTTCCATTCACTCTTTAGTTGACTTTTCAAGTATTTTTCCTAAACAGAAGCAATTCATTTTTAACGAACAGCTCTGGTGCCAGCTGTTAGGATAACTGGTGTTTTCATCTTACCATATCGCTTTCAGAATAGGTCAGCCGGAGGCCAGAACCTGGATCAATGGGAATTCTGTGGGCAGACTTTGTGTGATTTCGTGAAATTCACTGGGGAGAAGGAGCTGGCTGCATTTGAATTTATTATCATGTGTCTAAGCTCCAGCAGCTCCAGAGAGGGGAACTGGCTGAATTTCAACTGGTTGTATCTAAATTGAAGACCTATTTGTCAGATAACAATGTGCTATTGATGCAGCTGGAGTTTAAATGATACCCATCTGGATGATGAAGGTTATTACATTTCTCAACACTTGAATGATGTGTAAGTGTAATTTGGAGATAACATCATGAAAGATGTTGTTGTGTGTTTTCATTATAGACATAGCCCCTGGGGTGATTCAAAGTCACAGCCAAATACAACATATGGTATGAGGGCAATGAGAGTCACCCTGCCCTGCCCCCACTCAGCTAGACATGCTGATTTCCACCTGCAGGCTCAGGCACACCTTGGTGAGCCCGTCAAGGCTGACTTGAAGGACCTAGAGACTGGGAGGCGTTTCTAAAGTTGGATCCTAGATTCAGTGCCCTATCACTGGTCCCTGGGCCCCAATCCATACAGCTCGTTCCCAGTACCATATTTGGCACATGAAATGTACTCAATAAATAGCAATGGTTACCACTCTCTGTATTCTTTCTCTCTCTTTATTTTTTTTGCCATGGGTTCCACTTAAAAGGACATGGCTCCTACTTTGCCCTTAGTTTTGAGTTCCTGTTAACTTTTTTCCAGTAGGACCAAGATCCTGTCTTGCCCTGAATTCCCAGCCTGAGTCTTTCCCTGGTGTCCCCCCATCCATCCCCCAAGGGTGTATACCATTTTGCAGGACTGGGCTTCTGGTCTCATTTCAGTTGCAAGATCCTAGTTTCTGAGTGTTTTCCAAAATGTCCTTAAAGACCAAGAACTGGTCTTGCATTTGACACTGCTTTCCAGGAGCTTGGACTCCAGACTCCGAGTGTTCCCCCTGGCAGATGTGACTGGTATTGTTGGTCTGTCTGGCATTGGGTATCTCCTGCCCCAAAATTCTGTGGGGCTATACTTGGCTGGCCCCTGGGTTGGCTATATGCCTGAGCAAAGACTCAGCCTTGTCGATCTCTAGACAGCATCCTTTGGCAGCCCAACAGCACTTTACCTTTGGCCCCTGAGGACTGGTCTCAGTGCCTGTCACAGGGCAGGGGGTAATAGGTAGGATGTGATGAGGAGGCAACCAGTCGATGTGGCTCTATCACATCAATGTTTCTCTCTCTCTCTCTCTCTCTCTCTCTCTCTCTCTCTCTCTCTCTCTCTCCCCTCCCACTCTATCTGATGATAAATAGAAAAGTATCCTTGGGTGAGGAATAAAAAAAAAATGTATTGAGCTCTAATTTACTACGTGGCAGACACTATGCTAAGTGCTTTAAATGAATTATCTCAATAACAGCTGTATGGTGGGGGTACAATGACTAGTTCCATTTTATAGGCAAGGACTCTGGGGCACAGTGAGGTTGATAAAATTGCCTGCGGTCATGTAGAGCTGGAGTTGTGATAATATACCGTGAGCCAGGTATACTTGATCTTATTTAAGCATCACATCAATTCTCCTGAGATAGATATTATTATCCTTCCTTTTCTATAGATGTGGTGGCTTAAAAATATGTCTGTAAGTTCTTTGTTGTTTCTTCCATCAAAAGGTTGAGAGTATCTCCTCTCTCCTTGGACCTGGGCAGACCTTTATGACTGTCTCAACAGATGGATGCAAAGTGAATAGAGGCTAGATTAGAAGGTTATGTAGTTTCTTGCTGTTCTTTTTAAGATATTTTCTCTGGGGGCCTTTGAAATGTAGCTACCCTGAGGCTGCTACGCTGGAGAAGCCGTGTGGGGAGATAGAGATAGAGATAGAGATAGAGATAGAGATAGAGATAGAGATAGAGAGAGAGAGAGAGAGAGAGAGAGAGAGAGAGAGAGAGAGAGAAAGAGTGAATCTGATTACAACCCGAAAAACCCAAACCAGAACCTCCTTGTGGAGCCTTCCCTGATTTTCTGTGTTTCTCTTATACAAATTTCATCTCTCTGAGTCCCATTCCTGTACCTCTGATTCCAGCACAGAAGACTGATTGATCAGGCACACCTTACTTCACTTGTGGTGACAAGTTTTCTTTCAGCACTTTGAAGATGTTTCATTGTGGTCTCCATGGTTTCTGATATGAAGTAGTCAGTCATTCAGATTCTTTTTCCTGTATGTAATGTGTCATTTTTCTCTCCTGTTTTCAAGATTTTGTCTTTTGTTTTCTGAAGTTTGACTTTGATATGTCTAAGCATGAATTTACTTGAATCTATTCTGTGTGGGGTTTGCTGACCTTGAATCTGTAAATGTATGCCTTTCAACAAATTTGGGAAGTTTTCTGTCATTATTTCTTTAAATATTTTTTCACCCCATTCTTTCTCCTTTTCTTCTGGATTCCAAGTATCTATATGTTAGAGCTTTTGAAATTGTCCCACAGACCTCTGAGGCTCTAGTCATCTTTTTCACATCATTTTCCTTTCTTTTACTCATATTTTATAATTTTTATCAAAAATATCTTCAACATTACTGCCCTTTCCTCTGTCATCCTCATTCTGCTATTAATTCATCCAGTGAATTTTTAAATGTTATTTATATTTTAATGTTATTTAAAAATATATATATTTTATTGATTTTTTAGAGAGAGAGAGAGATAGAAACATCAATGTGAGAGAGAAACATCGATTAGCTGCCACCTGCACACCCCCACTGGGGATCAAGCCTGCAACTGGGCATGTGCCTTGACTGGGAATCTAACCACGGGACAACGCTCAATCCACTGAGTCACATCAGCAGAGCATATATTTTAATGCTTTTTTAAAAAATGCTATTTTTAAAGAGCAATTTTAGCTCTAAAATTTCCATTTGCTTTAAAAATATTTTTTATTTCTCTGCTGAGGTTTCCTATCTTTGCATTCATTATGAACATATTTTCCTTTACCTCACTAAATATAGTTATAATAGCTGCTTCAAAATCCTTGTCTGATAATTCCATTATCTCGTTCATCTTAGAGTTGCCATCTATTGATTGTTTCTTCTCTTGAGACTGGGTCACACTTTCCTGGCTTTTCCTGTGTGGAATGATTTTGGGTTGTATCTTGGACATTGTGAAGGTTATCTTGTGGAGAATCTGGATGTGATTATATTGCTATGAAGAGTGTTGCTGTTTTTGTTTTAGCAGGCAATAAACTCAGATTCAAACTGCAAACTTTCATGTCAATGGTAGATGGTGACTCAGATCTTAGTTCAATTCTTTAAAATTCTTTAAGTTTTAGCTGCAAGCTGCTTTCAGTTTTCCCCAAGTATGTATGTTTCAGGGCTCAGGGCTAGAAACTTGGGCTAAGTTTATATAAAGAATTTGGGATTCCCTTTTTCTGATTTTTTTTCTTTTCTTTCTGAAGTTCTCACTCATTCTCTAGGAACCACTATGTCCTCAGGCTCCTTCCCCTGGTTCATCTGGCCAGAAGACCACAAACTTTCTTATCAGTGTTTTAACCAACCTTATGGCATCCTCCATAGAAACTATAGTTGACCTCAGGCCAAAGCCACAAAAATTAGCAACTCACCCCATTCCTGTTGCTCCAATTTTCTTTCTTTTTTCTTTTTCTCTTTTTTTAATTGATGTTTTTAGAGAGAGGAAGGGAGAGAGAGAGAGAAACATCAATGTGAGAGAGACACATCGATTGGCTGCCTCCGGCACGACTCCAACCAGGGCTGGGGATCGAACTGCAACCGAGGTACGTGCCCTTGACCAGAATCGAACCCACGACTCTTTGGTCCGTGGGCTGATACTCTAACAGCCAAGCCAAACCGGCCAGGGCTCACCTTTTCATTATTATATTTGTTATGGTGATCTGTGATCAGTGATCCTTGATGTTACTATTGTAATTGTTTTGATAAACATTGTGTGTGTTTTGACTGCTCCACTAACAAGTCATTCCTCCTCTCTCCCCCTCTCCTTGTGCCTCCCTGCTCTTTGAGACACTACAATATTGAAATTAGGCCAACTGACAGTGTTCAAGTGAAAGAGAGAGAGTTACATGTCTCTCACTTTAAATGAAAAGCTAGAAATGATTAAGCTTAGCGAGGAAGGTATGCTAAAAGCCATACTAGGTATGCTGACAGCAAAAAACCTAGCCTCATACACCAAACAGCCAAGTTGTGAATGCAGAGGAAAAGTTCTTGACAGGAATTAAAAGTGCCACTCTAGTGAACCCATGAATGATAAGAAAGCGAAACAGCCTTATTTCTGATGTGAAGAACGGTTTAGTGGTCTGGACAGAAGATCGAACCAGCCACAACATTCCCTTAAGCCAAAGCCTAGTCCAGAGCAAGACCCAGAATCCCTTCAACTCCGTGAAGGCTGAGAGAGGTGAGGAGGCTGCAGAAGAAAAGTTTGAAGCTAGCAGAGTCGGTTCGTGAGGTTTCAGGAAAGAAGCCGTCTTTGTGACCTAAAAGTGTAAAATGAAGCAAGTGCTGATGTGGAAGCTGCAGCAAGCTGCAGAAGATCTGGCTAAGCTGACCAATGCAGGTGGCTACACCAAATAACCGATCTCTCAATGTGGATGAAACAGCTTTATATTGGATGAAGATGTCATCTAGGACTTTCAAAGCTAGAGAGAAGTCAATGTCTGGCTTCAAAGCTTTTAAAAAAAATTTTTTTTCCTTTATTGATTTTAGAGAGAGAGGAAGGGAGAGGGAGAAAGAGATAGAAATGTCGATGAGAGAGAACACTGATTGGCCGCCTCCTGCATGCCCCCCACTGGGGATTTGGCCCACAACCTGGGCATGTGCCCTGACCGAGAATCGAACCGGCGACCTCTTGGTGCATGGGTCAACGCTCAACCACTGAGCCACACTGGCTGGGTGACTTCAAAGCTTTTAAGGACCGGTTGACTCTCCCGTTAGGGGCTAATGCATCTGGTGACTAAGTTGAAAATCTTAGGGCCCTTAAGAATTATGCTCAGTCTGTCTGTGCTCTATAAATGCAACAAGGCCTGGATGACAGCACATCTGTTTACAACATGGTTCACTGAATATTTTAAGCTCACTGTTGAGACCTGCTGCTCAGAAAAAATGATTCCTTTCAGAATAACTGCTCATTGACAATGCACCTGGTCACCCAGGAGCTCTGATGGAAATGTACAAGATTAATGTTGTTTTCATGCCTGCTGACACAACATCCATTCTGCAGCCCATGGATCAAGGAGTAATTTTGACTTTCAAGTCTTATTATTTAAGAAATACATTCAGCCCAGCTGATGGCTCAATGGTTGAGCGGCAACCCATGCACCAAGAGGTCGCCAGTTCAATTCCCAGACAGGGCTCATGCCCAGGTTGTGGGCCAAATCCCCAGTCGGGGGCATGCAGGAGGCGGCCAATCAGTGTTCTCTCTCATCGACATTTCTATCTCTCTCTGCCTCTCCCTTCCTCTCTCTCTAAAATCAATAAAGAAGAAGAAGAAAATAAAGAAATACATTCAAAAGGATATAGCTGCCATAGATAGTGATTCCTCTGATAGATTGGGGCAAAGTCAATTGAAAACCTAATGGTAAGGATTAGCCATTCTGGATGCCATTGAGAACATTAGTGGTTCATGGGAAGAGGTCAAATATCAACATTAACAGGAGCTTGGAAGAGTCGATTCCCTCATGGATGACTTTGAGGGGTTCAGGACTTCAGTGGAGGAAGTGACACAGAGGTGGTGGAAATAGCAAGAGAACTGGAATTGGAAGTGGAGCCTGAAGATGGGACTAAAGTGCTGCGATCTCAGGAAACTAATGGGCGACGAGTTGCTTCCTGTGGATGAGCAAAGCGGCTCCTTGACATGGAATTGGCTCCTGGCGAAGATGCTGTGAAGACTGTTGAAATGACAACAAAGAATTTAGACTGGTGCATAAACTTAGCTGATAAAGCAGTGGCAGGGTTTGAGAGGAATGACTCCAGATATGAAAGGAGTCCTGTGGCTAAAATGCTATCAAACAGTGTTGCAGGCTACAGAGGAATCGCTGTGAAAGGAAGAGGCAGTTGATACAGGAAATGTCTTTGTCGTCTTGTTTGAGAACTGGCCACAACCACCCCGACCTTCAGCAACCACCACCCTGGTTAGTCAGCAGCCATCAGCATGGAGACAAGACCCTCCACCAGCAAAAACATTGCAACTTGCTGAAGGCTCAGATGATGGTTAGAATTTTTTGGCAATAAATTATTTTTTCAATTCAGATATATACATTTATTTTTAGACACAATGCTATTGCACACTTAGTAGACTCCAGTGTAGTGTATACATAACTTTTATATGCACTGGGAAACCAACAAATTCATGTGACCCACTTTATTGTGATATTTGCTTTATTGCAGTGATCTGGAACCAAACCCACACTATCTCCAAGGTATGCCTGTATTTTTTTTTTTTTAATCCTCACTCGAGGACATTTTTGCATTTATCTTCAGATAGAGGGGAGGGAGAGAGAGAAACATCGATGTGAGAGAGACACATCGAGTGGTTGCCACCCACACGACCCCAACCAGGGCTGGGGACAAACTGCAACCGAGGTACGTGCCCTTAGCGGGAACCGAACCCCGGACTCTCTGGTCCGTGGGCCGACGCTCTAACCGCTGAGCCAAACCAGCCAGGGCACCTGTATGTCTTTTCAATTCTCTCCCCAAACAGTTTCCTAATATGCTCATTCTCTTCTACCTCCACCACTTCCTCCCTGGCCCACGCCACTGTCACCCAGCTTGGACTGCTGCAGGCGTCTCCCTTGCTCCTCAGAAACCCATGTCTGCGCAGCAGCCACTTTCTCTTTAAACATGCAAATCAGATGATCTCCCTTGGCTGCTTAAAAAAAGTCCTCAATGGCTTTCCACCTCTCTTGAAATAAATTGCACACTCCTCACCTTGGCTTACAACGTACTTACTATTGACCAGCTTTTGTCTCTCTCCCTACTCGGGTTGCTTCCTCATTCTCCATACTCCAGCCATACTGTTCCATGTACCAGGCTAGTTTCCGCCAGGGCTTTGCATTGTTGTGCCTGCCGCCTGGAAAGTGTTCTTCCCCTGGTCCTCACGTGGCTGATTCGCTCCAGTCATCAGCTCTCAGGTTGCATGTCACCTCCTCTGCAAGGCCTTTAACCATCGCTCTGTCTCAAGTAGCCACCCCCTCATGCCCCTGGATCTTGAGAACTGCTTGGGAGCCTTCGGTTCCCCAGTCAACAGCCTCGGGGAATCCAGAGCTTCCCCAAGACTTCTGTGAATCCCCAAGGACTTCACCTCTTTCTCAGTCTCAAACTCCTCGTTCTGGGGGTGCTGGCCCTGTCTCACAGCTCTGTTAACCCAAACCACTCACATTAAGTATTTCAGGAGCTAAATAATTGATGGAACTTTTCAGGGCTCCAGGGAGGAGGGAGGTCCTCCTGTTCACTTAATGGCCCCCAGCTCCTTCTCCAGCTCCGTTCTCTCCCCTCCTCTGTGTTCACTTACCCTGAAGTCTTGGCCCCTGTCTGTAACCAGGTCCTGTGCGGTTTCCTGCCTTACCTGGGGTGACTGACACATTTTCTTAACAAGTTGTTTCCTCCCCGGGAGGGATTCTTGTTCTAGCTGCTAAGAGAATAACAATGTTTTACTGTCACTGTAAAGAGGCAGAGTTGGGATTTGAACCTAGATTTTTCTAAGTATGGAGCCAATGCTTTTAAAGCATTACATCAACTGTGCCCCCCAAATACTAGTGCAGGCTGCTGATGACTCTCAGTGGTTGCTCACACACACATGCACGCACACATCTACTTTCTAGCAGGGGAAATAAAGGTTCATCTGGCCCATCTCAGAAGGTTGTTCTGAAGGTCAAACACCATTTCTTACAAGCCTGCCAGAGCTAGCCTCAGGACATCTGGTCACCTGGTCCAAATCCTCACCGTGTATTAGACAACAGCATAGAGGGGGGACAGCCCTCTGGACACCAGGTAAAATGCTCATTGTACCACCCAGAGTTGCTTCCTCACCTTTCCTTCCTCTCCCACCCGCTGGCTCCTGTGTTGCTGTGCGTAATCTTCACCCAGCCCGAGCTGCCCCTTTCTCTCACAAAGGACTGAAAAGCATTCTAATTCTAGCCTTTATTTTTTATCCCCTCCCAACTGATTACCTATGTTCCCCCAGCTGACAATCATGTAAGCTGTTTGGGTGTAGGGTTATGTGGGTGAGGTCTTCTTTGCTTTGGAATGATCAGGACTGGGAGACCCCTATGTGTCAACAAAATGAGGAGGTCTCTCTGTCTCTCTCTCTGTCTCTGTCTCTGTCTCTGTCTCTCTCTCTCTCTCTCTCTTTCTCTCTCGCTTGGGTGTGTGTGTGTGTGTGTGTGTGTGTGTGTGTGTGTGCGCGCACACATGTGTGTGTTTAAAGACAGGCATCTGCCTACTTTGAAAGGACAGGAATAGCTCTCTTTAAGAACAGTTGAATGCACCCGAGAAAAGTACTTCTGGTTCTGAACCATTAGGATTTTCTGGCAAACTTTATAATGTTGTGGGATGGGATTTGATTTTGTATGTAGACTTTCAATTCGTTTTTCAGACTGCCACATTAACTCTGAACTCCTCTGAGGGACCGAAAACAAAACAAAAAAAAGAAACCCAACAAACAAACACCAAAAAAAAATGATGCCATTTTGTTCTATGTCCTTTAGGTCTTTGAACTCTCGTTCCCTGATTTTGACCCTGGTGCTGCCTCGGCTGTACGTGTTGAACTTGTTCTGGCTCCTAGGTCGACCTAGCCCGGTCAGCCCTCCATGTTCACTCTGGCCTCTGCAAGCAAAGGTCCGGACCTGACTCCGTTATTATTTGTCAGTGGTCTGTCATCCCTGGGCTGTGAGCTGCTGGAGGGAGGAGTTTGATCATTTTCAGCTGTGACCCCTCAGTTTTGATAGAAAGGAGGGTGGAGAAAAATTCCTGGATCCAGGAAGCGGAGCTCACAGCCCGGGAGGGTGAAAGCACACAGCACTGGCCCCCTGTGCAGGGACAACGGCAGAAAAATCCTTGGTTGATGGGTCATCGTACAAGTTAAACTGCTTTTGGCACGAGCAACGGAAACCAAGACCGGCTAACTCTGGCTAACGTAAACAGAAAAGGGGACACCCAGATTCCCATGGATGGGTGAATGGATAAACACAATGTGATGTTATTAAGCTTTAAAAAGGAAGGAAATTCTGACTCATGATATAACCTGGATGAACCTTAAAGACATAGGCTAAATGAAATAAGCCAGTCACAAAAGGACAAATACCGTATGTCTCCACTCACATGAGGTATCTAGAGCAGTGAAGTTCGTAGAGACAGAAAGCAGAATAATGGTCACTAGGGGCCGGGGGAGGAGGAGTGGGGCATTAGTGTTTCATGGGCACAGTTTCAGTTTGGGATGATACAAACGTTCTGGAGAGGACGGAGGTGATGGTTGCACAAGTGTGAATGTTCTTAATACCACTGAACTGTACACTTAAATTGTACACTCAGAAGTGGTATGTATATTTTACCAGACAAACCAGAATTGACCTAAACCAACGAAAAGTTATTCCAGAGGTGTCAAATGCCACCATGGCCCTTCGGGAAGGGAATTATTGCCTTTGGCTGAGTGGTAAATGCTTAACGGGCATGTTTGATCCTAGAAGGGGAGACCCCCACCTCACCCCACTCCTACCTATATTGCCTGGAGAGGGCCGAACTGTTCTGCATAAGAAAGAAATGGGATTGGGAGTTGTTCGTGGCCAGTGGGAGTCGGTGGGTTGTGAGGGAGAAGAGGGGAGATGTGCGGGGGCTCGGTGCTTAGGAAGGAAACCAGGGAGAGTAATTTCTTCTGGCAGGGAATGGCCAGTGGATCTTTATTTTTTATTATTATTATTTCTTTTCTCATTTTATCTATTTATTTTTTATACTAATTCTTTTTAAAAATTATTATTAATTAATTTATTTTTTGTTGCAGCCAGGGGCTCTTTAAAGGCAGACATCATTATGGCTGAGAGCCGATTTCAGGTTCTCACCTGAGTTATCCGGTGCTACATCCAGAACCTACCTTATGCCCCGATTTCCCGCAAACATCCGTGGACACCCAGCAGCTTGTGTGGGCGCTGTTTGGAGGGAAGAAGGAACAGGGCCCTGACCACGCGGGGCGAGGCCGCGTGTGAAGGAACAGAGAATTCAGCGGAAGCTGGGAACTGCAGGAAGAGGTGCCAGGTTACAGCAGGAGCCTTCGGTTCTCCTTGGGGTGTGGATGGGGTGCAACTCTCGATTGCTTGCAGTGTCTGAGATCAGGCATGGAACGATTTTTTGGATATTCTGGGGAGGCTCTGGACGACCCCATGTCAGAGAACGCCCAGCGGGCAGCTGAAGAAGGATGGAGGGCATGCTGACAAGCAGGCCAATGAGAATGGTGGGGCAGAGGCAGCCAGGGAGGGGCGCTGGGCCCTGACCACACCCAGGGGACACACCTTGAGTCCCCCAGCTGTGGCACTGGGCAGCCAGGGGGGTTCACAGGCAAGGTGACATGGACACTTTATTTAACCTCTCTAAGCCTCAACGCCTCACTTGTGAAATGGGATTCATGATTTCTACTTCACGGCTGTGAGGATTAAGTAGGATGTGCACGGTGGCTGACACACAGCACACGTCCGTCCGCCATATACTCCCTTTCTGTTCTTCCCTTCGCACGAATTCAGATCTTACTGAACTCACCTTTGCACCAGGCCCTCCCTTTCCGCACACACTACGGGAGGTGGGAGGCCGGTTGTTCCTCCTCCTCCAGCTGCTCTGAAGTGGCCAGAGTCCCCAGCGCTATGAGGTCAGAGAGGGAACGACCAGCAGCAAGAAGGACATCCATTCTGTGCTCCCCTGATGCTGAACTGCCCCAGTGAGAGGACGACGGTCTCCCTGGCTGTCCTCACCGTTACTTCTTTCCACGTCCAGCCGAGTGAGCCCACCTGTCCCTGCAGGGCAGCAATGAGGGGAATGAGGCGACTGAGGGCGAGGTGACATCACGAGTGCTGTCAGATCTGCCGTCCTCCCTGGGGCCTCTCCCCCTCCTGCACGCTTAGCCACCATCTCCAAACTCTCCCCTTTGTAAGTAGAGCTGGGCGCTGGTCCAGATCTTTCTGGGGCTGGGCAGTTCTGGGAAGCTGGGTTAAGGTTACATCAGAAGTCCCAAGGAATGAGCCTTTGGGAAGAGGAGCCAAGGCAGTAACGGAAGACAGAGAGGCAGGCAAGGCAAGTGCATGAGGACGGCCTCCTCTCTGGGAAAGCGGAACAGAGCGTGTTGGAGAGGCCAGCCGAGCGGCGTCTGGGGCTAAGCTCAGGAGTGAGGAGTCTGACCCTAGACCCCCCTTCCTGGCAGTGTCTGACACAGACTGCTGGGACTGTCATGGCAGCCAAAGGTAATCCCAGTGGGATGCCCAAGTGTGCCATTTGGGGTTTCCTGACCCCCATCTTTACCCCCTAGCCTAGATCTAAATAAAGTCTGTGGAAAGAAGATTTTTACCCTCATTTAATTTTATTTTTTTTATTTTTTTTTCTTTATTGATTTTAGAGAGAGAGGAAGGGAGAGGGAGAGATAGAAACATCGATGAGAAAGAACATCGATTGGTCACCTCCTGCATGCCCCCCACTGGGGATTTGGCCCACAACCTGGGCATGTGCCCTGGCAGGGAATCAAACCGGTGATCTCTTGGTGCATGGGTCGATGCTCAACCACTGAGCCACACCGGCCGGGCTTTACCCTCATTTTAGACTAGCCAGCTCTAACGCAACAACACTTTTGTAATGCCTCATCCACTTTAGAACCCTCCCAGTGAACAGTAGGTAGTATAATTAACCCCATTCAACAAACAAGGAAACTGAGGCTCAGTAGTTAAATAACATAGCCACTGAGCAAATCAACAGCCAGACAAGAACTCAAACCCAGGTCTGCCTTCTCTAAACACCTGTGCTTTCCACCACTGCCCGTCCTGGGAGAAGGAGCCGTTTCTGCCGCTGGGAGGCAAAGCTGTTTCCGGAACAATTCCCGCCAGCAAGGGAAGGCCAGTGTGGTGCAGGGTCATCTGCGGAGCCAGGATGTAAGAACCCCCTGAGGCTGGGGGAGGCTGCTCCCGGGGCCCCTCCTGGTCCGGTGCCCCATCCTCATAGAGCAGCGTCCCGAATACCTGCTCCTTCCCAAGCCAGCCTCTTCCTGAGGGTCCCACGTGCACACCAGTGCCGAGTCCTGTCCTGCAAATAGTCGCCCTGGGAAGGCCTCACTGTCTTCACATCTCACAGCCACAGAGAGGCAGCTGCCAACTTGAGGCTCTCCCAGATCACCTGAGCAACATGCTCCCCTGGAGGGCAGACACTGTGCCTTTTCCATCTCTGCTGGGCAAGGGGTCAAGCCGGGCCGGGGGACCTGGGGGGACCATCAGTGTTTGCTGAACTGGGTCCAGTTTCAGCCACTGCTGTTTCTTCTCTCGTTCATGATCAAGGGCCCCAGCAGACTGGACTGGCTTCGGTGACAATGTGCACATGTGCCCAGCTGCAACTATTTACTGAGCACCTGCTATGTGCCAGGCATTGTCCACAATGACCTTCCCTCCCCTTCCCAGTCACCGAGGTTCAGTAGTCGTCAGCATTTTAGAGATGAGCAAACGGTCCAGCAAGATCATCGCAGTTTCTTGAGCTTTCACAGCTTAAACAGCAGAAGCAGAAATTTGGACCAAAGCTTGTGCAAGTCCAAAGCCTGGGCTGTTTCCATTGTCCAACACCAGCTGTCAGAGGAGATATGACCTCCTCCTCCTTCCCTGGGGGCACCAAATGTCACTCTTCTTCTTTGAGGGGAAGCTTATAAGGCTGTGCATTTGGTGTCAAAGTGTGATTCTAAAAGCCTACTTCTTTGAGGGCAGAGGGGTTGGGTGAAGGGGCTGGAGCAAGGAAGAGCCACTGGGTCAGTGACCCCCACCTCGGAGAACCCCACTGAGAGGACCGGGATCTCTCACTGGACAGAGGGATAGAAGAGGCTCTATGACTGGGACTGAAATTCCACAGAGGTTTTCCCCAGACATCTGAGCACATCCTGCCTGATGACTTCTTATAAACAAATCAGACACATGATCGGATATGCACATAATATGAAATTCTAAAATCCAAAGTGATACCCAGTGAAAAAGAGGGCTCCCTTCTACCCCTGTCTCCAGGCCTCCCTCCCATTACCCTTCTTGATGGGAAGGGAAGGGAACTGTCACCAGTTTCTTATGAGCCTCCAAAGAGAATCTATGGGCTGACAAGCATAGATGAATCTGCTCCCCACCCCCCACCCCACACACACACACAGCATATTACATAAGCCATTCTGTCCCTTGCCCCCTCACATTTATTTTTTATTTTTTTAGAGAGAGAGGAAGGGAGAGGGAGAGAGAGCGACATCGATGTGAGAGCGAAACATCGATTGGCTGCCTCCTGCACCCCCTCCCATGATCAAGCGGCCACCCCGGCATGTGCCCGGTCCAGGAATCAAACCTGCATTATCTCAGTGCAGGAGATGACGCCCAACCAACTAAGCCACACTGTCCCCTGCCCCTTTTTACTTCTTGTGTCTTAAAGATCATTCCATATCTGCATGTAGGGAGCTGCCTCCATCTTTTTCTTTTTAGTAGCTGCCTGACATTCCATTGATTATATGGAAGGGCCAGAATTATTTAATCAGCCTCTTATTGATGGACAAGTAGACTATCTCCAATCTTCATTATTACAAATTATGACTATCTTGTATGTATCATATTATACATGTGTGAGTAGGTGTGTAAGATAAATCCCTAGAAGTAGGATTTCTATTGCTTATTAAATACCATATGTGCTTTTAAAGTGTAATAGGTTTTGCCAGACTGCCCTCCATAGAAGTTGCAGTAATATGTAGCCCACCAACAATGAAAGGCAGCCAAGGAGTGCTTTCTGTATAAGGATAAGACCATTAGCTGGAGAAGACTAGCTGACAGACAGACAGGCAGGCCTGTGCCTGGCCAGTCGTTCATGCTAGGACACATGACAAAGGTGAGCTAGCCCCACCAACAGGCTGCTTTCTGCAGGCAGGACACCCATTTCACAGGTGAGAACACAGGCTCACAAAGTTGATGTGCCTCACCCAGGGTCATGGCCTGAAACACTGTAAGTCCAGGGCTAATCCTGCCGGACAATACATGCTTCGCCCTCTGGTCTCAGCTACAGTCTCCTGTGTTGACTTGGCCACAACTTGGAGACCCCAGCTCCTTCCTCCCGTGAACTGAACATAGTTGGGACACACACGTGGTTTAGGGCTTCCCTTCATCATTTCATTCCCACACACAAGAAACCAGGACCTGCTCCCACACAGCCATACTCACCCAGCTACTATTTCAGCCTACTTGGGGCCCACAGAGCCTTGCCATCCACTTCTCTGAGGTGGGCAGCAGTGACCACCCTGGACATTCATCCTCCAGCCGAAGGAACGGAAAAACTCAGCAGATGCTCTGCACGGCTACCGCCGGGTGGGCAGTGAGGGTGTGAAAGCAGTAGGAGTAGCCACAGATCTTATCATCAGCCACACTGGAAGCAGAAGTCAGCATGGTGAAAACTGTTCTTTCTTTCTGCTTGGAAAGTGCCTTCACACCCACTAACCCTTTGCACCGCCACAGCAGTGCTCTGAGTTCAATGAGACAGGGATTCTCCTTTTCATTCTTTCCGTTTCACAGATAAGAAAAAGGAAGTATGACTTGCCCGATGCTAGAGAAGAACAGAAACCAGAGGCAGACTCAGGGTGTCTGGTAACTAAGCCTGGCCACATTCTGTCTGCCCCCCGATTAGCAATCTCCTGGTGATGTGAGGTGTACACAGAAACCACCTCTATTTGCCTACATCTCGATGGGTCGGCACATCCGTAGCAATGTTGTTTGGGACCCCAATACATGGATACACAGGAATTCCTCTCCCTGGATCCTCATCTTTATTTTGGCTCCATAGACATGTCCTTTGTGAGGAGACTCTTGAGATGTTTCTGATGGGTGGCTTTGCACTGCATCTGAGTGCCTAGCGTGGCCTCTGGAACATGGCAGGTGCTCAATAAAGGCATGCTGCTCAGTTGGCTGAGAGGCTGGCTGGGTGCATGGCTGGAGAGATGGGTGGATGGGTGGATGGATAAATGGGTTGATGGGTGGATGGATAGATGGGTGGATGGGTGGATGGATAAATGGGTTGATGGGTGGATGGATAGATGGGTGGATGGGTGGATGGATAAATGGGTTGATGGGTGGATGGATAGATGGGTGGATGGGTGGATGGATAAATGGGTTGATGAGTGGATGGATAAATGGGTTGATGGGTGGATGGATAAATGGGTGGATGGGTGGATGGATAAATGGGTGGATGGGTGGATGGATAAATGGGTGGATGGGTGGGTAGAGTATTGGTTTAATTTGTTTCTTTGTGTGTTTTTCTACACAGCATCCACTCCCCCATCAAATATCACCTTAATATCCTTTTGTGGAACCCCTTGTCCCCCAGGGTATGCGGTCAAGTAGCACCTGCTGCCCAAACATCCAGAGCTTCCCTGTTTTCTCACCCACCTTTTCCAGGTCAGGTTCTCCGCTGCCCTGTCCGTTCTATGAGCTACTCGTTACCCCCAGTGCATTACCTCCCGCTTTGAGAGAGCCAACGTAGTTTTCTGTGCCTACAAAGACTTTTCTTTTAATCCTCACCCAAGGATACTTTTCTCCATTTATCTTCAGATAGAGTGGGAGGGAGAGGGAGAGGGAGAGGGAGGGGGAGGGGGGGGGAGAGAGAGAGAGAGAGAGAGAGAGAGAGAAACACTGATGGGAGAGAGATACATCGACTGGTTGCCTCCTGCACGACCCTGACCAGGGCCGAGGACTGAACCGCAACTGAGGTACATGTCCGTGACCGGAATTGAACCCATGACTCTTTGGTCTGCAGGCCAACCATCTTACCGCTGAGCCAAACCTGCCAGGGCTAAACAAAGACTTTTAAGTGACACAGAAGTAAAGATGAATGAGTAGATCAATGAATGGCTGGGTGGAGGAATGGAAGGAGTGAAGAAGTGAATGGAGTGCAAAGGTCGAGCAGGGGCAAGTGGGTGGATGCGGTGCTGCCCACGGAAGGACTTCACGAGTGGAGTGGTCAGGTGAGTCGCAGGCCTCGGAAGGATGGGAGGGAAGAAGGGATGATAATGATAGCCCCTCAGCCTTACCTGTAGGAGGAGTGATGCAAACTGATTTTGGGGCAACAGGACACCTATGCCCCAAATCTCCTTCAGTATACTAGGAAGCCTTTAGTTTGGTATCTTTTAACTGAGAAAGGCCTCAAAATAATATTGTCAAAACTCCATTTCCTAGATGAGGAAACTGAGGCCCACAGAGGGCAAGAGGTTTGCCAAAACCTCACAACTAGATTTGGAGCTGAACTGGGATGAGAACTCAGGTCTCCTAATTCCTAATCTCTTGCTCTTTTCACTTCCCAAGGCTGCTTCTGTAAGAAATGACTAAGCCCTGGCCAGCTTGGCTCAGCGGTTAGAGCATCAGCCCCCAAACTGAATGGCAGCAGGTTCGATTCCAGTCAAGGGCATGTACCTGGGTTGCAGGTTCAATCCCTGGCCCCAGTCAGGGTCTTTCAGAAGGAAGCCAATCAATGTGTCTCTCTCACATTGAGGTCTCTCTCTCGCTCCTTTTCTCTCTCTCTCTCTCCCTCCCGCCCTCTCTCCCTTCCATTCTCTCTAAAATAAAATCAATGGAAAAATATCCTTGGGTGAGAATTAACAAGAAAAAAAGAAAGCAAGAAAGAAATGACTAAGATACAAAATTTCCAAATCCCATTTTGAGGAAATTCCCCAAGGTGACTTCCTGATGCTCTGTAGGCCTACTCCCTGAGGGAAACAGGCGGGAGTAGGTGGGTAGGGGACACAGCATAGGAGAAGCAGGAGACTGGGGACCCCCTTGCCCGAGAAAGGATGCAATGGGCAGGAAGCCAAGGGGATTCCCGGGACTAGCTCAGAAAAGGGTGAGAATCCAGAGCACAACCACAACAATCCTGTAAGATTCCGAAACTTGTCACTTCCTTTGTAAGCCTGTCTGTGAAACTTTTTTTAAATTTTACTTATTGATTTGAGAGAGAGAGAGAGACATCGATTTGTTGTTCCATTTATTTATGCATTCATTAGTTGATTCTTATATGTGCCCTGACTGGGATCGAACCCACAACCTTGGTGTATCAGGACGACACTCTAACCAACTGAGCTACCCGGCCAGGGCTATCTGTGAAACTCTTTGAAAAAGGGTCTGTGAGCCCAGCCGGTGTGGCTCAGTGGTTGAGCGTCGACCCATGCACCAAGAGGTCGCTGGTTCGATTCCCGGTCAGGGCACATGCCCAGGTTGTGGGCCTGATCCCCAGTGGGGGACATGCAGGAGGCGGCCAATCGATGTCCTCTCTCATCGATGTTTCTATCTCCCTCTCCCTCTCCCGTCCTCTCTCTCTAAAATCAATAAAGAAAAAAAATTTTTTTTAAGTGTCTGTGTGCTGGCCTGCAGGGACAGCCAGAGGGAGAAAGAGGGACCACGTGTCATTCCACGGCCAGGCTCGGACACAGAACCCCAAGGACAGCGTGGAGGCCACGTCTCTGAAGTGTGCTGCACAGAGCGGAAGCGCTCAGGACAGGCCTGAGTCACCACGCTTCCTGTCTCTGTGTTTCCTTCCTCCTAAGAGAAGTGATGCCGAGAGTGTCTAACGTGGTGCCTAATCGCTCATGGAAAGTCACCGTCAGCTTCCCCCTCGCCTGCCGTTTCCTCACACTTCGAGGCGACAACTCCCCTGGCAGGGAAGACAGGGAGAGAGGAACGCTGGAGCCTGGACGTCTCGGGAAAGGAAGGGAAGAGGGGATTGTGTTCCCAGCCTCAACCTGTGCCAGGGAGGGTGCTGGGAGTTTACTGATGGCCCCATTTCCGGAGGAGAAACCAAGTGCAGAATAGTTAATAACTTGTCCAAAGACACAGAGAGTCGGTGATCTGTCTGATTTCAACCCCCACTTTGTCCTTCTTTTTTTTTTTTATCCTCACCCTAGGACATTTTTGCATTAAACTTCAGACGGGGGGGGGGGGGGGGGGGGCAGGAAGAGAGAGAGAGGAATATTGATATGAGAGAGACACCTCGACTGATTGCCACCCATATGACCCCAACCGGGCCGGGGACAAACTGCAACCGAGGTACGTGCCCTTAGCAGGAACCGAACCCCGGACTCCCTGGTCCGCAGGCCAACACTCTGACCGCTGAGCCAAACCGGCCAGGGCAAGTTTGTCCCTCTTCACAGGCTGTCTCCCAGGGGCTGGGGACAGTGGAAGGGAGGGGGTTGTTGTATTCTGGGAGCACACACAGAGAAAGGGGGAACTTCTGACACGAACCCAGAGGAAAATGAAACAAAGGTCAGACTCCAAACGGTCAGGAGGAAGGAGTGGGATCTAAAACCATCTGTCACCCGGCAGTTTTGGGAGAACCGATGCTTCCCCCGGGGCCTCACTCCCAGGCCTGCCCAGCCCCCACACGGCCCGTCGTGGTGGGCCCCTCCAGTAACCCAGCGAGCACGTCAACAAACACGCCACATGTGGTCTGCAGCTCCAGAAAACAAGCAGATGTACACAGCCACTGTCCCGTGTGGCGAAGGTGAGAAGACCGGGAGGCTCAGCTGCAACCCTCCAGCCTCGATGTGGTTGGAAAGATGAAAACAGTTGTTGTCTGAGTGCTTCTGACCCAGTGAAATGCACATGAGGTGATGGGGGGCGGGGAGACCCAGAATAGCATAGCACGGAAGGAACAAGCCAGAGCTGGACCAAAAGGCAAGGGCAGGACCTGGCAGAGTCCTGGGTAGGGATTCACATCCTGCCTGCACCTGAGAGGCCTCCGCTGGCACCTCCGCCCGCTGCCTCCTGCGGGTCCCCCAACTGCACTGCCGGAGCACCTACCCCAGCAGGGCCCCCGAGAAACCAGGGTGGGAAAGCAGATCACTGGCTGGAGTGAGAAATAGTTCCACTTGTGAACAAGGGTGGAGAAGAAAGGACCCAGGGAGCAACTCTCCACTTGGCAGACGGGAAAACTGAGGCTCACAGAGAGGAAATGACCTGGCCTCTGGTTTGCCTCTTGGGGCCCAGACTGGGATTCTTAGAGGATGGAGGGACTTCCCCTTCTTTGGGCATTGTTTTTAAAAGCACCCAAAAAGCCAGAGCTGCTCCCCCACACAGTTGTAGGGGGAACTCCAAGTCTGAGTAAAGGTTTGGAAAACGGTTGGAATGAGGTTTCACTTTCACTCTGCTTTCCTAACGTCATGGTGTGAGGCTGGACAGCAGCCAGCTTCAGTAGGAAAGTGAATGAAGAGGGAAAGGGAGACTGGGCCAGGGGAGCGGGGAGGGCTGTGCTAGGCTGAGGGGGGTCCGGCTTCAGCAAGGCAGCTTCAGGACAGTGTTGCTTCCCCTTACAGTCTCCTAAGCATGTCCACAGCTATTACTTCCCTCAATCCTCTCAACCACCAGTACGGTGGGTCAGACAGGCAGGTGTTTCTAGTTTTCAGGAACATAAAATATTGGGCGAATTATAACAATAGTTGGCCTTCACTGAGCATCGACCCTGTACCAGGTACCGCACTGGTGAATTTACACAGGCTCTTTGACTTCCCCATGGAGTCAGTACATCAGAGCCAGAGAACTTTGCACGGGAGAAAGTGGGCGGCAGAAATGGAATTACAATTGGGTTCTTCTCCCTCCTCTGTCCCCCACCCCACAATCCACTGGAACCACCATAAGGGAAGAAGAATACTCCTGATGTATGTACCCACTGCCTATTCCTGCCTAGCAACAGCACCACCCTACCTCCCCCCCATTCCTACTACCACACACACACACACACACACACACGCACACATGCACGCACACATATTCGGTATCCAGGAAAAACTTACCTTTCTTCCTTAAAGAGAGAAACTAAGATCAAGGAAAGGAAAGAGGAATGGAAGCTCCCATGGAAAAACTGAACCTCAGCAAAATTTTCAGGATTTCTCTAGAAACAATGCAGTGTGGTAGAAAGTCCATGAACCCAGACTTGGGTTCAATGATGCATTCTATCTACCACCTTCAGCAAGTCACTTAAACTCTAAGCCTCAACTGACTCATTTGCTTAAAAATAAATAAAGGTCACTTAAAAATAAATAGAGATCGCTAACCCCTATGAACTTGGGTCTTGTCTACATTGCTGAAAAGCCTAAGGTATAGAATACCCTTAAAGGGACTGCCATTTTCTTACTCTTACTGATAACATGATAATAAGAGCTAATATTATAAAGTACTAACCATGCATCAGGCATTGTACTAAGAGCTTGCAAGCACGAGCATATGTACTGGGACTTAGCTGTCTCAACCGCGGTGGCAGGGTCATTATCATTATCCCGGATTTCTAGATGAGGAAACTGAGTCCAGAGAGGTTAAGTCATGTGCCCAAGGCCACCTGGCTAGTAAAGGGGAGAGACACCACAAAGCCCCTGCCCTTACCCAGCAGGCCACACAGCCTCCCCGTGGTTGGTCACTAAGGGACTACGTGAAGGGAGCAATGAAAACAGGCAGAACCTTGTTCTGTGGATGGATGAATGTTTCTGAAGTGTTTGCAATGTATTTCTTTAAATGAGCTGGCCATGTCTTCCAAAATTGCGTTTCTACCTTGAGTTGGTTAATGAGGAAAGAAGGAGAGGGTTCTTGTTGATATGAGTCAGTGGAAAGAGTTCGTGAAACACCTATAGCTGGGTGACCTTGAGGACTGAGTGACCACATCTGAGGCTGTTTCCACATCTGCAAAATGAGATTAATGGCCACCTTGCCTCATAGTCACTGTGAGGAAGAGAGAACACAAGGTTTCCCTTTCTGAGTCATTCGGTCACCCTCAGCCACCACTACCCAGATGACAGTAGCTAGCAAGAAAGTGTTCTTGGTATAACGTTACACTTTTTAAAGTTACTTTTTAAAAACATTTGTTTGCTTTTGTCACTGTCAACAGACACTTAACACTTAGTTCGGAAGTCAGCTTCAGCCCAGCCAGGCCAAACTGCCCCTAATTCGGAATTATCCAAAGAGGAACTGATGAAGATCGACTGTATCCAGTTCTTTGGAATGGGTAAGGACCCTGGCTCTAATCAAGACCACCACAAGGGTTCAGTTCAAGGATGTCCCCAACCATAAACCTTTTCATGGTGAGCGGTGCGGGGTGGAAACAGCACTGAGCGGGAGCTAGAGCGCCCGGTTCTGACACCGTCATTCATTTGCTGTGTGTCCTTAGCAAGTCACTGCCACTCTCTGGGCCTCCATTTCCTCCTCTGCAATGGAGGACTGTGGGGGGGACAATGATCCCTAAATCCCTATGCAGCTTTCATAGACTGTAGCCTTTTGTGTCTTAGAAATGAGATGGGATCCCAGCATTTACTGACCCTCATCTGTAAAATGGGAAAATGAGCATAATAATAGTAAATGAGTTGACACAGGCGAAGCCATTAGAATAGCGGCTGGCACAGGGTAAGTCTTCAGTAAACAGCTAATAATTGCTCTCTCTCCCTCCTCAATAAGCCTACAGACTCAAAGACATTAAGCAATATTCCCAGGGATCACTCAACAAGTAAATGGGGTGACCCCGCCTTCACCCACTCCAATGCATATCTGGTGAAAAGGCTGCCAATGCCCAGGTCAGATCCATTGCCAGATCCCTCCCTTGGGGGCTACACATCAGAGGACCCTCTCCTTCTCAATAAAACACCTCAGATCATAAATAACATCCTTCCATGGATGAGAGAGAAGACACACACCTGTAATGCATCAGAAAGAACTTTGAAAGCAACCAAACACCAGTAGTTTCTGATCCCATCCTAGCTGTCCTCCTCCTGCCCTTAGGGGAGCAGCTTCCTGGCCTCTGGGGAGGAACCCCACCCTGGAAGGTGAAGCTGAGGTTGCCCGCAGAGGAGGAGGTTTTCTACCGGCCACGGTGCTTGTGCTAGCTCTTCTTGAGGGCGAAGGGGGAGCCCGCGAGCTCACTTTGGATCTGAGGGTGGTGAGGAGAGGGAGAGAGGGGGAAGGGGAAGGGAAAAGGAAAGGGAAAGGGAGAAGGAGAGGGAGAGAGGAGAAGGAAAGGAGAAGGAGGGAGAGTGCCTCAAATTTCCGGAGACTATTTCAGTTTTCCTTTTAATGCAATTTCACTTATGATGTCAGCCAATGCGTGGCTACTGTTTTGGAAACTCCCCTTGGGGGTGCACCCTCTAGTGGCCTCACTCCCTATAAAGGGCCAGCGTGAGCTGCAGAGAATCCCTGCAGAGGATCCTAAGACGGCACAGGCTCTCCCGTAGACTCTGCGCACAGATACCATGAAGGTCTCCGCAGCCCCCCTGGCTGTCCTGCTCGTCGCAGCTGCCTTCTGCGCTCCTGCGTCTGCCTCCCCATGTGAGTCCCAGCGCTGACCACCGGAGTCAGACCCTCAGGCTAGCCCAGACCTTGCCCTCTTTTTGACTGTAGCATTTATACTGTCTGGACCCTATGATTTACATTCTTACTTTTGCTTTTCCCGAATGCCCAGTGGTCCCTGATAGATCTCGAAGCCACTTCGTGGCAGGGACACTCTCATGAACTTTTCTGGGTCTTCGGGGTCTACACCCCGAGCTTGCAGTGTGGGCTGATGCTGGGGTAAGCAGGGGCAGCTCTAGCTGACCTCAAAACATAACTGACTCATGCGTAGCACCAGCAGGGTTTTTAAGAAACTTATAAGCACGTAACTAAAACCCTCCTGGGACAGTCATATTTTCCCCCATTTCTTAGATGGAAAAAAAAATGGGGCTTGGAAAAGAATAATGAAATACCTAGTGTGGGTCAAGTATTATGCTGATTGCTTTACATGTATCATTTTATTTAATACTCAAAAACTACTCTTTGAGTAGCTGTCCTTGACTTACAGATGGGGAAACAGAGGCCCAGAGAGATTAAGAAACTTGCCAAGATCACACAGCTAGGAAGTGGGGAATCTGGTGTTCAAACCCAGTTCTGTTTGGCTCCTAAACACTCCTACTCAGCTGGGAAATGGCAACTAACATTTCCCAGGGTCATCCTAAATTAACTGACCAACAAAAAGTCCTCCTTCTCTGTGAGAGCCCTTCTCACTATGCGTCAGCCAAGGCTCCTAGGACCCGGTATGCATCTTCAGTCCGAGCTTTGGAAGCTTCCACTCAGCCCACCCTAGGTCTCAAAGAAACCAAGTTCTGAATCCTCAGTCCACTGAGGGTCCCAGGAGGACAGGAATAGGGGCAGAGGGCCCAACACCAGTCAGGAGGAAGCCCCGTATATCCTGAGAGCCAATGGCATGGGGTGATGGTGTAGAGAGGATACAAGCCAGGCGCAAGGATTAGGTGAGGGATTGGGGAGATCCTCAGTCCTCTGTTGGAATCCTCACTCTATCCCTCTGTGTCCACAGCAAAGGGGCTTTACCCCCCTGAGCCTCAGTTTCAGCCAAAGGAGGATATAGTCTATGTAAGAGAAATCATATAAAGTACCCAGCACAATACCCAGTGTGCACTGGCAATGAATACAAGGGTCTCTTCCCTCCTTCTTCCAGATGCCTCGGACACCACACCCTGCTGCTTTGCCTACATCACCCGCCCACTGCCCCGTGCCCACCTCCGGGAGTATTTCTACACCAGCAGCAAGTGTTCCCTGCCAGCAGTCGTGTGAGTCTCAGTCCCATGGAACCCTCCAGGGGGGTGAGGAAGGGACAGCTTTGGGTGCAGAACCCATCCCCCAGGAGCCCTCTGAGAGGGCACCCTATCCACTCCGCCCATCCTCCAGCTGCTCCAGGAGCCGTGGCCCCTCCCTCTCTAGCGCACATTCCCCGGCTGTCACGAGAAGGACTGGACAAGGCGTTCTTGGAGGACCCTCCCCACTCTAATGGGCTGGGTTAGGTCTCCAGTCTTTACAGATGTGACTTTTACTTGAACATCATCTGCAATGACCCTGTGTGAAGATCGACTCGGTCATTCCTTTCCAGTTAAGAACCCCCCAGTCCCCCGTATCCCACAACCTATCAAATTCACCTACAACCTCAGAGGAACTAGGGAGGAGGGGTCCTCGTTGCAGTCACTTGTGTAAAACAACAACAACAAAATTTTATTGATTGGTGAAAAAGTAATAGAATGAGATTCTTCTTTAAATATGCAAGCTAATATATTTGAAAAATATAATAATCCTGACTACCTAGAAAGTGCCTACGGTGTGCCAAATGTCTTATATGCATTATCTCTAAATTTCATCATAATGGCCCTGACAGGTATGCATAATTCTTTCCATGTGTCAAATAATGAAACTGGGACCCAGAGAGGTTTGGTGACTTGCCCAAGGTTGCACAGTAAGTGAGGGATAGAGACTGTCTCTGAACCCTCCTCTTTCTACAAGCAAGATCATTAGTGATCATTGTTTCAGAAATTTAAGACCATAGAGACTTAAAAGAATGAAAATGGGGCAGTCAAGAAGTTTCCTGTACAACGGTGAAGTTGTTTAATCCAAAAATTCTTGTGATGCTGGCAAACTTATAGATATTCAGAGTTGACCTTTGGTTCTAAAGAATCCTTCAAAGTATGGTGGTAATGTTTAGCACTACTAACTTCATTTCTGAAACCAAATATTTTTTAAAAGAAAAAAAAAAGTCCTTCCTTGAGCACCTAGTATGGGCAGGCAGAGTTTAGCAAACCACCATCCCTGCCCTTGTGGTTCTCACAGTCTGTTAAGAGGATGAGACAGATGCCGCGGTGACAAGAGTGCCCTGCGTAAGAACATGACAAAGACTTTGGGGGTTGGGAGAAGGGATTTTGGGGAAGTTTGAAGCAAAAGGCGCTGTTTGCGTTGAGAAGAGAAAAGCCTGAGGAACGGGTATATCGGGCCAGGGGATGTCACCAAGGCTCTCCTTTGGCTTATGTGGAGTCTCCGTGTAGGAAAGTGCTTAGGGCTGAGCGTCAGCACAATGAAGCAAAGGTGTTTATCAAATGTGGAATGAGCTGGAGCAGGGAAAGCCCAGAAAATTGGGGTCCAGTTAAGAGGCTGTTCTCATTATCCACGGGAGTGGTATTGAAGGCTGAACAGGGAAGGGAGGGGAGGGGAGGGGAGGGGAGGGGAGGGGAGGGGAGGGGAGGGGAGGGGAGGGGAGGGGAGGGGAAGGGAGGGGAGGGTGAGAAATCTTCAGAGGAGGAGTCAGCAAGCCCTGGTAGGTGGTGTGAAGTCTGGAGCAAGGAAGAGGGTTGAGGGTGATGCTGGAGAAGTGTGGAGCCCCCCAAAAATGTACTGTTTAAAGAGGAAAGAGCCAAGGTACCAGCATGACAACCCTGTGGAAATGTCCAGCAGAGAGTGTGGGACTGAGGTTGGTAGCTGAGGAAAGGGTGTTGGGGGTAGAGATGGGACATTCTTTTACAGGACAAAGGGGTCTCCCGGTACAAGCGTGGCAGTGAGCACAGTCTTAGCTGGCTCCTGAGCTAGTCTGCCTGTCAGACTCCCAGCTCTGCCAACTGGTGACTGCATGAGTCTGGCTCATCACTTAACCTCTCTGAGCCTCAATTTCTTCCTCTGTAAAGTGGAGTAAAACAGAATCAATTCCCCCACTGGGTCAAAGTGAGAGTAATAAAATGAAAGATAACGTTAAAATATTTCCTACTTCTCCTCTGAATGTATTATTATACATATAGAAGTGACAAGTGAAAGTTAATGAGTGAATGCCATTCATTCACTAATTTATTCAATAAACATCCATTGAGCACCCACTGTGCGCTAAGCGGGGGCCAGAGACTCGGGAAAGCACACAGAAAAGGGCAGCACCGTTGAGCAATTCTCCAGGGACAGGTGCAGGTGGAGGCTCCCAGGAGAGGGAACAGGAAGAGGTAGCAGGGAAGTGAGGCGAGTGGAGGGTCCCCGATATGGGGGCAGGGAGAGAAGGCTTGGCGAGGAGGGGCTATTCTCCAGTGTCCCATTCTACCGGAAGGAGGAAATGGAGGCCTGAGCAACCCTGACTCCAGATGTTGGTTTCCTGGCCCCAGGCGAAGGGGGAGGAGGAGAGCAGATAGTGAGTCAGCAGGATTTCCTGTGTGACACCTGGCTCAAAGGCCAAGTCTGGGTCTGAAGCTCCCGCACCACCCCAAATAAGAAAACAAACACTAGGAGGCACTAGAGTCCAGAATACCTCTTCTGTTCCCTTTCTCTTCTCAGCTCGCCAGGGTGGGAGAGAGATGGTCGGTGGTTCCCAGTGAGGCTCAGGAAAGGGAAAGCCGCTTCCCTAAGAGCAAACACTATCCATGATAGAGCACAGAAAGGGACCGAAAAATCCTCCTTCTCACCAGACAACACAAGCCTTCACTTTGTCTGAAAACATCCCAAGGGAGGAGCCCAAACAAGAAAGGTCCAACCGAGTAGGCAAGGCTAGCCCCAAAGTAACACGGTAATTGGAAGCACTGTTATCTAGGCCCAAGGTCTTCCCCAAATAGAACCAGTACCCCAGTAACAGGTCAGGCAGGCAACTAGACTGAGTCCATGATCCCCAGCCTTTTAATTCCTCCAATGTGTGCCATCAACACCTGTGGGGACCAGGCCTCTGCCCCTCCTAGACCTCCCTCCGCGTTCTGGCCGGTTAGCTGGTGGAAGTGCTTTGACATTGCCAATATCTCAGGCCCTCCACCCCTCTGCGCCACGGTGCCCTGTACCAGGACCTCTGGTCTCACGTTGCTCTGATCGGCCCTGAAGCAGAGGTCCCACAGCATTCCAATAACACATGTATGGTATTTTCCAAACTACTGCACACATACTATCTCATTTGACCTTCGCAATAATTGTGCAAAGTAGGAATTATTTCTATCCACATTTTAGAGATGAGCAAATAGACTCAGAGGCCCAAAGTGATTTGCTGAAGGTAATCCAACCAGTAAGTGGTGAAACCAAGACTCCAGTTCATGCTCTTGGTTCATTCACCCACACGTGCTCAGGTGTCTGCCCTGTGCCCGGCACTGTGATCTAAACCCAAATCACAGGTTTGTGTTTTCTTTTGGATGGGGGGGGGGGTGTCCATTTTTATTTTTCAATTATAGTTGGCATTCAATAATATATTAGTTTCAGGGGTACAGCATAGTTGTTAGACATTTATATTACTTACGGAGTGATCCCCCCAATAAGTCTAGTACCCATCTGGTGCTGTACGTAGTTATTACAGTATTATTGACTGTATTCCCTATGCTGTACTTTACATCCCTGTGACTATTTTGTAATTGCCCATTTGTACTTCTTAATTCCTTCACCTTTTTTCCCCTAGCCCCCCACCCCTGTCCCATCTGGCGACCATCAATTTGTGCTCTGTACCCAGGAGTTTGTTTTGACAGTTTATTTTGTTTTTTAGATTCCACGTATAAGTGAAATCAAAGTATTTGTCCCTCTCTGTCTGATTTATTGCACTTAGCATAACACCCTCTAGGTCCATCCATGTTGTTCGGGGTCCTTTCATGGGACATAGTTAGGGAACGAGTAGGCAGATCTCATAATAATCCAGGCCAACATTCATAGCTTCTTCCTTTGCATCAGGCCTTCGTAACCTTGGGTAAACATTTTAATCATCTGAGGAGCTTTGAAAAATTCTGATTCCCAGGCCCCTCACAAGTTTGTTTTTCCACTTCCAGTCTCCCACGTATTCAGCCATGACCAGTTCCTGGAGGACACCTCTTTTTCTCTGCGTCTTGAGCACCCAGCACAGGGTCCTAAACAGAGGAAGTGCTGAGAAAGGCTAGTGGTTGACCAGCTCAACCCTGGGCTCCTCGGCCCCGTGTCCCCTTAGCTCTCCAGGCAGCACGTGTGTGTGTGTGTGTGTGTGTGTGTGTGTGTGTGTGTGTGAGAGAGAGAGAGAGAGAGAGTGGGGGGGAGAGGGAGAGGTTGAGGGAGAGGGAGAGAGAGGGAGACAGGGAGAGAGAGAGACAGGGAGAGAGAGTGAAACAGGGAGAGAGAGACAGGGAGAGAGAGAGGAAGAGAGGGGAGGTTTACAAGGCACACAAGTCTGCTTCTGGTTTGGAGCTCCTTGAATCAGCAGAAGAGGAAATGTCCTTTCCTTAAAAGCCACAGATACACTCTTATAGAGCTCCCAACATGACCCACCCCGTACCATCATCATCTCCCCTTATGCCTCAATCTGTCTCGTTCCCAAAACTGGCAGTCCCGGCGCTGACCAGGTCTCACTCTCTTCTTCTCTCCCGCAGCTTCGTCACCCGAAAGAACCGCCAGGTGTGTGCCAACCCGGGGCTGAGATGGGTGCGGGAGCACGTCAACTCTTTGGAGATGAGCTAGGACAGAAGGCGCCTTGAGCCAGAACTTGTGCAGACTTTCTTATCACTGCTTGCTCTTGTCCTAACCAGCTTAGGAGGCTTCTCCCCGACCCCCGACCCCCACCCCTCCTTGGAGGGCCCAGATTCCACCTAAAGCCTCCAAGAGCTCCTGAGGCTCTGCGTTGTGCACAGGAAACCTCTAGGCCTGAGCTGCAGGCCCCTCAGCTCAGGCATGGCTCTGCAATCAGGAAGGAAGTCAACGTGCTTCTGGAGGCGAAGACGGGAGAAACACTGGGCATCTGTGGAAATGTCCCACGGCCAAAGCTCCAATCTCGGCCCCTCACGGGGACAGGCTGACGGGCAAAAGTGAGAAATCCGCTTTCCATTAAAATCCTCAAGGCAATTTCAAAGCTGGCTCCTGGTTTGATTTCCTCCTCGGGAGCCCTCCTTTCTCGTGAGCGTTAAGCATGCGGGGGTGCGTACATGTCGTGTCCGCCCTAGACTTGGGGCCATGGCCCTGCACGCTCTCTGAGAAGGGGCAGGGGCAGGACAGAGCAGGTGAAGTAACTAGTGGCTTATCCACTCTGGGGGGAAACAACAGTCACTACACCCCGCCCCAAGTCCCCAAGAATTTATCTCACTCCCTGCCACAGGACCTGTTTCCTCAGACCCTGGTTGGCCTTGCCACCCACGCTGTTCCCCTTCCACCCAAGTCTACCCTAAATCTCATCCCCGGTGGGGAATACTCTACACTCTTGCTCCTGGAATAGGTTTTAATGGCAATCCCAGAACACCTCAGTTCTTTCAAATACAGAGGGTAAGTTAAGAGGTGGGAGTACTCCAACTTTCCCATCCATGTGTCCCTTCATGTGAACGTATATTGACAATATTTATCGTCGTAATTATAGCTCACATAACCGAGCACTCCCTATGTGCCAGGCATTGCCTTACACTCAGCCCTTCATCCTCACAACCCTTTGGGGGAGGTGGTATTATTAACCATGTTTACAGTTGGGAGAACCCTCAGCAAGAGACTAAAACAATTTGCCCAAATCCTCAAAGCCAAAAAAAAACAAAAAAGAAAGAAAAAGGGGGGAGGGTGTTTAAGACCCATCAGGTCTAATGCCGAAGCCCACGCTTATTTTAATCTTTAATTTGCAAAATTTTAAACCTATAGAAATTTGTAAGAATACACCCACATACCCTTCATCTAGATTCAAATATTAACATTTCACCGTATCTGCTTTATCTCTATGCGTGTGTGTAATGGTTGTGTACTACATTTTTTTCCGAATTTGAGAGTAAAATGCAGATATGATATCACTTCACCCCTAAAAGTTTCAGTACACATTTCACACTCAGAAAACTTAACATTGTCCAGCCAGTGTGGCTCAGTGGTTGAGCGTCGACCCATGCACCAAGAGAAGAAACCAAGAGGTCGCTGGTTCGATTCCCGGTCAGGGCACATGCCCAGGTTGTGGACCCAATCCCCAGTGGGGGGCATGCAGGAGGCGGCCAGTCAATGTTCTCTCTCATTGATGTTTCTCTCTCTCTCCCTCTCACTTCCCCTCTCTCTAAAATATCAATAAAGGGAAAAAAACATTTTTTTTAAAGAAAAAGAAAACTTAACCTTGACACAATATTATTTGCTAAAACACAGGCCATGACCAAATCCCCACAATTGTCTCAATGTCTTTTATAGCTATTTTTAAAATCCAGGATACAATTATATACACATATTGAATTTAGCTGTCATGTCTTTTCAGTGTCCTTTAACAGACTTTTTTGTCTTTAAGAATATTGCTATTTTTAGGAGTTTAGATCAGATTTTTGTGGCACATTTCATTTGAATTTGCCTGATTGTTTCCTCCTAATTAAACTCAGGGTAGCCCGGCCCATGTGGCTCAGTGGCTTGAGCGTCACCCCATGGACTGAGAGGTCCGGGTTCGATTCCCGGGCACATGCCCAGGTTGCAGGCTTGATCCCCAGTAGGGGGCATGCAGAAGGCAGTGGATTGATGTGTCTCTCTCACATTGATGTGTCTATTTCTCCCTTCCTCTCTTTCTAAAAATCAATAAAAATATAAAAAAATAAAAATAAATAAACTCAGGGTAAACATTTCTGACGGGAATACCAGAGGAGTGATGCCGTCCTTCTCAGTGCAACACAGCGGGGCACACGATGTCAGCTGACTGGTGAGGTCAAGTCAAGTCTGATGGCTTGGTGGCCCGTGTTCTCTTGCTACCGTGAGCTGCCTGCTGTGTGCCAGGCACTATGCTAGGCACTAGGGGTGCGGGTGGGAGCGGAATAGAGAGGTGAATGAGCTACTAGACACAGTCTTTACTTTTTGGCAGTTCACAGTCCGGTCAGGAAGATGGAGGGACCTATGAACAGATGAAACACATGATGAACACTTATAGGATGGGGTCATACTGTGGGGTAGGGGGATTACACCTGAAGGGGGTGAGGCAGGGTGCCTGGGGGAGAAAAGAGACTTAAGAGATAACATTTAAATAGAGTTTGAAAGATTTGAAAAACTGTTTAACAGGTGGAAAAGAAAATGAAAGGTAAAGGGAACAGCATGTGCAAAGTAGGGGGTATGAATGGCCTTCCCACACAGTTAGTTCAGTCTCTTGCTGCCAAGGAGGGAGGTATGCGTATAAGAGGGGCTCCCATCCCTGCCACTTCCCTGAGGACAGCCCCTGCACCTGACACGGGCTTACGTGAGCTGCTCACTTCACCAAACGCTTTGACTTCTCTTTGAATCTGTGCTTCACCACAGCCCCTCTAGTCAGCTAGACAGGCATGACTTTCCCATTTGTCAGATGAGGAAACGGAAGTCCTCAGAGGTAAAATGACTAGGTCAGTCCACAAGCCAGTAGATGCCAGGGCTGGGGCTCAAGAGTGGAACTGGAGCCCTGGTCAGGTAGCTCACTTGGTTGGAGAGTCGCCCCCATACGCCAGGGCTGCAGGTTTGATCCCTGTCAGGGCACATACAACAGTCAACCAATGAATGCATGAATAAGTGGAACAGCAAATTGTTGTTTCTCTCTCCCCTTTTCTCTCTAAAAAATCAATCAATAAATAAAAAAAATTTTTTCCCTTACTGATTTGAGAGAGAGAGAAAGTGAGAGGAAGAGAGAGATAGAAACATCGACGAGAGAGAACATCGATTGGCTGCCTCTTGCATGCCCCACAACCTGGGCATGTGCCCTGACCGGGAATCGAACCGGCGACCTCCTAGCACATAGGTCGACACTCAACCACTGAGCCACACCGGTTGAGCCACACACGGACTCAATAAATCAAAATTTTAAAATAGAAAGAATGGAACTAGAGTATTCTGTTTACTAGGAGACCTGGTTGCTCAGCACTTGGAAGCTTCTATCTCCAGAAGCCCAGACACCTCACTAGTTCCTCTTGTGCAGCAGAACACAGGTCTCCCTGAGCTGTGTCCCCACTCCCCGAAAGGCCCTGTATTCTACCACCACCACCACCACCCTGCCCAAGATCCCTCTGGCCCCACCAGAAGAATAAGAGGATGACCTACGAAAAATCATTCGATATCTTTGAGATCTCCAGGTCAATGTTCAAGTACCCATGGCTGGAGTATCCAGAGAGGAACAAAGGTGAGGCTAGAATGGAGAGGCACAGAATCAGGGCAAGGGCCTGAAAAGGAGAGCTCCCAGGCTTCCCTCCCAGGCAGGAGTCTGGATGAGTTCAGCAAATCCACGGGAGGGGTCGGGGCAAGCCCATGAATACTTTGACGGCTCCCCACAGCCCTCAAGGTAAGTCTCCATGGTCCTCTAAGGTGGGACATCTTGTGTTTCCCCAGCATCTGCTCCCACACCTGCACCCTGGCTCTCTACCTAACTCGCATACCTCCAAGTCTTTGTATAAGTTGTTCCCATGTCTAATGCTCCTTCCCCTTGTCTATCTGGCTAACCCCTACATGGACTGAAGACTCAGCTTGTGTATAATCTCTGGGAAACCTCCCCTGACCCTCCCAGTCAGGTTAAGGGCCCCTCGTCGGTACCACCTGTGCCTTCATCTGTCTTCACAGTTGTTTCCCTTGGTTAATCACTAATAAACAATCCTGTCTCACCAGCTAGTGCAGTGGCTCTCAAAGTGTGGTCCCAGGACCAGTAGCATCAGCATCTTGTTAGAAATGCAAATTTTCAGACCCAACACCAGAGCTACTGAATCAGTACTCTGGGGATGAGTCCCAGAAATCTGTTCTAACAAGCTCTCCAGGTGATTCTAAGGCACACTTCAGTTTGAGAACCACTGACCAGTGGTGTTCACCATTAGCTGCACATTAGAAACCTCTGGGGAGCTTTCTAAACTACCTAGGCCCTTCCTCAGAGAATCTGTTCTGATTCAATTAGTCTTTTATTTTTTATCCTCACTCAAGGACATTTTTGCATTTATCTTCACATAGAGCAGGAGGGAGAGAAGGAGGGAGAGAGAGAGAGAAACATGGATGTGAAAGAGACACATTGAGTGGCTGCCACCCACACAACCCCAGCCGGAGCTGGGGACAAACTGCAACCGAGGTACGTGCCCTTAGTGGGAACCAAACCCGGGACTCTCTGGTCCGCGGGCCAACGCTCTAACTGCTGAGCCCAACCGGCCAGGGCTCAGTTAGTCTTATGTTGGGCCCAGGATGTCACAAGTTCCCTCGAACAATTCCAATACGCAGCCAAGGTTGACAACCACTCTGCTAGACCAGAGTTTCCCAAACTTCAAGGTACATAGCAATCCTGTTAAAGTGAAGATCCTGATTTGGGAGGCCTGGGGTGGAGCCTGAGAATCTGCATTTCTGAGAAACTCCCAGGCTATGGCAATCCTGCTGTTCCACAGACCATTCTGAGCAGCAAGGTGTCGGAGAACTAGGAGGCCGTAAGGACGGGAGAAATGCCTTCTGCACCTCCCTGGTGCCTGGCACTCGGGTTCGCTAAGTGCTGAATAAAGCAGTGCCTGGACGGATGGTTCTTTAACCCACCTTCGTAACTGCTGTCTCATTGGTACCACAGAACTCAAAAAAGCCTGGGCACCCGTTTACCTGCCCTTGTCCTGCTACCAGGTAAGACCCCTAACAAACCTGAGAGCTTTCTTGAATAGGAGGGTCAGCAGACTGTCCCTTCCCGTTAAGGCCAGTTCATAGCACTCCAACATTCACCCTCGGGGCTATCACTAATTCTTAGACAAGTCGCTTTCCCTCCCTCAGCCACAGAAGCCTCCTCTGTCACAGGCCAGCAACCCATGCCCAGCAACCTCTGTAGAGTTACTTCAAGGTGATATCTGTAAGGCCTGGGCTGTGCAGGCAGTGCTTAAGGAAGAGTCATTTCCATTAGGTAACACAGGAATCCTCATAAAATACAGCGTGCCCAATTAAATTTAAATTTGAATTTCAGATACACAATGAATTTATATATATATATATAAATTTATATATATATATTTATATATATATATATATTTATATATATATATATAAATTTGGGAATATATATATTCCCAAATACTGAACGCATCGTGTGAAATCCAAGTTTCACTGAACATCGTGTCATTTGCTTGCTGTTTACTACACCTGTGCGGGCTCTGCCACTCACGCCCCCTCCTCCCAGATGCCAAAGGAAGAGTTCCCCCCAAGCCCAGAGCGCTGGAGGCAGCACCCGAGCAAGCCAAAGTCGGTCCCGTACTGCTACACCGGGAAGCCTGAGCTCTACACGCACTGGCACGCCCTGTACGATCAGCAACGAGAACGCGAGGCCCAGAAGATGCTGCAGAAAACGAGGCATCACTCCAGGTGTGCTTCACCTCTCCCTGTTCACCACACCGTCTGCACCTTCTAGGGAAGAGAAGGGAGGGGTGGGGGGGGGCAGGGCGTGGAGCAAGTCAGCCTACAGGTCCCAGAGAGCATCCTGGGGTAGAAGGAGGCTCGTCTGTCTCCCTGTGGTCCCATCTCTGAGCTGGGTTGAGAACCGGGGGACAGAGGAGAAATTATGAAGTCAGGGGCCAGGGAGGGAACAAGGGGACCAAGGTTGCCTGTGCAATTTCTCATACAGGCACCTCAAAGAGGGTACTGCCATCCAAAAATTCCATCTCCCCATAATCAAGTTGACTATAAAATCTCAGAAGAGATCCAAGCCTTTACACCCTACTGGGGACCCCCTGAAGTGGCAAAGATTAAAGGTCAGGGACCATGGTGGGAGGGAGGATGGGGAGACTCCCTTCTTGCGGATGCCCTTACCTTGGGCTCACACCGTCCTTCAGCCCTCAACCCCTGCCTGCAAAATGGAGGGCGGGGAGGGAAAGGGACTGGATTGGATGAGCTCCTTCCAGCGTGAAGTTCTACAACTATATTTGTCCCTTTCCTCCTTTCCACTGGCTCCTTGGGGTGGCCAGGAACTCACAGAAAGCCTGCAATCTCCCAGAGAGGACGAGCAATTCTATGCGGCCCAGGTGAGAAGTGGCAAGGATGGAGGAGCTCGGTGGCAGGTAGGAGCTGGCTGAGCTGGAGAGGAGAAAGATACTTGTGTGTGTGTGTGTGGGGGGGGGGGGGTGTTCCAAGAACAAAATCCAGCTGTGTACAGAGAATGGTAACTCCTGGGATGGTATCCAAGGTCTCTTCCCTTTCCTCTACCCCGTTCCTGCAGGCTCTAGGGTGCCTGGGCGTCGGTGGCAAGTCTGTCATAGAGGCACTGCTGCAGGTGGTGAGTCGGGGGCTGCACTGAGGTCCGGAGAGGAGGGAGCAGGGCATGAGGTGTACAGAGCACGGGCACGTGGGCACGTGGGCACAGACAAGGCTCGCAAGGGTGCAAGGGCAGTGGGTCAGCTCCAGTGAGGAGAGGGCAGTCAGTGTGCAGCATACACCACCTCCTCCCCTTGGCTCCTTTAAAGGGCAGCTTGATCTAAAAGGATCGGGAAGGCGGAATCTGAAGGTCCCTTTGTCTAAGAAAAGACACTCGACTGAAAAGCTAGGAGAGAACTGGGACTGAGTTCTTTCTCTGCCTAACTGGATCAATGCCTCGTATTTCTATGCCAACTTACAATGGAGAGCACGCGTCCTCCTCCATAATCTCACTTAAATCTTACAGTGCTGGGAATAGGTAGTAATATCTGTATTTTCCAAATGAGAAAATGGAAGCTCCGAGAGGCCAACCGACTTGCCCAAGGCCGCATGGCAACTAGACCCCAGACAGGTATTTGAACAGAAGCCTTACTCCTGAGTTGCGTTCCCTCCATCGCACCATCCTGGCTGTACTCTGTGTCTGAGCCTAGACAGGTCACTCTCTGGGCCTCCGTTTCCTCCCTTATAAAATGAAGTTAAGCTGAGATTCTTAAAGCTCTGATATTCCATCACCTTACAGCATGTTTCCACCTCCTGCCTCTTAAATTCAGGCCCAAACCGGTCCAGAGAAAGTGAAGTATGAGGCCTATAGAACCCTGGCCATCCTGGGTGAGTATATCCTCTCCCTGGGTGGGGAGGTGGGGAAGGTGAGACAGGAGGCAGTGTGGCCACTTTCCCCTCAGTGTACGGACAGAAGGAGGGCAGTGTATACCCATGCCAGCCTAGCATTTGGCAGCGTCTGGGAACTCTCCTAGGTACTGTTGGACAAAGAGAGAGAGATGAAGTGAAAAGAGAGACTGGAATTGCAGTCCTGCTCAGCCAGCTGCTCTGGTGTCCTGGGAGGATGGGCAATCCCTTGGGTCCTAGCACTTGGAACTTTCGTCTTGAGGGCACAGTGGAGTCAAATGGATCCTGGCAGAGAGGAGCAGCCCCTGAGGCTCTGCCCTGACCTGAGGACCCTCTCTGTCTAGGTTGCCTGAATAAGGAGGTGATCCAGTCTCTCACCAAGCAGTTGAAGGGGAAAAATGAGGAGCAAAGGATGGATACTCTGAGGGGACTACGAATAGCTCTGAACTCCTGGGCTGCTGTCCCCAAAGACAAGGTGATTGGGAGGAGATCAGTAATTGGGGAAAGGCAGGACAAGGTAATTGATGGTGTTGGCTGGGGGTCAGGTCAGGGAGAAGGTAACCTAGCTCCTGATTTTGATGGGGAAGGCCTTGTCCTGTGGAGTCCCCTCAGTAGAAGCACTGGCGTGGCCACTCACCAGTCACACAACCTCTGAAAAGCCAGCTTTCAGGGCCACAGTTTGTCCATCTCTAAAATGGAGATAGTGTTACATACGGCACTCCTGAGAAGATTAAATGAGATAATGTATGCAAAGTTCCTGATTCAATGCCTGTGCTCTTTACATGGTACCCGTCACCCCCATCCCTAAAATAACCTATTAAAGGAAAACCTCTGTCAAGAAGGGACAGGGACCCAAGAGAGTCTGCTGACACTACTGAAGATTTTTCCCTTTTAGGGTCCTCTTACTTTGACCCCATCACTGCTCCCAATGAAATAGAATTCATCATTCATCCATTTACTCAACAAACATATATAAAACAGCTGTCGTGTGCCAGGCACTCTCCTAGGCCCTTGGGATACATCAGTGAAGCAAACAGACAAAGGTCCCTGTTTCCAGTAGGGGCAGACACATAAAAAGTCAATCAATTCATATAATGTGTTAGAGGTAACGAGTGCAATGAAAAATTATGTAGATGGGTGAGGGTGATCGGGAATGCCAAGTGGGGAGGGGGAGGGGTTGCAATTTTAAACATGGGAAAGAGGGAAGACTTCATTCAGAAGGTGTCACTTGAGCAAAGATATGAAGGTGAGGAGGTTAGCTTTACAGATATGAGAGACGGCATTCCAGCAGGAGGACCAATCCATGCAAATGCCCTAAGTTAGGAGCATGCTTGGCATCATCAGGTAACAGCAAGGAGGCCAGCGTGGCTGGAGCGGAGTGGAACTAGAGAAAGCTATAGGAAATGAAGTGAGATCAAGGAAGTTAACAGGAGACTGGATCGTATGTGGCCTTCTGGACAATTTCAAGTACTTGAGCTTTTACTCTGAGCGGAATAGGGACCCATCTGAGCAAGGCAGTGACATGACCTAACATTTCAAAAGGTTTACTCTGACTGCTGTGTTGACAAAAGATGGGAGTGGGGAAGCAAGAGAAGAAGCCGAAAGACCAAATTTGGGGCTACTGAGGCAATCCTGGTGAGATATAGTGGTGGCTTGGACCACGATTTGAGGTGGGGTTGGTAAGAAGTTATTAAATTCTGGACGTATTTTAAAAGTAAAACAGACAGGTTGAGTGTGAGCTATAAGAGTGTGGAAGCAAGGATGAAGCCAAGGTTCTGGCCTAGCAAATAAAAGGATGGAGTCATCATCAGTTGAGATGGAGAAAGCTGAAGGTGGAACAGGTTTGGAGGTAATACCTGAAGTCCAGTTTGGGGCAAGTTATGTTTGAGATGTTTACTGGACATCCAAAGGAGACAGCAAGTAAACAGCTGGATATATAATTTGAAGTTTAGAAAAGAACTCTGACTAGAGAAAAAAAGTTATGAGTTGTCAGCATATAGATAGTATTTAACGTCATTCAACTGGATGAGAACACTTAAGAAAAGAACCAAGAATCAAGCCTGGGAGTACCCCAATGTTAAGAGGAGAACAGAAAGAACCAGTAAAATAGTGACAAGTGGCCAATAAGTAGGAAGACAACCAAGAGTGTAGTATTCTGAAAATCAAGTGAAGAACAGCTATCAAGGAAAGGATACAATTCATAGAGCACAAGGACTGAGAATTGATACAAGGATTTAACAATGTGGGAATCACCGATTATCTTAACAAGAACTATCTTGGTGCAGTGGGAGGCGCTGACTGGAGTGGGTTTAAGAGAGAAAGGGAGGAAAAAAATTCTATACAGCAAAAACAGTCCACTTTCCAAAAGTTTGGCTGGAAATGGTTCTAGTTGGCACCAGGGGTGGATTCTAGAAGAAAAGAAAAATGACATGTTTCTAGGCTGAGGGATAGTAATCCAGTAGTTAGAAAAATGATCGTTTTGAAGAGAGTGGGAAGTGTTGCGTGCAATGTTCTCCAGCAGGTGAGAAGGGATGAGCTCTGACACACAGGCGGAGAAACTGACTTGAGAGAGGAGGTGACAGTCCACAGTACAAGTGGGAAGGAAGAACATATGGGTGCAGGTTGAAAGTTGGATAGAAGTGGTGGTGTCTGTGGAACTTCTTTTCTAGTTGCTTTTATTTGCTCAGTAAAGTAGGAAGCGAAGTCATCAGCTAAGAGTAGGAGTGAAGGAAGAGAGTGTTAGAGGTACCAGGGGAAGAAAGGGTGTGAATTGGGAAGGTGGGAGAGAGAACCGCCTGGAGAGAAGCAACAAGGTTAGTAGGCAGCATTAAGGATCTACATGAGGTTTGTATTCATACATTTAAAGCAAGATCAGCCCTGGCCAGCATGGTTCAGTGGTTAGAGCGTCAGCCCGCGCACCCAAGGGTCGTAGGTTCGATTCCCAGTCAAGGGCACGTACCTGGTTTGCAGGTTCAATCCCTGGCCCTGGTTGGGGTGCGTGCGGGAGGCAACCAATCAATGTGTCTCTCTCCCTTTTGCCCTCTCCCTCCCACTCTCTCTAAAAAAATAAATGAAAAAAATAGCCTCCAGCCCGGCAGGTGTGGCTCAGTAGTTGAGCTTCGACCCATGCACCAAGACATCACCGGTTCAATTCCTGGTCAGGGCACATGCCCAGGTTGTGGGCAAAATCCCCAGTGGGGGGCATGCAGGAGGCGGCCAGTCGATGTTCTCTCTCATCGATGTTTCTCTCTCTCTAAAATCAATAAAGAAAAAAAAATTTTTTAATATCCTCCAGTGAAGATGAAATATAAATAAATACATAAAATACTTTTTTTTAAAAAAAAGCAAGGTCAGTGACTGTTTTTCTCCAGGAAGTTGCAAGCACAGAGCAAGTGAAGAGTTGAATACAATGAACCGAGAGGGGGTAAAGGAGTTGAGTGAGGCGGGGAAGTAATTATAGCAGGACCATGGAAGTTAAGCTGGGTAAAGAGGCATGAATGTGAGGAGCAGTGAAAAGGTGCTCAATGGTTCTTAGTCCTGTGGAGTCCCACAGCTGGCATCAGGAGGTGAGCTGGAAAGATAGGAGGTAATGGTCAGAGAGTGGGGTCCGTGAAATGGAGATCATGAGAAGTTGTCATAATGAATCAGTGACTGACAGAGTGGAGGACAAGGTTATGGGAGCAGAGGAGCCGGATCAATGACATATATATTTCTTTTTTTCTTTAAAAAAATTTTTTTTCCTTTATTGATTTTAGAGAGAGGAAGGGAGGAGAGAGAGATAGAAACATCAATGAGAGAGAACATCGACTGGCTGCCTCCCACATGCCCCCCACTGGGGATCAGGCCCACAACTTGGGCATGTGTCCTGGCCAGGAATTGAACCTGTGACCTCTTGGTGCATGTGTCGACGCTCAACCACTGAGCCACACCAGCCGGGCGACATATATATATTTCTTAAATGCCAGGAATTAGACAGCAGAAGTGTTAAAAAGAACAACATTGATCCATTCAGAAGATAAAGTCATAGAGAAATGAGAGGATGTGACTTAGGAGCAAATAGATGACAGCAAACATAAGAAGTGGATAAAATAATCTGGTAACATGAGATTCACTTAGGGAGGAGAATGGTCTGGAAGCAGCAACTGCCCTCTCAACAAAGCCTGGCTGAAGACATAGTCCCCACCCATTTCACCTCTTGTCTTCCTCAGAGGACTCAAGTCGGGGATGAAGGGACGCTGGTGTCTGTGCTGCAGATGCTGATACAGAGGTCATCAAGTGAAGCAGCCGTGGAGGCAGCCCTGTGCTTGGGTTTCCTGAGGCCCTGCAGCAGCACAGCCCGAGAGTTCTTGCTACAGTGCCTGTACCAGAGGCCCATGACCCAGAGGATGAAGGTGAGGGCAGGACGCTGGGCTCCCTGGGGAGTGTGGGGAAAAGAGACCAGTGCTGACTTCCATCGAGTCTGGACCCTGTCATCCTCATCCCAGGGCAAAGAAGCTTCAGCAGGGAGTACTGCAGGGTCCTGTGTGTGTGGATGTATATATACATGGGTATACAGTCATGTGGACATAAGTGTACATGTGTCTGTGTATATTTGATATGCATGGGTATTCATTTATGTACAGTATGTGCACACATACAAGAGGCCAAGTTCTAGACTCAGCCCTCAAGTGAGCCTGGCCATCCAGATGTTTCTTGGACTCCACCCACCCTGCGTGCCCCCCATAGGCACTTAGGATGCTGGTCAAGATGATGCATGTACACTCAGCCGAGGTCATCAGGGCCGTCCTAGAACAGCTGTCCCATTCTTGTGTCCTTGAGGTGAGCTCTAGGGCTGCCTAGTACCCGTCCTTCTCCAGCACTAGGACAGGGTTGGGGATGGATGAGAAAGGGAGTCTATCCTTCATGTCTCCCCCACCCCTGCCCTCAGCACCGCTTTGAAGCCACCCAGATGCTCAAGACTATTGGGCTACAACAGATCCAGGCACAGGGCCTGGAGGGACTCATATTTGACCTGCTCAGGAGGAAGATGTATAATGAACCCTTCCTCGTAAGTGAGACCAAAGCTCCAAAGCCCAGGTAGCCCAAAGCTGTTTTGTCTTCCTTCTCTGAAGACCTCCCCTGTCCTGGCTCCCACCTCACTGCCCCTCAAAGAATCACATTCACCCTAACCCACTCCGTTGCCCTAATGCAGACCATGTTTTCATGCCACCTTGCCTTTGCTCAGACAGTTCTTTCGCTTAAAATGCCCCGAGTCATCCCTCCCCCTCTGCAAGGTGAAAAACTTGTCACCCTGACCAGTAAGTAACTTCTCTCCTTCTGCCAGGCCAAACACCACCTCCTTTAGAAAGCTTTCCCAAATCACTACAAACAGAATCAGCTCTGCCTTCCTGTGTTCTCTTGCTTTTACAACAGCTTACTACAAAACTAGCCACACAACTTTTATCCGAAGACATTTTTCTATGGCCTGGCTGGTGTGGCTCAGTGGACTGAGCGTCGTCCCAGGGACTGAGAGGTCCCAGATTGATTCCTGGTCAGGGCACATTCCTGGGTTTCAGGCTCAATCCCCAGTAGGGGGCGTGCAGGAGGCAGCCAATCAATGTTTCTCTCTCACATCAGTGCTTCTATCTCTCTCTAAAAAGCCAATAAAAACATTTTTTTTTAATGGACAGTTTTCTAAAATGTAAATCAGATTGTGTCTCTCCTACGAATAAAACTTTCCAATAGCTCCCCAACACCCTCAGAATGATTTACACTGTCCTTCACTACCCAGCCTGCTTACATCTCTAGCTTCATCTCAAACACTAGAACCACACACCAACTATGCTTAGGATGACCCTATCCTGATTTATACCTGTGGTCCCAGTGTAACTACTCAGAGTGCCCCATTTTGAAGAGTCCCAGTGTGGTCATCTCGCTAAACTGAACTATTTTCCGTTCTCTACACACTGCTTTCTCTCTTGCCTCCAGGTTTTTGTACATGTTCCCTCCCTGCCTAGAAAATCACCTTCCCCAAGCCCTCTGCCTGGTTAACTCCCACTCACCCTCAGGTTTCAGTTGAGGCATCACCTCCTCCAGGAAATCTTCCTGGTACCCAGACTGAGGAGACACTCCTATGTGCAACCTACACTTAGTTCAGTTAACACTTATCACAGTAATGCAACTGCCTACTCACTTGTCTGCTTCCCCAACCAGACCACGAGCTCCTCAAGGCAAGAACCATTGTATATGTAGTACAAACCAAACATTCAATAAAGGTTTGTGAAGCACTTAAGGGTACACCCCTGCATTCCTCTCTCTGTTGTCCCATCTTAACCCCTCTTCAGGCTATGAGGCAGGCTGTGGCTGAAACTGTGGAAGCGCTCAAGATGAAGCCTACGATGATGAACTTGGTGGAGGAGTAAGTGGCTTGGACTGGGAGCAGCCAGGGCCAATTCTAGGCTGTGGGAAGGGGACAGAGGGTCACAGAGAGCCGAAAACCTGCTGCCAGTTCTCAGCTCTCACTTGCCTGTGCCCCTGTCCAAGTCACTCTTTGACCCCTGGACTTTTCTTCTACTGTAAAAAGAGGCTGATTAAACCTACCACTCAGGGTAGTTACAAAGCTCAAATTAAGATGAGGACATGAATGGGACCTGTAAAATGTAAAGTTCAGACAGACGTCATTTAGCACCTCCTTAGTATCTGCCTTTCCCCTCCCAGCCCCTCCTGACCCAAGAACCAAGGTGGGGGGGGGGAATCAATGAAATTAGCATCACTCATCAGCCTTATGCCCAACTCACTCTGGGCTATTACAAGAAACAATCAGCCTTCCTCCCCCTTCCCCTTAATTGAACCACAACACCTACTCCCTTCTACACAGGCAACTGTTGAACTCAAAAGCCACTGTACGCCAGGAAGCAGTCATCTCTTTGGTAAGGCCAGCTCTGCTTCTTTGACCAGATATATTGATGGTAGGGGCACTAGGCAACTGAGCAGTTACTGAGGGAAAAAAAGGGCTGTAAAGTTTGGGGAGATTGTTTGCTTGCTTATTTTACAAGTCCCAGGATTGGAGGTCAGTGGGATAAGGGACAGGAGATGGGTGGGTGTGAGGGGCATTGCTTAGATATTGCAGAAATTGTCTTAACTCTTCCTGGTGAACTGTGTGCACTGGAACCCAATGCAGTGGCAAGGAAAGGCATACCTCAGCTGGAAAGCCATCTCTCTCGCTCTCCAGGCCAAAGGATCATCACAAGGGGACTAGAATGGACAAGACCATATGTGGTGCATTTTCCTGGGGCTAGCTACTTAGGCGCTCTCCTTCTGCCTCTGCCAGGGAGTCCTGGGGATCCGCAGCCCACAAGTGTTCCACCTGCTCCTGGACATGCTAGACACGGAAAAGAACCTGTCTGTGAAGAAGAGTGTAAGGCATTTCTGCTCTCCTCGTCCTCTTCTCAGCCCCTCCTCCAAGCCTTTCCTATCCATCCTCACTACTTGCTCTTTGTCAGGAGGGAGGAGAGGGGAATAAGCCCTCAGACACTGCCCCTTGACCTTATTCCTTGGGGCCATAGTGGCCTATGGCCAGAGCTCCCCCAAATGGGTACCCCCATCCATTCTCAGCCTTTGCCTGAAGTGAGTCAGCCACAGAGCCTTTATTTCAATGCAGCTACAAGAAACATTCATTCTTTTGGCCTCAATTGATCCCTGGATCCAAAACAAACTGAAAAACAAGGTTATCTTCGTATGTGAGGCACCTGAGACCAACAAGAAGGCAGAGCCTACAAGGTTCAGGGAAAACCATGATGAGAATCTAGAAGAGTTAAATATCCAAGACTTCCGACTTGTACAGCTGAACCCCTTATTTGTTGCAAAAGCCAGTGCCACATCAGACCAACAGAAAAAGCTGAGTGCCCAGAAACAGTCTATTACCTCACCTCTGCCCTCCCTCCGTTTCTCTAAACCACTCAAACACAAGTCATAGGCCACAGGGCCCTGGGCGCAGGATCAGGAAACAGCTCCAGATCCTTGCCAAAACCTCCAGACAGATCAGTTCTTTGGGCCCACCCCCCAACTCCCTGAGGATGCTTCTCAGGCTCCCCTGAGAAAATGACCTATACTTACCTTCAATGAATAAATAAATGAGTGTGACTCTACTCACCACGACTGTTCCTTCATCAGAGGCTGCACTGAAACACAAGTCTCCTCACTCTGGGTTGTGTTCCTTCCACTCAGCACACGTCCTTCTCACGAAGGGAGACAGAGGACAGAACCAAAGCTGTTCTGGATGGCCAGCCTGCCTCCCTAAATCAAGCCCTTATCTATGCCCAGAACTTAATGACAAAGCTAGAAAGTTGAGCCTCTGCCCACGGGGTGCTGCTGAAGGGAAAATAGGAGAAAATCCTGGAAGGCTTGGCTCTTGGTCCATTTCCTCTTACAAACTTGCCCACCTCCTTCTCGGTGGAGATAACTGGGCTGTAGTCAAGACCAACCACGCTCTGCTGTCTCTTCTCCTACAACTACTTTCTACCTAGCTCAGGGCCATTCCCTCTGACAGATCCTATTCATTCTCCCAAACTGCTTTAGCTTCTCCCTTGTTTACTGAAGGCTTGTTTCACTTTGCCAGCAGCACCTGCCACACCAATCCCTATAAGCTATGTCTTCCCCATCAAGAAAAAAAAGTCCAGACTTTGGAATCAGATTGATTCTGGACAAGTTACTTACCTTTCTGACTGTTCCTCACCTACAAAATGAAGAGAATAATATATACTTCTTCTGAGAGTTCCTATAAGGATTAATAATACAAAGCCTAACAGCGCCTGGCATTACATAGTAAGCACTCAAATGTGAATTTTCCCTTTTCCTCTCTTCAGTGTTGTCATGTGCGCCTGTGACAACCAGAGGTTAAAAACGTCCTGCCACTCCCATTAACTGCCCCCATCTTACTGGAATAATCTAATGGGAGGTCAAGTTTCTTCCATCAAAGAAAGAAAGATCAAAGTTAAACAGATGTTACCACCCAGCCGGTGTAGCTCAGTGGATTGAGCGTCATCCCATGGACTAAGAGGTCCCGGTTCAGTTCCTAGTCAGGGCACATGCCTGGGTTTCGGGCTCAATCCCCAGTAGGGGGTGTGCCGGAGGCAGCTGATTGATGTTTCTCACGTGGATGTTTCTCTCTTTAAAAAAAAAAAAAAATCAATAAAAACATATTTAAAAACAAATGTTCCCTTCCACTTCCCCATACTCCAGGTTCTACAGTGGTCCAAACAGTCATTCTGAATCCAGCGTGGTATATGTCACTCAGATTTATCTCCCCACCTGTCCTATCACATCCAGATTCATGTTTTGTCTCATAGAGAGTTGTAAGAAAAACCAAGAGTCATTTCACTACCCTGGAGTATAAGCAACACTGCCTCTGATAGTGTGGCAAAAAGACCAAAGACAGGAAAAATGATCTTCCTCTCTTGCCTATTCTGCAGTGTTGGGCCAATAAGCAACAGAACCCAAACTTCCCTGGACCTTAACAGTCTGTGGGTACAAACAAGGCCTTATGAACTACACTAATTCTCAACCCCTGCAAAATATTGCCCACAGATCTGCAACCCATCCTCCTCCATATTTCTGGGTCTCTCCAGAGGATGTCTTATTACTTGGCCAGATACCAGTCTCTGCTCAGTAGGACCCCAATCCTAATTTCACCAATCCTCACCAGAAGATTTAAGACAGCACTGACAGAGCACTCACCATCTGGTATACCACCAGCTGTGGCCAGATTCTCTTAAAGGCCTGAAATGCCCACTCCTCTCAGCCATCAAAATCTGTTGGGCCCTGGCCGGTTTGGCTCAGTGGTTAGAGTGTCGGCCCGCGGACCAATGAGTCACGGGTTCAATTCTGGTCAAGGGCACGTACCTGGGTTGTGATTTGTCCCCGGCCCTGGTTGGGGTCATGCTGGAGCCACTCGATGTGTCCCTTTCATGTCGATGTTTCTCTCTCTTCTCTCTCTCTCTCCCCCCTCCCTCCCACTCTATCTGAATTTAAAAAATGAAAAAATGTCCTCAGGTGAGGATAAAAAAAAAATCTGATGGGTATGAATCTTGGACATCATCCAAAATGTAAGTCCCCCCTTCTCTTTCTAATGGAATCTGTGGATACAAATAGCATCGACACCCTCCACCTCTCCTCAAACATTCTCATCCATCTCTGTGCTGTAACTGAAATCTAGCACTCTTGAACTGGCCTTTTCCTGAAATCTCAGGTGTTGCTCATCCTCCTAGATTCCATTCAATGTCACTACTGTCCTGTACCTTCATATAAAAATCATTGTTTCTTTCTCGCTCGGCCGGTGTGGCTCAGTAGTTGAGCACTGACCCATGCACCCAAAGGTCACCGGTTCGATTCCCAGTCAGGGCACATGCCCAGATTGTGAGCCCGATCCCCAGTGGGGGGCATGCAGGAGGCAGCCAATCGATGTTCTCTCTCATCGCTATTTCTATCTCTCCCCTTCTCCCTTCCTCTCTCTAAAATCAATAAAGAAAAATTTTTAAAAAATTCTAGTATACAGCTAGGATGAAGAACCACTATTATAGTCTTATTTTAATCATATGCACTCTCATTAATTGATATGTTAATGACTCTCAAATCTTTGTCTCAGATTCATTCATTTAGTCAATATTCACTGAGTACCTAACCTGTGCCTCATACTGTTCTAAGCACTGAGGTAGAACAGTGGACAACAGACAAGGTCCCCTACTCTCCTGAAGCTCATATTCTAATCAAGGAGAGAGAAATTTACACCCACAAAAAGATCATTTCAAATACTGATAAGTACTGTGAAGACATTACAAGAGGTGATGTGAGAGTAACTACAGAGAGGCAGTATTTTAGACAGAAAAGCCAGGGAGACCTGGGAGGAAGGGAAGAATTTGTCCCAACATTGCAGTAAAAAGGAGTTAGCCATATGACTATCTGAGGAACGAGAATCCTAGACAAAGCATACACAAAATACTGAAGCAGAAGCTTATTTGGTACCAACAAGAATTATGACCAATGTGCTTAAAGCAAGGTAAGTATGGATGTTATATAATGAAGTTGGAGAGAGAGACAGGCCAGATCTGACAGGGTTTGTAAGCTAGGATAAGGAATCCATTGCCTATGTGCAACGGCAAGTCAGTGAAAGGATTTTAAAGAGGCATGACATATGGTCTGATTAACATCCCTACAGTATCATTTGGCTGCTGAATGAAAAATAGATTTTAGCCCTGGCTGGTTTGGCTCAGTGTTGGCCCTTGGACAGAAGGGTCCCAGATTCAATTCCCAGTCAAGGGCACGTACCTCAGTTGCAGGTTCAATCCCTGGCCCTGGTTGGGGTCGTGGAGGAGGCAACCAATCAATGTCTCTCTCTCACATCGATGTTTCTCTCTCCCCATCCAACCCTCCGTTCCACTCTCTCTAAAAAATCAATGGAAAAAATATCCTCGGGTAAGGATTAACCAAAAAAAAAAAAAAAAAAAAGCACCTTGTATTTATTCTTATTGGAGCACTTATCAGACTGTATACAGAACTGTGTTTGCTTGATTGGCAACATATCCAGCATCTAGTACAGTGCCTGTCCTAGACTCTTGGTAAGGGTAGAAGAAATAGTTTTTAATGAATACCAAATAACACACCATGTACACTGGTATCTTAATCCTAACTTACTGAATCCTTACTCCCTTAGACCTCCATATTCCCAGCACCTAGAACATTGCCCCAAATAAATGGTTCTAAATTGTAAACTGGAACTATCAAAATTACCTGGCAAGCTTGACATAAAGATTCCCAGTTCTACCTCCCACACCCCCACCAAGATCTGATCCAACAGACCTGAGACAAGGCCTAGGAATCTAATTTTGACAACTTCCTCACGTGATTCTGATGTGCAGTCATTCTTTAGAAACTATTCTAAACAGAGTAGAGGCTCAATAAATATTGTTGAATTTAATGAAGTAGAATTCATTTCCTAATTCTTCTGGGTTAGAATCTGCTGTAACTGAATGCTGAGTGTGACAGAACAATGCACTAACGTACAAAAATCCACAAAACAAGCAGCCTTTATTGCAGTATTACAAAACACTTTCCATTTTGGCAATATTTTACAACGCACTTAGCTTCAAGGGTTAGGAAGGAGAAAGTTGGAAACTAAAGGGGAAAATTTCAACAGACATTACTAAAAGAAAAACTGCCCCAGCCCTCCCACCCAAATAAAATTCTAAATGTCACTTAATTTAACTACCCAAGAAGAGGCCACGAGGAAAGCAGCAGGCAAAACTCTGGCAATTTCACTATGGATCATGTCAGAGGCAAAGGAACATTCAAAACAGTCATCAGTATGGTCGGTTGCGCTGATCATTTCTGTAGTCGTTTCTAGGAATGAAAAATAAAGAGCCAGGCTAAATTCTAATTTTCTACCAAAAGGGAGCATCAAACACTTCTTCAGGGTGCTGGTGACTAGCATCAGCTTGACAATTTCCGCAAAGATGGCACCATGCCTTATTTCTCTACTCCTAGTATAGTGTGTAATAAATGTCTTATCAGCTTTAAGATCCATGAAGTTCCTAAAAGCAGTTTTACTATCACCAACTCCCTTAAAATTTTCCACCTAGAATAAAGACTCCAAACTTCTGTGGTATTTTCAGGTCAGAGATTGTGCCAATTCCAGCACTCTGAACAGAGCAGTGGCACAGTGGAATAAGCAAGCAAACACTTTCATGTAAGAATTCTAGATCTGCCACTTACTGTGTGACCTTGGAAAAGTTCCTCAACATTTCTAACTCTGTAAAATAGAAAGTACATCTACTTTATGGGACTGACAGGAGGACTAGAACTAAAATATAGGGTGGGGCAAAAAGCAGGTTTACAGTAATGGAAAATAATACAATTATTAATAAATAGTAGAATAAACTTTAACCCTAGCAGGGTGGGCTCAGTTGACTGGAGCATCATTCCATACACCAAAGGGTTACAGGTTCGATTCTCAATCAGGGCACACACCTAGGCTGTGGGTTCAATCCCTGGTGGTGCATTGTTGGGGTGCATACAGGAGGCAACCGATCAATGTTCCCCCCGCCCTCTGAAGATCAGTGGAAACATATCCTCGAGTGAGGATTAAAATTAATTAATTTAATTAATTAAAAACATATCTATTTTTTTACAAATAAACTCAGATTCACATACTCACAACTGTAAATCTACCTTTGCCCACCCTGTATATACAGACACTTTGATAGGATTTGCCACATGGTAAGAAGTATTCAATAGATGATAATTACTAACAGCTAACAATCACACAGTACTTATTACAGGCCAGCAACTATTATAACATAATCTAATACAACTCCATGAAGGAGGTTATTATTAACCTCATTGTACACATGCAAGTACTGATGCTCCAAAGGGTTAAAAGTAACGTGTGTAAGTTCACATAGCTTGTAAGTAGCAGAGCCAAGATTTGAATCCAGACAGTCTGTCTCCAAACTCTGTGCTCTTAACCGCATGCTATACTAATTTTATCCTGTACTCCCTCTGGCATAGAAATGTTTTATTTTATATCAATTGTTACTCAATTTTTCTGCCTCTACACCATTCATGTGCCACTGCACAACACACTCCCATTAGTACCATCAGTGATTTTCATCTGGAAAAGGTATTACCAGAACCACCAAGAAAACAACTGCAGGGTATAGCACATGTGATTGGAAAAAGCACACCCCCACAAAAGATGTGTTCTCCCCCACCACTGAGATGAAGAATCCCTGATTTACACAGTTTCAAATCACCTCTCAACCTCCATTATCTTTAGCTATGAGGATAAATAACACACCACACTCATACAAATATAAAGATTTATGAATAAGAATTTCCAAAACAACAAATTTTAGAAACTGCTGAGGAGGAAACTAAATGGATCCTTTCCATCCTGACAGAAATTGCCAGTGAAAAATTCAAATTAAAAAAAACTGGACAATAAAAAAATGTGACAAAAATAGCTCAGATTAAAATCTAGGAGCAGTGCCCTGGGTGGTTTGGCTCAGCGGTTAGACTGTCGGCCTGCGGTCCAGAGAAACCCGGGTTTGGTTCCCGCTAAGGGCACATACCTCGGTTGCAGTTTGTCCCCAGCCCTGGTTGGGTCGTGCGGGTGGCAGCCACTCAATGTGTCTCTCTCACATCGATGTTTCTCTCTCTCCCCCTCCCACTCTATCCGAACAAAAAATGGAAAAATGTCCTCGGGTGAGGATAAAATAAATAAATATGTAAAAATGAAAAAATTTTAAAAAAATAAAATAATCTAGGAGCAGTGAGGTTCAAAGTATATTCTAATACTCACCTTCCTCCCATTTTGCCTCCATAGCCACCTCGGTCTCCTCCATAGCTGCCACCACTCCTATCTCCTCCGTAGCCTCCACTTCGGTCTCCACCATAGCCACCGCCACAACCACGGTCTCCTCCGTAGCCCCCCCCACTTCGGTCTCCACCATAGCCTCCTCGGTCCCCACCATAGCCTCCTCGGTCCCCACCGTAGCCTCCTCGGTCTCCACCGTAGCCTCCTCGATCTCCACCGTAGCCTCCTCGGTCCCCACCGTAGCCTCCTCGGTCCCCACCGTAGCCTCCTCGGTCTCCTCCATAGCCGCCTCGGTCTCCTCCATAGCCGCCTCGGTCTCCTCCATAGCCGCCTCCTCTGTCCCCACCATAACCACCCCCACTTCTGTCTCCACCATAGCCACCCCCACTTCTGTCTCCACCATAGCCACCTCCACTTCTGTCTCCTCCATAGCCACCCCCACTCCTGTCTCCACCATAGCCACCCCCACTTCTGTCTCCACCATAGCCACCTCGGTCTCCACCTCTGCCCCCACGACCTCTATAGCCCCTCTCTCCACCGTAGCCTCTTCCCCGGAAATCTGCAAGGTAGAAATGGAAACAAATGAGGTCAGCAAAATAATGTAAAGCTTCCTTAATGCTAGTCAAAAGATAAATACCATGTACATGCTATTAAAAGACTGACCCAAAAAGCTAACCTACCTCCTCCTGAGGGACGAGAGTCCTCTGGTCTGGGTTCATTGCACTGATTGCAGGAATTTCTTCGAGCAAAGTTCATATTTCCACATGACCTGAGAAGGAAGGAAAATAAAATGCTCCTCAATAGCTTCCTACGGATTCAGAACTTCTACTCCCACCAAAGTAAATGGGATACTTACGGATTAGGGCAAACCCAGTCGCCACTTTTGGGGTCTCCACCTCTCCCCTGAAAGCCTCCACGGCCTCTATATCCACCACGGCCTGGGGGGTGTATGGGAGGAAGGGAGAAAAATCAGCAGCAGACATTAACAAGGCAGAAAAAAAAAGCACCAGATAAAAGAACTAAGAGTAAGTGCCTACCATGAACTGGACAGCCCTCCCACCCTTATGGTAGGCCTCTGTGATTCTTTGATTTGGGTCTTTATGTAGTAAATGCAGGAAATGTGGGAAAGACCCCAGACATACTTTACAGTGTCAATAACGCACTTAAGTACTTTTCTATAATACCCTCCTCGCTTTGAGAATCTCTGTGATAAAGGTTTAAGTGAGAAGACGTATTCCAAATTTAAAGAATTAGACCCAACACAAATGAACACGCTGGTAGTAGCTGTATCAAGGATCTAACAAACTGGTAGGATTAAGTAACTAATTGGGTGTCATTTAAATTATTCTCTTCTGATTTCCAGGTAAATAAACTGCTAAACAGCTTTCCAAAGGGACATTTAGAACCTTCTTCCACTACTCTCTTAGGGGCCTCATCTCCTTATTTACTTCATCTCCTATTTAGTACCCACTCTCACCTTAACACAGAGGAAAAAGACCAAGGGAGAAAAAGAGGTGGTAACAAGTTCACACAACAGGAACAGAACATACACTCAAATTCAAACCCTTTGTACAATATCCAGGCCAGTAAACAAGTATCTTACCTCGCCGCCCACCTCCACTTCCACCTCCCCTCATAAATTCAGGTCTTCTGGTGGCAAAGGACACTTTAATGATGTTGCCATGAAATTCTTTCCCTAAGAAAAAAGAAAATAGTTTTGAAGAAATGCTATTCCACATCTGCACTTCTCAACAAAACTGTTAAACTGTCTTGGGTATTTTTAATTTCAGATGAATAAGTGGCATGTCCTCACAAAAATTCAAACACACTAGTGTTCCCAAAGAGTCAAGGCAACCGTGCTAAGACGTAACACAATCTATTGAATGGAGCACGTCACTGGGAGAATCACTTATTACTAAGCAAAAATAAAGCCAGAGGAAGGGAGAGAAAGAGAGAAATATCAATCAGCTGCCTCCGGCATGCCCCCTACTGGGGATGAAGCCCAAAACCCGGGCATGTGCCCAGACCGGGAATCAAACCGGGACTTCTCAGTCCATGGGACGACATTCAATCCACTGAGCCACAATCCACTGAGCCACACCGGCCAGGCCACATCTAGTATTTTTAGATAAACAATATGGATAGTTTATCTTTTTTTTAAAGGGGATGAGAGTGCACATTACCTATATATGCACCCATATGCTTATATATGTACTGCCTATTGTACTTAACTCTCAATAGGGGAAACAAGACCACTGACGGAGATGGGGTGTCAAAGTTGAAAAGGAAACTCATTTTTTACTATATACTCTTGGTACTATGTGAAATTTTACCATATGCAAGTAGTATCTTTAAAAATAGTGTATGCGGCCCTGGCCGGTTTGGCTCAGCAGTTAGAGCGTCGGACTGTGGTCCAGAGAGACCCGGGTTCAGTTCCCGTTAAGGGCATGTACCTCGGTTGCAGTTTGTCCCCGGCCCTGGTTGGTCGTGCGGGTGGCAGCCACTCGATGTGTCCCTTTCACGTCGATGTTTCTCTCTCTCTCTCTCTCTCTCTCTCTCTCTCCCTCTCTCTCTCCCTCCCTAGTGAAGCAAGCGAGCTGAGTGGTTGTGTGGTCGCATCTCAGAAACCAGCAGCACTTGCAGCATGGCGGACCAACTGACTGAAGAGCAAATTGCAGAATTCAAAGAAGTTTTTTCACTATTTGACACAGACAGTGATAGAACTATAACAACAAAGAAATTGGGAACTGTAATAAGGTCTCTTGAGCAGAATCTCATAGAAGCAGAGTTACAGGACATGATTAATCAAATGGATACTGATGGCAATGGCACAATTGACTTCCAAGAATTTCTGACAATGATGGCAAGAAAAATGAAAGACAGAGACAGTGAAGAAGAAATTCGAGAAGCATTCCATGTATTTGATAAGGATGGCAATGGCTATATTAGTGCAGCAGAACTTCGCCACATGATGACAAACCTTAGAGAGAAGTTAACAGATGAAGAGGTTAAGAAAATAATCAGGGAAGCAGATACTGATGGTGATGGTCAAGGGAACGATGAAGAGTTTATACAAATAATGACAGCAAAGTGAAGACATTATACAGAATGCGTTAAATTTCTTGTATAAAATTGCTTATTTGCCTTTTCTCTGTAACTTAACTGTAAAAGGTTTCCTCTACTGTCAAAAAAATATGCATGTATAGTAATTAGGGCTTCATTCCTCCTGGTTTTCTTCCCTATCTTACTATCGTCTTGAAACCTTGTTTTAGAAAACAGATCAAGTAACGTGTTACATGTGGCTTACTCTGGACATCTTCTGCACATCTAAACTTAAATGGAGTTGGTCAAATGAGGAAACATCTGGGTTATGCCCTTTTTTAGGTAGCTTTCTTTAGGAACTGTCAGCATGTTGTTGTTGAAGTGTGGAGTTGTAACTCTGCATGGACTGTGGACAGTCAATAATATGTACCTAAAAGTTGCACAACTGCAAAAACAGTTATTTTATCCAAGTACTCATACATACTTTTTTTGTACTGCTGCTCCTGTACCAGAAACATTTTCTCTTATTGTTACTTGCTTTTTAAATTTTGTTTAGCCACTTAAAATCTGCTTATGGCACAATTCGCCTCAAATCCATTCCAAGTTATATATCTGTTTTCCAATAAAAATAATTTTACACACCTCCTCCAAAAAAACATGAAGTAAAACTCCATTTGTAATATAATGATAAATTTTTTTTTTTTATCCTCACCCGAGGACATTTTTGCATTTATCTTCAGATAGAGTGGGAAGGAAAGAGGGGGGAAGAGAGAGAGAAACATCAATACGAGAGAGACACATCAACTGGTTGCCACCCACACGACCCCAACCAGGGCGGGGACAAACTGCAACCGAGGTACGTGCCCTTATGGGAACCGAACCCGGGACTCTCTGGTCCGCAGGCCAATGCTTTAACTGCTGAACCAAATCAGCCAGAGCGATAAATTATGTTTAAACTACATTTTTAAAAGCTAGAAAGTTAATAAAAAATATTAACAGTGGTTAAATCTGAGTAGGGGACTATGGTTGCTTTACTCCTTTTTTAATGTATTACAGATGTCCCTCCTTTCTCCCCTATTGACCCCCTTCTCCCCACTCCCACCCCCTCCTGCCTTCCCCATACTATTGTCTGTGTCCATTGGTTACACATACATACGTATAAGTTCTTTGGTTTATCTCTTCCCGCCCCCCTCCCTCCTTCCCTTTAAGGTTTGTCAGTCTAACAACCAATTTGTATTTCTTAATTCCTTCACCTTTTTCACCCATTCCCCAAGCCCCCTCCCATCTGGCAACCAACAAAAAGTTCTCTGCATCTATGAGAATGTTTCTGCTCTGCCTGTTCATTTTGTTTGTAGATTCAATTGTCGACAGATATGTATTCATTGCCATTTTGTTTGTTCATATTTTTTTATCTTTTTCTTAAAGAAGACCCTTCAACATTTCATATAATAATGGTTTGGTGGTGATAAACTCCTTTACCTTTTTCTTGTCTGGGAAACTATATGTCCATCAATTCTAAATGATAGCTTTGCAGGATAGAGTAATTCTTGGCTGTAGGTTCTTGTTTTTCATCAGTTTGAATATTTTTTGCCACTCCCTTTTGGCCTGCAAAGTTTCTTTTGAGAAATCAGCTAACAGTCTTATGGGAGCTCCCTTGTAGGTAACTAAGCTTTTAAAGATTCTGACTTGAACCTTTCACATTTTTTTTGTTTTTTGTGTTTTTTTTTATCCTCACCCGAGGACATTTTTGCATTTATCTTCAGATAGAGCAGGAGGGAGAGAGGGAGGAAGAGAGAGAAAAATTGATGTGAGAGAGACACATCGAGTAGTTGCTACCCGCACATTTTGATTATGATGTGTCTTGTTGTGTGGGCCTCTTGGGGTTCATCTTGTTTGGGACTCTCTGTGCTTTCTGGACTTGTATTTTGTTTCCTTCACCAAGTTAGGGAAGTTTTCTGTCATTATTTTTTCAAATAGGTTTTCAATTTCTTGCTCTCTTCTCCCTCTGGCACCCTTATGATGCTAATGTTGGTACACATGAAGTTGTCCCAGAGGCTCCTTACACTATCCTCATTATTTTGGATTCTTCTTTCTTTCTGCTGTTCTGATTGGGTGTTTTTTGCTTCCTTATATTCCAAATTGATGGTTTGCTTTTTGGCTTCGCCTACTCTACTATTGATTCCCTTTAAATTATTCTTTATTTCAGTTAGTGCCTCCTTCATTTCTGACTGGTCCATTTTTATGCTCTTGAGGCCCTCACTAAGTTTCATTGAGCATCCTTATAACCAGTGTTTTGATCTCTGCATCTGTTAGATTGCTTATCTCTACTTTGTTTAGTTCTTTTCCTGTAGTTTTGTTCTGTTCTTTCACTTGGGACATGTTTGTCTCCTCATTTTGGCTACCTTCTTGTGTTTGTTTCTATGTATTAGGTGGAGTTGCTATGTCTCCTAGGCTTGTAGTAGGTGTCCTGTAGGGTCCAGTGGCACAGTCTCCCTGATCACTCGAGCTGTGCCCTCGAGGTGCACCCCTCATGTGGACTGTACACCCTTCTGTTGTAATTGAGTCTTGATTGCTGTTGGCACGTCAATGGGAGGGATTTACCCAGGCTGATCAGCTGCAAGGACTGGCTGTGACCACTAACCACCGACCTCTGGCTACCATGGATGATCAGCTGTGTAGGGACCCACCACACACAGCAAGACTTACTTCAGCAGGGCTCTGGTACCCACTGAGTCCACTCCTTGAGTGTGTCGCTTGTGGAAATGGTTGGGTGGTTGTGCTTCGCCGTGGTCTGAAGCTGTCTACTGGGTGTACTGGCTCTGGGGCAAGGTCAGCCACTGCCTGTGTTCTACCCGGGGCCACCAGGTATAAGCTACAAAGCAATCTGCAGATGGCTGCTTCTTGTGCTGGGCTTAGAGGTGCCCAGGCAAAGCCAGGTTGTAAACCAAGCAAGGCTGGCTGCTCCGAGTGCCGGACCTGGGGCCAATTAGTGAGAGGTATGGGGCTCACTGAGGCCAGATGCTGCTTTTTTTAGAGAATTTAGGAAAATCTGAAGCAGGAACCAAGACAGGCTATTCCTATGGTAAAGCCACTAGAAACAGCTTGGGTGGGCCCGAAAGTTGGGTCAGGCAGAGCCTCAGGGAATCACCAGGGCAGAGCAAAGATTATGAGCCAGGTTGCTGGAGTCCAAGATATGGGGGCTGTCTGCTGGCCTCTCATGGGGGAAGGGCTCACCAAAGGAGCAACGGCCTCCGCCAGCATGTTTGCCCGGGAGAAAGCTGCCTCTCCAGCCCTCGTCCCGATGCCAAACAATTCAGTTCTCTGGTGCCTCTCAAGCTGCCTCTCCAACGCTGGAGTGAGTCCAAGTAAGTCTGATCACAGGCCCTTTAAGAGGAACTGCCTAGGACTCCAGCAGCTTCAGCCTCCTTCAGCCTCAATTCCTGCTGGTTTTTACAGCCAGAAGTTATGGGGACTTCTCTTCCTGGCACTGGAACCCTGAGCTGGGGTGGGGGGGAGCTGATGTGGGATGAGGACCCCTCACTTGTCAGGGAGGACCTTTACAGCCGAGGTATCCCTCCTGATTTTTATCCACCACACATGGGTGTGGGACCAGCCTGTCTGCGTCTCTGCCCCTCCTACCAGTATCGCTGTGGCTTCTTCTTTAACTTCTTAGTTGTAGGACTTCCATTCAGCTTGATTTCAGGTAGTTTTGAATGATGGTTATTCTGTAGTTTAGTTGTAATTATGATGTGGTTGTGGGAGGAGATGAGTAGCACGTTTAACTATGCCACCATCTTGACTGAAGTCCTTGCTTTTGATACTTTTTTTTTTTCAGGGGGAAAACGTCTTATTATTTCTTCTAAGTATGTATTAACTTTGTATGTGAAAGAAAATTAATATAAATTTTAAAAGAATATAGTCAACCAGGCAACCCTCTACATCTGTATCAGAGTGGCCTCAAAGCACAAGGCATGATATATAAGGAAATATTCTAGAAAAAAACAAGGAGGGAGTTCATCTCATTTCCAAAGTTCTGTAAAAACTTTGGCCTGTATTCTTAATAAAATTAGCTATAAAAGTAAACATAGCCCTGGCTGGTTTGGCTCAGTGGTCGGAGCGTCGGCCCGCGGACCAGAGAGACCTGGGTTCAGTTCCCGCTATGGCCACGTACCTCGGTTGCAGCTTGTCCCCAGCCCCGATAGGGATCGTGTAGGTGGCAACCAGTCGATGTGTCTCTCTCGCATCGATGTTTCTCTCTCTCTTCCTCCCTCTCTCCCTCCTGCTCTATCTGAGGATAGATGCAAAAATGTCCTCGGGTGAGAATAAAAAAAAAAAAGTAAACATAAAAATAACCACTGTCTACCAGAACATATTTTGACTTCAAGACTAGAAAACATTTATCCAAACTGCAGTTGAAATTATATGAATGAGGTATACCATCAAACCAATCAATGGCTGCCTTAGCTGAAGGAGGGTCATCAAACGACACTGTTGCCTCCCCTTTTGGCTTCCCTGTGTCCTTGTCTGTGTACAGATTTATCATTGGTTTTCCAGTCTTCTTGTTTGTCTGAGGAACAAACAAACTGGTGTTAGTATGTTAAGAAAAAATGATCAGGAACCATACAATTTATTTTTTTAAAGGAATTCACACATCTCAGTCTTTAGATTCAAATACAGGACTAAAGCTCATAAAATACTATGTACCTTTTATAAAAATAAAGTTATCTGTAGTTGTAAAAAAGAAAATATTCTAAGACACATCAAGTGAAACTCAAGCTAAAAATAATACGTAGTATACTGTTTTATCTATGTAGAGTTTCTTTAAACCCACACAAAAAAATGTAAGTAATGTTTCATGTAAACATATACCTTATAAAAAAAATTTTAAAGGCCAGTAAGTTTCACTAAGCAAATCAATACATTACCATTAAGATTACAAATGAGATTTGGCTGGGATGGGAGTGGAAGACAAAGGAGAATTTTTACTTAATCAAACCTGTCAGTTTTGTACATGTTTCATGTATAATTAATTTCTTAAGAAGTTTTAACCTCCCAAGTGGGGGAACAAATGAGTAATTCTACCAAAACTGCCAACTGATTTCAGGCAAATGCTATAATATACTAACACTGCTCTAAATGATAATTTCTAGTTGAAGAGATGAAAAATATTTGCATGAACAAATAGCACATAAGGCATTTAAGTAAACAATAAAGGTGTAAAATAGAGTACTGTATATTGGGCTAATATATAAAATACCCCCAAATATGAAATACTAAAATAAAAATTTGTTAGTAACAACCTGAGTTTGCATGTATTTGTATTTCAGAATCTATAAAATGTTCTCACAATCTCATTTGGTTCTTATAATTTTAGGAGCTAGTCAGAGACTATTTTTAGAGCTCTAAGATTGAAAGCTAAAGCTATGAAAAGTTGTGGAAAGGTAAATACAAGCAAGGAATAAAATCTTCATGTATTTAGCAAATGCCTGCAGACAAGGGTAAGCATGTGCGTCAGTCAATTTTAAGAGACAAGTCTAGCCCTGGCCAGGAAGCTCAGTTGGTTAGAGCGTCAACCCAATACACTAAGGTTGTGGGTTCAATCCCTAGTCAGGGCACATACAAGAATCAACCAATAAATCGTAAATAAATGGAACAAAGCAATGTTTCTCTCCCTAAATCAATAAATAAAAAACTTCTTTTAAAAAGACAAGCCTTACTAGAGTATAGGCTTATTATGTAATCTATATATCTTAACCAGAATGTGTTAATGATTATGAGATTTTTAACATAAGCCATACTTTTTCACTCACCTTGATAATTCCTATCTGTTTAAAGAACTCCCCCACTTGATCTGTAGACACACCCTCCCCAAGTCCTTGCACAAAGATTGTGTTGTTATCTGAATTATCAGATTCTGAATCTAAGAAGAAAAAAAATTATGGTTAATTTTATATGCTCCTCGGTTTTACTACATCCTGCTTAGTAATCAAGAATAATTTATTGTCCAATATTCAACTGTTTCTACGACCAAAAAGGAAAAAGGACCAATATAAGAAAAATCTTATATAAACATGCAAAGTGGTCACAATAGTTATTTGGTCAATTCTTACAAAAACTTAAGATGAAGTGGATCAAGTTCACACTTTGTAAAATACACAAGACCAATTAAGGGACATCTTACAAATCTCACTCTTTAGATTCAGATACAGGACTAAAGCTCATGAAGAGATGAAGAAAGTTTATAAATTGGAACTCCTTTCTTTGAAGAGCTTTAATTCTTTATGGCTAATCAATACTTTTAAGGATCTCTAGTAGAAAAGTCCCCAAATCTAACACTTTGGACTTCCAAGCAAGCCAAGCAGAATTGGTGGTTTCCCCATTCACCGCAAGAAGCTTTGTATATACCAGAGGGCAGGGGCACCTTGACACACACCTTACCTTACACGCACACTTTTGGATTAGTACAACAAAGTAAGAAAGATGTAAAAAATTCAGTCCATCAAGGGATAATTCAGAAATTGCCATCCATATAGAATACTTTGGCATCTTAATAAAAACAAAAGTTCTGATTTCAATATATATTAAAAGTTTTTGCCTCAAAGATTTTAAATCTCTAAATCATAACTTTCAGCCCTGGCCAAGTAGCTCAATTGGTTAGAGCACTGTCCTGATATGCCAAGGTTGCAGGTTCAATCCCCTATCAGGGCACATACAAAAAACAACCAGTGAATGCATAAATAAGTGGAACAAATCGATGTTTCTCTCTCTCTCTACAAATCAATCAATAAATAAAATTTAACTTTCAAAAGGCTCCATGTAGCCTTGAATTTCATTTAAAAATAAAAAGCCACACGAAATTAGTGACTTCTGCCCAGAGTAAGACAATTCTCTCATGTATGAATTCAGGTTTCTTAGGCCCACTAAGGAGACTACCAGTCCAATGTAACAGTTTCTTAAACAAAGCTTTTCTACTTCTAATTTCCCAATGATACCAATTCTCTCTAATCTGATTTGTAGTGATCACATAATGTTAATTAGCTATATAAAATCAAACATTTCTTCACAAAGGAAAAGGTAGACCATGGGAAAGCACAAAAAACAATTTTTCCAAGCAACTTTCCAATCAATCCCCTTACATTTTTCTTTCTGGTAAGTCTTTATGAGTAAAGCTTCCAGTTCTTGCAGCACTATCAAATTAACACTAACTCCTCCAAACACACACTTTTCCCTTGAAAAAAGTGGAAAACTAACATTCTCTTAACAGCAAAGTTATAAACCACCATAAACCTTACCAGCATCTGGTCTGGGTCCATAATCCCTGTGACCTAAGGGAAAAGAAAAGAAAAAGAAAAAAAAAAGCTATTTAAGATAACTCATTAGAAATCATTATAAAACAATAACCAAGGCATGAAAAGTCAATACTTCCAAAATCCTTGAAAGTCAACCATCGGAGATTTACAAAGTAAATATATAAATTAAGTTTTATTAAAAGTTTAAGAAATCAAGATGAATGTCAATTATTTCCTTAAACTTGTCCCAAACAACACCTGCAACTTTGGCATTATGCTAGTATCACTTTTGTTAAGCTCTGGTTGTGAAGGCTGATTGGAAAACCCTAATAATTTAAAAACACCATGTCAGCTACCTTTATTTTAAAAATGTACTGTCAAAATCCAGAGAAGATCTTATTCACTGGTCACCACAGACTCTTTCATGCAAATTCACTGTGTAGAAATCCATTGGACTGAGATCAACTTTGGCTTTTTAATGTTTTCTTTGGTATATATACATGTGTATATATATATATATAATATATATATATTTTTAAGAACACAACACACACCAGCCTCAACCGAGTAAGTAAAAAAGGGCTTAGACTGCGTCTGCAAGATATTGGTGGCTTTTAGATTTATATAGCATTTCCACTGAAACATTTTGGGATACTCAGCACTTACCACCAAAATTTTTGAAGCCACCGCGGTCACCACCACTGCAGAGGAAAAATTGAAGAAATGATTTCTTCCTTAAGTCTCTAATGTGCTGAGCCCTGGGCTCAATCTACACTTAACTGTCACAAGTGAGCACCTAGGAAAACAGTAGCACCTCTAACTTTCCAGTAAATTCCATTTCATCGACTTCAAAATGTTGTTTTTACCTAAGTGTTTTCCCAATCATTTATTTCCACAAGGGTGCCTTTTGAAGTGTATTACAGAACATATCTAATATATTTATTTTAAAGTCTTCCCAACCCCAAGCCAAAGGGATACTATCCAAATAATTACTTAAAGCTGTAGGCACAGCATGAAGAATGCCAGAGAAAACAATCTTCCTAAGGAGATGTTTTTTTAAATATGAAAAGAAAAAAAAAAAAGAACAATATAAAGCAAGGTTAAGATTCTGATAGAATAGAAAAGGTAAAAACTTGAGTACCATGTTCTATTGTGATACAAAATAGTGGGTTTGATGAAATGAAAAAAGGAGAAGGGATTAGAAATAAAAACTGGTAGTTCAGAACAGTCATAGATGTAAAGTACAGCATAAGGAATATAGTCAATAATATTCTAATAACTATGTATGATGTCAGATGGGTATGAGATTTATCGGGATGATCACTTAGTAAGTTATATAGTGTATAATCACTAGGGTGTACACCTGAAACGAATATAATATTGTATGTTAACTGTAATAGAAAAATAAAAACTGAGTTTTAAAAAAAGTGAGGTACAAATAAATATACATGAAAGTAAACCTAAATGAAAGCAGTCTTAAAATTGCAAATCATTCTGAAAGCTGATAAAATGAGAACTAAAAAAAAAGCTTAACTTAAAATTGCCCTCCTGCTCCATACCAACTATAATATACTATAATATCTCTTCAGATCAGAGCTACCTAGGTTCTTGTTGTCAAATGTTCTGTACACCAATCAGTGCACCATATCGGAGACAGAATGCAATATATTCCAATACTGCAGCTTCCCACAAGAATATGACTTAGTTGGCAAATTTCCAGATAAGTCGACAGTCCTTGTGTGCACAGCTTTACAGTAAGAAATCTAAGATCTCTCATCAAGAAACTTTTTAAACACCCATACATTGAAAGTTTGTTTCTCTTGACTGAATTAAGTAATCCTCTAAGATTCAAGAGCTGAAACAGAAATAAAAACACCCAAAGTTTTCATATGGTGATATCTAATCTTCTACTACTACTACTAATCTTATGCTATAACCCAAGACACTAATCCAATATACTAGTATCTCTTCACTGCTTAAAAGCCTCTCTAAGAATAACCATGCCTTCTAGATGGCCCTTCTAAGTCATCCTGAGAAAAATCACTCTGACTAAATGAGAAATATTCTTCCTTTATCATTAGTCTATTCTACTAAGTTGACTTAAAAAAATTTCCCCTTGCAACCAGCTTAGATATAGATACATATATCTTAATTTGCTATTTATTCCATTTGATTTTCTGGAAGCCTAAAAAGAAAAATAAGGCTATTTCAAGGCTATGTAGACAATATGAAGCTCAGGTCCTTCACATACATATAGTTTCTTATTGAGTCTATAAGACCTCTCCTTCAGAACAGTACCTAAGCCCTCCCTACACTTCTAAATGACTTGTGTATCACTGCTTAACTTCTATTCTTTTATTGTCCAGTCGGAGTGGCTCGGTTGGTTGAGCATCATCCTGTGCACTGAAAGGTTGCCGGCTCAATTCCCGGTCAGGGCACATGCCTCAATTGCAGCTTTGATCCCCACTCGGGGAGTGTACAGAAAGCAACCAATCAATGTTTCTCTCTCACATCGATGTTTCTCTATCTCTATCTCTCTTCTCCTCCCCTCCTTCTTCTCTCTAAGCATGTCCTCAGGTGAGCATTTAAAAAAATATTTTTTAATTTATTTTTTTAGAGAGAGAAGGAAAGAGAGAAACATCGATGTGAGAGAGAAACATTGATAGGATGCTTCATAAACACATCCGACCCTGGGCATGTGCCCTCACCGGGGATCAAACTGGTGATCTTTTGGTGCATGGGACAACGCTTAACCAACTGAGCCACACCGGCCAAGGCCATTGCTTAGCTCTTTAAAAAGAAAGCCAACAGAGTTCAGAGTTCTTGCGATTAAAATGCTAAAAATCTTATTATTAGAAACCAAAATGCCTCAGGTTTCTTCAAAGATGATCATTAGAATTCCAAAAAGTGATGACAAAAGAACCAGAGAAAATATTTAGTTCACATTCCTATGTGAGGAAGTTCAAGTCCCCAGGAAAAAGTAGATTTTTTTAAATAGAAAATTTTCACGACTAAGTGCTGAAAGAAATACCTCTTAATTATTTTGCTGTCATCTTAACTGAGTACCAAATTATTTATCTGACCAAAAGGGAGAGAAAACATGTAATTTCATACATCAGCTAATTCTTACAATTTCTATTATGGCCAGCAATATAACTTTGAACAATTTTTGAAAAGGACATACCATTGCAAAATAAAAGGGATATAAAACAAACGACATTTGAACAGATTTCTAATTTTCTATTCCCTCATACAGTGACATTTTAACTTAAGTCATCTTTACTAAGCATTTCCTTTGAAAATACAGCAGCTGAAGATTTCAACACAATGGCCATAAATATGGAAACGCCTAGTGCATTTGCAAAAGTACTAGTCTTGCCCGGCCTGTGTGGCTCAGTGGATTGAGTTTCATCCCATGGACTGAGAGGTCCTGGTTCATTTCCTGGTCAGGGCACATGCCCAGGTTGTGGGCTCCATCCCCAGTAGGGGGTATGTTTCTAGTTTCTACCCCTCTCTCCCTTCCTCTCTAAAAAAAAAAAAAAAAAAAAAAAATCAATAAAAACATTTTTTTTTTTTTAAAGTACTAGTCTTCAAACTAAGAGATTCAGGGTATAGTCTTAACTATCACTAATCAATCTTGAAAGTTTAGACAAGTCACTAATTCTTCCTTGGCTTCAGATTCCTCCTTCACAAAATAAGGGTCTCTATCCTTGCTACTCAAAGAGCCATCCATGGAACAGCAGCATAAGCATAGCCTGAGAATGTCTCAAAGAGCATGATCTTGGGCCTCACCTGAGACCTACTGAATCAGACTCTGCATTTTAATAAGACCCCCCAATAAATTTATAAGTATATTTAAGTTTGAGAAGCACTGGTCTAGATGATCTATAATTCTATGTGAAGCTTTCTTCCAAGTTCAAATGTTTCAATCATTTTTCACTTTCCTTATAGCAAATTCCATATTTATTAGTTATATTAATCCCTTAAGAAATGTATTACAGTCCAGCCGGTGTGGCTCAGTGGTTGAGCACTGAACCATGCACCAAGAGGTCTCCGGTTCAATTCCGAGTCACGGCACATGCCCAGGTTGTGGGCCAAATCCCCAATTGGGGGCATGCTGGAGGCAGCCAATCGATGTTCTCTCTCATCGATGTTTCTATTTCTCTCTCCCTCTCCCTTCCTCTCTCTAAAATCAATAAAGAAAAAAAAAATTTTTTTAAAGAAATTTATTACATTAAATACAGTAAATAAACCTCAAGTAGTGCTCATTATTAAATAGTTAACAGAAGATGGGCCTATGGTTAATAATCTTTCTTTCACACCTGCAGTCAAGTTACAAGTCCCTTTTCCATATACTAAGTTAAGACCTCACTAGCAAATTAAGACATGAATACATGTGAACATCTATGAATCAAGATGTCGCCACAACAAATTTGTTTTCCTCCCAGAAAAGGAAGCAAACTTGTACACATAAAGAATTCCTAGCCCGTTCAGTGGATTCCTAGTGTGGCTCAGTGGATTGAGCGTTGTCCCATGGACTGAGAGGTCCCAGTTCGATTCCCCGTCAGGGCACATACCCAGGTTGCGGGCTCGATCCCCAGTAGGAGGCGTGCAGAGGCAGCCAGTCGATGTTTCTCTCTCACATAGATGTTTCTCTCTCTCTCTCTTTCCCTCTGTCTCTAAAAAAATCAATACAAATTAAAAAAAAAAAAAAGAATTCCTAAAGTAAGAACATTTTAAGGTGAAGTAGAAGAGGTATTTACTAGAATAGAGACATAAGCATACTCAAATTTACAACTGAGTGCCTCCTGTATAAAAAAACCAACTGAATACTCTTGACTCAACTGCAGAAATGGTTGTCCCTCAAAATCACAATGAGCAGCCAACTCCTAGAGCTGAGGGGTCTTTAACTGTTACATTACATATTTAGAGAAGACAGATATAATTTCAGGTGCTTATCAAGAAGAAAAAAGTTCTTTGACAGAATCTCTATTCCTAATCTTTAATTTTTAAAAATCTAAATATACCTATTCAAGGACTAAAACTGCCAAGAACTAAAAGAACACGGCAGGAATCTTTAGTCCCAGAAAATTCAGTTCTAGAGAGAAAAAGGGACTTGGCTAAAAATTGAAAAGGATTAGTTGTTTTGCTTTTTTTAAAAACTGTAGCATGCTTGAGTTTTCATACTAGTAAATCCAAACTACAACTCTTGAGGTACAAAGAACACTAATATTAATTCCAAATATAAATGACTCAAAGGATTTAAATATCATTTTCAACAGCAGCTATATTTGTTTCATCTCCTCCTGTGTCTTACATGTGTAGTTAAAGGCTTTCTGGAGTCAGCATTTACCAACATTTCAGTACACCAAGAATCTATCACTCTAGAGTTGTACTGTCCAATACATTATTCACATTATATGTGGCTGTTGACCATTTGAAATGTGGATAGTCTAAACTGAGATGTACTCCAAATGTAAAATACATAATGGATTTAAAAGTCTTAGTATGAAAAAAAGAATGTACACTGTTTTTTATACTGATTACTTAATATTTTGGACATATTAGATTAAATAAAATATATTATTAAAATTAATTTCACCTATTTTTTAAATCTGACTACTAGAAAATTTTAAATTATATATATGGCTTACATTTATGACACACATTATATTTCTATTGAGCAACACTGTTCTAGACGATCACCAGAACATAGGCACATTTTTAAGGGAGCTAGCTTATCACAAACTTTTGTTAAGACACTCAAAATTCAAAATCACGTTTTTAGGCTTCAGATATTAAAGACTGATACAGTTATTTAACTTGATGACATACTAATAATGAAAAATGGTTATCTATAAAGTTCTGGCAATTTCACAATGCATTCATCACAACACTAAAGTTAAAAACAAAATTTATGGCCTTCAACTTCCGGTCCATTAAGAAGTCATTGATCAATTTTAGATGACAATTAGAAATTCAATCTTTTTTGCTGCAACTGCTTTTTCAAAGCAAAACATTGTTTCCTACAATCCCTATAACCTTCACATTTCTCTTCCATATTTGGAAAACTGACAGTTTCCTTTTCATCTGAATTCTTCCTCCAGCCAAGCAATCATACAACCTAGGTCTAAGAGTGCCTCATCTTTTATATCCCACCGTCATTCCCTTCTTCAAATATAAACACAACTAATGCCAGATATCCTTCACAAGGCCCCAAAAGGATCATATTTTCAACCTTGCTATTTTTAAGTAAGATGAATAGAACACAAATGCAAGTATTAATGAAGACTAACAAAAAATGTTTTGAGTATTTTGGTACTTACATGTAAAACCACATGTGAAAAAAATCCTAAACCTGGGCATTTTTATTTCATTTCAAAATACTTTACCCCTATAAGCTTTAAAAAAAGCACATCTTTGAGCAAGACATTGTGACACATGAAAAGTATACGAACTTCAAATTTCAGTTACCCATAAATGAAGTTTTATTGGAACACAACTGTGTTTATTCATTTATATACCTGCTATGGCTGCTTTGATGCTTACAAGAGCAGGGTTGAGTAGTTGCAACAGAAATGGTATGGCCTGCAAAGTCTAAATTATTTACTATGTGGCCTTTCATATAAAAAGTTTGCCAACCCAATATAAAGAGTAATTATTATTATGATCCATATGGGTTTCTATTTATTGGCTGGGAGGGGTGTGGCCTTGGGTAGACAGAAATTGGAGAAGACCCTTCCCTATTCCTACCCTGACACGAACCAGATTAGCTTTTTGACCTAATTAATACATAGTGGGCTCCTGCATAAGGTTTTTTAAAAAGAGATTATATGGTTAAATTAAAAGATATAAAAATCAAGAACTTAGTACATGATTCAGTATATACACCAAAACTTATAGTGAAATATGTTACCAAAGAGGTTATAAAAGTGCTTAAAAATGGGACTTCCAGGATGGTTATGCTATGGATCTTCACTCCTTTATCAGAAGGATCATTCAAGGCCCTTTCAACTGTCTGATTCTAAGGTAAGTCATCTCTCAAACATGAAAATATATACTTAAAGACTTTCCTTCTACCTTTCATACGTTATATTTTAATAAATAATCTATAGGATATAATTAAAACTTCCTTATGAAGAAAATTAAACCTATGATGTACTATACAATGTAGAGCATTCCAAGGCAGCCAATTATCCAGAATATATTAATTGTTGGTTATCTTGTCTGGGATTCTTTTTGAGGCAGGAGGGAGGATATTAAATAAGCACCATGTCACTTTACATTGTTCATTTATATACACATGATGGCAGACTGCTCTCTGACAATGAAGAGACATACAATATACTTGTTTTACCTTAGTAAATTGACTTTGGCTACCAATAAAATGGCTTTTAATGTTCAAATCTTATAAAAGTTTATCAATTATGTTTAGATTCTAGCTTTGCCATAATATCAAAGCAATGTACACTAAACATAGAAAAATACAAGTCAAATTCCGGGCTTACTTGAAGAAATAATAGTGCTGTACGTAACTGGCTGTTTCTCAGGTCACCGCAGGGGGCACTCAGCTCAGTTCCAAGAGTGAACAGCAAAAGTGAACCGGTACTGACTGACACATTATTATTGTCAGTTAACAGGCCATTGACAATTTCAGTTCCCAAGGAACATAAATTATCTTTTAAATCTGTGTATTTTACATACAAATTTGTAACTTGCAAACCTCATCTGAGGATAATAAATAACAACTACTTTTTCATTCTTGTTTTTAGGTTCAAAGTGCTAAATTTACAGATAAATTTAAAAGCAATTTTAAAACCAGCTTTCATAACATATGCCACAGTAAATACCAAGCCTGACAATACTAGCACTGGAGACAGAAAAGCTGAATTAAAAGGTCATTCCTTTCCCACAATTTAATCTAGACAAAATATATAATGGTATGTGATTTTGCACTTATTATTTCAATATTTATTTACTTAAGAAGAGGGACAAAATGGTTTGGTTACATTAAATCTTTCTCTCTTTGCCAACCCCACCTTTATCTTCTACTATTGCTTCCCAGTATTTTCCCTTCCCATGGGGATTCAAGATTAAGGAAAAACCTTTCTGCCCTCCTATCTATAATTAACTTACCTTTTATTTTTTACAAACAAAACACTTGGATTTCCCAGAGTCAACTTTTAAAGTTTAGATTCTAAAGCTCTGGTAGGAAAAACATAGTTAAGTGGTTTAATCACCACCATAGTGGAGGACTTTCCTCCACTGGTGTTTAATAGACACCATATAAATTAACTGCTAACATAAATCTATTCTGAGGTAATTTATATGACATCTTAAGACTGAAAATAAATTTTGAATTTCTGCCCTCTTCTCTACAACATAACCTCTTTAAAGCCTCTTAACTACATCAGATGCTGGCATTAAACCAGCTAAGTAACAACCAACAAAAAAAAAAGAAAGAACAGAGAAAAGAAATGTAGACATCTATATCTAAAAACTTACCTTGATCCTGTCATAGGACCTCTTCCATCCTTGTCATATCCCCCACGCCCTCTACCTCCTCCCTGTGACCCGCCATATCCTCTATTATCTTCTCCATACCTACTCACATCACGACGGTCATCTATGAAAAAGAAAATAACATATACATAAATTAATAACCATTGTGATTTCTGACATGGACTTCCCAAAACAATTTTATATCGCTCTTTAGGTCACACATTATGTCCTTTGGAAAATGGCCCATGTGCACAGAACTCAAATGCAAGCCATCATAAAACCATCTGTATCAAATTCTACTTTGCTAAAGTCAGACAGCAAAATGGTGATGGTGATGTAGAATAGTTTAAGTATAGAACCCTAATAAATTAGATGAAAAACATAACCCTAATCTGAAAAGTTATTACTTTCTTCACTTCGAATATAACCACTGGCCAGTGTGGTGTGGCTCAATGGTTAGAGTGTCAGCCTGAGCAGTGAAGGGTCATGGGTTCAATTCCCAGTCAAGGACACATACCTGGGTTGCAGGTTCAATCTCTGGCCCCAGTTGGGATGCGTGTGGGAGGCAACCAATGATTTGTCTCTTTCACATTGATGTTTCTCTTTCTCCCCACTCCCCCCTTGCTCCCTCCCTCCCAATATATAAGTAATTCTGTAAGAAAAAAAAATAAGATATCAGTATATCTTACCTTGTGTGTGGCTGTAATTTTCCCTTTGTGAATGGTAGGACTGCTGGTTTTGATTATAGGAATCATGCTGCTGATCATAATTTGACTGTCCATCATATGAACTTTGATGATGATCATAGCCTGACTGCTGGTCATATGAATCTTGCTGACCATAGTTTGACTGGTCATATGAAGGCGCTCTTCCACCTTGGCTAAATAGAAATCAAGAACGTGAGAGATTTTATAGGATTATGTTCACTGTAGCAAGCTGACTGATATGAAAGGCCTGACCAACTAGACTTCAACTATTTTCACTATTCTGTGGTGGTAATCATTTAGTTCTTTTATCTACAAAGTCTCCTTATCACCAATGGAATGACCTTCAAACAATTTCACTGGCCTTGAAGAGGTGCCACATTATGAGAAAAACCACATGCACCTTTGAAAACAGTGGAGCAAAAAAAATCACTATGGTTTTTACATCTCCTTAAATTAAAAAATTAAAGGTGCCACAAAGTACAGCAATATGTTGATTCTTTAATAAACATGCCACAAGTACTAAGTCTTTTTATTTTTTTTTTTTATTTTTTGATTTGAGAGAAAGAGGATGGGAGAGGGAGAGAGATAGAAACATCGATGAGAGAGAACATCGACTGGCAGCCTCCTGCATGCCCCCCACTGGGGATTTGGCCCACAACCTGGGCATGCGCCCTGACCGGGAATCAAACCAGCGACTTCTTGGTGCATGGGTTGACACTCAACCACTGAGCCGTATCAGCTGGGCAGCACTAAGTCCTTTTAATAGTTACATTGAAAGGCTCTATATCACTTAATTTTAACATTATCTCATAATATTTTAGGGACTACTTTTTTATAATTATATTTGGAACCTACATACATTCTTCTTTTTAATTTAAAAAAAATGTATTTACTTAGAAACATTCAGAATGTCAACAAAACAGCTGCAACTTTTTTTTGCAATTAGAGTGGTATTCAGTTAACAGAACAATTATTTCATATAGCTGCATCAGAGACAACTGGATATAACTAATCCCCACATATAAGTAACTTGTGCTGTGCACCAACAAGAACCTGCTTTAATTTTCCATGCTAATATACAACCCCCATACTGTACCAGGCAAGGTTAGTGGCTACTGAAAATACCACCAGGACAGGGCTATCTAAAGAAACATTCCATAGTGTGTTAACTATACAAAAAAAGACACTGCACAGTTTAAAAACAAATCTTACAAAGCTTACATTTCAATTTTTTTCTTTAAAAGGAGTTAGCTGTGTACAGAGAGGGGTTAAATGTTTTATAAACACAAAAATAAACTGCACGAAAACCAACTTATACACCATCACCTTCTTCATCTTTCTGTACATTATTTTAAATATCTTCAAATTACAATACATTTTAGAAAACAGTATTCATTAGACTTTTAGTCTGCTGAGTGAAAAAAGGGAATTTGCTTTGTGATGCTATCTTTTCATCTAAAAAGAAGTCTGATTACCAGATACTGTTTTATCATCTCTGGAAATTCAAAAAGAAAATTCTCAGTATGTTCTGAGCAATATGACTATTAATTAATTACCTGCTTTCAAGATGGGAATGTTGAAAGGAACACTTAATTGGATTTGAGTTCTAATGTTCACTTTTTAAAAAGATCTCATAACTTAATAGTCACATCTTTTTCTGCATCAGATGATTAGAACAATCAGTGTGTTTCCCAACTTCCTACCCAAAGCATATCATATCAATGGTCAGAACTCTAGCACTTCACTTTATTTATTTATTTTTTTTATGCTCACCTGAGGACATTTTTCTATTTTTTGTTCAGATAGAGTGGGAGGGAGAGAGAGGAAGAGAGAGAGAGAGAGAGAGAGACACATTGACGTGAAAGGGACACATCGAGTAGCTGTCTCCTGCACGACCAACCAGGGCCGGGGGCAAATTGCAACCAAGGTACGTGCCCCTAGCGGGAACCGAACCCAGGTCTCTCTGGACCGCAGGCCAACGCTCCAACCGCTGAGCCAAACCGGCCAGGGCTAGCGCTTCACTTTAAATGATGTGGGTTCACCTTGGCCGGTTTGACTCAGCAGTTAGAGCACTGGTCCATGGACCAAAGAGTTGAGGGTTCGAATCCCATCAAGGGCACGTTCCTCAGTTGCAGTTTGTCCTCAGCCCTGGTCGGGGTCGCATGGGAGGCAACCAGTCGATGTGTCCTCTCACGTAGTTGTTTCTCTCTCTCTCTCCCTCTTTCTCCCTCCCTCCCACTCTATCTGAAGATAAATAGAAAAATATCCTCGGGTGAGGATTAATAAAAATAAAATAAATATAAATAAAATGGTTGTGGGTTCAAGCTTCGGTCAGGGCACATACAAGAAGCAGCCAATGAATGCATAAATAGGTGGAACAACAAATCAATGTTTTTTTTCTCTCTCCCCCCTTCCTCTCTTTAAAGTCAACTTTTAAAAAACTTTTTAATTGGTTGTGAAATCAAATCTAACATTTCTCTTTGGTCTTCATTTACATGTCACACTTCTAAAAATGTATCCTTATAAAAGGGCTCTCCTTAAATTTAAAACTAATCAACATGGCTTGAAGAGTTCTTCCTTCCGATATATCATGCTTTCTGGGTATTATTCCCTACATTTGTACTCACTCAATACTTTTTAAAGCACTCTCATTAGACTAATAATTTAACCTCACAAATCTTTCCCCATTGCTTTTATTCATTTGAATTTCACTTAGAATGACTTTCTTTGCTGCAGAGAGAAAATACTAATGACTTCAGTTTTTCCTTCATTTTTTTAACTATTCTTAAAAAATTACACAAATTAGATGGCAAGCTCAAAGTTGTTTTTATTCTCTTCACTCGTTATTCATAGTGTTTATAAAAGAGTAACTGCTTCTAGGTAGAACTGAGATTCCTAATAGAAAAGAGAAATCTGATAGCGTTAATAATTCCATTCTTGTATGCCACAAATATCTGCTGAACACCTATCTTGTGCCACGTACTGAGGTGAGCACTGGGAACAAAGTAGTGACCAAGACTAAGTCGCTAAATTCCTGGAGTTCACATCCTGACAAACTATGTAATCTTAACTATTCGTTACTTCTATGAAATGGAGACAGTTACTGATACTATCTCATAGTGGTGTTCAAGGTAACACATACCTATCTTAACAAATAAAATATATTTTAAGGTATCTTAACTATGTGGATATGTTTTGGCTTTTCTTTTCTTTTTTTTTTTTTTATATATTTTTGCCCCTGAAAAAGTAATACATTAAAATGGTTAAAAAAATAAAACAGAAATAAAAGTAAGCACTGAAAAGTCTCCTTTTATAGGTAAGTTTTTATTTAAACTCAGGTATAAAGGAGAGGCCCAATTTTTCTTTCATGTGTATTCATTTACAGCCAAGCAATAATTTTACACATAATACATCATAAGTATCAAATGACAATGCTAACAATTTCCACATTCTTCATAACACAAAACTGTGAAATTCATACTCCATCAAAACATTTCTGAAAAAAAAATGTTTAGTTAGAGGAGTTTGTTGGTGAAACCTGTTTAATATGCAAAGTGTCATTTCCACTGCCCAAAACAATCTGAGTATTTTTACTGTTTCCTTACCCTCCTGATGATTCCGTGTTTTGCTGTCCCTGGTTATTGTAAGACTGCTGACCGTATGAGCTCTGTTTTTGATTCTCATAACCACCGTAGGATTGTGAATAACCTGAAGATTGAATGGATATACCACTTAGTAAAGGTTCTGATATTTTTAATTTGTAAAGTAGCAAATTTAACAAACCAGTCCAACCTGATTGGCTTTGTCCATAACTGGAGTAGCCGCCATAGTTCTGTCCATATGAGGAATCAGTAGGTTGTCCATAGCCAGAATAGCTCTGAAATTTAGGTAAATACAAGTTTCATCACCTACTAAAAATAAAAATAACTATATATGAAGAACACAATTTATATTTTAACCTACTTGTTGTGCTTGTCCATATCCTTGATTGCCTTGATTTCCATAAGAATAACTGTAAAAAAAAAGAAGAAATTTGCTAGCATTTAAGTTTAAAGAACCCTATCTTCATCTTCAACTTTCAACTCAAATACAAGCTACTTTACTGAGAAACTGTCAATCTGGCTGTCTCTTGAGTCTAAATTGAAAGGTGAGGACCAAAGACTGCTAAAGACATAAATAAAGTCATTCCCAGACCTTTTAAATGCCAAACACCAAAAGTTTTGCTTTGACAGTCTCCCTAAAATAAACCAAACTTTACCAGAGTTAGAAAATCCCAAAAGAATTATGTTTAGGTGGGGAGAAAGGGACAACAAGGCAGCAAGACCTGTAACAAATATCTGACAAAGAAAAATGATGACTGTCAGTTAGGGCTTTAACCAATTTAGCTATGGTTTGACAGATTAATTTCTTCCTATCATTTGCCTTAAACTTGCCTTTAACTTCCTAGAAAAGGCACAGGGTGGCACTAAAGGTTTAATTTTTGTGCCTTGGTAATTAGAGATATGTATATCTTCAGAGTATTATAAAAAAATTATTTTCTATCCCCAGAGTCAAAACATAGCCTGGCATATAGTTTGACTGAATAAACGTAACTTCAGATTTGAAGTGCCTTTAATTTTAAGTCATGTAAGTGCTAACAAATCAGAAACAAACTTTGGGAATATATGCCAAAGAAAAAAACATTTGCAAAAAAATCTTATCGTTTTAGAGTTATCAAGTGCTAATAGAATTTAAATATACAAAATCTATTTAATTGAATAAACATTTGCTAATTGCCTACTATGAGATTAGCACTATCCTATGAGAATGAAAAAATTAAGTCCATTTTCATGAACTGTTAACTGAGATGCTATTCTGAATATCTCACACTGAACTACAAAACATTTACAGTATAAGTTGAAGGTTGTATTTCTGGTAAGCAAGAGAATCCTACTGCACGTAAACATTCACACAAAAATAGACTTTTCTTTTTATTGTGAGCATGATAAGGAGTCTTTTAAAAATGCTAAACATTTAGCCCTGGCCGGTTTGGCTCAGCAGTTACAGAGTCAGCCTGCGGTCCAGGGAGACCCGGGTTCGGTTCCCTCTAAGGGCACGTATCTCGGTTGCCCAACCAGTTGGGTCGTGCGGGAGGCAGCCACTCAATGTGTACCTTTCGTGTCGATGTTTCTTTCTCTCTCTCTCTCTCTTTCTCTCTCTCTCTCCCCCTCCCACTCTATCTGAACAGAAAATGGAAAAATGTTCTCGGGTGAGGATAAAAAAAATAAAAATAAATAAATTTTTTTAAAAAGCTAAACATGCCCTGGCCGGTTTGGCTCAGCGGTTGGAGCGTCGGCCTGCGGTCCAGAGAGACCCGGGTTTGGTTCCCGCTAGGGGCGCGTGCCTCGGTTGCAGTTTGTCCCCGGCCCTGGTTGGTCGTGCGGGTGGCAGCCACTCAATGTGTCCCTTTCACGTAGATGTTTCTCTCTCTCTCTCTTCCTCTCTCTCCCTCCCACTCTATCTGAACAAAAAATGAAAAAAATGTCCTCAGGTGAAGATAAAAAAAATAAAATAAAATAAAAAAGCTAAACATTTATATTATAGTGCTTCTAGAAAATCTGTCCCAAAAAACATATTAGCATATTACAATAAAAAAAAAAGAAATGCTTTTTCTGAGAACCTATTATAGTTCAATTGCTTAAATCCTTTTAATAATTGTTTCTTTTTAAAATTTTTCCAAAGAAAACAATCTTTACAATACTTATGAGATTGGTTTTAATCTCTAGGAGGCATCTATATTTACTGATTCAAACAGCCTTTTAAAAAAGGAAGAAATGTTTTACAACATTTATTTACATAGGCTGACTCTTTCCCCTTGCTAAGCTAATGTTTAACTCTCTTAAGACATCTAGATACTAAATCTCAAGTGGGAAGGCCTAAATTCAACCTTTATCCTCAGTTCTATTCTTTTATGGTATTATTAAAATGTGTGTATACTTTACCTTTGCTGCTCACCCCCAGACTGACCGTAACTTCCAGAATCTAAAACACATAAAAAGAATTTTAAATCTGATTTAAAATTATGCTTCCCTCAAAGACTGGCTTTAGGTCTTACAGATGAAATGTGTTAAGAAATGTGCAAGGAGAAATCTGTACAAATAGTTATTTGCTGTTTACAGTAACTATATCTTTGAAAACAACAACTACACAAACATGTCCCAATGGTCACAAGAATCAAGTGAATATGAAATAATCAGTGAAAAATCCATCCTTTTAACAAAACTCAAAAGCTCAAGTTATATTACCTTTATATGCAAAACGAAATGTTAAAACTAACCAGGACCAAAAAGGGGGAAGACACTCCGACAAGACAAATCTCAGGATGACATGTATTTCCATATCCTCCCCAGCCCAAAATCTACACCATTTGCTTGTACTGGATAGCTTTGGCTGTCAGCAGCAACAAAAACATCTGTGAAGACTTGGTAAAAGCAGCTGTTAGTTGTTTAACTACAACTTTACCAAGTTTTCAGGGTCTTAGCCAATTGATATACCAACTCAGCAATACCTACCTTGAGCTTCCTTTTTGGCAGTAAAATCTACCAAGGCAGGCATAAATTGAATAACATATGCCAAAAACAGGAAAAAAAATGTTTTTTTCTTCATACTTCAAAATTATGTTTTATCAAAAACTTTAGAATAGGCTCTATCCTTTAGGCTTCTACTCAGAGTCAAATGAATGACCTAAGTTTATTAATGATGAATAAGAGTAATGTATTACAATGTCTAACTGCTATGCTGTACACTGGAAACTAATAGAAAAGAATGTTGAATGTAAACTGTAATTAAAAAATAATTTATTATTTTTTTTGCCCTGCCAGTGTGGCTTAGTAGATTGAGCATCATCCCATGCACTGAGAGGTTCCCGGTTGGATTCCCAGTCAGGGCACATGCCCGGGATTGTGGGTTCGATCCCCAGTAGGGGGCGTGCAGGAGGCAGCCAACTGATGTTTCTATCTCTCCCTTGCTTTCTCTCTAAAAATAAAAATATATTTTAAAAAATAGTAATAAATTTTTAAAAGAGTAATATTATATGAAACACTTTCAACTGCAAAAAATGACTCAGAGTCAAACTGCTGACCACTAGGCCCAGTCTCATCCAATCTGAAACAAAACCATGTTGGACAGTTCTGAAAACCAACCAAAAATCAAATCAAATCAGTGACTTTTTTTTTAATCTTCACCTGAAGATATTTTTCCATTGATATTTTTAGATAGACTGGAAGGGAGGGAAGGAGAGAGACAGACAAACATCAATGTGAAAGAGACACATGGATTGTTTGTCTCCCACATGACCCCGACAGGGACCGGGATCAAACCTGCAATCCAGGTACGTGCCCTTGTCCAGGAATCAAACCCAAGACCCTTCAATCCAAGGGCAGATGCTGTAACAGCTGAGCCAAACTGGCAAGGCAGTGACTTTTTCATTCAACTCCTATAAAGCTACAATATGAAAACATTACTGATCAAGTGGATGACATCAAATTTGGCACTTTTCTGCAATAGAGCGCTCCAATCAGACTAAACAAAATTTATTTTAAATCCTTACTTTTAAGAATATTGAATGCAGTCCTGACATGAACTACTTCTATGAATGTGAAAAACATAAGGCTGAGATGAAAAAGAAAAAGTATCACTGCCATGCCCATGATAGTAAAATGACTATAGGTTTATAGCTAACCAAATAAGAAAAACATGAAAAGGATATAGAACCTAACTGGACCATAGAGATTAGATGCATCTATCAAATGAGGGAAAAAGTTATCTTTAACCAAATCAGAAACTGAAAATAACTATGGGGGGGGGGGGGCAGGAGGCAGGTGTAATGTGAATAAAACTTAAGATACTCTAGGGATACATGAAACTAGGTTAAACTATATTGAAAGGCACAAATGTGGGTTCTCCAAGATCTCAGTACATATCCCTTTGGCTCAGGCAAAATTATTGAAGTGCACAACACATAGGTCACGTGTCCCTGGCTCAAATCTAGTATTAACTCCTTAACTGTAATCCAGTCACTTCAGCCCTCTGAAATTGACTTCTTTAGCTAGCTGACTTTAAAACTGCAGAAGATATAGAAATAAGCATATTGACCAATAAGTCTGACCCTTAGTATAAATACTTGAGTGAAAAAGTAGATGTTTTATATTCATCAGAGAAAAAAGTTTATAAATATTATTTAGGGCATTTCAGACAACTGCTCATTATGAGTTCTTGACACTTGAGCCTTGTGTCTGGACCCATGAATTATTTAGAAGTACTTTTATTTCCAAGTGTATAGGGTTGATTCTCTTTTTCTTCTAATTGTATTCCACTGCAGCCAGAAAAGGTATTTCCTGTATTATTCCTGGTATTTGTTTGGACTTGCTGTTTTTTTGCTGGTCCCCCTTGGTAAATATTTCACTTGCATAAATGTCCCCTATGTGCTTGAGAAGAACTGTGTATTACTGTTAAATGAATTTCCTAAGTCTGTATGATGACGCTTCTTGATTTTTAAAAAAATCAATTTTGTAAAATTAATAACCATTTATTAATTCTTCCATTTTCTCTTCAAACTCATATTGGATGTGACAGGACTTCTCAATCCACTTGCCATATTTCTTAATCTTTAATTTTTCATCTCTATATCCTTCTGAATTGAATTCTGGGTAAAATATATCATATCTATCTTCCAGTTCACTAATTATTTCTCCTGCTAGGTCTACCTACAATTCAATTTATCCACTTTTTCCATTTCTAGAAGCTGTATTGGTTCTTTTCAAATCTATATGTGGCTTTTCATAACATCCTGATCTTAGGGTTGATTCCCTTAGGTTTTTAATAATTTTAAACATATATTATTAACTTTCAGATTATCTATTAGGGGTTCTAATCCCATTTGTCACTAACTCTTATTTTGGTGTATTGTTTCCTAGAGTTCTGCAATTTTTTTACTGTAAACGTTTTGGTTTTTTTTTCTATAAGATTCCTTGTGACCTAGGGTGTGAAATTTCCTCCAGGAAAGGTTTCTACCAGCAACTCCAAGGTTATTACCAACCCAGAAATTTTTATCTTGATTTCTTGGTTTACGGTTCTTGGACCCCATAACTAGCTTAAATATACACCCAAATTGCATGAAGCACAGGTTCGTTTACGATTTCTCAGAACTTTTTCACTCAGGGTCCAGGCTTCCTTGTTATCTCTTATGCTGCTAGGCACACAAGCATTTTCTAGTTCATTCTTTCACCAAAGGTACAGTCCTTCAAACATCCAAATCTTATGTAAGAGTCTTAGGTGCCATTGCCTGGCTCTAATGGTCTGAAGGACTCATCTCCTGTCCTTGGTTTTTGTTAGTTGGACAATAAAATCCAGTTTCTAAATGATGAGAACCGATACCACCCTCCTCTCCAGGGCAATCACCAAGTTAGCTCTACACCTACCATAATAGCTTTAACTTCATTTCTGGTAGCTGGGGTTTGTACTCTACCCGCCCCCCACACACACTTTTTTTGGTCAGTTCTTACATTTTTAGGTGTTTTTAGATAGAGGTTTTTCACGTTATCTTGCTCTGTCATATTGCCAAAATAAGAAGTATCTTGACTGTAATTTTATATGTATAACTGATAATAGATTTATAATTTTAACTTGAAAGGTGTAAAATAATTCACATTTATAAACAGTATTTGAATGTCTGAGAGTCTGACAATATTTATAATTTTGATTTATTGGTTACATAAGTGCTTATATTTTATTAGATTCTATAAGTCTGCCCTGTCAGGCATGTGGCATGGTTGAGTCAACCTGACAGATTAAACTTACATGTGTAGTTTTGAATGCTTAAAAGGACTTAACTAAACCTAATTCCATTAGTTGTTTAGTGGGAGTTTACTGTTAAATTTATTAACATTCGTCAAAGAACAAGTCAGAAGCATTACCCCTATTTTTATACAGTCAAAAAGTATTATTTTACGCAAGTTACAAATGTACTTATATATGTGATGCTAAGTAGAACTTAAAGACTCTAGCTTCAATTGATTTAGACTCGAGCAATTTTTAAATCATTCTTTTCATATGTGAAAGCCAATCTTGATATTAAAAAACTGAAATTACAAAGGGACAAATATCTGGTGTCTTGGTAATTTGAAACAGTACTAACGTAAACCAGCTCACACACTTAATTGACACATTGAAAACCTTGGATTTTACAAATGGGAAACTTCTAAATTTTAATTTTCCAAAAAAGCTACTTACTCCTATAAAATTAAGCCATCATTTTATACCAGTAATTATATTAAAAATCAAGACAGGTCAAGTTTTTAATAAGCACTGTATCCACTGAACACTGATAAATTCCTCCATGAGGATTGCAGAATATCTTTTTTTAACCATGGATGGGTTGCACACCTTCCTGAGGGTATACTTCTATGTATTTCTTTGGAGCTTTACCAGACTTCGTACCAAATTATGAACCTGGTAAAAGATGTACCAATGTTGCCCTGGCCGGTTTGGCTCAGTGGTTAGAGTGTCAGTCCGCGGACCAATCGTGGGTTTGATTCCTGTCAAGGGCATGTACCTCGGTTGCAGTTCGTCCCTGGTTAGGGTCATGGGGGAGGCAGCCAGATGTGTCTCTCACATAGATGTTTCTCTCTCTCCCCCTCTCACTCCCTCCCTCCCACTCTATCTGAAGATAAACAGAAAAATATCCCTGGATGAGAATTAAAAAAAAAAAAAGATGTACCAATGTCTACTTTAGGGTAAGAAATTGAGCAAGGATTACACAGAAATTGAAATAAGAGATCAAAGATGCCCCCTTCCCCCAAATGATAAATGTTCTGGCTTCCTAACATCAATGTTAGTCTAAGGAATGTTTATCATTCTCCTGTCCAACCATTCTCATTAATTTGATTCCTTCTTGGCCTACTGCTTCCTCTTTGTCACATTTCCATCCTTCTACAAGGCTGGATTAAAGGGGATGGTGTGGGGGTTGTTTTAAATACCAACAGGTTCTCCCTTTAAAAAAATGTAACTCTGTCACCCTGGCCAGTTTGGCTCAGCAGTTAAGAGCGTGGGCCTGCAGTCCAGAGAGACCAGGGTTCAGTTCCCACTGGGGGCACGTACCTCGGTTGCAATTTGTCCCCGGCCCTGGTTGGTCGTGCGGGAGGCGGCCACTTGATGTGTCCCTTTCATGTTGATGTTTCTCTCTCCCTCCCACTCTATCTTAACAAAAAATGGAAAAATGTCCTCAGGTAAGGATAAAAAACAAAAAAATAAAAAAGACTCTGTCACCAGTCATTTTCATCCCAACTACATGGCTTTAAGGAAATGTTCTGCTTTTGCACCTGAAAAGTGGTATCCAACTCTCATGATGGTTTCCAGCAAGTGGATAGCTGGGTCTTTGCAGCCTGTGATGCACCCAACGACAGAAGACCTTGTGTGGTCAGCTAGGACTGCTAAATCAAGAGAACACCCATGTTCCAGACTTTATATTCTGGGTTAGCAGGATCTAAACTGGCTGTCCTGAAGAGACCAAGTCCTCTTTTTCTCTTCCACACAACGCCGGCGGGAGGGAGGAGGGAGGAGGGAGGGCCTTCTATCAATTTAAGTGCTTCGTGAATTACTACCTTTCTTTGGGCTATGTTTGCCTGTCGATAATAGTAAAGGCTCGCTTTCAAGCTCTTGTTGGGAGATTTAAAAAAAAAAACAAAAAAGAGCAAGGGGAAAGGCATGACAAGGGTGAAAAGGAAGCTGAATTTTATACAAACACCCTCAACTGGAATTCGGCTCGTTACGACAGAGGGAACGACGGTAAGCAGGATTTCGTGGAATGCAACGTCCTTTTGAAAGGGCTCCCAGGACGTCAAGGCCCCCACCTGATGAATGGGTGAGTCAGAAGGCCCAGCTCCACTTCATGGTTGGGTAAACTGAGGTGCGAGGCGGAGAGACGACTGGCCCGAGGCCTCGCTGAAACATCTGAGGCGGAGCGGAGAACCAGAAGCACCGATTCCCAGGCTGATGCTTTAATCACGGGCTCCCCCCGCCCCTGTGATGGCGTAGACGGCCTCCGCCCCCCGACTCACACACCCTCCCCGGGAACGGCACGTCGCCTCAGGTTCCAAGGACGGAGCCAAAAGACAGGGGCCCGAAGCGCTCCTGCCGTGATTTGCAGACGGAGAGCGTTGGGAGCGTGCGTCCCTCCAGTCCAACATGGCGGCGGCCGCGTCCGCGCCCCCACCCCCAGCCTCCCTCAGGGCCGGAGGCTTTTCCTCGGAGCCCTCCGGTGGGCGGGAAGATGGCCCAACCCCGTAAGGCCCCTTCTCGCCGCTGCCGCTGCTCGCTGAAGGAATCACCTACCCGACATGACTAACGGCCGCGGCGCGGAGCCCCCACAGCCCGCCGAGAACAAGGAATACCAAAGCCAGGCGGCAAGGCGGCCGAAGGTGTACTGAGGGCGGAGCGGCGGGCGAGCCCGACTGCGGGGCCTCGGCAGCCAATCAGAGGACAGTGGACGGTACCATAGCGTCACGGCAGGAGGGGTGATTCTGTACTAGTACCAGCCTCCGAACTCTGAGGACTTCGGAATCCCTGTCTGTTCTCCCCTCCATGAACCGTACCATTATTGAGAGGGAATTGAGTAGAGAAAGTACCAATGCTGCGATCAGGGAGGGGAAAGGAAAACTGAACCTGCTCCCTCTGTCCTAATCTCACTCCTATTTTCTATTTTATTGGGTCTGAAGGAATTTGAGGTTAGGAAGCGAAAGAGGAGAGACGTTGTAAACACAGACTGTTTGGTTAGAAAATGCCTTTCTTCCCCTAAAATTTCGAATGGTATGCCCTCGTTCGTTCCGCTTGGAGTGCAGACAGCTTGAGCCGCCGGGGGGCGTTCGGGGTCGACGAGCTCGGCCACGAAAATCGTGACGAGCTCAGGTACCCGATCGCCTCCCGGTTTGTCATAACTAGCTTGTCAAGTAAAAAATAGACTACAAGGCAATACTGGAGCAAACGTGTGCGTTAAAACGAAATCACACACAGACCGGACTCGGAGGAGGCGGGATGGGGTGCAGAGTTTTCGTTTTCAATGCTATCATAATATCCAACTCTTAATTGTCAGCCACCTTACATTATCTCACTTAACTCTCACAAGTTGATGAATTGCTATCCCCATGTTACAGAGGATAAGGCAGAATTCACTGGCTCTAGGTCACACAGCAAGTAAATGGCCAACGTGGAATTTGAATCCTAGTAACCAGATACCACTAGGCTGTACTGCCTAAAGGCAACTAGAACGCTAGTGTGGGACAAAACAGCGCCCAGAGCACACACAGGGACATTTTGCCCGAAGGCAAGGTGACATCTGGGGCAAACTGAGGTGGTGGGCAGAAGTTGACCCAGTGGGGGAAAGTGCTTCGGACTAGTTGCAAAACAAGTAATTCAGTACGTTCGGAGTTTACCCGTGAGGGGAGAATGGTAGGAGATGAGGCCAGAAAAGTAGCCGAGACCTGTAATGTGCAAGAGAGTCTGTGCTTTACCTTAAAGGCAGTGGGAACCCTTCACAGGAGGATTCTGAAAGAAGATCAAAATTTTCATTTTGGGGCTGCAATATGGAAAATGTATAAAGATGAAAGGTGCCTAAAAGCAGGAAGGCCTGTTAGGTAGCCAGTGCAATCATTCTGGGGAGAGATCATAGTGGCCTAGACTTGGGTTGTAGCTGTACAGATGGAGGTAAGGGAAGAGTTCCCTGAGATATTTAGGCAGTAGACTGGGAAAGACCCGGCGATTGATTTGGATGGGAGAGTCTAGGGGAGAGAAAGAAGTCTGGGGTGAATTCTGTGTTTCCCACTTAGCCAGGTATACAGATGGTGATGTCATTCACTGTGATAGGGAACAGGAGGAGGAGGAACAGGCTTTGGTGGAAGTGGAACAGTACCTTCAGAGTTAATATCTTCAGGTCAGAAAAAGGGCGTGAGGTCATCTCTCTTCATTATACCAGCAGTAATTGTGCCTTCAGCTCCGGTTGTAGAAGGTCACAGAGCTCTCTAGACAGGTTCAAACAAGCATGGCTAAAGGAATAAAAAGCCTTGCATGACTAAAAACAACTTAGCTGTTCAGCTTACATGTTGAGGAAGGCAACCCAGAAGAGGAGATGGGCATGTGCAATAAGTAACATGAGGGAATTGGATTTTGGGGGGAGGAGAGACTTCCAGGTTATTCTTCTTTTTAATTTTTTTAGAATTGAGTTTGTTTTGGGGGGGTTTCTTTTTAATCCTCACCCGAGGATATTTTTCCATTTATCTTCAGACAGAGTAGGAGAGAGGGAGAGAGAGAGACAGAGAGAAACATCAATGTGAGAGAGACACATCTACTGGCTGCCTCCTGCACGACCTCAACCAGGCCAGGGAGGAACCGCCACTGAGGTACGTGCCCTTGGCCGGAATCGAACCTGGGTCTCATTGCTCCTCGGGCCAACGCTCTAACCGCTGAGCCAAACCAGCCAGGGCGAGTTTGTTTTTGTTTTATTTTTTAAGGATGGGAATACAGAAAGTATTGCTCATCATCAATTCCTTAAGTTTGTACCACCATACATCAATGTATTTCTTTTTTTTTTTTTTTTTTTTTTTTTGGTATGTGCCCCTAGCGGGAACCGAACCCGGGACTCTCTGGTCCGCAGGCCAACGCTCCAACCGCTGAGCCAAACTAGCCAGGGCACATCAATGTATTTCTTTATTCATTCATGCATGCATGCATTCTTCACTCAGCTGCCATCTCCTGATGTCTACTAAGTGTCAGGTCCTAGAAAGCCCTGAAGATAGAAAAATAGGAAGCACCATGGTCCCTGCCCTTCAGGAACTACAATCTCATAACAGGGACAGTATAAACCTGTGATACCAATCAACTACTAAACATGCTCGAATTGGAGGATAAAAGGGGTGCTATGAAAACACAGAGGAAGAGCAGCTAGCCAACATGAAGGGTGGAGGGGAGGGAAGAGGCAAGAGGGTATTAAGGAAGGCTTCCAGCAGGACATAACCTCCTAAACTGAGCTTTGAAGAGCAGGAATTCACCAGGAGGTGTATATCAGGAACAGCATGCTCCAAATGGAAAGGGCTGTATTTGCAAAGACTAAGAGGGAGCAAAGTTCTGGGAATGGCAAGTGGATTAGTCTGGCTAGTCTGTAGAGCTGCAGGGATGGGGAGTGATGATAAATGAAGTGAAAGAAGTAGGCAGAAGCCGCAGCTTGAAGAGCCTTATGTGCCTTTCGGAGGAGTTTAGATATTAAATTTAAAACAATGGGGAACTTCTAAGGAATCTAATCAAAGGAGTGACATTTAACCTTCTGGATGCCCTGTGACATAGAGGTACTAATGTTATCCACATTTTGTAGATGAGAACACTGAAGGTAGAATTCTTTACCAAGTTCACACAGCCTATTAAGGACAGAAGCAGAGCTCAAATCCAGGCCTTTGGACCAAGCCCAGTGTTCTTTTTACAGTATCCCTGGTCTCCCAAACTTGAAACAGGGAACTCCTCCCAGGTCTGCACTGCTCTGGGTCTTCTTTCCAAGGATCCTGCTCTACCACAAAGGGACTCACAGATTGAGTCCTGTGCCCTCCTGCCTTCCAGGCTTTTGCCTGGGGGTGATTATTTGCAACAGACTTCACCCAGTCATTCTTCACACTATAAGATCCTGCTCCCTCTAGCAGGCCGGTGTGGTTCAGTGGTTGAGCGTCAACCCATGCACCAAGAGTTTGCTGGTTCGATTCCCGGTCAGGGCACATGCCCAAGTTGTGGGCGAAAACCCCAGTGGGGGGCATGCAGGAGGCGGCCAATCAATGTTTCTGTCTCTCTCTCCCTTCTTCTCTCTATAAGTCAATAAAAGAAAAAAAAATTTTTTTTAAAGGTCCTGCTCCCTCTATTATCCTGACCTTAGTCTGCATATTTAGAGAAGACAGCAGGTACCTTTATACATCAGCTTTAGCCGAACGTATCTAGGAAGGTCTTGTTACTGGGCCTGTTTGGTCTACTCCTCAAGTCCTTACATGGGGAGCTGACCCCTTCAGGCAGTACCTTCCAACTAGAATCAGCCCATGGGTGTCCTGTTGGGAAAGTAGATAGTAGAAGAAAGAGAGGATCTAGGGTTATTACTCCCTACCCCTCCCTGCCATGGGGGAAGAGGGGTGGAGTAGGGTCTCAGGCAGCAGCTGTCTTCTCCAGAGCTCCCGTTTCCATCCTTGACTCTGGCTCCTGGGCTCCAGAAACCCCACTCCTCCCTTCATTCCTCCAGCCTATGGCTGGTAGAGGTGTATAGCTATTGTTTTAAAAAGAAAGAAAGAAACAATAGGCCAAAATAGAGTCACTTTTGCTAAACCAGAGCACCAAACCAAAACTTAATAACAAACCTAATTGCAATTTCAGCCTCTCCCAGGAGTGGAATTTTAAGCCAATCAGTCTGGAATTTCCTGATCCACACTAGGAAGGTAATTTGCCCGATAGTCCCCCTTCCTTTCTCTAGGGCAGCGATTTTTAACTGGTGTGCCGGAAGAATTTTTAAAACATGAAATACCTTACTATTTAGTCAGGGGCACTGACCTCTTTTGCCTTAGACTGTCAAATAAAAGAATGACAACAGCCAACATAACAATAGCTGTCTAGTATAAATGAATCAAAATTATACCTATTTTTTTGTCAGATCAGCAAAAAAATCTATTTATTGATATGCTGTAGAATTTTTAAAAATATTTTTATTGATTTTTAGAGAGAGGAGAGAAACATCAGTCAGCTGCCTCCAGCACACCCCCTACTGGGCATCAAGCCTGTAACCAGGGCATGTGCCATGACTGGGAATCGAACCAGCAACCTTTTGGTACACTGGACAATGCCCAACCAACTGAGCCACACCAGCCAGGGCATGTGCTGCAGAATTTTAGTAATTAGTTTATGTGTGCCATGATATGAAAAAGGTTGAAAATTGCTGCTGTAGGGGATAGTGTCTTTGCCTGAAATAATCCACTCTTAATTTAGTCCCACCTTCTTTCTTCCTATAAAAACCTTCTATTTTGTACAACTCATTCAAGCACCCTTCTAGTGATTCATGAATTGCTTAATAAAGCCAATTAGATCTTCAAATTTACTCAGTTAAATTTTGTTTTTTAACACTATTGATAATTTCTGAGTTGCCTTCATTCCCTGTTTGGCTTACCAACATTTCCACCACTGGTGTAGGGCCTTGTGGGACTCTCTAAGGACTGTGAATTGACTCAAAGTGAGAGGGGAGCCATTTATCAGAGGCCTTGGAGGAACTGACCTATTTTATACCAGGTTTACTCTGGCTGCTGTCTTGAGAATAGACTATAGGGGGCAAAAGAGGTAGCAGGGAGAGGTCATTGCTCCTACCAGAGTAAAAACAGACCACAATGATTTTTGCCTCTCTTGTGAAAGCCTGTGGAATTCGCAGTTGTACCACATAATTCCAGTATTGCCTACCTGATTAGAGGCGGATTTGTTCTCTAGATGAGTTGCATAGTTCATCCCTGAACCCTTCAGTGCCTCACACAGTGCCTGAAACAGTAGGCACTAAAGAAGGAGGAGGAAGAGGAGGAGAAAAAGAGAGAGAGAAACTTATATTCCTTGTATTAAATGAATGAATAAATAAAAGGGGGAGAAGTGGCATGACTTGTCTCTCTCACTTGTCTGTAAACTCCTCAAGCTCAAAGACCTTATCTAGGACTTTCCTAGACTCCCAAGTGTTTGGTGAGTGTTTGTTGAAAAACTGACAGCCAGGTGCCACAGGCAGTAGTAGCCATCAACACCCTCCCACCCCCCTCCGAGGTGTCCCTCACTGCTCCTCCAGCCTTCCTAGAGAGCAAATCTCCCACGAACATTACTCTGAGGCTCCACTTTGGCAGGGGAAGCCTCCTTGTAAATGACCGGGCTACCTCTCCTCTGGACAGTGGCAGGCACTTCCTGTTTGGGGTGGAAAGGAAGCAGACAGTTTCCTGTTAGCAGGTCTTTTGAGCAAAGCCGCAGATTCTGAGCAGGTCCTGGCCCAGCCTTCCAGGCCAGATGCCTGGCAGTGAGATAGCCTTTATGTGGAAGGGAAGTAGGGCATAATGCCAGATTGGCCAGGCTTTTATTATGCTCCTTGCAAGTCCCCTGGGTCCTGATGTGAGTAAAAAACAAACCAGAAGAGACTGACACTCTGCAAACTGTGACGAGGGTTAGGGGAGATGGGATGGATCAAAGCCAAAGAGAGCACTGCCTGGTGAGGAGGCGCTCCCATGACTATCCTAGGGCAGGCTTGTGTATGTTTGCATGTGAGCACACTCAAGTGTGAACCTGTGTGAAGAATGCATGTGTGTGTGTGCTTGTTTCTGTGCACTCAACACCCAGCACTTGATAGGATTTAACATTTATTAATTGTCTAGTTTGTGCCCCATAGCAAACCAGGGTACTAGAAAAGGCAGGAATTATTGTTGCCCCATTTTAAGATGGCAGAAACTCAGAGAGGTTAGTTGACTTGCAAGTTTCAACAGAGTATGAAAAAGCCAAGATTCAAACCCAATTCTGTCTTGCTTCAGATTTCTTGCTTTTTCCAGTCCTATATGAGCATGTGCATGTGTGTGTATATACAGGGAAGGAGGTAGGTAGATAGGTATACTTGTAAATGTGACCCAGATTGATGAGACCACATCCACATGTGCTGGAGAGAGGAGATTTCTATTTCAGAGGCAGAAGTGATTGCTAGAAAATCAGGGCTTCAAGAACTGAATCACAGCTAAAAATGCACAGAGGTTATGGTCACTAATGAATGCAAATTGTTACAGCTAGAGACCTCAAAACTCTGGGGAAAGCCTCCTTTCAGCTCTCCCAAGCTAATCTCATGTCCTCATTATTCCCCTTCTTATTCCTATTATTGTAGTTTTTGGAGGTTGATCATTCTGTTAGTGCCTTTCTTTGGAGCCCAGAATTCCTTCTGATAAAATCTGCTTTGTGTTCTGCACACTTCCTGGGGAGGAGGAAGGGGCAGAGACAAAGCTGATTGTTTCTCATTTATTAAGAGAGAAACTGAGGCCCAGAGGAGCCTTGTCCAGGTCTGCACATCCTGCCTGATTCAAGAGGTCCTGGTCAGGAAGACGACTCATTGGCCAGCTGTTGCCTTCTGTCAGAGAAGAAGGAATGGCCCAGGCAGCTGCCAGCCTGGGCAGGCAACATGCCCAAGCCCTGGCTTGAGTTCCACAGAAGTCCAGTCCACTCTGGGAAGGCTGGGAGACACTGTGGATGTGAACTAAACCCAGTGCAGGAAGAGAGAGGGAAGGGACGCAGCTCTGTTTGAAGAAGAGGTATGGAGAGGACAGCCATCCTAGCTGGGTCAGGACTACCTGCCCAGCCAAGACAGAGAAGGAAGGACAGAGCTGGATCCTTGGAAAACCTAATACTATCTTCCTCTTGAACACTGGTATCTAGTATTTAGTGATTAAGTAGGTCTAGAGTAAGGCTCTAGAATCTGATTTTTTTTCTCCTTTATTTATTTTAGAGAGAGAGGAAGGGAGAGGGAGAGAGAGATAGAAACATCGATGAGAGAGAACATCGATTGGCCACCTCCTGCATGCCCCACACTGGGGATCGGGCTCACAACCTGGGCATGTGCCCTGACCAGGAATTGAACTGGCGACCTCTTGGTGCATGGGTCGACACTCAACCACTGAGCCACGACAGCTGGACTAGAATCTGATTTTTATGTGTGCCTCCAGGTAAGTCAATACAGGTGATCCAAGAATCACATTTTATAAATTTGACTTGAGGAAAAACAGTATAATGTTTAAGGGTGTGAGATCTGGACTTATACTCCAGCTTTGAACCCTGACTCCATTACTAGATTTGTGACTTTGAACAAGTAATCTCTCTCTGTGCCTCAGTTCCCTCACCTTTAAGACAAGGATGCAAAGATTCAATGACATAACGTGTGTAAAGCACACATTTATTTTTGCTAAATCTAGCAACCTTACCCAACTCCCCTTCAGACTCTCCCTCCTCCAGCCCCATCACAGAACTTCACTTGAACCTGGAACTGTCACAGTCTGTTCTGGCCTTAGCTGAGAACCTTCGTTACAGTCTAACCCGCTAGACTGAAAGCTCTCTGAAGGTAAGGCTCAGGCCTTGTCCACAATCTCTGGGACTCCGGTCCAGGCAACGACTCTATTTATAGATGACAAGGGTACCCGCGGAGAGAGTGATGGGCAAAGAAATCTATCCTCAAATCTACACCGCCAGCGGAGTCCTGGCACAGTGATGTGCCATTTAAAGGCGCCTTTTTCTCATTGGACTGCCAGAGGAGCGTCTGTTTCTAATTGGCTTACCAGAATAAGTGTCCACTTTTCATTGGTTGGTTGGGAGGTGGGTGGGCCTATTCCAATTACTCCGCCCACAGGAACTCCTGTTTCCAAGAAGGCTGTCGAATCAAAGAGGAGACTTTAAAAAAAATTCTTCCATCAGTCAGGCTGGTGTGGCTAAGCGGTTGAGCATCGACCCATGCACCAAGAGGAACTTACCCGGTTCGATTCCCCCTAAGGACACATGCCCAGGTTGTGGGCCGAATCCCCAGTGGGGAGCATGCAGGAGAGGGTCAATGGATGTTCGAGGTTCTCTCTCTCCCTCTCACTTCCTCTCTCTCTAAAATCAATGCGGGGGAGGGAGGGACTTTAAAAAATAAATAAATAAAAGATTCCTCCATCAGAGTGGCACCTTTTTCTAAATAACAAAACATTATGTGTTAATAAACTTCTGAGGCCCTAAGCCTTAGGATAAGAACACTTCATTACATTTGTTTAGCACTGTATAGATTCCAAATTACTTTTACTTACATCAACTCATCTAATCCACACAATTCCAAGAGATGGGTGTCACTGTGCCATTTGTATTTTACAGATTAGCAAACTGAGACTAAAGAGAGACAGTAACTTGCAGTTACTAAGGCAGATAATGAAAACAGTTTACTTTTGCTCAGTATGAGTTTAGCTAAGACTTGCATATGAATCGTTTCACTCCACCTTTACTACAATTGTGTGGGATCTGTAAGGCCAGGCTCTTTACACTCATTTTCTCTTTTAACCTTCATGCAACTCCAGGAACAAATACCATTTGTTCTCATTTTATTGATGAGAAAACTGACGCTCAAAGTAGTTAAATCCTTTGCCAAAGGTCACAATGTTTGCAGGCTACCATTTATTAAATGCATACTTCATAATGCCAGGCATGGTTCTGAGTTACTTACAGGCATTATTCTCTCATTAAATGCTCCCTGCAATGACATGATTCTGGTTGGTATCCTCATTATCCCGGGTTAGTGATAAGAACAATCGGTTCAGAGAGGGTGGTTGACTTGCCTAAGCAGCAGGTAGTTGAGGTAGAATTCACACGGCTAGTGAAAAAGCAGATCTGGAACTCAAATTCAATTCTTCTGACCCCGTCCAGGGCTCCTCTCACGTTCCAGGTTCTTGCTCCCAGCCAGCCCGGCTGAAACAATCAGTACCCCTCAGGGAGGCCAGGATCCCTCTTATACAAGTCATAGGGTAGCTATAACCGCCAGGAGAAGCCCCGTATTCCCTCGCCTTCCTCAGCGAGACGTGGATCAACTCGAGGCGGCGGGCGAGAGAACGGGTCCGCAGGGAGGCGGCGGGCACCAGGCGAGGCCGTACAGCCTGCGGAAGAGGCTCCAGGACCGCGGTGCGTTCCAGCAACCGAGTGGGGTGGGTGTGGCCGGAGTGCCGGGCTCCCGCCCCTCCTCCCTCCCTTCCTCCCTTGCCTTCTAGGTCCCCGGGCGGGCAAACCACTGAGCAGACACTGCCGGAGCCGTACAACCTCGGACGGGCTCCCGGCGCAGCGTCCCAGAGGAACGGCCCAGCGCGCAGAGCACGGGCACTGGCGAACCCCTGGGACCTTCCGCCCCCGCGCTGGGCAGCGCAAAGCCGCAGCATCCGCGGAGCCCCAGGCACTGCTGACCGCGGGCGGGCTCCCCCGCGCGCCGCAGCCCCACATTCCCCACCGCACCCCTCCGCGCTCCGCAGGAGGGGCGGCGGCGAGATGGCCGCGCGCGTGGGCCTCCTGCTGCGCGCCCTGCCCCTGCTGCTGTGGGGCGGCCTGGACGCCCGGCTCGCGGAGCGCGTAGGCCAGGAGCTGCGCAGGGAGGCAGAGGTAAGGGGTGTGTGTCGGCCGGAGTGGGTCTGTGTCCCGAGACCCGCCAGAACTTCGCATTCAGGCCACCCAGTCATCCCATTTGAGCTGACAATCTGCGTTATTCTCCCCCTGTCCTCAGCACCCTTCACACTTGCACACAAAGAACCTGTGGGCAGCATGCCCCCCCGCCCCATGTCAGGGCTGGAACCACACAGGCACGCGGATCTGCATGGATTTTCCCGGACTGTAGAAGGAGGGAGGGACAAGATGGGACAGACAGGCAAGAGCTCAGAGAGCGGAGCCCCTGCACCCCAGTTTGGCACGGAGCCACTGCCCCTCACAGCCTAAGCAAGGGAGACTTGGTAGTTCATTCATCGGATGTCCCAAGCTCTCCCCGAGTGTCAAAGACTGTGGAGGGCCCCAGATTGGTGAGGTGGAGAGGGTACCGCCGACTGGGCTGGGACATCGGTGACAGAACTGGCTTTCCTGGGCGGTGGCTGCCACTAACCAGCTTGGGCAAGTCAGCGCCTAAGCTCAGAACTAGTTCCTTCAACTCTGAAATGGGTGAGAGTAGTATACTATTCTCAAGAGTTGCTTCTGAGGAGCTTTAAACAGTGCCTCTGGACTGAACTTAAAAAGGGGCAGGAAGGTGGAGGTGAACCTGAAAGATTTCCCATTTCAGTTTCCTCCTTTGGACTTACCCGCTTGTAGGTTGCATAAGCGAGAGCTTTTTGTGAGGTAGGAGTGGGGTGGACTCCGGACATCTATTTTCTAGATTAAGGTGGTTGTAATAATACACCAGTATAATTTCTTTCTTCCCCAAGGAAGCATTTCTGTCTGTGTTCTTAGCTCTTCACAGGAATGGGACTGGGGTCTCCACTATTTTAAGGCGAAGAGAAGCAAATAAGTTCTAAATTACTGAGCCCAGCACACTGCCTTAAGAGCATCTTGCTCACATAAGAGCATCATTCCTTAAAAAGATAAAAGGAAAACAATGAAGAGCATCATTCGTGCTCTAAAACTGCCAGTTGAGAGCTTCTCAGTGTCCTCCACTCCCCTTCCCCAGACAGGCAGGCTAATTTGGGAAACCTGAGGAGGGCCCTCTGAAATCCTTCCTTCCATCAGCCAGCTTTTGTCGCTGCTCTGGAATATCTGGGAATGATCCTGCTTCAACAAGAAGGTCCTTTCTCAAACTCCCTCACCCCCGCCCCTTCCAAGCACTGGTGTCTTGCTCTGTGCTCTTTGCTTATGGACATTTAAGAATCACTTTGTTTCTCTGAACTTAGACTCTTACAACATCAAGTGCAGAGTCCTTGTGGCCCCAGGAGAAAGCTTCTGTGTACCAAGCCAAGTCTTGTTAAGAATCCCACCCCACCTCCCCCCAAGTCCAGGTCCCAGGCAATCCTTGGCAGGAGAATAGAGACAATATCTCAGGCGCTCATGCCTGTGGTGGCCTCAGATGGAGAGAATTTCATCTTGGGGTGTGCTTGGGAAACGTAATATCTAACAGATTGAGTCTCTTTCAGTCTATTTAATATAATTGGAGGGAAGGGGATTTTTAACTCTGAAAACAAGAAATATTTTTAAAGCATATAAAACACGAAATGTATAATGGATGCATAGTCTTCATATGCCTATGCATGTACACATGTGTGCGTATATATGTAAATTAGAATTTGTGTGTATGTGTCAATATGTCTATATGTGTTTCTGTATATGATCAATTGCATGATCTTCAGTGTCAGACAGACCTATGTGCAAACCATAGATTTAACCTCTATGAACCTCAGTTTTCTTCTCTGTACAAGGAAGATTAATAATGCCTATTTCACATGACTACTGTGTGGTTTCATCGAGATCAGCACAGTCCCTAGTACATAGAAAGCAGTCTATAGAAGAAGTTGCTCTGAATGTTGTTAGAATATATATCATTATTTTAGAGAACAGAGCTTCGGATTAAAGTCCTGATTTGGTGATTAGCTCTCCTCAAGCAATGACACAGGACAAAATACATAAGGCAACTATTTTCAGCATTGGACAACAGACAGCACAAGGCTGTAACTCCTGAGATGGTGTTGCAGTGACTATGGCTACATTACACGTTACCCTGAAACTTAGTAAAGTAAAACAACCATTTATTATGTTCATTGATACCCTGGGTCAGAATTTCAAACAGAGCACATCAGGGCAGCTCATCTCTGCTCTACCACATCTGGAGATGGAATCATCTGAAGGCTGTTTCCTCACCTGCCTGGAGTTGATGCTGGCTGTCAGCTGGGGGCCTCGGTTCTTCCCCAGGATCTCTCCATGTGGGCTAGTTTGAGCTGCCTCAAAACATGGTGGCTGGGTCTCCAGGATGAGTGTTCTGAGAAAGAGAGAAGTAAAAGAAGCTGTGCCCTCCTTATGACCTAGACTAGGAAGTTAGGTGGCACCACTTCTGCTGGAGCAGTCACAACCCCAGGCCAAGAGGAGGGAACATGGGCCCCACAATCGGTGGGAGGAGTATTGAAGTCACATTGTAAGAAGAGCATGGAAATGGGAAATGTGGTCATCTAGGGAAATACAACCATCACAGACAGGAACGCACAGAGCAAGCCCCCTGGTCACTCCAGCTCTTTGCTCATGGTCAATTCCCTGACTGCAGCACAGAGCTGGACCCCAGAAGAGCAGAGCTGTCCTACTGAGCTCATGGGCAGAGGTCAGATTTCAGGACATAGAAGGAAAGAAATAATATAAACAAGCTATGTGATCTTAAGTCATTTCCTTCACTTCTCCAGGCTGCAGTTTTCTCAACTGTAAAATAAGGGAGTTAATTTTCTTAAATGACTTTTAGGATTCTCTCTAGTGCTAACATTCTTTGGTTTTGGTGTGTTTGTGTGCCTGTGCCTGTGCGTGTGCGTGTGTGTGTGTGTGTGTGTGTGTGTACATTTTATCTGCCTGTGTGCCCGTGTCTGTTTGTCTGGATGTGTCTGTGTTCCCACGTCTCTGTGTGCATCTCTGTGTGCAGGGCTGCATGTGTCCCCTGTGTGCACACAAAGTAATAAAGTTGAGGGCTTTCCGGAGTGGGCTTTGCCTGGGAGGAGACTGCTTACAAAGCTGCATTATGAACAAGTTCATTGTTGCCCACTCAGAAAAACTAGGGCTGCTCATAACACTAGTGAGTAGGAAGGGCCTCCACTGCTGAGTTGCAAGACTGAGGGTTAATGAATGACATCATCACCCTGGCCCCATTCTCATTCCCAGCCAGGCCCTACCCTGTTCTTGGGCGACACAGACTATCCCCAGGGATCAATCTACCATGTTTTGCTCAGACCTTCCTTAGAACTGCAAGGCAAGTATGTCTGGGACCTGCCTTCCACTCATTGGTCTACGCAGATCTGCACAGCTACTCCGGGTGTGCCGTACTACAGGAGCTGGGAGTTTGTTCCTCCAGGGAGACATCGGAGCTTCTGTGAAATATCCACCCCAGATGCAGTGTCTGTTTCTCATACCCCAGAGCCATTTATTTGACTTTGAGTGAGTCAGAAACTCAGCAGCCTGGGTGTGGAAGCTGTTCCCAAGAGCTCAGCTCAGTGACTCATGGGTACAGGGTGAATAGAAGTGCAGTAGAGGTTCTGACGGGTCTCAAAGGAGCACAAGTTGGGAAAGCTGTTGTCAAGCCAGCTTGAAAACCAAGAAACCTAGTAAAAACTGCATGGTGGAAGCAGAAACAAAGAAGAGAGAGACAGGTGGACAACGCTTCCTAAACCGAACCTTGGTTAGGGCATTATTTTATGCCCACAAGCCTAGCGAAGACCACGGGTCCCTATCGCATGGTTTATGACATTATAAAAAGTACAAGATGGGATCTGGATGGAGACTGGCCTGCTAATCTTTTCCTCCATCCTCAAGGACAGAAAATAAAAGAAGGAGCAGGGAGTACAGTAAGAGGTACTGTAAGCCCTGGACGAGTGGCTCATTGGTTGGAGCATTGTCCCATGCACCAAAAAATTGTGGGTTCGGCCTGGCTGGTGTGACTCAGTGGTTGAGCATTGACCCATGCACCAAGAGGTCACCAGTTCGATTCCCGGTCAGGGCACATGCCCAGGTTGTGGGCCAAATCCCCAGTGGGGGGCATGCAGGAGGCAGCCAGTTGATGTTCTCTCTCATTGATGTTTCTGTCTCTCCCTCTCCCTTCCTCTCTCTCTAAAATCAATAAAGAAAAATTATTTTTTTTAAAAAAAGAGAGATTGTGGGTTCGATTCAGTCAGGGCACATACCCAAGTTGCGGGTTCGATCCCCGATCAGGGTGCATGTTTCTCTCTCGCTCTCCCTTTTATCTCTCTAAAATCAATTAAAAAAACAAAAAGCAGTATCTAGGTTACACCCAGACAGAACTTTGTGAATATGAAACTAGGAACAAAGGAAAGGAAGAGTAGAGAAAGGGAGTCGAACAGAGGAAATATTTTCAAAATATTGGAAAGCGGCCACGTTGGTCCCACTGCCCTGAGGCCTCCAGTAGACCCCAGGGGCCAGAGACCAAAAGCTAAGCATCCTGGAATCAGATGTTCGTCATCGTGAAGGAACACGCTTCCCTCCTGTTGAACACGTGTGGCTTGTCAGAGGCCTGGTTGGGGTGTGATGGGAGATAGGGTCCCAGCCTCTACTGAAAGCCAAGTCCACGGCCTAAGCAGCTTCTTCCCTCTGCTCTGCCCCTGGACCTGCTTGCAGAGGAGGCAGAAGGAAGCCGGTTGGAAAGAAACCCCGGTTTTGCCTTTTTCTTCTTTGAAAGCTGTCTTCCCAGTGAGGACAACAGCTTGGCTCCCGCTCCTTCACTTTTGAAGCCTCTGAGTCACTTGTTAGAGTGTGAAATAAAACATCCTGGATAGGTGTCAGAGGGTTCAGACTCACATCCTGGTCCTGTCGCTCACTAAGACCCTTTACCGAGATACCACACTCACCTGAGACTTACTCTCTTCGTCTTTAACATGGGAACAACCACACCTTTGCACCTCTGTTCTTGCAAGGTGATTCTGAAGCACAAAGGTTTAATCCCCTTAAAAGCTCTATAGTAGTCAAGAGCTCACTGGGCTCCTGATTACCAGAAAACATGTTTATTTTTAGGACATGCAAGGCAGAACACCAACTATCATCCCTTGCATCTTGACTTGGCTAATCATGCAAAAGATGTTTTGAATGATAAACTCAGTCACACTGAGTCATTAACAGAAGCTTAAAGTCATAATGAAACATAAAATGAGATGGAATAAATCATAGGTAAAGCAACATGGCTTCTGTATGAGCTTGCCATTTTGCAATTTTTAAATTTCTGGTTTCTTTCTTTTTAATTTTTATTTTATTATTTTTTTAAAATATGTTTTTATTGGTTTCAGAGAGAGGAAGGGAGAGGGAGAGATAGAAACATTGATGATAGGGAAACCTCAATTGGCTGCCTCCTGCACGCCCCCTACTGGAGATTGAGCCCGAAACCTGGGCATGTGCCCTGACCAGGAATGGAACCGGGACCTCTCAGTCTGTGGGACGATGCTCAGTCCGCTGAGCCACACCAGCCAGGCTTAATTTCTGGTTTCATTTTTGCTGCTGCAATTCTTTGATATGGAGGGTGTCACCGCCACTCTGGAGGGTGTGGCCCCTCCTAGACTTCCAGCAATAAAGCTCTGTGATGGTAGAGGGGAAAATAGTGTTTTCGTTTGTTTGTTTTAATCCTCACCCAAGGATATTTTTCCATTGCTTTTTATTTATTTATTTATTTTATCCTCATCCGAGGACATTTTTTCATTTTTTGTTTAGATAGAGTGGGAGGGAGAGAGAGAGAGAGAAACATCGACGTGAAAGGGACACATTGAGTGGCTGCCATCCACACGACCAACCAGGGCCGGGGACAAACTGCAACCGAGGTACATGCCCCTAGCGGGAACCAAACCCGGGTCTCTCTGGACCACAGTCCCACGCTCTAACCGCTGAGCCAAACCGGCCAGGGCTTCCATTGCTTTTTAGATAGAGTGGAAGGGAGAGAGAAAGAGAGAAACATCTGTGCGAGAGAGACACATTGATTGGTTGCCTCCCGCACGACCCCCACCAGGGTCAGGGATCAAACCTGCAGCCCAGGTATACACCCTTGAGCGGGAATCGAACCTGCGACCCTTTGGTCCACAGGCTGATGCTCTAACTGCTGAGCAGAGCCAGCCAGGGCGAAAATAGTGGGGTTTTTTGTTTGTTTGTTTGTTTGTTTGTTTTTTAATCCGCACCCAAGGATATTTTTCCTTTTTTGTTTTCCAACAGAGTGGGAGGGAGAGAGAGAGAGAAAAACATTGACATGAGAGAGACACATCGATTAGTTGCTTCCCACACAACCCTAACCAGGGCCAGGGAGTGAACTGCAACTGAGGTACGTGCCCTTGACCGGAATTGAACTCGCAACTCTTTGGTCCGAGGGCCAACACTCTAACTGTTGAGCCAAATTGGCCAGGGTGAAAATAGTGTTTTTAATGGGGCAGTTATCATAAAGCTTTCCCAAAGCATCTTCTTACTGGATTTTTACCATGCTTGTATAAACACTATTCTTACCCCCATTTTATACTTTGGGGCACAGAGAGGTTAAGTAACTTTGTCATCGGTCACACAGGTAATCAGTTACAGAAGCAAGGCTACAATAATAGACAGCCCTGGAGTATATCTTAGCTCTAACCTAACCCCCTCACTTTACAGAAGAGGAAACTAAGGCCCAGAGAGGCAGTGCTTGCCTGAGACACATAGCTAACTGCAGCCCCAGGAATAAAACTCAAGACACTCAGTCCAGGGCCCTTGTCCTGCCAGGTCAGTGACTCAGAGTTCCTGATTCACGTATGGATTCATTTTGCTACACCTTATTGCTAGTCTTGCCCTGCTCAGAAATGGCCAGAATTCCCCCTTCCCTCAGGCATGAAATGGGCTGGGCTCTGCACACCCTCTCATAAGTCAGGACGGAATGCAGGGAACCCCCGGAGAGAACCATTTTTGTTTCACCCGAACACCCCAGCCACTCCCCCCAGGGCTTTTCAAAGGTGACTTCCCAGGAAAGTGGCCCCAGCCACAACCAAGTGGGTGAGGCAGGTTGGCACCAGATTTTAGGCCCGAGCAGGGTGATTCACCAAAGGGGCACAGTCCTCCGGCTTTCTCTCCACTCAGCTCCAGCCTTGGGCTCCCCAGGAGAAGATGGGTGGAGAACAGGGAAAAGAGAAAAGCTGGTGCTTGAATTGCAAGCAGAGAGGAGCAGCGGGTACTACCACCTCCAGGAGAGGGGACAGGGAGAGCACGGGTGGCGCTCAGAGTCCCTGAGAGGACACAGGCCCCCAGGAGAACTGCAGCCTGGAAGGGAAAGGACTCCTCCAGGGCAGTGGTGTCGAGCCGAGGTGAAAACGAGAGCTCCACCTCTCAGTCCTGCCTCTTTTCCTGGGACCCCTTTGCCACACTGTCCCCTGCCCCACATCCCTGCTCTGATACAGGTGGGGAAACTGAGGCCCGGCAGATGGACTCACAGAGGAGGTTAGGGACAGCTCCAGGAGCAGCGGTGTCTCCACCCTGCCCCCTCCTCACCTGGGACATGGGTCTGCCCCTCACCAGAACTTCAGAGCACGCAGCTCTGCTAGTGATAAGGGGGACCCTTCCTTGTAATTAACAGTGTTTAATAATAGGTATATTAATCATAGAATAAGTATAAGGGAGTTCTTAAGTCCTGATCATCTCCATAATAATACTTCGGTACTCTCCTGGAAATACAAAATGTCAAATTCTTAAATTTTTTTTCTCTTATTCTTTCCGTGTCTCTTGGCTGGTGTCGTGAACACGTGCTCCCTGCTTCCTGGGAATTCAGCTATGCCTTCAACCCCCAGGGTCCCAGAGACGAGTCAGGAGAAAGGACTGCCCAGGACTTTCCCTCTGATGGACCCCTGAAAAAGCTCTCCACCCCACCTTGCCTGCCAAAGCACCAGGCACAGGCCCAGCCAGGAAACAGGAGACGCCGCTAGTCAGCCCCCCCCTCCCCCTCTGTGCAAGGTTTCATAGTTTCAGAACTAGAGCCAACTCCCTGATAAGGGCTGGGTGGGTTTGGGGGAAGGGGCACAGGGAGTGTCGGCCTGTTGGCCTGTGATCCAGTCTTTTCCAAATCACTCACTCAGCAAAACTGCTTCTACGGAAACATGAATTCCCTGGCTTCCCTTAAAAAGCCACTTTCTCCATCTGCACCAAGGGAAAGGGAGGAGTAAAGGAAGAGAGCCAGACACCTGGCTGGGGTGAGGGAATTCTGGGACAGAGCACCTGAACAGAGGTGTAACTGCTTTATTCAAAGCAGTTCCCATCTTACAGATGGGTTGCATTCTATATTTTTTTTATCCTCACCCGAGGACATTTTTCCATTTTTTGTTCAGATAGAGTGAGAGGGAGAGAGAGGAAGAGAGAGAGGGAGAAACATCAACGTGAAAGGTACACATCGAGTGGCTGCCGGGGACAAACTGCAACCGAGATACGTGTTCTTAGCGGAAACCAAACCCGGGTCTCTCTGGACCGCAGGCTGACGCTCTAACCGCTGAGCCAAACCGGCCAGGGCAATATATATTTTTCTTTATTGATTTTAGAGAGAGAGGAAGGGAGAGGGAGAGAGAGTAGAAACATCAATGAGCAAGAACATGGATTGGCTGCCTCCTGCATGCCCCTCACTGGGGATCGGGCCCACAACCTGGGCATGTGCCCCGACCGGGAATTGGACCAGCGATCTCCTGGTGCATGGGTCGACGTTCAACCACTGAGCCACACCGGCCAGGCCAGATGGGTTGCATTCTAAAAGTCTGTTGTTAATTTTCCCTGTAAGTTAACTCAGCTAGATAAACTGTTTATTGAGCATTTACTATATAGAAGGCAATATGCTGGATGTGCATTGCTTTATTTAATCCTTCTGAGAATCCTGTGGGGGTTACTCTTGTTCTTACATTGTGGGTGAGGAAATGGAGGCCCAGAGAGGTTAAGTAATGTGTCCCTGGCCACACAGCAGGGTCAGGGTTGGGAATGGATTCGGGATTCCAAGCCTACTGGCTATTCCATGATGCCACACTATTTTGAGCAGTAAAGTCTTCCAGATTAAGCCACTAGAACTCCTTTAATCCATTATGCTTTTTAAAATAGTATACATGTGCAAAGGGAAAAGAAAAAACAACAGTGCTGAAATTCTAATAAATTAGTTCAGAAAAACGGTAGCACGGATTTGGGAAGTGTTCTATTGTCTAGAATAAGGGTTCCTTATGGAAAGTGGCTTTACTGAGAAGAGGACATGGAGGTTGCTAATGATGGATATAATGAAATCCACAAAGAGCCTGGCCGGTGTGGCTCAGTGGTTGAGCGTCGACCCATGCACCAAGAGGTCGCCAGTTCGATTCCCGGTCAGGGCACATGCCCAGGTTGTGGGCTGGATCCCCAGTGGGGGGCATGCAGGAGGCGGCCAGTCAATGTTCTCTCTCATTGACATTTCCATCTCTCTTTCCCTCTCCCTTCCTCTCTCTCTAAAATCAATAAAGGAAAAAAAAAAAAAGAAATCCACAAAGAGGAGGCTGGATTCTTTCAAAGACTTAGGGGCTTGCGATCCTGGCCCAGTGTCTAGTTTCATTCAATTATGTGCCTTTTTCTTGAGGCAACAGCTATTGTTGGAGTTGATTGGAGTTGATAAATACAGCAAAGAAAAGTGAGTAAACAAGGAACACAGAAAATTATTTCTGTATAGATAACACAGCAAGGAGGGGTAAAAATTAGGCAGTGTGTGTCTTAGTGAGAATTAAGCAGCCGAGGCGACATGTTAACGAATCCATTCATGGGGCTTTATCAGTGAGAAGGGCAAGCAAGGAGCCAGAGTGATTCCCTCTCAGGGTAGGAGTGGGGACAGGTAAGGACAGTGAGTCACACATTCTCTCTACTGGCTTTCAAGAACTTGGTCGCTGAGAGCAGCTTCCAGGTATATGAGGGTGAGCACTGGGTAAAAGGCATTTGGGGGGTGGGATGTTCTTGTATACTAATTTCCCTGGGGGGTCTCATCCAGAGCCACGGCTTCTACATGCTGGAAGGTCCCAGCTTCCCCTCTGAGCTCCAGGATCACACAGCCAGTGCCACCTGACATCATCAGATTTCATCATCACACCAACCCAGTCCGTTCCTCCTTCAGGCTTCCTCCTGTAGTAAATGGCATCATCTCCTCAGGCAAAAAATTTAGGGGCCATCCTGAATTCCTCTCTCTCTTTCATTCTCCACAATTAATCCATCATGAAAATGGAAATAAAACTCACATTGCCTTCCCCAGCTGGCAGCGCCCCCCTCTGACGTCATCACATGCCCTGTGGCTTCACACTCTCTGCTCCAGCCTTCCATCTGGTCCTTGAACAGGCAAAGTCATTCCTAACTCAGCTTTTGCATTTACTGCTCCCTCTGCCCGGAAGCCCCTTTCCCACCTCTGTGATGGCTAATTACTTCTCATTCTTTAGGATTCACCTTAAATTTAACATCAGCTCTTCAGAGGTTCCTTCCCTGCCCTCCTTATGTAATGTTTCTAAGTTACTCTCAATCACATCACCCAGTTGCTTTTCTTTATAGCATCAACCTCTCTCCTTTATTTATTTATTTTTTTAAACCCTCACTTGAGGATATTTTTCCATTGCTTTCTAGGTAGAGTGAAAGGGAGAGAGAGGGAAATATCGATGTGAGAGAGACACATTGATTGGTTACCTCCTGCATGACCCCAACCAGGGCCAGGGACCAAACCTGCAACCCAGGTATGTGCCCTTGACCGAAGCTCTAACTGCTGAGCCAAACAGGCTAGGGCTCTCCTGTATTTATTTACCCGTGCTCTTATGATCTGTCTCTGTCCACAAGTGTACATAGGGGGTGTCTTGTTGACCATTGCACCTGGCAAGGTACCTAGTACATTGTATGAATTATCAAACGAATGAAAGGAAGTTGCAGGTTTTAAATTCAAAGAGTGCTTCTCTAGAGAGTTAAGTTTTTATATAAACTATAGGGTTAAAGGTAAGGACATTGATTGTTCTTGAGCTTCTATCTGCATTTGGGGGGAGGAGAATTGTTTAGGAAGTAGCCAGAATTAGATAATTACTTCCAATCCATGAGCCTGCAGGTGATCAGCTCAACTCCTTATCTATACAGAAAAATCCCCTAAAGAGATGAGATGAGTCATCAGAAGAACTGAGGCTATGAATTGTGTATATTTACATAAAATTATAATAGCTACTCTGTATGGAGCCCCCACTAGGTGATAGGTGCTATGCTAAGTATTTTATATTTACTGTTGTGATTCATTCACACACACACACACACACACACACACACACACACACACCCTGTAAAGTAGGTACTATTTCCAAGCCCATGTCACAATTGAAACCAGTGGTTTAGAGAAGTAGCTTTGCTAACTGGGATTCAAACCCAGGCGGGCCCGACTCCAGAGCCCATAACTCTACTGTCCACTCTACTGCAAGCTTCCTGAGACACGTACTCAGGAAGATACTCAGGGTAGGGACTGCTTGGCCAGTTTTAGAAATAGAGAAGCTGAGGTTCAGAAATACTGAGTGACTTGCCCAAGACCATCCAGCTGGTCGTTTTGGCCTGGGACTAAGTCCGGGTCCTTCTGACTTTGATCCCAGGACTCTTTCTGCTCTTAGACCCTGTTGGGACAAGGGGTGAGACCAGGCGTGATGTATGTGCCATGGACACTTGGGAACCAAGGGAGGGGAAAGGATGCCACACAGTGGGGAAAGCTGGCATTCTTCTCTCCCCCAGGTGTTTCTGGAGAGGTATGGATATCTCAGTGAACAGGTCCTCAAATCTCCCTCCTCCACGGGATTCAGCAATGCCATCAGGTAGGATGGAGGGATATGGAGGACTTGGGGGTGCTGGAGTAGAAGCTTGGGTCTCCTCCTCCCTTCTGGGGGAGGGCTGCCCCATGTGTGCCCAGCGGGCCATGCTCCACTGTCCCTCCCCTCACCCGCCCCAGCCTCCTGCTGTCTCCAGGGAAGCTCCCTGCCCTCACCCCCACCGCCCACCCTCCCTTTGTGGTCCTTTATCTCACTTCCTCCTGACAGGGAGTTCCAGTGGGTGTCCCAGCTGCCCATCAGTGGTGTGCTGGACCCTGCCACCCTTCACCAGATGACACTGCCCCGCTGCGGGGTTGCCGATACTGACAGTCAGGCAGCCTGGACTGAGAGGGTCAGTGCCCTGTTTGCTGGACGACGGGCCAAAATGAGACGTAAGAAACGCTTTGCAAAGCAAGGTGAGCACTGTGAAAATCTAGCTAGGATGGATTCCCCACCATCCTGAAGCCCCACGGCCAGAAAAGGGCTCAGCCTTGGACGAGGCTTTGTCAGTGACCTCTTCCCCAGGGTGGGCAAGGGGAGCACAGTGGACAAATAGGACCTCTCGGACTTGAGGACCATGTTTGTGAACACAGACAGTAAAATCAGGATGATACCTATGTTGATGAATTTTTATTGTGCAAGTACTTTCCAGAGCACAGCCCATTGAGCCCACTTAATTTCTTGATTAATTTGCTATGCAGGACCATTAAACTGTTTCCAACATTTTATGTATACATATATATGTGTGTGTGTGTGTGTGTGTGTGTGTGTGTGTGTGTCTTTTAATTCTCATCTGAGGATATTTTTCCATTGATTTTTTTTGAGAGTGTGGGAGAGAAAGAGAGAGAAACATTGATGTGAGAGAGACACATCAACTGGTTGCCTCCTAAACAACCCCGATGGGGGCTGGGGATCGAACCTGCAACCCAAGTACCTGGCCTTGACCAGAATTAAACCTGAGACCCATCAGTCCTTGGGCTGACGCTCTAACTGCTGAGCCAAATCAGCCAGGGCATTTTTTAAAAAGATTTTACTGGAGTTATTTTCATCAGAATCGTTTCTTTTTCATAAGAATTATTCAACAAAGATGTGATTCATTGATCAGTTTGATTTCATCCATAGTACATTTTTTAATAAATATTTTTTCTTTATTGATTTTAGAGAGAGAGATAAAACATCGATGAGCCAGGCCAGTGTGGCTCAGTGGTTGAGCGTCGACCCATGCACCAATAGGTCACCAGTTCGATTCCCAGTCAGGGCACATGCCCAGGTTGTGGGCCAAATCCCCAGTGGGGGGCATGCAGGAGGCGGCCAATCGATGTTCTCTCTCATCGATGTTTCTATCTCTGTATCTCCTTCTCCCTTCCTCTCTCTCTAAAAATTAACAAAGAAAAAAAATTTTTTAAAAAGAACATCGCCCTGGCCTGTTTGGCTCAGCGGTTAGAGCTTCGGCCCGCGGACCGGAGAGTCCCGGGTTCGGTTCCCGCTAAGGGCACGTACCTAGGTTGCAGTTTGTCCCTGGCCCCGGTTGGGGTCGTGTGGATGGCGGCCACTTGATGTGTCTCTCTCACATCGATGTTTCTCTCTCTCATTTCCTCCTTCTCTCCCTCCCGCTCTATCTGAAGATAAATGCAAAAATAAAAAAAAAATTTTTTAAATAATAAAAAAAAAGAAAAAAAGAACATCGATTAGCTACCTCCTGCATGTCCCCCACTGGGGATCGGGCCCACAACCTGGGCATGTGCCCTGACTGGGAATTGAACCAGCTACTTCTTGGGGCATGGGTCGACGCTCAACCACAGAGCCACACCGGCCGGGCCATAGTACATTTTTAACAGCTTTATTGAAATAAAATTCACATACCATACAATTTACCCATTGAAAATGTACAATCCAGTGGCTTTTAGCATATTTGCAGAATTGTGCAACCATCACCACAATCTAATTCCAGAACATTTGCATCACCTCAGAGAGAAACCCCATTGCCCGTTAGCAGTCATTCCCGGCTGCCCCATCTCCTAGCAACCACGGATCTACTTTCTGTCTCTCTGGATTCGCCTATTCTGAACATTTCATCATAACACATTTTACACATTACACTTCCTGCTGTTATGATTTAGTTTTGTTTTTTTCTCCTCTTCTCTTCCTCCTCCTCCTTCTTTGGCCAAATCCAATCTTCCAGGGTCAGATGTTCCTGATAAAGATTTTATTCTTCTGTCAATTCTTCATCGATAACAAGCTTCTCAGTGTGTGATTTTAACATCTTGATTGTTTTTACTAAGACTAATTTTCTCTGATCAATTTGTGCAATTTTCAAGATTTCTAACAAAATGGGGTTGTTTAGCCAGCTTTTCACCTGTAATTAACCTTACTGTGAGCCCTTTGTTGCCTCTTCGAATTTGCATGAACTACTTTTGCTGACAATGTCCATTATGAACAGGAAAGAAGGCACATAGTTTGTTTTTATTTCTTAGCTGACCCAAAAGGAAATGTGGGCATTTCCCCTCAGCTGTGGGAGGATGGCCATTTCCAGGTGTTCGCCAATCCAGTTCAGCTGTGTCTATACTTCAGCCACTCTGCGTCCCCAGTACTGACCACTGCGTCCTGGGCAGCAGAGGAGAAGGACCAGGCATGAGCATGGGAGGCCCTGGTGGAGCAGGAAGAGCAACATCCCTGGGGCTGGGGCTCTGGGTTCAGCTGTGTGACCTGAGCTGTGTCACTTTGCTCTGTTTCCCATCTGAGACACAGGCCCTTTCAGGTTGCAAAGGAGAGATGAGCCCTAATAACCAAGGGGAAGGGACCTGCCCTGGCCAGTTTGGCTCAGTTAGTTGGAGCGTTGTCCCATACACAGAAATGTTGTGGGTTCAAATCCCGGTCAGGGCACATGCCCAGGTTGCAGGATTGATGGGGTGCATATGGGAGGCAAACAAACGATGTTTCTCTTTCTCTCAAATCAATTTTTTAAAAAGGTGGAGGTGTGCGCTTGTGAGAATACAGTGGAAAATGGGGTAGCCCCAGACACAGACTCAGCAGCGATATTTCCAGGCTAGATTTCATGGAGAATTGGGACAATGCCTCCTGGATGTTCAAGGCATCACCTGAGCACCCAGGATGCTTCCTGCTAGCGGCATCTCATCTTCTCATGCCCCAAAGGAGAATCTGATGGAGTCTCTGTTTAACACTGTCCAATTTGGAGCATCCCTTTTAGACCGAGATTTAAGCTAAGGCACCTCCCAGGCAGGTGGCTTCACCCCACTAGCCTTGCCCCATTTCACTGTGCTCCTGGTCCAGACCGTCGTGGCTGGGTTAGACAGAGAATTTCCCTCTTGGTCACAGCATGACCCACAGAGCTTCACTTCCTTTACCTCCTGAGTGGGAAGATAACCCCTAGAAAGAAGTTGTGGGCTTGGCAGGCACTGAGTGCTTCCTATGCCTTAGGAAAGAACATGTAATAATACCAGTTAACACTTATTGGGCATTTATGATGTGCCAAGCACAGCTGTAAACAGATGAACTCATTTACTCCCATAACAACCTATGAGATAGGTACCATTATTATCCTCATTTACAGGTGGGTAAACTGATGGCAACTTTCCCGGGGCCAAATAGCCAGAGGGTAGCCAAACCTTCTTGTCATTGGATTAGTTGAGATTCCAGATGTGGAAGACCCCAGAAAATGGATAGGTGCTTGGAAAATGATGCGGATTATGACGCCAGAGACTTTGCATGATGCGGGTGAACGCTGTCCGATGAAGCAGGGTGCCGGGGTAGGGCTGCCAGGTAAAATACGGGATTCCTGGTTGAATTTCAATTTCAGATCAACAATAAATAACTGTTTTGTTTGCATATACTCATACTAAAATAATACTTGCTGTCGATCTGGAATTCAAATTTAACCAGGTAGTCTGTATTCTTTTTGTTTTGTTTTGTTTTTAATCCTCACCCGAGGATATTTTCCCACTTTTCTTCAGATAGGGAGGGAGAGAAAGGGAGGGAGAGAGACAGAGAGAGACAGAGAGAGAAACATTGATGTGAGAGAGAAACATCAATCAGTTGCCTCCTGTACACACCCCAACCGGAGATTGAACCCACAACCTGGGTATGTGCCCTGACTGGGCACAGAACCCGTGACCTTTTGGTGTACTGGACAACACTCCAACCAACTGAGCCACCCCGGCAAGGGCCCCTTTTGGATTTTAGATCAAGAGTGTGGGGTGCAGTGCCAGGTGCTCCTGTGGCCTGGGGATCACCATGGAAACCAGTCCTGCTCAGGCAGGAGTCTGGGATGGGGCCTAAGTGGCTAGCCTGCTCCAAGGACACCAGTCTGGAAGAAGACAGGGGACAGGGCTCAGGCTGCTGGCCTGGTGGTTCCTTCCTTCCTGGCAGGCACACCAACAACCTACCACCCTGCTCCCCTCCCAAGAAAAATTAGTCATTTTCTCTCAATTCCTGTTCCTAGTTGCCCCTCCCCCCACACACACTCACAGTTTCACAGAGGATTTTTACCTGCGAGCCGTCACCTTCGCTGGCCACCTAGAGTGAGAGAGTTGCCCGCCTTCCCTGTCCTGCCCTTGGAGTGAGGGGCACCCTAGCCGCAAAGAGGCCAAAGGAGCCACCTCATAGTTTTCTAGAAGCTTGAAGGTTGGAGGTGGGAGGGGGAGTCTGGGAGTTGGTTACCCACAGTGGGGTGTGCAAGAGCCCAGCGCCAGCCAGTCCCGTGCCCAGTGAAGACTTACAAGGCACTAGAAGTGTTGGTGACGCGCCTCCAAAAGCCAGGCCTCTCCTCCCTTAGAATCCTTCCCCCTTCCCTCCCTGAGGGCTGGTCACAGGCTGGGCCTGGTTGGGTGGCTGCCAGGCCAAACAGGCCGGGGGAGGCAGCATTGCCTTGAATGGAGCTAGGCTCAGGGGGAGAAGGGACGTTCCCCTCCCCCACTGCCATGGGGGATGGGGAGAGGGAAGGCGTGCTCAGCTCCTCTGCTCTAAGACCCTCCCTTCCATCCCGAGAATTTTAGCTTTCGCAGAGTCCCGGCTTTGACCCTCGGGAGCAACGTGTAGGCAAATGTATAAGCCTTGAGTCTTATACAAGTCTGCTTATAGTGGTGTAGTGGAAAATGCACTGCATTAGGGCCTTGGCACCTACTCAGTCTGTGACCCTGGGGGCGTTTCTAACCCTGGTCTCATATCCCCAAAATAGAGGAGAGGTTGAATAAGGAGATGGCTGAACTTCCAGGACTTCGCTCCTGTTGCCTGGTTCAGGCAAGGACCTCCCTGGGATAAAGGGGCAGGAGGCCTGAACCTTCAACTGCCCCCCAAGGGAAGAGGGGGTTGTGCCCATCACCTGGTCTCCTCGTATGGTCAGGCGTGCCCGGCCCACTTCTCCCCCAAGCAGGGATTTGGTCCATTTGGGAAACTGGGGCCCAAAAGACATGATTCTTGTGTGCTCCTGAGCCCGGGAGTCCTGCCTCCGAGCTGTGAGTCAGACTGGGGACCATAGTCTCAGTCCCTGAGCTTGCAGGGCTCAGAAACGGCTCATTACACTCAGAATATGGGCCTCCTAAGCGCCCTGGTCCTGGGTGTGTGGTAAGCTGGAGCTGGACCCAGACTAGCTGACCTGGGGCTTGGGCCAGAGGCCTGAGTCTCAGGCCGCAGGGAGGAATTGCGGTTCTGGGCAAAGGAATAGAAACACTTTAAGTGGGGATGGAAAAATGTATCTCGGTCGGTGACAAAACACACCCTTTGTTCTTATTTGTTTTCACCTCAGAGATCTCCACAGTCCCTGAGGAAGTGAGGGGGAGGGCAAGGGGTCAGGGAAGGACCTCAAATAAATGGGGCTTGTGGTGGCTTCTCGGCACAGGCCCCAGGCACTAGAAAGGGAGGCAGCAGGAGGGTGTGCGGAGTGGAGAGGAAGAAGGGGTGAGAGGGCAGGCCGGGCCATGACCCCGGTGGCCCCCCCACCCTGGCACGGTCTCAGGGGCTGGGATTTGCTGCTGGCAGGAGGCACAGAGTGGCTTTCAGGCTCAGTTCAGGCTGGGGAAGAAGACCCCAGACCAGGGGTCCTTCAGGTTGGGGGCTTTTCCTGGGCAGAGGCTGCATCTCCCCCGTCATACTTTGGAGGGGATGCAGCTCGGCCAAGGTCCTAAGGGACCTCCTAAGGCCAAACCAGTAGCTGTGGACTCTCCGGGACAAGGGTAGGCTGATCTGTGTGAGAGCAGTGTCTCCCAGACAAATGAGGGGCTTCCCAGGGCCAGGGCTATGTCTTCCCCACCAGATCAGGGGCTCCCTGGGGGAGGGCCTATCTCCCCATCATAGGTGTTCCCGGGGACCAGCCCCAGGCTCTGCAGCAGGCCCAGACTCTGATGTGGCCTCTCCGGGTGGCAGGCAACAAGTGGTACAAGCAACACCTCTCCTATCGCCTGGTGAACTGGCCCCAGCACCTGCCGGAGCCAGCAGTCCGGGGAGCTGTGCGCGCCGCCTTCCAGCTGTGGAGCAACGTCTCAGCGCTGGAGTTCTGGGAGGCCCCAGCCACGGGCCCTGCTGACATCCGCCTCACCTTCTTCCAAGGGGACCACAACGATGGGCTGAGCAACGCCTTCGACGGCCCAGGTACTGACAGAGCGACTCTTCCACATGGCAGGAGGGGAACCCAACTAAGAGAGGCAGTCTGTAGAGGAAATGGAGCATTCGCTCTCCCTGTGGCCCTGGCTAAGCTGCATCACCCTCCAAAGAACCCTCAGTCTCCTCATCGATCAAATGGGAGCAGTGGTCCCTGCTCTATTATGTGCCACATGGCTGTTGGGATGGTCTAAATATTATCTATTCTGGGAGAACCTTCTCAGGTCCCGTTATCCATCCCCTGCCTCTAGACAAACCTGTGCCTCCCTTGTTCTCCAGGAGTGGATGTTCTCCAGACCAAGGTCCTAAAAACATCTAGAGGCACCACTACTGACTTCTACCCTCCCCCAACCCACTGTCACAGTCACTGCCTCAGAGCAAGAGGCATTCTACCCGCTACCTGCTACAGAAGTGCTTCCCACACCCACAGCCCAGACGGCTCTGTTTGCCCCCAACCTGAAGGCTCTGGCAGTCATTTAAACTGCTGTTCTCCCACTCTGCCCAACACTGGCCTTAAAAACCTGCATACCTATGCATCCTCCTAACCCTCCCCGCTGAGGAGTAAGGAAACCTGATCAGACCTCTTCAGGTGGGGAATTAAGCCCTGGTGTAGCCTGGGAACTTGGCCTCCACTCCCTTGCGCTCTCCTGCTTTCCATCAAGCCCACTCAGAGCAAAGCCACTTCCAGGCCCTGCTGCCTGGACCAGGGTAGGGCTGGGAGAAATCTAGGCTTTCCGAGAATCCACATGTAGGATACACACATGTTTGCCGGTAACTCATTTCATCCACCTTATCTACATGAGATGTTTATATCCGTCCCTGGTAGTTAAGACAGCACTGGACTGGGAGTCAGCTCTCTGATGTGGGACAGGTGCCTTGTCTCTTTGAGTTTAGTCCAAAACCTGCCCATCTGTCTCCCAAGATCATTGTGAGAGTTGAATGGAAAGGCTCACATTGCTCGAAATAGTTCAAAGCACATTCAAAATAGGAGGCACGTGTTCCTCCTACACATGGCCAACGCTCCATGCCCCATGAGGCGCTCCTTTAATGTTAGCCTCCTGACCTTTGTCAGTCCCAGCTGGTCTGGGCTCCAAGAACGCAACAGTGGAGGGGCCCTCCGTAGGCTTCTAGGCCAACCTATCACGGTGCAGTTTGCTGACCCCGCCCCTGCAGAAAGTGAATTGTGAGGGTCAGGTCCTGGAAGCTGCATGACTGATAGGCTCCATTTGGGGCACGCTATAAGCTTGAGAATCACTGGTCCAGCCCAGCTCCCTCTGCTCACTCCTATTACAAGCAGGGAGGTAGAGACCCGCAGAGGGGCCCTGGCAGAGGGAAGGCAAGAACACAAGAATACATATATTTTTTATCAAAGGAACTATACATAAACATAAACACACCCAGCTCCCAGATCAAGAAACAATATTACTGTCCGGCCCGTGTGGCTGAGTGGTTGAGCGTCGACCCATGCACCAAGAGGTTGCCAGTTCGAGTCCTGATCAGGGCACATGCCCAGGTTGTGGGCCTGATCCCCGGTGGGGGCATGCAGGAGGTGGCCAATTGATGTTCTCTCTCATTGATGTTTCTATCTCTCTCTCCCCCTCTCCCTTCCTCTGTCTCTAAAAGCAATAAAGAAAAAGAAAAGAAAAGAAACAATATTACCAACACCCCAGAAGGTGTCATCATGCTCCATTCTGGGGTAACCATTGTACGTACTCCCAGATCTTTTAGAAAATAATTCCTATGTAGCATTTATTATATGCTACACACATCATTTTATTTTTTTTATTTATTTTTATCCTCACCTGAGGACATTTTTCCATTTTTGTTCAGAGAGAGTGGGAGGGAGAGAGAGGAAGAAAGAGAGAGAAACATCGACGTGAAAGGGACACATCGAGTGGCCCCCTCCCACACGACCCCAGCCAGGGCCGGGAGGAATCGCAGCCGAGGTACATGCCTTTGACCGGAATCGAACCTGCGACTCACTGGTCCGCAGGCCGGCGCTCTAACCACTGAGCCAAATCGGCCAGGGCTACACACATCATTTTAATCCTCAGAAAAACCCTGTGAGGAAGAGCCTCATTATCATCACTCCCATTTTCAGATCAGGAAGATAAGGCACAGAGGGGTTAAGATACTTGCCCAAAGTCACACAGCTAGTAAATGGTAATACCAGCATTGGAACCCAGGCAATGTGCCCTCATGCTGTATGTACACCACGCTGCCTCTTAGCATCCAGACTCCACAGCTTAGTCATGTGTTCACTGCTCCACACCTCAGCTTCTGCCAGACTTAACTGGGAGGGAAATCATGCAGCCGAAAACAGCCACACACCCCTGACGCTCCGTGCCGCCTGCAGGGGGCGCCCTGGCGCACGCCTTTCTTCCTCGCCGAGGAGAAGCGCACTTCGACCAAGACGAGCGCTGGTCCCTGAGCCGCCGCCGCGGGCGCAACCTGTTCGTGGTGCTGGCGCACGAAATCGGCCACACGCTCGGCCTGACGCACTCGCCCGCGCCGCGCGCGCTCATGGCGCCCTACTACAAGCGGCTGGGCCGCGACGCGCTGCTCAGCTGGGACGACGTGCTGGCGGTGCAGAGCCTGTATGGTGAGCCCCCGGGGCCGCCGCGGTCCCACCTGGCCCCTGCCCCTTGCCTGCAGTGCTTGGGTACTGGCCCCTCCAATCGGATCCCCCACGCTAAGCGCAGGAATCTGGCCTCCCCATCACGGGTTCTCCCAAATCCTTAGGCTCCCCTTAAATCTGAAGAACCTCGGGCTGATCCCGCCATGCTTGCCCTCTAGCAATCCCAAGGAATTCCTGGGAACAGTCCTTTGAGTTCCAATTCCTGGTTCCGACCCAACCCCGGCCTCTGCAGTTCCTCTCACATCCCCTGCCCCATCACCCAGACCCAACCCTCAGTCCCACGTCTTGCCCCATACCAGACCCCCGGAGCTCTCATTCCTGCTCCCAGCTGTGCTTTGTCTCTACCCCCCAACATTCCCCCTCCATGGCGCTGATGCCCGCCTCCCCCCAAGCTGGGACTCAGAAAGATTTCCCCCGTAATGAACTGGCCAGCTGCTGTGCAGTGGCCTGCCTGGACCCCAGGCCCGCCTCAGCGCCTCCGGCTGTCTCCCACAGAGTGCGTGTTGCGTGAGCAGGGCCAGGAGCCCTGGGTTCAAGTTGCATTCCTGACTAGTAGTTGCTCTGGGGCAAAGCGTTTCCCTCTGAGAGCCTTCAGTTTTACCTTCTGAGAAAATGGGTAATAATTGAGGCCCTGCTTACCTCACGAGGTTGTTGTACTAGTGAATATGAACATGCTTTGTAGCCTAAGAAACCTACACAAATGTGATAATAACAGCTGCTATTTCATGAGTGTCTACCATGGGCCAGGCACTTAACATACTCACAATACACTCACGAGGTAAGTATCTTTTTGCCCATAGATGAGGAGAACAGGGGTAAGAGAGGTTAGGTAACTTGTTCAAGGTCACACAGCTAGGAAGTTGCAGACCAGGATTCAGGAGCTGGTGCCAAATTCTAAGCTAATTGGACTCTGCCTCACTCTCATAAGTATTGTGATATAATTATTTTAAGTGCTGTAATTAACACGGCTTGGGCCCCTGAACTCTGCTTCATGCCATCTGCTTTGTCCAGGACTCAGAGAAGAGGAAGCTCTGCACTTCTTAGTTCCAAACCCCTGTTTGGTCCCCCATTTCAATTTTATCTTGGTCCATGCCTCTTTCCCAGACTGTTTGACAGGAGGGAGGGCTTCTGAGATTAGTGCTATGGTTAACACCAACAGCCAAAGACAATTCTTCATCTCCTGTCCCTGCTCTCCTCCCCTGCCCCTCATATCAAATGCTGATGAAAGAAACCAAGGGGGAGGTCTTGAGCCCTCAACAACCCCCCTCCAACCACTGTGCGTTCTTTCCCTCCTCTTCCCCATACAGGGAAGCCCCAAGGGGGCTCTGTGACTGTCCAGCTCCCAGGAAAGCTGTTCACTGACTTTGAGGCCTGGGACCCTCACAGACCCCAGGAAAGACGCCCCGAAACCCAAGGACCTAAATATTGCCACTCTTCCTTTGATGCCATTACTGTAGGTAAGATGGTTCCACCCATGCCTTGCTTCCTCTTCTCTCTCCCACCCCCACATCTCCAGGGGTCTCCAGAGCTGGAGTTCAAGTGGGGGGAGGGGGAGTATAAATGATAAAATCCAGAAATTCCAAGCCACAAGGATTCTGCAAGGTAGCAAGCCCAGGCCAAGCAAAACACTGCTTTCTCCCGCACACTTTCCCTTCCACCCCAGCTGTACATGCTGCACCCTCTCTGGTCAGTTTGGGAAGCTGGGTTCTAGGAATGCACCTTCCCTGGAAGGAAGGCAGGAGGCTCATGGTCACTGCTCAACTCTCTCTTGTCTCTCTGGGCAGATGGGCAACAGAGACTGTACATTTTTCAAGGGAGCCACTTCTGGGAGGTGGCAGCTGATGGCAATGTCTCAGAGCCCCGCCCACTGCAGGAAAGGTGGGCCGGGCTGCCCCCCAACATTGAGGCTGCTGCAGTGTCATTGGAGAATGGAGACTTCTACTTCTTCAAAGGTACCAACCCTGGGGCAGATGAGAATATTGAGACCTACAGAGGAAAGGTGTCCTGCCCAAGGTCAAAAGAGGGGAGGCATCTCAATTCCAATCTGAACCTGTGGCCCGGGAAAATCTACCAGGAAATTTCTTTAGTGGTGCATTGGGGAGAGGGGGGTGTCAAGCTTGTCTAGAGAGAGAGGTTGGGAGAGTTTCAGAAAAGACTCTAAAGCAGCAGTTCTCAACCTTCCTAATGCCGCGACCCTTTAATACAGTTCCTCATGTTGTATGTGGGCGGATCTGCATGTGGGCGGACCCGCCTGAAGACGGATAGAGGAGCGGTGTCTCGGTTCCTAAGACCATCAGGAATATGTGTTTTCCGATGGTCTTAGGCGACCCCTGTGAAAGGATCGTTCGACCCCCAAAGGGGTCGCGACCCACAGGTTGAGAACTGCTGCTCTAAAGGGAAGCTGAGGGCCACTCTTGAGCTCTGTAATTCAGCAGAAAGTCATACCTTCCTTGGAATCCTGGCTTTGTGAGGTTGGCCATGTCACTCAACTCTTGGGTCTTGAATTTCTTGAAAGGAGAAAACAATTCCTCAGGTTTGTTGGGGAAGGAGGATGAAAAGAACATTATGTCTGAGCAGTGTGCAGTGTATCACTTCAGTAAATAGTGTTATTCATTCATTCAGCAACTATGGAGTGTCTTCTATGCCCTAGACACAGTTGGAGGTGTTGGGATACAGTAGTGAACAACACAAACTCCCTGCCCTCCTAACCTGTTAGTAGTAATGGAAATGAAGAAAGCCCCTGACCTTCCCTGGAGTCCAGTCCTCACCCAGAAGGGTGACCCCCTGCTACCAGGGAGGGGCTAGATATGTTCCTTTAGCGCTGTCTGTCCTCTGCTGACACCTGCTGGAAGTCCAGGCCACAACAGTACCTCCCCTCCCGTTCATAACTAAATATTAGTGTGATCCATTTGATCACAAATACTAACCATCTTGGGCTCTAACACAAGAGGGAGTAGGGTTATGGGGGAATGGAGCTGGGTTGGAGGACCAAAGGGTGAGAGCTACCAGCTCACCCTGGCTCTCCCAATGCCCCACAGGATGTCGATGCTGGAGGTTTCGGGGTCCCAAGCCAGTGTGGGGTTCTCTACAGCTGTGCCGGTCAGGAGGCCTGCCTCGCCACCCTGACGCAGCCCTCTTCTTTCCTCCTCTGAGCCGCCTCGTCCTCTTCAAGGGTGCCCGCTACTATGTGCTGACCCAAGAGGGATTGAAGGTGGAGCCCTACTACCCCCGAGGCCTGCAGGACTGGGGTGGTGTCCCTGAAGAGGTCAGCGGTGCCCTGCCCCAGCCAGATGGCTCCGTCATCTTCTTCAGAGATGACCGTTACTGGCACCTGGACCAGGCCAAACTACGGGTGACTGCCTCCGGCCGCTGGGCGGCAGAGCTGCCCTGGATGGGCTGCTGGCATGTCAACTCGGGGGGCGCCCTGTTCTAAAGGCACCCCAACCTCATAGTGAACTTTTGGTGCTCTCATGGCCAATGTGTGTCCCCTGCCCCAGGGACAGAACCTGTCTTGGAAGCCTCTGAGCCTCCCTGCAGAAGACCCGGCAGAGAAATTTGTCTGCGTTTGTTCTCTGGACAATGTGGCGTTGTCTTGATGCTGTCCCCACCACATGGAAGGGGGGCTGGGATCAATCCAAGGAGAAGCCAAAAAGGGTCTCAGACCCCACAGCTGTTTTCTCAAGGACACTTTCCTCCCCAAGCCTTGGGGGCTTTGGTTCTTCTGCTAAAGTGGCAGCTCTGGTCGGAGTCAGCAGCACTGGGCAACCAGGAGAATGCACATCTCAGCAGAGAGGTTGGAACCACTTTGCAAGACTGCTGCCTTCTCCTCAGGACCTCCTGGCTCAATTCTTGAAGAACGGTATCATATTTAATCAGAGGCCCCAACTCCAGAAAGCATGGATGGGTTGGGTACAAGGGTCTCCAACCTCTGAGGCCCAGAGGGGTGTCAGGACCTAGAGCAAGAGGGAGACTGATACAGTCCTGCTGGGAGGCTGGAATAAAGAGGTGTCCCCAGCTGGTGGGCCTGGAGTCACAAATCAGCTTTCTTTGGAATAGTTTCCAGTGAGAGCAGGTGGGAATGGATGCTGGTGAGGCAGAGATCATGTTCTTCCTCTGACCAAGCCAGGGCCAGCTGGCTGTGGCTGTGTGTGTGTATGTGTGTGGCTGTGATGGGAAGAGGGAGCCTGCCTGTCCTCAAAAAGCTAAATGTCCTTGTCCCCGCCCCTGACCCCTCAGACCGGATGGAGAACCAGGGGTGGCAGGGAGAGAACAGGGGCCTCTCTGGAGGTCTGCACTGCTGCAGGCAGGGTGGGGGGTGGGGGGACTCTGCAGGCGGGGGGAGGCCTTGTGCTCACTCACAGTGGCTCCATTCTCCAGGCCACACACGCAGCATTCCAGGAGCTCCTGCTGGCTGGCCAAGAATAGCTGGGATTCCTGGAGAAGGAACCAGCTCCCCCAGCCACCCATCTTCTGCCTCAGTCTGTCTCAGCGCTTTAGCATCTGGTTCTCAGATCCTCCCCCCTCCATACCTGCCGGTGCCTCGCACATTGACCTCTGCATATTGGCTTCGGCCAGACCGGGCTTTCTAGAGGATGGGGCTTCCAAGGGACAAGAAGAATGGTTTGGCAAGGTTCAGCCCTCACCACCCCACGGGCATTCCTAGCCCTGTGCCTTCATTTTTTTTCCCTGGGCAGTGGGGAAAATGGCCTTTGACTGCCCTTGGATGCAAGTACTTTGCTCCGCCCTGTCCTGGGGGAGGTGGCGGAAGGAGGCTCTCCGCCTGCCCTTTACACTCAGTCTTAAACCTCTGCAGAGGGGAAAGAGGGTCAATTTCATCACCCTCTTCGGAGTCGCCTCGCCCTCTTCGACTCTTTGCTTACAGCTTTATTGAATGATTTGAGGGGAAGGAACAGGTTTCTCAGAGGGGTGAGAGAACCCGGAGGTTATTTTTTCTAGGCGATGCTTCTAACCAGCGGGACCTGAAATACCCAAGAGATGAATGTGAGGCTGTGACAGGGGACGCGAGTCAGGTAGGCAGGAGGCACTCGCTGGGTGATGTCAGGGGACGGGAGCCCCCAGGGGCGCTGTGGGAAGAATGGAACTCCGAGTGACGTTGGGCTCTGCATTAGTGGGATAGATGACAGGTGGGACCGCCGCATCGACGGTGGGCCTGCTTGCCTAAGGGGGGCGCTCCGGGAGCGGCTCTGAGAAGGGGCATCTCTGGGATGTGCTGGAGAGCGCTCGGCGTCAGGGGACAGGAGAAAGTTGCAGGGACTCGGGTCAGGAGATAATAGAGGGCACAAAGGCCTTGAGTGGGGGCGCTCCGAGGACCCCGGCGGCCCCCGCCCGACCCTCACCCAGATCCGGGTGCTCCAGAATGCAGTGCGCCACGTAGGCCGGGTTGCTGTGCAGGTTCTCGCATCTCTTGCAAAAAAGGATCTCGCAAAGCGCACAACCCCCGCCGCGTAGTAGCCACCGCCTCGTCTGCAGCACGCACGGCTCCTCCGGGACGCTCCGTTTCCTGCGGACCGGGATCCTGACGCTCGGGGCACCGTGCGCTCCACTCCGGCGCCCGCCCGTCCGTCTTGCCCAGGTCGAGGGGCGCACCCTTACCTGTCGGCCGGGGCCGCGGGGCCGCGGATCAGAGCCAAGGGGAGGAGCCAGCCCCAGAAGCCGAGGTCCGCGCGCCGCAGCAGCGCCACCTGCTGGGTGCTGGACTCCTGGCGCAGCGGGCAGTAGCACACCGAGCCCCGCTCGCGGCCCTCGCCGCCCTCCGCGTCCTGGCGCTCCGCCTCGCCCTCGGCCGCGCTCTCCTGAGACTGCCTCCCCTCTTCTTCCTCCTCCGACCTCTCCTCCTCTGCCTCCTCATCCCTGACCCCGGGCTCTTTCAGTCCCTTCTTCCACAAAGGGGTCTTCACGCCTGCGGGCGGACGGGGAGAAGGTCGTACCCTGTTGCCCATAACCGGATTCCCCCGGGGGTCCCCCCAAAAGTCAGAGGTCTGAAGGCCGTGCGTAAGAACCAGCAGGACGCCGAGAAAACGTTCTAGCGCCCAGGATTTCCCGGGCCAGGGAGGGCCTGCCTGGCTGCAGGCCCCCACCCTGATTTCCCAGGTTTCCGCACTTTCTAGGATTGAGACAGTCAGGTTGCTCCTGTCAAGCTCCGTTGCCTCGTCTGTGAAATGGGGAAAGTAGTGACGATCTCAGGGGCTGTTGTGCGGCAGGCTGAGCTCGCCGTGTGGAAGGCGCCCACCGGGCTTGGCCAGCGGGACGCAATCAGCCGGAGGTAGCACTGAGGGCTGCGGGCCTGGGACAAATGCTTCATCACCGTCCTTCCACATGGCTCCAGGGCGGATTCTGATCTCTGCGTGGGCTGTCAATAAACATTAACTGCACTGGTGGGGATTCTAATAAGTGTTGTTTGTATTTTGTTTTCTAGATGAGACTTCCTTCTTCAAATTGGGCCTTGCCTTAAGGAAGCCCAGCATCACCTGTGGCGGGTTGGGTGGGCAGGTGGGCACAAAGCAACTCGGTAGTCTGAAGAAGGTGCCTCCAATGGGCAGAACGATCAGAAAAAGTGTCTCATATGGGTGGACCAACTGGGAAAAGGTCTCTCTTCCTCCTTCCAGGTTTGACCCCAATTGCCAGCCAGATTCAGCCACCACTGACCCCTTGCTGATGCCTTTGTTCAAGGCACAAACGCCACCACTGAAGTAGCCCCTGCAGGCAGGAAGTTCCCGGGCTAACAAGGAAAGTAACCTGCCTGACTGGGAGAGCCAACCTCACCAGCAAACACTGGCCCAGCACCCTCAGGTGCCCTGCTCTCTGCTGGAGCTGGGTAGCTAGCCTTGTAACGAAAAGAAGGGGGAGGAGGGCAGAGGGGGCACACACCTCCTGGGGTTTGCCCTGGAAAGGTCAAGAAAAATTGCCATTGATCCCTGCCCAACCTAAAGAGGTTGGAGACCACGGGGAATTATCACAAAATTAGCTTTTGAGCCCACCAGCAACAAGCAATCACCACCCTAAACTCTTTTCAGACATCGTGTCCCTTCATCTTCACAACCTCCTCAGGTAGTGATGAAGTAGGTCACAGAGGGGCCTGTGAATTTCATCCAAGACTTTTGCGAACCTTTCAAGAAAAGTTGCTTCAAAGATTCTGCTAGTTCTTGGCGTTGCTAAAGGTGGAGAACCAGGGTCCACTGTACTTTTATTTAGAAAAATACATTAAGGAGCCTTCTGGTTGTGAAAGACCCAGTGCACAGCCAGAAAGGGGTGCTGAGAACTTTTCAGAAGGAGGGGGAATTGGAAAGAAAGGTAGGGATTTTGGGTGCCAGGCTATGGAGTTGGGACTTTGGTAGCATATGAAGTTCACAGAGGGATTTAGCAAAGGGTCCAGAGCTAAACTCATGTGTTTGGATCCATTGCTCTGTCTGTTTCACCCCCGTCCCAGTGCTCACCGAACACCAAAGGCACCAGCCCTTCCGCAGTGGGGAGCCACTGACCGCTCTGAGGCAGGGACATGCTCGGAGCTGTGTTTTAGGATGTTCCCTCTGACAGAGGGAGACCCAATTAGGAGTCATTACAGTGGTCCAGCCCAGAGAGGACAAAAGTCTGAACAGCAAGAGGTAAAGAAGAGGGAGCAGGTATCAAGAATATTCAGGAGCTCAGCTGGTGTGGCTCAGTGGTTGAGCAGTGACTCATGTACCAAGGGGTCACCGGTTTGATTCCCAGTCAGGGCACATGTCCAGGTTGTGGGCCTAACCCCCAGTGGGGGGCATGCAGGAGGTGGCCAATCGATGTTCTCTCATCGATGTTTCTATCTCTGTCCCTCTCTCTTCCTCTCTCTCTAAAATCAATAAAGAAAAATTATTTTTAAAAAGAATATTCAGGAAAGAGAAAGAAGAGGGTTTGTACATGGATGGCTATAATCTTAAAAAGGCTGGACTTCCACTCTGGGGTTAGCATGGTGATGAGCTGGCTGGTCACCCTGTAGTCAAGAGACCCGTCCTCCGGCCCCTAGCCCCACTCACTGTCCTTATCCATCCTTCCAAAGGCCGTGCTGCCTTCTTCTCCTAATCAGAGCTGGGATAAGAGGGAGTAGCAGAACCTACAGAACTTGGTCTGGTTTTAAGGCCTCTGTTGGATCACCCGGGGCGGGGTTAGAACCTCACCTGCCCACAGGATTCCACTCAGGAATAGCTGCCTTTCCTAGAATGTCCAAAAGCACTAAACACCCTACCTTCCCTCGTGAAAAAGCATTAAAAGACAGTAGAGGGTGGCTTTGGCCCTCAATAGATGGAGTTCAAATCCCAACTCTAGCACATAAATATAAAAGGTGTCTGACCTGATTTCAGCAAGTTATCTCTCAGTCTCTTCATCTGTAAATCAGCTATTGTGGTAGAGGACCACTTTACCTGGCCCACAGAAACCACTCACAGCATTGCTTATTTGCATCACTATTCTCTCCCCTCCCCTTTCTGTTCTATCCCGATCCTTCCTCAGCCCTGCTCCCCACTTCACCCACTCCTAGCTCATTGCCTTAGCTCAGGGGGAACCCAGCTGCCATGTCATGAGGACATCAACCCCCTTGAGAAGATCGTATCAGTGAGGAACTAAGACCTCCTGCCGTTCTGGGTTTCTCCTTTCCTCATCCATAAAATGGGTGCAACAATCGTGCCTTGATGCCTTTAGAAGGTAATTGAAAGAAACGTCCTTTCTAAAAGGTCAAGAAAAGCCCTGCATGGTCTGAGATCCCATTTCCTCTCTGCCTCAGATCCCACCTCTCTGCTGTATCTGGAACATGCCAAGCAGGCTCCTGACAGAGCTTTTGCACTGGCTTCTCCCTTTGCCCGAGTACGCGTCCCCCAGACACCTGCAGGTCCTGGTCCCTCACTTCTCTCAGGTCTCTGTTCAATATCATCACATCAGCGAGGCCTTTCCTGACCTCCTTATATAAAACTCAACACACACACACACACACACACACACACACACACACACCCCTCTTCGTTTTTCTCCCTGGTATTTATCGCCATCTGACTCACTATAGATTTATTTGTTATTTGTTATCCAGCACCCACTAACATGCAAGCAGCCTCCATGAGGTCAGGGGCCTCATTTATGGCTCTCTATTTAGGGTATAACAGTGCCTGGCCACAGTACGTACTCAAAATGTATTTATTGAATGAATGCATTGCTGTGGCCCTGGGGTGAGGTTCTGTGATGGATAGTCCACCATAGAGGAGTCGTGTGGTTAGAGTCAGGGATGAGCAGGTCCTCCAGAGAAAGTGGGTATCATGGTGCACAGACAGGGAGGCTGGGAAAATCACTGAGAGCTGGGACCCACCCAGTCCTGAGCACGTGTGTGTCCTTACAGTCTGATACTTTCCACATACATTATACCATTATTCCTCACACTCACAACACCCCAGACAGGTAGATATTGTTATTCCCATTTTACAGTTGAGAAAACTAAGTCATGGAGAGGCTAGGTAGCATATGAAAGTCACAGAGGGATTTAGCAAAGGGTCCAGGGCTACACTCATGTTCTTTCGACTCTATCACTGTGTCTATTTCATCCCCATTCTACAGTGTTCACTAAACACCAAGGGCCACAGCACCCCCGGCCCTGCTTTCCCTCCCCCCATTCCCCAGAAGCCCCCACCATGCTCAACCCGACCTCTCCTCCCTGCTCCAGGGCGGGCTCTGCAGGGCAGTCCTCGCCTGCCAGGAAGGGTTAACCAGGAGTGTTTGTAGCAGCCGCTGTCTCCAAGGGGAGGAGAAAAGAGTGGAGAGGCCCACAGCCGCCAGGTTCCACGGCCCTCGGCTGGCAGTGGGGGGTGGGAGGCAGCCAGCGGCACCTGTCCAGCCCTGGGGGGAGAGAGGAGTGTCCTCACTTCCATGGTCCTGTGGTGAATTCTGAGCTGACCGGGCATCCAGAGAGTGAGGTCGCTGCAGGGCCACCAAGTAGGGAAAGTTCTCGCAGGGACTGAGGAATGTGGGGGGGCGGGACCTGGCCAGCCTACTGGAGGCGGCTGAAGCCAGAGGCAAGTAGCAGAGCCTGAAATCCGAGGTTCTCAGAGGATAGAAGGGGAGCCAGGAGTCAGGGAGAACCGCCAAGACACAGCAGGTGGCAGGAGTGAAGACAAAGCAGCAGGAGAGAAGAGGTGCCCACCTCCTCCTCTGCTGAGGGCCAAGCCATGTCCCAGTCTGGGAGACGCGGGAGGAGGCCTGGGACCCCGGGGCCTCCGGTGCGCAGCATCCGGCCCTTTAAGTCCAGCGAGCAGTACCTGGAAGCCATGAAGGAGGACCTGGCAGAGTGGCTTCGGGATCTCTATGGGCTGGACATCAATGCAGCCAACTTCCTGCAGGTGCTGGAGACGGGCCTGGTGCTGTGCCGGCATGCCAACGCCATCACTGAGGCTGCCCTTGCCTTCCTGGCTGAGGCACCTGCCCGAGCCCGAAGGATTCCTATGCCTCAGGCTGGGGTTTCCTGCAACGGAGCTGCCCAGCCAGGCACCTTCCAGGCCCGGGACAACGTCTCCAACTTCATCCAGTGGTGTCGCAAGGAGATGGGCATCCAAGGTACCCACCCTGGACCTCCCCTTCCCCAGACCCTTACCTTGCTGGGTGTCCACCTCCTCTCTGAGGCCCAGGCTGCATTAAGGATCAAAAGCCAGGGTGCTCCTTCCAGATTGGCCTTGGGCCAGCTCATTCCTTTTCATTCTTCAGTTTCCCTATCTCATAGTAAATCCTCAATAAATAAATGTGTTCATTGAACGATTCATTCATTCAACAAACACATACTGAGCACCTATCCCTGTGTGTGGAGCACTGTGCTGGGCACTGAGGACCGAGAGCACTGATATGAGTGTCCAAGGAGCTCATGATGTAGGAAGGGCGGCGCATGAGTGAGTAGACATATCAATCAGTGCGTGCTGGGAGCCAGGGGAGGAAACAGTTACCTGATGAAGTGGAATGTGGGGGCAGAGAGAGGCCGCACAGAGGAAGGAGACTGGAGCTCAGTCTTGAGGCATACAGAGACGTTTGGGGGAAAGGGAATTCGAAGCAGGGGAACAGCAGGGGCAAAGGTGTTTGGTGACTGGGAAAAGCGGTGGTGGGTAAGGGTACAGGGCCAGAGTGAGGTGGTGAGAAAACAGGGGAGGAAGCATTGGATGTTAGGGGGTGACCAGTCCTGCTGGGGCTTGTGAGACTCAGGGGACTGACATGTCAGGATCCCTCATCTCCTTGGCCTTGGGCCCAGCAGTGGGATGGAGCTGGATGCGTGCCATCCTCCAGGCCAAAGGCGGTGGGTGTGAGGCAGAGGGAAGGGTTAGGCCTGGCTACTGGCTGGTGGCAAGGCAGCGAGGGGCAGGCCTGGAGGGTGAGGAAAGCTAGTGTTTTATCGAGCACTTACTATGTGCTGGTTTGTCTGCAAACACTAACAGCTATTCTCACAACAACCCACTGAAACAGACTCCATGCCCATTTTACAGAAGAGAAGACTGAGGGCTCAGGGACTAGCCCAAGGTCACACAGCGGGTGGGTGGGAGTGTCAGGGATGCCTGGCAGTCAGGCTCCAGAGGCTGTTCTCAACCCTGCCTCGTGGCATCTGGGCCGGAGGTTGAGGATGAGATGCCTCCATAGTGGATACTGGAGGTGAGAGGAGGAAGAACTACTGCTTCTTCTCCTGGACCCATCCTGGCTACTGAGTGGGAGACGGACAAGCTGGAGTTAACCCTTCCCTCACCCTGTCTCACAGCCAGGCCCAGGTTCCTTTGCTTGGCTGTGTCACCTTTTCCCATGCCGGACCTCTCCTGTTAGATGGGCCACCTTGTCTGTGCTCAGTACCCCAGCAATTCTGCCCAGACCCCTCTCCCTCTTAGGGGCTGGCTTCATTTGGGATCTCAGACCGAGACCCCCAGGGCTTTCCCACCTGTTGGCTCGGGAACGGTCAGCAGGGGGCTCAGGCTACCTACCCACCTCTTCCCCGCCTCCCCCTTGCCAGAGGTGCTGATGTTCGAGACGGAGGACTTGGTGCTGCGCAAGAACGTGAAGAACGTGGTGCTGTGCTTGCTGGAGCTGGGCCGCCGGGCCTGGCGCTTCGGAGTTGCGGCGCCCACCCTGGTGCAGCTGGAGGACGAGATCGACGAGGAGCTGCGGCAGGAGCTGGCCCTGCCCCCGCCCGACCCCCCGCCGCCCGCGCCCCCCACGCGTCGGCCCTGCCACTTCCGCAACCTGGACCAGATGGTGAGCGGCTCTGGCCCCGCCCTCAAGGCCCCGCCTTCCTTGGCCCCGCCCTCCCCTCCCACTCCGGCCCACCCGCTTCTTGAACTCCAGTCCTCACCCCGACACTAATCCACTGTGTGACTTTAAGTCATGTCCCCCTCTGAGCCTCAACTCTAATCACATGTAGTAGTAGCTAAACCGCTTATTACGTTTTCATTAGAAATCAGGTTTCTATACCTCTCTCATCCCCCCTCCCCTACACCGTGAGATAGTTTTTAAGGACATAGTCCCTAGCACCATCTCTGACGCCTGGGGTCAAGTCTGAGTTCCACTGCTTTGCAGCGGTGTGACTTTGGGCAAGTTATTTAACCTCTCGGTGCCTCCGTTCCCTTTCTGTAGCCTGGGGACAGTAACAGTACCTAGCTAGCTTCTATGACTGACATGAGTATTAAAGTGCATATGAGCCCTGGCCGGTTTGGCTCAGCGGTTGGAACGTGGGCCTGCAAACCAGAGAGTCCCGGGTTCGGTTCCCGCTAGGGGCACGTACCAAAAAAAATAATAAATAAAAAAAAATAAAGTGCATATGAAGTGTTCAGGACAGTGTCTGGCAGAGGTGGTCATGTCATAGGAGTTAGCTTGTACTGTCATTAACCCCTTTTAACACGGAGGAACTGGGATCAGGGAGGTTTCTTGCCCAAACCTGATACAGTGGAGGCAGGACTCGGACCCTGTCAGATTCCAAGGCCCACCTTCTTCACCATTGCACTCCACCGCCTCCAACAGCTGACCACGAGGGTGCTGGACCATCCGTGACCATACAAGGCCTTGTTCTCGCTGGGTCATTAAAAGTCTTCCCTATTCACTTCTCAGCCCCCAGCCCGGACCTCAGCAGACTTGGGCTGACTCTGGGGAAAGCAGGACCTCACTGGGCTGACCTAGCGTGGGTGGTGGGAGCTTGGGCACATGTGCGGAGGGAGCGCTGAGCCCATGCCCACTGCCTGCAGGTTCAGAGCCTTGTGAGCCACTGCACATGCCCAGTTCAGTTCTCTGTGGTCAAGGTGTCTGAGGGGAAGTACCGTGTGGGGGACTCCAACACCCTCATCTTTATCCGGGTAAGTGCTGGGACTGAAGTGGAAGGACCCCCAAGGTCAGTAGACTAGGGTTTCCCTCCATAGGACCCTGCCCAGGCCTGAGGGCTAGAACAGGAAGTTACCATTCATCCCAACTTATCAAGCTTTGGGGCTTGCTTTCTCCCTGGAAAAATTCCAGAAGATTCCTCACAAAGTTGGCAAGCCTATCCCCTGCTTCCATTAGGGCAGCCAGAACCACCCCCTACCATCTGCTTCCAATTTAGCCTAATTCTAAGGGGTCCCCAGGCAGAAGTGGGGTCTGAACTGTTCTCCCAATTTCCATCACCTCCACTCCACCCACAGGCTTGGTCAGAGCAAGGGGCTTGAGAATCTCAAGTCTGTGTTCCGTGCATGGCCCAGACACACAGACCTCATTCACCACTCAAATGCCTGGCTTGGTACATTCTGCAGTGAGCAGTAGTACAAGCTGACATGTGCCTCCCCCTACCTCCCCCATGCTCCATACCTGGCTGTTCCTCTGCAGAAACAGTCTGTACCCAAAGGTGTGGCCAGCAGCTCAGGGGCATGGCCAAGCCCTTTAGGGCACAGGCCACACCTGGGGACAGAGCCAGTTCCCTAAGCCCTCACCCAGACCCTGAACCAATAACCCTGTGAACTAGAGTAGGGCGAGGCATTGTGGCCCCACTTTTCAACTGAGGAAATGGAAGCCTGGAGAGACCGTGTGACCCAGAGTGAAGTGGGGCTGAGATTCCCCTGGATTCTTTGACACACACACACAGCAGAGCAAAAGCAGGGCCCCATTTCTAACACAAGCATGTGCAGGGGGACTGTTTACAGTGAAGGGAGAGAAGAGAGGGCTCTGTGGCCAGATGACACAATGCTTATGAGATCTCCTGTCTTGTTGTGGGGCAACTTTCTGTTTGTCAGCCTGCTTCCACCCTTGACAACATGTGTTATCTGACGCCCATCACGGAAGAGACTCAGGTGAAGAAATATGCACACTCCCAACTGCACACTTGTGCAAGGGAGTATTTGCATGTGTGTGTGTACATGGATGGGGGTGTGTGCTGGAAGCCTGCAGCCTGGTCCAGAAAGAGGGGACACTCTCCATTTTGCCCTCAAACTTACCCTTGCCCCCCTGCAGATCCTCCGGAACCACGTGATGGTGCGTGTGGGGGGCGGCTGGGACACACTCGGCCATTATCTGGACAAACATGACCCCTGCCGGTGTACATCCCTCTGTGAGTCCCTTGAGAGTCCCCTCCCTGTGCTCTGGGTCGGGAGGCTGGAAGTAGGAGGTAGGTCTGATCTCCAGGGGCAACAGGTGTGCTGGGGTGTGGAGAAAGGAAGATGCTAAGTACAGGTGTGGTGCCCCCTCAGCCCTAGAAAGCTGAGCCGGCATAGTGCAGTACCAATTGTAGCCACAAGATGACGCCAAACACCTAGAGAATCAGCATTTGGTCAGGTGCATCTTGGCAGGGCTTAGTAGGTCTGACTCTGATGTCCACAGTGGTGGCACCAAGCATGACCTGGAGGGGTCTTTAGTCCTCCAATTATCCCCATCAGCACCTCAAGCCCCCAAATAAGCATGCAATCTAAGTAAAATATGTGGACTTGCAATACACAGCTTTAAACAAGTCCTCCCGCTGAGCCCTCTGAGCAGATTGCATCCCCTAAACCACTATAAGAACATTCCGGCACTGGTGCTGTCACTGTCATTGTAGGTCCCACTGTCTCCAATGTGGGATGTGGAGTGTGGAACAGCTGTGGGAGAGGAGCCAGCAGCAGCAGGACTAATTCTTTCCTCCTCTCCTCTCCGGGGGCTGTGTTGGTAGCACACAAGCCAGGCAGCGTCCTGAAGCCCCCAGTTCCGCCGGTGCACGAAGTGAGGGTGCTGGATGAGCCCTCGCAGCCGCAGCCTACGATGACCATCAGGCGCTCCCAGAGCCCTCTGCCCCCTGTGGACTGGAAGACATATACCTCTTCAGGCCGAAAGCTGAGGCCCCCCGCCTCCTCCCCCAGACCCTGTGGTGAATGGGGAGCAGGGGTCCTCAAAGAGACAGCACCATTCCTGAGGTACAGGGGAGGGACAGGGCAGGGCCTTTTTCTCCTTTGGAGTCCACATTCTCAGAGGCTACCCCACCCCCCAAATAAAGGGAATGGGTCTCTTGGCAGTGCCCCTACCCCAACAAGACCTCAGGTGTTCAGAGCCAAAAAAGCACCCGATACCTCTGGGGTCATCTAGTTACTCCATATGCCCTCCCATTTTACAGATGAAGAAGCTGAGGCCCATAAAGGGAACAAGCTTACCCAAGGTCTTTCTGCCACTTTACGGTAAAGCAGACACTAAGACTCCCCTGCCACCCAAGACTGATGACCTATAGTTGCTGGATTTGAAGTAACCCAGGGTCCAGACTAGGCTTCTTTCTATCTGCTACACAGGGAATGATGGAGAATCAAGTTAAGTGGTATCCCCTTAAGGACTACTTTTGGACAGGCACAGAGGGAGAGGGAGTATCTGTTTCCTTCAACATGAAGTCTGGCCCCCTTGGGAGTTCTGGTTAGGGAAAGGCCATCCCTTCCCAGAGCCAGGGGACTGGACTAGGTGACCCTGCCAGCCTTATGATTCTCCCTTTCAGGTGCCAGGAGAAGCTACCTGCCCCATCTCGAAGGCAGCTACCAGTTGGGGGCAGCCCACCCAGCCCCCAATTTTCACCCACCTCTAGAGACCGAGACCCACTGTGCACCTCCTCGGGGAAGAGGGAGGACAGATACCACCCTGAACTCCTCAGGGGAAGGACTCCTACATCTTGGGTTCATGGGGAGACAGACAGCTGGGGAAGCCATGCCAGAGCCTTGAACCCCCAGAGACTCCTAGCCCCTGAGGCTACTGCCAAAGGGACACCAGCAAGAGGACCATCTCCTCTGCCTCGTTATTGCAGTTCAGCCAAGCCCATGGGCCCCAGGAAGCCGCCTCGGGGTGAAGTTGAGGATGCTTCCTCTCAACCCAGGGAGCCAGCATCTGTCCGTTCTCCATCCCCTGTTAAAGGACCCACCAAGGTCCCTGTTCGGCTGCCCCCTGCCCGACCTCCCACTCCAGAAAGCAGCTTTCCAGGTACTGCAAGTGGAGGTCCCAGAACAGAATTGGAAAGAAGCTCCATCCCACTAAAGGCCACTACTGGAGTCCTGGCTGGATCCAGATATGGGGACTGCTCTGTGGAAGGAAGGCAAGGGGACCAGAAGGTGGACATCTGGGTGACAGCAGAAGCTGGAGAGTCCCTGGGCCTGGGCCCACAGGACCGGGAGAGGAGGTACACTCCCCTGACCCTGCATGACACCAAGGAGACAGCCATCTCCCATAGCCTGGAGGAGGAGCTTCTGACCACCATGAAGATGCTACAGGTCAGGACCACCCATTGCCAGGGCCCAGGGTCTGGGCTCATCCCTCGCAGTGGAGTCTATGTCCCCAGCCTGGGTGGGCGGTGGCCTGAGCCTGGGGGTCCTTATGATAAAGTCATCCAAGAACTGGCTCAAGGGCCCCCACCCCTCAATAAAGTAGACCTGGGAGCCTGGAATGCTGCCCCTACAGGCTCCTCTAAGCTGGCTGTTACCACAGGCCCAGGAAGCCAAAAAGGGGAACTGGAAGCCAGAGAGAGTGGACCAAGGACAAAGGCAACCCTAAGTGCCAAGGACACCAGGATGAGGAAGGTCCAAGCTCCAGGAAGGCAGGACTGCTCAGCCCCTACTGTGTTTGCCAGCCTGGAGGCCCCCACACCTTCACCCTCTGACCCACATTCTGACAGAGCCAAGGCATGTGCAGGCAAGGGCAAGAGAACACTGCGGAAGCCCCAGAGGGTACCATCTATCTACAAACTGAAGCTCAGGCCCAGAATCCGGCCCCGCAGAGACCACAGGCCCGAGAAGCGGCCTTCACGAATTCCCAAACCCCTGGCCTGCCTCTGCCTGGGTCCAGCCAGGGCGCCCCCTAGGGGCAAGCTGGAGAGAGCATCTGCCCTAGGTAGCAAGGGAGGGGAGGCAGCCCTGGCGGATGGAGCCTGGGCAGGGGAGAAAGAGGAAGGAAAGAAGAAAGAGCCAGTCATTCCACTGGAGAGCAGACCCCAGCGTTCGGAGGGCCTGAGACCTCAGCAGCTTGATCAAGTTCCACTCCCACCTGAGGAGGAGTCCTGGGTCTAAGAGGAGCTTCTCATCCCGGAGCCTGTGGAAAGAATGCCCATGTATCCTTTGGACTCCCAGCTGTAGGAACAGAAGGAAAGGTCCCTCACTTCAATACAGGGCTTTGGCCAGGAGGGGTCAGAAGACAACTATAGACTCAATCAGCCCAGATGAGCAAAGGGGCAACCCATCACTCCCACTCCAACTCCAGAGTTAGGATAGGGGCTGTGGGGCCACCCTACACCTTATCACCCTCCCCCAGAACAGCTCCCCAAACCCCTCTCCTCTGGCCATGCCCACTGTTTTCACAACCCTTGTAAGTTATTAAACACATGTGGGTCTGTCCTTGAGTCTCCAGCTCTTGAGTCTGTCTCTCTAGGACTGTGGTGATGCTAGAAAGTGTAGCCTCAAATATTCTCCCAATGGAGGGGAAGGGGACAAGGGGAGGGAGCTGGGATGAGAGTCAGTCTTTCTCTCTTGAGACTCAGCGAAACTTGCCCCCAGACAGCCCATGTCCTGGAAGTGGCAGGTGCGTCAGCACCACGGACAGGGACAATGGCCACCCTACACAGGCTTCTGTGAATTCAAAGCTTTGCTCTGGGGCTTGGGAACTGAGATCACTCAGAGTCAAGAGGGATGGTTGAGAGCGTGAACATATCTACACCCGTGAAGTTATGACAGAGGGTCACAGAGGCTCAGCAGCAAGCAAGACAAAGACACAGAAGCAGAAACTGGGTTTGAGTCCAATTGTGAAAGTTTTCCTGAGAGAGTGGCAGAGGAAGATGTTATGCTTCCCCTCTGGATGGTTTTGACCAGTGGGAGGGCTCAGGGTAGGTGGAGAGGAGATGCATCCCAGACTCTTTCCCTTAGTTCTTCTGGCTGGCCTGGGCTTTGAGACTCAGGGACACCTCATCACCCTCGCCCTCCTGCCCAGCAGAGCTCTGTAGGGAGTCCCTTCCCTTCCACCTTCAGAAACTGAGCCAACACCTTGGTACAGAAACGAGGGAAAACACTCCCTGATTTTTAATCTGACTTCTGATCACAGCGCAATGGGTGTCACACACTTCCAGACCCTGTGGTGGGAAACCCTGGGTGGGTGGGGGGAGGTAGGGAGAAGGACAGAGACTCAGAGTAGGGGTGGAGGAAATAGAAATCAAAGACCTGGGGTGAAGCAGAGGGGGTGAGGTGGGCCGGCCAGGCAGATACATTCCAATGGCTCCCACAGGGGCAGCCAGAGGCCTGGTTCCCCCACCCCCACTTCAGGTGCCTCAGAGCCGGGGGGGGGGGGGGGACAGTGATGGTGAGATGCTGCCATCCCTTATCTTGTTGCCCTGGTGAACCAGGGAGCAAGACGCAGGGGATGAAGCGGGTAGGCCCTCTTCCTTACCCTCCCAGCCACTCCAGGGTGTGAGGAAGGGGAGCCACGCCCTCTGCTTCAGAGGGCGGCTCAGAGGGCGGGTCACTCACCCAAAGTCATGCAGCACAGCAAACTAGAACCCAGGAGCACTGGACTGCCTGGGGCAGTGTGGTCACTGCAGGTCTGTGCTACCCAGGTGGGTGGAGGGGGAATCAGCTGGGGAACGCATAGATTCCCTCTCACGCTGGATCTGGATGGTAACTGCCCACCCACAACCCCTCCCCCAGACTCCTCTCCATCACCGCTCTGGGCTACCTGATTTCCTGGTCTATACGACGAAGCTGGGCCAGGTTGAGGCTGGGTTGTTCTATCTGCCCCTCTTCTAACAAGGGACACTGCTATCCTCCCATCAGACTAGGATTGAGGGTTCAGCCTCAAGGAGAACTTGGCCTGAGGGCAGAGGACATGCACCATGTTGTGCCCTCCATATCCCCCAGGAATCCCTCAGGCCACTCCTGGTATCTTCATTATTTTTATTTCTAAATCGGTACAAAACTGACAGTGATCAGCTCTGGTAAGGAGAGGTAGAAACCTGGCCAGACAGCCGGCGAAAATGGGGCAGAGTCAGGGCATAGGGCCAACTGGTATTGGGACAAGGGAGAGTAGATCCTGAGGGCCTCCATCTAGGAGTGGGAATGCGGGCTTATCTCCCTCAAGCAAGGGGTCCCCACAATTTTTTGTCTGGCTGTATACCTCCCCAGATTAATCAGGGAAATCTGAGATTCAAGCAGTCAGTCTGGGGCATCAGACTGCGGTGGGATGGAAAAACAGAGCCTTCACTAGCACAACCAAGCCTCCCAACCCCCACCCCGGGAACCAACCTGTCCACCACAGCTCCCCAAACCCAACATCCCCCAATCTAACAGACCACCCAATGCAGGTAGGAATAGGGGGCTGGAACCTGGCATCATGGAAGTAAAGCTATCCTTTGGGGGGATTCCCTCTCCACATTCAAGAAAAAAAGTTTTAACCCAGGGGGTGATCTGGCTTTGGGGGCAGGAAAGGGGTGAGGGGTACCCCGCAGGGACGGACCATCGAGTTAAGGCTGGAAGGTAGGTTGTTGTGTCTCTGGGGGCTGCTGGGTGGGGAGGTCTCCCTGGAGAGGGTAGAGCTCAGCTTTCTCCCCCCGACTAATCTGGGACCTCAACCCTCAGACCGGCTGTGGTCCGTGGACCACCGCATCTCTGTCCTGCGCCGGTGGTGCTGACGGTCAGAAGGCGGGCCTCACAAAAAAGCTGCCAGGATCTGCAACAAGGGGATGGACGGAATGAGAGCCCTGTGAACGGAGTTGTGGGAGAGGGGCGGACCAGAGGGTGGAAAAGACAGCTACTGACCAAGAGACACTAGGGCAGACCGACGGACACGGGAGGAAGACGCGGGGCAATGACAGACACACTCTCTGGAGAAGACTGGTGGGAGACCGGCTAAGGCAACACCTCCCCGCCCCCACCCTCCATTTCCTGCGTTCACCCCAATCCCAAAAGGCTGTGGCGCCCCTTGGGGCCAGGCTGGGTACTGCACTAACTACAGCCCTAAAGGAGGCCGTCCCAGGAAGACAGATGCGAGAGAGGGGAGGACTGGACATTTATGGGGAGGCTCCCTCTCGCCCTCTGCCTCTCGCGGGGAGGTGCGTGGCTGCTGGGGCGTTTCAGGCCCGGGCCATCAGAGTTCTATTCCTGCCTCTCGCCGCTCAAGCCCCGCAGTCCCATGAGGAAGCAGCCCCAGCGGTCCGGCTAAGCCCGCGGGAGCCCTCGGGCTGGTGGGGTGGGCGCGTCACATGACGGCGCAGCGGTTGCGGCGCAGCGCGCCCTGGAAGCGCAGGGCAGCGTGCACGTGTTTGCAGCGGGCGCAGCCGACGCTCTTGAGCAGCTCGCTGAAGAGCAGCAGGATGTGCCAGTTGTACTTGGCCGAGCACTCCACGTAGCCACACTTCCAGGTCTTGCGCACCAGGTGTGACACGTTCCAGCGCGGGATCACGCGTCCGCGCTGCAGGTCCCGCTTATTGCCCACGATGATGATGGGCGTCTCCGAGGTGCCAATCACCCTGGGGGGCGAGGTGGGACTCTCAGAACTCCACCAGTGTCGCAGCCACTAGACTTCAATGAGGGCAGGCTGTGCCTGGTCAATAATAGTACTACCATACATCTGTTCCAGGCGCAGGGCTTAGCTCTGGAGGTACATTACATTCTCTAATCTGCACAATTGATCCAATTGTGATCCAATTGAGTACTATTGTTACCCCCATTTTACAGATGAAGAACCTGAGGCTTACATGTTCACTGGCCTGAGGTCATGCAGCTGAGTGGTCCCGGCAGTCTTGTTCCTGGAGCCCCTGATCTAACCACTGCACTAGGCGAGCCACCCCATGGTAAGGGTTCCACAATGAGCCAACAGAAATGGGGACAACAAAATGTCTGAGTGTGTGTGTGTTTGAGTGTATGTGTGGGAACTGGAGGGTACTTCATCTGCACCCCTCCACCACACCCTTTTCATGGGAACTGGCTAGCACTGGGGCATCCACTGAGATGGCAATGGACTGTATCCTGGGCCCTCACCTCGTCTCTAGGATCTGCTGGCGGATGGTCTTGACGTACTCAAAACTGTCAAAGCAGCAGATGTCGTAGACCAGGATGTAGGCGTGGACGCTCCGGAGTCCCCTGCAGCAGGCGTCTGCCCACTCCTGCAATACCCCCCGTCAGTGCCAAGGTTAGAGCAGCCATGACGGCTCCCCTTGCCCCTAGCCACCTCCAGCCATAGACTGACAGCACTCTCACTTGCCACTCATCCTAAGCCTTCCACACCCACCCTTCTCCAGGAAGCCAGAGCCAGAGCAGAATGGAGCTCAGTGCTGTGGCTTCTCCACCCGAAGCTAGGACAGGGCAGATCATGCTGTCTGACCTCAATGACCACTGCACGGCCCTGTGAGTATCTGGAGCTGAGATCTGCCTTGTCCCATTTTGTCCCCCAATCCATCCATCCATCCATCCACCCATCCATCCATCCATCTTTGTTCAAGTACATTTATTAAGTGTCTGTAAGAGCCCAGCCCTGAACTAGCTGTTGGACCTGTTGAAATAGTCTCTGTCTTCTAAGGCTCAGCTCAAATGCCTCCTCCTCCAAGAAACCTTCCTACAAGCAGGACTACTCCCTTCATCTCCTGTGAGTATACCTTGGTTACAGCTGCTTCTATCCCTAGCTCCCCACTTTGGCTGTGAGCTCCTGAAAGAGCCAGAGCCAAGCCATCCTCATTTTCACATACCTCCTCCTCCCCACGCAGTGCCGCGCACTGTGCTGGCTCTTGGCAGGCTCCTTAATTGCACTGCTAACGCGGTGAGCTCTCCGTGGTCCTGAACCCCAACTGGCCCATGCTGGGATCAATGCAACTCCTGCTTATAACGCTGCCCTTAGATTGCTACCTGATGTGCCCCTTCTGTAGGTTCCACTGTGCCCTCAGGGTTGAGGAGGAGAAGGCCCGAGGAGAAAGACTGAAACTGGATGTACAATGGGGGCCAATGCAGAGTAGGGCCCCAGGGCAGCTCCAGGGAGCCGGAACTTCCTGAATGCTTGTGGCAAATTCTCAGGGTGGGGTTGCAGCTCAAGATGAATAGACCCCTGGAAAGGCTGAGTGCACTAAAGAGAAGGTTCCTTAAGAATTAATTAGCTAATTAACTTGCCAGCTGATTGCAACTGCAAGAGCAGTTTTAGGCAGCCAGTGTGCAGAAAGAAGGTGGTCTCTGCAGCTGGGGGAGGTAGAGGCCTGCAAGGCCAAGGGGAACAGAGTCTTCTCCCTTGAGGGGCCAGGCAGAAGATGAGAAGGAAGTACAGGCATGTCTCCTGTGCCAGCTTGTGAGTTGAGTTGGGGCAAAGACCAGGCATAAAGGAGGACTACAGCTAGTTCTCCACCCGAGAAGGAATAAGAAGGGAAAGACTGGTGGCAGTGGTAGAGTTTTGTCTGACTCCAGATAGGTACTTCCCAACTCAAAGGCTTAGAAGCTGCTGCAGTGGATTTCCCCAGGGAGATGATGTGGCATCTTTTCTTTGTGCTGAGTTTTAACTTTGGTGCAGGGGGAAGATGCTGAGGACAAATCTAAAACTGTAGGAAACTATGAACTGGCTTCTCGGGCCAGGGAAAACCATTCTGCGGGACACAGCGCGCTCCAGCAGCTTAGGACCCACACTTGAACGTGGTTCCTCCCCCGACCCACACAGGAGTGGAGATGAGTGGGAAGTGGGAGGAATGAGGAAACAGGCGCAGAGGCTCCCACCTCTTCCAGCTCTCTGCTGGGGAGAAGGAACAGCTGTCAGCCTTCCAGGTGACAGCCCCACCTCTTCCACCTCTTCCTCAACATGGGGCCTCCTCGAGGGGGCCTCCCAGCTGCTTCCCACCCATTTCTCCCTGGAGGCTCCTAAAAGGGAGAGGAGGAAGGCTCCAGATTGGCTGGCTTGTCCCTTCACCCCTGATGGAAGAGAAGGAACAAGAAAGCTCAGCTTTCCTTCCATCTTGCTCTATGAAGTGTTCCAGGTTGTAAAAGACCACCTTGGGGCTGTGTCAAAACATGAGAAGGAGCGATGGAAACTGAGTCCCATTCCGAGGACGTGGGAGATGAGGGAGGTTCAACACCTGGGCCTCAACCATGCACATGCTGCTCATTCCTTTGGTGGGTTGCATGCTTCCTTCTCTGACAGGAGGAGAGGGGTCTGTGGAAGGAACAGTTGAGGCTCAGACACAGGAAACACCACTCTCCTGGGCTGGATTTCATCTGGAATTGGGGAAGAATGTATTTGTATTCTATTTTCAGAAGGTGGCCACCAGGATACTTGGGTTTTATATTTGATCTTTGAGGCTTCTCAGTACTTCTCTCTGCTCAAGATCCCTTACCTGTGCTCCAGGAGTGGAGTCTTGGACATCCTGAAGAGTCCAAAACTCAGGGTCAATCACAAAGAAAGAGGCCAACAATCCAATAGAAAGATGGGCAAAGGGCATTACTAGTTGTCAGAAAAAGAAATACAAAGGCCCTTAAACATATGAAAAGATGCTCAACTTCACTCATAATCACAGATGCAAATAAAAACTACACTGAGACTCTCAAATCTCATCTATCAGATTGTCAAAAATCCTCAAGTTTGACAATACACTCTGAATGGCAAGGCTTTGGGGAGCCCTGGCCGGGTAACTCAATTGATTAGAACATTGTCCTGATATGCCACGGTTGCAGGTTCGATCCCTGGTCAAGGCACATACAAGAAACCAACGAATGCATCAATACGTGGAACAAATCTCTCTCTTTCTCTCCCTCCCTCTTTCTCTCTCAAATCATTTTTTAAACAAAAGGCTTTGGGGGAAACAGCACTCATGTATACTGCAACTGTATAGACGAGGAGGGGACTCTGACGCCTTCCAAACTCCAGGTGCATTTCCCCTTTGATCTAAGCAATGCCTTTCCAGAAATCCATCCCACAGATATACTTCTCCCTGTGTACTAAATGGCTATGTACAAGATGACCATTGTGGCACTATCTGAAATAGCAAAAGATTGGAAACAACCCACTTGTCCAACAAGTGGGGAACTCCCTAATCTCTCCAATGGAATACAACATAGTCATAAAAAAAGAATGAAGATGACCTCTAGATACTGACATGGAAAGATCTCCAGGTTATAATGTTAAGTCAAAAAAACAAGGTCCAGAACAGCTTTTTTTCTTTTTTTAATGTAAGAAAGGGAGTGGAATAAGAATACATTTTCTTATTTGTGTAAAGAAACACCGGAAGCATGAATAAAAAACCAATGAAAATGGCTTTAGAAAGTGGGGCAAGAATCAGGGTGACAAGGGCAGGGGTGGGACCGAGATTTTTCTGGGTGTACCTTTTTACCAAGTTTGGAGTTTTAAATTGTGGTTTACCTACGCCAAGCTTCAAATTGAATTAGAATTTAAAGTACACAACAAAATGTGAAAAATACACAAAGCTCAATGTGCAGGACTGAGTGAGACCTGAGACGGAGTCTCCTGTTAAAGTCTCCTGTGGAGAACTACACCCTGACCCTAGACCCACGGCCCTGACCTCACTGTTCCAAGGGCTGGATGCTTGGATCAGGCTTTTGTCTTTGGTGTGGATCCCTTGTACCTGGGATGGCAGAAACAAGTGTCCTTGAGGTTGGTCCAAGGCCCTCCTGCCCAGAGTTGCTGAGACAGTGCTGAGCCTGAGTCCCTCCCCAGCCGCTACTTGAGAGATTGCTGTATCTGCAATGACACTGGCCAAGCCAGGGCCCCTGCCGTCCTGTCTCCACCACTGTGCCTATTCGTCTGAACAAAACCTCTGCACACTCTGGTTAGGGGCTCCCTTCGGTGAGCAAATGTGTCTTAGAGCTCAGCCTCCCCACGCACCCACCCCCTCTTAAGCCTGAAGTAGACAGAAGAAAGGAGACTTGGGCCCTGCAAGTTTGGGGAAGGAGCACTGCAAGCTGGGCACTGGGGGCATCTGAATCTAACCCCTGCAGGAAGGGTGCCCAGCAGGCCTGAGAGCAGGGCAGAGCATCACTTAAGAGACCTGTCTCTGAGAACACACCTTTCCTAGGTCCTGGCCTTTTCTTCTGCTATCCCTTCTACAGACCATTCTACCCCAGTGCCTACTACAGAACCTGGCACACATTAAAATGCTCATCGAATAGTTGTAGAATAAACCAGCACACAAATAAATGGATTCCTGGTACAGCTCTAATCAGGGTGGCCCGTGGTGTAGTGCAGAGCTCTCAAAGTCAGCAGTGGAGGCCTGGCAACAGGGCCACAGACTGGAGAGGGCTGGAGTCCCGCCTTTCCCCTCCCCCTCCCCCACTACCCCCTGCCCCATGGGCCCTCCTACCTGCAGCGTGTTGACAGGGAAGGCGCTGATGGGCGGGAAGTCTAGGATCTGGAGGTCGTGCACGTGGCCGTTCATGACGACAGCAGGCAGGTAGAGGCGGCGGGCGGTGGTGGGCACGCAGACCTCGCTGAACTCGTTGTACAGGAACTGGCGCACGATGGCACTCTTGCCCACGCCTCGAGCCCCCAGCACGGCCACCCGGTAGGTGGAGACCATGCCTCCCCGGCGCCGCCACCTCGTCCTCACCGCTGCCTGGGGCTCCCCCGGGCTGCATATTCCAGGGGCTGGGGGCTCAGCCACCGTCAGGACCAATCATTGCTGCCCCTGCCCGCCCTGGGCCCTCTGCAGCCTCCACCTGGACTGTGGGGACAAGAGGTAGGCTTGGTGGGCTGGCTTCAGCCTCTTTGCTGAAGCTGTTACTGCCACTCAGAATGCCTTTCCTTGCCCAGAACCCCTATCTCATCTACTGAAATCCTCTCCATCCTCCATTTTTTCCTGCCCTCCCACCACAGGGAATCAATCTTTCATGACTTGTATTATGATCTGATTTTTGGCCAACCGAGGCAGGCTGCAGAGCAGTGGAAAGAGCACCAGGGCCCAGCTTCCCCAGAGCCCAGGACTTGTCTGGATCTCCTCCTCAGGGGTGAGACTAGGCCAGTGTGTCTCAGTGGAGACACTCCTGGCATTTGTTAGAGAGAGAATTCCTCACTGGGCAGGACTGCTGGCACACTGCAAGATGTTGTGCATCCCCACTGCCAGCAGCAACAGCTTCCAGTCACCATGAAGACCCCAAATGCCCCCGCCCCGCATTTCCAAATGCTCCCATTGAGAACTCATGGACTAGATGACCACTTGGCTCTGGAGGGCAACACCTGTTGAGCACTTACTGTTAGCATCCGTGCCCACAAGTCTCTCCTCTGAATACAATATCCCTACGAGATAGGTATTCCCACTTTAGAGTGAAGGCTCAGAGGGAGTAAGAAATGTACCTAGCCACACAGCTGGGAATGCCAGCTACTTCTTTCTACAATGTCGTAGTACTTTCAACTGGTAAATGCCTACAGGCCAAGGGCTGTGTCTGATTCTCTGGCAACCCCCTGAGTCCAGAGGGCCTAGCACACAGCAGGTGTGCTAGCAGCCAGGAAAGGACTGCTACAAGGTTGGACCTTGCCATGGATTCATTAGCTCCTTGCTTGCTCAGTTTCAGTGACTTTAGAGATTGGGTATAAACCCCAGCTGTTTTTTAGCCGTGGGTCAGCTGGCGAGTCACCTGCTCAATCTGAACCATGCTCTGCACATATATTAAACGGGTCAATAGCCCCTGCTTCTGAGATAATTTACGTACATTTCTTTTATTCTTTTTTTTTTTAAATCCTCACCCGAGGATATTTTTCTATTTATCTTCAGATAGAATGGGAGGGAGGGAGGGAGAGAGTAACATCGATGTGAGAGAGACACATCGACTGGTTGCCTCCCGTATGACTTGACCAGGGTGGGAGGAGAAGCACAACTGAGGTACGTGCCCTTGACTGGAATTGAACCTGCGACTCATTGGTCCTCGGGCCGACGCTCTAACGGCTGAGCCAAACCAGCCAGGGCTACTTAACTAGGTGCCTTCTCTTTTGGGGGGAGATGGTGACCAGGGAGGCTGCTACATGCCTGAGACCTCCTGTTTGGGGACCATTCCCATGAAGGATGACACCAGTGCCTGCTAAATGGTTTCAGGGCAGAAGGGTTTGTTGGACTTTGATAGGGCCGTGCTTTTCAGCCTGTGTGTTTTCTGTGTGGATGCAAGTTCTTTCCACACATGCACAGTTCACAGCTGAATGTACCTGTCTGTCCTGGTTCAGAGGACGTGATGCACTAGGGATGTGTACCAACAGCATAGTAAATAAAGAGCAGGATTTGGAGTGAGACCCACCATGGTTGGACTCCCAGCTCTGCCGCTTACCTCAAGTATGAACTTGGGCAAGAAACTTCACAGGGTGTGGTGAGGTTGTACAGGTAAAGCCAGTGCCTGGCACAGAGTAGGTTCAATGAAGAGTGGCCATTTTCTTTCATCTAAGGTTGCTAGCACCTCCTAGCAATCCTGGGATGGGTCACTATCCACTATTGCTCACATATGTGTTTTGTCTGTGAGTCTTTCCCCCATTTTATTGAATAACCAAAAAAACCCAGAGACTTAGGAAAGTGAAGACCACAGAGCCAGCTGAGCTGTCAACTAAGACTAGGACCCCGCTCTGTTCCTGCCCTATGTAGTGTCCTCTCCTCAACAGGTGTTTATGGGCTCCCAACCGGGGTAAGTACTAGTTCCTCCTCCCCATAAACTCCTCCAGGCCCTCGGCCCCTCAGGCAACCCTGGACACTATCAGCTTGGCAGAGAGCCTCAGCTGGGTTAATTACATAACCAGCACAAGCAGGTGGGGAGAGGGACATCCTAGGGGAGGAAGAGAGGGCAAGGAATCCAAGAAGAGTCCTCTGCCTCTCCCTGGGTATGGCAACTTAAAGGTATCTAGGATGTACCCTACCTGCATATTCTCCTGGACACCACACTCCCTGCCCAGAAATCAGTCTTTGGGGGGAGGGCGGGGGAGATAATAGGGAAATAAAAGCAGGGCACAGTGCTAGAGCCAGGGAAGGGTGCAAGAGGCCCCTAGGCTGGGGTAGCCTCCTGGGACTCACCAGGCCCAAGTGTGGCCCTATCCCTGACTCAGAGGTGACGATGACCCCTCCTTTTTCCCACGCAGGGGTCCTGGGTCTAAGTGTTTATTACTTCAACATCCCCAGCACGGTGGCGGTGAAAGGGGGCTGTCCAGAGAAGCAGGGCCCAGCCCCTCAGCACTCCCTCCCCAAGGCCTGCGCTCTGCAGTGAGTCTGCAGACAGCGCCCTGCAAGAGACTGGGGACACACACAGGGGCCAAAGCCTGCTTCTTGTCCTCCCCTTCGGCCTGGACATCTGAGTCTCTGCCCCAGAATGAGCACCCGGCCTTTTGGATCCGTGGGCCGAGTCACACGTCTGCCTGCTGTTTGTCCCCACCACGTTCATGTGGGAGTGGGTGGGTGGGGGCTTCGAAGGATGCTGGGCTACCCATGACCTGATTGGTAGGAGTTTGGGAGGGGGGTGCCAGAGCCCAGCCTGCTCTCCGCCTCCAGCACCTTGCAGGCAACCCCCACCCCCAGCTCCAGCTCTCACGTGGCCGCCCCGCGCCGCTTCCCTGCCAGCCCGCCGGCCCCCTCCTCCCTCCAAAACCAGGCACCAGTCGCCCCGGCCGTTCCCCCTCACCTACCCCGACCCCGCACCGCCCCCGGCCCGACCCAGCCCGCCCCTGCCCCGCCCGCGTCCCCCGCCGCCCGCCGCTTACCCGGGGCCGTCCTAGCTGCCCCCAGCCCTGGCCGGCGGGCCGGCGGGGCCGCGCTCCCCCCGGGCTCCGGCGCTGCCCCCCGGCTCCCCGGCCCGGGGGGAGAGGGAAGGGGGCCCCCGGCTGCCCGGTCGGGGCGGGCTCAGAGGCGGGCGCGGGGGGCAGGTGCGGGCGCCGAGGGGGTAGGCACCTCCAGCCGGCTCTCCCTCCGGAGCGCGCCGCCCGCTAGCGCTGGAAGGAGGAGGAGGAGGGCGCGCGGGGCGGGGCGGGGCGGGGCGCGCGGGGGGCGGGGACTGGCTGGCATTCCGCTGGGTCCCCGAGCCTGACACGTTCGCTTGGGCGACCCTGGACGAATCCTTTAATCCCCAGACGCGACCTTCACCCACTCCCGACTCTCCTTGTGATATTTTTAGCTCTAACCTGGAGGGGTGGGAGGAAGGGATCAGGGAGGCCCTAATGCCTTTGCTTCACTCCAGCCCAGGCTAGCGCAGAGCAAAGCTGATCTTCCAATGAATGACCTCCACAACCCTAAAAACGACTGCTCCCCTCTCCTCTCCAGATTGGGAGATACCAGAGGTTGAGGGCAGCATCACCCATGTATTTATTCTAAAACAATCGTTATCAGAGTCACTCATCATCAACAGCTAACATTTATGAGCATCTACTATGTGCCAGACAACCTGCTCTGAGCTTTGCCTGTAGCCTCAAATTTCATCCTCACAATTCTATGAGGTAGAGTTTGTCTCTCCCGTTTTGCAGGTGATATGTAGCTGAGGCTGAGAGAATCTGGGGAGCTTGTCTTAAGCGCACAATGTGGAATACAGAGATTGGGAGTCCCTAGCTGGGCAGCCGCTGGTGAGCTTGGAGTGGTGCTTCGTCTCATGGAGTGACCAGAAGCAGCCGCGCGGCGCTGATATGTGCTGTGTGCCAAGGCCAGGTTCTGAGGAAAGGCAGGGGGAGCAGACCGGCTAGTTAGCGGAGTCAGTGGAGGCAACTTTCAGGGAAGGGGCCTCGAAAGAAATGGACTTGGGTGGCAGGGTGGGGGATGTGGTGAAGAGGAGGGCTTGTAGGTGAGAACAATTACGGAGGCTTGAAAGCGAGTCCAGGAGCCAGACCTGCACTCAGTGGGCAGGAAGCATGGTGAGAGGACGCTAAGTTGGTTGAGGTGAAGTCACACAGGCCTTGATTGCCAGGTAAGGAGTTTGGATCTAGCCCGGTGCTTGATGGGAAGGCATCGAAGGGTTTTGCAGCAGGGTAGCAACCTGGTCACAGGTGTATTTTAGATGTTTGGAGGGCTGGGAGGAGGAGGTGCGGGGAAGCTCTAAAACATGTTTTTACCTCTGGGACCCAGCAACCCCTTCTACGACTTTCTAGATTTTCTATTACTTGTGGGCCACGGTTTCCTCACGGAACCCAGTTTTCCTCCTCCCTTTGGGCTCTGCACTTTGGGCACCTTCCCAATTGCTTCCTCTTCTCTCCTGTCCAGACAGAAGGCATAGTGGTTATGAGCCAAAGTTCATAATCAGACAGATCTGGATTTAAATCCTGGCTTCACCAATTACTATGGGACGGAAGGCAAGTAACTTGAACTCTCAGAACTCCAGCTGCCTTGTTTGTAAAATGGGAGGTGTGATCCCTACGGCAAAAATGGGCTGCGCTGTGTAAAGTCCTTAACACAGCACCTGGCATGTGGGAAGTTTCCTGTGGGCTTTTCCTTTCCTCCTGTGGAGACACACAGCTATTCATAGAGGGTTAGGGTGGGGTATGAGGAGAAAGGTCACAGCAGCAGCTAAAAGCAAATACAGGACAGAGGACAGGGCTTCCTCCTGGAGGGCCACTTTTGGGGAGAGGGAGCAGATTTACTGGCCCCGTGAGATCATAATGATCAGAGTCCCTCCTAACTTGATTATATCATCTATCCATCCCCCCAGTGTATCTGAAAATCTTTAATCCTTACTCTCCTGAGGATCCTAAGCTTTGTGCCTACTCCCTTGGAATCCTACATTCTGGTTCTATTTCAGACCAAGTGGACTAGACATAAGAAATTGTGCTATGCTCACACTCATACCTTGGGGCCAATCTTCTCCAAAGCTTCTCGACTTAGTTATACTAGGGGAACACAGAGCCAAAGGTTAATTATACTGGGGCCTCATACTGGCCTCCAGTAGTAGGTCATTTAGAGCATTATATGTTATATAAAACAACCATAGTATTAACATAAAATGCAAAATTTGCCTGAATTTAAGATTCAGTTAAGTCATTTCGGTTTGCTGAGAGGCACTTTGGGCGAAGAATGTACACCCAGGGGCCTGTTCACTCTCCTCTATCATTAGGATAACCCTGGTGAGAGTTTGAGAGACGCTCTCCTCGGGTCTGTCTGACCTTAAGCCTCAAGTGGCTCTGGTTCCAATGTGTGGGCCCACCCACAGCATCTGAGGCCCAGACACAGAGTGGACAGAAAAGACAAAGACCCGAACCTGCCTGCTCTGCCCCTATTCTATCATAGCTGAGGACCCCACTGGCTTCCAGAGGCTGTTCAGCCATATCCTGGAGCCTCTGTCAGTGGAGAATGAATAAACAAGGAGAGGAAAGCCAGAGGTTAGATTTGAACTGCCTAGGTAGTGGGGGCTGGGGTGGTGGGGGGTGATGAGTGGAGTTCTTTCAGTCGCAGAGTATTGGGGCAATCCTGTCTCAACAAGATACTTCTGGAAATTAAATCCATCTGAGTCTCACAAGCCTCTGAATTAGCTTTGCCCTGTTGGTAGCATCAAGGAGAGTGGGGCCAGAGCTAAAGGAAAAACTGAGATGGCAAGTTTGGAGCCAATTCGGAAACTTCAAGAAACACCCTTGTTGCTAATAACACGTCTGGGGGCTGGTTGGGATTCTAGGATTGTGTTCAGGAGGTAGAAATGGGTAACAACGGGGGAGGTGTGATCTCTCCCAAGTGCCACACCAGGTATTAAAATAAACAGGCTCTTGCCTCCTGGAGCTGAGGGTGGCAGGAAAAGAAATCTGGGTCCTAGCAAAATCAAAAAAAGCAACAATGCATGAGGTGGGAGTAGGAAGACTCAAACCTGAGACTCCTTGGCCGTTTTCTGGACTCAGAAAGAGCGTACCTGAGCTCTAAGTATTTTGTAGTTCCCACTCTGGAGGCAGAGAAGGATCGTGCAGTCTCAGGTGGAAGTCTAGAACCAGCGTTTTCTGCTTTTGGAAATTGAACATACTGCTATCTTGGGGGCTTAGCAAGACTGGCCGTTAGCCTGGTGGCTGCGTGCAGAGGGAGGGGAGAGCCTAGAAGGGAATCTTCAGTGGAATGAAGGGGGACGGTATAGTGTGGTGGGAAGGACACAGAGAGTCAGAAGACATGGCTCTGCTGTCTCTCATGAAAAATAAGGATAATGCTCAATTCACAGGACGGTCAGGTACCATGAACATATAAGGGCTCTTACTGTTTTTCAGCCACGAAAACTTGAGCATCACTGTAGAAGAGGAAGTAGACCGAGTCTCTCTCTGGCCCCTACTGCATATTAGAAACACTCAGGGAGTTTTGTAAAATGCAGATTCCTCTAATCTCCACTCCAGCCTGGCTGAACAAAATCATCAGCCTTTTATGAAAGCTCTTTTCCCTTTATTGATTCGAGAGAGAGAGGAAGGGAGAGGGAGACAGAAACATTGATGAAAGAGATCGACTGGCCACCTCCTGCACGCCCCCGACTGGGGATTTGGCCCACAACCTGGGCGTGTGCCCAGACCAGGAATCAAACCGGCGACCTCTTAATGCATGGGTCAACACTCAACCACTGACCCACACCGGCAAGGCTTTCAGGTGATACATTAATGTACACCCAAGTTGAGAACCTCTGTCCTAAGGATTCTCTTGGCCCCAACCGACATACTTAGCTGGTGAACACAATCAGATCTCAGTAAGGCCCATCCCTCTTCATATCTTTGACCCTGAACTTCAACAAAGACCACCACCCTTGACCCCACTCCTCCCCCGCAATACAGACAGCCAAAAGCTCCTAGCTGCCAAAGGCAGTTCATTCATGGTGTTTGGATCCAAGAGATAAAAGCAGTTATTATTCTGAGCATCTAAGTGCCAAGCACTGACTGGGCTTATCTACACTAACCCGACTGGTGGAGAGGTTCAGGGACTAGTCTAAGGGCACCTTAGTGTTGGATCCCTCAGCCTGTTTCATCCGCTCCAGGCTGTGGGAGATTTCAGAGGCTGTTCCTCATCTGAACCCAAGGGTGGGGCCTCTATCTTGACAACACCTGGTCACATGCCCCCAGCGACAAATGCAGGTGACCTGAACTCCTTGGGAAGCTTGCTTTCCAGAAGCATTAGTTCTGTTTACTTGGGAACACACAGGCCAAGACCTGGTCTGAAAGCTTTTTATAAATTGAGGGATTAATGAAATGTCCTGAGCCATAGGAAACTGATGAGCTCTGCTGTATTCCTTCTGCCCAAGGGACCATCTGCCTGGGGCCCCAGCAAAGGATCTGCCAGGGAAGACAGATTGGCTCCTTCTGAGCACTCCTTGCTTGAGGCAAGATGCCTGTGGTGGTGATGTGGTATGGGGCTTGGTTAACAGGGGCCTCTGGGATTTTTCCTCAGGCCAGTCTTGACTTCATCTGGCTAAATTCCTGGGAGGGCTAGGGCAGCCAAAGAAAAGTTATACTAGTGTCATTATCAATACCCTATCCCCCCCGCCCCCCAGCTCTGTTTTGTCCTAGACTTGTCAGTTCTGAGAAGTACATATACCACACATTTCATTTTGTGTAAATGAAGAGTTTATTGAGGAAGACACAAAGTCAAGCTTCCCCCAACCCCCACCCTCCCCAAGAACAGATCCCAACATCAAAAGGATAAGCATTCTTAGGGTAACATTTCCCCCTCCCCCTCCCCATTTCTCTCCAGAGTCCCAAGCTTCACAACACAGGCACACTGAACAGGCTCGGGCGAGGGCACTCAGGGAATCTCTGACCAGCAAAAGAGTTCTGGCTGTGTGTGCACTTCCCTTGCCCTTTGTATGACACCAGCTGACGTGACACAGACATACTGAGGCAGAGGAGAGGGGAACATAGGGCAATCTCCATTCCATTTCTCCAACTTGGCCAAGCTTGAAATAGGCCAAAAGGGAAGCTGCGGTAGAGGCAATAGGTTCTGTCTCTTCAGGAGAGCGGTCCTTTTCTGTGGAGCAGAACCCCTCCCTACATGCTGGGGAGCATCGGGAGGCAGCCTCCCCAAGGAGCAAAGTTTCCGGATTGGCTCCCTCAGGTCAGCTGAGAACAGCAGTTGTTACCCATTACTGCCTAGTTTCAGGGGCGGAGAAACAGATCCCGATACAAAATTGTTTTCTGTCTGCTTACCCTGACACACTCCTCCTTTCGGAACTACAGTTTGCTCTGAGATGAGAACACTGTATTTGTAGTGTGAACCTTTACTGCTGGTATCCAACTGACTCTCTGAATGATTTCCTAAGTAGGGAACGTTATCAAACTGCTTTTCCACCCTATACACCACCAACCTACCCACCTCCCACACACAGTCCTGTTACTTCCTATTCTCCGCCTGCCTGAGGGGTGGTTGAGTGTAGGACATGGTTCCTCTCCCCCACCCCAGTAATTCTTCTCTTGGAGAGTCTCAAGGTTTGAGAAACTGCTTTGGGGGACCCATTCCCCCAAGCTTTGCAAATGGTATAAACTGGGGTCATTACAGACATGGCAGGACTGAGGGGCAGTTTCTGCTAGTTTTCTACATTTCCTTGTAGGTCTGAGTCCAATATGAAGCCTTTGGACCCTAAAGTGTCTCTGAATTGAGGAGGGGCAGCTGAGAAGCAGTCTTGGTTGTGGACAGTGAATACTGGGTGCCAGGCAACACAAGTGCCCACAGATGAAACAGTGTGAACACTGCTAAACAGGCTGGTGTTTTGAGTAGGAAGCATGCACTGACAAATCACACCCGATGTGTAAAGCGAGGGGATCTCACATCTCCCTATCTTCTGAGAGATGACAAGAACTGCTTGGCCCTCTGAGATGATCTCAATTGCCTTGGAGCCTAAATAACACAAGTAAAGAGCAGATCAGAGAGCTGGGGGATAAAAAGAACCTGTGACACCTCTGAGCTCACTTCATCTCTGCGCCTACCCCAGTGGCCTCAAGACCTACGACACTAGGACCATATGGGAAACATTAGCTACTCTTTCATTCTGGCAACTGGATTTACCTTCAAGTGACTGGAACTATCTGATGCCACCTGATGCCAACGAATGAAGTGCCAAAATCAGTATGGAGTATGAGAAAAGCCATAAAGAAGCAGGCACAGAAACGGCAAGAGAAAGGCATTGAGGAAAAAATAATTAATGAGACACTACTGTAGTGAAAACAATACTGATGGGGAATTAGGAGACCCAGCCTCCAGCTCAGCTACTGAACAGCTAACAGACCTCAGGCAGTAATACCCTTTTTTGCCTTTTCCTATTTTCCTTTTTAGAAAAACAGGTTGGATAAGTTATTAAAGTCTATTTCAACTCTAAAAGTATAACTTTTAGATCTGAAATGGACCTGAGAATTAAACCAAACACAAGGCGGGGGGTGGCGGAAAGGCATTTTGGTTCCTGTTTCCCATCTCTACTCAAATTCCATAATAGTGTTTTTTTAAAATATGTTTTTTTAAAAAAATTAATTTTATTATAGAGAGAAGAAGGGAGAGAGAGAGAGAAACATCGATACGAGAGAAATACATTGATCGGCTGCTTCCCACATGCCCCACACTGGGGATAGAGCCCGAAACCCGGGCATGTGCCCTAACTGGAAATTGAACTGGGACCTCTCAGTCCATGGGACGATGCTCAATCCACTGAGCCACACCTGCTGGGCGACAATAGTGTTATTAATGGTCAGAGCAGGGGAAAGGAATGTAGTAAGTTTTCTTCTCTCAGTGTTGGTACTGACAGGCCCAATTCCTGCACCAAAAACAGCATTCAAGGAAGACCACCATTCCCAACTGCAGAGCAATCAAAGGAGATGATAATACAGGACAGGGGGAATCACAAGGGGGAGTTTTGAAAGGAAAAAAAGTAAAAATCCAAATGATTAGGGACAAGGTTGCCACAGACAAGAAAACCCCTAACAGGGTGGGCAGTAACTATGTTTCTTCCTCCAGGACTGTGCAGGGAATGACGGTCAGCTGTTTTAACACTTTCTAGCAATGATTACATTGTTCCCTCAATTTCTCATATGTACAAAAATATAAAACAATAAAGTGCAGTTTATGTTTCAGTGACACTTGTCCTTGCTTTAATATTTTTTGTCTTTTTCTGCTTTTCAAATGAGCTCTCAATTACAAAATATCAAACTACGCTCGAAAATGCCAGCCATTGGCCCAGTATGGAGATGCCCACAAGTAAGGACAGACAGCAGCAGCAGGTGGCAACAGGTGGGACGTGATGGAAGCAGTGGTTACAAACGTTCACAGGAAACTAACACTATCCAACAGGTTGTGCCCTAACTTAGCACAGGTTAGACTAGTCACTACCTTGGTGGGTGGCCTCAGTGTATTTAGGTTCAGATTCTACACGACAACACAATTTCTTCCAGTTAAGAGTTGTTGGCTTGCACCGATCACAGGGTGGCCGGAGGGCACCAGACCAGTCTATTAGTTTTTCAAAATGCTGTCGTAGACCTGATAGATGTACTGAGAGACTTCGGGAGCTCTACACTTCAGCGACAGCTGTTGGAAGGAAAAGGAGAAGAAAGATTAGCATGGAGATTGGCATTAACTTAAAAGATAGCCAAGCACTCAGTTTACGAAAGCCTCTTTCTGATCCAGTGGGAGAGGAGCTCTATCACTGAGTAGTCAAAGAGATCCTGTTAGTAGGTACTGTGGGTTTTAGAATTTCAATTTAATCAATGTCAGGTTATGCTGTGTTTCCACCTACATTCTATGTGGGTCTATGAGGTTAAGAAATAATCCATACTAAAAACACCATGGTCTCTGACTGTAGGGGAACAGCTGCTCAAATGTTTTCCTAAGTGTCACAGGGATTATTCCCAAATGAAAAGGGAGGGCTAATCCCTTTAATTTGCTGGTGGTCATTTCAGCTGTCTAACTCTGTTTCTCAGTCTGACAGGGTGCTTTTCTCAGTCCCGATATACGAGGATGTACAGTCAAGTAAAATAAAAGTGTAAGTTAGCCAAGTCCAAGGTACTAGTGCTTTCTGTATTATACTGAGAAGAGCACACATTGTCATGGAGGGAAAATAAGAATGATCACAAAAACAACATTTACTTAATAACTGGACAGCAATTCATGCCCATAGCTTAATTTTATTTTCTGCCTATTTTATTTGTTTAGTCTTAAAAAAAAAAATCTTCACCAAGGATATTTTTCTATTGATTTCTTAGAGGAAGGAAGGGAGAGAAAGAGAGAGAAACATCGATGTGAGACAGACATGGATTAACTGCCTCCCACACGACCCCAACCAGAGCTGGGGATTGAATCTGCAACTGAGGTACGTGCCCTTGACAGGGAATCAAACCTGAGACTCTTCAGTCTGTGGTTGACGCTCTAACCACTGAGCCAAACTGGTCAGGGCTCTGCCTCTTTTAGAAGGCAAATTAGATATTTCTGGTACCACTCTACTTCTCTACCACCACTTCTAGTCTAACAATTACCAAATGAAAATGAAAATATTAAGAGATTTCAATGTTCAACACTGAGATTTTCACTTCATTGATCAACAAGCACAAAATTTAAACCCAGATTTGGACTCAATCATATTAGATTAGGCAAAATATTACTAACACAACAGTGGAAGCACGCAAACTGCATTTAGAACCAAAAATTTCATATTTGCTTTTTGCACTGCTGACACCATCGCTCTTATCTATTAGGGGAGATCAACAAAAGTTGTCTTTAATGATATATCACCATGAGATTTTAGATCATTTTGTCTCTTTATTCTCTCATTAGAGACTCTGGATGTGTTAACATAGTACAAAAGGTGAGATTATTTTTGTCAAAAATATGAAGATGATACTGGTCAACCCTGAACTTCTTGAAAAATACTCACATCCTCAAAACTTAAAGTGACTTTCTGCCTCCTCTGCTGCCATGGCACCTGTAAAAAGCTTGTGGCAAAGGGGGGAGGTGCAAGAAAAAAAGAAGTAGGGTTTGAAGTTTACCCTTGATTGCACCCACCCTGTAGAAGATGGACTTGTGGGTGCTGCCAATTTTGAGTAGTTTCTTCAGAAGAAAAAGTGAACAGAAAAGCTGGGAATCTTGGTGGAGGGGTTGTAACCATTGAAAGAAGCAACAGCAAGATCACTGTAATTATTTTTTTTTTCAAATCTAAGAGAAAGTTTATCTAAAAGTCACAGAGGTAGAGAAAGTGAGCCAGCTGGGCTACATGGGCTCAGCAAACAAGTAACAGAGGCAAAAGAAGGGCCCTTGGAGCTTAGGGGAAAGAGAGCAAAGAGAGGCGGGGGGTGGGGGGGGGGGGAGAGAGAGAGAGAGAGAAGAGGAGAGGAGAGAGAGAGAGAGAGAGAAACGCATACCAAGATTACCATAACTTCTGAGGTGCCTTTTTCTAAAAGGTATTTGAAATATTTCACCAAAAAATATTTAAAGAAAAACCTACATGATAGGTTGCACATAGTTGCTAACAGCAAAGAAAGTTTCAAATTGAGTTACTTCCAAATTAACTGAGGCAAAGATGAGGAGAAAAAATGAGGATTAAAACTCATTTATGAGGATCTGGCACATTTTGTATGAGTTCTTAAATAAAACCCAGGAACAAAAAAAAAAAACCCAACAACAAACAAATCCTAAAGTGAAATTTTAAAAATGCAAAGACAAAGGGAAGAACAGAAAAAAGGCTCTATTTATATACAGCTTTATTTTATTTATTTTTAAAATATTTTTTCTTTATTGATTTTAGAGTGAGAAGGGAGAGGGAGAGAGAGAGAGAAACATCGATGAGAGAGAACATCAATTGGCCGCCTCCTGCATGCTCCCCACTGGGGACTGAGCCACAACCTGGGCATGTGCCCTGACCGGGAATTGAACCGGTAACCTCTTGGTGCATGGGTCGACGCTCAACCACTGAGCCAAACCAGCCAGTCTATATACAGCTTTAATATTCGGTCTCTAAGGCATCTCTCTAAAAGTACTGCTTGACATTAATCAGGAAGACAATTCTGATAAATATAAAGAATAACAACTAATTTAAGAATATAAATATGTACAGGAAACAGCTCCCTACTTTGGTCAAAGTTGTAGCTATAGGCATTCCCTTGACTTTCAACCTCCCTATAGAGGAAATTCTATACCACCTCCTCCATAGCCTCTAGATTGTAATGTTGTGGAAAAGTCTCCCGGGACAGTAGTATGTGGGTTCAGAGAGGGGGAGAGAAAGAAGCTAAAAAGAATAAGAACAGAGAGGAACTACTCTCTCCCAAAACACAGTCATTCAGTATTTTTTCACATCTGTTTAACAATACTTGAAGTTCTACTAGTTGGAAGTTCATTTTTGGGGGTTCATGATAGTAAGGAAATTTACCTTTCTCAACAAAAGCCCAAACTGCCAAGATCTGAACAGTGGAGTGGGGTGGGGGAGGGAGGAGTCATGAGCTGACCAGTATTGGGCCTTGAGAGTTTGAACTGCTCTGTGGAGGAGGGAGAAGGAAAGCTATCTCAGTCTTTAACAAAGAGTCAGGTATAGACTTAAACTCATCCCTTGCTTTCCAACTAGTATAGCTAAGACAAACTAGAATAAATTGGAAAAAAAAATTTCCCCCTAAACCCTGAAGTAAAAAGGAAACATACATATAAAGAACAAGGAAGCTAAATAATCTGACTTATAAAATATAGCTAGGGCTCTGGGTCTCATTTTGTACGGTTTCTAAGGGAAAATGGGCCTTTCTAGGGCTTTAACATTTGAACCGTGACACCTCTTTAATATCATCCACACAAGAATGCCAGCCATCTAGAACCACCGAAGGAAGAAGAGTCACCTAACCTACCTAAGTAAGCCAGACTTACACACTCACTTCTGGTTTATAGTCTGGAACACACATTTCTTCACCTGGAATGTTATCTTTCCAGGTGAGATGCAGCTACTTAGAGATGTGGCCTCATCCTTATAGGATAAACATACCTTCTATTTTTTTTAAATCCTCACCCGAGGATATGTCTATTGATTTTTAAAGAGAGGAAGGGAGAGGGAGAGAGAGAAACAATGGTATGAGAGAGAAATATCAATCGGCTGCCTCCCGTTATGTGCCACGACCGGGGATTGAACTTGCAACATAGGAATGTGATCTGACTGGGAATTGAACCTGCAACATTTTGGTGTATAGGATGACGCTCCAACCAACTGAACAACCCGGCCAGGGCATAAACAGACCTTCTTAATGAAATACAGTAAGGAATGGGGCAGGGAAGTGATTTATCATCCTCTATTAGGAGACTAGGGACCATGAGTCCTCATGCACTCGTACCGACTCAAGATTTCTTTCCTCCTTAATACCTGGCTGAGATCAGATCAATAGTACAAAGGGTGTTTAGGGTGATGGGGGGAAGGAAATGGATCTGAATGATTTTGAAGTCTGGAACACCCCTTAGGAGAACAGATTAGGCCCGTTTCAGACAGTAATGGAAAATTTAGATGGTTTTGGGGGCAGTAGGAACCTAGTTAGCAGATGAATAGAAAATAGGAAAGGGGCAAGGAAATATAAACAAATTTACTATATATAAATACAGAGGAGGCAGGGAGGTGGTTGTGGGTATAAACGGGCACTATGAGGACAGGATCCCATGGGACTATTTCTTACAACTGCATGTGAATCTATAATTATCTCAAAATAAACATTTAAAAAATATTTAGGGCAGAAATGCCCTTTAACAGGTGAGCAGATAAAGTGTTGTACATCTACACAGTGGATTACTCCTTGGTCTAAAAAAGAACAAATTATTGATACATGCAACAACTTAGGTTGATGTCATGTGTATTGTGCTAAGTGGAAAAAACAGTCTCAAGATGTTGCAGGTTGCATAAATTTAATGGAGGACATATGGTTGCTAGGGGTTAGGGCTGGCGTGAGAGTCTAAATATAACGATAGCAAGAGGGAGGTTTTTTTTTTTTTTTTGTTAATCCTCATCTGAGGATATTTTTCTATGGACTTTTAGAGCGTAGAAGGGAGGGAGGAAGGGAGAGAGGGAGGGAGGGAAACACTGATGTGAGAGAGACATCTTGATTGGTTGCCTCCCGAATGACCCCAACTGGGGATGGAAACCTGAAACCCAGGTACACGCCCTTGACTAGAATTGAACCCATGACCCTTTGGTCCTCAGGTCAATGCTTTAACTGCTGAGCCAAATGGGCCAGAGCAAGAGGGAGTTTTTTGTTATGATGGAATAGTTCTGTGTTCTGACTGTAGTGGTAGTCACACTAACCTATACATATGAAAAGCTTTCATAATATTGTACACCAAACAACAACAGGGTAATATAAAGACTAGTCTGTAGTTTTGTTATTATTTTATCAATATCAATTTCCTATTTGAAAATGCACAATGGGTATGTAAGATGTTATCAATGGGGAAACTGGGTGAAAGACACGTGGGAACTCTATGTACCATTTAAAAACTTTTTGTGTCCTGGCCAGTGTGGCTTAGTTGGTTGGGTGTTGTCCTATGCACTGAAAGGTTGCTAGTTCAATTCCGGGTCAGGGCACATGCCCAGGTTTCGAGCTCAATTCCTGGTGAGAGATGTGAAGGAGGCAGCCCATTGATGTTGCATTCTCACATCGATGTTTCTTCTCTCTCTCTCTCTCTCTCTCTCTCTCTCTCCCCCTTCCTCTCTCTAAATATCAATTAAAAAATATATATATATTTTAATCCTCACCTGAGGATATTTTTCCATTTATCTTCACACGTAGTGAGAGGGAGGGAGAGAGAAAAAAAACACCCATGTGAGAGAGACACATCAGTTGGCTGCCCCCCACACGACCCCGACCAGGGCTGGGGACTGAACTGCAACTGAGGTATGTGCCCTTGACAGGAATTGAACCCGCAACTCTTTGGTCCGCAGGCCGATGCTCTAACTGCTGAGCCAAACCGGCCAGGGCAATAAAAATAAAAAAAATATTTTTGATTTTAGAGAAGAAGGGAGAGGGAGATAGAAACATCTATGAGAGAGAACATTGAATGGCCGCCTTCTGCATGCCCCCCATTGGGGATTTGGCCCACAACCTGGGCATGTGCCCTGACCAGGAATCGAACCGGCGACCTCTTGGTGCAACCACTGAACCACACCAGCCAGGCAAAATATTTTTTAAAAAAATTTTGCAAGTCAAATTATTTCAAATGAAGAAGTTAAACTTAAAAAAAAAAATTTAACAAACTATGTTTAGGACAGTAAAACCAAGAGGTTCTTCTCAAAATTCTCATTATCCTTATAATGAATAGAAAGAAAATGTAGGAAGTGTCAAGAGATACCTGAATTCTAAGCACAATCCACCTACCAACAAATTATATGATCTTGACTGAGTAAGTCACTAATCATTCTTAACCTCAGTTTCCTTACCTGCAAACTAGAGATAACCATGCTTCTTTAAGCTAGCTGAGATGGAAGATAAAAGGATGGATAAAAACAAAACAAAAACACATGGACTTGTGGGTGGGAGGAAAATACACTTTATGGGGGAAGCCTGATATTTCCCAGCTCACAAATGCTTGGGCAAAAATATAGCTTGATAGGATTCAGCAGCTCACATACACATGTTCATCTAACTTACGTCAACGGATGAAACTAGTGGGAAAAACACCAAGAATTTTCAGTTCTGGGTGGTACTATTTCCTTGATGTATGCTAATGAAAACAGACTCGGCTATTAAAATTAAGAAATGGGATCACAGACTTTTATCAGCTAAATGGCTAAAAGGCTCCCCCGCTTAATCTACTAACTATTCAGCCTCTTCAGAGTTATTCAACATTGACTCTTATTCTCCTGTTACTTTCCTGTCCCCTCCTTCAAAACAGCCTACAAAGACCTCAAACATAACAAAAGAGTAAGATATATTTCCCTCATCCCAAGTGGCTTTTCTTTTACTTTGCAAAATGCAGATGACAAGAATCCTCTTGGGAGATCACATTTGACAAGAGCAAACAAATGCCCAGTGTTCAGGGTAAAAATTTTTGTTGCTCAACAAGGCAATTTGCTCCTGTCCTAAAAATATTGTCAGAATTTAAGTTTTAGTCCATTGTAGCACTGAAGAAGTTTTCTAAACTGAAGTTCCCTTACAGACTGCCAAATGTGTGTTCCATCTTGCCTTACCTTTCAGAACAAGCATTTCAGGACAAACAATGCTTAAAAAAAAGGTCCAGCTGTTCATGCCTCTGATAGTCTTAGGTCATGAATTCCAAAAGCAAGAAAGAAGGCCTTCTTGAAATGAGCTATGTAAACAATACTCCTGGCAGCTTGAAATAGGACCACATACACAGATAGTCTAGATAAATATTAATTGATTCTAATAAAGTTGCCAAGTTTTGTGAGCAACTCTGTATATCCTAGGGGAATCAGAGGCACTCTTTGCTGCCAGAGGCACCATGCCTGTTGGATGGGGCAGACACTGCAGAGAGATCTTCCAAAGAGGCAACTGAGGACTTTTTTATTGACTGCTTGTTTTGGACATCTGGGGTCTGAAGTGCCTCCTTCAGGTCTTTCCAGGGTGCTAAGTAAAAAATGAAAGGGATCTTACCTTCTTCCTTGAACTGATGTCACGCATTCCGAGAAAGGCCTTACCGTATAATTGGGGTTTCCTGGCTGGATACGTAGCTCAGCCAAGATCCAAATGCCATTTGTGAGCTTCAGAGATTGGTACAGCATGTCCTGCCCTTCCACATTCCTCTTGGCAATAGTATAAACATTGTTGTTTTGCAACTTGCTGGAAACAGTGTCTAGAAACACAGATTCAAAATATCAAACAAATGTTTACTCTCTTCTGACATCCTAATGGCCATGTGTGCCGAAAATGTGCACATTTCAGAAAGCTCTTCTCCCACAATAGCAAAGGGTGAGGAAGAGGCTCTTGAAGTGCCTGGTTATCATATTCCAGGACAGAAAACAGAGTAAGGTGCAACTAAGCATTCGTGTAAGAAACATCTGAAAAGATTATGGTGGATCAAAGGATTTGGTAATCTTAATCTGGGTGCTAGACTGTTAAAAATGCTCTGAAGAGGACAAAGAAAGAAACGGCTGTATGGGTGTGCCACACTGACTCTCATGTTGGTATTCATTTCTGGAATGCTGGTCCCAGAGCCCCAAGGATACAGACTGACAAATCCACAGCACTACTTCTGGAGTCGCTACTACTTCACTGTAAACCACTCTGGCCTCAACAGCCAGGATCAGAAAACAGCACAGAGTTGTAGAAATCCTGCAAGTCAAATGTACTAACCTGGACATTTAGGATTTTCTTTTTTTAAAAAAGCAGGCAAATTGTTTCTGAAGCTTGAATACCATGCCTTCAAATTAATAATGAAACAAACTGTCTCAACAAAGGACTGAGAAAGACTGAAATTGCACAAAGATAATTACTACAAGGCCCTATAACCTCAGCTGCTGTTGCTGGTCATAGTGGAGGTCTTCAGTCACCAACCCAGGTAAGAACAGGATGGGGTCTTCCTTGTGACTACAACATCAAAGAGACATGACATTCTAGAATTAAAGGTCATTTCTCTCTCCTTGTTCTCTTACTGCTAATATGAGAGATGTTGTAGCATCAGAGAAAGAGAAACTTTAGTAGAGATAATAAACACTGTTTCTTTGTTGATAATTTATTATGTTCATTTCTGACGAGAATTCAAATTATTCGTGCCAAGTTTAGGAACTAAATTCTTTTCATAAAAAAATCTGTCATATTCTATTGTGCTCTCCAAGAAAAGGTTGCCATAATGGACAGTCTTTATGCTCACCTAGACAGTAAGCTGTCTGAGCACAGGGATCCTGGAGTTTTTCATCACTGTGCTTCCCATATCTGGGACACAATGGATACCTGCCATCAAAACCTGTGAATAAGCCTCTGTCTCAGGTTTTGGTGATGCCAATATGTATATAGTACCATAGGCATTAAAAACCAACTACTTAGACTTCGAAGGTAGTTCCTGCCTCACATCTTTCTCCCACGTTCAAACCAGTGAAAGCTCAGGGGAGGAGGCACTAAAGTCCATTCATTAAACATCTGCACTATGCTCAGTTATTAACTTTCCCCCTTTTAATTCCAAAGAAGGTTTTCACTAACACCAAGCAGAGTAGTTATACCTTAAGAACTGGCTCTCTTTGAGGAGCCAAAAGGTGTATCTTAGGGTAGTCACTAGTTATATGCAGTACTGTTGGAGAAGGGGGGCCTCAATACACTTTAAAAAAAAAAATTTTTTTTAAATAATTTTTTTTGTTTATTGCTTTTAGAGAGAGAGTAAGAAAGAGGGAGAGAGAGATAGAAACATCGATGAGAGAGAATATTGATTGGCCGCCTCCTGCATGCCCCCACTGGGGATTTGGCCCACAACCTGGGCATGTGCTTTGACCAGGAATCGAACCTGCGACCTCTTGGTGCATGGGTCGACACTCAGTCACTGAGCCACACGGCTGGGCTCAATATACTTTTTACTCACCTTCTGAGGGATCAGGCAGTTCTGGCTGTCACCTTGGTTCTCACAGAAAAGGGCTTCTTGCAGCCTAGACTGGGTTATTAGGCAATGTTGCCAGCTGAAGTTTGGCTAGTACCTTTTGACAGGATTGCCTTTAAAACATGGGGGCTTGCCCTGGCCGGTTTGGCTCAGCGGTTAGAGTGTTGGCCCACAGACCAATGAGTCTCGGGTTTGATTCTGGTCAAGGGCATGTACCTCAGTTGCAATTTGTCCCCAGCCCTGACTGGGGTCATACAGGAGGCAACCACTCGATGTGTCCCTCTCATGTCGATGTTTCTCTCTCCCTCCCACTCTCTCTGAACAAAAATGGAAAAATATCCTCGGGTGAGGATTAAAAAAATAAAACATGGGGGCTTGCTTTAAGTTGTAAAGCCATTCCCAACTTTCAGGGCTCTTGCCCATTTCCAAGGAAGTGGAAAACACACATAGTAGGAGCCTTCACTGAAGAGCCACCTTGTTGCATAGGTACAATTATGTTCTAGACAAGCTATATAACACAGCCCAGATTCTTAAAGACATCTCATGATTACCACCTATTTAAGAGATGATAGGTTAAGAAATGGAAGCATACAAATCCATAAACACACTCACCCTTGGCTAGAATTAGGCAACATGGCAAACAGCCAGGTAATCCATTCCATACATTTGGAAGCATTCTGGCCAGGAACCTGGCTCTGCTCCTCTTCAATGGCTGTATAATGATTTCTATTGAACTACTGAATGGAGTGTTCGATAACATAAGAATGAGTGTGAGTCAATTTTTATAAATATTAGATATTAGGTTTGAACTTGAGGGTGTACAGATGGCAGGGTAATCAGACTCTGTTAAATGTACTTATTAAGAATGAAAGCCAGATATAAGAGGGCTTCCCAGCCAGACTGGGACAGACTTCTTGACAAGGTATCAGGTAGTTTTTTTACACACCTGAACTCCTAGAAACAATAGAATCTTATAGTTTTGAGATTTTGAGAACAAGAAGGTAATGTTAAGACATTGAGATGTGCCCCAGAGAGTAAAAAAGATGGTTAAATATGGTTATACAGCTGACCTTTGAACAACATAGGCTTGCAATGCATGGGTCCACTTATAAGCAGGTTTTTTTTTTTTTTTTTTTTTTTTAATGTATCTTTATTGTTGAATGTATTACAGATGTCCCTCTTTGGCCCTCCTTGACCCCCTCCTCCCCACTCCCACCCTATTCTCCTCCTGCCTTCCCCACACTATTGTCTGTGTCTATTGGTTATGCATATATGCATATAAGTTCTTTGGTTTCTCTCTTCCCATCCCACCTCCCCCTTCCCTTTGAGGTTCATCAGTCTAATAACCAATTTGTACTTTTTTTTTTTTTTTTAATCCTCACCCGAGGACATTTTTGCATTTATTTTCAGATAGAGCGGGAGGGAGAGAGGGAGGAAGAGAGAAACATCGATGTGAGAAAGACACGTCGACTGGTTGCCACCCACACGACCCCAACTGGGGCTGGGGACCAACTGCAACCGAGGTACATACCCTTAGTGGAAACCGAACCCACAACTCTCTGGTCCACGGGCCGACGATCTAATTGCTGAGCCAAACTGGCCAGGGCACCAATTTGTACTTCTATAAGCAGGTTTTTCAACTGACCCAAGCAGTTCAAACCCACATGTTCAAGGGTCAGCTGGCAGTTTGAAACCCATGTAAGTGAAGGGATGACTTAAGTTATCTGCAAATTTTTGACTGCATGGTGGTCAGCATCCCTAACCTTTGCATTGTTCAAGGGTCAACTGTACTTGCTTCAAGATGTGATTTCTTCTGGTTCATTTCTCTTCCTCAAATTTGGCTCTTTGGGTCTGGGGCCTAAAACCTTAGAAAGTGTGGATGTGGTCTTCCTTCCTTCCCCTCCCTTCTTTAGCTAAGTCACCTCTTCCAGCAGCAATAAGAGTGAAAAGACTGTACTCAGAGTGGGAAAAGGGGAATTTGCATTTGGCACCCAGCTGTGGTATTCATTAGCAAGTTCAAAACCACCCTGATTGCAGAAAAGAACATTTTTTACCATTTGAGCAACCAAACTATATTTAAGTACTGGCTAGCAAAACATTTTCATTTATGAAATGTTACAGAGGATGGGGAGAACCACAACAAAACAGAGACAGAGCTCACCCTCATCTAGTCTTCCTACCAGAAAAAATATCTGTCTTGGCGGGGGGGATGGGGAGGAGGGTGTCAAAGGGGGAAAAAGGAGAAACATCTGTAACAAAAATAAATTAATAAAATAAAATTTAAACAACAATAAAAAATCTGTCTCTTACTACAGTGCCTAACTGGTGATCTAATAAATAAGAATGAAAGAATAAACTTTCATGTACTCACAACTGTAAACCTACTTTTGCCCACCCCTGTATATATAACACCTCTGAGCTTTTCAGAGCATAATAAACTTTTAAAAAGACTCCTTTCTGGATATGGCTAGAGATGCAACTACTTCTTTTTTTTTTTATCCTCACCCGAGGACATTTTTTCATTTTTTGTTCAGATAGAGTGGGAAGGAGAGAAAGGAAGAGAGAGAGAGAGAAACATCGACGTGAAAGGGACATATCGAGTGGCTGCCACCCGCACGACCAACCAGGGCCGGGGACAAACTGCAACCGAGGTACATGCCCTTAGCGGGAACCGAACCCGGGTCTCTCTGGACCGCAGGCCAAAGCTCTAACCGCTGAGCCAAACCCGCCAGGGCGCAACTACTTCTTGTTTACTGAAGACAGTGGTCCCAGATGTGTACCAACCCCAAATGCAGTTATAATGGTAAGCTACAAAAGAGTCATACAGATCTCTTGACACCAGGAGAGATGACCAGTGCTAGCAAGCAGGGAGACCCATAAGTCTGTGCCTTTCTGATCTATTATCTTCTAGTATTTATACTAGTGGCACCACAAGCAACCCTATCATATACACCTTTCTATTAAGATCTGATTAATTATTAAGGCTTGGGATGAGAGTTTCTTCTTTAGAAAGAAATGGAAGAGTAAAAGTAAAAGCTCAATGCTAGCTGATAAGTCCTTTAAGCCTGTAGCTTCCCATAGCCCTCAGAGTGTTACTGCCATCTGTCAAATGTCTACTCTGGCACAGAAAAGCTATTTAAAGTGTTGGTTCTATTGTGATTAGGGTAGATCAGCTGAAACGGATGGTATTTTTAGGTCTCAGCTAGACCCAAGGTGTTGAATCAGAAGGCACTAAACCTGGAAACGTGATAGAGCCCTCAAGAATGGAAGGAAATGTAAAGGCCAGGGCACTCCAGACCTTGGGGTGGAGACAGAGGAAAAGCTAAAAAGGATTAGTTGCAAGAAGTGGTCTTGTAAGATTAGCAGTGATTTAGGGTGGGAAAATGATGGTCTTGTGCTCCTGGCGAACACAGAGTGGCTATTTTTCCCTCTGCTCCATGTGTGGTGCTGCCACAGAGCTATGTATCACTGGAAAACCCACTGGTTGGTATTTGGAGAACCCAAGGCAAGGAGAAACTGGCATGAAGCTATGGCAGAATTGATCAGAATGGAATTTGATCTGAAAAACTGTTCCAGGTTACATCAGAGGACACAGCCCCACCAGGAGAAAGGCCAGATACTTCTTTGGCAAGATCATGAATGTACATCAAGGTGCAATAGGGTTCACAATTGCAAGCTGGAAGCAGGGGGATCTTTTCCATTATTTTGGCAGGCTAGATTAAGTTATCCAAACTTCCTCTTTATTTTTTTCACTTAAGAAAAAATATGTTTTTATTGATTTTTGAGAGAGAGAGGAAGGGAGACAGAGATAGAAACATGGATCAGCTGCCTCCTGCACGCCCCCCTACTGGGGATTAAGTCCAAAACCTGGGCATGTGTCCTGACTGGGAATCAAACTGGGACCTCTCAATCCATGGGATGACACTCAATACACTGAGCTACACCGGCTGGGCCTTCTTTTTCTTTTTTTTTAAAAGCATGTCTCATTCATACTGGATGTCAGAAACCAAACCTTCTTCCTAATTACTCTGCCCTTTCTCTGTGTCTCTACAGGCCAATGTTTCCCAGATTGTGTTCAAGGAATACTGTGTGTTCCAAAAAATGTTAACAATAAGCATTTTGTAATTTTAAATTCCAGTCAACATCGATCTAAATAGGTTCCTTCAATGTAGGACTTCTCAGCTTTTAGTGTGCTAATGTGCAAGGGCAACTTCAAAGGCAGGCACATCATGCACTGTGCATTTCAACTGTAACTGACCACAGAACGCACCCCCACCCTGCCTTTTTACTTTTTTTCCCTTTATTGATTTTAGAGTGAGAGGAAAGTAGAGGGAGGGATAGAAACATCGACTGGCTGCCTCCTGCATGCCCCCCATTGGGGATTTGGCCCACAACCTGGGCATGTGCCCTGACCAGGAACTGAACCGGTGACCTCTTGGTGCATGGGCTCATGCTCAACCACTGAGCCATACCGGCCAGGCTCCACCCTGGCTTTTAAAAAAAACCAAAAACACAAGTGTTTTCAGGAGTATAACATGAAATGTTGCCATAGGACCAACTACCACAAGGGTAACTATAACGAAGGGCCTGGTCTTTTCCAAGCTGTGTATAGAAGCTGCTTCTCTTAACAGGATCCACACTGGTTCTTACCATTAGCAGCCACTGTGGACCTGACAGCTTCCTGAAGAACAGCTTATTGTACTGTGGAAAGTTGCCCAACATTCCACACTCATTAAATGAGGTTTGTGGTAACTGACCAGAGAACCTCAGAGAGAGTGAGAGCTAAACACTGTCATCTACGTAGAACACGACACAAAAAGCAGTTCAATTTGTGTATGGGGTGTGTGTGAAGACACAGCAAAAACTCTAGTTTTGTGTAATGAACACATAACCAGTCATGGTGAGAAACCTACACCAAGAATATGTTAGAAAGAAGGCAGATATATGGTATTCCTGAAGGAAATCGAACTAGTTATTACAATAAAAATCATGGAAGACTTATCTCTGCAAACACCTCTCCAAGGACTCAGGAAAAGACCTATAAGGAAATATTTGTCTTAATAGAGGATGGATACATCATAGAGCCTATAAAACTAAAATTAAAATGAAAAAGTTGGAATGAGAAGACAGTTTCTCTCTCACACTGCCTCTTTCTCTCAGAGCTATGCTCTAGCTACAATGGGATGGCAGCATATGGAAAACACTTATGAGAACCACAAACATATGGAGGATGAAATAATGGATAAATGAAGAGAAAGGAGGTATGGACCAAGCACCAAGGCTCACTTTCATTCAAACTAACCTTATACTAACCTAAAAAAGAGACTCGGACAAAGGCAGGACTCTGAACAGCTTAGGGCTCCTTTCCACTCCTGAAGAACACTTCAGTGAAATAAAGCCCCAGGGACTGACACCTGCTATGGCTTCTCCTCTAGCATTACCTCTCTGATGTTCTAGTATAGTAATCAAAATGATTACCAAAAAGGGTCTGGGGCTTTTTAATGGTGATTAGAGGTTAGTATCATGATGCTGACACAAGCAAGAAAGAAAGAGGTTACCAACTAGTATTTAATCAACTATGGTGTATTCTTATTTAATAACAAACACAAGATTCTAATAAGGCTATCAGAAAGATTTCCTCCAATACCAGAAGTAGCTATAAAAGGAAAAATAGTCCTTTTATTCTAGGGAGAGTGCACATCCTTAAGTGTCACTTCAATTATTTGATGCTTATAGGACGTTCAAGTAATATGACTAACACATGTTCAACTACTGAACTGGGAAGATCGAAACATTTTAGTTTGTTTCTTAAATCTGTTGGCTTATAAGCAATCTAGTACTTATTATCAAAACATTCACAAGTTTTTAAAGAGAAATCTGCAAAGTAATATACCTGGCATATAACCACCACAAACAAGGTAGATGTAAAAAGAAGAGGTAAATAAAGACAAAAATAAATATCTAATTTGATTTACTGAGAAGAAAATGAAATGTAGAGTCATTACTCACCAGCATTTAAATGACATTCCTTAATCTGAAACTGAAGTTCATTTTCATTGGGAATATCCTTCCATGTTGCAAGGAAGACCTGGCGCTCTGTATGGGGAAGCAGAGGGAAAGGAAGGATGTGCACAATCTGTCAAGGTTCTGATTTCTGATGCCTTGCACTATTTCTCCTCTGGAGTACTGGTTCTTACAACAGCAATACAGACAGGAGTAGCCTGGGCCTATAGCTGATTCTTGGCTATGCAGAGGTGCTATACCCCAGGTCAATTAATCCCTCATCAATAACACTAAGATACATTGGAAAAGAGTTTATATCTAAAGTTTAGTTTTGGCTCTACTGTTTTCCTATTTGGTGACTTTGGGCAAGTTTTAACCTTTCTGATCCTTAATTTCACTATATATTATTATGTCTGTCCTACTTACCCAAAGAGCCACTTTAAGAACCAAATTAAGTGTCAATACAATTTAATATGTACCAATATATGCTAGTTTCTTAGGTAGTTTCATAAGTAAGGGAAGAGAGAAATGTCAACAACCACATGAAGAATACTAGTGGTTTATTACAAATTACTATAATTATAATGAAAAAGCATGGAACAGTGAGAGAATTACCAAAATGTGACAGAGACAAAAGTGAACGAATGTTGGAAAAATGGCACTGACAGAGTTGCTCGACACAGGATTGCCACAAACCTTCAATTTGTAAAAAAAAAAAAAAAGTAGTATCTGCAAAGTGCAATAAAATGAGGTATGCCCATACTCTGTATGCTGGGGTGACGGGGTTATTCAGAAAATTGACATTGTGATTTAGAAACCAACCACAAAACAAGACCACTGTGACTCAGGCAAATAAATAATTCGTTATTATTAGAGCTTTAGAATAGCCTTATCCACCCCATTTTTTTAAACCTCAAAATAACTTACACTTCTGGGCTAGGCTCTGCCTAATAGTCAGAGGAAGGGCAAAGGTATATTTGGCAGGACAGGAGGACATACTTACCCATTTTGCCATCTTCTACAAAAAGCACATTGAGTGGGATGAGGCAGCTGAAGTAGAAGACATCAATATTGTTTTTCACAGCCACCTGCCAGGAAAGAACAAGGGAAAATTAAAACATTACAGGAAGCCAAGCAGGAGGAAAAGAACAGTTATGTGTCTTGAAATATATCACCCTATTTCCTTTCTCCTTCAGACAGTGCAGCACTCCCCAAATCAAGACACACCAGCCCATACATTGCAAAGCATGTCTTCACCCATGCCACTGTCAGAGTATTGTGACAACCTGCAACACTACCTCTCTCTAGGAGGAGCTCCAGAAGGAAGGAATTCAAGGCCCAAGTTCTGTACCCAGAATATTCTGTTATTTTTTTGTTTCTATGGTTATTAATAGTTGCTGCTACCACTTACAAAGCACCTATTAATAATATGATTTTTAATCCTCATTATTACCATCCCAAACAAAGTAGGTGTTACTCCCCTCTCATTTTACAGATGAGGTTCAGAAAGATCCAGGGTACACAGAAGAATCAGGATTAAATGCAATTTGACCCTAAAATCTGATTTTTTTCCCTCTTTACAATAACTGGTCATACTGCCACTTTATCTTTTTTAAGGCATGTTTTAAAGTTGTTTCCTTTCTTTTCTTTTTATCCTCACCCGAGGACATTTTTCCATTTTTTGTTCAGACAGAGTGGGAGGGAGAGAGAGGGAGAGGGAAAGAGAGAGAGAGAGAGAGAGAGAGAGAGAGAAACATCGATGCGAAAGGGACACATCGAGTGGCCGCCCCCTGCACGACCCAACCAGGGCTGGGGACAAACTGCAACCGAGGTACGTGCCCTTAGTGGGAAACAAACCCGGGTCTCTCTGGACCTCAGGTCAACGCTCTAACCGCTGAGCCAAACTGGCCAGGGCTAAAGTTGTTTCTTTTATTTTAAAAAAAAAAAGGCTCGGCCTGGCTGAGTGGATTCAGTGTCGTCCCATGGACTCAGAGGTCCCAGTTCAATTCCTGGTCAAGGTACATGCCCGGGTTGTAGGCTCGATCCCCACTAGGGGATCGTGCAGGAGGCAGCCGATCAAAGATTCTCTCTCACATTGATGTTTCTATCTCTCTCTCCCTTCCTCTCTCTCTAAAAAACCCAAAAAACAAAAAATACCAAAAAAACAAAGAACAAACAAACTTCCCAAAAAACCTCATGGGTCAAATACTGGTAAATCTGATGACTATAAGAAGGAAAAGCCTTTGGTCCTGATCAGTTGGCTCAGTTGGCTGGAGCATCATCGATCCATGCACCAGAGGTTGCAGGTTTGATTCCCGGTTGGGGTGCATACGGGAGGCAACTGATTGATGTTTCGCTCTCACACTGATGTTTCTCTCTAAAATTAATAAATATATACTCAGGGGAGGAGTAAAAAAAAAAAAAGTGCCCTGCTGGTGTGGCTCAGTGGATTGAGCGTCGTCTCATGGACTGAGAGGTTCTGGTTTGATTCCCAGTCACAGCACATGCCAAGGTTTCAGGCTCAATCCCCAGTGAGGGGTGTGTGGGAGGCAGCCAATCAATATCTCTCTAAAAAAAATCAATAAAAACGTATTAAAAAAAAAAAGAAAGAAAAGAAAAAGCCTTTGAGCAAGCAAAGAAATGAGTTTTCTTCTCACAATACAAGCTTCTGATTTAGGTAGTTTGTAATTCTACCATGGCCCATTCAATTCAGAGCATGTTGTTTATATATTTTTTAAAGTTACAGTAAGTATTTTTATTCAGGGCCAACACTGATTGGCATATATATTCAGAAACAGGCAGATTTCACTGAGGCAGATTATAAGAACCACATACTATAAAAGAGAGTAGGAGGAGAACTGTTTTAAACCACCACTTCCCACTGGTTTCCGTCACTAGTGACTTTCCTATTTATGCTTTTGGCACTGCAGGAAAACGATTCTCTGGGCAAGTTCTATAATCAGTAACCATGCCTATTTATCTTTCATTTTGCTCTAAGATAATAAAGGGTGGGGGGAGGCGGGGGGCCCTGGTCGATTTTGCTCAGTGGTTAAGAGTGTCAGCCTGCGTGCGGTCCAGAGGGTCTCGTGTTGGATTCCCAGTCAAGGGCACGTACCTAGGTTGCAGGTTTGGTCCCTGGCCCTGGTCGGGGTCGTGTGGGAGGCAACCAATCGATGTGTCTCTCTCACATCGATGTTTCTTTCTCTCTTCCTCCCTCCCTTCCACTCTATCTAAAAATCAATGAAAAAATACCCCGGGTTGAGGATTAACAATAACAACAACAAAAAAGAAAACAAAGGGGAAAACGGTGCCTATCTAGCACCACTACCCCCCAACATCTTTTTGGTGACAAATGCCCACACTCCAAGAGTATATCTACCTCTTCATCAAAACTTTGGCTACAAGCTCCAAATATTCTCTTTCCAAAGCACTTCTAGTTCTTTTACATTTATTATCAACTCATATTCCCCACCTTAAAAAGTATCTTTATTTCCTCCTCCATAATTTGGTTATGTCTACTTGACAGTCTCTCTGTTCTCTCTCCCAGAAGAACCCATCAAATTACTTTCCTCATAACTTGTGTTTTTAACCTTTTAATTACCAGCCTCCCACGAGTTTCTGATCTATATCACATAATCTGATGCCCAAAATGCCAGGATATCAGGAATCTCAAAAAAGCTTGAGAACGGTGAATGTAAGTGGAGAAACAAGGACTTTAGACATTTTAAAGGTACTAGAGCAGCACTTCAAAAGTTTTATAGCAGTGAGGGCTTCCAGGAAAGAGGCATTTTCTAATTAATGTGGTACTTAGCAACAAGAGAACTCATTCCAAAAAAGGGCACCAAGTCTGGCCAGTGTGGCTCAGTGGTTGAGCATCGACCCATGCACCAAGAGGTCGCTGGTTCAATTCCCGGTCAGGACACATGCCCAGGTTGTGAGCCCAATCCCCAGTGGGGGGCATGCAGGAGGTGGACAATGGATGTTCTCTTTCATCAATGTTTCTCTCTCTCTCTCTCCCTCTCACTTCCTTTCTAAAATCAATAAAGGAAAAAAAAAAGGGCACCAAGAGTATAGAAAAGTGCCAGGCTCTTTAAGGGCATTTAGAAGTGAAAACTGAGGTGGTATAGATGGGTAGTGTGGTAACATAAAGGTCTTATGTGAAATGCAAGTGATTATCTACTATCATCTTTGAATATAAAGCAGTCATATTTCACAATGTGCCACTCGTTCAAACATTTATTAATGTTTACTATGTCTTTACCATTTGAGATATAAAGAATAAAGAAAAGCCCTGGCTGGTTTGGCTCAGCAGTTAGAGCGTTGGCCCGTGGACCAGAGAGTCCCGGGTCTGGTTCCCGCTAAGGGCACGTACCTTGGTTGCAGTTTGTCCACGGCCCCGGGTGGGGTCATGTGGGTGGCAACCATTTGATGTGTCTCTCTGGCATCCATGTTTCTCTCCCCCTGCCCCCCCTGCGGCTCTATCTGAAGATAAACGCAAAAATGTCCTTGGGTGAGGATAAAAAAAGAATAAAGAAAAGATAATTCTGTCCTCCAAGGGATAATACTGGTGGTACTTACACAAGGCCATGGATCCTCTTTCTGAAAAACGTACGTGCAACATATTGACATACAATTTCAGGTGTTTCAGGACACTATGAAAAGTATGCCTGGACTTACGCTCTAGAATAATTCTGAGAAGCTGGGAAAAGCAGAGGCAGTGGATACAGTGCTTCAGAACATGGACTTGGGAACCAGACTTGACAACCTGATTTCAAATTTTGACTCTGTCATTCACTAGCTGTGTGACTTTGGGCAAGTAATACTCAGCTCAGTTTCCTGTCTGTAGAATGAAGATAACAGTACTAAATGCAAGGGTTATTATAGGATAATGACTTAATATTTGCAAAGCACATAGAATAGTGCCTAGCTTAAAATAAGCACTAAAGCAAGTGTTTAAGAAAAAATTCCCTCTTCCTCCACTGTCTTGTTTTACCTTTTTTACTCAGAATTTTTCGTAATTAAGGATAACTATATTAGACTTACCTGAGATCTTACACATGCTCAAATGTAGTACTACTACTATGCTAAGAGATCAGAAGAGACAAAGAGGCTTATTAGCAAACTGTTAGCTTAACGTTTCTTCTTGCTACTGTGCCCTTGGTAAAATATCATCTTTTGGCAGGATCAACTGCACACAGGTCACTCTTTGGGAGGAAGAGTTTCAGCTTTTTTCCACTAGCTTATCAAAATCTGCATTTTGCAGCTCTCAAACTTTTACTCTGGGCTAGAACTGCATTAATTTCAAGAATATATGGTTCTCTTGGATCTGGTCTACCTCTCCAGCCCATTTCCTTAACTTCAATCATATCAAAATTACTTCTTGTTCCCGAAACATTGCAACTCATAGCTCTGTACCTTTTTACATGTTGTTCTTTCTATTTAATATAGTTTTCTCCTGAAGCTTTAGATGTCTGGAAAATATCTATGCAATCTTTTTTAATTTAATTTTTATTTATTGATTTTAGAGAGAAAGGAAGGGAGAAAGAGAGGGAAAAGGAAAGGGGGAGAGAGAGAAACATCGATTTGTTGTTTTACTTATTCACGAATTCATTAGTTAATTCTTGTATGTGCCCTGACCAGGGATCAAACCCACAATCTTGGTGTATTGGGATAGCGCTCTAAGCAAATGAACTACCCCCAGCCAGGGCCCTATGTAATCTTGCTTCAGCTCAAGTTTGAGATTTCTCAGGATAGCGCTTATCCTTCCCCATATAGCACCCAGTGCATACACTTCCACTAGAGCATACAATATCCATTTACATCTGCCTCACCCTTAACACAATGAGCTCCTCGAATATAGGGGCTCTCATTTTTCACTAGCATACTAGTGGCTCAATGAATATTTGTTGCATGAAATTAAGGGGAAGATGTTGAGCAAGTGGAATGAAATACTCGTTTCTCATCCTTTTTTTCTACCTCTACATAATTCATCTATATAACATAATTCCATCAGTAACATCGCTCTCATTACACAAACTGATACTCAGTGAGGCAGGGATGGGGGATGGGATGATATGTGGACTCTTTTAGTTTCAAATCACCGAGCTAAAATAACACCTATATATTAAGGAAGAATAACATAGGTAGTAGATCACACCCCAAAGAATACTAGATTCTTCAAGGATGTGCCTCCTCAGGAGTTAAGGCATAAAAGAATCAAGGGAACACAGTCTGAAGCCAGGTCGATTCCAATCCAGATGACAGTTACTTTTACATAGAAGTGAGTCAACCTTAAAGAGTATGATATTGATTGCTTCGGAAGTAGGAGGGAGGCCCTCTTTTTTTTTTTTTAATTAACTATCCCAATAGGTACAGAATAGGAAAACATAATCCAGACAAGACGGAGAACTATTTTCCAAGAGCTTTAACATTCATGCCTATGGGAAATCAATTATCAAATATATATCCAGCTGCCTACTCAGTATCTTTACTTGGATAATATCTCAAATGAACATGTCCAAAACAAATTCCTGATCTCTCCTCATCCTTAAAAGAACCTGCTGTCCTTCCAAACTCAGTAAATGGAATACTGCAAAGCCTTTTCATGGTCTCCCTGCTTCTGCACTTGTCTCCCCAACCCCCAACACCTAGCTTCCCAAGTCTATTCTTGACACAGCAGCCAGACTGAACTTAAAATGTAGGTCAGCTCAAAAATACTTCTCTGCTCAAACCTTCAGTGACTTCCCATCTCACTCAGAATAAAAACCAAAGTTACAATTGCCCATAATCTGATGCCTATTACCTCACTGATGGCATGTGCTACGACTGTCCTCCTGCTCGCTCCATGTCAGTCACAGGAGCCTGTTCTGCTCCTTGCACATACCAGGCACACTCCTCTCTCATGGCTTTCTGCATTTGCTGTTTCCTTGTCTGGAATTGTCTTCCTTCAGTAATAAGCATGGCCCACTCCCAGCCTCCTTTAGGTCTTTACTTTTATCAAACATTATCTTTTCAGGTAGTTCTTCCAGGATCAATATATTTATAAAAATTTCCACCCAATCTCCAATCCCAGGACTCCCTGCTTCAATCTCTGCTTTATTTTTCTCCAGTGCCTTCATCTGACATATTATTTTACTTATCTGTTGGTTTACTGCCTGTCCTCATGCCACGTGACCCACCTCCAGTAGACTATAAGTTCCATAAGAAAGAAATTGTTGTCTCTTGTTCACTCTGTATTGTTTCTAGAATAGTAACTGGCACAGAGTTAAGAATGCAATAAAAATGATTGTAAAATATACTATGCAAAGTTCCTAACAACCATTTAGGTTTAGTCAAGATATGACCTTGGTCTCAAGATTCCAAAAGAACAGTACTTCTCGAGTTTTTTTAGTCTATTTCCCTTAACAGAAGAGGAAAGTATGGACATACATGCTGGCGTAAGGGGAGGAAGAAGGATTAGAAGTATACCAAATAGCCCATCATAAAAACAAAATTTCTTTGAAGTTGCATGCTATTCCATAATGAATCTATACATTTTAATATAAAAATGTATTTCTCCCTTTACCTTTGAGTAAAACTGATGCTCTAAAAAATCTGTCACGTGTGTTTTTAAAAACTGTGAGTCAGCTCGGCTAGTGTGGCTCAGCGGTTAAGCGTTGACCCATGCACCAAGAGGTCGCCAGTTCGATTCCCAGTCAGGGCACATGCCCAGGTTGTGGGCCCAATCCCCAGTGGGGGCATGCAGGAGGCAGCCAATCGATGTTCTTTCTCATTGATGTTTCTCTCTCTCTATCCCTTCCTCTCTCTCTAAAATCAATAAAGAAAAATACTGTATTAAAAAAAAACAAAAAACTGCCCTGGCCAGTTTGGCTCAGCGGTTAGAGCGTCGGCCTGCGGTCCAGAGAGACCCGGGTTCGGTTCCCGCTAAGGGCATGTACTTCGGTTGCAGTTTGTCCCCGGCCCTGGTTGGTCATGTGGGTGGCAGCCACTCGATGTGTCACTTTCACGTCGATGTTTCTCTCTCTCTCTCCCTCCCACTCTATCTGAACAAAAAATGAAAAAAAATGTCCTCGGGTGAGGATTAAAATAAATAAATAAATAAAAACAAAAAACCCGTGGGTCAGCCCGGCCAGTGTGGCTCACTGGACAGAGCAACGTTCCATGGGCTGAGAGGTCCCGGTTCGATTTCCGGTCAAGGCACATGTACGGGTTGTGAGCTTGATCCCCAGTGAGGGGAATGCAGGAAGGCAGTCGATTGCTGTTTCTCTTTCATTGATGTTTCTATCTTTCTCTCCCTTCATTTCTCTCTAAAAAAATCAATAAACATAAGTAAATAAATAAAAAATAAAAACTGTGGGTCATCTTCTGGTGTGGATTGGAGCATTGTCCCGTACACCAAAAAGGTTGCGGGTTTGGCCCTGGCCGGTTTCGCTCAGTGGTTAGAACATCGACTCTCAGACCAGAGAGTTGCCGGTTTGATTCCCGGCCCTGGTTGGAGTCGTGGGGGAGGTGACTGATCAGTGTCTTTTTCACATCTCACATCGATGTCTCTCTCTCTCTCTCCCCCACTCTAATCCCATTCTATCTGAAAATTAATGGAAAAATATCCTCGGGTGAGGATTAAAAAATAAATGGTTGTGGGTTCAATTCTGGGTCAGGGCATATAGGTAGCAGGTTTGATCTTCAGTCAGGATGTGTATGGGAGGCAAACGATCGATGTTTCTTTTTCTCTCTCTCCCCTTTCCTCTCTCTAAAATCAATAAGCATATCCGCAGGCAAGGATAAAAACAAAAACAAAAACAAACTGTAGGTCACAACCAAATGGTCATTCTTAAAATTAATTTAGTGGGCTGGAACTGGTATAAAAAATAGAACAGAAAATATCATAGTGCATCTCTTGTTGAGTAAATAATGTTTCCTGAAAGTGTTTCAGTTTTATGTATGTGTTACGTGTGTGTACATACATACTATGTAAAATACATTTCTTGCCCTGGCCAGTTTGGCTCAGTGGTTAAGACTGCTGGCCTGAGGACTGAAGGGTCGCAGGTTTGATTCCCAGTCAAGGGCACATAGCTGGGTTGCAGGTTAGACTGTGGGCTCTGGTCGGGTCTGTAGGAGGCAGCCAGTCAACGTGTCTCTCTCATATCGATGTTTTTCTCTCTCTCTCTCTCCCTCCTCCCTCCCTTCAACTCTGTCTAACAATCAAGGAAAAATATCCTCAGGTGAGGATTGACAAACAAACAAACAAACAAAAATATATTTCTTACTGTAAGTTGTAGTAAAAAAAAGTATAAAAACCATTATACTCATACACCAAAGTAAAAGCAAGCAGTGAAGAAATGGGTTTGATGAGCTGGGAACAGAATGTACACCTGAGCTTCTGCTTTAAGGATGCCTAAAGCAGATCACAGATGATACCAAGGAGCAGATTACCTAATCCTCTGTTCCTCTGGTCTGTCACGTGCAATATGTGGCCATAACCATATTAACTTGCCTCTCAGGGACATCAATAGGAAGAGCAAATAGAAATGATTCTGAGGCACTTGGAAAACACAAAAGGAGGCTATAAATGCTTAATAATAATAATAATTTTTAAAAGTTGCTTTCAGTGGCTGCTGGGGAAAGAGTAGCCTGTCAACTTCAGTCAGTAACCAGCAATTAGTTTCTTTCCACAGTATAGGAAGCCTGCGGCAGTAGCTGCAGCCTCTTTATGGTGGCACAGCTGGAGATGAACAGGCTAAATTAATATTCTAACCTTGTTCCAGTGTACTCAAAAGTACTATAAAAAGGTACTAGATGAACTCAGTCTGAACTCTGGCAAATATAGCCTCTCACCACACTTCTCACCACAGATAACCACAGGAGGCACTGCCACAAGAAAAACCAAGGCAAGTGGCACACAGCTCACCTTTGAGAGTATATCATTTACTCTTCCATGACGTCACTTGTGACCTTTCCAAGTCTCTGAAGAATATTTTTTTCTTTTATTTCTGCTCTCTACTTATTTGCAGGTTGGTCCAAGCTAAGACCAGGCAGTGATGCTGACCATCTCCATTTCTCTAAGAAATGATGATTCAGATGGGTTTCAAGCTCCATACCACTTAGTCAATAGATCCTAGGGGAATGGCACTGACTCCAACTGTGTGATATATGTCATCTGAGACTCAAGCAGAAGTGGCTCTTTCTGCTAGCTGCTGGAGTTAAATCTACCGGTAGTTCTGCGTTTCTAGTCAATGCCCAAAATACCTACCTACCATCTTTAGGTTAAATATGGTCTTCCATTTCAAACCCATCTAAAGACCACTGAGGGAACGCCTGTGCTGCCTCCAGCTTGCCAAGCTCCAGTTGAAGGAGAAGGGGGGTAAATAAAGAGGTCTCTATACCATGGCTCGTACAAAGCAGACTGCCCGCAAAAACACCGGTGGTAAAGCACCGAGGAAACAACTGGCTACCAAAGCGGCTCGCAAGAGTGCACCCTCTACTGGAGGGGTGAAGAAACCTCATCGTTACAGGCCTGGTACTGTGGCACTTCGTGAAATTAGACGTTGTCAGAAGTCCATTAGACGTTATCAGAAGTCCACTGAACTTCTGATTTGCAAACTTCCCTTCCAGCGTCTGGTGCGAGAAATTGCTCAGGACTTCAAAATAGATCTGCGCTTCCAGGGTGCAGCTATTGGTGCTTTGCAGGAGGCAAGTGAGGCCTTTCTGAAGACACCAACCTGTGTGCTAGCCATGGCAAATGTGTAACAATTATGCCAAAAGACATCCAACTAGCACGCCGCATACGTGAAGAACGTGCTTAAGAATCCACTAGGATGGGAAACATTTCATTCTTTAAAAAAAAAATTCTCTTCTTCCTGTTATTGGTAGTTCTGAACATTAGATATTTTTTTTCCATGGGGTCAAAAGGTATCTAAGTATATGATTGCAAGTTGAAAATAGGGGGCAGTAATCAGGTATCGGCAGTTTTTCCATTTTCATTTGTGTGTGAATTTTTAAAATATAAATGCGGGGACATAAGGCATTAATGCAAGTCAAAATGTTTCGGTGAACAAGTTTCAGCAGTTCAACTTTATAACAATATAAATAAACCTGTTAAATTTTTCTGGAAAAAAATAAAATAAAGACCACTGAGGAAGCCAGTGTGGCGTAAGGGGAGGAGTAGCAGATGAAATCAATGAGGTAAGGCATGGCTAGATCCCACAGGGCTCTGTAGACCATTGTGAGGATTTTGGATTTTCTGCTTAGAAAAATATCAATACAAACTATTCCAGATTGGCGATGTAAACTTGAGTATAACAGAGCGGCGGTATAGTCAAGAATTACGCAGCTGTCACAAACTCTGATAGGATCATACCTATGTGGAGAGGGTTACTGGGAGCTGTGTGCCTCACAAGGAACCCAGTCAAGGGAAAATAATGCTAAGATATACTACATCTGTTCCTGCTCCAGGTAGTTTACTAGTTTTTAAGAAGTTTTATGTGTTTGGAAAACTAAATCAGAAAGTTACAGCAAACGTACACGTGATCTCTTTCTGTCAATCTAGAGCCCACTTGCCAGGCTATACTAACCAATCTGGTTACTATCCAGAAACCTTTATTACAAGCCTCAAGTTATCTCTTCCTCCAGCAGCATACAACAAAATCACTCTATAGCTTCAGTTCCTAGAAATAAGCAATATTTTCACAGACCTTTCAGCCTGCCTGACAGATAAAAGTTCCCCAAAACATAAGGTCTTAGCTTAAACAGGTTCTGCCAGACCTGTATGGGCCCTAAATCTAAAAGCATCAATCTCTCTCTTTTTCCCTTTAATGACAGCTTTGTGTACTTTGCTAGGACTGGCTGATATGCCCTTGGTTGCAGCTTTTGCACCTTAGAATAAATACTATTTACATTAACAATATGAATGCCTGGCCGGTGTGGCTCGGTGGCTTGAGCATCAACCTATGGACTGAGAGGTCCTGGGACCGGGTCAGGGCACATGCCCAGGTTGCGGACTCGATCCTCAGTAGGGGGCGTGCAGGAGGCAGCCGATTGATGTTTCTCTCTCTCTTTCCCTTCCTCTCTAAAAAAAAAAAAAATCAATAAAAATATATTTAAAAATTTTAAAGAAAAAAAACAATATGAAGAACTGTTTGCTGTGTAGGGCTTATTGTTAAACTTAAAAATACACTTAACATATACTGTACTGAATCACAAAAAGGTGAAGACAGAACTGGTAAATTATCAGTTAAAAGTGATTAGATATTCCACAGCCCAGTCTGGTATGTCTAGGGCCAGAAGACCCAATGGAAACTCAATAGAAAAACAGACCTCAGTAACAAGAATGAACTATTCATTTTTAAATCCTGGGGTAAAACTGATTTAGAACCTAATCTAGGTTTTAGGTAATAAGTATAAAGTCTCAGATTAGTTACCAGCAAGTCAGAAATCAAATAGGTTCATAGGTGTGCCTATGTACTGACTGGTATATTATCCAACCTTAACGTGGACAGAAGAAAGGCATGTGGCTGCCAAGATGACTGAGCACCTGGGCAGGATACTGTGCAAAGATATTATCTCTGGGTGGTTTTACTGGGAAAGCAGGTCATACACAGAAGAGACAGAAATTATTGTCAGGAGTACGGTGTGAACTATGGAACTGAGAAGCTCTGTGCTTTCACATTTGGAGTACCTGCCTTCCAAACTCCTTCAATGGTTCCTGGGAAGAAATGTCGCCACCAAACCAAGAAGCACCATTCATTTACACACTTTTCAAAAATGATTAAATAATATGTTCCTTAGTCTCCAAACTGTAACTGATACTAAATACATTTACCAGTTTTACTTCTAACTGGTTTTTCTTAAAATTAGAACAATCAACTAACATCTGTTTGCAGCATACACAAATTAATGTCCTTCCATAAATTTAGGCTTTCCTGAAGTGGAATATAAAGAAAAATGAATTCAGATTGAGTATATTTTCATTTTGAGGCCCCACGAGCCTTGATTCAGACAGAAACTTGCCTATAAAACCCCAGCTGTAAAACAAGGATATACAGCCCAGCTGGTGTGACCAAAAGGTTGCCGGTTTGATTCCGGTCAGGGCAAATGCCCAGGTTGTGGGCTTGATCCTCATTGAGGGTGTGCAGGAGGCAGCCAATCAATGTTTCTCTCTCATCGATGTTTCTATCTCTATCCCTCTCCTTGCCTCTCTCTCTAAAAATCAATACAAACAAATTTATAAAACCAAAAACCAAAACAAACAAACAGCCCTGGCCGGTTTGGCTCAGCGGCAGTGTCCGCCCATAGACCAATGAGTCGAAGGTTCAGTTCCGGCCAAGGACACATACCTCAGTTGTGGTTTGTTCCTGGCCCTGGTCGGGGTCGTGCGAGAGGCAACCAGTCGATGTGTCCAATGTGTCTCTCTAGTGTTGATGTCTCTCTCTCTCTCCCTTTCTCTCCCTCTCTCTCCTTTCCACTCTGTCTGAAGATAAATGGAAAGATATTCTTGGGTGAGGATTAAAAAACAAAAACACGGGGATGTGCAGATAGAATTTAAAGACATATTTTAATTCAACATAAATGACTTCCTAACAGAGTTTTAGGAATATGAAATGGGCCATTTTAGGGTAGTAAATCATTAGCATTCATGCAGACGTTGAGACGTCAATCACTGCTCATATAGGGTAAATTCCATCAGAAACAGGGTTTGAAACAGACAGCATTAAGTTACCTCTTCTAACCATGAGATTTTACATTTCTTTATGTTCGCGCACACACACACACACGGCTCAAATGTTTTCTCAAGTTTTACTATGCATGATCCCTATAAAAATTTTAAACAAAGCAAATTTTTTCCTATCTCACTGAATATAATGCTACAGCAAAATATGAGTGGTAATGCATATACACGAGGAAGGACATGGCTCTCAAGTGGGCTTCAATCCAGCTCTGGAAAATGCCAGTAAATTCCCTTCAATTCCAACCTATAACATATATTAAGGCTTTAGAAAGTCCCCTACTGCATAGAGATCACATGGTTAAATCTATTTTCCAATCATTTATCGAACCAGAAACACAAAACTGATCTCATTTTTCATCAACTCTTTTTTTTCCTTTATTGATTTAGAGAGAGAGGAAGGGAGAGGGAGATAGAAACATCGATGAGAGAGAACATCGATTGGCCACCTCCTGCATGCCCCCTACTTGGGATTTAGCCCACAACCTGGGCATGTGCCCTGACTGGGAATTGAACTGGCGACCTCTTGGTGCATGGGTCGACTGATGCTCAACCACTGAGCCACACCGGCTGGACTCATCATCAACTCTTAACTTACTATCATAATATAAAGATGGCTGGGATTTTTATAGATGAAAACCCAGAGATCACTGTTATTACTACTTTAGAACTTCTTTGTGAAATACATTATCATCTGCTTAAGATTCACAGCATGGACTTCTGTTACTTGGGCAGGCCCTTTTTTATGACGCACTAGCTCCCAAGGCTGAGTGTTTTGAAAACTGATTTCTGGGTTTTAGAAACAACTGTCTCTTGTCACTGAGGACAGATTTGTGCTCCATTAGACCACTTCTGCTTATCAGAATGCAGAATTTTTGTCTACTGCTTATGTGTGGTTATTCAAGCAGGGCAGCTGCTACTAACAAACACATTCATAAAAGAGTGTTCCAGAAGCAAGTTGAGTGCTAATTATATTAAGATAAAAGATATTGCCTAGTAGGATCTTGATATTTTGACAAAAAGGATAAGCAATCTTCTTAAAAAGGACAACCTAGTAAGAAAAGAATATCTCGTATGTTAGATACTCTATTTCTTAGATGAGATTAAAGGATATATTTAAGGTCCTGATGTGACACAAAAAATAGATAAAATTTGCAGTAGCAATCACAGAAAGTAATTTTCTCTTTTCTTGGGTAGGAAATGTTTTCATCTTTCATAACCAAGACTCCATTGCCTACATATCGCTAATAGAATATTCAGGTTCTGTCTTGTCTACAGGGGCTCTTTTCAGCACTGGACCTTACTTGTCTGACCTGGGGATCGCTCTCTCTCTCACTTAAAAATGTTTTTATTGATTTTTTAGAGAGAGAGGAAGAGGGAGAGAGATAGAAACAGCGATGTGAGAGAGATACATCGATCAGCTGCCTCCTACACACGCGCTACTGGGCATTGAGCCAGCAACCCAAGCATATTCCCCGACCAGGAATCGAATTGGGACCCCTCAGTCCGTGGGACCAAACAATCCACTGAGCCACACAGGCCAGACTGATCTGGGGATCTCTTATAGTTCCATAAGATCCACCCCGTCAAGGACTCTAACCTCTATTCAAGCAGCATCTAGTCCCATAAAAGCAATTGGAGCACAAAGGCCTCAATTGTGAATCTTGAAAGACCAAAGGAGGTTTTAATACTGAACTTGTTTGTCCTGCACAACAGTCAAGAAAAGTCGGCAGATGCCAAGCTGGTCTATTTCATTTGATGGAAGCTGCTGAAAAAGTCTTCCCTTTGGAAGCATTTACCAGTTTTTCTGGTACAACAGCTAGAGCTGTGGGCTTTTTGAGTGTGACTGGACATATGTAAGACATGAAATATCAGGGACAGGCACCATCTGCAACTGATTTTCTCACAGGCTGGGACTGCAATGTAGGAGTAGCAAGGGACAGAATTTTCTCAGGCCATACATTGGCAAAAAACCTCACAAAAAACCTTTTGGCTGACAAAGATCTTAAGGATATGAATAAATAAGACTGTAAGATTGTGTCCTCTGCAGCTAGCATCTTCAGCAAATTCTGCTCTTATCATTCAAAGTTTAGATAAATAGAACTGATGAAATAGTGCTTTGTTTTAGAAGAGACATTATTTCTTTTCCCTAATTAATATTTATTCTTTTATTGAACAACACTTCTGTGGGGTTTAAAGGTGATAGGTAGATAGAAAGAAACTATATATAGGAAAGGACCAATTCTTTTTTTTTTTTTTTTTAAATGTATTGGGTTTTGAGTGTACCGCTTAGTGGTTAGACAATCATATACTTTACATAGTGTTTCCCTCGATATTTCTAGTACCCAACTGGCACTATACATAGTTACCACAATATTACTGCTTATATTCGTCATGCTTTACTTACTTCCCCATGACTATTTTGTAGCTACAAATTTGTGCTTGTTAGTCCCTTCACCTCTTTCACCCAGTGCCCCAATCCTGCCCCCTCCCTGGCAACCAACCACCAGTTCTCTCTGTATCTATGAGTCTGTTTCAATTTTGTTTTGTTGTTTATTTTGTTCTTTAGATTCCATATATAAGTGAAATCATTTGTCTTTCTCTGACTTATTTCACTGAGCATAATACCCTCTAGGTGGAAAGGACCAATTTTTTATCCATAGATTCACCTCTCAGGCTCCTTATTGTAAAGTAATGTAGAAGGAAGAAAGGAAGAAATTTTTACAAAGGTGCTATCAGACTTTCAGGTAAAAATAGTAGACTGATAATCACATTAAAAGTTTCTTTCCCCTGGGAAAAAATTTTGCCATAATTAAAAGAAAAAATTTAAAGGCATACATTCATAGAGATAGGGGAGAAAAAATTACAACAGTAACGGAATGTTGATAACCGTAAAACAGATGGATTAGCAGTAACACCACAGAATTTTCAAAGGCTTAAGACTGACAGCATCTCTGAAACTGTATGAGGGGAGGGGATATTAAAGGAAAGAGGATTAAGATGCTGTCAGAATACTAGATCTCTACCACCATTCTGAGTTACACCTTAGCCCTTCAGCCCCCACATAAAACTAAAGAAGCTTCTTTTAGAGATGATAAAATAGATGGTACTTTTAAAGGGATGCCAGGCATGGCTGAGGGTGGTTAAGTGAATTTATGCATACTGAATGCTAGATTCTTCAGTCCTTTTTCCCAACTTAGCTCCTAGAAGACTGGCAGAGGCCTTTAGTAGAGAGGAGAGTCAAAGATAATTTTTGGAAGAATTAAGCCAACCCAAAAAGAAAGTACTGGCATAGAGGATTCCAGCTGCCTTCAGTGATGGGTTAACTGAGGCTCCTGTCTTGGGCCTCATGGTTTAGAGGGCCATACTCTGATCCTTCTCTGGCCTCCCTGAAACCCATGAATAAAAGAATCCACAAGACCAAAGAGACTGTCCAGCAGGAACACACAGAATTTCCTAGATAGACAGTCACAACACTGTTTCCACGGTTCTTGCCTCCTTTGTCAAATATTAATTGACCTGCCATGACCGGTTTGGCTCAGCAGTTAGAGCATCAGCCCGAGGACTGAAAGGTCTCAGGTTTGATTCCCAGTAAAGGGCACGTTCCTGGGTTACAAGTTTGATCCCCAGACCAGGTTGGGGTCATGCAGGAGGCAACAAATTGATGTGTCTCTCTCACAGAGAGATGTTTTTCTCTCTCTCCTTCCCTCCTTCCCTCTCTCCCTTCCACTCTGTCTAAAAAGCAACAGAAGAATATCCTCGGGTGAGGAAAAAAATAATTTTATTTAATTTTAATTAATTTCAATTTATATAGCCACATGTGGCTAGTGGCTATCATATTGTACAGTGTTGCTAAAGGGACTTATGAGCTATCAACCCATCATAATATGTATGTGAACTTTATTGATTAAAAAAAGAACAGTAATAGTAAAAAAAAAAAAAGTTTATGATACTGAGATAAACTTGAACACTGGATATTTGATGTTCTTATTAATTGTTTATTGTACAATAGTTACTGTGGTTATGTTTTTAGAAAGAGACCTTCTATTTTAAAGATATATATTTACAAATGAAATGATATAAATGTCAGAGATTTGCTTCAAAATAATATGGTGTAGGGCTGTGGATAGGGGTACAGACGAAACAGTATTAACTATAGATTGATAATTATTGAGGCAGGATGATGGGTATACAGGGACTCACTACACTATCTTGTTTACTTCTGTAATGTTGCAAAAGGAGAAAGAGATGAAAAGTAGGAGAGGAAAAAAAGGGACTGGTCTAGGAGGGTCAACGTCCAAATAGCAAGACTTCCAATATAAGAAAGAGAAAAATGAAGGGAGATCTACAAAAAAGTTTTTAAAAAATTTCCAGAATTGAAGGATACACGTTTCCACTTTTGAAAGGGTCCAAAGAGCACCTAGCACAATGGATGAAAAGAGACTCACACTGAGAAACACCACTGTGAAATTTCAGAACACAGGATAAAGGAAGAATCATATAAGCTTTCATTGAGGAATAGTACAGCACAAAAAAGAATCAGAATGGCTTCAGACTAGAATGTTACACAGATACCATGAAAAAAGTATGAAGATAAAGAAGACATTTTAAAACATGTGAGGTCTCAAAACATTTATTCTCTACATACCTATTCTCAGGAAGCAATCGGAGGAGGTTTTTCATCAAAATGAGAGAGTAAACAAAGAAAAGAAAAATATAGTTGGAGCCCGAACATAGAAGAGAGATGCTGGGAATGAATCCCCAGAGTGATCATGAAGAGATATCCCAGAATGACAACTGTTTCAGGTGTTGAAGGAAATCAGTCTAGACTGGAGCTGATCAAAAGACTACAGAGGAGACTCCAAGACGGTGAAACTGACAGACTATTTTGAAGGGTCTGACCTCACTGGAATTTGGGGTTTCATATAGTTAAAAACACAGAATATTAAGCAAACAAAGAAAAAAGGTATTAACTACTAAATATTAAATTACTTACAAAAAGTTTTATGAAGAAAAAAATCATAGCTCTGCTTTTAAGGGTATATAAGAAAGTGAAGGGATTAGCCAAAGAACATATGCATAACCCATAGACACCAGTGTGGTGATGGCCAGAGGGTAGGGGCTGGGTGGAGGTGGGCAAAAGGCAGAGGAAAATGGGGATATCTGTAATAGTGTCAACAATAAAAATAAAGTAAAAAAAATATGTATACACAGTCATAATAATGTAAATACTGAACACCAATTAAAGCAAATTCTAAGATAGCTCTATCAGGAAAAGAAGATAGGAAATACCCATGTAGATGAAGGCAATGAGTAGGGAGATGTAGAGGAATACCTAAGATGAAAAAAGTCCAGCTCTGGGGGCCAGGGAGCTCAGTTGGTTAGAGAGCTGTACCGATGTGCCAAGGTTGTGCCTGGTCTGGGCACATACAAGAATCAACCAATGAATGCATGAATAAGTGGAACAAATCAATATCTGTTTCACTTTCTCTTCCCCCTCCTCTAAAATCAATCAATAAAATTTTTTAAAAAAACTCCAGAAGTCGCAATATAAGCATAGTATTTAGAGACAAAGAGGTAAATAAAAAGAGTACTACCTAAAAGAGGCAAGAGAGACTGACTCTATAGAAGGAAAAACTGGGGACCATGTTGGGGAGAGAAGGCTGGGGACTGGGTTTTTCCTAACTAACTCCAAGATTAGTTGACTCTTTAAACGTTTTTTATAACCCTGATAAAATTAAAACTTGAAAGAATGGTGCTATCAGTGTTCTCACAAGAGTTTATAGCCCAGATGAAAAAGGTGAAGGGGTTAAGTACAAATTGGCAATTACAAAACAGCCATGGGAATATAAAGTCAATAATATTGTAATAACTATGTATGGTGCCAGGTGGGTACTAGACTAATCAGGGATCACTTCTTAAGTTATATATAAAAGGCTAACCACTATGTTGTCCACCTAAACCTAATATAATGTCGATTATCAACTGTAATTGAAAAATAAAAATAATACAGCTGCCCTGGCTGGTTTGGCTCAGCGGTTGGAGCGTCGGCCTGCGGACCAGAGAGTCCCGGGTTCAGTTCCCTCTAGGGGCACGTACCAAAAAAAAAAAAAAAAAAAAATACAGCTAGTGAAAAAGGAAGCCAAACAGTTATGCAAAGACCAGGATGAACATACGTTAAGTCATAATTCAACTGTCTTTTTGCAGACAGCAACTTGAAGAAGCAATCACTTGCCAGGTGTCAAGTTTGAATAAGTATACTGGGAAAACGTTTCTAAGCAACTAACACAAATAAAATAAAAAACAAAAATATCGGAGCCAGAGAAAACTCTATAAAGTTAGAGATAAAAAAAAAAGGTTTATGTTTCATTGAAATAGAAGGAATTGTCTTTTTTAGGTAATATGATTATATGACATAAAGTCAAAAGAAGCTCCCAATGGGGCAAACTAAACTTTTCTTTGTGTACTATTTATAACTTGGATTCACAGAGGCTTTTTTTTTTTTTTTTTTTTTTAAAAACAACCAACATCAGTACAGTAGAAAAAACTTTCTAGGTTCCAATCTCTACTAGGTATTTAATTTGAGTCTCTATGGTATAATCTATTTTACATTTTAAGAGGAAACAGTGTCTTTTTAACCTTTCAATAGTGTTTCCAACAGACTATAAGCCAATTAGTCTGATGAGCATTTTATTTATTTAAAAATATTTTTTATTGATTTTTTAGAGAGAGGAAGGGAGACAGAAATATCAATAGGCTGCCTCCTGCACGCCTCCTACTGGGGATCGAGTCTGCAACCTGGGCATGTGCCCTGACCAGGGATCAAACCAGGACCTCTCAGTCCATGGGACGATGTTCAATCCACTGAGCCACACCAGCCAGCTCTGATGAGCATTTTAAAGAACAGTGTTTGCACTAAGTGTTATATCACAGTTCTGGAAGCTGGGTCTGATTTACTTGTCCTATATATTGATATCAAATTAGCTAAAATAACTAAAACACACTGCATTAAAAATTTCATTTTCTCAACCCCCAGGTATTTTCCCCCTGATTTTATAGTCTGGAATACTAGAAAAGTGCTAATTTTTCTTACATGAGCTCTTAAATTTAAATATTATGCAAATATAATGTTTAAATGCCAATCTTTTTGCTTTTTAATCCTCACTTGAGGATATTTTTCCATTGATTTCTAGATAGAGTGGAAGGAAGGAGGGAGGGAGAGAGAGGGAAACATGGATGTGAGAGAGACACATCAACTGGTTGCCTCCTGCAGGACCCTGACTGGGGCCTGGGATCAAACCTGTAACTTAGGTACGTGCCCTTGACTGGGAATCAAACTCGAGACCCCTTTAGTCTGAGGACAGACACTCTAACAGCTGAGCCAAACCAGCCAGGGCAAATGCCAATCAATCTTGATCTGGCTCTATCTAGATCTAAGATTTTATTCTTTTTGTTCATACTGGGGCAAGGGCAGAATGGAAGCTGAAATCTAAAGTAACCCACCCACCTTAAGCTAGCCATTAGTTTCAACTTCCGTCAGCAGACATTAAATAGAGCTGCTTATGGTAGGAAGCGGGGGGGGGGGGGGGGGATTTCTGTCTTCTCAAGTTTTTGCTTATCTTCTCCACTGGGAAATGCCAATTAAAGATAAAATAGCCATAATTATGACATCCCTGAGAGAAGAGAATCCATGAGAAAAATATGGAGAATCAATAGTTGACTACAGATAGAAGGGTTTTTCCTAGAGAAGTTGAGATGCTTTATTACATTCTGTTTAGATGGAAAATGTTTAAGTTTGCTTTTTATAATGGCAGGTTTGTAAAAATGAAAACTTTTGAGGGAGGGGTTTGGACTGACTCAATGTCTATTATGAAGGTTTCTATTTGGGATGTTCATTTCACTGAATGTGAAATGGAAACACAAAAAGAAATTAAACTGATATTCATTTATTTACTGTTTCTTTTTTAAGAGCAGAAAATTTGCCCTGGTTTCTGTGACCCAAATTCCATTTCCTATTTCTAAAGTAAAGCATTCTTGCACTCATGCTGACTGTCCTCAAATATTAGGCTTGAGGCTCTCTGGGCCAACAGGAGGTTAGATTTCAATAAAAAGAAAGCAGATGTAGATTTGGGTTAGTTAGTTAGTTACTTTAGGATTCTGTGCTGGAAAAGCCCAATAACACTTTACTCGCATCATAGTAACAGCCAATTCCATCTGCACAGTAATCCTTGTTTTGTTCTTCTAGTCTGAGCCAAGTTATATTGTGACTCACTCATCTTCACTCTAAATCATTATACCCCTTGCTGAAAAAGAGGCAGTCAATAATTGCAGCAACAAGGTAGTTAGTGAACTGGCAAACAGACTTGTTTTGTTGGTATTTAAACTACTGCGAAATGTTAGTTTTAACTTCAAGTAATTTTACTGTTGATGTGTCACCACCAGTACTAGTACCTCACACTGGTATGTCCAGAGAGTAAGCAATGGAATCCCAACCGTCTTGACGGGAAAGTGGAAGGCTGATATTTTTCTTTAATCATTCTAAACATATTTTATAGTTTCATTCAGACTATTCTATCATTTCAAATTCTTGGTAGGATGGGAATACCAACCCTCTTTGCTGGGTCTTCAGACTGTCCTTCACAGCGCATGTTTTTCGCTGGCCTATAAGTGACAGCGACCCAAGATGGCAGCCACCATGGGCTCAGACAATTTATAAAAACCGAATATACAGCCTCAAAATAGAATATAGACTTAAATACCCAGAAGCACCCTCTTTTGTAAGATTTGTAACAAAAATTAATATGAATGGAGTTAACAGTTCTAATGGAGTGGTGGACCCTAGAGCCATATCAATGCTAGCAAAATGGCAGAATTCATATAGCATCAAAGCTGTCCCATAGTGTAGTTTCAGCACCTGATCATGTCTAAAGAAAATATGAAACTCCTTCAGCCACTTAAAGGAGTGTTATAGCAATTAATCAAAAAGAAAACCACAAGCCTTTCCCCTCCCTCCAGTCAACTGAAGCAGCCTTCAGTTTCCACAGTAGTAAATTTTCTAGATATGTCTGGTAGACCTCAAAGTACTGGAAAGGAAGCTCCCATTCAAAGGCAATTTATCTTGTAATACTGTAAATGATACTAATTTTTTGTCCATTTGAAATAAGTTGTGCTATAACAACAATACCAAGACAACAAAAAACACACAAAACAAAAACAAAACCACATACCCAACTTCCAGGGTTTATATCTGTATTTATCTTTTTTTTTTTAATTAATCCTCACCCAAGGACATTTTTCCATTTTTTTTGTTGTTCAGACAGAGTGGCAGGGAGAGAGAGGAAGAGAGAGAGAGAAACATCGATGTGAAAGGGACACATCGAGTGGCTGCCTCCCACACGACCCAACCAGGGGCCGGGGACAAACCGCAACTGAGGTACGTGCCCTTAGTGGGAACCAAACCTGGGTCTCTCTGGACCGCAGGCCGATGCACTAACCGCTGAGCCAAACCGGCCAGGGCTATATCTGTATTAATATCCCTTTCAGGGCTGCTACAGTTTCTGCTCACAAGCTTACTATTCTGTCTTCATGCTGTTTGAACCCTAGAAGGCTGTATTTCAAAGAGAAACTCAAAATAGATGAAAAACTGAATAAAACTCTAAACTAGGACTTAAACATTCTAAAGAATACAGTATTTTCAAGATTTAGAGGCTCTTGTAGACCTCATAAAGTTCTTAGCTCCTCTAAGATTCTGCTACACTTATCATATATATGTGTTAACAACGGGTATTTAAATCCAGATAACCTAACTATACGTGTGTGTGTGCTTTTTGTTGTTGTTGTTTAAATTGATTTTAGAGAGAGGAAGGGACAGGGAGAGATAGAAACATCGATGAGAGAGAAACACTGACCAGCTGTCTCCTTCATGTTCCCTACTGGGGATCAAGCCCGCAACCCGGGCATGTGCCCTGACTGGGAATCGAACCTGCGACCTCAGTGCATGGGACAACGCTCAATCCACTGAGCCACACCGGCTGGGAAATATGGTTGTGTGTTTAAAGATAGCCTCCACATGACTCTTTACTGAAATCTATTTTTATATAAGTGACATTCAAACTCGCTATGTAAGTCTTAATAAAACATTTGTAAAAAAGATCTTAAACAGTTTCTAAATATTTGGGTAAAAGAATATATAACCTTCCATGTCAATGCATGACTTCTAAAAAAATAAAAAAATAAAATTCTTCTCCATAGAGTTATTGCAAATCCTTTTCCATGACCAAATCTAATATACAGAAGGGAGGGGTTGTGTTATATATAAATAATATAAAATTATGAAGATATCAACTTGTGCTCCAAGTAAAGTAAAACTCTAACCTGTAGGTTATTCAGAGGCTCCATCTTCATGACTGGGCCCAAGGTGTTGAGAGGCAGGGAGACATCAATGCTCTGATTTGGCATCAGTGGTGTATGGATGGCCAGAGGAGTACTGGGGATGACACCAAAGCTAGGAGAGAGGATGAAGAAATTCTAGAAGTTAATTAGGAGGCAAAATTTATCCTCATCCTTAGGTTTCAATGGCTTTTTAATCTTTGAAGGAAACGTAACTTTTTTATAATATTAAAAGAAGGAATAGTAAGACACAAGATGCTCAATTCTAAGTTACTATAACACTGTTTTCCATTAAATGAATTTGAGGAAGGAGAAACAGCCATAAGCACAGAACTGCTTTGCTAGTGCTGATTCTGAGTTTCTTATGTTTATTACACTATTAGGGACAGATATAAGTATCTTTTAAAAATACATCTTTCTTTAGATAATCCTTGAGAGAAAAAAAAGACTGAATAATAACTCCCTATAAAGTACAAAAAATTTATATTATTTCATTAGCTTGGTAACCTGCCTGATCAGTCCAGAGAATTTACTGGTAATTCTATAGCAAAATTGATTGGCTTAAACATTCCAAATGACCAGGACAAGTTGTAGTTTCAAATCTAGCCACAGTACCCATCAGTTTGACTTGTTAGAGAAGCCTGCCTAATGAGAATATTAAAGAATAGTAAAGAGATGGGAAAAGCACGAGCCTGAAGTTATATTAAAATACATGAGGGAGGGCAGCATCAGAGAAACTTAAGAATAAATTTCAGAGATGGAGTGGGAAGGAAAAAGTAGACCTTCAGGTATAACAAATAAACAAATAAATGATGAAAGTCAGAGTTTATATAGGACCTGGCCGGTGTGGTTCAGTGGATTGAGCATCATCCCATGGACTGAGAGGTCCCGGTTCGATTCTCGGTCAGGGCACACACATCTAGGTTGTAGGCTCGATCTCCAATAGGGGGTGTGCAGGAGGCATCCAATCAATGTTTCTCTCTGACATGATGTTTCCATCTCTTTCTCCCTTCCTCTCTCTCTAAAAAACCAATTACAGCCCGGCTGGTGTGGCTCAGTGGTTGAGCATCAATCCATACACCAAGAGGTCGCCAGTTCGATTCCCGGTCAGGGCACACGCCCAGGTTGTGGGCCCGATCCCCAGTACGGGGCATGCAGGAGGTGGCCAATCGATGTTCTCTCTCATTGATGTTTCTATCTCTCTCTCTGCCTCTCCCTTCCTCGCTCTCTAAAATCAATAAAGAAAATAAATAAATAAAAAAATAAATAAATAAATAAATAAAATAAAAAAAAACCAATTATATAGGCAGTATCTCTTTCAAGAATTATAGGATGAAAGAAGAAACATTTTCCTTTTCCTAGATAAGCTATACTTTAGAGCAGTGGTTCTCAACCTTTATAATGCTGTGACCCTTTAATACAGTTCCTCATGTTGTGGTGACCCCCAATCATTAAATTATTTTTGTTGCTACTTCGTAACTGTAATTTTGCTACTGTTATGTCTTAGGCGACCCCTGTGAAAGGGTCATTCGACCCCCAAAGGGGTCGCGACTCACAGGTTGAGAACCATTGCTTTAGAGTATCAAAATATAATAATGAAATGATCTTACAAACACATGTCACTCATTTTGGCCTAAAATTTATAGGTCAAAAAATCATTTTGCTCTTTTGATCAACAAACTCTATCAGTAGTTAATACTGGCACAGAAACATTGGCAGCAGCTTAGTTCTAAATCTTCCAATTGCTTCTCTTAGAAATGATACAAAGGAAACAAAAGAGGGAAAAATTCCCTACAAATCTACAACTTCCCCTTTGGCAAACTACAAGTCAGAGAAAATCTGCAAACTCTAAACTATACTTAAGTGTGGCCTCAGCACATAAGATCAGTAGAACTGGTGAGAGAAGCTCTGGAGGTGCAGCCAAGGAGTTCCAAGGAAACAAGTAGTAGAGGCCTCAGAGACTGACTGTGAATAACCATTCTCAGAAGAGAACCTCATTTCTAGTGTAAAGTGCTATGAGTAGGACTAAGATCAAACTGGAGACAACATAAAGGTGACATGAAGAGAGAGGTGGAAAGTCCCTAGGGGGGCTTGGAGACGACAGAGCTCTAAAAGCACCATCTTCCAAAAGGGAAACAAACACCCAGAATCAGGTGTCTGTTTCTTGGAGGCAGAGACCAGGGAAAGAATCTATAGAGCTCAAGACAGAAATAAAAAGTCTTCTTGAATCAAGTCAGGTCTGAAAGGCAAAGGAGTTGTGGCTACACCATAGTAAAGGAAGAAGAGTTCTTGAGCAGCAAAGCTTAAAACACTACCCTGGCTTATATCTTCCTCTCCTATCAGAATCTCCTGCTAATAACTAGTCCTGAAAATTCTAATTCATTTGAATACAAGTATCAAAATGGTATAAACACAGCTCCTATTCAGACACTGTTCTTAAAAAGTGGAAAAACAGCCCGGCCAGTATGGCTCACTGGTTGAGCATTGATCCATGCACCAAGAGGTTCCTGGTCAGGGCACATGCCCAGGTTGTGGGCCCAATCCCCAGTGGGGGGCATGCAGGAGGCGGCCAAATGATGTTCTCTCTCATCGATGTTTTTCTCTCTCTGTCCCCCTTCCTCTCTCTCTAAAATCAAAGAAAAAATATTTTTAAAAAAATTTATAAAAACAAAAAAGTGGAAACACAGCAGTACGACTTCTTTATTGACAAAACAAAATATACTTGAAAATATATTGTCATTGAAATAAATGGAATTGTGAAAGTTAGACATGAAGTTAAGGGGGAAAGAACATTTAATAAAGCAACTGCAGCTACCAAAGATCACACAACAGTGAAGGAAGTACCTGGGAAAGAGACAGTCAGACAATAGGAGATGGTGAAGAGGAGTCAACAAAACTCAGGAAAGAAAAAGAATAAATCATGTTAGAAATGCACTAAACTACATTTTAAATATAAGTACAAAAAATACTCAACAATATTTTAGCAAATCAAATCCAGCAAGTCTTAAAAAAGATAACATATCCTGGCCAAATAGGATTTATCCTAGGATACAAGATTGGTGGGTGTAACATCTGAAAAATCAATGTAATCTGCCATATGAACAGACTAAAACAACCCCACATGATCATCTCATTAAATGCATAAGAAGCATTTGACAACATTTAATATTCACTCATAATAAAAATAAGCAAACTTGGAACAGAACGGAACTCCCTCAATCTCCATGAACCTATAGCTAACAGTGTGCTTAACGGTGCAAGACTGAATGCTTTTCCCATAGAATTAAAACATGGCAAAGATGTCACTTCTTACCACATCTACTCAACATTTACTGGTGATCCTAGTTAATATAATCAGGCATAAGACTGAAAAGGAAAAAATAAAACTGTCGCTATTCACAGATAACATGACTTATCTATATAGAAAACCTTAAGGAATCGACAAAAGGGCTACTAGAACTAATAAGTGAGTTTAATAAAGTTGCGAAATACAAGCTCAATATACAAAAATCAGTTCCATTTCTATATACTAGCAACAAGATTTATACATGACAAATTATGAAACACTGCAGAGAGAAGTTAGAGAGAATCTAGATGAATGGAGAGATACAAGATGCTGATGGGTTAGAACACTCAGTATTATTTGATATCAATTCTTCCCCAAATTGATCTACATAGTCACTGTACTCAATCAAAATCCCAGCAGGCGAAGAACCTAAAATAGCCAAAATAATTTTCAAAAAAGAATATAGTTGCCCAGCCGGTGTGGCTCAGTGGTTGAGCGTTGACTCATGCACCAAGAGGTCACCAGTTGGATTCCCAGTTGGGGCACATGCCAGGTTGTGGGCCCCATCCTGAGTTGGGGGCATGCAGGAGGTAGCCAATCGATGTTCTCTCTCATTGATGTTTCTATCTCTCTCTCCCTCTCCCTTTCTCTCTCTCTAAAATCAATACATAAAAATATTTAAGCTCTGGCCGGTTTTGCTCAGTGGTTGGAGCATCGGCCCACGGACCAGAGTCGCGGGTTCCATTCTGGCCAAGGGCACGTACCTCGATTGCAGTTTGTCCCTGGGCCCTGGTCGGGGTTGTGCGGGAGGCAACCAATCAACGTGTCTCTCTCACATCGATGTTTTTCTTCCCCGCCCCCCCTTCCACTCTAGCTAAAGATAAATGGAAAAAATATCCTCGGGTGAGGATTAAAAAATATATATATTTAAGAAAAAGAATATAGTTGGATAGTTTATACTATCTGATTTCAAGACTTATATGGGAAAAACATTTACTTTGACTATTACTCTACACCATATATAAAAATTATCTCAAAATGAATTATAAAAGTAAATGTAGGAGCTAAATCTATATAACATGTCTATTAAAAACAGAAAAAAATGATTTGTAACTTTGGGTAAAGCAAAGGTTTCTAGGTAGAACACAAACAGCATAAGCCATAAAATTAAAAAGTTGTAAAATAAACTTTATTAAAATAAAAAAAACTTTCGTTTTTTGAAAGACATTGTTAAGAAAATAAAGGCAAGCCACAGGAGAAAAATATTTTCAAGACACATATCTGACAAAGGACTTGTATCCAGAATATATAAAGAAATTTTACTATTTCATAAGACAAAACAATCAAAAAAAGGAGGAAAGCCCTGGCTGGTTTGGCTTAGCGGTTAGAGCGTCAGCTCGCGGTCCAGAGAGACCCGGGTTCAGTTCCTGCTAAGGGCATGTACCTCGGTTGCAGTTTGTCCCCAGCTCCAGTTGGGGTCGTGTGGGTGGCAACCACTCAATGTGTCTCTCTCACATCGATGTTTCTCTCTCTTTTCCTCCCTTTCTCCCTCCTGCTCTATCTGAAGATAAATGCAAAAATGAAAAATGTCCTTAGGTGAGGATAAAAAAAAAAAAAAAAAAGGAGGAAAAATCTGAGCAGATACCTCACCAAAGAAGGTATAAGAATGGCCCTGGCCGGTTTGGCTCAGCAGTTAGAGCGTCAGCCTGCGGTCCGGAGAGACCCGGGTTCGGTTCCCGCTAAGGGCATGTACCTCGGTTGCAGTTTGTCCCCGGCCCTGGTTGGTCGTGCGGGTGGCAGCCACTCGATGTGGCCCTTTCACGTCGATGTTTCTCTCTCTCTCTCTTTCTCTCTCTCCCTCCTGCTCTGTCTATAGAAAAAATGTCCTCAGGTGAGGATAAAAAAAAAAAAAAAAAAAAGAATGATCAACAACCTTAAGAAAAAATACTCATATCATCAGTCATTCTGGGAAATGTAAATTAAAATGTCATACCAATACTCTATATGTACATCTATAAGAATGGCTAAAATTGGTATGATATGGGAAACGCTGGAACTCTCACACTTACCATGTGACCCAGCAATACCACCGGCTACATATTTACCCAGGAAAATTGAAAACATATATCCACACAAAGACTTGTACATGAATATTTGTAGCAGCTCTAGTCATAAAAAATAAAACTAGAAATATTTCCAAATTCCAACTGATGAAAGGGTTAACAAACTGTGGTCTATTCATCACTGGAACACTACTCAGCAATAAAATGGAATGAATTACTGATACATCTCAAAGCATTATACTAAGCCAAAGAAACCAGATGCAAAGGACTCCATACTATGTGATTTCATTTACAAAAAATATAGAAAGGCACAATTATAGTGACAGAGACAGAGCTACAAAGATAATAGCAGAGACATCACAGTAAACACAATAAGAGACACAGATAATAAAATGAGAAAAAGCAAATAAAACAGAAATGAGAGAAAAAGATCACCAGTACCCATGAAGCACTCTTGTCAGAAGATCAAGTCTAAATCTGATCAAGCCTATAGATATGCCTCCAATTTATAGATGTAATCAGCAAAATCTAGATTATGGGAAACTCCACAGAGAAAAGATCTAATTTCACCTACAAATAAATTTCAAGGAAAACAGAGAGGACATGAAGAACCCATAGGTTAAAAGAGACTTAAGACACTTATCAACCAATTGGCATGTATGGGGGGGGACTTTACTCGGGCCATTCAGACAAAACAAACTGTACCAAAACATTAGACAACTGTAACAATCCACTGACTGGATATTTGTAATATTAAAGAGTATGGTAACAGTGTTGTGGTTATGGGTAAAAAAACAAAAAAAGGTCATAAGATATATAGTGAAATATATATAGGTAAGATTAGAAAAATAACATATATAAAAGATAGACCAAAAAAAGTCAATAAATGTATAACATTCCAAAGAAGAAAATCTAAACAATGGAACAGTACATAAGTTTAAACATATAAACCCTGAAAACTTTCTTCAACTAAAAGACTTCAATGTACATACTGAAAGGGCACACCTTATTCCAGGAAAAACTGACCAAGACTGGTCAACACTGAGAATATTCCAATAAAATTATAGGACTTCAAAACTTCGGGCAGCCAGACAAAATGATCAAATCACTAATATGGTGGAAAAAAATCAGGCTAGCAATGGACTTTTCCACAGGAACATTCAATGACAAAAGACACTGGAGTAAAACAGAGTTTGAGTCAAGAATTTTCAAATATAAAGGTCACAGTTTTGACCCTGTAAGGATCCAAGGACTGTTGTTCACATGACCCTTATATTGTTCCTCAAACCCTTTTTGAGGAACCTATTAGAAGATATCCAAGAAATGACAGTGGAAATAAATAAAAGGACTGGAAATCAGCACAAATACAAGACAAGACAAATGGTGAAATGATAAAATGTAGAAATGATACAATTTACCAAAACGAGAGAAAAAGGGAGCAAGGGAGTGGAAAGACAGCAAATTGGCACCATCTGTCATAACTGAAGGCCAAAGGTGACAAATCAAGTACAGAAGTTTAAGCATACTTAAGAGTATAAAAGCAGCCCTGGCCGGTTTGGCTCAGCGGTTAGAGCGTCGGCCCTCGGACCAGAGTCCCGGGTTCGATTCCGGACAAGGGAACATACCTCAGTTGTGGTTCGTCCCTGGCTCTGGTTGGGGTCATGTGGGAGGCAACCAATCGATGTGTCTCTCTCACATAGATGTTTCTCTCTTTCTTCCTCCCTCCCTCCCGCTCCATCTGAAGATAAATGGAAAAATATCCTCGGGTGAGGATTAAAAAAAAAGCAAATCCAAAGAAAGATAGTATTAATCAGGGGAGAAGAGAAGATATAAGTTACAGTAGGAAATCAATAAATTATCTATAGAAAGCAGAGTATTTTATAAAGGAAAAAGTGTAACTATCAGAACAAAAAATATTAACTTTTCTAGGTATCAGACTACTTGAAAAAGAAAAATCAAAGACAAATAGGAATAAAAGTGTGAAGGTAGGCTATGCAAATTGTCTTTATTACAATATACTTTCCCAACAGTTTTGGCCTTTAATATGGCCAGCTCTCTTAAAAATGGCTGGAAATATAACTGGTCTTGACAGAAAAAACACACAGATTTTCTAGATATTTAAGTGATTTCTAACATGCCAAACTTTCAAATCCAGTTATTTCCAAATGATTAGAAATAAATAAGACAGCAACTAATTAAGTTGTTACTGACAAATTTTATTAAATTTCTATTAGGGGTCCAATTACTGCTTTGTTAGAAACAAGTTTGAGTATCTTCTATTTATGAATAAATGGACCTGCCATCAAAGTCTAACAGCCAATTTCTTGAACCACAAGTAATAAAAACCAGTGATGTCTCAGAACTATAGGACATCAACATTTTACTTCTTCCTGCTCACCTTATTAAAGCAGAGAATTTACTGCTAAAAACAGACTGTTCACCCATACTTAATTATTCAACTAACCAGGTATACTGTCTTCTATATCTTTGACATCAACTAAAGTCTGCTCATTTTTTCCCACCAAAATGTGAGCTTTAGACACATATTTGTTTGGTTCACTAGTCTCAGTATCTCGAAATGTCTGGTACACAGATGCTAAATAATTATTTGTTGAATGGCCTGGCCGGTGTGGCTCAGTGGCTGAGCACTGACCCATACACCAAGAGATCGCCGGTTCAATTCCCGGTCAGGGCACATGCCCAGGTTGTGGGCCTGATCCCCGGTTGGGGGCATGTGGGAGGCGACCAATCGGTGTTCTCTCTCATTGATGTTTCTATCTCTCTCTCCCTCTCCCTTCCTCTCTCTCTAAAAATCAATAAAGAAAAAAAATTTAATTTAAAAAAATGATTTGCTGAATGAGTAAGTGGATTTCAATAGAATAAAAAACCTTTAAAAAATAAATTGTTTTAGTAAAAACATTCTGGTACTAAAATCCTTTAAGAAGGCATTAAGTTCTGGTTTCCTAATTCCACATGGATGAGTTTCCAAGCAAAATTCCCTAGGGCGTCCAGAGTTGAAGCTGACAACCGAATAGATGTGCAAGAGCCAGCATGCACTCTACATCTAGCTTTTGTCAACATGAGAATTTTTAACCATTGTTAATGGAACATCCTCTTGTTGGACACAGGGTACACATGGATCTAGCTGGGGACTCATATTTCTTACCTATTCTTGTTAAACTGGATTGCAAAGTCTGTCATGTGCTGCAGAGCTTTGTTGGTGAAGTTCATTTCCATATAGATGTGCCCCTGACGATGAGTAAATGTCCCAGAAATCTCCAAGCCTTTAGCCTTTACTGCAGGCAGCCAGACCTGAAACACAGTATAAAGCCCAATGGAACTAGGCAAGATTTGTCTCAATACTATTTTTCAAACATAAAAAGAAAATTTCACTTTCTTAGGTAAGTATGGTGATTTTGTTGGTAGCTTTGGTGAAAGGCTTAAAAGGGAAGAAACGGAATCTACTAATGAAAATGCATGTCTATAATCTTTGAAGGCTTTTTATCATCATTATCGATAATCTTCTTAAGGGAAAGGACTATGTCTTTTTTTTTTTATGGTTTTATTGATTTTAGAGAGAGGGAAAGAAAGAGAGAGGAACATCGATCAGTTGCCTCTGATACACATCCTGACCAGGGACTGAACGAACACATAACCTGGGAATGTGCCCTGACCGGGAACTGAACCTGTGACCTTTTGGTTCAAGGGACAATGCTCAACCAACTGAGCCACACCAGCCAGGGCAGGACTATGTCTTATGTATACTTTTAACTCTTGCTATAGTTTCCAGTAAACAGTAAATACTTAGATGTTGCTTAAATAATCTGAATATCTATCTTATCTATATAATTCATGCATTATCCACCCCTGGACCCCAAACTACAGTAAAAGTAGCTTCCCCTTTAGAATTTCCATCTGAGTATGACATCAAGCAAGGCTGAGATTAAAAGAGCACCAATGAGCCCTCGCTGGTTTGGCTCAGATGTTAGAGCATCAGCCCTGCGACCAGAGTCTCTCCAGTTAGACCCCTTCGTGAGGGAGGCAACCAATTAATGTCTCTCTCTCAAATAATGTTTCTCTTTCTCTCTCCCACTCTATCTTAAAAAAAAAAAAAAATTAGCCCTGGCCAGTTTGGCTCAGCGTTGGCCTGCAGACCAAAGAGTTGCGGGTTCAATTTCAGTCAAGGGCACATACCTCGGTGTGGTTTGGTCCCTGGCCCTGGTTGGGGTTGTACGGGAGGCAACCAGTCAATGTGTCCCTCTCATGTCAATGTTTCTCTCTCCCCCACTCTCTCCCTTCCTCCCACTCTATCTGAAGATAAACAGAAAAATATCCTCAGGTGAGGATTAAAAAAATAAATAAGTAAATAAATCAATGGAAAAATATTGAGTGAGGATTAAAAAAAAAAAAAAAAAAAAAAGAGCACCAATGACACAAACCTAAATCAGAACTCTAAAAAGGTACACCAAACTTGAGCAGGCACTCTAGAATCCATATGTAATGTCAATGGAAAGGAATGGAAAGAATGAGAAATAAAAATGTTACTTCTCTATACTGCATTTCTCCTCTGTGGTTGTATCATATATCAAATTTACACTACACTGAGTTCAGTGTTGACAAACTAGACAATATTTCTTTTTTCTTTTGTTAATCCTCACCTGAGGATATTTTTCCATTGAATTTTTTTTTTAGATAGAGTGGAAGGGAGAGAGGGAGGAGAGAGATAGAAACATCGATGTGAGAGAGACACATCGATTGGTTGCCTCCTGCATGACCCTGACTGGGGCCAGGGATCGAACCTGCAACCCAGGTATGTGCCCTGGACCAGGAATCGAACCCGAGACCCTTTGGTCTGGGGACCCATGCTCTAACTGCTGAGCCATACTGGTCAGGGCTAGACAAATTTCTAAACATGAGAAAACAACTCAAATACTTAGTAATGCCAATTTTAATTCTAATTATAAAAATAATTAACAAAGATGTTACAGTACTTCCTACTGCTAAGTTTGAGGACACCTTTCATCTTTCTCTTAAATCATTCAAAACAAGGGCCCAAACCGTGAATTTATTATCAGTGAAGTAACACAAATGTTAGAAGCTAAGTAATTTGTCTCCTTTCCATTAAGAAAGTGTTGCTTTACTTACAGCCTTAGGAGCCACATATCCACCATGTGCCATGCCTATCCCTGTAGAGAGTTCAAATAGATCATTCAGACCACTGCTGACCACAGCAGGAGTAGGTGAAGGAGCAAAGGTTGCAGGCACTGACGATGGAATGAAGGATTGTCCCACCTGCAGGGGAAAAAAGGGGAGGGGCAAATCAGGAAGAATAGATTAATAGTCCTTACAATGTTTCTATATATTTTAGTAATACTGATAAATAAGAACACACTATAATAATAATATTCTTAGGAGTTAAATTAGTATATTCTTTGTCTTTTAAATCATTATTAAGATAAACACTCTTTAGAAGTTCTATCAAGAGAGAGTAATCAGTAGGATTAGGAACACAGTGATCAAGATTTTTTTGTTTCCAATTTTAGCTTCCATGATTCTGTGCAAAAGGCCTACAAGTACCCTAAGTTTGTTTCTACAGAGAGGAGGAGAAACATCCAACTTAGACAGCAGATCCATTTCCACTTGGGTCCAGGCAAGTCTTACTTCCCCATTTAGGAATAAAAATATCTAATAGGAAACTCTCCTGCGGGAGAAGGATATTCACATCCTCTGAACTAACTTACAAGGAGAGTCTCACTCTGAGTCCAACTGACTCTGTCAAGTTTTTTTTAGAAGACACCAGAGAATAAAAGCATTCTCTAGTCAAGATGGGAGGTTTCATTTAGCTCTTTAATGTCAGGAAAACAAAGATCTTGGTAAACACCAGAGTGCCAATCCCTAAAGATGCCCCTATACCACATAAGGTATATGACCCCAAAGATACCAAGTATCCCTATGCTACTTTCTACTCTTCATATACTGCTGTAAAAGTTTTGGTGTATAGTGCTAGATAGCAGCAGTGGCTGGTCTGAGAATGTGTGCATAGGAAAGGCATCAAACAGGGGGCAGCGCATCCCATGGTAAAAAAAACGGATGGCACTTACTGCCGGACTTCCTCCAATGCCCCCGCCAAGGTCACTGCCAAGCTGAAAGAGAGAAAGGAGAGAGAGGAGAGAGAGGTAGAGTTCATTTAACTAAGTACTAGATGTCCATACAGAATATGTAAATTGCTCCACAAAGTTGCTGGGAATACATGCTATTCAACTGTCTCCCAAAGCTGAAAGAAATTCTAGACTACAAAGAACTATGTCCTAGGGGAACCAAGTAGTGGCAGTGGCAGTGATGGTGTGTGGGAGTTTTGAGAAAACTTGGAAAGAAGATGGAGCTGGGACATCTCAGGGATGTTTCAGATCCAATCTTTCCACTGGGGTACGTAGGCACAAACCCAAACAGAATTTAAAAATTTTGCATATTCCAAGAAGCTCTACCTTTAAGCAGTATTATTTTGAATATGTTTTATTTTTCTTTTGAAAGGAAATGTAAGGGGGGAGGGGAAAGAAAAGGAAAACTAAAATGTGCCTTGATCTACAAAACCTGTTGCCCCACTGAGAAGGTGGAAACCAAACTGAAATTAAGTTGCAACTTTCGGCTTTAAAAATTATAGGTGAAACAAGAGTGATTTTTAGAGTTTAGAACTTTCCTGAGAAAGAAAACAGCTGGGATAGGAAGATATCCTACTTGGGAGGAATAGGGAAGGCAAATCTCCCTCACAGTCAATACTACTAAGGAGAAATACTACAATTTATCATTTAAAAGGATGCTAACTACTGGAGAATTATCCTAATTTAATTAAGCTAAGTGACAGGAAAATAAAATTCCACATGGTCTTATTCCTACCCTTTTCCCTCAGGGCTCTTACATAATTCACCCTGAAGCCTGTCTTCCATGACAAAAGCATTAAAGAAGAACTGAAGCTGAAAATAGCTGGCATGAAGAAACAGAAAACATATATACACAATTAATGATGCTGTTTAAAAAGCAAAAAACACCGTTTTTGCTATAGTTCCACATTTGCTTCCTCTTTAGTTCTCACTGTGCATCTAAAATTCCTCTTTGAATCACCAAAGGCCTTGTGTCGGTTTTACAAAACAATGTTCCCTTTATTGTCTGTCATTTAGTGGTAGAAACGTGGAGATCTTTGTGCTGTGGTTGTGCTAAAAAACAAAATTATACTGGTCTTCAGGATTTGGGAAAGAGGATTTCTCTTCTCAGTGATATATAAAATGGGGTGGCCAAAATCTACAAAATAACCTATATTGAAAAATAGTAAGACCACTAACAAAATTCTGTTTCCACCATGACAGAAGATAACCCTGGAGAGATGCTTCTAAACTGGCATTAATAAGCATGTTCTGCACTAAGCTACAGAGTACTCCAAACCTGTCCAGAATCTGGTCCTTGAATGGTTAGACATGGAACAAAAATCCCAAGCATAAATAACAAGGTCATCACAAATAAGAATTTAAACTGAAAAAGTATGAAAGCAAAAAAATAAAAAACGTTATTATACATTTGCTTTCTCCCTGGTTCTAGAATAGCACACATCTGCACCATGACATCTCAAAAGCATAAAATTCCTTTTATTCAAACAAACACTGATATAATGTTTACTGGGATACAGGCACTACTGAAAATGTAAAGATGCCAGGCAATGAGGGGAATACATAAATAAAACCCAGGCTCTGCCCACTGGCAGGAGAAATAAAACATGAACGCAAAACCATACAGAATATACTAAAGCAAAAAAGGGAAGTTCTGAAGGGAAGAGCCTCCTTCTGGCTGAAGATAATAAAAAGAAGCTTCAAAAAGGTGTGAGATTATAATAAACAAAAATGGGTAGTTATTTCTCAGACAGCATGAACAAAGGCTGGGGGAAAAAAAGGGGGGAGAATAAAAGCATGTTCAAGAGGAAGGAGTGTAGTTCAATTAAACCAGAGCACAGGATAGCTATGTAGGGGGAAGAAAAGTCATAGAAAATAAGTTTGCAAAGGTAGGCTGATTACAAGATGTCTTTAGTTTATAATTTTCCTTCATAAAAACCGAGAAGTTTCTTAGATTAAAATTTAAGCTTTCTAAGATCACTAATAACTACTTCAATCTTGTTTCATTAACTATGTTTTTCAACTTTAGATACACAATGGAATTAACCACCTGTGTGTTTTTTTTGGCGGGGGGTGGGGTGGGGTGGGGAGTGGGCAGCAGGAATTTAAAAAATAGTGATGCCCGAGTCTTACCCCAGATATAGTGATTTAATTGTTCTGGATGTAGCCTGGGCATAAAAATTTTGAAAAGCCCCCCTAGTGATTCTACGTACAGAGAAGGCTGAGAAACACTGTCTTAGAGAATTAACTGTTATTTGAACTCAAGACCAATCTGTTCAGAAATGACTTTGAAGCTAACTCTTAAACAAAAAGGAAGTTAGAACTTGAGTAGAAAGAAAAACCCTTTCTAAGGAAGGGGAGGATGAAAAATGTCTTATTTGTCCTGATACTTCGATCTGGTTTTATGACTTTCTGATGGGCTTACTCCTTCCTTCTCCCCCCAATCATTGTCCTCCCTTCTGGCCAGACTTACAATCCAAGCTTAAAAGGGATGGAATTCTTTAAGGACCTGGGTGGCACTCATTGGCAAGAAAGAAAAAACATACTAGAAGAGAAACAGCAATTTTATCAAATATGCTAAATTCAATAAAAGGCCTTGAGAAAGGGCCCCCTCACTGGCGGTGTTTAGGACAAAAGAAATAAAGCCCAATTATGGCCGTTACTTTCTTAGCTATCATTCTTATTATCTTTGAGTATTATATGAACATTATCTTAGCTGGAAAAGATCTGAATGTACTCCTCACCACATGCTGCTCCTCAATTTAATTTAAAACCAAGGAAGAAACTAAAAAGAAATCCCGATATTTCTTTATGTTCAGTATAGCAGATATAACTTAGCTAGAATCAAGAACTCTGATCTTACAAGACAGGATCCAAGGGATATTAGAGACAAGTAGCCAGAAATACAAGTTCACCTACTTATGCTGTGTCCAGAAAGCAAGGGGAAAGAAAAATTTCAATATATGTTTTCTAACTAGTAAAACTAAAGCTTTTTCAGCACTGTTCTTCTTGACTAAAAAAGATTCTAAGGAAGGTTATTATCCTCCTCTCTGGAAATATGACAAAGGTGATAATACAGTGATGGCATGAGTGACTAATAGGGAAATGTCATCAAGGATGGGAGCCAATTACCCAGTGAGTAGTTTCTCCTATCTACTGTGACAAGCAGAATAATGCAGATATTAATCAAGAAAGAAAAAGAAAACTAGAAAGCTGAACAAAACCCAGAAAATTATTATGATGTAGCCTGAACTAGATATTAACCATTTCAGTCAGTTGCTGGTATTATCTGGAGTCAGACAAGATTTGTTTGTTTGGTAATACTTATCAGGTAGGGTACAAAATCAGTCAAACTGATTTGTAAAAATCAGTGAGCTGGTGGGAGCCAGGAGTGAAAAGGGATAGGTGCGCAGGGCACGGCTTTAATTTCAATCTTCGGTGTCTACATACTGTATTTTAAGTGTCTCTCGAAGCTGTCTACTTCCCATTGTCCCCCCAAATTGCCTTACTCAGACTGTCATTTTCTCTGTGAAGGAAGTAATGTCAATTATAGGCCAAATAAATCAGGAAATAGGAAGATGAAGGAAGGCGAGGTGCCAACTGCAGGAAAAGAATATTTCAAATGCTGAAAACTGAGAATTTTCCTTAAGATCTGCAGCTGATAACCAAGCCCAAATTTTCTGCTAGAGGTATAGTTCCTTCAGACCCCAATCTAAACTATAGTAGTTGCAATCATTAAACGGCACTGAGAATAATACTAATATTTGGCCACTGTCAAATAGCAGCCACTTTACCATGCCAGAAGTAGTGCCGAACAGGGCTCAGTTCATGCTGAACTACACAATGCGTCCCTTTAATAAACTGTAATCAAATTGGTGAAAGAATCTGTAACCATGCAAAACTGGATGGAAAGCAGTGATTTCATGGTGATTCATCATATCTCATGAGCTAAAGGGATTTCAGCATGATGACATGAGCTTTGCAGCACAGCCAGGCTGAGCCAAAAGTGTGAGAGCTGAGTTTGCATATAGCTATCTAGTTCAGCTAGATCAAAAGGAAAAATCCTCAATCCAATGGCAAAGTGTTACATTAACAGAACTACACAAAGAGAACTCAAGGCTGAAGTTCTATAAGGGAACAAGTTTGCCTGACTCCAAGAAAAAAAAAAAACTTTTATAAAAGTTTATCAACTGAGATGGCCACTAAGCAGACACATACACACACACATGCACTTCCCAGAAATGATCACAATGATCTGGATTAGCCCCTCTGAGGTACATCTGACTATCCCAAAGTACCTTCCTGCTTCTAAAACTGTGGAGTTGTCCGAGTATCTAAAGATATTCTCTTAATTAGAGGTATAGATCTTAAGCTCAGACATTTCTTTGCTCCTATCTAGAGTTATTTGATGCTTTCTAAACTGATTAAATTGAAGGGAGTCTAAGGAATGCTTCAGGTCATGTAGCTTACTGACAGCTCCGTTATTTTGAGTCAAAATAGAATGATGTAAAAATAGCATAAAAAGATTCTATCACATACAATAAAATTTATACCAAAACCCCACTGGTGTCAAAAATATCAATCTGTGTTTTTTCCTATTAGGGTTTTAAATTTTAGAAGGCATAAATCATCTCCTAGGTGAAACTATGATTTTCAGCTGTTGGGCTGCAGATTTTAATTTGATCTTCAAAGGCTATTCTAAAAAGCATCATAAACAATATATAATCAAACTGGTGAAAGAATCAAACCATGCACAAGATAGTATATTGATGGCTGAGAATAGACTTAATGTGAAACAGCACAAATGAATTTAAATCATACAAAACTATCAGAACACTCAAGGCAAAAAAGGTTTATGTAAGCAGAAAAGCAGGAGGATGCAACAGATTACTTCCTGAGATGGAACAGAGAACATAATGGGACAAAAAGTCCTTAGAATGACCCCTACCAATTTCTTAAGTCAGACAGAACTCAGTGTTGAATATGGTGAGAATCCACAAGAGAATCTCTACATCTCCTTTTCCTTTGTAGTACTTACTACCTGACTATACAGGGTGGGGCAAAAGTTGGTTTACAGTTGTGAGTATGCAAAATGCAGTTTATTCTTATTACTTATTAATTACTGTATTATTTTTCATAGGAATAACTGTAAACCTACTTTTGTCCCACCTTGTACACTTGTCATCTGTCTCCACCCACTAGAATATAAGCTTGTAAGGACTCGTCACAACTATATTTCCAGTACATAGACTATTTACTGAGTGAATGAGAGTTCTACTAATCATATAAATAGGACTATTGGCAATATTATTTCTTAGGGAGACAATTTTGAAATGAATCATTTTACTGCAGAAAATTATCACAAAATTGACAGAAGGCTGACACCATATTTGCACTGGCCTTGCCAACACACATAAATAGAACCAATTGGGGAGGGGGCACCCCCCCCAAGGCCAAAGCCCTTTCTACAGAGGAAATGTATTGTCTGAGTGGTTTTGACAACCAGTTTTCAGCAGAAGAATGTACTACACATCATTTATTTGCCCTGAAAGTACTAGTGCTTTATATTACAAGTCACCACCAAATAGATAGGAAAATGTGATTTCATGGCTCTACTTAAAAGAGAGTAAGACGAACAATCTTGTTCCTTTTGCTGATAGATAGATATATAAACTTATCCAATCCCTCTTTTTCTATCAATAAATGCACTTCTACAGTCCTTCTCAAACTTTCATGTGCCTCCTAGTGGCATGGTAGCCCAAACTCATACATCCAGGGCACCTGGGAAGTAAGGCAGAGAGGTGTAGGGCAAACAAACCTTGTATCTTATCTTAAACAGTCACGCAATTTTATATTCTAAGTCTTAACACATCAGTGTTTAGTCTGTGTTTACATTACTTACCATCAAGACTGACATTGCAAGATAATGAGCCAAGTTCATTTTGCAGCTTCAAATGTACCCTACATTATGGCTGTGTATTCCAGAGATTGTGTACCCCAGTTTGAGAAGGACCAAAGTTAAGTGAGACTAGACTCTATTCCAGAAGATGACAATAACATATAAACTGGAGGAATCACAGGACAGTGGAAAGGATATCAACTCTAAAGTTGTGGTTTTTTTTTTTAAGTCCTGGGTTCAAATCCCAACTCTTAAGACTTACTTGCTATGTGACCTTCAGTTTTCTATAAAATGAGGCTCAACACTAATTACTTTGCAGGGTTATTTTGAGGATTAGAAATTACAAAAGTTTCTAACACAGGGACTGGCACAGACATAGACACTCAGTAATTGATAATTATTCCCATAACTGCCAAAGACCAACCAGCCTTTACTAAATCCATGCAATGATTAAAAAATAAAAAGTAGTCATAGAAGTCACACTGAAGAATTTACCAGGCAAAAGTGGGCCACAATTTACAAAGATCTCTCCACACCACCACCAACTCTAAAACAAGCTCTGAAATCACTATAAAACTAGTCCAGAGGAAGAAATATAAAGATGCAAAACTAGAATGTACAATGGATTCCAGATGGGCTAAAAAAAAAAAACCCTAAAAACTATTCCTAAAATAGTTCATGACTTAAAATATATGAAAGGTAAAAACCTGAAAGAAACAAAGGGGGAAGTTTTGAAAAACATGCAGTGGAGTCAGGAAAAGGCAGTTTCTCCTCTATTCCCCTCCATTCCAACTTGACACACTAAGAGCACATTCTTCTGGTAGGAAACCCTTCGTCAGCATAAAGGGCACTCTGGATAATGCCTCCTTTCCATTTTTGATGCACAATAGCACCATTTATCTAAACAGAATAATAGACAGCACCTTGGATGAAAAAAAGGCTGTAATTTAGCCAAAGCCCCTGCTGACAGCCTGAAAGTAAAGGCAACAAATTATCAAGATGCAATTATTACTATAGTGATCCTCACAGATGTCAGATTCATTAGCACATGTTATCTTTTTTTTTTTTAAAGGGAAGCCACCTTTTATTTTTTTTCCCTCATCCGAGGACATTTTTGCATTTATCTTCAGATAGAGCGGGAGGGAGAGAGGGAGGAAGAGAGGGAGAGAAACATAGATGTGAGAGAGACACACTGAGTGGTTGCCACCCACACGACCCCGCCTCAGTTGGGGTCGTGTGGGTGGCAAACATTCAATGTGTCTCTCTCATGTCGATCTTTCTCCCCCTCTCTCTCTCCCTCACTTCCACTCTACCTAAAAATAAATAAGTAAAATAAAAACACCAATGTTTAGGTCCTTCCAGAACTTTTGTTTAATTGCCCTAGGGTTGGGCCCAAACACTGATAGTATTTTTTAAAATATGGTACTAATTATGCAACTAGAGTTGAGAACCACATGTATGAAATAAAAGATTAGTAGCTGCCACGCTTCATTAGCAGCACACCGCTGACCTCTCTGGGAAAGGTTCTGTCAGAAACCAATGATAAAAGCAGCAACCACAGTCTAGAGGCATTGTTGATAGGCTTTCTGAAATGAACACTGAGCCATAACCTGGTGCCAGGCAACCACATAACTCTAATCCTGGCCATATTTTAAATGGCAGTCTGGGTCAAATTCTACCACTCTTAGCAACAAATAAAAGATAGACCTTTAGCCCAGCCAGTGTGGCTCAGTGGCTGAGTGTTGACCCATGCACCAAGCGGTCACTGGTTCGATTCCCGGTCAGGGCACATAGCCAGATTGTGGGCCAATATGGGGGGCGTGCAGGAGGCGGCCAATCGATGTTCTCTCTCATCGATGTTTCTATCTCTTTCCCTCTTCTCTCTCTAAAATCAATAAAGAAAAATAACATCTGTCCAGCTGGTGTGGCTCAGTGATTGAGCGTCAACACATGCACTAAGATGTCGCTGGTTTGATTCTTGGTCAGGATACATACCCAGGTTGTGGGCCCGATCCCCCATAAGGGGCATGCAGGAGGCAGCCGATCAATGTTCTCTCTTGTCAATGTTTCTATCTCTCTTTCCCTCTCACTCTAAAATTAATAAAGGGAAAAAAAAGAAAAGAAAAGAAACCATTTTTTTTTAAAAAGATAGACCTTTAACAAAATAATTTCAAGAGTTTCTTGCCCTCCTTCAATTAATCTGGGGCATTACAGGAGCCAGAAGTGTGTTTATTACTGAAGTCAAGAGAAAAAAGCAAATGGGTTTACCAACTGGTATAGTTCAAACACCAAACTGAAGTGGTTCACAGTGGTCACAGATATTCTATGTCTTTACTATTCAAAATGTGGTCCATGAACCTGGGAGCTAATTAGAAACACGGACTCGTAGGTTTCACCTCCGACCAACTAAATTAGAATTTGTCCTGTACAGGATCTCCAGGTTTATAAGCACATTATAGTTTGAGAAGCACTGGTATGAGGCAAGAATTCACTCAAGAAATGGTACTATTTATAGAGATAAGTGAAAACTTTAAGGATTATTTTTCTTTTTAAACTAAGTCATTTGCACAAGAATAAAAGCATTTTAAAAGTGACATAGTCTACCCCTATCTTAGAAACTCATCTTCCATACAACCAGATTTAGGCATTCCTTGTGATGTTCTCTTAAAAGGAATCTTGGTTCTCTGAGTACATTTAACCACATACAGATCCAAAGCAAAAAAAAGGGGGGGCTTTTACTCCTTTTCATTTTGATTTCTGGGATGTATTTACATACCAGAAGAAGTTAAAGAAAACTGCACGTAAATACTTCTGGCACTGTAACACCAAATATATCATTTTAAAGTCAGAAAAAGCTAAAATTTAATTACATAGGAACATTCCTGGGCCTACATGGCAAAGGCTGTATAATATTTAGAAATCTAATTTACTCCTTACCCTCCAAAAGAACATCCTTTATAAAAAAATAAAAAAAAAGAAAAAAAAGGTCCATGTGTGATGCTGGCTACTACAATCTAAGAAAGTTCTAACAGTTTTTCTATCTAAAGAAATACAAGAATTCTAACAGATGACTGAATAGCTCTATAAAATAAGGAGAAAACTCACTGGTTATAGGGACTAGCAAGAGCTAATACAAAGTCAAAAAGATATAACACATCTCTTTCCTTCCATGCTAAAATGGGTCAAGAAACAAGAGCATAGAATCCTGGCCCAGGCAACATCAAAACATAGGGCCTCTTTTCCCCTCCATCCTTCAAACTTAATTTTTGTCATTCTTAGGTACAACGAGCAACCAGGGAAATTAATAAGTAGGGTTGTTAACGCATTAACTTGAGAAGGATGTAACATTTAACTTGTGGCTGATGCATCAACAGAACAGAAAAAGCTATTCCAATGTTTATAAGGGATTTCTGGAAGTCACCATGAATATTTCAAAATTCATTTGTCAGTCTCCTGAGTCTCTAAGGAGGCTATACAGCAATGCAGAATGATCATATGAGGAAGCTATTGTTCTTATATAATCAGTCAACTACATTCACTAAAGATATGAGTATGAAAATACTTGTATTCCCAAGAAACACTAGAGGAGTGCTTGTTTGTGTCACTATAAGCTGATGTCCAGAGCTTGGTCAATGTAGACTCTGACAGCAGTGACTTTCCATCAGTAAAATACACAACCCACAGAGATATGGCTATAACCCTATTTCCTTAGACTCTCTGCCAGCCAAAAAGTAAATGTACCTGTAGTGGCTGGCATAAATGCAAGATAGAATGCTGCTCATAAAGTAGAAAAAAAAAAGGTGTATAAGGTTGTTTTGTTATATAATCTGAGAACATACATTTTCATATCTATGGCATCTGCCTTCTAATTTCTGATGTTAAGAAATAAATCAGTTTGTTGGGCATCTTTCTAGTCATCAGGTTAACAAACATCTTATTTGCAAGTGTCTAGCTAAAAGCCCATCTAATCCCATCACAGTTAAGTGCCTAGTTTGCAGGGGGCCATGTGATGAGACCTGTTATTTTTCTGGCCTTCTCTACACAGATGGAAGGTCATCCTTAATATTTCTCATTTATTTGTACAGCAACAAAAATTAATTTTGGTTCCCATTGGTGGCACATATTCAGATACTCTGGACTTTGGAGCCTTTTAGTATTAGAATCCTGGAAGCTAATTAAATTGGAAGTATGACAGAGTGGAAGTAGAGGGAGGAGAAGAAACAATTAAGCAGTACTTCCCAAATGTAATAAAGGTACGTTTTTAATACAAATGGCTGCTTCAAAATCTTTTAGAGTTAGACAGGCCATAAACCAATAAAATATTAAAAAGACAAAGGTCTGAAAGCCTCAAAAGAGAATGATCTCTATGAGGTCACCCAAATGCTATTCAGGTGAAAAGGGGAATTACAGAGGCTATCCAGAGTTAAGAAGCAGGAGCAATAATGAGCTCTGGAAAGGACACTAAATATTAAGATTGCTGAATAGGCTAGTTAAACATCAAAAATTCTATTTAGAGGCAGGACAACAAAATAATCCTGTACATTTGTAGACATACCCCATATTACTGATGGACAATATCATTAATTCTCTAAAGATAAATAATTCTGTGCTTTATCAAAGGATAATGCTCTGCTTATCAAGGGAAGATTAATTATAAAAAGCTAAAATAATGTAAAGTTCTTCAACATATCAAGAATTAAAAACAACCAAGAGAAAAAAGAAAGAAAGATGCTTACCAGACTATCTAGTCCTCCTCCCAAGAGATCCACTGCTCCCACCTGCATGGAGGATACCTGTGGCACATTGACTGGGGGACCGAGGTCAAGGTTTAAAAGGTCCCCCAGAAGGTCACCTTGAGAGGGAATAACCTGAGGCTGTTCCAGGTTGGTGGCAGTGGCAGTGCCAACAGGGCTGTCACCTGCATCAGTGCTGTAGTCACACACACAAAGAAGGGAAAAGAGAAAAGTCAATTTCACCTGGTACATAATAACATGGCAACAAGTGAATGTCAGATATGTAAAGCACTGGGGGGAAAACTCTTAATTTATAATAATTTGTTGATGTACATGAAGAGATAATAGCAATCTTTGTTTTTATCAAAATAAGTCACTAAAATGAAAATAAAGGTATACTATATAACCTTATTAGTCGGTCAATTTTTATTTATTTAAATATGTTTTTACTGATATTTTAAAGAGAGAGGAAATGAGAGAGAGAGAGAAACATCAATCGGTGGCCTCCTGCACGCCCTCTACTGGGGATCCAGCCTGCAACCCGGGCAATGTGCCCTGACGGGGAATTGAACCGGGACCTTTCAGCCCATGGGATGATGCTCAAACCACTGAGCCACACCGGCTGGGCTAGTTGGTCAATTTTAATTGGGCACCTACTCTATCAAGGAGCACCATAATGAGAACTCTTGGGAAATATAAAATAAAATGTATTTTCAGTCCTCAAATAACTTATACTCTAACAACAAAATCAGCATTCACAAAATGACTGAAAAGTACATTCACAGTGTAACAGCAGAAATGAGCACTGTGTAAGAGCAGAAATGAACACTGTGTAAGTGTCTATACACAACAGGATATAGATGAGAAACAAAACAAAACCAGGTGGGGCTGATTTTAAAGGCTTCTGAGAGTGGTTTTATGACTAGATTTTGAAGAACAGCAGTTATAAGAAACTACCAGGGAGAGACCTTCCAAAAAGGAAGGGATGATTTGTGCAAATGCACAGAAATGAACAATTTGACTGTAGGACGGTGAAAAAAGTCTATTGGCAGAAGCAGAGATGGGAATTGGTAAGATCTGGGGGAAAAGAAGATGAGGAAGATGTAACTTTGAAACTAGCCTGGAGAGTTAATTTCTGTATGACAGACAATACAGAATCCCTTTTTTTTTTGTTCAGATAGAGTGGGAGGGAGAGAAAGGAAGAGAGAGAGAGAGAGAAACATCGATGTGAAAGGTACACATCGAGTGGCTGCCTCCCGCACGACCCAGCCAGGGCCGGGGACAAACTGCAACCGAGGTACATGCCCTTAGCGGGAACCGAACCTGGGTCTCTCTGGACCACAGGCCAATGCTCTAACCGCTGAGCCAAACCGGCCAGGGCAATACAGAATCCCTTTTATCCGTCGAACAAAGAACTAAAAATAACATTAGAGGAATATTATTCTAGCAGCTGTGTGTATAATGGACTGAAATTGAGAGAATGGACATGAAGATCAACTAAGAGTAATCTAAACTGCTACACTGTAAAAATAAAAAGGAAGTGGTGAGTTCCGAGACATATTAAAAGATTGGACAGCCCTGGCTGGTATGGCTCAGGGGTTAGAGTGTCGGTCCCCGGACCAAAGAGTCGCAGGTTCCATTCAGGTCAAGGGCACATACCTCGGTTGCGGTTCAGTCCCCAGCCCTGGTCGGGGTCGTGTGGGAGGCAACCAGTCGATGTGTCCCTCTCATGTCGATGTTTCCCTCTCTCTCCCTCCCTCCCACTCTGTCTGAAAATAAATGGAAAAATATCCTTTTTTAATGAGGATTAAAAATAAAAATAAAAAAAGGATTGGACAGAGGGAAATTATCTTTTCAATAAATGGTGCTGAGACAACTGGATAGCTGTGTGGGAAAAAATGAGCCTGACTCTGACACCTCACAACATAAAAAAATTAGAGAAAATAAGACATGTGAATGGGAAAATTTAGGAGTATCTTGACAATCTTGGAGTAGACAAAAGATTCTATAAAAACTACTAACCGCTTGGCCAGTGTGGCTCAGTGGTTGAGTGTTGACCCATGCACCTAGAGGTCGCCAGTTCGATTCCCGGTCAGGGCACATGCCCAGGTTGTGGGCCAAATCCCCAGTGCGGGGCATGCAAGAGGTGGCCAATCAATGTTCTTTCTCATTGATGTTTCTATCTCTCTCTCCCTTCTTCCTTCCTCTCTCTCTAAAAATCAATAAAGAGAAAAAAAATCAATATCTCGTCCTGGCCGGTTTGGCTCAGCAGTTAGAGCGTCGGCCCGTGGGCCAAAGAGTCCCATGCTGTATTCTGGCCAAGGGCATTTACCTGGGTTGTGTTTTGTCCCCGGCCTTCCCATTGGGGTTACACAGGAGGCAACCAATTGACGTGACACATCCATGTATCTCTCTCTCTCTTCCTCCCTCCCTCCCTCCTGCTCTATCTGAAGATAAATGGAAAAAATTCCATTAAAAAAAATTAATATCTCTTCTTCAAATGACACCACTAAGAGAGTTAGAGGTCTTTTCCATAGAATGGGAGAAAATGTTTGTCAATATATTTATCTGACAAATGACTTATATCCAAATTATACAATGAATTCCTACAAATCACTCAATCATTATATAAAGAACCCTACAAAGAAAAAGACAACTGATTAAAAAATAAGTAAAAAATCAGGCATGTCACAAAAGAGGATATACTATCAGTCTATAAACATGAAGAGACACTTCATTTTTACTCAACAGGAAAATGCAAATTAAAACTTCAACAAGATACTACTACACACCCACCAGAATGACTAAAATTTAAATGACTGACAATATCAAGAGCTGCTGAGGATGTGAACCACCTAGAACTCTCATGTATACACTGCTTGCTGGAAGGAGTGTACATTGGTACAAACACTTGGAGAAACTGGCAGTGTCTCCTATGGCTAAATACACATCTATTCTATAAACCCAGTGATTCCACAAGAGAAACAAGGATACAAATGTACCAAAAGACATACAAGAATATTCATTGCAGCTTTATCCATAGGAGAACCAAACTGGAAATAATCCAAAGGTACATAACAAAAGACATAAATAAATTGTTGCATATTCAGGCAATGGGATATTTATATACCAACAAATAGGAACAAAAAACTGGTAACACACCATAATTTAGTCTCACAGAAATTATGTTGTATGAAAGAAGCCAGTCCCAGGTAACTATTGTATGATTCCATTTACATGATTTTCAAGAATAGGCAAAACTACTCTATAGTGATAGAACTCTAAACAATGGTTATCTGTGGAGGGTGGGTAGTAACAGCAAAGGAGCATGAGGAATCTTCTAGGGTGCTGGAAATAGTCTTTATCTGTTCAGGGTGGTGGTTATATAAGTGTAAACATATGTAAAAATCTATTGAGTTATACTCTACAGATTAATGCACTACTAATACTAAGATTATTATAACTATCAATCTAAAAAGGAAGAAAAAATATCCCACAAAGAAAATTCCAGGCTCAGATAGCTTCCCTGTGAATTCTTCCAAAGATTTAAGAAAAAGAAAAAAGTAAAATCAATCTCAGATAAATTTAAAAGAGAATAGAGAAAAGCAAATGAGAAATCTGGAAGTAGTTCAGACTGCTTATTGAATATTAAGAAATTATTAATTATTATTAAGGAATTATTAAAATCTAATTTTGTTAAGGCTTGATACTACATTGTGATTAAAAAAAAAAAAAAAAAGTCCTTATCTGCCCTGGGCTGGTTTGGCTCAGCACTTAGAGTGTCAGCCCACGGACCAAAGAGTCATGGGTTCGATAATCGGTCAAGGGAACGTACCTCAGTTGCAGGTTCGATCCCTGGACCAGTCAGAATCATGCAGGAGGCAACCAACTGATGTGTCCCTCTTACACTGATGATTTTCTCTCCCCTCCCCCTTTTCTTCTACTCTATCTAGAAGATCAATGGAAAAATATCTTTGAGTGAGGATTAACAACAAAAATAAAACCAAAAAACCAATAAAGTCCTTTACAAATACCATTTAAAATATTTCTGGTTGAAATGATACGAGGTCTGGGATTTTAAAACACTCAAACTCCACCCACCACCCTCCAAAAATTGTGGGGGTGGTAAATAAAATATAACTGGCAAAATAGTGGTAACTGTTGAAGCTGAATGATGAACATACAAGTTTGCTACACCATTCTGTCTGGCATGTTTTCTAAAATTTATGTAATAAAATTTTTTAAAAACAGGTTTTGACAATACCTGAAAATAGAGGACTAAGAAGGATGAAGAATCAAATTCAGAGAATAAACAAAAACTAAAAAGCAAAAGACTAGCTAGCGATGCTCGTTATAATCATAAAGGAATCTGGAGGGATGATGGGAAAAGTAATACGCTGTTTTCAATTATGTTAAGTAAAAAAAAAAAAAAGAAGTTCAACCGACAGCTAAAGACAAGGGATTGGCAGTCAGAGTTAGAGAAGTAAACGTGGTAAGAAATTCATATACACATCTCAGGTGAAATCATCAGAGTAACAGGGAGGGTGTGGTGTTAAGAGCAGGGACTCTAGAATAAGAAGACAGATCAAGTGTTGGCTTCACTAATTACTAGTTGCATGATTTTAGGCAAGTGGCAATGTCACCAAAACACAGGGTTCTATTTTCGGGAGGATCAAATGAAACATGGTGTAAGCTGTAAAGACTTGTAATACCATCAGTGTAGTTGTGTTTAGTAGATAAGTTTCCTAAGGGGAATACACAGAGAAGGTTCAGAATGAGCCTTGCGATACAACCAAGATTAATGATCAAAGAAAAGAATGAATATAGAACTGCAAAGATTAAAGACTGAAAACCAACTTAAGAGAGATAACTTAGGAGGAAAAGTATAAAGGAAAGGCAAGATGTGAAGTTATCTAAATAGGGAGTGGGGGTGGGGGTGCAAATCTAGCCAAAATTAATTTAAAAAGTCAAAAGAGGAAGCAATTACATATATACCTGTCAAGAAATACATGAAATCACCACAAACGGTATTTCTCTGCATATGAAATTCTATCATCTTATGACACACACCATTTAGGAAATGTGACAGAACACATTTATTAGTACCTCTAAATAGAAGGTACATAACAATGCACATATTTTCCTTCACTGTAATAGAAAGGGAAGAGTATTATGAGAAGATAAAGTGAGTTAGATGAAAAGAAGTACATGATTGTATAGATTCTGCAAGTTAAGAATATGATAAATCATTATGCATTTTTTTCTAAATGGAAAATACAAGAAAATTAACATGAAAATGTTTCCCATTGTGAAATGGATAACTGTCATCAAAGCAATATTTTCTTTCTTTTTTAAATCCTCACCTGAGGACATTTTTCCAACTTATCTTCAAATAGAGTGGGAGGGAGAAGGGGAAGGGGACGGGAAGGAAAAGATCGATGTGAGAGAGACACATTGATTGGTTGCCTCCTGCACGACCCCAACCAGGGCAGGGGACCCAACTGCAACCAAGGTATGTGCCCTTGACCAGAATCAAACCAGGGACTCTGTGGTCTACAGGCTGATGCTCTAGCCGCTGAGCCAAACCGGCCAAGGCCAAAGCAGTACTTTCAAAAGGTGAGATTTTTCTAAATTAGACATCTACTTACTATCTCACCCCCAAGGAGCAGCTGAGAAGTATAGAAATCAATACCCAAATGAAAAGCATTTTTTTCTTCCACAAGTGATTTAAAAAACCTAGTGAAGTAAACATTTTTAAACCTCTAGAAGAGACAGAACAAGGTTTTACAGTATTACTGTATTGCATGTCAGAGGCATCTTCCTTAACTTTATGCTGCAGAAGAGAGGTAGGTAATGTCAGCACTATTACAGATATACTATTTGCAGCAATACATCATCCCTATTTATTTCAAAGGAAAATTTATTTCTGCATTTGTTTCCATTAAAAACACAGAACAAGCACAAATGGACAAAAGGAGGTTATCCAAAAAGGATTCATATAAGTAATTGTGAAGGTAACAAATTAAAGGCTATTAATCAGATAAGACCTTACGTAAGAGACTATTTCTTTTTGCAGTTTAAATATTGGTTCTTTCCTTTTGTTCTAGAAAGGACTGTTTTTGTTTCTTGATTTGTTTCACTTTCTCCCCTTCCATTTGAGGGTCAAAAGTTATCAAAAGAAAGGTAATTTAAATAGCATATAAATATTATTACAGAGGCAAGTTACAACAGAAAATCATATCAAAACTTGAAGCACAGACTGGGAGATGTCATATGGTCGTATCTAGAGAATGTTAACTATTACAAGGCCTAATCCTCATGAAGCCAGTTTCCTATGGGTGAAAATCAAGCATCTGCCCTAAAACCCAAGAGTCAACTCAGTTAAAGGCTAATGAAAGACTAATAATTATTTTCTTGGGCATTGCCCTTTCCTTATTTATCTGTACCCATTTTGTTCAAATGGAGCCCAAATGCTGACTATACTAATTTGTAAAGCAATAAACCCTACATTTTGGCTACTCATGGACCACTTAAACAGCAATATATATTAGACAATGCTATGGAAGTGCAATTATTCTCAACACTCTGGGATCAAATTCTACTTGGATTTAAGGTTTATTATGATTAATAAAGGAAAGAGATTCTGAAATGATTACAAGATACCTATTATAAGAGCTTATTAGAGTACTGCTGCTCCTAAATTAAAATTGTAAGATAGCTAAAAAGCAAGAGTTTTATGTTACCTGAGAGCTTGTTCACAAAATTCCTTAATGAGACAATTTAATTTGGTAAAAATAATAATAATAAAAAAAAAAGGTACGGGTAACTGAAAAACTGTTTACATAGAATCTAGGCTGCTTTTATGAAACAATCCTGCAAATATTATCTTAGTAACAGCTTTACAGCATAAAAGCAGCAATATCTGTTACCATTTTCCATAAGCTTCAACCAAAGTTACAGTAAAGGATAAAGAAAGCTAAGTGTACACGTAGGCTTTTTCTCCCCCAAGTTTTCAACTCTGGGAAGATTTCTAGCCCCATCTTACTGGAGACTTAAGCAACTTCAAATTTGATCAGTTTAGAAGATCTTCACACTTTTCTAAACCATAATCTTACCAACTCCCAGATTAGAACAGGAGCCTCTCATCCACTGTATGCATGTGTGGTCACTGGTACTCACAAGGCCCCAGGGCAGGACAGTAGAGGTTTGCTATCCATTTCACAAACCTACTAGGTATAAAAGCATGAGGAAGACACACTCTGTCTAAGCAGAGAGAACTAGATTCTCACTCAAATCTAGTTCACCTGCTTACCTCCCATGATGTATTGGCAAGTGTTTGCGATGGATTCCGTGACTTCCTTCCACAAAGGCATTGGGAGGCTTGTGGTATACAGAGGCCAAAGAACCAATGTGGCAGATTAGCTCATCCAGCAGAGTTGGCTCAATAAGATCTGTCTCCTCAGAGATCAGTGGCTTCTCAGACAAGACTACTTCTTTGGCTGTGACAGGGTCCGTTGAGAGAAGCCGCCAATAAATATAGCCCCTATCTCGAAGGTCAGGATTATCAGAATCCTAATGAAAAGAGAAAGGCAAGAAGGTTTATATGTTTTGTTATTTATTTTTTTTAGAGAGGGAGGAAGGGAGAGAGAGAGAAACATCGATCAGCTGCCTCCGGCACGCCCCCTACAGGGGATCGAGCCCACAACCCGGGCACATATCCTGACCGGGAATCTAACTGGGACATTTCAGTCCTTGGGACGATGCTCAATCCACTGAGCCACACCAGGCAAGAAAGGCAAAAAAGTTTAAATGAAACATTTCTCAATACAGAAACCCAAACTGCTGGATTTATTATCAAGGCAATGCTGTAGTGATTTATACACAGTTGGCTGTTAAGACTCAACTTAGACACAATGTAGTTTTAATACAGTCATAATTGCATAATCTCTCTGTTTCAGAGAATTTAAACATAAATTGAAATAGGTTAGTCTTAAAACTCAAATTCAAAGGGAAATTGGGAAAAGGAAAAATAGATTTGGGACATAAAAATGTTTTTTAACTGCCATAAATATTAGCAGTATTATTCATTAAATATATCTTATATATATTTCACCCATACATTCTTTCTTCATTCAAATATTTATTAAGTATCGCCTATGGAGACATTGGCTAGGTCCTGGAAATAAAGAGATAACCAACAGTGCCTGACTTTAATGAGCTCACAGGGTATTCATTATTACAATACAGTATAAGATATCACTATTATCTAATAATAATAATAAAAAACTATTAAGGAGCATAGGGTGACACTCGAACTTAATGGTCTTGTTTTCCTGTGTTAGTTTTAAAATAATTTTTACATGCTCATCACTAAAAAAAAATGTTTTATCAATGCCACATGATAATTTAGAAGTGTGTAATATAAGTTCCTCCATCCAGCCCTTCCCCACCATAACTCCCCATCCCCAAAATAGCCATGTTAACAGTGTGTTATTTACCTTTACAGACAGCTGCCATGCATACACACATTTATTTTATACAAAACCAGTTTTATACTATATATACTGCTCTGCAAGTTGCTTTCCACACTGGCACATATAGCTGTAGTTTGCAATTGTATATGCAGCACTCACCATTACTTATTAGTGTGCCCTACTGATGGACATTTAGATTGTTTCCTGTCTGTCTGTCTGTCTACCTACCTACCTATGTTTGTGATCATTACAAAATGGCAATAAATATCCTGGTATCTATCTATCTATCTATCTATCTACCTACCTACCTGATCATTACAAAGTGGCAATAAATATCCTAGTATCTATTTATGTTTGTGATCATTATAAAATGGCAATAAATATCCTAAGTCAATGTGGTGGCATTTATTTATGTACAAGTTGCTCTAGTGGTATCATGTTATTAAAAGCAACAGTTAAGTCCCTGTTTCAATTTCTGTATTTAAAACACACATATAAAAAATATTCTCTTTAAACTAGGCCCGTTTGAGGGCTTCCACATGAGTTTATAAGTAAATAGATGAATGGTTCATGATTTACCCACTTAAGGCACATGTCATTCAGCTCAATACCAACAATGATCCCGATGGTTTTGACTACATGGTTTTAAATTATTTTTCTTAGTCATATATTATTTAATTTGCACTCATAATGGATTTCTGGTTAAAGACAAAAAATCATAATACTGCCTAGCCGGTGTGGCTCAGTGGTTGAACGTTGACCCATGCACCAAGAGGTCGACGGTTCAATTCCCGGTCAGGACACATGCCCAGGTTGTGGGCCCAATTCCCAGTGGGGGTCACGCAGGAGGCAGCTGATCAATGTTCTCTCTCATTGATGTTTCTTTCTCTCTCCCTCTCCCTTCTTCTCTAAAATCAATAGAGAAAAAAATAAATTAAAAAAAAATCCTAACACTGAGATGCAGCAAGTTAATGGAGTATAAACACGGCAAATTTTACCTCAAGTTATCTTGACCACATTCATAGCTTGCAAGCATTATCCTAATAGAAATGCATACATATATGCATTATATATCAGATAAAAATGTTCATAGTATTTGAAAAGCCAGGGGTAAAAAAAAAGAAAAGAAAAACAGTGATAGCATCCAACTTAGAAGACTCTGTTTGTTTTGTTTTGTAGAGGGTAAATTGCTTCTGAGTAAGTGTTTATAAATAGCAGTCTGAAACCTCCTCATTTAGTTTTTCATTTGAAAACAAAGCTTGAACATTGTAAAATATAAACAAGTTGATTTTGTCAAGAAAGCAATCCCCACACCAGTTTTTGTTGATATATAAATTAAAAGTCAAATTTTAATCTATATAGTCAGTCTCCAAAACAAGTCATTTAAAATTTGTAGACTAGCTATGCTTTCTATCACACAATTAAAATGAAGGCTGTACATCACTTAACTGGGAAAACTTCGTTTGTCTTTATAGATTAGTAATATTGTTAAAGGTATTAATATAAACTTCATATTACAGTTTAATCACATACTAATCAAAATAAAATACTTTTTTACTTCAAAGCACATATTTAATCAAATGGCCAAACAAATTTCCATGGGGATTGTATATAATACAAAATTATATACTTCTATGCAAAAACCTTGAGTCCCTCACAAATTCAAAACACTGCAATACGGCAAACTGCCTGAGATAGACTCACTGGATCAAAGGGTATACACAGTATAAATCTTAATAGACACTAACTTAAAAAACAGTTCTATGAGCCCTGGCCAGTTTGGCTCAGCGGTTGGAGCGTTGGCCTGCGGACCAGAGAGTCCTGGGTTCGGTTCCCACTAGGGGCATGTACCAAAAAAAAAAAAAAAAAAAAAAAAACCAACAACAAAAAAAAGTTCTATGAAAAATGAGTGTAAATTTTCCAAGACTGAAAGTCAAGAGTAGGCAAAGATCTCCACTGCTCACAGTCCGCTGTTCTGAGGGCTGCTTCATCAGGCTGACTATAAGCTGCCCAAAGCTGCCCATCAGTGCCTCACTATCACATGGAGGCCACAATAAATCAGGCTCAGTCAAGACTTGTGACAAGAAAACAGAACCTTTTAATGATTTTAATGTACCACCATATGTTTGGTGACTCAGAAAATTTGGTTTTGGATCTACTGTACTGCTAGCCTCATAGACTCTCGTGAGGATCTCAAGAAAATAATCTATTTCTAAAAATATGAGAGTTTCCAAAACAATTCTTACCAGGCAAGCTCTAAAACAGTAATTCATTTTGTTAAAAATATGTTTTTATTGATTTTTTAGAGAGAGAGGAAGGGAGAGATAGAAACATCGATGTGAGAAACATCATCCGCTGCCTCCTGCACGCCCCCTACTGGGGACCAAGCCCACAACTGGGAATCTAACCTGAACCTCTCAGTCCATGGGCTGATGCTCAATCCACTGAACCACACCTGCCGAGCTAAAACAGTAATTTTTTTTTTCCATTCCTCACCCAAGGAGATTTTTCTATCTATAATTAGATAGAGTGGGAGGGAGGGAGAGGAGAACAGAGAGAAACATTGATGTGACAGAGCCACATCGACTGGTTGTTTCCTGCACGACCCGACCAGGGCCGGGGATAAACCGCAACTGAGGCACGTGCCCTTGACCAGAATTGAACCCTCGACTCATTGATCTGCTGGCTGATGCTCTAACCACTGAGCCAAACCAGCCAGGGCATCAAGCACCAACATTTTAACACACCAGGAAAGCCACTGAAAGTGTAGATTTGAGAGACAAATCACAGAGATTCTGATTCATTATGTCAGAAGTGGGGCCCGGGAATTTTTGTTGTTGTTAATCCTCACCCAAGGATATTTTTTTTATTGATTTTTAGATAGAGTGGAAGGGAAGGAGGGGGGTGGGGGGAAGAGAGAGAGAGAGAGATATCGATGTGAGAGAGACACATCGACTGGCTGCCTCCCATACAACCCCCACCAGGGCTTGGGAAATCAAACCTGCAACTGAACCCTGGACAGTTTTTTTTTTTTTTTTTAATCCTCACCCGAGGTCACTTTTGCATTTATCTTCAGATAGAGCGGGAGGGAGAGAGGGAGGAAGAGAGAGAGGGAGAAACATCAATGTGAGAAAGACATATCGAGTGGTTGCCACCCACACAATCTCAACCAGGCTGGGGACAAACTGCAACCAAGGTATGTGCCCTTAGCAAGAACTGAACCCAGGACTGACTCTCTGGTTCGTAGGCCAATGCTCTAACCACTGAACCAAACCGTTTTTTTTTTTTAATCTTCACCCGAGGACATTTTTGCATAGAGCGAGGTGGGGGGAGAGACAGAGAGAGAGAAATATCAATGTGAGAGAGACACACTGACTGGTTGCCACCCACACGACCCCAACTGGGGCTGGGGACAAACTGCAACTGAGGTAAGTGCCCTTAGCGGGAACCGAACCCTGGTCTCTCTGGACCGCAGGCCGACGCTCTAACCGCTGAGCCAAACCGGCCAGGGCATGGCCAGTTTGGCTGAGCGTTTGGAGCATTGGCCCTCGGACAGGAGTTGGGTTCGATTCAGTCAAGGGCACATACCTCGGCTGTAGTTCAATCCCTGGCACTGGTTGGGGTTGTGTTGGAGGCGGCCAGTTGACGTGTCTCTCACACTGATATTTCTCTCTCTCTCTCTTTCCTTCCCCCCTCCTTCCCACCCACTCTTCGGTGAGGGTTAATAAATTTTTTTTAAAAAACTGCAACCAAGGTACATGCCCTTACCGGGAATTGAACCCATGACCTTTTGGTCCAAGGGCTGATGCTGGGCCAAACTGGCCAGGGCAGGAAATTGCATTTTTAACAAGCAACACAGGTGACTTTTGATGATGGCAGTCTCTATTCATAGTTAGAAAACACTAAGATGAAGATTTCTCTTCCATGTACTACACAAAAGGTAATTACCAAGTCTGGACATTTCTGTGTGTATTCTTTGCTAATTTCTCTACAACTATCAAAGCAAAAAGACAAATCTTTGATATGAAGCCACAATTCAAGGGTGGTTTTCTTTTCACCTAATATTTCTAAATATAGCACCATTTTAGCCCTGGCCGGTTTGGCTCAGCGGTTAGAGCGTCAGCCCGCAGACCAGAGAGTCCCGGGTTCGGTTCCCACTAAGGCACGTACCTCGGTTGCAGTTTGTCCCTGGCCCTGGTTGGGGTCATGTGGGTGGCAACCAGTCAATGTGTCTCTCTCACATCGATGTTTCTCCCTCTCCTTCTTCCTCCCTCTCTCCCTCCCGATAAAAAAATATCTATCTATCTATCTATCTATCTATCTATCTATCTATCTATCTATCTATTTAATCTATCTATCAGCATTTTATTTAAAATTAGAAGCACAGCCCAGCCGGTATGGTTTAGTGGTTGAGCACTGACCCACACACCAAGAGGCAGGGGCACATGCCAGGATTGTGGGCTCAATCCCCAGCAGGGGGCATGCAGGAAGCAGCCAATCAATGTTGATGTTGCTCTCTCATTAATATTCTTCTCTCTCTCTCCCCCTGCCCCTTTCTCTTAAATCAATAAAAAAATATATATTTAAAAGCACAAAGGTTTCACACATACTTCACTGGATTCTCAACACAGGTAAAGAATAATGTTAATGAACTCTACTATAGAGATAGGAGATCACCTGTATGAAAAAAATTTTTCTTTAAAAAAATTTTTTTTGGGGTACGTGCCCCTAGCAGGAACCGAACCCAGGACTCTCTGGTCCGCAGGCTGACGCTCCAACTGCTGAGCCAAACTGGCCAGGGCTGAAAAAAATTTTTGACCCAGCTGCTGTGGCTCAGTGGATTGAGAGTTGTCCCATGGAATGAGAGGTCCCAGTTTGATTCCTGGTCAGGGTGCATGCCTGGAGTTGCGGGCTCAATCACCAGTAGGGAGCGTGCAGGAGGCAGCCAATCAATGTTTCTCTTCCACATAGTCATTTCTATCTCTCTCCCTTCCTCTCTCTCTAAAAAATGAATAAAAACATATATAAAAATAATTTTGCTCAGTTGTGTTCTGAACCAGTGGACGTACCAGAAAGAGAACCACACCACCCAATTCAAATTAACACAATTCATCAGATCACACTGCCCTCAGCTTAAATTGGTACTTACCAGTCATAAATATTAGGTTCTTATTTTACAAACTTGAGAAAAAAATTCCAACTTCCACTGGAATAATTTGTATAAATGTGCTTGTCCTTTTATACTAACTACTCAGATCTCATTAACTGGACAGAAAAGGCAAGCTCAGAGAAACTGCTTAATAATTATTTATAGCCAAATATGAAATAATCATCCATAACGATCTTAAAACTACTAAGTTCACTTATACATGCTGGCTTATACACAATAGTGCTTAAGGCCAGGAAAACAGGGAATGGGTATTCTCAAAGTCATTCTTAACCTCTGCACTAGAGAAGCAGCATAGCACAGTGGATAAGGGCAAAGACTCTGGAACCAGGCTACCTGGATTTGAGTCCTAGCTCTGTCCCATACTAACTGGGCCTATCTCTCTCAGTTTCCTCATCTATAAAATAGAATAGTAACAGTACTGAGATTGAGATAACATGTAAAGTGCTTACTAGAATGCTTGGTACATAGTGATCACTATACAAATGACGGCTGTAATGGTTTAGTTATATCCTACCCTGTTCTACAAAGAAATTTAGCAAAGTTTACAAAAATGCATCTAAGGCTAGAGACCATAAACTAGAAATAAGGGGGAAAAAGGCATGCCACAACAACCTACACATTTTCTACATGAGATCCTTAAATGTGATCCTCAGGTTTTGAACAAGTGATATGAAAAAGAAGTCTAGTCAGGCTAAGTCGATAGAGGGGCAGGAATTTGTTTGATGGAACCTCTTAAAGAAGAAAACACATAATGAAATGAACAATGATTTTGACAACAGATCCAAATAGGATAGCTTCTCAGGACAACACTTAATACAGGATAATGGTATCAGCACAGGGTAGGCAACGGTAGGTTTACAGTTGTAAGTACGTGAAACAGAGTTAATAAAGCTATTGTAATAATCAGAGCCTACATGTCTTTTTCCATTTGAACAACTGTACAACTGTAAACCTATTTTTGTCTACCACTGTATGTAAGAGGCACTGTTTTTACACATTACAGTATCTAAAGACTGGTGAACCCTTCCAATTAAAACCTCCCCAAGGGAGCCTTCTTGGGGAGTTTCATAATTTCCTACAATTTAAAATCAACCCCACTATTTTTCCAGATTGTTTACCTGCGTTGCCAAACTCAAGACCTGCTGTACCAGCTCCTGTGTTTCTGATGGTTTCTTGAGAAAGAGCTTCACTATGGCAGTAAGCAGAGTGAGTTGTACCTAAGCAGACACAATTTAATAGATAAAGTGAAAGGCAGTAACATTATTCATACCCTCATTTCCAAAATAGCATTTCCCCAACTATGAATTACTATGGGGTCATTCTGATTTTGATTAAGAGACAAAGATTAAAACTGAGCCATATCAACAATAGCAGACAAAGGTATCCATCAACTGAAAACTCACAAGCCTCCTATTTCCAGATTGCATTTTTGGTATCAAAATTGCTTATCTATTTCTGGCCCAGATAATTACCTGTACTTCTTAAGGTACATGCTAACATTGTGATGACAATAAAACTGATTCCTGACCAAGTCCTTTATTATTTACTTCTACCAAAAGCTACAAAGTTGGGGGAATTAGGGAATCATATGTCATACTGATGTAAGAGCAGACAGAGAGTTATGTCAGATCACTGCTAATTAAGAGTGGGGTGCTGAACCACAAAGTGATGGGCTTATATGTGTTCCTTCTAAAGGCCTATTAAAATTAATACGGTGGCCCTGGTCAGTTTGACTTAGCGGTTAGAGCGTCGCCCTGCGGACTGAGGGGTCTCGGGTTCAATTCCTGGTCAAGGGCACGTAAATGGGTTGCAGGTTCGACCCCTGGCCCTGGTTGGGGTCATGCGCGAGGCAAAAAATTACTATGGTGGATTATATACATAAGCTTTAATTTGCAGTAAGTACAAATACTAGGGGAAAAGGAATGAGTAACTTATCAGCTTCTCTGGGCTTGGACCCTAAGGTTAGGTCTCTCACTTTTGGTAGAGGAGAGATGAAGATGGGAAGGAGTCTAACCATCCACAGAGAATTTTTTCTTTTTTTAAAAGAAGTATGTTTTTATTGATTTTTTTTTTAGAGAGAGAGAGGAAGGGAGAGAGAGAGATAGAAACATCAATGTGAGAGAGAAACATCGATTGATTGGCTGCCTCCTGCACGATCCCCACTGGGGATCAAGCCCGAAACCCGGGCATGTGCCACGACTGGGAATCGAATCGGGATCTCTCAGTCCATGGGATGACAACAACCCACTGAACCACACTGGCTGGGCCACAGAAAATCTTTTCAAACTGCACATGCCAGCCCTCACCCAAGTCCCAGGTGAAAAGACCCACTATAATAAGCCACGATTACTAACTGGAATGGGTGATCATTTTTTGGTGGCAGAAAATGAAAAAGCAGTAATTATTGCTCTAAGCCAGTAGCTGTCAAAGTGTGGTTCTAAAGCAGCAGCACCACCCTGAAGCTCTTAAGAAAGGAAAATACTTAGGCCCATCTCAGACCTACTGAGTCAGAAACTCCAAGGGAAGAGGCCCATCCACCCGTGCTTTAACAAGTTTTCCAAGTATTTCTGAGGCTCATTCAAGTATGAGAACCATTGATCTGTTAGGGAGGTTTGTTCCACCAGAAATCAGCACAACTGAAATAACGCACCCCTTTTGGGAGGAAGAGGAGAGAAAAAAAAAAAAAAAAAAAAAAAAAAAAAAAATATATATATATATATATATATATATATCTCTCACATGAAACGGAACCTTTACTTTTCCTGAAATCTTCCCCCAAAAATCTATGATATAGGATATAGATGAAAACTTACCTGGGTGCTCTCATCATGAAAACCCTCCAGGAAGCTCTCTAGTAATTCATCTGCGTTGTCAATTCGTTCAGCATATTCTCCCACAATCCAAATCATAGCTGCTCGAGCATCTGGCTCATCCAGCGAGTCTAAGTTCTCACATAGAGTGGCAATGATACTTTCATACCTGATATAACAAAATGAACTGTAGTTAATGAGGGCAAAACTGAGAACTGTATTTAACAATAAAGGTTAAAGGTATAACCACAGACAAGGTACCTTAAACCTAATCACCAAAATATAGAGGCTTTTTAAGTCAAGAAAATGTACAGGATTATAAATGTCTTAAATTTCCCTTCAATTATGTTTAATAACTAAAACTTAAATGTTTATATAAAAGCTCATAAAATATTCCTTTCACAAGGAAAAATTAACCTGTGGTATAAGATAATACCACTACCTTATATTTCTTACAATTTTTCTTATACGTGATAAGATAATTTTCCTATCTATTATTGCATTTTATCTTCATGGTAGACGGAACAAATCCCACTCCACTTTTAGGAAAATGGAGTTAGATGACAAGAGCATCCAGACTAGAAACAGTAATTTTGTCCCTTAATCTATATCTCATTTTATAGAGATCTTTATGTTCTTTCCTCCCAAGGCACCCACATTAATGATATGTTTCTCCAAAGGAACAAGTATTTCAATTATTTATTTTTAATTTTATAGGTCTATAGCTCTCTCACTTTCAGCATGATGAATCCATCTTCTTGGCTATATAGTTTGAAACATCAAAATGGTATTATATAATACATCAGATGTAGAGAAATTATGTTTGCTGTACTTCCACTAATTAAACCAGATTTTTCATAGCTCTTTCTTAAAATTAAACTGTCACAACCCCTTACTAATATAAACCAGAAATGGACATATTTCTCTACCAACCATATTGTGATATATATCTCCACCCTTAACCAAGAAGTTTAGAAACCCAACATTCCTCTTTTCTGGAGGGTGGGAAAAGTATATGGTTCTTTTTCCAAAATTAAAAAAAAAAAAGGTATATGAAATACTTAATAAACCACTACTTTCACTAAAATATTTCTTCTAATTATGAGTCCACCACTAAGCTAACTTACTGAAAGTTGTTTCATTTAACACAATCTTTAATAACTAACCAGAAGCTTCAGCACAAGGTATCTCTATAACTTTAAGGCAAAATGAGATTTAGGATGCTTATAAGACCTACTCCTATTTTGCTCTTTCAGATTCCTTAATTGCTTGCTTTCAACATCAAATCTAAAAAAGTATTTTTGCTTCATAAACTAAGAGGCCTCAATGTGGAAAATGTGTGGAGGGAAAATGTAGATTTGGTAGCTACATATATGGGAGCAGCTACAATATTTCAGAAAAGGCCTGAGACCCTGATGTTTTATCATTATCTGTTCTGTAATTGTAGTTTCTACAAAGTACTAGGTAACATGCAAAGTGAACAGAGCAGCTGTCACCTTCCTGGTTTTTACAGTAAGGTGGTCAGATATTTATCATCCAAACTGAGACATTTCTGAGCGAAAAGGAACACAATCATTAATTATGCCTGGTAACGGGTGTAAACTGGGATTACACCTAGACAACCTGGAATATAAGGGTATCCTATTTAATAATAACTTTGCCACCAAATAGTCTGGTTAACTTCAATATATGCCAATCAACAGCACATACTCAGACAGAGCTTCAATTCTTCTAAAAGTAATAAAGCAGGGTAAAAAAATCAGGTTTTAATTCCTAGCTAACCACCTTACATGTTTCTGATTTTTAGTAAAGTATCCCACTGTGACCAGTTACATTACAAAAACTAATTCTTACCTAGCCAATTTCAAAGTGTCTTACAAACATTTCCTAAATGATCTGAGGAAGAGGGGTAGAAGTATTTGGACGTACTTGTTGGGGTACTTGCGGAAGATGTCCCTGATGACAACAATCGCCTCTTGGACCACATAATTTACTTTGGTCTGGATGAGATCAAGCAATGTGCTTACACAACGTTCTGCAGATTGCTGTGAAGAAGAACAAAATAAATGGGAAGTCAGATGATCTATCCAATAATACAACCTCAATATAAAAAAAATCTGAAACATACAGGTGCATCAACTAAACTAGAATAAAAGATCAGGCACTTAATTTGACCAAGCTATCTGATGGAGATATACAGAAGTTCTAGATATACTGCAAATTTTACTCATTACATATACTGACAGGTGAGTCCAGTCAAATGAAAAGAATCATCTTGGCCCGGCTGGTGTGGCTCAGTGGACTGAGAATCGTCCCATGGACTGAGATCCCGGTTCAATTCCCAGTCAGGGCACATGCTCAGGTTGCGGGCTCAATTCCCAGTGCAGGGTGTGCAGGAGGTAATGGATCGATGTTTCTCTCTCACATTGATGTTTCTATCTCTCTCGCCCTCTCTCTAAAAAAATCAATTAAAAACATATTTAAAATGAAATCTAGGAATAAAATCAAATAAAAAAGAAAAGAATCATCTTGTATATACAGGAGAATAAAAATGGGAAGAATAAGGCAAGGTAGAAGGTCTTTATCAGGAGTTCATGGATGAGTGGCGACCAGAAGAAGGTGAATTTAAACCTCTTGAAATGAAATTGCCAAATTTCATATGTGCATAACATACAAGTCTATTTTCCAGGGATAGAGTCCACAACTTTCACTGTAATTTCAAAGTTATCTGTGACTAAAAAACTCTAAGAAACATTTGATATATTTTGGGCTATATAACTAAGTCTATGGCCTTAGATAAACTGCAATTTTCCACAGCTTATACTTCATCTATAAAATAGAATTTAATCTAGTAATCTTTTATTGATGAAGGGAAAATGAAAGAATACAAGTGACAAAATTAATGTATAGAAACTATAAGTCATAGTTTTTAAAAGGAGATGGGCTCCAGAAGAGAGATTCTAAACATATGATTTATCATATATTATTTATCATAGATATCATGTATCTATGATGAGTCACTCTAGTACATGCCTCTTGATAAAAAGCAATAGAAAGTACGCAGCAATGCCTAAGAGGTATTCTTGCCCAAAACACTAAACATGAATATTACCAAGCCTCTAGATTTAATTATATGAAGGGGATGGAGGACTAACAAAACAACACTAAAATACACCCAGCCACATCCAGACTATGGAAAATTCTACAAGCCTAATGACCCTAACTGAAATAAGTAAGTAAACACTTAAGAGATACATTAACCAAATGCAATGTTTGGATGTTGTTTAGATTTTGATTTGACCAAACCAACTATAAAAAGAGATTTAGATAGAATTAGGGAAAATTGAACATGGAATAGGTATTCAATGAAATTAAGAATTTGCCCTGGCCGGTTTTGCTTAGTGGTCAGAGCATCCACCTTCGGACTGAAGGGTCACGGGTTCAATTCCTGGTCAAGCGCATGAAGCTGGGTTGCAGGTTCAATCCCCAGGTCCCTGTCAGGGTTGTGCAGGAGGCAACCAATCGATGCATCTCTCTCATATAGATGTTTCTCTCTCTCTCTCCCTCCCTCCCTCCCACTCTTCCTAAAAAAATCAATGGAAAAATATCCTTGGGTGAGGAGGATTAACAAAAAAACAACAACAAAGAATTATTGTGCCCTGGACAGTTTTTCTCAGTGGTTAGAGCGCCGGCACGCGGACCAATGAGTCGCGAGTTCGATTCCGGCCAAGGGCACGTACCTCGATTGCGGTTTGTCCCTGGCCCTGGGTGGGTCGTGCAGGAGGCAAACAGTCGATGTGGCTCTATCACATCAATGTTTCTATCTGTCTCTCCCCCCACCCCACTCTATCTGATAAGTAGAAAAATATCCTCAGGTGAGGAATTTAAAAAAAAATAAAAGAATTATTATTAGTTTTCGGGGGTGGTAATGGTATTGTGACTATTTTTTGTAAAGGACCTTATCTACTAGATATTACACACTGAACTACTCTAGTAAGATCATACCTGGGATTTGCATTAAAATACAATTGCAAAAATAAATAAACAAATAAATTGCACCCCACTCCCTTTTAAAGGGGGGGGAGAAGACAAAACAGGAACATGTCATTTGTTTAAGATGGATGATAGTTACATAAGAGTTCAATAATCAATTTTACTTTAGCATATGTCTCAAATTTTCTTTAATAAAATCTTTAAATGTACTGTAATAATTTAAACCATTCCAATCAATTTAATGAAAACAAAATTGCATCTTGAGAATATTGATATGAGGTTATATATATGATGATTCTGTTGCACCATGAAATTATTCTGCCATTTTTTGGATTCTGTTTTATTCATTTTCAGCTAGTAATTCTTGTGCTATTATTGCAACAGCAAAATAGCTTAAAAAATTAAGTACATAAATTATAAAGTGTGTAGGATATAGGCTGCTGTAACATTAGATTGTTATAAATATTACAAATAAAGTGCTTACCACAGGGTTTGATATAAAGCTAACATCTAGTGAACCCTTAGTATCTATTTTTATTTCAAGAAGTATTATTATTATAATACAGGCAAACAAAAGGACATTTCCCATGATGCATGAACATTAAAAAAACATTTGTTTGGGAGAGTAATTTTTCAGCAAATTATCATCACAACCATATTGCTTTTGATTAAAAAAATATTTTTTAGCTTTGGAATGGAATATAATTTTGTATAGCTCTTTAGAATTCTGGCAGAGAGGTCAATAAGACAATGACAGTCCAGAAATGACAAGCTCAAAATGACTCTTATGCTACCCAAATCTCTCTGAAAATTACCTACGTTAACAGTAAGTAGGTGGCTACACATCAATAAGAAAAGAAAAAAGTAAAGGTAAGTAGGTAAAGTGTGGTGATTAAAAAAAAAAAAAAAAGTAATGTATCAAGATCCAATAAATAGACTTTCCCATTTCTCAAACGGAGCAACAGAAGTGCATTAAATATCTGAAGCAATTGAGCTAGCAGAACCAAGAGTAGAAACCAGGATCAATTTATTTCTTGCTATAACAACTGGTCTACTAAATGATTTATCAATGTTAACTTCATGAAGCAGCACTGACTTGAATAAAAACAAGAAAGGACAATTAGGAACTTGGCTTTCATAGATGCTTCTCCGACAGCATCTGTTTCCTTCTGTTCCCTAAAGTACTTGTTCATACTGTACAAATTATTTTAGTATCCTTGAGAAGTCATGTGGCCCAACCCTCTGCCTCTAAGCAGAATTGCATAAGTCAAGTAGCAAGAACAAATATGGAGCTCTGAATCCAAAAGAAAGTGAACAGAGGCCATCGTTAATTTCAACAAATTTTTGAATGAGAAGAAACAAAGGGAGCACTGGTAACTGATGAAGCAGGGCAATGTAAATTGTAGCCAATTTTCCCTACTAAAATGTTGCAACCAAGCTATAAACAAATCTGCACTCTAAAACCACAGAGAGTCTCTTCAAGACTTTCAAATAGCCCAACCGGTGTGGCTCAGTGGGTTGAGCGTCGTCCCATGGACTGAGAGGTCCCGGATCGATTCCTGGTCAGGACCCATGCCCAGGTTGTGGGCTAGACCCCCAGTAAGGGGTATGCAAGAGGCAGCCAATCAATGTGTCTCTCTCACATCCATGTTTCTCTCTCTCTCTCTCCCTCCCTCCTGCTCCATCTGAAGATAAATGGAAAAATATCCTTGGGTGAGGGTTAAAATAAATAAATAAATAAACCTATTATTAAAAAAAATTAAATAAATAAAAAAAAAAACTGTATAGACATATAACCATCACCACAAAATTCTCCAGATAATTAAATTCAAACCACAGAAATAAAATAAAAAATTGTGATTCATAACCCCAGAGATTCAAGAAGCTACTAGAACCACAAAGAAATAAATGTTATGAAAAAAGTACCAACAATAAAAAGGAACAATGAATAGAGGATGTATGGAATGATGGCTGTACAGATGTCAAGAAAGAAATCAGTCAGACTGGAGCAAGCAAGAGGACAAAGGATTGAAAGAGAAACAGGTCTAAGACAAAAAGAGGTTTTAACATTTGATATTATGCTTGAAAAGCTGGAAAAAGATAGGAGTGCAATGAAAACACACAATGAAAGAAAAAAGAGTTTATTATAGAAACGTCAGAAAAAAACAAGTCTCTGTAAGAAAAGAAAACTACTGCTTTGAATGGGCCCTACATATTTAGTCATAATATGCATAGCAAGTTTTGCAAGCCTGTAGTTCACAGAACAAGAAATACAGGTATATTATTCTCAATTTACAAAGATAATCAAATAGGAACAAAAAAAACCCCTCATGATATAACTATACTGTAAAAAAGGAGGGAAGAAGTAGGAAAGGTGGAGTATATGAACTAAACTGCTCATCTCACAGCAGAAAGTTAACAATGTCTATAATTGGTAAATCAATAAATAACAGCATAAGCATATTATTTAGAGAGATATGAAACTATCTCTAAAGAATGACTAAAGCCAGAAACATGATTAAAATGATTCCCTCTGGAAGAGTTAGTTGTTTTTCATTAAATATTCTTTAATATTTTAATTATGAGCTTTATTATTCTGATAAACTTTAAAAATGCATTTTAAAGAAAGGAGTAAAGAGAACATTCAGAATCCCATAACATGATCACCACTACCACTGGACACTTGCCTCCACCTTGATGGCACACCGTCCAATGGCCCGCACAGCTTTGCGAACAAAGTCAACATCCACTTCTGTGGCATATTCTTTCAGCTCTGCCAGAACCTGTTAAAAATCACAGACAATAGGGTGGTGAAGGCCTGGGGCATGGAGGGAACTGGGAAGAGGGGGGGGCAGTGGGGACAAAAAAGGAGAGACATATGTAATACTCTCAACAATAAAGATTTTTTAAAAATGTTACTGAAAGCAACATAAATAAATCAATCCAGGAAGTGAACAAGCATTAAGGATTCTCAAAAAGCAATTTAATGGCCTAGCTTTTTCTGAAGGCCAGACCTTCAGATCTAAGTCATTATAAACTTGAATCTACATAATGTCTGACCTGAGCAATATTGGCTTGTGATGCCAAACGAATCATGATGTCCAGCTTCTCTAGTTTAACATAGATAGGATCATTATACTTCACAAAGAAGACTTTTATTTCTTGCTTTAAGATTTCAGGCCTGTGATACACAGAAACATAAGATAAGGAAGATGAGGCATTTATAGGTATCTCCTTCTGAGTCTGTATTAATATCTAATCTATGCCTCTTCCTGCTCTCCTCCCACCCCACCCACCACAGGAAAAAAACTCACAAACTTCCCCTACACTCCTCTATTCTTATCAGTTCCATTTAGCAGACTAATTTTTTAATCCTTACCCGAGGATATCTTTCTTTTTTTTTTGGTACGTGCCCCTAGCGGGAACCGAACCCGAGACACTCTGGTCAGCAGGCCAATACCAACCGCTGAGCCAGACCGGCCAGGGCCCGAGGATATCTTTCCATCGCAGGACCCCAACCAGGACTGAGGACGAACCATAACCGAGGTACGTGCCCCTGACCAGAATCAAACCTGCGACTCATTGGTCCGTGGGCCGATGCTCAACTGCTGAGCCAAACCGGCCAGGGTTAGTAGACCAGTTTTATCCTTTAAAGGGTCAGGGCACACACAGTCAAGAACTACTGGAAAAATAGCGATCTGGCTCTACACAATGGCCTGAACCATATTAAGCAGGCACTAGCTGGTATGCTATTAAGAGACCCCTCAGAAAATAAACTGTATTGTAGAGGAACAACAGGCATTTATTATAGGAATACTCCAAAGTCAATTGTTAGACTCCTGACCAAGTTGTTCAGCCATACAACATTCTCATTTCTATACATTAAAAAGAACTCAACACTGGCCTCTTTAATATTGGTATTATTAAGCTTAATTCAAAACTACAAACACTTTAATCACCAATTCATTTTTTCCCAACCTTTTCTGTACAATCAGGTTGATGTTCCTCAGGGCGACATACTGCACCTCTGGCTCCCCAGACAGCAAAGTGACAAGTGGAGGGGCCAACTTCTTCAGCAGCATATTGTAGTAGTCGGAGTCCTTGGGTAACAACTCTAGAAATTTCATTAGGACTTTTACTGCTGAAAGCACCACTGCTGAGTTGGCATGAGATAGCCGGGGAGTTACTCGCTCACAGATGCTAAGGGATAAAAAAGGAAAATTAACATCTTGAATTATAATTTCTTTGCTCAATCCAGTCTATAAAGCAATGTGTCAGAGTCCCATGGCCCAAGTATCAAGAAATTAGAAAATCAGTTAGAAAAGTCAAAGCTCCATGCGTAGGTAAAATTGGGATCCAACATTGCAGAAGCCTCATTCCCAGCAAACTACAGACAGAGCAGGGATATCAGAAGACTTCAGGAAACCAGCAACAAGAAATGTTCAAACTGGAAGGAAACTAGCCAATACCCAAAGCACTTGAAGTTCACGCCATTTACCTTCCAGTTTTACAGTCCTCTCTGTCTCCCCATATTATGCAAGGGCTCCCTGACTCACAGCCCATTTCTCCTCAACCTACAGGAAGTCAAATTAAGCATTCTGAGAGTTATTTCATACTAAGAGGTATCAACCAACTGTGGTTGAAGGTTTCACTGTTAAGATGCAGGAGGAGGTGGGTTGGCAGGGCAAACTACCCAAACGTTTGCCTTCAGAATAATAGCAGAATCTCTGAAAGGGTTTTTGTTTGTTGGTTTTTAAAAACAGTACACCACTGTAATATTCTCCCTCCCTTCTCCTAGCCCCTGCCACCTACACTTAAAATGCTTCATGAAATCTTGAATATTTAATTATCTGTTGAAGGGTCTTCAGAAATTAACCTAATTTTTAAAAAATGTATCTTGCCCTGGCCGGTTTGGGTCAGCAGTTAGAGCATCGGCCTGCGGTCCAGAGAGATCCGGGTTCGGTTCCCGCTAAGGGCATGTACCTCGGTTGCGGTTTGTCCCCAGCCCTGGTTGGTCGTGCGGGTGGCAGCCACTCGATGTGTCCCTTTCACGTCGATGTTTCTCTCTCTCTCTCTCTCTCTCTCTCTCTCTCTCTCTCTCACTTCCTCTCTCTCCCTCCCACTCTTATCTGAACAAAAAATGAAAAAAAAAAAAAAAAAGTCCTCAGGTGAGGACCAAAAAAAAAAAATGTATCTTTATTGTTGAAAGTATTACAGATATTCATCCTGTACCCTGACATTTCGAGAAATGGAACTGGTGACCTCTTGGTGCAGGAGATGATGCTGAACCAAGCGAGCCACACCAGCCAGGCAGAAATTAAACTAATTTTGATAGTCCTTGGACAATGTAAGTGGCTACTGACTATACTCAGTTAAAGATACAAGATAAGTATGCTGTGTTTCTTTCCCTCCCGCCTATACCTGAGGTCTTTATACAAATGCTACCTTCTCAGTGAGATCTTCCCTGACCACACTTTTATAAATACAACTCATTCCAAAATGCCCAGCATATCTTAGGTCTCTTCCCTACTTTATCTTTCTCATCAGCTCTTATCATCTGACATATTATATATTATATATCTATACTTATGCCCCATCCATCAGAGTAAGTGTTCTACAAGGGCTATGACTTGTCTATCCACTGCTGTATCTTTAGGGCCTAGAACAGTGCCTAGTACGTAACATGGGCTCAATGAATACTTCCTAAGTGAATGAATGAATAAGTGTGAGATATCAATGACCAACAGAAAATAAATTCTATGTAAAGTTCTTTCCAGAAGATATCTGTACTTTCAATGATGGAAGGAAACCATCAGGGCAAACTTTAGCTAAGTCCAGAAGGAACAATTTCCCAGACAAGCAAAGAGCACTTACGTTATAGAAGCTTGAACTTCAGTCAGGCAAGAAAGGTTCTTATCTACCATATTAAAATGTCCACTTAATGAAGAGCCAACATTTCTTCAAAAGTACTTTGCCTAGTACAATGCCTATATACACAAAATGCTCAATAAAAACTGGTGACAGCCATGGCCAGTGTGGCTCAGTTGGCTGGGGCATTGTCCTGTGCACTGAAAGGTTGTGGGTTTGATTCCTGGCCAGGGTACATATCTGGGTTGAGGGTTCCATCCCTGGTCAGGGTGCAAAAGGGGGGAGAGGGAAGCGATCTATGTTTCTGTCTCACATATGTTTCTTTCTGTCCCCACCCCCCTCTAAAAATCAACAAACATATCCTTGGGTAAGGATTAAATTAAAAAAATTTTTTTTTAATTGGTGATAATTCCAACTCTGTAAACTAAAATATATGTATGTGTACATGAAATTTAATAGTCAATTTCTGATAGTCAAAGAAAATTTGCAACACTGCAGTGGTAAAGGACTGAGCCAAACAATCCAGGTGTGCCTTCCCGAATCTCCAAATTCAGACTGACATGACTTCTATAGCTAATGAAAAACACCATGTATTTTGATGGCTTCAACACACTTTCTCTAGTATTGAATTATAGGTATAGCTCAACTCAATAACTAGTATCAAGCCAATTACTATGTATCTAATGGAATGAATATTTTGTCACTACAATGACAGACACTCAAAAACCTTTGTCATATGGCCAGGAACTGCTATACGGGAGCTGTAAGACCATGATAAGGAAGATTTTAGCACAGCATAACTATACCTTTCAAACAAGAAATGAAAAACACACATGTCTTAGAAAGAATTATTTCTGCATGGTTTACTCCACTACCTAAAATGTTCCTAAATCTGGTTAAGAAAATACCATGGGAATAGCAATATCTATCCTATGAGCTACTGATCTTCTTCAACATAACAGACTTTTATTTAATACAGACACTTGAACTTATTAAGTCAGTAGAGACTCCCAGACACTATCCAGCAAACCAGACTGACCTCTGAGCCTCCCGGTCATCTTTAGGGTTGTAATTGGACAGACAGTCCAGGATGAAAATCTGGCCCCATTCAGTGCACTCATTCAGGGCTGTCAGCAGCTTATTAATGTTCTGTGGGTTCAGATCAAGTAAGTTGCTGTTTGGGTGAGATTCACTGATTTCAGATAATGCTGCTACAGCATTAGCCACCACCTGGGAAAGAAGCAGATACGACCTTAATTTACCAAGAACAGTACAACTATGGATAAACACTTAATCTTCTCTGGATCACAAATCTCAACTCATAACTATTCCCGAATATTTTACCTAGTCAACTAGAAACAGATAAACTATATTTGAAAAAACCTCGATACAGTGAAGCCAAGCAAGTTGAGGCGCGAAGTGGCGAGGGACTACTATATATAAATAAAGAATCCTACTTCGTGGAAATTCATTTATCGTGGTAGAGTCTGGAACTGATTGATGGCAACAAACGAGGGCCGACTGTACTTTCAAGACATATATTAAGCCCGGCCAGTGTGGCTCAGGGGACTGAGCATCGTCCCAGGGACTGAGAGGTCCTGGTTCGATTCCCAATTGGGGCACGTGCCAGGGTTGCAGGCTCGATCCCCAATGGGGGATGTGCAGGAGGCAGCCGATTGATGTTTGTCTTTCACATCGATGTTTCTATCTCTCCATTCCTCTCTCTCTAAAAAAAATCAATAAAAACAAATTTATAAAAACCAAACATATATTAAACCACCAATGATGGCATATACAGCTTCCTAGTGGTCAGAAAACCCAGAATTAAAACAATTCATATATTAGCAGAAAGTCACACATAACTATTAAAACATTAACAATTTTAATAGTACTCAAAACTATCAATAGAGTCAACACATAAACAGCTAAAAAAAAAGCAGTGAAGTTTCAATATGAAACACATACATCAGGCAATGAAGAGAAAAATCTAGGCCAAATAATTTTATAGGTGAATGAGTGTGCATCTATTGGGCGCGGGAGGTGGATAGTGGTGGGGAGATGATACCGCCAATCATATATATCACAAGTCTTAGAGTAAGAAAATTTGAGCTTGAAACCCTAGATTCCTATTATATGATGTTGGAAAGAAGACATAATCTCTGTGGAATTTAATTTCCCCATCTGAAAAGTAGGGACAATTTAATCTACCTCACAGATTAGCTTTAGTTTGAGGATAAAATCAGATGACATATGTATAAATTCTTTCAACAAAACCTTATACAAAATAAAGGTGGTAATATTATAATTCATAAGTTGCAGAGTTTTTCACATTAACATCTCTGAAGTTTGGATCCATTTTATAAACAATGGCACATCAGTTTAATGTAATTTTCTTTCCATGTAATACAGAAAATAATAAAGCATCTTAGAATCAATGGCATCTTAGCATCAATGAAATATGGTATCTCAAATTTATCCTTCCTTCAGGCCGTATGATAAATAAAAAATTGCTACCAAAGAAAGTATACTTGTATCCTGATTACAGATCTGGGAATTCATATTAGTTGCAAGAAAAAATGTAAAACACTCTACGGAAATTATAGATATTTCTAATATAACTAAAAATCTACAACCAATGAATGTAATTTAAAACTTGCAAACACACCCACCCAAATAAATAAAAACTACACTACGACCCTGTACAGGTAAATTTAAAACCATATTTTGCAGTGAGGCTCCCAGTTGTTATTAAAAATTAGCAAGGTAAGTCTCCATATAAATATTCTGTAAGTATAAATGAGATGTTATAGGAGATAGCTTCAGTAATTATGCATATTGAAAAGATTCTCCAAAATGTGAAGAACTCATTGTTAGTTCTTACTAAAGTCCCTTGCTAACAGTGTAGAAACTAAGAGTTGTTCAATCATTATCCTTTTACTAGCAAGAGAAGAAACATAATGGGCATGATTTAGCTATTGATTTTAATATCCACATTATCTGGACAGTCTGTAGATTATCCCAGCATATGATTTTACCTAGAAGATAAAAGTCTAGAGAGTATGATTTTTAAAAAATCAAGTAATACACTTGTGACAATATCCATTATTATGTTAAGGGTAATGAATGTCACAAAGGGAATCATCTTCATGTATAATTTAGTGATCAGAACAAAAATTTCAAAATGAAAAATCAAAGGCTCATTTGGTTAAGTATGATTAAGGATATAATATTTTATTGTTAGTAAAACAAATCAGGAAGAATTATCTAGTCCACCTGCATGGTAGGCTGTATAAGGTTCTTTCCTAACTTAATTTTTGCTACCTCCACCACCAAACGTGGGATTTAGTGAAAAATAAAAGGCATAAGGAGTGAAATAACAATCCCCTCCATCATCTCAGTGCTTTCCATACAGGGAAATGATATTTTATTTCCCAGGTATAACACTTGATAGACCAGATTATAGTACAGTATAGTATAGTACAGTATAGGGTGGGAAAACTTTTTTCTGCCAAGGACCATTTGGATATTTATAACATCGTTCTTGGGTCATACAAAATTATCAACTTAAAAATTAGCCTGCTGCCCTCGCCGGTTTGACTCAGCAGTTAGAGCGTTGGCCTGCAGACCAATGAGTCACGGGTTTAATTCTGGTCAAGGGCATGTACCTTGGTTTCGGTTTGTCTCCAGCCCTGGTCAGGGTCGTTCGGTAGGCAACCAGTTGGTGTGTCTCTCTCACATCGATGTTTCTCTCTCTCTCTCCCTCTTTCTTCCTCCCTCCCACACTATCTGAAAATAAAGAGAAAAATATCCTCGAATGAGGATTAAAAAAAAAATTAGCCTGCTATATTTGGTCAGGCTAATATGGTGAGGTGTGTGATGTTAGCTGGTATTGATTTCACGGGCTGGACGTTCCCCACCCCTGGAAGGGATCAAAATGTCACCAGAAGACCAAATGCCTGTTTTCATCTATTGCTGCAAACAAATGCCCAGTCCTGATTTCCGGTGTTCCAAAATAAACATCCTACTACAACTTTCCATTTCTGCCAGTAAAATCCTTTTAATGTTAAAAAAACAAAAAGTTAAATATAAGATCTGTTAATAGGAAATATATAAGAAAGGGTGAGAACTGAAAGAATTAAAAACATTGGGGAGGAAAGAGAACAGAAGGATGCTAAACAGAATGAACAACTGAAATTCCTGTTATTGTCATAGGCAATTAGAAATTAAACCAAGTATATAATGCAGCTAATGAAGAATATGTTCTGGTGGCAAAATAGGCAATTTCCACTTATTATCACATTAAAACAAACAAAAAAATAGGGAAAAGTCAGTTTAATTAAAAGATCCACATGATCTCACTTATTTGTGGAACATAGTGAACTAAATATGCTGTTGACCAAAAGAGATCCAGAATCATAGAAGTAGGGAACAGACTGACAAACCTCAGAGGGATGGGGGATGGGAGGGGTGGGAAGAGATAAATCAAAGAACTTATATGCATATATGCACAACCAATCGACAAGGACACCAGGCTGGGGAAGACAGGAGGGGGGTGGGAGCAGGAAAGAGGGGGTCAATGGGGAAAAAAGGGAGACATCTGTAATACTTTCAACAATAAAATTAAATAAAATAAAAAATAACAAAAAAAAATATTTAAACTAAAAAATATATAAATAAAAGATCCAATGAGATCAGATTATAGGATTATGTTTAGAAAAGCTTGACATCACTGCCAGTCACTAAGCCAATGACCAACCAGAGGAGATGATGCATCCCCCAATAGCAAAGCTGTACTTTTCTTCTATTCTACCCTTACACTTGCATCTCCTAATCGTCACATTCAGATTATGTTTTCAGAAAGTGAGGTGGGCCCATAAGAGACTGCTTAGAGTTCTCCCAGTCAGTGAGCCATGTTTCTTTAATAAAAACTTAAAATAGACTAAAAACATACTGACTCCAAAGTAGATAAAGAAAAAGGATGACTTCAAGACAGCAAATGAGTGGCTAATATATAGAGGATAAGTCACTTGTCAATATTTATACTTTTACTTTTGAATTTTATACTATGTACATGGTACATATATTGTCTATTTTAAAAAATAAACCTTAAAACTTAACATTTATTTCCTCTTCCCAGAGAGCCTCACCCAAACTATAATTCAATATCACAAAAGAACAAATTTGACCCTTGCAGTAACTGCCTTGATTATTGGTGTATTAAAACAAAGGTTAAAAGAACTTATATGCATGTATGCATAACCAATGGACATAGACAACAATGCTTGGGGTGGAGGGGGATCGGGAGGAGGATGTCTGCGGGGGGCCGGGGGAGGAGAAACATCTGTAACAAAAATAAATTAGTAAAAAAAATAAAACCCAAAGGTTCTATCTCTCTCACTTGAACCATCACATATAACATTTTTCCCTCTAGAAAATTGGCATTTCTCTTAGGAAACACTACCATGAAGAGAACAATGGCCTTTCAACTATATCTCAGAAAAATTAAAGTTCCCAAGAAAGAAAGGTGTTTCTAAAGAAAGTTTTATTAAAAAGAAAAAAGTATTTATAAATAAGGTTTCTTTTTTTTTAATCCTCACCTGAGGATATTTTTCTATTTATCTTCAGATAGAGTGGGAGGGAGAGAAAGGGAGAGAGAGGGAAACATCAACGTGTGAGAGATACATTGACTTTTTGCCCGACCAGCCAGGGACCGAACCACAACCGAAGTACGTGCCCTTGACCAGAACCCATGACTCACTGGTCCATGGGCTGACACTCTACTGCTGAGCCAAATCCGCCAGGGCTAAATAAGGTTTCTTGAGTTTTATCAGTACATTAGCTGTTTTATAAAAAGCTGGCATCTAGGCTACAAAGGAATACATCCATAGCGTCAAAAAAATATTTTTTAAAATTCATCTTGCTTGTCAATTATGGTAAGTTTTGTTCTTTGGGGGATTGTAACTAAACATTCCTCCTTCCCATTCCACCCTACCCAACCCCACCTAGACCTACTATAATGTCTACTTTATGGATACAGATGTTAAAAAAAAAATACACACTCACACAAACATAAATAAAAGCCCATATAGAGATATATGTAAAATAATACTCAACACTAGACAAATTTTTCTCTGCCTTAACTACAGACTTCTGTTTAATTTGATAGTTCCTATATACCAGCGGTTCTCAATCTTCCTAATGCTGCGACACTTTAATACAGTTCATGTTGTACGTGGGCGGATCTGCATGTGGGCGGACCCACCTGGAGATGGATAGAGGAGCGGTGTCTTAGGCGACCCCCGTGAAAGGGTCGTTCGACCCCCAAAGGGGTCGCGACCCACAGGTTGAGAACCGCTGCTATATACCCTTGGAACCTGCTGAATTATTTTTAAGGTAAGCAATCCGTGCTTTGACTTACTCGATACTACACCTAATAAAGTGAGTTGCATGAAGAGATAAAAGACAGTAAAACTTACTATGTCCCATTAATCCTCACAGCAACTCTGAGGTAGTTACAGATAAGAAAAGAAGCTTTTTAAATAAATTTCTAAATATAAGATTTAAAAAATTCAGTGACTTGCTTAGTCAACATAGCCAGAAAGGGAGAGTGCTTGGAATATGAACTCAAGTTCTGCATCTGATTCCAGTGTCTGAGTACTAATCATTCTGCATCCAGCATTTATAGAAGTTCCAAGAGCTGTGAACTTAAACTGGGGGAAAAGGAAAGAAAAATCAGAGTTGGGAGAGGATACTATAATCAAAACATTATTTCCAGGCAAAGGTGACATGCAGATTTAAACGAGAAAAATTTATTCTTCTACTTCATATATTTCAGAGATAATCATATCCTGGCAGCACTTAAAGAGGCAAGATTTACTATCTAGCTATAAAATCTGATTTATAAGCTACCCCTATCTTACATGCAGAAATTCTGAGGACATAAATTTGGTCTCATTTTTTTTCCCAAAAAGGAGCAAACTGGAGTGATGAATATGATTAGAATAAAAATGATGCTGTATAAAAGAACTCTAGAGGAAATCTAGATATACTGGGAGTGGAGTATCTCAGAAACTCCTTTATGAGAAATTTCTCGAATTCTCCTGTCCCTTTGAATGATTTTCATCCAGCAATCTAATTTCACTCATTTTCACAGCCTCAGAACCCAAGAAAGACACCACTTTCCAGTACAGTGACTTCCTCCTATTAACTAAATTACTACTTTTATTTCTAGCAATGACCTTCAAAGTCACACACTCTGAACAGATTAATGCTTCTGTTTTCCCATTCAATTTACAATCCTTTTGGCCGATGCCCCTGAAGACCTCTGAATATAGTGAAAGCAATAGAACTGACCAAAACTATTGGGATGAAACATATAGGTGGTTTACATATTTTCATCCTCCTAAAAATCAGCAACGGTTTGGAATCTCCTTTTCTGCTTTAGGGAGTTGTCTCAAGTGACATAATGAACAGAGCAGGATGTTACTTGTTCAAAGCATGTGTCCATCATTATCATCTCCCTAAGGACACAATGACTACAAGGTACCGGTTAATTTTATTCTCCTCTCAAACAAAAATTTAGAGCTCATGCTTTATTTAACCTAAGACAATGTACAGAATGCCAAATGATAATATGCTAACTATATTACATTCTATAATATTGGTTTTTTCCCCATCTTCTTCCCCAGAATGAGTAAATTGAGTCAACACATTTCATTATGGCAAGAAAGTTTGAATACATGGTAACAATAAAGACTTACAAATAAGTCTCAATAAAATCATTACTTAAGTGGCTTAAAATGTAGTCTGACAAAATGCAAATATTTTCAAAGCCAAAACACTACAAATTAATATCAACAAATAGACAAAAAGGCATTCCTAAGAGTCAGTTACTTGGTCTATAAACAGTAAAATTATACTAAAGTGTGCTATAACATGAATAAAACAAAAAAATTATCATACCACTTATCTCCCTTTTGAGAGTAAAGTAATCCCTTGCCAAATTAAAGCCTTGAGATCATCTTAAAGGGGACACTAAGAAATGAATGAGCCTGAGCCATGGTGTTTTAGGTCCACTACTGAATTACTATGTATAACAGATCCAGTTTCCAGGGTTTTGCTGATGAAAAACTGCTTTAAAGGTATATCCTGGAACAACTACCTTTTAAAAGTATTTATTCAATGATGTAGTAAAGTAATATTGTAAACAGACTTAACTTCATTTGTCGGTAATCTGCCAATTACCCTAAAAAACCATGTATAGCTTTAAATAAGGTATGTAAAAGAATTAAATGTCTTTTAAAAATAAAGTTGCCACCAAAAGATTAACCCTTCTAAAAGAAATCATTAATATCCAGGACCACAATCAGTATACAATATAGAATATAAATGTTTCTTATTATTAAGGACCTACTCTATAACAGGTTCAGTATTAAGTGTTTTGCAAGCCCTCAATCCTTTAATGGTCACAACAATCCTAAAACAGAAACACTATTTATAATCTCCACTTTCTACATGAGGACACTGAGAAATTTAGGGAAACCACACAGTAAGAAATGGCAGAACTAGGATACAAATCCATGTTTGTTTGGTTCCAGAGCCTGAGTTTTAACCACTATGCTATAGTTCCAGGAAAAAACAAACAAAAAACATATCACAGTTACAAAACACTTTCCTGTTGTATACGATCCTTTCATAAAGAACTCTTTATAAAAGGAAATAAATGCAATTTGGTATCCTGGAATATAGCAAAAGGACATTTGTGTTGAAAAAGGTAAAATTCAAATAAACTCTATATATATTTCAGTTAATAGTAATGTACCAATACTAATATTTTAGTTTTGATAAATGTACCATGGTTATGTAAGATGTTAACATCAAATGAAACTGAATGAAGGGTATATGAGAATTTTCTGTACTGTCTTTACAAGTTTTCTGTAAAACTAAAAGTATTCCCCTCCAAAATGAGCTTATTTTAAGAAAACAAAACTAAGTTGGTAAAAATTGATAAAACAGACAATGCGTAAAATAAAGAAGTGAGAATACACAGAAAAAGATTTCTACAAAATTCATTATAAAGAAAAACAAAAATCATTTGCTTCCTCGTTAACTATAGACAGTAAAGCACTCAGATCAACCAGTGGGAAATTAAAGAGGTAAGCAGTAGGCCCTTTATCAGAGCAGCCTCCAATGATTACAATAACTCAACACTTCAATTCTTCAGAAATTAATAGCAACTCCTCTTTTAGTACCAATATAATAACATTAGTCACTTGGGGAACCCAGATACAGACTGAACATATTATCTCCTACAAAACTCTTACAAATGCCTAACACATACTGACACTCTCACACATGCTTAAAATTCTACCAGTTCTGGAACCCCTTGTATGTACATTTGGCATGAAGAGCATTGTGCATTTCTAATTTCACTTATGAAGAATATTTTAATTTTATAACTCTCCCACTCATTAATATATATTTAGGGATAACAGAAGTCATATAATTAAAGTACTAAATTTAGTGAGATCATTAAGCTTTTCCATGCATTCTAGGCCTATCTTTTTTTTTAAATAATTTTTTATTTTTTTTCTTTATTGACTTTAGAGAGGACGGGAGAGGGAGAGAGAGAAACATCGATGAGAGAAAACATTGACTGTTGGCCTCCTGCATGCCCCCCACTGGGGATTGGGCCCACAACCTGGGCATGTGCCCTGACCGGGAATTGAACCGGTGACCTCTTGGTGCATGGGTCAATGCTCAACCACTGAACCACATCAGCCAGGCTCTAGGCCTATCTTTAATAAACAATTTAACACAGTCCACAAGAACATCAATATATTCTGGGGGAAAAAAAAATCCTTCTCAAATTTACAAAGTGATCTAGAGAGACTTGAGTTTTTCAATATTTAACATCTCAGATTGACAACCAACCACAACAAAAATAAATATTCTAAGACCTAAATAAAAATTACAATAATCAGAAAGTACATATTCAGTACTTTTCTCAAGAATAGCTGCAGTTATGTGTCAGGCATTAAAAATTGTTAAATAATTATTCCTTCATGTTCAATATAATCCAGTAAAATAGGCATTACTACCTCTATTTTACAGATGAGAAAACTGAAGCTCATTTTAATTAACTAGCTCAAGGCCATGCTTCTAGTAAGCAGCCAACCCAAAACTCAAATAGCAGCCACTCTGGCTGTAAGGGCTATAATGCTATTTCCACAATCCAAATTTTCACAGCCTTAACACTATTGACATTTTGGGACGGATAATTCTTTGCTATAAGGGGCTGTCCTGTGCACTGCAGGTTGTTTAAAGTATCCCTGGATTTTGTCTACTAGATGCTAGTAGCACCCCTCCCATCAGTTTTGATAACCAAAAATATTTCCAGACATTGCCAAATGTCCCCTGGGAAGCAAAATCGCCCACAGTTGAGAACTACTTCCCATGCAGTTTCTACATGCTAGATATCACACAAATACACACTCTCAGAAGAAAAATGTTGTTTTTCATAGAACAGCTTTCCAGAATAAGTTCAAATTAAAAGAAGCTGGCAGTTTAACTAGAACCTTTGCTGAAGGCCATATCAGGCGAAGCTGAGGCTACTGTAAGAGTATGCTGCTTAGGCAGAAGAACCCTCAACAAATGAAAATACCTATTTTTTACTAATTCAGTAGTTTGTACTTTGGCAGAGAGGACACAGCAAAGGAAACGGGGCATTCCCGTGGGCAGCTCTCAGAGTGACTGAAGCAGAACTGAGAAGGTTTAGAAGACACAAGGGGAGAAGTCCCTAAGCAATCTGGACTTAGGAGAACTAAATTCACAAACAAAAAACAAAGCACATGTGGTGGGGCTGACTGACTGGCAGAGTATAGCATAAATATGTTAACTTAAGTTGGAATACCTCAAAATGCCTCTCAGAGAAAAATTAAAAATCCTAGTAGAGGGAGACAATCCTAATGTATGGGCAAACAACTAGAGTAATCACCATCACTCAAAAGTACATTTTTCTTGCCACAGCAATCAGACGTGAAGAAAAAATAAAAGGGATCCAAATTGGAAAGGAGGAAGTGAAACTGTCATTATTAGCAGACGACATGATATTATATATAGAAAACCCTAAAGACTCCATCAAAAATCTACTAGACTTAATAAATGAATTTGGCAAAGTAGCAGGATACAAAATTAACATCAAGAAATCGACGGCATTCTTATACACCAATGATGAACTCACAGAAAGAGAAACTAAAAAAACAATCCCATTTACCATCGCGGCAAAAAAATTAAGATACCTAGGAATAAACTTAACCAAAGAAGTAAAGGACCTATTTGCAGAAAACTACAGGACATTGAAAAAAGAAATAGAGGAAGATATAAAAAAGTGGAAGCACATACCTTGTTCATGGATTGAAAGAATTAACATCATTAAAATGTCCATATTACCCAAAGCAATCTATAGATTCAATGCAATCCCCATCAAAATACCAGTGACATATTTCACAGAACTAGAACAAATATTTCAAAAGTTCATATGGAACCAAAAAAGACCCCGAATAGCCACAGCAATCTTGAAAAAGAAGGACAAAGTAGGTGGGATCACAATATCGGATATCAGGTTATACTACAAAGCTACTGTAATCAAAACAGCCTGGTACTGGCACAAGAACAGGCATATAGACCAGTGGAACAGAACAGAGAATCTGGAAATTGACCCAAGACATTATGCTCAATTAATATTTGACAAAGGCGGCAAGAGCATACAATGGAGTAAGGACATCCTCTTTAATAAATGGTGTTGGGAAAATTGGACAGCTAGATTCAAAAAAATGAAACTAGACCATCAACTTACACCATACACAAGAATAAACTCAAAATGGATAAAAGACTTAAATGTGACTCGTGAATCCATAAAAATTCTAGAAGAAAATGTAGGTAACAAAATTTCGGACATCATACACAGCAGAATCTTCACTGATACATCACCTAAGGCAACAGAAACAAAGGGAAAAATGAACACATGGGACTACATCAAATTCAAAAGCTTCTGCACAGCAAAAGAAACAACCATCAAAACAGATAGGGAACCCACTGTATGGGAGAGCATAATTGCCAATGATACATCAGATAAAGGGTTAATCTCCAAAATATATAGAGTGCTCATACAACTCAACAAAAGGAAGACAAAGAACCCAATTAAAAAATGGGCAGAGGAACTAAAGAGACACCTCTCCAAAAAGGACTTACAAATGGCTAAGAGACATATGAAGAAATGCTCAACATCACTAATCATCAGAGAGATGCAAATTAAAACAACAATGAGGTATCACCTCACACCTGCCAGAATGGCCGCCATCAACAAATCATCAAACAACAAGTGGTGGCGAGGGTGTGGAGAAAAGGGGACTCTAGTACACCGCTGGTGGGAATGCAGACTGGTGCAGCCACTGTAGAAAACACTATGGTGTTACCTCAAAAAATTAAAAATTGAATTGCCATTTGACCCAGTGATCCCACTTCTAGGAATATACCCTAAGAAGCCTGAAACACCAATCAGAAAGAATACATGTACCCCCATGTTCATAGCAGCACTATTTACAATACCTAAGATCTGGAAAGAGCCCAGGTGTCCATCAGTGGATGAATGGATAAAAAAGCTGTGGTACATATACACAATGGAGTACTATGCAACTGTAAGAAAGAAAGATCTCTTATCCTTTGAGACGACATGGAGGGAGCTCGAGAGTATTATCCTAAGCGAAACAAGCCAAGCAGAGAAAGACAAATATCACATGATCTCACTTACTTGTGGAATATAATGAACATAACAGTCTGAGAAACAGGGTAGACCCAGAGATGTGGATGTAGGGTATAGACTGACATCCCTCAGAAGAGGGGGTGGGAGGGGAGGGAAGAGATAAACCACAGAACTTATGCACATGTATGCATAACTGATGGACATGGACAACAAAGCTGGGGACGGGGTGGGGGGATGGGGAGGAGGGTGCAATGGGGAAAAAAGGAGAAACATCTGTAACAAAAATAAATTAAAAAAAAAAAAAAGTCCATTTTTCTTAAGAATATAAACTTAGAGAAAAACCCTTTATAAAAAAATCCTCACTCGAGAATATTTTTCTATTGATTTTCAGACAGAACAGGAGGGAGGGAGGGAGAAATATCGATGTGAAAGGGACACATTGATTGGTTGCCTCCCGAATGACCCCAACCAGGGTCGGGGATCAAACAGCAACCAAGGTACATGCCCTTGGCTGGAATCGAACCCGAGACTTTTTGGTCCGTGGGCCGATGCTCTAACCGCTGAGCCAAACCAGCCAGGGCAAGAGAAAAATATTTTAAATTCTGTCATAATGGGAACTATTTTCTTACAGCTCTAAAGTGTTTCCTCTTTCTGAATACAAGTTTACTTTCAAAATAATGGACTAATAAAATCTGCATCTGAAAATAGTTTTTAATCCTCCCTGAGGACATTTTTTGCATTTATCTTCAGATAGAGTGGGAGGGAGAGAAGGAGGAAGAGAGAGAGAGAAACATCAATGTGAGAGAGAGACATCGACTGGTTGCCACCCACACGATCCCAACCGGAGGCCAGGGACAAACCGCAACCGAAGTACATGCCCTTAGCGGGAACCAAACCCAGGACTCTCTGGTCCGCAGGCTGACGCTCTAACCGCTGAGCCAAACAGGTCAGGGCTGAAAATAGTTTTGTTGGGTTCTTTTTAACCCTCATCCAAGGATGTGTTTTTATTGATTTTAGAGCAAGCGAGAGAGAAAAATATTGATGTGAGAGAGAAACATCAATTGGCTGCCTCCCGTATGCGCCGACTAGGAATCAAACCTGCAACCTTTTGGTGAAAGGGACAACGCTCCCATCAACTGAACCACCCAGCCAGGGCTGAAAATAGTTTAGGTCTAATTCCCTCAGAAAAGGTTTTATTATGTGAGTTTGTACAGATATCAAACAAATCAGAACCTTTTAAATTAATACTGTAGCAATAATGTTAACCTTTGCCATTAGGTTACAGTAGCAGCAGTGCTCCTCTCATGAGCTCCCATAAGCCAGGCCCTCTAATAGGTGCTTTTTATGCAAAAGCTCAATTAATACTCCCCAAAACTATCTAAGATGGTATCCCTCACTGTACAGAAAGAGAAAGAGATTCAGGGAAGTTAAGCTAGGACTTAAAAGAATAAAAATTTCTTACTTCCAAGTCTATCTTTTCTCTTTCAAATAGCATCTCACTGAAAATCAGCTTTAACTAAAGTATAAATGGTAAAATAGCTGCAGGAAAATAAGGTGTGTGTGATCACCCAAAACAGAAAATAAAAAATACAATAAAGTACACTATCCCAGGAACCAGCCTGGAGATCAACATAACTCCAAGAGTAGGCAGATCTTGATCAACATTTTACTCTAAGATTTCAGAGTCATGTCTGCAGATGTTCTGTTTTGACATCTAGGATACCCTTCTGAAGTGAGCTACAAGAAAACTACTAAGCCCTGGCTGGTCTGGCTCAGTGGTTAAGAGCGTTGGCCTGTGGACCAATGAGTTGCGGGTTTGATTCCGGTGCAGGGCACGTACCTTGGTTGCAGTTCGTTCTCGGCAACCAGTCGATCTCACGTCAATGTTTCTCTCTCTCCCTCCTTCCCACTCTGTCTGAAGGTAAATAGAAAAATATCCTCGGGTGAGGATTAAAAAAAAAAAAGGGAAAAATAAAAAGAAAACTACTAAAGCTGAACCCACTAGCAGCGGTTCTCAACCTGTGGGTCGCGACCCCTTTGGGGGTCGAACGACCCTTTCACAGGGGTGGTCACCTAAGACCATGGGAAAACACATATTTCCGATGGTCTTAGGAACCAAGACACCGAGACATGGCTCCTCTAACCGTCTCCAGGCGGGTCCACCCACATGCAGATCTGCCCACGTACAACATGAAAGGGTCGCAGCATTAGGAAGGTTGAGAACCACTGCACTAGAGGCATTAGCTTCTTTTGCAGATTCGAATACTTGCTGGTGCAGTGCTGCCCCCATGTGGAGCAAACTTCTGAAAAAAAGGGGAACAATAAGACTTCTACCCATCATCAGAGTAAGAGGATTTTACGATTTCCATATTAAAACAGTTCTCAGATAATTAAAAGACTTTAAATGTTCAAAATTTTAACCATTTTGAGAAAATAAAACAGTTCTAAATGTTTCTGTGTGCATATATACGTTTAAATTATACTGTACACACATATCCATGAAGGCAGTGACAAGCAGTGAGTATGGAGACTCACAATCCTGGCTGCATTAGCACTAACTGTATGACTTTGGGATAATTTAGCATCTCTGTACATTGCTTTACATGGAATAACATTTATTTCACTGGGAAAGTATGAGAACTAAGGAAATATTTTAGGTAAAAGCATCTATCACTGTGCCTAGCATAGAATACACTTAAATTTATATTTCTCTTTGCCTAATGACACAAGGTCATCATGAGCCTTAGGAGCTTCTCAGATGTTTGAGCTACTAAACCTTATATTCTACTGCTAGGCCTTGGAAGTTACTAAACTTTATTCATGCACTCATCCATTTCCTATCAGCAGCACTTGACCCAATTAATAAAGTAAAAATCAGTGGTATAATGACAGTTGAATTACTTTCTGGTAAAAAGTTAAGACATACTGTTGAGTTGAAAGTATGAGTTCAAGATCAAAAGTAGGCATGTGTGTCTATGTGTGTTGGCTACCTTTTATTCCAAGCTTTTCAGTTCTTCACTAAAATAGGAATTATGAGTTCAAAAATTGGTTTGAATGTATGTAAAACAAGGCTAGGACAGGAGTAAGGCAAGAAAGGCACTCCAAGCACAAAATTTAAGGAGGCAACCCACTCTCAGGTTTGTGCAGGGTACAGAGTCATCACCTGAGTAAATGCCTCCTTAAATTTTGCACCCTGAGTGCTTTGTTAGCAATAAGTTGAACAATATCAGAGAAAAGTTCTGCTACTGAGAAGCCTGACAAGAATCACAAAGATTTGCTACTTAGGGCAGTAGGTCCAACAATTTATTTCTAATGCTGACATCTGCTCTAGGAAAATCTGCAATAAAGATACAATAAAACAAAAGGAATTCTCGAAAGTTTCTCAAAAATCTACCAAGTAACCTTAAATTTTCTCAGCAATACTTGTGAAATTCTCCTCAAATCACCTCCTGATCTGTTGTAGTAACAACAGGTTAGAAATTATTAAGAACTAGTTTACTATAATCTTATGATAATAATTCCACCCTCTCAACTGATCTCTGTATAAAGATCTACCTGGGTACAAAAAACAGACAAACAAATAAAACCTTTATTAAGCCATCAGTTAGTTTTATAGGTTCTGCTCTGAAGAATTTACATTAGTACAGAGATGACTTTTTCTTTCCAAAATGGAATTGCGAGTTAGAACTCATTTTCCCTTTGCTCCATTCTACATTCTTAGCCCCATAGGGTATTTAACAAGTTTCCACATGTACATGATATCCTGTTCATCTGGATGCCCAAAACTTGTTGTATGGAGCCCAAACAGTTTTCCTCTGTCCTCAGGTAGAAAACTTCAAAAAACAGTTGCTCAGAATAACACGGTCAATCAACAGCTATGTCAAAACCACAACTGGGTACCAGGCTAAACATTTTATAAAATAGATACTATTGTTTTATAAATTTATTTCTTTAGGGAATTTTTAAAAAAGTGCCACATGGTACTACTTGAGGGAAAAAAAGGCAGGATTGAAACAGGATTCTAATACTGGTGGTAATATCCTGGGGCAGTAGTCATAGTTTAAGCATATACACCACACACCCACACCCACTTCTATGCCTAAGAGTTGGTTGAAAGATTTCTGATGGCAGTACCATAGTACTTAAAAAAAAAAAAAATGGCTTGCTTCATCCTTTGACCTTGATATTAAATTTAATGGATGATGAGCAGAAGTTAAGGCTACCCAAATAATAAGATAAACCAAATGAAATGTCAAAGCAGGGATCTGAACAGGTAATTTGCAAGTGAGAAACAATGTCTACTTCAAGGCAAATTCTATTTCAAAAAGTTCAAAAAACTATTCAGGGGTTAGCCATTGATTAACTCAATGTTATTCACCTCCTAGTAAATACTGCATTAGGCAAAAAGGGGAAAGTGACTGTATTCCTTTATCATCTTGTAATGATACTTAAAGCTCAATTCAAATGAGCTTCAGTTACTAGCAGAGTCAATGTACCACTTGGGACTTGGCTCCCCTTTCATTATATAGGCAAAATTTAAAATGTCAATAAGAGAAATAACAGGTCCCAAAACTTGAAGGTGTTAAATTACGTTCTGGCTACCAACCATTTAAAACATAATAAGATGGCTAAAAAGAATCTTGTCCTGGAATTCTCCTAAGAATGCATTACAATAATTAGGCAATAAAGATAACTTTGATTTAGTTTCTATGCCCATACCACCAGAAAATACCACAAACATCTATCTGAAGAAATAATCTTTAAAAAATTGACATAATTTAATGTAAAACTTCAAGAAAATAATGAAAGGACTAGTTTGTTTCTAAGCCAGCGATTTTCAATCTTTTTCGTCTCATGGAACAACACATAAACTAATTACTAAAATTCTGTGCCACACCAAAAAAATACATTTTTTGCCAATCTGACAAAAAAAAAAGTTATAATTTTGATTCATTCACACTGGATGGCTACTGTTGTGTTGGCTATTGTCTTTTTGTTTTTGTGTTTTTTAACTTGACAATCTAAGGGAAAAGAGGTCAGTGCCCCTGACTAGTCAGGTATTGCATGTTGTAAAAATTCTTGCAGCACACCAGTGTGCCTGCCATGGAACACCTGTTAAAAATGCTGTTCTAAGCAAATACAGAGGTAAGTATGATACAAAGGTTTGCTTTAAGACCCTTGTATTTTAGTACTTGGTTTCCACCTCAGAAATACCAGGGTGTGAGAAAGACAATCCATGGGACACAGAGAAGTCATGCTTCCCACAGCTAACATATGGTTCAATGTCCCAAAGGTAAGATTTGTTTTAAACACATTTTTTTTAAGTAATCCATTTTAAATACTGCTCTCTTTATAAAAGCAGAAGCTTATTACCATTGGATTTGAATCTGCTATGAGATCCCGCAGAGAATCCAGAAATCCCTGATCTTCCACCATTTGGGCATTGATATCATGGAGTTTTGCCACGCAGACTGCTGCTGTTTTCCGAACATAGGGATCTTCATCCTTCAAGCACTTCCGGAGGGGCTCACAGAGATATTCTGTAATCTTGTCCACTCGGATGCACCCCATGGTTCTGACTGCCAAGGCCCGAATCAGAGGATTGGGATCTTCACAGTCCTACAAAAAACAATCCTTGACAACTATAGGTATACATGGTGACTGAAAGTAAATAGTCTAGTTTGTTTAAGCCATAAAAGAATATTCATTAATGCAAGCTTCCAGTTACAGTCTACATCAAAACCCAAATCTCCCATTCTATGAGTAGGGGCAGGGGTGGAGGTGGAAGAGGATATAGGAGAGATAAATGGTGATGGAAAAATAAAATAAGTTAATGGGGGAATAAAAAAAAGTTAATGGGCTTTTATTCAATCAGTCTAACAGAAACAATTAATCTTGAAGCTTTAAGAATGGTAGGAACTAGAGTCATTTCTAAAGGAACAATCTCGAATGACTGACTGCTCAAGCCCTGCAATGTGAAATGGCAGGGCTGTCACCACTATTTTCTTGTCGTTAATCCTCACCTGAGGATACTTTTTCCAATGATTTCCTGGGGGGATGGGGGGGGAGTGAGAAAAACATCCATGTGAGACACATCGTTTGGTTGCCTCCTGTACACACCCGGTCCAGAACCAGGGATCGAACCTGCAACCCAGGTACATGCTCTTGACCAAGAATCGAACCCTCAGACCCTTTGGCCCACGGGCCAATGCCCTAACCACTGAGCCAAACCGGGCAGGGCTGTTACCACTATTTTAAGGCCCATGCTATTTGTTTCCTTTCCTAAGTACAAATCTTAGGTGCCTATAAGAGTGTGGGTTAACAATTCATTTAACTATTTTATATACACAATGAAGAAATGCCAGGATTAGTTCCAGGGCTGAGCAAAAGCCTAGTGAGCTGGTGTGACCACCCCCATGGCCATTAGTGGACCAGCTCTAAAAACACAAAAAAGACCTTTGGGTTTGTATTCTGGTATAAGGAAAAAATAAATAAGGAATTGGAAAAATGAGTCCCACTTCAGTCAGTTCACAAATAGCAAGTAGGGCCCTGGCCAGTTTGGCTCAGCGGTTAGAGCATCAGCCTGCGGTCCGGAGAGACCCAGGTTCGGTTTCCACTAAGGGCATGTACCTTGGTTGCAGTTTGTCCCCGGCCCTGGTTGGGTCGTGTGGGAGGCAGCCACTCGATGTGTCCCTTTCACGTTGATGTTTCTCTCTCTCTCTCTCTCTCTTCTTCTCTCTCCCTCCCACTCTATCTGAACAAAACATGGAAAAATGTCCTCAGGTGAGGATAAAAAACAAAACAAATAGCAAGTAGGGAGAAAAAAGGGCTTGGCCTACAGCCAAGGAAGCAAAGGAGAGCATAGAAGCTGGTGCGGACCTGACATAAGTTCCTGGATTAAGCTGCAGAATACCCTCTGAGATTCTAATTAACATACATTGTTCTTTACTAGCAAGTGCTCTTCTAAATGTACTACAAATAAAACAGTAAGAAGGAACACTTCTTAAATTGTCCTACTTTAAAAAATTTCTTTAAACATTATATATCTATGTAAACTTCAATAAATGTAAACTAAATTCCTTCCAATAAGGTAGTCTATCTATGAACCACCAGACAGAAAAAATGAAATATTCTTAAATTCTGTACAATGTAGCCACATAGGAAAAGAACAAAAATTCCCTGAAAAGGAAGAAAGCATATCTGTTGTTTTTCAAAACAGTTTAATAGAAGCTAATTTTAGAAAGGCTATCTCTGTGGTGGAGGGGAAAAGGGTGGGAGAGGGTATAGTGGGGATAAATGGTGATGGAAACAAAATAAAATAAAGAAAAAAATAGTATTACTGACTCAATCCTCACCCCCCACTCCCAAAAAACAAATGCTATCTTTTTTTAAAAAGGCAGACTAAATTCCAGCTGGAAAAAAATAAGTAAAAAATTATATTAATAGGAACAACCTCATTATTATATTCACCAAATCTAATGAGCAACAATTTGACTGAATATTCAATAATATTATGGAATTCTTTAATGATCAATTAAAAAAAATTTTTTTTTCTTTTATTGATTTGAGAGAGAGAGGAAGGGAGAGGGAGAGAGAGATAAAAACACTGATGAGAAAGAACATCAACTGGTCACCTCCTGCATGCCCCCCACTGGGGATTTGGCCCACAACCTGGGCATGTGCCCTGACCGGGAATCGAACCAGCAACCTCTTGGTGCATGGGTCAAGACTCCGCCACTGAGCCACACGAGCCGGGCTAATGGTCAATTTTTAAAGATGTGACAATGGTATTATGGTTATCTTTTAAAAATAAATCTTAGCCCTGGACAGTTTGGCTCAGCAGTTGGAGCATCGGCCCGCGGACCATAGAGACCTGGGTTCGATTCCCGCTAAGGGCCCGTACCTTGGTTGCAGTTTGTCCCCAGCCCTGGTTGGGGTCGTGTGGGTGGCAACCAGTCGATATGCCTCTCTCACATCGATGTTTCTCTCTCTCTTCCTCCCTCTCTCCCTTTCGCTCTATCTGAAGATAAATGCAAAAAATTAAAAAATAAATCTTATTCTGACAAATATAAGGATGAATCTTATGATATTTGGAATTTGCTTTAAAATTATCCACTAGGAGAGGGGACAAGGATCTGGAATGTATAAGGAGTATAAATTAAACAAGATTGATCATGAGTTGGTAACTACTGAAAGTGCAAGATGGGTGTTTTGAATATTCCCTCTACCCTGTATGTTTGAAATTTTCCATAATAAAAAAAAAAATTAATCAAATGTTGTAAGATCTATTAAGTAATACAAAATAGAAGTAGTGCCTCATGTAGTGTCCACTACACATCTGACCTTAATCTTAATTTCTACAAAGATAAAATAGGTTACTGATACTATAATAACACTCCTACCCTAGGTTAGTCTTGGAAGCCTTTGTGAGCCTTTGTCAGCTCACAAAAGAGTGGTTTCACCTGGCTTTCTTCTCCCACCTGGCAAGGATGCACCAAGCCCAGCTAACAGAAGGCTCACCATATGGTCTGAATTGGATGACAAATGCTGGCATATAGAATGTCTAAAACATGAACATTCCTAGTCACTGTCAGTACTTCTCTAGAGGCTCTCTTTTGGAATAGAGGTTGCTTATTTGCACTGCAGACACTAACTATATCAAGAGACACTTCTGAAAAGGTTACTTAAAGTATAAGAGACTGTTGTTGAGTCCCTGAAGTTACCTTCACAAAGCTGTTGACAGCCATGATGGCCATGTCTGGCTGACTCTTGGCATAGTTCATCAAGTAGAGATACACAAGCTTCTTTAGTTCCAGGTTGTCAGTCTGCATACAGTTTACTACATCTGGAAAGAGAGAGCTGTGAAGAGAGAAGAGGAAGGAATGATGAATAGATGTTGGTGCCAAGCTGCTGAATAAAACACGAAAAAATAAGCCTTATTTTACAAAGTAAATTGATGCAAGGACAAATGTCTCCACAGTGATAATAATTATTACAGAAATAAATTCTGAAGACATTGTAGTACTGGTCCCAAGAGGTCTCTACAAATAGATATTTAAGCCTTGGCAGGGCAGTTCAGTTGGTTAGAGCGTTATCCCAATACACTAAGGTTGTGGGTTCAATCCCTGGTCACTCAACCAATGAATGCATAAATAAGTGGAAAAATAAATCACTGTTTCTCTCTCTCTCTCTCTCTAAAATTTTTTTAAAATAAAAAAAAAACAAAAAACTTATTATGAACAATTTCACACAAAAGTAGAGAAATCAACGTAATGAACCCAATGTTATCTATCACTCAGCTGCAAACAAATACTGATACATTCCCAATCTTGTTTCAAACACTCTCCCTTCCCTAGTCTCTACCAGATCTAGTTACTCTGGATTATTTTAAAACAAACCCTGGACATCACATCACTTCATGCATAATATTTTAGTGTAAATCTTTAGAATTTTAAAAAAATCACTATTTTTATCACAAAAAAATTAACAGTAATTCTTCATATCACTTCATTGCAGTTTCAAAGCACTACAGCTGCTATACTTTTTAATACTTGTATTTGTCCATCCTTGACCAATGGGAACTTATTCGGTTAGCTCCTGAGTCCTTGTGATATGAACCTCTATTTTCTTTTTTTTTTTTATCCTCACCCGAGGACATTTTTTCATTTTTTGTTCAGATAGAGTAGGAGGGAGAGAGAGAGAGAAACATCGATGTGAAAGTGACACATCGAGTGGCTGCCACCCGCACGACCAACCGGGGCCGGGGACAAACTGCAACCGAAGTACATGCCCTTAGCGGGAACTGAACCTGGGTCTCTCTGGACCGCAGGCTGATGCTCTAACCGCTGAGCCAAACCAGCCAGCGCATCAACCTCTATTTTCAATAGCTTCCTTGCTTTCCGGCAGAAAAAGATGCTCCATTCAGGTTCATTTTGTACATTTCTAATCCCACAACTGGAACCTAGTCATTTCTCTAAGACATCATGAATACCTTTTAGTGGAATTTATTTATTTCTAACATTACACATTTAAGCAAATGAAAATTTCAATGTACTCAAATATAAAAGAAGTTTATACTCTTCCCAAGTTCAAGTCACTTCATAGTTTACCATTCTCCTGTAAGGCCACTGAAAAGAAATTCATGTTTTCATTCACAAAGTAGTACCATTAGCTTGAAAGGGTTAAGCTTGTCACATTTTAAAGTGTAAACTGCATTTTGAAAATATAGGTTAGGCCCTGGCCAGCTTGGCTCAGCGGTTAGAACGTCAGCCTGCGGATCAAAAGGTCGTAAGGCATGTACCTGGGTTGCAGGTTCAATCCCTGACCCCGGACAGAGTCATGTGGGAGGCAAGCAATCGATGTGTCTCTCTCACAGGGATGTTTCTCCCTCTCTCCCTCCCTCCCTCCTTCCTTTCCACTCTATCAAAAAATCAATGGAAAAATATCCCCGGGTGAGGATTAACAACAACAAATATATATGTATATATGTATGTGCATACACACACACACACACACACACACACACACACACGTGTTAGCTATAATTTTTTAAAAATATAGATTAGCTATAATTCTATGGGAAGTTAACAATTAACCCCTTCCCCCTAAGGCTTTATCAAAGTACCATTAAATTAAGTACTTCTAAGTATCTTACTACTAGAGTTCAGAAGGAGAAACAAATCTCAGTATATTTCTACAGAAAAGAGAAATAACTGGTCACATGGTATAGCTCCCATACACATACAAAAACAATACACAGTAATAGAAATTATTTACAAAAAGGAAGATGGACTGTAAAGTCAAAGAATCCACCATATCACCAATGAACCAATGACTTCTGCCCTGGAAGGCAAACTACTTTGTTAATTTGCATGTGTGTACCTTACGCAGTTTCAGTATGCACATAATTAATAAACACTAGTAATATTCACCAAAAACAAGTGTTCTTTCCATTCTTAGGGGAATAGCTCATGTGCAAAACAAGTAAATAAATGTGAAACATTAACCAATAGGAAACTGGAGATCCTAAATAATTTAATTCCAACAATCTGCACAAGATCAGGAAGATCTTGTTTAAGAATAGTCACATTTCTAGATAAAGAGTGTTAAGTACCAAACCAGAAAGCTAGGAACCTGAACTTTCCAACATGGTAGCCACTAGGCACATGTGGTTTGCAATGTGGCCAGAACAAACTGAGATGTGATGTACATATAAAACACACTGAATGAAAAATATAATGTGAAATATCTCATTAAAAATCTTATATTGACTTTATGCTGAAATGATAGTATTCTGGGTATACTGGATTAAATAAAATATATTATTAAAATTAATTTCATCTATTTTTAACTTTAATGTGGCTACCAGAAAAATTTAAATTACATATGTGGCTTTTTCTTTTTTTATTGATTTTTGGAGAGAGGAAGGGAGAGGGAGAGAGAGATAGAAACGTCGATGAGAGAGAACATGGACTGGCTGCCTCCTGCATGCTGCCCACTGGGGATCGGGCCCACAACCTGGGCATGTGCCCTGACCAGGAATCGAACCAGCGACCTCTTGGTGCATGGGTCGACGCTCAACCACTGAGCCACACCAGCCGGGCTCTTTTTCCTTATTGATGTTAGAGGAGAGGAAGGGAGAGGGAGAGAGAGAGAGAAACATTGATGAGAGAGAACATCGACTGGCCACCTCCTGCATGCCCCCACACTGGGGATCGGGCCCACAACCTGGGCATGTGCCCTGACCGGGAATTGAACCAGTGACCTAGTGCACGGGTCAACGATCAACCACTGAGCCACACCGGGCGTGGCTTGCTTTGTATTTCTATTGGATAGCACTGAACTTGAAGTTACAGTACTTGCAGTAGAGACTAAAATATAACCTACACACAGCTAACCTCTATTTATTGTTTCTTTGAGCTATCTTTGTAGGCATAGCATAAATCCCATCTCCTCCAAGAAAAGTTCTTCAACTATTCCTATTTATAGGGATCTCTCTTTTGTAGAACTCTTACTACCTTTAATGTATACATTTTAGTACCTAATTATCTAACTGTAATACTTTTGTCTGAATTATGACATATGGTATAGTGCCAGGCACAAAATAAACAATCAGCAATTAACAGATTAATAGTATTTACCAAGCATACAAAAGGAAATGCAAAAAAGTTTTAACTTTTCTGTAGGATAAGCCCCACCAATGAAGTATACTGACTTTTACCAGTTCATCTGTACTGATGCTCCAACCTAGATTTATTTATTCCTTGGCAAAAACAGCCCTTCAGTGACTGATCACTGGTAGGCAAACTACAGCCTGTGGGCCAAATTCGGCCCACCACCTATTTTTGTATGAGTAGTGAGCTAAAAGTGGTTTTTATATATGAATAGTTACACCTGATTTGATGATAGAAAGAATACTAACTTTGAACCCCAATTAAGCAAACTACTCCCTCAGAAAGAATCCAAACTTCTCCTTAGTAGACTTGTAGTACAAAAAACCGTACTTAATTATTATATGTTGAATTTCATCGACAAAAATATTTGTGGAAAATTTCTTCTCTCTTGTTATATAATTACCTACATTAATATCCTCAATTTCTTGCCTCTTGGCCTGCTAAGCCTGAAGTATTTACTATCTTGCCCTTTACAGAAAAAAAAATCTGCCAATCTCTGAGATACATGGTAACCTAACAGCAATGTAAGAATCAAATGTGCTTATGTGCTAACAAGCGAAACTCCAACAACAAAAACCTGCCTTAGAACAGTAGTAGCACCTGGAGCACAAGAAGATACTGAGTCACTTCCTATTGTCACCATTGCCACCTGAGCTCCAGATCTGGTTTGGGAAGCTGCTCTCACTTTTCGGGTCTTATGATCCCTTTTAAAAAACACTTTTAAAAATTCACTGAGCCCTGGCCAGTTTGGCTCAGCGGTTAGAGCGTCGGCCTGCGGTCCAGAGAGACCCGGGTTCGGTTCCCGCTAAGGGCATGTACTTCGGTTGCAGTTTGTCCCGGCCCTGGTTGGTCGTGCGGGTGGCAGCCACTCGATGTGTCCCTTTCACGTCGATGTTTCTCTCTCTCTCTCTCTCTCTCTCTCTCTCTCTTCCTCTCTCTCCCTCCCACTCTATCTGGACAAAAAATGAAAAAAAAAAAAAAAAATTCACTGATATCCCCAGAGAATTTTTATTCATGTGGGTTATTTAACTATTAACATTTTACCATATCAGGAATTAAAACTGAGAAATTTAAACAATATTAATACATTTAAAATAACAATAAATACATTTCATAGTAACATAAATATCATTTTAAAGTAAAAATTTACTATTTTTTTAAATTAAAAAGATGACATTGTTTTACATGTTTGCAAATCTCTTTAATGTCTAGTTTAAACAAAGGCAGCTGGGTTTTCATTTGCTCTGGAATTAAACCTGTTGTAGAATATTGTTTTGGCTGAAGTGTCCAGCTTCATACACGTATATAAATTGGAAAAGGGCCCTGGCCGGTTTGGTTCAGTGGTTAGAGCATCAGCCTGTGGACTGAAGTCTTGGGTTTGATTCCCAGCCAAGGGCATGTACCTGGGTTGCAGGTTCAATCCTCAGCCCGTCTGAATCCTGAAGGAAGCAACCAATCGATGTCTCTCTCTTTCTCTCCCTGCCCCTCCCTTCCACTCTATCTAAAAAGTAAATTAAAAAATAAAAATAAATTGGAAAAGGGAGGAGTATTTTAATAGCTTTTTCATATAACTGGATATCCTTCTTTAATACATTAAAGCTAGACAAATGGTTGTTTTCATCTTTTTTAGTCCACAAATGGCAGTTTCTTAAAAGTTAGTCACAATGTGCAGTCTAAAATCAAACTTTTTATACTTGGTTGCATTAAAATCTACTCATTTGTCATTTATTTTGACTGGATCTTTTACCCATGCATAATTTTGATTTATATGCACTGGTCATCTGGAAAATATTGGTTCAATGAGTTATGCTGATCTTCCTGATGTTGTATTATATAAAAGCAAATAAATATATTCATTAATTTCACCACCAAGCTCATCAGAAAAGTATTGGCAAGCTGTCAAGCTCACAACAGGAGATAGAAGTTTTCCGACATTCTAATTTTACTATAAAGCTTAAATGTATTTAATGTCATTTTTCCTCCTTAAAGTGACAGGTCCACTTTGTTCATTTTTGATAAAATGTCTCTCAGATACTGAAGTCTGATTAAGTATAATTTGTCTGTCAATCATACTTTCACATGAAAATGATGTTCCCAGTTCAAATACTCATGCATGGGGTTTCTTTTCAATCCAACTATCACTCTGCTATAAAGAAGTGCTTATGCATAATTCCTATTTCATCTTACAGAATATTAAAAAGGTTCAAAGGTTCAATAAATTTTAAATGCTTCATGAAACACAGTCCTAAGTGAAACTGCCCTTTTTCTCCCTGCAGGAACATGGTGGTGAAGAATGCAATGACTGCTATTACAGTTTGGCACCACTGCCTTGACTCACGCTACCACACCAGCAGTGCAAATATCAACACAATGAAAAAGGCTAGCAACACCTCAATATTATTAGAAGAATAGCTTTGACCTCATGGACCCCATGAAAGGATCCTGGGAATCCTCAGAGGTCTGCAGACAATCCTTACTTATTTCCAAATGGTACTGCTAAATTACAGATATTTTAAAAACAAACAAAAAACAGATTTTGTTAATTAACACTGACTTTTATCTTGAATTCAGGAATTGAATGTAAAGTTGAGCCAATTAAAGAACATATGAGCTTCTACTTCTCAGTATATTTTTATCATTTTCTAAAACTACCTCAGCAACAGATTTGTAACTGTGCCAGCTCTCAGGTTTTCTGCTAGATCTGTAAGCAACAAAAATCAAACTGGTTTCACTCTTCCAACAAAACAAAACAAACAAACTTAAGTCACATTAATATAAAAGCAACTACACTTTCTGATGATGTTTTCAGGGACAACACATTCCTATAGGCTCTATGATTATGACAATTTTAAATGAAAAGCAATAAAGCTATAAAATAGGGTATGGGTCTAAAGCGACCAACGGTAAGAGTGACTACCCTTACCTAACATCCTTCCCCACAGTCATAGCAGCAATCACTTTCTTCACAGCCTCCTTCCTCTTTTCCTTCTTTTCATTGTTGAGTTCAGCCTTTAATTCAAAGATTTCTCCTATAAGGGAAGAGAGCAAAATGGATAAGTTACCAGGACAAAAGAACTAAAGCAGAATACTGTGTTAGGTAATAAATAACACCATGAAAGTCATCCATAGGCAGGGTAGTAGCCGAAATAAGATTATTTAAAAAGTAAGCCCTGGCTGGTTTGGCTCAATGGTTAGAGCGTCGCCCGCAGACTGGAGAGTCCCGGGTTTGGTTCCTGCTAAGGGCACATACCTCAGTTGCAGTTTGTCCCTGGCCCCAGTTGGGGTCGTGTGGGTGGCAACCACGCAATGTCTCTCTCTCACATCGATGTTTCTCTCTCTCTCTCCCTCCCTCTCTCCCTCCTGCTCTATCTGAAGATAAATGCAAAAATGTCCTCAGATGAAGATTAAAAAAAAAAAAGTATGCCCTGACCGGTTTTGCTCAGTGGTTAGAGCATTATTAGCCTGCAGACCGAAGAGTTCGAGTTCAATTCTGGTCAAGGGTAGGTACCTGGGTTGCAAGTTTGATACCCGGCCCTGGTCAGTGTTGTAAGGGAAGCAGCAAATCAACGTGTCTCTCTCTCTTTTTTTTATCCTCACCCGAGGACATTTTTTCATTCTTTGTTCAGATAGAGTGGGAGGGAGAGAGAGGAAGAGAAAGAGAGAGAAACATCGACGTGAAAGGGACACATCGAGTGGCTGGCACCCACATGACCAACCAGGGCCGGGGACAAACTGCAACCGAGGTACATGCCCTTAGCGGGAACTGAACCCGGGTCTCTCTGGACCGCAGGCCGACGCTCTAACCGCCGAGCCAAACCGGCCAGGGCCGACGTGTCTCTCTTATACTGATGTTACACTCTCTCTCCCTCCCTCCCTTCCACTCTCTTTAAAAATCAATGGAAAAATATCCTCGGGTGAGGATTAATAACAACAAAATTATAGGATAGGTACAATTCAAATCTCTAGAATATTAACTGCCCTATTCATAAAGACAACATCTTTCAGGTTATGGCCAGAAGGAAGACGCAATCCAGATCTTAGGCACAGGAGTGGGGAAACGTAAATCTCATATCTAACTACAATGGAAGAAAGAACAGCATCTGAGGAAAGATCTCCTATCAGAATTTCAAGGTTCTGGGGAAAAAATTAATGTAGGCAGGGAAAAGGTTCACAAATCAGTATTTTCAAAACCTGAAAGACTCCAGATATCATCTCATTCACCCACTCTTAACTTCACAGATAAAGAACTGAGGCACTTCAAGATCTCAGAGTGAGTTAGTGACAGAATGTCTTCTGAATCCAGAAGTTTTCAACCTTGGCCACACACTATTATCTGGGAAGTATTTAAAAATAACAACGTTCAAGCTCTACTTCGAACCAAATAAATCAGAATGTCAAGGAGTAAAACTCTTATGTTCATATTTTTTAAGTTCCCCCAAGTGATTCTAATGAACAAACATGGTTGAAAAATCACTGCTCTACTCTAATTAGTACTTTAAGAAATTAATGGGGGTGGGGGAGGAGGGACTGGGCAAAAAATAAAAAAAATAAAGAGAAAGAACTCATGGACACGGACAACAGTGTGGTGATTATTGTCCATGTCCATGAGTAGGAGGGGGGTGGGTGGAGGTGGAAGAGGATATAGGGGAGATAAATGGTGATGGAAAAAATAAAATAAGTTAATGGGGTAATAAAAAAAAAGTTAATGGGCTTTTATTCAATCAGTCTAATAGAAACATAATCTTGAAGCTTTAAGAAAGGTAGGAACTAGAGTCATTTCTAAAGGAACAATCTCGAATGACTGACTGCTCAGGCCCTGCCATGTGAAATGGCAGGGCTGTCACCACTATTTTCTTGTTGCTGTTAATCCTCACTTGAGGATACTTTTTCTAATGATTTCGGGGGAGTGAGAAAAACACCCATGTGAGACACATCATTTGGTTGCCTCACCTGGTCCAGAACTAGGGATCGAACCTGCAACCCAGGTACATGCTCTTGACCAAGAATCGAACCCTGAGACCCCTTGGCCCATAGGCCAATGCCCTAACCACTGACCCAAACCAGGCAGGGCTGTCACCACTATTCTAAGACCCAGGCTCACCTATCTTCAGAAAGCAGGAGCTGAAATAAGAAAAGGTAACAACACTCAACTGGTTTTATTTATTTTTTAATTTTTATTTATTTTTTTTATCCTCACCTGAGGACATTTTTTCATTTTTTATTCAGATAGAATGGAAGGGAGAGAGAGGAAGAGAGAGAGAGAAACATCGACGTGAAAGGGACACATCGAGTGGCTGCCACCCGCCCGACCAACCAGGGCTGGGGACAAACTGCAACCGAGGTACATGCCCTTAGCGGGAACCGAACCCGGGTCTCTCTGTACCGCAGGCCGACGCTCCAACAGCTGAGCCAAACCGGCCAGGGCACTCAACTGGTTTTAAAAGAAAATATACCACCACACCCATGAAAAAGAAGTTGACTACTCCCACTTCAATCTTTCATCTATACCATCTAAACCCTTCTACAATATTGCCTCGTTTTTCTTCATCTTTATGTTGGTTCTTGATGTTCATTTAACCAGATCTGATTCATCAGTATGAAAACAGATAGCAAACTATGTGACCTGCTGAAGCCTCTAAATGTGAAGGACAAAACTAAGAAACAGCTATTGAACACTAAAAAAAGCATGTTACATCAATATCCATTGCTAACAAGGCAAACAAATTCATGTAACAAAAACTGCTGTTTTATTTCATTAACAGCTGCAAAAATAGCACAGCCAGAAAAGCTGGACCCTTTAAAGAGTCATTCTCTTCTTCATCAAGTCCTCTGCTGCCAAATCCAGTTCTTAGGGGTCCTTCTCAACGTTTACTTCTGGGAACAGTAAAAGACAAGCAGCAGGGTTTCAGAAAGTCTGAATTGTGAATAGCAGCAGGAGTTGAAGAATCAAAACAGGATGTAACTGAAATTATTCCAACTCCAAGAGCATAAACTTAAAGAATATGTTCCAGTGGCAATTCTGGTGGGTGTTGCAGGAAGTAAAAGGAACACAGTCTATCCATTTTTAAAATATGGTATTTACCCAGCCATGATTCATCTGCAAGTCTCAAAGTTTTATAAATCCTTAAATAAAAAATGGTTACCAGGACCCATGACAAGAGAAGGTTTGAAGAGTTAGGTGAGTTTTTAAATTATAACTTTTTATGTCATTATAGACAACAGCTTGGTCATCAAAGCCCACAAAATATTAACAGAAGACATACATACATTTCAGAATAAGAGAATCAGAAAAAATCTGAAAATGAATGGCAACGGGTTGGAGGCTTTTGTGAGGTGTAAGCAAAAAAGACACACGGGGGAAGCTGTGAGGAGCCAAGGAGGGGCACTAAGTGAAGCAAGGTATCTCATACATGCAACTTTACTAAATTCTTACCTTTCCCCACCTCCTCCCCTTAATGAAATCTACCAAACAATAGCTAGCAACAGTTCTCAATCTTGGCTACACATTAGAAAAATCTGAGGAGCTTTTAAAAATGCCCGCCCCAGCCCCTACACAGGCCATATCTCAGACCAATGAAATCAGGATATCTAGGGGTGTGGGACCTGGACATCAGAAAGGTTTTAAATTCACTAGGTAACTCCAATGTATAGGTAAGGATGAAAGCCACTGACTAGTAGGTAGTTGATATAATTAAGCAACTAAGAAAGAGCTTGTTAACCCTTATATAACTCCGAAAGACAAAACAGGACAAATATGCTTTTGCTTTCTAGAAAATATCCTGGTGTTCCTTGGTCACTGTATGTCACTATAGTGTGCTCTCCTACTTTTTTTTTAAATCACTGCAATCTTAAAGTTGCAAGATTCCCACTTGTTAACATTATGCTATATTTGTATTATCATACTTTCTATATATGTACAAGTTTTTTTTCCTGGATCATTATGACAGTAAGCTGCAGATGTCATATCCCTTTAGCTCTAAATATGTCATTGTATAATCTCTAAGAACAAAGAATTATCTTACATAACCATAATACAATGATCAAAATCAAGAAAATTTAAAAATATATATATTTTATTGCCCTGGCCAGTTTGGCTCAGCGGTTAGAGCGTTGGCCCGCGGACTAGAGAGTCCCAGGTTCGGTTGTCATGTGGGTAGTAATCAGTCGATGAGTCTCTCTCACACTGATGTTTCTCTCTCTCTCTCCCCTTCCCACTCTATCTGAAGATGGATGCAAAAATGTCCTCGGGTGAGGATTAAAAAAAATAAAAATAAAAAAAAAATAAATATATATATATATATATATAGAGAGAGAGAGAGAGAGAGAGAGAGAGAGAGAGTTTATTGATTTTTTTTAGAGAGAGAGGAAGGAAGAGAGAGAAACATTGATTGGCTGCCTCCTGTATGCCCCCTACTAGGGATCAAGCCCACAACCTCAGCATGTGCCCTGATGGGGGATCGAACTTGGACCTCTCAGTCCATGGGATGATGCTCAATCCACTGAGCCACATAGGCTGGGCAAAATCAGGAAATTTATCATTGATACATTATCAATATACAGACTTTACTCAAAGGTCTCGATAATGTCCTTTATAGCAATTTTACACTCATCCCCCTTGGGCCAAGATACAATTCAGGATCATGCATTACATTTATTGTCATATCTATTTAGTCCTTTAATTTGAAAGTTCTTCAGCCTTTGTCTTTCAATAATGACATTTTTTTAAAAAGTACGGACCAGTTATTATTTAGCATGTCCTCAGTTTGGGTGTCTCATGGGTGTTCCTTCATGATTATATTGACGTTATGTATTTTGGCAGGAATAATTCATAAATGATGGTATGGCCCAAACGGTGTGGCTCAGTGGTTGAGCATCGACCCATACACCAAGAGGTCGCTGGTTTGATTCCCGGTCAGGGCACATGCCCAGGTTGTGGACCCAATCCCCAGCGGGGGGCATGCAGGAGGCGGCCAATCGATGTTCTCTCTCATCAATGCTTCTCTCTCTCTCTCTTCTTTCCTCTCTCTCTAAAATCAATAAAGAAAAATGAAAATTTAAAATAAATGATGGTATGTTCTACTCAGTGCATCATATCAAGAGGAAAATGACGTTAATTTGTTCCATTATTGGTGATGTTAACATCGAATACTTGGTTAAGGTAGCAACTGCCAGGTTTTGACACTGTGAAGTTACTATTTTTTCCTCTTGTAATTAGTAACTAATTTTTGAAAGGATACGTTTGAGACTATTTAAATATCCTATTCCTCATCAAACTTATACCTGACAGGTATTTTAGGATTCACTGATGACTCTTGCCTGAATCAATTACTACTACGATTTATGTTTATATATGTATTATCATTCAATGGTTTACAATCCATTTCTTTGATCACTTTTTTTTTTTTATTTCTCAAATTATCTCAAAGTTGGCCAGTGGGAGCCCCTTCAAACTATGCTGCTCCTTGACATGTGCCATTATTTTTTGAGTACTTCCTTGCTTTTGCTTTCTGGCATAAGATGTTCACGTTCATCTTGTACTTTCCCTGACCCAGCCTTGGAATCAGTCATTTCTCCAAGGAGTCCTGATTCCTTTTACTAGATAACAATATTTAAAAACCAAGATCTGATCGCTTTTCAGCCTTTTGGCTAAGATCAAGTGCAGAATCTGTTATTATCATTTAAAAACCAAGATCTGGGTATTAGGTGTCCTTTTGCATCTACTCTGACTTGGAGGAAATTAGGATATTTAATAAGAAACACCACCAGTATTTGGGTAGAGAATGTAACTCGTACATAGTAGGCACTCAATAAATATTTACTGAATAAATCAAAGTAGAAGGACACTGCAGTGTGTTTTTCGAGACCAAACTTAATTAAATCTGGAGACAGTCAGGAGACTAAGGCCAGTAGACATCACAAGGGAAACCAGAAAGATAAATTCCAGGGCAGAGAAGCTGTCTTATTTTAGCCACTGGAGGAGAGAAGAAAAGGTATATTTGAGAAGGCAAGTTGTCACACAATAAGAGGAATGGTAGTCGGTGTCATGCCCAGATACTTCAGAAAACACCAGGACTGCTGAATACAAAAGCACAGAATGCTGATCCTAAGGAATAAATAAAACCTCAGCTGAAGAGTACAATAGGCTGAAAAGAGCTGAACCAGTCTGCCTTTGATGGGAGGGCCATCTATAGCACTATCAAAGAGCTATGTTATTTAGGAACAATTTTACAAAGATAAGGAGGTTGGACTTTCCCAAGATGCCTTAGTTCCTAGGCTAACACTCACATGTATAAAACCAGCATTATATTTCTGATTACAAAAGACAACGAGGTTAATAAATTCAAAGCTACTCAAGTTATCCATGACCTAAAAATCATATTGACTTTAAAGGTTCCCTGTTTTTTGTTGTTGTTAATCCTAACCCGAGGATATTTTTCCATTGATTTTTTAGATAGAGTGGAAGGGAGAGAGGGAGGGAGAGAGGGAGGGAGAGAGGGAGGGAGGGAGAGAGGGAGGGAGAGAGGGAGAGAGGGAGGGAGGGAGGGAGGGAGAGAGGGAGGGAGGGAGGGAGGGAGGGAGAGAGGGAGGGAGGGAGGGAGGGGCAGAGAAGGGGAGAAAAGAGGAGGGGGGGGGAAACATCCAAGTAAGACACATCAGTTGGATGCCTCCCTTACATGGTCTGAGGGCCTACAGTCTAATCACTGAGCCAAACTGGCCAGGGCTAGAGGTTCCCTGTTTCAGGTACAAAGAATGTATCTAGACAAAGCCTAGCCAAAGAATGAAGTAGATCTATATGGAGGGACATGAAAATATCAAGTTTCTTGCATTGTTTTGCATGACCTCATTTTCTTCAAAAATAAACTTTAGCCCTGGCCAGTTTGGCTCAGCGGTTGGAGTGTCGGCCTGCGGACCAGAGAGTCCTGGGTTCGGTCCCCGCTAGGGGCACGTACCAAAACAAACAAACAAACAAAAAAACTATATGTATTAATATATGCATGTATATACATAGAAAAAGATTGAGGATACACACCAAGTTCCCCTCAGGAATAGGAATAGGGAGGGGGAGAACTTTCATTTTTACTTTTTTTATCCTCACCCGAGGACATTTTTGCATTTATCTTCGGATAGAATGGGAGGGAGAAGGGGAGGGAACAGAGAGACAGAAACGTCCATGTGAGAGAGAGACATCGACTGGCTGCCACCCACACGACCCCAACAGGGGCCAGGGATAAACTGCAACGGAGGTACATGCCCTTAGCGGGAACCGAACCCAGGACTCTCTGGTCCTCGGGCCGACGCTCTAACTGCTGAGCCAAACTGGCCAGGGCTCATTTTTACTTTTTACTTATCTATATTTAATAGTACCCCTTATTATTTTTTATCCTCACCCGAGGACATTTTTCCATTTTTTATTCAGATAGAGTGGGAGGGAGAGAGAGGAAGAGAGAGAGGAAGAGAAACATTGACCTGAAAGGGACACATGGAGTGGCTGCCTCCAGCACGACCAACCAGGGCGGGGGACAAATTGCAACCAAGGTACGTGCCCCTAGCGGGAACCAAATCCAGGTCTCTCTGGACCGCAGGCCGACGCTCTAACCGCTGAGCCAAACCGGCCAGAGCAGTATTCCTTATTATAAAATGTTTACTTCCAAGTAAAAAATTAAAGGAGAACAAATGTGCTCAGATCTATCAATCTTCAATGGATCAGTGGTGGATTCCTTCCTTTTACTAAGACAAAACATTCAAATCAGATTAAAAACCTATACTTTAGCCGGGCCAGAGTGGCTCACTTGGTTGAGTGTCCTCCTGTGCACCAAAAGATTGTGGTCTGATTACCAGTGAGGACACAAACCTGGGTTTCAGGTTGGGTCCCTAGTTGGACATGTATGGAAGGCAACCAATCGATATTTCTCTCTCACATCGATGTTTCTCTCTGTCTTTCTTCCTTCCTCTCTCTAAGCATGTCCTCGGTGAGGATTATAAATTAATAAATACTTATATTTTAATCTCCTCAAGACACTTTTCTGTAGTAGTAACAGATTCACAATGAGACTGTCCACGATATCCATGCATGAAGAGGTCAGGAACACCATAATCTTACACCATAACTTTTGAAAGATCTCAAAGCTTTGATCAGGTTCTCATACTTACCTTTTTTATTGGTTGTGAAGTACTTGGAGTCAGTCATGGTATTGGCTCTTTATGTGCACCTACAGGAAGAGAAGATAATTCCTTTATCCAAGTTACTTATGCCCATCATGGCATAAATTAATTTTAAGAACATTTATATATTAGAATTTCTGTATTAAAAAATTAGTGTCTTCTTCCTTACCATCATCATTGGTAATTAAGAATGTAACTCTTGCCTTAAGGAGCTAATGTGGGCAAACTCCAAAAGTCAAATGAAATGGAGTAACAATCCAAACCTATCATGGCTTTGTGATTTTATCCACAATTATCTCCTGAAAGCCTCCAAGACCTAAAACTAGACCTTTCTGTAAATACATCTTCAGTTAGTCACTCAAATATTTAAGATAAGGAAAAGTTTGTTTTGAGAGATCTCTTCATTACTTTCCATTCAGGAAAATATGATTTACTTCCCCGTGTCAAGATGAAGTCACTTCAAAACATGTATTCTGGCCCTGGCTGATGTGGCTCAGTTGGTTGGGCATCATCCCATGTACCAAAAGGTTGTCGGTTCAATTCCCAGTTAGGGCACGAGACAAGGTTATAGCCTCAATCCCCAGTGGGGGGTATGCAGGAGGCAGCCAATCAAAGTTTTTTCCTCACATCGATGTTTCTATCTATCTCTCCCTTCTTCTCTCTCTAAAAAAATCAATAAAAATATATTAAAAAAAAAAAAAAAACTTAAAAGACCATAGATCCTAGCCTCAACTTTAACTCTTCTATTCCAATTTCCAGAAATAATCCTGCTGACGTGTGGCTCTATTGATTAAAAAAAAACAAAAAACAGAATGGACTGGTCACATTTCTCCCCATATGAGAAAATGTTTTCTGATTTCAGAAACTCACAGTAAGACTTTTGTCCAACATACCTGACTTCTTTAAATACATTAAAATTTTCTTTTAATAATATTCCTTCTGCATTCAAAATTGAATATCATCTTCCTTACCACCATCATTAACAATACTAATTACCAAATTTAGGACAGATGCCTTGATACCTGTTCATTACTGTCAGGTCAAAACAACACAGGTGATAATATAGTTGGCAAACCTGAGTGATAACACGTTTGGCAAGCAACAGTAAATGTGAATTTGAGAGAAAAAACCTAAGCACTAAACAAATCAATGTAATTAAGGAAAAGAAAAAGAGCCAGAAAAGATTAAAAAAAAAAAAAAAAGCTTAGCTCAAATAATCTCTAAAATATGCAGCTTGGACAACCTAAGAGAAGTTACACACTCATCTGCTGTCTTTCCAAGCAGCTACCTTACTATTTACAGTCCTGATCCTCATACTACAGTGCTTTAGGTTTTATTAAAATTTCACTGAATTACCTTGTTAAAAGAAGTGAGCTAGAACTCACAAATATCAGTATAGAAAGCAGAAATTTATTTTCATAGCATTTATAATTAACCTGTAGCAGAGGCTTGCCTTACAAAACATTTTCATGTCTTTCTAGCAAAAATTCAAAGAACGTATAATCATTTAATCCATTCACAATGTAAAGTAAATGTGAAGTGGGCAAATTGAAGAAAGGAGTCCTTCACATAAAAGACCTGGAATAAACATTAAGTTATCATCTAAGAACTTATGTATACAAAGAGAAAAACCAGTATACAGAAATGATTACTAAAGCCTGACAGAAAGGCCATAGCTCATGGCCATTATGGTTTGTTTAGGGTGTTATTATGGCATTCTAAGTTCCATAGGATCATCAAAACTTAAAACTTGCTTAAGATTTAAAAACAAAATCTGCTTGGAATTTTTCACCCAATTTCTTTGAAAAATTGCACAAAAATCATTTGCTTAAAGCTCTCATACACTTACACACGTTAAATTCTTAACAGTTTTCAATACAATCTGTTAAGCATTAAATTAACCTAGCCTTAAATCCTACCCTTTAAATCCTACCCTTATCAATGACCTACACATTTCATTACTTTCCCTAACAAATTTCATTGTCAAGGAATATATTTCTGTCCTATTCAATGTGAGCATTAGGTGTTCCTAACGAGAGATTAATGTACCAACTCACAAAATTTCAAGGAAGAGAGAATCAAAAATAACCTTACATTCTAAATTTGAGAATCCTTGCTCTTAAAAAGAAGGGAAAACCGTATCACTCTTAGCTCACACTGTTGTAAACCCGGTAATGTAATATCCCTCACCCATATTGGCAGGGAAACATTCTATCAAGTCAGTCCCTGCCTTAAACCAAAAGAAATGTCAAGAAAAATGAAAATAGCCTAAACAAAAACAAATATGAGGTGATGGTTGGACAACACTGTGAATGTATGAAGTGCCACTGAACTGCTCACTTTTATTTTTTTTTTAAATATGCTGTTATTGATTTTTCAGAGAGAGAGAGAGTGAAGAGAAAGACAGAAACATCCATGTGAGAGAGAAACATTCATCAGCTGCCTCCTGCACGCCCCCTACGGGGGATCAAGCCCGAAACCCTGCATGTGCCCTGACCAGGACCTCAGTCCCTGGGACCACTGCCACACCCACTGAGCCACACCAGCTGGGCAGAACTGCTCACTTTTAAATGGTTAATGTTATGTTCTGTGAATTTCACTTAAGAAAATTACATTTGTATATATATTTTAAAATGAGATATACTGCCCTGGCCAGTTTGGCTCAGCGGTTGGAGCGTTGGCCTGCGGACCAGAGAGTCCCGGGTTCGGTTCCCGCTAGGGGCACATACCAAAAAAAAAAATAATAAAATAAAATAAAAAATAAAAATAAATAAAATAAAATGAGATATACTTAATCACATGCCAGAGACGGACATAACCAGATTCTCCAAAATATGGGATGGTGAAAACTGTTGTCTGCATTAGAAACCAAAGAAAAAGCAACCAAGCTAGAACTCAAGAAAAAAAAAATTTACTGAAGAGTCTCAAAACTCAAGCTCCTGGAGCAAAAAAAAAAATCCATTGTTCTTTCACAAGAGCCCCAGGAAAAGGGAAAATCATCAGAGTTTGAATTCACACTACTCTTCTACTACCAGATCAAACTAAACAAGTCCGGGCTGTTCTGAGGACCTGCAACATGACCTACAGGCATTGTTAAACAAAGCTGCCACAGTCTAAGCACACACTCCACTCTTACTTGTCCTAGCCCAGGGTGTGACATCACTTCATTTTAGAGAAGGCTCCCCGTACAGGATTATAAATCTAGATTTAACATAACCTAGTTTCCACTAAATAAGGATGGTGAAAGTCCCGTCTCTTCTTCTATTCCTCCCTCCTTCCAGTCCCCCTAAAGAAAATAAGGCCAGAAAAAAAAATTTTTTTAATAGAGTCATAATTTCAAATGGCTCTCTGGGAAATGGCAGCTAAATTAAGTGTTGACCAGGCCACTAAATCCCTTCTTTTCATTTAAATTTGGGCTTTACACAGTCTTGTGCTTATACTAAAAAACTGACCAGAGTTAACAAAATTATAAAGCAGAAAGGCCATTCCATCAATCTTTATTACAAGGGTGAGAGGTGCTAATCAGATATATTTCGATAATAATGCAAAGACAATAGCATCTTCAGGTATCATTTAGCACATAGGAAATTACAAAAGACCTAATTACAACACACACCTGTGATTTTTTTATTAATTAATTTTTGTTACAGATGTTTCTCCTTTCCCCTGCCCCAGACACTGGGTGATTTCATTTAAATATGACTGCAAGGTAATTTGTTAATACTACACAGTAAGAAAAAAGCTCAAAGTTTTACATCCAAAAAACTTAGAAGGAAGAAAGAAGAACATATTTTATTTTATTTATTCCTTGTTTAGCTTGGTTCAAACCTGAGCCTAAAATGTAGTATTTTAAAATATGGATCTTGTCCAGCCGGTGTGGCTCAGTGGTTGAGCATCGACCCATGCACCAAGAGGTCGCCGGTTCGATTCCTGGTCAGGGTACATGCCCAGGTTGTAGGCCCAATCCCCAGTGGGGGGCATGCAGGAGGCGGCCAGTCGATGTTCTCTCTCATCAATGTTTCCATCTCTCTCTCCCTCTCCCTTTCTCTCTCTCTAAAATCAATAAAGAAAAATTATTAAAAAAAAAAAAATTAAATATGGATCTTGCCTGGCCAAGAGGTCACCGGTTGGATTCCCAGTCAGGACACATGCCCAGGTTGTGGGGGGCGTGCAGGAGGTGGCCAATAGATGTTCTCTCTCACTGATGTTTCTATCTCTCTCTCCCTCTCCCTTCTTCTCTCTCTAAAGTCAATAAAAAAATTAATAAAATAAAATATGAATCTGTTTAAGAAAAAAAGATGGAAGAACTGGGCTTTCTTGAGTCTCTTAATTCACAGAATATTAGTTTATATTAATTTTACCACCCAACTTTCAGTGAGGCTCTTTACAGAGCACGCAGTCCTTTTGTTTCCTTGGGAGTTTAAACTGTTAAGACACCTGCAAACAGTTCTCACCTTACCACTAGCTTAGTAATCATTGGAATGTGTTACACTTCTCTTGTACAGCTGCATCTCTGTCATCTGCTGCTTTCTATTATTACTTTGTAAGTGTACCCTGAGGCTAAGCAAGAGAAGTGTATCAGGGAGTTTATTAATAATTTAAATTGTTCCTCATTGAGACCACCTTCTTTGTCATTCTGCCTTTCCTAAACTTACTGCGTTTTATTTTTAAAAATTACACTGATTACGAAGTACCTGGTATTTTAAAAACACTTCTTTTTAAAAGCCAAAGTTTAATGAAGCATCCACACCTTATTCACACTGTTTCATAACCAAGCAACCAAGTAAGGGTGTTCAGTAAAAGCCCTAAATAGAAGACTACTCTGAAAACAAACAGCATGAATAAATTCTTGGGATTCAAAGAATATGGAAGTACTAGGAAGTTCCAGTACCTTTGCTCTGGCTTAATTAACTACAGCCTTTCTCAAACCAGACCGTTCCTGCTAAATCCGAAATGAAAAAATTCCGGGCTAAGACTTATCCCCACTTGCTTCCCCCTCTTTCACATAGGGCCAGTTCTGGAGGTCTTTCTTCCCTCAGGAATTCCTGTTCTTTCCCTAGGTGGTCAGGATTCCAGAGATTTGTCCCCCCATTACCGGGTGGGGGGAGAGGTGTCTCTCAATCTCAAACTACGGGACACGCCCGAGGTTTCCCCATCAACCAGCAAGCCCTTGGGGAAACCTGCTGCCCCTTTGCTGGCTGGACACGTCCCCAGGCTCTCCGTGAACGACGCCAAGCGGCGAAGTCGGTTCGCCCCTCGGCCTCCAGCCTCCACGGGCCACACCCCTGGCCTTCGGCCTTTCTAACCACCCGACTCCGAGCACATCTACCCGCCGCTGCGCCCCAGCTCGCGGCCGCCACGCCCGAGGGTTCCCTCACCCCGCCACAGCGGTGGAGTGAGTCCCTTTCCCAACCCTCTTCCTCACAACGGTCACACCCGACGGCTCACTCCCTCCTCAACGGTCACGCTCCTAGGATATCCTCTCCAGCCCAGCCTTGGGTTCCCCTCTCCGGAGCATCAGGGAGGAACACACCCCAAAGTTAGCCGCCTGGAACTCACCGGAGGCAAGGGCGGGGGTGGCGGCAGCAGCCAGAGAGCACGGCCCGGGTGGTGGTGTAATGGTTTCCTGCACGTCACGACTCCTTTTCCAGGTCTAAGCCACTGCGCAAAACCCACTTTGCCAGAGACAAAGATGGTGGACAGGAAGCTCCGACGTCAGAGAACCTCGCCGTGCGACGTCAGCCGGCGCGCGGGAGAACCAAAAGGCCGCGGTCTCCGTCGCCTCGGAGATGCGAAGGTCTTGCTGCTTGGTCCGGAAGAGACCTGCCACCGGCGCCTCAGTGATGGTCAGTGCCTATCCGAAGGGATATATTACATAAGCTGACATTCTCTGGATTTGTTTCCTCGCACAGGAGTTCTCTAAAAAACTTACTGAAACATGCTGTTCCTTTCTTAAAGAAAAACCAACTCAGCTACTTTCCCGGGCCGGTTCAGTAGTGTGGACGAGGGCGTTCCAGCCAGGACTATACATGGGCCTGGGACTAGGGCAGAGTGGTGCAAAGAAAAAGGGTGCGATGGCATCAGATCTGAGTTCAAATTCCTGCCTTGAATGTGATTAGGAAAGTCGCCTAAGGTCTCCTCAACATTAGTTTACTTATCTGCGAAATGAAGTCGCAAATGATTATATCTTTCTTGGGTTTGTGAAGCCTAACCGGGATAAAGTACGTTATGCACCCAGCATGTAGTAGGTGTGCTTACACAAAAGTAAGTTCCTTTTGTTAACCACAACCCAGACATCTCTGTACCTTCCCTTCAATTTTGCTGTGAACCCAGAACTGCTCTAAAATAAAGTCTTTTTAAAAATGTGTAGAGTGAGAGAGCCTGGGGCAGAAGCTGAGGAAACCAAATTTCGAAAGGGATCAAGGAGTAATCAGAGAGATAGAAGTTTTCAGCAGTTATGTTTTAGGATGCTTTTATAATTCCATGAACGTAGGAACTACAGCAGTCTGTTCACTCTTCTATTTCTGAGGCCTACCTCCCTTCCACAAAATTTGTTGAATGAATGAATGTATAAGTGAGTAGTCAATAATATCAAATGCCACAGAGATAAGGAGGAAGGGATGAAAAATGTCCAAGGATTTGGCAACACAAAGGTCTTCGATGGCATTGCTGTGAACATCAGTAGAGATATGAAGGCAAAAGCCACAATGCAGAAGTTTGAGGATGAACTGAGAGGCGGAAATTAAATAAGGAGTTACAGATAACTCCATAAGAAAGTATGGCTGAAAGGAGGAGATATAGGATGGTATTTGAAGGAGAGAGTAGCAAGATTTTTTTTAAAGTTCTACACTCACACATTTTCTTTACACTACCCCTTTAGCAATACCATGTGTTCAATCTTTCCTACCCATGACTCCAATATCTATATCTCTGGCCTTGACTTGTTCCCCAAACTTCACCACCAAATTGCTTATCACACTTATGGGTAATTCTATAATTATGGCCTACCCAAATTAAGCAAATCATAAGGGAATGAGATATGGGGGAGGGTTGAAAAACCTGGTTCCAGGTACAACTCCCAGCAGACAGGTAGATTTTGTCAAGAAGATGCCATCAGAAAACTCTTAAAGAACTTTGATTCATGCCCTGGCTGGTTTGGCTTAGTGGTTAGAGTGTTGGCCTGTGGACCAAAAAGTCAACAAGTTGTGGGTTCGATTCCGGTCAAGGGCATGTATCCTGATTGTGGTTTGGTTCTGGCTCTGATCAGAGTTGTGTGGGAGGCAACCAATCGATGTCTCTCTCTCTCTCTCCCTCCCACTGTGTCTGAAAATAAATGGAAAAATATCCTTGGGTGAGGATTAAAAAAAAAAAGAACTTTGATTCATATCTCTTCCCTATTCAAAAACTTTGAACAGCTCCTCATTGCCTAATACCTGCAAAACCTATTCTCTCAGTTTTCCATATCTGCCTTTTTCTTCAGTTTTCTCATCTATAAAGTGGGGGAAAATAGTAATATCCAATCATAATATTGTCAAAAGGATGAAATGAATTAGTATATGTAAAGCACTTAAAACTATACCTGCGCATAGTATGAACTATATAAATATTTGTTGTGATTTTATTTCAATAAATTACACCAAATTCCTCAAGCAAGAATCCTGGGGGGTCAGTGATTTTTCTCTCTGCCTTAACTGCCACATCCAATCCATCTCCAAGTTTTTAATCCTGCCTTCAAAATATATCTCAAATTCATCCAATCCTCTTGATTCCACCTCATTAGTCCAAGCCACCATCAGGTCTTGCCTGGACTACTAGAAACCTCAACTCTCCTCCCAACTATTATCTATACAGCAGTCAGGTTTTTGTTTCTTAAATTTTTTTTTGAAGTATAACTAACATTCAACAGAGTGCACACATCGTGAATATAAAGCTTGATAGATTTTTACAAGGTAAACATAACCACATAACCACTACGGGGTCATCTTAAAAATATAAACCTGATCAAGACTCTGGTGGATCAATCCTTCAATGGCTTCTTCCCATTGCACTTGGACTAAAATCCAGGCTTCTTCCCACAGCCCTTAGTCCCTGCATGGTTTGGCCCCTGTCTACCTCTCTAATACCATTTTATGCCTTTCAGTCACTCTTCATTTCTCCTTTTGCTACCTATTGTAACTCTCAAACATGCCAAATTCTTTCCCACCTTAGGGCCTCCACAAATACTACTCCTCCTGCCTAATATTCTTTTCCCCCAACTCCTCACATGGTTGGTTCCTCCTCATTTAGGTCTCAGTGTAAGTGCTATCTCCTCAGAAAGGCACTCCCTGATAACCCACTGTCCCCCCACCCCAGCCCTCTTACTCAATTTATAAATTTGTTATCTCCTTCCCCAACTAGACTGTATATTCCATTAGGGCAGATACCTTGTCTGTTTTTTGTGTTTTTTATTTTTTTTCCTTTATTGATTTTATAGAGAGAGGAAGTGAAAGGGAGAGATAGAAACATCGATGAGAGAGAACATCGATTGGCCGCCTCCTGCATGCCCCCGACTGGGGATCGGCCCACAACCTGGGCATGTGTCCTGGCCGGGAATAGAACCGGTGATCTCTTGGTGCATGGGTTGATGCTCAACCACTGAGCCACACCGGCTGGACACCTTGTCTGTTTTTATTACTACTTTATATCCAGCACTTAGCATGCATTAAATACATAAATGAATGTACACAGGCAAAATAACTCAAACTAACATTTAAAACCCTCCATAATATGTACCCAAATCTACTTTTCAACACTTTCTACTGTTCCTTTCTGTGGTGCTATAAAGGAAAGTAAACAATTTCCTCCTCAAATATACTTCATGCTGCTCCCTTAGACTGGAAAGCCCTATCACTACTATGACTTACCCCAAATGTATTCGTACTCACCTTTTGAGATCCACCTAAATCACAAAACTTTCTCAGTGGACATCTGCTGTGATATTGAAGTACAGAAGGTACCAGGTTACATCATTATATTAGAAAGCAACTGGCAGAGAAAAGCTGAGATAAAATACAGGTGGGGCAAAGTGGGTTTACAATTGTTCATAAGGAAAATCATACAATTATTAACAATAACACAAGAATGGTTTCTTGTACTCACAATTGTAAACCTACTTTTGCCCCACCCTGTATTAGGTTGGAAATGTTATTCCCTTTGTTTGGTTACATAGGACTTCTGTTTAAGCTAGTTTGAACTGCCTTATTTCCCCCAGAGGTAGTTACCTCTTCCATGAAACTCACAACACATTTAACCTTTCTGAGGTCTCTTAATACCTTTTAATATAAGTGCAATCACTTTTTGTGTCTTATCTATTAAACTATAAACCTGAGAGTGAGATTTGTGATGAGGTATTTATTTGTGGGCTGTAATAATTGACTACAATTATTTTTGACTATCCTTTTTTCTTACTTAATAACTTGTTTACTTTTGGAGTATCCTCAAAGGACTATTATTAATGAAGATGTTTTGCCCTCTTCTGGATAAGTGAAAGAGAGTAGAAAGGAATCTGAACCAAGGTAAGTCAACAGGAATTTGAATCATAAGTACAGTGACAAAAATTTGTTGAAGCTCATTCATTCCAAAAATGTTACCTGATGAGACTTTGCTAATTCTTGCTAGACATATCTAATATAATTGTGTAGTTCCTGTTCCTTCACAGCTGGCTTTTCTTATTTTGTTAGCTACTCCATATACAAATTTCTTTAGTTTTAATTAACTTGTTTCTGTTGCTTTTAACCAAAGAACCGCAACGGAAACAAATGTTTAATTTTCCACTTATTTTAGCTGATGCTATTTCTCAACCTCGTGTTTTTGCTGTTCACTTGAGAAACGTCTGTATATAACTGCTACCATTGATCAAGCACCTAACGTGTACCAAGTACTTTATGGACACAATCTGTCTAGTCCTTAAGCCTGTAAGGTAAAAATCTTTTATCAATGTGACTTTCTCTAGCAGGCATTTTGGTAGAGTAAAAAAACACCTTTTAGAACTATAATTAAGGCCTACTTGCAAGATATCATCTCTTTCCAATTCAAACAACTAAACCCAACCTTTGTTTCTGAGCGTTCTCATGATGCAAACCAATGATCTATCTTTATACCGGAAAGTCTTCTGGGTTGTGAATAATACCTTCCATTTCTAGCTATTTAGCCCAGGGGTGAGGGAGGAGTTCTGGAGAGAAAACAGGTTGAACTTGAACTTCTATCCAAATTCAATAAACCTGTATCAGCAGTGCAAAAGAGGCCAAGTTGCATACGATGTAACAGCACTATATAAACCGTAAGGTAAATTACACTAACTTTGGTATACAATGAAAAGTGCCTTTTCTGCCAAGCCTCCCCGGATCATGCTAGGTGGAATGTATCAGGATTCCTTCGTCTTAGCACTCTATTTGTATAGCTAATGCGACACCCTCCCGCGTACGAAGATAGAAACCATTTTCATTTAGTATAGCAAGTGCCTAGAGTTTGGACGAAATGTAATCGTCCCAAGTTTTGAGGAATGGCAGGAACCTTTCTCATTCTAATCATCTTTCTTTATAATTGGCAGCAATATAGCTAAAGCTTCTTCTCCAGCCACGTCGCTTCAGATATTTCCTGGAAGGCGCAAAAAGAAATTCTGACCACCACCCCCTGCGGCAACAACACCGAGAGCCTTCCCACCCCAACATTTCCTTGATCCCTCCACTCCTGGCACGACCGAGCGGCGGGCCACGTGCTGGCGCCAGGCGTCGGCGCCGCAGACACCTTGTCAGAAACACCTCTAGAGACTCAAAGCTGTGGTTTCCTACCGAGACAGATGCAAAGCAAACTAAGTAAAGCAAACAAGCCAAAAATCCCTCTCCAAGGGAAACGCCAAGGGCCCCTTTATTTCAGCGGGGCGGGAGCGGAAGTGCTGGTGCGGTCATAGAGTTTCCTAGTTCCGGCTTCGGGGCCGCGTTTGGGGCTAGAGCGCCTCTCCTCCCCCGCGGTTCCCCACCGCTGGCGGCTTCTATTTCCGGGTGCGGCTTCCGTCATAAAGCTGAGACCTCCCTTCAAACGTGGCGTCGTGGGTCTTTCGCGCCTCGCTTGGGGTCACCACGCAAGGACGGGCGCGGGCGGGGTACTTGACAGCCACCAGCTGGAGCCAGTCCTCGCGTACCAGCCCGCACTGGCACCTCATCCCTCAGAACCAGCTGGCTTTTGAGCCCTCACGGTTGGAAGTCCCCGATTCGCAGCCTCCAGGACTGCAGCTCGAGAGGAAAGCCCTCCTTGGCCCATATCTATCCCCCATAGTCACGCTCTGTCCTGTGAGGTGCAGCATTTAAGTCAACCCTTCCTCACACACCACTTCCACCCGTCTGCGTTAACTTTGTTCTTAACTTCCTTGAGATCCCGTCCCCTCTACCTCCAGAAGTGGCTCCCCAACCCACCCCGCCCCGCCCCAGTTCCTGTAAAAATTGAGAAGAGTTTCAGATAGCCTGCAGAAAGCTTACTTCTAAGACTGGGCACCCATTTAATATACAGAACAAGTTCATGCTTACTAGAGAGTTTGTGGGCAAAGTGAAACCCAGTGCACACAGAAAGCCATGGCTGAGCACGGGGCTCACATCACAACTGCTTCCGTGGTGGATGACCAGCCATCCATCTTTGAGGTGGTAGCACAGGACAGTTTAATGACAGCAGTGAGGCCTGCTCTTCAGCATGTGGTCAAGGTAAGGTATTAATTCTTTAAATGGTTTTAGGGACTACTGGATAAAAACCAAAGCAATAATTTGAGTTTATTTTGTAGCCTAGGTTTGAAATGACCAATTAGCATAAAATTCATATCCTATGATTTAATGCTTACTGAGCCCCTGTTAACGTGTAGAGCCTTGTAATGAACCCAGCACCTCAGGAAGGACAGGGTAGACCCCAAAAGAAGTGACTTGTTTAATCTCAAACTAGATTTTAGAAGGGGGAAAAAGGAAATGCAAATATAAGGCATGGTAGCTGTGAAATAGAATCAATTTCATTTATTAATTTATTTTGTTTTAGGTTCTTGCAGAATCAAATCCTGCCCATTATGGCTTCTTTTGGAGGTGGTTTGATGAAATCTTTACCCTGCTAGATCTTCTGCTCCAGCAGCATTATCTGTCTAAAACCAGTGCTTCATTTTCTGAAAACTTTTATGGTTTAAAACGGATTGTAACCGGGGACACACACAAGTTTCAGAGACTGGCCAGTGCTGGTCTCCCAAAAAAGCAGCTTTGGAAGTCAATTATGTTCCTGGTTCTTCTTCCATATCTGAAAGTGAAGCTGGAGAAGCTGGTTTCTAGCCTTAGAGAAGAGGATGAATATTCTATCCATCCCCCTTCTTCCCGCTGGAAACAATTTTACAGAGCCTTCCTGGCAGCCTACCCATTTGTTAACATGGCCTGGGAAGGCTGGTTTCTTGTACAACAACTTCGATACATCCTAGGAAAAGCTCAGCATCACTCACCACTTCTAAGTTTGGCTGGAGTTCGGCTAGGTCGACTTACAGCTCAGGATATACAAGCTCTGGAGCACAAACCAGCTGAAGCCAGCATGATGCAGCAATCAGCCAGGAGGTAAGGCCTTAACATTTCCCACAAATCTTTGCTTAACAAATTATAAAATCTTACTTTATGAAATCACCTCCCTCAGTCCACTTTGAGGTATTTCATAAAATCATAGAAAAATTCTGTGTTCATAAAACAAGGACTGCCGTCCTGGTAACTCACCTCGTCATAACTACTACATTTTTGTGTAAAACACTTGCTATGGCCAGGCCCTGAGCTAGGTGTTCGCTTTATGTACATTATCTCAATCCTCATCACAACTCAATGAAATAAATTCATTAGCTCCATTTAACAGTTGAGGAAACTAAGCCCTAACAGCTAAGTACCTTGCCAAGGCACACAGCTAGAAGGTGGCAGAGCTGAGATTCAACCCAGGTCAACACAATTCTCAAGACTGCTCTTTACCACGACGCTATACTGCTTCTAGTTAGTGTTCAAGTTCTCCTACAAGTTCAAATATATATTACTCAAACTGCTAAGTTAATTTTTGTTAAGTGAGTTGTTTCTTTTTCTGGATGTACTGTCTTTCACATATACACAAAAAGGTCTATATAATCCAGTGGTTCTCAACCTTCTGAATGCCGCGACCCTTTAATACAGTTCCTCATGTTGTGGTGACCCCCAACCATAAAATTATTTTCGTTGCTACTTCATAACTAATTTTGCTACTGTTATGAATCGCCATCGGAAATATGTGTTTTCCAATGGTCTTAGGCGACCCCTGTGAAAGGGTCGTTCGACCCCCAAAGGGGTCGTGACCCACAGGTTGAGAACCGCTGATATAATCAATGTCTCACTAATTTCTTCTCAAAACACAAAACAAGACCCTAGTCATTAAAAACAAAACTTAGCTCCTACGCTCCTAAAATACTGTAAGTCAGAAAGAGGGAATCATTTAGAAAACAACCTTAAGGAGATAATGCCCATCTAGCAACTGTTCAGTCCCCAAACTGAATTGGTGATTCTGATGAAAAGTTTAAGAACTACATTTATATTAGTCATTCTGCATGCGATGACACCTAAATAAACAGTTTTTCCTTTTGCCTCCATGTTCTATTTTCCAACAGTGTTACTGAGAAGATAAAGTCAACTCTGAAAAAAGCTGTGGGGGGCGTTGCCTTATCCCTCTCTACTGGCCTTTCTGTTGGTGTATTCTTCCTGCAGTTCCTTGAGTGGTGGTACTCATCTGAAAATCAAGAAACCATCAAATCATTGACTGCCCTGCCTACTCCACCACCACCTGTACACCTAGACTACAATTCTGATTCTCCCCTGTTACCCAAAATGAAGACTGTGTGCCCACTGTGTCGTAAAACCCGGGTGAATGATACTGTTCTTGCCACTTCTGGCTACGTGTTTTGCTATCGCTGTGTGTTTACTTATGTGAGGAGTCACCAAGCTTGTCCCGTCACAGGTTATCCAACAGAAGTACAACATCTAATTAAACTGTATTCCCCTGAGAACTGAAAGGGATTAGCATTTTATCTCAAAGCAAAATTATTGCACTATAAGGCCACAGGGTTGGTTTTCAGCATGGTACACAGCATCGTTTGATACCTCTTAGCCTCAATTAATGATTATATTAATTTTAAACAACTACATGGATTTCTTTAAAAGGATATATCCATTAATCTTAACTCCTAGCCTACTCTCTAGACCCCAACTTAAAGTTAACCAAGCTGGTTAGAATAAGAGAATAGGGATTGGCAGGGCACATGAGGGTCAGTGTAGAAGTGGATAAGAGAGGATAATCAGTACAGAAGCTTTTCCTTAAAGAACAAAGAGGTATAGTAGCTCTCAGGAAAAACCCAAGTTGGACTTCATAAAGTGAGTTATGAAGGGGAAGCAGGCCTTTACTTTAGAAAAGTGTTTATCTGCCTATGAAGAAGAGGTTTTACCAGTTTGCAAACAATGTGAAAAGTGGGCTTGCTCTTTATAGAAACACTTTCGAAAAACAATAGCTCCTTCTATATACTGTGACCCATTTGTTATGTAACATCTGCTATAATTTATCAACTTTTATGAGCCATACATGTCTTTCTTGGAAAACTGGTTAAATTAGGGTTGAGTGTATGTATATACAGAGTAGCCTTAAGATTTCGTGAGAAAGCAAAACTAATAAGCAATGAAGAGATGAAGTAAAATACTGATCTGTGTAAAGAATCTTTTAATAAGCTCTTTCTGCTTGCTAAGAGTTTGCTAAACTGGCATGAATTATTCTGGCTAATACTAAAGTTTCTATGAAACACTTAAATAAATTTTAAGAATAAATGTTTTTTGGCAAAGAACTGTTCCATGTTGTCATGATTATGTAGAAACTTAAAGATTACTTGATGTGTTTAAGTTTTTCATTCAGACAACCTTTGACTTTTTGGGGTATTTTTATATTAACATTTTGTTGGGTTTTTTTTTTTGCTAATCTAATACTTGAGGGGAAAATCCTCTACTCCAACAGCAAGAATTCAGCCTTCTTTGAACTATCTTGTATTAGAAATACTACAAAAACACTTAAGTTGCCTATGTAGAAAAATTCATGACTGGATTGGCAGGTTGGTGAAAAAAATATGGATTAAAAAAAAAATCTTCATCATTAGAGAAGGAAGGCCGAAAGTAATCTGTAAGTGCCTCTGCTGAGATAGGTGTTTCTCAATATTTTAACTAATTTTAGCAATTCAAAGTACATACATTCTCTAATAGCACAAGTGATAAAACTAAATTCCAAAATGTAACATCCTATGGATTTTAAAATATGAATGCTTTTATGTATCATAAGAAGAGTATATTGAATAGTTGCAAAAATTCTTGTTAAACAGCACGGTTTTACCAAAGCAAATATCATAGTTAATTAAAAAAAAAAACAAAACATTTTTAATATAATAAGTCAATAAGAGAACTAAACCAGATTCACGATTGAAATAACGTAGTACTCCATGAAGGTATCAAAGCCAGATTTTTCACCTCAACCTAAGAAGGAAAACATGAAAGTATCAGTAAAATTTTAAAAAATATATCAAAGAAACACTCACATACATAATAAAATAGGCTAGAACATTGGGAAAACCACAGCCAGAATCAGCTCAGAGAGAAGATTAAGTGATCATACCCTGGTCAAAGCCAACACTGAAGCAATGGCAATACCAGGTCAGACTATACTTCACTCATCATCGCATCATTGCATTTCACCTTGTATTATCTAAGTATTTTCACTTCCAAAAAACTTAGGTTTACCTATGAAAAAAATAAAGGCTTCTTTTTAGATAAGTTTAAATTGCAACCCTGGGCCCCCAATAAATATTTTATCCTTCACCATGCTTTGGTTTAAGCAATTCTGCTCTACAAATATGCAAATTTGAACAAGTTTTGCTTTGGGGGAGCTTTTTTGTTTTTGAAATACAGAGGTGAGTGGGTAAGCATTTACAGTGAAAAAACTTTTTTTTTTTAAATGAGCCCAAACACCATGCATAATAAAATCTCAGGGATGCCTGTGAAGGGATTTATAGTCTAGTTCTAAAGCAAAAGCTATAGAAAAGATTTTGTACAAATTTCCTTTATAAAGTAAACTCCAGTTCATTTAATATATATTCTGATTTACAATTATACTGCACACAAAGATAAAAAGTACTCATAAATTTTTGACATCAGAATCTTCTATCTATAGAGTCCAAGACCCAGACAGGCTCTAATTTGCCAAAGGTCCATAGCAAATTAACTGCAGAGCTGGAAAGAGAACTGAGGTCTGATTACCAGATTTATTTTTTTCCACTATCAGCTAAATATAAGGCTTAATTTCATTTTTCTCCCGGGCATGAGCAAGATCAAGGAAGCACGGAAAAGCCTGGGTAATTCACAACCTGAATAATTAATTTCTGAATGAAAAGCTGACTGCATTTCATTTATTCTAAAAGGCACCTGGTGATACACAATTGCTGACATGGAAAAGTACTAGGATCACATGTCGCCCTTTCCAGCCTTTCAGCATGGTATTGTCAGTATCTAAATAACAATTCTGGAGACACCACATGCTTCCTTCAGCCATCTGTAAGTGTCCATAGATAGATACTCCATAAAACACAACTGTTGGTCTGTTTGCCATTGAGCAACTAAACACCATAAAGAGGGAGAAACTAACAAAGTGCCTGTTTTACGAGGGTTTTGCTTGAGCCTTTATCTCATCATCCTCTACACAAGCACTTTTCTAATTTTATTCCTTAGTACACTTTGCTCCATCTGGAATGCCTTCCCCAGCCCTTTCAATCTGGAGAACGCCTAATTATAGTTTAAAAACCTTACCCAAACGTCACCTTCTCTCCCTGTTAAGTGGGTCCTAACACCGTCCCTCATCCCGTGCTCCGCCTCCACAGCACTTTTTCCCACCGCGGCACGCACCACACGCCGGTCACGCACGCCCCCCACCTCCCGGTCGGCCCCATCACAGTTCTAAAGAACCAGGGCTGTGTCCTCCTAGCCTTTGCATCCATTACACTCAGAATGGTGCCTAGGAGGAGGCTCAATAAGTAAATGAGCGTTTTAACTCGGCCCATGCACGACCCTCCCCACTAAATCCTAAATTCCTGGACTATAAAGGCATCAGCACAATTTATAAAGCCGACTTACCTGCAAGGTTTCACGTGGGTAAGGACCACACCTCATGGATCTCTAAACACTCCTTCCCCCCACCTTCTACCTCATGGCGCTCTGCACGGCGCCCTGCGCAGGACAGCCAATGCTTACGCACAGTGGACCGTCAAACATAAAAATAATAATATGGTCCAAACCCCAGCAACTTCAAGAAAGACTGAGAAAACCCGTCCTCGCGGGGAAACACAAGTAAGGCCGGAGCCAGGGCTCACACCAAAGACCCAGGCAGCAGCCCTAAGCCCTATTCGGAACTCCTAAACCTCCTCCGCCCTAGACTCTCATGTTTGCCCCGGCCTGCGAAGACGATGGAGCCGATTCCCCGCCTCGCAATCCCCAGCGGTAACGGTAACGTTTTCCCTTTTCCCACCCGCCTCCGCCGCCGGAGCCCGCCGGCGTCCCACCACCCACAGCGGTCTTCGCCAGGCAACCAATCCCGCGGTGGCCAGCGGGTCACGTGATCGCAGCTGGCTGGTGCAAGTAGCAGCCAATCGGAGGGCGAGGTGAACGTCAGGGGTGGAGCGAAGCGGAGCGCGGAACTACCTTTTCTGTCGCTTCTTTGCGCGGCAGGCTCCCTCGTTAAGCAGTCGCTTTAAAGCCTGTGTGGTTCCCTCCCGCCCTCGGACCTCAGGACGACTGTTATCCCGAGTGGTTTCGTCGGTGCTTTGTTGCACAGCTGGGAAAGGGCGTCGGAGGCAGTCGTAACCTGGGTTGGGAGAACTATTGATTGAGTGATCCATATTGCTTATTGCACTTCCTGCGAGAGAGCTAGGGGTTGGGTGGACTTAGGTGAATGTGCCCCTCTCCGTCCAGAGGGAACTGCCGGGCTGGTGGGGCCCTTGGATGCTTCCTAAGTAAGCAAGAGGTGTCAGCAGAAAAGTGCAGCTACATATCAAAGTGTGAAGGAGAGCAGGACAGACTTCCCGGAAGAGATGGCACTTGATCTGGGTCTTGAAAGATGGCTTGGGTTTGAGACCAGATTCTGGGAGAAGGAATACTTTAAATACCGAATCAAATGAGAAAGCATCGGGAAGCTGCTTTTGCAAATTTAAGTAAAGTTGAAACGTGTAGTGTTTCTCAAAAGCACCAGGAGGAAACAATATAGATGTCCTCCTGCATCAAAAACAACCCCCCCCCCCCCCCACACACACACACACACAAAACCCAGACTTACTGAGTCGGATATTCTGGGGTTGGAAACCAGGCATGCGTATTTTTAATATGAGCCCCATGGGTGATCCTGAGTCACACCAAAGTTTGAGAACCAATGATAGTGTTAAAGAAAGGGGATGGTAGATTTGAAAGACAGGTCAAGACTTTGTTAAGGATGGTACTTGCTGATTATGTAGTTTAGACTACTCTGGAGAAAGTGAGAGATTTAAAGATTTCATATCCCAAAATGATAGGTGATCAGAGCTGTACTTTAGAAAATTCAACAAGCAACTGTGTTTTTAAATAGATTGAAGGAAGTCAGAGGGAAGTTATTGAAAGGGATTGCAATGGTCCAGGTGAGAGCTAATACGAGCCTAAATTAGGACTGTGGCAGTGGAAATGGAGAGGTAGCATATGATAAGCAGCATGAGTATTGTGATGAGTGTCAGAGATGGCTAGAAGGACATGAAAAAATAAAAAGGAAGAATGGAGAAAAAATGGAGGGTCTTTTGTACCAGACCTACTAAGGACCTCTATTATACTTAAGGATAGGAAATTAGACAGTGAAGAGACTGTGCCTTGCCATGGCTGGGTGGGTTAGTTGGTTGGAACATCCTCCTGTGCACTAAAAGTTTGCAGGTTCAATTTCTGGTCAGGGTACATACCTGGGTTGCAGGTTTGATCCCTCCTTGGGGCACTATAGGAGGCAACCCAGCGATGTTTCTCTCTCCTTTTCTCTCTCAAATCCACTTAAAAAAATAAAATACAAATGCTTCAAGCCCAACATCTAGAAATCTTTTTTTCCTTTTTTCTAAGAGAGACTGTGCCTTTGCATGTGCTGTTTTCTCTGCATCTCCATCTCCCTTTCTCAGCCTGGTGCATTCTTACTTGCAGGTTCCAGTTTGTATACCATTTCATTTATGAAGTCTTATCTTATTCTCACAAGTATAGTTATTGTCACTCCTCAGAACACTCAGAGCACACTGTTCATACATTTCTAGCTCTTTAGAGTGACACTACAGTGTGGTGGTCATGCATATGGACTATATTTGTAAGCATTGTACTCAGTTTTCCCATGTGTACAAAGAGAGTAATAACAGCACCTACTTCACAGAACTGTTAGATGAATTGAGTGAGAACAATGCCTAGTACATAGGCTGTTCAGCTGATGTTATTATATATGTTGTATTACAATGAGTTGTTTAATACATGTTTTCCCTCTAGATTGTGAACAGGACATGCATCATTCTTCTGGCTAACCGAAAGGATGCATGGCAGAATGATAGTGAATGGGTTTTGGAATCAGATAGACAGGGGTTCAAATCCAAGCTCTTCTACTTACTGGGTGTGTAACCTTGATCTTTACATACTTCCCAGAACTCAGTTTCTTTCTTTATAAGATGATGAAAATACTGCATGTCTTACAACTTGTTATGAGGACAAGTTGAGGTAATCAAAGTTGCATATCCAGGACAACCAAGATTATTCTGTCCAGCAAAGCTATCATTTAGAATTGAAGGATGGATAAAGAGCTTTACAGACAAGAAAAAGCTAAAGGAGTTCATCACCACCAAACTAATATTACATAAAATGTTAAAGGGTCTTCTTTATTTTTATTTTATTTTAATTATTTTTATTAATTTATTTTTGTTACAGATGTTTCTCCTTTTCCCCCCATTGACACCCTCCTCCCAATCCCCCCCCCCGCCCTGTCCCCAGCTTTGTTGCCTATGTCCATTGGTTTCGCATACATGCATATAAGTTCTGTGGTTTTATATCTCCCACCCCCCATCCCCTCTTCTGAAGAAGAAGAAAAAAAGACCAAAAATATGAATAGTAAACAGCCTTTATAAAAAAGAATGAAATCTTACCATTTGCAACAGCATGGATGGACCCTAGAGGGTATTATGCTAAGTGAAATAAGTCAGTCAGAGCAAGAGAAATACCATATGATTTCACTTATACGTGGAATCTAAAGAACAATATAAACAAACAAACAAACAAAAACAGAAACAGACTAATAGATACAGGGAACAGACTGATGACTGGCAGAGGACAGGAAGATTGGGGGGCTGGTGATAAAGGTGAAGGGCTTGAGAAGTACAGATTAGTAGTTACAAAATAGTCAAGGCAATGTAAAGTACAGCATAGGAAAAATAGTCAATAATAGTGTAATAACTATGTATCGTGCCAGGTGGGTACTGGAAATATCAGGGGGAACCTTTGTAAAGTATACGATTGTCTAAACACTATGCTGTACACCTGAAACTAATACACAATAGTATTGCGTGTAAATTGTAATTGAAAAAAGATTTTTTTGATTGAAAAAAAAAGTGCAGGTGCCATGAGGTAGGCAAGCTGCAGGCCTCAGTGTGGACATTCAGAAATGATCTGTATTAGGCTTTTGAGAGTTGATTCTCTCCCCACTTGCAAATCTAGTGTGAAGTTTATGAATAGCTAAGGGAGCCCCTAGCCTAGGAACATTTTGCTTATCTTCACCATGGCTGCTGCAGTTTTTGTTTGTTTTGTTTTTTACCTCATGGAATACTACAATCTGTTTATGTTGATGGATATATGGGTTGTTCCTTTCCTTTTCTTTCTCCCCCCCCCCATTACAAATAAAGTTTCTATGATCATTCATGTATATGAAAAAGAAAAGGTTGAATTATCTGGCAGGGTTTTTTGGGTTTTTGTTGGTTTGTTTGTTTCTTTAATCCTCAACTGAGGACATGGTTATTATTGATTTTTAGAGATAGGTGAAGGGAGAGAGAGAGGAACATTGATGGGAGAGAGAAACATTAATCGGTTGCCCATACATGCCCCAGTGGGGGATTGAACCCACAACTAGGCATGTGCCCTGACTTGGAATTGAACCCACAGACTTTCAGTGCACAGGATGATGCTTCCATCAACCGAACTACACCAGCCAGGGCTAAGTGGCAGTTTTTATTTTGATGTGTAGCCCCAGAGCACAGCACCATGTTTGGAACACCGTAAGTGCTAAGTAATTGGTTATTGAATGAAAAGCTGACATTATATGCCAGGCACCATACTAAACTCTTTATGTACATCATCTCACAAGAACTATATGAAAAAGGCACTATTATTATCTCCAATTTACACAGAAGGAATCTGAGGCTTATATTAATTTAATCAAGGCCTCAAATCCAGAAAGTGCCAGAGCTAAGATTTCAACACCCTAGGTGCTCAAATGAAAGAATGTATGAAAGTTAGGAGACACCCATGCCCGGCCAGTGTGGCTCAGTGGTTGAGCATCGACCCATGCACCAAGAGGTCGCCGGTTCAATTCTGGTCAGGGCACATACCCAGGTTGTGGGCCAAATCCCCAGTGGGGGACATGCAGGAGGCGGCCAATCAATGTTCTCTCTCATCGATGTTTCTACCTCTCTCTCCCTCTCCCTTCCTCTCTCTAAAATCAAAAAAAGAAAAAAATATATTAAAAAAAAGAAGAAAATTAGGAGACATCCAGAGTTAGGTAGTATGGCGTGGTAGAACTAGCATCGTTGCTCTTGGTCACTGTGTTCTCTATGGTCTTCCAATTGTCTCTGTGAATGAACTGAGGGTGAGATGGAGGTTGGTATTTGTCAGTTTGTGTCTAGTGTGCACAAAGGCTGTGCTGTAACTATGTCTGCTGATAAATTGAAATTCTTAGTGAATAAATATATCTCAAATAAATTGGGGCTCTAGTTCTAGCCAATTGTCAACAGAATGGCCAGATCACTTTCCCAAAACCTAGGGACAAGTACTGTCCTAGCTATGACTTCAAATTACTTTGTATCATGGACATTTTCTTTGAGGTATCAGAACCAGATGTGAGATCTTCTCTGATGTGATAACCTAACTATTCATAGCCAGGGGACTTAACTAAAGAACTTAGAAGAAGGAAGAGAAACTCTCTTTGCTCATCTTTCACATCATCCCTCCTTCTCCTGATTTGGTCCCTTATAGTGCATCGAAGAAGAATAAGAAGGAAACAACAATCTGGTTTCTGGTTCTCCCGCCCAGATAATGTTCTTCCTGTTGACCCGGAAGAAAAAGGGGAGATACTAAGGTAGAGTTCTGATTTTGAAGACTTCAAAACTTGAAAGGCAGAATCCCAAACTTGAAAGGCAATGGAAGGAGTAGGAACATTTGTATTAGACAAACCTGGCTTTGAACTCCAGCTCTTCCACTTACTGGCCATGTAATCTCAGTTTCTTGGTAGTTAAAAGCTCCCAGCTCAGTTTCTTGTACCCAAATGCACATGTCCAGTAAATGATGGTTATTTTTATCTTTCTAGAAGTAAGTAATATCAGAGGGATTTAAATGTGAGAGTGAGGCTGGGAATTAAGGTTAGTGGTAGAACTAAAAGTGAGATGGAATTTGGAAGTGAAGTTAATGAAAACAGGTTAAAGTTGAAGCTGGGGACAGGCTTTTGGAGTTTATGGTGTTACTGTGCTAATTATATACATTACAGTATCCATTCTGCCTCCTATCCTGAAACTATTCATCCAACTTGTACAAAGGGTCATGCCAGCAAAGCAGAACTGCATAGGAATAGTAACATCAATTAATAATGAAAAAACAAAACAAAAAAAACTAGGGTTGTACAGAAACCTATATGAGAATGTCATTTCATCATAAACAAATTGAAGTGGAAATAGAATTGTTTGATGGTTTTATTTATTTATTTATTTTTTTATTTATTTTGTTAATCCTCACCCGAGGATATTTTTCATTGATTTTTAGATAGAGTGGAAGAGAGGGAGGGAGGGAGAGAGAGAAACATCGCTGTGAGAGAGACATATTGATTGGTTGACTCCCACATGACTGACCAGGGCTGCAGATCGAATCTGTAACCCAGGTACATGCCCTTGACCGGGAATCAAACCTGCAACCCTTCCATCAGAGGGCCGGTGCTCTAACCGCTGAGCCAAACCGGCCAGGGCTGATGGTTCAATTTAGAGAGAGACGAGTATATTAGTTTCCTGTTGCCACTATAACAAATTACCACAAACTTAGTTACTTAAAAAACAAGTTTATTTTCTCACAGCTATAAGTTTGACACCAGTTTTATTGGGCAGAAATCAAGGTGTCCGCAAGGCTGTGCTCCCTGGGGTGGGGTGGGGAGCTGTAGGGGAGAATCCGTTCCTGCCTCTTCCAGCTTCCAGTGGCTGCTGCATTTCTTCACTTGTGGCCACAGCACCCCAGTCTCTGTCTCTATAGCCACACACTGCCTCCTCCTCTTTTGTGTGTACCAAATCTTTCTCTGTCTCTCTCTTATGAGAACACTTGTAATTGGGTTTAGGGCCCACCCAGATAATTCAGGATAATCTCCCCATCCAGAATTCTTAATCACATCTGCAAAGACCCTTTTTCCTCATAAGGTAACATTTACAGATTAATAATAATAATAATAATAATAATAATAATAATAATAATTGGTGGCTGTTATATAGCCTATTTCAAGAAGCTTTGTTCAGTTTAACCAGAACTTCCAAATGAGATAACTGTCTCTCATCTGTCTATTTATTTTTTTATTAAAAAAACAACTCATGTACATTGTAGACCATTTAGAAAATACAGTTTTGTTTTTTTTTAAGGAAAGGAAATTAAATGAAAACCATCTGTGTCCTCTCACTCAGAGATAGCCAGCTTTATCAATGAGCATTTTTCTAGACTAGGTCTTGTGCCTAACAAAAAGGAAGAATAGGAAGAAGAGAATGAAAGAACAAGCAATTTGGAAGGTTATGGAATAGGTTAATATTGTTCAAAATGGATATGTACAGCAGTCTAATTTAAAATGAATGTAGACCTTTGAAATGAAATTAACCAGGACAGGAGGTGCTTGTATGATGTATGGAAATGACACCCAGTCCCTTATAGGTGGGCAATTTAGCTTTGGTCCCTCACTTGAAAACCTCTGAATCTTCCCATTACTACGTAATTCACTCCCAGAAGTCAAAACCCAGCCTGCTAATCTGCCGTGTCATAGGCTTTTCTTGAGTCCTTATCAGCCTTCCTCAGTGGGTCAATGTTATGAAGACTGGGGGAGTCTGGCAGAGTTCCTGCTCCTCCCAGGCTGATATCAAAGGGCCACAGGGACTGTGACAGAAAGTGAACCTTCAGACCAAAGCCAGATGTGGAACTGAAACAACAACAGGAGAAGCAAGAGTATCAGGTAATAATTTTTTTTTTTAATTTAAAAACCTCTTCCATCTCATCTTAGGTGCAGTTTATGTCTGAGGGCACAAAGGACTTGGTAAAATAGTAGCTAATGAGTGAGAAATTTGGGGGAAAGTGGACAGGATATTCACATGGAGCTAGAATCTCAGAAACCATTGTGTTTATCACAGTTGTTAATCAGCATTTAAGTAATATCAGTGAGACTTGGGAGTCATGACAGTACAGGTCTGCTAGTTCAAAAGCAATTAGATTTGTCCTATGAATCCAAGCAGGTGGAAATTATAGGGAGACAAATTACAGCTGAATGTGGGGAAGCCCTTTCTAACAGAGCTGTCAGAAATAAAAGGGACTAAATTTGACAGGTAAATAGTTACTTGTCATTGGAGGTGTCAAGCAGTTGTTGGAAAGCAATTTGTTGGGAGTTGGGAGTATTATACAGAGGACTTAAGAATCAGACGGATGGTTGGACCTGAAGATCTTTAAAGTCCCTTCCAACACTTCTTTGATTCTATGACATGAATAGAGTGTTAATCAGAAGTTTCTCTAAAAAGCCAGGCATTTACATTTACCTAAAGAGATGCTCACATATGAAAAAATAAATTCATCATGTTGATTCTGGCTTACTTGGCAGAAGTGAGAAAGCAACCATGAGCAAACTATGGCAGAAGAGGGTATGTGCCCTGTTGAATACCTGCTCTTTCTCCTTTTGGTGGGTATAAACAACACTCATGAGTCCTGTACTTTGCAAAGATTACACAGAAGAAATAGGTTCTCTTCTTCTAGAGGAAGAATGTTGGTTTGGGTTGGTAAACATTTTATTCTGCAGTTAACAAAAGCTAAGGGTGCCATGTCTGAAATACTTGCTTCAGAGCCCTAATTTCAGTTTAGATGGCTATTCTCTGCTCTGTGAAGCAAAAGGAGGTTGACCACAGTTTAATAACTATGTCCCGAAGGCTCATGTTCTTTTTCCAAGTTCCCGAGGTTCCCACAGCACAGGGCAGAACTATTAGGAAGACAGGAAAATGCCTGTATCACACTGTATATGAAGAAATGTGCTTTTAGAATAATGTTTGAAGAGATAAAAAGAATTCTGCATTTGATATCAATTGACAGTCTTTCAGGGGTAGAATAAAGCTTTTAAAAATGTACAAAAGAGCCCGGCCGGTGTGGCTCAGTGGTTGAGCGTTGACCCATGCACCAAGAGGTTGCTGGTTCTATTCCCAGTCAGGGCACATGCCCAGGTTTTGGGCTTGATCCCCAGTGGGGGGCATGCAGGAGGCAGCCAATTAATGTTTCTCTCTCATTGATGTTTCTAACTCTCTCTCCATCTCCCTTCCTCTCTCTCTAAAAATCAATAAAGAAAAAAAAAATTTTTTTTTCAATCCTCACTGAGGATATTTTTGCATTTATCTTCAGATAGAGTGGGAGGAAGAGAGAGAGAGAAACACTGATGCAAGAGAGACACATTGAGTGGTTGCCACCCACACGACCCCAACCGGGGCCGGGGACAAATTGCAACCAAGGTACGTGCCCTTAGAGGGAACTGGACCCAGGACTCTCTGGTCTGCGGGCCGACGCTCTAACCGCTGAGCCAAACTGGCCAGGGCAAGAAAAAATATTTTAAGTTTTCCATTATGGCAAAATATTAAGCATTTACCTTTAACCACGCCCGTTCATGCTGGAAATGCTAAGAATCTTGGTGAAGTTGTTAGAAAACAGTGATATCAAATATTATTTCCGTGTTAAAATGTATGTCCAATAACTTATACCTTTGAAGAAAATACTGTAATCTCTGGAATTCTTGTTAATACAGAAACAACATTTCTGTCCTGCTGATGTATTGGAACCCCTTTCTGTTATTGTTTTGAGCACAGAGGAGCTGCTGAGATGGAAAGTCTCCAGACCAATACAGAAAGGCTCTATCCTGAGATAACTGTAGAAGTGGGCACAGTGACTTTTGGAGAAGAGAACAGGAAGAAGATGACCAATAACTATTTGAAAAGAACTGAGAATTCTAAAATCATCCAAGCCACTTGTGCACTGTTAAATTCTGGAGGGGGTGTCATCAAAGCGAAGATTAACGATAAAACCTACAGTTACCGATGCCATGGGCTGGGACAGGATCTGGAAACTTCTTTTCAAAAGCTCCTTCCTTCAGGTTCACAGAAATACCTTGACTACATGCAGCAAGGGCACAATCTCCTGATTTTTGTGAAGTCATGGAGTCCAGATGTTTTCAGCCTCCCCCTAAGGATTTGCAGCTTGCGCTCCAATTTATATCAGAGAGATGGGACTTCCGCTATAAACCTGAGTGCTAGCAGTGCCCTGGAGCTTCTCAGACAGAAGCAGTCTAGAGCCCAAAGAGGAAGGCGGAGGGTGATGGAGCTGCAGCCTCGGGAGGTTCTTGATGGAAACATCCAGGAGGAGGAGGATATGAGGAGGTTTGCCTCAGAATTTCTTAAAAAGGACAAACTCATGTATAAAGAGAAACTCAACTTTACTGAGTCAACACATGTTGAGTTAAAAAGGTTCACCACCAAAAAGATTGTCCCTAGGATTAGAGAAATGCTGCCTCATTACATTTCTGCCTTTGCCAACACCCATGGGGGATACCTAATTATTGGGGTGGATGATAAGAGCAAGGAAGTGTTTGGATGTAAGAGAGAAAAAGTGAACCCTGACTTATTAAAAAAAGAAATAGAAAACTGCATAGAAAAATTGCCTACATTCCACTTCTGTCATGAAAAGCCAAAGGTGAATTTTACTACCAAAATCTTGGATGTATACCACAAAGATGTCCTGTATGGTTATGTCTGTGTTGTGCAAGTGAAGCCCTTCTGCTGTGTAGTATTCACAGAGGCCCCGGATTCGTGGATCATGAGGAACAATTGTGTCACAAAGCCGACGGCAGAGCACTGGGTTGACATGATGCTGGATATTCAGCCAGGTAAAGCACAAGAGATGTCACTATTCAGTCAGCAGAGGGAAACTCCCTTCTCTGCCTTCCGTGGGTATTTGGTCAGATATTTTACTTAAAGAACAGAAAGTTGTTTTGCTTTAAAATGTTCTCCCACTAAGAAAGATATACATGACCTTTATGGAAGAAATAAAAATGCTTTATGGAAAGATATTAAAGAATCTAAATAAGTGGGGAAATGCACAGTAAAAAAAGAATTCTCTTATTACATGCCTCCCCCCACCCCTAATATTTTTAGTTCCAAAGACACAGAATATGAACTCTTTGAGGTCAAGAAATGCTTGGATTTTAGTCTACTTTGGGAAAGTGATGTCATCAGCCATAAATTAGTGACAGTTCCTTTTTATGCACTGTATAGGGCCTGTTGAAAAACTTTTGCAGGTTGATACTCCTAGTGAAAAACACTCATCAGTAGTCTCACTCCAAAGATGATCTTTCAGAGAAACATTGTTTAAGAATGACTTTTCACTAATTCTTGCAAGGGGAGCTTGTTGACAATTTTGAATTGTTTCAGTAACATGAGGAGCTAATACCTTCAATTGCTGGGCTTGGGGCACCACCAGGTGGGGTAAAGCTGGTGCAAAAGGAGATGCTGGGGCAGGGGATGGGGGGTGGGGGAGGAGGACTCCTAGTATTTTCACTTCCCTTACAGTTTTGCTCAAAATCAGCCCTGCTGATTTCTAAGCAACCCATAAAGAACTTATAGCCTGAATGAAGCTTATCAGTTTGCCTTCATGGTTAATATGTTCCAACTTTGATAAAAGAAGCTTAGATTAAGACCTAGGTGATTTTATTGGATTATTCTTTCTCTTGTCCTAAATTTGTTTGAGTTTACACACACACACACACACACACACACACACACACACACACACTCTCACACCAAACTAGAGATCCTGCCACTTTCTATTCCATCGAAACCTTGGATGGGGACTTAAGCAACTGTAACAATATAAAAAATATATATATTGTGCTTAATTTCTTCTGACCCCACCCCAACTAGAAGCCTTTTCTTCTTAGAAATGACCTGAAATCAGAATATTAGAGTTGGAAGGAACCTTAGGGATCGCCTCACCCAGGCATGAGAAAGACAGGTGAAATGACTTGCCCTACAGGAGTCCATAGACTTCCTTTTCTAACATATGTGAACTGTTTGAGGCATAGAAAGTGTGAGAGCAGCTCAGGCACCATGCAAATCACGTGTCAACAGTAGGAAGGACAATTAATTTCTTTTTCATCTGAAACAACTCTCCATGTATTTATTTGTTTAGCTCCCTCCAGTTTGGCCACAGAACACAGCCTTCCCCTGATTTCACCAGCTTCATCTGCACTAAGAAGCCCATCATATCCCATGAAAGTCCTGGAATTTAAGGGGGTTCTACAGCAACGTTTGTTTCCAGGTATTTCCTTCTTGATTTCAGTGAGGCGACGATCTTTTTTCTAAAATTATGTTGGGAGGAATTGATAGCAACTAGTCCAAATTTTTCTCCTTAGAGAGAAGGTCAAACGTAGGACTTAGCAGACATAATGGTCCCCAAATAATATATATGGCTAACTCTTGTTTCCCAGTCATCAGATTCACGCAATATTTCTCTGTGCTTCGGGGCTTCCAGTCGCATATAGATTTTGTTTCCTAAGTTTGAGAGAATCTAGGAATTATCTTAAATTCCTTAGGTTTATACCACAAGAGAATTGCCCCCTGGCTGTCCAGTGCAGAAGGGGGTGAGCCATGGGGTTCTACAGCAGAGTTTCTCAGCCTTGGCACTATTGACATTTGGGTCAGGTAATTGTTGAGGGCGGCTGCCTGTGCACTGTAGGATGTTTAGCAGCATTCCTGGCCTCTACACTCTAAATTCTAGTAGCACCCCTCCAGCTATGACAATCAAAAAATTTCCAGCCCTGGCCGGCCGGTGTGGCCTGGTTGGTTGGGCATCAATCCCTGCACCGAGAGGTTGCTGGTTCGATTCCTGGTCGGGGCACCAGGTTGCAGGCTGGACCCCCAGCAGGGGATGTGCAGGTGGCAGCCTCTCACATCGATGTTTCTCTCTTCTCTCTTTAAAAACAATCAATAAACTTGTCTTTAAAAAGATTTCTTTCCAGACATTACTAAATACCCCAGGGGGTGTCAAAATTGCCACCTGTTAGAATCATTGTTTTATTTATTATTATTATTTTTAAAATATATTTTTTATTGATTTTTTAGAGATAGAGAGATAGAAACATTGACGTGAGAGAGAAACATTTGATCGGCTGCCTCCTGCACACCCACTATGGGGAATCGAGCCCACAACCTAGGCGTGTGCCCTGACCGGGAATCGAACTGGGACCTCTCAGTCTGTGGGGCGACGCTCAATCCACTGAGCCACACTGACTGGGCTAGAATCATTATTTTAAAGGAAAGTTCTTAGTTCTCCCAAAGCATCAGGTTCACACACAAAAACCCTTAATAGGAAGGAGTGACTTCCTAGCAGTGGTGGACCATTTGGAGTTGAGGAGACAGTGCTAGGAGGCTGTTCTGTGCAGACTCCTCCCAGATTGCCCTCCCCTGTATGAGAATTGCCAACAATGGGAACTTCGTAGTCCCAGCCTGTGAAGAGGGGGTGCTTTCTTTGCAGATGAGGAAACCTATAGTTGAATGGCTAGTCTCACTTCTTCCTAAGTGTGGCAGGAATACTTACAATATGCTTTTGTACATTTTAGTAACTTCTATTCCTTGAATTTTCAGTGACACAGGAAGAGATACAATTTAAACCAGAATCCCTCTGTAAGAAGCTATTCTCAGATCATAAAGAACTAGAAGAATTAATGAAGACGCAGATACGTCCTTATTCTCAGGGGATTATGATATTTTCTAGAAGCTGGGCTAGTGATATTGGCTTAAGGAAAGAGCAGAATGTCTTGTGTGATGCTCTCCTAATAGCAGTTAACAGCCCCCTGGTACTCTATACAATCTTAACACACCCCAGTGCGACTGAAGGGCCTGAGTATGCCCGAAACACTGCTCAGCAGTTAAAGCAGAAACTGGGAACTGTTGGTGGTTACACAGGGAGAGTGTGTGTCATTCCGAGACTGATGCACCTGCCTGACACACAGTATAGACCCTGTGAAGTCCCCGTGCACTACCCCCAATCCTACCAGCTTGCTGATGAGGAGGAAATGGAAGACTTGTTGCAGGCCCTTGTCGTGGTCATGTTGCTGTGCTCTCGATCTCTTCTGAGTGACCAGCTGGGCTGTGAATTCTTCAACTTGCTCATAGCAGAGCAGTGTGAGATGCTTTCAGAGAGCCTTCAGGAGACGCGAGAATTGTTCATCCACTGCTTTCCAGGAACCAGGAAGACAGCCCTCGCCATAAAGATCATGGAGAAAATCAAGGACCTATTCCACTGCAAACCAAAAGAGATTCTCTATGTTTGCGAACATGACGCCTTAAAGAATTACGTGGCGTGAGTGTTTCACTGACTAATCACAGTACATGTATTTAGTCAGTCTTTTCAACAGGATCACAAAAGTAATTTGTGTCACTTAGGAGTTTGTAGTGCCTTCGCTGCATGAGTGCAAGAGCCCAAACATTTCCAAGTGATCCGGTAGTTGAGCTAGAAACAAATACTTTGCTATTTTCAGGCTTCAACATCTCATCATCAATTAGCCAAGTATAACTTTAAATTTACATAACTAGAAACATTTTTTCACAATCTGTGGCCTTAAATTTAAGAAAAGTATAAACGAACCTATCTTGCTTTAAGTAAACATTTACTTGATGCTTAATACTTTAAAGTCACGGGTATGTCACTTAATGAGACATTCTACCTAACAGAAACTTGAATTTAAATTTGATTTTGTTTATAAAATATTTTCATGTGTTTGACTTGTTCTGAATCGATTATTTTAGAAGACATGCAAATTTGCTTCTGATTTAAATCTTTAGCTTTCAGTTTAGTAAAAGAAGTTGGTTGCTTTATAATTCAGCAAATGAGGGCAAACTCATTTTAATTTTTGGTTTGGTTTACTTATTTATTCAACAAATCTTTTTGAGCACCGTGAATATGGTAGGTACTGTGTACATTTAGTATCAGTGGGTAAAAACATATTGGAGACCTGACTTATACTGTTTAGCCCAGTAAGGAGGACAAAAAATAAAATAAGTAATGTGAATATTGTATAATTAGTATGACAATAAAGATACGTTTATCTTAACTTGGCTGAAGGTTGGTTAGCAAATACTCCCCAGTGAAAGAGATCCTTGGGCACACTGTTTTTTGTTGTTGTTGTTGTTTTCAGATAGAGCAGGAGGGAGAGAGGGAGGAAGAGAGAGAGAGAGAAACATCGATGTGAGAGAGACACATCGACTGGTTGCCACCCACACAACCCCAACCGGGGCCAGGGACAAGCCGCAACTGAGGTACGTGCCCTTAGCGGGAACTGAACCCGGGACTCTCTGGTCCACGGGCTGATGCTCTAACCGCTGAGCCAAACCAGCCAGGACCTTGGGCACACTCTTAAGAAGCTAGCAGGGAAAGTGAATAAAACAAGGGCTTTTTAGGCAAAGGGCACGGCAGGTGCAAAGGCATGAAGATGCTTAGAGATCAGAAGGGAAAGTCTGACTAGAGACGTGGTGGTGGTGGTATGGGTATGAGGTAGGTGATAAAGTTGGAATGGAGACAGATGCCATATTATGAAAGATATTGTAAACTGTGCTATGGGTTCAGTTCTTTATTATGCTTTATAGGTAAGTTTAAAAATACCCCAGTCAAAAGGCAAATTCAATTCAACAGGTATCTATTGAACCCTAATGTGAGGAGACAGAGAATGGCTAAGAACCAGTGCTTTTCTTCAAGTCTACACAGTCCAAATTGAAAGAGAAGAACGTGAATGGTTATAATTCAAGGCACAGGGAGTTAAGCCCCAGGGACTGCATATGTACAATCAGGATATCCATAGACATGAGTGATATTACCTGGATCCAATTTAGAGGAGGCAACAACCAAGCTTGGTTGTTTCTTCCCTCTTCTAATTTGTTCCTCCTCCTCTGATATGCTAAACATACTGTAAAGGTCATAGCCCTGTAGATCTGTTACCCTACTTGACATGTCATGGAACTCAGCAACCTCTTAATGTTTTCCTTAGCAAAATCTAAAGAGGCTTTTGGTTTTGTACCACAAGTAAGTGGGGTAATAGAATTTGCTTTAGAGGAATTTGTATTTACCCATCCTTCTTTTTCATATAAAAAATGATAGGCCTCTAGGTGATGTTCTCTAGCTCTAAAAAGGACAGAAAGTGAAGAAATGGTAATAACAAGTATAAATTACTTTTGAGATTTCCTTCAGGTGTAAGGAGCTCGTCTTCAGGGATTGTCAAGCAGCAGAAATGGATTACTAATAGAAATAATAAAGTCTCCTACGTGGGTTTATTTCAGAAGTTTCACATGCAGATTTAACTAGATGACCCTGAAGAGTAGGGTTTACAATTATGTATTCTCTCTGTCAGGTAACTTGTAAGTAGAGCAGTTTTGTAGTATTCAGTACACGACTGAATCAGTGACTAAGCCTCCAGATGAGAACTAGCCTCTGATTCCAATCCAGAGAGTAATGAGTGCATGGTGTTCCCTGAAACCCTATTCTCTCTTTCATCCTTACAGCCAACAAACCACCTGCCAGGCTGTGACCCGGAAAACCTTCATGCAAGGGGAGTTCCTAAAGATTAAACACGTAGTGATGGATGAGACTGAGAATTTCTGCAGTATGTATGGTGATTGGTACGAGAAGGCTAAAAGTATCACACATCCAAAGGTGAGGGGAGCTGGAAGGAAAAACCTTCACCACGGGGTTCTCTGGCTTTTTCTGGACCCTCTCCAAGTCCATCATGCTGATGTCAATGGCCTTCCCCCTTCATCTGCTCAGTTTCCTCGTAAAACAATCACCAAAGGAATCCACTGTTCTCTGGAAATAGCAGAGGTCATGAAACAAGAAATGAAGAAGATCAAAGAAAATCCTCCCTCCAACATTTTTCCGGACACATTGGCATTGTTTAGGGAAGCTGCCTATGAGGAAACAATGCATGCTCAGGCTCTTCCCGGGGTGTGTGAGATAAAGACTGACCTGACAATAGAACAAATTGCAACATATGTGGCAGAAAGATGTCACAACCTGTTCCAGTGTGGCTATCTGCCCAAAGATATAGCAATTCTGTGCAGGAGAGGGGAGGACAGGATACGCTATGAGCTTGCACTGCTGAAAGCATTGGAATTAACTGGGACCCACAGAGCAACAGAAGCTGTGTTCAGCCAGGCCTCTGGGGTTTTGGGCAGTCGCATCATTTTAGACAGCATTGAGCAGTTTTCAGGCCTGGAGAGGAATATTGTGTTTGGGCTTAGTCCAGAATGCACCCTGTCAGAGGAAACTCATAAGCTCTGCTTTGCCTCAAGAGCCATTAAACACCTCTACTTGCTTTATGAAAAGAGGGCGGCTTTCTGAAAAATGATTTCGAATAGTACAGGAAGCCAGAAGGAGCAGAGTCCCTTCTCCCAGGCAGGTGGCAGTTACTCCTTTTCCCATATTACAAATGAAGAGATCAAGGCACAGTCAGTATGGCAGAGAGCCACGGCAATGTCTCTTGGAACTGACTCTACCACTGTGTTTACAATGTCATTGTTCTTTTCCCAGTCCACTTCATCTCCTCCACGTACAATTGCAACAGACTTATAATTGGTCGCCAATCCAGCTTTCATCTTGTGAACCAGAGATGTTCTCCTCAAACAGAGAACTGATTTTATGACATTCCCTGCTAATGTATCTTCAGTGAGTCCCTGCAGTGTTGAACCCAAATCAATTTTCAAGCTTTCCATGATATACCCGGTTACTCTCTTAACACAGCCTTTATTATACCTCCATCCCCCAGTGCTTCTAATGTCTAATGCACCCAGCCTTGCTGGCCTATTTTGGGGGTGGAAGATAGGGTACCCTCCAGGCTACTTACTTTGACTGGGTGTCTCAGGGCAGCACCTTGGTTGGCACCTCACACTGGCTATGGGTCTCAAGCTTTACAGACTCAGAACTTGATTTCCCCTTTGCACCAAGTTTGGATCAGTTTCTTGGGGATGGCTTAACACTAACCAAGCTCACAAAAGACCAACGCATAACTGGAAATGCCACTCTGTCGATTTACAGTGAGGACTATAGTCATAAGTGGGTCAGATGCTATTGCTAATCAGTACATGCAATAGTAACATAGGGAGACATTACATTAGCATAGCTTTGCAGCAAGAGGACCTGTTAATATGATCCAAATGTATGAAGTCTTCAGGCTATGTTAGATTAGTTCAACCACCTCTGAAAAAGGGATATTTCCACAAGGACTAGACAGGTCAGATTTACAAAAGAAAGCAAATTTAGAATGCTAAGAGTGACTAGTTGTTCTATATTCTCTGCCTCAGATGACTTTTTTCTTTCTTTCTGCGTTTCTAAAGTTTCCAGGTGGACAACCAACCTTCCCCTTATTCCTAACACATAACAATGCTTTACTCACATTCATTTTCTACATGTTAATACTCCCATCTAGGCTAGAAACTGCTTATACCCTGCTACTGGCCTGGGAAGTAGTCTGCCTTTAGGGGTCTGTCCACATCCCTAAATCATTCCATTATGATTTTTTTAAACGAATAGTTTATTGATTTTTAGAGAGAGGAGGGAGAGGGAGAGAAACATCGATGTGAAAGCATAACAACTATTGGCTGAGGAATCGAACTGGCAACCTTTTGGTGCACAGGGCGACACCCAACCAACTGAGCCACACTGGCCAGGGCTGGTGTTAATTTTATAATTCAACTCTAAGTGTTTATGGGGAGCCTGCATGGCAACCCTGCCACTTATTGTGCCCATACAAATTCCTGGCTCCTGGCTGTGCCTGTGCCATATTCTGAGCCTTCAAACCCTTTTCTGCTCCCTCTACCTGTTGAAATCCTTACTTGTCAATCAAGTCCTTATTCAAGTGCCCACCTCCTCAATCAAACTTTCATCATACCCCTAAGTTAAACTTGGTCCTTTCTTTTTCAGCCATTCTGTGGCTTAAATATTTTTTAACGATGACACCCAACTCATTCTAAACTATACCAGAGAAGTAGTTGTTGGCACAGTGAAATCTATGTAATACCTCCCTATCACATCTTCTTTCCAATGTATGTGCAATACATTAGAAATAAAATTAAAGGTCCCTTTCTCTGGTCAGTTCCCAAAATAACAAAGCCAGTCCTGTGCTCTTCAATGCAATTTCATTTTTCTGTCTGTAAGGTTTTAAAAATTACTTTGGAAATGCTCCTATTTCCAGACTATTTTTAACTTCTAGAAAGGGTTAGGACAACTTTATTGATGCTGAGGGGGCCTTAGTGCAGGAGAAAGTGTGGAAATATTCTTTTGGCCATAATTTCAGATAAAGCCCATCACTTTCCAAGAGGTGGGAGAGTAGGCAGGGCTGGAAAAGTGCTCTTAGCTGCCTTTCTGAGCTGCTCAGGCCACCAGATGGGCCAGTCTGAACTGTCCTGTCCTGTCCTGTCCAAGAGAACCTTCCTCTTACCTCCTTGCCACACCAATTACTTGATGTTTCCTCCTTCTTACCTTGCCTTGGGGATTTCAGGGTAATTTTAGGTGGGAGAAAATGAAGTTCAGCAATTAATTAGTTTTTGATGATGCAAAAGATACCAGTGTGTTAACAATTGGATAATGGGAGATGTGTGAATTCTCTAAAAATAATTTAAAGAGTCAAAAGTGGAGGGGGATTGGGGGAGTGAAGAGAACAGGGAACTACTATGCAGTATTTTAGTCATAAGCCTCAGTACCATTTAATGCTTTAAACTATATGCCTGCATTATATAATTTTTGATAAAATAATTTATTTTAAAAAGAATTGTTTTAAATATTGAATCTGAGAGTCCTTGCTACTTCTCAGTCTACTAAAACAGCTCAATCAGGCTTAAAGAAGAAGGCCTAACCCAGTGATTCTCAACCCTGGCTGCTCATTATTATCATCTGGGGAGCTTTAAAAAATACCAGTGATCCAGCCAGACACCAGACCAATTAGATCAGCATCTCTGAGCATGGGCTTGGACATTGGTATTTATTAAAAGTTGTCCAGATGATTCTAATATATGCCACCAGGGTTCAGAACCATTGAACTCATCTCCTAGTCTGTTCTTTCTGTCCTCAAATAGATGTGTATACTCTTCTCTTCCCATTAGATTGTGAGATACTTGAGAGTAGGATGGTCACTTATACATCTTTATTTCCCCAAAAGCAACTAGTGTGGTACTTCAAACATGGAAGGTGCTCGTAATTATTTGTTGAATAGATTTGCCACTTTCAGAAGATCAGAATCTACTAGGGACAATGCTTCTATTCAATGAAATGACTATCTAATTTTGGAGACTTGAAAGAAGTCAATATGGAGAATAATCAACATTGCAATAGTAAAAAATAAGAGAATAAAGGAATTTAAACTGTTTTTTAGGCAACAGGCAAAATTAAAGATCCATGTTGACGGAAGTTCATTAGATTTGAGTTTGAGATTAGGAACTGGTGAGGACTAAGAATAATTGACTATCTTGCTTGTTCTTAGAATTCTAAATTTTTTCTACAGAGCCTTAATATAATGGATAAAATAATTAGTTTGATGAACTGACTTGCCTGCTATGAGAAACTTCTAAAACTAGCCCTGGCCGGGTAGCTCAGTTGGTTAGAGTGTCATTGTGATATACCAAGGTTTTGGGTTCAATCCCCGGTCAGGGCACATACAAAAATCAATGAATGAGTGCATAAATAAGCGTAACAACAAATCAATGTTTCTTTCTCTTTCTCTCCCCCTTCCTCTCTCTCTCTCACATCAATAATAATAACAATAAATAAATTGTAAAAAATAAAAAGAAGGGTAATATAATTCTATTGTGTTGAGTTTGAGAAATGGAGAAAGGCAAAATAAAAAGTTCTTATTATCTTGTTAACCAGGCGTAGATTTTTTTTTTCATTTTTGCTTACTTATTTCTATTCTTTGTTGATATGCAAAAATACGTTTACATAGTTATGATCAAGTTGTACAATCAACTTTACATCCTGTGCCTGTGTTTTTTCCTTTAATCTCTTTGAGTCTGTGTTATTGTCCCCAATACTTCATCTCGCCCTATGCCTATAGACCCTTTGTAGTTCCTAACATTAGAGCTGGAGGATATTTTCCCACCCCCTTGGTGTGGGCTTGGCCAGATGACTTTATTTGGTCAATGAAATATTAGTACAGTAGTTGTGATGTATGCAGAGGCTTTACAAGTTTCAAGATTAGGTCTGCTCTCATGGGCTTCTGCTACTGCCATGTGAAGACTATGCCTTGGGCAACCCACCAGTCATTGAGAACTGAGAGATGTGAAACAGTCTTGACCTCAACTCATGACTGGGAGCCAAGTTTGACTGATCTCAACTAGATAGCCAAAACCCAGCTGATTTGTGATGTATAAATGAGAATTAAATGCTAATTATTGTATGACTGAGATTTCAAGATTATTTGTTTTGCAGCAGTAGCTGACTAACGTAGGCATTTCCTCATACTGTAGCATAGTCTTCAAAATTATCATTTTTTAAAATTGCACAATATACCAGCTAGATTATACAACATTTCAGTAATCATCCCTCTATCAATTTGGGTCACTAGCAATTTTACACCATTAAAATTAAACAAGGCCCATATTCAGGCACACAATCTTTTCTTTCTTTGGTATATTTATAAATCTCCAGAGATGAGATTACTCAATCAAAAGGGTGGCCTAGATAAAAGTTCATAGAAAAACCCTAATCACTGTACCCGACAACATACATGTTTCTTGCCTTAAATAAGAGAACAAAACGCTGACATCAGGTTCTGATGGCAAAAAAGAGACGTTGGCACCACAGAAACAGGTGGCTGAGAACATGCAGTCTCTGCATGGAGAGTAAACCAAGGCTCATCACCCTAACCCAGAACCTCAGAAGAAAAACTTAACTCGAAGAATTACAGATGGAAACATGAATTATGTAACCCTAACCTTATGTAGGAAAAAAACTCTGGTCACCTAAAATTTATGTAGGGTACTATCTCAGAAAGAAGACAGGGTGCCTCTGACCATCAACAGCACTTTTTAAAAAAAGAGAAACCCATTTAAAAAAAGAAGAGGAAGTATAGAAATAAACTAGATTTTCTATGCAACTGAGCTGCCCCAGTTTCCTCAAAGTTTAGGGAAGCCAAACATGAAATTATTTTGAAGAAGTTTCAACTTAAAATAAGTACAATATTTATATTAACTGTATGTTATTGTACATTGAGCTATTAGTACAACCAGCTACTATTTGCTAATGCTTTGGATAGATTCTCACAACTCTATGAGGTATATATACATTATCTCCATTTTGTAGATGATAAAACCGAGGCACAGAGAATTTAACGTTCTCAAAGGCACATGTCTAGTAAGAGTCCAAGCTGAGCAAATATAACATTTAAATAGAATCCTTGGCCCTGGCCGGTGTGGCTCAGTTCGTTGGAGCGTTGTCCTGTGCACCGAAGGGTCAGCGGTTCAATTCCTGGTCAGGGCACATACCTAGGCTCCATCCTCAGTCAGGTGCATGTTAGGGTGGGTGTCAGGGTGTGTGTGGGAGGCAGCCGAGAAGCTGATCAGTGTTTCTCTCTCACATCAATGTTTCTTTCTCTCTCTCCCTATCTCCCTTCCTTTCTCTCTAAAATAAATAAAAACACATAATAAATAAATAAATAGAATCCTTGATGTGGTTGTCTCAACTTTGAGGATGTATAATACTCTGAAAATACTCTCCAGAGCTGAGAATACTGTTTGCTATCTGGATTCTCTGTCAAGTTCTCATCTCTAGAAAGCATTGACCTTCATTGTAAGTGAAAACAGCTGACTACTGTTTCCTATACTTAACATCTGTGATTTCTTCCTGAGCTTCCTGATCATTCTAGAGAACTCTGAATTTCTTCTGCAATTCTCAGAAACAGACTCAGTTCATATTCCTGACATGAACTGCCAGATTCCCTCTAAAGCTGTCTCCCTCCCCGCTCTAAGGCTGCTGCATCTTGGTTCAGTATCTTCAGTTGACAAAGGGAACATGATTTTGAAATAAATGGGATCAGTTTTCAATTTTGTTTTTTCTTCATTCTCAGTCTAAAATGGAAGTGAAGAATAAGGAATTAGGACAAGGCTACTGCATACTTTCTCTTCTTATTGTTTGCTACTTCAGAATAACCTCAGACCATTTGCAGTTAAAGCCCACCCTCACCCCTGCTTTAATCAGGGAAGGCTATCTTCTTTGCCCAATTACACAGCTTGGAAGAGACATGTGTCAGAGGGGGCAGGGAGACAAGCAGGGGATCCCTTTAAAGACAGCCAGATATGACAAATAAACCCATCAGTCAATGGCTATTCCATCAAAATACCTCTACAGCGCTATTCCTGTATCCTCTAACATACAGTATAAGATTATAGCTAACAGGTAGTAAATGCTTACTATGTGTCAGACACTGTGCAAAATGTTTTGAATACATTACAACTTTGTCCGGCCGGTGTGGCTCAGTGGCTGAGCATCGAACATATGCCCAGGTTGTGGGCCTGATCCCCAGTAGTGGGCATGCAGGAGGCGGCCAATCAATGTTCTCTCTCATCGATGTTTCTATCTCTCTCTCCCACTCACTTCCTCTCTCTCTAAAATGAATAAAGGAAAAAAAATACATTACAACTTTTATCCTCCAGGCAACCTTTGAATTATGTTTAGCAGCCCCATGTAAAGTAGGATAATGTGGTGTTAAGAGCATGAATTCTACAGTCAAATGGACCTTGGCTTTGAATTCAAACTCTATTCTTAATTGGCTGGATGACTTCAGGCAAGTTCATTTTCTCCTTTATTTGAATTTTTTTTCTTCCTTTACTGATTTTAGAGAGAGGAAGAGAGAGAGAGAGATAAATAGAAACATTGATGAGTGAGAACATCGATTGACCACCTCCTGCATGCCCCCCACTGGGGATGGGACCCACAACCTGGGCATGTGCCCTGACTGGGAATCAAACCGGTGACCTCCTAGTCCATGGGTCGGTGCTCAACCACTGAGCTACACCACTCAGGCTCATTTTCCCATTTAAAACTTTGGTTCCTAGCCCAGCTGGTAAATAAATACCTTGCCTAAGATCACAGAACTGGAAAGTTCTGAACCATGTCTGCCTAACTCCAAAGTCCATTTTAGCCTCTATGCTCTTCTGCCTTCCTGTACATCAAAACCAAAGACATGAGTGTCCACGATCTGTGATTTGATATTGAGACAAGGATTGAGTATACATAGCATATTTGTGATACTAAACAGCATGGTTATTCTTAGCGTCTAAAATGTTTCTACAAAACCAACAGGATAACTAAAGTTACTTACACAGCAAAAATGTTTAGAGAAAAGCATTTTCTACATTAAGAAACTTAAAAAGTATACCTTTCGTTTCTAGGTTTATACAGGGTGGGGCAAAAGTAGGTTTGCAGTTGTTCATATAGAAAATAATACAATAATTAATAAATACTAACATAGAAATAAACTCTCTGTTTTACCTACTCGCAACTGTAAACCTACTTCTGCCCCACCCTGGATAATGACATCACAGAAATATTTAAAAATAGAGGACAAAAGAAAACTCATCCCCATTATTACCACCATGCCACACAGTTGTTTGTCATTTTTGCTTATTCATATCTAGTGTTGCTCCATTGACAGATATATTTTAGCAGAGTTGTAATCATTGTGTACATTCCGTTTTGTATCCTGTTTGGGTTGACTTTTCTGGAAGCCGTTCCCGCTCTTCAGTCTGCCATACAGCAAGTGAGACATTTTCCACACTGCAGCCTAGAATGGGGCAACTCTCAGTGAAGAAGAGCCTCATATTTCATTTGGTTTCTTGGCCCAGGCTACCTGAATTTACACCTACAGAGAGGAAGATGGTGACAGGCAGTCGAGGACACCAAAGCTCTTCACCAAACTCCATGAAATACGGGGGTGGGGTAGAATGGAGATGTTTTAGGGAACTCAGCAACTGAGTATGATAATTTGGACTGAGAATTTTCTTCCCTGGCTTTGGTGGTTGTGCCTTCCCTGGAGAGTGGCAGTTACCAGGAGCACAACTCAAGAGGTCTATAGTTAAAAAAAAAAAGATGTCTGTAGAACAAACCTTTGCTTGTAGAACAAACCAAAGCTACCTAAACAGAGTTTTCCATATGTACCCGACAAGAATCACCTGGTGTGATTGTTAAAATTTCAGATCCCTGGACACCCCCCCCCAGCTCTAGGACAGGTGTGTGAGACTAATTTGGAGATCGTGTGGAAAATATTGTATTGAATGTTGAAATGGGTGGGGCCCGTGATTGTAATACAGGTAGAACATCCACCCACTGCTTAGAGTCCTACCTAGGAATGACCAGCTTCCATTCAACTGAGCTTTGGGGCTCCCGTGTATTTGTGTGGGTTTCAAGTTAGATGTGGCAAGGTTCAAAAATGAGAGCTCAAGTACCCAAAGGTGATTTGGGCAAGTTAACTGATCTTTCTTACAGAAAGTGGTGTCAGAGACCAGGGGTTACAAAGAGGTTTCAGCAGTGAGATATCGAAGATAGAGAAAGCACTCGGAGCCCACATCAGGAGGGATCAGCAAAGGGCAGCAGCATCTTTATTCCCAGCAGCAGCAGCAGCTTTTATAGACGCCTGTGGTGGGAGACTCTGCAGCAGACAGTGCGTGGCGCATGCGTCCTGAGCTTTAGCTGTGTTATAACAGTAACATGGTCTGTGCCTGCGCAGCCAGTTCCAGGTCATGTCCCGAACCACGGCCTCTGTCAACAACAGGACACTTTCCTAGGCCCCAACAAATAGAAATGATATTTTATCTCCTAGATGCTGTTATGAGGCTTAAGTGTTTTATTTTATGTGCTTTGCACAAACTAAAGTGTCTACAACCAGAAGCTATTCAACTAAGTTCTCAGTGCCTGGCATATATATGATCAAAGACTCAGTGATTGGGAGAAGTTACTTTCTCAACATTATTACTTAACCTTTCTGAAGCTTAGTTTATTCCTAGAGAAAACCAAGGTACCATGAAATGCTTAGTACAAGGTTTGGAACTACACTGAATCCTCTGTAAACATGGTTATTAGGATGCCCGGTGGACCTTGCTGGGATTTTCTTACTGGACACTTTCCAAGTATGATTTTTTAAAAGTGCTGTGTCTTTTTGGAGTAATTTGTAGGTGATAATACCTTTCTGCAATCAGATAATTACTCTGTTTGACACATGGAGGCAATGTGTCAATGTGTCACATGGATTTGTGCAGCAGTCTACAATACTAGTAATTTCTGTGACAGTCCACCAGGAATAGTGAGCCTGGAGATTGTCATAATGGGAGACAGGAAATGGGAGTCCAGTAGTTCCTGAACCTGGCTGACCATAGAATCAATACATTTGTAAATGCTACTAGCAAACTAATCACCTGGGATCTTAAAAATACAGATTCATTGTTTGATTCTGGATGTGTGGGGAGGAGCCCTAGAATCTGCATTTTTATTTACTCATTTATTTTATTTTATTTTTTCTTTATTGATTTTAGAGAGAGAGAAGGGTGAGAGAGAGAGAGAGAACTTCGATCAGAGAGAACATTGATTGGCTTCCTCCTGCATACGCCCCACTGGGGATTGGGCCCCCAACCTGAGCATGTGTTCTGACCGGGAATCAAAGGGTGACCTTGCCCTGGCTGGTTTGGCTGAGAAGTTAGAGCATTGGCCTGCAGACCAGAGAGTTCCGGGTTCAGTTCCCGCTAAGAGCATGTACCTCGGTTGCAGTTTGTCCCCGGCCCCATTTGGGGTCGTGTGGGTGTAACCACTCCATGTGTCTCTCTCACTTCCATGTTTCTCTCTCTCTCTTCCCCCCTCTCTCCTTCCCACTCTATCTGAAGATAAATGCAAAAATGTCCTCGGGTGAGAATTAAAAAAAAAAACAACTAAAAACAAACAAACAGAAAACTTGGTGCCCTCTTGGTGCATGGGTCCATGCTCAACCACTGAGCCACACAAGCCCGGCTAGAATCTGCATTTTTTAAAAGGTATGCTGAAAGATTGGGAACTATCTAAAACAAACACATTACTAGCCACCACGATAAGGTAAAGAGCCAGGCCACCTCCTCCTACTGAGACTCCTTTTTTATAGAGATCTTGGTTGATTTCATAACTGACCGTTTGGGCTGCTGTTTTTTTAAATTTTCTCCCTGCCCTCTAAATTCTCTTATGTTTTATATCCACCAATCCAGAGTGAGCCCGGGAAACCCTAGGCTCCACCTTCAACTCCAATAGAAGCAGAACCCCAGGCCAGTGCACTCTCTCTACCCGCAACCACTGTGTAACCGAAAGTTGCTGTGTAACTTCCAGGTTCTGTAAGTAATAAACCTTTATGCTTTTCAGTTATCTGATGTTTATTGCTGAAAGGCGTCTTGCAGTCATAATAAGAACCACGCTGGTTGTTGACAGGGTGAGACCGGCATGAAACACTGGTTCACGACGTCTCAAGCTAAATTTTCTCTAGTACACACCACCTTTCCTCAAAGCTAAAAATGATCGCTAAAGCCATACTGTAATAATTCTGGAAATAAACCAAACAAGAGCTCAAGGGAACTGTGACCTGTGTGGGCTGTGGAGGGAAGTTGCAGATCAAAGTGGTAAATAGAAGAAACTTAGAACAATAGCAACAGCATTAGCTACCAAATCAGTAACAGGAAATCCAGCGGAAATTTCAACTGCAACTGTTGGATTACAGAGGCTACTAGAAAAATTAAGAAAGTCAATGAAATGTACTTATTGAGATTGTACTTAATTCTTTATCTGGCTCTACCATTGTTTTCTTTTCCTTATTGCATTAAATATTTCTTGAGTGACTCGGGTTTACGGTACAAAACAACAATTCCTCCCTCCTTGTCCATCTTCTTCCTTTCCAATTCCACTCCCCAGGATGTAATCCTTAATAATAGTTTGGTGTGTATTCAAATAGGATTTTCTGTAGCCTTGTGCTCCAAGAAGTTTAACGTACTCCTTGTGATATACAGTTTCTTTAGAGTCAAGCCAGAACTAACTAGCCTTTCACCAACTTATAAAAATGCTGAGATATTACATATAGACGGGAAATAGTTTTTTTCCTTCCTGAAGCCAGAGGGCAGACATTAAGAGGAGAGAGCATTCTAATTTAGTCCTCTGGGAAATCGAAACCTGAAAGACAGGAGCATATCTCACTTAGTTTTAAGAAAAACCAATGTAAAACAGTGTAGTTCTGCTTTTCAGCGAAATTGAAACCTAACATTACTTCTGGGCTTATTTGTTTTTCTCCAGGGAGCTCAGATTTCAGAGCCAGCTCTTCCTCCTGAAGGTTACTGTAGCCCTCCATCAAAAGCTGCAGACACCCCAAAAGATCAGGACTCCAGAGTTTTCTCTTCAACATCCCAACCCTGAGGCATTTATATTTCTCGATGTAAGTACAGACTGTCTGGAAAGACCCAAGCCTTGCCTGTTCAACAGAAAGGTCGGTCTCAGAAAGAGATTAAAAGAAAACCTATAAGAAGAAAATCCACCTTGTGACCCTTCCAGATATATGTCTTGCCTGCATATTTAGGCAAGCGAGGCTGACGTAGACACAGGCCACATATTACTTAAATAAGTGCAATAGACTGGGAAAGGGTCTGTAGGTGGGACTCACCTTCTTGCTCAGGCCATAGATGCAGGATTCCAGCCCAGACAACCTGGCAGAGTTCTGAGGCAGATAGTGGCATAAAGGCGTTACAGGGTTGACTGATCAAAGTTCTGGAGACTAACCGTTCAAATGGGACAGGGCGGAGCTAGAGCCTTGGCGGGAAGGGATGACAGTTCAGTTCTTTGTCATTTTTTTTTTTTTTTAAATCATATACACACTTTCACTTCCTAGAGAAACTTAAGATATATTGATTGGGAAGCTCTGTCCAGATTATGTTTGCATGTGTCAAAAGTACATGTGGATTTCATGTTTACCAACATTAATCAAATCCCTGAATGTGCTTTTATCTTTTATTTTAATTTTTTTTCTTTATTGATTTTTAGAGAGAGAGGAAGGGAGAGGGAGAGATATAAACATCAATGAGAGAGAACATCGACTGGCCGCCTCCTGCATGCCCCTACTGGGGATTTGGCCCCCAACCTGGGCATGTGCCCTGACCGGGAATTGAACTGGTGACCTCTTGGGGCATGGGTCGTTGCTCAACCACTGAGCCTCACCGGCTGGGCAGTGAATTTATTTAGAAAAATTAAAGCATGCACATTTATTAAAGAAGCAAGGCAAGCAAATCTATACATCTGGCTTATGAAGCGCAGATGGGCTCTCAGCTAATCTGTAGAGCAAGTGGGGTGAGGGGTTTCTGCCTTATATACCCTCCTGTCTAAGTTTTTAAAAAAATTCTCCTGGTACAGATTGACTCTGAAGTTCTCCTCTTTTATTGGTTACGGCTTTTCCATGATTTATGGGAAGCATCTGGAAATTAAATCCTGACTGCTGGCTTTTGTTAAACAGTGATGGGATACAACTATACTCTTCTTTCCCCTCCTCACTGCTGTTTTAACAGCTTCAGGGTGATTTGCACCTAGTCTCTGGGTGAGGGGTTTGTGGGGGGGGGCAGGGGCGGGGGCGGATGTAGAGACGGATGTTGCCACAAGGCTTTCTCAAATTAAAACATTTTCATGTTATTATTCTTTTTTTTTTTATAGTATTACAGGTGTCCCCCATTCCTGTTACTATTCTTAAATAATGCTTCTCTAGATAATTTGTAACTCTTATCAAACAAATTTTATTTTTTTTATCCTCACCCGAAGACATTTTTTGCATTTACTATATCTTCAGATAGAGTGGGAGGGAGAGGTAGGAAGTGAGAGAGAGAAACATCGACGTGAGAGAGACACATTGGTTGGTTGCCACCCACATAACCCCAACCCCGGCCGGGGACAAACTGCCACCGAGGTACGTGCCCTTAGCAGGAACCGAACCCGGACTCTCTGGTCTGCAGGTCGACGCTCTAACTGCTGAGCCAAACCGGCCAGGGCAATATAACGCTTCTTTTGTTACCCCAAACTTTTGTTACCCCATTACCTCAAATTGACAACTTTTGGCATTTCATCATAGTTACTTCAAGACTTTTTCAAATTCAATAAATAAAATTCTTTTGAGAAATCAGCTGACAGTCTTATGGGAACTCCCTTGTAGGTAACTAAGTGCTTTTCTCTTGCTGCTTTTAAGATTCTCTCTTTGTCTTGAACCTTTTGCATTTTGATGATGATGTGTCTTGGTGTGGGCCTCTTGGGGTTCATTTTGTTTGGGACTCTCTGTGCTTCCTGGACTTGTATGTCTGTTTCCTTCACCAAGTTTTCTGCCATTATTGTTTCAAATAGGTTTTCGATTTCTTGTTCTCTTTCTTCTCCTTCTGGCACCCCCAAGATGCGAATGTTGGCATGCTTGAAGTTGTCCCAGAGGCTCCTTACACTATCCTCATTTCTTTGGGTTCTTTGTTCTTTTTGCTGTTCTGATTGGGTGTTTTTTGCTTCCTTATATTCCAAATCGATGGTTTGCTTCTTGGATTTACCTACTCTACTACTGAGTCTGTGTAAACTATTCTTTACTTCAGTTAGTGCCACCTTCATTTCTGACTGGTCCTTTTTTATGCTCTTGAGGCCCTCACTAAGTTCACTGAGATTCTCACTAAGTCCATTGAGCATCCTTATAAGCAGTGTTTTGAACTCAGCATCTGTTAGATTGCTTAACTCCATTTCACTTAGTTCTTTTCCTGGAGTTGTGTTCTGTTCTTTCATTTGGGACCTGCTTCTTTGTCTCCTCATTTTGGCTGCCTCCCTGTGTTTGTTTCTATGTATTACTTAGCAAGAGGTATAGGGCTAGCTGAGACCAGATGCTGCTTGTTTGAAAGAATTTAGGAAAAGCTGAAGCAGGATCCAAGACAGGCCATTCCTATGGTAAAGCAACTGGCAACAGCTTGAGTGGGCCTGGAAGTTGGGTGGGGCGGGGCCTCAGGGAATCACCAGGGTGGGGCCAACAGTGTGAGCCAGGTTGCTGGAGCCCAGATATGGCAGCGTCTGCCGGCCCAGGGAAGGGCTCACCAAGGGAACAAAAGCCTCTGACAGCACGTCTGTCCAGGAGAAAGCTGCCTCTCCAGCCCTCGCTCCAATGCCAAACAGCTCAGTTCTTCCCCATATGACTCTGGTGCCTTTCAGGCTCCTTCCCGCACGCTGGAGCCCGGAGGGAGCGAGTCCGAGTAAGTCCGTGTGCGGGCCCTTTAAGAGGAGCTGCCGGGGGCTCCAGCCGCCTCAGCCTCAGTTCCCACTGGTTTCTCCAGCCAGAAGTGATGGGGATTCTCTTCCTGGCACTGGAACCCTGAGCTGGGCGCCTGGTGTGGGACGGAGACCCCTCAGTCCTCAGAGAGGACCTTCCCAGCCGAGGTGTCCTAATTTTTATCTGGCACACGTGGGTGTGGGACCAGCCCGTCCACCTCCGCCCCTCCTACCAGTCTGGATGCGGCGGCTTTTTCTTTAATTTTGTAGTTGTCGGACTTCCATTCAGCTTGATTTCAGGTGGTTTTGAATGATGGTTGTTCTGTAGTTTAGTTGTAACTTTGATGTGGTTGTGGGAGGACGCGATACCGGGTTTACCTACGCCGCCATCTTGACCGGAAGTCTCTCTCTCTCTTCCTTCCTCTCTCCCTCCTGCTGTATCTGAAGATAAATGCAAAAAGTGTCCTCAGTGAGGATAAAAAAAAAAAAAAAAAAATCAATGGAAAAATATCCTCAGGTGAGGATTAATAACAACAAAAAAAGAAAAACATTGATATGTGCCTTCCCCATGTGCTCTGACTGGGGATCAAACCCACAATCTAGGTATGTGTCCTCACCAGGAATCGAACCTATAACCTTTTACAGGACGACGCTCCAACCATCTGAGCCACCGGGACAGGGTTGTGGCTCCTAATTTAAAATTCCTTGCAAGACACTCTGGTTGACCCAGCTCATTGATTTTCTCTCTCTTATCAGCCAAGTAAGAGTTTTGCTGGCCTGAGGCTGGGCCTTGCCCTTGGTCTGGTCAGCTGGGGCCCTTTAGTAAGAGGGAGCAGAGTTCCCTGCAAAGCCAACCTTCCATGTGTGTGGGGGTGGATGGGTTTCTAGCTAGAGAACTCTGCGAGGGTGGTGCTTGTGGTGCCAGAATGACCTCCATGTATGGATTAATATTCTACCAGGGAGGAGAGAAAAGGAAATTTGAGTAACCCAGACAGCCCATGCTGAAGCCTGAACCAGCCCACACAAGTTCTGGTTGTCAGGTGTAGGAGACACAGAAAGAGAAAAGTGGAGGAGGGGAAGGGTTTATTTTATTTATTTAATATTTATTTATTTATTTTTATATTATTTTTATTAATTTATTTTTGTTCCAGATGTTTCTCCTTTTTCCCCCGTTGCCACCCTCCTCCCCATCCGCCCCCCAGAAGGAAAAGGGATTTAAGGAAACAAGTGCCCCCCATAAGAAATTCCAATCTTGAGTCTTTGAAACTTTAAAAATGTTGGGACTATTTCCACAATGAATTACCTATTCATCTGAGAATCCAGGAAGCAAGAGCAGGCTCCCTACTGGGAAGCCCCAGACACAGAGGGGTCCCTCCTCTCACCTGTTCCCTGTGTTGTCTTCCAGAACTTCTGGAGGGGTGTGCCTGGGAGGACGGTGGATAAAGGATCCTGGGGAGCGGGTTGACAAGGCTTGTGTGCAGGTGGATGACATCAGTAGTTTTTTCTTAAGTTCTTTAAATTTTGAAGAAGCCCTAGCTGGTGTGGGTCAGTGGTTAGAGCATCGGCCCAAGCACCTAGGGGTCTTGGGTTTGATTCCAGTCAAGGGCGTGTACCTGGGTTGCAGGTTCAATCGCTGGTCCCAGTTGGGGTGCTTGTGGGAGGCAACCAATCGATGTGTCTCTTTCACATCAATGTTTCTCTCTCTCTCTCTCCCTCCCTCCCTCCTCTCTAAATATCAATGAAAAAAATATCCTCGGGTAAAGATTAACAGAAAAAAAGAAAAGAAAAAAAAATCAAACAATGATATGTTTTGCTCTCATTCTTCAGTCTTAAATCAAGCAAAAGAGAAAAATGACAGAGGAGGTGGCATCTTAAGAGCTCCTCCTCACCATGGTACTGTTGAGTTTTATTGACTTGCTCAGCCACTCCCACAGGAAAGTTCTTTGAGATCATAAAGATGTAAAATCCATTGATCCTCCCCACTCCCCCATTTATCAGATCCTCCCCCTGCTCTGGGCATCTTCATTTCCCACCTTGACCTAAGAAAGTGTAATGTCAAGAGTTCAACCACTTTCTTTTTTTTTTAATCCTCACCCGAGGACATTTTTCAATCAGATAGAGTGGGAGGGAGAGAGAGGAAGAGAGAGAGAGAGATAGAAACATCAACGTGAAAGGCTGCCTCCCACACGACCAACCAGGACCGGGGACAAATTGCAACCGAGGTACGTGCCCCTAGTGGGAACCGAACCCGGGTCTCTCTGGACCGCAGGCCGATCCTCTAACTGCTGAGTCAAACCGGCCAGGGCTCAACCCCTTTCTTACTGATGATCTAAATTTATATCCCCTACTTCCCTTTCAAACTTTTTGGAGGTAAAAAGGTTTTGTTATGTTATGAATAATTTCAAACTTATTAAAAAAATACAGAAAAAAACCCACAAATATGTCCATCACCCATATTTTTTTTATTATTATTATTTTATTAATTTATTTTTGTTACAGAATATCACCCATATTTAAAAGATGTCAATTAAAAAAACGTAATATGCCAGTAAGTGGTGCCACTAACTACCCAGTTGCCTATGCCAACAATTCAGTTACTAAATTTTAATCCTTTCTCTTGATTTCTATGTGGTCAATGCAGACCATATTAATTTTATTTCTTCAATATTTCTCATATATGCTCAAATTCTCCTCATCCCCATTGCCACTGCTGTGGCCCAGGGCTCCATCGTCTCACGTGGTTACTGCAAAACCCTTCCCACCATAATTGCTTTATTCAACCATGTTTCCTTTCAAACAATAAGTTCTGAGAAGACTATGCTCATTCTTTTTTTTTTTTTTTAATTCCTCACCCAAGGATATTTTTCTATTTATCATCAGATAGAGTGGGAGGGAGGAAGAGGGAGAGAGACAGAGAGAAACATTGATGTGATAGAGCCATCAACTGGTTACCTCCTTATCACACAACTGGACCAGGGCCAGGGATGGAACCGCAACCAAGGTACGTGCCCTTGACCAGAATCGAACCCGCAACTCATTGGTCTGTGGGCCAACGCTCTAACTGCTGAGCCAAACCGGCCAGGGCCCTATGCTCATTCTTGATCTACAACTTAATCTCCAGCCCCCAGCACTTAGCAGGAACTCAATAAATATTTTCAAATAAAGTAATGAATGCATTTTTATGTACTATGTAATTCTTCATCAGCATGAGATGTCTTTTAATGGTTTCTGTTGCAGAGTGAACATGAAGCAACATAATTCTTCTTTGGTGGTAGAATTATCTTACCCAGACTTGGTCATCAATGTAGGAGAAGTCACTCTTGGCGAAGGAAACAGAAAAAAGCTGCAGAAACCTCAGAGAGAGCAAGAGAGGAAGAAAGTTTTGCAGGCTGCATGTGCTTTATTAAACTCCGGAGGGGGAGTGATTCGGATGGAAATGGCAAACAACGATGAGCATCCTGTGGAGATGGGACTGGATTTAGAAGACTCTTTGAGAAACCTTATTGATTCTCCAAATTTGCAGGCTTTCTTTGAGACTAAGGAAGAAGAGGGATGTTTTTACATTTTTGTTAAATGTTGGGTCACTGGCTTTTCCACTGAAGCCGGTCCCATCAAGCACCGAATTTGCAGCCTGTGTTCTTCCTTATACCGTAGGTCTGGCACCTCTGTGCTTCTAATGGATTCAAGAAACGCATTTAGTTTCCTAGAAACCAAGAAAAGAAATGCAAAACATTTGGGGAAAGAATCTTCTAATAAAATTCCCAGGGTTACAGAGCAAAACGTCCATCGCTCGAATCCTGCTCACCTAATTTTCCAAAGAGACCGGCTTGAGAAAGGTGAAATCCTGCCTTTTCCTGAGTCTCATGATGTAGAGTTTAAACAGTTCTCTACGAAACACATCCAAGAGTATGTAAAAAGCATAATTCCACAGTACATACCTGCGTTTGCAAACACTGGGGGAGGCTATCTTTTTATTGGAGTGGATGATAAGAGTAAGAAAGTTCTGGGATGTGGTAAAGACAACGTTGACTGTTCGTCTTTGAACAGGAAAATAGAAGATGCAATAAAGAAATTACCTTGTGTCCATTTTTGCCAACTCCGAAGCCAGATAGCTTTCACAGTCAAATTCTTGGATGTGTTCGACCAGGGACAGTTGTGTGGCTATGTTTGTGTGATCAGAGTGATGCCATTCTGTTGTGCAGTATTCTCAGAAGCTCCCAAGTCATGGTTGGTGAAAGACCAGAAACTCTGCAGCCTAACAACTGAGGAATGGGTAGGCATGATGATGGACACAGAACCAGGTAAGAGGGACAAAGCACCTCCCTCCCTGTCCTTTCTACCTCTAGCACCTTCACAGCACACAGGTTTTCCTTTGTTTCCTGTGACTTTCAATTTCTCATACGCACTCTGTGTTGTTGTTGTTTTTTAATCTCTAAGTATCCCGCTTTCCATACATGATAAAATGTCATCAGGTAATTAGAAACACAAGTCAAGTGTCTTATAATAGGCAAATTTTTCACATTAGAAGAAGAAAAAATTGGGGGCAGAATGGTAGCCTTATAAGTAGCTCTTCCTGGCTCCAGAGTCATTTGTTAAAATTTCAGGAATTTTGTGAGCCAGCTGCTAAACATGGTCATTATTAAAAATTAAGTTATATAAACTCACAGTTAAATTATATTAAAAACAAATTAATAAATACAGACTCACCACTTCCTAATTATTTACTACATTTTACTACTATCTTTGCTTGTGAGGTTATTTGCATATATCTGTGTGGCGGAAATACTATAAAATGCTGTGCTACTGTGTTTCTTCTCAACCCTGCACCGAGTGACATCACATTGGTAGCTTGAAATTGGCCGTGGTGGGAATATTTACACCACAGAAGTAAGCTACATGTACACAGATGTTTACTAAAAGAATGTGATCCATACCATAAAAGAAATACAAACAAAATGCTATCTAAACATAGAGCGTGAAGCATGATATTGAATGGGAAACACATTCCCATTAATTAATTTCCAAATAATGTCTCCTCACTGTTGGATTTTGGCAACCTCCATGTGCAATAAAGACACTTGTCTACACAGAGTGAATGGGGCATTACCTTGCCATTATCTCTCAGGTCACACTACCTAGACAGTCATATAATACACTTACTTGTAAGGCCTATTTCACTGGTGAGAACATTAATTGATATGTCCGAATAACGTGAGTTTTCTTTCTTTCTTCAGATGTTCGAAGCTTGCCCAGCGACTTTGAATCTCAGCTGAGTCTGTCTAGCAGCCCTCCTCTTAGCAGACCAGTGTACTCCAAGAAAGGCCTGGAACATGCAGAAGACCTTCAGCAACTTTTATTTCCAGGTAGCAACTATGTTTTGCCTACTTGACACCAGAGTTTCAATGCTCAGATAAAGGGAAATAAATGGTTATGCTTGTTATTTAAAATCTTGAAAGTATACTCTGCAAACCTATGTGTACAAGGTGATAATGCTACCAGTCTATTATTGATGAGTCATGTAGAATGAACCTTCACTGACTCCACTGGCTGAGGCAGGTCCACACATAGAGTCCAGGGCTATTATTGCCCTTAAAGACTATTTGGTTTTGAAGTTCTCAAATTATACTGATCATGAGTATTTCTGGTTATTCTTAAAAATACAGATAACTGGTTCCTCACTCCAGACTCAATAAATTAGAATATTTGGCCCTGGCCAGTTTGGTTCGGCAGTAGAGTGTCGGCCCGCGGACCAATGAGTCACAGTTTCGATTCCAGCCAAGGGCACATACCTCGGTTGCGGTTCGTCCCTGGCTCTGGTCGGGGTCATGCGGGAGGCAACCTGTCGATGTGTCCCTCTCACATCAATGTTCTTCTCTCTCCCCCTTTCTCCCTCTATCTCCTTCCCACTCTATCTGCAGATACATAGGAAAAAATATCCTCAGGTGAGGATTTAAAAAATAATAATAAAATAAAAGTAAATTAGAATATTTGGGGATAGTATCTCATAATGTACATTTTAATCAAGCTTACTCAGATGATTTTGATGTTCATACAGATTGGAAATCTTTTTATCTAGTTGAACTAGAGGCAAGCACTGCACCAACAGCAAAAAAAGTGCCCACCTCTGCCATATTTTCCAGAGGACTGGTTTTATGAATATAAAAAAAGAGAATACAAATTTATATCAAGATGTAACACTGACCCTTTGGTGTGTGGGCCAACACTCTAACCTCTGAGCCACACTGGCCAGGGCAATAATACATATTCTTGATTTTTAAAAAACTCAATAAAATAGGAGCCCATAGATACCTCTTTAATATTATATTTATTTCTATATATCTATATGCCCCAAAGACCATAATATTAATAGGAACATATTAGAGGGAGTCTATTAAATTCAGGAACAAATTAATCATGTGCACTACAACTTCGGTGTCATATTTGTTGGCCAATGCAACTAGATAAGAGAAAGAAATTAGAGGGATAAAAATTGAAGAAGATACGACTACATATCTATAAAATTCAAGAGAATCAATGAAAAACCACTATAAACAAGAATTCAGCATGAATAGAAATAACTGCATTAAATAGCATAAGAAACATAAGTGAACACTAATATGCATAATTCAGTATTCTAATATAACAACAAAAGAAAATACCCAATTTTCAATAGCAACAAAAAGTTAAAATATCTAGCATAAAGGAATCTGCAAAAAAATTTAAACCCATGGAAGGACACAGATAAATACTTGAATCAAATGGAAACACATGTCATGTTCTTGAAGTCAGCATCATAAAGTTGTCAAATCTCTGTTATTTTATAAGTGTAATGAGATATCAATAAAAAATTCTAACATTCCAGTGGAAAAGTAAATAAGTAAGAAGAGCCAGGAAATATAAACCTGAAAACACAGAGCAAACAAGAGGGATTATCCAGACACTAAATCATTATAAAGCCTCTAATTAAAAAAAAAAAAAGTATTGGCATGTAATTAGAGCAAGAATAGAGAATAGAAGTTCTGGAAATAGATGCAAACACATATGAGAATTTAGTTTATGATGGGTTCAACTCTCAAGAAAGTGGAGAGAGATTGTAAAGACAGGGGTCTTCTGTCTTAAGATTTGGTGCACCATGTCTAAAAATAACAACAACCACTTAACAGAAAAGTCAACAAAGACAGTTCAGAAAAAATGAAATTCAGTTGGCTTTCAAACATTTGAAACGATGCTTATTAATCAAAATAAAAGACATGAAAATTAAAACAGTATATTATTTTTATCTTTGAAATGTAAAAACTAAAGAAATCTGACATTATGTTTTATACACTCTGCTGTGGGAACACAAGCCTTCTCATACATTTCTAGTGGGAGTGCATATGGGTACAAGTGGCGATGTCTATCAGACCACAAATGCATTCACCCTTCTACCCAGTAATACCACTGCTGAGACTGTATTCTTCATATATACCTGCATATATCCCAAAGGTGCCACGATTCCTATTGTACTAGTATTATAATAGCAAAAGATTGTTGGTGGTGAAGGGGGTGGAAATCCACGTGCCCATCAATAGAGACTGGTTAAATAAAAGATGACACATCCCGCGGGGGAACCCAGGCGGAGCGGGGGTGCCGGGAAAGGCCCCCACCGCGGGGGAGCCCAGGCAGAACGGGGGTGCCGGGAGAGGCCCCCACCGCGGGGGAGCCCAGGCGGAGCAGGGGAGCCGGGCGACCCCCCACTGCGGGGGAACCCAGGCGGAGCGGGGGAGCCCCGCGACCCCCCCACCAACGGAGGAAGCCTGCAACACACAGAACTGAGCAAACTGAACAATGAAATTGACCCAGAGACATGGAGGGTGGAGTACGGGATGACGGGCCTCAGAGGAGGGGGGGAGGCGAGGGGGGGGGGGAGAGATAAATCACAGAGCCTATGTGCATGGGTGCATAACCAATGGACATGGACAACAGGGATGGGGAGGAGGAGAAGGGGAGGGGGAGGAGGGTGTCAATGGGGGAAAAAAAAGTAAAAACATCTGTAACAAAAACAAATTAATAATAAAATAAATTATAAAAAAAAAAAGATGACACATTCCAAAAATGGTATGTTAGATAACTATGAGAAAAAGGAAGTTCTTGTGTACTGATATAGAAAGATCTCCAATATCTTGTGATGTGAGAAACAGTAAGTGCCAAACGGTTTGCTACCTATTGTGTAAAAGGGTGAGGGAGGATATTTGCATAAGGAAATTTTGAAAGAATAGGTAAGAAACTAAAAAAAGTATCTATGGTCGGGGAGCAGGATAGTGTTGGAAAGGCAGGAAATGGAGAAAATGGGAGTAGGAATGTTTTGCTATTTGGAGTATGGGAATGTATTACCTAATTAAAATTAAATTTTTAAAAGCCAACTTTCATTTTCAGAGAATGCTGTTATTGTTAGGTTCTGAACACGAACAATGCTAAACAAAATGTTTGCTTTTGGTTTTCAGTTGGACTCCAGGTATTAACAATAGAGATGTCCTCAGCACTTTAATCATTAGCGTTGATTGATAATAATTTGCCTTCATTTATTTTATTTTATTATTATTATTTCTTTTAATCCTCACTGAGGATATTTTTCCATCTATTTCAGACAGATTTGGGAGGGAGGAAGAGAGAGAGAGAGAGCGAGAGAGAGAGAAAGAGTGAGAGAGAGAGAGGAGAGAGAGAGAGACATCTATGGGAAAGAGACACATCGACTGGTTGCCACCCACATGACCCCAATTGGGCCCAGGGACAAACTGCAACCGAGGTATGTGCCCTTAGCGGGAACCGAACCCGGGACTCTCTGGTCTGCGGGCCGATCTCTAACCACTGAGCCAAACTGGCCAGCTTTATTGATTTTTTAGAAAGAGAGAAAAGAGAGAGAAATAGAAGCATTAATGTGAAAGAGAAACATTGATAGGCTGCCTCCTGCACGCTCCCTACTGGGGATTGAGCCCACAACCTGGGCATGTGGCCTGACTGGGAATTGAACCAGGACCTCTCAGTCCATGGGACGACACTCAATCCACTGAGCCACACCGGCCAGGCCAGGAAATGTGCTATTTTTTAATGTGGTTTTTTGTTTGTTTGTTTTACAGATGAGGGAACAGACTCTGAGAGAAACTGAGGAATTTCCAAAGGTCATAAACAGAATAAGCACATAGGTTTAGATGAAGTGTGCAGGTTTTCAAGACTTGTTTTTCTTTATTATAAAATAATAATGTTTACAAAAGAACATATACCCCCAAATCTTTCATTTATCATAAGATTAATTATGATTGAGTATAAGTGTAATAATTACTTTTAATTAATTATAATTAATCATACAAATAAACATGATATTGACCTCACATTTAACTCTCTCCATGTCTAGTACCATCAGAAGGTTTTCGATATACTCCTGAATCCCTCTGGAAGGAGCTGTCCTCAGAGCATGAAGGTCTGAAGGAATTAATAAATAAGCAAATAAATCCTTTCTCCCGAGGAATTTTGATCCTTTCTAGAAGCTGGGCTGTGGACCTGAACTTGCAAGAGAAGCAGGAAGTCATCTGTGATGTTCTGCTGGTAACACAGAGCAGCCTGCCCATTCTCTATACCATTCTCAGAGAGCAGGATAAAGACGGGCAGCTCTACTGCACCCGGACCGCCTTGACTTTGAAGCTGAAGCTGGTGAACACAGGAGGCTACACCGGGAAGCTGTGTGTCATGACCAAGGTCCTCCATCTGAGCCCTGAGAGCAATGGAGAGTCCTGTGAAGGTTCAGGCTCTCTGATTGATTACCCCGAGTCCTATTGCCTTGCAGACACCCAGCAAATGGAAGCCTTCCTGCAGTCCCTTGTGATTGTCTTGCTCAGCTTCAGGTCCTTCCTGAGTGACCAGCTCGGCTGTGAGATTTTAAATCTGCTCACAGCCCAACAGTATGAGATTGTCTCAAAAAACCTCCGCAAAACCCCAGAATTGTTTATCCATGGTCTACCTGGCTCAGGGAAGACAATCGTGGCCATGAAGATCATGGAGAAGCTCAAGAACATGTCTGGTTATGAGAACAATGAAATTCTCTATGTTTGTGAGAACCAACCTCTGAGGGATATTATCCGGTAAGCAGTTGGGTCTTGTTGTCACCACATGAGGTTCAGTCTGAATGCATACCATACCTCCCTCTGTTCAAATTACTTTGTTCTTTGAGAGTAGGATGGTAAAATGATCTGTAACAACAGTCTTATATTCATAGGGGTATGACAGAGGAACTTTCCTCCTTTATATACTTGGAGATAACCTGATTATATCATTTTAATTTTTACAGTTCTAAAAAGATCTGCGATGCAGTGACCCGAAAAACCTTCATGAACACAAACGCAAGCTTTGAATACATTCGACACATAATCATTGATGAAGCTCAGAATTTCCGCACTGAAGATGGGCCCTGGTATGACAAGGCAAAAAGCATCACTCAGAGAGAAAAGGATAACCCTGGAATTCTCTGGATCTTTCTGGACTACTTTCAGACCAGTCACATGGACGTAAGTGGTCTCCCCCCTCTATCACGCCAGTTTCCAAGAGAAAAGCTCATCAAAGTGGTCCGCAATGCGGCACCAATAGTCTACTACCTAGAAGAAATAATGCACAAGGTCAGAGAAAATCCGCCACCTAACATCCCCCCTGGGTCCCTGAGTATACTCAATGAAGCTGAAAGGGCTCATAGTGTTCCAGGCAATGTGGAGATTAAGGAGTACTCAGACTTGGAGAAGCTGGTGGTTTATATAGCAGAGAAATGCCAGATTTTCTTAAGGAATGGTTATTCCTACAAGGATATTGCTGTGCTTTGTAGCACAGCATTTGATATAGACACATATAAAACTAAGCTTCAAACAGCAATGAGGAAGAGAAGAAATTCTCAAATCAATGAGGAATCTGGTCCATTAGTACGGATCAAAGATGCATCAGAGATCATGGGCAATCACATTGTGTTGGACAGTGTGCGTCGATTTTCAGGCCTGGAAAGAAACATCGTGTTTGGGATCATTCCAAGGGCAGCCGAGTCAGCTGTTTTCAACAGTCTTCTGCTCTGTCTGGCTTCCAGGGCAAGAAACCATCTGTTCATTCTGATGCTTTGCAATTGACAGAAAGACCTCAATCTAAGAAGAGTTGATAGAAACAGAATATTCCCTCTGTCCTGCATTTTCAGAAAAGGAATGACTGCTCTGCTTCGTAAAAGTATTATTTCTAACAATGGACCCTCTTAAGATAACTGGCTTCAGAGTTGTTGCTATATCCTATGACATGAACTTTTAAAAAGTCCAATTCTGATTGGGTCTATTAATTGATACCTTTTTGCCTTACTATTCATACTTATATTGGCATTCAATGTTTTTAAACTTAAAAGTAAGTTTTCTTGTGCCAATACCATGCTCTTTTGATTACTATGACCCTGTAGTAGAATTTGATATCAGGTAGTGTGATTCCTCCAACTTGTTCTTTTTCTTTTATTTTATTAAAATTTTATTTATTTACTTATTTTAGAGACAGAGGAAGGGAGAGGGAAAGAGAGACAGCAACACCAATGAGAGAGAACATCGATTGGCCGCCTTCTGCATGCTCCCCACTGGGGATTTGGCCCACAACCTGGGCATGTGCCCTGACCAGGAATCGAACCGGCGACCTCTTGGTGCATGGGTTGACGCTCAACCACTGAGCCACACCAGCTGGGCCAACTTGTTCTTTTTTTCTCAAGATTGCTGATGCTGTTCAAGGTCTTTTGTGGTTGCATGTAAATTTTTGGAATATTTGTTCTAGATCTGTGAGATATGCCATTGGTATTTTAATAGGAATCGAGTTGAATCTGTAGATTGCTTTGGGTATATAGACATTTTAATGATATTGTTAACTTTTTTTTTTTTTTTAATCCTCACTCGAGGACATTTTTTTTTTTTCATTTTTTGTTCAGATAGAGTGGGAGGGAGAGAGAGAGAGAGAAACATCGACGTGAAAGTGACACATCGAGTGGCGGCCACCCACATGACCCAACCAGGGCCGGGGACAAACTGCAACCGAAGTACATGCCCTTAGCGGGAACCGAACCCGGGTCTCTCTGGACCGCAGGCCGACGCTCTAACCGCTGAGCCAAACCGGCCAGGGCTATTGTTAACTTTTTCCATCCATGAACATGGTGTATGCTTCCACTTATTTGTGTCTTCCTCAATTTCTTTCTTCAGTATCTTACAATTTTCCTACTACTGGTCTTTTACCTCCTTGGTTAAAATTATTCCTAGGTACCTTATTTTGTTGTTGTTGTAATAGTAAATGGGATTGTTTTCTTAACTCTCTAATAGTTCATTATTGGTATATACAAATGCCATCAATTTCTTTTTTTTTTTAATTAAAATTAATTTTGTATCCTGCTACTTTGCCGAATTCATTTATTAGATATAGTAGGTTTGGGGGTGACATCTTTGGGGTTTTCTATACACTATATCATGCCATTTGCAAATACTGAGTTTTACTTCCTCTTTTCCAATATGGATGCCTTTTATTTTTTCTTCAGTCTGATTGCTGTGGCTAGGACTTCCAGTACCATATAGAATAAGAGTCTTGTTCCTGACCTTAAGCGAAATGCTTTTAGTTTTTGCCCATTGAGAATGATGTAGGCTGTAGGTTTGTCTTATATGGTCTTTATTATGTTGAGGTATGATCTCTCTATTCCCACTTTGCTGAGACTTTTTATCATAAATGGATGCTAGATTTTATCAAGTGCTTTTTCTACATCTATTGATATGATCATGTGATTTTATTTTCATTTTATTTGTGTGATGAATCATGTTTATTGATTTTCAGATATTGTATCAACCTTACATCCTTGGAATAATCCCACTTGATCATGGTGTATGATCTTTTTTTTTTTCTTTAATCCTCACCCGAGGATATTTTTCCATTTATCTTCAGACAGAGTGGGGGGGAGATAGAGAGAGAGAGAGAGAAACATCACTGTGAGAGAGACACATCGATTGGCTGCCTACCGCATGACCCCGATCAGGGTCGGGGACAGAACGGCAACCAAGGTACGTGACCTTCACTGGAATCGAACCTGTGACACTTTGGTCCGTGGGCTGACGCTCCAACCGCTGAGCCAAACCAGCCAGGGCAGTGTGTGATCTTTGTAATGTTTTGCTAGTTCCAGTTTGGTAAAATTTTGTTAAGGATTTTACCATCTATATTCATCAGGGATATTGGCCTATAATTTTCTCAATGGAACAGAGTAAGGAGCGTAGAAATAAACTTATGCCTTTATGGTCAATTAATATTTGACAAGGGAGACAAAAACTTACAATGGGATAAAGACAGTCTCTTCATACATGGTGTTAGGAAGATTGGACAGATATATGCAAAAAAATGAAACTAGACCACCAACATACACCATACACAAGTATAAACTCAAATGGATTAAATACCTAAATGTAAGTTGTGAAACCATAAAAATCCTAGAAAACATAGGCAGTAACATTTCAGACATTCCTCATAGCAATATTTTTGCCAATATATCTCCTTGGGCAAGGGAAACAAAAGAAAAAAGAGACAAATGGGACTACATCAAACTAAGGAGCTTCTGCACAGCAAAAGAAACCATCAACAAAAAGACAAGGAAACCCACTGAATGGAAAACTTATTTGCCAATGATACATCTGATAAGGGCTTAATTTCCAAAATATATTAGGAACTTATACAACTCAATACCAAGAAGACAAACAACTCAGTTTAAAAATGGGCATAGGCTCCAAGTTCAGGGGAGGGCAGTGAGATGTACAAGTAGTTCAGGATACAAGTAGAGCCATGTTCCAGATAATTGCCTACTTTAGGCTTCTTCCAGCAACAGCTTTGGAAAGGATGGGCAGCACCCCAGGCTAGCCTCCAAAGCCCTGTGCTCCACAAGCATCCCTAAGCTAGATCTTCTGGGTCCCCATTGGTTGACTCATATTTTGAGAAGTGAGTCTTCTTCTTGCTGTTGTGGGTGTGGGAACCAAAAGAGAATTCTCTAGGCCCCAGGCAGATGCCCTAGAGCAGAGGCTCCAGGAAGGACTGGAGGAAGGGCCTAATGCTTGGCAGGACTTATTTTACCACCAGGTGGCAAAGCTTTATCTGCCATGTCAGGGAAAGAGGAATTGACTTCCCTTCATAGTGGAAGTGGGTACTTCATTACTGTTTAAGACGCATTAATAATTCTACTACCCTCCTTAGCTGCTTCTCTAAATTCATGCATTCATGAACATTGTACATATTTTATTGATTCACTCTTTTTTTTTTTTTTCATACTTCTGGAGACTAGGATGGAAAGAGGAATTATACAGACCAGCATAGGTGTGTATACAGGTCTTTCTTTTCTTGGACACCTTTTGATGTTTTTTGGCATGAGTATGCACCTCTTTCCTTGTTTCTCTGCTACTCATTGTTGCTTTGAATTCTTGGCTGTTTTTACTATTTTGGTCCATTTCGTGACACTGGGGGAGGTATATTGTGTGGTCTAAATTCATTCTGATTTCTTTAACAGAATTATAAACGTTTATATATGTTATTTTATCAATGATGTGAGCATGTACAGTTCTATGTCACTTTGCAATAGACAAAGCTCATGTTTTCTTGTGAACAGGGCTTATATTTTAAAAGTATGAAGCAAATTTTTCTGTATTTTATCTACTTACCAGAACTGGTTCTCACATGTGATAAACCATGTCCATTCAAGATCATGCTTCTTATAGTGGGAAATAAAATCTATATTCTGAGGAGGTGGCAGATGTTTTTTTTTTTCTTTTTTTTTTCTTTATTGATTTTAGAGAGAGGAAGAGAGATGGAGAGAGAGATAGAAACATCGATGAGAGAGAACATCGATTGACCACCTCCTGCATGCCCCCCACTGGGATTTGGCCCACAACCTGGGCATGTGCCCTAACTGGAAATCGAACTGGTGACCTCCAGGTCCATGGGTTGATGCTCAACCACTGAGCCACACCGCCCAGGCTCGTTTTCCCATTTAAAACTTAGGTTCCTAGCCCAGCTGGTAAATAAATACTTTGCCTAAGAACATAGAACTAGAAAGTTCTGAACCATGTCTGCCTAACTCCAAAGTCCATTTTAGCCTCTATGACCTTCTGCCTTCCTGTACATCAAAACCAAAGACATGAGTGTCCACGATCTGTGATTTGATATTGAGACCAGGGTTGAGTGTACATAGCATATTTGTGATACTAAGTAGCATGGTTATTCTTAGTGTCTAAAATGTTTCTACAAAACCAACAGGATAACTAAAATGACTTGCACAACAAAAGTGTTAAGAGAAAAGCCTTTTCTACACTGAGAAACTTAAAAAATATACCTTTCATTTCTAGGTTTATACAGGGTGGGGCAAAAGTAGGTTTGCAGTTCATATAGAAAATAATACAATAATTAATAAATAGTAACACAGAAATAAACTCCTGTGTTTTACCTACTCGCAACTGTAAACCTACTTCAGCCCCACCCTGGATAATGACATCACAGAAAGATTTAAAAATAGAGGACAAAAGAAAACTCATCCCCATTATTACCACCATGCCACACAGTTGTTTGTCATTTTTGCTTATTCATATCTAGTGTTGCTCCATTGACAGATATATTTTAGCAGAGTTGTAATCATTGTGTACATTCCGTTTTGTATCCTGTTTGGGTTGACTTTTCTGGAAGCCGTTCCCGCTCTTCAGTCTGCCATACAGCACGTGAGACATTTTCCACACTGCAGCCTAGAATGGGGCAACTCTCAGTGAAGAAGAGCCTCATATTTCATTTGGTTTCTTGGCCCAGGCTACCTGAATTTACACCTACAGAGAGGAAGATGGTGACGGGCAGTCAAGGACACCAAAGCTCTTCACCAAACTCCATGAAATACGGGGGTGGGGTAGAATGGAGATGTTTTAGGGAACTCAGCAACTGAGTATGATAATTTGGACAGAAGAATTTTCTTCCCTGGCTTTGGTGGTTGTGCCTTCCCTGGAGAGTGGCAGTTACCAGGAGCACAACTCAAGAGGTCTATAGTTAAAAAAAAAGATGTCTGTAGAACAAACCTTTGCTTGTAGAACAAACCAAAGCTACCTAAACAGAGTTTTCCATATGTACCCGACAAGAATCACCTGGTGTGAATGTTAAAATTTCAGATCCCTGGACACCCCTTCAGCTCTAGGACAGGTGTGTGAGACTAATTTGGAGATCGTGTGGAAAATATTGTATTGAATGTTGAAATGGGTGGGGCCCGTGATTGTAATACAGGTAGAACATCCACCCACTGCTTAGAGTCCTACCTAGGAATGACCAGCTTCCATTCAACTGAGCTTTGGGGCTCCCGTGTATTTGTGTGGGTTTCAAGCTAGATGTGGCAAGGTTCAAAAATGAGCTAAAGTACCCAAAGGTGATTTGGGCAAGTTAACTGATCTTTCTTACAGAAAGTGGTGTCAGAGACCAGGGGTTACAAAGAGGTTTCAGCAGTGAGATACCGAAGATAGAGAAAGCACTCGGAGCCCACATCAGGAGGGATCAGCAAAGGGCAGCAGCATCTTTATTCCCAGCAGCAGCAGCAGCTTTTATAGACGCCTGTGGTGGGAGACTCTGCAGTAGACAGTGCGTGGCGCATGCGTCCTGAGCTTTAGCTGTGTTTATATCAGTAACATGGTCTGTGCCTGCGCAGCCAGTTCCAGGTCATGTCCCGAACCACGGCCTCTGTCAACAACAGGACACTTCACCAGGCCCCAACAAATGGAAATAATATTTTATATCTTAGATGCTGTTATGAGGCTTAAGTGTTTTATTTTATGTGCTTTGCACAAACTAAAGTGTCTACAACCAGAAGCTATTAAACTAAGTTCTCAGTGCCTGGCATATATATGATCAAAGACTCAGTGATTGGGAGAAGTTACTTTCTCAACATTGTTACTTAACCTTTCTGAAGCTTAGTTTCTTCCTAGAGAAAACCAAGGTACCATGAAATGCTTAGTACAAGGTTTGGAACTACACTGAATCCTCTGTAAACATGGTTATTAGGATGCCTGGTGGACCTTGCTGGGATTTTCTTACTGGACACTTTCCAAGTATGATTTTTTAAAAGTGCTGTGTCTTTTTGGAGTAATTTGTAGGTGATAATACCTTTCTGAAATCAGATAATTACTCTGTTTGACACTTGGAGGCAATGTGTCAATGTGTCACATGGATTTGTGTAGCAGTCTACAATACTAGTAATTTCTGTGACAGTCCACCAGGAATAGTGAGCCTGGAGATTGTAATAATGGGAGACAGGAAATGGGAGTCCAGTAGTTCCTGAACCTGGCTGACCATAGAATCAATACATTTGTAAATGCTACTAGCAAACTAATCACCTGGGATCTTAAAAATACAGATTCATTGTTTGATTCTGGATGTGTGGGGAGGAGCCCTAGAATCTGCATTTTTATTTACTCATTTATTTTATTTTATTTTTTCTTTATTGATTTTAGAGAGAGAGGAAGGGTGAGAGAGAGAGAGAGAACTTCGATCAGAGAGAACATTGATTGGCCTCCTCCTGCATACGCCCCACTGGGGATTGGGCCCCCAACCTGAGCATGTGTTCTGACCGGGAATCAAAGGGTGACCTTGCCCTGGCTGGTTTGGCTGAGAGGTTAGAGCATTGGCCTGCAGACCAGAGAGTTCCGGGTTCAGTTCCCGCTAAGAGCATGTACCTCGGTTGCAGTTTGTCCCCGGCCCCATTTGGGGTCGTGTGGGTGTAACCACTCCATGTGTCTCTCTCACTTCCATGTTTCTCTCTCTCTCTTCCCCCCTCTCTCCTTCCCACTCTATCTGGAGATAAATGCAAAAATGTCCTCGGGTGAGAATTAAAAAAAAAAACAACTAAAAACAAACAAACAGAAAACCTGGTGCCCTCTTGGTGCATGGGTCCATGCTCAGCCACTGAGCCACACAAGCCCGGCTAGAATCTGCATTTTTTAAAAGGTATGCTGAAAGATTGGGAACTATCTAAAACAAACACATTACTAGCCACCACGATAAGGTAAAGAGCCAGGCCACCTCCTCCTACTGAGACTCCTTTTTTATAGAGATCTTGGTTGATTTCATAACTGACCGTTTGGGCTGCTGTTTTTTTAAATTTTCTCCCTGCCCTCTAAATTCTCTTATGTTTTAAATCCACCAATCCAGAGTGAGCCCGGGAAACCCTAGGCTCCACCTTCAACTCCAATAGAAGCAGAACCCCAGGCCAGTGCACTCTCTGTACCCGCAACCACTGTGTAACCGAAAGTTGCTGTGTAACTTCCAGGTTCTGTAAGTAAAAAACCTTTGTGCTTTTCAGTTATCTGATGTTTATTGCTGAAAGGCGTCTTGCAGTCATAGCAAGAACCACGCTGGTTGTTGACAGGGTGAGACTGGCGTGAAACACTGGTTCACGACGTCTCAAGCTAAATTTTCTCTAGTACACACCACCTTTCCTCAAAGCTAAAAATGATCGCTAAAGCCATACTGTAATAATTCTGGAAATAAACCAAACAAGAGCTCAAGGGAACTGTGACCTGTGTGGGCTGTGGAGGGAAGTTGCAGATCAAAGTGGTAAATAGAAGAAACTTAGAACAATAGCAACAGCATTAGCTACCAAATCAGTAACAGGAAATCCAGCGGAAATTTCAACTGCAACTGTTGGATTACAGAGGCTACTAGAAAAATTAAGAAAGTCAATGAAATGTACTTATTGAGATTGTACTTAATTCTTTATCTGGCTCTACCATTGTTTTCTTTTCCTTATTGCATTAAATATTTCTTGAGTGACTCGGGTTTACGGTACAAAACAACAATTCCTCCCTCCTTGTCCATCTTCTTCCTTTCCAATTCCACTCCCCAGGATGTAATCCTTAATAATAGTTTGGTGTGTATTCAAATAGGATTTTCTGTAGCCTTGTGCTCCAAGAAGTTTAACGTACTCCTTGTGATATACAGTTCCTTTAGAGTCAAGCCAGAACTAACTAGCCTTTCACCAACTTATAAAAATGCTGAGATATTACATATAGACGGGAAATAGTTTTTTTCCTTCCTGAAGCCAGAGGGCAGACATTAAGAGGAGAGAGCATTCTAATTTAGTCCTCTGGGAAATCGAAACCTGAAAGACAGGAGCATATCTCACTTAGTTTTCAGAAAAACCAATGTAAAACAGTGTAGTTCTGCTTTTCAGCGAAATTGAAACCTAACATTACTTCTGGGCTTATTTGTTTTTCTCCAGGGAGCTCAGATTTCAGAGCCAGCTCTTCCTCCTGAAGGTTACTGTAGCCCTCCATCAAAAGCTGCAGACACCCCAAAAGATCAGGACTCCAGAGTTTTCTCTTCAACATCCCAACCCTGAGGCATTTATATTTCTCGATGTAAGTACAGACTGTCTGGAAAGACCCAAGCCTTGCCTGTTCAACAGAAAGGTCGGTCTCAGAAAGAGATTAAAAGAAAACCTATAAGAAGAAAATCCACCTTGTGACCCTTCCAGATATATGTCTTGCCTGTATATTTAGGCAAGCGAGGCTGACGTAGACACAGGCCACATATTTATTAAATAAGTGCAATAGACTGAGAAAGGGTCTGTAGGTGGGACTCACCTTCTTGCTCAGGCCATAGATGCAGGATTCCAGCCCAGACAACCTGGCAGAGTTCTGAGGCAGATAGTGGCATAAAGGCGTTACAGGGTTGACTGATCAAAGTTCTGGAGACTAACCGTTCAAATGGGACAGGGCGGAGCTAGAGCCTTGGCGGGAAGGGATGACAGTTCAGTTCTTTGTCATTTTTTTTTTTTTAAATCATATACACACTTTCACTTCCTAGAGAAACTTAAGATATATTGATTGGGAAGCTCTGTCCAGATGATGTTTGCATGTGTCAAAAGTACATGTGGATTTCATGTTTACCAACATTAATCAAATCCCTGAATGTGCTTTTATCTTTTATTTTAATTTTTTTTCTTTATTGATTTTTAGAGAGAGAGGAAGGGAGAGGGAGAGATATAAACATCGATGAGAGAGAACATTGACTGGCCGCCTCCTGCATGCCCCTACTGGGGATTTGGCCCCCAACCTGGGCATGTGCCCTGACCGGGAATTGAACTGGTGACCTCTTGGGGCATGGGTCGTTGCTCAACCACTGAGCCTCACCAGCTGGGCAGTGAATTTATTTAGAAAAATTAAAGCATGCACATTTATTAAAGAAGCAAGGCAAGCAAATCTATACATCTGGCTTATGAAGCGCAGATGGGCTCTCAGCTAATCTGTAGAGCAAGTGGGGTGAGGGGTTTCTGCCTTATATACCCTCCTGTCTAAGTTTTTAAAAAAATTCTCCTGGTACAGATTGACTCTGAAGTTCTCCTCTTTTATTGGTTACGGCTTTTCCATGATTTATGGGAAGCATCTGGAAATTAAATCCTGACTGCTGGCTTTTGTTAAACAGTGATGGGATACAACTATACTCTTCTTTCCCCTCCTCACTGCTGTTTTAACAGCTTCAGGGTGATTTGCACCTAGTCTCTGGGTGAGGGGTTTGTGGGGGGGGCAGGGGCGGGGGCGGATGTAGAGACGGATGTTGCCACAAGGCTTTCTCAAATTAAAACATTTTCATGTTATTATTCTTTTTTTTTTTATAGTATTACAGGTGTCCCCCATTCCTGTTACTATTCTTAAATAATGCTTCTCTAGATAATTTGTAACTCTTATCAAACAAATTTTATTTTTTTTTATCCTCACCCGAAGACATTTTTTGCATTTACTATATCTTCAGATAGAGTGGGAGGGAGAGGTAGGAAGTGAGAGAGAGAAACATCGACGTGAGAGAGACACATTGGTTGGTTGCCACCCACATAACCCCAACCCCGGCCGGGGACAAACTGCCACCGAGGTACGTGCCCTTAGCAGGAACCGAACCCGGACTCTCTGGTCTGCAGGTCGACGCTCTAACTGCTGAGCCAAACCAGCCAGGGCAATATAACACTTCTTTTGTTACCCCAAACTTTTGTTACCCCATTACCTCAAATTGACAACTTTTGGCATTTCATCATAGTTACTTCAAGACTTTTTCAAATTCAATAAATAAAATTCTTTTGAGAAATCAGCTGACAGTCTTATGGGAACTCCCTTGTAGGTAACTAAGTGCTTTTCTCTTGCTGCTTTTAAGATTCTCTCTTTGTCTTGAACCTTTTGCATTTTGATGATGATGTGTCTTGGTGTGGGCCTCTTGGGGTTCATTTTGTTTGGGACTCTCTGTGCTTCCTGGACTTGTATGTCTGTTTCCTTCACCAAGTTTTCTGCCATTATTGTTTCAAATAGGTTTTCGATTTCTTGTTCTCTTTCTTCTCCTTCTGGCACCCCCAAGATGCGAATGTTGGCATGCTTGAAGTTGTCCCAGAGGCTCCTTACACTATCCTCATTTCTTTGGGTTCTTTGTTCTTTTTGCTGTTCTGATTGGGTGTTTTTTGCTTCCTTATATTCCAAATCGATGGTTTGCTTCTTGGATTTACCTACTCTACTACTGAGTCTGTGTAAACTATTCTTTACTTCAGTTAGTGCCACCTTCATTTCTGACTGGTCCTTTTTTATGCTCTTGAGGCCCTCACTAAGTTCACTGAGATTCTCACTAAGTCCATTGAGCATCCTTATAAGCAGTGTTTTGAACTCAGCATCTGTTAGATTGCTTAACTCCATTTCACTTAGTTCTTTTCCTGGAGTTTTGTTCTGTTCTTTCATTTGGGACCTGTTTCTTTGTCTCCTCATTTTAGCTGCCTCCCTGTGTTTGTTTCTATGTATTACTTAGCAAGAGGTATAGGGCTAGCTGAGACCAGATGCTGCTTGTTTGAAAGAATTTAGGAAAAGCTGAAGCAGGATCCAAGACAGGCCATTCCTATGGTAAAGCAACTGGCAACAGCTTGGGTGGGCCTGGAAGTTGGGTGGGGCGGGGCCTCAGGGAATCACCAGGGCGGGGCCAACAGTGTGAGCCAGGTTGCTGGAGCCCAGATATGGCAGCGTCTGCCTGCCCAGGGAAGGGCTCACCAAGGGAACAAAAGCCTCTGACAGCACATCTGTCCAGGAGAAAGCTGCCTCTCCAGCCCTCGCTCCAATGCCAAACAGCTCAGTTCTTCCCCATATGACTCTGGTGCCTTTCAGGCTCCTTCCCGCACGCTGGAGCCTGGAGGGAGCGAGTCCAAGTAAGTCCGTGTGTGGGCCCTTTAAGAGGAGCTGCCGGGGGCTCCAGCCGCCTCAGCCTCAGTTCCCACTGGTTTTTCCAGCCAGAAGTTATGGGGATTCTCTTCCTGGCACTGGAACCCTGAGCTGGGCGCCTGGTGTGGGACGGAGACCCCTTAGTCCTCAGAGAGGACCTTCCCAGCCGAGGCATCCTAATTTTTATCTGGGACACGTGGGTGTGGGACCAGCCCGTCTGCCTCCACCCCTCCTACCAGTCTGGATGCGGCGGCTTCTTCTTTAATTTTGTAGTTGTCGGACTTCCATTCAGCTTGATTTCAGGCGGTTTTGAATGATGGTTGTTCTGTAGTTTAGTTGTAACTTTGATGTGGTTGTGGGAGGACGTGATACCGCGTTTACCTACGCTGCCATCTTGACCGGAAGTCTCTCTCTCTCTTCCTTCCTCTCTCCCTCCTGCTGTATCTGAAGATAAATGCAAAAAGTGTCCTCAGTGAGGATAAAAAAAAAAAAAAATCAATGGAAAAATATCCTCAGGTGAGGATTAATAACAACAAAAAAAGAAAAACATTGATATGTGCCTTCCCCATGTGCTCTGAGTGGGGATCAAACCCACAATCTAGGTATGTGTCCTCACCAGGAATCGAACCTATAACCTTTTACAGGACGACGCTCCAACCATCTGAGCCACCGGGACAGGGTTGTGGCTCCTAATTTAAAATTCCTTGCAAGACACTCTGGTTGACCCAGCTCATTGCTTTTCTCTCTCTTATCAGCCAAGTAAGAGTTTTGCTGGCCTGAGGCTGGGCCTTGCCCTTGGTCTGGTCAGCTGGGGCCCTTTAGTAAGAGGGGGCAGAGTTCCCTGCAAAGCCAACCTTCCATGTGTGTGGGGGTGGATGGGTTTCTAGCTAGAGAACTCTGCGAGGATGGTGCTTGTGGTGCCAGAACGACCTCCATATATGGATTAATATTCTACCAGGGAGGAGAGAAAAGGAAATTTGAGTAACCCAGACAGCCCATGCTGAAGCCTGAACCAGCCCACACAAGTTCTGGTTGTCAGGTGTAGGAGACACAGAAAGAGAAATGTGGAGGAGGGGAAGGGTTTATTTTATTTATTTAATATTTATTTATTTATTTTTATATTATTTTTATTAATTTATTTTTGTTCCAGATGTTTCTCCTTTTTCCCCCTTTGCCACCCTCCTCCCCATCCACCCCCCCAGAAGGAGAAGGGATTTAAGGAAACAAGTGCCCCCCATAAGAAATTCCAATCTTGAGTCTTTGAAACTTTAAAAATGTTGGGACTATTTCCACAATGAATTACCTATTCATCTGAGAATCCAGGAAGCAAGAGCAGGCTCCCTACTGGGAAGCCCCAGACACAGAGGGGTCCCTCCTCTCACCTGTTCCCTGTGTTGTCTTCCAGAACTTCTGGAGGGGTGTGCCTGGGAGGAGGGTGGATAAAGGATCCTGGGGAGCGGGTTGACAAGGCTTGTGTGCAAGTGGATGACATCAGTAGTTTTTTCTTAAGTTCTTTAAATTTTGAAGAAGCCCTAGCTGGTGTGGGTCAGTGGTTAGAGCATCGGCCCAAGCACCTAGGGGTCTTGGGTTTGATTCCAGTCAAGGGCGTGTACGTGGGTTGCAGGTTCAATTGCTAGTCCCAGTTGGGTTGCTAGTGGGAGGCAACCAATCGATGTGTCTCTTTCACATCAATGTTTCTCTCTCTCTCTCTCTCCCCCTCCCTCCTCTCTAAATATCAATGAAAAAAATATCCTTGGGTGAGGATTAACAAAAAAAAGAAAAGAAAAAAAAATCAAACAATGAAATGTTTTGCTCTCATTCTTCAGTCTTAAATCAAGCAAAAGAGAAAAATGACAGAGGAGGTGGCATCTTAAGAGCCCCTCCTGACCATGGTACTGTTGAGTTTTATTGACTTGCTCAGCCACTCCCAAAGGAAAGTTCTTTGAGATCATAAAGATGTAAAATCCATTGATCCTCCCCACTCCCCCATTTATCAGATCCTCCCCCTGCTCTGGGCATCTTCATTTCTCACCTTGACCTAAGAAAGTGTAATGTCAAGAGTTCAACCCCTTTTTTTTTTTTAATCCTCACCCGAGGACATTTTTCCATCAGATAGAGTGGGAGGGAGAGAGAGGAAGAGAGAGAGAGAGATAGAAACATCAACGTGAAAGGCTGCCTCCCACACGACCAACCAGGGCCTGGGACAAATTGCAACCTAGGTACGTGCCCCTAGTGGGAACCGAACCCGGGTCTCTCTGAACCGCAGGCCGATGCTCTAACCACTGAGTCAAACCGGCCAGGGCTCAACCACTTTCTTACTGATGATCTAAATTTATATCCCCTACTTCCCTTTCAAACTGTTTGGAGGTAAAAAGGTTTTGTTATGTTATGAATAATTTCAAACTTATAAAAAAATACAGAAAAAAAACCACAAATGTGTCCATCACCCATATTTAAAAGATGTCAATTAAAAAAATGTATTATGCCAGTAAGTGGTGCCACTAACTACCCAGTTGCCTATGCCAACAATTCAGTTACTAAATTTTAATGCTTTCTCTTGATTTCTATGTGGTCAATGCAGACCATATTAATTTTATTTCTTCAATATTTCTCATAATATTTCTCATATATGCTCAAATTCTCCTCATCCCCATTGCCACTGCTGTGGCCCAGGGCTCCATTGTCTCACGTGGTTACTGCAAAACCCTTCCCACCATAATTGCTTTATTCAACCATGTTTCCTTTCAAACAATAAGTTCTGAGAGGACTATGCTCATTCTTTTTTTTTTTTTAATTCCCCACCCAAGGATATTTTTCTATTTATCATCAGATAGAGTGGGAGGAAGAGGGAGAGAGACAGAGAGAAACATTGATGTGATAGAGCCACATCAACTGGTTACCTCCTTGTCACACAACTGGACCAGGGCCAGGGATGGAACCACAACCAAGGTACGTGCCCTTGACCAGAATAGAACCCGCAACTCATTGGTCTGTGGGCCAACGCTCTAACTGCTGAGCCAAACCGGCCAGGGCCCTATGCTCATTCTTGATCTACAACTTAATCTCCAGCCCCCAGCACTTAGCAGGAACTCAATAAATATTTTCAAATAAAGTAATGAATGCATTTTTATGTACTATGTAATTCTTCTCAACATGAGATGTCTTTTAATGGTTTCTGTTGCAGAGTGAACATGAAGCAACATAATTCTTCTTTGGTGGTAGAATTATCTTACCCAGACTTGGTCATCAATGTAGGAGAAGTCACTCTTGGCGAAGGAAACAGAAAAAAGCTGCAGAAACCTCAGAGAGAGCAAGAGAGGAAGAAAGTTTTGCAGGCTGCATGTGCTTTATTAAACTCCGGAGGGGGAGTGATTCGGATGGAAATGGCAAACAACGATGAGCATCCTGTGGAGATGGGACTGGATTTAGAAGACTCTTTGAGAAAACTTATTCATTCTACAGATTTGCAGGCTTTCTTTGAGACTAAGCAACAAGAGAGGCGTTTTTACATTTTTGTTAAATGTTGGGTCACTGGCCTTTTCACTGAAGCCGGTTCCATCAAGCCCCGAATTTGCAGCCTGTGTTCTTCGTTATACCGTAGGTCTGGCACCTCTGTGCTTCCACTGGATTCAGGAGAGGCATTTAGTTTCCTAGAAACCAAGAAAAGAAATGCAAAACATTTGGGGAAAGAACCTTCTAAGAAAATTCTCAGGGTTATAGAGCAAAACGTCAATCGCTCGAATCCTGCTCACCTAATTTTCCAAAGAGACCGGCTTGAGAAAGGTGAAATCCTGCCTTTTCCTGAGTCTCAAGATGTAGAGTTTAAACAGTTCTCTACGAAACACATCCAAGAGTATGTAAAAAGCATAATTCCACAGTACATACCTGCGTTTGCAAACACTGGGGGAGGCTATCTTTTTATTGGAGTGGATGATGAGAGTAAGAAAGTTCTGGGATGTGGTAAAGACAACGTTGACTGTTTCTCTTTGAAAAGAAAAATAGAAGATGCAATAAACAAATTACCTTGTGTCCATTTTTGCCAATCCCAAAGCCAGATAGCTTTCACAGTCAAATTCTTGGATGTGTTCGACCAGGGACAGTTGTGTGGCTATGTTTGTGTGATCAGAGTGATGCCATTCTGTTGTGCAGTATTCTCAGAAGCTCCCAAGTCATGGTTGGTGAAAGACCAGAAACTCTGCAGCCTAACAACTGAGGAATGGGTAGGCATGATGATGGACACAGAACCAGGTAAGAGGGACAAAGCACCTCCCTCCCTGTCCTTTCTACCTCTAGCACCTTCACAGCACACAGGTTTTCCTTTGTTTCCTGTGACTTTGAACTTCTCATACCCACTCTCTGTTGTTGTTGTTTTTTAATCTCTAAGTATCCCGCTTTCCATACATGATAAAATTTCATCAGGTAATTAGAAACACAAGTCAAGTGTCTTATAATAGGCAATTTTTCCACATTAGAAGAAGAAAAAATTGGGGGCAGAATGGTGGCCTTATAAGTAGCTCTTCCTGGCTCCAGAGTCATTTGTTAAAATTTCAGGAATTTTGTGAGCTAGCTGCTAAACACGGTCATTATTAAAAATTAAGTTATATAAACTTACAGTTAAATTATATTAAAAACAAATGTAATAAATACAGACTCACCACTTCCTAATTATTTACTACATTTTACTACTGTCTTTGCTTGTGAGGTTATTTGCATATATCTGTGTGGCGGAAATACTATAAAATGCTGTGCTACTGTGTTTCTTCTCAACCCTGCACCGAGTGACATCACATTGGTAGCTTGAAATTGTCTGTGGTGGGAATATTTGTACCACAGAAGTAAGCTACATGTACACAGATGTTTACTAAAAGAATGTGATCCATACCATAAAAGAAATGCAAACAAAATGCTATCTAGACATAGAGCGTGAAGCATGATATTGAATGGGAAACACATTCCCATTAATTAATTTCCAAATAATGTCTCCTCACTGTTGGATTTTGGCAACCTCCATGTGCAATAAAGACACTTGTCTACACAGAGTGAATGGGGCATTACCTTGCCATTATCTCTCAGGTCACACTACCTAGACAGTCATATAATACACTTACTTGTAAGGCCTATTTCACTGGTGAGAACATTAATTGATATGTCCGAATAACGTGAGTTTTCTTTCTTTCTTAAGATCTTCTAAGCTTGCCTAGCGACTTTGAATCTCAGCTGAGTCTGTCTAGCAGCCCTCCTCTTAGCAGACCAGTGTACTCCAAGAAAGGCCTGGAACATGCAGAAGACCTTCAGCAACATTTATTTCCAGGTAACAACTATGTTTTGCCTACTTGACACCAGAGTTTCAATGCTCGGATAAAGGGAAATAAATGGTTATGCTTGTTATTTAAAATCTTGAAAGTATACTCTGCAAACCTATGTGTACAAGGTGATAATGCTACCAGTCTATTATTGATGAGTCATGTAGAATGAACCTTCACTGACTCCACTGGCTGAGGCAGGTCCACACATAGAGTCCAGGGCTATTATTGCCCTTAAAGACTATTTGGTTTTGAAGTTCTCAAATTATACTGATCATGAGTATTTCTGGTTATTCTTAAAAATACAGATAATTGGTTCCTCACTCCAGACTCAATAAATTAGAATATTTGGCCCTGGCCAGTTTGGTTCGGCAGTAGAGTGTCGGCCCGCGGACCAATGAGTCACAGTTTCGATTCCAGCCAAGGGCACATACCTCGGTTGCGGTTCGTCCCTGGCTCTGGTCGGGGTCATGCGGGAGGCAACTGTCGATGTGTCCCTCTCACATCAATGTTTTTCTCTCTCCCCCTTTCTCCCTCTATCTCCTTCCCACTCTATCTGCAGATACATAGAAAAAAATATCCTCAGGTGAGGATTTAAAAAATAATAATAAGATAAAAATAAATTAGAATATTTGGGGATAGTATCTCATAATGTACATTTTAATCAAGCTTACTCAGATGATTTTGATGTTCATACAGATTGGAAATCCTTTTATCTAGTTGAACTAGAGGCAAGCACTGCACCAACAGCAAAAAAAAGTGCCCACCTCTGCCATATTTTCCAGAGGAGTGGTTTTATGAATATAAAAAAAGAGAATACAAATTTATATCAAGATGTAACACTGACCCTTTGGTGTGTGGGCCAACACTCTAACCTCTGAGCCACACTGGCCAGGGCAATAATACATATTCTTGATTTTTAAAAAACTCAATAAAATAGGAGCCCATAGATACCTCTTTAATATTATATTTATATCTATATATCTATATGCCCCAAAGACCATAATATTAATTGGAAGATATTAGAGGGAGTCTATTAAATTCAGGAACAAATTAATCATGTGCACTACAACTTCGGTGTCATATTTGTTGCCAGTGCAACTAGATAAGAGAAAGAAATTAGAGGGATAAAAATTGAAGAAGATATGATTACATATCTATAAAATTCAAGAGAATCAATGAAAAACCACTATAAACAAGAATTCAGCATGAATAGAAATAACTGCATTAAATAGCATAAGAAACATAAGTGAACACTAATATGCATAATTCAGTATTCTAATATAACAACAAAAGAAAATACCCAATTTTCAATAGCAACAAAAAGTTAAAATATCTAGCATAAACGAATCTGCAAAAAAATTTAAACCCATGGAAGGACACAGATAAATACTTGAATCAAATGGAAACACATGTCATGTTCTTGAAGTCAGCATCATAAAGTTGTCAAGTCTCTGTTATTTTATAAGTGTAATGAGATATCAATAAAAAATTCTAACGTTCCAGTGGAAAAGTAAATAAGTAAGAAGAGCCAGGAAATATAAACCTGAAAACACAGAGCAAACAAGAGGGATTATCCAGACACTAAATCATTATAAAGCCTCTAATTAAAAAAAAAAAAAAGTATTGGCATGTAATTAGAGCAAGAATAGAGAATAGAAGTTCTGGAAATAGATGCAAACACATATGAGAATTTAGTTTATGATGGGTTCACCTCTCAAGAAAGTGGAGAGAGATTGTAAAGACTGAGGTCTTCTGTCTTAAGATTTGGTGCACCATGTCTAAAAATAACAACAACCACTTAACAGAAAAGTCAACAAAGACAGTTCAGAAAAAATAAAATTCAAATGGCTTTCAAACATTTGAAACGATGCTTATTAATCAAAATAAAAGACATGAAAATTAAAACAGTATATTATTTTTATCTTTGAAATGTAAAAACTAAAGAAATCTGACATTATGTTTTATACACTGTGCTGTGGGAACACAAGCCTTCTCATACATTTCTAGTGGGAGTGCATATTGGTACAACTGGCAATGTCTATCAGACCACAAATGCATTCACCCTTTTACCCAGTAATACCACTGCTGAGACTGTATTCTTCATATATACCTGCATATATCCCAAAGGTGCCACATTACGTATTGTACTAGTATTATAATAGCAAAAGATTGTTGGTGGTGAAGGGGGTGGAAATCCACGTGCCCATCAATAGAGACTGGTTAAATAAAAGATGACACATCCCCAAAATGGTATGTTAGATAACTATGAGAAAAAGGAAGTTCTTGTGTACTGATATAGAAAGATCTCCAATATCTTGTGATGTGAGAAACAGTAAGTGCCAAACGGTTTGCTACCTATTGTGTAAAAGGGTGAGGGAGGATATTTGCATAAGGAAATTTTGAAAGAATAGGTAAGAAACTAAAAAAAGTATCTATGGTCGGGGAGCAGGATAGTGTTGGAAAGGCAGGAAATGGAGAAAATGGGAGTAGGAATGTTTTGCTATTTGGAGTATGGGAATGTATTACCTAATTAAAATTAAATTTTTAAAAGCCAATTTTCATTTTCAGAGAATGCTGTTATTGTTAGGTTCTGAACACGAACAATGCTAAACAAAATGTTTGCTTTTGGTTTTCAGTTGGACTCCAGGTATTAACAATAGAGATGTCCTCAGCACTTTAATCATTAGCGTTGATTGATAATAATTTGCCTTCATTTATTTTATTTTATTATTATTTCTTTTAATCCTCACTGAGGATATTTTTCCATCTATTTTCAGACAGATTTGGGAGGGAGGGAGAGAGAGAGAGAGAGAGAGAAAGAGAGAAAGAGAGAGAGAGAGAGAGAGAGAGAGAGAGAGAGGGAGACATCTATGGGAAAGAGACACATCGACTGGTTGCCACCCACATGACCCCAATTGGGGCCAGGGACAAACTGCAACCGAGGTATGTGCCCTTAGCGGGAACCGAACCCAGGACTCCCTGGTCTGCGGGCCGATCTCTAACCACTGAGCCAAACTGGCCAGCTTTATTGATTTTTTAGAAAGAGAGAAAAGAGAGAGAAATAGAAGCATTAATGTGAAAGAGAAACATTGATAGGCTGCCTCCTGCACGCTCTCTACTGGGGATTGACCCCACAACCTGGGCATGTGCCCTGACTGGGAATTGAACCAGGACCTCTCAGTCCATGGGACGACACTCAATCCACTGAGCCACACCGGCCAGGCCAGGAAATGTGCTATTTTTTAATGTGGTTTTTTGTTTGTTTGTTTTACAGATGAGGGAACAGACTCTGAGAGAAACTAAGGAATTTCCAAAGGTCATAAACAGAATAAGCACATAGGTTTACATGAAGTGTGCAGGTTTTCAAGACTTGTTTTTCTTTATTATAAAATAATAATGTTTACAAAAGAACATATACCCCCAAATCTTTCATTTATCATAAGATTAATTATGATTGAATATAAGTGTAATAATTACTTTTAATTAATTATAATTAATCATACAAATAAACATGATATTGACCTCACATTTAACTCTCTCCATGTCTAGTGCCATCAGAAGGTTTTCGATATACTCCTGAATCCCTCTGGAAGGAGCTGTCCTCAGAGCATGAAGGTCTGAAGGAATTAATAAATAAGCAAATAAATCCTTTCTCCCGAGGAATTTTGATCCTTTCTAGAAGCTGGGCTGTGGACCTGAACTTGCAAGAGAAGCAGGAAGTCATCTGTGATGTTCTGCTGGTAACACAGAGCAGCCCGCCCATTCTCTATACCATTCTCAGAGAGCAGGATAAAGACGGGCAGCTCTACTGCACCCGGACCGCCTTGACTTTGAAGCTGAAGCTGGTGAACACAGGAGGCTACACCGGGAAGCTGTGTGTCATGACCAAGGTCCTCCATCTGAGCCCTGAGAGCAATGGAGAGTCCTGTGAAGGTTCAGGCTCCCTGATTGATTACCCCGAGTCCTATTGCCTTGCAGACACCCAGCAAATGGAAGCCTTCCTGCAGTCCCTTGTGATTGTCTTGCTCAGCTTCAGGTCCTTCCTGAGTGACCAGCTCGGCTGTGAGATTTTAAATCTGCTCACAGCCCAACAGTATGAGATTGTCTCAAAAAGCCTCTGCAAAACCCCAGAATTGTTTATCCATGGTCTACCTGGCTCAGGGAAGACAATCGTGGCCATGAAGATCATGGAGAAGCTCAAGAATATGTCTGGTTATGAGAACAATGAAATTCTCTATGTTTGTGAGAACCAACCTCTGAGGGACTTTATCCGGTAAGCAGTTGGGTCTTGTTGTCACCACATGAGGTTCAGTCTGAATGCATACCATACCTCCCTCTGTTCAAATTACTTTGTTCTTTGAAAGTAGGATGGTAAAATGATCTGTAACAACAGTCTTGCCCTGGCCGGTTTGGCTCAGCGGTTGGAGCGTGGGCCTGCGGACCAGAGAGTCCTGGGTTCGGTTCCCGCTAGGGGCCACGTACCAAAAAAAAAAAAAGGAAAAAAGAAAAACAGTCTTGTGTTCATAGGGGTATGGTAGAGTAACTTTCCTCCTTTATATACTTGGAGATAACCTGATTATGTCATTTAATTTTTACAGTTCTAAAAATATCTGCAATGCAGTGACCCGAAAAACCTTCATGAACACAAACGCAAGCTTTGAATATATTCGACACATAATCATTGATGAAGCTCAGAATTTCCGCACTGAAGATGGGCCCTGGTATGACAAGGCAAAAATCATCACTCAGAGAGAAAAGGATAACCCTGGAATTCTCTGGATCTTTCTGGACTACTTTCAGACCAGTCACATGGACGTAAGTGGTCTTCCCCCTCTATCACGCCAGTTTCCAAGAGAAAAGCTCATCAAAGTGGTCCGCAATGCAGAACCAATAGTCTACCGCCTAGAAGAAATAATGCACAAGGTCAGAGAAAATCCGCCACCTAACATCCCCCCTGGGTCCCTGAGTATACTCAACGAAGCTGAAAGGGCTCATAGTGTTCCAGGCTATGTGGAGTCTAAGAAGTTCTCAGACTTGGAGCGGATGGTGGCTTATATAGCAGAGAAATGCCAGATTTTCTTAAGGAATGGTTATTCCTACAAAGATATTGCTGTGCTTTGTAGCACAACATGTGATATAGACCCATATAAAACTAAACTTCAAACAGCAATGAGGAAGAGAAGAAATTCTCAACGCAGTGAGGAATCTGATACATTAATACAGATCAAAGATGCATCATATATCATGGGCAATCACATTGTGTTGGACAGTGTCCGTCGATTTTCAGGCCTGGAAAGAAACATCGTGTTTGGGATCAGTCGAAGGGCAACCGAGTCAGCTATTTTCCACAATCTTCTGCTCTGTCTGGCTTCCAGGGCAAGAAACCATCTGCATATTCTGACCCTTACCACTGACAGAAAGACCTGACTCTAAGAAGAGTTGATAGAGACAGAATATTCCCTCTGTCCTGCAGTTTCAGAAAAGGGATGACTGCTCTGCTTCGTAAAAGTATTTCTAACAATGGACCCTCTTAAGATAACTGGCTTCAGAGTTGTTGCTATATCTTATGACATGAACTTCTAAAAAGTCCAATTCTGATTGGGTCTATTAATTGATACATTTTTGCCTTACTAGTCATACTTATATTGGCATTCAATGTTTTTAAACTTAAACGTAAGTTTTCTTGTGCCAATACCATGCTCTTTTGATTACTATGACCCTGTAGTAGAATTTGATATCTTGTAGTGTGATTCCTCCAACTTGTTCTTTTTTCTCAAGATTGTGTTGTAACGTGACAGCGAGATAACCAGAGACGCACAGCCGAATTGTAAAGGAGCACTTTATTTCGCTGGCAGGCTGCGGAGGGCGTAGTCTCCCCTCAGATCAACAGCCCCGATTCTTCTTGCTCATCCCATTTTAAAGACAGACGCCCCCTCCTCCTTTTGCCCCCACCTCAGGGGACCAGTACAATAGTGGGAGCCACAGAGATTACAGAAGTCAAAATTAGCATTATTCACCGATGACAGCACAGGTATTTGTAAATACCTGCAACTACCTATGTTCAGGAAACTGCAAATGCCTCCCAATTCATGGGGCAACTATAATCTTAAGCAAAATTCCTTTACATCTAGGGGTAATTAACCTATTATTGGAAGAATATCGAGGGAGGTCTATTGATGATAAAAATGGAGTCATTTAGTTGCCTTAGCTAAGGGGCCTACATAAAAATGGAATCTAGTCGCCTTAGGCTTGGGGCCCAGATCAATTGCTGATGCTACTCAAGGTCTTTTGTGGTTGCCTGTAAATTTTTGGAATATTTGTTCTAGATCTGTGAGATATGCCATTGGTATTTTAATAGGAATTGAGTTGAATCTGTAGATTGCTTTGGGTAGTATAGACATTTTAATGATGTTAACTTTTTCCATCCATGAACATGGTGTATGCTTCCACTTATTTGTATCTTCCTCAATTTCTTTCTTCAATATCTTATAATTTTCCGATTACTGGTTTTTTACCAGCTTGGTTAAAATTATTCTTAGGTACCTTATTTTGTTGTCGTTGTAATAGTAAATGGGATTGTTTTCTTAATTCTCTTTCTGATAGTTCATTATTGCTGTATAGAAATGCCATCAATTTCTTTTTTTTAAATTTTAATTAAAATTAATTTTGTATCCTGCTACTTTGCCGAATTCATTTATTAGATATAGTAGGTTTTGGGGGTGACATCTTTGGGGTTTTCTATACACTATATCATGTCATTTGCGAATACTGAGTTTTACTTCCTCCTTTCCAATATGGATGCCTTTTATTTCTTCTTCTTGTCTGATTGCTGTGTCTAGGACTTCCAGTACCATATAGAATAAGAGTCTTGTTCCTGATCTTAAGTGAAATACTTTTAGTTTTTGCTCATTGAGTATGATGTTGGCTGTAGGTTTGTCATATATAGTCTTTATTATGTTGAGTCTGATCTCTCTATTCCTACTTTGCTGAGAGTTTTTATCATAAATGGATGCTAGATTTTATCAAATGCTTTTACTGCATCTATTGATATGATCGTGTGATTTTTATCTTTCATTTTGTTTGTGTGATGTATCATGTTTATTGATTTTCAGATATTGTATCAACCTTACATCCTTGGAATAATCCCATTTGATCATGGTGTATGATCTTTTTTTTTTTCTTTAATCCTCACCCGAGGACATTTGTCCATTTATCTTCAGACAGAGTGGGAGGGAGAGAGAGAGAGACAGAAAAACGTCATTATGAGAGAGACACATCGATTGGCTGCCTACCTCACGACCCCGCTCAAGGCGGGTACAGAATGGCAACCAAGGTACGTGCCCTTGACTGGAATCGAACCCACGACTCTTTGGTCCACGGGCTGACGCTCCAACCGCTGAGCCAAACCAGACAGGGCAGTGTGTGATCTTTGTAATGTACTGCTTGTTCCACTTTGGTAAAATTTTGTTAAAGATTTTACCATCTATGTTCATCAGGGATATTGGCCTATAATTTTCTCAATGGAACAGAGTAAAGAGCATAGAAATAAACTTATGCCTTTATGGTCAATTAATATTTGACAAGGGAGACAAAAACTTACAATGGGATAAAGACAGTCTCTTGAATAAATGGTATTAGGAAAATTGGACAGATATATGCAAAGAAATGAAACTAGACCACAATTTACACCATACACAAGAATAAACTCAAAATGGATTAAACACCTACATGTAAGTTGTGAAACCATAAAAATCCTAGAAAACATAGGCAGTAACATTTCAGACATTCCTCAGAGCAATATTTTTGCCAATATATCTCCTTGGGCAAGGGAAACAAAAGAAAAAAGAGACAAATGGGACTACATCAAACTAAGGAGCTTCTGCACAGCAAAAGAAACCATCAACAAAACGACAAGGAAACCCACTGAATGGGAAAACATATTTGCCAATGATACATCTGATAAGAGCTTAATTTCCAAAATATATTAGGAACTTATACAACTCAACACCAAGAAGACAAACAACTCAGTTTAAAAATGGGCAAAGGCTCCAAGTTCAGGGGAGGGCAGTGAGGTGTACAAGTAGTTCAGGGTACAAGTAGAGCCATGTTCCAGATAATTGCCTACTTTAGACTTCTTCCAGCAACAGCTTTGGAAAGGATGGGCAGCACCCCAGGCTAGCCTCCAAAGCCCTGTGCTCCACAAGCATCCCTAAGCTAGATCTTCTGGGTCCCCATTGGTTGACTCATATTTTGAGAAGTGAGTCTTCTTCTTGCTGTTGTGGGTGTGGGAACCAAAAGAGAATTCTCTAGGCCCCAGGCTGATGCCCTAGAGCAGAGGCTCCAGGAAGGACTGGAGGAAGGGCCTAATGCTTGGCAGGACTTATTTTACCACCAGGTAGCAAAGCTTTATCTGCCATGTCAGGGAAAGAGGAACTGACTTCCCTTCATAGTGGAAGTGGGTACTTCCTGTGTCCTGACCAGCAAGGATGATGTGCAGTGGCCATTACTGTTTAAGAAGTATTAATAATTCTACTACTCTCCTTAGCTGCTTCTCTAAATTCATGCATTCATGAACATTGTACATATTTTATTGATTCACTCTTTTTTTTTTTTTTTTCATACTTCCGGGGTCTGGGGTGGAAAGAGGAGTTATACAGGCCAGAATAGGTCTGTATACAGGTCTTTCTTTTCTTGGACACTTCTTGATGTTTTTTGTCATGAGTATGCACCTCTTTGTTTCTCTGCTACTCATTGTTGCTTTGAATTCTTGGCTCTCTTTACTGTTTTGGTCCATTTCGTGATACTGGGAGAGGTATATTGTATGGTCTAAATTCATTCTGACATCTTTAATTATAAACTTTTATATATATTATTTTATCAATGATGTGAGCATTTACAATTTTACATCACTTTGCAATAGACAAAGCTCATGTTTTCTTGTGAACAGGTCTTATATTTTAAAAGTATGAATGAAGCAAATTTTTCTGTATTGTATCTACTTACCAGAACCAGTTCTCACATGTGATAAACCATGTTTATTCAAGATCATGCTTCTTATAGTGGGAAATAAAATCTATATTCTGAGGAGGTGGCAGATGTTTCTTTATTAGCCAGATATTAAACCCCTTAAAGGATCACTTTTCAGATTCTTTCTTTCAGGAAATGTGGCTTATAAGATCAGTGATTCTTTAGACATTAATATATTCAAGAGGGGCTGTGACAATTCATATAACTGATCTGCAAGCAGCAATGGCCCAGGAAGGCCTAACTGGACTTGTAAGGACTCAGCAGGAATGAAGATGTTTGGGAACAGCTGACTCCTTCTGCTGCATTCTCTGTGACGTGAATTCAAGGAGAAAATATTATTTTCCTGTGATGTGGATGCAGCCTGACCACTGTGAAGAATGCCCTGGCTGGAGTGGCTCAGTTGGCACTGAAAAGTCGCCGGTTTGATTCCCAGGTCAGGGCACATGCCCAGGTTGTGGGTTCAGTCCTGGTCAAAGCAACCAGTCAATGTTTCTCTCTAGCATTGATGTTTCTCTCTCTCTCTCTCTCTCTCTCTCTCTCTCTCTCTCTCTCTCTCTCTGTCTGTCTCAAATCAATAAAAGCATATTTTTAAAAAATCTGTTAAGGGAGATTCTTCAGCTGGCAAAATAAGAGGAGGTACTGCGCAGAATTGTAGGAAGAGCAGGAAACAGAAGGAGTAGCATCAATCAGGATGTCACATGGCTAAAAAATATCTTGGAATATTGCTAGATAAGACAGACAGGGAAAAGAGCCCCAATTAAAAGAAAGTAGAGGTTGTATGACCAGAAAGTGAGGCGTGGGCCTCGATTCAACACAGAATTAGCAGGAATTGAGATAAAGGGGATATGGAAAGGAAGAGCTTAGAACACATTGGACTGACACTGGGGGAAGTAGGTGTTGAGGAATATCCCGAGGAATGGAGTTGCTGTCACTGATGGTGTCTCCGTTTTAAAGATTGGGTGTTTGGGTGTTTCTCCAAGAAGGGAGATGGTGCTAAGTATAAGTTCCTCCAAACCTAGGGGAGCAAAATGTTACAATTAACCTTTGATAGGAGATTTTTCCCAGTCCTGTTAAAGCCCAGGCCAAGGACCACTGACAACTATAACAGGTTGCCTGGTGTTGGTTGAAGTTGGAATCATGTAGACTCTCATTCTCTTGTTTAATATTCTGGTGCAGCAACTTACCCCAGGTAAAATTTAAGTATCTGATATGGCTATGATGAGAAGCAACAATGTGTCAATTATGATGTGCACCATGCCCTGTAAAGATCATTTTGTATTGGTTATGACTGCATTTTATTTGGGGGAGAATCAAGTGCTGTAATCATGGGGAATTGGCTTGCATTTTGTGTGGAGTCTCACGCTCTGATATTTTGAGATGTCACATCAAACTTGCAGAGTGTTGGAGAAGTGAATCCAGGAGAAATCAGTACAATTACTCAACCTTGGAGGCAAACAGAAATGGATATATCTCCTAGTTCTGCAACTCACCAGGGTTTAGTTGTGAGGAATGTGTTTAATTTCTCTGAGTCTCAGATGCTTCTACTGTAGATGGGGATAAAATGTCCCCCTTTATAGAATTTCTATATGAGTTAATGGAAAATAAACTTTAATACCAAATGAAGCATAAAAACATTCAATAAATATATTACCTAATTTACCTGTGACAGTAAGGTAGGTAGAACTTTGTTTTCATATTTTAATTTATTTGGGATTCATAGTATCTAGATATGGAACATTTTAAATTGCTAGCCCAATATCAGTTGGAATCATGTATAAAATGTAAGTTAAGATTACTCTTTTAGATAACACTCTTCAAAGGCTTCTCATCACATTGAAACAGAATCCTAAACGTTTTTCGTGGTTTATAAGGCTTCCATATTCTGTCTTATCACTATAGTTTCATCTTTAACCACTTTCCATTTTATTAAGGAACAAAATCAGCCTACTCAATTTTCCTGGAAAATGTAATATTCCAGGAAACATTCCAGCCTCAGGACATTTGCACTTGCTATTTTTCTTCTACCTGAATGAGCTTCCTCAACATCTCTGACTGGCTGATTTCTTTTCATAAGATAACTCTCAGTTCAAGTATCAATTTATTGTAATGGAAATGCTGGTACAGCTTGTCCCTAAGCTTCTCTTGCTCATCCGCAGAAGCCTGGTATCTAACTAAATATTTAGTTAGAGCAGATCTCAGAACACTGGGCCAGTTTAGTCTGTTTGAGGCTTCTCTTTGTGGTGGGGACCTACCTGTACATGCTTGTGGCTCTCTTCAACTTCCTGCAATCTCACTTATTCTCTCCTGTCCTCTCCTTTGAGAGCTCAGGTTCTGGGACTGTCACAGTCCCTCCCCCTTGGACTTGGGAAGAGGCTACCTGTTCTGATATCACTTACCAAAGTGTTTTTCCGGAACCTCAGACTAGCCAAAAAGGGGCACCTTTCTCTCATGTCCCCTATCTCTATAGTTTATATCTCCCAGGACCCGTAGGGGAAGGGATAGCTGTGGTTTGGAAATGGTTTGGGGCACCTTAGCTAACAACTGTCTTAATAGCCACTTCTAATGCTTTTAGGGTCCAAACCAAAGAAGAGAGGAAAGGAAAAACAAAAAAGGGAGCAAGCAAGATGCTTAGGAAAAGATGCTCATGAAAGGAATTATTCAGGACAGATGTGAATTTCAGAAAATAATTTGATTTGAGCTCTCAGAGAAAAAAGAAATGGACAATATGAAGCAAGAGATGAGGAAAGAGAAGACAGCAGATCAAGAACAGAAAAGGGAGACTTCAGTTTACACTGGTTGGCCTCAAATCGCAATTGTTGCCACTTCAGAGTTACACGCCCTTCTCCAATATTATCAGTATTGATTAATTTTTGCTTTAACCTGTGGGCAATGCATGATGCTCAACAAAGAATGTTATTTTCAGTGATGATTTGTAGCCTTTTATGATAAACACTCTAAATCCTGTTTCCTTCTCTACCAAGCTGAGATCTATAGCTCAGAGTCTGTAACATTTTCCCGTTGCCCAAGACTAAGATGAGTATGGTCCTTTGTGGTCCCCCATTAATTCTTTCAGATCTAGTTGTTCAAAAAGTGGTCCAGGATCAAGGTTCCCTGATATCAAAGGCACCAACTAGAAATATTAAGAACTGGGACTTACAGAGAGTCAGCATTATGAGAAACGTGAAACAGTCATTTGAAAGTATGATAGTTTGGCCTTGGTTGGTTTGGCTCAGCAGTTAGAGCATCAGCCCGTGGACTGAAGAGTCTTGGGTTCGATTCCAGGTACATAGCTCGGTTGCGGTTTGTCGCCAGCCCTGGCTGGGGTTGTGTGGGAGGCAACCAGTCAATGTGTCTCTCTCACATCACTGTTTCTCTCTCTCTCTCCCTCCCTCCCTCCCACTCTATCTGAAGATAAATGGGAAAATTGGGTGAGGATAAAAAAAAAAAAGTATAATAGTTTGCTTATAGTGTCAGAATATAAGACAGTTTTTCAAGACTATTACTGATCTTTTTTTCTCTCACAATGGATTGGGAAATATTCCACATATAAAGTATTCTAGGTGTGCTCTCCCTCCCAGGAGCACGCCCACACCTTTCTTCCCCCCAGGCCCACATCTCCTAAACTACAGGACCCCACAAGACCTGCAACCAGGAGAGCAGTGGACAGCAACTAGTCCCAGGCTAACCCACTGAACCTGTCTCCAAGGCCCCCTTTTCTCTGACTTCTCAGTGAGCTGAAGCAGCCCAGCCTAGGCTCTCCTGTTGCTTCTTTTACCCTAAGCTCTTCCTTGTTTCACTGTCCCCAGCTTTAATAAATGTACTCTCAAAATAAAAATTTTTTTTAATCCTTACCTGAGGATATTTTTCCATTGATTTTCAGATAGAGTAGGAGGGTGGGAGGAAGGGGGGGGGAGAGAGAGAGAGAGAGAGAGAAACATCGATTGGTTGCCTCCCGGGATCAAACCCCAACTGAGGTACATGCCCTTGACTGGAATCAAACCTGAAACTCTTTGGTTTGTGGGCTGATGCTCCAACTGCTGAGCCACACCAGCCAGGGCAGCCATCCAAGTGGGTAAGAAAAATTCAGTTAGAATTTTTCATGAATTGCTAAGGTCTGAGTATGGACCAGTATTAAACTATAGAGCCCCTGGAAGCTACAGACATAGGGAGAGTTTGCACTCCCATGCAGCCTCTTTTCCATGGGTGTGGATGGTCATGTAGGACAATTCCTAATGGGCATGAGGAAACATTGGGGGTGATGGATATGTTCATTATCTTGATTTTGGTGATGGTGTTAGGCATGGATAACTACATCAAGCATATCAAATTATACACTTTAAATGTGTGTTTATTATATGCCAGTTAAACCTCAATGGAGCTGTTTTTTCTTTTCTTTTAAAAATGTTTTATATTTATTTATTTTTATTTTTCAGCTAGAGTTTACATTCAATATTATTTTGTATTAGTTTCAGGTCAATAAAGCTGTTTTTATTTATTTATTTTAATTTTTATTAAGAAATAAATGAATTTATGGTAATGATAATAACAACAACTCCCCACCCCGTCAGGCGAAGTACACAAGGTTCTGGATTTCTGCCAGGGGCTTCCACAGAGCAGAGGAAGGTTTTCGCTGTTCACTTACACAGCTGAGCTGGCCAGATGCCACGATGACCCAGGTGGGTGCCTGCAGGCACTTCTGGGGTGGGGGTCGGGGAGTCTTTGTGAACTGCGGCTCTGCTTGGTTAGGTCATAAATCAATAGAGTTTCTGAGTTAAAACTTTCCTGCACTGTAAGTTTTATTTATGAATAACACTAATTTGTTTTTGAGCTCAATATGGTGTGCTTGTAAACCTGGCAGAGTGCTTCATCTGGGAAATTCGTGCACAGGCTCTGTCGACATGACACAGTCCATGGGCGGGTTAGCCTTTGTGTGATCTCAGGATCCCAGCAAGCTTTCCCCTGATGGAGGATGCCAGTCAGAGGCCTGACTTCAGGTCTGGAGCCTGCTTTGGTGCTTCTCATGCCTGCTCTGGCCCAGATGGGGAAGACAGATCAAGCACAATACACCTTGGGCTCTGGCAGAGGGAGGGCCGACTGCACTGGAACTGCGTGGAGGCACTCGGGAGCCTGGAGAGCTGGGGGGAAGTGGGAGCTCTGTGCGGAATCACGCCCTCACAGGGCAGTAGCCATCTCACTCCAGCAAAGTTGTTTATAAAATGAATTACTCATTGAATTTAGTTTTTGTGTCTCTTTAATCTCATTTTGTAGGGTACATTTCCTCAATCTTTCCTTGTCTTTCAGGACCTTGAGATTTTCTTAAAATACATTTTATTGCCCTGACCAGTTTTGCTCAGGACTAGAGCATCAGCTCTTGGACCAGAGTCTCAGGTTTGATTCTGGTCAAGGGCACATACCTCTGTTTTGGTTCAATCCCCAGCCTTGGTTGGGGTCATGCGGGAGGCAACCAATCAATTTGTCTCTCTCACATTTATGTTTCTCTCTCTCTCTCTCTCTCTCTCTCTCTCTCTCTCTCTCTCTCTCTCCCCCTCTCTCTCTCCCTCCCTCCCTTCCTCCCACTCTATCTGAAAATCAATGGGAAAATATCCTCGGGTGAGGATTTAAAAATAAAAAAGTGTATATATATATATATATATATATATATATATATACACACATATACACACATACATACATACACACACACACACACACATATACATACACACATATATATGTTTTTATTGATTTTAGAGAGAGGAAGGGAATGGGAGAGAGAGAGAGAAACATTGATGTAAGAGAGAAACACTGATGGGTTGCCTCCTGTACGCATCCCAACCAGGGATCAAATCCGAAACCTGGGTATGTGTCCAGAATCAAACCCATGACCTTTCAATGCACAGGATGATGTTCAACCAACTGAGCCACACCAGCCAGGGTAGGACCTTGAGATTTTTTAAGTTGTCAGGCTAATTATTTTTATTCCCACCCGAAGATATGTTCTTCTGGATTTTAGAGGGAAGAAGGGAGAGAGAGAGAAACATCGATGTGAGACCACGACCTTTTGGTGTACGGGATGACGCTCCCACCCACCAAGCTACCTAGCCAGGGCAGGGGTGGGGTTGGCATGTAATATTAATATCCTCACTTCAGTGCTTACAATAACTTCATTCTGCTTGTCTCACATCATCCCAAGAGAAAGTGACAATATCTATGTAAAAATATCCATTTTTTGATGTTTGTTTTTCTTTTGTTTTATTTTTTTACAAAAAATACACTTTTTTTTTAACTTATCTTTATTGTTGAATGTATTACAAATGTTCCTCATTTTTCCCCCATTGCCCTCCTCCTACCCATTCCCGCCCACCTTCTGCCTTTCCCCACACTGTTGTCTGTGTCCATTGGTTATGCATATATACATATAAGTTCTTTGGTTTATTTCTTCCCACCCTCCAACCCCCCTTCCCTTTGAGGTTTGTCAGTCTAACAACCAATTTGTACTTCTTAATCCCTTCATCTTTTTCACCCAGCCCCCCAGCCCCCACCCATCTGGTATCCAACAAAATTCTCTGTATCTATGAGAATGTTTCTGTTCTGCTTGTTCATTTTGTTTATAGATTCAATTGTTCATAGATATGTATTTATTGCCATTTTTGTTTGTTCATATTTTTTTATCTTTTTCTTCAAGAAGACCCTTCAACATTTCATATAATAATGGTTTGGTGGTGATGAACTCCTTTAGCTTTTCCTTGTCTGGGAAACTCTTTATATGGCCATCGATTCTAAACGACAGCTTTGCAGGATAGAGTAATCTTGGTTGTAGGTTCTTGCTTTTCATCACTCTGAATATTTCTTGCCACTCCCTTCTGGCCTGCAAAGTTTCTTTTGAGAAATCAGCTGACAGTCTTATGGGAACTCCCTTGTAGGTAACTAAGTGCTTTTCTCTTGCTGCTTTTAAGATTCTCTCTTTGACTTAAACCTTTTGCACTTTGATGATGATGTGTCTTGGTGTGGGCCTCTTAGGGTTCATCTTGTTTGGCACTCTCTGTGCTTCCTGGACTGGTCTGTCTGGTTCCTTCACCAAGTTAGGGAAGTTTTCTGCCATTATTGTTTCAAATAGGTTTTCGATTTCTTGTTCTCTCTCTTCTCCTTCTGGCACCCCCAAGATGCGAATGTTGGCACGCTTGAAGTTGTCCCAGAGGCTCCTTACACTATCCTCATTTTTTTGGATTCTTTTTTCTTTTTGCTGTTTTGATTGGGTGTTTTTTGCTTCCTTATATTCCAAATCGATGGTTTGCCTCTTGGCTTTACCTACTCTACTATTGAATCTGTGTAAACTATTCTTTATTTCAGTCAGTGCCTTCTTCATTTCTAACTGTGCATCCTTCATTTCTGACTGGTCCTTTTTTATGCTCTTGAGGCCCTCACTAAGTTCACTGAGGTTCTCACTAAGTCCATTGAGCATTCTTATAAGCAGTGTTTTGAACTCAGCATCTGTTAGGTTGCTTAACTCCATTTCACTTAGTTCTTTTCCTGGAGTTTTGTTCTGTTCTTTCATTTGGTACCTGTTTCTTTGTCTCCTCATTTTGGCTGCCTCCCTGTGTTTGTTTCTATGTATTACTTAGCGAGAGGTATGGGGCTAGCTGAGACCAGATGCTACTTGTTTGAAAGAATTTAGGAAAAGCTGAAGCAGGATCCAAGACAGGCCAATCCTATGGTAAAGCAACTGGCAACAGCTTGGGTGGGCCTGAAAGCTGGGTGGGGCGGGGCCTCAGGGAATCACCAGGGCGGGGCCAACAGTGTGAGCCAGGTTGCTGGAGTCCCAGATATGGCGGCGTCTGCCGGCCCAGGGAAGGGCTCACCAAAGGAACAAAAGCCTCTGACAGCACGTCTGTCCAGGAGAAAGCTGCCTCTCCAGCCCTCGCTCCAATGCCAAACAGCTCAGTTCTTCCCCATATGACTCTGGTGCCTTTCAAGCTGCCTCCCCCACGCTGGAGCCTGGAGGGAGCGAGTCCGAGTAAGTCCGTGGGCGGGCCCTTTAAGAGGAGCTGCCTGGAGCTCCAGCCGCCTCAGCCTACCTCAGCCTCAGCTCCCACTGGTTTTTCCAGCCAGAAGTGATGGGGACTTCTCTTCCTGGCACTGGAACCCTGAGCTGGGCGCCTGGTGTGGGACGGGGACCCCTCAGTCCTCAGAGAGGACCTTCCCAGCCGAGGTGTCCTTCCTAATTTTTATCCACCACACGCGGGTGTGGGACCAGCCTGTCGCGCCTCCGCCCCTCCTACCAGCCTTGATGTGGCCTCTTTAATCTCGTAGTTGTAGGACTTCCATTCAGCTTGATTTCAGGCGGTTTTGAATGATGGTAGTTCTATGGTTTAGTTGTAACTTTGATGTGGTTGTGGGAGGACGCGATACCGCGTTTACCTACACCGCCATCTTGACCGGAAGTCAGAAATTTGTAAAATACACTTCTTACTGAGGAATTTATATTCTAGTTTTTGGCTGATAATACACAAAGACAGATTTCGAGCATGTGGTATGAGTGAGAAAGCAAGCAAGGACTGTGACAGAAACAACGAAGCGGCAGCCACTGCAGAGAAGCTGCACAGGAGCGAGGCCCAGGATGCAGGTGCTCCAGTCCCCAGGGCCCGCTCCTCACGGGCGAGGTCCCAGGGCGAAGTCCCAGGGCTCACTCATTGCCATCGTGGAGTGTCCCTGCTTGGCATTTGGATGCCTGGCCTGAAGCCCTGGTAAGAAAAAAGATAACAGTAAGTGCAGTGGGGAAAAAATCACAACACCCATTGTGCCCGGAAATCTGTGCCAATTTTGAGAAATCTTTCCTGCTCTGTCACGAACACTTCCTCTTCTCAGAGTCTGTTGCCTCTTCAGTTTCATTTCCTAAGAGAACCTCCTCTCATCCAAGAATGCTCGTCCTTCCTGGCCCCCGCAGCCCCCTGGTGCTAGAGGGGCGGGCTTCCCTTTTGGCAGGCCTGAGACTCCCTCCTTGGGCTGCTTGCTTGATGGAGGTTCCAGCACTGACATGCATCCTTCGTTCATCCTCCCACTTCTGAGATTTTGACTCAGTATGTGAGGGGAGAGCTCAGGAATCTCATCTGAATAAGCATCTCAAGTGGTCTTGGTGCATCTGGTCCACAGACCGCACTTGGAGAAACTCTGTATCAATGCTTCTTTCAATACAGGGGACTCGATCTCCTGAACATCATTTTGACTCCCAAATGCTGGAACCCTCTGCATGTCCTGCCTTGGATTAGTGGGGATGTACTATTGTGATAGAAGAAAGATGGGATTAAAGGTCTGCAGTTGATGGGGAATAGGAATTATAAACCATGGATGTTTTGAGTCAGTGACCCCATGCACTGATACACTTTCTGTCTTCAGTGTCCTGAATCACACTCAATGTAACAGTATTCCCTATGTTTGGAAATGACAGCATTAAGATAACATATTCTAATTGCTTTCAATATTTCGAAATATGCTGAGGCTTGCATTATGGCATGGAATATTGTCATTTGGCAAATGTTCCATGTGTAATTAAAAGGAACATAACAACAGAATCTCCTGTACATCGGTTAGGTAAAATATGTTGTTATTCAGACATTCTATATCCCTTTTGATATTTTGTCTGCTTGTTCTATCATCTATTCAGATGTGTGTTAAATATCCAAGTTACAATTATGAATTTGTCTCTCTTTGATATTAATTATGTCAAACAATATAATTTGAAGCAGTTGTATCCGTTCTTTTTTGCTACTTAGTATTTCGGCCCAAAATTCAGTGGTTTAAAACAATCATTTATATAGCTAGACATTCTATAAATTGGCTGGGTTATTCTTCCACTGTGGGCCTACCTGGCTAATCTCTGCTGGGCTTACTCATGTATTTGGGAGTCAGCTCATGGGTTGGCTAAAGGCTGGATAATTTAGAATAGCCTTTCCCACATATTTGATCTTTCTTTTTTTTTATCCTCACCCGAGGACATTTTTGCATTTATCTTCAGATAGAGCAGGAGGGAGAGAGGGAAGAAGGGAGAGAGAGAGAAACATCGATGTGAGACACATCGAGTGGTTGCCACCCACATGACCCCAACCGGGGCCGGGGACAAACTGCAACTGAGGTACGTGCCCTTAGCGGGAACCGAACCCAGGACTCTCTGGTCCGCAGGCTGACGCTCCAACCACTGAGCCAAACCGGTCAGGGCCACATATTTGATCTTTAGCAAGCTGTTGGTCTGAGGGCCAGAATACTAGGCCACGTGTCTTTGTACTGCACACAGTGCTGAAGCAGAAATGCCTGAGTGTGGGGACAGGGCGGGTGTGGAGGACAGCGGGGACCCTGTGCCAGGCCTGGTACGGGTAAAGGGGGCCAGGGCAGGGTACAAAAAGAGAACCATAGCAAATGTTGTAAGGAGCCAGTTATAATTTTTGCAACACTCATTTTCTTACTACTTCCCCCTTTCCTTTCTTTGGCTGGATTAGTCAAGATGTCATTAATCACATTTTAGGGGGTTATTGTAAAACTCTGCTATTTATCTCTAGTTCTTATTATCTTCTTCGGAGATCTCATTTTGTCTCAGTGTCCCCGAGAGAAGTATAATATTTGCTTCTAGATTTAACCTAGAGAGTCAGCTGTCCCCAAATGTTTCTGTTTCTACTGAGTTCTTAGGATGGCCACTGCTGCTTAGAGACAGAATCTATGATTTGTCACTGATTCCTCTAAACCATCACAAGGCCTAAAGAATCACAAGCCAGCCCTGGGCAGTGTTGCTCAGTGGTTAGATCGTCGACCCCACACCAAATGGTCACAGGTTCGATTCCCAGTCAAAGGCATGTTCCTGGGCTGTAGGTTTGATCCCTGCATAGGGTGCGTGTGAGAGGCAACCAATTGATGTGTCTCTCTCATATCAATGTTTCTTTCTCTCTCTCCCTCCCTTCCATTATCTAAAATTCAATAGAAAAAAGCCCTGGCCGGTTTGGCTCAGCAGTTAGAGCGTCGGCCCGCAGACCAGAGAGTCCCGGGTTCGGTTCCCACTAAGGGCACGTACTTCGGTTGCAGTTTGTCCCCGGGCCCCAGTTGGGGTTGTGTGGGTGGCAACCACTCGATGTGTCTCTTTCACATCGATGTTTCTCTCTCTCTCTCTTCCTCTCTCTCTCCCTCCAGCTCTGTCTGAAGATAAATGCAAAAATGTCCTTGGATGAGGATAAAAAAAGAAAAAAGAAAAATATCCTTGGGTGAGGATTAACAACAACAACAATAAAAAAGGTGAAATAAAGACTTTTTTTCATATACACAAAATCTGAATAAATTCGTCAGCCGCAGACCTGCAGCATTAGAAATGTTAAAAGTAATTCTTTTGAGCAGACAGAAAATCATGCAAGATGGAAATCTAGATTTGCACAAAGGAATAAAAATCATCAGAAACTGTACTGCATAGGTAGGTTTAAAGAATTTTTTCCCCATAGTATTTATATCTCTTTGAAAGATAAGTTTGGCTGCTTAAAGCAAAAATAATATCAACATATTATGGGATTTATAACATATATAGAAGTAAAATATATCTCAACAATAGCACAAAGGCTTGGAAAGAAAAATGGAAGTACACGGTTGTAAAATTCTTATACAATACTTGAAATGATATATCACTTGAAGGTAGACTGTGGTAAGTTTAAAGACATATACTGTGGCCCTGGCCGGTGTGGCTCTGTTGGTTGGGCATTATACCGTGCACGGAAAGGTTACCAGTTCTATTCCTGGTCAGAGCTCATGCCTGGGTATGGGTTCGATCCCCGGTGAGGGGCATGCAGGATGCAGCCAATCGATGTTTTGATCTCACATTGATGTTTCTCTCTCTGTCTCCCCCACCCTTCCTCTCTCTCTAAAAAGTCAATAAAAACAACATTTAAAAAAGATATATACTGTGAACCCTAGGGCTACAACTAAAATAACAAACCAAAAAGTTATAACTAATAAGCCAATAATGAAGATAAAATGTAATTGTTTAAAAATGCACAATTAAGTCAAAAGATGCAGAAAAATACAAAAAAAAAAAAAAAAAGGAACAAAGAAGAAATGGAAAAAGAAAAAATAGTAGGACAGAAGAAAACCCAAATATAGCAATAATCACATGAAAAGTAAATGATCTAGAAAAGGGATGAAAGACACAGGGAATCCTTCTATACTACTCAGTGCTACCTTTGCAACTTCTTGTGAATCTCTAAGTATTTCAAAATAAAGGGTTAAAAAGATCAAATAGTTTAAACACAAGTAAAAGGGAGAGATTGCCAGATTGGATTAAAAAGCAACAGAGTGAAAATAAAAATACAGCATACCTATTGTCTTCTTGTACTGAATATTGCTCCAGAGAAGTCAACAGCCAGAACAGTCATTCACACTTGCAAATAATTGAAGTTTTCTGCTTGGATTGTTAAGAATTATTTCAATCTGAGGATTTATTTTAGAAATGTTTTCCATATTATATTTTAGAATAGTTTACTGTTCCATTTATTGAGTTCTCTACTTCATATCCATTCTGAGTGGATCACTGTACTCTAGATGTATCTTCTTTAGAATTACCTTAATATTTGTGTTATTTCTCTCCATTTATGTGATTATCTCAAGGCTTCCTGTAAGCCAGGGATTGTGTTTTCAGTTTCTTGTTGCTTCACAATCTGTTTCCTTAGCATTAATCCCCCTTCACCTCTTCTGGCTGCTTTGTCATTTTGTCTTTCAACTCTTGTTTGACGGGATTTCGGACTTCTCAAGTTCTTCTGTAGCGTGAGACACTGCAGGGACTTTACTTTTGTCCCTTGAGGTATATTTCCTGTCAGGATAGGTTCTTCATCTGACGCATGTCACGTTTCTTTTTTACATTTTTTCCCGATAGTCTTTCTGCCTACTTCTCATGCCATTAATCTTTCTAATGATTAGTAAAAGCAGCTCAGTATAGTTTTTCCATGTATGTTAAGAAAGTATGAAGACTCTCTTCGACAACTTTCTTTATGAAGTGGGATTTGATGTCTTCCTCTCCAGTGTATAGCTGGAAGCTTCGGTGGTATCTTTTTTTTCTTTCTTTAAAAAAAATTTTGTTTTTCTTCATTGATTTTTGGAGAGAGAAGAAGGGAGAGGGAGAGGGAGATAGAAACATCGATGAGAGAGAACATCGATTGGCTGCCTCCTGCACGCCCCCCACTGGGGATCTGGACCACAACCTGGGCATGTGCCCTGACCCGGAATTAAACTGGTGACCTCTTGGTGCATGTGTCGATACTCAGCCACTGAGCCACACCGGCCAGAAATAACCATTGCTAGCTTCAAGTTCATACTTCTTACAGTGATATAGTGGGGTCTTTAATAGAGAATTAACTCTGAAATTTTTAGTTTAAGTCTCTTAGGAAAGAAGGATGTTTTTACTTCAAACATTGTGAGAATTTCTGAGAGACCTATGGCACACAAGGAATTTGCCCTTTAAGAGATTAGCTGAAATCCTGAAGACTCAGCAGAACAAAGATACTGGATTTACGTTGTCATTTCATTGGTTATTAAATTAAATGAAAAATAAAGTGTAACCTTGAATTCAGTACATTCATCCTCTTATGGACACTTTCATTTTAAAATTAATAATAAAAAAAGAAAAACCACAGCCCTGGCCTGCGTGGCTGTTGGTTGGGTGTCCTCCTGTGCACCGGAGGGTTGCTGGTTCAATTCCCAGTCAGGGCACATGCCCAGGTTGTGGGCTCAACCCCACCTCCGTGGAGAATGTGCAGGAGGCAGCCGATAGATGTTTCTTTCTCTCTTTTTCTTCCCCCTCCCTTCCTCTCTCTCTGAAAAATTAATTTAAAAACCACAATATGTCTCCCTGAGCAACTGTGGCAATCTTACCTTCGAGTAGTAACTTAAGATTCTCCTTAGGAACAATATTAAAGCAGAGCTTAAGAGCTGAGATTTCAAAAGCACACATAAAACTTTAAAAAATAGTGATAAAAAAAAGACTAACACCATTAAAAGGAAAATAATCAAGTAATGTAATGTGGCCTTGGCTGGTTTGGCTCAGTAGTTAGAGCACCAGCCCGCGGACCAGACAGACCCAGGTTCGGTTCCCACTAAGGGCATGTACCTCGGTTGCAGTTTGTCCCCGCCCCGGTTGGGGTCGTGTGGGTGGCAACCAGTCGATGTGTCTCTCTCGCATTGATGTTTCTCTCTCTCTCTTCCTCCCTCTCTCCTTCTTGCTCTGAGGATAAATGCAAAAATGTCCTCAGGTGAGGATTTAAAAAAAAAAAATGTATGTGGTCTTTCAAAAAAGTATAAATTGTACCTTCTGATCATACATTTTGAAACATGCCACAGTCATTCCTGGCCAATAAAAGCCCAGACACACTACCACCTGCATCCTTCATACTCTCCCAGCATGTCATACTCAAGCATTTCTGCACCAGGGCTGTGTTAAAAAGAATGAAAATATCTGAGTCTGCCTGGCACATACAGCTCAAAGATCTTATGACTTCTTCCCTCACTGAGCACTTCTCTGACCACTCTAAAGAACCAACCCCCTTTCTTTTTTTCTTTCTTTTTTTTTCATCAGATAGAGTGGGAGGGAGGAGGAGAGAGAGACAGAGAGAAACATCGAGGTGATATAGAACCACATTGACTGGTTACCTCCCTCAGGACCCAACCAGGGTCGGGGACCAACCAAGGTACCGAGGTAAGTGCCCTTGACTGGGAATCGAACCCGCGACCCCCTTTCTATCTACCACCTACCTACCTACCTACACACACACACACACACACACACACACACACACACACAATCTCTGTATCTCAGGTCCCTCCAGTTACTACTCTGGTGTCCCTTATTACTATCTGAAATTTCTTGTACTTGTATTGGTTTACTCTCTGTGATTTACCTTTGCCCAAAAGAACAAATCTTATCTGTCTGATTTGCTAACCTATCCCCAATCCCCAGCACCAGGAAGAGTATATGGCTCACAGTGAGTGTTCTTTAAATATTTGATCATCTTTAAACATGTTTAGATCAAATACGTTCACAGTTAACCAGAGATGCGGGCTACTTAATTGTTTCTTAGATTAGGATCTTCCTATCAGTTAGAAACCTTCAGAATATACAGATGTTTCCTTGCCCTGGAAGCCAAACAGAGCAGCAGATTGTGGAAAACAGCTGGCTCAGCTGCCCTTGGACTGATCCCAAACACGATGTTTCTTTCCAGGCCTGAAAATCGACGGACACTGTCCAAAATGATGTGATTGCCCATGATCTCTGATGCGTTTTCAATCTGTACTAGCAGATCAGGTTCCTCATTGAGCTGAGAACTTCTTCTCCTCCTCATTGCTGTTTGAAGATTCTTTTTATATGTGTCTACATCAACTGCTTTGCTGCAAAGCACAGCAATATCCTTGTAGGAATAACCATCCCTCAAGAAAGTCTGGCATTTCTCTGCTATATAAACCACCATCTTCTCCAAGTTTGAGTACTCCTTAATCTCCAATTTGCCTGGAACACTATGAGCCCTTTCAACTTCATTGAGTATACTCAGGGACTCAGGGGGGATGTTAGGTGGTGGATTTTCTCTGACCTCGTGCATTATTTCTTGTAGGTAGTTGGCTATTGGATCTGCATTGCGGACCACTTTGATGAGCACTTCTTTTAGCCGCTGGTCTGAGAGAGGGGGGAGACCACTGCAGTCCATGTGACTGGTCTGAAAGTAGTCTATGAAGATCCAGAGCATGCCAGGGTGATCTCTTCCTCTCCGAGTGATGCTTTTTGCCTTCTCATACCAGTCCCCATTTTCAGTGCGGAAATTCTGAGCTTCATCAATGATTATGTGTTGAATATTTTCAAAGTTTGCGTTGGCTCGCACGAAGGCTCTTCGGGTCACTGCCTGGCAGATGTGTTTGTGGCTGAAAATGTAAAAAACACTGTCAAGTTTCCCCAAACAAATAATGGAAGTAAATTTTACTCTAAACTCATCTGGACATAGTAAATACAATATGAACCTTAGCATGTAAACTTAAAGCCACACCAGTCAAACTTACTTAAGAAAAGAAAGTGAATATAGTCAGGCCACATACCTCACGAATTTTTGCAGGGGCTGGTTCTCACAGATGTAAAGAATTTCACCTGGTTGACAGTGAAACACATTCCTGATCTTTTCCATGATCCTAAGAGCCAGGACGGTCTTCCCTGATCCAGGTAAGCCATGTACAAAGAGCTCTCTGGTGCTACGAAAGTTCTTTGAAAGCAACTCATACTGTTTATCTGTAAGTAGGTTCAAAACCTCAGAGCCCAGCTCTTCACTTAAGAAAGATCTGAACCCACGCAAAACTATCACAAGGGACTGCAACAGAGCTTCCATGTCCTGCTTGGTCGTCAGTTTATAAGACTCAGGGTATTTTTGCAAATTTGAACCATGAAGGGGGTCTGGTGCATTACCAGGTTTCAGCAGGAAGGCAAAGGGAATGATGCACAATTTTCCAGTGTAGCCACCTGTGTTCACCAGCTTCTGCTTTAAGGTGCGGGCGACCGTCATAGAATAGTCCTTCCAGTGCTCATCCTTTTTACTGAGGATGGTGTAGAGGGCTGGGATTTTGTTCTGGGAAAGTAGAAGAGCATCACAGATGACTCCTTGCTTCTCTTGCAGACCCACATCCACAGCCCAGCTTCGAGAAAAAATCAATATTCCTTGAGGGACAGTGTGCTTTACACGAAACATTACGTTTCTGAGCCCTATATGTTGCGTGCACAGTTCCGTGTAGAGGCTTTGTGGTCTATACTCCAAGCTGTCTGATACTAAACAGGGAAAGAATTGCAATAAATTAGAGAATTCACCGACAAGCTAGTAATCATCATTATATGTAACAGATTCAATCCACGTTTGGGTCTACTATGTGTCGGTACTAGGTTATGCATTAGTAACAAGACAAAACTGTTTCAGTCCAATGGAGCTGACAAACAACAGGTATAAACAGAGACAAACCATAATTATGACACAAAGTGGTAAATTAATAGGAAAGATGTGCACAAAGCATTATGTGAACACCAAGGAGAGGTGCAGCTTCGAAGAGAATATGTAAGTCTTCGTGAAGAAGGAGACACCTGAGACGCTTCTTACAGGGTGACAGTTAACCAGTTGAAGGAAGGAAGAATAGATAGGCAAAAGGAGTACACGAGTAAAGCATGGAAGCAAGAAACAGCAAGGTCCATTCAGGCAACTCCAAGCAGGTTGTGTTGCTGATGTCTAAAGTGAGAAGCAAAACAGTGGAGATGGGGAGGTAGGCATGACAGTGGCATCTTCAACATTTGGCAGTGCTGACCATAGTTAACAACACTGTGTCATTATGTTCTTGAAAGATGCTAAGAGAGATCTTAGATATTCTCAACACACACACAAATGGTAATTATGTGAGGTGATGGATATATTAATTAATTTTGTTGTGGTAATCATTTCACAGTATATACGTATATGAAATCATCATGTTACACACCGTATACATGGTGTTGTTAGTTATAACCCCATAAAGCTGGAGGGAAATACCTGGCAAATGTCATATACTTACTACATGATTCCACCTACATGGTATTCTGTGAAAGGCAAAACTATAGGGATGGAGAACAGATCCATGGCTGCTGGAGGTTAGGGGTTGGAGGAGATTTTGACTACAAAGGGGCAGCATGAAGGAGCCTTTTTTTGATGATGGAATTGTTCTGTATCTTGACTGTGGTGGGCACACAAATCTATACATGTTTAAAAACCCTTAGTCTGTTTACAAAAAAAAAAAAAGTTTATTTTACATTTGTAATTTTAAAAAATTAATTATTTAGCCCTGGCCAGCGTGGCTCAGTTGTTTGAGCATTGGCCCATGCACCGAAGGGTCGCTGGTTCGATTCCTGGTCAGGGCACACACCCAAGTTGTGGGTTCTATCCCCGGTCAGGGTGTGAGACAGAAGGCAACCAATCCATGTTTCTCTCTCTCTTTCTCCCTCTCCTTTCTTCTGTCTCTAAAATAAATAGAAAAAATTTAATTCTTTAAAGTGCTTTTTTAAAAAAAAGTTTGGCTTTTCCTGTATGTGTGTAAAAGGTTCACCTTTTAGGGTCACAAGCCCAAATTTGGAATCTAACCAAAACTATGAACCCACTCCTCAGAAAAAAAAATACACACAATTTGAATTTTCTTTTTTTTAATCCTCACCCGAGGATATTTTTCTATTTATCTTCAGATAGAGTGGGAGGGAGGGAGAGAGAGAGAGAGAAACATCTATGTGAGAGAGATCGATTGGTTGCCTCCCGCACGACCCGACCAGGGCCGTGGACCGAGCCACAACCCAGGTACATGCCCTTGACCAGAATTGAATCCGCCACTCATTGGTCCACAAGCCAACGCTCTCACCGCTGAGCCAAACCGGCCAGGGCAAAATATGAATTTTTAATTCTAAGTAGAGGGAAGAGACAACAATGAATCCAGATTTCTCTGCTTGGCTGGATAGAGGATGGGCTCTCCAACTGATAGAGATAATGTAAAAAGAATAATTAATACAGAAAAATATGCAGAGTATAAAGAAGAAATAGCCCTGGCCTGTTTGGCTTAGTGGTTAGAGCGTCGGCCTGTGGACCAAAGAGTCCCGGGTTCGGTTCCAGTCAAGGGCATGTGCTTGGGTTGCAGGTTTGATCCCCAGCCCTGCTCTGGGCACGTGCAGGTGGCAGCCAATCGATGTGTCTCTCTCACATCAATGTTTCTCTCTCTCTCCTCCTCCTCCTTCCCTTCCACTCTCTTTAAAAATCAATGGAAAAATTATCCTCAGGTGAGGATCAAGAAAGAAAGAAAGAAAATAATTTCATTTTATTCTTTTTTTTTTATTTTGTGGAACAAAATGATACTAAGCTTCTTCTAGAAGAAATATGCGATGATAACATCATTTGGGGAAAGTGAATTCTGTTATGTTTTGAATTACAATTTGGCAATGTTCACATAAGCTTACCAGTTTAAAGCAGGGACAGATAGTAGGGGCGTTTACAAAACTCTAGTTTTTGACCTGTGTATTGGTTACACAGGTTTCACTGTATAATTATTTATTAAGTTATATCACTATTCTATGTATTTTCTGTATATATAGTATATTTCACAATAAAACAGCTAGAACTTAATAACATCCATGTTGAGGAATACTATGATATTATATAATTAGTGAAAGAATCAGGTAAATCTATGAGTTAACTTGTAAAAAGATGTACATACACATTACTCAGATTTAGCCCTGTACTTTCATATAGCTGTAGTGCATTCATTTTCACTGCTGAATAACATTCCATTGTGTGAATATACTAAGATCTATTTATGCACTATTGTGATAATAGATAATTTGGTTGTTTCCTATTTGGGGCTATTACAAATAGTGAACTTATGAGCACTAAGAGATATTGGCATATCTCCAATTATATATATTTCCTGATGCATGCGCACACATTTTTCTTTAGCAACTAGAAAGAATTGCTGAATGGTAGAGTACGCAAAAAACCAATTATACAAGACAATGTCAAATTTGTTTTCCAAAGGGATTCGCCCAATTTAAATTCCCAGCAGCAATGAAAAAAAAAGAAATCCTGATTACCCACAACTTCTCCAACACCTGCTATGGGTTGAATATCCCTTCATAACTTTATTGGACATATGTGTTTTCTTTCCTGAGAAATTCATCTTTATAATTATTTCCCATTTTTCTATTGGGTTGTTTGTTCTTTTGAAAAATTATATAAGTTCTTTATATATTCTTGATACTAATCCTTTGTTGGCTACATACATTGTAAATAACTTTCAAGATTGTAGTTAAATCGTTTCACTCTTTTGATGATCATAAATTCTTAAATTTAATATAGTAAAATTAGTCATTCTTTTTGTTTAATTGTTTTGTATGTCTGGTTTAGGACATTCTTTCCTACCTGAACAACACAAAATTATTCAAGTACGCCTTCTGATAAAAGTTTGAAAGAGTCCGGCCGGTGTGGCTCAGGGGTTGAGCGTCGACCCATGCACCAAGAGGTCGCCAGTTCGATTCCTGGTCAGGACACATGCCCAGGTTGTGGGCCCAATCCCCAGTGGGGGGCATGCAGGAGGCAGCCAATCAATGTTCTCTCTCATCGATGTTTCTATCTCTCTCCCTCTCACGTCCTCTCTCACTAAAATCAATAAAGGAAAAAAATAAAATAAAAGTTTGAATGGTTTGTTTCTGACATTTAGGCCCTAAAACCTTCTGGAATTGATTTTTTTCTATAGCATAAAACAAGAGTCCAATTCTATTTTTTCAGTATGGATGCACAACCAACCTGTTCCGAAGCAACCACCAGTAATGAATTACCTGGAAAGTAACGTCTTTGCTGTTCTTGCAGACCTTCTGAATTCTTATGAGTGCACACACTCCTGCTGCGGGGTGTGCTGGATGACAAACTTAGCTCAAGGACCATCTCAGGAAACCTAGTAAGATCTTAGGAAACAAGGATAAAGCGTTCAATATGCAAAAAGGTTGACCCCCAACTTATAGCTGAGCTGTGTTGCAAAGTCTTTCACTTAGTCTTAGAATTCAAAGTCTTGGCCCACAGATATTTGATTTACATCCCAAGTCGGCTCTGAAAAGCCTACTGATATCCTTGGGGGGGGGGGTTGGACTGGTGTGGAGCAAGTGTTTAGTTTTTAATTTTTTTATATTGAAACAAACTGTTTTTATATTTGTAGAATGTTTATATTGAAAAATAAGCTTAGTGCCAACAAATTGGACAATCTAGGGGAAACGGACAAATTTCTAGAAACACACAGTCTCCCAAAACTGAACCAGGAAGAGATAGAAAACTTGAACAAACCAATAACAACTAAGGAAATTGAAGATGTAATCAAGAAACTTTGAGCAAACAAAAACCCAGGCCCAGACAGCTTCATGGGGGAGTTTTACTGAACATTCAAAGAAGATCTAACACCCATTCTCCTCAAACTATTCCAAAAAATCCAAGAAGACGGAAGATTTCCAAATTCATTTTATGAGGCCAACATAATTCTAATTCCAAAACCAGATAAAGACACTACAAAGAAAGAAAACTACAGGCCAATATCCCTGAGGAACACAGATGCCAAAATCCTTAACAAAATATTAGCAAATTGGATCCAGCAATACATCAAAAAAATTATTCATCGTGACCAAGTGGGATTCATCCCAGGGATGCAAGGATGGTTCAATATTCGCAAATCAATAAATGTGATAAACCACATAAACAAAATGAAAGATAAAAACCATATGATCATATCAATAGATGCTGAAAAAGCATTCAACAAAATCCAGCACCCATTTCTGACAAAAACGCTCAGCAATGTGGGAATTGAAGGATCATATCTCAGCATATTAAAGGCCATATATGAAAAACCTGCAGCCAACATCATACTCAATGGGCAAAAACTACAAGCATTTCCCTTAAGAACAGGAACAAGACAGAAGTGCCCACTTTCACCACTTGTATTTAACAAAGTACTGGAAGTCTTAGCCACAGCAACTAGATATGAAGAAAACATAAAAGGAATCCAAATTGGAAAGGAGGAAGTGAAACTGTCATTATTTGCAGATGACATCATACTGTATATAGAAAATCCTAAAGACTCCATCAAAAATCTACTAGATTTAATAAATGAATTTGGCAAAGTAGCAGGATACAAAATTAACGTCAAGAAATCGACAGCATTCTTATACACCAACAATGAACTCACAGAAAGAGAAACTAAAAAAGCAATCCCATTTACCATTGCGGCAAAAAAATTAAGATTAGGAATAAATTTAACCAAAGAAGTAAAGGACCTATTTGCAGAAAACTACAGGTCATTGAAAAAAGAAATAGAGGAAGATATAAAAAAGTGGAAGCATTTACTTTGTTCATGGATTGAAAGAATTAGCATCATTAAAATGTCCATACTACCCAAAACAATCTATAGATTCAATGCAATCCCCATCGAAATACCAATAACATATTTCACAGAACTAGAACAATACTTCAAAAATTTATATGAAACCAAAAAAGACCCCAAATAGCCACTGCAATCTTGAAAAAGAAGAACAAAGTAGGAGGGATCACAATACCAGATATCAGGTTATACTACAAAGACATAGTAATCAAAACAGCCTGGTACTGGCACAAGAACAAGCATATAGATCAATGGAACAGAACAGAGAAACCAGAAATTGACCCAAGTCATTATGCTCAATCAATATTTGACAAAGGTGGCAAGAGCATACAGTGAAGTAAAGACAGCCTCTTTAATAAATAGTGTTGGGAAAATTGGACAGCTAGATGCAAAAAAAAAAAAATGAGGCTAGACCCACAAACTTACACCATACACAGGAATAAACTCAAAATGGATAAAAGACTTAATGTGACTCATGAATCCATAAAAATCCTATAAGAAAATGTAGGCAACAAAATTTCAGACATCAGCCTGGCCAGTGTGGTTCAGTGGTTGAGCGTTGACCCATGTACCAAGAGATCGCCAGTTCGATTCCCAGTCAGGGCACATGCCCAGGTTGTGGGCCCGATCCCCAGTGGGGGGCATGCAGGAGGTGACCAATCGATGGTCTCTCTCATCGATGTTTCTATCTCTCTCCCTCTCCCTTACTCTCTCTCTAAATTCAATAAAGAAAAAAAATTTTTTTTTTAATTTCAGACATCACACTCAGCAGAATTTTCCCTGATACAATGCCTTAGGCAAGAGAAACAAAGGAAAAAATGAACACATGGGACTACACCAAACTAAAAATCTTCTGCACAGCAAAAGAAACAAGCATCAAAATGGAAAGGGAACCCACTATATGGGAGAGCATAATGATACATCAGATGAGGGGCTAATTTCCAAAATATATAGAGTACTCATACAACTCAACAAAAGGAAGACAAAGAACCCAATTAAAAAATGGGCAGAGGACCTAAATAGACACCTTTCAAATGGCCAAGAGACATATGAAAAAATGCTCAATGTCACTAATCAGAGAGATGCAAATTAAAACAATTATGAGGTATCACCTCACACCTGCCAGAATGGCTGCCATCAACAAATCATCAAACAAGTGCTGGTGAGGGTGTGGAGAAAAGGGGACTCTAGTACACTGCTGGTGGGAATGCAGACTGGTGCAGCCACTGTGGGAAACAATATGATGTTACCTCAAAAAATGTAAAATGTAACTGCCATTTGACCCAGTGATCCCACTTGTAGGAATATGCCCTAAGAAGCCTGAAACACCAATCAGAAAGAATATATGTACCCCTATGTTCATAGCAGCACTATTTACAATCGCTAAGATCTGTCTATCAATAGATGAGTGGATAAAAAAGCTGTGGTAGATATATACAATGGAATACTATGCAGCTATAAGAAAGAAAGATCTCTTATTCTTTGACATGACTTGGAGGGACCTGGAGAGTTTATCCTAAGCAAAACAAGCCAATCAGAGAAAGACAAATATCACATGATCTCACTTATTTGTGGAATATAATGAATAAAACAAGCTGCCTAACAAAATAGACCCAGAGACATGGAAGTGTGGTACAGACTGAAGAATCTCAGAAGAGGTAGATTGGGGGGGAAGAGATAAACCACAGAACTTATATGCATGTATGCATAAACAAGGACATAGACAATAATGCTGGGAGCAGGGGGGGAGTGGGAGGAGGGGGCCAATGAGGGAAAAAGGAGAAACATCTGTAACAAAAATAAATTAATTAATTAAAAAAAATTTTTTTTATCCTTACCCGAGGACATCTTTTCATTTATCTTTTAGACAGATTAGGAGGGAGGAAGAGAGGGAGAGAGAGAGAGAGAAAGAGAGAGACATCAATGTGAGAGAGACACATTGACTAGTTGCCTCCCACACGACCCTGACCAGGGCCAGGGATGAACCGCAACCGAGGTACGTGCACTTGGCTGGAATCGAACCCAGGTCTCATTGGTCCGTGGGCCAATGCTCTAACCGCTGAGCCAAACCAGCTAGGGCAAATAAGTATTTTTTTAAAAATAGGCTAAGAAGATATATTTCTGAGCTGATTCTGAAATGGACTTTATCTAGACTTTTGAAGAAATTACCATTGATTTTCTTTTGTCTAACCCTTTTCCAAAGTGGTTGCATATCAACAACTTTGTTCTTCGGCTTATTAGTCATGGTGAACAGCACATGTTGGTTCTCCCAAGGAAAAGTGGAGAAGGAGAGGGACAGCCATGGTTTGGTCATCTTTTAGCTCAAAATGGAAGTGGGGCAATAAGAAAGGGAGAATATTTAATCCAGGGAACCATACAAAATGGGAAAGCCGTGGAAAGTGGCAGTAAGTGAAAGAGGACATGTGAAAAGCAATTTCCTAAATGACTAAATATGAGTTTATAATCAGAAAGGAAAAGAAAAGCCTTGAATATGAACATAAGAAAGGAAATGAAGATAGAAATTACTAGGTCTAACAGCTCCCTGCACCACCCTCCTGTGGGTCGACTAGCCCAGGGCATCTGCTGAACACAGGGTAATTAAGATGGACAGAGGGAAAGAAGGGCAATGCCCACCAACTGCTTCTATAAGAATTAATAGATATTAATTCTCAAAGACTACCTCTCTTTCCTAAGATTCTAAAACAATACCTCCGGGGAACCCAGGCGGAGCGGGGGAGCCGGGCGACCCCCACACCAACGGGGGGCCCCAGGTGGGGCGAGGGAGCCGAGCGACCCCCACACCAAGGGAGGAAGCCGGCAACACACAGGAGAACTGAGCAAACTGAACAACGAAATTGACCCAGAGACATGGAGGTGGAGTATGGGATGACGGGCCTCAGAGGAGGGGCGTAGGCGGGGGAAAGAGATAAATCACAGAGCCTATGTGCATGGGTGCATAACCAATGGACATGGACAACAGGGATGGGGAGGAGGAGAAGGGGAGGGAGAGGAGGTGTCAATGGGGGAAAAAAAGGAAAAACATCTGTAACAAAAACAAATTAATAATAAAATAAATTATAAAAATAAATAAATAAATAAAAATAAAAATAAAACAATACCTCCCTTTCCTCCCTCCCAACCCCCTACCCCCAGCAACATTACAGTTATTATGGATTCTGCTCCCTGACCTGGGTCGGTTTCTGTCATCCAAGCTACCCATTCATTTGTGGCCAGCTGTCTCACGCGGTTGTCTTTCACCTGCCAGGCACTAGGCTCCTTGGCAAACAGTGCACAGCAGAATCGTTCCACCTTGATTGCACAGACATATCCATGGAGGGCCCCCTGATTGTGTACTTCAAGGAATTTGATGTCATGTTTTATCTCACGCCTCTGGGTACAGAAATGATGGGCAGGTAACTTTTTAATACAGCTACTAATAAACTTCTTCAAGGTGGTAACATCTATTTGCTCTGTTTCACATCCAATGACTTGAAGGGTCTCTTCATGCACCCCCCAAAATATGTACCCTCCTTCAGTGTTTGCAAATGCAGACACACAACTGGGAAGATTCTTGGCAAAGCATTGTGATATCTCTGCTGAGAACCTTTTAAATTCAACATGCTTGGACTTAGTAACGCTAAGTCTTTCCAGGTACTGAAGGTGAGCACCGCTACCAAATAAAGCAGCCGCTGAGACATTTATGTTACTATTCTGAACATTCTGTGGATTTAAATTGGAATCATGAATATTCTTAGCATTCTGAATCCTCCTTTTGAGGAATGCCAGTGCTTCCTGAGACGTCATGACATTAGTAGATGTTTGATGTCTGTGGTACAAATTGGAGGACAAAGTAGCAAGCCGTACACCAGAGCCATTTGCATTCCATGACTTCACAAAAATAAAAAAGAGGTCTTTGTCTTTCTGTTGCATCTCATCTAAATAGCATTTGAAAACTAAAGGCACTTCTAATCCTACTCCATGAATGTCATAATTGTAGTTTTTGTTCGCAATCTCAATCTTGACCACTCCTCCACCAGAATTCAGCAGAGCACATATTGCATGCAAGATTATTTGATTCTGTTCTTCCCGCAGGTGAGGGTCCATTTCATTCCTTTGCGTACGCCCAAGGATGACTTTTCCTGCATTTAAAACACACTCAGCAAAGTTTGCTTCCAAATCAATCTTGAGACTCATCTTCTCAGCACTTTTCCTATTTTTACCTTGAAATGTTCTCCTAAAAAAAAAACAGGAAGATAGAACCATTAGAATAGGACAAGAATAGGGGTGGTAGGAAATCGACAGTTTGAGTCCCCTCTGTGAAGTGGGTCACTTCATTTATTTCCACTGAGATTGAAGCCAGATTCATACATGAAGGGTATACGACAGGTTGAGAAACTAAGTCTGCTGGAAGCCAACTGCCACCACAGAAATGATCAAGAGGCTATTTTTATACTATGATTTTAATAACTGTTTCTGCCAAGTTCTCTAAATGACAAGGTCTTTCAAGACACTTGCAGAAAACAGGAAGCATTACAGAGATTTATATGGATAGAAGTGCAATGCAACTGAAAAGATTTCATGGTCAAAATATATCTTTGAAGTGTACTGATCTTTTTAAAAATATTTTTTCTTTATTGATTTTAGAGAGAGAGGAAGGGAGAGGGAGAGAGAGATAGAAACATAGATGAGAGAGAACATCAATTGGCCGCCTCCTGCATGCAGCCCACTGGTGATCAGACCCACAACCTAGGCATGTACCTTGACCTGGAATCGAACCAGTGACCTCTTGGTGCATGGGTCGATGCTCAACCACTGAGCCACACCCGCTGGATGAAGTTTACTGATATTTATTGTTATTCCTGGTACTTTTTCTTTCTCCTCTCACTGAGACCTGGGAAAGTCTCATATTATTTTATAGTCCAATTTTGTGAAGGAGCAAATATGATTGAGTTGGTAATTTATCATTGTGGCTATGAAACAAATCCTTTACCTTCTCCTGGTCTAAGCACTTCCCATCTTGTGTGGGGGGGAAATATATATATATATTCTTATGTATAACATATTTTATATAATGAAACATGTATAATAATTACTATATACTTATATATATAATTTTTGCAACTAAGAAAAATGCAACCAGGATGTCAGTTTGAGGCAGGCTTTTGACATTTCCTAGACCTCAACTGACAACAAAGAATCTCAGAAGAGGGAAAGTTGAATGAGAGCATGCAGACACATCATCTTCACAACCACAGAGCAGGACTGAAAGCAGGTGTGAGTGATATACATTCCTACAACTGCTGATCTTTGGCCAATCTGTGGCAGTTGAGGAAGAAGAAGAAGCAATGAAACCAACTCACACATAATTACTAAACCCTCTATCAAGAGAGACTTCACTGTGAACCAAGAAGATGTCATGCTATCTGGACAGTGTCCTGGCTCAGTCCTCCCCTACACCCCCCCGCCCACATACCCACTTTCTTCTTCAAATACCTGGATGCAGGGAACAAAAGGTGAAACCCAAGAGAGAAGAAAATACAATCCCCTGGATGAGTGTGAAGACAGAGCCCAGAATGACAGCTGTGAGACAGGCCTAAAGGATCACCAGCCAAAACTAGAGCAAGATGGCAGCAGGTTTTAGTGGGTGGCACCTGAGACTATAAAATTGGTAGGATTTCTTTTTTGTTGTTAATACTCATCCACTTGGGCGGGTTGGGGGGTGGACAGGGGTTAGAGAAAGCATACACATATTTAGAAATATATAGTTAATTGCCAAAAGTAAAAGCCAAAGAGACAAAAGCAGGAAAAGTGGATGAGGGTATGGGCCATGGGGTTTCTTATTATCTTTTACAGAACTATGACTTTAAAAAACTACATACATGAGACTTTCACTTCCAGTCAGAGCAGAGTACCAGGGACTAGATTACTCTCCTGTCTGAAATAACTAAAACATTTTTGAAGAAATAATGGCCAGAAAATTTCCAAATTTGATGTAAACTATGTAAAATCAAGATCAAGATCCAAGATATTCACCAAGCACAAGACACATGAAGAAAACTACACCAAGTACATCACAATTCATTTGCTCAAAACTAATGTTAAAGAGAAACTCTTAAAAGCAACTAGAGGAAAAAGGTATATAATTTATAGAGGAACAAAAAAATGACACTAGATTTTTTTGTCAGAAATAAAACAAATGAGAACATAATAGATCAACATCTTTAAATCACTAAAAGAAGAAAAATATTGTCAACCTAGAGTTCAAAACCTGGTGAGAATATCTTTTGTAATTAGTCTAACTCAACAACAAAAAGACAAACAATCCAATTTTAAAATGGACAGAGGACTTGATTAGACATTTCTCCAAAGAAGATATATAAACGATCAATAAGCACATGAAAAGATGCTCAACATCATTAGTCCTTAGGGACATGTCAATCAAAAGCACAATGAGCCCGGCCGCTGTGGCTCAGTGGTTGAGCGTCGACCCATGCACCAAGAGGTCACCAGTTCTATTCCCAGTCAGGGCACATGCCCAGGTTGTGGGTCTGATTTCCAGTGGGGGGCGTGCAGGAGGCAGCCAATCAATGTTTCTATCTCTCTCCCTCTCCCTCTCCCTTCCTCTTTCTCTAAAACCAATAAAGAAAAGAATTAAAATAAAAAAAAGCACAATGAGACACCATTTCACACCTACTTGGATAGTAATAATAATAATAGTAAAAAAAAAAATAACAAGTGCTAGTGAGGATTTAGAGAAATTGGAATCCATATACATTGCTGGTAGGAATGTAAAACATGTGGCCATTGTGGAAAATAGTTTGGACAACCATCGATTTGGAATATAAGGGAGCAAAAAAACACCCAATCAGAACAGTAAAAAGAAAAAAGAATCTAAAAAAATAAAAATAGTGTAAGGAGCCTCTGTGACAACTTCAAGCATACCAACATTTTTGTCATGAGGGTGCCAGAAGAAGAAAGAGAGCAAGAAATTGAAAACCTATTTGAAAAAATAATGACAGAAAACTTCTCTAAGTTGGTGAAGGAAACAGACATTCAAGTCCAGGAAGCACAGAGAGTCCCAAAGAAGATGAATCCAACGATGCCCACAACAAACCACATCATAATTAAAATGCAAAGGTTAAAGACAAAGAAAGAATCTTAAAAGTAGCAAGAGAAAAGCAGTTAGTTACCTACAAGGGAGTTCCCATAAGACTGTCAGTTGATTTCTCAAAAGAAACTTTGCAGGCCAGAAGGGAGTGGCAAGAAATATTCAAAGTAATGAAAAGCAAGGACCTACAACCAAGATTACTCTACCCTGCAAAGCTATCATTTAGAATCAACGGACATATAAAGAATTTCCCAGACAAGAAAAAGCTAAAGGAGTTCATCACCACCAAACCAGTATTATGTGAAATGTTGAAGGGTCTTCTTGAAGAAGATAAAAATATGAACAATAAAATGGCAATAAATACACATCTATCAACAATTGAATCTACAAACAAAATGAACAAGCATAGCAGAAGCAGACTCATAGATACAGAGAACTTTTTGTTGGTTGCCAGATGGGAGGGGGTTGGGGGCATGAGCAAAAAAATGAAAGGATGAAGCAGTAGACTGATGAACCTCAGAGGGAAGGGGGGAGGAGCAGAAAGAGATAAACCAAAGAACTTGTTGTTATACTGATGAACCTCAGAGGGAAGGGGGGAGGAGCAGAAAGAGATAAACTAAAGAACTTATATGGATATATGCATAACCAATGAACATAAACAATAGTGTGGGGAAGGCAGGAGGGGGTGGGAGCAGGTAGGAGGGGGTCAATGGGGGGAAAACGGGGGGACATCTATAATACTTTCAACAGTAAAGATAAATTTAAAATAAAATAAAAACCTGCCCTGCTGGTGTGGCTCAGTGGTTGAGCATCGACCTATGCACCAAGAAGTCGCTGGTTTGATTTCCAGTCAGGGCACATGCCCGGGTTGCAGGCCTGATCCCTGGTAGGGGGCATGCAGAAGGCAGCCTATCTATGTTGATGTTTCTCTCTCTCATAGATGTTTCTATCTCTCTCCCTCTCCCTTCCTCTCTCTCTAAAAAAATCAATAAAAAACATTTAAAATAAAATAAAAACCTAAATATAATGGATAAAAGATTTGAATAGATGCTTCCCCAAAGAAGGTATATCGATAGCAAATAAGTACATAAAATGATGTTCAAAATCATTAGTCATCAAGGAAATGCCAACTGAAGCTACAATGAGATAATAATGCACACCTATTAGAATGACTGAAATGATGAACCAACTAGGTGTTGGTGAGGAAGTGGAGGAAAGGGAACTCCCATACACTCCTGGTAGGAACATACAGTACAATCCTTTATGGAAAAGAGTTTGGTAGTTTCATACACTTACCATATGATCCAGACATTCCACTTCCAAGTATTTACCCAAGAGAAATGAAAGCATATGTCCATACAAAGGCTTGTACATGCATGTTCATAACACTTTTAAATTTGTAAAATCCATAAACTGAAAACAAACTAAATGCCCATCAACAGAAACAAATTTTGATTATCCATATACTGGAATACTACTCAGCAGTAAAAAAGAAAGAACTCTTGGGACCCACAACATGAATGAATCTCAGAATAATTATTCTGAGTGAAAGAAGCAAGACAAAAAAGAGTACATACTATATGATTCCATTTGTATATAATTTTAGAAAATAAAAATTATTCTATAGTAACTGAAAACCAGTCATTTGTTGTTTGGAGGTGGGGCTGGAGGTCGAGAAGTGAGAGAGAGGCATTACAAAAGGGCTTTTGGGGGTGATATATATGTTCATTATCTTAATTGTCATGATGGTTTCATATGTCAAAATTGATCAGATTGTACATTTTAAGTATGTGCAGTTTATTGTCTGTCAAAAATACCCAATAGGCGGACTGAGGAGTGCCCACCCATGCTGGAGGCCGCGCAGCAGCAGGTGGCGGGCCAGGCATTTGACAATGAGCAGGATGGTGTCACCTATAGCTACTCCTTCTTCCACTTCTGCCTGATGCTCGCCTCCCTGCACATCATGATGACGCTCACCAACTGGTACAGACCCAGCGAGGCCGGGAAGATGATCAGCACCTGGACCGCCGTGTGGGTGAAGATCTGTGCCAGCTGGGCCGGGCTGCTTCTCTACCTGTGGACCCTGGTAGCCCCCCTCCTCCTGCCCAACCGTGACTTCAGCTGAGAGAGCCCCCTGCAGTCTGCCCACCTGGTGCCTCGGGGCTCAGTGACAGTCAGCCAGGCTGCCCCCCGCCCTGCCTCCAGCACTTGCCCCTGAGCTGGGCGCCTTATTTTTAGTGCCTCCAGGGACCAGCAGCGTCAGGCTCATGCCTGAGCCCCACCCTCTGCTGCCCCCAAACCACGGGACTTCCTCTTCCTTCCCATTGTCCCCCGTCACCCACACTCACCTTCTTGGGGAAAAAAGGGCCCTTTGTCCCCAGGCGCCCCAGGAGAGGGACCTGAGGAGAGAAATGCTCAGAGCCCCCCAGAGAGCGGGGATAAAGATCAAAAAATTAAAAAAAAAAAAAAATACCCAATAAAGCTTTTTAAAACTACATACATGAATGATTGTGAAAAAAACAAGTAAAAAGTATTTTACTCTAACATAATGAGTTCAATAGCCTATTAGGAGTGTAAATTTATGTGCCTGCTATTACTGAGTATTTTCCAAAGAAAGTATATTTACAATAGGATTAGTGTTATAGAGACCCATATACTCCAGATGGAGACCTTTGTGTGCCATGTTCATTTGATAATAACCATCATCCCAACCTGCCCTTTTCCTTATATATTGGAAATTTACCCTTCTTAGCCCTGTCAATTCCCCGCTTGGTGGAAATCTAGTGCTTAGTGTGAAAAACAGCAGGCCATCCTAACTGCCAGTGAAAATTACATCAGCAACATAAGAAAAAATGCTCTCTCTTCCTTACAGGTGCATAAAAGCAGAAAGTATTCCATTTCATATCGTTGCCTTTGTAGATTTTGTTTTTCTAGCAAAATAATCCTCCAAGACACCTGGTCTTCAGAATCTGTTGTTCTGGCCTGTGAAGTACCTAATAGCCTTGACAAATACTATAACTATGAATGGTTGTTTACATAATGTCCTGTTGCCATGACAATAATATTGAAACTGATTTCTGTTTTCTGATAGGTATTATCAGGCTGGGAGTAGATCATCACATTTGAGTCTGCTTCCACTTGCAAGAAAGTACTAAATTTTTTTATTGTTCACTTTCTTTTCTTTTTTAAAAATTTTATTTATTGATTTGAGAGAGAGAGAGACTTTGCTTTTTTTGTCTCATTTATTTATGTATTCATTGGTTGCTTCTTGTATGTGCCCTGACCAGTGATGATACCCACAACCTTGGCATATTGGGAAGACCCTCTAACCAACTGAGCACCCTGCCAAGGCACTCACTTTCTTATTTGAACAAAAGAGTTGAAGAGTCTTGTAACATTTAAAAGAAGTCTTCTGACACAGGACACTGTTCTTAGCTGCTCATCTTCCCTACTCTTCTGGCCACAGGAACTCACACACACACACACACACACACACACACACACACACACACACAGAGAGAGAGAGACTCAAGTGGAATCAGTTCCTCTTTCCCCACCATGGCAGGCAAAGCTTTGTCACCTTCCCGGAGCTGGGCAGAGCCAGACAAACTTTAGCCACTCACACACCCATTTCCTCCTAGAGACTCCGAGCTGAGACCATGATGGGTGTGAGTGAATCCGCAGGAGCCAAGCAAAAGTCCCACCGTCCAGCATCCCCTACCACCCTAGTCCTCAAGGATTCCTTTCTGGCTCCTAGACAGTCAAATGCAAAAGTGGACCAGAGCCCTAGCTGGGTAGCTCAGTTGGTTAGAAGGTCTTCCCCATATGCCAAGGTTTCAGGTTCGATACCCCATCAGGGTGCCACATACAAGAATCAACCAAAGAATGCATAAATAAGTGGAACAACAAATCAATCAATCTCTCTCTCTCAAATCTTTTTTCTTTTTTAAGATTAAAAAAAAAAAAAGACAAGCTCAGCTGGTGTGGCTCAGTGTACTGAGCTTGGTCCCATGGACTGAGAGGTCCCAGTTGGATTCCTGGTGGGGCACATGCCAGGTTCGCAGCCCTGATCCCCAATGGGGGGTGTGCAGGAGGCAGCTGATCGGTGTATCTCTCTCACATCCATGTTTCTATCTCTCTCTCTCTAATAAAGTAAATAATTAAAATTAAAGAGACAAACAGGAAGTGCACTTGGCATCACTCATAGCCTCGGAGAACAGAGCCCGGAAGCTCTAGTGGGCCACTGGAGGGGAATACCGGGCTTCCAGGTCTATACTGGCAGCCTACCCACCGGGTGGGAGCTATTACAGTTTGAGGACGGGCATCCCAACCCAGGGGCTTACAGGCAATTCGCGGAACTCAGCCTCTTGTAGTGAACTGGGCACTGACCCTATTTGTCCACAGACCACAACCTCACTGGCTTCACCTTCAGGAACCCCAGTACCTGATGTAGCCGTTTTTGTTTTGTTTTTTAACTTCTCTGAGCTCCTGAACTGTGGGGAAATTTTACCAGGCTCGGTTTGGTAAAATGTGGGCTGTGATGCTGCGCGCCTCTTCCCTCCCCAGCTCACCATGCGTTCCACACCTCCCCGCTCCCCGATCCTTCGCTGCCCATCTTGAAGTTGCTACTACTGAGTGAGAGTCCACAAACCCAGTGTCCGAGCAGGAAGGGAGCTCCCGGGGCACCCGCCCAGGCCCAGGGACTGCAGTCGCTGAAGCTGCCTTCACCACAGCGGGGTCGGGGGCCTGCGCGAAGCTGGGGAGAGGGGGAAACCGAGCTATCGGAGGACCTGTGCAAAGGGGCGCGGGGGACTCATTACCGGTCAAGATTTCTCCTCTGCAGCGCGCCTCCTTCCAGGAGAAAGCAATGGAGCCTCTCAATTCCAGAGCAGAGGCCTTGATCCTACAGGGTCAGGTCTTTAAATCAACTGAACTCGGTGACACTTCACCGGGCGGGGCACCGCGCAGGAAACAGAGGGAAACCAACAGTTTCATTTCTGTAAACCCAGAACCTCACTCCCTGCAAGGACTGCAGCCTTGGTTTCCTTTGGTACACACGGGTGGCGTGACTAGGGGGTGGGGATCTTTTTTTGTTATTTCTTTATGTCTTCTGATTAGTTTTTGTTTTGTTTTTTAAAGATTGACAGTACTCGCCCCCACCCAGGAAGGGATTTCTGGGTGCAACCCCAAGTCCTCTAGCCCTGTCCCGACGCCCCAGCTTCCTGCGCGCCCACAAGTCTCTCCCCAACGCCTGCAGCCCCTGGATTGCGGCTGGAATTGCGGGATCAGCCCGCACTCTCCCTCGAGAGTGAGGAGGTGGCAGCAGAGAATTAAAGCCTTTGCTCCTCGCCCCACCTCCAGCTCAGAAATGGAGTAAGTTGATTCTACCTCTTTTCTTTTGAAGGTGCTTTGATTTGTAAAAGGCTGACTTCTGCTCCTAAAGGCTCCACCAAAACCAGCCAGGAGTGTTGCCTCTTGCTAGAACCCGGGTAGGATCAAGCGATGGCGTTTTGGTGAAAGAAAAGGGAAAATGTCCTTTTGATTCACCTGCCCGCTGCAATTTCCTCGCACCCAGGTCTTGTCCAAGGCCACAGTTTTCAGCTGGTTTGTCCTAACTTTGTTACCAAGCGTGTGTTGAGAAGGATCTGGCTCCGCGACGGGCTCAGGGCCGGCCTCTCCGCATCTACCAGCGCTTGTGGCACGCGCTGCTACCCGGTGCCACGCAGGGAACTCAGGGCGCAGCCTGCCCAGCTGGGCGAAGGGGGCGAGGAGCCGGCAGCGTGGGGACTAATCCGAGCCCGCACCCCCAGCGGCGTTAAGTAATATTTGGGAATCCTTGGAGCATTCGGTCCATTCCAGACTCCAACTGCTCCTCTCCTGAGGTGCCCTCCTTCTGTCTTCCTAGCTCCTTTAAAAATCTGATAAGTAAGTGTTTCTCCATCTCATCACTTCCAACTCCCGCGCCCATGGCCCGGAGGACCGCTAGAGCCCTCCCAGCCAACTCTCCTACCTTCTCCCCAAGAGCTAGAGGTCTCGATGGCCCAGGTTGGGAAAACAGGTCGCCTATGGCGCCTGGGACAGGTGGGGACTGAGCCGCTGTAATCTGGCCAGTGGGAACTCGAGTGTCTAAGTCACTTTTCAAGGCCACGTCAGGGATCAGGCCCTACCAGACCCTTTGGGGATGGAGAGGATCCAAAGCTTTGAACAAATGGTAAAGAGGCTGGAAAAAGGTCATTATAAGACCACACGGTGTCTGTGGTGAGTCTACCTCGCTGTCCAAGCCCATTCAAATTCCTGCCCAGAAAGGATGGGGTCACTCCCACCAGGGGACTCTACAGAGCTGCGAAGGCCCAGGCAGACAAGGATGCTGGACAGTTACCGGAAAATCAAAGCCAAGGGAACGTCTAAAAGACACTATTGGTGGTCATTTCTGGCAGCTGGGATGACTTTAATTTTTTAAAGTATTGTCAGATACAGGACACACAAATGGCCAAGAGACATATAAAGAAATGCTCAACATCACTAATCATCAGAGAGATGCAAATTGAAACAACAATGAGGTATCACCTCACACCTGCCAGAATGGCTGCCATCAACAAATCATCAAACAAGTGCTGGTGAGGGTGTGGAGAAAAGGGGACTCTAGTACACTGCTGGTGGGAATGCAGACTGGTGCAGCCACTGTGGAAAACAGTGTGGAGTTTCCTCAAAAAATTAAAAATTGAATTGACATTTGACTCAGTGATCCCACTTCTAGGAATATATCCTAAGAAGCCTGAAACACCAATCAGAAAGAATATTATGTACCTCTATGTTTGTAGCAGCACTATTTACAATCGCTAAGATCTGGAAACAGCCCAAGTGTCCATCAATAGATGAGTGGATAAAAAAGCTATGGTACATATATATACAATGGAATACTATGCAGCTGTAGGAAAGAAAGATCTCTTATCCTTTGAGACAACATGGAGGGATCTCGAGAGTATTATGCTAAGTGAAACAAGCCAATCAGAGAAAGACAAATATCACATGATCTCACTTATTTGTGGAATATAATGAACAAGGTGGGCTGATGAACGAAATAAACCCAGAGACATAGAAAGGAGTATGGCTCAGACTGACAAACCTCAGAGTAGAGGGGCGGAGGGGATGGCTGAGATGAACCAAAGAACTTATATGCATGTGTGCATAACCAATGGACATAGACAACAATGCTAGGGGGGTGGGGGGAAGAGGAGTTAAAGGGGGGTAAAAGGAGAAACATCTATAACAAAAGTATATTAATAAAAATTGGAAAAAATAAAGTATTGTCAGATAGCTAAGGTGTATGGAAAGTACAAAAATAATGATAAATTGGACAACCCTGTAGTAAATCATAAAACATAAGCAATACTTTTGTGTATACCACACTGGTCTCAGTTCCTCATCCCACCTATCCCCTAATCAGCTGATAATCAGTACAGTACTCTAAATTTGAAGTTACTACCCCCATGCAATTCTGTATGCTTTCATGAGTGCTTGTCACTCATCAATATATGATATTGTTTCACACATTTAACTACATTTAAGCCATATGTACATGGCATCATATTGTAGGTATTCTGCAAAACTTGCTCCAAGTCCTTAACATTTTGTTTTTTAAAGACCTATCCATGTACCTAGATCATTCATTTCCACTGCTGTGTAAGCTGGGTCCTTCTTGCTCACCTTTCCATTTGTCTCCTTTGGTCACCACATTATCCAAGTCTACTCAACTTTTCCTGCAAAACACCTTAGCTCCACCCTGGCCGGTGTGGCTCAGGGGTTAGAGCATTGGCCTGAGGACCAAAGGGCCTCAGGTTCAATTGCCAGTCAAGGGTATGTACCTGGATTGCAGATTGGATCCCCAGACCCTGGTAGAGGTATGTTCAGGAGGCAACCAATCAATGTGTCTCCCTCGCATCAATGTTTCCCTCTCTCTCTCTTCCCTCCCTCCCTACTTTCCACTTCCTCTAAAAATCAATGGAAAAAATATCCTCTGATGAGGATTAAAAAAAAAAAAAAGACCTCAGGCCAGCCAGTGTGGCTCAGTAGTTGAGCATCGGTCCATGCACCGAGAGGTCACCAGTTCAGTTCCCGGTCAGGGCACATGCCCAGATTGTGGACCCAATCCCCAGTGGGGGGCATGCAGGAGGCGGCCAGTCGATGTTCTCTCTCATCAATGTTTCTATCTCCCGCTCCCTTCCTCTCTCTCTAAAATCAATAAAGAAAAAAAGAAAAAAAAAAAGACCTCAGCTCCCACCTGCTTTGGGTCATAATTGCCCCCAAACTACATCTTCAGTTCTGGCCCAGCCTTACTCTGCCATGCCTTCTTCCTGGTCTCAAGCTTCTGGAGGGCTAGCAGAAAGAGAATGCTCTGTGCTTTGGTGAAATGTAGCCCTTCTAGTTCTTTGCATGTCTGTTTGTTTGTAATGGAGGGGAATGAAGGCAGAATGTGATTTATTCTCAGTATTTATTCAAGTTTAAAAGTAAAACTCTCAGGACCTGGCTGATGTGGCTCAGTTGGTTGAGTGGTGTCCCATGCACCAAAAGGTCACTGGTTTGATTTCCAGGTGCGCATGCCCAGGTTGCGGGCTCAATCCCCAGTGGGGGGCATGTAGGATGCAGCCCACTCATGTTCCTCTCTCTCTCTCTCTCTCTCTATCTCTCTCTCCCCCTGTCCTTCTCCCTTCCTCTCTCTCTAAAAAATCAATAAAAACATATTTTAAAAATTAAGAAAGTAAAACTCTCAGGTTTGGTCTATCCAAGAGTAAGAAATGCCAAGAGCAACCTCTGGACACGTGCACACACACACACACACACACACACACTCAGTTAATGCAACTTTTTACCATTTTCCTCAACAAGCTAAGCAGGAAGCAAGCTAATGAGAAGTGAAGTAGGTTAAAGGGACATATGACCTTATAATTTCAGGCAGTCTCTCATGGAGGGAGAGTCACTGTCTAGGCCAGCCATATGTCAGTGTGTCAGTGACCTCTGCCCACACATGAGGTTGAAGTCACAGTACAGTTGGAGGCTGCATGCCTTGGTCTGTAAGTCTGGGTCCATAGAAAACCCCATCAGCCTTCTCTGTGAGAGACACAGGGAGATTCATGCTGAGGCTCCATGCTCAGTGACATTGTGGCTGGTTAGGCTTTTTTTTCTTTTAAATGATTTTTTTTTTTTTTTTGGTTTGTTTGTTTGTTTTAGAGAGAGAGGAAGGGAGAGGGAGAAAGAGAAACATCTACATGAAAGTAGAATATCAATCTATCAATCGGCTGCTTCCTGCACGCCCCCTACTGGAGATAGAGCCTGCAACCTGGGCACGTGCCTGACTGGGTTGCAGATTCAATCCTCAGCTCTGGTCAGAGCATGTGAGGGAGGCAATCAATTGATGTTTCTCTCTCACATTGACATTTCTCTCCTCTCTCACTCCCCCCACCCCTCCACTCTCTAAAAGAAAAAGAAAAAAAAAAAAAAGGAAAAAATATCCTTGGGTGAGCTTTAACAACAACAAAAGATGGTATGTAGGTAAAGGTTGTACTCGCCTCCTTCCATGACCACATCAAAATTACAACTAAATTATAGGACAATCATCATTGAGAACCGCCTGAAATTGAGCTGAACAAAAGTCCTGCAACAAAGAATATACAAAAGAAGCCACATCAGGATCAACTGGATAACCATATGGGGGAAAAACTGAATCTCAACTCCTACTTCACACCAAAATCTATTCCAGATGACTTATATAGGGAGGAAGGAAGACTTCTTCTTGCCCAGCAACAAGCCCAGCCAATAGGAACTGTGGCTACTCAGCCAATGAGAAGCCATCACCACCCTGAACTCTCACTTTCCACCCCTATAGTCTTTCTTTCAAAGCACCCCCTCCCAACTTCCTCCTTTTCCTCTGTAAAGTAACTTTCCTCACCTTTGTTTGGCAGACTTGCCTATAGTTTTTGCTATAGCATGCTTGATCCAATTACAATTCTCTTCTATTCCTAAAGAAGCCTATTTTTGCTAGTAAAAAAAAAAAATTAAAAATAGTTCTCATAATGCAGTCTCAGGATACAAGATCCTTTCAGCATGGCTTAGATTTAAAGTATAAACTTGATGAATTTTTGACATTTTGTGAACTCATCCTCATGTTAAAACTTTAAAAATACAGTTACTTTGGAATTAGATTCAACTGCTTTGGAAACTTGAGAAATGAGTTTTAATGGTCTGTTATAGCAGAGGTTTTAGTGGAAAAGTGTTTCAGAATAGTATTAATCAACATAAACAACATATATTAGTTTCCTTTTTGAGACATTGACTTGTGTATCATTTGTATTCTTTTTTTTTTTTTTTTTTAATCCTCACCTGAGGACATTTTGCATTCATCCTCAGATAGAGCAGGAGGGAGAGAGGGAGGAAGAGAGAGAGAGAAACATCCATGTGAGAGAGACACATCAAGTGGTCACCACCCACACGACCCCAGCCAGGGCCAGGGACAAACTGCAACCGAGGTACGTGCCCTTAGCGAGAACCGAGCCCTTAGCGAGAACCGAACCTAGGACTCTCTGGTCCGCAGGCCAATGCTCTAACCGCTGAGCCAAACCAGCCAGGGCTCATTTGTGATCGTTGTTTTGCCCTAGAATGGCTAGGTAGCATCTGGGGCTGACTGGTTGACTATGACAGGATTCTTCCTACAAGGACAAGAAATACATCAGGAAGTGACTCAATCCATACATCATTTGCAGGGTTACCTGGGAACTCTTTCAAATGGGATCTGTAAGTATTAAACAGCTTGGTGTGTGGAAAGACCACAGTCCTTGGAGTCAGACTGTTTCTGGCACTGGGAAGCCTTGGGGAAGTTATTTGACTTCAAGCTTCACTTTGTTCAGCATAAATAATACAGACCCACCTCTCAGAGTTGTGAAGATTCAGTGAGCTAACTGTGAACACATTGGAATGTGGTAGGGACCTGAGGAGGTTAGTGCTCCTTATACTTTGAATTCAGATGTGAACTTGAAGAACTCAGCTAAAATATATAATATGTAATGAGCATTCACAGAAAAGTCTTTATAAGGTGATTCCATTTGCACCACATCACGTGTGAAGAAATTCACTCATCAGCCCTGGCCGGCGTGGCTCGGTTGAGTGTCGTCTGGTGCACCGAGAGGCTGTCAGTTCGATTCCTGGTCAGGTCACATACCCAGATTTCAGGTCAATTTCTGGTCAAGGTGCTTATGGGAGGCAACCAATTGATGTTTCTCTCTCACATCAATGTTTCTCCCTCTCTCTCTTCCTCCTTCTCCCTTCCTCTCTCTCTAAAATCAATAAAAACATATTTTTAAAAAAATTCATCAGTGAAGTACTCATTTTGAAATGAGTTTCAAAAAGCCAAATCAAATAAACTCGATTAGCTATACAATTGGATTGAAGATGACTGAAGCTATAGCTTATGAAGTACTTCAGGAAAAAGAAAATAACTCCAAAGTGGTATCGAATTTGAAACAGCAGTGGTTGGGAGTCTAATGAACAAAGGGAGCCAAGTGTGTAAGGGAGCACAAGAAGCTGAGTTTGAAACGGATACACCCTTTCCTGTCTCTCTCTCTGCTCTGAGCTCACATACTTCCTTTTATTCTGAGGTTCTGAAACAAAAACAAAACATGGTCAGTCTCTACAACAGCTAAAGGAGCTTTTGAATTCTCTCTGCAAAGGAAACTGACTTTATTTAATCCATGACTTTCTGTACCTGTTAAAGATCAAAAAACAACCTCAGAGGGTATTTAGGGCAGTAAAACTACTCTGCATGACACTGTAATGGTGGACACACGTCATTACACATTTGTCTAGACCCATAGACTGTGCAACACCAAGAAAGGACCCTAATATAAACTATGGGCTTTGGGTGATAATGATGTGTTAGTGTAGATTCATTGCTTGCAACAAATGGACCACTCTGTGTGGTTGTGTGTGTGTGTGGTGGGGGGCAATAAGAAGTATATGGGAACTCTATTTTCTGTTCAACTTTGCTAGGAACTCAAAACTGCTCTGAAAAGTAACGTAAATAAATAAATGTATTATGTATGTGAGGCACATATTTAAAAAAAAACAACAGGAAACTGACTTTAACCAATGCACTTTCTTTTTCTGCTGTACCCATTAAAGATCGAGAAACAACCTTAGGGGTATAGTGTTCAACTGCAGGATTTCCTCTTGGTGGTGGTGGTGCAAAACGTTATTACAGTGCTCAACACGATGTCTTTGTTTATTTTGGTATCTGTGAGGTCTATATGAATCACCTGGGGATCTTGTTAAAAATGCAGGTTCTGCCCTGGCCGGTTTGGCTCAGCGGTTGGAGCGTTGGCCTGCGCAGACCAATGAGTCGCGGGTTCGATTCTGATCAAGGGCACGTACCTCGGTTGCAGTTTGTCCCTGGCCCTGGTTAGGTCATGTGGGAGGCAGCTGGTCGATGTGGCTCTATCACATCGATGTTTCTTTCTGTTTCTCTGTGTCTCTGTGTCTCTGTCTCTCTCTCTGTCTCTCTCTCTCTCACTCCCTCCCACTCTATCTGATGATAAATAGAAAAATATCCTCAGGTGAGGAACTGAAAAAAAACCACAGGATTAGCCCTGGCTGGTGTTCTCAGTGGTTAGAGCATTGACCCAAGGAGCAAAGGGTCACGGGTTTGATTCCCAGTCAAGGGCACGTACTTGGTTTGCAGGTTCTCTCTCAGGCCCTGGTTGGGGTGTGTGCTGGAGGCAACAAATTGATATGTCTCTCTCACATTGATGTCTCTCTCTCTCTCTCTCTCTCTCCCCCTCCCTTCCACTCTCTTTAAAAATCAATGGAAAAAAATATCCTTGGGTGAGGATTCAAAAAAAAATGCAGGTTCTGCTTCAGTTGTTTGGGAGTTGGGTCTAAGATTCTGCATTTCTGACCAGCTCCCTAGTGGTGCTCAGAGAATTTAGAGGACGCTGGGCAAACATGCATCCCCTCCTCGCCTAGACTGTTGTCTTTGCTGCATCCTCTGCCGCGTGCCCAGAGAGGCACCGTTAAAGAATACTTCTTTCGGATCTTGAACACGTTGCTCTGTTCAGTATAATTCTCCTTTCTCTAAGTCTCATTAGTGGTTTGTTTGAGGTTCTCATGGAACTTAGCACATTCTTTTGCAATACTTATCTATGTATACGTCTTATTCCCTAACCCTGCCCCTCTCCACCCTCTATACAATGTTCTCATAGATTTCTGTCCTTTTCATTAGGAGCCCTTATAGCAACTCTAATTAAATAATTCTTTATGTAATTGCTGTTATGGGTGCCTCCCCTACTAAATCAAAACCTCCATGAGCCAGGTATGGTGTCTGTATTAGGGAACACTGTATCCCCATCATTGCCACGGTACCTGTCACAATGTTTGTTGAATAAATGAATGCACTGTGTTTCTCTCTCTCTCCCTCTTCAAAATTATGTGAAAAGTCTTTAAAAAAAAAGAAGTAGAACCATTACGTATGCAAAATATAATAGATGAAATAAAGAACTCAAGAGATGAGGTAAATCATAGAATAAAGGTAAAATATTTTTTTAATTTGAAAATAAAAATGTATTATCTTTACAAACTAATATTTGTTGTTTTCTTCCTCTGATTACAAGAGTAATATATTCTGAATTAGATTATTAGACTGAAGACCTCTCTGCCCTGGCCGGTTTGGCTCAGTGGTAGAGCGTTGGCTGGCGGGCCAATGAGTCGCGGGTTAGATTCTGGTCAAGGGCACATACCTCGGCTGCGGTTCGTCCGGCCCTGGTTGGGTGGTACAGGAGGCAACAATTGATGTGTCTCTCTCACTTCGATGTTTCTCTTTCTCCCTCTCTCTCCCTCCTACTCTATCTGATGATAAATGGAAAAATATCCTCGGGTGAGGATTAAAAAAAAAAGATAGATTGAAGACCTCTCACAGAAAGAAGCAGGAAAGGATAAAGAAATAGAAAATATAAAGAAAGGTTAAGGGATATAGAGAATAGACACAGAAAGATTGTTCAGATAATGTGAGTCCCAGACTGGGGGGGGGGGGGGGAGACTTTGTAAAGAAAAAGCAAGCCACTCCCACATGGTCTTACTTTTTCCTTTTCTAGTGAAAGAGAGAGAGAGAGAGAGAGAGAGAGAGAGAGAGAGAGAGAGAGAGAAAATTTGGTGAAATTCCAATAAGTTGTGTCTTTTAATTAATAATACTGTACCAATGTAAATGTCCTATTGTTAATCATTGTACTATAGTTTTATAAGGAGAAGCAGAGTGAGGGATATAAGGAGCTTTGCACTATTTTGACAACTTTTCTCTGTCTAAATTAGTTCAAAATAAAAAGATTTTAAAAATTCAGTTACGTACATTTTCTTTCTTTCTTTTTTTAATTTTCTCTTATTGGTAAACCTATACGTCAATGTTTCAGTTTTTGAAAATACTGGAAAAGGTTTAAAAAGGGAGGGAAACATAAACTTACCACCCAAAGACTGGATTTTAAAAATGTTTATTTTTACTGCTGATAGAAGAGATAACTATAAGATATCACAGCAAAGGTACCTCTGGTTTCTTTTCACACATTGTCCAAAGTGAGAATGAGGAAGGAAACGACAGTAACACAGACCTCAGTATTTGTGAAGAAGGGCTGCAGGCTGCCCAGTGCGGTAGCGATGAGGACACCAAGAGAGAAGCCTGCATCTATGAAGTGAGCACAGACAGCTGAACAGGATGTTTCTGGGTTGAGGGGCTTACAGACTGTGAGGAGGAAAACCAACGTCTACTTGTTAGGATCAACCAAACTGAAGGGCAGAGGTGGGCTCTGGGAGTTTCCTTATCTCTGGGCTGACAGCAGGATTGGCAAAGGACACACAATATCTTTGAAATCACTCCTCAGGCTGAAAAGCATCTGTGAGTGACAAAGTCTAGCACTGCCAATATTAGCTTCTGAAAAGGGGAAAGCTACACCAACCCTCATAAGTTAGTTATAAAATTCCATGTCATATTTACTGTGAATCAGGGAAACTTTTGTGCACCAAGCATTGCCCAGGCCCGATTCCCAAACTATACTCCTGCAAACAGCTTGATCCAGGAGACAAGGATCAAGCCCAGGCCAGGGTACCTGGACACAAGGCCTGACTGGGTAGCTCAGTTGGTTAGAGCATCATCCTGATACACCAAGGTTTGATCCCCAGTCAGGGCACATACAAGAATTAACCAACGAATGCATGAATCAGTGGAAAAACAAATGGATGTTTTCTTCTCTCTCTCTAAAAATCAATCAATAAATAGTTTTTTAAATTAACACACATACACACACACACACACACACACACGGATACATGGGAAGGGAGAGCCCAGCATGGCAGCTGAGGAGTGGGTCTGTAGACCCACTCTTCAGCTCCAAGTCAGGATCCAAGGGCAGAGGGCTAAGGGGAATATATCCTGATGATATGAACTAATTGTTAACTGATGGTAATGTGTTTGATTAACAACAACAAATGTTCTTGTATGAGGCAGAGAATTTAGAGGTAAATTCGTGTTCGATACATAGAAAATTAAACAAAAAGTCAGATGATTATAAATCCTGAACAAAGCAGAAAAGTGTACAGGAAATGAAATGTACTCACGGTGTACCACCTAGCACAGCTATGACTGGAGAGGCATAACAAGGTAAACATTGAATATTGTTCTAACCCAAAATGATGATATAACCACATTGGCAGGATGTGGGTAGGGGAAGATAGGGGGTTAAAAAAAAAAAAAAGAACTATCTGATTCCACTGGAAATAGCAATATAAGAACAATCATAAAATCCCTACCACAGATGTCTCTACACATCTGTACATAGCGGTGCACCCTGCAGCTACGGTTCTGCGCCTCAGCCTGCTGCTCTCAGAACCTGGGGAGGGGGACATCCAGGAGCTCTGGAGACCTGAGGATCCTTGGACCTGTTGGCGCAAAAAGCCCTTCTCTGGTCCCTCCAGGCTGCCACAGCCGCTCCCCAATCGCTCCGAAGCCCCTCCCACAACAACCTTCTTTTTGTGCTGTCTGTGCTTCCGAGTGCACACAGGGGGTGACATCTGGCCTGGCTCCCTCCCCACTGGCCCTGGCCCCCAGGAGCTCCGCCCTTAAAGCGGCCGAGGTGGACTTAGGCGGAGGTGGAGGAATCTCTGCAGAGTCTGGAACTGGGAACAGGCCCCGCCCCGCGGGGGCAGCCGCCGTCCTAACAGTGACCAGGCGCGGACTAGACCCCTGGGGAGTGGGGAGAAGCGAGGCTTTGAGGACGAGCCGAGGAGCTGGTTCCTCTCCCCGCCGCCTCGCGGCATCTCCGGAAAAGCACCAGAGCGCTCCAGCCTCCGGCCTGTGTTCGCTCCTTGTACGCCCTGGAGGGCGCCACCCGGCCGGGGTGCCACAGACGTGGGGGCTCAGAGCAACAACAGCATCTACTCGACCCAGTGATCCACGCCTGGAAGGATGACAGCGTTGCTATCGCGGGTGGGCCCGTGGGCTTGCTTCTCCCATCCCCGCGCACTTCCACCTCCAGCTCTCCCACCCTTGGACCGATGGTCCTGAGTCCCTCGCACAGTAAGTAGCACCTGAGCGGTCCAATCCGGCTCCAACTGCTGCTTTCATGGGGTGCCCTTTGGCTACTCTACCTTGGAACCTCCCATGAACAGGTGGTTCTCCATTCCACCACTGCCAGCTCTCCTGCCCAGAATCCTTTAGTTTCCTAAACACACTGAGACCAGGGGGGCCACCATTCCTTGGATGAATTTGCTAACGTAGACTGTACTTCTTGCCAGTGTTCCCCAATTCCCAAGTGACCTGTTGAAGTACAGATCCAGGAATAGGGGGAGCTCATCCTGGTATCTTATTCCAACATTACCCCCAAGGAACAGGGAATATCAGATATAAGGAAGGGAGCTAATTAATATTAGCTATTCATATACTAAGATTATTTCATGTAATCCTCACACTCTCCGAGAAAGACATTATTCACTTTTTAAATAGTCTTTAAAAACATAGCATTAAACAAAAGTGCACAAATAGTAAGCTTGATAAAAGTGAACACACCCAGACCAAAAATTAGAAGCTCTTGGTACCACTACCCATCATTGTCCACTCCCTGCTTCCTACAAGTAAACAGAATCCTGACTTGTAATACCATAAGCTTAGTTTTGTCTCATTTTGAACCTATATAAATGGAATCATTTACTATAAGGTATAATCTGTTAGGTCCAGCTTCTTTCACTGAATATTATGTCTGTAAGTTACCTTCATATTGTATATAGCAGTAATTTGTTCACTTACATTGGTGTATCAACACCAATGTGTTCATTTTCTATGGACATTGGGGTTATTGATGAAAAATGTTCATTGTTGTACATGTTTTTGGGTGCACATAAGTACATATTTCTGTTGGCTGTGTACCTAGGAGTTGCTGGCCATGCTTATGTTCAATTTTAGTGGATACTACCAAACACTTATAGGAGATACTGCCAAATACATTTTCCTAAGTGGGCTGTAGCAACTTACATTTCCACGTGTAATATATAAGAGTTTCAATTACTCCACATACTCATTATCACTTGGTTTTTGTCAGTGTTTTTAAAATATATTTTTTAATTGATTTTAAAGAGAGGGGAGGGGAGAGGGAGAGATAGAAACATCCTGATGGTCTGCCTCCTATACACACACCCTGCTAGGAATTGAGCCCCAAACTAGGGCATGTGCCCTGACCAGGAATCGAACCAGCAACCTCTTGGTGCATGGGTCAATGCACAACCACTGAGCCACACTGGCAGGGCTGTCAGTATTTTTAATATTAGCCATTCTGAAGGGTCTATGGTGGCCTTTCATAATAATTTTATTTTCCATTTTTCTGATGACTGGTAAGGTTGAGCATCTTTTATATACTTATTGGCCTCTTTTATGAAATAGCTGTTTAAGTAGTTTGCTCCAACTTTTTTCTCCTTCAAGACAGTCATTAATATTCTTGACTCTTTTATTTTCATATACATTTAAGAAACAACTTATCAGTCTCTGTCCCCACAAAGGCTCAGAGTTTGATTGGTATTTCATGGAGTCTATATGTCAATTTGGGGAGGATTTACATCTCTATAATATTGATTCATCCAATGCATGAACATGGTACCATTTCTCGTTTATATAGGTTTTTTTCTCTCTCAATATTTTATAGTTTTTTATATAAAGCCCTTCAAAATCTTTCACATGATTTATTCCTAGGCATTTGATGTGTTCTATGTTATTATAAATGGCAATTAAAATTTAATTTCCTAATTGTTTGTTGCAGGTACACAGAAACACAGTTGATTTTTTTTTCAAAACTACTTTAGTTTAAAAAAAATTTTTTTTCTTTATTGATTTTAGAGAGAGAGGAAAGGAGAGGGAGAGAGAGATAGAAACATCGATGAGAGAGAACATCAATTGGCCGCCTCCTGCATGCCCCCCACTGGGGATCAGGCCCACAACCTGGGCATGTGCCCTGACCGGGAATCGAACCGGTGACCTCTTGGTGCATGGACTGATGCTCAATCACTGAGCCACACCGGCCGGGCCACAGTTGATTTTTGTAAATTGACCTTTTATCTAAATTTATTTACTATTTCTAAAAGTTAATCTGTAGATTTATTTCAGATTGTATACATGGACAATCCTGTTGTGTGAATAATTTGAAAGTTTTATTTCTTGGTTTTTACTCTTTATGCTTTTCATTTCCTTTTCTTATGTTATTGCACTAGATAGAACCTCCAGTACAAAGCCAAATAGAATTGATAATAGGAAGTATTGTTGTCTCACTCTTAATCTCAGGGGTATCATTAAATATGATGTTGGCTATAGATTTTAATACAGATAATCTTTAAAAAAATTTTTTTCTTTATTGATTTTTAGAGAGGAAGGGAGAGGGAGAGAGAGACAGAAACATCGATGAGAGAGAACATTGATTGGCCGCCTCCTGCATGCTCCCCAGTGGGGATTTGGCCCACAACCTGGGCATGTGCCCTGACTGGGAATCGAACCGCGACCTCTTGGTGCATGGGTCGATGCTCAACCACTGAGCCACACCGGCCAGGCTAATACAGACAATCTTTATTAGACCAAGGAAGTCTCCTGTTTTTAGTTTATTGAAAAATTTTATCATGAGTTGTTTAATTTTATCAAATGTTTTTCCAGCATCTATTGATAATCACATTATTTTTCTTCTTTATTCTGTCAATGTGATCAATGGAAATGTGATGGAAGCTAGACATATCAGAGTTGTCCCTGGGAATTTTGCTGGGCTGAGAATGGTTTTCTCTCTTCTCTTCCATACCATGAACTATTATAATTATGTAAGCCTGGAGCTTCTGTGGACTATCTTTCCTACCATATGGAGAGAAGCTGCCAGAAAATAAGGTCAACCCAGAGGAATTCAAAGCCAAGATATGGGGAGGGGGAATGAGAGAGAGAAGTAAAGATACCCACACAGAAAATAATGTTGGTGACAACATTTGAACCCTGGATCTAACAATATCAGACCTTTCCCAGGATAGACAAGATATATGAATCAATGAAACTTTTTTTCTTAAAATATTTTGAGTTGATCTTATTTATATTCATCATGTTCATCTTGCTTGGAAAATTTACCCAAGCAAATTGCAGAAATCATGTCATGCTGTTGAATATTAACTATATTCCCATCACAGTTGAGTGATGGGACGTGATATGGGCTTGGACAGGACACTGCAGCTGAAACATACAGTTCTAGGCAGCAAACAGTATGGGAGAAACAGTATGAAAACCAGCACACATCAACATCCAGATATAATAGCACTGACCTTTATATTCACACACCCTGTGAGGTCTTACCTTACCACACAATTCGTTTTCCAAAATATAAAGAACTTCAGCCCATTATCCTGGCTTTTGGAATGGGCACAGAAAGAGTTATCCAACCTGTCTTCCAAATTACAGATAACAATTATTCTAGGAATTTCTAAAACATGACAGATATAGGGAGACAGAGAGCAAGAAAGCCAATGAAACAGGAAAACTTTGGGCTAAGGGGAAGATTCACAACTCAGGGAAAACCAAGTATTTTTTTTAATATGGAGACTCCATTGTCGCTGCTATGATCTCTAGCTGAACTGACACTCCAGGAGTTCTGGCTCAGGACTCTGCACAGTACAGGATCAGCCTGAGCATCCTTGTGGGCTCCTAAGACACTGGTTTAATGAAGCCATAATCCATGCACTTGATGAGACATTCTCGGGCTGTCTGAATAACTGCTGCCTTCTTCTCATCTGGTTCCTGTTTGCCCACCACAGTCAGGATCTCCAGCAGCTCACTCTCCACCAGCTTCTTGGCCAGCTCAGCATCGGCCTGCAGCAGGTTGTAGGCAATGACCAGGCCCCGGTGTTGGACTGACAGCTGGTCATGCAGGCAAAGCCGTTGTAGGATCTCCAACCACTGAGTTGTCTGGAGTGGGGGAAGGTGGATAAGGAAGGATTGGAGGAATCAATGGATAGATAGAGAGAGGAGATTTTGGACAAGATAAACGGAAGTCATTGGTCAGGCCCAGATTCTGGGCTCTGAAAGGGCAAGTACATATCTGGTTTTGTGTGTATGGGACTCAACATAGGCCTACTTGGGCCCTTTGGGACTAACTTGGTGATGCCTATCTTACCAGAGCCAGGGCAGGAATTGGAGAACTAGAAGAAACTTGAAATAATCCAATCCCTTTCATTTTACAAGTGGAGGCATGGAGGTCTAGGGAGGGGAAGTAACTTAGCTATCTGTGGTCACACATCACCCATCTGAAAATAGTAGAACATTAACATCCATCTATTAAAAAAATTTTTTTTTCCTTTATTGATTTTTGGAGAGAGAGGAAGGGAGAGGGAGATAGAGATAGAAACATCAATGAGAGAGAACACCAATTGGCTGCCTCCTGCATGCCCCCCACTGGGGATTTGGCCCACAACCTGGGCATGTGCCCTGACCAGGAATCGAACCAGCGACCTCTTGGTGCATGGATCGACGCTCAACCACTGAGCCACACTGGCTGGGCCACCTCTCTACTTTTTAAAAGCATCTTAAGAAGTTAAGGGACAGGCTCACTGCATGCCTGAGCAGAATGAGGGTGGAGGTTGTTCAGAGAGGAGGATTCTAACCCTGGGCACATGTGATCAATTTCTATTTCTGCTAATCCAGGTGCCCCTTGAGACACGAGCTCTAGGTATACACTCCACCAGCCCTGGCTTCAACTGGGATCAACACTGGATTTGGAGTGTATCCTCTCCTCCATCCCTCCTCCCTCTCTCTCTCCCTCTTCCATTCTCAGGTATGAAGCAGTCCAACCATTGTGCATGGGGAGAACAGGACTCTAGACCACTCTGATCACCCCAGGAGACAGAGATGGAGCTGAGAACAGAACCAGGAGGCTTGGCTCTTAATCATTCAACAGACACACATGGGCAGCAGAGTAGAATAGTTATCAGCATGGGTCTGGGAGTCAGAGAGACCAGTGTTCAGGTCCCAGCTCAGCCACTTACCAATTGTATGGCATTAGCTAAGTTATTTAACCTCTGCAAGCCTCGGGGCCTTATCAATCATCTGCTATGCCTATCTTTTAACATCGTGATGATTTAGTAAGATGATGCATGGAAAGAGCTTAGCACGGGAACTGGAACATGGTGAGAGCCCAACAAATAAAAGTGGACAGGGATGATGATTTTAGACACTAATCCAAAGATTTCCTCTTTGCTTCCTTGTACCTGTTACCCTCACCGTCTATTAGTAAATGGGGATAGCTTTCTACATGCACTGCCTCATGGGGAGGAGACAGAGGGGAAGAAAAGGCAAAATATTGGCTTCTGAGCTTCTGGGCAGATTTTTGTAAACTCTACACCGAGTTTCCTACCACAAAGAAAGGAAATGAAAGTTCAGCTAGCTGTGGTAGGGTTCAGGGAAAGATTTAATGCTTATGGACTGATAATGGGTCCAGTGTCTATCACTCCGTGGGATGAGTCACTGGGGGCTAAAGGAAGGGTGATGATCCTGTTGGAATAGGATCCCACCAGACAAATCCATTGCCTGGCTTCCCAGGGTGTATCCCAGCAGGCGTGAGCTATAGAGGTCCAGCATCCAACATGGCCCCAGATTTGTACAAAAGATGGGTCTGGCCAGCTTCAAAGAGTTCACAGGATGCCATTGTGGGGACAGGAAAGCAGCCAATATTTCCAAGCCCCTCAGGAAGAAGGAAGAAGTGGCCAGGAGTGGGTCGCAATCCTAAAGAATTCCAATCCCTTCCCAACTAACCAGCTGTGTGGCCTTGGGCTACTTTTCTGCACTCACTTTCCTCACAGGTAAAATAGGGATAGTCATAATCACACCCACCACACAGGGTTTTGGGGAGGATGGGATGACTTAATAGATATGAACACTTAGAGCAACTCCTGGAGCCCAGTAAGTGGAAGAGTCACAGAGCACCCTGAGGGGGACTGTCGGTAGGAGTTTATGACCGATTACTTCAGCAGGGGCTGCTTAGGGCAGCAGTTTCAGTGTGGTCCCCAGGCTGGAAGCACCCCACACCGATACTGAATCAGAATACCTGGGGAAAGTATTTTAACCAGCCCTCCAGGTGACTCTTGCCCACCTTACAGTTTTCAGAAGCTTGCCTTAGGGAAAGTACTGAAGCCCAAGGATCAAGCAGGATGAGCTACGTCTCTGACACCCTCCCCTCATGCCAGGACAGCATAAGCACTGTGGGCCTCAGAGAAAACACACACACACACACACACACACACACACACCTGGAACTGAGTATCTAAAAGAGCCTGCCTTTAAAGCAGACTTGAGTACATTTGAATTGGGATGTTCACATTTTCCTCCATCAGTGGAGATGATGGCCATGAACTAAGTTCAGTTTAGTGAAATGAAGTTCCATTTTGCACCCCCATGTCTGTGATGGTGCAAATATCCCTTTCATTCACAGTGCCACCAAAGGAGATGAACACCATGTCTACTTAAGAAAGGTCCCCATGCATGGCTGGTGTGGCTGAGTTGACTGAGTGTCGTCCCATGGACTGAGAGGTCCTGGTTCAATTCCCAGTCAGGGCACATGCCCGGGTTTTGGGCTCAATCCCAGGTAGGGGGCGTGCAGGAGGCAGCCGATCCATGTTTCTTTCTCACATCGATGTTTCTATCTCTCTCTCTAAAAAAATAAATAAAAATATACTTAAAAAAAAAAAAAAAAAAAGAAAGGTCCCCATCATCCTGGCCAGTGTGGCTCTGTTGGTTGGAGCGTTGTCCTGTACACCAAAAGCTGGCTGGTTTGATTCCCAGTCAGGGCACCTATCCAGGTTTTGAGTTCAAATCCCCAGCCGGGTGCATGCTGGAGGCAGCTGATGGATGTTTCTCTCTCACATCAATGTTTCTCTCTCTCTCTCTCTCTCTCTTTCTTTCTCTCTCTCTCTCCCTTCCTGTCTCTATAATCATAAAGCTTAAATCCTTTTTTAAGGAGAGAGAGCGCTCCCCAGGTACCCCAGCCACGTCCATGCTGCTCATGGGAGCTTGAGGCTCCACAGCAGTACTTAGTGTTGTTATTATTGTTGAGTGATGAGTTACAAGTGATGGATGAAACTACAGTGGGAGAGCTTCGAAGTGGAAAACTCAGAAAGTTCAAATAATAGGGGGGAGAGGGGGAGCGGGAAGAAATTAACCAAAGAATGTATATTCATATATGCATAACCCATGGACACAGATAATAGTGCGGTGAAGGCCTGGGGGGAACAGGGGTGGGTGGAGGGGGTCAGTGGGGGAAAGAAGGGGTCATCTATAATACTTTCAACAATAAATTAAAAAAAAAAAAAGAACGTTCAAATAAGGGTATAGACTCTCCTCTCCTTAGGTGGTAGGAACAGGGGGGCTGGGAGTGGTTACCTCGGGGGCGGGCCTTCCCTCAGAGGATCACACAGGGCAGTGTGGTCTGGATGTGGAGAGATTCCCTAGAGCTCACCCCACTCTGGCCCCCCAGCGCCCACTCTCACCACTTGGGTCATCTTGAGACACAGTTTCTTATGTGCTGCTGTCAGCATGGCCAGGGCCCCTGCGGCTGCATTCTGCACCTTGTCATCATCCTCCCCACAGAGCAGTATCACAAGCTTCAGCCGGTCATTCCCATCAGCCAGGAACCTCTCCTGTACCTATGGAAGGAAGGTGCATGGCTCAGAGAAAAATGCCCTCATCTGCCCGGCCCAGGCAGGGAAAGATGCACCTGAAGCCACGTTCTCTGGCCCAGGGTCTCTCGGAGGCTTCCTCGGAGCAGCTCACCCATGCCACCTCTCCCAGGAAATCTTCCCTGATTAACTGGATGAAGGGGCTACAATCTCCTCCGGCTAAAAGGTTAGAGAAAAGAAAGGATTCCCCAGATAGCGTGCTCCACCATCTCTGCTTGCACTCGCCATCCAGCTGGGGCAGGAGGCAGACACAGCCTCCTCGAGGGTAGATGCCGTCTGCAGAACCATGTCTCACTTCCCTTGGGGGAAGCCTGTAATGTTTCTCGCACAACAGATGGGCCTTTAGGGTCTGCCCTAAAATGACTGTGCAGTCCCTAAAGGCATAGCGGCTTGGCAAGAGCAGGGGGCAGTTGAGTAATTTATTTGGTATTAAAGAACTGCTGTACCGTCTTCACCAGGTGAAGGATGAGGCGATCCAAAAGCAGGAGAAGAGCCTTCTGGGGCTGAGGGCCCTGACAGAGCCCACTGACCGCCCCACCCCACCCCTCTGCTCTGTAGTAATAGCTGGTTGGTCAAGTTTAAGGGCATTTTCTTGGGTCAGGTTTCCTAGAAATGGAGCTCCAAAAGGAATCAAAGATCACAGCTGCCCAGGTTTGACCCCTCTACCTGTGTCTCTCTGAAGCTGGATCAGTGGTCCTCAGAAGTAAGAGTATGGCAGAGATGGTCAGTGCAGTCCCCTCTCATGGGGGACAGTTGTGAATGGGAAGCAGTTGCACCGAAAGGAGTATGTTCCCCCACCTCTGCACCTACATGTGGTCATGACTAGTTCTCAGCAATGGAATGTGAGTGGAAGTGATGTATGTCACTTCCCGGCCACCATGATAGAGTACTACAGGTGCCTCTCCATGGTCTCTCTCCCCATTCACCATTCGAACAGAGACCACGCCCAAGGTGGCAGATGGGTAGACTGTTCTTGATGATCAGAGAAGCCTGGATCCCTGAGTCACTGCTTGGAAGGGAGCCACCTGATCCAAATGTAAGCGAGAAATGAACTATTCTGTTAGGACCACTGTGTATTTTTATTTTGTTGCAGTTGGTGCTCCCACAGGGAAGGCTGCTGCCCCTTCCCATTGTTTCTCCACTCCCCTTTCCTTGGACATACTCTCTTCTCCTACATGGCTGCCAGGCCCCCAGCAGGGCTTTAACCTAGCTCCCTGGCAGGCCCTGGTAGCTTTATATCTTTTGACTTTAACAGGATTTTATGGGTCGAGTTTTCTTCCTACAACAGTGAGAAGATCTGAGATGTAAGTTGAGGAGAAACAGAGTACATTCCCATTAGGCCCTCCGTGAGTGCCCAGGAGACCACTTGGCCTGGCCCCCACGTCCATGGGGAACCTCAGAGTTATACTCTGTTGGTACCTCTGATGAGGCTATACCTTCAGGCACAGCAAAATACTTTAGCAGGATGGAAAAGAGAAGACATGCATTCATCCTATGGTTACAGTTTATCCCATTACTGGACCATGAGGCCATTGACATGTTCTGAATTCATTTTATTGTTATAAACCCTGTGATTATTCTGTGAAGAGCACAGTTAGAGTGCAATGCAGTTTCTATGGAAACAGCGATCGTTCGTTCGTGTTAATGTTTATTTTTATTAATTTATTTTTGTTACAGATGTTTAACGTTTAAAATATTCTAAAATTGTAACTGTTTTTGCATTTCTTCCGTGTGTGTGTGTGTGTGTGTGTGTGTGTGTGTGTGTGTAGAGAGAGACAGAGAGAGAGAGAGATTCAATAAATGCAAGTGGTCTGGCCTCTCTTGACCTCTAATAGGTCCTGGTCTCATATCTTGCTTTGCTATGAGATTATTTAGACCTACATAATTAGCGAAATGGTCATTTCTACCTCATCCAGTGCAAGCTTTGGGGTCCAAGCGCCAGCCAGGGATAATACCACATTGTCTTTTCAGTTTTGCCTCCTTTGTGCATCTGTTCCTCTCAGGGCCCCTACAGGTGTGTGTGGGGGGGGGGAGGGGAGGACTATAATCTAGGAAAGATTCAGTGTTCCTGGGTTCTCGGGAAAAAATGCTACCATAGTACCGTTGTAACAGCCCCCAAGCCCACGCCAGGCGCTGGCCTATGGCCTGACTCTCCGTGCCTCACTCACTCCCTGTGCCCACGCTGAGCCCCCTCACCTCCTTGTTCAACACCATGTTACACATGCACTCGGTGGCCGCCTGCCGCAGCTGGTCGTGATTCTCAAACATGTAGTTCTCGATGTCTGGCAAGGCCCTCTCCTTAAAGATCTTCTGCCTAGGGTGGGGGAGTGGAGGAAGAGAGGCCACTGAGCTCTCTGTCGTGAACATTTGGCGTTTGGGGCCACCCAGGTGCCCTTCCCCCATCCTGGTGCTGTCCCTCCCACATCCTCAGCCAACATGATTTCTGTGGCACTGCTCCTGCCCCCAACTCCAGGAGGGGGCGCCAGTGGGCATACAAAGCATAGCATCCAGGCCACAGTGATGGGTTCCAGGGTGAAAATGTTACCCAGCTGGAGATTCTTTTTTTTTCAGCCTCACCCGAGATATATTTATTGATTTTAGAGAGAGAGACATCGATGTGAGAGAGTTGCCTCGGTATGTGCCCTGACTGGGGATCGAACCCACAGCCTTTTGGTGTATGGGATGACGCTCCACCCAACGAAGCCACCCAGCCAAGGCAAGAGATTCTTTTGTATTATTGCTGGGGAAAAGAAATTCTCTTTCTCTCTCTTTCCTGCTGGAGATGAAGATGAAGCCTTGTGACTGTGAGAGAGGGGAAAGCCCATCTGAGAGTTAAGACAGGCAGGAGAGGAACAAGAACCAGGCCCCGGGGCAGATTTGCACCCCCTCCTTCAAGCTGCACCTGATTCTGGAGTACCCCAGGCTTTTTATTTACATGAGCCAGTTAACTCCCTTTATACTTAAACCAGCTGGAGTTGAGTTTTCTGCCACTTGGCACCAAAAGAATCTCAACCCAATACACTTTCTCCCCACCCACCCCCCTGGGCATCTTTTTACAACTTCAAAAAGAAGTATTTCCTCTGGCTTGTGCATTCACCATGTGGTTTTTCCAAGTGCTAATTCAAATTCCTCCCACTGTGTTTCTCCCCACTGCCTTTGATGCTGCCCTTGGAAGAGAGCAGTTTTTGCACATGGTATATGTGAAATGCATCCAAACACGTCATGGGACGTCTGCCTTCAGCCTGCTCCCTCTACACCCCACTCACCGGAGTTTGTCGCTCCGCCCAGACAGGTTGGTGAGGCCAAGGAGAGCCTCGTAGTTCTGCAGCCCATCCCGCTGTGTGTCCAGGAGTCTCACAAGGGGCCGTACCACCTCATATACCTGTGGGGGAGGGTTTGGGGAGTGGGTCAGGTGGAGACCTGTTCCCCAGTTCCTGACGTTTATAGGTGTCCAGCTTTAGAATTTCCAAAGCACTTGTCCACTCATCGTCTGATTAGGACTTAACGAGGATCCTGAAAGGCAGGGTCGTTTCCTTCCTTGCAGATGATGTGAGTTCCCCAGAGGACAGCACTCAGTGACAGGCAGAGCTAGGTCTGGAGTCCAGGCGCCTCCAATGCATTGCCCACTCTGTGATAGCACCATGCCCCCTCCCAAGCCAGGAGCAGGGTGACAGGAAGAAGGGCCCCTAGGAGCAGAGAAGACTCCTACACTGTGCCATCCCACCCACCCAGACACCCACCCGCTCCCCGGGGAAGGCGATGTCCGGATTGGAGACAGCAGCAATCTTTGCTAAGGCATGGGCTGCCTTCACCTTGCCCACGTCGGTGCCCTCCAAAGCCAGCGGAATCAGGGCCTGCAAGAAAGGCCACAGTCACTCCTGGGTCACAGGCATCCAGAGTCCCCTCTCCCCATCCTCCCTCTCCAGCTGCTGTCTGTTCCTTCAGAAGTTCAGGAAGATTCTTCGATATAATCAACTCTTGAGCATCACAGAAAACAATTAAATACTTAATCACAGATTCACTGGCCCTGGTTCCCACTCAAGGATTCATCCCCACTCTCCCCACCGTCCATACATTCATTCAGTTTTTGGAAAAATAAATAGATTGCCCTGGCTGGGTAGCTCCGTTGGTTAGAACATTGTTCCAATATGCCAAGGGTGCGGGTTCAATCCCTGGTCAGGTACATACAAGAATCAACCAATGAATGCATAAATAAGTGAAACAACAAATCGATGTTTTGCACGCGCTCTCTCTCTCTCTCAAATCAATAAGTAAAAATTTTTTAAATGAACTGCTTCAGTTGTCTGTTTAAAAAACTAAAATAGATCAATACACTGATTTTTACTTTCTAAGTCAAACCTAATCATAACAGCAGCCATTTACTGAGCACCTCCTACGAATCTATACTTTAAGTATATTTTCTCTAATCTTTGTGAAATTCTGCAAAGTGAGTGTGTGATCCTCCCTCCCCAACTTTACAGATGAGGAAACTGTGACTCAGGGATATTAAGTAATTCGCCCAAGGTTATGTCGCTGACGAGGCGACAAGCAAGGACTCAATGACAAGTCTTCTGTTAGAAAGTCCACGGTCTTCATATCTGCACCATGCTTCCTTCCAGTAGCCAGGAGGATAGAGTCCACCGAAAGTCCCACAACACATCATAGAACCAGGCAGAAATTGGATTGGGGCCATGAGCACAAACAGCAGAGTTACCCGAATGAGCATATTCCAGGAGGTCGGGTTGGAGCAGGGGATACATTATTCTGGAGCCAGACAAAGAATCACTCACACACACACACACACACACACACACACACACACACACACACACGGGTGCTCCTCCCCGGTACAGCACTTTCTAGGATGGTGAGAACCTCATCTCGCCCAATTACCTTGCCACCACCTTGAGCCACAATGGTGCCCCGGTCCTTTGGGTTGTCACACAGTGCCAGGAATACTCTGCAGAGTAAGGATCAAGGACATTTAATGCACCAACACACCCTTCCCAGGCACCAGCAGGCCAGCCAGTCAGACCCAGTGAAGGCCTGGAAGGTGCGACCAGTGTACACGTGCACCTTGGGAAGATACTTCCAAGAACACAGGTGGCTGCGGAGGACGTGAGGCCAAGCGAGGCTGCAAAGAGCCACCTCCTCCTTATTTAGGGAGACAATGAATGGCTCCTTGCTGCCCACCAACCAGGAGAAACACTTCAACATCAAGGCATCCAGACCTCTCTGACCTGGCCCTTGTCTCCCTCTCTGGTCTTCCTAGCACTATTCCCTCCCGTGCACTCCATACTCCAGACATCCTGCAAGAGAACCCCAAATGCACTCATTCTTCCTCCATCCTTGATTGTCTCTGCATATGCTGTTTCCTCCCCTGCAGCTGAGTGGTTCCTTTTGTCCCTTCAGGGCTCCCTTGAGTTGTCACATCCTCCAGGAGGCCTTCTTGGCTGCCCACCCTCCTACCCTCCAGGCTGGCTGGTTGGGTGCCACCACTGTGCTGCAACCCAGGCACCTGTTGCACTGCATTGTACCGTGAGCCTGTCAGCCTCCCCTATCAGGCTGCAGACCCTGTACCTTCCATCTCTGAAATAGCAGGTCCCACACAAAACCGGGGAACCAGGTGACCAGACAGAGAGTGACCTCTTCCCTCCTGATGCAAGCTTCCCCTCGTGATGACCTGCCCGCCATGTCACTTCTCAATTCGATCCCCTTTAGGCTCCTCTCCAGGCGCCCCCATGGCTCATTCCCTTATTTACTCCCTGCCATTTCCATCTCCCCGCCCAGCCTCCCGCCTCTGTCCCTCAGACCCCAGCCCTGGCTCACGGCAGCCGCACCTGGCCAGCAGCTCTTTGGTCTGGTCGGTGAGGATGGCACTGTCTGCTTTCACCATGCAGGCCAGCGCCGAGATGACGCCCGCCTTCAGCAGCCGCCTCACTCGCATGTCTATGAAGTCTTTCTTGTCCTGGGGAGACAAAGGTGATGCTGGGGAAGGAAGGGGGCTGGGCACCAGTCCAATCTGTACTGGAACTAAGGTGGTGCATTTCTGGCTTCTTGTGGTACGTTGAATAATGGCTCCCCAAAGGTGTCCGTGTCCTAATCCCCAGAACCTGTGAATATGTTACCTTACATGGCGCAAAGGACTTTGCAGATATGATTAAGTTAAGAATCTTGAGCTGGGGAGATAATATTGGATTATCTGGGTAGGCCCAATATAATCATCGAGGGCTTTTAAAAGGGAGGCAGGCCCTGGTCAGTGTGGCTCAGTGGTTAGAGGGTCGGCCCATTCACCAAAGGGTCACGGGTTCGATTCCCGGTCAAGGGCACGCACCTGGGTTGCAGGTTCGATCCCTGGCCCTGGTCGTGCAGGAGGCAACCAATTGATGTGTCTCTCACATTGATATTTCTCTCTCTCACCGCCCCCCACCTTCCTTCCCTTCCACTCTCTCTAAAAATCAATGGAAAAAATATCCTCAGGTAAGGATTAACAACACAAAAAAGGAGTTAGTGGTAGGACACGTGAGAGCAGACACAAAGGTTGAAGTAATTCAAGGTCACGAGCCAAGGAAGGTGGCTTTCAGAAGCCGAAAAAGACAAGAAAACAGATGGTGCCCTCAGAGCCTCCAGGAGGAACCTGCCCTGCTGATTCCCTGACTTTGATCCAGTGAGACCGATTTTACATGTCTGACCTCCAGAACTGGAAGATAGTGAATTTGTGTTATTTGGGGCAATTGTGTTTGGGCAATTTGTTATAACAGTAACAAATTGGGAAGTAACACACTCCTCCAGACTCCCTGTGCCCAAACAACAGCCAAGCGGGTTACAGTACATTCTGCTGTTGTGTTGTGAACGTCAGACAACTCCTCCTCTTCCCGGCCCTCCCCCTCCCAATGCAGAGCCAGAGTAGCTGATATGACCAGGAAATCAATCCCAAAGACTTTCATTCACAAAGGAGTGAAATAAAAGAATGATAATCCAAAACACTAGATGACCCATATGTTAGTCTTCCTGCAAAAGGTTGGCTTTCCATTAGGGTACATGGCAGGTGGCAGGGTAGGGAGATGTCAGCAGGAGAGGAGATAGGGAGCAGATAAAGCTGACATAACAATGGATTGAGTTTCCCTGGAAACCCAAAGTCAGCCCCAGGGTTGAATAGTCTTTACAGATAGTCCTCAGTAGCTGGGGAAAGGCTGACAGTCATAGGCAATCTCTAGAAGACACGTTTGAACTTCACAGCAGCAGCACACGCTCTACACTCTTGCCTGCATGAAATACTATGCAGCTTTGAAAAATGATTCAGAGAATGACAGAGCCATAAAGTATTTCCCCAAATTGAGCACTAAGTGATAAGAACATTCTAATTATAACTATGAAAAGAAAAAAGGTGCGTAGAAAAAAGAAATCCTCTGGTAGGTCAAGTAACATACCTAAATGCCAAGGGTGCTCGGGAGAGATGATATTGAGAGGTTCATTTCTTTTTTTTTTTTTTTATCCTCACCCGAGGACATTTTTCCATTTTTTGTTCAGATAGAGTGGGAGGGAGAGAGAAGAAGAAAGAGAGAGAAACATCGACGTGAAAGGGACACATCGAGTGGCTGCCTCCCACATGACCCAACCAGGGCCAGGGACAAACTGCAACTGAGGTACATGCCCTTAGCGGGAACTGAACCCGGGTCTCTCTGGACTGCAGGCCGACGCTCTAACCACTGAGCCAAACAGCCCAGGGTGTGAGTGGTTCATTTCTTTTCTCTACTCCCCACCTTTTTGTTTGTGTTGCAACATGGTTATACTACTTTGATCATTTAAAAAACCTACGCATTTTGCCCTGGCCAGTTTGGCTCAATGGTTAGAGCGTCGGCCTACAGACTGAAGGGTCTGGGTTTGATTCCCTGTCAAGGGCATGTACCTGAGTTGCAGGTTCAATGCCCGGCCCTGCTCGGGGTCGTGCAGGAGGCAACCAATCCATGTATCTCTCTCACATTGATGTTTCTCTCTCTCTCGCCCTCCCTCCCTTCCACTCTCTCTAAAAATCAATGGAAAAATATCCTTGGGGGAGGATTGACAAAAAAAAATCTACATATTTTACTGGCAGGAAATATGATGCATATATATTCATATGCAAACCCCATGCAAAGTATACCCTTGTGTGCAGGCAATCATTGGAGGAGGGCCCCAAGTGGATTTGTGACATCTTGGCTCCTGCTGATCCATGTCCCTCCTCTCATTTTTCCTACTTAGCACCCCTATCCTCAAATCCAGATATCCCAGAAAATAAAAGTGTTATGTGATGGCAACATAAAATGCAACTGTCTGATGTCCACGAAATCAACAACATAATTGCAAAACGTTCACCATAGCTTTGTCTTCTCAGACTATAAATTGCTGGGTTCCTTACCTCCCCCGCACTCTCCTCCCACCCGTGCCAAGATAGAACATTAAAACTAAGGAAAACATGGGCGCCACCTAGTGGTAGAAATTTGCCATTATCCTCTTCAGTTTGCCTTATGCCAAATTCTCCCAAACACACCCACACAGCACCCTGACATCACTACCTTTCCTTTCCACCTCTCTGGAGGTCTGGTGGCACAGACCCTCCTCCCGGCCTGTCCCGGTCCCCACCTTGGGGTGCTCCTCAGGCACGTGCTGCTTAGAGAACTTGGCGAGCTGGACAAGCTCGGGGATGACCTCCTTGACATCGTAGCTGTTGGTGCAGTTCACCAGGATGGTGGCCACGGAGTACAGGATGGTCTTGTCAGAGGTCTGGAGGCACGGGGTAGGGGGGGAGGAGGGAAAAGGCAGAAAGGAAACGTTAGAACAAACTTCTGCTTCCAAGACGGCTCCCTCCCATGGCCCACAAGTCGGTTTGGGCGGAGTATGCGGCTGATGTGGTTCAGCTGGGAGAAGTTCAGCAGCACAGAGGGGACAGGGCGCACCCTCAACAGCACCCTGAAAGCATGGATGGGAGTCCTCTGAGTACACCCTTGCTTTGTGCCTCTTTGAAAAGTGCAGGCCAACACACTTTCACAGAGTGTGCCTACCTTCCCTGGGCGGGAATGGGATGGGGATGGGGTGGGCGCTGGACACCGGCTGGTCGGGCCCCGGGGAAACTTTCCCACATTTCCTCCCTTCGGTGGTGAAAAGAGGAGGAAAAGAGTCTGAGAGGGGCTCGGAGGGAGAGAGGGGGCCCAGAGGGGCGAGGTACTGCCTCTTGGTCCTTCAGACCTCACTTCCTGAGGATCCCAGGGGGAAATACCATCCTCCTGTTCATCCTCCCACTGCCTGGAAGGCATGAAGAGCTGTGAGCTCACTTTGTAGTCAGATAAAATGAGGGCGAGAAAGAGGGAAGGGACTGATCCAGGTTGACGCAGGGAGTAGAGAGCACGGCCAGGCTGGGAACACAGGGGTCCAATCTCCCAGGCTCAGCAGAAGGCCCTGTGAGCCTGAATCTAACAGATCTTTCCTGAGGCCAGAGGTCAGGACTCTACTTGCCTTGGCCATCTCAAACATGGCCTGCAGGGCAGGGATGTCCTGAACAAAGTCATCCTTCACATCAGCATCCAGGGTGAGGTAGGCCATACCCTCCACTGCCCATCGCCGGGTCCGAGTGTCTATGGACGCATTGCACAGCCACCTGGAATTGGGGAGGGGGAGCCGCTGGGGAAGGGTGCCAGAGCTCAGGTCAGGACAATGAAGCCATTTCAGGGTAGTTGGGCAGCAGGTGGGGGTGCCTTTCACAATCTGGTATACACTAGGGCACACCCCGGAGAGGAGATGGCAGGCCTGGGGAAATAGGACCCCCTTACTTGCGACACTGTTTGGCCAGCTTCTCCGTTGACCCTTCAGCAAACTGCCTGAGACCATAGTCTGTGCCGCCTGCAGAGCCGAGCTTGCAGAGTCCCTGTGGAGGAAGGGAGACCGTGGACATTCGAAGGATCAGAGACACCAAAGCTTGGGGACAACACCTTGTTCAAACAGGTCCCTGTGGCTGGAACACTTTGCCCCTTTCTCTTGGCCTGGACAAACCTCTATGCATGCTACAAAACTCAGCTCAGGTGTCACCTCTTCCCAGGTGCCTTCCCTGAGGTTTCCAGATGAAGGTAGATGCCCAAATACTGGAGGTGTTTACCCAAACCCCTTTCCTCCACCATTGGACCCCACAGATGTTTTGTGTCTGCCGTTTTGAAGAATCAGCACGAGATAATACTAATCATATCTGAAACCGCAATAGTGAGACTCATCAGAATGCAAAACCTGGCAGAGAAATCCTATCTTGAGGGTAACAAATTCAGATGTACAGAATTTTTGCCCAGGAAATTTAGACTATTGTTAGAAAAACATGTCTTCTGTAAGAGAAAACTCACAATGGCTGAAGCTAGAATTCGTTTTTTAAAAATTGATACAAACCAAAAAAGACAAATGACTCAAATCCTCGCCATCACTGTTTACAAGAAAAAGGTCCATGAAAATAATTTCTGTAAAATGCAGATGGGGAAAATGACTGTGCCATGTAGAAACTGATTAATGAAACAAACTGACTTTTTGGAGTTTGTTCTAAAAATACTTGCTGGATAAAGCTCATCAGTGTCAGTGCCATTCAAAAGCATGGAGGAGGTGGGAAAAAAACCCCTCAGAGACAGACAACAGTATGGTGATTACCAGAGGGAAAGTGGGGAAGGGGAGGTAGGAAAGGGGAAAAAAGAAAAAAAAAAGGCATGGAGGTGTCAGAGGTTAACCGGCAGGGTCCACCATCCTGAATCCATGTTCTCACGGCCTCCTACATCACCCTGCTCTGCAGGGGCCTGTGCTGCCCTCGGAGGGTGGTCTCCCCAAGGATGGAGGCTGCACCTCATTCATCCTGATGTCCCTGGTGCCTGGAGTGGTATCTGGTACTGAGCCCACTTACCACCAGCGTGCGGATCTTGATCTTCTCGTTTTTGGTGGTCTTGTAGATCTCTTTGAGCAGTGACACACCGTTGGTGATGATGAACGTGGCGCGGCTGAGCTTGGTAGAGGCATGGATGAGGGCCTCCACAGCCACCAGCTGGTCTGCCTCGCGATCCGAGCCACACAGCGCTACCATCATCTCCATCACGCCTTTCAGCCCCAGCAGCTGATTGCCCAGGTCAAAGGGGCCTTGCAGGATCCCCGACACTGTCTGGATGGCAATCACGTTCTTGTCCATGTTCTGGGGGTCAAACTTGCCCCTAAAAGAGAAGGCAAGGGTGGTCAAGAGAGCGGGAACAGAGGGGTGGGAAGAGTGTGAGATTGGGGGGCAGACCGATTTAGATTTGCATCCTGCGTTCACCACTGATGTGCTGCTCTTGGGCAGTCACTGAACCTCTCTGAGTCTCAGCTTCTTGATCTGGAAACTAAGAATCGCACGACGGAGTTCACAGACTTACGATGAGGGTAAGTGATATAACAGGTGTGCCAGGGGTTGTGTTGAAGCACACTCTGTGACGGGGATTGACATGCAGGAAGTTTATTAGGGAGAGCTCTTGGGATTAACACCTGTTGGGGAATGGAAGAAAGGAGGACCTGGCCCGGCCGGTGTGGCTCCGTGGATTGAGTGTAGCTCCATGGACTGAGATGGTCCGGTTCAATCCCGGTCAGGGCACATGCCGGGGCTTTGGGCTCGATGCCCAGCAGGGGGCGTGCGGGAGCCAGCCGATCGATGTTTCTCTCTCACATCGATGTGTCTATCTCTCTCTCCCTCTCTCTCTAAAAAAATCAATAAAAAACATTTAAAAAAAAAAAGCAGGACCTGACCGAGGGAGATGTTGGGCTTCATGCAGTCATGACAAAGCCTCAGCCTGTGAAGAGTTCTAGAGCTGAGACGCCCTTCAAAGTTGTCCACGTTGGGGTGAGGGACAAGTCATTGATGCTAGCTGCCATGGGAAGGATGAAGCAGCTGTCCTCAGCTGAGACAAGTCCTGAAGAGAGGTGACAGATGAGAACTGTCACCCAACAGGCTTCCCAGCAGCGGGGCTGTCTGGTGGGTACAACAGCCGCTGCAGCACGAAATGGCCTCATGACGCTGGCGAACCGCATCACTGTGCAGTGTGGCTGAGTCACAGCACAGCCTGAGCCAGTCTCTCCCCGACTGGTCCCCATCCCTTCCCCTATCAAGTGCGGGTGTGGCCTAGAGGAGCCAGAAGGTTCTGCTCTGCTCTCCGAATTTACTATCCTCTACTCTGTGGGAGAATCTCCGTTTGGGGACGGCAGAGGTGACATGCCTTCTGATCCATCAGTGACCTGCCCAGGCTGGGTCATGTGGGGAATCTGGGCAGATGTGCACACTGAAAATGCAGATGTGTATAAATGAAAGAAGGTAGCGTGGACTACTCAGGAGAACTCCACACCCAGGGTTGGAGACCTGGGCTCGGGTCCCATGTCTGCCTCTGGCTGGTTTGGTGACCTGGGCAATTCCCTCTCGGGGAATGGTGCCCGCTTTGGGAGCTCTGAGAACCTCTCCAGTTCTGACATTCCACGTCCTGCCCCTCATCTCCCTACTCAGTGCGGAGGAACCTGGAGCCTGCATAATTAGTTGGCATCTGCCCTTTAAGTTGGTTCCTCATGCCAGCTGGTGCTTGAACCTCCACTCAGCTCCTGGCCCCTGAGGAGGCAGGGTGGGAACAGCCTCAGGTGCCATTTGTTGAAGGTGGTGACCCCACCCACGGAGCCTCAGGTGACTGGCCTAGGGGTGGAGCCTGTGCAGAGGCAGCATTTCATAGGCTGACTAGGAGGGAGGGGCCTCAACCAAAAACCTCTGTCCAATAAGGACTAGCTGGGTGACAGTTACCCAAACTCAGAGACCTCATGAGAGACCAAGGAGCTGGCCACAAAACCCGAAGCTATGGAAGAAAAAGGCCAGAAGAGCTGTAAGAAATTTTAAGTGAAATAAAGTCAGGAGTCAGGAGAAGCTATGGGGTTGTGCAGGAGTCAGCAAACTTCCGCTGTGGACCAAATCTGGGAAGCTGAGAATGGACTTCACATTTTACAGTTTTGTTTTTTTTTAAATGTGCAATAGAGACCTACATGTCCCACAAAACCTAAAATATTTATTCTCTGGCCCTTTACCAGAAAAGTGTGCCAAACCCTGGAATGGAGAAAGGAAAAGCAGAGTGAAAGCAGTGGGGTCTTTACCGCCCCAAGACTCACTTGGGTGCTTTTTGTTGTTGTTGTTGTTGTTAATCCTAACCAGAGGATATTTTTTCCATTGATTTTATTTATTATTATTATTATTCTTTTAGAGAGTGTAAGGGAGAGAGGGAGAAAGAGAGAAACATCGATGTGAGAGAGACAGAGACACATCGATTGACAGAGACACATCGATTGGTTGCCTCCCACATGCACCCCAATGGAAGCCAGGGATATGTGCCTTTGACTGGGAATCAAACCCAAGACCCTTTGGAGCACGGGTCGACGCTCTAACCACTGAGCCAGGCCCTCCAGGGTTCACCTGGGTGCTTTTTAATTTATTTATTTTTTATCCTCACCTGAGGACATTTTTGCATTTATCTTCAGATAGAGCGGGAGGGAGAGAAGGGGGAAGAGAGAGAGAGAAACGTCAATGTCAGAGAGACACATTGACTGGCTGCCACCCACACGGCCCCGTTTTTGCCGGGGACAAACTGCAACCGAGGTACATGCCCTTAGTGGGAACCGAACCCGGGACTCTCTGGTCCGCGGGCCGACGCTCTAACCGCTGAGCCAAACTGGCCAGGGCTCACCTGGGTGCTTTTTAAACATGCACTTCCTGAGCCAAACCCCAGACTACCAAGTGAAGGGCGGGTCCCAGAAATCTGAATCATATACAAGTTTGAGGATCACTGGAATAAAAGGTTAAAAGGACATGTAGCAGTTGGAGGAGAAGGGAGAAGACATAAAGAGAAACAGAGACGCAGAGAGAGCAGGCCCGGGAACTACAGCTGCCGAGGGCCTCGGGCACCTGTCTAGTCTCTGCAAGGCCACAAAGTTCTTAAAGTCTTGACAGAGCCAGGTCTCCTTCCTTGACAAGCTGAGGCTGATTTCAATTGCAGGAAACTATGGTAGGTCTAATGTATATCCAAAAAAATTTTTATTTATTTATTTTTAATTCTCACCCGAGGACACTTTTGCATTCATCTTCAGATAGAGCAAGAGGGAGAGAGGGGGGAAGAGAGAGAGAGAAACATCGATGTGAGAGAGACACATCGACTGGTTGCCAACCGGGGCCGGGGACAAACTGCAACCGAGGTACGTGCTCTTAGTGGGAATCCAACCTGGGTCTCTCTGGACCACGGGTCGATGCTCTAACCGCTGAGCCAAACCGGCCAGGGCTATCCAAAAATATTTTGACACTCTTCCCTGCAAAAGGTAGAGCCTAGTTCTTTCCTTTTAAACACAGATCAGACTTAACGACTTGCTCCTAATGAACAGAATGTGGTGGAAGTGATGGCGTGTGACTTCTGAAGCCAAGTGATAGAAGACGTTGCCATTTCCACCTTGCTCTGTCCTGGAGCACTCACTCTAGGGCAGCGGTTCTCAACCTGTGGGTCGCGACCCCTTTGAGGGTCGAACGACCCTTTCACAGGGGTCGCCTAAGACATAACAGTAGCAAAATTACAGTTATGAAGTAGCAACGAAAATAATTTTATGGTTGGGGGTCACCACAGCATGAGGAATGTATTAAAGGGTCATGGCATTGGGAAGGTTGAGAACCGCTGCTCTAGGGGAAGCCAGCTACCATAGGAGAGGTTCATACAGGGAAGAATTGAGGTCTCCCACCAACAGCCAGCACCAATGTGCCAGCCACGTGAGTGTGCCACCTTGGAAGCAGGTCTTCCAGCCTCAGTCAAGCCTTCAGATGACTGCAGCCCAGGCCAACATGTGACTATAACTTCAAGAGCACCCCAAAGCCAGAACCACGCAGCAGGCCACTCCCAAACTACTGTCTTATTATAATACATGATTAGTGTTGTTTTGAGCTGCTAAGTTTGGGGGTAATTTGTTACACAGCCATTGATAACTAATACAGAGGCTGACCCATGAGGCCGCCAGGAAACTCACGTGATGTACTCCTCACAGATCTTGCGGAAGTGATCTCGCTCTGGGTCGCAGCGCAGGTCGTCATAAAGTTTGTTGATGAGGATAGAGGCCAGCATGCGGGTGTTATCGGTCAGGGGCAGGCAGGATGGCAGGTCTGGAACCTGCCCCACCACCTTCAGGATCTTCCTGAGGCCTGCAGGACAAAGGGCAGCAGCAAGTGTAAGTCCCCTGCTGGGCTGTCCTCACAAACATCCCCCTTCACACTGAGACAGGTCTTATTACCAGTTACTCTCCAGCCTGCCTTAGGGGGCACGTGGCTTAACGGGAGTGAAGGGCATCGGAATGGGGCCAAGAGACCCAGGCTCTACACCTGACGCTACTTCAGCAACTGGCCTCCCTACTATGGGCCTGTTTTCACATTTACAATATCAAGAATAATTGATCTCAGAGGACTCTATCAGTGCTAACACTCTGTAGGTTGATGTTTAACCTTCTTCAAACATTATTTTATCTTCTCTTTACTCCAGGCCTCCGTTCCTTTATTTGGAAATTGGGAATAATACTACCTCCCTCATTGAGTCTGAGGTAGTATTATTCCCAAATTCCAAATAAAGGAACTGAGGACTCAATGAGATAATCTATGGAAACTGCCTAGTGCCAATCCACACACATAATTATCACTTGATAAATATTCATTGTTTATTTAGAATACTATATTTACCATTTATGGTTATTTTTTTCCGTGGAATAATCTTCAGTGGCTTCCTATTACCCACCAGGCTAATTTAACCCCCATATATTTGTTGAATAAATGAATGAACGAGTGAATAATAAGTGACCACCTTTTAGGTACTGAAATAAAAGAGACAATCCTGACCTCAAAAAGCTCACAATGCAGCAGGGAAGAAAGACATAATAAAGATTACAATAAGGCGCGACAAGCACAGAGTGGTAACGCCGCAGATGGGGAGATTTGCTCCAACAAAGTAAGAATCGCAAGTTATTTTGAGCACTTACTCCAAGAGCTTTATACATGTTGCCTCATTTAATCCTAACAATAACCCAACTGGTTTGGAATCATTATTCCCATCTTTCAAAGCAGAAAACCAAGACTCGAAGTCAGGTAAGTTGCCCAAGACCACGCAGCTGGCAAGTGACATAGCGAGGACACTCTCCCAGCACTGTCTGATTTCAAAGCCTGTGATGTTCACTGTGATGCTATGCTGCCTCCAGGACAATAGACAGCTTGATTTCAGAGCCAGCTTTCAGAGGTGGCTGGGAGTTGGTCAGATCTTAGGTGGCACTGGGAAGTGGGAGGAGAATGTTACCTTAACATTCAAGGTAAGCGCTGGAAGGCATGAAACTCTGAGTGGTAAGAGGGAATTAACAGTGCTTGACAGTAACTGTTATGCTATGTGTATTTTACTACATATACAAAAGCACTGGCAGGGCTGGAGAGGCATAGGAAGGGGCTCATGGACCAACCCAAATTCCCCAGCCCAGTTCTCAAAAGCCCCCATCAAATGCACCTGCTCCACCTCCCACAACCTCCACAACCTCATCTCCCACTGTTTCCTTCCCTCCCTGCCCTCACCTTGAACATCTATCTCATTTATATTCTGCTAGAATACTCTGCACCTCTGTGTCCATCTCTGCCCCTCCCTGAATCCCAAAGCTCACTTCAGGCTTCACACCCTGATGGCTCCCCTACCCTAGTTCCCCAGCCCAGTTTGCAAAACATACAACCTCAACTTTGCAGCTTGTCATTAGTACACCAGGATTTTAAGTCCATATTATTTTTACCCAGATGCTACTCATTTGGATGCCTGGAATAAATATGGTTCCCCACCCCCCCTACACTATAAATCGTGTGATTGGCCCTAGATCCTCGTGCAGAGAGAAGTCTGCTGCTGGTGCTCAGCCTTTGCTAGGCGGGGGAAGAGCAGAACTGGGCCAAAGTGTTGGGGGTGAGGCTTCAGCACTAGAGTAATTTGTTCATGTGCATTGTGCTGAGGTCTGTGAAAACCAAATAAGGGAAGTGCAATACCGAAATGGAATGAATTTCAAGCTGGTACAGCTGACGTGAACCTTTTAGCACAACGAATGGTCTAAATGTGATCAAACCTGCGAGAGAATTTATTGTAGCAGATTATACAGCCACAGATATGATTCCTGAACTATTAGAGAAGTTCATTTAGGAGAGCGTTAATACCCTGGAGCTAAGAAATGCCGCGACTATCGGCTAGAGCGTTGTCACTGGGCTTTATATAACACGCACTTGACGCCCTTCCTCCCTTCTAGAAGGCCCATGAAGTATTTTGCCAACCGTGAGACTTCAGGAATGTGATCCTATGGTTGGTGGAGTCCTGTTTGTTCTTTAACACTTACCCTCATTTGTTAGGAAACTCCACCCAGATGTTTTGGGGCGTGTTTGGACATTTTCTGGGTATGGTCAGGCCCTTAATTCAGAGACCTGACCCATCCCTTCCCCAGCCCACTGGTGCTGATGTTTTTTCCTGGCTTTTCAGTTGGGACTGAAGACCTCTCCCGGACAAGAGCCACGCCTCTTCCACTCTCTGCTCAGTGCAAGGTACCCCGGTGCCCACTGGAAGGGCTGAAGGGAGCCCCCGACCCATCCACCTCCTCACCGTTATCTACCACATAGATGGTGCGAGAGTTGTCGTGAATGGAGAGATCCTTCCTGGGGACGTTCTTATTGAGCAGGTTCAGGGCCTGATCCCTGCCCTGGCCAGACACCTTCTTACTGACCAGCATGTCGAGCAGGTGACTGGTGATCTGCTTCAGGTCCTTCTTGGTGTCTGAGGAAGGAGAGAACAGGGTGAACAGAGAGGACTAGGGAGCCTCGGGTATTTAGGACCAGGAATGGAAGAGGTTTCTAGGACTCTGGAAGTATCAAATCTACTGCTTCCTGGATATTGGAATTTCCCTGGAGAGTATAGTATTCTCCATCTCACCCCAAAACAGGAGGGAAATCCCTTGACCGCATTTGGGGTTCCTCCAGCCACTCTGAGCACTGACTTCTATTGAACAACTCTGGTTCTTAGAAAGTTCTTCATTCCAGGTAATGATTGGCAGGGATCCAGGCATGCTTTGTGTAGTTTTTATTTATTTATTTTTCCTTTATTTATTTTTAGAGAGAGAGGAAGGCAGAGGGAGAGAAAGATAGAAACATCGATGAGAGAGAACATCGATTGGCCGCCTCCTGCATGCCCCCCACTGGGGATCAGGCCCACAACCTGGGCATGTGCCCTGACTGGGAATCGAACCGGCGACCTCTTGATGCATGGGTCGATGCTCAACCACTGAACACCAGCTGGACGCTTTGTGTAGTTTTTAATAAACTGATTTAATAAAATGTTTTCCAGAAAGGAAATTTATACATATCTTACTCCCCACAGATTCAGGAAGGCTGAGAGCTTGAATTCAGGCCTCTGTCTGGGATGCCTGGTCCTCCCCACCCACTAGGAATCTTAAAAGGCAAAAGACTTTTCCTGCTTTGCCTCGTTTGACCTCTCTGAGACTTGGAGACTTTTGTTCTCATTCTAGGTTGGAGCCCAAAGTCAGGCGAACAGACAGGCGGGAAGAAAGGAAAGCTTTCCAAACCATGTCATATAAATAAATGATGAGGGAATGAGGCTCTCTAACCGGAGAAGGGAGGGTATAAGTGGACGTGATAGCTCCTTTTCAGATAAAGACGTATCATGAGAGTAAGATAACAGATGTATTCTGTAAGGCTGCAGAGGGCAGGTTTGGGACCAGAGGTGGGTGGATGCCACAGGGAGATAGATTTGAAATCAATATATAGAATTTTGTAGCAGAGATAGCTAATGCCTCACTACCGTGCAAGGAAGTTGTGGCCTCCAACAAACCACACCTGTCATTATTCACGCTCTTGGGGGGGGTCCCCTCCCACATTGGATCTGGGCTGGTCATGTGACTTTACAGCACACCCAGAGGTTTAAAAATCACTTGCATATTAGGGCTTGTCCATTTAGAATCCAGCTGCCATGTTACACAGAAATCCAAGCTGCCCCGTAGAGAGGCCACAAGGAGTGAAACCAAGGTGCCCTGGCCAGCATCTCCAGTTACCCACCACCCATGCACACAAGTGATGCCAATTTAGACCCTCCAGTGATTCTAGTGCAGGCAGGGAATGTGACTGGCTGACCATTACAATAGTGAGTCAGAACCATGTCAAGAATTCAGGACTCCAAAAGGTTAATACTATGAATCCACAAAGAGCTCTTATGAATCAATAAGAAAGCACTGATGCTCCAACAGGAAAAATAGGTAACAACATAAACAGACCATCTGAAGACAAAGACATCCAAATGGCTAATAAAGATAAAGAAAAATGATGAATCTCACTAGTAATTTCTTTAAATGCACACCAGATCATTTTTACCTACTGACAAAGAGAATACCTTTAAGAATGATAGTATTGCCCTGGCCCGTTTGGCTCAGCGGTTGGAATGTCGGCCCACAGACCAAAGAGTCACAGGTTCGATTCCAGTCAAGGGCATGTACCTCGGTTGCAGTTCAGTCCAGCCCTGGTTGGGGTCATTGGGGAAACAACCATCAGTCTCTCTCTCTCTCTCTCTCTCTCTCTCTCTCTCTCTCTCTCTCTCTGAAAATGAATGGAAAAATATCCTCAGGTGAGGATTTTAAAAAAAAAGAATGATAATATTCAAATCTGGTGAGAATGATTTGAGACTGAAACTCTGTCTGATCAACACTTGGTAAGAGTACAAATTGATGCACCCTCTCAGAAAGGAGTTTGAAAGTAAGAAGGAGAAAGAACGTTTGCTATGTGCATAGCCTTTGACCTAGTACTCCCATTGCTCAGAATCTGTTCCAAGAAAATAATTACAGATGCAAACATAGATTTATGTAAAGAATGGCTACTGAAGTATTTTACAGGCATGCAATTAGAAATATTCTAAATCTCCAATAATACAAAACTGGTTGATGAATTATGATACATCCATATAATGATATATAATGAAATGATCTAAAATCAAGTTTATTTCGAGGGCACCTGCTTCTGTGACCCTCCTAGACAGAGCAGAAACTTCTAAAAAGATGTCTAGGACATGGACGTGCAGGAAGAAGCAAGAGTCTACATGTGCATGTAGGTAGGAATGAAACAGATGTAAAATGAATAATTATTAAAGTCAAAAGGAATCCTTTTAAGAATATTAAATGGGCCCTGGGCAGTGTGGCTCAGTTGGTTGAGCATCATCCCATACACCAAAAGGTCACTAGTTTGATTCCCGGTCAGGGCATATGCCTGAGTTTCAGGCTCAATCCCTGGTAGGGGGCGTGCAGGAGGCAGCTGATCGATATTTCGCTCTTACATTGATGTTTCTCTCTCTCTCTCTCTCTTCCTCTCCCTCTCTAAAAAATTAATAAAAACATATTTTTAAAAGAAGAATATTAAATGGTAAGTAATACTAACATAATACTCAGTGAAGAAAAAATACAAAACTATCCATAACAAAATTCCAATTTGTTCAATAGATATAATATAAATATGGATGGATAGAAAAAAGGTTATCTGGAAGGGTAATTACAGAGTTTTCTTTTTTTTTTTTTTTAATTTTCTTTCTTTATTGTTTAGAGAGAGAGGAAGGGAGAGAGGGGGGTGGATAGAAACATCGATAGGAGAACATCGATTGGCCACTTCCTGCATGCCCCCACTGAGGATTGGGCCCACAACCTGGGCATTGCCCTGACCAGGAATTGAACTGGCAACCTCTTGGTGCATGGGTCGACACTCAACCACTGAGCCACACCAGCCAGGCAGGTCTTTTCTTTTCATCTTTACATATTTCTAAATCTTTCCAAATTTCTCCAATAAGCCTCTGTTACTTTTTTAAAACGTGGTAAAATACACATAAAATAAATATCATTTTAACCATTTTAAGTGTATATTAAAGTACACTTTAAGTACATTTCACATTGTTGTGCAACCACCGCCATCCATCTCCAGAAATTTATCATCTTGTAAAACTGAAACTCTGTGCCCATTAAATAATTCCTCATTTCCCCCTACCCCATCCCTGGCCACTGCCATTCTACTTCCTGGTTCTATGAGCATAATTTTAGAAACTGCATATATGTGGACTCAAACCCTATTTGTTTCTTTGTGGCTGGCTTTTTCACTTAGCATAATGTCCTCAAGTTTCATCCTTGTTGTATTATTGTGTCAGAATATCCTTCCTTTTTTTTTATCCTCACCCGAGGACACTTTTGCATTTATCTTCAGATAGAGTGGGAGGGAGAGAGGGAGGAAGAGAGAGAGAGAAACGTCGATGTGAGAGACTCACATCGAGTGGTTGCCACCCACACGACCCCAACCGGGACCAGGGATGAACCGCAACCGAGGTACGTGCCCTTAGCGGGAACCGAACCCGGGACTCTCCGGTCCGCAGGCCGATGCTCAAACCGCTGAGCCAAACCAGCCAGGGCAGAATATCCTTCCTTTTTAAAGCTGAGTAAATAGTCCACTGTGTATCTATCTATCTATCTATCTATCTATCTATCTATCTATCTATCTATCATCTATCTATCTATCTATACCACATTTTGTTTATCCACTCATCCGCTGATGGACACTTGATTTGCTTCTACCTTTAAGCTAGTGTACATAATGCTGCTATGCATCAGTTACTTTTATAATCAGAAAATAAATATGAAAATAAAACCAGGCCACCTCCACATACAGGAAATTCCCAGCCTGAGGTGGTAACTGACTCTCCCTTGCCCCCTACCTCCGGAACCAAAACTGAAGACTGTCTCCTACCTAGAACGAGGGCCTCCTCCTTCCCTTGATGCTCCCGCTTGTCCTCCCCAGACAGAGAGTCAATGATGGCCTGGAGCAGGTTGCAGACGGCCAGAGATATCTCCTCATTCTCCACCGCCATGAGGCTACAGATTCGGTCTATCCGGACTGCGTGGAGAATCACTGTGGCCTGGATCCCCAGCAAACCACAGTCAGCTGTGTGATCCTTCCTTCCAGCTGCCATGCAGGTTAGGGGATTGGAGATAACCACCCCATGCAGTTGGGAAATAAGCCCAGGGAGCCAAAGCCTCCAGGCCCATGGTCTGGGAATGCCCTTGACACAAGCCACGCCCCTTTCCAGAGGTTTAGAGCCACTGGCCACATGGAGTCACTGAGCACTTGTCATGTGGCCAGTTCACATTGAAATGTACTATAAGTGTAAAAAATACACACTGGATTTTTGAAGACTTAGTGTGAAAAAGTGTAAGCTATTATAGCCTTTGCATTCAGCTCTTCCTCATAGAGGACTTTCAATACCTACCTTCGCATAGACCCATTTCCAGCTCAGAGGAGCAATCTGTGTTGAATCTGGGACCATACAACACAATTTAGAGGGGACACTTTAGGCTTTGTATCAAGGTCTGTTTATGCCCAGCCACACCCTGCCACATGTCACCCTTCAGGTCCTCAGACGAGCAGCCATTCATGCCAAGCACCCCAGCCCCAGGCCCTCACCCTAGCTCGGTGGCCACTGCACATGCCCGACAGGGTCCGCACTGCAGCCAGCACCAGCTCAGGCCTCTTAGTGTCCATAAGCTGCAGAAGCAGGGCCACTCCATTGTTCTGGAAGATCCTTTCAGCCCCTGCTTCTTCACGACCCAGTACAATGAGGTTGTTGGCAGCCTGCAAGAGGGAAGAGAAAACGAGGGTCAGGAGGAAGGTTTGACTGCTGAGGTTTGGTCATGGGCCAAATGCAGGGAGGGTCCGGTTCAAGAACTGGGTCTTCAAAACATCTTCATACTCTTTCGCCCTATAATCTTACTCCTGGAAACATAGCCCAAGAATATAATTCAAAAGAAAGACACAGTAGCTTCCATAAAGACCAACTTGATGAAATATATTGCAATCATTAAAGATATAAATAAAAAGACTAGCAAGCAACTTGGAAACAATGGTAAGCAGAATCAGAATTGTAGGTTCAACTCTGATTGCACTTATGTTAAAAATAAAACGCTGTATATCTATGCTTATGGATAAGGATTTTAAATAGGTAGAGAAGTGTTATATTCATTAAAGAGGCCAGCACTCACCTTCTCCAGCTTATCAGCATCACTGCTTTCGTCCAGGAGGATCTCAAACATCTTCTGCACCCTCGAGTCTGTGGAGAACTGCACGTGGAGCTGAGGAAGGAGGAGGGAGTGGCGAAGGAAGCAGGCAGAGGTTCATATCTCAGTCAGCTCCACATGAAGTTCATCTCAGCAAACATTCAAGTATCTACTCTGGGCCCCTGCACTGTCATTCATTCATTCATTCATTCATTCATTCATCCATCCAACAAACATTTACTGAACAACTACTGCATGCCAGACACTGTTGTAGATGCTTGGATGCTAGGGATAGAATGCTGAACAAAATCAAATCCTTGCCCCACAAAGCTTACGATCTAGTTACATGTGTTATCCCATTAGGTCATCGCAAGTCTTGGAAGGCAAGGGATCACCACCCCAATTTTGGAATCTAGTAAACAGTTAGCTATTAGACATTTAAATATGGGCTAAAGCAGAAATAAGCCTCCAGGATCAGCAACCTGAAGCAGTTTTAAATTAGCTCCTCAAGCAATTAAAACCATTATGTTGACATGTGTCATCCCTCACAATCCCAACCCCAACCCCAGTGCTCTGAAGCTTTCAGAAAATGACCGAACTGATCATCATCCCCCACCTCACCGGCTCCTTCTGTACCTCCCACTATTTTGTTGTGCTGGTCCATGTTCCTTCCTATGTCCATCCTGGCCTTCAGGGAAGGGAGGGGTCTCTCATGCAGTTCTTTGATCACTCCTTGGTTTGCATTTCCTCAGCCCTGAGTTTACACTCTGGATAGTGGGTCCCCCATGGGGTCCCACCATGAGGCTGCCCTGGCACATAGGAGTTCCTGAGTCTTGGAGCCAAGAGCTGAGTGATCAGTTTCCCTCCTGCTCCTACAGAGGGGAAAACTGACACCCCAGAGGGTCCCTCAGAAAACTGGTAGCTAAGGCAGAACTAGGGTGCAGGACTCCTCACCTCTGGTCCAAGTTCTCCCCACTCCATTCCATTCCCCTAGGAAAGATTTCCTGTTCCTGTTGGCTCCTGACTCTACTCTATCTGCCACCAATACCTGCCCCCATTCCTAGGTATCTCATGCTGCCTTGATCCTCCTAGAAAAAGAGGAAGAGTTGCAGACATACTAAGTTGCAATTAAAAACAAAACAAAACAAAACACCAAAGCTCTGTCTGTAATGTAAAAGACCCATGTTCTAGCCTGGCTGGCTTGAACCCTTAAACAAGCATCACAGCATCTCTGATCACTCACAGACAGGTGCAGCTGCTGAGCTGTTCTGCGGTACCTGCCTGTGCCACGTGTTCACAAGGACTAGCCTTGCCCTGATGTCCTGTTTCTCTAACATGGCCCTGCCAGGAATGGGGGGAGGTAGCAAGGCTTGTGGACAGGGGTCTGGCTCACCTTCTCCTGGATGCTAGCATTGAGCCTCCTCAGTGTCTCCTGGAAGTTCTGGTTCCGTGGCTCAAGGGTCGCACAGCGCTGCACATCCTTGAAGGCCTGGTCCAACTTCCCCAGGTGCTCCAGTGCCTGGCATCGCCGATACAGAGCCTTGACGTCCGAGGAGTTGATGTCAATAGCTGGCGAGGGCAACAGGCAGGGGCTTAGGGGGCCCAGCTGCAGACCACCTTTCTTCCTCCCCTGCCGTTGCCCCCAATCTCTTCCTGTGAGATAACCTACTCATGTGGGCAATCTGGCCCAAATCTCCACTTTGTTGGGGAGAGAGTAAAAATCATAGTCTCGAGGTTGGAAGGGAGTTTAAGGGTCATCTTGCCCAACTCCTGATGCTGCAGAATCTGCTACATGATGATCCCTGCCAAGCGTTCACCCAACTGCAGTGGGGAGCTTTCTCCTTCTCAGGGCAGCCATACAGCTCCCTCATAAAGCCCTTCCCTTTTCCTACCTGAAATATGTCTCTCTGTAACCTTGCCCTTTTATCCTCCATCCAGCCCTGGAAAGCCTGAGATGAAATCCAATCTTTCTTCCTTGTGACAGCTTTTGCTTTTTCGAGATTCGAAGGCAGCTCTCAGTCCCAGCTGGGAGTTGCCTTCTCTGGGCTAAATATTGCCTTTTCCCTTGACTGCTCTTCACAAGATGCTTCCAGTCCCCTCTCCAGCTGCTTCCCCCCCTTCTGAACGCATTCCAGGCTATCTGCTTCTCCTAGAAGAATGGTAACCCGAGCAAACCCCAAACCAGACCTGCAGCCAAGACAATCTTCCCATTTTGATCACTTACGCCAATGTTGACTAATGTTAATTTTTTAATGTTTATTTCTCCTAGTGTCCGTGGAACAGGCTAGTGCCTCCCTCTTCCCCAGAAGAAGCCCAGCCCCTATGGAGTAGCCTGGGCTGATGGACCTAGTTCTAGGGATCCCCCAGGAGAAGATCCCCCAAGGGGTTGTGTGTTATTACCATGACAAAGATTTCCAGAAGCAATCTCTTAAGCAAAGAAAGCGCTCCACCATCTCTAACGTGGAACTCCATTTGCAAAAATGTGACTTAGGGATTGATGGCGCATATAAAGCCCCTCCTACAACGCCCAGGATGGCAGTTATACAATTTGTAATTCCTTTGAGTGTCAAGAGCCTCTTAGACCAAACAGAGATGCTGAGGGGCGTGGGGCATGGGGGTGGGGAGGGCGGCTCACCTCTCGAGGCATCTGAAGCTGCCTGAACATAGCTCTCCTGAGAAAGAGAAGGAGAAAGGGGACTTGGTTAATGTGGGTCCAATGCGGAGGCCGCCTGCGATGGTCCCCAGGGGAAGGGGAGGGCGCTCCCTGGGAGCTGCGAGCTGTCAGAGGCCCAGGGGAGGGCCGCCGGCCTTGAGAGCCTTATCTGCAGTATGGGCATGACAGCAGCAGCCTCACCGGGCTGTGGTGAAGATGCCACAAAATAGCATGAAAAGCCCCTGGCTTGATGCCAGTTCCCATTAGGCCGGTTCCCATCTGGAGGAATGTCTATCGGAGGAGTGGGTCAGGTGGTAGGTCTCTGAAAACAGGAGGGGTGCCCTTCTCCAGCCTGAGGGGTCCAGGTGAGGGGGCTGGGGTGATGGGGATGGGCAATGCCTGTCAGGATGGGGAAGGGGCTGCCTCCACTCCCCTCAGCCTCCCGCCCTGCCCCAGACCGTTTTCAGGCCACAGGCTGCCCGGTTCCGGTAGAGCGTGGCCAGCAGGGCCTTATCCTTGGTCAGCTTCAGGGCCTGGCTGTAGCTCTTTGTCGCGGCTTTGTAGTCCTGGAGCTGGAAGTGCCGGTTCCCTTCCTCCTTCAGCTGCGCAGCTTCCGCCTCCGCCATCTGTCGGGACAGGGCAGCTCTGTCTGGCCAGCCGCTCTCCAGCCCAGCCTGGACTCCTGGCTTGAAGTCTGGAGCTCCAGGGTCCCCTCCCACCAAGATGGAAGGTGAGGATTCTACCTGGAAGGGACCTATGCCCAGCACCCCCAACTCCATTACCCAGAAGAACATTACAGCATTTGCTTGGAGCATGGACTGAGTTGAGAGGGGTCTCAGAGTCCCTGTGCCTCCCTCTGTCCCTCCCAGCTGGGCAGATGAAGCCACCACACCAAACCCTGAACGCTCATTGCAGACCTTCCAAGTCCTTGTCAGGCCCCTTCTCCCTCCCAGTCCGAGGAACACTCCGCCTGGCTCACTTTCTCTCAAGGACGATGCTGTTGGCCTGTTCTGCGACTGCTCCTCTGATTCCGGGGTGAACCCCCAGCCAGTCAGCCTCAGTCTGCCCCTCCCGGACCCCACCCAGGAGACTTTATCGCCCCTGCCAGTGGCTCCAGACCATATTTGGCCACAGGGGCAGGTGCTCCTGGAGTCTGTCATTGATACTTAGGGCCCTCCCCCTCTCCAGACTGGACAGGCAAAACCACGTGGAGGTGCTGACTAACCTCCGCACAGCACCCTGCTCAGGGCCAGTCCTGGGGGCTCAGGCACTCATACCCCACGGAGTGAGAGAAAACTCCAGAAAGTACGGGAACCTCCCCAGATCTCCTTCCTAGGTGTAGCTATAATGCTCCTTCTCCACGTCCATCCCAGATAAACAAACTCCTCTCCCTCCCCCAAACACAGCTATTTTGGGAGCAGAGTGACAGCTGAGGGGTTGACAGACTTGCACAGAGCAGCTGCCCAGGTCCCGGAGGAACTGGAGACTTCCAGAAATGCCCTTCTGGAGGGAGGAGGGAGGAAAGTTCCTTCTTTCTTCCGCTTGTCCACAACTTTCCTACCTCTCTGGCATTCACTTGTTGGAATGTCCTTGCTTTATAGAAAAACCAGTAGACTTTTCAACTCAGCGTAATGTAAGTGGGCTCTGAGGGAAAGGGGTGGGGAAGGTAGAAGGAGGTAAAGGGGGATAATGATGATGGAAGGAGACTTGACTTGGGATGGTCAACACACAATACAATATACAGATGACATATTGTAGAATTGTATACCTGAAACCTGTATAATTTTATTAACCAATGTCACTCCAATACATTCAATAAAAAATGTAAGTGGGATCTGGGTGTTTTGTTTTTTTTTTATTGTTGACACTATTACAGATGTCCCCCATTCCCCTCCACCCTTTGCCTTCCTTGGGTTTTGTTTTGATCTGCACATCTTTTGTTCCTCCACATTTGTAGTGAGTGGATATATTTAGCCTCTCCTGTCTGACTGGGAATTCTGAGTATTGGTTCTGTATATCCTCCATCAGACTGAAATCTTCTCCTGCGAGCTGGGTCAGCCTGAAGTTTCCAGAGACCAAGAACTGTACCCCTATCTGACTGGGAACTCTCCTGGGACAAGCTGAGTCTCCCTCATCAGAAAGGAGTCTTCCTGGGATAAGAATTATGTATTCACCACTAGAGACGGTGTTGGGGGAGGGAGTGAAGAAATTGTTTCTCCCTATCCAACTGAGGGTTCCTGAGGCAAATTTATGAAGTTGCCCCCTTTGGACTCAGAACTCTCTCACCTTTCAGTGTCTCCAAGTGTGAGCTGTGAGCTCCCTCTGGGAGGCGAGAACAGCATCTCAGGTAGTTAGACTTCCCCTTGTGCAGAGCCTGGCAGAGTCAGTGCCCAGTGAGTGTTTCCTGAATGGATCAATAGCTGAATGAATGGTTTTTCCATGCTGACGCTTTGCTTCACTTACCACTATTGTGCCTTCATCCCCATAGTAGATGCATTTCTTAAGCATCTACTATGGAACTGTGAATGATCACGAAAACAGAGAACATTTATGAGGACAAGGATTTGTGTCTCTTTTGTTCACTTAAATATTCCAAGTGCCTATAATAGTGTGTGGTATGTAGTAGGTGCTCAATAATATTTGTTGAATAAATGGATGAAATAATTCTATATATCTGCAATTTTAGATATGAGGAATACCTGGATGTTTTGAAAACATATAATGGAGAAGCATAACATCGTTTTAGAGAAGGTTTCCCTGAGTAAATGATTAAAGCAGTTAATATATGGAGAGCTCCTAGAACAATGTCTGGTAGAGAGTAAGTGCTCAATATACTTGCTGAATGAATGAATGCATATTTAAGGCAAGACCTGAAGAATGAGAAACTTCCTATATTAGTGTACTGGAGCTGCCATAACAAAATACCACAGACTGGATGGCTTAAACATCAGAAATTTATTTTCTTGCAATTCTGGAAGCTAAAAGTCTAAGATCAAGGTGCCATCAGGGTTGGTTTCTGATGAGACTCCTCTTCGTGGCTTGTAGACAGCCAACTTCTCACTGTGTCTTTACCTGGCCTCTTCTCTGTATGAGTGAAAAGAGAGAGTGCTCTGGTGTCTCTTCCTCTTCTTATAAGGACACCATTCTATAGGATCAGGGTCCCATCCTTATGATCTCCCTTAACCTTTATTACTTCCTCATAGGCCCTATCTCCAAATATTAGGGGGACCAGAAAGTAATGTCTTTTTTTTTTTTTACAGTAAATTCAAACAGATAAGTTTTTAACAAGTTTTTATTTTTAATCAATGATGTAATCACCCTCGTTATCAACAACCTTTTGCCATCTAGTGTGCAAATTTTCAATGCCGGATCGATAAAAATCAATTGGTTTTTGAGCAAAATATCTGGAGATGGCATTTTGGACATCATCCAAATTGTCAAATTTTTTGCCACTTAGAAAATGTTGTAGCGATTGGAATAAATGGAAATCCAATGGCGCAATATCAGGCGAGTATGGTGGGTGAGGCAATACCTCCCACCTCAGTTCATTAATTTTTTCCAGGGTTCGTCTTGCGCAGTGTGGTCTTGCATTATCGTGTTGCAGAATAGCGCCTTTTCTGGTAACAATCACTGGGCACTTTTCAATTAAAGATTGATTTACTCGATCCAATTGTTCACAGTAAAGGTCTACATTCAGTTTGTCCAGGTTTCAGCACTTCAAAATGAACGACCCTGCGAATACTCCACCAAACACACAAAAGTGCCTTTTTGGGGTGTAAACCTGGCTTAGCTGTACTTCGAGGCAATTCTTTCGGAGAGAGCCACTGCCTTTTGCATTTTGGATCATCATAGAGGACCCATTTTTCATGTCCAGTGATCAATCAAAAAACGCTTCTGTATTGTGCCGCTGAAGCAATAAGTTGCATGTGGTGGACCGGTTAGCTTTGTTTTCTTGGGACAGATTATGCGGGACCCAAACACCTGCTCTGCTTACTGTACCAATCTGCTGCAAATGTTCTTGGATGGTCGACCAAGGTTGATTAAGAGTGTTTGACAGTTCCTCGACTGTCTGACATGGATTTGCTTCCACTTCCGCCCTTAACATGTCATTACTTTAACGACATTACTTTCTGGTCCCCCTAATAGTTATACTGGGGGTCAGAACTTCAACATAGGAATGGCGGGGGTGGGGGGAGGCACAATTCAGTCTATAACAGTTCCAGACAGAAAACTGCATGTGCAAAAGCGCTGATGCAGGAACGGTCATGCCTCGGAAGAACTAAGAAAAAGCCAGAAGGATTCGATCTTAAAGAGAGAGGAATGGCTGGAGAGGTAAGTTAAGTAAGGCTGAATGGACTAACATCAGGAGTTTGAGTTTTTTCCTGCATGTACTGTAATGGGAGCCACTGCAGGGTTTTAGGTGGAGAGAAACCAACCAGGTGTTTGGTTTGAAATCATCACCCTGGTTGCAGTGTGGAGAATGCATGGGAGGAGGCAAGGGTGGAAACAGGGAAGCAAGTGAAGTGGTAGTATAGGCAACCATGGTGACTCAGAGCACAGTGAGGCAGCGGGGATGGAGAGAACAGATTCAAGACAGATTAACCGGGCAGAACCGACAGCTTGAGACTGCCTGGATGTGAGAGGCTGGGGAGAGGAGAGCTGACAAGGAAAATCCCAGGTTTCTGGAGACAGCATTCATGTTCTTCGTGCTCTGCTTCAGTTCCTGTCTATAATATGGGGAGAAAAGGGTTGTTGTGAGGATTAAGAGTTATATGTTTAAAGCACTTAGGCCCTGGCCAGTTTGGCTCAGTGATTAGAGCGTTGGCCCACGGACCAGAGACTCCAGGGTTCAGTTCCCGCTAAGGGCATGTACCTTGGTTGCAGTTTGTCCCCGGCCCCGTTTCCGGGGTGGCAACCAGTCTCACATCGATGTTTCTCTCACTCTTCCTCCCTCTCTCCCTCTCACTCTATCTGAAAATAAAAATGCAAAAATGTCCTCGGTTGAGGATTAAAAATAATAATAATAAAATAAATAAAGCACTTAGAACATTGCTCGACACATTGCTACCATTGTCATTATTATTGTTATTGTTTTACAGTATTGAGAACTGTAGACATTTTCTGCCTTTGTGCTCATCAATTATTAATTGATTTGATCCATTTTTAAAAGAATAATAAGGGGAAGGGGGTAGGGGGAGGTTGAAGAGGGTAAAGGAGGTCAAATATATGGTGATGGAAGGAGACTAAACTGGGAGATGAGAACACAATGCAATATACAGTTGGTGTATTATAATATTGTACACTTGAAACTTATATAATATTATTAACCAATGTCACCTCAATAAATTTATTTTTTTAAAGAGTGATTTATTTCTGAGTGGATAAAGTTATAATGATTTTTATGTTATTCTTTTTCTTATCCATATATTCTAATTTTTCTAAATAAACATGTATAATAAAAATACAATAAAAGTCACTTTTTCAAATAAAACCAAAGAATAATAATTTCTGTCCTCAACCCAATAGCCTCTGGCTTTGTAAGTCACCCCCCCACCCCGACTCCCCACCCGCCCCAGGTCGCTGTTGCCTGGAGCCCCTTCGGTCTTCTGTCATTTTCAATCTCTGGGATCTTGGGGAAAATCAACCGCTCAGAGCCTCGATTTCCTCATCTATTAAGTGGGACAAGAATCCCTGTTCTGAAGAGACAAAAGGTTGTTTGCACCCCGCAAGGCACTAGGAGGGGTTGAATGTGGCGGCAGCTAGCTGTCCACGAGAAGTCGAGGAGGTGGGTCCTAGGTGAGCCCACTCCAAGGCGGAGGCCCGGCGCGGAGTGACACTTTCCCTCCGCAACACCAGAGGGCAATGTCGCGGGCTGCGGCACCACCCGACCACGGGGGCGACGCTCTGTCCCTCCAGAGTCCTTCTCCTCCACGTGGGGACGCAGGATGGCGGCGGCGGTAGCGGTGGGTGTGCGTGAAGGGGGGTGGGGGCGTCCGGCAGGGCGCTGGGGCCCGGGGTCCCCGTTGCCGGAGGGAGGCGGAAGTGGGGACCCTGCGTCCCAGCCAGCCGCGTGGCTGACGCCGCCGCGCTTGTTGGCGCAGGACGAGGCGGCGGCGCGCGACGTGCAGCGGCTGCTAGTGCAGTTCCAGGATGAGGGCGGGCAGCTGCTGGGCTCCCCGTTCGACGTGCCCGTGGACATCACCCCGGACAAGCTGCAGCTCATATGCAACGCGCTGCTGGCCCAGGTGAGCGGGGGGCGGCGCCGCCCGGGTCGGGTCCGCAGGGGATCAGGAGGTCTGGGGCTCCAGGGCCCCCAGCACTCGCCCACAGGGGATGGTGCACCCCGGCGCCAGTCCGCGGAGTGCCGCCTACCCCGGGGGAGGGTCCGAAAGATGCTTCAGTGTGAGAGCGCTTTACACGCCCACCCTCGCGGTCCACTTGCGGAGAGAGAGCGCGTTTGGAAAGCCTAGGGTGCCTTGTCAAATGACTCCTCGCCACAGCCCCTCGTTAATTATCCCCGTTTTACAGTGTAGCGGGAAGGCATTGCTATTCGCCCGATGCCACTCAGTGGATGGTGGATTTGGAATGGGAACCCAGTTGTGTCAAACTCAAAGCCCATGCCCTTTTAACTTCCAAGCCAGTGTTTTCAAAGTGTAGCCCTCTGTTGGGGTGGAAGGTACTTTAAATTGCAGTACTTGGACTCCACCCCAGACTTATTCTAGGGTGAAGCAGAGTTTGCATTTTCAAACAGCTTTTGGGATGCTTCATACACTTTATAAAGCATGGTGTGGTGGTTTGGAAAATACTGCATAATGGTATACACTAATCTTGAACACTAAAGAGGCCCTGGCCGGTTTGGCTCAGCAGTTAGGGTGTCAGTCCTTAGACTGAAGGGTCTCAGGTTCCATTCCCCATCAGGGGCCTGTACCTGGGTGGCAAGTTTGATCCCCAACCCCAGTCCGGGTCATGCCGGAGGCACCCAATCAATGTGTCTCTCTCTCTCTCTCCCTCCCTCTCTTCCACTGTATCTAAAAATCAATGGAAAAATATCCTCAGGTAAATGTCCTTAGGTGAGGATTAACAACAGTAAAAGAACACTCAAGAATCTGAATTAGTTATTAGCAATAGGATGTTGGGCTAATTACTTAGTTGTTCAGAGCCTCAGTTTCTTGTTTTTTTTTTTGTTTTTGTTTTCATCTATCTAGTGGGAATATTAATGCCTACCTCCCAGGGTTGTTGTGGGATGCAGATAAAGGATTTAAAAGTGCTTTGTAAGCATCCTCTAGTTGTTCTTCAAGGATTAAAAAGGTCTGACTAATGGGGGATGATGGGGAGGTAATTCAGACAGGGTGGCTGAAAAGAAGGAAACTTTACCTCCCCACAGCTCAGTGGGGAGCCTCCCTGGTGCTGGTGGCCTCTGACAGTCTTTTGATGGGGGAGTTGCCCTTTGTCATTGCCCTCCAGGAGGATCCTCTGCCACTGGCTTTCTATGTCCACGATGCTGAGATCGTCTCCTCACTGGGGAGGACGCTGGAGTCACAGGCGGTGGAGACGGAGAAGGTCCTCGACATCATTTACCAGCCACAGGCTATCTTCAAGGTCCGCGCTGTGACCCGCTGCACCAGCTCCTTGGAGGGTCACAGTGAGGCAGTCATATCTGTGGCCTTCAGCCCCACAGGAAAGTAAGGACAGCTGCAGAATTATGGAAGAGAGTGTATGTGTGGAGCCTCTGGCTGGGGTGAGGAGGGTACCCCCAAGTTATGATCAATGTGGCTTCAGGCTGCCTACCATAGACCCAGCCAAGCTCTGGGCTCAGGTTACAAGTAAGGGACTTACTGAAGGAGGTTTGGTCCACAAGGACCAAGGACACCTGCCTAGGAAGAGTCCTTCCTGGACTTGATCTCAAGATATCTGAGCTGCAAGTTCAGCTCTGCCCCTTCTAGCTGTGTGACCTGCACAAGTCACTTAGCCTTCTGAGTTAATTCTTCTTCATTGTGAAACCGGGTGTCTTTGCTTCTCATAGTCCTATGAGGATAATGAGAAGCTTTAAATCTGGTTATAGCTGTGGCCATTACTTTTAGGAAGGAAGAGAAGAGAAATGGCCTCCTGGGGTCTTCTCCCAAATGGCATCTGTGTTACATTTCTTCTCTTCAGGGCAGAGAGAAAAATCCAGTTCCAGAAGACAATTGAATAGGCAGCAGAAATGGACAGTGTTTCGGGGTGGGCCCTACCCCTTGTCCCCACTGCAGAGGTCAGGCAGCCTCTCTTCTTCCCTAGGTACCTGGCCAGTGGCTCTGGAGACACCACTGTGCACTTCTGGGATCTCAGCACTGAGACACCGCATTTCACATGCCAGGGTCAGTATGCAATTCGCCATTTAGGGAGTCTAAATGGTGGGTGGGTGATTCGCTCAAGCTCTTTAATTCCTGAGAAAGCCCAGAGCAGGTTCCAACTCCTTCATATCCATTTAGTGGCTGCTTGTTCCTAGGTAGAGACTGTACCCTTGAGCCTAGCCAGCCACTTATAAACAAGCAAACCAGACCAAAGAGTGAGTGTGGGGGTGTGGGAAGAGGCTGACTGGCTAGTAGCAAGGAGAACCTGGATTAAATCCAGCCTCTGCCATAGCGGTTCTCAAACTTAAATGTGCAGCAGAATCACCTGGGGGGCTTGTTAAAGTACATACTGCTGGGCCCCACTCCCAGAGTTTCTGTCTCTTTAGGTCTGGGATGTGGCCTGAGAATTTGCATTTCAAGTTCCTAGGTGGTGCTAATGCTGCTGGTCTGGGGACCACACACTAGCTGGGCAAGGACCCTGTGTGTATAGGGTATACTCCCCCCCCTTTTTTTTATGTTTTTATTGATTGATTGACTGATTTTTTTTTTTTTATCCTCACCCGAGGACATTCTTCCATTTTTTGTTCAGATAAAGTGGGAGGGAGAGAGAGAGAAACAGCAACGTGAAAGGGACATATCGAGTGGCTGCCTCCCGCACGACCAACCAGGGCCGGGGACAAACTGCAACCGAGGCACGCGCTCCCAGCGGGAACCAAACCCGGGTCTTCGTGGACCGCAGGCCGACACTCCAACTGCCGAGCCAAACCGGCCAGGGCTGATTTTTTTTCTTTTTTTTTAGAGAGGAAGGGAGAGAGAGAGAGAAACATTGATCGGCTGCCTCCTGCATGCCCCCCACTGGGGATCAAGCCTGCAACCCGGGCATGTGCCCTGACTGGGAATCGAGCCAGGACCTCTCAGTCCATGGGGCAACACTCAGTCCACTGAGCCACACCGAGAGGATGGGCATACTCCCTTTCTAAGCTTCTCTTTTCTCTTCTGGAAAATGGCAGTGATAATTCTTGCTTTACCTCATACCTTAGAGCTGTTGTGAGAATTTCAAGAAATGACATGCATGGAAACACTTTGTACCACGTGTCATGTAAGGAATTATTAGAAAGTGGCAATGTTATCTGTGCAGTGAGATGCATGGCTCTAGAACTTGGGGTGTATTCTCCCTCTGCCTAGAAAGCCTTCTCTCTCCTTTTGTTTGGTAATTCATTTATTCAGCAACTAGTTTAGGAATTCCTACTATGTGCCAGGCCAGTTTGCTAGGAACTGGGGATAAAAACGGATGTTCCTTCTTTCTCCCTTCTTTCTCAGGACACAGACATTGGGTCCTTAGCATATCCTGGTCCCCAGATGGCAAAAGGCTGGCCTCAGGCTGCAAGAATGGCCAGGTAGATGGTGATCAGGGTAACTGGGCAGGGATTCTGGGGCTACCTTTGTGAAGCTGGGTCAGAATCAGATTCTGGGTCTTCAGGGGTCGGGGACCTTTGGTGGAGCAGGGAAAGGTTGGGGAGGGTTATTCTGTTAGTTTCTGTCTTTCAGATTCTCCTGTGGGACCCAAACACAGGGAAGCAGGTGGGCAGGACCCTTGCCGGCCATAGCAAGTGGATCACAGGCCTAAGCTGGGAGCCCCTCCATACGTAAGTGACACTGATAGAGCTGGGGTAATGAGGAACGTTCAAAGCTGTCCCCTTCCCCACTTGATGCAGGGGGGATAGGGTAAGCAGTCTGACTGTGACTGTGGGGCAGGAAGTGGGGACGGGCTTGTGCACCTGCGTTGCTGCTCAGGAGGGAGCTGTTCATCACGGCCTGAGAGCCACCTGGAGGTCCAGCTGGATCTTGGAGTCAGGAAGCTGACTAGACATTGTCCCTGACCCTTGAATTGGGAATGGGGAGGTGCCATGGGAAGACAGGCATTGCCAGGTCAGAAGTGAGGTCACATCTCCCTGCCCCTCTCCAGGAACCCTGAGTGCCGCTACGTGGCCAGCAGCTCCAAGGACGGTAGCGTGCGGGTCTGGGACACAACCTCGGGCCGCTGTGAGCGCATCCTCACCGGGCACACCCAGTCAGTCACCTGTCTTCGGTGGGGAGGAGATGGACTTCTCTACTCTGCCTCGCAGGACCGCACCATCAAAGTCTGGAGGGCTCACGATGTAAGAGCTGGGAGGGTTCAGAAACCAGTCAGGGCAAATCTCAGGCCACGAGGTGCCAGCACTAGAGGGAACATTGACCAGTGTTTCCTGAGCGTGTTCTGGGAGCCAGGTCAGAAGACACTTTGGGTCCAAGGGGTCCTGTGGTTGGTGCTGCACTGTAGGGGAGGTTTCCATGTCCATTAGCATGGGCAGGCTCTGGAAATTCCTGCTGTAGAAACCTATTTAGCTTTACTGGATCTGCCATATTCCAAACTAACTTGACCAGAGCCATTTTATTCTGGCATACTTAACTTCCTTCCATATTTTAGAAACATTGATCTGGGCTTGTGCCCTCTTTTTACAAATGAGACTTGAGGCCCTAAGGGTGATTTGATTAAGGTCACAATGAATGATGGGCCTGATTCTGAGTCTCCTGGGCTAATCTGGAGGTGCAGGCTCCACAGGGTCGAGAGTGGTATGTGTGTCTGACCTATCTCCTTCTCTCCTAGGGCGTGCTCTGCCGGACTCTGCAAGGCCATGGCCACTGGGTGAATACCATGGCCCTCAGCACTGACTATGCCCTGCGCACAGGGGCCTTTGAGCCAGCCGAGGCCTCAGTTAACCCCCAAGACCTCCAAGGGTCCTGTGAGTGAGTGGGAGAAGGAGGGGGAGAGCTGCTTGGTAAAGAGCCAGTTCTCTAGCTTAATGTGTGAGAGTCAGACCTAGGCTGGGGGGGGTGTTTGCTACGTGTGTTAGATTTTCTAATCAGCCTTGTTCCTCATCTCCTTCTCTCCCCTCCGGTGCGTGGACACAGTGCAGGAGTTAAAGGAGAGGGCTCTGAGCCGATACAACCTTGTGCGGGTATGTGCCAGCTGCCAGCGTGCCCAGCTCTGTACTCTTCCTCCGCCAGTCCCTTCAACGCTGCAGGCGCTCAGCCCCTCTGCCTCTAGCCCCACCACAGAAAGGACCTTTTCTGAAAAACTGTTCTTGAAAATTCTAGTCTATACTCCTAAGATATTAATGTGCTAGGGATCATTTTATTTCATTTGCTTCTGTATTTATTGCATTCCCAAAGTACCTCTCTTTTTAAATTTTATTTAGTTTGTTTAAGTAACATTCACATGATCTAAGGTTCAAAGAACACAAAAAAGTAGAGAGTGAAAAATCTCTCGTCTGTCCCACGCATCCAGTGCCACCAGTACCTTGTTTCTCCTTCTAGAGACTTCATATATACACAGTCGTGTGCTGCATAACGACATTTCAGTCAACAGCGGACCGCATATATGACGGTGGTCCCATAAGATCATAATGAAGCTGAGAATGTCCTATCACCTAGCTGTCCTAACGTCCTATCGCAGTGCGTTTCTCGTGTCTGTGGTGATGCTGGTGTAAACTGCTCTGCTGCCAGTCGTGTAAAAAACCGTTTGCTGTAAACAGTATGCCATGTTGTACTGGCAGCAGCCTCTAAAGCTCGTGTTCACCGCGTCTCTGATTGCATCATTTTCTCTCGTGCTTGACTTAACCTCGTGTCTTGTACAGTGACGTGCTGTGCAGGCTTCTTGCCTAGGCAGTAGGCTGTACCATACAACCTACTGTGTAAAAGGCTGTACCGTCTAGGTTTGTGTAAGTGCACTCTACGAAGTTCACACAATGACAGAATTGCCTCGTGACACGTTTCTCAGAACATGTCCCCGTCACTAAGCAGCACAAACCCACATGTAAAATCATTCCCCTTTTAAACACGCTATTCTGTACCTTCCTTTTCCATGTAATTATGTATCTTAAAAATTGTCCTGCATTCATAAAGTTTCTTTCGGGGGAAGGGGAAGTAACTCGTTGGAGTTTGTAGCTGGCCCAGGCCTCATTGCTCCGAGCCCTGGCCTCCATACTGGTGTTGAGTAGTCATTGCATGTTTGCTGCTGAGATCAGAGTCTCCTATCGGAGAGCATGTCCGACACACAGTGTGCTTTTTGCCCCCGCTAGGGCCAGGGCCCAGAGAGGCTCGTGTCTGGCTCAGATGACTTCACCTTATTCCTGTGGTGCCCAGCAGAGGACAAGAAGCCCCTTGCACGGATGACGGGACATCAGGCCCTCATCAACCAGGTTCTCTTCTCCCCTGACTCCCGTGTGGTCGCCAGCGCCTCCTTTGACAAGTCCATCAAGCTTTGGGACGGCAGGACGGGCAAGTGAGTGGAGGTATGGGGAGGGAGAAGGCCACTGTTCTCTGGAAAGAGCCTGGCTCTGCCACTTTTAGTTGTGTGGCCGTGGCAAGTGTTTGGATTTTCTGAGCCTCTGTGTCCTCTTCTGTAATAAGAAGACACCTTACCTGTCAGCTTTGTTACAAGGATTGAATGAAATGGTATATTTAGCAGCAGCATTTAGTGGGCACTGAAAACGCTAGTTCATTTCACATCTAAGGAGAGAGATTATCTTAAAGCTGGCCTTCCTCAAAGTGTGGTCCATAGAATAACGGCGGCGGCAGCACCTAGGAGTTTGATAGAAATTCAGAACCTCGGGGCCCACCCCGGACCTTGTGAATCAGAATCTGCATTTGTAAAAAACTTTTTTTTTTTAACTTATTTTGTAGAGAGAGAAACAGACACATCGTTTTGTTGTTCCACTTATTTATGCATTCATTGGTTGATTCTTGTATGTGCCCTGACCAGGGATCAAACCCACAACCCTGGTGCATTGGGATGTCGCTCCAACCAACTGAGCCACCTGGCCAGGGCCAGAGTCTGCATTTAAAAGCTTTTTTTTTTCTTTATTGATTTCAGAGAGAGAGGAAGGGAGAGGGAGAGGGAGATAGAAACATTGATGAGAGAGAACATCGATTGACTGCCTCCTGCATGCCCCCCACTGGGGATTTGGCCCACAACCTGGGCATGTGCCCTGACTAGGAATCGAACCGGTGACCTCTTGGTGCATGAGCCACACCGGCCAGACTAAAAACATTTTTTATTTTAATTAATTAATTTTCCAGTTACAGTTGATATACAATATTATGTTAGTTTCAGGTATATAGCATAGTGACTAGGTATTTATATACCTTATGAGGTGATCACCCTAGTAAGTCTAGTACCCATCTGACCCATATGTGGTTATTACAATATTAATGACTATATGCCCATTGCTGTTCTTTACATCCTGTGACTATTTTGTAAACAAATTAGTGCTTCTTAATCCCTTCACCTTTTTCATCCTTCCTCCCAACCCTCCTCCAATCTGGTGATCTTTCATTTGTTCTCTGTATCTATGAGTTTGTTTTGTTTCGTTTGTTCATTTATTTTGTTTTTTAGATTCCACATATAAGTGAAGTCATGTGGTATTTGTCTTTCTCTGTCTGACTTATTTCACTTAGCATCATACCCTCTAGGTCCATCCACATCGTCACAAATGGCAAGATTTCGTTCTTTTTTTATGGCTGAGTAATGTTCCATTGCATGTATACACCACATTTTCTTTATCTGTCTGTCAGTGGACACTGAGGGTTGCTTCCATGTCTTGGTTATTGTAAATAATGCTGCAGTGACTATGGAGGTGCATGTATCTTTTTGAATTAGTGTTTTGGATTTCTTTGGGTAAATACCCAAAGTGAAAATGCTGGGTCATATGGTAGTTTTATTTTTAGTTGTTTGAGGAACCTTCATACTGTTTTCTGTAGTGGCTGAACCAATTTACATTCCCACTAACCGTGCACGAGGGTTCCCTTTTCTCCACATTCTCACCGACACTTGTTTGTTGATTTATTGATGATAGCCACAGAATCTGCATTTTAATAAGGTCACCAGGTGATCCTGCTTGTCATTAAGTCTGGGAAGCACTGTTGTAATGAGGCACAGTGCCCTTGGGTTAATTAAGTAGGAGGAGAGGCAAGGGCATGGGCAAGAAGGAGCAAGGGAACCCTTGGCACCTGTGTGTCAGTTGTGTATTTTTATACAGCAGCCCTTTGAAGTAGGCATTCAGTTCCTTTTTAAGGTAAGAAAACTGAGTTTCAGAGATGCCTAAAAGTTGTCCCAATAGACACAGCTAATCTGTATTAATCTGAAAGTTACAGGTGGACCTGGCCCAGTATTACTCCATGCCACCCGTCAGCAAGAATGGTCATATTGGGGGATGTCAGGCAGATGGGCTAAGCAGATGGCTGCATTGGAGTCTAAGACATGCAGAGTTGAGTGGGTATGGAGGCCTGACAAGAGACACCCTAGAGGCAGCTCATTTGGAGAAGTTTTACAAACACGTAATGGGCAGTAAGGTGGGGCTACGCAGTAGGATTTTATGGAAGTTCCCAGGTAATTCTAACATGCAGCCAAGGTTGAAAACCACTGCTGTGGGCAGAGAGGACCCTTCAAGTGTGTTTGAAGATCTAGTCTCCATCATCATCTTCTTCCTCCCTTGGCCCAGGTACCTGGCTTCCCTGCGTGGCCACGTGGCTGCCGTGTACCAGATTGCGTGGTCAGCTGACAGCCGGCTCCTGGTCAGTGGCAGCAGTGACAGCACATTGAAGGTGTGGGATGTGAAGGCCCAGAAGCTGGCTGCAGACTTGCCAGGCCACGCGGATGAGGTTCGTCCGACCCTTGTGGGCAAGGGGTGGGTATGGAATTGAACCTGGCCCTTCTCCTTCACCCTCCTCACTGCCCCACTTCCCCTCTTCTTCCCCCTTGGTTTAGGTATATGCTGTCGACTGGAGTCCAGATGGCCAGAGAGTGGCAAGTGGTGGGAAGGACAAATGCCTCCGGATGTGAGTTGAGGGAGGTGGTGGCTGATGTGTTGGGCTCCTTGAGTCAGTCACTGTTTGTGACTTTCCCTTCTGGCATAGAATTCTGTGGGTTCGCCAGGTGCCCAGACTGTCCTGAGACAGTGTGTGGAGCTAGGTTCTCAGTGGGCAGTGGGAGGGCTGTGGGAGACCCTGACAGTTCTGAGGCCACTCTCCAGAGGGCGAGTCCGGGGTTGATCCAGTGTGAGGCATTAGTTCTTTGTTAGCACTGGGCTTGGGAGTCCTAAGACCAAGTTCAAGTCCTGGTTCTGCCTTTCAATGTGCAGTCTTGGAGAGCTTGGTTAACCTGTCTCTTGGAGGTCATCGAACTTCAGTAGACAGGCATCTCAAAGATAGGAAGGGAACACACCTTGGAACCTGAAGCATTGTGTACTTGTAAAGGACTGTCACTGTTTGTCATTGGACAACCGTGGTGGGCATCCCAGGGCTAGGCCTTGGTCTGAGGCCCTGGTGAGGCAGGTGGTGGGTGCCTAGCCTGAGGCAGACGGTAGCCAGGCTGTGGATGACTGAGGGGAAACCACACATTTTCCCCATAGGGGGCTCCTGGGATTACATGGCAGCCTCTCTTTCCTGCGTGGACTACCCATTCCATTCCCTCCCCTTCTCCACAGATGGAGGAGATGAGAAATCCCACAGCTCTCTCTGACCTCCACCTGGACTCGGCCTGTGCCAGCTGCCTGCCCTGACAGAGATCAAAGGCCGGGGTGGTGACCTGGAGAACAGTGTGGCCTGCTGTCCTTGCACAGACCCCCATGGGGTCCCTCCCCAGCAGGAGATTGGAGGGCACAGGTGGTTACCACGGAGCTCAGCCCTTGGCCGTCACTCTAGCTTTCTGGTGCTGCCAGGGTGGCAAGAGGCCAGGCAATGGCTAGACCCTTGCTGCTGCCCCACCTCCTTTCCCAGATGTCAGCTCTATTCAGGATCAGACCCCAGTTCTGTGACCAAATAAATAACTTATATTTTGTGTGCTTGGGTTATAATCCCTTGTCTAGAATCCCAGGGCTCAACCAAGGTCTGTGCTAAGCCAGTTTGTTTAGCTTCCTCGGCACTGGGCTACACTAAAGCCATGCTGGCCAGGAAGTCGCCTTTCCTCTCCCCCCTGTGCCTGCAAGGGAGAGGCCAGGGGAGGCCGGAGAGGCTGGCTGAAGCCCCTGTGAGTGGCCAGAAAATAATCCAGGGCTGTGCTGTCTGATGTGGTATGCACTAGCCACGTGTGGCTATTTCTATTAACTAGCATTCCATACAGTTAGAAATGCTGTCCTTGGTCACGCTAGCTCAAGGCTATCTACTGCACATATTGGACAGCACTGTCATCACAAGGAGTTCTCGGCCCCTCACCCAACACACTTCTCGAGGCCTTGCCATGCACTGAGCACTGTGCCAGGCTCTCAGGGTACAGCTAGGAAGATGGTGGCTGTCCTGGAGGACTCTGATGGGGCACACAGTGGTGGAGCTGTAGCAGAAGTGGGTGTAGTGTGATACGGGAGGATGGTTCTCTGCCTCGTGAGGACTTCACATAATGAAGGGATCCCCCACCAGGACGTTCACAGACCCTTGACCAAGGTCTTGCCCTCCATGCATCCTGCCTCCACGTTCTCCTGTTCCAGCACTAAGGTGGATTGACTCGAGGTTGAACTTCTAAACCACCCTTGTATGGACTCCTCAGGACCACAGCATTTCTTTTTTTTTTTTTTGGTACGTGCCCTTAGCGGGAACCCAACCCGGGACTCTCTAGTCCACAGGCTGACGCTCCAACCGCTGAGCCAAACTGGCCAGGGCTAATTTCTTTTTTCTTTATTGATTTTAGAGAGAGAGGAAGGGAGAGAGAGAGAGAAACATCGATGAGAGAGAACATCGATTGGCCGCCTCCTGCATGCCCCCCACTGGGGAGCGGGCCCACAAGCTGGGCATGTGCCCTGACCGAGAATCGAACCGGCGGCCTCTTGGTGCTTGGGTCGATGCTCAACCACTGAGCCACACCGGCTGGGCAGAACCACAATATTTCTAATCTCGCATTCCCTCTCACTCTCCCCCACCCCCATCTATGCTCTTACAAGCTTACACGGAGCTAGCTGTGGTTCTTGGCTTCCACCTTGCATGTCTGTGCGATGATGCTGTGGGAGGGACAAAGGGAGGCAGCAGTTGCTGAGTTCCTGTCTGTGCAGGCACTTTTTCTGTGTGTGCTCTCACACAGCCCTCAGTAACCCTGCAGCCATGCCTGGAATGGTGTCACGTCCCCATATATATATATATATTTTTTAATCCTCACCTGAGGATATTTTTCTATTTATCTTCAGATAGAGTGGGAGGAAGAGAGAGAAACATCGATGTGAGAGGGACACATCGACTAGTTGCCTCCCGCACGACCCCAACCAGGGCCGGGGATGAACTGCAACTGAGGTACGTGCCCTTGACTGGAATTGAACCCGCGACTCATTAGTCCACGGGCCGAAGCTCTACTGCTGAGCCAAACCAGCCAGGGTTCACGTCCCCATATATTAGATAAGGAAACAGCCCAGAAAGTTGAAATGGTGTGCCCCTGCCCTCACATCCAGGAAGAACCAGAAGCAAATCCGACCCCGCCCCAAAGCTTGTGTGGTTTGCACCATGTTCCTCCAGAGCTCGTCTGATACTGACAGCGTGCGGGCTGCCACCACCTCTGTCCAACGTTGCTGTTTTTCTGGGTGCGTGTTTTAGTCTGAGTACCAGTCTCTTCCTCCCACGGGGAAAAAGGGGGTGCTGCTGGCAGAGCCAGGCAGTGGGTAGTGGTGGCATCTATTGCCCCACTGCCCTTGTTTTCTGTCCCTCACCCACCTGGACTCCTGGTCCTGGCAGGAGCTCCGAAGATGGATGCCAGTGGTCCAGCTGAGGCTGTGCACAGCATGAAGCAGAATGTAGGGGTGCTGAGTGACCTGCAGTTCTTTAATAAGGGACCTGGACCTAGCCTGGATCTGGGGAGGAGATGCCTAGGCAGGTGTGGGCAGTGGCTGACCTGGCCTGCCAGTATCCTGGAACCCTCTCCCTTAGTAGGGAAATATGTTTTCCAGATTTTCCAGTGTCCGCATCTCATCCAGCTTCATGGTCACTGTTTTCCGCTGGGATTCCTTGCGCCGCACGGTGATCTGGATGGGGTTGTTCTCAGGGAAGCTGCTCAGGTCATTGGCCACAGTTGCAAACTGAAACAACACGAGAAAACCTCTCAGACTTCTTTCCCAGACCTGACCTGTTTTTGCCACCCCTGGTTTGTTTGCTAAATGGAATCTTAGCTAGCATTACCAACCTACCTATCAACACCAAAAACAGGTACAAGGAGGCATGATTCAAATCTGTGATGTTTCCATCCACAGGGCTGTGTACTTGGGCCTCCCCACCCCATGCCCCTACCCACCCACCCCCAGGCTGTTCCCTTCAGTCCAACCTCTTTCCTGTATCTGTCAATGCCCTTGACTTCCCGGCCCATTCACAATCATCGGTACCAAGTTGAAAGATGTACATTATAGTAATGCTGAGGAGTACATTAGTTTGCATTCCCAGTGGGCACCAGAGTGGCTTAATCCTTAAACCTCCCAGAAGAGAGCAGCCTGGAATTGAGGTGTATTTGCACAGGTAAAAGGAAAGCAAGCGGGAAGATGAGTAGTAGAGGTGTAGGGTGTCCCCAACCTCCAAAGCCCTTGGTGCAGACCTCTTCCTGACCCCTTGGGCTCACTTTGTAAGGCTTGCACCACTTCCCCGCCCCAGCTGTGTTGACGGCACGGACGATGAGGCAATAACTTGTGTTGGGCTTTAGCTCCATCAGCTTGACGGTGGTACCCAAGATCTTGTGGAAGATCCACGGGCAATTCTTTGTCTTGAGAGGTTCATTTTCACTTTTCTTGACCACCTCCTGCAACAGGACCTGGTAGAAACTGACTGGTTGCTTGCCCAAGGCGTAGGTCCAGGAAATCTAGGGGAAGAGAGCCCCCGAAGCTTCCTCAGACCTGGCCCAGCCTGTCCTCCCCTCACCTCGACCCCCACCCCCAACCCCATATGGTGGGAATGCCCCACTTCCATCCCCTGCCCCCTACTCCTATCCCCTGCCCCACCCCCACTCCCACCCCCTGTCCCTGCTGGAGCTGAGGCAAGTCTGATGGGAGGTGTAAGGTCCTCCAGCTGGAGGTGGAACCACCAGCCCGAAACATGCTACTCTCCCTGCACAGCCCCACCCACCTCAGAGTGTGCCTTTATTCCATTTCGTCTAGACCAGCGATTTTCAACCAGTGTGCTGTGGTTGAGATTTTTAAAACGTAGTACCGGACACTAAGTCAACCGGTGTGCTGCAGCACATGCATGTTTTAAAAGTCCCTGTGGCACACCCGTTGAAAATCGCTGTTCTAGACTATGGCAGTTGAAAGGGACCTTAGAGATCGTCTTGTCCACCTCATTCATTCAGATGGGGCTAAAGGTTCAGAGAGGGTAAGTGGCTGGCCCACGGTCACATAGCAGTTAAGTCACAGAGTCAGATCGAACCCGGAGCTCCAGAGCCCATATATAATACTTTGTACTACAGCAGTGGTTGCCAAGCAAGCCTAAGGATCCGAGGGAGTTTTAATAACACTGCAGATTCCTGCCCCGCTGTCTCCTGTCTGATCTCCCATTTCCAGTTTCTCCTCCATCTGGGCCAGTACTCAAACTGGTGTGCATGAGAATACCTTAGAGGACTTGTTGAAATACAGGTTGCTGGGCCCTGCCCTGACTGTTTCTGATATTCAGTAAGGTGGGAGGGGGGACAAGAATTTAAATTTCTAACAAGCTTCCGTGTGATGCTGACCCTACAGTTGGTCTGGGAACCACGCTTTGAGAAACGCTGCTCTAGCCTTCCAACAATGGGGCATCCAGATTTATCTAAAACACAGCTCAGACTGCGTCCATCACCAGATATGAAGCTCTACAAAAAGCTGATCCCTGTTGCTTACAGAAAAGGCTATAAAGTAGCATAACAAGGACTTCTGGGAAATGACCCCAGACTCCCCCCACCCCCCACCCCCGTTTCCTTCCATTACCCTAGGACAGTGCTACTCAACATGGTCTGGGGCATCAGTACCACCTGGGAGTTTGTTAGCAATACAAATTCTCAGGCCCACCCCCCAGACCTACTGAATCAATCTCTAGACCAGTGGTTCTCAACCTTCCTAATGCCACGACCCTTTAATACAGTTCCTCATGTTGTGGTGACCCCCAACCATAAAATTATTTTCGTTGCTACTTGATAACTATAATTTTGCTACTGTTATGTCTTAGGCGACCTCTGTGAAAGGGTCGTTCGACCCCCAAAGGGGTCGCGACCCCAGGTTGAGAACCGCTGCTCTAGAGAGATGATCAGAACTGCAGGCACGTGAAAGTGAAAAGCCCTGGAGTGGGCCTGGGTGTTTCCTCTCCCGCGTTCCCACCTATGAGCCTTGGCTAGTGTCAGCCCATCCAGGCAATGCCTTTCCCCCATCTCTAGATGTTTAAATCCTGTATCTGTACCCCAGTTCAGATGTTACCAAGAGCCACCAAGCTAATTCCTGCTCCTGGAAGTAATGTCTTTCCCTCTGACTTCCTGGTGGCACTTGATCTGAACTCTCAACTCTTCCTACAGCAATGAGCCCTTTCTAGCTTGGGCTGGAGTTCCTTACAAACATGCCCTCTCTCCCAACCCATGAACTTGAGGTCAGGATGCAGGTGGTAGGCATCTTCACATCCCCGCAGAGCTCAGCTCAGTGCCTGGCTCATTAGGAGTGGCCAGTAAGCCTTTGCCCAATGCATGAGGAAGAAAACGCACCACGGCCGTGTAATCGCTGACTGTGTGTTCACAGATAAAGGGCGCCTCTGGCACGTCCGTGACCACGGAGGACTTCGAGGATGTCGAGGTGGTGTCTGTGTCCAGCTCAGGGTTGTCAAGGTCCAGCAGGCCCCCGGGGGCCACTTGGCACTTAGATTTGTGGGGGCAGAGGGCCAGGTCTCCATTTTCTGTATTCTTAGCCACCGGGGAGATGCTGAGTTTGTTCAGCTCGCCTTCCAGCAGCCCTGCAAAGAAGCTGCTGTTGGGCTGGGTCACGACCAGTTTGATGGGATTCAACAAAGTGGATGAGATGGGGGAGATGCTGGTGTCATCGGAGCTGCATTCAGATTCCTCCCCTGGCATCGGCTTCCTGGAGTGCGAGGGGAGACAGATGAGCACCCCAGCCAGCCCATGCAGCCTGGAAGCTCCCTGGAGGCCAGGCCTTGGGCCTGACTTTCAAGGGCCCCCAGCTGCTTCTGAGCAGCTCAAAACATCCTACAGCTGTGCGGCAGTGCATCTACCCACGAGGGCACTTATTAGTGGAAATGCAGATTCCTGGGCCCTGGGCCCTGGTTGGGATGGGACTGGGGAAGCTGCTAAAGTTAATAGGATCCTCAGACGATTCTGATGCAGGTGATCTGAGAAACACACATTAAGAAACACTGCTAAAACTTTAAGTCCTCCCTCCAAAGTGGGGTGCAAATGTCCAGGGAATGACCACAATGATCTACTGGGGTATGGAAAAGTATCTAAAAGAAAAAAAAATTAAGCTTTACTAATATGTATTCACTATTTAATATTTAATGTAATTATTTATTTACTTAGAATTTATAACATTTAACAATATTAATATATAATATGTAAAATTAACAGATAAATATACACATATTGAGATGAATGCTCAAAAACTTTTTCTTCCATTCTAATTTTTTAAAATCATGAACTATTTTAGATATAGCCAAAGATACCAAGAATATATTAAGCCCTCCCCAGTTTGGCTAAGCGGTTAGAGCATCTGCCTGCAGATGGAAGGGTCACGGGTTCAATTCTCGGTCAAGGGCGCGTACCTGGGTTGCAGGTTTGATCCCCAGCCCTGGTTGAGGGTCGTTTGGGAGGCAACCAATGTGTCTCTCTCATATCCATGTTTCTCTCTCTCTCTCTCTCTCTCTCTCTCTCTCTCTCTCTCTCTCTCTCTCTCTCTCCTTCCTCTCCCCTCCCACTCTATCTAAAAATCAGTGGGAAAATATCTTCAGGTAAGGATTAACAAAAAAAGAATAATATATTAAGCTTTTATTTAGCCATCATCCAGCTTCAGAACTAAAGCCTCATCAGTATAGTTAAAGCCCCCTGGAAACTTACTCCCCACCTCACTCAGAGGTAACCAGTGCAGTAAATTGAAAATTTGGTGTTTATTATTCCTTGTGTGTCTTTATAGGTTTGTTAAATATGTATGTTATCCCTAAGCAAGATCTGTTTTGCATATTTTTTAACTTCACATAAATAAATGGCATCATTCAGTACGTATCCATCGGCAGCTTGCTTTTTCACTCAGCATTGTGCTTTTTCAATTCATCTGTATTTCACATGTAGCTCTGGTTCAGTCATTTTAACTGTTGTTTGGTTTTTCATTACAGGGATATCTGTGTTGTTACTAATTATGTGCTATTACAAAGAAAAACCTTGTACCGGTTTCCCACTATATAAATCTTTTTTTTTTTTTACTGAATTACAGAACCCCCCAAAATTGGCTTTCAAATCTTTTTTTACCTTCACCCAAAGTAAGAAATACATATTACATGGCAACCTAGTGTACCCATACACATACATAAAACTTAAACACACTGCATAAGCCCTGGCTGGTGTGGCTTAGTTGGTTGAGCATCATCCCATGCACTGAAAAGTTGACAGTTCCATTCCCAGTCAGGGCTCATTCCTGGGTTGCAGGCTTGATCCCCAGTAGGAGGTGTGCAGGAGGCAGCCAATCGATGTTGCTCTCATATTGCTGTTTCTCTCTCCCTCTCCCTTTCTCTCTCTAAAAATCAATAAAAACCATATACCAATAAAAACCATTAAAAAAATTTAAAATACACTGCACAAACCAGTACTTACTCTACGTGTGATGTGCTCTGGCATTTTTTATTGTTTAATTTCATTTTTATGATACTGGTCTCCACCAACTAGAATGAGTTCCTGACCCATCAATGGGTCACAACCCACAGTTTGAAGAGCACTTGTCTAGAGAGAGCAGTCAAGGTCACACGATGAGTTGATGGCAGAGTTGGAACTACAACCCAGAGCTCTTGGGCCCCAGGCCTGCCCCATGCTATGTGATTCCCATCTGCCTCTGGCACTTTCTGACTCCTCTCATTTGCTTCCCTCAGCTGCTCTGGCCAAGTCCAACAACCAACACATACCCCTGGATCCCTTACTCCAGGGCAGCCTCTGGCTTTATGGTTGATGGACCAAATATTTCCTCCCTGAACTCCAGCCCCACTGACCTCCTCCTAAGAGACCCTGATCAGCCCAAACCTCCTATGCTAGCCTTTGGTGGACATTTAGAATAGATGGATCTCCCACCAAGATCACTTGTAGGCTGAAGAGTCTGAGTATTGATGCCGTTTATACTTCTAGTTGTCCTAATGAATCTCTGTTTTAGATTTACTTTTTCAAAAGACCAGTGCTGAAGTGGGCATGGAAGGCAGCTAGGCACTGGGCTATATGCTGGACATCTCTTCTGATCTTTACAATAGCATCAACTTCCAAATAAGGGACTGAGAGTCCTGGATCTTCTCTACAGCCATATACCCAAGTGGTAGAACTTACATTTGAACCTGCCCTCATAGCCCTAGACCTTCCGGCTATAGCATGAAGTTTTCTATAAGCATCTATCACTTTAACCATACCTGCTACTTACAGGTCCCTTAGAAAATGGATACCATATCATCAGAACCAGCTACATAGTTTCTGGGTCCCCTTCTTCAAAAATTAATAATTTCAAGAGAATGACAGCAGAGCATTAAACTAAGCACAGGGCCCTTCTAAGTGTGGGGCTGTGTGTGGCTGTAAACGTCACACACCATGAAACTGCCCTGCAGATAATCCCCTATGCCCACATCAACCCACACCACCTCCCCTTCGCTGGCTCACTCCTTCCCTTTTCTAGGACAGTCAGCTCACATATCACCTCCAAGAAGCCTCCCTTAACTGCAACCTCTCCCAAGCTATACTAAGCCTCCTCCATTTTCTCAAGGTGTCCAGTCTTAGCACAGACCATGCTGTATTGTTCTTGATCCTTCACACACACACACACACACACACACACACACACACACACACACCAGGTGGAGCTCCTTGAAGACAAGGACTGTGCTTTTGAGCTCTCCATTCCCAGAGCTTAACACTGGGCCAGACACCTTGCAGGAGCTCCAAGAGTTTTGTGGAATGAAGTAAAGGGAATCCAGAATCACTGAAGAGAAGCAGTTAACTTCAGTCCGAAGACAGGCTACTGGGGGGACATAATCAGGAAGGAGAAGGTACCAAAAGTGGGGATTGAGAGAAAGGAGCCATGTAGGAGAGGGAAGGGTCAGGGTGTCTGAGGGAGGGGGTGAAGACCCTAACTAGACTAAGAGGATGAGGAGCACTGTCAACAAATCTCTGACTAATCCCTACATGCATCCAAGAACTGATTTGGGCTCAGAAACCATGGTGCAATCTGCACACATGCCCTCCCCTGGGATTCCAGGGCCCAAGTTATGACAGGTCCAGAAAGTACCTCTTCTTCAATTTCCTCCCCACCCTCCAGCTCAGTCTTAGAAAGGAGGAAAGAACCAGACTTGTATCTTACGGTAGATTGATGGTATCTTCCTTCATGAAGTTAATCAAACTGCCCCTTGAGGAAAGAGGGAGTCCTTTGGTAGCAACGGTCCTGTTCATAGACTTGGGGTTTGGAAAGGGCTTCGACATTTGATTCAAAACATTGAGAGTTTCCTTTTTTATCACGGCCTCCTCCCCATCTCCCACTTTACAGAACACCTCTGATGCCATTTAGTTAGTTTGGGACCACAGCCGTCACCATGCAGGACAACCAAGCTGACAGGAAGTAGAGAGAAACTGGGGGCAGTGGACCCACCCTTAGTTTGGTTGGGATGGGGGTGCAATGAGCTGACTTCATAATCATCGCAAAGTGTAACAATTAGGGGACAGCCTTTCCCTTGATCTGAGGCTGCTCTGCCCAGGGCCAGGGCCAGGGTCTGGAGTGGGGTACAGCCAAGGAACAGACTCCATCACCCTCCCAGCTCTAATGATCTGTGGTTCAGCAGCCCTGCCCTTCTCCAAAGATCTGAAAATGCTTACCACCTATGAATGCCCTTTGGCGCTGCCCCGGGAAGGAAGAGGAGGATAGTGGGAGAAAGGCACCTGGGCGTGGAGGGAGGCGGCATTGGCAGGGGTCTCTGGGAGTGCTGAGGCACCATCTCCAGATGTTCTAGACAGCAAACCCCCACTATGTCCAGTCTGTAGGCACAGGGAAAGCACAGATGGTACTTGGGATTCATGGCTCACACATACCCAGGCTTTACTGCTGGAATTCTGAACGTGCCACACTATCACCCAAGTGGCTTCACGTGTTGAGGGACTATGGAGGGTGCTGCAGAGGGATGCAAAGATGGACCAGACATTAATTTCTGTTCTCAAGGCAACCACTCAACAGTAGGAAAACATAACACAACTTCGTGGGTGGGAAGAGAGGCTGGCCAAGCAACACTGGCTTTGCACTTAGATGTGGGCTTGTCGCTCTAAGTCCAGTTCTGCCCTTACAGGCTCTGTCATCTTTGGCAGGTGACTTCATTCCCCCAGCCTCGGTTTCCTCATCTGAGAAATAGGGATAAAAATGGCACCCACCTCATTGGATTATGAGGAGATACCTTGTAAGGTTGTTTTGTTTCTTCCAGAGGATGAGGCAAAGCAAAGGACATTTAAACATAACAAATCCTATATTTTGTGTTCTATATAGTTAGGGTTTTTTTTTTCTTTTTTTTTTTTTAACGTTATTCATAAATGTTAAATAGAGAGCAACCCTGACCAGTGTGGCTCAGTTGGTTGATTGGGCATTGTCCCCTGCACCGAAAGGTTATGCGTTTGATTCCCGATCAGGGCACATGCCCTAGTTTGGGGCTCCATCCCTGGTAGGGGGCGTGTAGGAGGCAGCCCATCAATGTTTCCCTCGCACATGATCTTTCTCTCTAAAAATAAATGAATAAATAAATAAATACAGAGAAGCAAGTGTCCTCTCTATGCTGTGCTGTTTCTTAGCACCCGTCACAGAATCTGTAATATCCTATCTGATTGACTTGATTCCTCTCCGCTGTCTTGCCCGCACTAACAGGTAGGTGCCCTGAGCGTGGGGACTTGTGGAACTTGCTGGCCTGGCGTTGACAACAGGGTAGCTCTGCGTGCGTGTTTGGGAAGGGGGTAGAGGCGAACGCGGACGCCGGGTGCATGTGGCTCCTGCCGGCGACTTGCGCCCGGGTGCGCGCGGGGCCTCGGGACACAGGAGCCTGGGCGGCGCGGAGTGCGCGGGGGCGGTGCGGAGTGCGCGGGGGCGGCGCGGAGTGCGCGGGGGCGGCGCCGACGCGCGCAGTGGCCCTGGCGCAAGGGGGTGGTTTCCGCCCCGGCCGCCGCGCATCCGCTCCGCTCGGCCAGCAGATGGCGCTGCCCGCCGGCTCTGGCGCCTGGAAGCCGGAAGCGGCGGCGCGGCCCGGGCAGGCGGGCCCAGGGCGCAGGAGACCCGGCTGGGGGTCGCACCCTCCGCGCCGCCCGTCCCCGCTCCAGACGAGGGTGCCGAGGGGCGTCTGGAGAGGGCCCTGAGGCCGCCCGCGGGACGAGCGGCCCCAGGTCCCCAGGGAACATGGGCGTGCTCAGGGCCGGCCTTTGCCCAGGCCTCACCCAGGACATGGTCCAGCTTCTGAGGAGCCACGGAGTCAAGACAGGTGACCGTGTGTGCGTGCCACACAGCTGGGCACACCGCGCAGGCCGGCCCCACGGCCCTGGCATACCCGGGAGCGGGCCGTCCCCTCCCTCCTCTGCTCCACACCCTTCTGGGGAGAGAACTCGGGATGGTGGGATTGGTTGAGCCAAGCCCCAAGCAGGGCAGAACCCCTACTGTGTGCCACGCACCACGCCAGGTCCTGCGACTCTGTTAGGTCCCGTAGGCTTCCTAAGATGGCCTGCCCCAAGATAGAACTGTCACCCCATTTTACAGCTGAGGAAAAGCCAAGCACAGGAAGGGCTGCCCTTCCTGCCAATCAACCACACGGTTTTGTTTTCAGTGGTGGACCTGGTTTCTGCAGACCTGGAAGAGGTAGCCCAGAAATGTGGCTTGTCTTATAAGGTGAGCTGATGATCTTCTCCTTCCAAACCTCAGTGTCTCTAAATGTCTATCCCCGAGCTAAGGGAGCAAAGGAGTCCAAGAGATTGATAAGGAGGGGGGGCATATGGGACTCTGGAATGCCCCCTCCCCAGCCTGGTCATTGCTCATTGCTGAGTACTCGTCAGCTTTGGGTTGAAGTACCCCAGGCTGCACCCAGGCTGCCCCCACCCAGAGTTGCCTCCACCTCTTTGGCAGGCCCTGGTTGCTCTGAGGCGGGTGCTGCTGGCTCAGTTCTCAGCGTTCCCCTTCAATGGCGCTGATCTCTACGAGGAACTGAAGACCTCCACTGCCATCCTATCTACCGGCCTTGGAAGGTTTGTATGTATATCTGGGGAAGAAGGTGAGGCGCTGGAGGACATGGATGCTTCCAGCTTGGCTTCTGATGCTTGAATCTAGAGAGAGCTGGGTTTTTCAAGCAGAAGTGAGGGCAGCATGGACTGATGGTCAGCACTTCTGAGTGCTCTTACCTTGCAACCTCACACTCCTAACATTTTAGATGCGTGATTATTTGGTGGGGGAGGGGGATGTCTTGTGGGCTGTAGAATGTTTGGCTGCACCCCTCACCTCTGTCCACTAGATGCCAGTAGCACCTCCTTCCTCTCCAAGTTGTGCCATCAAAAATGTCTCCACATAGCCCTGGCTCTGTTGATTGGAGTGCCGTCCCATACACCAAAAAGTGGGAGTTTGATTCCCAATCAGGACACATACCCAGGTTTCAGATTCGATCCCCGGGCGGGGCATGTGCAGGAGGCCACTGATCGATGTTTCTCTCTCATATCGATGTTCCCCTCCCCTCCCTCTTCCTCTCTAAAATCAATTTTTTAAAAATGTCTTAGTCATTGCCAAATGACCCTCCAAGGGACAAAATTGCCCCTGATTGATAACCACTGTCCTATAACACAAGAGGTCAGTATTTCATTATTATTCAGCAGATCAGAGCAACTCTTCTCTGGCCCTACTTCCTATTTCACTTAAGGATAGGACAAGAAAGAACATATGGGACTAATATGTATTGAGAGCCTACTATGTGCCAGCCATTGACTGACTATAGGTTATATAATCTCTTCAGTGAACCCTGTGAATTAGTGATTATTAACCCACTTGAGTTTAGCCCAAGAGGAGCAAGGGTGGAGGTGGGGCTCAAGCCCTGTGGTACTTGACCCAGAACTTGGTTCATGCCCCATACTCTGCAGCAGAAGGGGACAAGAGAGCTTTCGTAAAGGAGTAGTTACATTCTGCCTTGTTTGGAGAGGGAGAGAGTTGGAAGACAAAGGCCACTCTCTGACTGAGGGAGTCTGACCTCTTTCCTGGCCTGTTTGTGTGGACTTTGATGAAGAACTCCTCCACCACGAAGGTCTTTGGATTGGTTTGGCTCTTGCTGCTTCCATAACACATTCTCTTGACAAAGTTCACACAGCAGGTGCTTGCTCCTCCTGGGTGGGCCTCCGAGTCCGTTATCCATCAAGCACTGGCTGAGTGCCTACTGGTGGCCAGATATGTGCAGCTGATAAGTGTATGAGTGAGGCAAGGCACCTGCACTTAAGGGATATGGGGTCCAGTGGGTAGAGAGAAGAGCAGGTGAACCCAGTAGAGAGGGGTATGAAAGTGTGGAGGCAGAATAAGAAGGGAGTGATTGACAGGAAGCCGACTTGGCCTTTGGGCTTAGGGAGCTTATAAAACCAACATACTCAGAGGAAGCATTTAGGGAGCAGTCAAGTGGTAAACTGGCAGGATTGCAGCTGCGGTGGGTCACTGCAGGGGAGCTCAGAGCAGTTCAGGAAAGCTCTGTGAAGGAGGCAGGCCTTGGGCATGGAGGACCCAGTGGGCTTTCCCTGGGTGCTGACCAAGAGCCAGGCACCGTGCTCACACTTCATAGTGTATTACTTCATTGACTCTTCACAACCACCAATGAGCGCATTACGATGAAAACCACCCTTCTGCAGGTGAGGAAACTGGCACTCAGGTTAAGTGGCTTGCTCAAGATCGTGCAGCTAGTACGTGGTAGAGCAGGCACTTGAAGCCACGACTGTCACATGCCTAAGTCTAGGAACCTAACTCGACCTCGTCCGCCCTGTTGCCTCCTTCGAGGCAGGAGGCCGTATTGTGAAAGTAGGGCTACAGGCAGTGCGGTAGAGGTGTGCAAGGTGGATGGGACTAGGAGGCTGGCAGGAGAGAGGCCAAGGAGAGGTACGGCAGTGGTGGGGGTGGGGGTTCCATCCAAGGCAGGTGACAGCGGGAGACATGTTGAAGAGGAGATGTGACAAGCCTTAATACCAGGTGAGATATAGGTGTGAAGAATCAAAGTGACTCCCTAGGTTTCTGTGTTCCTCACAGTGGTCTGTGGACAGTTAATGGATATGACTTTTCAAAGGGAAGGGGGAGGGGAGTTCTTTGGTCAAAAATTTGGGAAATGCTCCATTAACCGAAATTGAAAAAGTTTCTTTGTCATAGGCCTTTTCAGAGCCTTTAGTGCCGATGTGCAGTGTGGATCTTTATAAGGACAGTAAAGCATGTAGTGGACCTTGGAAGAAGCTGTATTGATGTGGGGAGATAGGTGCTTCCTGGCAGCCAGAGCAATGTCTTATTTGTCTCTGTATCTTCCTCATTTTAGAGTAAGGCCTTCAGGAAATGTGGGGCATTCAGGCAATGTTTGAATGAATGGCTGAAAGAATGACGAAAAGCCAAATCAGTGGGAAAGGTGGAGGATAAATCCCAGAAATCATTTGTATTCAAAACAAGTGGTAAAACCCAGGTGTTCTGCTCCACAAGGCAAGCCGGGGTCTCTTTCCTTGTGGACTTGCCCAGCTAGAGGTGATTGGCAGGAAGGTCCTCTAGATGGTGGGAGACATGGAACAAAACACAGGTGAGAAGGCTGCTGGGAGGTGGATTTGGGAATTCCTTATGCAGAGTGGTCCTCACTGCCAAGAATGTGCTTGATTTTTTTTTTGTTGTTGTTTGGTTTTTTTTTTAATCCTCACCCGAGGATATTTTTCTATTCATCCTCAGATGGAGTGAAGGGGAGGGAGAGAAAAAGAGAGAGAGAGAAACATCGATGTGAAAGAGACACATCGTCTGGTTGCCTCCCGCTCAACCCTGACCAGGACGAACCTGTACGTGCCCTTGACTGGAATTGAACCCGAGACTCACTGGTCCTCCGGCCGATGCTCTAAACCGCTGAGCCAAACTGGCCAGGGCTGTGCTTGATTCTTGCTTGATTCTTGACTAGAGAGTCAAGACCAGCGTTTAGAATCATCTGGGAAGCTTAAGAAATATTTATGCCTAAGTCCCACTTTTAGAAATTTTGACTTAACTGTTTTTTTTTTTCTTCTTTATTTATTTTAGAGAGAGAGGAAGAGAGAGGGAGAGAGAGAGATAGAAACATTGATGAGAGAGAACATCGATTGGCTGCCTCCTACAGGCCCCCCACTGGGGATCAGGCCCACAACCCGGGCATGTGCCCTGACCAGGAATCAAACCAGCGACTTCTTGGTGCATGGGTCAACACACAACCACTAAGCCTCACCGGCTGGGCTGACTTAACTGCTTTAAGCCAGAGGTTCCCAAATTTGTCTTCACATTAGAATCACCTGGGAATTTTTTTAATGGATAAATTTTTATTACTGATCTGAATGTTAGCAGAGCATTATTAAAAACGTTTAAGCTGCCCAGCTGATGTGGCTCACTGATTGAGCATTGACCTATGCACCAAGAGGTCACCGGTTCAATTCCAGGTCAGGGCACATGCCTGGGTTGTGGGCCCGATCCCCAGTGGGGGGCGTGCAGGAGGCCACCAATCAATGTTCTCTCTCATCGATGTTTCCATCTCTCTCTCTCCCTCTCCCTTCTTCTCTCTCTAAAATCAATAAAGAAAAAAAAGAAAACGTTTAAGCTGCCCAGGCCAGGATGGCTCAATTGGTTGGGCATTGCCCCATGCACCGAAAGATTGCTGGTTCAATTCCTAGTCAAGGTACATACCCAGGTTTCAGGTTTGATTCCCCAGTCAGGGTGCATAGGGGAGGCAACCAATCGATGTTTCTTTCTCACATCGATGTTTCTTTCTCTTTCTCCCCCTCTCCCCTCCTCTTTCTTTCAGATCAACAAAAATATATATTTTTTTAAATGTTTAAGCCCTGGTCAGTGTGGCTTAGTGGATAGAGCATCAGCCCTCTAACCAAAGGGTCTCAGGTTTGATTCCCGGTCAAGGGTATGTACCTGGGTTGCAGGTTTAGGTTTGATCCCCAGCCCCTGTAGAAACACATACGGAGGCAACCAATCAATGTGTCTCTCTCACATCAATGTTTGTCTCTCTCTGTCCACCCACTCCCATCCACTCTCTCTAAAAATCAGTGGAAAAAATATCCTCGGGTGAGGATTAACAACAAAAAAATAAAAATGTTTAAATAACATTTAGTGCCCAGCTGGAATGGCTCAGTTGGTTAAGCATCATCCTGTGTACCAAAAGGTTGCTGGTTCAATTCCCAGTCAGGCCACATACCTGGGTCGTGGGTTCGATCCCCAGTTGGGGCATGTAAGGAAGGCAGCCAATCAATGTTTCTCTCTCACATCAATATTTCTCTCTCTCCCTTCCTTTCTCTAAGTATGTCCTTGGGTGAGGATTTAAATAAATAAATAACATTTAGTGTTTTCCTGATTATAAAAGTAATACATACTCATAATAGACAATTTGCAACACACAGAAACACAAAGAATAAAAACCACCTCAGCCCGGCTGGTGTGGCTCAGTGGTTGAGCATTGACCCATGCACCAAGAGGTCGCTGGTTCAATTCCCAGTCAGGGCCAAATCCTCAGTGGGGGGGCATGCAGGAGGCAGCCAATCGATGTTCTCTCTCATCGATGTTTCTATCTCTTTCTCCCTTCCTCTCTCTCTAAAAATCAATAAAAAGAAAAAAAAAAAAAACCACCTCAATCAAGAATTTTAGCCTTTTTGTGTTTATACATACATTTATTTTATAAGATTCATGTTAGATAGTGTCCACATTGTTATCTCTTTTTGCTTAACATTCTCTCCAATGTCTTAACATTTCCCCAATGTCTTTAAAAAGTCTTCAAAACATTTTAATGACCATATAATATTATATATGTATAAAACACAGTTTACCCATAATTATTCAACCAGTCACCAATTTGGAAATTTCCAACTTTTCTCCTGTAATTCATTCTTTCAAGGATATTTATTGAGTGCTTATTTTAAATATGCCAAAGTCCAAGCTTCCTCAGACATTTTTGTTATTGTTGTTGTTAATCCTCACCTGAGGATATTTTTCCATTGATTCTTTTAGATAGAATGGGAGGGAGAAAGAGAGAGAAATATCAATTGAGAGGCATCAACTAGTTGCCTCCAGCATGACCCCAACTGGGGCCAGGGATCGAACCTGCAACCCAGGTACATGCCCTTGACCAGGAATCAAACCTGCAACCTTTCAGTCCACAGGCCAATGCTCTAACCACTGAGACAAACCGGCAAGGGCAATAAAACTCCTTTGGTGATTTTAATTTTTATTTTTTCCTCACCCGAGGATATTTTTCTATTTATCCTCTGATAGAGTGGGAAGGGGGGGGGTAGAGAGAGACAAAGAGATACATCAATGTGATAGAGCCACATCGACTGGTTGCCTCCCACATGACCGGACCAGGGCCGTGGTACGTGCCCTTGACCAGAATCGAACCCATGACTCATTGGTCCAAGGGCTGATGCTCTAACTGCTGAGCCACTCCAGCCAGGGCTCCTTTGGTGATTTTAATAGGCAGGCAGGATTGAGAATCACTAGCCTAATGGCTTTCAAAGTCAGCATGCATCCAAATCACCAGAAGCCTTGTTGGAACTCAGGTGCAGTCTCCACCCCCACGTGGGGCCGAGAGTTTGCATTTCTAACCAATCTCAGGTGCTGCTGCTGGTCTGGGGGCCACACAGGGAGAAGCACTGCTGTAATGGGGCTGGGGGTCCTCTGATCTCCATGGGAGGAATGGGATCCAGGAGTTGCAGAGGCTGGATGCATTTTTAAACAGGTGCTTGCTAAACAGAGACAGGAGGAACACAGTTATCCTAAGACACTACAGGCCTGCAGTGGGAACCAGAGCGTTTTGACTGGCAGGGGCCTGTGGTTATAATCTCAAGGACCCTGGAATTGAAGTAGATGGAGTGCTTACTAAGTTGCTACTTGGCATGTACAGAGGGGTCATGGGAGGTCTTCAAGAACTATTTCAGAGGACTGGCACCTGTGAAGGTAATTGCAGGGTGAGATAAAGGATGCTTGTGGTCAGGACATGGAGGCATTGGCATAGGCTCTGGTGCAAGAGGAGAATCTTCAGCCTGTAGGTTGGGCAGGACATGATGGTTCAAGGACAGAAGCTAGAATAGGAAATGGCCGTGTCTTGAGTTTTATCCCAAGGTTTCCACAGCTGGAGTGCTGACAATAATAGAACTAAATAGCACCATTCTGTCGCTCATGTCTCTGGGAACATTTATTGTGCGTCTTCTGTGTTTCAGGCACTGTGCCAGTGTTGGGGATGTAATAGTGAACAAGGCCCAGTACTTGCCCCAGGGTGCTCTGGGCCAAATGGGGAAGAAAGATGAAAATAAACAAATAGAAAATAACTCCAAACTCCCAGAACTAATAAGTGAATTCAGCAAAGTTGCAGGACATAAGAATAACACAAAAATCAATTGCATTTCTATATACTCAAATTGAACATGTAGAAATGGAAATTTAAAACAATACCATTTAAAATTGCTTCCAAGAAAATGAAATACTTAGGTCTAAATCTAACAAAACAGATATAGGATCTGTACACTGAAAATTATAAGTTGTTAATGAGCCCTGGCTGGGTAGCTTAATTGGTTAGAGCATCATCTGACACACCAAGATTGTGGGTTCCATCCTCGGTCAGGGCACATACAGCAACCAACCAGTGAATGCATATATAAGTGGGACAACAAATCGATGTTTCTCTCTCTCTGTCTCTCCCCCTCCCTCCATCCCTTCCTCTCCCTCCCTCCCTCCCTCTTCCTCTCTTTAAAAATCAATCAATCAATCAATCAATAAATTGTATTTTTTTAAAAAAATTGCTGATGAAAGCAAGAGAACTCAAATAAATAGAGGAGCATACTGCATTTGTGGATTGGGAGACGGAACATAGCAACAATATCAGTTCTCCCCAAAATGATTTATAGATTTAATGCAGTTCCTACCAAAAATCCCAGCAAGGTTATTTGTAGAAATAGGCTTATTCTAATAATTTTATGAAAGAGCCAATGGCCTAGAACAGCTAAAACAATTTTGAAAAAGAAGAATAAAGTTGGAGGAATCATTCTAGCAAATGTTAAGGCTTACTATATAGCTGCAGTAATCAAGACAAATAGGGTATTGGCAAAGAGATAGACATACAGATCAATGGAGCGGAATAGAGAACTCAGAAATAGACCCCAGATATGGCCAACTGATTTTTGACAAAAATGCAAAAACACTTCAGTGGAAGAGGAATATAGCCTTTTGAACAAATGGTGTTGGAGCTATTAAACACCACAGGTAATAAATAAATAAACCTAAAATTGAAAATGAATCATGGACTTAAATGTAAATCTTAAAACTGTCATTCTTTTATCTCTTCAATTTTTTTATTCATTTTTAACTTATCTTTATTGTTGAATGTATTACAGATGTTCCTCATTTTTTGTCCATTGGTTATGCATATATACATATAAGTTCTCTGGTTTATTTCTTCCCACCCACCAACCCCCCTTCCCTTTGAGGTTTGTCAGTCTAACAACCAATTTGTACATCTTAATCCCTTCACCTTTTTCACCCATTCCCCCAAACCCCCTCCCATCTGGCAACCAACAAAAGTTCTTTGTATCTATGAGAATGATTCTGTTCTGCTTGTTCATTTTGTTTGTAGATTCAATTGTTGATAGATATGTATTTATTGCCATTTTGTTTGTTCATTTTTTTTTATCTTTTTCTTCAAGAAGACCCTTCAACATTTCATATAATAATGGTTTGGTGGTGATGAACTCCTTTAGCTTTTCCTTGTCTGGGAAACTCTTTAAATGGCCATCGATTCTAAATGACAGCTTTGCAGGATAGAGTAATCTTAGTTGTAGGTTCTTGCTTTTCATCACTCTGAATATTTCTTTCCACTCCCTTCTGGCCTGCAAAGTTTCTTTTGAGAAATCAGCTGACAGTCTTATGGGAACTCCCTTGTAGGTAACTAACTTCTTTTCTCTTGCTGCTTTTAAGGTTCTCTCTTTGTCTTGAACCTTTTGCATTTTGATGATGATGTGTCTTGGTGTGGACCTCTTGGGGTTCATCTTGTTTGGGACTCTCTGTGCTTCCTGGACTTGTATGTCTGTTTCCTTCACCAAGTTAGGGACGTTTTCTGCCATTATTGTTTCAAATAGCTTGTCTATTTTTTGTTCTCTCTCTCCTCCTTCTGGCACCCCCAAGATGTGAATGTTGGCATGCTTGAAGTTGTCCCAGAGGCTCCTTACACTATCCTCATTTTTGGGGATTCTTTTTGCTGTTCCGATTGGGTGTTTTTTGCTTCCTTATATTCCAAATCGATGGTTTGCTTCTTGGCTTTACCTACTCTACTATTGAATCTGTGTAAATTATTCTTTATTTCAGTTAGGGCCTCCTTCATTTCTGACTGTGCATCCTTCATTTCTGACTGCTCTTTTTTTATGCTCTTGAGGCCCTCACTAAATTCATCGAGGTTCTCACTAAGTCCATTGAGCATCCTTATAAGCAGTGTTTTGAACTCAGCATCTGTTAGGTTGCTTATTTCCATTTCGCTTAGTTCTTTTCCTGGAGTTTTGTTCTGTTCTTTCATTTGGTACCTGTTTCTTTGTCTCCTCATTTTGGCTGCCTCCCTGTGTTTGTTTCTATGTATTCCTTAGCGAGAGGTATGGGGATAGCTGAGACCAGATGTTGCTTGTTTGAAAGAATTTAGGAAAAGCTGAAGCAGGATCCAAGACAGGCCAATCCCATGGTAAAGCAACTGGCAACAGCTTGGGTGGGCCTGAAAGTTGAGTGGGGTGGGGCCTCAGGGAATCACCAGGGCGGGGCCAACAGTGTGAGCCAGGTTGCTGGAGTCTGCCAGCCCAGGGAAGGGCTCACCAAAGGAACAAAGGCCTCTGATAGCACGTCTGTCCAGGAGATAGCTGTCTCTCCAGCCCTCGCCCCAGTGCCAAAACAACTCAGTTCTTCCCCATATGACTCTGGTGCCTTTCAAGCTGCCTCCCCCACGCTGGAGCCTGGAGGGTGTGAGTCCGAGTAAGTCCGTGTGCGGGCCCTTTAAGAGGAGCTGCCTGGGACTCCAGCCTCAGCCTCAGTTCCCGCTGGTTTTTCCAGCCAGAAGTGATGGGAATTCTCTTTCTGGCACTGGAACCCTGAGCTGGGCGCCTGGTATGGGACATGGACCCCTCAGTCCTCAGGGAGGACCTTCCCAGCCGAGGTGTCCTTCTGATATTTATCTGCCACACGTGGGTGTGGGACCAGCCTGTTGGCCTCCGCCCCTCCTACCAGTCTCAGTGCGGCTTCTTCTTTAATTTCGTAGTTGTAGGACTTCCATTCAGCTTGATTTCAGGCAGTTTTGAATGATGGTTGTTCTGTAGTTTAGTTATAACTGTTGTAACCCAGTAGATCAACCTCACTCAGACACCAAAATTATAAGTTTTATTAACCTGCGCAGGGACTGCAGCCAACCTACTCAGAGGAGAACTGCAGCCCCGAGCCTCTAAAATGGCAGATTTTTATAGTAAGCAAGCAGCATTCACAGAAGCAGATATCAGTGGTTAGCAGTTGTTTGATTAACATTTCTCAAAATCGTATCTAACAGTTGCCCGGGGGTCTCCTGTTTGTCAAGCAAACAGAATAGGCCTCCCTCCCCTCAGGGAACCAGTACAATAGTGGGAGTGACAGAGATCACAGAGGTCAAAATTAGCATTAAGTACTTGCAAATACCTATACTCAGGAAACTGCAAATGCCCCCAACACATGGGGCAACTATAACCTTAGGCAGAAATTCCTTCCCGTCTAGGGGCAACCAACCCATTATGGGAAGAATATCGAGGAATGTCCACTGGTGACAAAATGGGGTCCTTCAGTCGCCCTAACCAAGGGGCCCACATAAAATGGAATCTAGTTGCCTTAGCCTTGGGGCCCACAACAATAACTTTGATGTGGTTGTGGGAGGACGCGATACCGCGTTTACCTACACTGCCATCTTGACCGGAAGTCCAAAACTATCACTCTTTTAGAACAAAACAAGAGAAAATCTTTAGGAACTAGGACTAGGCAAAGAGTTCTTAGATTTGACATGAAAGTAAGACAATAAAAAAAAAACTGATAGCCCTGGCCGGTTTTGCTCAGCGATTAGAGCATTGGCCCGCAGACCGAAGGGTCTCGGGTTCCATTCCCAGTCAAAGTCACATACCTGGGTTGCAGGTTCAATCCCTGGCCCTGGTCTGGGTCGTGTGAGAGGCAACCAATCGTTGTGTCTCTCTCACATCAATGTCTCTCTTTCTCTCTCTCCCTCCCCCTCCCTCCCTCCCTCCTCTCCTCCCCCTCCCTCCCACTCTATCTAAAATTAATAGAAAAATATCCTTGGGTGAGGGTTAACAAAAAAAAAAAAAGGAAAAGATAATTTTTAAAATAAAAAGTCAAAAATGAAAAACTAATCAAAATGTAAAACTTTTACTCTGCAAGAGAGAATGAAAAGACAAGCTATTAAGTGGGAGAACTACTTTAAATTTTTTTTCTTTATGGATTTTAGAGAGAGAGGAAAGGAGAGTGAGAGAGAGATAGAAACATCGGTGAGAGAGAACATCAATTGGCTGCCTCCTGCATACCCCCCACTGGGAATTTGGCCCACAACCTTGGCATGTGCTCTGACTGGGAATTGAACCAGTGACTTCTTGGTGCATGGGTTGGTGCTCAGTCACTGGGCCACACCGGCTGGACATTAAAAAAAATTTTTTTTCTTTATTGATTTGAGAGAGAGAGGAAAGGAGAGGGAGAGAGAGAGAGAAACATCCATGAGAGAGAACATCAATTATTTTAAAGCCACATACTCAACAAAGAACTTGCATCTGGCATGTATAAGGAATTCCTAAACCTCAACAGTCACACAAACAATCCAGTTAGAAAGTGGGCATAAGACATGAATAGACACTTCACCAAAGAGGACATACATGTGGCAAATAATCTCATAAAAGGATGTTCAACATCATTATTCATTAGGGAAATGCAAATTAAAACCACAATGAGATAATAATGCACACCTACCAGAACGGCTAAGATAAAAATGGTGATAACACCAAATGCTGGGAAGGATGTGGAGAAACTGGATCGCTTATACATTGCTAGTGGAAAAGTAAAATGGCATAGCCACTCTGGAAAATAGTAGTTTTGTATAAAATAAATATGTATGCACTTACCTTACAACCCAGCAATGTATTCTTGGGCATTTATTCCAGAGAAATAAAAACTTAGGTTTACACGAAAACCTGTACACAAATGTTCATAGCGGCTTTATTCATAATTGTTCCAAACTGGGAACCACTAACATGTCTGTCGGTGGGTGAATGGTTAAACAAACTTGGTACATCCATACCATGGAATACTACTTGTACATAACACAGAACAAACTATCAATATACACGACAACTTGGATGGATCTCCAGGGAATGATGCTGAGTAGAAAAAGCTGATCACAAAGGTCACATACTTTATGATTCTATGTATATAACATTCTTTTTCTTTTTTTGAGAGAGAGAGAAATATCGATGTGAGACAGAAACACTGATCGGCTGCCTCCTGCATGCCCCTGCCCTGACCTGGAATCGAGCCAGTGACCTTTTGGTGCACAGAATGATGCTCAACCAACTGAGCCATACCCCCAGGGCTATATAACATTCTTGAAATAAAGTAATAGAGATAGAGGACAGATTAGTGGTTGCCAGGATTAGGGACTAGGGGTGGGCGAAGGGTGTGGTTATAAAAGGGTAGCCCAAGAGAGCTTTGTAGGGATGTATCTTGATTGTGGTAGTTACATAATCATATGTGTAGACATAATGGCATAGAACTATACACACAGACACATGTAAGTAACACTGGCAAAATCTGAATGAACTCTATGGACCACATCAATGTTAATTTGTGATATTGTACTATAATACAATTCATCTTAGAGTGCAAGGTGCTACCATTAGGGAAAAGTAGGTGAAGGGTATGTGGGATCTCCCTGTACTTTTTTTTTTTTTTCAACTTCCTGTGAATCTATAATTATTTCAAAGTTAAAAAATAATAAACTCTGGGAAATGCTATCAAGGAAACCCACAAGGGGCTGAGATGGAGAATGAAAGGAAGACCTTTTGATGGGGCGGCAAAGACTTCTGTGGAGAGATGATATTTAGGCTGAGAGAGAAAGGATGGGAAGGACTTGTGGAGGAACATTTAGCCGTGCCCTTTTCCTGAAGGAAACTCTTCCCAAGAGAAGCCTTCTGGCCAGAGACATTAAGAACATCTCTGGACAGAACCAGCGCTAGAAAGGAATGTCTTGCTTTTCTTCTTGGCTACAAATTCCCTCCCTACTCTCTAGTCCCCTGGGTTAATTCTCTCCTCTTCTGCCATTAGCCTAGACAAACTGCTTGATGCTGGTCTCTATACTGGAGAAGTGACTGAAATCGCAGGAGTCCCAGGTAGCGGCAAAACCCAGGTAACGTGCGCAGCCAGGAGGATTGGGGGAGGTGGGTCCTGGATCCCCGGGGAAGTTTCTGCCAGTAGCTTCAGAGCTTGGGAGAGAGAAGATGGGTGGTGAGGAGTGGGCCTTGAACTTGACCCATTCGTGTCACTGGGATCTGAACTAGATTTGGTGAGGAGCTCCCATTCTGTGCAACCTATGAGGGCTCAAGTTCACCCAATGCCCGGTCTCTACTCAGGTATGTCTTTGCGTGGCTGCAAATGTGGCCCATAGCCTTCAGCAGAATGTTCTATACATTGATTCCAATGGAGGGCTGACAGCCTCCCGCATCCTCCAGCTACTTCAGGCCAGAACTCCAGATGAGGAAGAGCAGGTAAGGAGCAGGAGTGATGGACCCTTGAGGCTCTGACACAAAGACATCATTACATTGTAAGAATTTTGGCCGTCTGGATGAATAGTTCTTTCTGGCTTTGAAACTTGCTGTTCTATTAATACTTCCTGTATTCTTCAAGCCTCCCTGTTATGATGTCAACCCAGCTAGGATGCTACCCACACTGTCCTCCCAGGAAACCCAGCTCCTTGCATACCTTAATTCAGGGCTGGCAAACACCCAGCATCGGTGTTTCTACCCCACTTCTTGCCGGTGGCAGACACCGATGATCAGTTCTATCACTCCTTCCCTGTGCTCCGACTTGGCATTGCAGCTCAGCACCCAGGCAGCCACCACTGTGAGAACTGGCCCGTTAGACAAAGCCCACTTGCCATCCTAGACCTGAGTCCTTGTATCCACTTGTCTCTTCTTGCTCAGCCTTAAAATCCCCCTTTACCTTGCTCGACCCTGCTCCCTCTTATCCAAAGCCCCTCCTTCTCTTTCCCACCCCTTCAGGCAGAAGCTCTCCAGAGGATCCAGGTGGTGCATGCCTTTGACATCTTCCAGATGTTGGATGTGCTGCAGGACCTCCGAGGTGCTGTGGCCCAGCAGGTGAGTCTGCTGTTCTGCCCCTCCCTGCTTCACCCACGTTGCCAGGTGCTATCTGTATGTGGGCAGGTGTCCCACTACAGACTCTTTGAAAAGGCAGATGTGCAATCTGGTGATTCCAGCTGTGCTTGCCTCTCCCAGGATGGGATTCTGAGTGTTTAATTCATTCCTGAGTGTCTCGTTGTTTGCATACTCATCTTCCCTACTAAACAGTAAAACCCTTGAGTGCAAGGATCATGTCATATTCATCTCTGCATTCCCCCGCGGGATCAGTTTTCAGCTGCAAGTAATAGAGTATGACTGACAGACACTTAAACTCTGAGGATATTTAATTACCTCATGAGTCTGGAGGTTGGCAGGGCCACATTATTAGGGCTCTAGGTTGGTGTGTCTGATTCTCTTGCTCTTTCCCCTCGTGATTGCAAAGTGGCTGCTATTGATCTAAGCTTCATCTTTTTATATACACACATCCATAGTTAGGGCAGTGGAAGTCGTTGCCTCTTTTTTGTACTTTTCCCCTTTTATCAGGGAAGAAAATCTGCTAGCAGACTGCCCGTTTCACCCTTACATCTAATTGGCCCAAACTGAGTTATATGTGTATCTTAGACCAGGGGTTGGGCCCACCTTCCCTGATGTCAGAAGATCTCTGCCCAGTACCTGACCACATTCAGAGTTCTGTTAACAAGCAAGAGGGGTTCAGAATGGCATTTGGGTTGGTTCCCTGCTAAACCCACTAGGTGTTTAGACAGGATTTGGTGCACTGATTTATAGACCATTAGAGTTGGAAGACACCTTAGAATAGTTTAATTCATCTGAAATGTTTTCTTTCACCCCAAAGTATGACATGTTCCCATGGGCATACTCAAGATTGTGTATCTTATTTATTTATTTATTTATTTATTTATTTATTTATTTATTTTAAAATCCTCACCCGAGAATATTTTTCCACTTATCTTGAGATAGAGTGGGGCAGGGGAGATAGAGAAGAAGAGAGAGGGAGAGAGAGAAACATCGATGTGAGAGAGACACATTGACTGGTTGCCTCCCGCATGACCCTGACCAGGGCCGGGGACCAAACCGCAACCGAGGTACATGCTCTTGACTGAAATTGAACCCACGACTCTTTGGTCTGTGGGCCAATGCTCTAACCACTGAGCCAAACTAGCCAAGGAGTGTGTCATTTTTACAGACTTTAGAACGTATGAAATAGTTGAACAGCTACTTGCTCATAGCTGGTTATGTTGTGTTGAGACTTGAAGTCATGTGGCCCTGATCTAATCCACATCTCTCCTTCTAGAGATGAGATGAGGGCCAGGGAAGTTTGGTAAGTTGCCCAAAGTCACCACATATTTAGGATAAAAACTAAGCTTATAATCAAATCTCTTTACTCCCAGGTCAAAAGACTATAATTTTTGCCTTGACCAGTGTGACTCAGTCAGTTAGAGCATCATCCTTTGCACTGAAGGGTCACAGGTTCCATTCCCGCTCAGGGCACATACTCAGGTTTTGGTTCCTTCCCTGGTCGAGGCAGGGAAGGCAACTGATCGATATTTCACTCTCTCTCTCCCCCCTCTCCTTTCCTCTCTCTCAGGAATCAATGAAAAGCATATCCTTGGGTGAGGATTTAAAAAAAAAACAAACTATAATTTTTACTGTGGGACCATAAGATGTTACATATTCTATGTGACTTAAAACAACATGTATTTATTACTTCACAGTTTCTATGGGTCAGGAGCTGGGCCCTCTGCTTAGGGTCTTAGTAGACTGTAATCAAGGTGGCAGTTGGGCTTGTGTGTGTTCTCATCTGGAGGCTCACCTGGAGAGAATCTGCTTACAAGTTCACTCAGGTTGGCCTGGCCGGTATGGCTCAGTGGTTGAGCATCGACCCATGCACCAAGAGGTCGCCAGTTCGATTCCTGGTCAGGGCACATGCCCAGGTTGTGGGCTCAATCTGCAGTGGGGGCATGCAGGAGGCAGCCAATCAATGTTCTCTCTCATCAATGTTTCTTTCTCTCCCTCCCTCTCTCTCTAAAGTCAATACAGAAAAAAACTTTTTAAAAAACAAGTTCACTCAGGTTGTTGGCAGAATTCATTTCCTAGTGGCTTCAGTTTCCTGCTGGTAGTTGGCCAGAGGCCACCTTTAACTCCTAGAGGCTGCCCACTGTTCCCTGCCATATGGCCCTTTCCATAAGCAGTTCACAGCATGGCCACTGGCTTCTTCAAGACAGCATGAGAGTGAGAACAAAATGCAACATGAAGTCTTTGTTTCATATTTTTAATTTTTCAATTACAGTTGATATACAACATTATATTAGTTTCAGGTATACAACCCAGTGATTATACATTTATATAACTAAGTGATCACTCCGATAAAGCTAGTACCCATCTGACACCATACATAGTTATTACAATATTGTTGACTATATTTCCTATGCTGTACTTGACATCCCCATGACTATTCTGTAAGTACCAATATGTACTTTTTTTTTTTAAATTATTATTATTTTATTTATTTTGGGGGGGAGGGGGTACGTGCCCCTAGCGGGAACCGAACCCGGGACTCTGGTCCGCAAGCTGACGCTCCAACCGCTGAGCCAAACCGGCCAGGGCAATATGTACTTCTTAATTCCTTCACCTTTTCTACTCATCCCCTCAAACCCGTTCCCATCTAGTAATCGTCAAGATGTTCTCTATATCTATGAGTCTGTTCCTGGTCTGCTTGTTTGTTTATTCTGTGTTTTATTTTATTTTTTATTTATTTATTTATTTTTATCCTCACCCGAGGACATTTTTCCATTTTTTGTTCAGGTAGAGTGGGAGGGAGAGAGAGGAAGAGAGAGAGAGAGAGAGAGAGAGAGAAACATTGACGTGAAAGGGACACATCGAGTGGCTGCCTCCCGCACAACCAACCAGGGCCAGGGACAAACTGCAACCGAGGTACATGCCCTTAGCAGGAACCGAACCTGGGTCTCTCTGGACTGTAGGCTGACGCTCTAACCGCTGAGCCAAACCGGCCAGGGCTATTCTGTGTTTTAGATTCCACATATATGTGAAATCATCTGACATTTGTCTTTCTCTGTCTGACTTATTTCACTTAGCACAGTGCCCTCTAGTTCTATCCATGTTGTTACAGATGGCAAGATTTCATTCATTTTTTTTTAATGGCTATGTCATATTTCATTGTATATATGCACACTTTCTTTATCCATTCATCTATTGATGGACACTTAGGTTGCTTTCATATCTTGGCTATTGTAAATAATGCTGCAATGAAAATATTATGAATATGTCTTTTCGATTTGGTGTTTTGGGTTTCTTCAGATAAATACCTAGAAGTGGAATCGTTGGGTCTTTCATTGTTTCTTGTTATAGACTTTGTTTTAAAGTCTATTTTGGGCCCTGGCTGGGTAGCTCAGTTGATTGGAGTATCATCCCAATATACCAAGGTTGCAGGTTCAATCCCCAATCAGGGCACATACAAGAATCAATCAATGAATGCATAAATAAGTGATACAACAAATCGATGCTCCTCTCTCTCTCTCTCTCTCTCTCTCTCTCTCTCTCTCTCTCTGTCTCTGTCTCTGTCTCTCTGTCTCTCTCCCCCTCCCCCTCTCCCCTCCCCCCCTTCTCTTATAGACAACATATGTAAGGGTCTTGTTTTGTTATCCATTCAACCACTGTATGTCTTTTTATTGGAGTATTTAACCCATTTGCACTTAAAGTAATTGTTGATTATTTTTTGCGATATTATTCATATTTTTATCTTTTTTTTCTTTTTCTTCTTAAAGAAGACTCATTAATATTTCTTGTAATACTGGTTTGATGGTGATGAACTCCACCAGCTTTTTCTTGTCTGGGAAACTCTTTACTTGTCCTTCGATTCTAAATGATCACTTTCCTAGGTAGAGTAATCTTGATTATAGGTCTTTGTTTTTCTTTTCTTTTCTTTTTTTTTTTTTTAAATCCTCACCCGAGGATATTTTTCCATTTTTATTCAGACAGCGTGGGAGGGAGAAAGAGAAACATCCATGTGAGAGAGACACATTGACTGGTTGCTTCCTGCACACCCCTGACCAGGGCCGGGGACAAACCGCAACCAAGGTACATGCCCTTGACCAGAATCAAACCCGAGACTCTTTGGTCCGCAGGCCGACGCTCTAACAACTGAGCCAAAACGGCCAGGGCAGGTCTTTGCTATTCATTGCCAAATATTTTGTGCCAATCCCTCTGGCCTGCAAAGTTTCTTTTTTTTTGGTACGTGCCTCTAGCAGGAACTGAACCCGGGACTCTCTGGTCTGCAGGCTAATGCTCCAACCACTGAACCAAACCGGCCAGGGCCAAAGTTTCTTTTGAAAAGTCAGCTGATAGTCTTATGGGAGCTCCCTTGTAGGTAACTAACTGCTTTTCTCTTGCTGCTGTTAAGATTCTCTTTGTCTTTCATCTTTGGCATTTTATTTTTTAAAGTATGTTTTTATTGATTTCAGAGAGAGGACAAGAGAGGGAGAGAAAGATAGAAACATGGATGAGAGAGAAACATCCATCAGCTACCTTCTGCATACCCCCTACTGGGGACGGAGCCTGCAAACCCAGTATGTGCCCTGATCGGGAATAGAACCAGCAACCTTCTGGTGCATGGGTTGATGCTCAACCAACTGAGCCACACCAGCTGAGCTAATCTTTGGCATTTTAATTATGATGTGTGTTGGTATGGACCTCTTTAGGTTCATCTTATGTATGTCTATTTCCTTTACCAGGTTAGGGAAGTTTTCTGTCATTGTTTTTTCAAGTAGGTTTCAATTCCTTACTCTCTTTCTTCTCCTTCTGGTAACCTCATGATACAAATGTTGGTACACTTGAAATTGTCCCAGGGGCTCCTTAAACTATCCTCATTTTTTTAGATTCTGTTTCGTTTTTGCTTTCTGATTGGGTATTTTCTGCTCCCTTATCATCTAAATGCTGATATGATCCACTGCTTTATCTATTCTACTATTGATTCCTTATAATGTATTCTTCATTTTAGTTAATGTATTCTTCATTTTTGACTGGTTCTATTTTATGTTTTCTATCTCCATTTTTATGGAGTTTCCTGTCTCTTTGTTGAAGTTCTCACTGAGTTCATCTACTCTTCCCCTAGTTCACTGAGCTTCCTTATAACTAGTGTTTTGAACTCTGCATCTGTCAGATATTGCTTGTCTCTATTTTGTTTAGTTCTTTTTCTGGAGTTTTGTTCTGTTCTTCAATTTGGGACATGTTTCTTTGTCTCCTCATTTTGGCTGCTTCCATGTTTGCTTATATGTATTAGGTAGAGCTGCCATGTCTCCCAGTCTTGGTAGAATGGCCTTATGTAGTAGGTGTCCTGTCGTGTCCAGTGGTGCAGCCCTCCCCGGTCACCTGAGCTTGGCACTTCAGGTGTGCCACCCCCTCCACCTGCCCCATGTGTGGGCTGTGTACACCCTCATGTTGTAGTTGAGCCTTGATTGCTGTTGGCATGTCAGTGGGAGGACTTTACCCCTAGTCCAATCAACTGCGAGGACTGGTCATGACTACTGCATGTTGCTGCTGTGCAGGGGCTCACCCCACAGAGCAGGACTCACTTCAGTGGGGCTCTGGTGCCCGATGAGTCCACCCCTTGAGTGTGTCGCTGGTGACTGGGTGGTGCCCCAGCGTGGTCTGAAGCTGGTGACTGGGTGGCACCATGCTGTCTTATATAACATAACATAATCACTGGAGTGATGTCTCATTACCTTCACCATATAACATAGCCTAATTAAGAGAGTGACATTCCAACACCTATGACATTTTATTAGTCAGAAGCAAGTCACAGAACTCATCACCTTCAAGGGGAGGGTATTATGCAAGGGCTTGAGAACCTAAAGGTAGGGATCATGGGGGCCACCTTAGGGTCTGTCTGCCACTGATGACCTGATAGCTCTATAGTTACAAGCAGAGACAGGCTTGCTGTTCCATTTTAGCCAGAGATTTCAACCTGCTCTCTCACAGTAAGGAAGGGCTAAGCCAATTTCAGCTTTAGCTTCTCTCTTTTCTGCCATCCTCTCTTCGGTAAACGGATGACTGGCCAAGAGTCAGTTAGTAGAAGATGAAGGAAGTCATTCCAAAGACAGAGCAGGTAATGCTGAATATCCAAGACTTGGCTGATATGAAGTGAAAAACAAGTTGAGGAGACAGAATCAGCAAATGACTTGGATATAAGAAGTAAGGGATAAGGGAAGCATTAAAGACAGTTTAGGTCCAAGAAACCAGGAGGGTGCTAATGCTTGTGTAGAGACAAAAAGTTATGGTTTTAACAGATGGCTATCTGTATAGTCTATATTTGGAACCATTTTAGATGAGCCCCTAGAGGCGTGATCTAGAAGGAGACAATGAAGTAAAGAGAAAGCTAAACTCAAAGGAAGTTACAGATTCGGGAAATAAGCAGGAGAGGGAAAAGAGGGGCCTGACAAGATTGTGGGGAGCTGGCCATAAGGAGAAAGATGGCCACTAAGAAAATTCCTGACCAGGGAGCCGCAACACTCTGAACAGGGATTTCTCAAATTTGATTGTTTTAGCCCTGGGTGGTTTGACTGAGTGGTTAGAACATTGGCCTGCAGACTGAAGGGTCGCAGGTTCAAATCCAGTTAAGGGCATGTACCTGGGTTGCAGGTTCAATCCCTGGCCCCAGTCGGGAGGCAACCAGTCTATGTGTCTCTTTCACATCGTTGTTTCTCTCTCTCTTTATCCCTCCCTCCCTTCCACTCTATCTTAAATATATATATATATATATATATATATATATATATATCAATAGATAGATATCCTTGGGGGTGAGGATTAACAACAACAACAAAATTAAATTGTTTTAGGGTATCTGGGACGTCCTGTGATTTAAACACTCTCTTGTCTTCAGTAAAATCTGCTATACATACAAATGGGGTTGAGGAAAAAAAGACATTGCTGAAATTCCGTGATGCCTGCGCAGCTTTATTTGATTAAGGAAGGTTCTTACCAGCTTCTAGGAGGAGCAAGCTTGTTCTGTAATGGGAGCCCCCTAGAGGCCAAGTGGTTTATGGCACCTGCTTCCCCCTTAGGTGAGCAATTCTTCAGGGACTGTGAAGGTGGTAATTGTGGACTCTGTCACCGCTGTGATCTCCCCACTTCTGGGAGGTCAGCAGAGGGAAGGTGAGTGATGTGTGTGGCAGAGCCCAGGGTCAGGGAAGTGATCTTGTCTCCCAGCTCTGGAGTCCAGTCTCCAGCCAGCCCAGTCCCTGATGCCCTGATGCCCTCCACCCTGCTTTTTCTCCTCCAGGCTTGGCCTTGATGATGCAGCTGGCCCAAGAGCTGAAGACCCTGGCCCGGGACCTTGGCGTGGCAGTGGTGGTAAGGAAGTGGCCTTGGCCAGCGTGCGTGTCTTACCTATGATCCCTGCGCTTCACCAAGGGGAAAGATGAATACGATTTCTAGCTGTAGCTAGAAATTTATTACCCATAAACAGCAGCTTCTGAACCCCCAAAGTGGCCCTTTAGGAAAGAAAGGGTCATAGCCCACCTTCCCTGGGTCATCTAGAGCACTGGACCATGAGGGGAAACAGTCCTAAATAGCCAGGGGATCAGGGACAGCCTTGTTTTTCTTTTTACTTTCTCTAAGTTAGGTAAATTTACATAGAGTAACTTTCTTCTTGTCTGAAGTATGACTAATGGATACTGTTGTATCCTGCCTTGTACCCCACTGCCGTCAAGACACAGAATATCGCCCCGGCCGGTTTGGCTCAGCGGTTGGAGCTTCAGCCTGTGGACCAGAGAGTCCCGGGTTCGGTTCCCGCTAGGGGCACATACCAAAAAAAAAAAAAAAAAGACACAGAATATCTATTTACTCATCTAGTTTCTGTCACAACAGTTTTGCCTTTTCCAGAGCTTCATAGAAAGGGATCTTTTGTTTTTAAAATTACTTTTTCTGCTTATGGAGTAATTTCTTAAAAGTCTGCATGCTTCTCATAAAAAGGTTAAAAAATAGTTAAATATGAGTCAAATTTGTAATCAATCTCCACATCTGCATAAACCATATTTTTATATACGTCCATAGAATCTTTTTTCTCTGCAGATATACATATATTTTTAACCAACTTTCCAACTAAACTGTAACCAACCTTGTTAATAAAAAAAAAGTAACTTACCAGCCCGGCCTGTATGGCTCAGTGGTTGAGCATTGACCCCTGCACCAAGAGGTCGCCATTTTTATTCCTGGTCAGGGCACATGCCCAGGTTGTGGGCCTGATCCCCAGTGGGGGGCATGCAGGAGGCAGCCATTCGATGTTCTCTCTCATCGATGTTTCTATCTCTCTCTCCCTCTCCCTTCCTCTCTTTCTAAAATCAATAAAGAAAAAAATGTATATATATAAAAAAAGGAACTTACCAGTTCATTCCCTTTCCCATGTCTTTAAATAGATTCTTTAAGAATGCTTTTTTTTTTGCCCTGGCCGGTTTGGCTCAGCTGTTAGAGCGTTGGCCTGCAGTCCAGAGAGACCCGGGTTCGGTTCCCGCTGAGGGCACGTACCTCAGTTGTTTGTCCCCAGCCCTGGCTGGGTCATGCGGGAGGTGGCCACTTGATGTGTCCCTTTCACGTCGATGTTTCTCTTCCTCTCTCTCCCTCCCACTCTATCTGAACAAAAAATGGAAAAATGTCCTCGGGTGAGGATTAAAAAAAAAAAAAAGCCTTTTTTTTTTTTAGCAGTTACATATTATCTTGTTTAATACCTAAGTTACGGGGGTCAGGAGGTCCGCAGACTTTTTCTATAAAGGGTCAGATAGTAAGTATTTGAAGCTTTACGACCATATAGTGTATGTCACAATTACTCAACTCTCCCTACAGAGCATGTGAGCAGCCGGAGAGAATGCCTAAATGAATGCTCAGGTATATTCCAAGAAAATTTGATTTTCAAAAATAATGTTTGGGCCAGATTCGGCCTGTGGACAATAGTTTGCTGACCCCTGGTGTACCGTAACAATCTAACTATTTCCTGATTTGGGGTCTTTAGGTCATTAGTGGTTTTCCTCTATTATTTTTTGTTTTGTTTTCCTTTTTTTTTTTTTGTTAACCCTCACTCAAGGATATTTTTCCATTGATTTTTTTTTTCAAATCCTCACCCAAGGATAAATTTTCCATTTATTTATCTTCACATAGAGTGGGAGGGAGGGAGAGAAAGAGGGAGAGAGAAAGAAACATCGATGTGAGAGAGACACATCGACTGGTTGTCTCCCCCAGGACCCTGACCAGGGCCGGGGATGAACTGCAACCAAGGTATGTGCCCTTGACCAGAATCAAACCCGAGACTCTTTGGTCCGCAGGCCGACACTAACTGCTGAGCCAAACCGGCCAGGGCTTTCCATTGATTTTTAGACGGGGGGGTGGAGAAAGAGAGAGAGAGAGAAACATTGATGTGAGAGAGATACATTGATTAGTTGCCTGGGGCCAGGGATTGAACCTGCAACCCAGGTACATGCCCCTGACTGGGAATCAAGCTCCAGTCTGTGGGCCTACGCTCTAACCCCTGAGCCAAACCGGCCAGGGCTTGTTTTATTCTATTTTAAACAAAACTATAGTGAACACCCTTATACCTAAATCTCTTTGTACATCTCTTATTATTTTCTCAAACTCCTAAAAGTATAATTACTGAGTCAGGGATACATGTATTTTTAAATATCTAGATATGACATTTCCAAATTTCCAGGAAGGCTTATTAATTAATTGCATACCCACCAACAGTGTAAGAGGATCTCTTTTATTCTTTGGTTCTTATACTGGGTTCTAGGACCTCCCTCTCCTGACTTTAGGATCTATGTGATCACCTGGGTGCCAGGCTCTGGCTTAGGCAGTGGGGATTCAGTGATGAACAAGTCACAGCTCTTGCCCTGGGGGGATGGAGGGTGGGGAGAATCTCATCAAGAGGATACTGTGAGGCTTGGTTTGCTTACCTATGACTAGCCTGGGCAGAGTAGAACTGACAAACCGGATTAGGAACGCCCTTCCAAAACTCCTCCACATCCCATAAACACAGGTGTACCCCCTGACACAAAGGGCTGGATGGACATGGTCCCAGGATTCCTGTCTGCTGAGTTGGGGGGTGTAGTAGGCTCAAGCCCACCACTGGCCTTTCTTAGGAAAGTGCAGACAGCACTGTTTATTCCCAGACACATGCCCCATCACCTTTGTTGGAGTCAAGCCTGAGGCATCGTGGTTTAGTGGAAAGAGCTGTGCACAAGCCAGGTGCCCAGGGTTCTAGTTCAGGACTGCCACGGATAGGTTATGGAGCCTTGGGGAATGCGTTTCTCCACGCTAGGCCTCAGCGTTCCCATCTGTAAAATGGAGTAGAAACAGATGTCTCCTCTACTGACATTATGGATCTGTAAGTCTTTGATTCTTTCTGCCACAGGTGACCAACCACATGACCCGAGACAGGGACAGCGGGAAGCTCAAACCTGCCCTGGGCCTCTCCTGGAGCTTTGTGCCCAGCACCCGGATTGTCCTGGTCACCAGCGAAGAAGCAGGAGCCCCAGGCAGTCAGCGCACAGCATGTCTGACCAAATCTCCCCGTCTGGTGAGCCAGTCCCGGGGAAAATAAAACTAATAATAATAAATAAAAATGAAACTACTACTAATAATAATACTAAAAAAAAAATCTGGGTCTTGAGGGTAGTGTCTATGTCCATGGATGTCTTATAGAGGAATTCTTGGATGCTGATATCTTGCATCTGAAGAGGCTGCCCACTGGGTTACTTAGCTCAAAAACTTACCCTTTCCTGCCCGGCTGGAGTGGCTCAGTGGATTGAGCATCATCCCATGGACTGAGAGGTCCTGGTTCAATTCCTCGTCAGGGCACATGCCTGGGTTGCAGGCTCAACCCCCAGTAGGGGGCGTGCAGGAGACAGCCGATCGATGTTTCTCTCTGACAACCATGTTTTTATCTCTTTCTCTAAAAAATCAATAAGAACATATTTAAAAACAAAAGCACTTACCCTTCCCTCCTGTCTTTTTCCAGCCAACAGGTTTGCAGGAGATGGTAGACATTGAGACCTGGGGGACTCTGGAGCAGAGCCCAGCGTTATAGGGAGATCAAATATGACTGTGCTGTTGATTGGGAAGGGGAGAAGCATCAAGGCCCCCAACTCTCCTGTGCAAGAATACCTGCTGTTCACTGCCAACCAGTGCTTGGGACTGTAGGAGAAGCTCTCGGGCCAGGCAGAAGAGACATCTCAGTTTCCTCAGCTTCTCTCTCTGTGGAAACATATAGAACTCCTGATGAGAGAGGATGCTGTAATGGAAGGACCCAACAAGTCTTGCTGGAGCCTAGTTTTCTTCCCTTGTTTCTACCACGTATGTTTCTAGTGGGAGCCAAGATCCCCCTGGCTTGGGGCATCTCTGAAGAGGCACACTGGTGACTGGATGAGTAACCCTGTGCGTCACCATCATACCTGCACTCCATCCTAACACAAGGACTGAACCATGAAACCTGCCTTTGCTTCTCTTTTGGTTTTTTTTTGCCTCCATTTTTCTATCTGTAAAATGAGGCTCTCTTCCCCTTAGCTCTGTTTTTGAGTTACTGAGTTGAAGTAACCTTGTAAATGCAAAACTCTTCTTCATCTATGTCCTGCTCTTAAAAATATAAAAAGGAAATTCCCTGAGCCCAGATCCACCTAATTCCCCGCCGCCCGCCCCCGAAGGTTGTTATTCAGTTTCCCCCAGTGAGGCTCCAAAGAATGGTTATTCCTCTTTTGTTCTTGCTGATTTGGTTTCACACACCTGCATGTATCACCAGGACTAGGCGAGACAGGGAGCTTGCTGAAGTCCCAGGGATATAATCTAACGAGGGGAGGATGTAACCTGCTCCTAGTGAATCCAGACACTTGCTTAATATGCATGGTGCCCTGTGGGGCCCCTCCACAGTATGGAGTAACTAGAGGTGCTGAACCATGGCCTTGCCCATAAACAGACAGAGGAGAATTTGCTCAGTAAATAGAGCCAGCTGGGAAAATTGATGCTGGCATAAATAATACATGGCAAATCTAGTCTTCATGCAGAAATTCATTGCTAGTGGCTCCAAGATGCAATATAATTACCCTTGTCTTCCTGCCAGCTGTACCACAGCCTAGTGCCCTAGTGTTTGAAATAACCCCCTGTCTGTTACCAGCACTGTAGCCATCCGTCTGAGAGCTGTCACCCTGGCTAGAAGGAGAGGAGGACACCAGGGAAGGGAAAATAAAAGGCAAAGTAGAGAAATGATCGGGTTGTTTACTGAACACATTTTAAATTTTATTTGTTTGTTTATTAATCCTCACCTGAGGATATGTTTTTAATGATTTTTAGAAAGGGAGAGGAAGAGAAAGAAAAACATCTATCAGTTGGCTCCTGCACGTGCCCCGACTGGGAATCAAACCCTCAACCTGGACATGTGCCCTGACCGGGAATAGAACCTGCTACCCTTTGATGCACAGGGCACAGGCTGATGCTCCAACCAACCGAGATACACCAGCCAGGGCTTGAACACATTTTTTTTTTCTTTATTGCTTTTAGAGAGAGAGGAATGGAGAGGGAGAGAGAGATAGAAACATCAATGAGAGAGAACATCGATTGGCTGCCTCCTGCATGCCCCCCACTGGGGATCGGGCCAACAACCTGGGCATGTGCCCTGACCAGGAATCAAACTGGCGACCTCTTGGTGCATGGGTCGACGCTCAACCACTGAGCCACACTGGCCAAGCATGAACACATTTTTTTTTTTTTATCCTCACCCGAGGACATTTTTGCATTTATCTTTAGATAGAATGGGAGGGAGACAGGGAGGAAGAAAGAGAAAGAAACATCGATGTGAGAAAGACACATCAAGTGGCTGCCACCCACACAACCCCAACCGGGGCCGAGGACAAACTGCAACCGAGGTACATGCCCTTAGCGGAACCGAACCCCGGTCTCTCTGGTCCACGGGCCGATGCTCTAACTGCTGAGCCAAACCAGTCAGGGCATGAACACATTTTTTAAAGGAAGGTTGCCTTGCTCGGTTAGAGAGCCTGTTGTGTAATTAATTAGTTGTGTCTTGGCTGCAGGAAAAGGGGTGTCAGAGTTAGAGATGGATGATATGACATTTAGAGGTGATAAACGCAGCAGGGATAGAAGCAAGAAGCACGGAGCATTGGGAATGCATGGCACACTGGCTCGAGGGTATCTGTCTGCCTGAGAGGACAGGGCTGGTGAGCCCAACTGTGGGAACCCTGGTGCTGCTGCTCTCGCAGAACACCCCAGGAGAAATTAATCTTCAGTATCCTTATACTGTGAGTGGTTGGCACATTTCTGCAACCATGGTAGGAAACAATACTTGAAGGTAGAAATAGCAAATCCCTGCCACTTACCATTTAGGCATCTTGAGCCCACACAGACATCACCAACCCATCAGGCATTCTTTTTTGCGGAGCTAGTAGCCTTTTGCAGTTTTTCTCCACATTGCACGCCACGTAACCACAACCGATCAGTTGAACTTGGCATTCAGCATGGGTCCTGGTTGCCATCTCTGCCCTGGGGATATCTGCCATGTTTCCCGGTGCTCACTCCCTGACTGAGGACCTTAGAATAATGTGGTTTGAGAGGCCTATAAAGATCATCTGGCCCATCCTGTTATTTGACAAGGAAACTGAGGCCCAAAGGGGCATAGTGACAGTCCCAGTGGTAGAACAGGGCTGGAATCCAGAACTTCTGATTCCCAGGCCAGGACTCTTTCTGTTCCCAATTGCCTTTAATTTCTAATCTGCACAGTTCTATTCCCACTGGAACATTTACTCCAGCTGAAGGCATCACAGCCCTCACCCAGGTGGCATCTCTGGCCATGGGAAGGTGCCCCATTCACTGCTATGCCAGACCACCTGCAGGACCTGGCATTCCTGCAGGACCTGGCCTCTCACACTTGCTTCCTCCTTGGGCCTTGCTCTGAGACCAGGGCTTTATTGCCCTGCGTGCTGCCACTGCACACTGCTCTGGGCACACCGCACTGGACAGTTACCCAGCATGCCTCAGGCCAGGCTGGCTCTTCTACCCAAGTGCCCTTCACCCCCTTATGTGCTGCCTCTGCCCACCTCCACTCCCCACTGTGGCTGGTGCACCTACTCTGTCATCCTCCCTTTCTTTTTCCTCAAGAGTGGTCCAGATAGATGGTTCTCATAACCCTTCTGTACTGTTCACTTGTACTTTCTGTTCAACTTGTCTGCCCATGAGCCCAAGATCCACTTTAAGGGCTCCCATGTCAAATTTTAATTTGTTCTTTACAAGTTATGGGAGCTCAGTAATTGTTAAATATGTGAATGGGTGGGCTGTAATGCATTTGAAAGATGACACAGGAAGAATTCAGGAATGTTTTTCTCCTGACCTACATAGTCATTGAGTGCCCAGCGTGCCTTTTTACATACCTTTTCTATAGAGGACTGTTGTATGTCCTTGGTTTGATATTAGAAAAAAATAACTAATAATGAATCCCTACTATGTGCTAGCACCTGATGACTTTGTCAGGCACTTGAACTCCCAAAGACTCTCTCAGGCAAAAGGTCCATGTATCATTGAGGCTGTTCTCAGCTGCAAGTAATAAAACCTTGCTTAGAGAGGCGTAAACAATAAGGACATTTATTATCTCTAGGAACATAAAGTCGAAGGTGCACTCATTTACTGGCTCATTGCCAAGGGGTGTAGTAGGACTTCTCCATCTTTCTGCTCTGCTCTCCTTTTGTGTTGGTTTTGTCTTCAAGCTCATGTTCTCATCAAAGTCTGGCTGAAGTCATTCTGAGCATCGATCTAAATAACACATTATCTATAGACAGGAAAGTGAACACCTCCTTGTTGTGTGTGTCCTTTAAGAATCATGAAAAATTGCCCTGGCCTGTTTGGCTCAGTGGTTGGAGCATCGGCCCACAGATATACCTGGGTTGCAGGTTCAATCCTTGGCCCAGGTTGGGAGGCAACCTATCGATGTGTCTCTCTCTGTACTGTTCACTTGTACTTTCTGTTCAACTTGTCTGCCCATGAGCCCAAGATCCACTTTAAGGGCTCTCTCTTTTCCTCCCTCCCTTCCACTCTATCTAAAAATCAATGGAAAAATATCCTCAGCTGAGGAAAAAAAAAAGAATCATGAAAAATCACCCTGGCCGGTTTGGCTCAGCAGTTAGAGCGTTGGCCTGCGGACCACATACTTCGGTTGCAGTTTGTCCCCGGCCCCCCGTGGGGGTCGTGTGGGTGGCAACCAGTTGATGTGTCTCTCTCACATTGATGTTTCTCTCTCTCTCTTCCTCCTTTTCTCCCTCCTGCTCTATCTCAAGATAAATGCAAAAATGTCCTCAGGTGAGGATGAAAAAAAAATTGGAAAAAAAAAAAAGAATCATGAAAAATCATGCCCTGATGCCTGGCCAGTGTGGCTCAGTGGATTGAGTGTCATCCCATGGACTGAGAGGTCCCGGTTCGATTCCCAGTCAGGGCGCATGCCTGGGTTGTGGACTCCGTCCCCAGTTGGAGGTATGCAGGAGGCAGCTGATTGATGTAGCTCTCACATATATGTTTCTATTGCTCTCTTTTCTTCTCCCTTCCTCTCTGTCTAAAAAATCAATAAAAACATAAAAAAAAAATGTCACGCCCTGGCTGCTTTGGCTAAGCAATTGGGGCATCAGCTCATGGACCGAAGGGTTGAGGGTTCAGTTCCAGTCAAGGGCATGTACCTGGTGCCCTGGGTTGCAGGTTCAGTCCCTGGCCCGGGTCAGGTTGTGCAGGAGGCAACCATTCGATGTGTCTCTTTCGTGATGTTTTTCTCTCTCTCCCCCTCCCTCCCTTCCATTCTATCTGGGAAAAAAAAATTTAATGGAAAAATATCCTCAGGTGAGGATTAACAATAACAAAAAAGAGTGTTTTCCCTGATATTTTTATTGTCCTATTGTTTTGGCTAGACTACCTTCCAGTACTAAGTTGAATAGAAGAAACAATAGCCATTGTTCTTGTTCCTGACATTAGTGGACTGTTTCCAATATTTTATCATTAAGTTAGATGTAGGTTCCCTGTTTAATCAAGGTAAAGACCTCATTGCATTTCCCGTTTGTCCTGGAGAAGGGAGTTCAGGTACTGCCATTATATTTGTCAGGCATCGAGTTTTCTCTCCCAGCCAATGGAAGGTCCACATGTCCTGGAGCTACACAGCTGCACTTCAGTGGCTGCACAAGTTTGATTCCTTGAGTAGCCTTTGAATCCTCCCTCTCCCCTGACTCTGTAGTTTCTGGGTGTAATAGCCTTAATTTAAGCTTAGGTTTTGCCAGAAGACAATGAGCCTATACTGAAAGGCTACAAGGCAAGAAACAAGATTTTTTTTTTACATCTCAACTAACTTGGTCTTAGCTCACTTGCTCTGTCATTGGGTGACTCACTTAGCCTTTTTTTTTTTTTAATCTTCACCTGAGGATTTTTTTTTTTACATTTATCTTCAGACAGAGTGGGAGGGAGAGAAAGAGAGAGAAACATCGATGTGAGAGAGACACATTGATTGGTTGCCACCCACACGACCCCCACTGGGTCTGGGGATGAACCGAAACTGAGTTACATGCCCTTGGCCAGAATCGAACCTGGGAGTCCCTGGTCCGCAGGCTGATGCTCTAACCGCTGAGCCAAACCAGCCAGGGCTCACTTAGCCTCTTTAAGCCTCAGTTATTTATTTATTTATTTATTTATTTATTTATTTATTTATTTATTTATAATCCTAACTTGTGGACATTCTTAGAGAAAGGAAGGGAAGGGGAGAGAGAAACATTCATTGGTTGATTCTTGTATATACCCTGACCGGGGATTGCACCCACAACCTTGATGCATCTGGATGATGCTCTAACCAACTGATCTATCTGGACAGGGCCTCTTTAAGACTTAGTTTTATCCTTTGTGAAATGGAGAAAATAAAACCTGCTACATAGAATTGCTTTAGGGTCATATAGCTTAGGTAAAGCACTGAATGTTCTTCCAGTGTATCACAGGGACTCAGTCTCATATCATTGTGAGGCTGATGATGTCTGGGAGACACTGGTGACAACTACCTTCCACCCAGGCAAGGCCAGCTTCATGGTAGTGTGACCAGTGCAGTTGCACAGAATCCTGTGCTTGGTTTAGTGCTATGCTGGTGCCATCCTGAAATTCTTAATACTTTTTGAACAGGGGTCCAACATTTTACACTGTGCCCCACAAACTATGTAGCCTTCTTATCTCCAAGAATGAATAAAACTCTTGTACTTGTCTTTCTATTTGGGAAATACCCCACCACCGATTTCTTAGGGAATAACTTCCCCCAGAGAGTAACTTCTCATAGAAGAACTGGGGTTAACATCCTGTGCCTGTTTACTTCTAACTGTTCCATTCTGGGGTAACTTATGCAGTCTCTCTCAGAAAGGAATACTTTATATTGTACAGATATTATTTATATTCAGGATTTTGGAATCAAGATCTAGGTTCAAGACCCTACTGGGCCCTTTATGGCTGATTTATTTAATCAAGGTAATGTCTGTCTTAGTGGTAAAATCTATGTTGTAGGGAAATTAAACAGATAATTAATGTAAAGTGCCTTTCACGGGCACATAGTAGGTGCTGGTTACCATTAATTCTTCCAGGTCTTGCCAGAACAAACAAAAACCAGAGCACTAGGATTTACAAGCCATGCTGCTGCTAATAAAAGAAATAAGATGATTTATTATTTCACTACTGTTTGGGGAAAGGCATGTGCTTCATAAATATGTATTGGAAAGTACTTAGCAAATGAGTAGAAATAATAAAAATATGTCAAAGTAAATAGCTCCTATAAATATGTCACTTGGTAGACAAATTAGTGTTTTATTACTACTAAAGACTATTGCTCGTTGAAAAGTATTTCAGATTACTTACACAATGGGTACATTATTGAGTGCCTCTGTGGAAGGGCACGATAAAGATGAAAAATAGTGATGGTGACAATGCTAAAGGTGGAGAAAGGAGGAGTGTGGGTAAACGCAGCTCCGAGACCTCCTTGCTTCAGTGGTATGCACATTATTTAGCAGTATCCTAATGTTTTAGCTGTAATATAGACCAGAGGACCCAGAAAAACTGATTTCCACAGGATGTCATGAATCCATACTTCAATTATTGGGTTCAACAGTGGATAAAGCACACTCCCTTTAGGAACTGAGCACTCAGCTTGTAAACTTAAGTTTACAGAAAGACATCTCTCCATCCCACCCCATCCTTGTCTTGGACCTAATAACTTTTTTTTTTTTTTTTATCCTCACCCGAGGACATTTTTCCATTTTTTGTTCAGATAGAGCGGGAGGGAGAGAGAGGGAGAGAGAGAGAGAGAAACATCGACGTGAAAGGGACACTTTGAGTGGCTGCCTCCCGCACGACCAACCAGGGCCAGGGACAAACTGCAACTGAGGTACGTGCCCCCAGCGGGAACCGAACCTGGGTCTCTCTGGACCGCAGGCCGACGCTCTAACCGCTGAGCCAAACCGGCCAGGGCTGGACCTAATAACTCTTTATGACTATAATTAACATGGAGAGAAGGAGAGATCAGGCAGAGAATGCTGTGTCTTAATCACAGATCACAAATCAATTTCAGAAATAAGAGAGGATGCACAAGGTCCTGGCATTTCAAGAGACATGGAACCAGAGAGGGGAAAAGAGCAGACAGTTGCCTTCATGTGGGAAAAGAAAGCCCTGGAGAGAAGCAGAGATGACAGGGAATTACATCAAGGAAAGTTACCGAAATAGCCAGGTAGGAAAAAGACTGGCACATTTATTTCAGGTGCAGGAGGTGTCCAGAAGGCCAGTCATTCCATGCGTTCCTGATGGTGGAAAGACCCAGTTTCAAATTCCAGCTCGGCCTTTTTCTGTGTGGCTTTGGGTAAATACTTAATCTGCAGATCTTCATTAATAACATGGGTATAGCCTGGCTGGTGGCTCAGTGGTTGAGCATCGACCCATGCACCAAGAGGTCACCGGTTCGATTCCCGGTCAGGGCACATGCCTGGGTTGCGGGCTCAATCCCCAGTGGGGGGTGCGCAGGAAGCAGCCAATTGATGGTTCTCTCTCACACTGATGTTTCTATCTCTTTCTCCTCCCTTCCTTTCTCTCTAAAAAAATCAATTAAAAAATATATGTAAAAATAACATGGGTATAATACTACTCAGTTTTCTGGGTTGTTGGGAAGATTGGAAATAATACTTGTAAAGTGACAACCTGCATGTAAAGATATTTTTACTTCACTTTTCCTTGTGATATTCCTTATTTTAAAATGCAAAATACAAAACAAATTGCTCAGAAGAACTCTGGGAGGTCTCCATAGGAACCTAAAGCATAAGAAAATTAAGTGTCAATAGACACCAGTCAGAAGGATTCAAATTTATATTTTCATGACTAGGCATTTTCTTAGCCCATGCTGGCTAATGATTCTCCAGGCAACCCTGGTGCTTTATAGTTTACTAAACCTTCTGTGCATTAGCTCATTTAAATCCTCGTACCAACCTACATTTCAGGGATGAGGAAATGAGTTCAGAAAGGTTAAGTACCCCACTAAAGGGTACCCAGCTGATGAATGGACAGGATGGGCTCCTCAGCATCCAGCCATTTTCATTCTACCATCTCCTTCCTCTGAACAGTTTCCTCACCTTCCTAAGGTGAAACTAGCTAGTCCTGGGGGTCTAGACTGGGAAATGCTAGATGAAGGAGGTGCTACAGAGTGAGTGGGACAAACATGGGTTTTGATATTGACAAAAACAAAAATTCTGAGATGTTTGAAATGAAATTACAGCGGACTGGAAAGTAGGAGAAAGACACAGAGCAGTTCGCCTGTTACTAGCTGGGGCCAGGTGACAGACTGCTCACATTCCTGAATGTATGTTGGAACTTTGAATCAACATCCAGGCGACTAGATGTAGCCATCGGATCTTGCACGTGCATGAACTTTCAGGACGATTGCCTGGAACCAGTTTAAAAGTAGTAAATATTTCTTTCTTACATGTGTTCCGATCATAGAACTGCTCCCTCACTTCACCTTATCCCACCCCCCTTATCTGTACAGCCAATGTAAATTCTTTCCGAACAACTTACAACCTCCCCACCCCCACCCCAGATATAAAAAAGAGCCCAGTCAACTCCAGGACGACGGGACCTGTTGCCTTGCCCACCTAGCGCTGCTGCTTATGGTTTAGTTTTCATGCCTCAGGACCTGGTCCTTTATGGCCCAATAAGCCCTTTCTTTTCAAAAGGCTTTCAGCCATGCAAGTTAAGTTTTTTGTTTAACAGTGTCCTATAGATCTAGCTCATAATACCTTCCCGCTATGGGGCCTTGAATAGGCTAGTGAGCCCTGATGGGCCTGGGTTTCCTCCATTGTAATTTGGGAACCATCACCTGCTTATAGCGCGGCGAGGAGCTAGGAGATAACGAAGGTGAGGCAACTTTCAAACTTTCATTATGAAATGAGTTCGGAGATGTTAAGGGACTCGCCCAAGGTCACCAAGCTGGACCACGGCCCAGCTGAGACTCAGTCCTGGACCATTCATCTCCTCGCGCAGAGGCCGGTGACCAACGCAACAAGGAGAGCGGACGCCCTGGCACCCGGCAAGAGATGCCTTGTCCCAGCTCAGGCTCCCCCGGCCCCTCCGTCCGCCCGCCTCCGGCGGCCTCGGCTCCGCCAGGGGGCGCGCGCGGCGGCCGCGCTGTAGCCCGCTGCGCGCCTCGCCCCTCTCTATGGTGGCTCGGGCGCGGCGGGCGCGGAGGCGCGCTCCCGAGAGGGGGCAGGTCCCGCCGGGGGCGGGGCCACGCGGGGGGTGGGAGCGGCGGGGCCGGTCGGCTGGGGATGGATGGGGGGGGCCAACTTCCTGGGGCCGCCGGTGAGGATGTCGCGACCGCCCCCCGGTACCCCTCAGCCCCGGAGACGCTGCCGCGGCGGAGCCTGGAGCCCCCCTGCCTGAGGCGTCCACCGCCCGAATCCGGCCCCACCCCTCCCCTCCCAGGTGCGGGCCGGGCAGGCGGCCGCGGCAGGTGAGGAGGAGGTGGCGGCGCCGGCCCGCGGGGCGCCCGGCCTGGGGTGGGGTCCAGGGGAGGCCGGGGTGGGGGCGCTGCTCGGCCTCGGGTCTGTCCAGGCGGTGTGGTCTGGGGGCGCCTCCTCTGTGCCAGACGCGGCCTGGGACTCTCCCTGCCCTACGCGGCATCGGGGAGCCCCTGCAGCGCTGGAAGTCTCATTCAGGGTGGCCCGCACCTGTCCTGTGAGAAGTCCCTGCGAAGAGAGCATTTCCCCTGTGTGGGCAGTCACCGGGCCGGGTAACCTCAGACATCTCCAGACGCCGTGCAGACCGGCGGGTCTCGTTAGCGTGTGGGGAGGGATACTGCTTTACGGCGGAGTAAACTGAGTCAGGTCCGTGGCGGCCTGCTTCCCCCGTTAAAGACATTAGCCTGCCCCTGCTTCTCCGTGGAGGGGTCCCGCGGGCTTCCTGGAAGAGGCGGCGGCTGGAAGAGAAGGCTTGACGAAGTTTGGGAATGTGGGTCCACCGTTCCCTCCTTGAGGAGTTGTCCTGTGTGCGTTTGAGATGAAGCGTGTGAGGTCGCCAGAGGCTCCGACAGCGAGGGAAGCGGGGCCTCTCCAGCTGGCTGCGCAGGAGACATTTGACCAGGCATGGGGAAGTAGGGCCAGACCCGGAGCCAGAGCCGCGCAGGCATCTGTCTGCTCCGAGCTGGATTTCAGGCTGGCAGAAGATAAAAACAGCACATTTTCGCCGTTTTGTTGCTCTGTCATTCGTTCTAGGGGGGAAAAAACTGCTTGTGTAATCAAGGAAGAGTATCCCACGCTCTTCCCAGTCTACCCTGGGAAGGAATATTGTTAACTTGGAAGTAGGGCTTTACCCACAACTGTCACTTTGCACCCTGGCCAAAGGCCAGTGATGTGATGAACAAACATCCCAGGTGCATATGACCTAAGAAAGCAGTAAGTACCGTATGCATCCGTTTTACAGGTGGTCTGGAGGACAGAGAAGATTTCCGGTCGCCTCTGTTGCTACAACTGTTCGGAGGAGCTTTGTGGTTTTCCCAGTGACAGTTCAAGTTACTGAAATGTGGTCAAGGCTGTGCGTTTTATTGAACCATTTTTCTAGGAATAGTATGAGTCAGGGGACGTGATGCTGGCTGAGTTTGTATACAGAGTTCTAGGGTGGGAGCTGGCAGTAATAATACTTCTTTTCTGTTCAGGAGATTTCAGGTTGGACAGCTTATCCCCTTTTTCCTGATTACATTCTCTTTCACATTCAAGGAAATAGATAATGGCCTGTGTTTCCGAAACTTTGTTAAATTTCCTAATAATTCTAGACTTCAGGGTACAATTCAAAAATTACAGTTTATTTAGCGGTGTTTGAAAATGTTTGAAACTTGTGTATAGCAATCGCAGATTGATGTGGCAGGGCTAACTAATAACTTGATTGTGCTTGAAGAAAATTACTGTGTAATCTAGGCCACCCCCTTTTAATGTCTATATCTAATTATGAAGACCAACTCACTAAAAACTTTCATATTGTCAGGTAGACAGCTGTTATCCTGACTGTTTACACTGGAATCAAGGGTTGTAAATCCTCTAAGTTGACTTAATTTAACCAGTTGCTAAAATAATACACACAAAAAGAGAGAGCCTTTCTCAGAATGCTTAGAAATTAATTTGTTTTCAAACTTTTTCACAGCCCAAGCCAATTGACATAACTCTGTTTAGCACCATCTAATCGGAATGTCTCTTTAAGGGCCCTTAAAAAACAGCAGTGGAAAAGGCATTTTCAGTTACCAGCATTTAAGAAGACAAAACAGCAACAATAACAAAAAAGGACAGTTTTCCCCCTAATTACATGTTCATTGTGATGTTTAATACAGCCACTCCCATCTGTAAAAGAGTTGTGCCTAGGACTTTCTGAAAACACCTATATAACCCGAGGTGTGTTTGGGGGACTAATTCCAACTTGATTTTTTTATCTTTATAATAGAACCTTTAATAATACTATTGTTTTAATGGTAGATTAGAAACATCAAACTTTTACTAGCCATAGTGTATGTTTTGCAAGGCAAGCTTGAACCTCTGTACCTTAGAATGTCAAAACCCCTGCAATACAGAGCTAAGATTTAATTTAGAGTTTAACGAAAATATATAGTTTAAATTGCTGTTGAAATCTCAAGGGATGAGCTGCTTCATCATTATTATTATTGTTTGGTAATGGTTACTGATTATTATTTTTGTGTGGTTACTGGTTTTTGGTACTAGTTACTTGTGTTTATGTGAGAAAGATTTTGGCAGTTAGGACAATATTTTTATATCCAAACACACAAACTCCCATTTCCTCAATAGGAAAATGGTCTGGTCACTTTCATGTTTTGACTTTTGTTATTCATGGAGTTTTAAAATCCTAAAACCAGTTGGGCTCTTAATAGGATATCCTATTACATCTCACATGAAAGCCATCCCAAGCAGGTAGGAATCCTCAGCCTCGAGTGTTCAAAGACCTCAACTCTCCCGTTTCCAGGTTTTCTCAGTTGCCATGGTCGGGGCAGGGGTTTTATCTAATCCTGTAATGCCATTCTTAGTTTAAACTCATTGTCTTCCTTTATCTTAGTTAAAACTGTCTTGAAGTTTCTCTGCTGTGTCTTTATTCAGGCTGAATATTCCACATTTTTGATGCCTTTGGGCATGCTCACATTCTGAATTGGGGCTAAGCAGTTGGTTAAGAGAGTCCTACTGCATGTTTTTAAACATTTTCCTTTTTCAAAGCAAGTATAAAATCTACATTTCCTCTGGGGGAAAACCAGTTCTTTGAATCTCATAGAAAAACAAAAGCTGGTTTTTCTAGCTTTCTACCAATATAAAATCTTAGCTTTCCTTTCTCCTTTGCCAGTGTAGTGATGAATGAACTGGAGGCACTGGGAGAGCCTGTAGTCTCCTGAATCATCAAAAGAAGGTTACATTATAGTCAGTGCTGCTTTAGCCTTTTTAGCATGTTTTATTGCAAGGAATTCCCAAAAGGCAGTGCTCCTTGAAAGATTGGTACCTATCCCTTTGCAACTGAGTCACTGAGGGGTTCCTTAAAAATACAGCTTTTCTAGTCCCACCCCCTGGATATTTTGATTGAGTGGATAAGTGATGACCATAATCTACATTTTAAAAACCTCCCTGGCATCTTTCTCCAAAGCTCCCCAGGTGATTCTGCTTTATAGCAGGTTTGGGAGCCACTGTTGTATTGCTCTGAAATTCTTTATAAATTGGTAGTCCCTTTAAAAGCATCATGTTATTCAGGATGTTTGATTTGCTAGAATAGCCCATTTCCTAGTCATGACAGATAACAAGGAGCTTTTATGACTTTTATGTAAATTGCTTTTTTACAGAGAGGCCCCCTCTGCTGTATTATCTATCTGGAGTCATGAGAGAGGGTTGATGAAAGTAGCTTCTTTTATTTCCTGAGTGGACAAATGAATGATAATGTGGAAACAACTGGAAGCCTGAATGGTAGTCAGTGTAGTTATGGCCGGTGTTGGATAGGAGAGATGCCTGGGAATTCTCTGTAGGTAAGGTTTAAAAATAAAGCCAACTTGCCAGATTTTCATTTCTACATAGCTGAAGTGCTTATTGAAAATAATAATATGCTATTTAATAGTCAATAAAATGTAGTCACAGGTACTTTTGCTGAGTTCATGGAAAGAAGAAAAATTGCTGAATTATAGAACTATCTGAATTAAAACAGAATTAGGGAACTAAATACATTAGAGAATTAAACCTGGGAAAAGCCTAACAATTTAGGAAATAGACAGCTGTGGTTTTGAATCCCAGCTCCTCCATCTCCTGGCCAGCCTCCCTTAGACATGTTACTTAACCTCTGTGAGCTTCATTTTTCTACATCTGCAAGGTGGAAATAATGCCTGGTAGGATTGTTATGTGGATTCAAAGAGAGAAATATGGCCCTGGCTGGTTTGGCTCAGCGGTTAGAGCGTCGGCCTGCGGTCCAGAGAGACCCGGGTTCGGTTCCCGCTAAGGGCATGTACCTCGGTTGCAGTTTGTCTCCGGCCCTGGTTGGTTGTGTGGGTGGCAGCCACTCGATGTGTCCCTTTCACGTCGATGTTTCTCTCTCTCTCTTTCTCCCTCCCACTCTATCTGAACAAAGAATGAAAAAATGTCTTTGGGTGAGGATAAAAAAAAACAACAAAAAAAAAAACAAAGAGAGAAATATGTTCTTTGTGCATTGTAGGCAACTCAATGAATGTCCTTTTCTCCCACTTTCTCATAAGATTTTTATTCTGTAGGCTTAAGATGTCTTTCTTGTTTAAAAAATATTTTTCCTTTATTGATTTTAGAGAGAGAGGAAGGGAGAGGGAGAGAGAGACAGAAACATCGATGAGAGAGAACACTGACTGGCTGCCTCCTGCATGCCCCCCCTGGGGATTTGGCCCACAGCCTGGGTTTGTGCCCTGACTGGGAATTGAACCGGCGACCTCTTTGGTGCATGGGTTGTTGTTCAACCACGGAGCCACACCAACCAGGCTTAAGATGTCTTTCCAAGTCTAGTCTTCTCTATACCTCTATAGGAATATTTTAGTCTGTTTTTTGTTTTTGTTTTTAATTTAAAAAACTTTTTCAATTGCAGTTTATATTCAGTATTATTTTGTATTAGTTTCACGTGTACAGCATGGTGATTAGACAATCATGTACTTTACAAAGTGTTGCCCTCAATATTTCCAGTACCCACCTGGCACCGTACATAGTTTTTACAATATTATTGACTATATTTCCTATGCTATGCTTGACATCCCTGTGACTATTTTGTAACTATCAACTTGTACTTCTTAATCCCTTCAGCTTTGGGGGATTTGGCCCACAACCTGGGCATGTGCCTTGACCGGGAATCAAACCGGCAACCTCTTGGTGCATGGGTCGATGCTCAACCACTGAGCCACACCAGCTGAGCTCATATCATAAACATTGATATGAGATAGAAACATTGATTGGTTGCCTTCTGCATGCACCCGACTGAACCTGAAACCTAGGTATGTGCCCTGACTGAAAATTGAACCTGAGACCTTTTGGTTTATAGGACGACACTCCAACTAACTGAGCCACACCAGCTAGGTCTCCCTTCACCTTTTTCACACAGTCCTCCAAGCCCCCTTACCTCTGACAACCATCAGTCTGTTCTCTGTATCAGAATCTTTTTCAATTTTGTTTGTTCGTTTATTTTGTTCTTTAGATCCAACGTCCAAGTGAAATCAGATGGTATTTATCTTTCAGTTGGCTCTTTTAGAAGGTGTATGAAAGAGTGAGGACTAAAATTAAGAACTAGACAATATGGATAAGAAGAATGAGTCATAGAGCACTTTTTTTTTTTTAATCCTCACCCGAGGATATTTTTCCATTTCTATTCAGATAGAGTGGGAGGGAGAGAGGAAGAGAGGGAGAGAGAGAGAGAGAAACATCAACGTGAGAGGAACACATCGACTGGTTGCCTCCGACATAACCCCAGTCAGGGCCGGGGACAAACTGCAACCAAGGTACGTGCCCCTGACCGGAATCGAACCTGAGACTCATTGGTCCGCGGGCCGATGCTCTAACCGCTGAGCCAAACCTGCCAGGGCTTAAAATTTTTTTTTTTACAAGGTGTGGAGTGTAAGCTTATATCCAGAGTTATTGTCTGCAGGAATAACTTAATAACACTATCCGCATTCTGCCTCATGTGTCTGGGTGGTAGTTCCGGAGCTCAGCTTAGGCCAGGAGGCTTTGAGGCTGGCCCCATTAGGTAGCACCTGACATCCATTCCTTTCCTCATCTTCCTTTCTCCCTTTTGGTCTCTTTTGTTTCTTTTCCCCTCTCTCCTTCCTTTCTCTCTTTCAAATTGGCCTTCCTGTCGACTTGCCAGTCATGCCACAATTATCGAAGGCCAGGCCCCTGGAACTCCAGGCTAAGAGCTTGCTGGTTGCTAACACCTGTCTCTCAGCTAAATGAATAGGCTCTTTTGTGGGCAGGATGTTAAAGCTGATTAGTACAATACTGGTTGAAAGGACCTATTAAAGATACAGCATATGTAAATTACGGAGTGACTTAAAGCTGTTCTAGAGATTTGTTTCTTATACTATATGTTTTTTATAGTGAATTATCATGTTGGTTGAATTTTTACATCCAAACCATGAATCTGTTTATTGCCCAAACAGACTAATTTCAGTCGTATTGATTGGAATCATTTATATTCTAAAGAAGTTCTACCCTAAAGGGCCTTTGTTTTGTTCCACAAATGTCTAACTAGTGTGTAATACAATTAAAGTTTTGTTCACTGTGCTGCTGACATAATTAGTTTAATTTCTCCTCCTTATATATTTTGTTGGCAGCTGGGAAATTAAAATACTAGATGTTGCATAAAACTGCTTTTTTGAGGGTGATTTTACTGTCAGTTGAATGGACGTAGGCCCCAGGGTAGGTACATTTTTAAAGATGTCTTATTCAACTTTCCTGTAATAGTCTCTTTCTCTATATAGAATTAATGTATTAAGACACATAATTGGCTATTTAAGCATTCAAAAGAGACAGTGTTTGGCTTTTACCCTGTGATTATATTTTTTCTTACAGCTCTTGAGGAAATATATGTGATTTTTGGGAACCCATAAGTATATTACAGTTACATGAGCATGTGAACTTTTGCAAAGACTGGAGAATGGAGTGGTTTTCTTAGATAAGCTTTATTATTTAATTCCCTTCCCAAATCACTGCTCTGTTCTTTTTAGATCATAGCGTTTGCAGACCTGATATGAAAGTGGAAAAAGGCTATGATGCCTGGCAAATCCACTTCACAATTTTTCTGTGATACAGTTCACAGAATCATAAGCTCCAGTCTTCAGGAACAGAAGTTGCTCTCAAGGAAACTTGACATTTAATTACTCTAATCTGCACTTAATTTCCTACAGGATTTTGGAGAGATTCTCCAGGCTTCTGATTTCATGGAGTAGTTATGACCTACACAGGGTTTTTTTTTTTGTTTTTTTTTTTTTCTGTTGAGGTTGCTAACCGTTTTGTGTTTTCTTCAATGGAAAGTGACCTTGGTCTGGTAATTTTTCCATTGTCCTCTCCTACAGAAACATACAGTGAAACCTTGCTGTCTGCAGCCTTTTTCAGTGGCTACCACTCATGTGCTGAATTTGAACTTAAAAAAAAATTTTGTTAAGCAAGTGTTACTTGACTTTTAAAATCTGCTCCTTTCCAATGCTACAGGTTAGCCTACATCTTCTAGTTTAACATTCACATGCCTTTTCTAGAATTGCATATAAAAATATGATTTCATTATCTCTGGGCTGAGGCGGCCGGGCAGGGCTCCCTGGGACAGCCCTTTGTTTCCACCAGGCCAGTTCTGAGAGTAGGGGAAAGCCCACCCCCATTTGAACTGTTTGGAGCCTGAGTGATTCGCTGAAACATTTTAACTGTCTTGATCCTCTTTAAAGAAATGCTGCCTAGTCATCCTGAAACTTACAGGAAGTTTGACCAACTGGAGGCTCTGCTGGTCTCTGAGTGGTTAAATGTAATTCGTTGGTAATCAGCACCATTGTTTATTTGTAACTGCTGGATTATGTTAAGAACTGAAAGAAAAAGAAAAAAAAAAAAAAAAGCTTTTCTTCAGGAAATGGAATGCCCTTGCCCACCCGGTCCTCTGCTTGTTTCACTCTTTTCTTTTGCTTTGGAAAATGCTCCCAGTCTTAGTCTTGATCGCACAGACTTATGACACATGAATCAGTACTTTTTATCCTACAGTACACAGGAAAGCGTGTGGTCCTGCCAGCATTTTCTTAGAAACTAACCGTATTTTTTTTTTTTTAAACTTTTATAATGATTAAGATGTCTGCTTGAGAAATAACCAAGCCTCCTCCTCTATCAGCTCCCAACCTTTTCCTAGGTCTTGAGTGAGTGGGCCCATAGCCAATTAATTATACTGTTTGTGACCAGGCTAAATTATTATTTTACATGGCATGGAAGAAGATTCACTAGAGCATAAGAGTTTATTTGAAAATGCTGGACAAAAGAGGCGTCCTAATTTGGGGAAAGAGGGCAGAATGTTTTCTAGGGCTTTAGCAGGAGTGGGTCAGCTGAAGTTCTGTTTGGGAATTGTTTTTACAGATTAGCAATCATTGTTTGGGCGATTTGGATTTTATAGAGATGGAGAGTAAGTTAGGGGCTAAGATTTTGTGCAAGGGGCACAGGGTGGGAGGGAATAACCACAGGGACTAGGACTTGCCCAGTCCACAGTGGAAAATTCTTAGTGTTTCAGGTTCTCTCACATTTGTTTCTTCTATTTTCTACCTTTTGGGCATGACTAGATTCAGGTTCCATTTATGGTCATTTTGCCATATACTGATAGAAGAGTTTGCATAATCTTTCTGTGTCAGAGTTGACCTTTACCGTGGGGGGGAGGGGCATGCCAGAATATTCCCAGAGATCTTGTCAAACAGGCAGTCTACCTTCCCTATTGCCCTCACCATATGGTTAGACCCAGTGCTCCAGGTGACTCTGAATTATCACACCAATGCCCATTGATCTAGCTCTGTTTCCCAACTCTGACTGTTGACACAGTTGCAGACCAGCAGCTTAAATAGGGACAGTGAATCAGCTGATTAGTGGGGGACACGAAAATGATAATCCTGCAGCTTTACCTCCACATGATCTTCATCAGATTCCTAAATTTCATTTATTTAAAAAAATTTTATACGGCACATCAGCGTGTCTCGTGTACAACCAAAACAAATATTAAAAATGAAAATACATTGATAATTATATCTAGTTTTGTTTATATTTGAGATACAGGCTAGCCACAACTGCACTGTTATTTGAAGACACACTTGGCAAATGGCAGCCTTGTCTCCTTGTTTCATCTTTTTGGAAACAATAAACATAGAAATAAGCCATGAGTTTTGTTTAGGAGGGATTGGTACAAAATTCAGAAGTTCTGAATATCATGTCAGGAAAGCAGTTTTTGATGCCATAGCATGTAGTTAAATGTTTATGTGTATTTTAATAGATACATTTGATCTTTCCAACCAAACTATTTTTTAAAATGGGGAAAAGTTTAAATTTGTTATTATACATTACAAATATTATAAAAGCATATAAAAATATGCGTTGTGTCGCCCTGGCTAGTTTGGCTCAGCAGTTAGAGCATCGGCTTGCAGACCAGAGAGTCCCAGGTTCGGTTCCCACTAAGGGCATGTACCTTGGTTGCGGTTTGTCCCCGGCCCCGGTTGGGGTCGTGTGGGTGGCAACCAATCGATGTGTCTCTCTCACATAGATGTTTCTCTCTCCCCCTCCCCCATCTCTCTCCTGCTCTAGCTGAAGATAAATGCAAAAATGTCCTCAGGTGAGGATAAAAAAAAAAAAGAAAACTATGCATTGTGTTAATATAGTTATTTTAAAATATTTTTTACTTAAAATAATTTCTTTATTAAGAATTACATACAGCCGTGGCCGGTTTGGCTCAGCGGTTAGATCGTCGGCTGCGGTCCAGAGAGACCTGGGTTCGGTTCCCGCTAAGGGCATGTACTTCGGTTGCCGTTTGTCCCCGGCCCTGGTTGGTCGTGCGGGTGGCAGCCACTCGATGTGTCCCTTTCACGTCGATGTTTCTCTCTCTCTCTTCCTCTCTCCCTCCCACTCTATTTGAACAAAAAATGAAAAAATGTCCTCGGGTGAGGATAAAAAAAAAAAAATTACATACAAATTGTGACCTTTTCTTTATTCCTAAAGGCATAAATAAGATTACACATTACTGCAATAGATGTCAAATTTTAGTGTGTATAGGGATTTCTTGGGTACTTATTTTTTTATTTTTATTTTTTATCCTCACCCGAGGACATTTTTTCATTTTTTGTTCAGATAGAGTGGGAGGGAGAGAGAGGAAGAGAGAGAGAGAGAGAAACATCGACGTGAAAGGGACACATCGAGTGGCTGCCACCCGCACGACCAACCAGGGCCGGGGACAAACTGCAACCGAAGTACATGCCCTTAGCGGGAACCGAACCCAGGTCTCTCTGGACCGCAGGCCGACGCTCTAACCGCTGAGCCAAACCGGCCAGGGCTTGGGTACTTATATATAAGACAGATTCCTGGTTCCTAGCCTAGACCTATAGAATCAGTGTTGGGGAGTGAAGCTGGGATTCTTATTTAGCTTATCTGTAGACCATCCTTGGAGAAAGTATTACTGTGAGAAGGAACCACACATTAAATAATAATAATAATAATAATAATAATAATAATAATAATAGCAGCAGCTCTGGCCGGTTTGGCTCAGAGGTTAAAGTGTCAGCCCTCAGACCAAAGAGTTGCAGGTTCGATTCTGGTCAAGGGCATGTACCTCTGTTGTGGTTCAGTCCCCAGCCCTGGTCGGGGTCGTGCAGGAGACAACTAATCGATGTGTTTCTCTCATGTCGACGTTTCTCTCTCTCCCCGCCCCCCACTCTATCTGAAGATAAATGATTAAAAAAAAAATTTAGTAAGGTTGAGAAACATGGATATTAGTAGGCTGCCTTTATTTTGTAGAGGAGAGAAGATACTCAGACTCACTCAGGGTCTTCAGCTCCTTAGTTGGCTCTTGCAGACTAGCAATGAAGTCTTTTGACTCCCAATTTAGTATTCTTTCCATTAGATTTTACCATGGTATCTCCGTATTGGTTTCTGTAATTACCTTCAAACCAGAAGCTATAGAATAATGAGGGCAAGGGTGCTTTGATAACTACAGAGCAATAAATGACTGAATTGGCATTTAATAGTGTGAAAAAGTAGTGTTTCTCAAACTATCTGTGAAAGGACCAGCTTTGTAAAGTTTTTTTTTTTTTTTTTCTCCCAATCTGTTGCCAAGTAATATTGTAAAATACAAGAAAAATAAATTACTGGGAAAAATCATGGTCTCTGAGCTCACAGCAATGTAAAAGTGCTGTAAAAGTTCCTATGTACTTACTAGGATTTTTGTGTGTGTTTATCTGGCCATAGACCTCCCTGGAGGGTCTGCAACTGCACACTTTGAATAGCTTTGCTCTAGGTGGTTCTGCGGCTATCGTAGGAACTTGATATCAGAGGTCTTTGATCATTTTCTTCCTTGTGCTACCTGTAACTGAAGCAACTAACCGAGAATTTCCATTCCTTCTTGGGGAGAGATGTCCATCACTTGGTGATTTGCTAGATCAGAACCACAATTTTTTAAAGAAAATCTTCACCCGAGGATACTTTTCCATTTATTTTCAGACAGAGTTGGAGGGAGAGAGAGAGAGAGGAAGAGAGAGAGAAAGATTGATTGGTTGCCTCCCGCACGATGGCCAGGGACTGAACCACAACCGAGGTACGGTGCCCCTGACTGGAATCGAACCTTGACTCTTTGGTCCGCAGGCCGAAATTCTAACCACTGAGCCAAACCAGCCAGGGCAGAACTACAGTTTTTTAAAAATATGTTTTTATTGATTTCAGAGAGAGGAAATGAGAGGGAGAGAGAGAGAAACATCCATTGACTGCCTTCTGCACGCCCCCTACTGGGGATCGAGCCTGCAATGGGGCACATGCGCTGACCGAGAATCAAACCAGCAACTTCCTGGTGCGTGGGAGGGTGCTCAACTGAGCCACACCAGCCGGGTCAGAACCACAATGTTAATATTTGGGGATTAGGTGAGGGATAATTACCTTTAATATATTTAAGAATAAATTGATGGAACTTGCATTTGATACTTGAATCAGGAGAGATAGTTATCTCTTTTATCTAAACTTCTTGTTTGATAACTTTACTCATAATTCACAGAGATGCTTAAAGGTGGGAGACAAAAAATAAAACAAACTTTGTCTCAAAGTTTCTTTGAGACACTTCAGTTTGTATTTGCTTTTTAGAAACCTTTTATAAGTAATTTAGGAATAAGCATTATTAGTTTGCGTGGCTATAATGTCAAAATGAGTGTTGATTTGGAGCAGGGGAAAACTCTTCATGCATGCTTTGCATCCTGGTTTAATTGTTTAGTTGGATGAAATGTCAAATTTGATAGATTGTTGGAGCTATTATTTTAGTGGTTAGACAATAATGAAACTGTTTGGATGTTTGCTAGGACACACTGCTCCTTGTGTCTGGACTTTGCACTGGAGAAAGTTTCAATTGTTCAGAAGCAGTACTAGCTCAAAAGTGCAGCTCTGTGGCTCCTAGCACAGCTGTCTAAATTACTAGCTATATTGGGACCTTTGGACAAGCATTGTTTAACACTTTTGGAAACAGTTTATGTTTCTGATTCCAAAATGTCTGTGGTTGTTCCCTGTATAGTTGGGAAACCTTGAAACGGAGGAAGGTATTATTTGTGTCTAGATTATTCAAGTCAGATCTTTTTTCTTTAAGCATCTCTAGAACAGACTCTATCTTTCTAACTGGGGCAGGGTGGAGGTGGGTGTTGTGGGACTGTTAACTGCCAGAGCCTTTTTTCCGTAGTTAGTGACTATTCATTCTGTAGGATAGCATGTTGTTGGGCTGTGTGCCAGCCTACAGAGCACTTTGGTTTTTATAACCTTGATTAGGAAAGAAGGATGGGAAACATGAGTGAGGGTACAGGTGTTTTTAAAAGTCTCCATGTCTGCTATGTGAAGACTTGAATTTTCACTTTGAACATTACATTTGGTGAAGGATGTTATAAAACCATCTTTACAAAACAGTCCCCTTTCCTATTGAAATCATATGTTGCCAACGGAGGTTGGAAGCGATAAGTGTGCTCAGCAGTATTTATTTTACTCATTGCATTGTGTAAAATGACACTTTTTTCTGAATGAAATTGTATGCATTCGTTAGTGGGAGTTAGGGGAAGGCTTATTCATGTCTAAAAGTATGAGAGAATTTTGTATAAGACTAATCTAAAGACTGACATTTATTTTCCTGTGTGATATTTCTCTTTGTGTCATATTTTGCCTGCAAAAAAGTGACCAGCAGTTAATGTGTGCTTACCATGTGCCAGGGACTATGTGAACTCATTTTATCCTCCCAACAATTCTATGAGGTATAGATACTATTACCTGCAGTGCTCTACAGATGCGAAAATGCTACACAGAGAAGTTCAACAGTGGGTCTTAAGGCCACACAGTGTTTGAACCCAAGTAGTCTGGCTGTAAAGGCCCAGCTCTCAACCACCAGGCTACAGCTACTTCACACTCCATCAGCTCATCTATTATGATTACTTTTCAGAGTAGGTCTTTAGAAATAGGTTCCATTTCATATAATGTGGGCTTAAAATTATCCTTTTATACATGGGCCTCCTTGTGTGGAATGTGATTTAAAGATGATATTAGCAATACTTGTTACTTGTTTCACTAATTTTAGTTCTGGTATCACCGAAGGATTGTGTTATAGTTTATTCCTAATTCTAAAATTATAATTGTATTTGTTATATAAACTAATCACTCTTAAAAGCACAGTTAGCGAAACACTTAAAGCATTGGGTTAGAGGAGAATTTATTGGTAGTTTTTGTTTTCTTTTTTGAGTTTCTTTCTGTTTGTCAATAGGCCTTCTCAATAAATGGACGTCTTTATGTGATAGATGTTGGTGCCCCACAAGGCCCCATGTTGTAAGTGATAGTGAAATAAATGGTGATAAATTACTTTTAGTAAGAAGCTCTGAGCAGTATAGAAAGTAAAACTGTGTTGTCTGGGCTTGAGACACGTGTCCTGCTTTCAGTATGTGTGAGACTCTATGAGGACTGGGTTGGAGAATCACGGAGGAAGCATCATTTACATTTTTTCCACTAACCTCTCCTTCACATTTTGAAGACAGCTACAGAGAGTTTTGTAAGAAAAACTCTTTGCAGTAAGAATCCTGTCACGTGTGAGGTGCCCTACCTGGTAACCCCGTCTTTGACAATTTATGTGTCTTCATTGGTGCAGTTTTTAGATGTTTTTGATTTTAAGCAAGACACTTTCGACTGAATGCTGAGCTGAAATTGCAGTGAGAGTTCACTCTACAGGGGTTACTTCTGCCTTCTGACTCATTGTTTATGGCTCTATGAGAGCTCAGATAAAGATACCTGGAGAGATAGGGCACAGGTAATGCCTGAAATGTATTTCAGGTGGTTGGGCCAGCAACTGATCCGTGCTTAAACAACTTTTTTTTTTTTTTTTTTTAATTTTCATAGGAGGAACTGCAAAATAATGTGAAATGTGCTTTGCTTTACGAAGTTTTCACCTTCCTTAGTTCTCCATAGTGGCTGGACAGTTGAATGAATAATTGCATTTTTACAGCTATATACATCCCCTTTCCCCCATCATCCCTAATCCTTGGCAACCAGTACTCTGTTTGCTATCTCCACAATTTTGTCATTTCTGAAATGTTATGGGAATGGCATCATAATAGTATATGACCTTCTGAAATTGGCATTTTTTTCATTTGGCATGATGCCCTCCATCCAAGTAGTTGAGTGTAGCAATAATTCATTCTTCTTTATTTGCTTAGTATTCCATGGTATGGATGTACCACAGTTTTAACCATTCATCTATTGAAGAGCATTTTGGTTGTTTCCAGTTTTTGGCTATTACACGTAAAGGCGTTATAAACATTTGTGTGGATACAAGTTTTTAATCTGCCTGGGTTAAGTGCCCAGGAATGCAATTGCCGTATTTTATGGTTTAGTTTTTTAAAGAAACTGCCAAACTATTTTCTAGAGTGGCTGTACCGTTTTGCTGTCCCACCAGCAATGTATGAGATCCAGTTTCTTTGCATCCTTGCCAGTATTTGATATTGTCACCCTTTTTATTTTAGCTTTTCTAATAGGTAGCATATCTGGTTTTTAAGTTCATCAGGTTACTTAATAAAACTGATCTGACTGACAAATAGCAAGATTTTTGAGTTGTGTGTTGTTTGCTCTCCATGTGGCTCTGCCTCCGCACAGTGTTCAGTGGTCTATTGACTTGCTTTTTAATTTTCTTGCCATGGTTTACTTGAGAGAGGGAAGACTAAGCCAGACTAGACGTAGAGGAAAGCAAGAACTGTGAGCGTGAGACTCTCCCTTTATCTGGCAGTACCTAGAACAGCCCTGCTTCTAACACAGTGCTACCAGCCATGGTGAATACACAAACAAATAATGCTATCCCCAAACTATGAATGTTTGGTTAATTCTTTATAAATGTGCCTCAATGAATATAGCCTTACATATACTGAAAATTTGGCTTAGAATGGCCCTTAGAACTTGTTGAAATTGTTCTGTTTCATTGTATTTGTGAAGTGATCTTAGGTTCTTTCTTTCTGGTAATACTAATTAGCTTACACTACTCATATTGAAATACTAAAATAGCACAGAAGTATATATATAAGCAGAAGGTAAACCCCCATTTCTACCAGAAGTAACTACTATTAAAATGTTTTAGACTTTTGAGCTATATGTGTTTTGTGTCTTTTTTTTTTTTTCTTATCCTCACCTGAGGACATTTTTTCATTTTTTGTTCAGATAGAGTGGGAGGGAGAGAGTGGAAGAGAGAGAGAGAGAGAAACATCGACGCGAAAGGGACACATCGAGTGGCTGCCACCCGCACGACCAACCAGGGCCGGGGACAAACTGCAACCGAGGTACATGCCCTTAGCGGGAACCGAACCCGGGTCTCTCTGGACTGCAGGCCGACGCTCTAACCGCAGAGCCAAGCTGGCCAGGGCTGTTTTGTGTCTTTCTATGTGTATATGGGGTGGGCAAAAGTGGGTTTACAGTTCTCATGGAAAATAATACAATAATTAATAAATAATACAAGAATAAATTGTTTTGCGCACTCACAACTGTAAACCTACTTTTTGCCTACCCTTGTATGTATGTATTCTGTGTATATATTTGTGTGTGTGTGTGTGTGTGTGTGTGTATGCCCCACCTGCTCTTCTACAGTGCTTTTTTTTTTTTTTTAAACCTCAATGGATAATATATTATAGGCATTTTTCCCTGTGGGTTTTTTTTTTTTTTTTAAAGCACTTAATACCTGAGACAGAGCTTTGGGTTCCTTTTTCTAACCTTTTTTTTTGTTTTCTTATAAAAGGGGTTAGAGAGATACCTTTGAAAGACCTAAAAGAAATGTATTTTATTCCTCTTACAGGGGTTTGGGTTGAAATAAGGTTGTAGCTTTATTTGCAAGTAAATCAGTAGAATTCTGGATGTTAGTATATATCTATCCATTTTAAAAATAAATAACGCATCTGATTTTATGATGTGATCTCTTGCAGAACCTTGAGGGTAGCAAGAACTATGAACACAATAATCTTTAGAGAATGTACAATCCTTTGGGTATTTGTCTACTCCTCAGCTGCTTAGTCAGATAGAATGTTTTCTTAAGTACTGCTGAAATACACAGTTCAGTCTTTATTTTGAAATCTCTCTTTCTGTTTTCTCTCCCTCTTCCATTACTTTGATTACCTTGATGGGACATTCAAGCTGTGCAGTCTTATCCTTTTATTTCCATAGCCTACAGAAGCCAGTTTGAAGATTAACTCTAGGTGAACAGGTAATCTTATCTTCTTGGCAAGACATCACCCGTCAAGATGAAATACATGTCAACAAAGGCCTCCTAGACTTGAGGACCTGTATGAAGGTAACTTAATCTTGTGGCATTTTTAGTGGACACCAGGGTGAACATTTAGGAAGTTAGACTTATTGGAGGCAGGACATGAGTATGGGTGAGGAATTGGAGGGCAGGGGGAGAGAAGAATCCAGAAGTATACAGTAAAGAAGAATTATGAATTCAGGAAATTTTCTAAGTGGAATTACAGAATCTTTGCTCTGATTACTAGGGAATAGGATAGGAGCTTACTAGTCATTTCATTATGAAGCTTGTTGGAGTTGTTTAGGTGATGGAGTTTGATGACAAGGGCCTTTTCCCTGCCCTTTTTTCTGTATTAGTAGTTTAGGGGAAAAAATGAAGAAGAAATGGCTCTGTATAGAAAACTATACCCATCAGATGGTTCCAAGATTTCCATTGTCAAGTGTCTAAAGTGAGCTGCCCAAGATAGCAGTTGGGTCACATTGCTGACTTCCTTTCTCTCTATCTTGTCATTAGGTCCTTAGACTGTGTCCTGACAACTTTGGATTTTCCCTTTTCCTGCAAGCTTCCCATGTTTTCAGTTCCTGGCATTTAGCAGCCAAGTATTTCATTGCGCCTGAGGTAGGCTGTTGCTATACCCTTGATATTGGATACCTTTCTGAATTCTGAAGTATTATACCACAGTGGATAGTAAAGTGCCCACAATTACATTACAGAACAGATTCTGGTAATGGGCACCAGTGGGGACAGACTCAGCCCGAGTGCCCTCACAAAGCTCTGGGGTTGTTTTGTAGCAAAGTGCTGAGAAGTGGGTTGTGCCACACACAGTGCCAGTTCCTGTATCTGAACATGAAAGTGGCTCGTTAAAGATTAAAGGGATTGCCTGGTCCTTCTGGCCCCAAGATGGAATGATTCCCGCCATGGCGACAGTCTTTGTCTCCCAGGAGAGGCCATTTTATACAGCAGGTTTGTGCTTCCAAATGTTACAGTGAGCCTGGGTTGACTGATGCTGCGGTGATAAGTTGGCATTTGGGTACTCTCAAGACATATGAGCTATATAGCATCCCATGGTTTGAATTTCTAGGCAAAACTGCCTCATCAGGAAGTCAGAAGCCTCTCCTTTCAACCCCTGTCTTTGGGGAGGTTTTCTGCTTTGTTTTATTTGACTGTTCTGTTGAGTCAAGTGAACTTTAATTTTCACAGCTGTAAAAATTCCATTAAGCCCCTTGTACTGCATCCCAGGTATGAATATGTCTCAGTGTAACACAACTGTGGGTGACAGCTAAAATCCTTAAAAGTAGTTAGGATAACTGTCTCTGGAGGCTTGAAGAAAATAATGGACAAAATAAATTCAGTTCAATTGTTACGTTCTTGGCGGTTCTTGTGGGTAAGGGGACTAATGTCTAAGACATGCTCAGTGAGACTACTGTTCAGTTTATGGTATTTGAACAAAAACCTAATTTTACTGGGAACAGTGCCTAGGGAACATCCCTATGACCTGTCTCTCAAAACATGATCCAAGGCCTGCCTGCATCAGAATCACTTGGGAGAAGAATATACTTATTAAAAATTCTGACTCAGGCTTCCCTCCACTTCTTTGAATTCAGTGTGTGGAACTGGGAATGGGCAGTGATCATTTTCAATAAGCACTCCTGTTGATTTAAGTACCCTTAGAATTGATTCTCGAGTATCCTAAACTACTTAGTATTTCATGTTTAATTTCTCTGATTTATTAGATGACATATGTTTGGTTGACAAGCATATTGTCCTTTTTCTTTTCTTTTTTAATTCTCACCCCAGGATATGTTTTAGAGAGAGGAGGAGAGAGAAAGAAACATCCATAGGTTGCTTCCCATATGCACGAGATCGAATCTGCAACCTAGGTATGTGCCCTGACTGGAAATCGAACCTGCAACCTTTTGGTGTATGGGACTATACTCCAACCAACTGTGTCACCTGGCCAGGGCCATATTATCCTTTTTGAAGAGGAGGTACAGTAGTGTAAAAAAAAAAAAAAGTTATAAGATACCAGAACACCAAAGATTAGAATTTGGCAATGTCCCTAATTCTTTTTTTTAAAATATGTTTTTATTGATTTTTTTTTTTTTAATAGAGAGAGAGGAAGGGAGAGAGATAGAAACTTCTATGTGGAGAAACATTGATTGGCTCCCTCCTGCACGCCCCCTAACTGGGGACCAAGCCCACAACCAGGGCTTGTGCCCTGGCTGGGAATCTAACCAGGACCTCTGAGTCCATGGGACGATGCTCAGTCCACTGAGCCACACTGGCTGGGCCCTAATTCTTAACATGGTGAGACAACCACTGGATTTTGGATTTATCAGTTCACCATTTGTGAATCAGAAAATGTATATGGACATAGTTAAGATTAATTTTGTTAAAAATAAGAAATGTGCAGTATCATTTAGGATGTTGGGAATGGGAAAGTAGGTAGGTGTAGAGAGGAGAAAGTGCGAAAGAGACATGATTAAAGTAGTTTATAAACGGTAAAAAAATTTTTAACTTTAAATTACCAAGTAATATTTGGTTATATACTTGTTAAAAATTTTCAGATACTGATAAAGTTAAAAATACCTCCTTGATCTGCTCCCATTGCTGTTCCCTCCCTGGCATGTGTCTTTTCCCATATCTTTTTGTATGTATTTGGAAATTTTCAGTGCATTTGGAAGACTACAGAATCCTGAGAAATTATTTCTCTTTTGACAAACCTGCTTACTGTTTATAATGTTAATATATAATGCAGGAAAAAAACCCATATGTGGGTTTATCATTGGCATCATATATTCCTGTTCAAGTTAAATAATGGATATGGGTGTATATACCTATATACACAAAACACATATCATACACACACACACACACACATACACACACACACCCCTTTAACATATTTGTAGTGAGCACTCATAAACAGTAGCCTTGGGTGGTGAATTGCTTGTCTGAGTTTTAAGATAATGCATTGAAAGAACTTAAGTGCAAAGCCACACTTATTTTTTAAATTCCTCATATAGTTTTATATTCTCATAGTTTTCATTTAACCTCATGAAACCTCTTTATGAAGCTTTTTAAAGCTCTAAATGTGCAATCCTTGGTCTTTCCAGTTTAAAGAAGGAACTAGGATGGAGTGTGGGAAACTGATTGGAACTGTACAGAATCCGAAACAAGGAAATGATCATCTGTGCTAGCTTACCTCACCTACTAAATGGCGTTTATCTTAGCACAGTTAGGAACTTCTGGTGTTTCTGTCCCTCATGTTGCTGTTCATATAATTTACATTTATTTCCTGGGCACAGTGCCATCTGGATTATCTCTTCCTTATTTACTAACACAGAATGAGTCTGAAGTTTCTAACAATACTGTATTTTTTCCTTGTGGAGGTTCCATATTTGTATATACTGTATGGGCCTTGAGAGTTGCTTCATGTTAGAATGTTTGTGACTTATCATTCACTACAGCAATATTTTTTAAAGTGTGGTCCCTGAGATAATGGTTGTTAACTGCTATAAAGATGCTTTTTATCATTTGAAAAGGACTAAATTAACATACACTGTAGGAAAATTTTAAACACATCCATTTTCTGAAAAGGAAAACACTGAAGGGGAGGAAATAAAAAAGGGAACATAAAAAAACCTATACGACAAGCTCAGTCTGGCTATCCGACTGGAATAATATAATTAAGGGCATTAAGTGAGTTGGATAGATAACTTTTTAAAAAACTTGCCCCTTGAGAAGGAATAGAATTAAGTGCAGTAGCATCATTTCTTAAACCCAAATTATGATGGTCTACGTGTATATTTTAATTGACCTAATAACATTTATTGAATGACCATTGGGTTGGCAGCTGCATCAAGTTTGTACCATGTGAGACCTACCTTGAAGGATGGATGAGGCTAGGTGTGTGGCTTGGAATGACTGGGCTAAAAATAGCTAATAACCATGGGAAATTTTGAGCAGGGAACTAGAAGGATCTGATGTGAACTTTCTTTTCTTTTTTGTCAAATGAAAACACATAGAAAAACAAGTACTTACTTGATCTTTAGTTTTCTTTGTATAGCACCAATACCAATTCTAGCCTGTCAGGGCAAATTCAATAATAATTCATTGCTTTTGATGATCCAGTCATTCTAGAATATTAAAAAATATTTTTTCATTGATTAAAATTTTTTTTAAATGTTTTATTATTATTATTTTTAGGGAGAGAGAGATAGAAACATTAATGTGAGAAACATTGATCGGCTGCCTCCTGCACACCCCTCAATCTGGGGATTGAGCCGGAAACCCAGGTATGTGCCCTGTCCAGGCATCGAACCAGTGACCTCCTGAGCCACAGCGGCCGGGCAGAATTGAATTTTTTAGTAAGCTGGCCAATAAATGAGAATCAACATAAATTTAAGGATTTTTCTTTTTTTTTTTTGTTAATTCTCACCTGAGAATATTTTTTCCATTGATTCTTAGAGAGAGTGGAGGGGTAGGGGGGAGAGAGAAGGAGAGAGAGGGAGGGAGAGAGGGAGAAAGAAACATCGATGTGAAAGAAACATATCAGTTGGTTGCCTCTCGTACAACCCAGGGCCAGGGATCAAACCTGCAACCCAAGTATGTGCCCTTGACCTGGAATCAAACCCGAAACCCTGAGGTGTATGGGCCGTCCCTCTAACCACTGAGCCAAACTGGCCAGGGCTAGGGATTTTTCTTTTAAAAAAGCAAGTGTTAATGCAGTTTTCACAGATTCCTGTATTCCTTAAACATCTAGTAGGTATGATGGTAGATAATTTAGCTTTAGTATAGAGAATGTGACAGCTCATGAAACAAAAAACCCTCCAGTATTTCTGTCTTAATTAGAGAACTTGCATTGTCTAAGGAAATAGAGAAGTCAGAGAAGGCCTAGTGGGGAAAAAAGAACAGCTAGCCTGGTTAGAGCTGACAAAAATTCACCCTATGGTTTAAACAGCCTGAGATGACTGAGCAAGTTCCCCTAGTCCTCTGACCTAGGTGTTCTAATTTGTAAATGCAAAGTCATTTCTTTATCAGTCTCTTGGGGGAAATCTTCAGAGCTGTGAACCTGCTACCTTTAGTAATCTTGCTGTCCTGAGCCCCAGCTATTCTCAGATGAAATTTCAGAAAATGACCACTGGAACTTTCTGGGTGATCAGCTCTAGGGGAATGAGGTTTACCTGTCCCCAGTAATTAGCACTTGATTTTTAAAAAATCAGTGGGGCATCTCTTCCTTTCTAGGTTGCAGTTGATTGCGGTTGGCTCTGGCTGAGTTGTTTGGGAAATGTGAGTTTTGCCCAGGATGAGTCAGCACTGCCCTGGGTAAACTGCCTGCTCTGTTGCAATCTTGCTTACTAAAGATATGTCCCCAGGCGGCACCATTCACTTTGCCTGAAAGCCACTGCTGTTGGTTCCTGAGATGATCTCATCTGAATATGGCTCCAAGGACCTCAGCGGCAGGAACTGGAGGCAGCTTGCTTTCTGCCATGGCAATGTTTTGAAACAGGCAAAATCAGGTAACCCCAGACTGTTTCTCTTAGTTTCATTAGCTAGACTGAGCTGCAGTGGAAAATCCTTAGTCTTCAGAAGTGAGTCACTGCCTTCTCTTTGGGTATCTTAAAGTTAATCCTTCAACTCTTTGGGACTTGCAGGGGAAAGTTTTCATTTCATTTGACATCTGGATGTGGTTTTAGACCTAATTAGACCATTTATTATATCAACCTTAGAAAAGTCAAATAGATTAATAGCTTTATCCATCTTTGCTCTTGTTTTCTGTTCTTTTTGTGTTTTGTGAGAAATAGTTTAGTCAAACTAAACTATTGTTAAAGGAAGAGAGAGGCAAACATATTTGCTTGTCTGTCTAGTGATCATGAATATTGAATTTTAGAGAACACTCACTGTCTACCAGTGAGTTTCCATACTCCTTTCTGAGGTATTATGAAGAACCCCTCATCCCTAATTCTGTGGAGGCTACCGCCTTATCTCTTCCTCCTCTTTACTTCTAAACTTTAAATATTCAGCCTCAACACTAGGTAATTGCCTCCTTCAAATTTGCCTCTGCTCCTTACAGTTACCCCCAAAATCCACATTCTCTTTTGCCTCAAGCCTTTGCACAAATAAGCCTTCTCTGAAACACCCTGCCCCAACTTAACCTTAGCGACTGGCTTCAGCCTAGAAGACTCTTCCTCAATGAAGTCTCTGCTTTTTTTTTTTTTTTTTATCCTCACCCAGGACATTTTTGCATTTATCTTCAGACAGAGTGGGAGGGAGGGAGAGAGGAAGAGAGAGAGAGAAACATCGATGTGAGAGAGACACATGGACTGGTTGCCACCCACACGACCCCAACCGGGGCTGGGGCAAATTGCAAGCGAGGTACGTGCCCCTAGCGGGAACTGAACCTGGGTCTCTCTGGTCCGTGGGCCGGCACTCTAACTGCTAGCCAAACCGACCAGGGCAAGTCTCTGCTTTTTTAAAAAAAGTTATTTTTATTGTTGAGGGTATTACAGATGACCTCCATTTCCCTTCCTTTGCCCTCCTCTGCCTGACTCCCACCCCACCCCAGGCCATGAAGTCTCTTCTTATTCACCAAGACTGGATGAGTACTCAGGAGAACCCTGTGTTTACTCCAATCATGGGATATATTGAGAATCAGTGTCTTTTATTAGAATTATATCCATGGTGCTTGGCAAATAATAGGTTCTCAATAAGGATCGAATGAGGAAGAGCCTATATTCTGTTTCCACAATTCTGATCCTCTTAGCAACCCTGTATTTTGGCTTCCACCCCCATTATCCTAGTTATGTTTTCCTAAAGATCACCAGTAAACTCCTAATTACCAAACCCAATGTCCTGGTTTCTGCCTTCATTTTACTTAATCTCTGCCTACCTCTTGGCACTACTGAACCATTCTTTTCCTTCAGCAACCTCTTCATTTGCTTAAAGGCCACCTTGTTTCTTCTGAGTTTCCAGAGTATCCTCCTGTTATTTCTTCTCATTCTCTTTTGATTATCCCATAAATGTTGAAGTGATTCAAGGTTTTGCCTTGGGTATGTTTTCATTCTTCCCCTACCCCTTTCCTCTAAGGATCTCTAATATACCTGTAAATTCAACTATCCTCAGTATTTCTTATCAGCTCAGCTGTTTCTCCCAAATTTCAGGTCCTTATTTCCAGCTTCACAAATCTTAACAAACTTTGTCTAACTTGACAAACCTACGAGGTTGTTCAAAAGGCACCTTCAATTCAACATGTACGTAACGGCTCATTATCTCCCCTACCCAGTATCTGTTATCTGCTTATATTGCCGTGTGTTTGAACTCTGTTACTTATATCCACCAAATCTTCCAGTTTACTCTTTTTATGCTTCACATTCTCTAAATATGCTAAATCTATGGTTACTAAACCCTTTTGATTACTATTGTTTCGGAGTACTGTTTGATGTGTCTTTGTTCCCACTGTATTGCCTAAATTCACCAGAGGTAAAAAACTAGATGTTTTTTTTTAACGAGCCCAATGGCTTAAAATTTTGTGTGCAGATACTTTTATGCAGGTTCTGTACTTTTCAAAGGTTACAGATACCACCATTCTCCCAGATCTTACACTCTAAAGATTTTACCCACTTTGTCTCAAGGAATTTGAGTTTCTACCTTCTGGTTCAGACCTTATCAAATCTTGACTGGACTTTTGCCACCCCATAGGTCTTTCTGTGTTCCATCTTCATATTGTTGACAAAGTTATCTTCCTAAAGGTCAAATCTAATCTTTTCAATCTCAGGTTTTCAGAGTGGCATTGGTTCCTTATTTCCTGCTTTGATAGGTAAAGTCTTTCACAATTTGACCCTATCCTATCTGTTACTATTACCTGTCTTATCTCTTTCTCCTTTCCCTAGCCATTTCTCTCCTCTTTAACCTCCCTGAACTTCTCACTTTTCTAGTTCCTGGTTATATAATGTCCTTTTAGGACTCTGCCTTTTCCTAGTGGACTCCCCTTCTCTAACTGGCAAAGTACTCATCCCCCACGAGACTGAGTTCATGTTACACCTTTTCTGACTTTCTAATATAGAGTTATTCTTTCTTATTTAGATTTCCACAGCACTGTGTGTCTCTTCCACTAGTTTGTTGAGTTCCTTGACTGAACCCGGTCCCTGACCTAGTTTCATCAGACAGTGGCTGAAGTGGGTCTCCAGGGTCAAACCTCTAGTCCACATATCTTTATTACTCTTGGAAGTATTAGAAAATGTAAAAGCTCTCTTATAAGATGGCATGTTTTTGATTCCTGTTTGAAGAACTTGAGTTCCTGGTGCCTATTCTGTATATATCACCTGGTAAACATTCAAAGTTAGCTTGAAGATTTATAGGGCTTGCTGAAACTGAGTTCCATAGTGTCACATTTGGAACATTTTTATAGTACTTTACAAAATTATTCCCTTGTATCATTTTATTTGATACCTACAATCCCCTGTGTTGGGTAGACTTTATTATTTCTATTTTACTGGTGATTATAAAGCTACTCCTGACATTGAAGCATACATTCAGGTAAGACTCAGAGAGAAAATGTGTTTCTACATTGCCTTAAGCAACTGGTTTGTCTCTTTGTAGTTAAATATACCTTATTGGGTTCTACAGCACAAGTACCTTTGCTCATTATGCAAGTGCTACAGATCTTGCCTTTCACAAGGCCCCTTTATCTTTCAGGTAGAAGGAGGAAGTACCCAGAGCCTGCCTGACCCTATGGAAAGGTCTTTATAGTGTTGAGAGACCTTGATTGAACTTAATAGTGTGCCCACTCCAACCTCTTAAACTTTTCTTTTGTGCTTCAAATGTCTAGAATTTGTTAAAACCTACTGCAAAAGTGGAGTGTCAAACCAAGTTGATATGTGAAGGGAGTCATCACAAAGCGGAGTAAGCTGAGTGTTGTGTTTTTTTTAAAAAAAATTTTGATTGATTTTTTTCCGAGAGAAAAAGAAACATCAATTTTGTTGTTCCACTTATTTATGCATTCATTGGTTGCTTCTTATATATATCCTGATCTGGGACCCTCAACCTTGGTGTATGGGACAACACTTTAACCAACTGAGCTACCCGGACAGGGCTGGAGTAAGTTGAGTGTTGAGAGCAGAAAAGGTTTCACAGTAAGTGATTTAGTTTGTAGGTTAACTCATAACTCTTGGGGTGCTAATATGCTATGTTTGGGACTATGTGGTATTTGATTATAGAAAAATGAACCATAAGGGCTAGGAAATAATCTCTATTAGATACTGGTATGTGACATCCAGTTTTGGTCCTTGAATACTTCAGAGAGAATAAAGATGTTTGAAAAGTTAAAAAAAATAAGTTATCATTATAAGGTTTTTTTAAAAAGGAAAAATGTTTTCCTAGAGAAGGAAAAGCTAAGGCATGGCTTGATTATCATCTTCAAATACAAGAATAGTTTCTGCCAGGGGAATTTTGATTAATTGTTCTTCATGTACTTCAAAGGAAATGGCCTTAAATTGAAGGAGGAATAATTTTAATGAATATGAAAAAGTGTTACTTGATCTTCAAAGTTGAGAAACATTTGAATGACTGCTAAAAGAATGTTGAAATTTCTGACTGTTTCAGTTATCTATTACTGAGTAACAAATCACCCTAAAACTTTTAGTAGCTTCAAATGACAACCATTTTATTGCTCATAAAATGTGAGTTAGTAATTCAGGGAAGAAGGACATAATGCTTTGTTCTATGTGATGTTGATTAGACTGGAGGATTTATCATGGCTTCCCTCAAATATCTGGGGACGCAGTGCTGGCTGTTGGCTGGGACATCTTGGTTCTCCTCCATGAGGTCCATTTCTCTCTTGGCCTCTCATCTTTCATTAATCTAGATCAGGCTCCTTTTACATGATGGTTGGCTTTTAAGGGGCCATAATGGACGCTGCAGGGCCTCTTAAGGCCTGGGCCTGAGAGTCATACATTGTCACTTTTGCCCCATGCTTTTGGTTTAAGTAAGTCACAAGTGTAGCTCACATCCAAAGGAAGGGGACATGGACAAGGATAGAGTGTCAAAGTTACACTGCAAAAGGGTATGCAGCACGGTTGGGATTATTGTCGCCAATTTTGGAGTCAATTTACCACACTGACCTTAGAGATTTTTAATGAAAGAATAGTCAGTACATGTTTATTGAAGAGGTAATTTGGACATATGATTTATGAACTTGGCTGCATATCAAAGTCATCTGGAAGCTTTTATAATCATGAAGTCAGGTGCCATACATGTGAATCGGTATTTCCTGAGGGTGTTGTCACATAAGAGACACTCTGTGTCCTTTCTCTTAGGGAACTGTTAGTAAAATGACAGTGGGGTTGGGGGAAGGGAACAAGACTTACAGGTATAATATTTAAGGAGAATAGTAGATGCTTTAAGATAAGTCTGCTGGTCTCCTGCTTCCAGGGCTTAGCTGAACCCTCTGCCTGACATGCTCTACGTTCCAATCGGCCTAGTGTAAGTTATAACTCATTCAGTTAGTACATCTTCAAAGGAGTGTTTCTTGATGCTTCACTTATTTTTTATCATAATTTCTAGCACTTTTTCCTTCATAGCATTTTTTAGTTTATAATTAAATATTTGTATGATTATTTGACTGATGTGTAATAGACAAAGTATGTCTGCTTTGCTTTCCAGTATATGAACTAGTAGCTGACTCATAAAAGATTCTCAGTAAGCCCTGGCCTGTTTGACTCAGTGGTTAGAGTGTCTGCCCTCGGACCAGTGAGTCATGGGTTTGATTCCGGTCAAGGGCATGTACCTTGGTTGCAGTTTGTCCTCAGCCCTGGTCGGGTCATGCAGGAAGCAACCAGTCTATGTGGCTCTATCACGTCGATATTTCTCTCTGTCTCTCTCTCTCTCCCTCCCTCGCGCTCTATCTGATGATAAATAGAAAAATATCCTCGGGTGAGGAATTGGAAAAAAAAAAAAAAAGATACTCAGTAAGGCCTGGCCAGTGTGGCTTAGTGGATTGAGCACTGTCCTATGGACTCAGAGGTCCCGGTTCAATTCCCAGTCAGGGCACATGCCCAGGTTGCGGGCTCGATCTCCAGTAGGGGGCATGCAGGAGGCAGCGGCATGATGTTTCTCTCTCACATCAATGTTTCTGTCTTTCTCTGCCTTCCTCTCTCTCAAAAAAGCAATAAAAACATATTTAATAAAAAGGCACTCAGTATTTGTTGAATGAATAAGTGATTGAATGCATGAATGAATGAAGTGATAGTTTAATTCAGTTTTAAAGGGTGATTATAATTTTGGACAGATGGAGCAAATGAATGGGAAAATCATAGTTCTGAAGCAGAATGTGGGGATTATATTGCTCATATAATTTCAGAATATTGGAGGAACTGGTTTCTGGAGAGATGAATGTTTGGTTCTGAGTGTACCTGGTATGCTTAATTTGGGGTCAGGATATCTAGCAGGCATTTAGAAATGAAGTACTGAAATAGAAGGGTAAGATTGATTCTAGATATTTAGATTTGGAGTTATCTGAATCTGAAGACTATGGAATCTATTCATTCAGTGAATACTTATTTAAACTTCCATTGTGTGTCAGACAACGGCATTGTAGGGAAGGTGAGCTGAAGTCTGACTGATAAGGTACCAGCTTTGTGAAAAGAGCTGTGGACAGTGTTCCAGGAAGGAAAGGAACCACAATGTGTAGGCCTGGGGGCAGTAAATAATTTATTACTTTTGAGGAACTGAAAGGAGACCACTAAGGGCTTAGAGTGAGGTGCAGGCAGAGGGAGAACATCATGAGGTAAACTGAGAAAGGTAGGCAGGGCCCCATAACATATGGGGCCTTTGTGGGCCATATATGGAGTCTATATGTCTAGGCTTCACAAAAAAAGCGTGGTGGGAAACCTTTGAAAGCTTTAATGCAGAAGTGTAAAAAGCAGAGTTTTTTTTTTTTTTTTTAGTAAAAGGTTACCCTGACTGCTGTGTAGCAAATAGAGTGGCAAAGAGGGGACCACTACGGAGGTAGGTGTTGGCTGTAGTTCTTGAGAAAGAAAGTGGCATATAAGGCAGGGTATGGCAATGGACATAGTGAGAGTGGGATATTTGCATGATATATTGTAAACATAGAACCAATAGAATTCATTAGAGAAGGAAAGGACTAATGGATAGTATGGAGCCCTAGGGGGTATTTAGAAGACAAAAGAAACAACCTGGGAAGGAGAGAGGAAGGAAGATTGGTCTTTGAAGTCAAAGGAGAGTCAAGCTATTGCACTCTGAGTGGAAACTGTAGGGGAAGGAGACTGTGAGAAAGACTGAAGGAAGAACATAGGTCACTGGTGTATGGGGGAGGTCATGAAGGTTAAGGACTTAAGAAAAAGCCATGTATTTAGCCTCAGAATATCATAGGTGACCTTGGAGAAAGGGCTTTCAGTAGAGTGGAGTGGAGTTAATGAACAAGTGTGTGATGTGAAAGTGAAGCAGAGTACCAGCTGCTCTGTTGGGGAAGTTGGGAATGAAAGAGAAAGGGAAGCAGAGCAGAGAGTTTACTTTGTACAAATTTGCACGGAGAAGTATGTGTGAAGGCAGGTTTTTCAAAATTGTAATGGACCAGTATTTACTGAGCATCTACTCTGTGCTAGGAGCTATATCAGATCTATTCTATTTGTCTTTGAACAGTTTGCTTAATAGTGTAGTGACTTCCAAAATGAATTTCCAAATTCTAGGGATAGGTAAGAACTTCCTTTGGGGTATGGGAAGGAAATATTAGGGGTAAGTTTTTCTGTATTTTTATCTTACCCCTTGAAATTTCTTTTTAGTGTTATATTTTAGATAGAACACAGTGTATTTGTATAGTAGTGCTTGTCTACTTTGCTGTTATATATAGATATAGTGGAGATGTGCTAATTTTTAAAAAATTAAATTGTTGGCCAATTTAATTTTTAAAAATTAGTACGTCTCCACTATATCTAGTGAATAAAGGGGAGTTTTTGAGATGGAGAGAAAAAAAGAGGCAGAAAGGAGGATGGGAAATCAACATGCAAAGTAGTCTGCGCATTGTTTTAAACCTCTTAAGAACCCTGTGAAGTTATTTTCCCCATTTTACAGACAAGAAACAGGACTGGAGAATTTAACTTGCCCAAGGTCACACAACTAATTAAATGATAGAACTGAAATTTGAAACCTAGTCACCTTTGAAAGCCTTATCACCTCACTTATTCTTTTCCCTCTTTATATGCTTAATACTTTTTCATATTTTTCCATCTAATTCTCACAGTGATTCTATAAGGAACATATTAAAATATCAGTTTTGCAGTTGAGGAATCTGAGTCACAGATGAAACAATTGGTGCAAAGCCACATACCTAGTATGTGGCAGCCACTGAACTCCAGTATGTGGCAGCCACTGAACTCCAGTGTTCTTTCCACTGTACCACAGCTGTCTCAGAATAAATGGATGGAACTTGGTTATTTTGGTAACCAAAGTATTAACCATATTGGCTTGTTGTAGTTATTTTGGTGAGGATGTTTCTAGTTATCTGACAGAGAAGTGTGGAACAGGTGATAGGGGTTGGAAGATTATTTTAGACAAAGGAGAAAATAATAATAGTTAACATTTGTGGAGCACTTTGTGGTGTTAAGGCTTTGCATTGATTACCTCATTTAGGTACTCTGTTTTACAGATGCGGAAAATGAAGTTTAGGTTAAATTAAACACCATGACTACAGTCACACAGGAGGACCGAGTTCTGACTCCAGGCCCCATGTCCTAAACTCTGTATAACAAACAGTGCTCTTTGGAAAGTTGATGTGGAGACATCAACTACAGGTGAATAAGAGATTTCTAAGCCCAATGATGGCTCGGTCCCAGTGTATGAATTTGTTTGGGAACTCAGTAAATAAAATAGTGTTCTGACTTTTCTGTAATACTTGGTCACTCAGATGTTGGAAAGGTTGGGGAGGGAAGGGGAAGAGAGGGGAAGAAAAACAGAATAGAGTTCAGTAAATCAGAAAAGGACCCTATGGTGCAGGAATGGCAGATTGCAATGTATTGTGTTAAGAAAATTTGTGTTTTAAATTCATTCTTACAATAAATTTATTATGGTTCTGTTTGATGCAAGGTATATTGGGATATGGAGGAAAGAATGAAAGATGGGTAAGATGGGATCTTTGACCTCTAGAAAGGTTAGAGAGGGAGATAAAGTGCTTCACCAAAGCCCTGGCTGGTGTGGCTTTCAGTTGGTTGGGCATCGTCCCCTGCACTGAAAGGTTGCTGGTTCCATTCCCAGTCAGGGTACATGGTCAAGGCACATGTCTGGGTTGTGGGCTTGACCCCAGTAGGGGGGCGTGCAGGAGGAAGCTGATCACTCTCAAATCTATGTTTCTCTCTCTCCCTCTCTCTATAAAAATCAATAAAAAATATATATATATATTTTAAAAGTTCTTGACCAGAGCACATGATTGAAGGGTCAGAGAGAGGTGGAAGGTGAAGTATTATCCATATTGGCTTGTTGTAGATTGAGGGTGACATTATGTAGGGCTGGCCTGATGGGTGCCATCTAGCTTGTCAGGAAGACCCCTGAGAGTTTTTGGTCACTATGCTTTAGATCTGGTTCTCAAGTCACAAAATGTATTTTGTTTTGCACCTGAAAATGATCAGTCTTTTGGAGACAGGATTCTATTTAGACTTGAGTGACTGTGCTCAGAAAGGAATGCCAATTTATTATTTTAGAGTGAAAGATTCCTTTCTTGTTAACAGGATTCTGGATTTTGCTAGGATATTGTTTTCTATATCAAGAGATCTGAGAAATGAAATTGGTGAGCATAGAATAATATGATAGAATAGTTTGTGGGGAAGGATACAGTTACACAAAAGTGAAGATTATTGATTGCTTACTATATGCCAGCTACTGTACTAAGTGCTTTGCATACAGTAGGACATTTAATTCTCCCAGTGGTCCTCCTGCAAAGTAGGCACAATTATCTTCAATTTACAAAGGAGAAAACCAAGGCTGTCTCCAAGCTGGTAAGAGGCTGAACTGAGATGAGTACCAAGTCCCTCTGACTCTTTAGCTCATATCCCTAACTGCTACTGTATGCTGTTTGCATTTAAGCTTCATGAAAGAACCTTACCCCACTGCAGAGAAGATGGTATGTCACCTAGCTCCAGTATTTCTCTGCCTCGGGTGATTCTGGGGTAAAAAGGGCCCCTCCTCTTTTTTTTTTTTTTTTAAGATTTTTCTAAGTTACTTTGTTGACCACACTTTGATGTGGTCACATTCTTTTTTTTTTTTTTAACTTTTGTGCTTTATTATTATTATTTTTTTTTATCGTCACCCGAGGACATTTTTCCATTTTTGTTCAGATAGAGTGGGAGGGAGAGAGGGGGAAATGAGGAGAGAGAGAGAGAGAAACATCGACGAGAAAGGGACACATCGAGTGGCTGTCTCCCACACGACTCCAACCAGGGCTGGGGACAAACCGCAGCCGAGGTACATGCCCTTAGCGGGAACCGAACCTGGGTCTCTCTGGAGGCCGACGCTCTAACCACTGAACAAACCGGCCACGGCAATGTGGTCACATTCTTTGTTTAAATATATTAATACCCATCATCCAAGCTGGTTTTTCCTCCTCTCTGCTTATTTTTGGATTGGAAGACATTGTATCTCCTTAGAGGGACTTTATATATCTGCACACATTGGTTTTGTGTTGATTTTATTATCTTAATTTTATGAGTTAAGTTATAAGATTACTCCAGTTCCTAACTTGTCAGCCTCCCCCTATTCCCTGCCTCCTTTTCTATTGAGTTTAAATGCAAATTCTGGGTCTGATTTTGAAATACTTAGTCTGGCTCCAATCCAGCTATTCAATTTAGCCATGGCACTCTGGATCACTAGTTATTAGTATTACCATCCCTCCCTTTCTGCCCACTTATGTCTCAAATCAAATCCAGTTATTCACTGTACCTATATATCCTTGATTTTCCTACTTGGGTGTCCTTGGTTCTGTTGTGTTTTTGGCTTCAAATGTCATTCTTTCTACGAAGCCTCCTTGTCTGATCCCTCATTGGGAGTAACCACTTCCTCCTCTGGGTCTCACAGTAAAGGATTCTTTTATGTCTCTTTTATGGCACAATACACTTTCTGCCATATCTTTCAGTTGTTTGCATACATGCCTTTATTTCTCTTACTAGACCATAACCTCCGTTGTGCAGATCTGTCTGGTTGACCTTTGAATGTCCTCTTGTGTCTAGTTTAGCTCCCTGCACATAGTGGGCATTTGATATCTGTTGGATGAACGAATGAATAAGCAGAATTTCAGATTTAAGTTTTTTACTCATTGGTTTAGATTTCTTCTCCCTTCTTTGCCTTTCTTCTTCCTCTCCTTTTTTTTTTCTTTTTAACTTGCTGTGCTTTCTCTTGCATTGACTCATAGTACTTGTCTTCACCACTCCCTTTTCTTACCCAGATTTTGTCTCATTCTTTTCCCATTAGCAGTCACTGTGTGGGAGTGCCACATGCTCCTGGTCAGCTTTTCTCCATCCTTTTGTGGCTCTATTCTCTCCAGGAATCATATGACCAGCGTGGTTGCATTAAGATCTTAATAAAAAGACCATGTGTAAAGAACAATCCTTAAGGTTTGTTAGTCTCTTGTTTTCAAATGGGAGACTTTCTGATCCACATTTCAAGGGAAAGGGGGACAAAATCCTTGGGTACTTGGAAGGTAGATCAATGCATATATTCACACTGTGGGATGTGGGATGTTAGAGACATCCTATTTGACAATAGAAATAATGCAGGAAACCACAGAAGCTTCTGCTAACTGTTAGTGTTGAATCTCTGAATTTTTTCTACAGCTGGAAGAAACATTAGAGATTAGTGTAGTCCAACCCTCTTATTTTCCAGATGAGAAAACAAACCCAGAGGCTGAATGACAATGCCATAAACACTGGGGTATTCATTGCCTAGGGTTTACTCCCGGTGCTGCATGTGACTTGGGGGAACCACTAGCTCTTTGAAAGCAGTGGAAGTTTCACTTGAAGTGGAGGCTTTCGTCTCCAAAACTGAATGCTTTTGCAATGCTGGAAAGTGGACTCCAGTTGGTAGTAGGTTGGGTGGTTCCTTTCTGGCAATCTGCTCAGTGGGGACTGGCTGACAGAAATCTGTTCATTCTACATTTGAAAAGAGGCCAACATTTAATGATAAAAACATCCATTCCCCCCACCCCCACCCCAGCCCTTATATTCTAAGTTTTGTTTCAGTCTTAATTTTCTTCTCTCAGCACTTTTTGTGTTTTTATTGTTTATTCTAGGTCAGATGTTAGTAGAAGCATGGGAAATCTAGAAACTGTCTGAGAGGCCCATGATTGTTTTTTGGTGCTTTTTAGGTGACTTTTTTAACCTGACTCGTAGAATAATGTGTTGTATTGTCATTGAAATACTGTCCAGATTTTGCCTCCTTGTTGGTAGATATGAGAGTTTACCTACCTGTTTGTGGCTAGGGAGAAGCAGTGTATACAAACAGCCCAGAACAGGAAGTCAAGTGCAAACAGGATGTACTTGTCTTTACTGTAATTTGTGTGCCTGTGTTTTGAAACTTGCTGTGGTTAAAAAGACTTTGAATATTTGAGCGTGGGTGAAGAAGTCTCTGTTTCTGGTTTGAAAAGGAGCTAAGGCAATTAGTCCTTTACTGCCCTTGCCTATATACAGGTACACATCTTTCTTCTAGGGATCAGGCCTTTTTTTCTCCCTGATGCTGATGCATGATGGATTTTCCTAGCTTACACCATTATTACATCCATATGTTTTACAACATGAAACCACTGAATTGACTGCTGATCTGGTTGTTTTTGGTAGTTGTGGGATTCAAGCTGTGCTTGGCTTAAAAAAAAAAACACAAAAAAACAGCAATAGAAGATCTTAGCCTAGAATTTACCATCCTTTTAAATTATAGATTCCTTTTGTTGGATTCCAGGATTTCTAGCATATCCTTTTAGTGTTTCCTAAATTCCTAAATTAGGTAGTTTACAAATTACCCTGATTTTAGTCTTTGAATTGAAAATTTCCTTGAGTGTTGAAGGCTGAATCTAATGCCAACTGCTGAACTGTTTAACCCCTTGGCAAGTTTCTGGAGAAGAGATTAAATAAGTGATTTGTTTGGGGGTCATTCAGCTGGTAAAGTCTTAGAAGTCCCTATTTTCTGACCCCCTCCTCCCATTCCTCATTGTTTCCCACTGTGAAATCTGCTTTGTTATATTCACCAGGGGACTGGATTGGCTATAGAATAAGTACCTGTGGGGAGTAATCTTGGGATCTTTGTGGGTTATTATAACTGCTTCAGTTATTTCAGAACAGGTCCATTCTGGTGGTCTCAAACCATAAGCTAATGAATATGGGTCAGGTAAAGGTCTGGGTCCTATGTTTTGTGTGTTCTGTATCCTTGCCACATTGCAAAGAAGGCTATCCTTTCACTTTGTAATTCCAGGAGCAAATAGGTAAAGTAGTAGCACATTTCAACATTGATGAGAATAGCATTGCTTCCTGGTATCAGCACAGTTGTCCTTTTTTAAAAAAATTTTATCCTCACCTGAGGACATTTTTTTGCATTTATCTTCAGATAGAGCGGGAGAGAGATGGGGGAGGGGGAGAGAGAGAAACATCGATGTGAGAGAGACACATCGACTGGTTGCCACCCACACGACCCCAGCCGGGGCCGGGGACAAACTGCAACCAAGGTATGTGCCCTTAGTGGGAACCAAATCCAGGACTCTCTGGTCTGTGGGCCGGCGCTCTAACTGTTGAACCAAACCGGCCAGGGCTTGCTTCTTTTTTTTTTTTTTTTTTAAACAGATTTCTTTTTTCTCAGGAAAAAAGGAGTGGAAAAGATGAACCAGTTTGCACTTTGTTGTGAGACATATAGGCAAAGAGTAAAACCCGGAGACCAGGTTAAGCACATGTGTTCACAAGGAGAGAATATGGTGAGAATACAGAGGTTTTCTTTGTGATACAAGGCAAACTTAGAAATCTCTTTCTGCTTCTTGGGATAGGTACTGGGCATCACACATTCTGGCAGGAGCAGAAAACATTTCAGAAAGTCAGCATGATTTTCAGATTGAGATCACACATCAAACCAAGCCAAAGGTCTGTGGGAGGAAGGGGGTGGGTAGTCTGAATTCACCCTGGATTTATCAGAAAATCCCATCTGACTTCAGTGCAGTGCAAGCAGTTATGGAGCACCAGGTGGGGGGAAGAGGTGTATGGGTTCAATTGTCTGAATTGGTGGACAAGATGGGTTGAAGAGCTAAGGGAGAAAGTTTAAACTGGCTAGACTGTGGGAAAAGTGACAAATACCTTAGCAGTGGGGTAGAATTGGGAAGAAATGTAACAGCCTAGGGTTGCATCAAGGATAAACCACTTCTGGCCGGGTAGCTCAGTTGGTTAGAGCATCGTCTTGGTACACCAAGGTTGTAGGTTCAATACTCAGTTAGGGCACATACAAGCAAGTGGAACAACAAATCGATGTTTCTCTCTCTCTTTAAAAAAAAAAAAAATCAATAAATGAAAATAAAACAAAAACACTTCTGACTACCTCTGAGAGGAGTTCTTCGGGGATTAGAAAATTAAGAGCTGGTGGAAGGGGCCTGGAGTCATTTAGTTCTTGGAACATCATTGGAAAACAGATTAAGTCTGATTAAAGGTATCAGTATGTCTAATAAAAAAGTAGATAGAGGATAGAGCAGATAAATTTTGTCACTTTAAAGAACCTTAAAATGATTTTCTTGAAGTTATTTATAGCCAACTTTTTATTTTTTTATTTTTTGATTTTAGAGAGAGAGGAAGGGAGAGGGAGAGAGAGGTGGAAACATCGATGAGAGAGAACATCGACTGGCTGCCTCCTGCATGTCCCCCACAACTTTTACTGAGCATCTATTATGTGCTAGGCTTTACGACCAGAATCTAGAGTCTTTGTTCATTCTCTACACCACAGCTCATTTGGCTATAGTAACTTTTGTGCAGTACACATGGAAAGGTAAAACGCCTAATGTTGATCCTAGACAGAATACCTGTCTTGAAGTGCTGCCTTTTCCTAGGGCATAGGAGTGCCAGAAATCCTCTCCCCTAGTCCCTGGCTCGTGAACATATTTTATCCTGGTTACCCATTAGTCAGTCACTGTGATAGTATCTCGTGAAAGCAGCTTCTTGCCTCAGAAGGTCCATAAAAGCTTATCTGGTAAGTCCTGTTTCCTGCACAAGAGAGTATGAGGGGGATCAGAGTCTCTTTATTCTTGATGAGCTTTGTCATCAGTTTTGATGGAAGAAGGATCCTGTGGTAATTAAACTGCAGGTCCGTTTATTTTGTTTTCACCATTGTTAGGAGATTTGACTCTGAACTGCTTTCTTTCCTGATTGACTCACCCTTTGGGGCAAAATGCCTGGGCTGAAATTAAATGTGTAGGTTTCTCTGCTGCCATGTTCAATCTGTCATCTCTCCTAAACTTCACACTAAGAAGCAGCCATTTAATTGGTCAGACCCCGAGGGTGATATTTTGGCACAACTCCATTGGTTAGAATTACTTTTCCCTGAACATAGCAGATGCTGAGGTCCCTCAGCAGATATTTGTCTTAGACTAGTTGAAACCAGGGAGTTTCCTAGAACATTTATAACTTGTGATTATTATGTATGTTTTTCAGTTGTTTACAGCAGTTACCACTTTAGGAAAAGAGCTCATTTATTACTAGTGGCAAGTAAAATCTCTCTCTTTTCTTCCCCTTATTTAGATTGTCATTTTAACACTTTATGCTCCAAAACCCTCTGCTGTTCTGTTTCACATATCCTTTCGTCATGTTTCTGTTTCCACCTTGCTTGTGCTGTGTGTGTCAACAGCAACAGGCAAAGTTCTGCTTGGACCTGGGCATATCTGGTAGAGGTCTGTCTCTCTTGATTTCTGTTCTCTGTTATTTTACTTCTCCTTTTTTGGGGGGGCAGGTGTGCATTTTTATTTGTATTCTTTGCAATTCTCATTACAGCACCATTCCAAGCCCAAATCCCTGGAGGGTATTGAAGCCTTCCTGGCCTTTTGATGTAGGGAGAGGGATAGAAGTGATGGTCTTGTTCATCTTCGAGGCTCTTTCTTTCTGGTTCTCTAATGCTGTATTAAACGTCAATTTTAATATTTTTGTTACTTTTAGAAGGTAGTCTGTTACCATTCTGTTCTTATTTCTCAAGTAATCTTAGCAGACATTTGAAAGTTATCTTCAGCATGTATGAGGTAGGCATTGCTATTAGGCTTTTCCTTACAGATATTTATGTCTTTATATGTGTTTAAAACCCTTAATTTGCTGATCACCCTGGAATCATGATTGTGGAGTTTTCAAGCATGAATTTCTGCCCCGTCCCCCCCTCAAGGCTCTAATGCTATTACCATTAGAAGTATTGCACTAAATACTTAGTGATCACCTGGCACTAAGACTGGGACTAACACTGTAAAGTAGATTCACTCTTGTTTCCTGTTTCACTTTCTGCACCCTAACCACGGGTGATGAATACTTTAAAAAGAATTATACAAATTGTTGGGCAGTTGTCAAATACAGTGCTACTTGAATGCTCATCCCTCAGAATGCTATCACCATGCAGTGCAGAGACCTTGCCTGTTTTTGTTCTTGGAATGCCTAGCAACTAGAAGAGGGTTTGGCAGACAGAATTGCTAAATAGATAATCAGATGAATGAATTACAGTTACTGGGAGGTGTACAAGATGCCGTGAGAGCACAGACTGGGTCAGAGGTTTCCTTGAGGAGCTAGGGTGGGAACATGTGGGAGCTAGGGTGGGAACAGTGGTGAAGGCTGAGAAAATAGCTTGCTTGGCATTTGAGGAACTGAAAGAATGAAATGGTAGGGTAGCTGGAGCTAAGAGCAGGGAGAGGGAGGTCCTGAGCTCTAAGAATTTACTTTCATTTTTATTTAATGGTTAGCAGTGGAAAATTTATTAAAAGGAGAGTAATAGAGCAGTAGTTGTAGTTGACACAATTAAGTGAGAAAAACCCCTACTCAGCTGGAACAAAGCTGGACCAGAATAGAGACTGAAACACATCCTAGATGTTGATTAAGGGCTTTATCTTTAGAAAATTGGGGTCTGTCTATAGCACCTGTACCCTGAAGTTGTGGTAAGTAGGAAAGCACATGACTTACTGGATGTATAAATTAAAATGCTGGGTTCCCAGGGATGGTTTTTCTCTTTACCTTTTACAAGGTTTCTGTCCCTTTTACAAAGTTCTCAAGACTCAAAATGTTGGCTTGGTGGGTAGGTACCCCTTTTTGGTGTCCCTAGAAGGGAGTAGAAACTAATATTAAATACTTCCTCCCTGCTAGCCACTTTAGGTGGTTTCTGTTGTCTTCTCCCACAGTCAGTCCATTAACCTTGATCTCCCAGCGCACAGGCCCTTGAATTCCTTGTGCTAAGGGTAGGGAGTATAAGTGGTAAAAGAAGACCCCCTCTTTCTGTAGGACTACAAATTAATTAAAGAACTTGGACATATATCCTATAACTCTCTAGGTGTGTGACCCTGGTCCAGTTTCCCAACCCTCTTCATTTACAAAAGGAGCATTTTAATTCTGATTTTTGCAGGATTATTGTATTTTTGTTGTTAATCCTCGCCCTAGGATATTTTTCTATAGATTTTTAAATGGGGGGGGGGGCGGGGGAGAAAGATCGATGTGAGAGAGACACATCAATTGATTGCCTCCCTCAAGACCCTGACCAGAGCTGGGGATTGAACCTGCGACCCCTTCTGTCCACTGGCCAACACTCTAACCACTGAGCAAAACTGGCAGGATTATTAAATGAGACAATAGATGCAAACATAACAACTCATTTGGCACATGTTAGGTGTTTTGTAGTGTTTTCACTTTTTTCTTTAAAAAATAAAATTTTCTAGGATCATCCAAGAAGGGATTTCAGGACCCTGAGTCTGAATAACTCCCTCAATTTTCCTTGTATCTGCCACCTGAAGTAACAGCACAGCAGGTTCTCTCTCTCACCTAAAGTTTCTAAAGCTTTGACCATTTTTATTAAAGTATTACTTGGGAAGTGGAGAGAGGAGCCTGAGCCCGAGCCCTAGTGTCTTTGAAATCTTTACCATGTCAGTGTGAATAGAGGCTCTGGAAGCTGGTTTGGAGAGAGGCAAATGCTTAACATTACTAGTCCCATGCCTTATGATAATGCCTACCATTTACTGGATGTACAGTACTGCCTTCTGCTCTTTCTGTAAGATTGAAAGCCTGGTAACTTGCCTAGTACTTGCCTCATCTTGACCAGTAAAGATATGCTCGTCTTTATACTGAGCACCTGCTCTGTCTCCAGCCTGTGAAGTGGACGTACGTTCATTCCTGTTATACTGACGCTCAGAGAGGCAACTTCTCAAGCTCATTCAGCTACTCTGTTAGAGCCAGGATTTAAGGTCAGGTCTGACGGAGTCTAAAACCAAAGTAAAACGTTTATTTGAGAACTGTTTTTTTTGGACTGTTCTGTTTTCTAAAAATTTAGCCCTAAATGAAATTCTTATCTAGGAAATATGCATTATCCATTACCCACATCCAAAGGACTGCCTTGGAGGGTGGAAAATGTTTATTAGGTTTTAGAGCCTTTCGGGACTGTTTCCTCTGCCGTGTTCCAGCCTTGTGAAGTACCCCTTGTTTATGCAGCCCATGTACCACTTCAGCAAGGCTTGGGTTCTAGAGTTCCACAATATACTTGTCGCCTCTGTGACTTAGGTGTTCTGAATTCTTTATTCTCAGATAAATAGCTCAGAAATCATCGCAGTTTCACAGAGAACATGTTTCTTATGCCACACCCAGCAAGTGAGACCAGTCTGTAATATGGTTCACTCTGTGGGTTGCTTACTTACAAATGCAACAGTTGCCCTATTTGATGCTCATTGTGTTGTCATCAGCCTTGTAAATCTTCCCCTTCTGAGGTGGACACCACAGGCAGGTTTACTGGAAAATTCCAATTGCGATTCTGAGATTCTGTTTTGAATTAAACAGTTTCAAGGGTGTTCAAGTTTCTTTTCAGACTAACTTATTTTTTAAAGTAAGCAACCTTCCAAGTTGAGAGATGATTTTCAATTTCAGGTGAGTTCTCAGGATAATGATTGATTGTGTATAGTGTGGGTGATGCGATCAGCTGTGCCAGAGCCCCTACCCAACCCAGTCCTTTGGTAGGAAACTCAGGCTCTGGGTGAACAGAGAGAGAGGGACGTTGGGCTTTCCAGCCAGTCATCACTGTTGAACATCTAGGCTGTTGCCCTTTTAGAATCCTAACTTGTAATTTAATGGTAATTTATTTTAATGTGCTGTTTATGGAACACTTACTATAGGTCAGGCACTTTATGTATGTTACTTCTCATCCCTGCAATTACCTTCCAACATTATCTCTTTCATACCGGTTGGGGAGACAGACTTAAAAAGGTTAGCTACCCTTTGCTTTCGATAAAGGACTTTTTTTTTCATAGTCACTTTATGTCGCTATAAATATTGATAAAATGCTTTGGGTCCTAAAGAGAGATAACTAGTACTTGCTTCATTGACTGTATTGATAAAATACTGGAATGTTCCTTTGGCCTCAGTTTGTTCGTTCCACAAAGCATGTGGGTGTCTACTGTGAAGTGGCAGTGTGCTAGATGATGTGGGTAAACAAGCGAAGACAGATGAGGTTCCTGCCCTTAGACTGTGAACAATAAATGTAATTACAGATGAAGATAGTTACGTGAAGCAAACTAAAAGGGCAATGAGGGAGTGTGTGTAACTGAGGAGGAGGACTCTAAATAGGCAGTATTTGAGTTGAGACCTGAAGGACGACAAAGAGCAAGGAGAACAAGTGCAGAGACCCTGAAGCAGGAAAGAGCTTGTATGCTTGAAGAAGTGAAAGGGTACCATGGCTTGAAGCCTAGTGAGTGGTGAGGAAAGGAGCGTGGCGTGAATTGGAGAGGTAGGCAGGGACTGGTGGCACAGGCAGGATCTTCTGCTCATGTGAAGGCTTGGGATTTTTACTCTAAAATGAAGTGGGAATCCATGAAAGAGCTTTAAGTGTGTGTTTTGGGGGAGGAGGGAAGTAGATGATACCTTGTGGAGAAAGAATTGGAGAGGGGCAAGAACTGAAGCTGGGACTCTAGTTAGGAGGCTGTTCTAGACTGGAAATACAGTAGAGCACAAAGCCCCTGCCCTCATGGATTTTTTATTTCAGTTAGGTGACACAGTTAACAAATAAGCGAATAATATTAGCTAGTACTAAGTGTCATGCATGAGATTAGAAAGTGACATTTAGAATAAGGGGTGAATGACAAGAAGGAGCCAAGCATGTGATGTTTTGGAGAGAAGAGTCCAGGCAGAAGGAACAAACCAGCAAGTTCAAAGGGCCTATGGAGAGAAATGTGAGTAATGGATGAGAGATGGTGATTTAAACCACTGTCGGGGGCAGGGGAGATGGAGATGGGAATTTATGAATCTTCAGCTTAAGCATGGTATTTAAAGCCACTAACTGGGGGTCTCCTTGGTAGAGAGAGAGGGATGGAGAGGGCATCAAAGACAGTCTAGGTACTCCCGGCATTTAAGAACAGAGGGAGGGGAAGAACTAGCAAAGAAGCTTTAAGCTAGGAGGGGAACCCAGGGTGCAGAATTCTGGAAGCTCAGACATGATTATTGGGGAGAGTGTTTCAAGGAGGGAATGAGGGTGACTGTCCAGCACTGCTGGGAGGTTAAGATGAAGATGAGAAGTGTCACTTGGACTTGGCCACTTGGAACTCCTTGGTGATCTCGCAAAGAGATTAAGTGGACTAGAGGAGGCTGAAGAGTGAATTAGAGGTTGAGGAAGTAGAGTCAAATATTTGGAGAAGTTTTGATGTAGAGGAGAGCAGAGAAAAGGGCCTTTACTGAGGAACAGGAGGCACAGGGTCAAAATGGTTTTCTTTGTTAATTGTTTTTTACAAATTACAAATATTATCCTAGATGCTTGAAAAACCTTTCTTATATAAACTTTTATTTATTTATTTATTTATTTATTTATTTATTTATTTATTGATACGTGCCCCTAGCGGGAACCAAACCCAGGGCTCTCTGGTCTGCAGGCCAATGCTCCAACCGCTGAGCCAAACTGGCCAGGGCTAAACTTTTATTTTTTTAAATATGTTTTTATTGATTTTTTTTTTTGACTTTTTTAGGGAGAGAGAGATAGAAACATCGATATGAGAGAGAAACATTGATCGGCTGCCTCCTGCACACCCCCCACTGGGGATCAAGCCCGAAACCCAGGCATGTGCCTTGACTGGGAATCGAATTGGGACCTCTCAGTCCACGGGACTGACTTTGAAACCACTGAGCTACACCAACCGGGCTCTTATATAACCTTTTAATTGAAATTTAACTAGAAAAGTTAATACATTTTAAGTTAAAGTTTGGTGAATTAATAGGCTTCAGGGTCTGAGCAACTTAGGTTCAAATCCTGGTTTACTACCCTTTAGCTATGACCTTTCTCAAGTCACTTAACTTCTCTAAACCTTAGTTTTCTCACCTAAAGATGGAAAGAACTTATCTGCCTTGCCAGAATTGTTGTGAGGGTCACATGAAATAACATGGGGTAGTAACCAGCTCAGTGCCTGGCAGATAAGCATTCTTCCAATGAATGACTACTTTTTTCTTGTTAAAATGTGTAGTTATTGATCAGTTATTTCAAAGAGGCATAGACAAGCCATATTGCTAGGCTTTTCATACGTTTCCTTTCAAAGCCATTGCAATTGTACTTTAATTGCTTTTTATGGATAATATACAAGATGAAGCAAAGCCCATTCTGTATTAATGATCCATAACGTGGGATACTTTTCTTTATGCACTTAGAGCATAGATGCTTTTAATAATTCCAGGAATACAGTAGTGGCAGTAGGCAGACCACTCTCAATAAACTGGAAATGATTCTGTAGGGCTTGCCATCTAGCCATTTTCTGATTTGCCGTATCAAAAAGGTACTTCTTTGAGGATTGGGGGCATTTTACTTTTAAAGCATTTTTATAAAGTCCTATACAGTGGGTTAACCATAAGTATGTTAATTCCTAACTATTGCTGTCTCTGCATCCGTGTGAAGCCTGTTGTTGCAGAGGTTCCTTGGCATACAGAACAGTTAACTAAAATCACAGCAGATTGGATACCTGACTTTACTGCTGTAGATTTTGGTGGTTAGCAAGGTGTTCTGGAGTTTCATTGCACGCTAGCACTAATTTTACTAGGACACTGACAGTTCTGACCCCTCTATGCAATGGGTCCATTCTGACCCTTCTCTCCTCCATGGTAAGCTCATGACAACCACTGATCCACTTAAAATTATTTGACTTGGTCAGGTGAACAAGTGAAGTGATTGTAGGAAGAAATCACATTACCTCCCCTCTTGCCTCTTAACTCTGACTGTACTCACCCTACCTGGGATAGGTCATTTATCTTACCCGGGGTTAGCACTGTAATTTTCCTGTTCAGCAGGGCTCAGTCTCCCAAGAAATACCAGCATACTTATCAAGCTGACAAAATCCCATGTGCTAGCTAGCCATTCTTGCCTCATACCATGGGATTCTTCCACAGGGAATAGTAAGTTTTCCTGTTCACCCCAGCCCTACATCTCTCATTCTTCTTCCCTGTAGGCAAAGTGGAAGAGGAGAGCCTGGCAGTTTGCAAACAAACTCAGTAGGAGAGCAGTCAGAGACTGTATTTGAGGATTAAATCTCCAAGTCTCTCTTTTCTGAAGAGTGTGAGGGGAATTGGAGAATGAATTTTCAAGCCCCCAGTAAAGATTTGATCATTTTCTTTCAAGATTTGCAGATCAGAGAGGGAAGTTTTTCAAAGTTGTCATCAAAGGGAGACTTCTTTATACATCTCATAATTGGTTCCACTTTCAATCCTTTAAGTAACATAAGCAGATGCCATGTATGTGAATCTGTTTAGGGCTGAGGGATGAAAAAATACTCCCAAGAGAAAGTGTTTAGTTTGTATGCTAATGTTAAAAGTACAAAGTATTTCACTCCCTGAAATAACCCTGAGGATAGTTATTATTTAGGCTTAGGGCTTTCTAGTTTGGCAAGAGAGGACTTTTAACTGACCACATTAGGAAATGTGTCTTTTTGGTATTTAAATATATGTCAAAAAGAGTAAAAGCCTAGTCTGTTGACTTTGGTGAACTTGTTCTGTTTGAGTGAGAAGGTGTGAGGTATTTAACACTGGAGATTCTTTCCACCTTGCCCTTTCCATAATAACCCTTTCCCCACATATGTATATCCCTAGGATAAGATGACTGTTCTTCACCTAAACATGGGGCTTATGGAGTAACAGAGTAGCAAATTTCAAGTCTTCTCACAGAGCCAAGTCCTTGTAAGAGTAGCCAAATACTTGCACAGGCCAAGGGCTTTTCTTTCAGAGCTCTCCAGAGGAGGCAGTTAAGATTAGAAACACAGTTGAGAGAATGAAACTAGTGATGAGGCAGATACATTCTCTTGACTCCCAGCTAAGGAAGAGCTTTCTTAGCTTTTGTATCAGGATGAGCTATAGTGCCTTACTTGACGGAAGTCCCCTGGGTACAAGGACCTTGTCAAAATCACTTTTGGTATCCCCAGTGCTCAGCACATAGCTGGTGCTTCCTAAGTGCTTATAAAGCACATGAGTTGAAACGATATACAGTGGGCCAGCTTTCCAGTATTTTCCTACTGATTGTGCCTTACCAAGTGGGTCTACCCATTGTGGAAAAGTCCTTATCTCTTAGGAATAAATTGCAATGTGTATTCCTAGTGTGGAAGGAAAGTGTGTTTTCTTCTTGTGTTTAAATATATCACCTCCTCTTGCTTTTTTTTTTTTTTTTAATCCTTACCCGAGGGTATTTTTCCATTAATCTTCAGATAGAGTGGGAGGGAGGGAGAGAGAAAGGGGGGGGGGACATTGATGTGAGAGAGACACATAGATTGGTTGACTCCTGCACGACCCCAACCAGGGCCGGGGACTGAACTGCAACAGAGGTACATGCCCATGACCGGAATCGAACCTGAGACTCTTTGGTCTGCAGGCCGACACTCTAACTGCTGAGCCAAACCAGCCAGGGTCTCCCTTTTGCTTTTTATTTCATTCTTTCACCTTTCTCTGCTCATGCTGTAAGCTTATCTTTGGTTATATCTATCTTCACTTCTATTCCACTCTCTGGTGAAAGAGGTGACTTTTCTCCTGCCTGAAAGTGTCCACCCAGAATCTGATCACTAGGTGTCAATTTTCCTTCTATTCCTGGCCCTTACTCCCATCATTTATTGCTAGCTTCCTTCCTCTATAATCTCTTAGTCGCTGGGGGTTTCCTCTGCAGTCTTTAAATATGTGTACATTTCTCTTACCATAGTGACCTGGATCCTCTTCAGTTACTGCCTTCTCTCTCCTGTTTATAGTCAAAAGTTTCTTGAAAGAATAATTTATCCTTAGAGTATGGCAAATCCTCATTTCTCATTCACTTTCCAACCTGTAGTTATCTTCCTAAACTGCTCAGGCATAGAGCATACCCACATTTCCCTAAAACTAGGTCCATTGGGCATTTTGCATTTTTTTAAAATATGTTTTTATTGATTTTTTTTTTTTTTTTTGGAGAGAGATAGAAACATCGATGTGAGGGAGAAACATGGATCAGCTGCCTCCTGCACACCCCCTACTGGGGATCGAGCCCGCAACTCGGGCATATGCCCTGACTGGGAGTCAAACCAGGACCTCTCAGTCCAGGGGATGATGCTCAGTTCACTGAGCCACACTGGTGAGGCGGGTATTTTGCATTTTTTATTGTATTCTGCTCTCTAGGTCATTTGCTAGCATGGATAATTTCTTCTTGAAACTGAACACTCTTTCAGTTTTTCTACCTCTGAGCATTGTTCCTTTCTCTGTTCTGCTGGTTAGTTTCTTCTGCTTGCCCTTTAGATCAGGTCTTCCCAAGGGTTCTCCCAGACCCACCTCTCTTCTGCCCTAGACTGTCCATCAATCTTCTGCTCCACTCTGGGTTTACATACTTGTAGGAGGCTGAGGATTCCCAAACTTTCATCTGCAACTGAGACCAAACCCTTGTGTGCTCTGTATACATGTGCATGTCCTACAGGTACAAAACTCAACTCATCATTTTAATCTGCCCCCTCCTTCACACACAGACACGTGCCTTCTCCTGAGGGCTTTATCCCAGTTAATGATTCCACTATCCATCTGTTGTGTAAATCAGAGACCCTGGGACTCATCCAAGACTGTTTTCTTTCTCCCTTCCCCCACCTTTTTCAGTTCATTGACCCAGACCGCTAATTCTGGCAAAGATCTTGGGACAAGCCCAGAAAGCCAAATGGTAGTTGTGAAACCTCTAGGTTTGCTTTTTGCCTATGCGTTTCTGGAGAAATTGTAGTTAAAGTATTGTTATTATGGTAGTAGCAACAACTGATGTTCATTTAGTGCTTCACCAACCGAGAGTGCCCAAATGAGAAAGATGAAGTACGGAAAGGTTATGACTTGTTAGGAGTAGGTAACATAGTCCATAAATAGTAAAACAGGGCTTAGGACCTATGTTTTACCCAGATCCTATGTTCTTTGTATTAGTATATACTGTCTCAGATGCTTCTATCAACAGATGATTTAAAGAATTACAGAATCCATGCCCTGGCCAGTTTGGCTAGGCGATTGGAGCATCAGCCTGCAGACCAATGAGTCACAGGTTCGATTCTGGTCAGGGGCACGTGCCTCGGTGCAGTTCATCCTGGCCCTGGTCAGGGTCATGTGGGAGGTGACCAGTCAATGTGTCTCTTTCGCATCGATGTTTATCTCTCTCTCCCTCCCTCTCTCTATCTCCCTCTCTCCCTCCCTCCCACTCTATCTGAAGATAAATAGAAAAAAAGTGTTTATACATTCAACAATAAATATAAGTTTAAAAAGGAAAAAAGAAAAAGAGTATCCTTGGTGAGGATTGAAAAAAAAAAGAATTACAGAATCCAATCCAGCCAGTGTGGCTCAATAGATTGAGCGTTGTCCCATGGACTGAGAGGTCCTGGTTCTATTCCTGGTCAGGGCACATGCCCGGTTTTCAGGCTCCAATCCCCAGTAGGGGGCATGCAGGAGGCAGCTGATCGATGTCTCTCACATTGATGTTTCTCTCCCTCTTTTCCTCTCTCTCTAAAAAAAAAACAGTAAAAACATGTTAAAACAATAAAAAGAATTACAGAATCCCTTCTTCATAGGGCTACTACTCTACTGTTGTCTCCATTCTCTTAATAACAAAGAACTCATTTAATTAACTGCTATTCATTATTACATGTGAACTGTTAACTGCAAGTAAGGCAGATTATGTCCCTATCTTCTGGAAACTGAAAGTCTTCAGGCAAGTAATAGTGAGTCAGAGGGGGATGTGTAGGAAATGGAATGACTGTGTACTTAGTTAAGATTTAAATATCGTATGTGATTTGTTCATTCAGTAGTCATTGTTGAGCCACCTGTCTGCTGAGTACTGTATGACTCATTGTCCCTGTTTTCATGGGGTCACAGGCGAGTGTAGGGGACAGGTGTTAATCATACCTGCCTGTGACAGGGAATGGATTATATCATAGGTGTATTGGAGGCAGTGTTGGTAAGCTAAAAAGACCCTAGAGTAGTCAGAGGCCTAAGGTTATAGCTGTGTGAGCCAGGAATTTTCTCTCTCTGCTCAGTCTCTTTCTTTTCTTCTATAAAAGGACCAAGATTGAACCTGTTGGCTTCTTATTTCCTTCCAGCTTATCACATCTTTTAACTACGATTTAACAAAGGCACTTTTAAGAAGTCAGGAGGCAGAGCAGAAAATATCATTCTTTTGTGTGAATTGAGTATTGAGTAATAACACTAAATGTTCCATTTATTATCTCTGTACACTTAGAGTTCAGGCTAAAAAAGTCCATATTGACTGCCTTGGTCTACTGAGAAAAGCACACTATCATGTCAATACTTGGCATTTTAGCGCACTGTCTCACTATCTTTAGGTTACTCTGACATTTGAGAGATTAGCTACTCTTTGTTTTGTAATCTTAAAAAACCACCAATCCCCTTGTTCCTAGTATCTGTATTTGGTATGTAAATTGGGAATAATAATCCAAAACTTTTTAAAAAACTCACAGAGACACTGATTCAGCAAGGAAGCTGAATTTTATTTGTTGAGCACCTGCTGTATGCCTGACACTGCTAGGGGAAGGTACAGACATGAATAAGAAGTGGTCACTGCTCTCAAGGAATGTATGGTTTAGTGGTGAAAAACAAAGGGTGAGTGTGTCTGTGCAACTGTTACAGTTGCGGTGATGGAAGTTTACATAGGATTGCAGGTACAAATGTAAGAGTAGTTAGTTCTGCTGGCTGGTGGGAAGGGAAACCAAGGGGGTAGCAGCATCCACTAGGGAGAAGAAATTAGGTTTCGAGTCAGACCTGGGTTTTCTGAGTCTTGGTTTTCTATATATTAGCGTGTGACCTTGACTTCCTTCCCCCCCCCCCAATCGTCACCGAGGACATTTATTTTTTCTATTTATCTTCAGATAGAGTGGGATGGAGGGAGCGAGAGTGAGAGGGACACATCAACTGGTTGCCTCCCACACTACCCCGACCAGGGCCGGGGACGAACCACAACCGAGGTATGTGCCCTTGACCGGAATCGAACCTGCGACTCTTTGGTCCTTGGGCCGACGTTCTAACCACTGAGCCAAACCGGCCAGGGTGACCTTGACTTCTTTTAGCCTGGATTGCCTCACGTATATACAGGAAATAAGTAGTAAAACGGTCAACGTGAGTGTGGAATTATACAGTGTATGTGTGCATGATAAAATTCTGTCTATGAGCTCTAGGGCAAGGTCATGTTCCTGAATAAAGTAGGTGTTAGGCCACTTGTAATCGCTACACAAGAGATTTTATTTGAAGTTAGATCTCAGATGAAATCCAAACAGGGATCAGCAACCTTTCAAAGGTGTGCCAACTTGGCAGCCTGTGAGTCCTGGCAGATCAGGTGTCCATAGTTGCCTCTTATATGCAAAGGCAACTGTGGTGGTGGAGGAGATGGCAGGAAACCGGTGGCCCAACTCATTCTCACCTTGACTGGCAGCAGGAGTGGTTTGAGTATCCCAGCTCACCTATGCCCTCAGGAATGGGAACGCAGTAGAGGTGTGTCTTAGTTCTGACCTTTTTTTCTTTTCTCCCTTTCACCAGATTCTATCATGTGGGCAACCTGCTGCAACTGGTTCTGCCTGGATGGACAGCCTGAGGAGGCCTCACCACCCCAGGGAGCCAGGGCGCAGGCCTATTCCAACCCTGGGTACAGCTCCTTTCCTTCCCCAACAGGCTCGGAACCAAGCTGCAAGACCTGTGGGGCCCACTTTGCAAACATGGCCAGGAAGGTGAGTGTTGACTTCTCAGCCTGCTACAACCTCAGGCCCTTGGGCCAGCTCACTGACCTTTCTGTCATACCTCCTGCCTTGCTTTTGGTTATGCAATGCCAGTAACTAGACCCATTTCTTTCACAAATGTAATAAAGGAAAAACTAACTAAGCAAAATCAAAGCATCTTAACATTGATTTGGAGCCATTAGACCTGAATTTAGATAGCAGCTTTGCCACTTACTAGCTATGTGACTTAACCTTTGAGATTCATTTCCCCCATTTATAAAATGGGGATATAATGGTTGTACGCATCTCTCAGTGTTGTGAGAATAAAATGAGATAAGCTGCCCAGCCGGTGTGGCTCAGTGGTTGAGTGTCGACCCATGCACCAAGAGGTCACCGGTTTGATTCCTGGTCAGGGCACATGCCCAGGTTGTGGGCCCAGTCCCCAGTGAGGGGCATGCAGGAGGCGGCCAATTGATGTTCTCTCTCTTCGATTTTTCTGTCTCTCCCTGTCCCTTCCTCTCTCTCAAAAATCAATAAAGAAAAGAGAGGGGAGAGAGAGAGAGAGAGAGAGAGGGAGAGAGAAGCTACAAAGGGTCCCCAGTACAGTGCCTGGAATGTATTAGGCACTCCATGTTATTTCCTTTATTAGCTGCCGTCATAAAGAGCCTGACTGCAGATTAACTTGTTCATTTTATTGAAAGCAATGTCAAGGACGTCTCAGGTACATCAAGACCCTAACAACACAGACTGGAGCTTATGTACTGTAGCGATTTCATTTGAAATGCTTGGTGGCTATGTTTTTCAGATTAGCAAGCAGGAAGGAAACTTACTGGCTGGGTAATGGTGTGTGGGTGTGGGCCCTCCCTTTGTTAGCTCCCAGAGGCAGTGTGTTCTCTGGTCAAGCACCACTAGGGCTGACAGTGAACCCTGACCTGGAGAAAGAACTCCTGCATTCTGCATTCCTCTATTGAACGAGAGGTTTGCAGCCCAGAATGGGATGTTAAAGTGGTGATAATGGGAAATTTGAGAGGAAAAAACCCTTTTTAAACCATCTGCTGTATGCGAGGGACTGTTTTAAGCCATTTAGGTTTATTTCATTTAATACTCACAATAACTCTATGATGTAGGTTTTAGGGTTCCTAAACTCCCATTTTATGAGAAACTAAGGCTTAGAGTTTAACAGTTAAAAGGAAACTATAGCCCGGCCGGTGTGGCTCAGTGGTTGAATGTCGACCCATGCACCAAGAGGTCACCGGTTGGATTCCCGGTCAGGGTACATGCCCAGGTTGTGGCCAAATCCCTGGTGGGGGGCATGCAGGAGGCAGCCAATCGATGTTCTCTCTCATCGATGTTTCTATCTCTGTCTCCCTCTCCTTTCCTCTGTCTCTAAAATCAATAAAGAAAAAAAAATTAAAAGGAAAAAAAGGAAACCGTATGTGTCAAGTTCCTGACAAATAGCAAAAGAGACATTAATCCCTGCCCGGTTTGGCTTAGCGGTTAGAGTGTCAGCCCGCGGACCAGAGAGACCCAGGTTCAGTTCCCGCTTAAGGGCACGTACCTTGGTTGTAGTTTGTCTCCGGCCCCCCTTGGGGTCGTGTGGGTGGCAACCAGTCGATGTGTCTCTTTCACATCGATGTTTCTCTCTCTCTCTCTCTCTCCCTCTCTCCCTCCTGCTCTATCTGAAGATAAATGCAAGTGTCCTCGGGTGAGGATAAAAAAAAAAGACATTAAAATATTTATTCTCTTCCCTCTCCTTAGGTAGCACCTCCAGATCCCATAGTTATTAAATGGCATGGTCAGGCTTCAAACCCAGGTCTTTGACTCTCAGGCTCTCTCCCAGAAGACATTGAACATATCAGAACTTCTGCAGCTTGAAGCGTTGACCCACCTACTCTTTGTCTGTAAGATGATGGAGGAGGCTGGGCAATGTACCTTGTAGGTTGTGTTGTGATTGGCTTGGCTACCCCAGGCACTGTGGGAGGCTGCTGCAGGTGGGCAGGGAGCTGTGGCTCCGTGGGCAGAGGTGCCGTTCCTTTTATACTTAGACCGAAGATTGAGTCAATAGATTGAGACTGAAGTGGAAAATAGGAGGGACTCAGGGCCCACATGGCCTCAATATTTCCGGGGATGGAGATGGTGGGGTGGAGTTAGGATCTGAGGTGAGATGGAAGGACGGCTGTAGGGTACTTGTCACATGCCTGGCCCGGAGTTTGGCATTTCAAATGCCTTATCTTCATTGAATCCTTACAAAAGCCTATGAAATCTATACTTATTTGTTCCTGTTTTACAGAAGAACAATTTCTCTCTCTCTCTCTCTGTTGGCTCTTGAACAGTGTGGGGTTAGCGCTGATCCACCCCCTCCACAGTCATACATTCATGTATAACTTTTGACTCCCTAAAAACTTAACTACAGTTTTTCAATGTCTGAGGGACATTATGACCCCCTTTTAAAAAAATGTTAGTTAGCCCTGGCCGGTTTGGCTTAGCGGTTGGAGCATCAGCCTGCGGACTAATGAGTCGCAGGTTCAATTCCGGTCAAGGGCACGTACCTTGGTTGCAGTTCATCCCTGGCCCTGGTCAGGATCGTGCGGAAGGCAACCAATCAATGTTTCTCTCTCTCTCTCCCCCTTCCTCCCTGCCTCCCACTCTATCTGATGATAAATGGAAAAACATCCTTGGGTAAGAAAAAAAAAAGTGTTAGTTATATTCTGTGGAGTGGAAATGGAGAGAGAAAGGGTGAAGAAGAGAGTGATGGTGATCCAGGCTCGGGATCAGCATGTCAAGCATGTTGAAAATTTGGGAGAACCCAGGGTATCTAGCGAGTTCTTGACATTTCTGAGCCAGAAGAGAAAATCTAAGTGAGCAAGGAAACCTCCCCCAGAGACAGGAGCATGATGGTTAGGTGAGAAAGGAAAGATGCTTTATTTTTCTTTATAGTGGTTATCACTACCTGGCATAAATATGTTTTAGGGTTGCCTGTCTTCCCAGCTAGTACATAGGAACAAAGATTTTGTCAATTAATAAAATTTTTTTTTTGTTAATCCTCACCTGAATATATTTTTCCATTGATTTTCGGATAGAGTGGGAGGGAGGGAGAGAGAGAGACAGACAGAGAGCAAGAGAGAGAGAGAGAGAGAGAGAAACATTGATGTGAGAGAGACAGACACATCGATTGGTTGCTTCCTGCACAACCCCGACTGGGGCCAGGGATCGAACTTGCAACTGAGATACGTGCCCTTGACTGGGAATTGAACCTGCAACTCTTTGGTCTGTGGGCTGATGCTCTAACCGCTGAGCCAAACCAGCCAGAGCGATTTTGTCAGTTTCTATCCCCAGTGACCGACATATAGTAGATAGGCAATAAAAATTTTTAAATAAATGAATGAATGAGTGGACAATTGAGTTGAGAACAATTTGAAAAAGAGGAAGTAAACTAGATAATATTTTGTGGCTGACAATTCCATGCTGAAATGTACTGGCAGCCAGCTAGCAGCTAGTGGTTCTAGCTTTGTGAAGATAGAGCTGAGGAAGGCCTAGGCCTTTTCTTCAGGGTGCTTACTGTCTGGTTAAGGAGGTCCACATTTGCAAAGAACTGCTAACAGTCAGCTGAGTAAGGTAAGCACTGGGGAATCAGGCATTGTTGGTAAATTGATCGTTCTAGCTGATAATTCAAGGAAGGTTTATTGATTTGCAGAGCAGTGGCTGAAGTGAAGGCACCAGATGTGGGGCAAGTGCAAGGCGTATTTGGGAATTATGAATGGCCTGTTTGGCCAGAGTGCAGGATACTTGGAAAGTTAGGGTAGAACAAAGTTGGGATTAGGTGGTGAAGAGCCATGACTGCCATAGTAAGGAGCTTGAAGCCACCAGACAAGGAACCATCAGAAAGACTTAAATAAACAAAGGAAGACCTGATCAGTCCTGTTTCAGGTAGTAGACATGGCTTCACTAGTGTTGCACACTTGACACCTGGTGGGAAGTTATCAGAGCCTGGTGTAGGGTGATGGCTGAGACTGATTGATAGAGTTGCCATTTAGTGAGTACCTCATCATTCCATACTCTGAAGTAGTGCTTGTTAACCCGTTTTACAGATGAAATATAGGAGATGCAGAGACACCAAGTTACATTACTAAGATAGAGTGTGTGTAGCATATGAAGGCAAATGAAATGTAAGGGGAAAGGTCAACTTGAAACTGATAGGATATTGGCCTGAGTGCCTAGGAGCATGGCAAATGATTTTGTTGGAAAATAAATTATTGAATATCTACTGTGTGTCAGGCATTGCTTGGGCTAGAAAGGCAGAGATGAAGTAAGTCATCCCTGCTTAACAGAGAGCTTGCAGTCTGACAGGAAGGTGGGGGCAAATACACAGCCATGCAAACATAAGAAGAAAGCAGAAGCAAGAACAGGTTTTTTTTTTGGGGGGGTGGTGGCAAGTTCCAGTTTGGATGGTAAAAGATGGTTATTGTTACAATATTTTCTTGCGACAAATGTAAGAAATAATTTTGTGTGATTCACAGAGAATTTTGTGAATATTGAGGATGTTTTTCTTCTATTAGAATTTTTCATTTGTAATTTCATGCTTAAGTGGATCAGCATTCTTACCGGAAGGGTTTGGCATTTAACAGCCACAGGCTTTTTAAATGTCTTTTCTAGAAGCAGTTGAATTGAAATGATTACATGGGTCCTACTACCTTTTTTCTTTTCTTCAAGTGGTCAATATTTTCTGAATGCTTATTCGGTACAAAGCACAGATAACATTAAGGACTTTATAGAGAGAACATAAGTAAGATGTATCTCCTGTCTTCCTAGAGGTTCCATCTTGTAGAGAAGTGGCCAACGATCCCATCTGTATTGGTAATACCTACTGGTGGTTCAACAGTAGCCCTGACATTCTGTAGCGAGTTTGGCATTCAGTTTCTTTAGTTGGACCAGTTGGAGGAGGAGGAGGAGGAGGAGGAGGAGGAGGAGGAGGAGGAGGAGGAGGAGTTGGAGTTGGAGTTGTTTGTGTTTGGAAACATGGAAGAGGTATTCAAATTGCAGAGTGGAAAGAGGATGGTTCCTAGGTGCTGGCAAAATCTCAGAGATGAGGCAAAGGGGAAAGAGAATAAAAGATGACTGTGGCTCCTATTTGTGAGTATACCAGCTTATTCTAAGATTTAATATACATTATCTCATGTGATACTTCCAGTAGTCCTTAGACTGACCGAGCACCTGACTTTACAGGTGAGGAATCTGATTCTCTGGGAGGTTATCTGTTCTGCACCTGTTCCCGTAGCTAGGAAGTGGCCAGCCAGGACATATCCTGATTGTGCCACTCCTCTGGCTGCCCTTTCCCCTCTCAGTGGGCTGCAGCAGGGAATGCCTATAGGGAGGACAGTGAGGAGGAGGGGCTGGGAGAGGGAGAAAGGAGGCCTTGCCTGTTCCTGGGAATATGGGTGGGAAGGGGGAGGAATAAGCAATAAACGAATGGCAGATTAGGAAAGGAGAGCAACCCACCTGGCATCCCTGAAGGGCAGTGCCTGCCTGAGGTGCCACTGACAGCTTTTTTTTTTTTAAAGCTTTCTTTTTAAAATATGTTTTTATTGATTTTAGAGAGGGAGAGAGAGAGGAACATCCCTGAGAGCAAAACATCTGTCGGCTGCCTCCTGCACACCTCCCACCAGGGATCAAGCCAGCAACCTGGGCATGTACCCTGACCGGGAATCAAACCGGTGACCTCTCAGTGCACAGGAGGACGCTCAACCAGCTGAACCAGCTGAGCCACACCTGCCAGGGCTACTGCCAGCTTTTTTGATGCTGGATGAATGTGTGTTCTCTTGGCATTATGCAGGCATGTTGGCTCCACTAATTCATCTTTCATGCTACTTTGTTACTCAGTTAGTTTGCACCATTTGCTAGAATTTATACCTGCATGATTCTTTTGCTTATTCTGCCCACATTTGTTGAAGGGAGGCAGTATTTCTTTTTCCTTTGTTCTCTCCTGCCTCTGCAGACTGAGATTTTAGCCTCGAGCTCTACCTTTCTCCTTTAGGGTGTGTTTCAGATGCAGGCTGACTTCAGAGCCCCTGTTGGTGTCAGGGGGGTGGGGATAGAAGTTGGGGTGCTGTCTTTGCATTCTGGTCTTACACCCAATAAACCACGCACATTTGAAGAAAGAATAAGCATTGTTTAGATCTAGCTGATTGAGCAATTCGGGGCTTTTTAATTGTGTCAAGCTAGGTCTTGTCAAACTGCATTGACTTAGTAATGTTCCATGTCAGAACCTACAACGTTGTGACATTGAGGTCTCTTCCTATCAGTCATCCTAAACACATTCTATTTTCCAATAGAAAACCTTCAGATATGAATGAACCCCTCAAATATCCATTTTCTGCCTGAGTAGCTATTGGTCCCAGACCGTCTGGATGCTAGTGCAGCCATCCTTTGAAGTCAGTCTCTGAACATTTTATTGTCTGGTTATAACTGTATAGAGAATAAGGGAGCTTGATATATGTCCTTTCGCAATGCCTTCTAAGTATTAATAGTCAAAACTGGGTGGTAAACATTATGCCCATTTCTCTTTACTACACAAGTGACACTTAGGACTAAATATAACCATCTCAGCTATGCAGACTTGTACTTCAGCCCCACACAAGTGTCTGTGATGTTAAATGGGAGAATCTAAGTCTCTTGGGCATTCTTGTTGGCTTGAATCGCTTTCTATACTTAGAAAAAAGGGAGCAGAAATATTTAAGTTAATACTTAAGTCACCCTAGGATGAAAAGTTTTTTATTTCTTTAAACGATTAGTGAGTGTGCCCTCTATGATCATCCCAGTGTGCCCAGGAAGTACTTAACCTGTGGGAATGTGACCCCTCTTGGCTGCAACAGAGCTCAGTCAGATGTCACTGTGTTCGCTCAGCCTGTGGGGCAAGAGGCTGAGGATTTGCTTCCCGTGAGTTGAGCAAGCCATCATGTATTGTGTTTTCTGTGATTGTGGGAGTTGCTGCTGCCAGGCGGTACCAGCTTGCCTGCCAGGCCCTCTTGTTGCCCTTCTGAGACACTGTACTTTAATAAACGAGAGCTTCCTAAATTGTGTCCAGAGGGCCTCCTATAGCTATCTAAATATTTGTCTTGGATGTGCTGTTCTGCACCACTGAATTCCCAGCACTCGGAGAGGGCCTTCCTGGGGTGGGGGAACCTGGGCACCAGCCTCTGGATGGGGCACTGGTTGGGAGTTTGGAGATGGAGAGCCAGGCCCTTGATTCAGTACTGCTGTCAGCTTGAATGGGACTGAGTTAGGCAACATGACCTGGTGGAAAGACCTGGTGGAAAGAGCATGACTGTGGACATTAAACTCAGACAGACCTTGAGTATGATGAACCCTAGCTCTGCTGTTTATTGCCTGCCCTTGAATGTGATACTTACAACTCTCGGCCTCAGTTGCTTTGTCTGTGAAACAGGGAGGTACATGAATACCTAGTTTGCAGGGTTTGCTTTGAAAATTAAATGACAAGCTAGGTATAGCACATAGTGGCCCCTCAATAAATTTAATTAATAATAGTAAAAACAACCACCACCGCAACCTTTATACAGTTGCTTTCTTATCTCAGCAGTCAAGTACAAAGAATCATAGTTCAGGATTTTAATCCTGCCTCTCATCATTAGCTCATATTTCCTAGCAATAATAATTAAAACAGTTAACACTTATTGTGGACTCCTGTGTCGGATATGCTAAATGCATTATCTCTTAACTTTATAACAATCCTGTGAAGTAGACACTGTTACCATCTCCATTTTATAGATAAAGAAACTGAGGGCCAGAGAGGCTAAGTTACACACCCAAGGTAACACCACAAGAAGGGAGGGAGACAATAAAAATGTAGGAATTTTTTTAAAAGAATAATTTATTGAATTTTTTAGAGAGAGAGGAAGGGAGAAGGAGAGAGAGATAGAACATCGATGTGAGAGAGAAACATCAATCAGCTGCCTCCTGCACGCCCCCAACTGGGGACTGAGCCTGCAACCCAGGCATGTGCTCTGACCAGGAATTGAACCAGGACCTCTCAGTCCATGGGATGTCGCTCAATCCACTGAGCCACACCGCTGGGCAAGGGATTTTTTATTCTAAACCTGGTAGTCTTAGTTAATAGCCTTCATTTCTTTATCAGTAAATTAAATAAAGCCTCACATGGGATAATAAATGTAGTGTCCTGTACACGGATACACAGATGCATACAGAGGGTCTGTCACCTGAGTGGCTTTTAACCTAAAATCTGCAAGTTAGCTTGTATCCTTAGGTATAGGAGGTAGTTTAGTTAAAGAGTGATTGGCAGTCTCGCTAGGCTTGGCAGCCCTAAGCTCCCAGCCACTCTGTCTTGTTCTCACAATCTGATGTGGTTTCCTCTGCCTCTTGCTCTAAGCAGCAGACCTGTCTGGACTGTAAGAAAAATTTCTGCATGACCTGTTCAAGCCAAGTGGGAAATGGGCCCCGCCTCTGCCTTCTCTGCCAGCGATTCCGAGCAACGGCCTTTCAGCGAGAGGAGCTCATGAAGATGAAGGTGAAGGACCTGCGGGACTATCTCAACCTCCATGACATCTCTACCGAAATGTGCCGGGAAAAAGAGGAGCTGGTGTTCTTGGTGCTTGGCCAGCAGCCTGTAATCTCCCAGGAGGGCAGGACTCGTGCCCCCACCTTTCCCCCTGACTTCCCTGAGCAGCAGGCCTTCCTGACTCAGCCTCACGCCAGCACAATACCTCCTACCTCACCCAGCCTCCCTTCTTCATCCACACAGGCCACTCCTCTTCCCCCTGCCCAGGCTCAAGAAAATCAGCAGGTATGGCTCGTTCGCAGTCTCTGCCCACTGGAGGGCTCGTTTCCTCTCTTGCCTGCATCGTGGGAGTGGGGGGTGAGCTTAAGAGTCTTGCTTATGTGAAACCTTTCTGCCCACTGATGCATGAGTGGTATTTCCTGACATCATACTCAGGATTTGTCTTTTTTCAGAGATAAGAATGCACAGTACCAGGTTTTTTGTTTAATACATACATATCCCAGTTACATATTTTTAAAAAATTAATTGTTCTAGAAATAGTTTGAGAAAACTCAGTCACCTCTCCAAATTTAGTTCAGTTCAAATTGCCTCCCCACTTACTCACCTTTGTTGGGGTCTTTCTTAGCTGGATGGGGAACTCGGTTCCTTAGTAACCATCCCAAGGCACATAGGGCAAAAAAGAACATGTAGAGGGGAGGGACAGTAGGGAAATACCTTGACCAAGACAAGGGCGCTGCTGCTCTCTCCAGTCAGTTTGGGCAGCCACTGTTGGCATAGTATTGAACAGTAGTTGCCTTCTCATCATGCCAGTGGGGCCTGGAAATGGTGAGTCAAGAGCAGCCCATTGATTGAGTTTATGAACAAGGCATGGGAAGTACAGAAATGAGTAATACACTACACTGCCTCTGCCCTCAAAAAGCCTAAGAGGGAAGGTAGACACACAAACCAACTGTTGGATAAGAGTGAGCCGGTGGACTTAACCATGTGTAAGGAGTGATGGTGTCCTATGGATGTACTTAAGTGCCTTAGTAGGGGGATTAGGACCTAGAAGATCTGTTCTGTTTCCACATCCACTTTGTCACTGACTCTTTGGTCACCCCAGATGAACTTTGAGTCTTTAACAACGAAATGAGGTCAGTAATCCCAGGCCGCTTTTTTTCTCACCAGGATGTTGGGAGGATTGACTAGTGTGGTGTCGTGTCCAAAGAGCTTTGAGCTACTTAGAGCTGTCATAGTACTCATGTTGTCAGTTCCCACATGGGGTGTGGAGGCTGCTGCCTGTGGGTGATCACCTCCTTTGCCAGGACTGGGCCCCCTGATTCAGCTCTGACGGGCACTGAGGCATAAAGGCCAGTGTGATAGCATACTTTACCTGCAGTACACTCATGTACTCCTTCGTTGGCTTGAGCATGCTTTCTCCCCAGCTGGAGTTTAACTCTTTCCTCAGCTCTGGCTCTGTCTGTTGGACACCTTTACCTCCTGTGATGACTTCCTCCCTTTGCTTGGTTGAGCACACCTCTCTGTTTATGGGGAGCTAGGAGAGTAACTGGGGGAAATTGTTTTTCCCTAAAGAACCTTCAGGTGGGTTTTCTATTGAAAGGAGGAGTAGGTTTTAAGCGTTTGTCGTTAACCAGAGATTTTCAGACTGCACCTACAGTAGGTCACTGTATTACCAGATGTAATTGGGTACTTCTCTGATCTCTAACATTTTCAGAGGGCCTTCATGTCAGCTCACATGCCCTGTTCTGGTGAGAGCTACATTTTTCATGCCAGAAAAACAGACATGGAGAAGTTAAGTAATTTGTGCAAGACCACCTGACAGTTCCACACGTGAGCTGACCTAGAATGCACATCTCCTAGCGCTTGCTCCACCAGGTTCTTTCCTTTACCTTTAACACCGTGACTATAATTGCTAGGGAAGGAAGTGTATGGAATAAGCAAAACTGTGGACAGATGCTAGCTGTAGATTTTGATTTAGTCAGTGGGCAAAGACAACATGCTTTGCAGCATGAGATCCAGTTTCTCTTTCCAAGAAAAAAGGACTTACAAAAGCTGTCTATTTAGGAACAGGTTAGGCTCTGAAAGACTTTTTGTAATTACAAGGTGACACCAGGAGACCAGTCTGTACCACATCTGTGTAAAGCTAAGAGAAAATGAGAGGTGTATAAAGACATTACTTTGGGTGCCTCCCCATACTTGTTATGCTACACATGGGATCTTACTCTCATTTGACTTTCTTGGTGGTGGTGGCAGTTTCTGCTTTCATTCCCACTGTCGTTGCTTGCTGCTGCTTAATTAGCTCCATATGTGTATCCGAATTTGGGATGAGCGGCTGGGGCCAGCGGTGACTGGTTTCCTAGGTTGTCCCTTTACTGTGCTCTGAGACACTACTGGGAAAGGCCCGTGAGCTCAGACACCTCCTTGCTCTGGGCCTACAGGAGGCCCTATGCCTGGAGGGAGCAGTAGGTGAAGAGGGTCTAGTTAAGGTGCTTGTAGCTTAAATGGTGATGGGATCAGGAGGCTCATAGTGCTGAGTGCTGTGTTTTTTGCCAAACCTGAAGGGTACCTGGGAGGAACCTTTTGAGAAGTTAGAATTCTAAGCAAAATGAACCTTTTTAAAGCATAAATATTTGTTTTATGTAGTCTTAGGCTAGTAGACTCTTAGATGCTTTAAACTAATTTTTTGACCAGGTTTCATGACAGCTCCTAGTACTACTGTGCCCTGCTGGTTGGAGCACATATCCAGAATGTGAGAGCAGTGACTGCCCAGAAGAGAGAGAACAGGGTGGTGAGGGGCTGGAAACTTTGTTTCAGTTGGGCTAGTTGAGGAAGCCAGGGAGATTTAGTATGGAGGAAGGGAAGACATGATATGAACAGTTTGGAAGAGAATAGTGGACACTGGTCCGAGGGACAGAACCAAGGATGGTGGGTGGAAATTACATGAAGGGCAGTTTGGGGTCAATGTCAAGAAAAAATTCAATGGCAATTAGAGAGCAATCTCCTGCAGTGGACATGTGATCTTCCTTTCACTCGGAGTGTTCAAGCTGAGAGTAAATCGATGGTGAGTGGGCCAATGCCATCCTGGTGGTGGGCAGAATTAATGCACTTGTTCTAGAGCTGAACTCTGTATTGTTTCTTTGCCTAACAAAGTCCGTTTTAGGGAGCAGGCCTTTCTCACAATGTTATGGAGACTCCAGATTTCTGGGGGAGATGGGAGTCCATTTGGGACATGGTGTGAGCTCTGAAGAGGCCAATGCTCTGCAAATCCCTGGGAAATCTCTGTAGATGTGATGGCACCTTTCTCTTCCCACAGGCCAATGGCCATGTGTCTCAGGACCAAGAAGAACCCGCCTACCCAGAGAGCACAGCCAGAGCACCTGCTGAGGAGGAGACCCAGGTGGGGCCTCTGCTCGGGTCTGTGCCTTTGCCTTTGCCCTTTCGCTGTTGTTCTCAGGCTGTTAATAGGAACCTCTCAACAGACTCTGAAGTGGAGAGAGAAGAATCAGTCTGTGATGGTAGTCCTGAAATTCTGTTTAGGGGCGGAATTTAGTGTTCTTTCTAAACTATCAGTGTGTTAGTGCAGAGTTGTGAGGTCACAGTGGAGACTGGGGAGCCTCATGGCCCATTAATTTCCAGTCTCTTGATTTTCTGAGAGTTGCCAGAGTGCAGGCTCCTGGTGCTGCTGTGCAAGTCTTGTTGTCGTTGTTCTTCTAGCACACAGTAGCCATTGTCAGGGAAGGAGGTCAGATAATCAGGAGGAAAGATGAGAGGGAGTCAGGCCTCAGCCATGGCAGGACCAGTCCAGAGGACACAGCTATCAGGACCATGGAGCTATGGTCAAGGTTGCCTACAGAGGACTGGTTGTCAGGGAAGTCTGCCTCTTCAAAGGAAAAGAGAACTCTGCAGTAGAGAGAGAAAGGCCAGCACCGTGCTAGGTGGTTTCTTGTGCTGCCACATTCAGTCTCCATAGGAGCCCTGTGTGCTAGCACTGCTCTCCGTGCAGGGGCAGGCAGGCTCAGAGAGGGGAGGAGCCCTGTGTGCTAGCACTGCTCTCCGTGCAGGGGCAGGCAGGCTCAGAGAGGGGAGGAGCCCTGTGTGCTAGCACTGCTCTCCGTGCAGGGGCAGGCAGGCTCAGAGAGGGGAGCAGCTTGCCCAATATAATTTACCATTAATCAGTGGAGGAGTTAGGAGTCAAAATTAGGGTCATCTGACTCAAACTGGTGCCCCGCTTATATACACTGCTTGGTTTGTGGCTACTTGTGCCTGAGCACAGAACTGTCAGGAAGAGACGGGTCTATTTTGCATTGCAAAGCACCGTGCCAGGTATTCTCCCTGCCTCTGTTCCTACTTCTTAAGGTCAATCACCAGAAGTTTGGTGTCATTAGTGCTTTGGGATCCTTGGAGAGAGAGCTTGGGGAGGTAAGAGCTGAGCCCACCAATCTCATCTTTGCTTTTTTAGTCCGTTGACTCAGAGGACAGCTTCGTCCCGGGCCGGAGGGCTTCTCTGTCTGACTTGAACGACCTAGAAGACATTGAAGGTCTGACCGTGCGGCAGCTAAAGGAGATCCTGGCTCGTAACTTCGTCAACTACAAGGGCTGCTGTGAGAAGTGGGAGCTGATGGAGAGGGTGACGCGGCTGTACAAGGACCAGAAAGGCCTCCAGCACCTGGGTGAGGGGCTGTCTGGGTGGCAGCCGCACAGAATTCTGGAGTGCTGGCTGTCTCTCTGCAGCATGACAGCATCTTCCAAGGAAGGGGTCACCTTACACATTTGCACCATCTAATAATAGCTGTCCTGTGGAGTTGAGTGCCAGGACTGGGTTGGGCATTGTATGCATCTATTTAATCCTCACAGCAACTTGTGAAATAGGCATTATTCACCCAGATTTGAATTGAGGATTTCTTGGTCTGAGTTCATGGCCTATCCCATTGTACGTCACCCCCACTGCACTCACTACTACCTCCAACAATACTTATTTAAACAGTTGGAAGATTAGGAAGCGAATCTTTGCACACATTGTGTGAGGAGACTTTCTGCATGACAGGACGTGGGCTTTTTTTCCCTTTTATTCATTTCCCAGAGCATCTACATGGTGTCATTTTCAGGCGATGCCCACTAAAGTATCTAGGTCTGTGCTCAAATGAGTTTGGGAAAAAATACTTGATATTATGTCCCCCCGTTACTGATTCATGGTAGATACTATACTAGTAAAGGTGGAAAGTCTTGCAGAAGAGAAATGTGTTTAACTGTTTTGAACTCCACATGTCCTGAAATGATGTCACTTGGAACCCTCCTCCCCTCCCCTCTCCAACTGATTTAGTTCCCCCAGATCAACATTTCGATTCCTTACATGCTAACAGTAGTTGAAATCAGATTTCAGGCTCTCCTCTCCCAGGAGCTCAAATTCATCCAAGTTAGGGGACATCTCACCTGATCGGACTCCCTCTTCCCTTTGGGATTGTCTGCAGAATCTACCCTAGAGTTGTGAAGACACAGTGAATAGGAGATGGCTCCCCCGGACACTTCATGCAGACACCCTGGCTGACTAGAACAACTGTTCCTTCTTTCTTGACTTAATGCTAGCTTTAAAAGCAGTAGGAGCTGATATTGTGCTTACGTGACATCCTTTCTGTGTGGCATCCTTTCTACTTGGCAGCTCTGTTCATGCAGACCAGTGGAGTCCCTGTTCTAGACTAGACCAGGCACACCAGAGGAGCTTTCTGTGCACGTGCAGTGAGTGGGGTGGGCAGGTGTCTGTCTGGGCTCTTGGCCATCGTGGTTTCAGCAGGGAAACAGTCAGAGGTCAGAAACGGAGTCAGGGTGGTTGGAGACCCCTCGTATCATCACACATTCAGACATCTGCTTTCTCTTTCCTTTCCAGTGTGTGGTGCCGAAGACCAAAATGGTACGTAGTTGTTTCTGTTTGGGAACGGGCTTAGGCTCTTAACTCTTCTGTCCTTCCCCTCCTTCAAACCCAATTCCTGTTAACGGTCCAGGAATTCTGAGCATATCAGTATCCGGATAGAGGGTGTGGAAAGAAACTCCCTGAGAAACAGGGCTTCTTGGCATCTTTTGAAATTCTCATTCTCATTCTCTTCTCCCGGTGAAGGGAGAGGAGGTGCAGCCTACCTGGGGGCAGACTGATTAGCACAGAACTCAGAAGCCAGCATTTGTAAAAGATATAACAAAGCGAGGGGTGACGTGTCACATGTGGTTCATTTTTCATGCTGGTCTGTGTGCACCTTCAGGGAAATCACTTGGGATATTTAACAGCTTCTGGTACCAACCAGAAAGAAAGGGTGATGACCTGAGAGAGTCTAATTTTTGTATAGGGCTGGGCAGTGGCTAGAGCTGCTCTGGGGACAGCTCAAAAAGGTGTCACACATGGGCTCTCCAGGCACAAGATGCATATCCCACCTCAGCTGCCACACACCCACCTGTGTGTTAAAGACCACCACTGAGCCTTTGGGTACTCCCAGAGTGCCCTGCAGGAATTGGACTGGAGCTGGGCACCATTCTAAAACACTATGGTACACCTTTTTTTAAAAATTTTTTATCCTCACCCGAGGACATTTTTGCATTTATCTTCAGGTAGAGCCGGAGGGAGAGAGGGAGGAAGAGAGAGAGAGAGAGAGAAACATCGACGTGAGAGAGACACATCGACTGGTTGCCACCAGCACAACCCCAACCGGGGCTGGGGACCAACCGCAACCGAGGTACGTGCCCTTAGTGGGAACTGAACCCGGGTCTCTCTGGTCCGCTGGGCCGACACTCTAACCACTGAGCAAAACTGGCCAGGGCATGGCACACCTTTTTAAAGCCTCAAGGCTATATGGTTGTGAGCTCTTCCCCAAGAGAGAACATTCTCAGAGTAGTGTAGGTGCCTGCAAAACATTTTTAAACTTTCAAAAGACTCTCCAGGTTTGTTATTTATTAAAATGGCCTTTTGCTCAAAATGGAACAGAGTCTTCTGGCTGATAAATTATCAAGGGTTGAGCCCGTCTCAGTACCCCCCAAACCATTTGGAGTTCTAGATCCACTCCCTCACCTTGATGCCAAGATAATTCATGCTAATCCACTCGGTGTCTTCCTTTCTTTTTCTGATTCCCTGGGAGAATGCTGGCAACTGAGTTGATGAGTTTATTGTTATTCCTGAGAAAAGTAATCAGTGATGAAATTCTGTAAACTATTCCTGCTCACTTTAGGTATTTGTATAGTTCAGTCCTTTCCAAACCTTCCCTGTTGAGGCTAACGACTCCTCAAAAGGGTAAATAGGTTTCACGACCTTTCACAGCCAGCCCACCTCAAGTGTTTCCTGACTCTTCGAATAGTCCAGGAAACAGGAAAAGAAAGTGCAGAAGCAGCCCTGGCCGGTTTGGCTCAGCGGTTAGAGCGTCGGCCTGCGGACCAGAGAGTCCTGGGTTCAGTTCGTGCTAAGGGCACGTACCTCGGTTGCAGTTTGTCCCCGGACCCAGTTGGGGTCGTGTGGGTGGCAGCCACTCGATGTGTCTCTCTCACATCGATGTTTCTCTCGCTCTCTTCCTCCCTCTCTCCCTCCCGCTGTATCTGAAGATACATGCAAAAAATGTCCTTGGGTGAGGATAAAAGAAAAAAAAAAGTGCAGAAGCAACAGAGCAGGGAGCATTCCTCAGTGGAGTGGTAGAGTAACTGGTACAGTCTAGTTCCCTCTTTATGGCTACCTGATTCAGGCTACCCTTTAAAACATGCCAGCTGGGGTGGCTGGGTTTTTGGACATGAATATTTTTCTGTTTGTGCAGCTAAACCGAGATACTGGCCATGCCCACTGTATTTCACCTTTCAGAAAAGATAGTGGAGCTGTTATTTTTTTTATTATTATTATCTTTTTTTAATCCTCACCTGAGGATATTTTTTCATTTATCATCAGATAGAGTGGAAGGGAGGGAGAGAGAGGGAGAGAGAAACATTGATGTGAGAGGGGCACATCAACTGGTTGCCTCCTGCACAACCCCGACCAGGGCCAGGTATGTGTCCTTGACTGGAATCGAGCCCGTGACTCATTGGTCCACAGGCTGATGCTCTAACTGCTGAGCCAAACCTGCCAGGGCGATAGTGAGCTGTTATTAAGAACTCTGTGCACTGAGCATTTAATACTATCTTGGTGGTCCCCGCCCTTAGGCCACTTGCCCAGAAGGCACCCCCCTGCCTGGATGTGGATCCTGGCTTCTCTGCTTAGCAGCTGTGTGCCTTGGGCAAGCCACTTGACCCTTTGGCCTCAGTTGCCTCATATGTAAAATGGTAGTAAGAGAACATACTTCATAGTTTTTGTGAAAATTCAATGAGTTAAAATATGCAAAGCTCTCAGGACCTTGACTGGTACCTATAAGCATTCAGTAAGTGTGCGCTGTTATCCCCTTGGGAGATGTTCATTTACTAGACATTTCGAGAACACCTACCACATGACTGGCGTTTTAGGGATCCAAAGATGAATATCTGACCTCAGAGCACATAGCAGATGATAAACACATAATTGTAGAAATTGAATGAATTTGTTGAATTAAAGAACTCATAGTATATGCCCTGGCCAGTTTGGCTCAGCCGTTAGAGCGTTGGCCCGTGGACCAATGAGTTGCGGGTTCGATTCCGGTCAAGGGCACATACTTCAGTTGCAGTTCGTCCCCTGCCCTGGTCGGGTCATGCAGGAGGCAACCAGTTGATGTGTCTCTCTCACATCGCTGTCCCCCTCCCTCCATCTGATAATAAATTGAAAAATATCCCCGGGTGAGGATTGAAAAGAAAAAGAGCTCATAGTGTAGTGGGGGAGATAAGTAGGCAAATTCAGAAATTCTAATCCAATGTGGTGAGCAGTCGTGGGGGTATGAATATAGTTCTGTGGGGATGGCACAGAAGAGGGAGCTATATAATCTCTGTTGGGCTCTTCCACCAGGAAGTTCTGAGGAAGCGTGGGGTGGCGGAGGGGTTTGTGGGATAGCACAGGGGGACCCCTTGATCCTTGGCTTTATTAAATTGAGGATATGTTTACAGATAAGCCTTGTGATTCTTAATCACTCATTACAGTTCCGATTGTATCTCAACTTTTCTGAACCATTTTTATCTTTTCAGCATGTTCTGCCTCAGGGGATAATGAGTTCCTAAGTGCCATTCATTCACTGTATTATAGCATCAATTGTCTGAAAATTACTTCTTTTAAGCTTTGAGGGCTTTGCCTTATTTATTACTTAGTTCTCCTGTTCTGGGGTGTATTTGCTCTACAGGTACTTTGTTCTTCAGATCTATAACCTGACCTGTGGCGGTGCGGTGTAGAGCAACTGGAATTGGTTACTGGGAAAGTGTTTTCTTGGAGATCTTTTTGAGGGGAAGTGTGTGGATTTGGGGGTTTGTTCACAGTGTGCTTGTTCTCTCCCACTTCCACACACTTACTCTGCCCCTTTCTGCCTTGCGTTTGTACAGGGGAAGCAGTGCCATCCAGCCTGGAGGAGAACCTGTGTAGGATCTGCATGGACTCTCCCATTGACTGTGTTCTGCTGGAGTGTGGCCACATGGTAACCTGTACCAAGTGCGGCAAGCGCATGAACGAGTGTCCCATCTGCCGGCAATATGTGATCCGCGCCGTGCACGTCTTCCGATCCTGAGGGCTTGGTATCGGCTTCTTCAGTGCCTTACAGGGACGCAGTGCGAGGTGTCTGGGCTCGGGGTTGGCCAGCTTGCAGAGGGGCAGCTAACAAGAAAATCTGCAGTGTCCCCAAGACCAGGGCAGAGATGCTATGTCACCTCTGGGCATGCGTCTTGCCACGGAGGTGCACCTCTTGGCTGGCAGAGCCCGAGGCAGTGAGAACTGGTATAGATCGCTTGGGCAAGTCCCTGTTTCAATGATCTTGGGTGATGATGGTAACTGATGAAGAGAGGACTTTCCAGAATGTGGACCGTATCTTCCTCCCTTCCTCCTGTACCCCACCCAACCCCCTGAGCTGCTTGCCTGTGTTTCACCAATCAGAGGTTCTGGTAGAAATGGTTCTCTTCCTCCCCAGCACATTTGGATTTATTTCTGGTTTCACTGGCTTTCTGTACTTTAACCTACTTTTTGCTAAAGTTTCTTGCTACGTTGCCTAAAATCCATTTGTTTCTTCAGACTGAAAAGATGTTGGCTTACCAGACCAATAATGACCCTCTGTAGCATGGAATTTGGACGAGTAAACTTATCTCTGGTGAGAAATGAAACACAAATGCTACTAAAAAACTTCAGTCATTAAGAGTTGCTCCCGTCAGTGCTGGGATTAGGAGCTGTCCGTCTCCCAACCTGGCCTTGGAGCCAACCACGCATCTGGTTCCCAAACTGCTGGGAAGTTCCAGTGTCTGTGAGATGGTGCATGGATCGTCTCTGCTTCTTCTCTGGGGCCTGACTTAGCTCCATCCTTAATTTTAGTTTGAGAAAAGGGAAAGTGTTGGGTTGAAGCAATGGCTTTTGCTTAACTTTGACTTCTCCAACAGACCGGAGTTTTAAACCTCTTTCCCATGTAGGTTTAAACATGCTTTCATTCAAGGCATAGAGACGTAGGCATGGATTCTGGCTCTTCTCTAGCCAGACTTCTCATAAGTTCCTGGAGACCCATCATGTAAGACACAGAGTACTTAAGAAGTATCAGAGGTACTGAACGAGGCTGGTTTCAGCCCTTGAGCAGACAGCTGGAGGTCTTAATTCTCCAGGTTGGTGGGGACTCCCTACTCCTATTTCCTTTCTGCCTACTGACTTGGGGGTAGGTGAGGAAGAAGCGTTCTCTAGGCTCTTTAGGAAGGACTATGCAACGAGTAGGTCATGTTCTTGAGCCCTCTTAGGGTCTTCACACCACTGGAAGAGCCAAAGGGCTAAAGAAAAGTCTGCTGGAGCAGCTTGGCCAAGCACAAACATACATGTTATTAGAGGAGCTGTGTGTGCTGCCATTACCAATGGATGATCTATGCAAACCCTAAACACCTGAGGGCCTTGGCAGGTTCCACCTCCCCCCTCCTCCCACCCCATGTAGCCAAGGTAAGAAGCATTCATGACTCTGGAAAGTAGTGGGAGATGACCTATTTATCGGTACGAACATATTTATGCCTTTCCTCCATTTTCAACCACTAATCCCCTTCAGGGAAACCAAATTTCATCTAGCAGTTGTCAGCTAAACACCAGGCCATTTACTAAGTCCTGGATGATTTGATTCTGGGCCACAGACTTTGTAGGAACTGGGGGTAATTGAGATTTCCCTGTGAAGACATCTTTCTGCTGGGCAGTAACTAATGTAGTTTACAATGCCTACCAGTTTAGCAAAGGATTTAGCTACTCCTCAATTCCACTGTGAAGCAGGTCTGTGCATATGCAACTCAGTTAAGGTCTAGCAATAACTTCAGGGTAGAAGCTGGCTCTCTTCCTACTTAAAACTTGCTTTCTCTGCCGAGGCCTTACCTCTCCCTACCTCCCAATTTGCCTCCTAGACGTGAGTTAAAAATAATATCCTAATGGTTGATTAGGAACCTCAGTAAGAATTAGAACTGATGTCATTTACTCATTTTGGAGAAAGAACTTGCCTTTAAGTCTTCTAACCTCTCTTGGTGATGGTTTTCTTTAAAAAAGGTGTCAAGCAACCCTGATTTTTTTTTTTTTTTTTTTTGTATCTTCTCTATTACACCAAATAAAAGTTGGGAATTCCAAAATCCCATTTCAGTTACTATCTAACCTACGGAGAAAACTTGACTTTTATCCTTTGATGCTCCTTCCAGTTCCTCATGGATATTTCTTTGGTTTTAATCATCATGAAAACATATAATTCTTCCAATTATTCTTGGCTTTTGCTGTGATTGTTTAGAAATTTCAGTTGAGACTTAAAAAAAAAGCTGACTGGTTCATAGGGTTGGAATACTTGGATCCAAACTAGTAAGAATAAGCTGTACAGGAATTACTGCTCAATATATATTGTATAAATTTGTTGAAATTTTTTGGATGTGAATGTGTTACTTCAAATGGCTTATATTAAGATTCTCTGACTTGGGTGTTAATACAAACCCAAATGTGTATTTTTTGTTACAGAGCTCTGCTTTATAATTTTGTAATAAAGTTTCATTATAGATGCCTGTCCTATCTGGTGTGAGGTTGCCAGAGGTCTGATAGTTAAGATTGACAAGAGTTGATAAACCACAGGCTAATCCCAGGTGTGTGCACACAGGTATGCTCTTGAGAGTGTCATTTTAGGGATGCTTGGGTCACATCATGTGGCTTTGGTCAAGGAGCCCTGTTCAACACACAAGGAAACTGAAGCTTGGTGTTGTTGTGACTTAAGATCTCACTACTATATGGGAGAGGCCATGGAACAGCCTAAATGTGGATGGGAACTGAGGAGAAAAAGGACCAATCGTAAGACCAGATAGGAAGAAGCACTAAGTGAGTTTAGACATTGACACTGATTTGGTAAGAGATGGGCCTTCAAGATGTACGTAGAGAGGAGTCTGAGGACAGCCAGTGTGCCCAGTTAAGTCTTCAGGTGACATGAGAGATGGATGGTAGCTTTTGGATATATGTGGTAGTTGGAGAGCTGCTCAGAGGTCGGCCCAGCCTCGTGGGCAGACTGCTGTGTGTGCACAGGCCCATACATGCCTCCTAGATCACGTGCCCAGGGGAGGGGGCTCCTGAGAGTGCAGCCTTTGGGAGAGCTAAATTATGTGCAGTTCTGCCCTGTGTCTGAGGAGAGACTTGTCCAAAGTGTGTTAAGGCTTGAGGCTGAGCCACAGCCCTTTGTCCTCATTGTTCTGGGCTGCTGACCCATTGAGCACCCGGGATGACCCGTCTGCTGCCAAGCAAGAGCTTATAAACAAAAGCTCAAAGTCTGTGGAAATACACAAAAGGATACAAAATCGTATATATGGTATAATCAGCAGCCAAGAAAATCATGTGTCAGAAAGAATGGAAGGAAATAGGCAAAACACCTTAGACAGTGAATTGAAGGTCACACCCCGCAAAGCCCGCCCCTTTGCTGTGAGGTTGCACCTTGAGTGTAAGCGCCCCGTAAGGACAGGTGGGGCCGGGTCTAGGGCAGTCGGGCCAAAGGGCAGTATCAGTGTCCTCTGGCAGATTCTTGAGGGGAGTGCCTTGTTCTGCTGCACTGTCCAGTTGCTTGGCCTGAGGAGGCTGGAATGGGGGTGGAAATTTATGTAGGTCAGTACTCAGAGGAGGAGCAGCTTTTGTCTCCACTGAGGATAGAATAAAAAGAGTGTCTTATTCCTAATACTTAAGCCAGACTGAATGGTGCCTATTCAAAACCAATGTCCTGAGCCAGAGACAGGGCAGTGCCTCCCCCTCCTGCTTCTCCCCAACACATTTTAATCAGCAGGTGGAAACCCAGGTCCATCAGGTTAAAGTTGGCCTCCAAGCTGACTGGCAAGCAGCCTCCCCATAGAGTACATTATTACCTTAGCTGAACACACCAGAGGGCTGGGGGAGGTAGTGGTCTTCAATCTTACAGGCCCAGACACTCAAGTGTGTTCCAGAGGTTGAGTCACATTCACCTACCTCACAGGGAAGGATACACAGCCTGCTGATTTGTTAATGAGGAACTGACCGTCAGGAGTCAGCAGGCCCGAGAACACAGGAATCAGTGTGGCCACCTGAGGAGCCTGTATTCAGACCAGTGTGAGCTGTCCCACGCAGATGGGAGGCTGGCCTCTCTCTGGTAGGGTCTGAACATGCGTGACATTGTGGATTTCCCAACTCGGCTAGGCTATGCTAAGTGCTTCACAGAACTTAACTGAGTCCACTTATTCTCTCCAGCAACCCTATGATTTAGGTGCAATTCCAATCCTCATTCCTTTTGGAGGAACGGAGGCTTAGATGTTGAATGTCTTGTGTAAGGTTATAGCTATTAAATTTCAGAACTTAACTTTGAACCAGGTCTGTCTATATCTGCACTATCCAATGGGGTAGGCACATGTGAGCACTTAAATTTGAGTTAGCATGAAAACGTCAGGTTCTGCAGTTGTTGGCCACATTTCAAATGCTCAACAGCCAACGTGGCTAACTTGTATCGGCTAGTTCAGATCTACAGCATGTTTGCACCGCAGAAGGTTCTACTGCACCTGCACGGCACTTGTCTACACTACATTGTTTTCCTTTTATTCAAATAAATCAGCCTCGGTGGCATAGGGGTCTTTCTTTGTAAGCAGGCTGTATAGATTTGTCCTCAGGTGGTTATGCTAAAGAGCAATCTTATTTCCAGATTTTGGGGAGGCAGATTCTCCTGGAGCCTTGTACCCCCCAGAGGAGTAACCCAAACAACCTCCCTTTTCTTCATAAAGGCCCCATTTCCCTACCTGATCCCGGGTTCCCTCCCTTCCAAGCAGACCCATACCCTGTAACAAGAGAACACAGACAATTAAGTCATAAAATTCATTTTGTTTTCTTTCAAATGAGGCTTCATTCCTGGTAAAAAGGGCCAGGCTGAATACAAGGTCTGCCAAATATAAGCAGCATTTCTGAGGGAGAGGAGTGTCAGAAACACAACTTTAAAACGAGCGTGGAAGGGAAGGGCAGGCAGGGAGGAGGAAGACTCCCCTGGGCTGGCTCTGCGGACAGACCTCAGCAGCCCAGCCTTCACTTCACTCCATAATCACTTGGGAAGTTACAGGAGGTGGAACTGGGCGAAGGACAGAGATGACCATAAGATATTTTATTTCAAAGAGGAAGAAAGGCTCCTTTTTAAAGAACACAAAAAGACGACAAAACCAGCACCCAGATCTGAAAGATCTAAATAGACCAGTAGGAGAAAATGACTTCCCTGGTGGCACCCAGAGCACCTGACTCCTGGGTGGGGAGAGACCATGCACGGTTGGTGGGTTTTGGAAGACACAATTCTTGGAGAAGAAAGTCCATCCCTGCCTGGTTCTGCCCCAGCCACAGGGAAGGCCTGGAGGGAGAGGGAAGGCAGCAGTCCTAGCAGGGAGCTACCAGTCTTCGTTTCCGGATACACGCCCAAATCCACTCTGGGGAGATCTGATGGGCGTCAGGGTTCTTGTCCCTGCTACCCAGCACATGTGTGGCTGAGGCCACATCAAATTCCTGTACCAGGTCCCCATCAAATGCCACAAAGTAGCGTCTGAGACGGCTGAAGTCTGGTGTGGAAGGCGGCAGGTAGAGCCGCACCCCAGTGAAGATGTCCAGCAGCACCTGCAAACGCACGGGGGTCAGGGTGGGCAGAAGTGGGGCTGATCCTGTGCTAGGGCAGCTGGGTCTCCATGCAGATGAGCACAGGCCAGAGGGCAGGGTCAGAACCAGAGCCGGAGACAGAGGGAGCCCAGCTAGCAGTCAGGACATGAGTAGAATTTACTGGAGAAAAGGCACAGGTATAAACACCCCTGTCCTCCAGCCACTTGAGATCACACAGGACTAACACCCCCCTCCATCCCTGCCTAGAGGGAGGAGACGGGTCTCAGCACTGGAGCCTGGAGAAGGGAAAAGCACACGTCTGCGAGAACATCCAGTGGCTGGTGGGCAGAGATGTTGCTCCATCAAGCAGTCCCCTGCACACAGCTAGGCTGGGGCCGGAAAAGACGGCCAAGGTTCTCAACAGGTTTGCTGGGGACGGGGTTTGGGGTCTGAGCTGCCAGACTTGTGTGCTTACTCTGGGCTGGCGGGGGTGTGGGTGGCACGACTATACTTTATAGTGACCAAATGTTTACTTCTCTGTTTGCCCTTTGGGCCATCAGCTCCCCACCGGTTGAGCCTAGTTACTGGTCTCAATGGGTGGCTGACAGCTGTAGTCAAAGACAGAGGGAGTACAAAAGGAAAAAGGCTTCTCAGGTGAGAGGACCGCCACTAAGCCCAGTGCGTGGCCTCTCCCTCCTTGCTGGCTGGCCCTGCTCCCGCCCTGAGCACAAACTCACACTGCTGCACTCCCACACCCAGACTGGGTTTCTCCCCTTTAATGTAAAGTGTGACTGGGGATCAGCGGCCGGGTGGTCCCTGCAGCCTCTCGGCTAGGCTGGGCTGTCTACCTCCTGCCTGCAGACACAGCTCTCCCCCTCTGCTCACTGGCCAGCCGCCTCTGCAAGGCAACAAGAGGGAACAGGGTAGAGCAGCTGCAGGAGGGGAGGAGGTTTGGCTGTTAAGTCCTGAAAACACCTTTGATCATCTCAAAGTTCAAGTGCAGTGCTGGGAACATGAAGCCCTGGGCGGGAACCCCCCTCGGTGCCCCTACTCTCTCTCACCTTTGCTTGGCATGGGGTCTCGTCAGAAGCCTTCCGCTTCTCCCCCACCTTCACGGAAGACTTCGTGACCAGCTTCTCTCCCGCTGTCACAGAAGGCTCTGCCGTCGGCTTGGGGCCTGCAGGAGAGAGCTCAGGGTCAGAACGAAGAGGAGGGTAAGGGGAGCTGACAATGGACCCTGAAGTCAGGCAACAGAGAGAGGGCCCAGCCTTCCTCTGCTTTGAGCATGGGTGAGAAGGGAGAGCTCAGGTAGGTAGTGCCCAGGTCACACGGCTCTCCCGGGGTCCTGTCATCGGGTTTCCTGAGCAGATGGAGGGTGCAGCAGAATGGATTCTGGCCCATGGCTGAACACCCAACAGGAATGCAGTCAATGTCAGCTGCATGGACAGAATCACATGATCTGAGAGCTGGAATGGGAACCGCTCCGTCCTTTGATGTCTGCCCTCACAATGCCCCCTCCCTTCTTACCACCTTTGCTGTTGGGGTGACTCAGCTTCCCTCCTGCCTTCTTGGCACCGGTGGAGGACTGCTTGGGGGAGGTTCTGGCCTTCTGAGACGCAGCAGGCCCCGAGGCGCCCCCATTCTCTCCGCTGCTGCCCCCGGTAGTGGAGCTCCCCTCGTCTCCAGCCACCACAGTGAAGTCCGCCCTTTCCTTGGACAGCTGGTACAGTTCCTGTGGAGGAGAGGGACAATGGCAGGTGGTATCATACCTTTTCCAGCCACTGGCCTCACAGGTGGGCTGTGTTGTCTGTTTTAGGCACACATGGCTGGGGAACAAAAAGGGAAGCCAGACAGACAGGAAAAAGCTGCTTCCTTGGTGCTTTTCTAACCTTCAGCTCTGTTTCCTTGAGAAACCGGTAAACATCACTGTTCTCTGTTCCCCAGTTCTTAACAACATGGAGACTAGCCTGGGCCAAGCCCTCACCAGGAGGCTGTGAGCGCAGGAGCTCGCCCGCTCCCGGACCCAGGACTCAGTCCCCAGGACGCAGCCCCAGCAGGCCTGATGCCTGGAGCTGCTGCTCCTGGCCCTGAGCAGCTCGTCTCCCTTTCTAACTGTCCTCTCTGTGTCTCAGTGGAATGGGGGAAAGGAGAAGACAGAGGATAGGCCAAACGCCCAAGGTTTCAAGGCTGGGACAGTGGGCAGAGGACACACATGCAGCTGGCACCTTGAGTTGGGGGAGGTTAGTGGCAGATTTCCAGTCCTTATCATCCCGGATTCGGGTGCAGCGAGGGAATCGGATGGAGATCCCGTCAGCTGTGTGAGCCTCAGATTTGGAGAACTCGGCCCCTGTGATCTCCCACACGGCAGCTTTCTGTCAGGAGGAAGGCAGGTCACTCACGGGTTAAGCGGCAGTGCCTCCCAACCAGCCAGAAGCAGTACAGAACGACTGGAACCCAAGCACTGGCTCACAGCCTGAGCTGGGGCAAGTCTCACTGTTGCTGCTTCTGCTCTGTGACCTTAGGGAAGTACTGTCTCTTCTTTGGGCCTCAGTTTCTCTTTCTGCAAGAAGGGATTCGGCCAGGTCACTTCTAGAGCAGAGCCTCTGTGACTGGGGATGGGCAGTCTCTTTCCCTCCCTACTGAGGATGCTTCCTGAGTGCTGACTGGCCATCCCTGTGCCTGGTGGACTGTCTGAGGTTAAGGCATGTCTGGCCCTAGAGAATTTGCAAGCTCATTGTGGGCTGAAGGACCGCAGGCACGGGGTTGATACCTTCGGGTCTGGGACGATGAAGTCAGGATAGTAGATCTTGTTGATTTTCAGCCAGCTGGGTATCTTGCTGGGATCCTGCAGGAGGAAACGAAGATGTTGTCCTGGGCTATTCCCAAGCCAAAACCAGACTCAAACCCTCTCCTGGTCAGGGGACTATGAGAAGAGGTGCCAGCGCAGAAGGCTGAGCCTCACCCAGGGGCCCTCCCTGCCCAGAGCGGGTGTGGCCTGGAGGGCCGCAGCCTGGTTTCCACAAGGCTGCGCTGAGACTTCGGAGGCTCAGTAGTACTCCCGGGGCCAGGCAGCGCTCTGCTCTCTGTGGAGACAGAGCAACGACACCTGCGGTCCCCCCTCCCCCCGGTGCAGCCCAGTGCAGCCCAGTGCAGTGATGATGGCCAGGGCCAACCAGGTCCCGCCCTCACCTTGCTGATCTTCACCATGTCCAGCTCCTTCTGCAGGCGGGCGAGCGTCGCGTCGTCATGGCCGCCTGAACACTTGGTGACTGTGCACCACTTCTGGCTGCTGGGGTCATAGCAGCCCATGAGGAAGATGGACATCATGCCACCTGGGGGGGGATGGGCTGAGCTGTGGGTGGAGGGAGCCATCTGTGCCAGCCCACATGCCCCGTGAGGCTGCCTGCGGGAGAGGACGGCCTGGGCCTTGGCGTCAGCACGCCAGAGCTCGCCTCTCGGATCTGCCTCTGACTGGCTATGTAGGGTTAACTTTCATGAGCCCCCGTCTCCTCTTCAGTAAATTAGAGAGAATCACACAAGCTGTTGGGTGTGGGCTCTGGTGAGAAGTAAAAGCACTGGACGGTGCCGGGCACGTAGTAGGTCCTAACAGTACTAGTTCCTCAGACCCCAGCTTCCCCTCCAGCCTGGAAGTGGAGATTTTCCCTGAGGGGAAAGCTGCCAGGCCCTGAGCAGTTGGTGCGTTTCTCTGTGCCAGGCGAGCACAGGGTATTCTCGTCTGACCTGCCCGTCTTTAGCTCAGATGTTGCTGACTGCCTGAGGTGACGTGGGCTAGATTGGGGCCCCTGATGCCAGACTGTGGGAGTCATGACAGGCTTTGCTGGCAAATCAAGTCAGTAAAAAGGCCAACCTGTACCTGAGTGCTGCCTTTCAAAGAAGTATCACCCCAGGGGCCAGAGCCCACCCTGACCTTTGCTCCCTTGCCCGTAGAAGGCCCCAAGGACCACCAGGTCAGCTGTGTCAGCCATGGCCCCCTCGTTCAAATAGTCTTTCTTCACTTTCAGCCAATGCCGCTTTCCAGGCTCATATGTACCCTGAGGGGAAGCAAGAGAGAGACCACGAACTAGAATGGAAACTCCATGAGGGTGGGATTGACCTCTTCACGTAACATACTGGACCTTCCGCAGTGCCCGGCTCACTCCAGGGAAGAGCCCTGAGGCCCCAGGCACCACAGGAGACAAACAGCAACCCGTTCTCTAGATCCAGAACAGAGCGGTCCAACCCTGGAAAGATGCGGGCTCAGCACCCACCCCAAACCCCTCAGACCACACTGCCATCTCCTGGCCAGGCTGGAGAGGCTCAGCGGGAGGGCTCAGTGCACAGGGGAAAGCCGAAGCTGCCGGTCTTACCTTCGCGTCCTTCAGCACCAGCCCTTCCAACCCCTCTCGGATCACCCGGTTTATCATGTCAACCAAGTCTGAAGCTTTCTGAGGGATAACAGGAGAGATGTTGAGAACAGAGGAGGTGTGGGACTCGAGAAGGGGCCATGGGAGTGAGGTGGAGGTGGTTCCTTTTCGCCCACTAGTAAAGTGCCCACTGGAAATACCCAGCCTTGAATACAAAGAACAAAGGGCTTGCAAAGCAGGGTCCCTGCCAACCAGAGAGCTGCTGTGGCTCGGAGACAGGGAGCCCTCCTAGGAGGGGACTAGGGGACAGCGCTCACAGTCAGCAGCCCCATCAGAAAGTAATTAACGCATTCTCAGTCACCTCCGACCCCAGGGCTCTCTGCCTGCTTTCAGACCACCAGGGTGCTGCCTAGGGTGGGGTCTTCGCTCACCGTAACTTGCTTCATTTCTGAGAACATGATCCGGTTGGGAATTTCAACCATGTTATCGTGAAGAAACTTCCGCCGCTCACACAGAGGCCTAAGGGGGATGCGAGAGCTGAGAGCAGGTCAGGATGCACCCCCCACCCCAGTTCTAAAGAGGGAGGGGACACAATGACATCCGGCTTCAGCAGAGGGTCTGCCATGGCTTAAAGTCCTTGTGTCTAACAGTTCTGCCCAAGGGCTACAGGGGCTCCCGTGACCAAAGATGACAATGTGAGCTGTGGCAGAGCCACGTCACCCTGCAGTTCCTGTGTCTGCTTTATTGAGCCATTGGAGAACTGGCCTCTGGCCCAAACACACTGTATGAATTCAGTCCCAACTGGAAAATGACCCCGACTCTTGTTTTTTATCCCCAGCACCCTGCTTTATCCCAGGCCCAAGGCTGGTTGGTTCTTGGGTCAGCAGGCTGGTAGGCCACAGGACGAAGCCCCAAGCCAACTCCTGCCCCCAACTATTTTTCTCCCTTCCACTTCCCTTCCCTTCTGCATGCAAGGATGTGGGTCAGTGTGGGAGGGTGGTGGCAGGGACACACTTTCTAAGCGTGGAAGAGGCTAGTACTGGTTCCTTGGGCCTAAGAATTTGGAGGCAGCTAAGTCAAGACTGCTCGTTCTCCCTAAGACGGTCCCACTCACAGCCCCCCACAATCTTGTGCTTCCTGCTGTCAGCCTCTTCCGAAAGCAAAACCTCTGAGCTGAAAACCATCTGCCTTCTGTCCCCGTGGGTGCTGTTGGAGAAATAAACTGAAAATCCCACTGTGCTCACAGTCTATTTCTTGTCAACAGTCTATTTCTCAACAGTCCATCTTACTGTAGCAGGGAAAGTGTGTGTGTGTGTGGGGGGGGGGGGGGCAGGGACTATGACTTAAGCTCTCACAGATGAGACCTAGTCACCACATCTTCTCTTCCTAACACTAGATGGGGAGCCAGCTGTGTAGCAAGTGTGCTACCTCTCAGCACCCTCGCGCAGCTGCCCTGGCCCTGCCCAGCTCCTGGCTCAAAGAGGTGTGTGGTCAGCCCCTTCCTTGCCCTCTTTTCCAATATGAGCCCCCCACCTCCCAACCCAGGAACTGAAACTAGATTCCTCACCTGTCCATCAAGCTGACACCATTGAAGTAGATACAATCAAAAACAAACAGGCAGACATTAGCATCCTGGAAGGCAGCTTTCTGTAGGAGAAAAGGAGGGTGGTAGGTACATGAGGGAAAAAATAAGAGGGCATGAGAAATGGGTAATACCAGTCTACTTCTGGAGACCCTCTGAAGCACCTGATAGAAAAGTCCTATTTGTGCTTTGAAGCCCCTGGTCCATAAGGGGCACTTAGCAGGTGCTTCTGAATGGAAACCTACCCAATTATAGTTAGTTCCCAATTCTAGCTCCTTTTTATGCAAAAAACACACCTAAACTCTGGGTTAATTCAGAAAAAGTTCAGAAATGAAGAATAAGCCCAATCCTAAGTGAGTGATCAATTCTTCCCTTTTCAGACCGATGAGCGTGCGCGCACACACACACACACACACACACACACTCGCGCGCGCACTCAGTCCTGCACATTTGCCCTGACCCAGTACCTTGTGCACGCCCAGAGTCCCAAAGGGCAATGGTTTGCCTGTCTTGTTGTCAATCAGGAGCACTTCAGAGTCCAAGATCATACTGTGGCCCCCAGGGAAAGCCTGAGGGATGTAGTCCTTAAAGTGGGCCACCTGGAGGCAGAAGGGTCACTTAGATGAGGGAGAAGTAGGCAGCAGGGACCTGAAGCCAAGCCACAGAAAGCAAAACCCAGGCCCCAGAAGGACCATAGAACACCAACATGTGGAAGCCCAGCTACTCTGCAAAACAGACCTAGGCCTTGTCAGCCACCTGGACAAAGGAATAGGGTATGTTTCAGAACCCCTGTCCAGACCCAGGAAGAGGGTGGCACATGCTGAGCCCCTTTCTATGGGCTACAGAGGAGAGTTTGGAGGAAAAGGAAGAAACAGAGAACATGTGGGGGCAGGCCAACATGGAAGGAAAGGAGGAGAGGTGGGCAGGCAGAGATCTGTGGGGAAAAACAGACTGGACGGAAAAAAGACAGGAAGAAATGAATTCCCTTAGGAGCAGCAAGGAAATGCAGGAAGAGTCTCCTCTGAGTGGGAGTTCTGAACCCATAGCCATCTTCAAATGAGTAAGATAGGAAGTTTGGAATTGGATTTTTCCTGAACAAGGCCAAGCCCTAGCCTCTGACAGTTCCAGGCAAGGAGAAGTCCCACTGTTATCCATGGCAGCCCCCACTAAGTGATGCCAGCAGTGAGGTCCAGAAAGACTGTGGTCCAGTTCCTCCCCTGGGCAGGGCACATCGGCCATACACACATGCAATTCCTAAACCGCGGACAGGAGAGATCTGCACACATCCATCCCACTCTGTCTCAATCCCCCGATGAGCCGAAGCCACAGGAGAAACAGGGATGAGTGAAACTTTGGTAAGGGAAAGCAGGGAGAGGGCTCGCACTCGGGGAAGCTGAGCTCCAACTTCTCCCTGGATAACAGGAGGTGCCCACTGGGCCACCTCGCCAGGAGCCGTGCCTTAGCAGTTTTACTGTGCACCCAGGCCCCACGGGGAAGCACTGCTCAGCTGTCCTCTAGAACACCCGAAATGGACAGCCTGATTGCTCTGTGCCAGCAGGAAGGATGTGAGCCACACACCACGGCCCCTTCACCCCAGGGGCAGCAAGGACAGCAAGTCCATATACTCACTAGCTGCTGGAGCCAGATGTTCCAGCTGCTTTTCCTTGAAGATGCCCTTCCCAGAGGCCCTGAGAGCTGAGAAGGGCTGAGGAACGAGGTTCTCCATGCTCCAATTAAGGGCAGGGGTTTGGGCTCCCAGATGTCCCCAGTGGGGCTTTTTTTTTTTTTCCCCCAATGTTTTTATTGATTTTTTAGAGAGAGAGGAAGGGAGAAATACAAACATCAATCAGCTGCCTCCTGCATGCCCCCTACTGGGGATCAAGCCCACAACCTGGGCATGTGTCCTGACTGGGAATCGAATCGGAACCTCTCAGTCCACGGGATGATGCTCAGTCCACTGAGCCACACTGGCTGGGCTGGGGCTTTTTTTTTTTTCATACTGCTGTATGTCCACCACTTAGAACAGTGCCCAGCACAGACTAAGCACTTGATAAATATCTGTTGAACAAATTCATGAATAATGATGACCCAAAAGCCCCTTTGTGCCTGAGCCATAATTTACCTCACGGGAGAAAACAAAGGAAATGGAAACGCAAAAGACAAGCACAAGTCACTCGCCAGACAGGCTCACTGTCCCAGCATCACTGGGCAGGGGAGGCATCACTGCCCTCTGGGCTCCGTGCTGACTAACCTAGTCCGGGCTCTCGCTGGCCTACTGAGCAACCCCTCATTATTAGAAGAGTCCAAAAATGAATAAATAAATTCATTCATTCACTCAACACATACAAAACAAACCTATTGTGTACCAGAGCTGGAACCGCTCTGGCGCTCTGGCCCTCTGGCCCTGGGAGCCTGAGAGGCAGAAGGGAAAGACAGTCCTGGCAGGAAGGCAGGGACCTTACCTTGTGAGGTAGGACAGGCTTGAGACTGCGGCTGAAGTAGCTGAAGTGGTCTCCGTTCTTATGCACCTGGACTCGCTCCCCATCATACTTGATCTCAGAGAACATGCCGTTAGGACACTTCTTCATCGCGTACTCAATGGACTTGCAGGCCTCGGCCTTGGGAGGTGCGGGGGGGAAGCCTAGAGGTTACAGGTGCTCTTCTCAAGAGGGGCAGCTCAGCAGGGAGAGCCCAAGGGCCCTGGCTGACTACTGGAGCACATCCTCAGGGCCGGCCACTGAAGAGGTGATGGGGACGGAAAAGGCTGTGCAGTGTCATATCTGGAGCTGACACAGGAGCCTGCACTTTGAGGACTATGAAGGCGATTCAGTGTAGAGCTGATAAAATCCCACTGAAACAGCATTTCATTTTCCCCAATAATTTAGGATCTTGGAGGGCCTCTGGCTTAGTAAACATACTGGTTATCTCAGCACAGGAGGTACAGAGAGGTGAGATTAGAGTGCAGGTGGCAGTGAGGCTGGCAGGTCCCTCGGACAGGACACGACACGACACAGGAGTGCTTATCAGATACCTGTGCCATCCTGACTCAAATAACAATGGCTACCATTTGGGGGGCATTTACATGTGTCAGATCATATACATAATTTCACTTCATCCTCGATGTGGTATCTTATGTGACAGGTATTATTGTTTTCATTCTCTGGATGAGAAAACTGAAGTTCAAAGAAGTTAAGTACCTCACTTAAGATTACATAGCTAGTGAAAGGCAGGAATGAGGTTCGAATCTAGGCCCAATTCCAAAGGTTGTGTGGTTCATCACTAAGCGACACAACCCATGCCACTCTTTAAATGACTGTTTGTAGAACAGACTCCAGAAAAAATTCTTATAAAAGTCAGAAAGGCCACTTGCGGATGACTAGGTCCCATCCCTGGGACAGAGATCTCACTATTTTGGTGCTGCCTGTCCCTCCCACATTCCTAGGAGGGAAAGAACACTTCTCTACTCCGAACATAACACCCTAAACCAAGGCTTCAGTATAATACACAAGACAGTTTCACGAAAAGCACTGCACACCACTGGAGCAACCCAAAGGGTCACACAGTAGGCATGCTGCATGTGTGGGGGGTCCTGCTGCACAGGGAACCCAGTGCCAGAAAGGACACCCCGTTTCTTATGAGATGAGCAGAGGCCCAAGATGATCTGTCAGAGCTGGTCTTCTCCGTAAGCTTCCTCTTTCCAGAAGAAAAGGAGGCCCTGAGAAACCCCCTCCATCTCCACTCTTCCTTCCCCAAACTCCTGCAATCAACTTGCAAGGGCTGTCAGCATTCATGCCCTCCCAGATTCCACATGGAAGGAGAGGGCACGCGGAGAGGAGCAGAAGGCAGGGCCAGAGCAGCGTCCTTACCAGCATGGGCTGCACCGGGGTCATCAGTGAGGCCTGAACGCTGAGAGCTCGTCTCCGGCCCGGCTCCTTCTCCACCTCCTGCTCATTGTGGAGGACCCGCTCCACCACGTCCTGCAGGTTGCGTGAGGCTTTGAAGGCTTCATAGGCATTGGGGTCGAGGGCGTCTAACCTGCCAATGTGGACAGGAGCACAGAAACAAAACACACTGTTTTTGACCTTACTGCTTTGGATGGCAGTCCGTCCTCACAGAGAGGAGAGGTCCCAATATATGGGAAAGGGATATGTTCTAATGTCTAAAGACTTTCACAGGTGAAAAAGCTCTTGGACACCACAGCCCTTCTGGTATACTGTGCCTACATGGATGCCACCCTAGCAAAGGGGGCTGGAGTGGGCAAGGGACTATCATGCTTAATGAACACAGTCCATCCTTTGTGAGATGGGTACTGTTATTTCCATTTACATACGAGAAAATGGAGGCTGAGCTAGGTCAAGTGGTAGGTCCCGCAGGAAGGAAGAAGGTAGAACCAGGATTCAAATCCAGATAGGACTCCAAAGTCCTGACACCAGCTGGCAACAGGGGAAGCTGGCAGCTTAGGCTGTCAGAGGAGCTGGTACTTACACGTGTTTCGCTCCCGAGTTCATCTTCAGATCATGTTTGATCAACCTGATGATGCACTTAAGGTCATTGGCTGTACACCTAGGGGACGAGCACATCCCACTTTGTCTTTGAAGAGCCCTGAACCCCCAAACCTTCCTTCCCTAGTGATTCCATCTCGCCACCCCCACCCCCACTGGGCAGCTCCCCAACCTGGAGGCGATGTCCTGCAGGGCCTGTTGCTGCTCATCCTCCTTGGTGAGCTTGGAGAGCCGGAGGAGGAAGTCGTCCACCTCCTGGATGGTGAGAAGGCTCTTGGCAGCTGGGGGGAAAGACCTGCTCTGCTCAAAGAAGACTCTGATTGTCTCTGACACGTCACCCTGTCTCCAAAAAACAAAATGCTACTGCTGCAACCCCGAAGTGGCCAACTGTATCCCCCTACCCCCCAGGACTGGAGTCAGAGATTTAATCATTGCTCCTATCCTCAGCTCACACACACTGACCTCATTTCTTAGAGAATCTATCCCACCCACAGTTTCTGGAAAGAGTACCTCCATCCACCAAAGGATCTGGCCACCTGCCTTAGCTGAAAAGTGACACAAGGACTAATTCAGGGCTGAGCCCATTTGATTCCTGTTAGAATTTGAACTAAGAGACAAATATGGTCATCAGGTAACAGGAGTAGGCAGATAGAAACTTTCCATGGTGCCGAAGCTGGAGTCATGAACCAACCAAAGCTGAATGGTAAGCCCAAGTTATAGGGGAGAAATAGCAAGAAAAAAATAGGGCCCAGAAAGAGTCCCAGGAGAGACAGCAGGAAGTCTCAACTCTTGACCCTCGAGAGCTGGCTTTCGTGGCTCAGCAGTAATATGATTTCAAGCCTCAGAACCTTATGAAACTAACAGCTGTAGCCTCACCTTCAGCTCCTCTCATAACGGAAGCTTGCTCAAATGGGTTTCAGTTCCCTAAAACAGCATGTGCCCCAACCAGAAAAGAGAGACTGCAGGTGCTTAGCCTGGCAGCACCCTGCCTGGAATGCTGCCTCCCTTCCCCTTCCTCTGACCTGCTCTAGATCTCGTGCCATATCATCTGGGTTGCAGTTAAAAATGCGGCTGAAAAGCTTCACAATCTGCTTATCATTCAAGTTGTAAACGCTCTTAATAACACCCGGCAGCAGCAGCTTCACTGTTAGGTACACGTCACCATGGAAACCATCTGGAGACAGAAGAAAGGAGCCCTTCTTGAGAAATGGAGCTTAAACAAATAAATACATAAACTCAAGGAACCAAAAGAGGTGTTTACGTCGCTGCCTGTGCGGCTTCAGTACCCCATGCATTTCACGACAGCAGTAGAGATCACAGTGTTTGGTGGTTGGTGTGTCTGCCTCCCCTAACTGAGCCCCAGGAAGAACTCCCGCAGGGCAGAGCCATGACTTCCACTTTAGTGTCCCCAGTGATGAGCACACTGCAGATGCTCAATGATGACTTGTTAGACGAATGAAAGAAGCAGAGTTGGAAGATTCTATTCCAAGCTGTGCAGTGATTCACAAAAACCTAATCAAACATGCAGGACAATGAATCTTCCTCTTGGTCAAATGGGATAGATTCTTCTGGCCTCCTAGGGGTGGAATAAGGGCAGAGGAAGAAAGATGCCAACCTGCTTGGAGCAGAACTGGCTACATACTTTGTGGGGCCCAGTACAAAATGAAAAGGCGGAGCTCTTTGTTCAAAAGCATTAAGAATTTCAAGCCAGTAATAGCAGAGCATTAAACCGAGCGCAGGGCCCAGTGCAACCGTACAGGTCACATGCCCATGGCTCCGACTACGGCTCTGAGCTCGTTAGACGGTAAGGATGCTCCAAGCCCCACCTCCTGCTGAGCCTTTCCGAAGGAAGTCCTGGATGATCTGGGTCTTTGTGTTGTAGCTAGGATTTTCAGCGACCGTGGCACACAACTTCCGAAACTCACGTAGCAGACAATCCTTGTGCTTGGGGTCACATTTGCTTGAGGACAGACTTATCTTACGGGTAGGGCTTGAGCAGGCTTCTCCAGAGTTGTTGGGCTTGGCTGTTGGAGAGGGAACAGCAGAGATGATTCATTTTGCCTTGCTGAGAAGGAAGGGAAACTAGCAGGCACTCTGCTGGTGCTCTATGTGTATCTTCACTTAATCCCCCCAAATAGCCCTTTGGGGTATATTACTCATATCTTACAGGTAAAGAAACGAAGGCAAGTAATTTCCCCAAATCTCACAGCTATTAACGGTAAAGAGACTGTGGCTTCGCACCCAAACAGAGGACCAGGTGAGGAGCATCTCTTTACATGAGCGCTTCCCAGAAGAGCAAAGGCCACCTTCAGGCCAAGAGTGGTCAGGATCTCAGAGCAACGGGAAAGCTGACCCCAGAAAAGTTGGGACGAGGAAGGGGGAAGAAATCAAAGGACATGTTAGTCAATGTGAAATCATTGCTATCGCAGACGGTCAGAGCTGGAAGAAGCCGTAAAGATTATCTAGTTCAATCTCTTCTTACTGATGAGGAGACCCAGATGTCAGAAGAGAGACATTCCCAGCTCTTCGCCACACCCACCCACACTATCACCACTTTCTTTTCTTTCTTAAAGGTTGTCAACAAGTAGGGCTTTTCTCCAGACCCCCCCAAATAACTGTACAACACTTCGGTGATCCCCTCTTACATCCTTGTGACAATATACAAAGTAGACTTCACTCTGCAAGCTTGCAACAGAGCTGTTAGCAAGCAGGCTGCTGATGTAACTCCTTGTTGGGGCTTCTAAACTATAAATACATCCTCATCTCTGACCTGGAGTCTAAATAGGATTTTAGTGGACAGATCTCCAAAGCATCGATGTTCAGCAGGTTGCAAGAACCAGAACACCCTATTTCCCTCAACTTCTCCCAAGTTCCCTCCCCAGTACCAGGGCCCTTCCAGAAACATGCTGTCCTTATGGTCACCTGGACTCTTCTGTATTTCTATCTTTGGCCTACTATTAAATGAAAAAACAAACCTCAGAATTTTTTTTGTTGTTGTTAATCCTCCCCTGAGGATATTTTTCCATTGATTTTTTTTTAGATAGAGTGAAAGGAGGGAGGGAGGGAGGGAGAAAGGGGGAGAGAGAGAGAGAGAGAGAGAGGGAGAGAAACACTGATGTGAGAGAGACACATCGACTGGTTGCTTCCCACACAACCCCGACCAGGGCCAGCAACCAAACCACAACTGAGGTACGTGCCCTTGACCGGAAATGAACCCGTGACTCTTTGGTCCAAGGGCTGATGCTCTAACCGCTGAGCCAAACTGGCCAGGGCTATAATTCTTAATTGCCTGCAGGGATAATGATGGTCCTTATAATAGCTGTTCCCATGGTGATAGGTTCTTACTGTTTCCTTTGACAGATGTGAATGTTCGTGCGTCAAGTCTCACACTCTTGGGAGCCATAGTGTCCACTCACGCACCTTTACCTGAAGTCCAACTACTTCTACAACAGCCCTGCTCTTCTGGACTCAGCAATAGCAATTCAGCAACTCCTCACCTCAGCCCCCCTGACTGGTGGAAGAAAGCCCCCTCAGGACCCTTTCTGGAAGAAGCATCCTCGGGGCCGGTGACTGAACCTGCTACCTAGGTACGTGCCCTTGACCAGGAATCGAACCTGCAACCCTTCAGGCTGCGGACCGACGCTCTAATTGCTAAGCCAACCTGGCCAGGGCCAGAATTTTAAATTAATAAAAATCCTATAGACGCAGGCACCATTTTTATACCCTTATTCCCTTTAGTCTCATGAGAACACCGTGGGGTGAAGGAGGTGCGTGTTGCCATTCCCACTTCACAGATCCTCATCCACAGAGGCTCAGAGGTAAAGTGACTTGATACCCTGAGCAAGCTGTCAGGTCACAGTGCTGGAAACAGGACCCAGGTCTTCTGACCTCAAGTCCAGGCTTCTCTCACTCACATAAAGCTACCACCCCAAACAGCTTCTGAGTCCATGTGTTTTGGCTTCATTTTCTTTACCTGAAATGAGTTAGTCACAGAATGTTTCCAGATAAAGACACAACAGGATGGAGGGTAAAAGAGCACAGGTGTTGGAGTTAAACAGACTTCAGTGTAAACACTAATTCCATGAAACATCAACTTTCTCACCCATGAAACAGACCTAGTAAAAGCACTTCCTAAGGCTAACTGAAGAGCAGACAACGCTGCCTGTGTCACAGCCCCACCTCGTCCAGTGCTATCTGCTACATAAGGCATGTGGGACATCTACCTTCTCCCATACTTTCATCTCTGGCTTGGGCAAGTTTAGGGAGGCAATTTCTTAAAATGCTTTCATAGTTAAAAAACAAGGAAGTAAAGGGCAGGTTATAATAATCTGTCTGACCCAGGTAACTACTTCAAAGGGAAATGTCTTGAGAAAGTCAACATCTTTTTGCTACAATATAGATTAGCCCTGGCCGGTTTGGCTCAGCGGTTAGAACGTCGGCCTGCGGTCCAGAGAGACCCGGGTTCGGTTCCCGCCAAGGGCATGTACCTCGGTTGCAGTTTGTCCCCGGCCCTGGTTGGTCGTGCGGGTGGCAGCCACTCGATGTGTCCCTTTCATGTCGATGTTTCTCTCTCTCTCTCTCTCTCTCTCTCTCTCTTTCTCTCTCTTCTACTCTGTCTGAACAAAAAATGAAAAAATGTCCTCGGGTGAGGATAAAAAAAAAAAAAATAGATCAAAGTACACAAAGAAATGCTATACAGTGGAGCACTGAGAATTAGCCATTACCTGGCTCTGCTCAGATGGAAGCAGATTATTAATAAGACCAGATAGCACAGAATTTTCACTCGTAGCCACAGTCCCAAGTAGTATACCAAATTAAAAGGAGGACCATGACAGCTAAAGTAGCCCTAACCTATCTTACCTGAAAAGCCAGAAAACTTCCGGGGATTGTTATTGGTAACAGATGAAGCACCTTTCACCGGAGATGTCACCTGGCCCGTGGCTGTCAGCTTAGCCTGAACGACGGCTTTCTTCTTTGGTGTGCTTGTTGCCTTAGAAGACAGATCTGTAGGACCCCAAAAGAAAGGCAAATACGCTTCAGTTAAAGATCCCTGAGAAAGTGTCCAAAGGATCCATTAACTGCTCATACAGCCTTGTTTGGCAAGTTAGTACCATTGTAAGTTACCCCAACGCTGGCTGCTGGCTGGGTGGAGGTACCCGGTAATATGGTATTGGGAGAGGGTGTTATGGGAACAAAAGACCCAGTTACCCTTTATTAGTAACTTAAATTTTCATCAACACTCTCTACCTCTTATCTCACATATAATAATCTCCAGATTATTTGGGGGAAATCAGAAATCACATCTCAATATATAAAACTTGAGAACCTCAGCTCCATGGAATTAGCCCCAATTTATAGATGCAAAAGAAAGTAAAATGAAAATGGGTAACAAAGCATGTCAGTTTGGCAGAGACAGGAGAACTTCCAGCTGCTGAGTTATCTGAACTGTGTGACAGGGTATTTTCCTTCCTCGGAATGAGGTGGGTCAAGAAGTAACAAAGGCCGAGGCTAATGGCTAAGGCAGGGTAGGGCAGGATAGAGAGCTTGAGCAAGGAATATATGAGTAGTTTTCTCTCCAGGATGTCTTTTTTCCTCTCAAAAACAAGGATAGATGTTCATTTTTAGAGCCACTGTTAGAGTCCTCCGACAGTGACAAAAACTATACTTAATTGAAGATATGAATATTATTTTAAAGATGAGGATACTGATGGCCAAAAAGGACTGATTGGATTTGGAAGTATCAGTATAAGATTTCTAAAATAGGCATAAATGTAAATATGCATGTATGTGTGTATTTAGTATATATATCTGTGTGTATATATGTGTGTGTTTTGTGTATATACATACATTTACTTTCTAGTTCTAGTTTGCTGAAAGAGCTTAAAAGCAAAGACATCTCATGGCAACAAAGGCACGGAGCATTCAGAATTTGGTCTCTAGTGCCCTTCCTCACTAACAGGAACCAGGACTTTTGAGAGAAATGGCTGATTCCAGGGCAGCGAGGGGATACACAGAAGGTAAGCCTAAGCACATACTGTTGTCAGAGAGTAAGGGAGTACTTGAAAACATTTTATTTATTTTTTTTATTATTATTTTTGTTAATCCTCATTCGAGGATATTTTTCCATTGATTTTTTAGATAGAGTGGGAGGGAGGAGGGAATGAGGGGGAGAGAGAGAGAGAGAGAGACATTGATTAGCTGCCATATCGATTGGTTGCCTCCTGCATGACCCTGACCAGTGCCAAGGATGAACCTGCAACCCAAGTACATGCCCTTGACTGGGAATCGAACCCCCGACCCTTTGGCCCACAGGCCAACACTCTAACTGCTGAGCCAAACTTGCCAGGACTAAAAACATTTTAAAGAAACAAGACGAGGGCCCAGCCGGCATGGCTCAGTGGTTTAGCATCAATCCATGCACCAAGAGGTCGTCAGTTCAATTCCCGGTCAGGGCTTATGCCCAGGTTGTGGTCCAAATCCCCAGTGTGGGGCATGCAAGAGGCGGCCAATTGATATTCTTTCTCTCTCATGGATGTTTCTATCTCTTTCTCCCTCTCCCTTCCTCTGTCTCTAAAAATCAATAAAGAAAAAAAATCTCATCCGGCTAGTGTGGCTCAGTGGTTTAGCATCGACCTATGCACCAAGAGGTTGCCATTTCGATGCCCGGTCAGGACACATGTCCTGGTTGTAGGCCCGATTCCCAGTGGGGAGCATGCAGGAGATGGCCAAGTGATGTTTGATGTTTATATCTCTTTCTCCCTCTCACTTCCTCTCTCTCTAAAATCAATAAAGTAAAAAACAAACAAACAAAAAAATAAAAAAAAAATCTTAAAAAAATAAATAAATAAAATAAAAAAAACAAGATGAGGGCATTCAGGACATAAAACTAGCTCAAAGCATCTCCCAACTAGCCAAGTATGGGACATTAAAGTACCAAATTAATAAAGTACAGTAAAATTATAAGCCACCAGGAAAAAGAAGTAATCTATGAGTCCATACAGATAATAAATTGATAGATAAAACTGATCTATCGCCCTGGCAGTTTTTCTCAGTGGTTAGAGCATTGGCCCTCAGACTCGAAGGGTTATGGGTTTGATTCCAGTCAAGAGCAAGTACCTTGGTTGCGGTTCAGTCCCCCGCCCTGGTCAGGGTTGTGCGGGAGGCAACCAATCGATGTGTCTCTCTCTCACATCAATGTTTTTCTCTCTCTCTCTCTCCCCCTCCCACTCTGACTGAAAATAAAATGGAAAAATATCCTTAGGTGAGGATTAAAAAAAAAAAAAAAAAAAGACTATGGAAATGTTCCAGATTAAAGGAGACCAAAGAGATATGACTACTAAATGCAATTCCTGATCTTAAGATAGGGATTCTATACTGGAGGGGGGGAAAAGCTATAAAAGGTATTTTATCAATTGACAAAACTGGAATACAGCTGGTAGATTAAAGTATTATATCAAGAATAAATTCACTGAAGTTGTTAGCTGTAGTATGGTCATATAAGAGAATATTCCTACTCTTAAAATATATACACTCAAGCATATAAAGGCAAAGGGGCCATAATGTATGCAACTTACTCTCAAATGGTTCAGGAAAAAAACTGCGTGAGTGTAAGGAGAGAGTAATAAAGGCAGTGTACATAAACACTAATGATAAAGCAAAGACAGTGAAACGTTAATAAAAGGTAAATCTGGGTAAAGGGAATATAAGTGTTCTTTGTACTATTTTTATTCTTGCAACTCTTCTGTGAGTTTGAAATTTTTTCCCAAATAAAAAGTTAACAGAAGACAGACATTGGACTCTACTCGCATCACTCTTTTTCTCTGCACTAGTAAGATGAGAAAGTAGTATTCTTTACCCCACCTGCAATATGCTGGCTTATCTGTTCCTTCTCATTATCTTCCAGCTCTTCCCAGCCTTCCAGCTCTGTGAGGTCCTCAATTTTTTTTGTGGTGGCACGGGCCCGCTCCAGTTTCTCAAACATGCATTTCACGTGGTACCACTCTTTCATATCACCCCCCGACTCTGAGAAGGGGTTGGGCACCACTTTGCCGATTCGGCATACGCCCTTCACAATCTTTTCCTTGCATTTTTTGCAACCAGCTGTACCACGCTTGGCATAGTCCACACAGAACCGCTGCTCCATCTCACAGGGCCCACTGCAGAGTCCCACATGCGACTCTGGCAAGAAGACAAGGCAGGTGGCTCGTGGTCTTAGATTGCCTTTTTGGAATGACAGAATGGGCTTTCTTTTCTGGAGGAGGCAGCGCCCATGAAGCCGATCTGTTTCTGACCACTGGCTGAATTGTTTTATGTCTGGCCAGAGATGTTCTTGGAATAGGCACAGTTGTTTTCGGCTGAGTGTACGAAGGGTTGATGGGAAGAGGATCTTGAAAGCCAAAGTCATACAGCTGCACAAAAGTGTGAGAGGCAGAAAAGACGAGATATAAATGAGAAGCTAGGCTTTCAATTTTCTCAAAGGCCAAAGTCCTATACAGTGTATGCTGACTAATCATACATTTTCCAACGTATAAAAGATTTAATGCCTAGACTAGAGGATGAAGAACAGTTCCAATACAGGAAAATTCAGTTCGCAAAAGGGTGTTCAGTTATCTAATGTACACATATATAATTAGCAAATCACAATCAAAAGAATCCAAATAACATAAAAGCTTTTCAGGTTACCAGCAATACCTGATACTCAAAATGAATGACGACTCTTAAGTATTATAAGACCTGAAGTTTCTTTTTAATCACCAAGAAAAATTACATTATGTCCATGAATTTTTTTAATGTATAAATATATGCTATCTTTGGAAACTAAGCCACTCTATAGATCTGATTTAATCAACAACCCTATTTTGAGAACAATTAAATGGAGCCTAGAACCAGACCACTTTGGTTTAAATCCTAGCTCTTTAGCTGTGTGACCTTGGTAGGTTACTTAACCTCTCCATTCCTCTATTTCATTCTAAGAGTAAAGCCTTTAGAACAGAGCTGGGCACACAGCACAGGCCCAATAAGTGTTAGCTCTTATACTCAGTGAAGCTGTTTTTCTTTAAGCAGAGGCTCCCTACCTGCAATTATATTTCAGCAACTTGAATCAGAGAATGCTGAAGTACCAGGGCGGCAAGAATCAAAGGAACGGATAAATCAATCCCAATGGAAACAGGGATAATACGTGCATGGTATCCCCCTTAGATTCCCATTTTCTGAAGTTATTTTCATAGTTCTGATTTTAAATATACTGGAAATTATGCCAGCCTGTACACCGCGTTGTGTGAAACTGCTATTGGGTTGCATATAACGAAAAGCAGATTTCACTTAATGTAGTGCAACGTGATGCAGAGGAAAGCAGATGGATGGGAATTGGGGATGGAAGTGCAAGTGTGACCGTACAGCTTAGGGGCTATGTTATCTTTGAAACACGCCCGAGTCTCAGTTTTCAAATTTCTAAAACAGGGAAAAGAATACCTACCTCACTGAATGGGGAAATGAAAATGAGTCCATGGATGGGATGGTGTGTGTGTGTGCACTCTGAACTCCCTGAAAATGTATACAAAATGTGCATATTCATAAATGCACCTTTTTCTTTGTTGAGCGCTCTTTGCTTTTCATGAAATTCACAAAAAGCTCTATAACCCCCAGAAGTTTAGGAAGCAGAGGTGAAACATGAAAGCATGGCAGGCCCCGAGAGGAGCTCAGAACACCTTCCTCAGAGCGGTTTACGAAGCAGCCCCACTCCCACCGCGAAAGCAGCCGGCTCAGCGCCCCTCGCGGCGCCGGGTCCTCGCCGGGCCACGAGGACGGAGCGCAGCGCCGCTCGGAGGAAGCCCACGGGGCCCCAGCCGGCCGCGCGCGCAGCCCTGCAGCCCGGAGCCGAGGACAGCGCGCGGCCCGGGCGCCGCGGCTCAGTGGGCTGCACCGGGCCGGGCAGGGAAAGCCCTGCGGCCGCTTTTCCTGGACGGCCTTCCCGCGGTGCTTTCGGGGCAGGGGGCAGCGGGCAGGGGCTGCCAGCCGGGTGCGGACGCCCGGGCCGCCCGGGGAGGCGAGAAGCGAGTCCCTCGGACTGAGGACACAGCCCAGGGCTGGGGAAAGGGACGCGACGGGAGGAGAAAGGCTCCAGTGTTCCGACCGGCCGGGGCCAAAGCGGCCCCCGCGGGGGCACCCTCCTTGGCGTGGATCCGTGGGGGTCCGGGGGAGCCGCGAGCCAACCCCCATGGGCTCCCGGGGGGCCGCCACGTCACGGAGGGTGTGCCCCGGGGCTCCGCGGGCGGGCGGGGGAGGAGCCGAGGGGGCTGGCTCCCGCACCGCGTCAAGCCCCGGCCCCGGGCCGCCTCCCTCCCCACGGCCTGGACCCGCCGCGCCGCTTCTCACCTGCCTTCCCGGCTCCGGCGCACAGCGAAGGCCTCGGACTGGGCGCCCACAGGCCGCGCTCAGCCACCACGGTTGTAGCGCCTGTCTCTTTAAATCCGGGTCCTTGAGCCGGCCGCAGCGCGCAGGCGCAAAGGTCCTGGCCCAAGCTGCGCCACGCGTCCCCGCCCCGCGCCTGCCACGTGGGCGATTGTGAGGTTCGGAGGAGTGAGGCGCTGGGTACCGTGTTGTGGGGTTCCTGATCTGTGATCAGAGCAGGGAAAGCAGGGATTCGGGGGCGTGGTGGCGCCCCAGAGCGCAGCCCGGCCGGAACTTCCGAGGACTCTCTGATTTGCTGATAATGTTAGAGATGATCTAGCCCTTGAAATTTCCTGGTTGGGAAACTATATTGTGATGAGCTTGAGGAAGGCAATCACATCATTTCAACCTTCTTTTCTGTACGCCTTCTGTCTTGTTTCCACACAGTGCCTAGCGCATAGTAAGTATACTACAAATATACTGAATTGAAAAGAGGCACTAGATAGGTATAGATATAAAATGTAAAGGAGTGATGGGGAGAGTCATCTGGAGCAGGGGTGGGGAACGTCTGGCCCGCCCGCGGTACCGGGAAACCAGTACCAGCTAAAATCACAGGCTTCACCAAATTAGCCTGATCAAATATAGCAGGCTAATTTTTAAGTTGATAATTTTGCATGGCTGGCAAATGATGTTATAAATATCCAAATGGCCCTTGGCAGAAAAAAGATTTCCCACCCCTGAACCGCTTTAAACCTCAAATCAGCTTTTTGAGGGATTAGGATGGCCATTTTTACAAAAGCATAGCAGGCTCAGAGGAGGCTAAGTGAACTTGGTCAGGGTCCAGGATCGGCTAACGATTGATTGGGCATTGTTAGAGAGGTAAGCCAAGATGAGATCCTGGAGGGAGTTATGTGCCATTTGAAAAGAGCTTGGCCTTTATTGTGTAGGGGATGGAGAGCCACGTAGGGCCTTATGAATAGTAACCACTGTTGAAGCTGTGTAGGGGAGAGGCTGAGGTAAGGGAACTGATTAAAAAGTTCTTGGTACTGGCATGTATACTAAAATTGGAACTTAGCGTGGCCCCTGTCCAAGGACAAATTACAAATTTGGGAAGTGGTCCATAATTTTAAGGAAAAATAATTTTTTTCCTTATTGCATCCATATGAGATGATGGATGCTAACTAAACTTATTGTGGTAATCATTTCACAATTATGTAAGTCAAATCATTATGTTGTACACCTTAATGGTTGTTGTGATGTATGTTAATTATATCTCAGTAGAACTGGGTGGGGGGTTCTTGTGACAGATGAAAGTGGCTTGAACAAGCTCAGTTAGTTGGGGTGCAGAGAGAGGTGCATTTTTTGATAAACATTTAGATTTTAAATGATCTCGACAAAGTGCTCATTTACCTAAGAATCAAATGAGGTTGACTTGAGTGAGCAGATAGATAATGGTGCTATCAACTGAAATAGGAAGTGAGAGGGGAGGAGGAGGCATTCAAGGTGAAGGGATGAGTTTTGTTTTGGATATATTAAGTTTGGTTGGTTGAGGCCAACCACCATCCCATTGTTTGAAAAGGGGTAGAGCCGCTAATTTGCAGAATGAAGAAGATCTCTGGGATTAGAAGGTCACTGGAGGTTCAAGTCCTAACTCTGGCAGTTGAGTGATCCTGAAAATATCTATATATCACTGCATTTACAGTGTTGTTTTGAAAATTCTCATGACTGTCTTTTTCCTTAGGCCTGTGCTGTCAAATGCTGTCACCACTAGCCACATATGGCTCTTGAGCTCTTGAAGTGTAGCCCATCTGAATTGAGATGTACTGTGTCAAGTACACACTGATTTCAAAGACATGTGACCAAACAAAAAAAGACTGTAAAATATCCCATTAATAATATGTGGATGTTGATTATATGTTGAAGCAGTTATTTTGGGTATATTGGGTTAAATAAGCGTATATTATAAGAATTAATTTCAACTTTATTTTTACCTTTTGAAAATGTGACTAGAAAATATAAAACTGCACGCTTAGCTCACATTATACTTTGGACAGCACTGTCCTTGCCTTCAAACCTGTTTGTGGAGAGTGACATCTGTACCTTATGCATCTTTTTTGTTGTTGTTGTTGTTGTTGTTAATCCTTACCCGAGGATATTTTTTCCATTGCTTTTTAGAGAGAGTGGAAGGGAGAGGGGTAGAGAGAGAGAAACATTGATGTGAGAGAGACGCATCAATTGGTTGCCTCTTGCATGCACCCTGACTGGAGCCAGGGATTGAACCTGCAACCCAGGTATGTGCCTTTGACCAGGAATCGAACCTGAAACCCTTCAGTGCATGGGCTGATGCTCTAGGCACACAGGCCAGGGCTCCTTATGCATCTTTTTATCCTGTGCCTGGAACAAGTACTGGGCACATAGTAGGCATTCAGCAAATATTTATGAATAAATGAATGAGCCCGGCTGGTGTGGCTCAGTGGTTGCGCATCGACCCATGCACCAAAAGGTCACCGGTTCGATTCCTGGTCCAGGCACATGCCCAGGTTGTGGGCCCGATCTCCAGTAAGGGGCATGCAGGAGGCGGCCAATCAATGCTCTCTCTCATCAATGTTTCCTTCTCTCTCTCCCTTTCCCTTCCTCTCTCTCTAAAATCAATAAAGAAAAAATAAAAAGAAAAACATAATAATAAAAAATGAATGGAACCCATGAGTGAATAGAATGAATGAATGAAGCTGTGAAAGTGCTAAGCTCCCTCAGAAGGATGTTCATTACATTGTATCTTTGACTGTGTTGTTTTTTTTTAATTTTTTTTCCCCCTTTATTGATTATAGAGAGAGGAAGTGAAATGGAGAGAGAGATAGAAACATTGATGAGAGAGAACATCAATTGGCCGCTGCTTGCACACCCCCCACTGGGGATCAGACCCACAACCTGGGCATGTGTCCTGACCAGGAATCGAACCAGCGACCTCTTGGTGCATGGGTTGATGCTCAACCACTGAGCCACACTGGCCGGACTCTTTGACTGTGTTTGATATAAATGTGCCCAAAGGCTCAGGTTCTAAATGTTTGTTTTGCTTGATTAGAGCTCCAAGGAACCCTAATGAATGATCTCTTTTACTCAGACCCCTGCTGCAAAATGTAACTAGCTAGCAGTTGCATTTCCTTAGAGAAGTGGGAACTGCTACCAAGGAGAATGACCTAATGTGTGGTGGGAATAGCAGGGCTTTGGAATCACGCAGACTTACATTTCAATTATGACCCACCACTGGCTGTGTAATCTTCATCTGTTTTCTTAACTTCTTTGGGTCTCAATTTTCATGGTGAAACAGGGATCAAAATATCTCTTAGGATTGTGTGTGACAAGTAGATGATATTTTAACTTGCAAACTGCTTGGCACTTAGAGATATTTCATTCAGTAAGTGTACATTCCCCTCTACTCCCCAGCTTGGATACATTCATACCACTGCTGAGTTTAGTCATTCAGTTGGTTATCAATCAGTCCAGTATTTATTGAGTACCTACTCTGTATTAGACACTATTATCAAGAACTGGAATACAGCAGTGAAACAACACAAAAATCCCTACCCTCATGACTAACAGGTTAGTGCGGGAGATACATGATTCACAGTAAGTGAAATGCATAGTATGTAAGATGATGATGGATGCTATGGAAAAAAAGAAAGTAGAGGAAGAGGATAGAAGATCCCAGGCAGGGCAGGGTTGCAGTTTTAAATACAGTGGTCAGGAAGGCCTCACCAACAAAGTGATAATTGAGTAAAGACTGGAAGGAATGAAGGAGAGTGCCACGGGGAGCTCTGGGGTAGAGGAAGCAGCAAGTAAAGGCCGTGTGGGAGAGAGCAAGGAGGTGGGTGTGGCTAGAGCAGCAGGAGTGAGGATGGAGAAGAGTTGGAGGTCGGCCGGATATCCCAAGACGGATCCTGTAGGGTCTTATAAACTACAGTAAAGATGTTGGCTTTTATCGCAGGTGAAATGGGAAGCTAATCGATTGTATTGAACAGCGAAGTAGCATGATCTGATTTAGGTTTTAACAGAATTGCCATCACTTCGGCTGCTGTGTAGAGAAACTGGGAGTGTTTGGTGGCTACTGTAAAGATGTAGGGGAGAAATAAGGGCCAACTGGGTGCTAACAATCAAAGTAGTAAGAAATAACCTGAGGCTCATGGACCTCTAGGGGATCTGTGGATAGGCTCTGGGGTATCCTTGAACCTCCTGAAATCTTATATAAATAGTTGTGTGTAAGTGCATTTTTGAAGGGAGAGTTTTATTGGATGGAGTTTTCATGATCCAAATCAAGAACTACCTTGATGGCAAAAAAGCAGACTACCTCTTAACAGTTCCTAGTTAAAGTCCCAAGGGGGTTAAGTCCTCCCCTCAGACCTTGATCCCAAATCCTCAGGGCACTGATTCTGTCTGTGAGCCTCTCAGAGCTTCTGTCACCCCTTTTAAGAATGTAGCGTGACTGCCAGTTTAGACTCATCAGGATTGTTAAGGGGGGAAAAATCACAGTAAAACGGGTAAATTCTGTTCATTTTTTATGCTACTCGCTGTGGAAGCTCGGCAGCCATCGGCAGGCGTAGGGAAAAGGCTTCACACCTTCGGAGAGAAGATGCGGAGCACTTGTGAAGCTAGGTCGCACTCAGTGGATTCCTTTTTTAATAAGCTCTGGTCTATGAATCATGTAAATCTCAGCACCGAGGGCCAATTTTTCTGGTTTGGTTTGCTTAATAGTCACACAATTAAAATAAGTTGTAAAACACGGTGATGGTGTATGCCAGGATAAATATTTAAAAGGGAACAGCTGTAGCAAGATATAATAATTCAAATCAGCCCATGGCATTCTTAATAAAGGCTGTAGAGGCTGGTTCTTAACCAGAGGGATTTCTTGGCCTCTCCTTTGAATATCTTTGTGCTGCAGCTGCCAGGTTGAGGCAGGACAGAGCAAAGAGGAGTCGAGTCAATTGTGCCTTTGGGAATAGCTGATCTGTGGCACAGAGACAGGGACTTCCAGGGCAGGGTTAAGGTCACAGATATTGAGTGAGACTCAAAGTTGCTACCATCTCCCTTGAACTTCTAGGTTGGGTTTTCTAATGTGACGTCCTGGTGGTCATGCTTTTTAGGAGGCAAGTTAATAATTTTCAAAGGGCGCCCTGGCCGGTTTGGCTCAGTGGTTACAGCGTCAGCCCGTGGACCAGAGAGTCCCGGGTTCGGTTCCCGCTAAAGGCACATACCTCGGTTGCAGCTTGTCCCTGGCCCCAGTTGGGGTTGTGTGGGTGGCAGTCAGTAGATGTGTCTCTCTCACATTGATATTTCTCTCTCTTTCTTCCTCCCTCTCTCCCTCCCGCTCTATCTGAAGATAAATGCAAAAAAATGTCCTCAGGTGAGGATTTAAAAAAAAAAATTTAATAATTTTCAAAGGGCAAATGTATTTTACAAAGAGATGAGCCTATTTGGGAAGTAAAAGGTCTGGGCCAGTGAGAGATCACATCCACAACGCAAGGCCAATGTAGAACAAAATGGCTTTATTGCATAGACCTGGGTGCAGGCGGGCTGCGCCAAAAAAGGTTCAGCCTCGAATAACAGTTGGGGTGTAGGTTATATACTGTACTTTTAGCTTCCGGCAGTTGCTGCTGACGTACTCTGCCTGGCCCATTGTCCACTTTGCAGTTGCACTGGTCTGGTATCTCGTCCTGCATCTGCTGGGTGATTCATTGTCTTGTGGATAATCCAGACAATCCTTATCCTTACTCAACAGAAGGCTGAGCAAAGGTCATCCAAGCAACACAATTTTCCACAGTTTCCGCCTTTTGCAAGCTTTTACCTTTACTCTTTAAAACGTTACTAACCCGTCCTGGCCAGTTTGGCTCACTGGTTATCGCGTCGGCCCGTGGACTGGAGAGTCCCGGGTTTGGTTCCCACTAAGGGCATGCACCTCGGTTGCAGTTTGTCCCCGGCCCCGGTTGGGGTCGTGTGGGTGGCAACCACTCGATATGTCTCTCTTACATCGATGTTTCTCTCTCTCTCTTCCTCCCTTTTTCCCTCCTGCTCTATCTGAAGATAAATGCAAAAAAATGTCCTCAAGTGAGGATAATAAACAAACAAACAAAAAAGTTACTAACCCTTTCAAGAAGCAAACTTCAGTCCTGTCTCTTCCATGGGACTCTGGGCTGGTTGATAGGTAGCATTGATAACAGTTGGTTTTCTAGCTGATATGGTGGCAGAGGTTGAAGGCCAGGTTGAACACTTCCTTCCCCTCTTGTTCCTCATGCCATTTCCGTTATACCAGAAGAGCCTCTACCCTTCTTTTCTTTCTTTTTTTTTTTTTTTTATCCTCACTCGAGGACACTTTTTCATTTTTTGTTCAGATAGAGTAGGAGGGAGAGAGAGGAAGAGAGGAAGAGAGAGAGAGAGAGAGAGAGAAAGAGAGAAACATCGATGTGAAAGGGCCACATCGAGTGGCTGCCACCCGCACAACCAACCAGGGCTGGGGACAAACTGCAACCGAAGTACATGCCCTTAGCGGGAACCGAACCCGGGTCTCTCTGTACCGCAGGCCAACGCTCTAACCGCTAAGCCAAACCAGCCAGGGCGCCTCTACCCTTCTTTTCTCCTTCCCGGGGAGCTTCTACCCAAGCCCTCTTACTGAAACCTTCCAACTGTGCAACCCAGTGTGCTCGCCCTCTCCTGCCTTCAGCTCCTCTTGGTCTTGGTGATTGGAAAGGAAAAACACTCTCTTTTCCATTTCTATTACACACAGCTCTCTCTGAATATTACTTAACTTCTGACACCAGACTTGTGGGTTTTCTACACCAAGCAATTCTGTGACACAAGCTGGGTGTCCTACAATTTCATTCAATTCTGGCACTTTCTATCTGGAGTCAGTGTCAGGCTCGATAGGTTGAGGGCTCAGTTGCACAAGGCTGCCCCTTCCCACCACTTCAGACGATAATCAAGGCTAGGATGTTACTTATGCTCCTGACTGACGGCTGTAGGTCAGAGCTTCCCACAATCGCCTTCTTGGGTTCCATTAATTTGCTAGAGAAGCTCACAGAACTCAGGAAAACAGTTTACTTGCTAGATTAGCGGTTTATTATAAAAGGATCTAATTTAGGCCCTGGCCAGTTTGGCTCAGCAGTTAGAGCCTCGGCCGGCAGACCTACAGGTCCTGGGTTGGATTCCCAGTCAAGGGCATGTACTTGTGTTGCAGATTTGATCCCCTGGCCTCAGTTGAGGTCATACGGGAGGCAACCAATTGATGTGTCTCTCTCACATTGATGTTTCTCTCTCTGTCTCCCTCTCTCCTTTGCACTCTCTCTAAAAATCAATGGAGAAAATATCCTCGGGTGAGGATTACAAAATAAATAAATAAAAGGATGTAACAAAGGGATAGCCAGATGGAAGAGATGCAAATGGCAAGGTATGTGGGAAGGGGCGCAGAGTACTTCCGCTTATTCACCAACCCAGAAGCTCTCAGACCCCGTCTTTTTGGGTTTTTATGGAGGCTCCATCACCTAGGCACGATTGTTTAAATCACTGGCCACTGGTGATGGAACTCAGTCTCCAGCCCCCTTCCCTCCCCGAGGGCAGTGGTGGTGAAAGTTCTGTCTAATCAAACAATTGATTTCTCTGGCAACCAGCACCCATCCTTAGGGGCTTTCCACATGCCACCTCATTAACATAAACTCCATTGTGGCTGAAAGGGGCTTGTTTTGAATAACAAATGACACCTTTATCACTCTTACCACTCTGATCTTTTAGGAAATTACAAGGGTTTTAGGAGCTGTGTGACGGAAACCAGAGGAAGGCCAAAATATATACAGGTGGTTTGTTTCCTTTTATTGTAAATCACAAAATCACAGTGACACACAGGTGTAATACCTTGAGAGGGTAAAATTAGGGTTCAGAGAATAAACTAAGTAGATACCAGTAAGTAGATAGCTAGCGAGAAAAGTCAGACTCTAGACATCATCATCCCTATTTAATAGTAATAAATAATTGGGTCCTGCCCAATTTCTTATACTGTTTCTACACAACCAAATGTAGTTTTCTTGAAGGTAGGGCCATGTTTTCATTCATTTATTCAACTAGTATTATATGAGCATCTGTACTAAAAGCACATAAGCATTTAACTCATTTAATCCTCTCAGTAATCCCCGAAGGTAGAAACTATTACTCTCCCTGTTTTGTAGTTGAGGAAATTAAGGATGAAGTAATTTACCCAAAGTCACATAGTTAAAATGTGGTGGACCACAGGGCACAGTGTAACTGTTTCCCAGTTGGAATGTCTGGGAAATGAAGTCATTATTTTTGCTTCCATCAGACTACTAAGGAATAAAATTTATTGCTGGTGAAATGGGGGAAGGCAGGGCAGTGCAGAGAGAGTTCAAAAAATAATGGCTTCCAAACTCAACCAGGCTCTGAACAGCACCCTTAAGCTCGACAGTAAACTCTCATTTTAATTCTTGCTCTTTTGGGGGATCCTCTCCCATTTTCTACATTTTATTAATAAATAGTAGAGAGACTATTGGACTGGGAATCAAGTTACATCTTAGTCCCACTTTAGCAATGAAATTTAGCAATGAGTGACCTTGGACAAGATGTCTAAAATGCAGGTGATAATAATTATTTTACCTATCTAGAGGTGTTGAGACTTGAAAATATAAGGTATTGTTAAGTAATAATGATGAAGGTAATAGTAGGGACTTTGGGATTGTTGCCTTGAACAAGTTCCTCCACTTCTGAGCATGTTTCCTCATCTGTAAAATGAAGATATTATATACCTTACAAGCTTGCTGTGAGGACCAGAGATAGTGCAAGTCATGCCCTAGCATACTGCCAGACACATGTAGGAATCCAGTAAATAACCTAACAACTTGGCTTGGTGGATACTCTTTTTTTCTCTCTCTCTTCATTGATTTGAGAGAGAGGAAGGGAGAGAGAGAGAGAGATAGAAACATCAATGAGAGAGAAACATCGATGAGAGAGAACATCGAGTGGCTGCCTCCTGCATGCCCCCCACTGGGGATTTGACCCATAACCTGGGCATGTGCCCTCACTGGGAATCGAACCAGCGACCTCCCAGTGCATGGGTCGATGCTCCACTGAGCTACACCAGCCGGGCTGGTGGAGACTCTTATAACCACACTTGGTAGAGCAACAAACAAACAACACACACACACACACACACACACAAAAGGAAAACAGTAATCACCATCAACCACCCAATCAGTGTGGTCTTCTGAACTCCCCTAAAGGTGACTGCTGGCTCCCCAGTGTACTTGTAGCCTGCCAAGTGCTGTTAGTAAAATGGAGGTACAGCCAGATGGAACTACTTTCCTCCTCTAGACTGGCAGTGCTTTCACTGAAGGACGGCTGAATGCAAAGACTCACTCTGAAATAGCTTTGACTGCCAAGTGACAGGCGAAATGAGCCAAACAAAATGGTGATGGCAGAGGAGGGGACTGAGGGCTGAGAGCAGCTGGGAGGCAATGTGCACTTGCTGACTCTTTGACCTCACTCTGCCACTGATTTTATTCCTCCTTTATTCCAGTTTATTCCTCCTTTTCTCCACGTAAGAGGCCTCTAGGCGATCCGGACTGCCCACTAGCTCCCTCTTTGCTTGTTTGGTGCCATGAAGAATTCTTATTAGCTGCTAGATACTGAGGTGGCTCATTGCACTTTAGAGCCTGGTGTGTGTGCCCCCTGTGCTTCTTCCCTCAGAATGGGTCAGGGCTTCCTGTGCCAGAGAAGGGAAACACATGGCAGGAAAAGATTTTTTAAGCCGTTTAAGCTGTTCAACGGACTTTTGTTCCGGTTCTGACTTTCAAGAGGCAGGTTGATCTTTTTACCACTTTTCTATTAATATTAACCTTCTGCTAGGTGGTTATTATTCATTTAACAGATATTTACTGGGCTCTGTGATGTGCCTGGCATTATTTTAGGTTGTGAACAAGACATACAAGCTCCCTGCTCTTGTGAAGTTTACATTCTGGTGGGGAGAAACAGAATTTATGAACAAATGAACAAGCTAATTTAAGATAGTGATAAGTTTAATGAATTCATAGAATAATGTGAGAGTGACAGGAGGTGGGAAGGGGGTGTTGATGTCATCTGAGAAAGGGACATTAGGGCTGAGGAATGAGTATGAGAAGACTGCCATGCTATTTGAAGGCAGGTTCCCAGCAGAGGGAAACACAGGCACCGGTCCTGAAGTGGCATGTTTGAGGAGTAAAAAGTTGGCTTAGTGAGAGTGAAGGGGGAGTGTAGCAGATGAAGTTGGAAGACAGGTACACAGTGGGGACTCATGGATCACATTCAGCCCACAGGGTATTTGAGATTTTACTAAAAACAAAAACAATCTTGACTTGCAATTGCTCTTGAAAACTAAAAACAAACAAAGCAAAAAAACCTTGGCCATCCAGGCCACTATTCCTAAATAATAATTAGTTTCAACATAGAGCAGTTACACTCTCCTGTCCCCTCCTATCCTCCTTTAATGTGAGTGTGATCATCAGTTCGTAAGTAGTGGACATTTAAATTAGTGATTGCTGAGTGCCAAGGAGGCTTAATAAGGACGTGGTTCCCCCCCCCCCCCCCACCAAGTGTGATGGAAGAATATAATGAAGGGTTTTAAGTGACAGTGGATCTAAATTTTTATTTTATTTATTTTTTTAAACACATTTTTATTGATTTTTAGAGAGAGGAAAGGAGAGAGAAACACTGATCTGCTGCTTCCTGCACGCCCCCTACTAGGGATTGAGCCCCCAACCCAGGGATTCCCCTGACAGGGAATCGAACCAGTGACCTCTTGGTGCATGGGTCGATGCTCAACCACTGAGCCACACAGGCGAGGCTGATGTAAATTTTTAAAAGATCACTTTGACCACTTTATTGGTAACAGAGTGTGGCGAGGGAGGGAGAAATAGACAATTAATGCAAGAGATGTTGGTGGCTAGGACCAGTGGAGACAGTAAGGAGTGGACAGATTCTGGGCATAGTTAGAGGTAGAGCACCCAGGACTTAAGTGATGCATTAGATTTGAGGACTAAGAAAAAGGAATGAAGGATGACACCTAGGAATAAGGTCAAGTCTGGGGATATAAATTGGGAGTCATCATATTTAAGCCCATGAGTATGGATGAGATCACTGAGGGAGGAAAGGTAGATAGAAAATAGAATGTAGTTTTGGAATTTTTTTTCCCCCTGTTCGAATTTAAAGCTTCTAAATCCCTGGTATCATACAGGCTACTAGACTATTAGTATTAAAAAGCAATCTAAGGTCATCTTTCTAGCCACCCTTCCTACCCATATATTTACTCAAATCGACCCTCACCCCCCCAACATCCAGCCGAGTAGCCAATTGGTGCATCATTAACAGAAAACACTCTCCATTAAGGCTTTCCAGTGGTTTTTTCTCATATCAAACTTTTAGGTAGGTGAGTTTCACTCTTTCTCTCCAAAGGGACAGTATTGAGAGTGAAAGGGGTCACTATTCATAATTACACTAAGACAACTGGCATTTTCCTGAGCAAACCTTGCAAGCAAAAGCAACAATACTTTAGCCATCTCTGTCTCCAGATAGGCAACTTTAAAAATATTTAGAGGGTGAGATGCCACTTGACTCATGGCAAAATTAAGGATTTGGAGTTAAAAATCTCAAAGAAAAAAAAATCATCTGTTCTAATTCCCTCATTTTAAAGAGGAAGTTAAGGGGCATTGAATTATTGGCCTACAATCAAGTTAGCAAGTTAGTAGCATGGGGCAGGGAAAGACCAGATACTATTAGTAGAAATATTTTTATAGCACTTACTTTATTAAAAAACATTTTTTTCTTTATTGATTTTAGAGAGAGAGGAAGGGAGGGAGGGAGAAGGAGAGAGAGAAACACCGATGAGAGAGAACATCAATTGGCCACCTCCTGCATGCCCCTACTGGGGATTGGGCCAACAACCTGGGCATGTGCCCTGACTGGGAATTGAACCAGCGACCTCTTGGTACACAGGTGGACGCTCAGTCACTGAGCCACACTGGCCGGGCTATAGCACTTAATTTTTAAAACCCCCTTCACATGTCATTTGACTCTTACCATACCCTGTGAGGCATCATCACTTTACAGTAAAGCAAAGTCAAGTTCAGAGGTGACTTTCCCTAGTCATTAAGATAGAATGGGAACCTGTGTCTTGTTTTCTCTTGCCAATTCCCTTGCTCTTTCTGTTACCCATACTAACCTAGTGATTGTTACTATGAAAGGTTTTAGGTCTAGCCCAGAGGGTGTGGCTCAGTGGATTGAGTGTCATCCCATGGACTGAGAGGTCCTGGTTTAATTCCCGCTCAGGGCACATGCCTGGGTTTTGGGCTGGTCCCTGGTAAGGAGTGTGCAGGGCGCAGCTGGTTGATGTTTCTCACATCGATGTTTCTATCTCTCCTTTTCTCTTTCTCTAAAAAAAAAATCAATGAAAACATATTTTAAAAAAAAGGTTTTAGGCCTAAATTATATTCTTTTCCCAGCAATTTTAATTCCACAGCCTGTTATTATTTTGTTTCCTGGGATGTAAAAAGTAGTCATTACTTCCATCATTAAATGAAATATAATGTGAAAGCATTTTGTATATTGTAAGGCACTGGGCAGCAAATGTACGTTTGAAGGCTAGTTAGAAAATCAGCATTTTTCTTCTCCAAGTTAGAGGAACTGTATTAAATTGGTAAGTGGGTGAGAGGGTTACTTTTGTAGCATTGATAATAATCCTAATATATTGTTGGCTGAATTATGGGCTTCTCTACAGAGAACAAGAGACTGGAAGAAATCCTTGGGACTAATTCGTACAATTTGGGAACATTGGTGGTGGTCAGTCTAATGCCAAAACCTATTTGACCCAGTTCCAAGAGGTATAAAGGAGTTCTCCGATGTGTGGAGGATCCACTAACTCCTGTAGCTGTTTATTTGGATCTCAGATCTAACAAGGATTCACTTGATTTTGGTCAGGGATTGGGCGCAGATTTTGAGAGCTTTTTGGACTTCTTAAAAACTCAATGGGATTTATGTGTGTAGTAACATACCTGGCAGTATTTGAGCTCTTCTTTAACTGTTACAATTGAGGACTCAATAATCTCAAGAATACTCAATTGTTAACTTAGAGCAAGTTTAGATGGTAGCTGAGGTCCTCCACAATGGTTCATAATCTACCTTCCTAATAACTGCCTTGTTGTCAGGAATGGACACTGCTCTAGTTAAATTGTTCTGCCCACTACCTTCTGAGCATGTTTTATTTTCCACCTGTATACCTTCCTCTTTAAATCTGCACTGTCCTTTATGGTAGCCAATTAGTCACATATGGCTGGCTAGTGAGTACTTGAAATGTGGCCATTCTAAACTGAGATGTGCTGTTAGAGACACTCAAGGTTTCAAAAATGTAGAACCTCCAAATATAAAGTATTTCACTAATATTTAAATATCAATTACACATCAAAACATTAATATTTTGGATATATTGGATTAAATTCATTATAAAATAATTTCATTTTTTACTTTTTCATGTGGCTACTAGAAAATTTAAAAAATATATGTGGCTTGCATAATATTTTTAAACGGACAGTGTTCCTCTAGGTCATTACCCTAGCCTCTTAAGCCAACATAGAACTGGACCAACCATTCAAGCCCATCTTTGTACTTTATCTTCTGACGTAACAAGCAATGAATGATAGAAAACTCTTAGTGTGGTTTCTTTCATACAGATGAGGCAGGCATGCCCCTTCTATGTTATCTAACTGAAGTTGCTATCACCAGTCAGCTGTCAGCTCAAGAAAAGACTTTCTGCCAAAGGCAGCAAGATAATTAATATTCTCAATAAATGTTAGATAACTTCTAGGCATCCACACTAAAATAAAACCCTTCAATTCTATCTTTATCTCTCCTGCTTTTCTTCCACTTCTAGTCACTAAAATGTTAGCTCTTCCTGTGAAATCCTTTCAATTCTATTCCCTCTCTCTCAATCCATACCTAATCAAAGTCTTGGTTACCCTGCTTTTAAAATCTAGTTTCCTAGTAGTCTACCAGCTTCCTTTTCCCCTATCCCTGTTCATTCCATTCTATAAAGAATGTACAGTCCCTACTATATACAGTAATATAGTGTATACTACAACTAAAGTAATCTTCCATAACAGCTGTTAGCAGATACAATTTTTTGCTCAAAAACTTCTACTTTTGCCCTGGCTGGTTTGCTAAGTGGTTAGAGCGTCGGCCCATGGACCAAGAGGGTGTCAGGTTTGATTCCCTGTCAAGGGCATGTTCCTGGGTTGCAGGTTTGACCCTCAGGTCAATTGGGTCATGCAGGAGGCAACCAATCAATGTCTCTCTCTCACATGGATGTTTCTCTCTCCCTCCCTCCCTTCCACTCTATCTTAAAAAGAAAAAATATCCTCAGGTGAGGATAAATAAATAAATAAATAAATAAATAAAGGTATAGTGTTCTTTGTTCTATTTAAAACAAACAAACAAAAAACTTCCACTTTTCCCACATTGCCTACAGAAGAATTCTTTCATCTAGTATTCAAGGTTTTTCAAACCTTATCTCTTGGTACTCTCCTCCATAAAATCTGGGCTTTAGGGAAACTAGACTGAGTTTATGTAAAGCACTTAGAATCCTGCCTCACCTATAGTGTAGGAACTATATAAGCCTTGGTTATTATTACTTCTCACTTTTATTTGAATATGCAGTATGCATTTCTATCTCAAGAACACTGCTAATTCCTTTTTCCTATTTGAATACACTATGTCCAAAGGGAGAAGGAATGATTTAAACTAACAATGAATAGCACAAGCCAATTGTGAAAAGAAAACTTATACAGCAGGTCCTCAAATAACATTGTTTTGTTTGTTCAACATCCTTTCATTTTAACGGTGAAATGCCATAGGAATTTAACTCATTTATATCACTTACCTATGGTAAAACTGGTTTCATTGTAATTTCACTGCAGTTCCAAGAACCTGTCAATGATGTTAAATGAGGACTTACTCTATATCCTTCCTACAATAGTCAGAACCAGTTACTCTGAACCCTAATTTGCTAGAAAATGTAATAAAATTAAAGACTGGAAAGTACATAAATAAAAGGGAGTATTTCTTTTATACAATAGACAATAAACGTATGGAATGTGTCATTTTTAAAAAAAAGCTTGAAAAAATATAAATGGGTTCTGGATTTAGGGCAGTGGCTCATCAACTCTGGTGTAATTAGAATAACATGGGAAGCTCACTAATTCAGATGCCAGGACCCACTCCAGATTTATTAAATCTAACAGGTCTTGAGCACATGAATTAAAAAAAAACACTTCAAAGGTCATTCATGTGCATCTTTTAAAAAGCTTCACAGGTGATCTTCATGTGCACCTACATCCAAGAATCATTTTAATCAAGAGAGAAACTTTGGGTTAAGGAGGCTGGTCATGTTTGGCATATATTTTTCACCATGTTCTCCAGCATGTTTTGAAACAGAAACAGAATACAGAGAACTGATTAATTCTGAATGACTTACGAATCTGTGAGTAGTGTTCTTAAAAACAAAAACCCAAAGCTCCCCCACCCTCCTCTTGAGTTTGATCTAGGGGGTCAGAAAAGAAAAAGGTATATACATCTCAACACACTTGGTATTCATCTCAAAGCTTGTCTGTTGGTCTTCGATTAATTTGTAAATTTGAAAACAGAATTACTTAAGTAAATATATATATATTTAACTCTGTACAATATTTACAGCTTACAGATTTTCCAACTCCAAATTATACATTTAAATCCGTAAAGTGTGAAAAAGTTGGCCTTTTAGCATATAATACTTAAATATTTTACACCAATTTTCCAAAGTGCTATTTTCACAGGCTCATATTGTACTGCAACAACGTAGTCAGGTTATCAAACCTCCAGATATGGAGTAACTTATATCATATGGAGAGACAGCACTTTTTATACAATCGCAGAAGGTGTTAGAAATATTGGGTCCTCGAAACCCTATAACAAAGCCCCTTTCACCCTCCAATCCTGAGACAACAAATCCTGCAGTTCTCCCTCATCGTCGCTGTCAACATTCTCCTCTTCCTTTTTCTGCAGTTCTTTTATTGTCAGGACCTCTTTAAGCTTATTTTTTATTTCATCCTGGCGATTCCGCAGATTTTCCACCCGACGGTAACACTCTATCTGTTCATCGATCTCCCCAATCTGCCGGTCCAACCGTCCCTCCTCATCCTCTTCAGCAACTATGGCTTCGGAAATAGTGTTGACCTGTCTCATGGCTTTTTGAAATTCGTCCCACTCTTTGTCCATCTGATCCTTTGGGGCATCAACCTTTCGTACCCTCGCATCTATCTCAGGGTCGTCAAAAAAACCTTCCGGTAATGCTTCCGCAGTGTTTTCTCTCCTTTCCACTATTTTTTCATGTATTTCTGCTTTCTCAATGGACCCTGAATGAGGAATTAAAGGGGCCTTGGGAGGATTTGTATTCGAGAAGTCGCTTGGCAGCACACCACTTGTTGCCTCCCGCGAGGGCAGTGAGTGTTCCTTGCCCGGTGGATCGGGCGGCTGCTTGCTGGCGTCTCCCTCTTGTCTTTCTCCTCCCTCCTCCTCCTCCTCTTCCTCATCTTCATAATCAGGGAGTAAACCGAGTCCTGGAGCCTTACCGGGGGTCGCTCTGGTGGCCTCCTTTCCTGCTTTGTCGACGCCGGTGAGCACAGCGGACGTGGAGGGCTGCACCTGCGGCACCTGGGGGGCCTTCGCCCTTTTGGCATCGTGGCTGTCTGCGTCCGGCGCCTTCCTCTTGGCCGACGGAGGCACTGCGCTGGCGGACGGCCCCTGGGTGGCTTCCTTCGCGCCTTTCAGCTCGGCCACTTTCTCTCGGTGCTGCTTTCCCAGGACGTGAGTCTGCCACAGCAGCTCGCTCTTCACCGGGGTGTTACACAGGGCGCAACTCAGCTGCCCCAAACGGTTGTACTTCGCAAACGGAGATTCTATGCGTTTCCTGTTGGTGCTCAGACGCTGCTTCTCCTTCATCAACCGCCGCAGTTCATCTTGACTCACCACTCGCTTTCCGGCCGAAGGCCGAGCCGAGGCGGAGGACGCCATCTTTGCGACCTGACCCAAGGCGATTCTGGCTTCCGTCTCGGCGAAGCCCGATGACGTCACTTCCTTTCCGGGCGCCGATTGGCTGAGGCGCCGGCGGACCTCGGCGCCGGGTTTTACCTCAGAATCGGGCTTCTGGCTGTTTTTGCGGGTCGGGTGGTCCCTCAGCTGCCCCGCTATGGCTGCGATTAAGGCGATAAACTCCAAGGCTGAGGTGGCGCGGGCCCAGGCGGCCTTGGCGGTCAATATATGCGCCGCCCGAGGGCTGCAGGATGTGCTGCGGACCAACTTGGGTCCTAAGGGCACCATGAAAATGTGAGGCGGCGGTTGGAGCGGCGGTTAGGGCGCCGGGGGTTTGTTGGATGTGGGGCGCTCTGTAAGGCAAACTTATTGGAGCCACGTGAACCCACTTGTGGGCCTGCCTGCCCTCATTCTCATTCCTGCCCCGAGGTCATCGCTAGCCTGGCGGGGGGGAGGAGAGAAGCCTCCCGAGGAAACGCCCCACAGTGAAGTAGTGATTCCCTGTCGCGCCCCATCCTGCCCCGCCAACTGTTCATTAAGGCTCATATGCAGTATTCAAGTTCATAGAATAGATTATTATACCGAGGAAAGGGACTAATTATTGATAGAAGAGAGAAGGAAAAGACTCAATGGATGGCTTTTTTGTTTGTTAATTCTCACCCAAGAATAGCTTTCCATTGATTTTTATTAAAAATTTTTTTTTCTTCATTGATTTTAGAGAGAGAGGAAGGGAGAGGGAGAGATAGAAACATCCATGAGAGAGAACATGAATTGGCCGTCTCCTGCATGCCCCCCACTGGGGGTTTGGCCCCCAACCTGGGCATGTGTCCCAAAGGGGAATCCAACCAGCGACCTGTTGGTGCATGGGTAAACGCTCAACCACTGAGCCACACTGGAGGGCTCCATTGATTTTTAGATAGAGTGGAAGGGAGGGAGGAAGAGATAGAGAAACTTGATGTCACAGGGACTGGTTTCCTCCAGCACCATCCTTGATCAGGAATTAAACCTGAGACCCTTTGGTCTGAAGGCTGAGCCTCTAACCGCTGAGCCAAAACGGCCAGAGTGATAACAGATGATTTTTGATCAGTCTTGAAAGATGAGAGAGTTCACCAGTTGGAGAAGTGAGTAAAGATCTTCTAGATAGAGCAATTCAGGAACAAGAAAGCCAGTTGGTGTAAATGCAACAGAAACAAAACAAAACAAACGTGATGTATTAAGGGAACCACAAGATTTGCCCACAAAATTTCATTTAGTAGATGAGACATTTAAAGTAGATACAAGCCAGATTGGGAAGGGTCAACTGTGTCATTGCTAAATAGTTTGGATTGTACCTTGAAAGTGATGGAGAACATGAAAACCATTAAAGGATTTTTGATCAGTGAACTGACTGAGTCTTACTGCCTTATAGGAAGATAAATGGAGGAGGGTAGATTCAAATTCAGAGATATGTGGATGCTAAATAGTCCAGACTACAGATGATGACAGTGGAAATGGAGAAGAAGGAGTAGTTTGAAGAGGCTTTTAGCTTGTAGAATTGCAAGAATTTGATGATCGAATAAAATGAGGGATGAGGGAAGAAACTAAATTGAATGAATGAATGGTAACATTTCACCAAAATAAAAAACCTGCAGGAAATTCACAAACTTGTGGCTTGTAGACTTCCAAGTACTCTTCCTGACCAAACCACTCTCATAACTCACCAGCTACACTTCCTTAAACTTGTAAATTGTCTGTCTGGAATGAAATCGCCATAGCAGCCCATCTGGAGAAAGTGATTCTGTGGGCTGCAAATGGGGTTTTTACTGTGGTATCTCTCCATGGTATGATGAAAGTTTCCCAAGCCCGGTTCCTTCTATTAAGGATAATGGAGTGGCAAGCACTGTATCTTGCTTGACTCTTACTATATGAAGTTAATAACATCACTGTTTTCTGAACAGGCTTGTTTCTGGTGCAGGTGATATCAAACTCACCAAAGATGGCAATGTGCTGCTTCATGAGATGGTGAGCTGATGCTGCTGACTTTAATAAACATTAATGAGCCTTAATTGAGAGCATAATACAGTTTATATGTCCTTAAACCAAGGCTGTCAGCTAAATACTGCAATCATGAGATATACAGGGATGAGCAAAAGTAGGTTTACAGTGGTTCATGTGGAGAAAGACCTGCAGGTTATGATTATTACAATAGCGTTAACTCAAAAGAATGTCACAATGTAACTGTAAACCTATTATTGTCCACCCCTGTACTTGTTGGATTAAACCTCAATAAAAAATGTTTTTTTGCTGTTTCAAAATCTTTGTATAGTCTAAGTAACAGCTTAGGGATGCTTCCAAATTAGTTGCATTTTTAAAGGCACTGCATTATGTTCTTTGTGATCATGGAAAAGTAAAGTCCTTTACAATTTTAGTAAATATATTCATTTTTGAGAGTGAAGGATTTAATCTAATTTTGCAAATGTCATTGCATTCTGAAGCACAGACTGTGTTATAAAATGTTCAGATCTCATTAGTTCTCATAACTTTTGATCTTGACATTTGCTAAGTATTGATAATGCAAAAATTATAAACTTGTAGAATGAAGTTGATCTCATTTCTTGATTTTACTATTGACACTTAGGTTATTTTGTTTTTGGTGGACTATTTATTTATTTCATTCTCTCTCTCTTTAAATCTGTTGCTTACTTTTTCCAGCAAATTCAACACCCAACGGCTTCCTTGATAGCAAAAGTAGCAACAGCCCAGGATGATATTACAGGAGATGGCACTACTTCGAATGTTCTAATTATTGGGGAGTTACTAAAACAAGCTGATTTTTACATTTCTGAGGTATTATAATTTCATAGAATTCACATTTATGTAGTACTTTATTTTGAATGAAAACTTTTTTTTCCTTTGAATTTATTTATTTATTTATTTAATAATTTATTTTATTATTAATTTGTTTTTGTTACAGATGTTTTTCCTTTTTTTCCCCCATTGACACCCTCCTCCCCCTCCCCTTCTCCTCGTCCCCATCCCTGTTGTCCATGTCCATTGGTTATGCACCCATGCACATAGGCTCTGTGTTTATCTCTTTCCCCTGCCTCCCCCCCTCCTCTGAGGCCAGTCATCCCGTACTCCACTTCCATGTCTCTGGGTCAATTTCGTTGTTCAGTTTGCTCAGTTCTCCTGTGTGTTGCCGGCTTCCTCGTTGGCTTCCTCGTTGGTGTGGGGGTCGCTTGGCTCCCGCGCTCTGCCTGGGTTCCTCCGTGGTGGTGGTGGGGTCGTCCGGCTCCCTCGCTCCGCCTGGGTTCCTCTGTGGTGGGGGGGGTCGCTCGGCTCCCTCTCTCCGCCTGGGTTTCTCCGTGGTGTGGGGGTTGCTCGGCTCCCTTGCTCCGCCTGGGTTCCTCCGTGGTGGTGGGGGGGTCGCCCGGCTCCCTCGCTCCTGGGTTCCTCCGTGGTGGTGGGGGGGTCGCTCAGTTTCCGCAGGCGCCCCTGACTGCAGGATCTCGTTTCCTTTGAGGCGACATGGAGGGTCCTGGAGGGCAGTATGCCATCTCCATTCTGCTGCTTCTTTAATTTCGTAGTTGCAGGGCTTCCATTCAGCTTGATTTCATGCAGTCTTTAAATGATAGTTATTCTGTGATTTAGCTGTAACTTTGATGTGGTTGTGGGAGGACGCGATTCCCTGTCCACCTAGGCCGCCATCTTGACCGGAAGTCGGAAACTTTTTTTTTTATACTAGTAAAATGGTTTAATTTTGGAGAGCAAAGGTTAATATTTATGAAGATATATTTGGACAATTATAAATGAAAATAATAATGAACTTTTTTTTTGCCAAAACAATGCCTTTTATTGGACTTATATATCTCTTTTTACAATAAAAAATTTAAGATATTTAAAAAGGTGAAAAATTAGCCGTGTATCCATGATTAATGGCCTAAGAAAGAAAACATGACTGATAAAGTTGAAACCAAATTGTTGTTTTCAAAAAAATAACTGGAGAAAACGTATTATTTTTAAAATTAAATTTATTGAGGTGACATTGGTTAATACATTAATTATATGTTTCAAGTGTACAATTCTATAATACATCATCTGTCTATTGCATTGTGTGCTCACCACCCAAAGTCTAGTCTCCTTCTGTCACCATATATTTGGCACCCCTTTACCCTCTCCATCTTCTCCCCACCCTCATTCCCCTCTGTTAACCACCATACTGTTATCTGTGTCTATGAGTTTGTTTGTTCGTTTGTTGCTTTTTGTTTTATATGAGTGAAATCACTTGGTTCTTGTCTTTTTCTTGGTATATTTTGCTTAGCATGATATTCTCAAGGTCCATCTATGTTGTTGCAAATGGCAGTATTTTATCCTTTCTTATAGCTAAGTAGTATTCCATTGAATGTATGTACCACATCTTCTTTATCCAGTTATCCATTGCAGGACACTTAGGTTGTTTTCATGTCTTAGATACTGTGAATAATGCTGCAGTGAACATAGGGGTACATATATCTTTATGAATAAATGTTTTCACATTTTTTGGGTAGATACCCAGAAGAAGAATTGCTGGGTCATATGGTAGATCTATTCTTAATTTTTTGAGGAAACTCCATATTGCTTTCCAAAGTGGCTATACCAGTTTACATTCTCACCAGCAATGAACAAGGGTTCCTTTTTCTCCACATCTTCTCCAACATTTGTTAGTCCTCATTTTATTGATAATAACCATTCTAATAGGTATGAGGTAGTATCTTGTGGCTTTGATTTGCAATTTCCTTATAGCTAGCAAAGTTGAGCATCTTTTCATATATCTGTTGGCCATTTGTATGTCTTCTTGGAAAAAGTGTTCAGATCCTCTCGCCATTTTAATTGGATTGTGTTGTTGTTGAGTTGTATGAATTCTTTATATATTTTGGGTATTAGCCCCTTATTGGAGTATTGTTTGCAAATATCTTATCCCATTCAGTAGGTTGCCTTTTTGTTTTATTGATAATTTCTTTTCCTGTACAGAAGCTTTTTAGTTTGATGTGGTCCCATTTATTTATTTTTGCTTTTACTTCCCTTGCCTTTGGGATCAGGTTTATAAAAACCTCTCTAGACTAAGGTCTATAATTTTAGTACCTATGTTTTCTTCTATGTGTTTTATTGTTTCAGATCTTATATTTAAGTGTTTAATCCATTTTAAGTTCATTTTTGTGTATAGTGTCAAATAGAAGTCTCATTTCATTCTTTTGCATGTGGCTTTCCAGTTTTCCCAGCACCATTTATTGAAGAGGCTTTACTTCTGGAGAAAAATTATTGAAGGCTTCCACATTGTGAATTTACCTACCTTTCTAGTTCTCTTTCCCTCTATAAACTATCTACTCTAGCCAGACTCCTCCATTCAATAACTTCTGAAGTCATTATAGACATTTCTACCTCTGTGCCTTTGTTCAATCTGTATTCTTTTCTTGGCATTACTTATCTGTCTTCTCTAATTAAGTATTTGAATTTTCCTCTTTTTCAAGGACCATTTCAGCAAAGCATAGCCTGGTCAAAGTGCTAAAAGTATTACTTTTTTTTGTGTTTCATTTAGTATTGGGAATTGTTTATTAATTCAGTACCTGCAACTTATTTAATAAGGATGCTTTTGGCTGTTAGCAGTAGAAACTTTACTAAAAATCACCTATACAATAAAGAAATGATCTCCCATAACAGAACATAGAGAGATAAGGCAGACTTCCAGGGTCAGTTGATTAAAAAATTCAGTCAGTTATCAAGTACCCAGGTCCTTTCTGTCTCTTAGCCCTTCTGCTGTTTTATCATAATGCTTATTTTCATCCTGACTGTAAGACTGTCAGAGGAAATCAGGCCTACCTGCACTCAGCAGGAGAGGGCAAGAGAATATCATTTACCCAACAATGTAATATAAGTCCTTCCTTTATATGATTGGGCCAACTTTGGTCTTACGTCATCCCAAACCAATAACAGTTTTTAGGGAATTGACTTAATCTAATCAGGACCCACCCTTTGAACTAGGGATAGGGTCAGCTTCCTCTGAAGCCCTGGAGGAAGAGGGATACCTAAACAAAATTATGGTTGGGTTAGAAAGAAAGAAGTTTGGGAAGGAAGAGAAGCTGTCAGACATTGACATAATTATGAAACTGTGTGGCAGTACAGTGATAGAGCTAGGCACAGGATATACTATAAACACTGATGGAGGGATGTCCTAAACTAGCCTGAGGTAGTCAGGAAGCACTTTCTGGAGGAAACACAGCCTGGGCTAAATCTTAAGGATGAGAAGGAGTGAGCCAGATGAAAGAGTGAGGGGTAAGGAGAATGGCATTCCAGGCAGAAAGAACACCATGAGCAAAAGCACAAGAGAAGAGAAGCAACATAATATGTGTGTAGAGCCACAAGAAGTTTGATGTTGGTGGAGTTTAAGATAACGTGGACAGTAGTGAATAGGCTGGAGAAGTAGGTGGGAGCCAGATCATGGAGGGCATATAGTATAATACTATTCATATTAACATACTAATTAGTGATAATGGTCAGATTTCCATTTAAATATTTGGGGGACAGTTTTAAGGGAGTCAAAAGACTGGAGGATGTCAGAGTAGTTTGGGTGAGGAATTGTGAGGTCCTAGATGGGGAAAATGTTTTGAAAATGGTTATTAACAGGCTCTGGAGTCAGGCCTGTGAGTTTAAATCCTGGTTCCACCACTTATTTGCATACTGATCTAAGGCAAATTACGTTATCTCTTTAAGCCCCAATTTCCTCATCTGTGAAACAGGAATAATAACTACTCCCATATCATAGTGTCCAGAGGACTAAATTAAATAATACCTGTAAAGCTCTTTAGAATAGTGCCTGACACAAATGCTCAATAAATGTCAACTTTTAGAAATTGTTATAGGACTGATATAAAGGAATGGAGGAAGGGAATAAATTCAACCTAGTTCTAGCTTCAATAAATTTGTGTATTATTTTTCAGAATAAATAATACTGTTTTTTAAAAAAATAATATTTTGTTATAATGTCAGACCTGTAGAAAAGTTGCAAGAATATTCCAAAGAATAACATTTCTCTCTCAGATAAATAAATAAATGTATATATGTGTATTTATATATGTAATAACATACATATTTTTCTCTGAATGGTATAAGAATAATTTGCAGATATGATGATGTAAATATTTAAGTGTATATTTCTTTTTTTTTTTTTATCCTCACCCGAGGACATTTTTCCATTTTTTGTTCAGATAGAGTGGGAGGGAGAGAGAGGAAGAGAGAGAGAGAGAGAAACATCGACGTGAAAGGGACACATCAAGTGGCTGCCACCCGCACGACCAACCAGGGCCGGGGACAAACTGCAACCGAGGTACATGCCCTCAGCGGGAACCGAACCCAGGTCTCTCCGTACCGCAGGCCAACGTTCTAACCGCTGAGCCAAACCGGCCAGGGCTTAAGTGTATATTTCTTAAAACCAGGGAATTCTCTTATATAATCCAGTATAGTGATCAAAACCAGGAAATCAATATTAACACTAACACATACACAGATTTTATTCAAATTTCATCACTTGTCCCAATAGTGTCCTTTATAGCAGAAGAAAATCTAGGTTTATGCATTGCATTCAGCTATCATGTCTCTTTAGTTTCCTTTAAGCTGGAATAGTTTCTGAGCCATCATTTGTATTTCATGATTTGTTATTTTTAGAGTACAGGCCAGTTATTTTGTAGAAGGTCCCTCAATGTGGATTTGTCAGTTTCCTCACATTAGACTCAGGTTATAAACTTTTGGCAGGAATACCATAAAAGTGCTGTAGTGTTCTTAATGTGTCTTATTATGAGGGACATGAGGTCTATTTGTCCCACTACTGTGCTGTTAACTTTGAACATTTAATGAAGTTGGTGTCCGTCTGCCACTTTTCTCCAAGTCAGTGCTGATTCTTTTCCTCTGCATGAAAAGGACTTCTTTTGTGCCCGTTCAGAAGGGTACCACATGATAATAATGTGTCATAATTTTCAGAAATAAAAAGGAGCCCGGCTCAGTGGTTGAGCGTCGACCCATGTACCAAGAAGTCGCCGGTTCGACTCCCTGTCAGGGCACATGCCCAGGTTGTGGGCCAGATCCCCAGTGGGGGGCATGCAGGAGGCGGCCAGTCGATGTTCTCTCTCATCGATGTTTCTGTCTCTCTCTTCCTCTCTCTCTAAAATCAATAAAGAAAAATAAAAGTAAAAAGGACTTTTGTAGTTTTTGTACTAAGTTGTTTTGTAAGGTTGAAATTGTTTTAAATGTGAAGCACTGAAAATTACTTTGATAAATTATATACATACTCTTATATTGAGTGAAATTACTGTGAGTAATATTACTTTTTTTAGACATACCTATGAATAGGAAAGGATGGTTACTTTTACTTTGGATGACTTACTTTATAATTTATCATTTTATGTTGTTTTAATAGGGCCTGCACCCTAGAATAATAGCTGATGGATTTGAAACTGCAAAGAAAAGAGCACTTGAAGTTTTGGAAGAAGTTAAAATTAAAAAAGAGATGAAAAGAGACATCCTCTTAGATGTGGCTAGAACATCTCTACAGACTAAAGTTCATGCTGAACTGGCTGATGTGTTAATAGAGGTATGTGATTAATATTTTACATTTAGAAAGAGTATAGCCTGACACATGATGATATTTTTCTTTTTCCTATAAGATATCTATCAACTATTGCATGTGGTTCTTTTGAATGTAAAATAAAATGTGGAAGACAAACATTTATGGGCTTGCTTGCTGACTAGAATTGATTGGTCAGAACAGTATGTATATATTCTTTTTCAAAAGTATCACATTAAGCCTTCTTTTAAATTAAGGAGGTGCTTGGATGCCTATGGCTCATCCCCTGTGGAAGCCATTGGGGTGATATACTAGTCTCCTATAGCTGGAGGTCCATATTTATTATGTGAGGTGACACATGGGGAAGTTGTTTTGGCAGTGTGCTTGGTATTTAACGTTACTACTTTAATGAAGCATGACTGATCTGATAATACATCTTAGAAATACATACTTTGTTTTGATTACTTCTAAAGGTAGAATGTATGTAGTATAAGGACAAGCAAGATTTGGTATTTTGGGAAGTCTTTTATCAAGGGGCTATAGTTTGGTGATATCTTTGCTCCTTACCTTTCCAGTTTCTGAAATTTGAATATATTAATGTTTTAGGAATGATGAGTTCATAACCAAATTCACAAGACACTAATATATAAATCAGAATGCTATCATACTAATTTACTTAGAGAAATATAAATACCAAATAGACTGGAACGCTTGAGTTGTTTCTGGAAAACCTAGTTGGGATATCAGACTAAAATCAGACAATTTCTTACTGAGCAGAGTCTAAACTAGGGGTGGGAAACCTTTTTTCTGCCAAGGGCCATTTGGATATTTATAACATCATTCGTGGGCCATACAAAATTATCAAGTTAAAAATTAGCATGCTATAGTTGGTCAAACATTTAATTAACTCATCCCTAATGTGATGGCTGGAACTGCTTCTCTTTGGTGAGGTGGGTGATGTTAGTTGGTACTGATGATATTGCTACTAGCAACTGCTTTTCCAGGTTGTCAGTCAGTCTGGAGCATAGTCGACTCTTAGTGATGTTAAGTTTTGAAAAGAACTGCTTGAAGCAGTAAGTTGTTCCGAACACAGATGCATATTTCAATGCATGTCTCCTCAAAGTGGGAAATTCATCATTGCTTATGCTTATGTAATGTTTATAGAACTCAAGCAGTGGGAGGTTGTTGTACTGATAAGGCTTTCAGCTTATCATCTCTTTGCAGCTGAATGATTTCGTGTTGTAGGTTATCAGGCACAATAGCTTGTTCCACATTGAACTGTGTAGCAAAGATGTTCAATTCCATTTGTTTACTTTTCACATCCTTGAATCTTTCATTAAATGCTTCAATTAGTTTCCCACATTCACCAGCATATTCAAGTATTTTAGAAGGCTTTTGTCCTTCTAAAGTTGGGAGGTGCTTAGATGCCTATGGCTCATCCCCTGTGGAAGCCATTGGGGTGATATACTGGTCTCTTATACCTAGAGGTCCATATTTATTATGTGAGCTGACACATGGGGAAGTTGTTTTGGCAGTGTGCTTTGAAGTTAAGGTTAAGGTTACTACTTTATTTATTTATTTTATTTCTCACCTGAGGATATTTTTCTACTTATTATCAGATAGAGTGGGAGAGAGGGAGGGAGAGAGACAGACAGAAACATCGACATGATAGAGCCACATCGACTGGTTGCCTCCCACACGACCTGACCAGGGCTGGGGATGAACAAAAATAAGGTTACTACTTTAATGAAGCATGATTGATCTGAGAGTGGGGAAATGCACCATGTTATTCCTTTCAAGTTACACTTTCCACAGCCTTAATTTAGCTTCAGATGATTTCATGTTTGAAAACAGGGAGCTGAGGAGCTGATTGGGGCCCTTCAGCTTGATGTTCAGCTCTGAAAGGCACTTGGTAATGTCCACCATGAACGCTAAATCACACAGCCACTTGCTATCATTGAGTTCCCTGGCAGGTTTTCCCTTCATCTCCATGAACTGCTTGACTTCATCTCACAGTTCGTAAAACTTCTTGAGCATGTTCCCTCAACTCAGCCACCACACTTCACAGTGATAAACAAGGTCATCGTACTCAGAGTCAAGGTCATTCAGTAACTCCTTAAACTGGTGGCTGTTAAAACCTCTGCTTTTGACAAAATTGATACATGACACTACTGTTGACATCACACTGTTGAGCCACAATGACTGTGCACAGAGAGTTTTTTGGTGTACGATGCAGTGGCATTTAATTAAATCACTTGGCTCAAGACTGAGATGATTCAGTTCTTTCTTGACAAATGCAGTTAACCCTTTTTTCGAGCCAACCATGGCTGGAGCTTTATCTGTAGTAAGGCCACTTAACTTTTCAAATGTTAGCTCAAGTTTTTTCATGGATAAAACAAGTCTCTCAAACAAGAGTCTCTTATCTCTTGTAATGCCATGGATGGCTTCCAGTGACAGCAGTTCCTCTCTCGTGTCAAACTCTGCAGTTATCCCATGAACAAAAACGGCCAGTTGGACAGTATTTGTAATGTCCATTGTCTCGTCACAAGCCATAGAGAAAAATTGGAAATTTCCTTCAGAATTCTTCAGTTTTTTCAATATCTTGTTCTAAGTCAGTAATTTAATCTGAGATGGTTCTCCGAGACAAACTAACACTGAAACAATTTTACTTTGGTGCTAACAACTCCGCAGTAGCCACCATGCACTCTTTCACAAACTTTCCCTCTACTTGAGGCCTCAGCTTCTTTGCGATTAACTTGCTTACTGTATAATGTGTCTGAATAACGTCTTTGTCACAACGAGGCCTAGTGAAAGCAGCTGTGATTCCAAACTCTGCTGAAGAGCATTGATTTTATCCAGACACATTTGGCCTCCCAATTCACTGAGTTTAGAATGTTTTGAGCTATAATGATGCTCCAGATTGGCTTTTTTTTTTCTCCACTCAGACCGCATTCACTCCCTCTCATTCTCTCCGAGGAGAGAAAAAGAATGATCATCAATGGCAAATGGCAGTTACAGAAACAACACCAAGAGCCGGCTTCACGCTCAGGAGAGAACGCTGTATCTCCTCCTCGTGGTTTTGGTGCTCTACACAATCAGAGAAACTTCTCTAGTAACAAACTATAGAAATGATCCCTGAAAGTATAGTCTTTCCAGATTGGCTTTTTGCATTACTGCTAACGCATCACCACAAACTAGGTACACAGGTTTGCCTTTGACTGCAACAAAAAAATAATCATTTGTTCATTTCTCTTGGAAAGATCAACACTGCATCAACTTTTCTTTGTAGTCGCCATTTGTAGGATGTCACACCACTTACGTTTTAATAAGTATCCAGTGTGTGTGTTGCCAACGACATGATTAACGATTATTTTGCTTTTATTGCTGTTCAAATCCTGCATCTTGGATTTGGAAGATATCCAACATTCTTTTTTTTTTCAATCCTCACCCGAGGACATTTTTCCATTTATCATCAGATAGAGCGAGAGGGAGGGAGAGAGAGAGGGACATTGATGTGAGAGAGACACACTGATTGGCTGCCTCGCACCACCCCGACCAGGGCCGGGGACGAACCACAACTGAGTTACGTGCCCTTGATCGGAACTGAACCAGTGACTCACTGGTCCACAGGCCGACGCTCCAACCGCTGAGCCAAACCAGCCAGGGCCAACATTCTTATCACTGACTCTTGAAGTTTTTTCTGTGTACTATAATTTCCTTAATCTTCATCTGAGATTCAGTTTTTGCGAGGATTGTTGATTGTGGACATGTGGATAAAGGTTGGTTTGGAGTTATTGTCTGTGTTGACAAAGAAGTCGACAATATTGTCGTCATTCATCAGAGGCAAGGTCATCAACGTCTCATTGCATCTCATCTCATCATCACCAGATTGCGGTAGTTTCACCACAGTGTGTGAACACTTTCACAATGTGTACACTCCCAGCCTACCTGGCACTGACTGTCCTCTGAGTCATTGCAATACAGGCAGACAGGCTGCGGGCAGCTCATGAGAAGCATACGTGTCTATCCTGTCATGTACTCGTATGTGTCTTGTCTGTCCTGTAATGGACGTTCCTTGCTTGTCCTTCAGAATTTATGTTATTATTATGATTCACTTAATATAAATTTATGTTGCTATGAATAAAGCTCCTAGATTTATTGACTTTTGAATCCTGCCTGCAGTTGCGTTGGCAGGGCCAGACCACATGATTTCATAGGCTTTATACGGCCCTCGGGCTGGACGTTCCCCACCCAGGTCTAAACAAAGACTGCTGTATTTTCTGCTGTTGGAATACATATATCAAGTAGCTCAGAATCTTCATGCTGTCTAGTTAGGGCCTCTATTCTCTTTTGGAGTTATATAAACACTGATACTCTCACTATCTCATATTTTTTTGTCATTATTCCCTGTTAGGCTCCAAAACCAAATATTATCTTACAGCAAGTAAACTTTTCTAAGATATTTATTTTTTGCTTTATTTATATCTTAGGATGGTTATACTGTAGCACTTAATTTCTGTAGTCATTTTTAAAAAAAATATGTTTTTATTGATTTTTTAGAGAGAGAGAGAAACATCTATTGGCTGCCTCTTGCATGCCCTTTACTGGGGATCGAGCCCAAAACCCAGGCATGTGCCCTGACTGGGACCTCTCAGTCCATGGGACAACCCTTAATCCACTGAGCCACACCGGCTAGGCTATAGTAATTTTTATATTACTTTATGAGCTAAGCAATAGGGTGTATTGTGTTATACTTCTCAAATTGCATATCCCTGGGAGATATTTGGCAGAATAAATGAGACACATTTTTCTGGAGTGTCAATTATACTTTATGGTATTTGAGGAAAAGCATTATTTTCACATTAGAACAAACATGTATGTATAATGGCATGACATGGAAAGTTTTCATGATAAAAGACAAGACTTAAGTCCAGCCAGTGTGGCTCAGTGGTTGAGCATCGACCCATGCACTAAGAGGTCGCCCGTTCGATCCTGGTCAGGGCACATGCCCAGGTTGTGGGCCTGATCCCCAGTGGGGGGCATGTAGGAAGCGGCCAATCGATGTTCTCTCTCATCTATGTTTCTATCTCTTTTTCTCCTTCTCCCTTCCTCTCTCTCTCAAATCAATAAAGAAAAAAAAAAAAAGACAAGACTTAAAAAATTCATGATGTTATAGCCAGCATATTTGAGCCCTACCCTTATGTTACATTTCCTTTTCTATTAAGGTGTCCTTTGGCGGAAAAGTTTGAGCAGTCTTGGTATAGTAGAAAGAGGTGGCTTGGCAGTTCCAGAGACCTAAATTCTAGCTCTGGCCCTGCTGCTACTGTTTAGACCTTGTCTTACAGCCATAACTTTTTAAAAAATACTCACCCAAGGATATTTTTTCATTGATTTTTTTAGAGAAAGTGGGAAGGACAGAGGGAGGGAGGGAGGCAGGGAGGGAGGGAGGGAGAGAGAGAGAGAGAGAAACAGAAACATTGATGTGAGAGACATATTGATCTGTTGCCTCCAGATTGAACCTGCAACCCAGGTATGTGCTGTTGACTGGGAATTGAATCCAAGACCCTTCGGTGCATGGACTGACACTCTAACCACTGAGCCAAACCGGCCAGGGCAAGATTGTAACTTCTTAAAGTCTTGTCTTAGTTTTCTTATCTGTAAAATAAAAGGTTTGGACCCTTTAGGCTGGAATTATTAGTGTCCATGACCTAGGGGCACCTTTTGGCCTTGCCCTATGTTTTGGAGCCTGGAGCTCTTTACCTGCTTAGTCTGATGACAGATTACTTGGGCCAGTGATTTTTTTTTTTTTGAGACCAAATAATTTACTGTTCTCATTCACTTCTCTTTCAGGCTGTGGTGGATTCTGTGTTGGCTATTAGAAGACCCGGTTATCCTATTGATCTCTTCATGGTAGAAATCATGGAGATGAAGCACAAATCAGAAACAGATACAAAGTAAATTACATAAACTTTGGCAATACATAGATTCTAGAATATTTGGTTATCTTCAGATATTCTTTCATTAATTTCATTGGTTATTCATTCAGCATGTGTTAATTGGATACTTCTCAGAGCCAGTCACTGTTTTAGGTGCTAGGAATGAAAAGTAAACAGAACAGAATATCTCCAAGAAGCTTACATTTCTAGTTGGAGATAGTAAACAAATAAGTGATAATAAATGCTATGAAGAGGCTAGAGTAACAGTGTGTGTAAGCATGTGTGTGATTTTAGAACGACATGAAACTAAGCTAGAGAACTAAGATCTCTGAAGATAGAGGAGCCAGCCATGTGAATATCTGGAAGAAGAGTGAATATAGGCAGAAGGAATACTAGTTGAAAAGGCCCCGAAGCAGAAGTGTTCTGGAGTGTTCCATTGTACCTAGAGCAGAGTCAGAGGAAAAAGTAGTAGGAGATGATAAGGTCAGAGAGGTAAGAGGGGCCATGCAATTAACAATGCCTGAATATGTATGTATTTGGAGTATGTAGCATCTTGTTGATTTTGGACTTAACTCATTTTAAACTTTATCATGGAAAATTCTAAACATATATAAAAGTAGAATAGTGAACTCCTACATACCTGTCACTCATCTTTATCCATTTTCAGATTATAGCTAATCTTATTTCCCCTTATATAATCCTTTTTTCCTTTCCCCCGCCCCAAACTTGGATTATTTTGAAGCCAGTCCAGATGCCATATTTCATCAGTAAATACTTTATTTTTAATATATGTGTGTATATCTTTTTTATTTATTTATTGTTAATCCTCACTGGAGGATATTTTTCCATTGATTTTTAGAGCAAGTAGAGGGAGGGGAGGTGAAGAGAGAGAGAGAAAGAAACATCAATGTGAGAGAGAGACATCGATTGGTTGTCTCCTGCACGTGACCCAACCAGTGCTAGAGATCAAATCTGCAACCCAGGTACGTGCCTTTGACTGGAAATCGAACCTGTGACCCTATGGTGCACTGGCTGACACTCTAACCACTGAAGCTATGCTGGCCAGGACTGTGCGCATATCTTTACTTATTTATAGAGGTCCTATTTGGTTCTTTCTTAAATTTGCCATGTCACTATTTACGGTTTCCTATTCCCTGCATATCTTCCCAAATTTACATTTTATTTCTTTAAACATAAAGGAGTGGACAAAAGTAGATTTACAATTGTAATACAAAAAATAAAACGCTAATTACTAAATAATATAAACTCTGTTTTGCATACTCACAACTTGCCCAACCCTGTATAGTTCATGTCTGATAATTACAATATTTAAAAGTAAAAGAGAATAGTGAATTCCTACATACCTGTCACTCATCTTTATCCTTCTGTTTATGGTGTTTATTATATTTTACTGGTTCTCACACATCATCCTTTGTTTCTATATGTGCCACTCATTATGTTTGAAAAAAGTATTTGTAGAAATAATTTGAGACCTAGGATGAAGGTGCTTTTCTGCACAGAGAATTTGAATTTACTGCTGCAAAGAGCCCAGACACTACTTTAAATTAAATCCACAGCTTGAGGCTTTTTGGGACTATCCATTTGTGAATTCTAACTGCAAGTTCATGTGAGGGCTGCTTGCTTCTAATACATCCTTCTGGTTTATACCCTGAGTATATAGCCCACTGGGGTTCCCACTTAATGTGAAGAGGGCCTTCCATTAGACTTTGTACTTGGCTGAACTCTGAACTTTTAATTCTGTCCCCCTCTCTTTGTGAGATCATTGAAACCAAAGTTCAGATTTGCCTGAATTGTCAAATGACTTTACAATAAGAGATCCCACAGTTCTCTATTTATCTCTTATTCTTGTTTTCTTTTCAGTTTTGAAAAGAAAATTATTTTTTGTAGCTCTTTACTATCTTGTAGCTTTCTAGTATTTTTAAAGTTTTCTTCTTTTTAACCTAGCATTGTTTTTGGTAGTAGTGTTGGTCCAAATTAGCCTACTATTGCTGAGGGCAACAAGTCTTTGATTTATATTTCAGAGGGATCTCTGTGGTTGTGTGGAGAATACACTGTGGAGTAGGGTGGGAAGTGCAAGGGCAAAAGCAGGAGACCAGTTAAGAATCTGTTGTGATATAGGTGAGAAATGAAAATGATTTAGGTCAGGGTATATATACTTAGAAAGAAGGAGCAAGAGGATTTCTTGATGATTTAACATAGAGGAGTCAAGGATGTCTATTGGGTTTTTGCATGAGCAGCTGGAAAAGTGCAGGAGGTGCCCTTTCCTGGGATGGAGAAGATGGAGGAGCAGGTTTGGGGAACTAAATCAAGAGTTCAGTTTGGGAATGTTATATTTTAGATGCCTGTTAGAGGTTGAGTAGAGAGTGGGGAGAGATGTGTCTGGAGTTCAGATAGTGATCTGGACTGGAAATACATATTTGGCAGTCATCAGTGTATGGATGACTTAAAGCTATGAGAGTTGATGAGATCATCTGGGAAGTAAATATAGATAAAGAAAAGTGGAAGTTTAAGGATTGGGAACTTGAGGAAACCCCAATGTTTAGAATTGAGAAGATAAGGAGCATTCAGTAAAGGAGACTGAGAAGCGGTGGTCATTGTGAAAAGAGGAAAGCCAAGAGAGGGCAGTGTCCCAGAAACTAAGAGAGGAAAGTATTTCAAGAAGGAGAGAATAATCAGCTATGTCACATGCTGCTAAAATTTTGAGCCAATTGTTGTGAACCGAGAATTGACCTTTAGATTGGGAAAACACTTAGTTTTTTGGTAGCTTTAATGAAAGCTGATTCAGTAAAGGGGTGGGCGTGAAAGTCAGATTGAAGGTGGGCTTGAGAGAATGGTTTGGGAAGAAGTGAGGGTGCAAATGTAGACAACTCAGAGGAGTTTAGCTATAAAAGGGAACAGAGAAATGGGGCAGTAGCTAGAAGGGAATATGGAAATGGGGTTGAATGAAAAGAATCCTGTTTTAGAGATGGGAATTATGGCAAGTTTGTATCCTGATGAGAATGCTCCTTTAGGTAGAACGATTTGATGTGGGGGAATAGGGAGCAGAGAGGGGAAGTGGAATATAGTACACAAATGAGGGGTTAACCTTAGAGAGGAGCATGGACAGTTCATTCGTAATCATAGAAGGTTCAGGTTCAAGTGCAGGTGGGTTGGTAGAGGTAGTGATGTCTTTTTTCTTGAAGAAGCAAGGTCATTGGCTGAGAGTGAAGGAGGGGGAAGAGTAAAGGAGACTTGAAGAGTGAAGAATATTGAACATTTAATTGGTTTGTTTCTTCCTAAGTAAAATATCTTTACGCTGTTAGAAGTTAGAGTAATTTAGTTAGATTAAAACTTTGAAAGCTTCCTTATAATTATATTTATAAGGAAATGGTTAATTATATTTAACCATTTAAAATTTCTTTAACGCGTAACAAATATTGGTTATAAAAGATTCATAAGTAGAAATGTCGTTCTCTAATTGGGCGTAAATGAATTTTTAAGAATTATAAAAATATTTACTCTTGAAGGACATTTGGAAAACAGGGGAAGAAAAGATCTTCCCCGAACATTATCTATATTCCTAACCACTCAAGCATAACCTTTTAGTTTCCTTACATTTTTTCCCTTTTTAATGCCAAGGTGCTTATTTTTTAAAAAAAGAATAGTTATAATCATGTTTTACGTGCAATTTGTCATTCTGTGCTTATCAGCTACTCCTGTAAATATTTTTCTGTGTTATTAAATAGTTTTCATGACTGAAATAGTTGGTCCATTATTTGCTGACCAGTGCTCTATTGTTGGACATTTAGGTTAACAATTTTTAGTTGTTTCATATAATTATTTTGAAAAAGTGTTCCTAAGAAACTCATTGTGTGCCTACTTTTTATTACTTGATCAGCTGTTTCATGTTTGAGCCACATAATTTAGAGGATAATTCTGGGTTGATGTCATTGTGACCTAACAGTCACAGTGTGTTAAAGTAGATTATCTTTTCTAATTTTACTAATTATGTGTTAGGATTAAAGTTGGTGTAAAGAAACTGTGTGCCCTAGCAGTTCTGTTACAACTTTAAGAGTATAATTCTAATTTTATATCAGATTTTAGAGTGTATATTCAAAGAAAGAAAGAAACATTATATATTTTTAACAGGTTGATCAGAGGATTAGTTTTGGATCATGGTGCCCGCCATCCAGAAATGAAGAAGCGAGTAGAAGATGCATTTATCCTTACTTGCAATGTATCACTAGAATATGAAAAAACGTATGTATGTTATTTACTCTTTATGACTTTGAAATTGTCTTTTCTTCCCTCCCACGATTTAGTGTAAACTCCTACCTTTTCCTCCCCTCCCCCCCACTGCCTTTACTAGCTTATTTTTATTAATCTTTTAGAGAGGTGAACTCTGGTTTCTTCTATAAGACTGCAGAAGAAAAAGCTAGATTGGTAAAAGCTGAAAGAAAATTTATTGACGATAGAGTACAAAAAATAATAGAATTGAAAGACAAAGTCTGTGCTCAGTCCAACAGAGGATTTGTTGTCGTTAATCAAAAGGTGAGAAAAAATGTTTAGATTTTAACTATTTATAATGTTCTTCAGTGTTTCTCAAAGTGTAGTCTGTGGACCCTTGGGAGTCCCTAAGACCATTTCAGTGAGTTCGTGAGGACAAAATTATTTTCATAATATTAATAATAATGCGTTTTATATTGTGTTGACATTTGCAATGATGATGCAAAAGCAACGGTAGGCAAAACTACTGGTGCCTTAGCACAAATCAAAGCAGTAGCACCATACTGTACCGGTAGTCATCATACTCTTTATTGCTACACCACCACACACTGGCAGTTAAAAAACAAAGGCAGTTTCATTTAAGAATGTCTTGATGAAGTAGTAAAACTTATTATTTTTATTAAATTCTGGTCCTTAAATAATTGTATGACAAAATATGAAGTATGTGCAAAACATATATATTTTTTTAATCCTCACCCAAGGACATTTCTCCATTTTTTGTTCAGATAGAATGGGAGGGAGAGAGAGGAACATTGATCTGAAAGGGACACACTGAGTGGCTGCCTCCCACACAACCCCAAGTGGGGCCGGGGACAAACTGCAACTGAGGTACGTGCCCTTAGCGGGAACTGAACCCAGGTCTCTCTGGTCCGCAGGCTGACGCTCTAACCGCTGAGCCAAACTGGCCAGGGCTGCACAAAACATTTTTATGGCATATCAAAATATGGTTGTGTTGAAGGAAAGCTCTTGTGTAATTGAGTTTCATGCAATGCCATTTTTACTTGAAAGAATGACTGACAGACAAACTAGCTTTATTTTATTTTATTTTTTTTAATCCTCACCAGAGGATATTTTTCTGTTTATCATCAGATAGAGTGGGATGGAGGGAGGGAGGGAGGGAGAGAGACAGAGAGAGAGAGAGAGAGAGGGAGAGAGAGGGAAACATAGATGTGAGAGAGACACATCGACTGGTTGCCTCCTGCACGACCCGACCAGGGCTGGGGACAAACCTCAACTGACCCTTGACCCTTGACCCTTGACCGGAGTCGAGTCCGCAACTCATTGGTCCATGGCCTGATGCTCTAACTGCTGAGCTAAACTGGCCAGGGCCAAACTAGCTTTATTTAGACATGGGTATTTGGTAGTTTTTTCTCAGAAATGAATGCAGCAATCCTGTCACTTGAAGGAAAACAACTTACAGTATTTGTTGCCAATGATAACATTTGAACCTTCAAATAAAAATTAGAATTTTGGAAAATCTGTATCTGCTATTGTGAGCTTGACAGCTTTTAAAAAGAAGACTTTTCTGATAATATTAGTGATGATATTAGCAAAGGTGATATTTTTGATAATTTTATAACCATGAATGTGTCTACATTTGGGAGCTCTGCCTAACTTAGTGAATCAATATTTTCTAAATGCCTAATAATTCAAAGTGCAAGATGGACAAATGGATTTTAATGTGAGAGAGTATAGAAAGTTCATTGATATGATTCCATATTCCACATTGAAACTAACCATTTGTTGCAGTTTGGTATAACATCAAAGAAGAATATCCATATTTATCTGAAAAGACTATTAAAATATTACTCCCTTTTCCAATACATATCTTTGTGAGACCAGGTTTTCTTCTTACACTTTAGACAAAACAACATATTGCTCCAAATTGAATGCAGAAGCAGATATGAGAATCCAGCTGTCTTCTATTACGACAGACATTAAAGCCCTGGCCATTATGGCTCAGTTGGTTGAGCGTCGTCCTGTGCACCAAAAGGTCCCTGGTTTGATTCCTGGTCAGGGCACATGCCCAGGTTTCGGGCACGATCTCCAGTAGGAGTGCATGTGGGAGGCAACCGATTGATGTCTCTCTCTCTCTCTCTCTCTCTCTCTCTCTCTCTCTTTCTCTCTCCTTCTCTCTCCCCCTTCTCCCTTCCTCTCTCTTTTAAAAACAACAACAAAAAGAAACCAAACCAAAAAACATGACAAACATTAAAAAGATTTGTAAAAATGTAAAACAGTGCCATACCCTCACTGTATTTTTGTTGTTATTTAGGAAACTATAGTAAATTTTCATTAAAAAATGTTATGTTAACATAAATGATTTCTTATTATATGAAATGGATTAATACATATTTTTTAAATTCCTCAATTTTAATTTATAATATAAATATTATAGATACAGATCACATAAACAAAAGCTCTTTGGGCTGTTAATAATTTTTAAGAGTGTGAAGCAGTGCTGAGATAAAAAAGTTTTAGAACTACTGGCTTAAAACATGCTTGTAACTTTTGTGCTAATTTGATTATAGGGAATTGATCCATTTTCCTTAGATGCACTTGCAAAACATGGAATAGTAGCTCTCCGAAGAGCAAAAAGAAGAAATATGGAAAGGTAAGCTTGCAGATAATTATGTATTCTAAGTTTATTAACAGATTAAATTGAAATTATTCCCTGTGTATTCCTTTTAGCTTATATATAAACATTGTTGAGCAAAATAATAGCATACAAATTTCAAATTCTGTTTTTAATTTCAGTAAATAATGGAACTGTCAAAAATCAAGATTAACCTATCTCAGAACACTGTTGAAATACAAGAAGGGTTTTTATCTTCTTAGAACAGATTTTAAAAGCAATGTAATACAGTGACAACATAGTCTTCCCTGTTAGATACCTTTTCACCTTTAAGAAATTAGTCTTTGTTTTTCATAACCGAAGCTATGTGGACATATATGTAATTTCAGACTCTCTCTTGCTTGTGGTGGAATAGCTGTGAATTCTTTTGAAGACCTCAGTGTAGATTGCTTGGGACATGCTGGACTTGTACATGAATATGCATTAGTGAGTATTTCTGGGGGCAGTGGTTATAAAGTGAACAGTAAACTACCTTTTTTTTTTTTTTTTAATACTAAACCTTTTAATTCAGGATTTACATTTTGAAGTCTGAATAATCCACAGGATAGATTTTATAATTTAGTTATCTAAATGTTTGTTAAGAGTTCAAATATAATGTAACTACTTTTAACATATATTTAGTTATACTTGACAAGAAAAATTCACATGAGCCCTGGCTGGTTTGGCTCAGCGGTTAGAGCATTGGCCCTCGGACCAATGAGTCGCAGGTTCAGTTCCAGTCAGGGGCACGTGCCTCGGTTGTGGTTTGTCCCCAGCCCTGGTTGGGCTGTACGGGAGGCAACCAGTCGATGTGTCTTTCTCACATCGATGTTTCTCTCTCTCCCTCCCTCCTACTCTGATGATAAATGGAAAAATATCCTCGAGTGAGGATTAAAAAAAAAAAAAAAAAAGGAAAATTCACATGAAAATTGATATAATGACATTACATATTAAAATGATGTCTTTTTGTGTTATTTTTTAGGGTGAAGAAAAGTTCACTTTTATTGAGGACTGTGTTAACCCTCGCTCTGTCACCTTATTGGTTAAGGGACCAAATAAGCATACTCTCACACAAATCAAGGATGCTGTGAGGGATGGACTTCGTGCCATCAAAAATGCCATTGATGATGGTAAGTTCTTTTTTGTGATGGATATGAACCTCTCGTATTTTTAAAGTGGTAGTAAATCTATCATGGTATGTATAATATTTTAAAAGATATTAATGATAACTATTCTCTTATTTTACTTTGGGCAATTTATAGCTTGGATTGTGAAGATTTTTCCCTTTGGAATATTCTTTCTTTTTTTTTAATCCTCACCCAAGGACATTTTTTACATTTATCTTCAGATAGAGTGGTAGGGAGAGAGGGAGGAAGAGAGAGAGAGAAACATCCATGTGAGAGAGACACATCGAGTGGCTGCCACCCACATGACCCCAACCGGGGCCGGGGACAAACTGCAACTGAGGTACGTGCCCTTAGAGGGAACTGAACCCGGGACTCTCCGGTCCACAGGCCGATGCTCTAACCGCTGAGACAAACTGGCCATGGCTGGAATATTCTTAATAGTATGCTGCTCTTTTAATTATCTTCTGTTTATGAAATGAGAAAGCACTTAATTTAATTCTATAGTATCATTTTTTATTTTTAAAACCATGAAGGAGCTTTTACTGCTTAGCACACATTCCATTACCTCAGGTGCAGTGTAAAGTATATGATTGTCTAACCACTATGCTGTGCACCTGAAACTAACACAGAATAATATTGAATGTAAACTATAATTGAAAAATTTTTTTTAAATTTTAAAAAAGAAAGATTAGGAAAGAATATTAGCATTTGTTATTTATTGATAGTTTATAACCAGCTTCCTTCTGAAAGGAGTTAGGATAGGTAATTCAATAAAAACACACATGTTTAAAATAGAATAACAAGCACTTGAAAAGATGCTCAGTATCATTAGTCATTAAGAAAATGAAAATCAAAACCACAAAGTGATACCATTTCACACTAGGATGGCTTTAGTCAGGAGCTGGACGATAATAAGTGTTGGAATCTTCATCTGTACAGTTGGTGGTGGGAACTGTTGGAAAACAGTTATGCAGTTCCTCAAAAAGTTAAACACAGAGTTACTGTATGAACCAGCAAATCAGCTCTTAGGTATATATACAAGAGAGTCGACAACCTATGTCCACACAAAAAACTTGTCACAGCAGCATTATTCATAACACCCAAATAATGGAATCAATCCAAATATCCATTAGCTAATGAATGGCTAAACAAAATGTGGTATATCCATACAATGGCGTATTATTCGACCACAAAAAGAAATAAATACTGATACATGGTACAACATGATGACCTTGAAGACATTATGCTGAGTAAGAGTCTAGACACACAAGGCTGTATTATATGATTCCATTTATATGAAATATCCAGGAAAGGCAAAGCCATACAGACAAAAAGTTGATTAGTGGTGACCTGGCACTAGGGAAGTAGGAAATAGGGAATGATTGCTAATGGGTACAGGGTTATTTTTATTTTTATTTTTTAAATGTTCTGGAATTAGATAGAGGTGATGGTTGCACAACCATGTGCAACCTAAAAACTACTGAAAAGTATAACTTTAAAAGGCTGAATTTTATGGTGTGTGAATTATATCTCAAAAAATAGAGTAATAAACTTTATAAACACTAGGCCAGATTTATCTGTTAAGCAACAACATAGATGTGAAATAATGGTAAAATGAAAGTTGAAATAGAAAATTAGAACCTAGAATAAAGGAATATAAATACTGTATAGCAAACATAAGTGACTATAAATATTTAAGCTGTCAGAATATAAAGAGATATAATCAGTTATATAGGTTTCATTATTGAAAAAGAGAAAGCATATCAATTCCTGTTGAAAAAATATAGGCTTTCTTTAAGGGACACTGCCTTTTTTTTGTAGTCACTTTTGATACAAGCTGGCAGCATTTTTACAACATGATAAACATATGATTTAGACATGTAGCCTTTGTTAGTTTAACCTGATTCTTAGAATACACAGAAAAGTGAATTGACTACTTTTTAAAAAAAATGCCTTCAAACACTTAATTTTTAATAGATAATTTTACTGAGGTATAATTAACATGTAATGAACTACACGTATTTAAAGTGTACACCCATGAAACTATCTCCTCAATCAAGATAATGAACGTATCTGTCATTCTAAAAAGTTATCTCATTGCTCCTTGGTAATTCTTCCCCTCTGCCTCTCCCCTGTCACCCTGTCCTCAGGCAATCACCAGGCTACTTCCTGTTGCTATAGGTTGGTTTGCATTTTCTAGAATTTTCATATGAATTTTAGAATCAGCTTGCCAATTTCTACCAAAAAGACTGCTGGGATTTTGATTGGAATTTCACTGAATCTATAGATCAGTTTGGGAATAATTGATATCTTAACAGAACTAATTCATGGTATATCTCTCCATTTATCTGGGCCTTCTTGAATCTACTTCAGTAGTATTTTGTAATTTTTAGTAAATGTGTCTTACACATCATGTTTTTCTGATTTATTCTGTGTATATCATGTATTTTGATCCTGTTGTTCATAGTATTTATAAAATTTCAATTTCTGATTGTTGGTTGTTAACATATAGACATACAGTTGAATTTTGTACATTGATCTTGAATTCTGCAACCTTGCTAAACTTCCTTATTTGTTCTAGTAGCTTTCTTAGGGATTTTATTGAATTGTCTATATAAATGACTGTGTTATCTGCTAATAAAGACAGTTTTACTTCTTCCTTTCCAATCTGGACATTTTTATTACCCCCCCTCCCCATTTCATGGGCTAGAACCTTCAATACAATGTTGAATAGAAATGATGAGAGTGGGCATCCTTTTCTTGTATAGTACTTGTCTTTTTGTGGCTGGCTTATTTCACTTAGCATAATGTCTTCAAGGTTCATCCACACTGTAGCATATGTCAGAATTTTCTTCCTTTCTGAGGCTGAATAATACTCCATTGTATGTATAGACCACATTCATTTTTTTATTTTTATTTTTTATTTATTTTATTTTTTATCCGAGGACATTTTTGCATTTATCTTCTGATAGAGCGGGAGGGAGAGAGGGAGGAAGAGAGAGAGAGAAACATCGACGTGAGAGAGTTGCCACCCACACAACCCCAATCGGGGCTGGGGACAAACTGCAACTGAGGTATGCGCCCTTAGCGGGAACCGAACCCAGGACTCTCTGGTCCTTGGGCCGACGCTCTAACTGCTGAGACAAACCGGCCAGGGCCACATTCATTTTTTGCTGTAACGAGAGTTGCTTTACCTTTTGGCTATTGTGAATAGTGCTATTATGTGTATTATCCTTTGTAATATATTGTTGGATTTGATTTGCTAAAATTCTGTTAAGAATTTTTACATCTATATTTATAAGGGGTATTGGTCTGTATAATTTTTTCTTGTAATGCCTTTATCTTTTTTGTTGTTAGGATAATGCTGGCCTCAGAATTATTTAGAAAGTATTCTCTCTGCTTTAATTTTTTTTGAAAGTATTGAATTCTTGTGTAGGATTGGTATTATTTCTTCTGTAGATGTTTGGTAGAATTCACCAGTAAAGCCATGTTTTCTTCATGGGAAGACTTTAAACTATAAATTCAATTTTTAAAATAGATACAGGGCTATTCAGGTTGTCAATTTTTTTTTTTTTTTTTGAGTGGGCTTTAGTAGTTTTGCAGTCTTTTTTTCTTTCCCCCTCCTGCCTTAGTAGTTCCAGGGTGATTTACTCTATGTATACTCTGGTTGGGGAGAAGAGGCATTAAAGCTCCCCTTTCCCTTTCCTCCCCTTTTCTGCATAGGAGGGGTATTTAGCTATTTGCTCTCAAGTGTCTTGGTTGGGGAAGATAATGGCTTATTATTTACAAGCTAGCTGCAAGCTCCCCAAACTGTTTGGCCTTGTTTAATTTGCTTGTCTTGGTTTTCCTATGCCACTTGCTTAAGAATTTTTCTAGCTTCTCACTATCTTGTAATAGTTTGTGTCTTCCAAGAAATTTGTCCACTTCATCTAAGTTAAGATCATTAAGCTACTGACTATGAGCTAATCTGGTTTGCTGACTGTTTTTGGTAAATAAAGTTTTATTGGAACATGGCTATACCCATTCATTTACAAATTGTCTGTGATTATTTTTGTGCTATGGTGGCAGAATTGAATAGTTACAAAAGAAATGGTATGGCCTATAGAGCCTGAAATATTATCTGGCCTTTTGAAGAAAGTTTGCCAATCCCTGATCTAAGTTTTCAAATTTAATGACATAAAGTTGCCCATAATATTCCCTTATTATTTTTTTAGTGTCTGTAGAATCTGTAGTGATACTGCCTTTTTCATTTCTGACATTCGTCATTTTTATTTCATTGATTTCCACTCTGATCTTTACTGTTTTCATTCTTCTTTTTACATAAGGTTTAATATACCCTTCTTTTTCTAGTTTCTGCTTTTAAAAATTGGTTTTAGAGAGGGAGAAAGAGAGAGAGGGAAACATTGATTTGTTGTTCCACTTATTTATGCATTCATTGGCTAATTCTTATATGTGCCCTAAACAGAGATCAAACCCTCGACCTTGGCGAATGGGGATGACGCTCTAATCAACTGAGCTACCCAGCCAAGGCTTCTTTTTCTAGTTTCTTTTCTGTTTTTAAAGATTTTTAATGGATTTTTAGGGGGAGAGAGAGAGAGAAAGAAACGTCGATGTGAGAGCAAAACATTGATTGGCTGTCTCCTGCATGCCCACCACTCAAGCTTGTAACCTGGGCATGTGCCCTGACTGGGAATCCAACCAACTAACTGAGCCACACTGGCCAGGGCCTCTTTCTAGTTTCTTAGGTGGAAGCTGAGGTCATTAATTTGAGGCCCTTTTTATTTTCTAATGTAGGTGTTTAGTGATATAAATTTCTCTTAGGGACTGCTTTAGTAGCATCCCACAAATTTTGACATGTTATGCTTTCACAGGAGAAATGGGCTCAGGGAAATTTTCAAAGTTACCAGCAATGTTCTGTTTCTTGAGCTGAATAGTAGGTAGATGGGCATGTTTATGTGTACATTTATTCTTTGTACTGTATATATAAATATTCTTTTGTGTGTATTCAGTATTTAACAAGCAACTTTTAAAAAATGTCAATGGGCCCCAGCCAGTGTGGCTCAGTGGTTGAGCATTGACCCATGCACCAAGAGGTCGCCGGTTCAATTCCCGGTCAGGGCACATGCCCAGGTTGTGGGCCAAATCTCCAGTGTGGGGCATGCAGAAGGCAGCCAGTCGATGTTCTTTCTCATTGATGTTTCTGTCGTTCTCTCCCTCTCCCTTACTCTTTCTCTAAAATAAATAAAGAAAAAAAATTTTAAAAATAAAAAAATAAAAAGTGTCAATGGGGAGTAAGGATGTAATCACCTGTGGGTAGACAACTCTTTTGAGCAGTTAGGTTGTACAGTGAAGCAGAGAAAGGGGGTAGTAATTAAAAAACGATGGGGGATAAAAGGAGAGATTCTTTTTGTGTTGTTTTGTTTTAAAGATAGGTGATTCCAAAGTAAGTTTTCTGAAAAGAAGAGTCATGAACTTTATGAAACCATACAGACAGGTATAAATGTCATATCCTGATGTGAAATAATGTGTTTAACCAGACCTTTTGCCTTAGAATAATAAGAACAGCTATTTTTTTTCTTTTTTCTATGTGGGATGGTTGATCTTGAGCCCGCAAGGAACAAGCTGGCTCCAGACTTCTCCAAGTCCACATTTCTTTGCCTCCAATTCTTATGTGTTCAAAGACAGGGAACCACAGACATGCCTTTGTAGGAGGGTTATTTTTTTTTCTTTTCAGAAGTTTGAGTTCTGCTCCAGTACAGAAAACAAATACTTCATTGAGTCCCAAGAATTCCCTACCAAAAACTGTGGCATAATTATCTTGCCCTAAAAAATGATCAAATCAGATATTACATTTAGTTACCTGCCACTATAAGTAAATAACTATATTTTATTTATTTATTTAAAAATTTTTTATTTATTTATTGATTTTAGAGAGAAAGAGAGGGAGAGGGAGAGAGATAGAAACATTAATGAGAGAGAACATTGATTGGCTGCCTCCTGCTTGCCCCACATTGGGGATCAGGCCCACAACCTGGGCATGTGCCCTGACCAGGAATCGACTGGCGACCTCTTGGTGCATGGGTCGATGCTCAACAACTGAGCCACACCAGCAGGGCAATAACTACATGTTTCCTCACCCGAGGACATTTTTCCATTTTTTGTTCAGAATGGGAGGGAGAGAGAGAGAGAGAAACATTGACGTGAAAAGTACACATTGAGTGGCTGCCTCCCGCACGACCCAACCAGGGCCGGGGACAAACTGCAACCGAGGTATGTACCCTTAGCGGGAACCGAACCCGGGTCTCTCTGGACCGCAGGCTGACGCTCTAACCGCTGAGCCAAACCGGCTAGGGCAAGCAATGACTACATTTTAAATGTAGTCATAAAGGAGTAAGGTGAAGGTGGAAGAAACGTCTACTTTTATTTGCCATAGGATAAACAATGAAATAAGCTATTTATAGCCATTTGTGTGTACCATGCTTAATTATTTAATGCTGTATAACTTCAGGATGCTTCACAAGACATCTGAGTAATCATTGAACTATGCAACTTATTTTACTTCTGTATATATTTAAATATATTTTATATGTAGACAAGATAGTAGAACACACTTGAATAGCTAGTTGCTTTTTTCTCTGGTTTTTCTGTATGGCATCTCTTGTCAATCATTTTTCCCCCTCCAATAGGTTGTGTGGTTCCAGGAGCAGGTGCAGTTGAAGTGGCAATAGCTGAAGCTCTTATTATTTACAAGCACTGTGTAAAAGGAAGAACTCGTCTTGGAGTCCAAGCTTTTGCTGATGCCCTGCTCATTATTCCTAAGGTATAACTTTCCTAATGGCCAAAGAACAACTGGTTAGACATAAGGTGTTTAATTATAAATTGCCCCTATTATCTAACAGCAGAGTACAAGACATTTATTTATATTTCTTCACACAGTTTTGTTTAAGATATTTTATAGCTAAAACAGGGAAACATTTGAAACAACAACTCAGAATCCTTGTAGGAGTTTAATGAAATAGCCAAATTACCCCCTTGCTTTGTTCTCTGAGTTCCAAAAGTTGAAGTAACTCTAAAACTTTTCTTCAAAAATGCTTCTTGATTAACTAATCATATGAAAAAGTTTAGAATTTGAGATTCAATTAGATTTTAGAGTAGACCTTTATTTTGTTGATGGTATCCAAAGTATTATCACTTTAAGTTGTACAAAGTAAGAACTTCAGGTTGTTGAGCACTCTCAAACACTAGCTTGCATTCCATTTTCATTATAATTCCTCAGAAGAGGAGAGAAACCAAATTATTTTTTTCATGTAGCAGCAAGACAGAGAACTACCATTCCTTTTCCTTTGCCTTAATCTGGTTGTGAACCACTTAGAAGCACAGAAAAACTGTTTCAAATATGCTATTACCATGAATTAAAACATTACTAACAAGGCTAGCAAAGTCTCTTTTTTATTTTTAATTTTTTTTGTTAATCTTCACTGGAGGATATTTTTCCATTGATTTTTAGGGAGTGGAGGGGGGGAAGAGAGAGAGAGAGAAATATTGATGTGAGAGAGACACATTGATTGGTGCCTCCTGTATGCCCTCGACTGGGGCCGGAGCTAGAACTTGCAAACCAGGTACGTGCTCTTGATCAGAATTGAACCCACAGCCCTTCAGTCTGCGGGCCACTGCTGTAACCACTGAGCCAAACCAGCCAGGGCAGCAAAGTGTCTTTGATATTTGCTTTAAAATTATTAATAATGTTTGGAATCTTTGTGAATCAGAAACCTATGTTTTTCTTTTTTAAAAAATATGTTTTTATTGATTTTTTAGAGAGAGAGTAAGGGAGAGAGAGATAGAAACATCAATGTGAGGGAGAAACATCGATCGGCTGCTTCCTACACGTCCCCTGCTGGGGATTGAGCCCACAACCAGGTATGTGTCCTGACTGGGAATTGAACCGGGACCTCTCAGTCCATGGGATGATGCTCAATCCACTGAGCCACATTGGTTGGGCAGAAATCTATATTTTTCTTTCCCCAAAGCAACAAAGTCAGTAAGTAATGATCCTGCAAGTTGATGCAAACTGGTAAACCTAGTGTACATTGGTCATACTTTTTTACTCATCAGCTGTTGGTTTGGGACCACTTACAAATAAACATGGTTTGGAGTGCAGGTATCTCCATCCCTGTTGCCCCAGGTCATGACTCTCCTCGTGTTGACAAGGGGCACAAAGATGCTGCAAACAGGAAGGTTTCCTTTTGCAAGTGCCCAAGACAAACTGGAATACATGTGGCGAGAGGGACTAGAGGAAACAAGAATACCATTCTATTTCCTTTCATGTTTTTTTTTTTTAAATCTTTTGCAAGGAGGTACATTAATTTAGTGAGGTTGGGGATGGGAGAACTCTAATACCCTCCTCAGAATTTAGTGTGCTGTACATAGGGAAAATGTTTAAGTAAATATAAAAAAATGCTAGAAACACAAAATAATCATTTGATTTAGATTAAGAATGAAATTCCTTAAAAGAAGATGATTACTATATTATGAATGTGTTTTCACAAGACTAGAGAGCAATGCCTTATTTTTTTATATTTGATATTCATGTATATATATGAACGTATTCCACACATATATTTATTGTTCTTTGTATTTCTTAAGGTTCTTGCTCAGAATTCTGGTTATGACCCGCAGGAAACACTAGTAAAAGTTCAGGCTGAGCATTTAGAATCAAAAGAACCTATTGGCATCAATTTGAATACAGGTAAGAAAAGTGAAGGAAAATTAGTTGCTTAATAAAGAGGTTATACTATAGTGACCCAGAACTTATAGTAAGGGAGTGGAAGTTTGAGTGATTTTAATATTTAAATTTGGGTACCTTTTAGTTTACTTTTGAGCTTCTTAAAGCATTCATTCATTTAAGAAATAGTTATTGAGTGCTTGTTATTTGATTCTTGGGATTCACACAGAACAAAACAGACAAAAATCCCTGCCCTTGTGAGGTTTGTTGTAGTGGGGAAGGATAGACAGTAAAAAATAACCTTAATAAATAAGTTATTTTTAGCATTTTTAAAAGTAATAAATTCTTTGAAAAAATAAAATAACAATATAGGGATGATTGTGAATGCTAGCACTGGAGGATGGGGAGGGGGTTTCAATTTAAAGAGGGTGGTCAAGGTAGGCCTCATTGAGAATATATCTATTGAAAAAAAAGAAGTGAAGAAGTTAGCCATGTGAAGCACTGGGGAAAGAGTATCCTAGGCAGAGGGAACAGCCAGTGGAACAGTCACTGTCTGATGTTTTTGAGGAGGAGGAAGGAGGTGAGGGAGGTAGTAGAAGGTCAGATTATGTAGGGGCATATGGGCCAGTCTAAGGACTCTGACTTTTACTGTAGTGGGGTAGGGAGAAATTTTGAGCAGAGGTGTGACATGGTCTAATTATGTTCAAAAGGATCACTGGCTACTCTGTGCAAGAGGAGGTAACTGAACAACAACTGGAAGGTTGGAATTTCCACTGGAGAAGACTATAGGCAGAGCTGGTTGTAGTGTGTGTGTGTGTGTGTGGGGGGGGTGGTGGTGGTGATCAGCACTGAGCTTTGGCAAAGCTAAGTGTGAAGTATCTGTAGATTTTCAAGTAAAATAGACAATTGGATGTATGAGTCTGGAGCTCAAGAAAGAGGTCTAGGTTGGAGATAAAAGCTTGCAAGTCATCAGAGTGTATATGGTTTAAGTCCAGGAGACTAGAAGAGATCACCGAGAGTGAGTGTAGACAGAAGAGAAGTATCCAGGACTGAGCCTGTAGGTACTCCAACAGTAAGAGCTCAGGGAGGAAGAGGAAGAAGAAGCAGCAAAGCAGACAGAAGAGAAAAAAACGGGTGAGTGTGCTGTCCTAGAAGACAATTGAAGGAAGAATAGTCAGGAGGGTGTGATCACGTGTGTTAAGTGCTGCTAATAGATGAAGCCTGAGAATTGACCATTGGAGTTGACAACATGGTGACCCTGACAGTAGTAGTTTTGGTGGTATATTAAATATTATTAGAATATACAACAAATATTAATATATCAACATTGCAGTATTAAAGTAGTTTTTACTTGCAGGTGAGCCAATGGTAGCAGCAGATGCAGGAGTTTGGGATAATTATTGTGTGAAAAAACAACTTCTTCACTCTTGGTAAGTTTGTATTAATAAAAGAGAAAGACTTTTGGAGACATAATTGATAACATTAATTTTTTTCTATTATTTTTGCCATCCTACAGTGGAAAAATGGTTAAGTGTATGAAAAGGCATGGTATTCAGTTGTTAAGACTGGCTTCTGTCATTTTACAGTCCCTCTAATATTTTAGTTCTAACAATGTAAGTTATAGGAAACGTTAATCTTACTGTTTATTTGAGGGGAAAGGAAAAGAGAGGATTTTACTGAAATAGTACCACATGCATAGTGGGAAAAATCAAATAATATGCTAAAAATGAGGTCAATCTTTTTTTTTTTTTGTTAATCCTCACCTGAGGATAGTTTTCCATTGATTTTTAGATAGCAATAGAGTGGAAGGGAGGGAGGGAGAGAGAGAGAGATTGAGAGAAACATCAATGTGAGAGAGACACATCTATTGGTTGCCTCCTGCATGAGCGGGACTGGGGATTAAACCTGCAACCCAGGTACATGCCCTTGACTGGGAATCAAACCCAACCCTTTGGTCCACGGGCCATCGCTCCAACCACTGAGCAAAGACTGCTAGGGCTGAGGTCAGTTTTGCTGGAAAATAAATCAAGATTCCACTTTCTTAGTGAAAGAATTAAAATGACAATATAAGGGTGATGTTTGCATTTATAATAGCTTTGTCTCATAAAATCTTACGCCAACATCATTGAAAAACAAAGTACCTTTAGTAGCTGAATATTGCTAGGTGAGTTGGTAGGTTTTACTCACCCTGTCATCTTTTTCTTCAGCACAGTGATTGCTGCAAACATCCTCCTGGTTGATGAAATCATGCGAGCTGGTATGTCTTCTCTCAAAGGGTGATTGAGTTAAAAACCAACTCTTCTAGAAGCTGAGATTCAACACATTTTATATCCAACTATCATTGTATAGCCTGAGCCATTCTTAATTTTTACACAATAAATGCAGTGTATATTTGTTGGTCTTAGCAGTCTCAAAAATTATTTCATCAAGGTATAAAGAACACAGATATATTTACAATCAAGGAATAATAATGAAAATATTTTCCCCTAAGATATATATTTGGTCTTCATCCAGTTCCTGGCACAAGAGCTTCTAATCTAAAGCCTTTGTAATTTTCTGAGTAATAGTGTTACTGGTACAAGGTTTGTGTGCCCCATCCTTTAAAAGAAAGGCCAATAATCAACAGATCAGAGTTTTGGAGTAAGGAAAGGTTAATTGATTGAGAAAGCCTAGCTCAAGGAGATGGTAGAACTAATTCTCAAATCCATCTTAAGAGAGAGGATTCAGGCATCTTTTATTGCTAAAAGGAGAGGGACTGGAGATTGAGTTACTAATCAATTGTGCCTACACGATGAAGCCTCCATAAAAATTCCTAAACTATAGCATTCAGAGAGCTTCTAGGTGAACACATCTATGTGCCAGAAGGGTGGTATGCTCCAACCTTCTTGGGGACAGAAGCTTCTGTACTCAGGATCCTTCTGGACCTCATCCTATGTACCTCTTCATCTGGCTTTTCATCTATATCCTTTATAATATCTATTATAATAAACTGGTAAATGTAAGTTAAGTGTTACCCTGAGTTCTATGAGCTGTTATAGCAAATTATCAAACATGAGGGAGGGGGTCATGGGAACCCAATCTTTAGCCAAGTTGGGTAAGAAGTATGAGTAACATGGAGACTTTCAACTGTCGTCTGAAATGGGTGGAAGTCTTGGACTGAGCCCTTACTCTGTGGGGTCTGCACGAACTCCAGGTAGTTAGCATCAGAACTGAATTGTAGGACACCCAGTTGGTGCCTGGAGAGTTGGAGAATTGGTTGGTGTGGGAAAACCCCCACACATTTAGTGTCAGAAGAAGAAACAGTTTTTCTTTAGTATGCTATTGAAGTTTACATAAAATAGAATACTATGATTCTTAGATGCTTTGGACAACTTTAATAAACAAAATATGAAGCACAGGTTTTTTAGAGGACCCAAGTCATTTCTAATTTATCAGAGGGTATACTGTACATGTAACAGGACAAAATGTTATATTTTCTCTCAGTGTTCCTTCAGTAATTTCCTGCTGCCATCCTTTCCTTTTATAAATATGACATCACTTTGTGAGTATACCTTTGGGTTTCACAGATACCTGCCAATTTATTTTATACATAGTTTATTATATTTTACCTGGCTCTTTGGTATATATGATTGGCAACTTATGCTAGTGTGCTAGTTCTGGTGTCTCTCTTACTGGATGGTTAGATAGAGCAGGTCTCATCTGGAAAGGTGGGGATTGTTGGCGCCACACTGGGAAATAATTGTTTTTGGCTTCAAATGCAGCTGTTCTGTATCAGTATTATAACAATATCTTTCTTGTTTGAAACACTAGAATTAATCTGTTGTACTTTTAATTATTATTAGGCTGCTTGTAGTTAACTTCTTTCCACTGATGCAGGTTGAAAAGAAATTAAAATACGGCAGATGCATTAATGGAACCTTGGCCTGTTTAGTGCAAATAGGAGGTTTGTTTAATCATTCAGTGCCTTAGTTGAAAAGCTATAATTTTATAGCCTTTTCTTTTTCCCACATAATGTGTTGTTAATATCTAAGTTAATAACTGTGCTTCTGAACTATAATTTTTTATGGTTACATTTCATTATATGACTATTTTGCAATTTATTTACCTTATTCTATTTTCAGTTTTTTCCATTATAAACAAACATTTCCTTTTTTAGCCTCTATCCTTATTTTGTAGGATAAGCCTTTTCAAACAGGCATATCATGCAATATATTGCCAGATCTTTTCTATGTAAAATGTTTAAATTATGAAACATTTTCAATATACTGAAAGAACAGAAAAAAATATAATAAACACCTTTGTACCCTTCACCTAGCTTAAACAAATGGTAACATTTTGTCATGTTTGCTTCAGATTTTCTCTAAAGAACTTAAAGAGTACAGATATTGTTAAATTGCCACCCTCCCCCCACCTTCCCCATCATATTCATTTTCCACCCTTTCTGTCTAGAAAAAGACTACCTAGAAGTAGTCTTTCTTTTTTTTTTAAAATTTTTAAAAATCCTCACCCGAGGATATGTTTATTGATTTTAGAGAGGGAGGAAGGGAGAGAGAGAGAGAAATATCAACGTGCGAGAGAAACATCAATCAGTTGCTGCTGGGGGATCGAAACCACAACCTGGTACCCTGATTGGGAATCAAACCCACAACCTTTTGGTGTATGGGATGATGCTCCAACCAACTGAACCACACCAGCCAGAGCTAGAGGTGGTCTTTGATCTTTGATATGTATCATCCCCATGCACTTAAAAAAAACATATATGCATATGCCTGTAACAATGTAAAATTTATTTTTTTTGGGTTTATAAAATGTATAAAAAGTATATTTTGCTGCTTTCATTTCCTTCTTAACATAGGTTTGAGACTTACCATTAATTAATTTTAGCTGTTTTCAAGTATTCCAGTATATTTCTATACTTATCCAGCGATGGATCTTTTGGTTATTAATTTTTCACCATTTAATTAATTAATTAATTTAGGCTTTAAATAATTTTTATTTTTCAATTATAGTTGATGCACACTATTATATTAATTTCAGGTGTACAACTCAGTGATTAGACATTATATAAATTACTAAATGATCACCCTGATAAATCTAGTACCCATCTGACACCATACATAGTTATTGCCATATTATTGACTATATTACCTATGCTGTACTTTACATCCTGGTGACTCTTTTGTAACTACCAATTTATACTTCTTAATTTCTTCACCTTGTTCACCCATCCCTCCAACCCCTCTCCCATCTGGCAGCTGTCAAAATGTTCTCTGTATCTATGAGTCTGTTTCTGTTCTGCTTGTTTATTTATTTTGTTTTTTAGAGTCCACATATAGTGAATCATATGGCATTTATCTTCCTCTGTTTGACTTACTTCACTCAACACAATACTCTCCAGGTTCATCCATGTTGTTGCAGAAGACAAGATTTCATCATTTAAAGTAATTGTTGATAGATATATATTTATTGTCTTTTTATTATTCATATTTAAAAAATTTTTTTTGCCCTGGCCGGTTTGGCTCAGCGGTTAGAGCGTCGGCCCGTGGACCAGAGAGGCCCAGGTTCAGTTCCCGCTAAGGGCACGTGCCTTGGTTGCAGTTTGTCCCCAGCCCTGGTTGTGGTTGTGGGTGGCAACCAGTCGATGTGTCTCTCTCACGTTGATGTTTCTCTCTCGCTCTCTTCCTCCCTTTCTCCCTCCCGCTCTATCTGAAGATAAATGCAAAAATGTCCTTGGGTGAGGATTAAAAAAAAAAAATTTTTTTTTTTCCCTTCTTTTTAAAGAAGACCCTTTAACATTTCTTGTAATACTGGTTTGGTGATGATGAACTCCTTTAGCTTTTTCTTGTCTGGAAAGCTCTTTATCTGTCCTTTGATTCTAAATGATAGCTTTGCTGGATAAAGTAATCTTGGTTGTAGGTCCTTGCTTTTCATCATTCTGAATATTTTTTGCCAATCCCTTCTGCAAAATTTCTGTTGAGAAATCAGCTGACAGTGTGTCTTTAAAGTTTTTTTTCCTTTATTGATTTTATAGAGAGAGGAAGTGAGAGGAGAGAGATAAAAATATCGATGAGAGAGAACATCGATTGCCCATCTCCTGCATGCCCTCCACTGGGGATTGGGCCCACAACCTGGGCATGTGTCCTGACTGGGAATAGAACCAGCAACCTCTTGGTTGCATGGGTTGGCGCTCAACCACTGAGCCACACTGGCCAGACAATGTTTTTTTTTAATTAAAAAAATTTAATGTTGATATTATTACCAACTTCCCCCATTTTCCCACCCTTTACCCACTTCCACTTCCCCCTTCTTCCCCCTCTTTTGGCCTTCACCACACTATTGTCCATGTCCATGGGATATGCATATATGTTCTTAAAAAAACATTTAAAAATTAATTTTAGAGAGAGAGGAAGGGAGAGGGAGATAGAAACATCGATGAGAGAAAACATCAATTGGCTGCCTCCTGCATGTCCCCCACTGGGGATTTGGCCCACAACCTGGGCATGTGCCCAGACCAGGAATCGAACCAGTGATCTCTTGGTGCATAGGTCGACACTCAACCACTGCATATATGTTCTTCAGCTAATACCTTCAACTTCTTTATCCAGTTACCCCCAATCCCCACCCCTTTGGCTTCTGCAAGTCTATTCCATGTGTCCATGCTTCTGGTTCCATTTTGTTCGTCAGTTTATTTTGTTCATTAGGTTCCACATATTAGTGAGACCATATGGTATTTGTTTCTCTGACTGGCTTATTTCGCTTAGCATAATGCTCTCCAGGTTCATCCATGCTGTTGCAAAGGGTAAAATTTTCTTCTTTTTTATAGCCATGTAGTATTCCACTGTGTAAATGAACCAGGGTGTTTTTTTTTAAATTTTTTTTATCCACTCATCTGCTGGTGGGCGCTTGGGCTGTTTCCAGATCTTGGCTATTGTAAATGACACTGCTATGAACATAGGGGTGCATATATTCTTTCTGATCGGTGTTTTAGGATTCTTCAGATATATTCCTAGAAGTGGGATTGCTGGATCAAAAGGCAGTTCCATTTTTAATTTTTTGGGAAAACTCCATACTGTTTTCCACAATGGCTGAACCAGTCTGCATTCCCACCAGCATTGCACTAGGGTTCCCTTTTCTCCATAACCTTGCCAGCACTTGTTTGTTCAGCTGACAGTCTTATGGGAGCTCCCTTGTAGATAACTAACTGGTTTTCTCTTGCTGCTTTTAAGATTCTCTCTTTGTCTTTAAGCTTTGGCATTTGTTTTTTGAAGGAGCAATGAAAGCTTTGTTAGCACCCAGCAGACAGGCCAATGTCTGCTTGGGTGGGCAGCAGGGAACATGAAGGCATGAATCAGGCAGGTAGGCAGGCAGCAAATGGGGAGGATACTATCCTGTGAGGCGTGTGGTATCCCTCCAGCCACTGCTTGTTGTGGCCTGGGCTTGCGGCTTAGAACTCGGCTTATAATTTGGTGTACACCACACAGAATGCTGGCCTGCCTGAGTCAGGCGTTGACGAAGAGTGAAGTCTGGTCACCTTTTATAGCTGGATCTCTAGTGCAGATATGGAAGTATTATCAGAAAGTTTGTGGATCTGCTCCCCCAGACTGAGGAAAAATGGATGTTTCATGGTGTCCTCTGCGGAAATCCAACTGCAACCTTCAAACTGCAGCAGTTTGGTGAGGAGATCAGCCCCACTGCTATCAAGTCGGGGTACGTGGCTCAAAAGGGTGTCAGCATGGTACTTGGGGTAGTTATGTGTCTTAAACTCTTTGTTGGACAGGATGCTTGGCCATGTCTCCTCAGTTGGGGGTCCCAAGATGTGGAAGATGAAGTGCAGCTGTTCCTCCATCATGGAGCCCAGGAAGAGGGGCCAGCCTGTAGCTATCTTGTAGAAAATGCAGCCCACACCCCACATGTCCATCTGGGTGGAGTAATCTGTGGACTCGAGCAGGATGTTGGCGGGGGACTGGGGGGTGGGCCAGTACAACAGTGTCACCACCTCCTTGGAGTAGGTCTTCATTGGATTTTTTTTTAAGTAATTTATTTTGTTTTATTATTATATTTTTTAATCCTCACCAGAGGATATTTTTCTATTTATCTTCAGATAGAGTGGGAAGGAGGGAGGGAGAGAGAGAGAGAGACAGAGGGAGAAACATTGACCTGAGAGGGACATATTGATTGGTTGCCTTTCACACAACCCCTACCAGGGCAGAGGAGGAACTGCAACCGAGGTTTGTGCCCTTGACCAGAATCAAACGCACAACTCTCTGGTCTGTGAGCTGATGCTCTAACTGCTGAGCCAAACCAGCCAGGGCTCTTCATTGGAATTAACTTGGCCTGGCTAGCTTGAACTCTCCTCTCTTCCCCCCCCCACCCCCCATTGCTTTTTAGAGAGAGTGGAAGGGATGGGGGAAGAGAGAGAGAGAGAGAGAGAGAGAAACATAGATATGAAAAAGACACATTGATTGGTTGCCTCCTGCACATGCCCTGAATGAGGCTGGTGATCGAATCTGCAACCCAGGTATGTGCCCTTGACTGGGAATTAAACCTGCAATCCTCTGGTGCATGGGCTGACGCTTTAACCACTGACCACACGGGCTAGGGCTCTCCTCTCTTGTTGATGAGCAGGTTGTGGGGCTTGAGGTCTCATAGCCTTCTACTGGTAGCAGTAGTCCAGGCCACAGAGCAGCTAGAACAGGCACAGTTTTATGTTGTGCATGTTGATGACATTCCCACAGTCATCCAGGTATTATTTTAAGTTCTTGTCCAGTTACTCAAAGACAAGGGTGAGAGACTTCTCCATATGGATATCGTCATGTAGCTTGACAATGTCCTTGAGGTCCTTGAGCAGGGACACTTCCCGGATGGTGGTGCAGAATGCCCACTCTTCATGTTCCAGTCTGATCTTCTTGAGTGCCACAAGGTTGTCTGTGAGCTTGCCTTTGCCTTTGTAAATAGTGGCATAGATACCCTCGCCCAGTTTGGCCAGCTTGACGTAGGTCTCCAGTTTCCCAAAGTCAATCTCGGACAGGCTGACATGGCAGAGGTGGTGGCTGAGAGACTTATCAATGAGGCTCTTGGAGGGTCAGCTTCTCAAGGTAGCCCTTGGGCAGCTAGGTGTCAGCTGGCAGTGATAGGTGCTTGTTGATGTCCTCAGTGGAGATCTTGTGTGAGTGATAGTTGTACATGCATGTGCACACTGACTGGTGACTGTACCTCATCCGAGGACATGGCTGAAGTCTGGTCACTTTCCCCATCAGACCTCATCTTCAAGTCCTTGTGTACAGAGCTGAGTGGTCCCTGTCCAGAGCAAGGTTCCCCAGGGGTGGCATGGGTGGGGCCCTTTCTAAGGTCACAGTCCCCACCACAGTCACGCTCATCCAGGCTTATCTGTTCAGGGGCACTGTTGGTCTTATCTACATCTTGGCCCCCTTGAAGTGTCATTGACAGCTGCCATTTGATTTTCATCTGATCTGTGGCGACCTTGAACTGCATGTACCAAAAGACCTGTCCACATTGCGTGCTCACCAGGGAATGTGGCGCCAGTCCTGGAATGGCACCAGGAAGAAGTGTAGAGGTTGTTTAGTACTCGGTTCTGATCATGCTAGGAGTTTGCTAACAAGTGGGCAGCAGCTAGTAACTGGCGTACCAGTTACCATTCGCTCTGCCTACTCACTTGGTATATCCTCATGGTGGCAAATGGAACTTTTGCAAAGGGGAAAAAGACAGATGAGGCAGTCAGTCCTAGTCCCTTGAGGCACCTGGGGAGACAGGACTTTTAAGGACTTCTAGGAGAGGTGGCCTGAAGAATCATAGGCCTTTATCCACCCAGCTGCTCTCCCTCCCACCTTGCCCTAACCTTTGGCATTTTAATTATGATGTGTTTTGGTGTGGGCCTCTTTGGGTTCACCTTGTTTGGGACTCTCTGTGCTTCCTGAATTTGTATGTCTATTTCCTTCACCAGGTTAGGGGAGTTTTCCATCGTTATTTTTTCATATAGGTTTTCAATTCCTTGCTCTCTCTCTTTTCCTTTGGCACCCCCATGGTGCAAATGTTGATATGCTTGAAGTTGTCCCAGAGGCTCCTTATACGAGGCTCACATTTTTGGATTCTTTTTTCTTTTTGCTGTTCTGATAGGGTGTTTTTTGCTTCCTTATCTTCCAAATCTCTGATTTTATCCTCTGCTTCATGAACTCTACTGTTGATTCTCTGTAATGTATTCTTTGTTTCATTTAATGTATTCTTCATTTCTGACTGGTTTATTTTTATGTTTCTATCTCCATTTGTATGTTTCCTGTCTCTTTGTTGAAGTTCTCACTGAGTTCATCTACTCTTTCCCTAGTTCACTGAGCTTCCTTATAACCAGTGTTTTGAACTCTGCATCTGTCAGATTGCTTGTCTCCATTTCGTTTAGTTCTCCTACCAGTCTGGATGTGGCTTCTTTATATCCTTCGTTGTAGGACTTCTGTTCAGCTAGATTTCAGGTGGTTCTGAATGATGGTTGTTCTGTAGTTTAGTTGTGATTTTGATGTGGTTGTGGGAGGATTCAAGTACCTTGTTTACCTGTGCTGCCATCTTGACTGGAACCAATTTTACATAATTTTAAACACTATAGCATTAAATTTCTGTGAGTGTTTCCTTGGGCATTTTTGTGAAAGTGTTTTTAGGGATTACACCTAGAAGTAGAATTGCTGGGGTTTAGGGCTCCTAATCTTTTTTTTTTTTTTTTATCCTCATTTGAGGACATTTTTTCATTTTTTGTTCAGATAGAGTGGGAGGGAGAGAAAGAGAAACATCGACGTGAAAGGGACACATCGAGTGGCCGCCTCCTGCACGACCCCAACCAGGGCCAGGGGCGAACCTCAACTGAGGTACGTGCCCTTGACTGGAATCGAACCTGCGACTCATTGGTCTGTGGGCCGACACTCTAACCACTGAGCCAAACTGGTCAGGGCAAGTCTCGGTATTTTTAAACTTTTAATTTTTGCCAGTCTGAAGGTTATAAAATTTTATCTTATCTAATAGCAATTGCCTCGAAATTGAACAGATTTTCATAAGTCTATTGGCCATTTTCAATTCTATAAAATTGCCTATTTATATTATTGCCTGATTCCACTGGATTTGTCTTTCTGATTGGTATAAGATATCTATCTACCTTTCACATTATTTTCTCCCAGATAAGGCTTTTTCACTTTTGAAAAGTATGCAGAAGAATTTGATAGATATTTTTATTTTTATATGCTGAATTATTTTTTCTTTTTAGGTTGTTCTTTTGTGCTTCTACAAGAAATTCCTACTTCAATAAATAAGATATTTTCTTATATTTTATGAGTTTTAAAATTTTGTTTATCACATTTAGGCCTTTAATTCATCTGAATTTATTTTTGTATGTGGTATGTGTTGTGGATCTAATTTTCCCCTGATTCTGCTAACCAGGTGTTCTCATACCTGCTGATTTGTGATATTACCTCTATCGTATACTGGATTCTATTGCATTCCACTGGATTGATCACATTTTGTAAAATTTGGGTTTGTTTCTGGTTTAAATATTGTTCTGTTGGTCTGGTAGATTGTTACTACATCAATACCACATTGTTTTAATTCTTAAAACTTTATAAAAAGTCTTGATATGAGGTAGGGTGGTTCTCCAACCCTTTTTCTATTTTCTTCAAAATTGTTTTCGCTATTCCTGGATCTCATCTTTTCTCTCTTCCATATGAATTTTAGGATCAGTTTGTTGGGTTATATGCTTTGACTAGAATTACAGTGATTTTAGAGATTATTTCAGGTAGTAATGACTATATATAGATAAACATGTTTATAGATATATTTATTCTTCCCACTCATAAATATTTTATATCACTTCATTTATGTCTTACTAAGTACCTCAGTTTCTTTTTATTAGCAAATGTTTTGTTTTCAGTAAAACTTTAAACATTTCCTGTGAAAATGCATTACATCTTTGGTTAGATTTTTTCCCCCCATGTATCTTGATTTAGAAGATATTATGAATAGAACTTTTAAAATATGTTTTTATTGATTTTTTTAGAGAGAGAGGAAGGGAGAGCAAGATAGAGATAGAAACATCAATGTGAGAGATAAACATCAATCGGCTGCCTCCTGCACGCCCCCTACTGGGGATGGAGCCTGGAACTGGAGCATGTGCCCTTACCGGGAATCCAATGGGACCTCTCGTCAGTAGGACGATGCTCAATCCACTGAACCACACCAGCCTGGCATGAATAGATTTTTATTATAAAACTTGCATTTTTAAATTATTTGTTGGTATATTATAGACCTTCTGTGGAGTTTTATATATGATTTTTGTATTCCACAACTGTGCTGAACTCTCTTGTTGTGCAATAGTTTGTCTGTAGATTGTTTTAGAATATTTGGGTTGATAATAGTTTAGTTCTTTTTTTCTTTTCCAGTTCCTGTACTACCTCTACTATTTTCCTGTGTTTTTTAAAAACTTTTTTATTGATTTTTAAAGAGAGAGAAAGGGTGAGGGAGAAAGAGAGAGAGAGAGAGGGAGAGAGAGAGAGAGAGAGACATTGCTGCCTCCTGCACACGCCCCAGCCAGGGATCAAACCTGCAGCTTGGGCATGTGCCCTGACTGGGAATCGAACCAGCAACCATTTGGTGCACAGGACAACCCCAACCAACAGAGCCACACCTACCAGGGCAATGCTAATTTTTATTTAGTTTTTTGCATGTGTTCATACGTGGGATTGGTCTTAGAGTTTTACTTACTCTATTATCCTTGTGTAATTTTGGTATCAGTAACATCCTGGCCTTACAGAATGAGTTGGGGAATTAATCCTCTTTATCTTTTCTTTGGAACAGTTTGAGTCAGTAAGATGGAAGGTTATATCTTGCTTGACAGCTTCATTTTGGCCTAGTAGTTTTTTAAATGGGAGGGATAGATTTTTGACTACTGATTCAATTTTCTTCATTGCTGAGGTCTTGAGTTTTCTATTCCCTTTTGAGTCTGTTTTGATAATTTATATTTTTCTAGAAGCCCTCTATAAAATGCTGCTTTTTCCCTTAAAATCAAAGTGTTGTATTACTCTAATGATGCTGGCTCTTTTTGGCATTGTTGGGCTGATGGAGGTTGAGAGAAGATAATATTTTTCTAGTATATCTTTTTGCATCCTTTTATGTTTGTTTTTAGGTTTTACATATAATCTCTAAAAACAGCTTACAGATAAATTTTTGTTATTTTTAAAAATTCAGTCAAACATTTCTTTTAACTGGTAAGTTTAGTTAATTTTTTTATGATTCCTGATATATTGAATTTATTTCTACCCTATAATTTTGATACTTTCTGTTTACCCCTCTTTTTTATGCTTTTTATCCTTTTACTACCTTCTATTGGATTGATCCAATTTTAAAACTTAGTTCATTTATCCCTCTTTTTCCTCTGCTAGTTTGAAAATTATATATCTTATTATTATTTAAAAAAAATTTGAGAGAGAGAGAGAGAAACATCTATGTGAGAGAGACACATCGACTGGCTGCCACCCTCACGACCCCAACCAGGGCTGGGGACAAACTACAACCGAGGTACGTGCCCTTAGCGGGAAACGAACCTGGGACTCTCTGGTCTGCAGGCCAACGCTCTAACCGCTGAGCCAAACCGGCCAGAGCTTATTTAAAAAAATTTTTTTTAAAGAATCATTTTATTTATTTATTTATTTTTATTTTTTTATCCTCACCTGAGGACATTTTTGCATTTATCAGATAGAGCAAGAGGGAGAGAGGGAGGAAGAGAGTGAGAGAAACATCGATGTGAGAGAGACACATCGAATGGTTGCCACCCACGGGCCGGGGACAAACTGCCCCTAGTGGGAACCGAACCCCGGACTCTCTGGTCCGCGGGCCGACGCTCTAACCGCTGAGCCAAACCGGCCAGGGCATTATTTAAAAATTTTTAACATGCATACTTACTATAGTTAATTACTCTCTGCTCCTCCCTAACAATAAAAAAGTCTTTAAGACAGTTTAAATATAATCATTCCCTTTTGTTTTATGTTTTCTTCAATATTTTAGTTTCATTTTATTTTTTATATCCCCTAAATTAGTAATTATTATTGTCTTAGATAGCTAGTTTCTGTTTATATTTTCCATATGTTTATCTATTTGTTCATCATTCTTTCTTGCAACTGTCTTCTTCCAACTGGGTTCACTTTCTTTCTCAAGTATATCTTTAGTCCTAGTGCCTAGTAATACTCTTAGTTTTGCTTCCCTCAAAAAGTCTTTATTGCCCCCAACTGAGTGGTCATTTAGCTAGGTGGAGAATTCTGAGTTAACCGTTATTTTCTGTCAGCACTTTGAAGATATTATTCCATTGTTTTCTGCTATTGTATATGCTTTATAATTTCGACAGTAGTATTGCCAAATTCCCCTCTGTGGGGAGCGGGGGATAGTATATCAATTTGCACTCTCATCAGGAATTTATAGAGTATGGGACCCATTTTTACCTTCTTTAAAACTCAGGTATAAATTATTCATCTGCATCTAAGCATGATGCAGCCTTTGGGCTTCAGTTTTTTGTAGAAGCCCTGAACAGAGCAAGTTTCCTAACTGCTTCACTTGGCAAGTGGGTAGAGTTTGTCTAGCAGCATGGAGAGGCGGCCTTTCCAAGGCCCTGTGTCACTAGGGGCCTAGTGTCAATTCCTTCCTTCAAGTGTGGCCGTTCCAATGTAGGCATTAACAGCTAGATCTTATGTACAGTTTCTTATTTTTCCAGTCTTCTATAGTTCACCTGTAGAGTTTATCATTCTGTTTTGTTTTCCTCTTGAGGAAAATCTTCCTTTATCTCTTTTAAGTTCAGCCATATAGTTTTTTTTTGGTTTTGTTTTTATTTTTTACTATTTATTGATTTTTTAAAAATTGTGTAAAATATACATAACATAAACATATCTTAAAAAATTTTTTTCTTTATTGATTTTAGAGAGAGAGAGAGGGAGGGAGAGGGAGAGAGAGATAGAAACATCGATGAGAGAGAACATCAACTGGGGATTTGGCCCACAACCTGGGCATGTGCCCTGACCGGGAATTGAACCAATGACCTCTTGGTACATGGGTCGATGCTCAACCACTGAGCCACACCGGCCTGGCTACCTTTTTAACCATTTAAAGCGTATAGTTTGGTGGCATTAAATACATGCACAACTATAACATGTGCAACTATAACATCATCCTTCTCAAGAACTTTTTTCTTTCAGAACTGAAACTTTTACCCACTAAACAATAATGTGCCATTCTCCTCTCCCCCCATCCTCTGTCAGCTTACATTCTACTTTCTGTTTCTATGAGTTTGACTACTGAATAGAATCATATAGTATTTGTCCTTTTGTGACTGGCTTATTTTACTTAGCATAATGACTTCAGGGTTCATCCATGTTGTGGCAAGTGTTTGAATTCCTTCCTTTTTAAGACTGGCTAATAGTCCATTGTACGTATGTACCACATTTTGTCTATCTACTCCTCTGTTGATGGACACTTGGGTTGCTTCTCCTCTTTGGCGATTGTGATTAATGCTGCTATGAACATGTATATATAAATATCTGTTTGTGTCCCTGCTTTCACTTTTTTAGGTATATACCCAGAATTGGAATTGTTGGATCATGTGGTAATTTGGGTTTAATTTTTAAGAAACCACCATACATTTTAAATACCTACTGGCAGTGTATAACGGTTCCCATTTCTCTGCATCCTTACCAACACTTATTTTCTGTTTTTGTTTTTTTTTTAAATTTTTACTTTCATAGTAGCTATTCAAATGAGTATGAAGTAGTATTTCATAATGAGCCATGTAGTTTCAAATATACTACATTTTATTTGGCAATTTTCTGTGTTTGTGAATTGAAGATGAGATGGAGGGTTGTCCACATTAGCTAAATCTGCCATGTGCTATAACTGCCAGGCCTCTCTCTCTTTCTTTCTTTCCTTCCTTCCTTCCTTCCTTCCTTCCTTCCTTCCTTCCTTCCTTCCTTCCTTCCTTCCTTCCTTCTCTCTCTCTCTCTCTCCCTCCCTCCCTCCCTCCCTCCCTCCCTCCCTCCCTCCCTCCCTCCCTCCCTCCCTCCCTCCCTTCCTTCCTTCCTTCCTTCCTTCCTTCCTTCCTTTCTTCCTTCCTATCTATCTATCTATCTATCTATCTATCTATCTATCTATCTATCATTTTTTAATCCTTATCCCAGGATGTGTTTATTGATTTTTTTTTTAGGAAGAGAGGAGGATGGTTGGGTGGGTGGCAGGGGTAAGAGAGAGAGAGAGAGAGAAACATTGATTGGTTGCTTCCTGTACGTGCCCCAACCAGAGATGGAACCTGCCACCTTTTGTATATGGGACAATGCTCCAACCAACTGAGCCACCCAGCCAGGGCCAGACCTATCTATTTTTAATGTAAATTGTTTAGCTAATTCTCTCTCTTTTGGAGAGTAGCCAACTTTTAAGTACATAAAAACTTCATTACAGCCCCCTTAAAAATAAAAAAGACTTTATCCGAAGTTTGTTTCATAAATCTGTCAGTTTCAGTTAAAGTATCATGAGCCAAGAATCGTTATCCCCCTGTCTGCCATTCTCCTAACAGTTTGTTTCTTACCTGCCTTTTTTTATAGTCCTTTCCATAACAATAACTATTTCTTTGAGATCACTTTATTGGTGCCATCACTATTGTTTTATGTTTTGATCCTGTCTGATAGTCATACATTACTACCCTTCCAGCCTCCCACAATACCACTACCATCTCAGGGTTTTGGCTCTTGAGCATAACTCACTTTAATATCTCTAAGTAGTAAGGCCTTGTAACAATCCATTCACTCTTCCTTTACAGCTGCCTGTATAATTGTCAAAGAGATCTAGGGGAACAAGGATACAGTCATTAAGGACATTGCCACTGACTCTGTAAATAGTCTTGCTTTCCTTACCCTGTTCTAGATTGAGGTCTTTACGCTTATTATCAGGGAAATCAAGTGCCTTATAAATTAGATTTAATCTTCAGTCATACTTTTCCTGGCCAGATGTTTAGGCTATATAGGAAAGGGACAGAGTTGGAAAGCTGGAAGATTAGTGTTTTAGTGTTTAGAAGATCAGTGGGTTAGTGCTTTAGTGACAAACATATGCTGCTAAGCTATTTATAAAGGTTGCCTTGCAACACAGACTTGATTGTTGACTGTTGACTACACTGCTCTTTAGTTATTTCATAAATATTAGCCTTTCTTTGGAAAGGAGGCTTGAGGACCTGAGTTGGAGCCTTTACTGAGGGGCATATGTTTGAGGACAGAGAGGGAAGGGAAGTTTCAGGGTGCAGGTATTTCCCCAGAGCCCATAGATGGTAAGAATGGTTTTCCCATGACCTGACTTGCCATCTTTTCCATGTTCAGCATTGTCCTTGACACTACAGAACTGAGCTGGTGACAGCTACAGTGAGCGATGACCACATTCTCCTTCCTTCTGAGACTTTCTTAACATTTCTCAATTGCTTAGTCCAAGAATCAGCTGGCATAGCGCAATGTCTGCTCATTGTCTGGGCCAGGATGTAGCCAAGTGTCTTGTTGGACAAAGCCTGTCGGCCTCAATCTGGCTCCTGTCCATGCCTTGGAGATTAATCTAGATGTGGAGTTGAGGGACAGGTTTGGGTCATATGCTTGCCTGGCACGTGCTTCACAAAAGCTCAAGATTCATAAGGTAAGGCTTCAAAAGCAGTGAGCTTAAAATGATCGTTTCTATTGCCTCTTGCTTCTGCAGCCCTGGAGCTGTACACAAGGGCCAGTTGGTTATGTAGGGTTTGTTAGTGGGGGTGCTGTTGACATAGCGAGGCACCATTCATCATGTAGACTGTTCTATCCATCGTAGGATATTTAACATTCCTGGCAGCCTGCATTAAAGGCCAGTACACCCCATTCATTGTAATAGCCAGGAATGCTGCTGTATTTGGAGATGTCCTCTGGCAGGCGGGACCACTGAAGGAAACTTTGTTCAGGAATCTACCCACTTGTTTGTATTTCTTGGTTCTTTGTCTTCACTAAACGTCAGCCTCAAGAAGTATTCTGTTCTACACCTTCTCCCCCACCAATCCAGGTCAGAGAAAGTGATGGGCTCTCCTGTGGGAAGGGAACCTCTTATGTCATGGAGATGTCTTTGTGGTGGGGTTGTGCTACCAGTTAGGAATGCTGACTCTGGAATGGTGATGGAAAAATTAAATTAAATTAAATTTTTTAAAAAAGAGAGAGAAATCACAGGAGGGCTCCCAAAGCTTCCACTCAGGGAAACAAGAAAAAAGAAAAAAGAAAAAAAAAAAAGAATGCTGACTCTGGAGCCCTAGTGCATGGGGTCATATTCCATCTCTGCCGTCTATTAGCTGTGTGACGTGGGGCCAGCCTATCCTACAGGATTGTTGGGAGGATAAGTTGGTGTGTGCAATTGCTCCACACAGTGGTTGATCCATACTTTGTGCTTAACAAACATTTAGCTATTATTATCTTTATTGCCATCAGTGGTATGCATCAGAGGTTAGGGGTACAGTCTATGATATAAGTTGAGTAAGATCAACGAGTGACAATAGCCAGGGAGCTAAAGAAGTGTCAGTATTGCTTTGACTGGGATCAGGATTGTGCGCCTGGAGACAGATTGGATACTTGTGCCAAACTCCTGCCCCTGCCTTTGACATACTCTCGATCTTTACCCCAGACTGTTTCTGACGAAACTTGTGCAGTTTTGATGGGGTGGGGGTGGGGGCTAATGTTGCCGAAAAACCACAAGGCTTGTAAAAGCCATTTTCCCTACAGTGCAGGGAAAATATTTCTGCTTAAGCACTGCATGACATGAACTGAAAAGCCTTACTGTCACTCCAAATTAAACTCTCTAGAGATGCAAGCTTGACCTTACATATACACATGGGTAAGCTAAAGGACTATGGTTTCAGGGCACTAAGAATGTCCGAACACTCAAACCCTGTGGCTAAAATTCCAACATTAGCATTTAATTCTTTTGTATTAAGCATTATTTACTTTCTGGGATTTTGTTTTAAATGCAGGTGTGCAGAAAAGAGTTAACATAGAAGGCCTGACTCCTGCCCTTTGAAAGGCCTGTTTACAAGGCTGGTCCTTGGTGGCATCTGGTAACTTGGAGTCTGGGAGTGTTCCCACCACCCCAACTGATACAAGTGGCTCCCTGTGCCTGAGCTGAGCTGTCGACAATATGGTTAATGCTAAATATTTGCTTTCCTTTTGGGAATCTGCAGTTTGGGTACATGTCAGACATAGGGTGCCTATGTGACCTGGGCACTGAGTCTCTAATGAGCTTCCCTGGTTGGCAACATTATACACATGTGGTCACAATTTGTTGCTGAGGAAATTAAGAGCATCCTATCTGACTGTACTGAGAGGGGGCCCTTGAAAACGTGCACTTGGTTCCTTTAGACTGAATCCTGTATACCTTTCCTATTGCTGATTTTGCTTTATATCTTCCCTCTGTAGTAAGTGATCACCATGACTATGGCTGTATGCTGAGTCCTTTGAGACTTCCCGTGAGTCATCGGGGCAGTCTTGGGGACCTCCAACACAATAATTTTCTTGATATCACAAGAAAACTACAGAACACGATCTAAGCAAAAATCCTCAATAAAATATTAGCATGCCGAATCCAACATCATATAAAAAAGATTATACACTATAACCAAGCAGGATTTATTTCAGGAACAAGAGGTTGTTTTAACATCCCCAAATCAATTAATGTAATATACCATATTAGTATAATAAAGGACGGAACCCACACAATCATCTCAATATATACACAAAAATCATTTACAAAATTCATGATACAGTTCAATAAACTTGAAGTAGAAGGAAGCTTCCTTAACCTGATAAAGGGCATCTACAAAACCCCACAGGAAACATCATTCTTAATGGTGAAAGCCTGAATGCTTTCCATGTAAGATCAGGAACAAAGCAAGGATGTGTACTCTCACCTCTTTGATTCAACATCGTACTAGAGGTTTTAGCTAGTGCTGTGAGATGAGAAAAGGAAATAAAAGGTATCCATATTGGAAAGGAAGAAGTAAAACCGTCTGTATTTACAAACACCATTATCTGGTATCTAGAAAATTCTAAGGAATTAATAAACACAAGTTTTCCCTAGAGAAGAGTACATGGTGAAGTCTGCATGAGAATGACTTTCAGGGACTTTCTTCTGGAAGCCCTGAAAGAGCCTGGCACCTTGGGATTTGGACAGAGGAGATGTTAAATGGGCAATTAAAACTGTCTGCTGCCTGGTATGTAGTTGATTTATCTACTAGCATGCATAGGTAAGGAGGAAGAAAATCTGCTCTGACGTATGTCCCTAAGATAAGAACAGGAGATGTAGATGTCGGCTATTTTAAATTCTTCTGAAATGCCTGTACCTTCTTAGGACTTACTGAGAGTAAACAAGTCTCTTACCAAAGGGATGGGAGGGGCAGGAAGTTTGGAATCAGGTTCAAGTTTGTATCCTGCTTCTTTCCCTAATTTAGCTGTGAGGTTGTGGGCAACTTGTTAGCCTTGGTGTCCAAGTGGAAATGATGATAAGAACTACTGTGTTTAAGACATGCATTTGACTGCTAGCGACTGAGATCAGGAATAATAGTAAGTTAAGCGGTTTCATAGAAGTTTGTTTCTTGCTCATGTTCAGAGGCAGGGAGATCAGGATTTCCTCAGTACCATCTGGGTCCCAGGACCCTAATTTTTTTGTTCTACTATTCTGAGCACACGATTCATTCTCAGAGTCGCCTTTATGATCCATGATGCCTGTTAGAACTTCAGCCATTATATCTGAGTTCCAAGCAGGAGAAAGGGAGAAAGGGCCCAGAGGGCTCAAGAGTCTCTTTTCCTTTTATGTAGCTTTTCCAAAAGTCCCACACAGTGACTTCCTCTACATTTTGTTAGCCACAGCTTAGTCTTAATGGCTATACCTAATTGCAATAGAGGCTTTAAAATGTAGTCTTTAGTTAGGCACATTGGCACTTGAGATAAAATCAAGATTCTCATGCTGGGGAGGTAGGGAATTATGACAGGCAAAGCATTCTCAGCCACATTATCCTGCTGAGCTGATGGAAGGGCTCAGTGATGCAGTGCATGAAAATGCCAGGCACAGAGCAGGCGCTCCATAGTCTCCTTCCGCACCCCTCCCACAGCTTGCTCATAGTCTTCTTTAAGTCCTCACCTGAGGATATGTTTATTGATTTTAGGGACAGGAAGGGAGAGAGAGAGAGAAACATTGGTGTGAGAGAGAAACATCGATCTGTTGCCTCTTGTACACACGCTGACTGAGAACTGAACCTGCCACCTTTGGTGTACAGGATGGCATTCCAACCAACTGAGCTACCCAGCCAGGGCTCTCTCACAGTCTCTAATCAGGAGTAAGATAATGTTCCTTATGGGGCTGAGTGTAGGGTCTAGGTGATGGGGTCACTAACCAAGGGATCCTTCCAAGGGTAGTGTCTTTCCCATCTTTGAATATTGGTTCAGTGCCTGCCACTTCATAGGTGCCCATAAGTGCTTTTTGGATGAATGAAAAAGCATGGGATTTGGAATCAGGCAAATCTTGATTTTAATCTTGTCTTTACCACATCCTAGTAAAGTTACTTAACCCCTTGAGTCTCACTGGTTAATAAATTGGGGGTGATGATAGTACCTTCTTTACAGTCATTGAAAGGATCAAATAGAAAGACACTTTGTAAACTTCCCAAGTACTGAATGGATAACATCACCGTTGAATTGTATGGAGAGAAAAATAGTATAGGAGGCTGTTCCCTGAGCTTCCTGCCCCATTGCTCAGTCTGCTTCTCTGCAAGCCATCTTTGTCCAGGTTCCTGTCCCAAGCATCCTATGTAGCTATGAACGTGGACTCTGAAGCCAGTCTCCCCAGATTGAGTCTCAGCTCTGTCACTTAACTGGTTGGCTCTTTGAGTAAATTATCTACCTGCTGTGTGCCTCAGTTTCCTCATTTATAAAATAGGGATCATAATGGGGTTGCTGGGAAGATGAAGAGACTTAAAGTCTTTAAAAAATTTTTTTTTCTTTATTGGTATTAGAGGAAGGGAGGGGGGAGAGAGAGAGAATAAAACATCGATGAGGGAGAACATCGATTGGCCACCTCCTGCATGCCCCTCACTGGGGAGTTGGGCCCACAACCTGGGCATGTGCCCTGACCAGGAATCAAACTGGCGACCTGTTGGTGCATGGGTTGATGCTCAACCACTGAGCCACGCCAGCCGGGCGAGACTTAAAGTCGTAACAGTGTCTGGCACATGGTGTTAGCTGCTGTTGTTATTTGGCATGCTCCTTCTCTCTGCCTACTTGGTCTACATTTTATGTTCTTTTCTCCTTCCCCATTGAAATTCACATCCTCTTGTCTCTCATGAACCATGAAGCACCTCCTCCTGAGTCCCTGCAGCCATCCAGTCAGCCTTCCCTCACCATCCCACTGCTCTTTGGTGATGCTCAGTGGATGACAGATAGTTTGCTACCCCTTGTCCTCATAGAACCTTAAGCAGCAGCAGAGAATGGGTCTGGGGGCAGGGGTGTTGCTGTGGTGGAAATGGGAAGAAAGTTCCTATCAGAAGAGCCTCCTGTATCTCCGGCCCTCACCCATCTCAATGGCCTAAGAGGCCCTCCATTACATCCCTCACATCATTACATCTCCAGCCACACCGGCCTCCCCAGTGTTCCTCCTGTCAAGCTTGTTTCTGTCTTGGGGACTTTGCTTTTCTCTCAGCCTAGAACACCCTTTCCCCAGATCCTTGCAAGGCTTACTTGCTCACTTAAATTACATTTTCCTTTTTAAAAATTACCCTGCAGCCCTGGCCAGTTTGGCTTGGTCTGTGGACCGAGGGGTCTTGGGTAGATTCCTGGTCCAGGGCACATGCCTGGGTTGCATGTTCGATCCCTGCCCCTAGTCGGGGTCGTGCGGGAGGCGACCAATCGGTGTGTCTCTCTCACATCATCAATGTTTCTGTCTCTCTCTCCCCCTTCCTCCCTTCCACTCTATGTAAAAAACAACAAAAAAAAACACACAAAAAAAACAATGTAAAAATATCCTCGGGAGAGGATTAACAACAACATGTTCTGTATCCTCTGCTTTTTTTTCCTTCAGACAGCTCATCACCACCTGAGATTTAAAAAATAAAATTCTGATTTGTTGTTTTCATCTCCCCTGAACTAAAATGGAGGATGCTTTCTGTCCCCAGCGGAATCCTCAGTGACTAGAATAGTCCCTGGCACATGGTAGGGTGTCCAGGAGCTTTGGTTGATTGAGTGAATGCTGACCTTGGGGCACTTTCTCTGACCATTTTCCCCTTGTTGAGCCCAACAGGTGGGGGTGAACTCTGAGGTAGGGGAGGCTGGTTGTCACCTGGTGGGCTTCAACAGCAAGGCTTGGGATCCTGTTCTGGGACCCTCTCTTGGCTGATTCCTACTTTCTCCTCTCCTGGCCCCAGGTGGTCTGCTCAGGCAATTAAAGATAGTTACAACCAGTTTACAAAGCAACTTCATGTCCATTGTCTCCTCCTTAATTTTTCAGTGATCATACTTAATTCAGGGAGGCAGAGTCCACTTTATTCTAACTCTAGCAGAGTTGACTGCAGGTAAAACTGGCCGCTTTGTGACTCTGGGAGGTAGTGAGACCTCTGGCCTTGGAGACCAGGCCACCTCTTGGCAGGAGAGTTTTGGTAGGTGTTCAAGCCCTGATGGTTGAATTACATGGACTTTATGATCCTTTCAAGCCTACAGGGTTATGATTCTTCAATCCCTATCTTCCCCATGAGAATACTAAGGCTCAGGGACATTGAAAGACTTGCTCAACGTGGAGATGTGGGGAGAGGAGGCATTTGGATGAGAGAGACATAACATATCCTAAAGAAAGATCTGCAAAGGCCCTTAGGCCTGTCTGACTTGTACAGAGCGGCTTGCCCTTCCACACTCCTTCCTTTCCCTTGTGGTGGTACAGGGCTCAGAATCCAGGGTAGAGGCCATCTCATCCTCAGGCTGGTCCAGGTGCTGCCTGTCAGGCTGGCCATGGAGGAGACAGGGCTAAAGGGCTGGCTCCCTTCTCCAGCTCAGGCAGCATCTCCTGGCCCAGAGCCTGCTCAGGGCCAGGCCTGCTCTACCCTGCCCCAGCCTCTTCATTTGCTGCAGGCTATTAAGGGCCCCCATCTGCACATCTCTCATTAATTAAAAATGCTACAAACCATCTGTTTGCGAGGAAGCTGCAGAGAGGGGCTGCTTGCCTGAGGCAGCATTCTTTCATACCTCTCAACTTTAATTGAAAACTTAGTTTTAGAATAAAACCCAGGCCCATAAACCCTTCTTGCTGCTGGTGGCAGTGAGGGTGGGGAGAGTAAGCCTAGACAGCCCGGAGGTGACCGAGGCTCCGGAGTCAGGGACAGTGCTGTTGGGCAGAATTTTGGAAGGTTGCTTTAGCCAGCTTGTCAGAGAGGGTAAAGACACAGAGGCTGCAGTGCACAGGAGCAGAGAGGAGCAAACACAGAAGCTGGCAGCTAGAGGGACGAGGGCAGAGCTTCAGGGGTGGCCCAGCATAGGGGACTACGCCTTAGGCACGGGGGCAGCCAGGAGGCCCCCGTTGTTTCCTAACTCTGCGCTGACTTGGTGTGGGCCACGCCACTCCACTCCCCCAGGTCAGTTACTTCTCCTCCCCGGGACACTGCAGTCAGGATGGGTCCTTGCTTTCTGCAATGGATGGGATGGTTTAGAGATGGGAATATGCTTGAGAGTCCAGGCCACTACTGAGGAGCCCCCTATAGGGAGTGGGGCAGACCCTTGGCCTTCATCCTGGTTCTACCCTTGGTCTTTTTTACCCACTGTCCCTGCTCTGCCCATATCCTTGGGAATATTTTAAAAGTTTTGTGGTTGTTGTCACTTATGAGATGGGGGCAGGAGGTGGCGGAGATTTCAGTCAAGGCCTGGCACCCTGGATACTCTGCCCCATAGCTGGATTTCTTGGACAAGGGCAGGGCAGCTCCATGACAACTGAAAAGATGTCAATCCTTCTCCCCCATCAATATGAAAAAGGCCCTCAGGTTCACTAATGACATTCTTTTCAACTATTCCCTCGCAAGTACAGAATAGCAAGTGTCATTTCCATTTCCCTGGTTTCCAGAGGAGGAAACTAGAAGGCTAGAATAGAAAGTGATTTGCCCATGGTCATACAGCAATTAGAGCCAGAGCTGGTCCCAGAACCCAGGCCTCTGGCACCAAGGCCAGTTCTCTTCCTGCTCCATCTTGCTGCCTCCTCTGGGTCTCCCCCTCCTCTGGGTCTTGAAACAGAGGGGATGACAGAGGCAGGGCCAGTGTACTCTGAACCTGATACCAAGCTGACCCAGCCCATGGTGAGCACTGCTTGCCTCTGATTTTCCTGAGGGGGACTGTAAGGCCAGCCAGAAGCAGCTAATTCATCTGTCCCCACTGTCTCAATTATGTGTATTAAGTGAAGAGGTGAGTGAATGAATGGGTGAGGGAAAGAAGGAAGGAGGGAAGCTGGTCCCCTTTAAGACAAGCCATTCTGCCAGCCTTTGAGACTCAGAAATCAGAGTATTCAAGCCAGGCGAAACCATCCAGTGACTCTAGACTAGCCCAACCTGCTCATCTTAAAGAAGAGGCTCAGATAGGAAGTGACAGGCCTGAGGTCACAAGCCCACTGTAGGAGAGAGTCAGGCCTGGAACCCAGATCTCATGACTCCTACTCTTTCCTCTTGCCCTAGGCAAGGATCAAGGACAGGAGGATCTGAGCCACTTAGAATGGGTTTCACGTCAAGTCAAGTCACGCCAACCTCTCTCCACCTAATCTCCCCAAATCAATTTGCAAAACTTCCATTAATACTGTCAGGAAATCTGCAAGCTGTTTAAAGCCAGGGCACCACAGTAACTGCCTGCATAATGGCTACCTGGGGGAAGACAGACATTAACGGCATAATTAAAGATTAGCGTGGCCTTGGGCAGTTCGATAAAATTTACTTTTCTCAGCAGCTGGTGGTAGAAGAACTTCAGGGAGGAGCCTCACACTCACGAAGGGCTGGGCCAAGTGGCTTTTCCCCTCTCTTAGTAACACTCTGCTTGCCCCCAGGAGGCTGGGGTCTTCCGGGGAGGACAATGGAGCAGCACCTTGTTTGCCAGGGCAGCCACGTCACCTGGGCATTCTGTCAGTGCAGATTCTGCTTAAGACAGGCTGGGGTGGGGCCCGAGCCTGCATTTCTAACAAGCTCCCATGTGGCTGGTTCTTAGAACACACTGAGTAGCAAAGCTGAGGTAAGTCTGGAGGTGAGGACAGGAGCTGTGGCTCACACCCTAATGAACACAGGGAGAAGAGGCCAGCCCCAGGCTGTTTCAGTGGTGTTTCCAAGCCAGCCTCGATGGGGAGTTCTTTCTTATGTGGGGATTTGTGGCACAGGGATGAAGACAGGTGGCTTTGAAATTCCAGCAGCCCAGTTCAGATTCCTGGCTTCAGCATTCTGTGCCCAGAGATGAAAATAATAATAGTACCTATTTTATAGAGTTGTTTTAAGGACTAAGTGAGATCATTCCCTTAAAGCACTAGCTTTGAGAATGTAGGAAGTGCCCTGTGTCAAGACAGTTTCGCCCTGGCCGGTTTGGCTCAGCGGTTAGAGCATCGGTCTGCGGTCCAGAGAGACCAGGGTTCGGTTCTCGCTAAGGGCATGTACTTCGGTTGCAGTTTGTCCCCGGCCCTGGTTGGTCGTGCGGGTGGCAGCCACTCGATGTGTCCCTTTCACGATGTTTCTCTCTCTCCCTCTCTCTTCCTCTCTCTCCCTCCCACTCTATCTGAACAAAAAATGGAGAAATGTCCTCGGGTGAGGATTAAAAAAAAAAAAAAGACAGTTTATATGCACAGAAAAAGTATTCAGAAGATACTTTGGTTTTTGAAAGGAATATTTAATTGATTAAAATTATTTTTTTGAAATATTTCATATTATTTTTATGAAAATCTTGTTAAGTTTTAAGATGTAGCTTATAATGTTTCTTTTTATAAGCCTACGAAAAATTTGCAGTGTTTTAGGGGATTTTTGGATGTTTGCTCCGTTTACAAAGCTAATCAAACACCTTCAAATATTTAAAATATCATTTGAGCTCTGGCTGGGTGGCTCAGTTGTTTGGAGCATCATCCTGTACACCAAAAGGTTGTGGGTTTGATTCCTGGTCAGGGCACATACCTAAGGTTTCAGGTTCAACCCTGTGATTGGGGTGCATATGGGAGGCAACTGATCAATGTTTCTCTCACATTGATGTTTCTCTCTCTCCCTTCCTCTTGCTCTAAAAACAAACAAAAAGTATCCTCAAGTGAGGATTTCAAAAGATGTGTTAAAAAAAAAAAGTTATTTGAGCCCAGCTGGTGTGGCTCAGTGGTTGAGTGTCAACCCATGCACCAAGAGGTTGCTGGTTCAATTCCCAGTCAGGGCACATGCCCAGGTTGTGGGCCCAATCCCCAGTGGGGGGCATGCAGGAGGTGGCCAGTCGATGTTCTTTCTCTCTCATCGAGGTTTCTAGCTCTCTCTCTTCCTCTCACTTCCTCTCTCTAAAATCAATAAAAAAATAAATAAATAAAAGTCACTTGATAAATTTAATATATTTCATTTTAGTTCTAAGTACTATGCTTTATTCCTTACTGATAAACCTTCCCAAGTAGTTAAGTAATTCTTATAAATCCAAGAGAATCTTAAGTTATTGTAAGTGTTCTAACACAATATATGAATTTAATATGGTATTTTCAACTTAAAATTACAAATCTAACTCAATTGTTAAATTACATTTTAGATTGGCAATAAAGGCTGACTTGCTACTCAAATAGGCCAAATTCTCAAACATTACACATACTTAAGGTACCAGTAGGCACAAACTCTTTAACATCTAAAATCTTTCATCCTTTGGGTTTGAGTTTCTCAAACATTTCCATAGTTTGAGGATGAAAGGTCTTTACCAACTAAGGATAAAATTATACCTTCCCAAGTAGTTTTGGGGGCCCCTTTCTCAGATGGTTGAGGTTGCATGATACCAGTATAACAGGCTACAGTGCTGCCTGGATTCCTATCAGTGGCATTGATGGAACCCACTAAGCTCCATGTTTACATGCTCAGTCAGGACTCCGTAAATTAAAGAAGGAGGTGGTCACGTGGTCTGTGCCCAGGATTTGAGTCCCTTCATTACTTAATTCTTCAGTCTACCACAGAAATTGGCAGCTTCCGCCTAGGCCACCTCAACATGTGATCAGATTTTGCTTTTTTTTTTGGCTTCTTGAGAGATTGAAATATCCTCCTGTCTTCAGGCTCCAAAACCCTTTGACTCTGTGGAGTCTGCAGTTCTGTTTACATTCTTTCTATTCCTTAGAGTCAGACTTCCCTGGCTGTGAAAATGGCTTCCTTTGGAATTCTGCTTCTTTCTCATGTTTGGCTTAACTCTGTGGTCACAGCTCCCAGCGTGACACTCTGATAAGTCAGTGCTATTATTGTTGACACTGATCATCTCAAAATGAACATGAAATGATTCTCTACGGAGTCCTGGGATATGCAGGAGGATGCTACATGGTGACCCCCCGGCCCCTCAGGTCCTGAGGACCTCTGGTTACTCCTTTTCTGGACATTTCTGGTACAGAGGAATGAGCACTGGCTCGGGTCAGGTCAGAGACCTTGGGCAAGTAGCTTCACCTCTCTGAGCCTAGTTTCCTCATCTGTATAACGGGGATTGTAGTGTTTCCCTTGATAGGGTTGTCAGAAGGAGCTGATGAGATAGACAATATAGCATGGCACCTGGTACATTATAAGTCCTACAAAACAGTATGTCCATATTATTTTTCCTTCGATTCATTTAAAAAATAGCAGCTGGTTACTTATAGATCTGTCTGTCTTTCTGTAAGTACAGGGTAAGAGCAAATCTAAGTCAACAGACTGGATGTTTTTAAAAACACTAACCATTTCTACTGTCTCCTGTGGCTGTCTGGCTGTCTCCTGAGGGCAGGGGCTCTCTCAGCACAGGCCTAGCAACATGTATAGATTGGCCTGGGTCTCCTGGGGGTTGCAGCTGTCTGGTTTTAGGGAGCTGTGGCCATTTGTCCACAGCCTTCCTTAACCTCACCTTGGGCCCAGTCTGCCCTCTCTGGGAAGAAACTGGCATCCCTAGGGTGGTAAAAAGAGGATAGATTTTAGAATCAGACAAACCTGAGCTTGAATTACACCTCTGCCATTGACTGGCTGTGGAGACTCAGGCAAGCCATTTCACAACCCCTGGGCCTCTGTTTTCCCATCTGCAGAATGGGGATGCTAAACTAATCTCTGATTCACAGGGATGGCATGAGATTAAATAAAATGATGGGTGCAACAGCACTTTGCAAACTCTAAAGCCCTATACATATTTATTTATTTCATTTTAAGTCCTATACACATTTACTATAAGGACCATTGCAGTATTAGAATGCCATTATTAGAACGACTTTTTCCCTCCTCATGTCACCTGCCTGGTGAATTTCTGAGGGGAAGGTCAAATGCCCCACCCACTGCAAAACCTTCCGTAGCCAGAGTGAAGTCTTCCCTTGTCTTTGCTTCCTCAGAGCCCAGGACCTTCCCCTGTTAGAGTCTGTGGAATGCTGTTAGTGCCCCCACTACATGGTGCATCCTGGACTGTGTCTTTTTTCTATCTGTCTCACATTCAGTAGGGCCTGCCTCAACAGATACTAGCTGAGTGACAGGATGATTAACTCACTAAGGGCATGGGAGAGCAAGCTGTACCCGATCCCCCCTAAGAATTTCATTTCCAGCTGTCTTCCCCTCTGAGCCTCTTCCTGGACTCCACTCACCCTCCCACTGCCCCTCCCTCCCTCCTCATTTCACATGTGGAACTAGATGTGGAGCTTCTGTTCCATGTCTGAAGGATTCAATGCAGTGATGAGAAATGTGTTTTCTTATTGTTTTAGGAAGCTGAGCAAGGAGGGGGCGGGGGAGGAAGAAATGGAATCGGAGGCAACAATTTATCTTGTGCTAAAGGGACTACAAGGATTCCGGGAAGCCAAGCTCTTACTTCGCACCCCTCCCCAGTGCTGACCCCTCCTTTACTGGGGAGGTAATTAGCCGGGACAACTGGTAGCCCACACGTGCCTGCCCTTACACAGGAGTGAGGGGATGAGGCTCGATGGCCTTGAGTGGAATCCCCTGGTTCTGCTCAGGGACCTCTTGTCATTTGTAGATGCATGCAAGGGGACTTCATTTCACCGTCCCTGCCCTCACAGCCTCCGCCCGGTTTCTCAGACACTGAGACATGGAGAGACGCAGCAGGAAGGAGATAGGACCACCTGGTTCTGCCATTGCTGGGTGTGCTGCTTTAAGCCTGTTTCCCTCTCTGAAAATAAGGTTAAGAACAGAAATGTGTGCCTCATATGGCTGGGTGGGTTCCATGACCTAGCCCATAACCTCCTAGGCTCCAAATCCCAGTTTTGTCCTTGTGCTCAGAGAGGTTCTGCCTTTGGGGCCGATTCACACTGACAGATGCATGTAAGAAGCAGATGCCTACAAGCTAGGATGCTACACTGTGGTTTGTACAGGGAAATACAACTGCCAGGTAGATGAATGCCCACCTTAGCAAGGCTGATGCAGCAGAGACCCAGGCCCAAATGTGGGCTCTGCTCCTTACCTGCTGTGAAAATCTCTCCAAGTTGGAGCTAGGCTTCCTCTTCTATACAATGGGAGGAATAATAATACCTACCTGATAGAGTTATGTGAGGAATAATGAACGATTGTGTGTTAAATGCTTACCTTTGTTCGGCATTTAGAAAACACATCACAAAGCATTATTAGTTGGTATTAATTAAGCAGGGCTTTTATCCATCCCTTGAGTAGTTTTTCTAAGAAAGGTTAGCCAAAATGTTCTCTCCCAGAGGGACAGCTGGGGTGGGCACTGTCAAGGCTTGCTTCTGGGAGAGACGTTTTTTCTGTTTTCATTGCCGACCAAACACCTGTAGGCTCCAGGCATAGTACAATGACTAAGTTTCTCTCATCTTGCCTCCCTGAGAGTCCTCTTTAAAGGAAGATGATGGGTGACTTGGCTGGTCTCAAACTCCTCACTCACATGCTCAGAGCCAGTCTCCAGGCTGGCTCCCACTGGTGATGACATTAATTATAATGACATGAAAGGTAACACTTGCTCAGCACTTCCTACACGCCAGGTGAGGGCTTTACATGAATATATGACACAGCCTCTGAGGCATCACCCCCATTTTACCTTATGAGGAAACTGAGGCCCAGGGAGGTTAAGTAACTTTGCCCAAGGCCCCACATTTGGTTAATTATCCCCACGGAAGTGAGATTTATTATGTAACAGTGATATCCTTGTCAGTAAGTCATTTGGCACACGCGGAAAGGTGTCTGTAGGGTAAGTTCCTAAAAGCGGGAATGCTGGGTCAAATTTTGCCCAATTGCCCTCCATATACATTTCGTCAGTTCCCATTCCTACCAGCAAAGTGTGAGACTCCCTGTTTCTCCAAAAGAGTATTATCAAGCTTTAAAATTAACCATTTTTTTAACCAGCTTTATGAAAGTTTATAATTGATTTTTTCCCAGTGATAGAAGAAAAGCCATAGATATCCTGCTCAGGATCTTATGATGTGTCTGAGAGCTATTTTTGTTTCTTTCCTGGGATTGTCTGATCACGTTCTTTACCCATTTTTTTCTTTATTGATTTTAGAGAGAGGAAGGGAGAGAGAGATAGAAACATCGATGAGCGAGAACATCGATTGGCCGCCTCCTACATGCCCCCCACTGGGGATCAGGCCCACAACCTGGGCATGTGCCCTGACTGGGAATCAAACCGGCGACCTCTTGGTGCATGGGTCCACACTCAACCACTGAGCCACACCGGCCGGGCTTTACCCATTTTTAAAACTGGATCTTTGGTATTTTCTTATTCATTTCCAGTTCTTTAAGACATTAGGCATTTTTCTGAAATATGTGTTAAAGTATATTTTTCTTGACATTATAATTTCTCTTTTAATTTATTTATAATTTTTTTGTCATGTAAAATAAACAATTTATGTAGTTGAATTTATCCATCTTTTCTTTTATGGTTTTTGGGTTTTGTGTCCTACTTAGAAAGATATTTTGCCCACTTTAGGATTAGTTTTTTTTTTTTTTTAAGTACATGTATGGTTTCATAGTTTATGTTTACATCCCAGATCCAGTTGGATTTATTTTGGTGTGTGGAGTGAGGTAAAGATCTAACTTAAAAGTTTTCCCAGATGGCTATTTCTCAAATACGGAAAATGGAAGTCCTCCGTATTTGAAATCAAACCCATCCTAATCAGAGGCTATGATTTGTTTGGGTTCTCACAGATCCTAAGACCCTAGTAATCCTGAGTCATCCTGAGCATTGTGAGGCCTTAGTAAGGGAACCTGTCCACAAAGCCATGCCCTGGACCCCGCGGAGGGACAGGCACATGCGACAGGCATTTCCTGGGACAGCCGAATGATAAAGCGATGATTGATGCTTACTGAGCATTTACCACAGGCCAGGCAGTGCTTTAAGTGTGTTACAGATATTGACTCATTTAATCCTCACAGCACCACTAGGTACTATTGTTATTCCCATGTTCCTGACTGAGGTTTGGGGAGAAGTGACTTGCCCAGGCTCTAACTGCAGAGGGGTGCCCCCAACATAGGCTCTGCTGCCTCTCATCGAGAGAAAGCAATGATAGCACCCAAGAGATCGAGCCCAGAGCTTCCAGCCGAGTGCAGTGGGGTGAGTGGTGGGGCCGTCTTCCGAGGGTGCACACTGGAGTCTCCTGGGAGCAGGCAGGAGTGAGCACATGAAAAAGCAAATCCAGTGTTATACTCTTTGGAAATGAATCTTCTCTTTGAAAAGCAGGAGTTTGTTTTGGAAAACAAAAATACCCTCTATGTTTTACATATTTCAGATCACAGAAAGGGTATAAGATTTTAATGTTGCGTAAACAGGGGCATATATTTGAAAGTATATATTAAGAAACACTGATCCAAACCAGTTTGAAGATGAGAAACGAAGGTCTAGCGAGGTGCCTGAGGTCTCCGGGAGTGCTTGGGGAGCACACCAGCTTCGGAGTTGGGGAGGCTAGAGGCTCCATGCCCTGTCCCACTAACTTCGGCCCCTTTCAGAGGGGCCCTCTCCTGTACAATGGAGAAAAGACCACGTACTCTCGGGAGTGGGGGCGAGGGGTAATGAGATTTTGGGAATAAAACGGCCCAGCTTGTGATGCACTGTGGGCTCAGTTACTGTTCTTGTTTATTAAAAGCAGAGCCTGTCCTTCAGCCTGTCTCAGGACTTGTTGTTGGGTACTCTGACCTTGACTGAAGAGGTGTGGCACAGTGAACCTCCAGGGTCTGGCTGCCTGGTTCTCTTTTCTATGTCCTACCCTTGCTCTGACCCCTGCCCCTGGAGTAGAGATGGGGAGTGCCCCCTTCTCTGTAGTGGTGGAGGCACCCCCAGCCACCCCTGCTGTGCAGATGAGGAGGTGGTTGGGGGTGGGGAACCTGCCTGGGCTCAGGAGCTGCAGCTCCTGTTTGGAAATACAAATTGCAGCAAATGTGTCATCTCCGGAGAGAAATTACGGTTGGCAATTTCAATGTTTTTCGCGCTTTGATGCTCCCGTCTGTTTTAAGAGGAGCGGAGAGGGCTCGGAGGGAATCGAACTGGGGCCTCCGTGAGTGGGAGTGAAGGCTGAAAAGAGAGCAGGAAAAACAGCTAGGATGTGGTGGTGGCTGTGATGTTTTGAAAAAGGCTCCTCTCCTAATACTGCCGGGTGGGTCTGCACTCAGGCTGAGATCTGTTGTGTGGGCCGTCCTCCAGCCCTGGCTGTGGCTGGCTGGTGGCCCTGGCACACCACTGCTGTGTGTGCAGAAACATCGTCAGACTTGGACCAGGGCCAGCTGGCACAAGTTCAGGCCAGTTCTGGTCCCTGACTGCTGGCCTTGCCCATGGATGGCGGCTTAGACCAGAGGATGTCGTCCTCAAGCCCAGTGGTTAGCCTTCCCTCATTTGGTAGATGAGAGCAGCCAAGAAACACTTTGATGACAGCACTTACTCTGTGCCTGGCACTGCTTTCAGGCCTTAGGTCTGTTAACTGATTTAATCTTCACAGCAGCTCTATTAGGAGGGTACTGCTATTTTCCTCATTTTATAGATGGGAAACCAGAGACACAGAGAGGTTAGTGACTGGCCCAGGGTCACACAGGAAGTTGGTAGCAGGAACTCAAGTCTCTTGACTCTTCGTCCTGAATTTGTTCCCAAGTGTCATCTGTGAAGTTAATCCAGTGCTGACCCTCCAAGACCAGGTGCTGGGGAAAGTGTTGGGAAAGTAACTCGGATGTTCTACATCAAAGGGAATTGTTGGGGTCCACCTGGTTAATTGTGGGGGCTTCCTGGAGCAGCAGAGATTTCTGGAGCAGTTAGAAAGATCTGAGAGGTTTAACCAGGTTGGTGTGGTGGGTACCCCAGGCATATACAAAGGTTGGGATGGTGTGGGATGAGTAGGCAAAGGGGACTTTGGGCAGTTTAGCAATCTGGGAGGCTTGTCTGAGGAAGGGAAGAGACAGAAGTGGGCAGAGCATTAGCACCTGGGTTTGTTTGTTCATGCAGTCATTTGTTCGTTCGTTTGTTCATTCATTCATTCATTCATTCATTCATTCATTCATTCACTCACTCACTCACTCACTCACTCACTCACTCACTCACTCACTGCTTCACCAAACATTTCTGAAGCCTCTTCCTCATGGTAGGTCCTGTGCTGGGTGATGGGGATACAGAAATGAACAAGACCCAGTCCTGGCCCTGGAGATGATTGTAGGCTTTGCAAAACAGACTTGTAATAAAGTCATTTATAGTATTATGTGATAAGGGTTTTGATAGTTAGCGGTACGAGGGGACCTTGAGTTCAGAAGAGGGGCATCCAGCTCAGACAGTTGGGGAAGGCTGCCTTGAAGAGCTGACTTCTGAGCTGAGGTATGATGATAAGCGGCAGTTCTGCCAGAAGTCCTCAAGTTGGCACTGCAGCATCCCCTGGGGAGCTTTTAGAAAATGCTGATGCCCAGGTCTTGGCCAGACTCATTGAATCAAAATCTCCCCTGGTGATTCTCCTGTGCAGCCAGCAATGAGAACTGCTGAATTACAGGAAGAAGGGAGGAGCTGATGGAGACGGCATAGCGGGGCGAGACAGGGATGGCTTGAAGGTGAGAGGGTGGTGTGCTCAGGGGGCTAAGCCAGATGGCAGGGGCTGGGAAGCAGTGGGTTCGGATGAATGCAGGAAGAGCTGTGAGGGCTGCAGATTCGGGGAGAGCAGGCACACAGCTGACAGCCCAGGCCCTGGCCGTCCTGGGCAGGGGCTCCATGCTGCCAGCCCACCTCATGCCCTGCACCTGGGGGTGCTATCCAGACAGGAATTCAGCTAATACTTGTGTTCCCATCACTGCTTCTCCACGGAGCAATCGGCCATGCTCCCAGCTTGTGCAGAGCCTACTGCTAGAAGTGGTGGTGGGTCAGTAATAAAGAGCCCTTGGCTCTCAGAGGTAGCTCAGGGCTGCAAGGAGAGCATGGAGGCTTCAGGGGTGGATGGACAGTACTTGTCAGAGACCCTGGAACTTGGAGGAAACTGGGGAGGGGTCTGATGACCCACTATGGCAGCCCTGAGCCCAGGGTAACTGGGAAGTAGAGGCCAGGGCTCCTGGAGGGGGAAAGAGGGAAGGGCTCACTGGCTGGTTCATGCCCTGGTTCAGGCAGGTGTTTGCACACGGCCGCGGCACTGTGGGAGCTGGGCACTCTGCAGAGGCCTCTCTTTGAGCAGGCTGTGTCTCACAGGTCTCTGGCACCAGCCCTGAAATCCCAGTGTCTGGGGTCAGACAGATCTAAGCTTCGACCCCAGGGCTGCCACACATCTGCTTTCTGACCATGGGCCTCTGGGCCTAGGCTGCTTTGTTGCAAATGAGGATTATAATCCTAGCCTCACTGGGTTTGTGGGTTATTACAGCGGTGCCTTCTGAAAAGCGATCCCAGAAGGCTCCGAGTCCCTTCCCCCTTCTCAGGGCAGGGCTGTGGGCCCCTTTCAGGCCCTGATCCTGCCCAGCGCAGGCTGGTATCCCTCCCCTGCAAGTGGAACACCTTGTCATCAAGGTCTGAGCGATGCTTCCTACATTCTCCTGGCCTGGACATGGGCCCAGAGGATGTGTGAGGTGTGGGTTTCTGGGCAAGGGCAGCTCATGCCTGGAGGAAGGTGATGGGGAGCTATGGAGGGCACAGCCAAGGAGAAGGCTATTGGCAACTTAGGTAGGATTCTGGAGAGATGCTTGTTGCTAGGCGACCAGCAGAGGCCAGTCCGGAGAGGTGAGCAGGACTACTGTGGAAAGCCAGGGTCATTGTTACAGTTAGTTTTTAGTGAATTCCTGCCACCTCCAGGGTCCTGTCCTCCTGCTTCCCCTTCTCCCTCGTCTCTGGCTCCCCTGACCCAGTGCCATCAAAAACTAGTGTGTGTAGGGATGGGACAAAACTCCAGGTTGTTGGCTTGAAGTTTTTATTTTCTTCTCCTTATTAATAGCTGTAGTATGTAATTGTGTGTGCATATGTTTGGGTGGGTGTGTTGGTGCATGTGGGGTGTGTATGCATGTGTGCACACGTGTGTGTACATGTGAATATAAGCAGGTAGTTCACAGAGGGGCAGCATGGCAACTGCTTCCTCATACTGCATGCTCATCAGTGCCAGGCACTTGTTTTGCAGATAAAAACAGGTTCAGAGAACTCAAGTGGGTTTGTCTGCGGGGCCCCAACCAAGAAGAGGGAGATTCAGGGTTTGAACTCAGATCCGCCTGTGCTCTTGAGCACCAAGTCATGTTCTGTAGAGACGGGGTTCCCTAGCTCAGTGAAGCCATTCCCAGCCTCAGGAGAAAGGCAGGTGCAGGGAGGTGCCCTGGCTTAGGACTCAGCAGACCTGAGGCCTGGGGTCACATTTGTCACTAATGACTCACTCGTTGACCGTCACCTTCTCTGGGCCTCACTGTCCTAACCTGTGAGTGGTCCAGTTGAACTGATGCTCCATGGCTCTCCCTTCGGAAGGGATCCTGGTCCCCAGCTATGGCCTGATTTCTGTAGACAGGGGGCTCAGATGTACCGTCTTAGCCAAGGTCAGGCAGCTCTGGGGGATTCTCAGGACAGAAGCTTGCCCCTCCTGTCCTCCGGTGGTTCCTGGGCTCAAGCAGACAGATGCAGAGTGTGGTTGATGCACGGAACTCAGAGCTGGAGCTTGGGGTGAGCCCAGCACTGCAGGGAGGGGGCTGAGATGCAGCCACAAGACATTGGGGGAACCATTGGTGACATCAACAGGCCATGGGCACATCTTGCTTCTTCTGTGAGAGGCCAGGGGCTCTGACCCTGGAATCCAGGGCCCCGAAACATGATGCTTGGATGGGGAAACTCAAAATCGGAGGGGCCATCAGGAAACCCCTCATTTGGCCTCAGAATTCCCTCCAAAATGTCAGGGTTCCTGCCCTGGCCAATGATTGATCGACGGCATCTGGTTACCAATAATGCCAACTCAGCACAGACCCACTGTGTGCCAGGAGCTTGTACACATGCTGCCTTACGTAAGTGTAATTGCAGCCCCGTGGTGGGTACTGTTCACCCCTGCTCTACAGACGAGGACCGGGGCCCGGAGTGGTAGCTAACTTGTCCAAGAATCGTGATGATTTGGCCGAGATGGTTTGGAACCCGTTCAAGGCCATCCCTAGAAGGACTTACTTTGGACTGTGTATGGAGCACTGAGTATGTGCCTGGCTTTGCATTAAAACCTTCTGAAGCTATATCCCACTTACATCCTTTCAAACACCAAATGAGGCGAGAATTAGTCCTCCTCAACAGATGAAGAGACTGTGGCTCAGAGAGGAAGTGGTGGAGCTGGGATTCCAGCCCAGGCCGAGCTGAGAAGAAACTGCCTCATCGAGGCCATGCCTGGCCCGGGGGCCCACGCCAGCTTTGACGTGCTGGTGGCAGTGTTCCTGTCGGCGTGGCACCTGCTCCCTTGCCACAGACGTGCTCAGTTAGGTGAGAGAGCAGTGGGGATGTTTTTATGGAGATGGGCTTTGGGCTGAAGGCAGCGGAGTCATTTGTCTTCAGGAGAGGCTCTGGGCCCGAAGATTTCCCTGGGGCTTACCCCCACCCCACTGGCTCCCTTCCAGTACTTGCTCTGCCCACTTCTCCACTCCAGTCAGCCCTGAGAACACAATGCTGTGCCCACTCACTCATCTCCCCGACCCCGGACCAACCAGGCCCGGAGCGTTTGGAGCTGGGCTTCAGTTGCAGCAGGAGGAATTCTGGTTGGATCCCAGGAAGCACTTCCAGTTGGGTGTTGTGGGAGGGTACATGTAGGACTGTTTTAAAGGCCCAGAGCCAGCAGTCGGGACAGTGGAAAGGGCCAAGGTGGGGGTGGAGGTGGTACATGCCCTCTGACCCTATGCGTGGGGAGGGTCTGACTCAGGATATCTCTGCCCCCTGGTTCCACCCCATGTGCTGGACTTGGAACTCCTCCACCCACACCCCCATTCTGAGCCTGCTCCCGATGTCCTTTAAACAGATTTCTCCCAGCCTAGGGCTCGGGGGTGAGGTTCAGGATCCCGGAGGCAATTCAGCAAAGAGACTCTGACCCCCAAACAGCCCCACCCGCTCCGTGCTTACAAAGATTTCAGGTTTTCTGAGCCAAGTGACCTCCTATGACTGCCTGTTGGGGGCAGCCTTACCCCACGCACCCTCTGCAGAGCCCAGGCGGAGCCCTGTTGCTCCGAGGGTTGTGGGGGCGCCTGTAGGAAGAGGCAGAAGAGCCGCAGGATCCCTTCCTCCCTTCCCCTGGGCCTGTGGGAGGGGACAGGAGGGAAGATGGTGGCTTGAGAGTAGCCAGGGGTACAGCTGGGTATGTGGGTGAGGGCATCTGGGGGTTCTGAGGGCCACCTCAGGCTGGTCCGGGGAAAGGCCCTCACATTTCAGAGCTCTCAGTGTGAGGCTAAGGCCGCTCCCGGCCCCCCTCGGCTGGGCCCTGATGGGTGCCCAGGACAGGCAGTTTGGATGTAGCAGTGGGGAGGCAGGCGGCTGGCTACCTGGGCGGGGAGAGGCGGAAACCCTGTGGCAGGAAGTGTAAGGCAGGGAGTGACCTCTGTCCAGCCTCTGTCACCTCACTGCTCATTCCCCAGGGTGTCCAGAAATGCAGAGGGTGGCAGGGGGTTTGGGCTCAGGGAGACAAGACTGGGATGGAGTGGAAGCAGCAGGGAGAGGGAATGAGAAGACATGACTGCAGGCAGGAGACCTTGGGTTTCCGGTCCCCACCTCCTGAAGCCATCAGGGATGAGGATGTCTGTCGCCTGCAGCTGCTGAGCTAAGTGAGAGGCGAGGAGAGTGCTTGGCCCATGGGAGGTGCTGGTCCAGGGGCAGCTCCCCCGGGCCTGCTCCTGGTCTCCGTTCTTCCCCTCAGACCGCAGCTGCAGAGAGGCAGCACTGCCCAATGGTTCGAGCAGAGCCTGGCGCTAGACTGTCCCGCTTCACAAGCCTGCCACAGCCACACACTGGCTAGGAGTCCTCAGGCCACGTATAGAATCTCCCTGTGCCTCACTCTTCTTATCTGTAAAATGGGGTAATGATAGTTTCCACTTCAGAGGGTGGTTCTGAGGCTAAGATGAGTTAGTATACATTAAGCGCTTAGAACAGTATCTGCCACATGTATGCACTCTGTGTGTACCATTATCACTGTTACTGTCACAGTCCCCTACATCTACACTACCCCGGGCTCCTTGCACAGCTGCTTGAACCCCCAAAGCAGCCTCTGAGATAGACCCACCGGAAATCCCACCCGTTTTACAGGTGAGCACATGGAGGCTCAGAAGATGTGACTTGCTTGAGATCACACCATCTCCCTCTTTTAAAAGTGACTCTTAAGATGTTTTCAGGGTGTGCGTGGCCCTGAGGACCTCGCCGCTCCCCTGCAGCCTGGGCCCTCCAGTGCGCTAGGCCCTGAGTTAGGGCGGTGAGGACGGCTCCTCCTCCAGGCTGACCAGGGTGACACTCTCAGTGCCTGTGGGTTTGGTGAAATAGGGGAGTCAGGTTCAAGGCTCCCTGTTCACGAAGAGGGCTGGGGGCCTGGGCGGCTGGAGCAAGGGGAGGGCAGGCTGAGGTGTACCTGCAGGCTGAGCTGGGAGTTTCAGCTGCCTCGGAGGCCCTGGGCGTCCCTTTAATTATCATTTGCAGGTGGCTGGGCACCCAGGGTAAGGCTTTCATCTGACAGGCGAGGCTTATCTCCTGGAGCCGGAGAATTGACTGTAATTGACCAGGATGTTCTCCCTTTGATGGCGTCCCCTGGCAGCTTGAATCCCAGCATGGGGGGCCAGGTGGGGAGGGCACTGTCAGTCTCAGCCAAGCCTGTGGTCCTTTCAGTCATGGACTCACATGGAGACTCAAACCCAGACAACAAGGGGGCACGGTGGGGTGGAGGTGGGGCGCGAATGCCCAAGGGGCAGCAGACAGTACTCATAGACTAGAGCCTCACTCCAGAGTCAGAGAGCCCGATTTGAGTACCGGCTCTGCCACTTAGTAGCTGGGTCACCCTGGTCAGCTTAATTAACCTCTCTGATCTTCCACTTCCCCACCTGAAAATTGGGCTAATGGTATCCGTGTGGCGCGGTACTGTGAGGAGTGAATAGGATAATGGGTGTGAAGTGCTCAGTGCGGCACCCGGCACTCCTGTGAGTGCCCCATTAAATGCTGGCTTCGCTCACGGTCCATGAGTGCGGTGTGCTCTGAGGACCACGCAGGCCTGGCTCCGGGGGGAGGCGGCCCTGGCCCCATTGCCTATGAGGTCTACAGAGGCCTGAGAACCACCCCCCTTCCTGAGGACGCCCACCGCTTCTCCACCCACACTTTACTGAGCGCCCATCTGCTGACAGTGTGCGAGCCACACTGAGTAAGGTCCTGCCCTGCCGTGAAGGAGCTCAGTCTCCTCGTCCAGTTACACAGGGTGATGGGGTGGCCAGAGGAGGTGTGGGCACCGAGTGGGCGCTGAGCAGGGAATGACGAGCCCTGGGGGTGATTGTGGGTGAGGCCATCCACGTTTGCCCTGTGCACTGAAGCATAAGAAAGTTGTGCGGCGGGTGGGTGGGTGGTTTCCTGGAGAAACAGCATTGACAAAGGCTGGGGGTAGAGTCAGCAGCTCCCCACTCTTCCCAGAACATGCAGCAAGGCTCCACTGCGGCGAAGGGACACATCCCAGGCGGGGGGCGCAGAGCTGGGCGGGGCTGTTCAGGGGACGCCCCTTTCCTTTCAAGATGCAGTGGGAGGCCAGGTTTGACAAGACTGGAGACAGGATTGGGAAGCTTGGGAGGCAACTTTCTGTCTGCCCAAAGGAGGTTTATTTAAACAAAACAGAGACAGGACGGTGAGGGCAGAAGAGGAAAGCAAGACCAGTCTGGCTCTCTCTGTCCTGTGCTGGGGTCAGAGGGTTAAGGGGGCATACCCAGTCTGGGGAAGAGGGTGGGCAAGATGCTGAAGGGACATTCACCCCATGTGACAGAGGGGCACCTGCCAACCCGAGCCCGGGAGCCTGGTGTTCAGGGGAATGAAGGACCCACTCTTCGAGCTTGGAGGGCCTTTTAATTAGTTTTACAAGAGGCCTCCATCTCTGCGTGCCTCTCCTTACCACCCAGAGTCAGCAAGATTCCTGGAAGGAAGAGGGTGGAGGGGAGGTGGGTTCAGCCATTCAGAGAATTCCCCCAAATCCTCCTGCCTGCAGCATTTGCCTGGGCCCTGCTTTTCCCTCTTGTCTCCCCAGGACCAGAGCTGGGGGGTGGGGGGAGAGGTAGGGGCGGGGTGCCTGCGTGCCAACTGAGGATGCTGGATGTTTGTGCTGAGGGATGCTGGTGGCAGGAAGAATGGGGACAGGCTGCGTACATTTTCTAGTTTGGCCACTTAGCAGCTGGGTGGACCTGAGCATATTCTTCAAGCCTCTGAGCCTCAGTATTGGAATCTGCAAACTGGGTAGCAATGCTTACCACCCAGAGTCAGCCTCAGGATAATGTCTAGGAGAAATGTCGGATGAGGGGTCGGCCCTGGAGAGGTCTGTTAGCAGGTGGTGGGTGACTAGATAAGGCCATCAGCCTTTGGGGTACCTGCCTCAGTTTTTAAATACGCAAAATGGAGTTAATAACAGTACTTACCTCACAAGGCTGTGCCAAGATTAAATGAATTATGTGTCACTGTCTGGCTTATACTGCTTAATAAATATTAGCCATTATTTCTGATTTTATTACTGTTGGTTAGCTATTGAGGCAAGCGCTCAACCCAGGGATTTGGTCACAGCTATCAGAATGGGGGTCTAGGATGGGACTTGGCTTCGAGAAGGCCAGAGACTGTGGAAACTGTTAATTGGAACCAACCCGGGTCCAGGTTAAAGTTGGAACCTCTAAGTCAGTGGTTCTCAACCTTCCTAATGCCGCGACCCTTTAATACAGTTCCTCATGTTGTGGCGACCCCCAACCATAAAATTATTTTGGTTGCTACTTCATAACTGTAATTTTGCTACTGTTATGTCTTAGGCGACCCCGTGAAAGGGTCTTTCGACCCCCAGGCTGAGAACCGTTGCTGTAAGTGGTGCTGAGGCCTGGATGGATTATCACGTCTGGGCTGTGTGTGTACGGGGTTGGTCTGTGGATCGCTCTGACACCCTCCCATCGCTTCAGAGTTCTCCCAACACATTTCCTGCTCACCTTGGGTTCCAGCTGGAAGGGCCAGATTAAGGTGCCCATGTCAGGGACACCTGCGTCCCAGGCACTTCCACACTGGGCTCCCACATGGCTCAGAGAGGAGCTGGCCCAGCCCTGGGGACAGAGGTGCTGTCATCCTCGAGGCTGCTCTTTCTCACAGATGGGGCTGTGCTGGGAGAGGCCATTGGGCTGCCAGTCATGACCGGGGAGGGAGACAGCAGCCTCCAGGTCCGCTGGGGCTCTGATCTAGCTAACATGTGCAATCATGACCCTTCTTACCCCGAGCATCTGTTTGCATTCACCGATTCATGGGAGAGTAAGACTTAGTTGGCAGGGAACCCAGACCCTTAGCTCTGTCCATAGATGGGGTGATATGTTCAGAGCTGGGTCTGCGGGACCAGTGAAGCCAAGATGCTGGGGGCCAGTTGGATTCCTGAGAGATATTCATCATGGGAAGCCGAAGTGGTCTCGTCTTGAGGTCTGGCTGCTGTCACAGGTCTGAGGGCTGGAGAGGAAGTCATCCTGGGAACAGGCGTGTGGCTGGTCATCAAACCCATCCGAAACCAGTGACCTTGGTAGACTGAGTGTGGGCTGACTGAGTCATTTCATTTACTCTCTAACCCTTTGGGGCCCAAGCAACACTGTGTGGGGTGGGACTCCCTCCCGCTGCTGGCACCTGGACATAAGTCAGATTTGGGGAATGGACTCCCCACCCTGCAAGAGAACGCCGAGTTTTCAGCACAGTGCTGGCTATAGAGTTGGTGCTCAAAAATACTTGGTGAAAGCACTAAGATTTTTAAAAAACCAGCTTCATTCAGTGAAGGGTTTTGTCATAGGAAATTGGCAGAGCAGTTGAGCGGGGAAACCCAGACCCATTCATGAGCCAGCTGCCCCTTGGGGATCCCAGATATGGGAGGGAGTTTGCAAAGGATTGCAGTCCCTGAGCTGGCAGATAGGTGCTTGGAGCTAGCAATATTTGGGTGTTGTTAGTGCCATTCACACCCACAGGCTGGTGAAGAAAGGGCTATTTCCGTGTTTCCTGAATGAAGGAAAAGACTGGTTTGTCAACAGCAGAGATGGGATCTAAGTGGGTGACCCGAACTCATTTGGCATTGCTGGTAGAAGCTTCACATCTGTATGACTCACATGTGCATTAACTTGTCTTTTCTCTCTCCTGCTAAGCTTATTGATGCACTGGCTCAAACATGTGGCTCTGAGGGCATGGTCCCCCTGTGAGGAAGGGTCAGCAGGCCTGCCAGTGTCCAGGCTATGGGAATTGTCTCTGAGGGAGACCGGACAGTCCAGATAGGCCAGGAAAAGGTTATTTCCCACCCTCGTTTCTCATGCTGTAGTATCCAGTGCCTTCATGGACTTCTCCCTCTCCTTCTCCTCGGCAATATAATAAGATCAGAGCTGTAAATTATTCATTCATAGTCGAGTGGAGCGCATTTCAAAGTCAGGGCTGCTGGGCATCTTGTCTCAGAGTTGCCAAGGGCGAAGGCCCACGCTTTGGGCGCACCAGCTCATTGGGTCACAGCCCTGAGATCTGGAGCCAGCCCTGCCTGAACTCCGGTCTTCCCACCTGCCTGACTTCCTCCCTGACATTTCCCAGTGCAGATTGCCTGCCTCACCTTCCCCCAGAGTATCAGTGTGACCACCTCCTGGCCACCTAGGCATGGCTGTGGGCTTCAGGGCTGCTGTTGCCCAGGACCCCTGGGCTGCCCCTCCCGGTGGGAGCAGGGAGCCACACATTTGCGAGGAGTGCCTACGATGCGTCAAGCCCTGGACAGCAGACATCCCTGGTGTGCGCTCTGTGCGCCAGGCACTCCTCTGAGCACCTCCTGTGGCATGTCCTCATCGAACCCCCAGCAACCCTAGCAGATAGGTACTGTTTCCATTCTCATTTCACAGATGAGGACACGGAAGCTCAGAGAGGTCAAATGACTTACCCAAGGCCACACAGCCTACAAGTCGCCAAGCTGGGGTTTGAATGCAAGCAGTCGGATGCCAGAATCCACACACTGCGCCACTCTGTTCAAACATATGCGAGTACATTTACCCTTACCGTGACCCCATGTACAGGTCGGGAAGCGAAGGCCTTAAGAGAACATAAGGGACTCATTCCAGGTCATGTAGCCATTGAAGAGCAGAGTCAAGATCTGAATCCAAGACATTCGAATTCAGAATTCATGTTCTTTCTACCACCTGCCCTGAGACCAGGCGACAGCTGCCATTCCAGGCACCCTTGTGCAGGGAGGAGTGGAGGAGACACCTGCAGGCCCAGGGAGCCCAGCCTGTGTGTGGGTGGGTGGCGGGCAGCGGGGAGCCCTGCTCATGGAGCCGGGCTGCGGACTTCCCCGGGAATGGATTTGAGTGCATGCGTCTGTGGTTCGGATGCAGTCTAATGGCGCCACTATGTAAAGATTCGGAGCCGACAAAGGAGAAAAACGTAAACGCTTCCTATCTGGGCTGTTGCTTACCATTAGAGTTTATCTCCAAGTAGCAGAATAATCATAACACATAGCACCCACGTGGGGCTGATTAGCTGTGCTGTAAGTTTTATTTGATTACAACATGAAAGGCTGCTCGTGACTTAGGGCGCAGCTAGGCGGCGGCTTGCTCACTACGGAAGAGGGGGAGCGGGCGGCCAGTGGGGCTCCGGAGCATCACATGACGGGTCGGGTGCTTTAAGAGCACGTTGATCCACAGAGACCATTTGTGCGGCCCCTTCCAGCGCAAAGCCAGCCTCCTTCCCATGGGGGCGATGGGCAATTCACAGAGGGTGGGGAGGGAGGGGGGGAGGATGGAGCCCGTGCTCGGTGTATAGAAAAACTGAATATGGGGGTAGAGGGCATGCATTTCATTTTTAAGACAAAAAACACAATCTTGTCTCATGCCTGAGCCTGAATAGTACTCATCTGATTTATTTATTTATTGTTAATGCTTACTAGATGCTGGGCAATATGCCAAGTGTTTAGAGAGCAACCTTATCAAGTAGGGAACATTCTTTCTTTATTTATTTTAGTAGTGGGGGTTTTATTATTATTGTTGTTATTATTAATTTTAATTAATTAATTTTTGTTACAGATGTTTCTCCTTTTCCCCTCATTGACACCCTCCTCCCAATCCTGCCCCCCCACCCCATAATATTGTTATCTATGTCCATTGGTTATGCTTATATGCATATAAGTTCTTTGGTTTATCTCTTCCCTCTCCTCTGCCCCCCTCCTCTGAGGTTTGTCAGTCTGTACCCTACTTCTATGTCTCTGGGTCTATTTTGTTCATCAGCTTCTTTTGTTCATTATATTCCACAAATAAGTGAGATCATGTGGTATTTGTCTTTCTCTGATTGGCTTATTTCGCTTAGGACAATACTCTCCAGGTCCCTCCATGTCGTCTCTTTCTTCAGCTGCATAGTATTCCATTGTGTTTATGTACCACAGCTTTTTTTTTTTTTTTTATCCTCACCCGAGGACATTTTTGCATTCATCTTCAGATAGAGCGAGAGGGAGAGAGGGAGGAAGAGAGAGAGAGAAACATCGATGTTAGAGAGACACATTGAGTAGTTGCCACCCACACAACCCCAACCGGGGCCAGGGACAAACTGCAACCAAGGTACGTGCCCTTAGCGGGACCCGAACCCGGGACTCTCTGGTCCGCTGGCCAATGCTCTAACCTCTGAGCCAAACCAGCCAGGGCTACCACAGCTTTTTTATCCACTCATCTACCGATGGACACTTGGGCTGTTTCCAGATCTTAGCGATTGTAAATAGTGCTGCTATGAACATAGGGGTACATATATTCTTTCTGGTTGGGGTTTCAGGCTTCTTAGGGTATATTTCTAGAAGTGGGATCACTGGGTCAAATGGCAGTTCCATTTTTAATTTTTTGAGGAAACACCATATTGTTTTCCACAGTGGCTGCACCAGTCTGCATTCCCACCAGCAGTGTACTAGAGTCCCCTTTCTCCACACCCTCGCCAGCACTTGTTGTTTGAGGATTTGTTAATGGTGGCCATTCTGGCAGGTGTGAGGTGACAGACGAGGGCAGTGAGGCTGGGAGGTGAAGCGAGCTGCCCCAGTGGCTGGCTGGAAAGGGAAGGAGCTGGCTGTGAAGCCAGGCAGTCCTCCACCTTTCTTGCTGGGTTGTTCTTCAGGAAAGCATCTCTCAGTGACGTCCCCCCGGAGCCCGGGGGACAGTGGGCATGCAGGGCCCTCTGGCAGGAGGTGGGCCTCTCTGTGGTGGCCTCAGCCATCTTGCCCAGCTTCTTGGGGCCTGCAGGTGGTGGCAACAGTTACAGGTTTCACAGGGAGGAGGTCTGGCTCGTCCCAGACTGTGTCACTCAGCATCTCTAAGCCGTACTTCCCTCATCTCTAAGAGGATGTTTCCTGAGCCATCTCACAGGGTGGTTGTGGGTAACTCCTTGTCAGGTGTGACGTGCTGTGTGCCCACTCTGGGGTAGGAGGGAGGCTGGCACAAGGTGGGGAGGCAGCAGGCTCAGGACCTTTGCACGTGCAGATTGCTCTGCTGGGAGAGCTCTCCCTCCCCCTTTGCCCATGAACTTTCAGCTTAAATGTTATCTTCTCAGAGAGACTCTCCTCTCCCGTCCCTGGTGGACTGGCTGGAGCCACTATGCTGGCAGCCCTGGGTGCCTTCCCTGGCTCCTCATCCCAAACCTCTCTACGAGACCCAGCTTCTTACCTGCGTATGAATTATGGAGGTAGCGGCTGAGGGCTCATTATGGGGACAAACATTCCAGCAAAAGCTGTCTGGCTAGAGGGGGTAGAAAGAGAGAGAGAGAGAGAGAGAGAGAGAGAGAGAGAGAGAGAGAGAGAGAGAGGAGGAGGAGAAGAGAAGCATTTACTGTCAGAAAGTGATTTCTCACAGTAATTAAAAGCTCGTGTGTGTGTGTGTGTGTGTGTGTGTGTGTGTGTGTCTCGGGGAGATGTATTTTATCACTGTACCCCTCCCAGGGTCTAATCTAGCCTGTGTCACACCAAAGCCCTGGGTCTAAACAGAGCACCATCCCTCCCCCAACATGGGGGAGGAAGGTGGTGTCGATTGATGCTTTTGATTAAAAAATAAAATAAAAAAGAATCAGAGCCTCAGTGAGGTTTCATGAGAAATGGTAGGAGCAGCGGGGTCAAGGGGAGCTGATTATATAGGTGTATTTAAACTCTCAGCTGGGGATAGATGGCTTCCATAAACCCGCTGGGGCCTGAGACAACCCCACCCCAACCTCACCGCGTTTGCTGGCTCAGATGCAGCTGGGGGCCGCTTCTCAAGTTCACAGAGGAAAGGGATGAACGAGTGCTCAGGATGAGAGGCTGCCTGAAAGGTGGGGAGCCTGTGGGGTGGAGAATTGTGGGAGGGGCCCTTTCTCTTCGGGAGCACACACTCAGCCCCCATCCCCACGAGTCTGCCTCTGGGTGACACGTCGTTGGACCTACTCTAACCCGGCCTGTGTTGCAGACATGCACTTAACCCTGAGCCAGTACTTTGTCCCTCTGCACTTGGGTTCTCAGTCTGCAAAACCAGGTGACGCTCTGGAGATGGATGGTGGTGCCGGCTGTGCGACAGTGCTGATGTGCTCCATGCCACCGAACTGTATGTACACTTAAACGTGGTGAAAATGGTCAATTTTGTTATGTGTATTTTACTGCAACAAAAAAAACACTTCTAAAAGAAAAATCAGGTGAATAAAGTTTCCTTCCAGCCTTAATGCTCTGTGCATCGATGATCCTGGATTCAAAGGAATGCCAGGGGACTTCTCATTATTCCAGGAACAGGCTGTGTGACCTCTGCCAAGCCAGCTTCCCTCTCTGATTCCATCTCCTCTGGGGGTGGCAGAGCGGCTTCTCCAGACCCAGCCAGTCGCTTCCCCTCGCTCTTTTCAGGGCGTTTCCTGCCGCGCCCCTGCGCCCCTGAAGTTTCTCCCTGCTCGGGGGCTGGACCCACCTCCCCTCTTCGGTTCTTCCACTATCACTTGTCTTGGCCTCTGGCGGCTTATCCTAGCAGCTGAAGGAGACTTCTGCTTGGCTGTTCGCTGAGCCATTGAAAATTTCATAGATAATTTAGGAACACAAGTCAAACAGGAGGCTGGAAACTCTGGATTTATGAAGAAAAAAAAGAGTCAAACTCGACAATTTATGCGCAGTTCAGGATAGCAGCGTGGTGGGGGAGGGGAAGGCCAGAGGGTTGGTTTGAAGGGCTGGGGACACAGCTGGGGTAGGCAAAGGTGGGAGTGGGGCTGGAGAAAGTGGAGGGGGCCTGGGCCTTAGCACCCAGACCACTACCTTTGTGGGAAGTTGTCTGTCCTGGACAAGGGGGCAAGTGGGGTCCAGTGAGGGGCAGGGACTCCGAAGGAATCATAGGGAAGGGCCAGTCCACAAATCCCGATTTGGTCTCCCTGTGGTCTGGGCCTTGGCTGGATATCAAGCAGAAGAGAGGTGAGGGCAGAGGGAGGGGGACACATTCTCTAGCCTTGGGGGGCACTAGGCCAGAACTGAGAGATGTGGTTGGCTTTCTAGAGGGAGAGAGAGAGAGACCCCCAGTTGTCCAAGAGGCTTCTTTTTGAACTTCTTTCAGTTTTCCAGGGGGAACCCTAAGTCTTAGGGTGGTGAGAGATTCCACATAAAGCCAACCCCAGAGGCCCAGAGGGACATTCTAAAGTCCATCCCTAAGGTCAAGGCCCCAGAACTTCTTTTTTTAATAATTTTTTTGTTTATTGATTTTAGAGAGAGAGGAAGGGAGAGAGAGACAGATAGGAACATCGACGAGAGAGAACATTGATTGGCTGCCTCCTGCATGCCCCCCACTGGGTGTTGGGCCCACACCTGGGCATGTGCCCTGACCGGGAATCGAACCAGTGACCTCTTGGTGCATGGGTTGACACTCAACCACTGAGCCACACCAGCTGGGCAAGGCCCCAGAAATTTATGGGTCCCAGTAGAGGTGGGGTGGGAATCTGATTGGCTTTGCTCCCATGGCCAACCAGTAGTGGCTGGTCCCTGCCACTCCCCCAGCATGGTTTCTCCTGGATAGTCTCACCTCTGTCCAGTTTCATCTGTGTGGGATGCATTCTAAGAAGTGCGTTCACAGGTATGTGGCCTATGGAGATGCTATGTCTGAGGATCAGGGATGGAGAGACCAGGCATGAGCCCCAACTAGACATCGCTGGTCTGGGTGCCGTAGAACAAGTCACATCACCTCTTAGGGCTCAGTTTCCTCACCTGAAAAATGGGAATAGCATTCCCTTCCCTCAGCCTCTCATATGTGTACTTGATATCCTCTAAAGAGTTGTGTCCAGGTGGCAAATTCTTCTGTTAATTTTCCCTGGGAATCTACCCCAATCACCTCTCCTTCCTGGGCTTTATATTTCTCATGTCTGAAATGAAGAGTTTAGACCGTCAATTCTCGGCCCCTGTCCATCCTGAACAACGTCTGATGTTGTGACTATGTTGGTATCTCAGTTTCTGATCAGTCTGTTCCTAGTTGAAGATGGGGCTTCCAGAGTCCAGAACTCAAGGAGGCAGGACTTTGTTCAAATGACCACCGAAGAAAATGACTTCTAGGTCGGGGGCCGTGCTGCCTTTTCTTAATCTCGTCTAGGGCCCTACTGAAACTGTGGCTGCATGTGTGCATTCTAATGACTTAGATGTGTGGGTTGTCCCTCAGAATGTATCAGAAAGACTTCCCCAGAACTTGAGTCATGCAATGCAAAACATTCACATTTTAAGAACCGAAGGAGATGAAATGTCATGGGCCTTAAAGACTCCTGAGGTAGGGGCAGAGATGTACAGTTGACTTGGGAATCATTATTTAGAGTCAACAAATAGTTGTTGGGCTCATCCTACATACCAAATGCTGTTCCACGCACTTTCGTGTTCATTATTTCCTTTGGTTCCATAATAACAATGGGAGGAAGGCAGTGTTACTCTCTTTTGGCAGATGAGGAAACTGAGGCTCAGAGAGGTAAAGAAACGGTTCAAGGTCACACACTGGGAGTGGTAGATCTGGGACACAAACCCAGGCCTATCTGATCTCAGAGTCAGAGCTTCCTCTGAAAAGTGATTGCTTATTTCAGTCCATTAAAGCCGCAATGCTGTCTCACCATTGGCCTCCACTGATTTCTTGTTAAGTATGACCTCATATGTCTAGTAATTCTGGATTGTATCCTGGATATTGTGAATATTTAGAAGAGACTCTGGATTCTATTATATTCCTCTAAAGAGTGTTGATTTTTTGTTTTCAATTTGGCTGAAATCAAACTTCAAACTCTGTCTCCCCTCTGGTGGGCGGCGCTGAAATCTCAATGCAGTTCTTTTAATCTTAGCTGGGCTGTTTGGAGTCTTCCCTGTGTATGCATGTGGAAGGATCAGCCAGAGAGTTGGGCAGAGTTAACACGCAGAAGTTGGGGTTCATCTCTGCGACTTTCTCCCTCCTGGGATTTCTGCCATCACTTCCCAGTGCTGTGTTCATCCACGTGTTCTCTGACTCTTCAAGCCACCAAGGCTTTGGGTTTCCTTTAAACTGAGCGATCCTGTGAGACACTGACTGTGGTCTACATTCAGGAGAAATGCTTTACAAACATCAAACGTACCCATTGCAGCTTCTCCAAGTGTTCATGCCCCTCCCATTTCTGCCCGATTTCTGTTTTACCATGCCTTCGGGTAGTTTTATTTTACCTGGAGTTTATAGTTGTTATCTGTAGAGGACAGGTCTGATCGGAGCTCCTTGACAGTCATTGAAACCCTTACTCCATTTTTGAGCACACGGTTCCTTTTATGGCTCTTACTAGGCAGGGTGTGTTCTTACATCTATGCCAGGCCCAGCAGAGTCTCCGGGGATCTGGTCTTCAACTCGTAACAGTAGGCATTTGTACCAAGACAATGACGTGTTGTATCAGGCTCTTGGAAATGTTGTGAAACTGTGTCTATGACAATCTTCTGGGTGGCGTTGCCTCATGTGCGTGTTCCCTTCAATATCACCTTCCTCGGGAGGGATAGCCTCCAGACTGCAGAGGGCATACCTCAGGTCACCCTTTCAAGCCGTCATGCAGGGAGATGGGACGGCAGGTTTTTTCCTTCTCTCAAGCACACTTTTAACATAATCTCCACTGGGAGGAGAAGAAGGGTCAGGAGGGAGATGGAGGCTGATTCCCCAACTCGGCAATGTCATCCAAGTGTGTATCTCTTTAAAACCTGCCCCAGGGAGCTTGTCAGATGGCCACCACCTGTGTAGGTTCCCCGAGACACCTTCTGGAGCTGCAGCTGTGTGCCAAGGGCTGGGGAAAACTGGCTCCTCCCCAAAGTTTCTTTTCTCTTTTGTCCGTGATATCAGAAAGGCCAGAGCATGATGGCGAAATCCGCATGCTTTTTAAAATGTTCCTGCTTTGTAGAGAGGTTGTTTTTCCCCCCCTTTCCTTCGCACAAAATCTCGTGTGTGTCAGGGAGATGAAGCCAGAAGAGAACTGTCTCTTTGATGGCTGAGAATTATTGTTTTAAAGGCTTTATTTAAGCCGCTCTTAACAAAACTCAAACATCTGGCTTGTGGCACCCGTGTGCCAACTTTCAGCTTGAAGATGCATGAAGATGGCAGGTGCCCAGGCTGGCAGGGAAGAAGGCACGGCCTGCTGTGGCCGGCCTGGCTGTCCGGGCTGAAGCAGTTGCCCCGGCTGCTTTCAGTGCTGTGCCTCCTCCACGGGGCAGGGGCGCAGGAAGAAAACCACTTTCTTGAGCATGTCTTTAGGCTAGAGACATTCTGCTAAGGGGAAGGTGTCCACGCCCATCTCTCAGGGTTTAAAGTCTAAAAGAGAACCAGGATTTGAGCCCAAGAGAAGCCAGGCTGGGGGAAAAGGGAAGGGGGGTTGTATTAATGCAACGTGGATTCCGTGCCAGGTATTTTCATGTCCATGGTCAGGTTCAGTTCTTGTGAACCCTCCATGAGGTAGGTCTCGATGTCCTTTCATTCCAGATGAGACAACCGAGGTTCTCACTTGCTGAAGTTGACCTCAATGGCAAGTGGCAGAGTCAGGAGTCAACCTCAAGGCCGGTGCCTCTAGAGTCTGGGTTTCTTCCACTATCTCTGGCCGCCTCTCCCACGAGCCCTGGAACGTGACTTCTCAGAAACACGTGTTAGCTTCCTCTTCTGACACGGGTGGGGCTATTCTCTGACTGGCAGGGAGGGCGGAGGGAACTCTCTGCAGGCGACTTCCCTGATGATGCAAAGGCAACAGACACTATTCCAGGCTGGAATTCTGGCCTGTCCCTCCCGGACCTGTGGGTGTGGAGCAAGTTATTTATTTTCTCTGAGCCTTAGATGTCTCCGGTGAAGATAAGACACCCAGATGTCAGGATCCCAACTAGCAATGCGTGCGAAAGCCCAGGGCTCGGTCTGGCACGGAAGAGGTGCTCGGCAAGCGTTGGCCTCTCTCGTCCTTCTTTCCAGCTGTGAGAGGTCCGAGCCAGGCGTTGAGATGCAGGGAGCCCTAGGAAAGCAAGGGGGGCTGGAATGAGAGGCAGATACCTTGAGGGGCTCCAGCTTTTGAAACTGATTGGTCAGAGGATGCCAGTGTTTCACCTGGTAAGGGAACCTGGGAGAGAGAGTGGGAGACTCACTGTGGGGTCTCTGACCTGGTGGGACCTAGAGTCTGGGGGTCTACCTGCTGGAAAGCCTCTCAGAAATCATTACGTCCAGCTTTCACATTTTACAAACAGGGAAACGGAAGCCAGAGAGGACAAGGGCCTTGGCCAAGGCTCCGTAGCAGGTAGGGGGCAGAGCTATTGCTTGACCTCAGTTCTTCAGCTCTGAAGTCAGGGCTGGGTGGGGGAGGAGGAATGTGGAGTGGCACAGCCGGAGGGCACCAAGGCTGTAGGCCCCCCAGAAACTGTGCAGCTCCTGGGGCCCAGCGACCCATACCTAAAGCCAGGGGTGGGGATGGGTGGTAAGGAACGCTGGAGCGGCTCCCAGGGCCTGCTCACGCGCCTCTGATCTGTCTGTGAGCATCTGCTCCCCTGCTCTCTGATCACTGGTGGCGGAATCCGCCCATTAGGGTTTCACACCCAGGGTGTCAGCACGGCCAGGCAATTAGGATGCCCAAGGTCCGCATCTCTCGCCTCTAAGCGCACCCGGGAAAGCTCTCTCCTTTCCCCTCCGAGCCTCAGTGTTTCCAGGCGTGAGGTGGAGGCAAGGGATCTGCCTCGGAAGATAGGAGCAATGGAGAAATCCCTGAGTGATGCTTGGGAGGCCCTAGAAGTGAAATCAGATAACTACAGGACATCCCCATCATGAATTGGTCATTGGATCTTTTCCTCTCCACTCTCCTGTACCTTCTCTTCTCTCCTTTCTTCCTCCCTTTCATGACATTTGTTGAACATCCGAGAAGCCTGGTATAGTGGCAAAGCCAGGACTGGGAGATGGGATTGGGAAATGGAATTATACCTAGGAAAGGGTGAGTATGTTTGGAGAATTTCTGAGACTCCCGGGAACTAGGGGAGGCAGAAGAAAGAATGAAAAGAAACACAGAAAAGATAAAGGTGGCCATCAGATCAGAGCCGAGCCCCAAGAGAGGCTGGAGGAGGGGAGTTTAGCGGGGTAGTGGTCTTCACTATGCTGAGAACCAGGCTGAACTCGGAGAACCCAGCCAGGCATGGGGAATTCTGTGTCCTTCTCCATCAAAGCAAGATACTGCAGAGTCCCTTTGTCCAGGGTTACTGAAAGGAGCCCAGACAGCAGTGGCTGCTCTGGGTCCTGCTGGCCGGATCCTCTCTGGAGGTTGCACGGTCGATGCCCTGAGCCTGGTGGAAGGAACCTGTCCTGTTGACATTTGGCAGGGGGCCCTTCTGTGCCCTGGCTCCCAAGGCTGCCTGTCCCAGTGGGGCTGCCCTGGGGTCCTCCAGCACCTGGCTCACTCTTCCCTTGGCACTCTGTTCCCACCGGTGGGGCTTTCAGGAGAGTGGAGCCCAAACCACGTATTTGAGAGAAAAAAATTGAGCCTAGGGAGGTGAAGTGACTGGGACAGCGTCACCCCTGAGCCAGCAGCAGCGCTAGGGTTAATGTGAAGGGCTCTTTGGGGAAGGAAGTCTTTGATGGTGACCTAATTTATGCTGCCTTATATGAGTTTTTTTTTTTTTAATTAAAAAGATAAAATTCAAAAACAAGATTGTGTTCAGGGCTGGAAGGGCTTTTGCACAAGTAAAGGATTTGACCGGAAAATTAGTCATAAAATAATAATAATCAAAAGATGGGTTTGGACCCTATCTTCCTAGGCAGGAAGCCGGATTGCCAAGTCAGCACCCGACAGTAGGTCCTTTCAGAAGCTGTGGTGCTGACATTTTGTTTCGGGCAGAATGGGCAGAAGGAATTGTTGCTGTGAGATCCGTCTGTGGCCGCCTGTGTATTATTGGGCTTGGTTAATATTTCTCTAGTGAACGAGTCCCATTCTAAAATGGGCAACTCAGGATAACCTAGACCGTGGCCCCATTCACTGAGGTTCACTGTGATATAGACAGGTCCTGGACATAGGGTCACCCCTGTCTGGTTTTGTCATCTTGGTCAAGTCATACGGTGGTGCCTCAATTTCCTCATCTTTAAACCAGAGACAGTAGTATCTCTTCTTTCCCAGGGTGATCTAAAGAGAAAAAACACTGCCCGGCCAGTGTGGCTCAGTGGTTGAGCATCGACCCATGCACCAAGAGGTCGCCGGTTCGATTCCCGGTCAGGGCACATGCCCAGGGTGTGGGCCCGATCCCCAGTGGGGGGCATGCGGGAGGCGACCAATCGATGTTCTCTCTCATTGATGTTTCTATCTCTCTCTCCCTGTCCTTTCCTCTCTCTCTAAAATCAAAAAAGGAAAAAAAAATTAAAAAAAAAAGAGAAAAAACACTTTATCTTCCAGTTTCTCAGCTCAGTGCTTCTCATTGCATAGGTGCCCGAGACACATTTGTTGAAGGAATGACTATTTATTAGAGAGAAACGAGGTGATGAATAGGAAATATTAAAGTGGAGCATGAAGGACTTTGTAAGAATCTCTCCATGCTGTCGGTGAGCTCCTGGTCTCTGGTGCGACGGTGGGTCCTACGTGAGAGGTTCTTTCTGTACAGGACACACTGTGTAGAAACTTTCCAGGCGAGTCTTTCTCTTCTGTGCTGTGTGGCCCTTTGGGGCAGACTTGCTGGGCGGAGCTTCAGATACCTGCGTCTGTTGGGGGGGGCATTTTATCGCCAGGGCCTGATGCCGTGGCCGTTCCTGACTCCCGTGGGCAGGGGTAGGAGTACGCACTCTCCCAGGGCTGGGGAAACTGCCCTGGTTCAGGCAGGACCAGCCCTCGAACGAAGCTCTGGAGTCTGTAGACCTGGGATTTGGATCTTGGCTCTGTCGGTTACTATGTGTTCTCAGGCAAGTTGCTAAACACCTGCCTTATTTTTTTAAAAAAGATGTAAAGTGGGATGATTACAAGCAACAACAACAGCAAAATAAATTGGACTTCATCAAAATTAAAAACCTTTGTGCTTCAGAGGACATTATCAAGAAAAGAAAAAGCCAACCTATGGAATGGGAGAAAGTATTTTCAAATTATGTAACTGATAAAGGACTTGTATTCAGAATATATAAAGAACTCTTACAACTCAATGATAAAAAGACAAATAACCCAATTAAAAATGGGCAGAGGCTCTGAACAAACAGTTTTGAAAAGATGTACAAATGGGGAGTAAGCGCCTGAGAAAGGTGCCCACTATCAGAAAGGTGCCCACTATCAGAAAGGTGCCCACTATCAGAAAGGTGCCCACTATCAGAAAGGTGCTCACTATCATTAGCTATCAGGGACATGCAAAGTAAAACCACAGCAAGACACCACTTCGCAACAGTAGGGTGATCATAATTTAAAAAATGACAAGTAAGAACAAGTGTCGGTGAGGACGCGGAGAACTGGAAACCCTCATACCGTGATGGTGAGAATGGGAAACGGTGCAGCCACTTTGGAAAGCAGTCTGGCGTTTCCTTCTTAAAAGGAAACACCCGTTACCCTATGAGCCTGTAATTCCGCTCCTACGTGTCTACCCAAGGGACGTGAAAACATACGTCCACACAAAAACGTGAATATGAATGTTCGTGGCAACATATGCATAATAGCCAGAAGGTGGAAACAGGTGGGCCTCAGCCGAGGAATGGATAAACAAAATGTGGTGTATCCACGCAAAGGAATATTCAGCCGTAAAAAAGGGAGGTACTGATACGTGTTACAACATGGGTGACCCTGCAAACAATAAGCTAAGTGAAAGAAGCCAATCACAAAAGACGACATGTCGTATGATTCCATTTAGATGAAATGCCCGGAAGAGGCAAATCTATAAACACAGAAAGTAGATAAGTGTTTGTCCAGGGATAGGGGAGTGGAAGGGTTAGGGGAGTGATAACTAAAGGGTATGGGAATTTTTGGGGGGTGATGAAAATATTCTAAAACTGATTGTGGTGATGGTTGTACAACTCTGAGAATATACCAAAAACCATTGGATTGTGTACTTTAATGGGAGAATCGTATAGTATGTGAATTATATCTCGAGACAGCTGTTATCAAAGAATAGGGTTATTAATAGATCTATCTCTCAGTTTTGTTGTGAGGGTCAGTAAGACAAAGCAGAAACTCTAGTATATAATGAGCTCCCAGTAAATGCTAATTATTTTATTATTAACAGTATTACGGGGCCATTGGAGACCACAGGAGATAAGGGACAAAATAGCTAGTGTAGTTCCTGACACATAATTGGCGACGGCAATGTCAGTGCCCATCCATTTCCTTTACTGGCAAATCTGAGAGGTGCAGGGAGACACCACTGAATCTAGGACTCTGGGGGGACCGCTCACATGGTCCCCTGGAAGGGATCTTCACAGCTCCAGTTGGGAGACTTACCTGGGAAGCAGCCAGGGAAAGTCTGTTTGGGGCTCCATGACAGGGTTTATTAAAATCACAGACCTTTGCCTTTCTCTGGAGAAACTCAAGGGGCCTTTGTGGTTCTAGCCCAGTCTGTCACGCTGTGCCTGTTTTACTGCCCTGGTCCCCCTCCCTCACTCAGACAGGGACTCAGCAATTTCTCTCCTCTTTGTTCTAGGATTGCTCAGTAAGGGGGTGGATTATTGTTTTTATTAACGCCCCCCACCCCCTGAGCGTTTTCCATTTGAATTCTTCCCTGTAGCCCAAGTCTCTTCCCTCAACTTTCCTTTGTAGTGCAGACGAGCTACTTGGAAGGTATTTTACCTTAGTTCTCCCAGGAGGGGTGGAGAAGACTGGGCTGAGCTGGGGGCTGTGGTGGGAGGCTTTGGTGCAAAGGTGCCAGCGTCAGAGGTTTCAGTTCTACCCCCTCCTCTGGTCCAGGACAGACAGAGTCTGCCATTCACTCTCCTTCTCCTCCAGCTTCTCTTCCCTCTATCCCATCCTTCAGTTCCAAATAGTAGGTGTGGGTGTGGCAGGACGGCGTTATGGGGCTCAGGGGGAATAGCCCTCTGTGGATTCCTTTATTTCCTCACAGTGAAGTCTAGTACAGAGAGGGAGTTTCAGGGTCCTTGATTCACACGGGGCGCGCGCGTGTGTGTGTGTGTGTGTGTGTGTGTGTGTGTGTGAGAGAGAGAGAGAGAGAGAGAGAGAGAGAGAGGGACATCGATTGGTTATTTCCCACAAATCCATAAAGGAAGAAACTTTTGCTTAAAAAAAATTTTTTTTTATTGATTTTTTGTGGTTGTTTTCAGAGCGAGAGGAAGAAAGAGGGAGAGTGAGAGAAAAACATCGATGTGAGAGTGAGACAGAAAGGCTGCCTCCTTCACGCCCCTGTCAGGGGCTGAAACCGAGACCCGAGTGTGTGCCCTGACTGGGAGTCAAACCGTCAGCCTTTAGGGCATAGGACTACACCCAACCAACTGAGCCACACCAGCTAGGGCTTACTTTTAAGAATGAGCAGAAGACTTACAAAATAAGTCAATAAAATAAGTCAACAAAAAAATATAAATTGGTTCATAAACATATTCAAAGGTGCACAATATTATTAGTCATTGGGGGAAATGCTAATTAAAACCATGATTAAATACCATCACACCCCTACTAGTATGGCAAAAATAAGAGGTCTGAAAGTCCTGGTGAGAATGTGGAGTGACTGGAACTCTCAGACATAGCTACTGGTAGTTTAAATTTGTACAAGCACTTTGGAAAGCTGTTTGGCAGCATTTACGAAAACGAAATATATGCCTACCCTGTGGTCCAACAGTCCTACCTCGAAATGTAGACTGAAGGAACGTGAATTCTTATTTCCACCAAAAGACATATACGAGAACGTTACAGAAGCATTGTTCATAGTAGTTCAAAACTGGGGACTATTCCAAATGTCCATCACTTTTTGTATAAATTGTGACATATATAGGTATACAATGGAATATTATACAAGAGCGAAAAAGAACCAACAACCTCTAGATGGCATATCAGTGAATATCAGAGACATAGTGTTAAGCAAAAGAAGCCAGACACAGAAGGGTACATACTGTAAAAAACCATTTATATGAAACTCAAAAAAAGCAAAGCCAGTCTATGGTGAGAGGACAGACTAGTGGCTACCCTTGGAAAGCTATCAAGGGGGAGGCATGAAGGAACTCGGGCACTGGAAATGCTTGTATCTTGATACACATTTGTGTAGTTTATATATGTAAGTTTCAAAATGTAAGTTCCAACTTAAACACAATAAGAAGGGGCCCATTCAGTGCCCAACACAACACACGGAAAGAGGCCCCCCGACTCTGCACATCGCTGCGAGTCAGAAGGGCAACCCGAGAAAAGAGCTCTCAAGACTTCAAGAGGGACATCAGGTTACTAACAAAGCAGCGAGAACTTCCGAAATGTTTTCCAACCTAGGATTTCTACAACCAGCCAAACCATCGCTCGAGTTGCAAGGGCTCAGAAAACGTATCTTCCGGAAATCCTTCGTAAGGGAACAACTTGAGGATGTTACAGTATGTGAGGGCGTGAACCAGGAAAAGGGCGAAGCTGGGGTGAGTTCCAGGGTCGGAGCTGTGACAGCCCGGAGAGCAGCCGTCCAGGGGGGAGCAAGAGGGCTGAGGGCCCAGCGGGCGAGGGTGTGGCCCCTGATGAATGGGAGACTGGATAGAATATGCTTTACAAAGACTTTGAAAAAGAATTGGGAATGTAATAAAGAAAACTAGGACAAAAGAATAAAAGGCAACTTGAAACTTATAAACACACACATACACACACACACACACACACACACACACACACACACACGTCTGTACCCGAAAGGAAACTGTGATCCTAGTACACCACTCAGCTCGGCAGTGACAGTCTTTCCCTAGGCGCAACAGTGCACATACTTTTCAGTGATTTTCAACTCTTAGAATCAGTCTGGAAGGCCCATTATGGTTACAGAATAGATATAAACATTATCAACTTTACCAACATAAAAGTAAAATATGGATGATGAAAGTTAGGAGGCGAGAGCGGGAGAAGTGAGGGGAAGGGAAAGATCAGAGTATTTATATCCTCTTTTTCCAAAGTGTGCATTCTCTCCTTTTTTTCGACACTTTTTATTTATTTATTTATTTATTTATTTATTTATTTATTTATTTATTTATATTTATTTTTTTATCCTCACCTGAGGACATTTTTTCATTTTTTGTTCAGATAGAGTGGGAGGGAGAGAGAGAGAGAGAAACATCGACGTGAAAGGGACACATCGAGTGGCTGCCACCCGCACGACCAACCAGGGCCGGGGACAAACTGCAACCGAGGTATGTGCCCTTAGCGGGAACCGAACCCGGGTTGACATTCTGAACCACGGGCTGACGCTCTAACCGCTAAGCCAAACCGGCCAGGGCTTTTCTACAAATAAATTTTTTCTTTATTGATTGTAGAGAGAGAGGAAGGGAGAGGGAGAGAGAGATAGAAACATCGATGAGAGAGAACATCGATTGGCTGCCTCCTGCATGCCCCCCACTGGGGATCAGGCCCACAACCTGGGCATGTGCCCTGACCGGGAATCGAACCTGCGACCTCTTGGTGCATGGGTCGAAAGTCAACCACTGAGCCACACTGGCCAGGCTTTTTTTTTTTTACATTTTTAAAATTTATTGATTTAGAGAGAGAGAGGGAGAGAGGAAGGGAGGAAAGGAGGTGGGGGGAGAGAGAGAAAGAGAGAGATTCATTGTTCTACTTAGTTATGCATTCAGTGGTTGGCTCTTGTGTGTCCTGACCAGGGATCAAACTGCAACCTTGGTGTGTCGGAACGACACTCTAACCAACTGAGCTATCCGGCCACGGCCTTCAGATTCTCTTGTTACAAAGTGCAACTTCAGAGGGTGGAAGATCACAGAGGTAACCAATGGAAGAACTAAAAATAGAGATATGGCAGGAGGGGGTGCAGGTGGCGTGAGGGAGATACATCCTCATCTATTACTGTAGGAAGCCGATAGATTGTGTCTAAAATTGATGAAGCAAGAAGTATCAGCAGAAACATATTATTTAGAAAAATGGAGGTAAATATAAGAAGAGACGTTTTAAAAAGTTAGACATGGCTGCCTGGGGGAACAGAACTAGGAGATGGAAGCAGTTTAACACAACCCTGTATTTAACCTTGTGCTTATATGACTTCACATAAAAATAATTTTGTTTTGTTTTGTTGGAGAAGACAGACACAGGTCAGATCAAGGAGGACAATCGGGCTTTGAGGAGCCCTGAGACAGCCCCAGCCTGGGTCAGGACTTGTGGTCATGCTTTGAAATCTGGGGACTGAACTCATTCAGTTTGTATAGGAGCAGGGATTTGGGGGACTTCAAAATGTCACAAAATCTTGCCACGGCTTTTCTGTGATAAACTTCACCCCTCCCCTTCTTCTCCCTCAAAAGTACCATTTTGGATAAATAGCGAGCTCATAAATAATATGGGGCACTGTGGCTCCTAATGAAACAGTGACAAATGTTATATCTTCATGAGATCAGGAGAAATAACAAAGGGGAGCACGAGGAGGGGTGTGGAGCCCCCAGAGCTCGTGAAGTTTTATTAAAATCCCGTTTCATGAGGCCCATTAAAGTGATTCTCCTGCAAAATAATTAAACATCCTTCAGAGAAGTCACTGCTTCGTCAGGACGCAGCGCCTGAGTGTGTGTGTGAAGGATGGGTTTCACGTCTGCCCAGGAGAGGTGGGAAACGGGCAGGCCTGGGTCCTCATCCTGGCTCCCTACTGGAGGAGTCCCGGATACCACCTCGGCCTCAGTCTCTTCATCTGTAAAATGGGAGAGTTGGACTGGGTTTGTGATCCTAATCTGTGTGGGGCGAGTGGACAGAGTTCTGTCCTTCCACAAAGTACGCAGCCACGCGTACAGTTTTGTAAGTAATTTCAGAGGGCTCACGGCTCCCTGACACCCATCTGTAATCCTCTAGGTCATTTTCACTTGGATGCTCCAGGATTCTGTTTGTTTCCTTCTCCATGCCTTACAGCCTACAACAACGGGCTCCAGTTTTAGTCAGATCGTCACTTTAACAGGGTGAAGCAGAGCTCTTCAAGAAAGTCCTGACCCTCCACAGGGACCACTTTTCACCAGGCGCTTGCTGGTGGCACACGCGGGCTCCCCTGACTTGCAGACGTGATCAGTCAGCGGGCCAGTGCCGGACCCAGCACGCTCCCTTCAGAGGCCCTGGGAGGAGACCGGCAACTTAGGACTCCAAACCCCTGCCGCAGGGGGAAGAGGTCCTAGCCCTCCTCCCAAGGCTGTGATGTGTGGGGCAGCTCTGTGTGGCTCCCTCTCAGGGCTCCTGGGCCATTATCTGCGGTTTCCCCCATTATTCTATGCCCCAAACTCTCCCTGTTACTCTGCCTCTGGAATCCAACTAAGCAAAGAATTTCCTCTACTTTACAAGCAAATCTTTTCTCACCCCAGACGGGGAAGGCCCATGTACCTTGTCCTTGGTCCCTGCGCTGTGTCCTGGTCCCGCTGTCTCCCGTGTGTGCCTGCCTACTGCACGCCTCTCCCGGCCTCCCGGTCTCTAACAGCACTTAGGGGAATAATAACCATCATTTCTCCAGCACCTTCGACATGCTTGATACTGAGTCCAGTATCCCATCCCTGTGATTACAGAGGAAACCGAACCGTACAGAGGAGAAGGAATGTGGCCAAGGACACAGTTTGCAATGTCTGTGACAGGCAGACTTGTAAGAAGGCCCCCGTGAGCTCTCCTTGCTGGTATTCACACCCTGTGTAATCCTGTCCCCTTCAGTCTGGGCTGGGCCCAGGGACTTGATTCTAACCAACAGAATATGGCAAAGGCTACAGGACGTCCCTTCTGCAATGCTGTTTCCAGAGCTGGTGACTTCCTGCTAGCACTCTCTTACCTGCACACTTGGCTTGCACACTGGGCGGAGCGAGGCTCGGGCCCTTCGTTGCAGTAGCCTGCGAGACCCGGGATCCTGCCGACAGCCACACGTGGGAGCTGGCAAGTGGGTTCTTCCCCATCGGAACGTCAGATGAGACTGCGGACCCTGGGCTGACCCCTCGATGGCGGCCTTGTGAGAAACCACGGCTCGCAGAGGACCCAGCGAGGCTGTATCCAAACTCCTGACCCACAGACACCGTGAGATAATACTGTGTGTTGTTTTATGCTGCCGAGTTTCGGGGTGTTGTTGCGCAGCAATGAGATAACTGACGAAATGGCCAAGCTGGGCTGTGCGGCCAGTCTGTCTGGTGCTAAGGCTCTGGGATGGTTCTGTTGTAGCAGGCGGCCTGGCCTGTCTTTGCCTGTGCCCTTTAGCCCCAGCGGGAGGCGCTGTTGGCAGCTGGCTGGCCCTGCAGCACCTCAGCTTCCAGATCCAGGGCTGGAGTGGGGGGTTTGCAGCGGGGGTGCAGGGGACCGTGGAATAGCTCCACTTGGAGGGAAGGTTAGTGGGAGAGGACTGGACCGGGAGCCTGGAGATTTAGTTCCTTGTGACCTGGGACAAGCCTTCCAGTCTTCGGGCCTCTACTTCTCTGTGTGTCAACGCGGCTGGTGGACGAGAACCTCATCAAGGTTCATTCCCACGTGGCTCTGCTGAGTTAGAGGCGGATCTCCTGGTGGCAGGCCGTCTGAGGCACCCCCAGCTCCAGAGCGAGTGTGCCCTCAGTGGGAGGGCCTTGAGGGTTGGACAGAGGCTGTGGGCAGCTGCTGTTTGCCTTTGGGGAGGGGGCAGTTGTGACTTGAGTTCCTGGTGGGAGTCCTGCCGGGCCCCTGAAATTCCTGTCTAACTACCATTTCCTGGGGTCTTGCAGTGACCTTTGGGTGGGGGAAGCCCTCTGGAGTGGAGGCTTTGTCCCCAGAGCAGAGGGCAGGGGCCCTGGGACTGTGCGTGTGTGTTGAAAGGGGCGATAACTCACTGGGCTTCAATAGGGGGCATTTGTTATGTGCAGGGGGATGTGATAAATGGGGGCCCATCCTCCCTATTTCAGTTCCCTGGCCCTGGGCTGATTTATGCAGCTGCATTTTTGGTCCTGGGAGGCTAAAACAGAAAAGTTATTTAACTTCTTTTTTTCCTCTCCTTCCCTTGCCCTTTTCCGTGTCTAGACAGGGTTGAAGGCAAGAGGCGGCTCTACCATCTCCTGTCGATTCTAGCTGTGCATGCTCACACAGACTTCTCTGCGTCTCTGAGCACAGTGGCCTGGGCCTCAGGAGGCAGACACACAGAGGGCTGAAGAGTGCAGCCTTGGAGGCAAACCACGGTGTCTGAATCCTGGCTCTGCCACTTACTCGCTGTGTGAGCTCAGGCAAGTTACTTAACCTCTCTGAGCCTCAGTGTCTCATTCTGTGAAATGAGGCCCTTTTCTCAGAGTTGTAAATACTGAGTGTGGCAGAGCACGTCAGGGGGTTAGCATAGTTCTGGCACATAGTAAGCAGTCACTAAATGCTAGTGACGATGACTATTCACAGTCCCGGGGTGTGACTGGCCTTCGGTCCGCTGACCTTGAACTCTGCTTCTTCGTGGTACCAGCTGCCTCCGTTGCTCCTCTGAAGGAGGCACGCTGGCTCTCATTCGACCTCGTTTTCCTGCTGCTTTTTGACTGTGTCCTTTAGTCTTTCCTTGGAGGCTGCAGAGGTGGGAGGAGGAGGAGGGGGGGAGAGGAGAGAGCACATGCTGGAACCCAGAGCGAGGGGCCTGGCTTCTAATGCACCTCTTTGCATCTCCGTTTAGAATTCACCAACAGTTTTCACGTTCGTCACCTCCCTTTCCCATCTGTGGAATGGGCTTATCAACACGTGTAAGGTTTTATTCTCACTTGACAAAGAGTAAAACCAAGACTCCGAGAGATAAAGTGACTTGCCCAGGGACACACGGCTAGACAGTAGAGCTGACTTCAAATCCTGATACTTGGATTCTCTCTAGCACCTTTCCCATTTCCCCAGGGCTTCAGGGTCAGGCTCCAGGTGACCCTGGATGAGTCCCCCGCGCTGGCCCCCCAGTTCTCTTCCCTGGAAATGAGGTGCTGGGCCCAGATCATCTCTGACGGCCCTTCTGGCCTGGGCTTCTTGTCCCTGGTGGAACCCAGGTCTGCTTGGTCCTCAGACAGGAGCAACAACTCGAACTCTCTCTGGCTCAGCTGTTGATGGAAAATTTCTGCCTCAGCTTCGCTGTGTCTTTGGGAGTCTTGGGCCCTGGAGCTGAGTGTGGTACTTAATTATTCAGAAGCCATATAGCCTCTGTAAGCGAGAAATCCACTTCGACAGGCAAGAAATGCCACAAATTGTTTATTGCTCTTTGCTTCAAATTTGGAGTGGGAAGCAGGGTTTGGGAGGCGTCTCTCGCTCCTGGAGACCAGTCCCTGTTCACAGTTGGCTGTAAATGCCGTGTTAGGGGCAAGGGCACCACAAGCGGTCCCACGACTCAGGTCCCCATTCTCTCGTAAACCTGCTCAGTGGTTTGGGAGAGCTATCATCCCCATGGAGCTTCAGTTTTCTCATCTGAAAAATGGGTCCACAGACACCCTGTTCTGTAAGAGCGGTGGGGTTGCAAGGACCACTCAGGACCCGAGAGAATTCCTGAATCCCTGCACTTAAATACTGTTGGTGATGGGATGCATCAGGTCCCTTTTCTGACCTGGGGGCCAGGCAGGGAGGGGCTGTAGCAACCAGCAGGAATGTGCAGAGATTGCTCGTCTCAGAAGTTTTCAGCCACCTCTCCCAGGATTTCCAAGATTTCTTCTTGCGTGGGCTCTTAGGGGCTCTTTGGGTCAAGATGGTAGGAATTTGCCATTGACTCTCCAGGAGGAGAAAAACGGGTGCTTCCTACGTGTTGGTCGCTGGGCTGTGGACTTGCCTGGGTTTATCTGTTCTCTTCCTGCAACTTTGTGTGGTATAGAATGTGCTGTCCATTGTATGGATAAAAATACCCCGAGGCTCGGCAAAAATGTCATCTGCACTGGGCCACACAGTGCAAGCAGCAGAGCAAGGATGTGAACCGAGGGGTGTGTGCCCCCTCGTGCCCTTTCCCGTCACGTCACGGGGCGCCAGCAGGAGAATCACCTTTCCCAGTGGGAACAGCTTGAATGGCATCCCGAACCCTGGCTCTGTGGCCGATGGTGATGCTCCTGGGCCAGTCACCCTTGTCTCGGTCCCTGGCCGTGGGCCAGGTCATTGGTCTTGGGGTCAGAGCTCTAAAAGGTGGGGGGTGTGCACCACGCAGCCTCTCACCCCCGTGGAACCCTCTCCTGCACCTTTTCCTTCTGGTCACATGTGGCCATTGGAGCTGGTGGATATGTCAGACGAGCATGACCAAGACAGGAGACCTGTTAGGTGGCAGCTGTATTTGTCCAGACAAGTGATGATGGGGGTCCAGGCTGTCGGTGCCCTGCCCATGCCCCCTGGCACTCATCATTTCCATGCATGCCAACCCAAGGGCTGCCAACGGCCAGCTGGCCACCTGAGACTGCCCCAAGGCTTTCTCCGGCTCCTGGAACCTGCCCAGCTCCCTCACTGGGGTGCGTTCTATACTGTCCTGAGTCCCGTGGTTGTCCTCTGTGGGGGCCTGCTCATAACACATTCGGTATTGGTTTCATTCCTTTCCTGTCCTACTGGTGGTTCCTGGGATCGCCCCCTAAGTAAACATCATGCACTCAGATCCTTGTCTCAGGATCCGCTTCTGGGGAGCCCAACGGCAGCGCGTTACAGACAGCAGATCCGGCGTGAGGTCTGACACCACCGTGTAAGCACTGTGATCGTGGGCAGCTCGCTCAGCCCTCTGAGCGTCAGCCCTGTCCAGTGAGCGGGGGGTGGTGATACGAGAATGCCGTGAGGGCTTTGAGAATTAATTAGCAGGTGCTCCTGACCCATGGTAGATGTGGAATACGCGGGAGCTATGATGACGATCTAATTGTGAAAAACTGGAAAACAAGCCAAACGTCGAGTTCTGAACTCAGTGTCATGGGGATGGGAGGGGGGCGGTGGAAAGGGAGGGGTGGGGGCGGGGAGCTCTTTAAGATAAGTCCGAAAGAGCCAGCTGTGACAGTGGAGGAACAGGACAGCTGCCTGGACATCTGGATTCAGGCACCACTGGCTTTGGGGGCGTTTGGCTCCAGGAAGAAGTTTCTCGATTTCCCAGAAACGTTGGTAGGGCTGGCAGAGAGCTGAGGCGCCACACTGGCTGAGAATCCCCAAGGAGTTTCCCATTGCATTGTGAGCACCCCTGGTCCCAGGGTCTGGACCCTGAGACTCAGGTTCGCCCAGCCCCCGAGTCTACCTGCAGTAGACCTGAACCCCAGCCCTCAGTCATGGAGCCTCATCTGATGGTTGCTCACCCTCCTTTTGTGCCCAAGCTTCACTGGGAAGTATTTATTACATGTCAGTGTGATAAATGAAAAGTCATATTTTACTGTGAATTATCCCCAGCCCATGCAAAGCTAGATCTATAGCCTGGGGAATTATTAAGTGCTTACCACGAAATGCTATAAAAACCTCATCATTTTCCCCCAGGGCCTCTCCCACCAGGGAACGGGGAGGGAAGGAGACTGGGGAGCCAAGGGGCAGCTGCCTCAGTTTCACGAGGGGCCAGTTGGAGGGCTCTGCTCAGGGAAGGCACCTTGGGGTGGGGTCCTAGGATTCCTGGCTTCCTGTGTTTGGCTGGGGAGGGAGCCTGGGAAATAAGTACTCTGTGTCCTTTGCCCACTAGGGCTCTGTTTGGCCAGACTCAACTGGAAGGCAGAGGGCGTTGGGCCCTGTACTGGGGTCGTGCTGCCAGCCTCCTGCGGGGCGAGGATGGACAGTGGACGTGAGAGGCAAACGAAGGGGCCCAGCCACTCTCCCTGGTGGCCTGCCTCTGCTTGCACACTTCAGGACTGGGAGCTCGTTGCCCCCCACCCCCAGCAGCAGCAGCAGCGGGTCCCACGGTGGGGCAGCCCCATCACGGGAAACCCTTCCTTTGAGCAAGCCCAGGTTGCTTCCCTACGCATCCTCCCCACTTAACAACAAGCACAACAGCTATTAGGCTGCATATCCAAGGTAAACGGTGAACCGACTGCAATTAGATGGGCCGTGTGCTTGGCGTGACCTACCCATGTGTTCACAGCTTTCCGTCTGTACCTCTGCGGATGCTCGCGTGCCTGCGGACAGCGACGCGCCCACTAATTCCCCCGCCAGCTGCCCGCTGACCGCCTCCGCGGCCACCCCCTGCCCTCGCTGAAAGACCGACACACGGGGCACATGGGGCTCGATGTTTCAGGTCGCAGCGTTCCCAGCGGCCCCGGGAACTTCTGCCCTGTGTGCTCGTCTCCTGGGCCCCCACCTGCGCGCACGGCCCACGCAGGAGACTCCACGGAGCAGGGGCACGCGGGAGGGGACCTCTCCCAGAGCCTGGACTCCCTGCCGGGCACACCTGCAGACAAAGTATCTGCCCACACACTGGCCTGTGAGGACTGGGGAGGGCATGGTGAATGCCTTCACCACTCTCTTTTTTAGCTAGGTAGCTTTCCCCAGCCATTGCCCCTAAAACCCTACTTTCGCGGACTCAGAGGATCTCAGGGATGGGAGGGACCTCAGAGAGCCGGTTCTCTTTCTGGTGCCTAACCCTTGAGAGCAGGCCAGGATGGTGGCCTGGTTTCTGTTTGAATACCTCCAGGAACAGGAACCTCACTACCTTAAAAGGCAGCCTATAGATGTTCGATTCTCAGTCAAGGGCACGTACCTGGGTTGCAGGTCCATCCCTGGCCCTGGTCCGGGTGGGTGCGGGAGGCAACCGATCGATGTGTCTTTCTCATGTCGATATTTCTGTCTCTCTCTCTCACCCACCTTCCACCTTCTCTAAAAAAAAATCAATGGAAAAAATATCCTCAGGTGACGTTTAACAACAACAACAGCAATAACAAATTACCCCTCTTCCCTTCAGATAAAAGGCTCTACAGGGCTCCCCACCCCAGCAAGTCTAAAGCTGCCCTCAGGGGCAGCACGGGGTGGCACCTGGATTAACCCTGCAGCTGCCCTCCCGCGCCCTGGCTCCTGCTCCACGCCAGGGCCGGCTGTCTCTCAGGCCCGGCTTCCTCTCAGACTCCCACGCGGAGCCCTCCATCCCTTCCCTCTGCCCTCTATTAGGCAGCTGTGGGCCTCCAGACTGGACTTCATATCTCAGGGCTGGAAGACTTCTGGACCCTGAGGAGACTGGGGTATAGAAGATGGAGGACACAGGACCCCACAAGATAGTCTTCATAACAGGTCCCTTGTCCTGTCAGGGAAACACTCTCTCCCTCTCCTCCCCCCATCCTGTGTGAGCTCCCCATCCTCTCCCCATCCTGTGTGAGCTCCCCATCCTGTCTGAGCTCCCCATCCTGTCCCCCATCCTGTATGAGCTCCCCATCCTCTCCCCCATCCTGTCTGAGCTCCCCATCCTCTCCCCCATCCTGTGTGAGCTCCCCATCCTGTGTGAGCTCCCCATCCTGTCCCCCATCCTGTGTGAGCTCCCCATCCTGTGTGAGCTCCCCATCCTGTCCCCCATCCTGTGTGAGCTCCCCATCCTGTCCCCCATCCTGTGTGAGCTCCCCATCCTGTCCCCCATCCTGTGTGAGCTCCCCATCCTGTCCCCATCCTGTGTGAGCTCCCCATCCTGTCCCCCATCCTGTGTGAGCTCCCCATCCTGTCCCCCATCCTGTGTGAGCTCCCCATCTTGTCCCCCATCCTGTGTGAGCTCCCCATCTTGTCCCCCATCCTGTGTGAGCTCCCCATCCTGTCCCCCATCCTGTGTGAGCTCCCCATCCTCTCCCCATCCTGTGTGAGCTCCCCATCCTGTCCCCCATCCTGTGTGAGCTCCCCATCCTCTCCCCCATCCTGTGTGAGCTCCCCATCCTGTCCCCCATCCTGTGTGAGCTCCCCATCCTCTCCCCCATCCTGTGTGAGCTCCCCATCCTGTCCCCATCCTGTGTGAGCTCCCCATCATGTCTGAGCTCCCCATCCTCTCCCCCATCCTGTGTGAGCTCCCCATCCCGTCCCCCATCCTGTCTGAGCTCCCCATCCTCTCTTCCATCCTGTGTGAGCTCCCCATCCTGTCCCCCATCCTGTGTGAGCTCCCCATCCTCTCCCCCATCCTGTGTGAGCTCCCCATCCTGTCCCCATCCTGTGTGAGCTCCCCATCATGTCTGAGCTCCCCATCCTCTCCCCCATCCTGTGTGAGCTCCCCATCCCGTCCCCCATCCTGTCTGAGCTCCCCATCCTCTCTTCCATCCTGTGTGAGCTCCCCATCCTGTCCCCCATCCTGTGTGAGCTCCCCATCCTGTCCCCATCCTGTGTGAGCTCCCCATCCTGTCCCCCATCCTGTGTGAGCTCCCCATCCTGTCCCCCATCCTGTGTGAGCTCCCCATCTTGTCCCCCATCCTGTGTGAGCTCCCCATCTTGTCCCCCATCCTGTGTGAGCTCCCCATCCTGTCCCCCATCCTGTGTGAGCTCCCCATCCTCTCCCCATCCTGTGTGAGCTCCCCATCCTGTCCCCCATCCTGTGTGAGCTCCCCATCCTCTCCCCCATCCTGTGTGAGCTCCCCATCCTGTCCCCCATCCTGTGTGAGCTCCCCATCCTCTCCCCCATCCTGTGTGAGCTCCCCATCCTGTCCCCATCCTGTGTGAGCTCCCCATCATGTCTGAGCTCCCCATCCTCTCCCCCATCCTGTGTGAGCTCCCCATCCCGTCCCCCATCCTGTCTGAGCTCCCCATCCTCTCTTCCATCCTGTGTGAGCTCCCCATCCTGTCCCCATCCTGTGTGAGCTCCCCATCCTGTCCCCATCCTGTGTGAGCTCCCCATCCTCTCCCCCATCCTGTCTGAGCTCCCCATCCTGTCCCCATCCTGTGTGAGCTCCCCATCCTCTCCCCCATCCTGTCTGAGCTCCCCATCCTGTCCCCATCCTGTGTGAGCTCCCCATCCTCTCCCCCATCCTGTGTGAGTTTCCCATCCTCTCCTACTCCTGCCCTGGCTGAGCTCTCCCCCAGCCTCTCTGCACCCTGCACCCTGCACCCCGGTGGCTGGCTCATCTCTTCTCCTGTCCACACCACTCTGCCAAAATCCTTGTTGTATTTACCTTATTAGAAAATAACCTTAAGACTTACACAGATGATGCCTGTTATTGTAGAAGAATTAGAAAATATAGGCACGTGTAAAGAATAGAACAGTCATCCACAGTCGACTGCCTGAAGATCACCACTGTTGAAATTTTGGGTGTCTATCCTTCCAGACTTATATAAAGATATTCCCCCTACAAAAACGGTATCACACCATACATCTTATTTTGAAATCCGCCTTTTCACTTGAAATATGTGAGCATTTTTCCATGTCAATAAATATCCCCAACATTGCAGTTTATGGCTGTATGGTGTTCTGCGTATGCCTGGGTCACAACTGGGGTATCAACCCTTAGGGTGCTGGGGGTCCCGTGTGGAGCTTGTCCTCAAATGTGCAAGGTGCCCCCCTCCCTCTTTCCTCCCTGGTCTGTTGGCAACTGCCCTGCTGCCTCTGGTTTTCCCTCTTGCCCATTTCTAGAAGCTTAGCCAGGACTTGGTTTGGGAAGTGGGTTTATTCTCCCACCTCTTGCCTCCTACTTTCTGTGTATGTCGTTCCAGATTTATGTAAAGGTATTTCCCCACTCCCCACAAAGATGGCACCGTGCCACTCATATTATTTTACAACCTGTCTTTTCCCTTGGAATATTTACTTCCTTCTTGCGCCCTCCACCAGGGCCCTGTTCAGAGGCTGGCCTGGGCTCTCTGCTCTCCTGGGGCCCTGGTTGGGGTTTTGGCAGAGTGGGGGGTCAGAATTTCCAGTTAATAGGATTTCTCTTTTCCCTAAATGTTTGCGAGTCGAATTGCCCCGTTTTTCAAAGGCTCAGGTCAAAAGCCACCTCCTGCAGCAAGACTTCCGTCCCCTGAAAACCCATGGTATTCTGTCTTTACTCTTATCCTGGCTCTGCTGCTTACTAGCTGTGTGACCCTGGGCAAACTACCGAACCTCTCTGAGTCTCAGTTTCTTCTGTGAAGCGGCGGCAATACTAGCCTCTCTCTCACAGGGTTTTGCCTGGTAAACAGTAGGTGCTTTCTAACTGTTAATGGTTAGTATATTTAGAAATCTTTACTTCTCTACTAGACTGCAGTCTCCCCGAGAGCAGAGCTTGTGTCGTTCTTAGTCATCTCCTGGTCTCACCTGTGCCCTCCACTCCCAGGACCAGATGCGGGCCTGGCTCCTAGCTAGCGGCATCATTGGTTGCTTAACTACGTCCAAACCCAAGTCCCGATTTGCAGACAAGGAAACTGAGGTCCAGAGAGGGGCCATGGCTTATAGGGTCATAGAGCAAGCTGGTGGGGGGCCCCGGGACCCGGGGCCCAGCCTTTCAGGCCACTGCCCTTCCATCGAATGTTCTCTGCCTGGCTGGCTCCGCACTGGCACACGCTGTCTCCTTCCAACAGTGTCCAGCTGTGTAGAGCTTTAGGAATATTCTGTCTGAAGGATCTGGTGGCTGGAGAGCTCCTTCCAGCTGCCTGACTCTGTGGTCCCAGGAGGCTAGGTGCCCCTCCCACCCCAAGCGTCCCCCCATCCCCTATCCTTACAGCTCTGGTCCTCCCTCCCTCCAGTCCTGCGCAGGTGTGGGAATGGGATGGAGCCCTTTCTCCCGCTCCGGCTCCCTGGTGCTCCCCTCTGCCTCTGCACCTGTCTCCTGGCGCTAAGGGCTATCATTAGGGGATGCAATTAGACTACACACTTCATTACACAGGGTGGTCATGAGTCAGGTAGCTGGGGGGCCGGGAGCCCAGCAGGCATGGGCACAGCATGGCATGGCAGGGCTGGGTAGCAGGGAGAGACCGCTGCCTAGCCCGGAGGTTCCTGGACTTATAAAGGGGATGTGAGGTGTCCGAGTGCTGGCCTCCCAGGTGCCTGGTTCAGAGCTGAGAGCCTCCTGGGAGCAGGGCAGACGGTGTGTGATGGGAGGGCACAGGGACCTGGCTCAGCACACCTTGGGCAGCGACTGCTGATCTGGTTCCTTGAAGGGGATCCCCAGCCAGGCTGTTTCCTGAGGTGTCTAGCCTGATGCCAGAGGCCCCCACCCGTGGAAAAATCCCCTGGGAAGAACATGTGCTCTGGATTTGAGTCTTGGCCCTGTGGCCCTGCCATTTTCTTGCTGTGTGATCTTGGGCAGGTCATCTGACCTCTCTGAACCTCAGATTCCTCATCTGTAAAGTGGGGATAAAATAGTACTTACTTCACAGGGCTGTGGGGATGAAATGCAGTCATTTGTGTGCCTAGCAAAATCTCAGCAAATCTTCATTTCCTCCCTTATCCTTTCCATTTTCGGCCCTTCCCTTCCTTCTCTACAGAAGGAAATCGTGACTGCCAGGTCCTCTGGCCCTGCCCGCACCCTGCCCAGAAAGGCTTGCCCAGACCCCCTGCCCTGAGCCAGACCAGGGTTTGCTCCTGCTCCCTGCCTGCGCTCCCTCCGGGCCAGGCTGCTGTCTTCCTGCTCATCTCCCACAGAAGGAAAGGCTCCTCCCTGAGGCAAGTGCCCAGTCTGGGGAGAGTGTGGGCTCCCATCCTGGGGCCTCGGGCAGACCAGACTAATATCTCGCGGTGGAGAAAGGGCTCTGAGATGAGTCCTCCTAGCCCAGACCCCAGCCAAGACACACAGATGTGATCAGGGTTCAGGTGGCCAGCCCCTCCTTTTGCAGACGGAGAGAGTGGGGGCCGGAGAGGGCGGTGGCCTGCCTAGGGTCACTGAGCGCAGAGGTGGCTGAGCTGGGACCCGGAACTAGTCTGGAGCCCCTGCTGCTTCTTCATCCAGCACCCTGTGTGTGTCTCCTGTTGGTTTCAAACCCTGGGAGGGTGGGGAGGTGAGCTCTCAGCCTTAACTTTGAGGACAAAATCTAGGGGACTTTGGTGTCCAGGGCTGTGTGTAGGTTCTGGTTGGGGGCTGTGCACTGAAGTGGGTTTGGGGTCTGTGGGGGCCACCAGATTCGGGGCTGATGGCTTTTCAAAGGTGGTAGAGGACTTCTTGGGAGTCCTTCCTTAACCGGAGCACTTAGGCGCTTTCTAGGTTCAGCAAGGGCAGGGGAGGCAGGGCGGGGGATGGGAAGGGGGTGCTGGGGAGGAGGGTGCTCAGTGGAGCCTGGCTGATATTACAGTGTCTCGTTCTGTCTCATTCCAGTTCAGAAACCACGACAAATGGCCCCACCTCCTTCGTCCCTGCTGAGGTTGGAGAGGTAGAGGTTTTCAGGGCACAGACTTAGCCTAACCCCCCACCTGCCTCCCTGCTTCAGGGGCTGGGGGCGGTGTGGTCCATTTCTCCATCTCCATCCCGGGGCCACCAGCACCAACCTTTCCTGCACAGCAGGCTCAGGGCAGGGCGGCCCTGTCGGGAGACTTAGCAAGCACCACGGGCATCAGCAACGCAGGAGACGCTCAGCGCTGACGGACTCGTGCATTCGGAAGCTCCGCGTCTCAGAGTTCAGCTGTTTTCATTTGGAATCACACGGGAGGGTGTGGGTAGGGCCAGGCCAGAATCCTTTCAGCGCTTGGTGCTGTCAAAGGTCTTACTCGGCTCTGAGCTGATCCATTTGAGGACCACTTGAAAGCTATGGACTCTCCTTGCAGAAAATTGCAAGTACTGTACGTACAAACTTATTTTTATCCTCACCCGAGGACATTTTTGCATTTATCTTCAGATAGAGCGGGAGGGAGAGAGGGAGGAAGAGAGAGAGAAACATTGATGTGAGAGAGACACATCGAGTGGTTGCCACCCACACGACCCCAACCGGGGCTGGGGACAAACTGCAACCAAGGTACATGCCCTTAGCGGGAACCGAACCTGGGACTCTCTGGTCCGCGGGCCGACGCTCTAACCGCTGAGCCAAACCGGCCAGGGTGCAAGTATGTATAAACTTTTTGCGTGTTCTTTCAGACTTCATGATGTCTCCCCTGGGTGAGGACCCTTGCTGTAGGGGATGCAGTCACATGGCGTCCCCCGCTTTCTGAAGCCACTCTCTTATCTGTGGAATATAATGAACAAAATAAGCTGATGAACAAAATAGACTCAGGAACATAGAAGTAGGGTACAGACTGACAAACCTCAGAGGAGGGGGGTGGCGGGAGGGAAGAGATAAACCAAAGAACTTATGCATATAAGCATAACCAGTGGACATAGACAACAATGCTGGGGTGGGGAGTGGGGGGAGGGTGTCAATGGGGGAAAAAGGAGAAACATCTGTAACAAAAATATATTAATTAAAAAAATAAAACAAAAAAAAGAGTTGGGGGACATGCTCTCTGCCCTTCGGAGTGCCTGGATTGACGGGGGAGGCGTGTCCTGCGGGGGAGGGGACGCTCCTGGTCTGATGGGGAGCCAATCAGCGCTCTGGGAGTTCCTGGGCCAGTGCGCATGGAATGAAGAGAAATACACAATCAGGGAATGACCTGAACTCATTGGTGGCTGAGAAAGGGCCAGAGCTTGAGTTGAAGGGCTGGGAAATACGTGAGCATAATCTGGGAAGACTTCCTGGAGAAAGGGTGAGGCCGATTCAAAGCGAGGTAAGGTGTAGGGAAGTGGGAAGGAGGTGGGATGGGCGCCTGTCAGGTGCACGCCCAGGTGGGGGTGCAGACCCACATCCAGCTGAGCTGCCACCAGGGCAGGAGGCAGCAGCACACCTGCCTGACTCACAGGTTCACCTGCAGGAGCATCTGCTCGCTTTCACTCCTGACACAGGAACTCAGTGTCAAGCATAAATCCCCGAGTGGCTGGGATGGGAGTTTCCACTCCCCTCTCCCTGACTGCAGGGCCTGAGGGTGTAGGAAATGTGTCGTCTTGTGTTGGTCACAGCCAAGCAGAGCTCAGGGTGGCAGGCTCGACAGCCTGGCGTGTGGAGGTGATATACGGAGGTTTGGGAGAGGGCTCCAGAGAGGAACTTGGCATTTGTCCTTCAAACACAAAGTCACGCTATTTATTTATTTATTTATTTATTTATTTATTTATTTATTTGTAGTGAGGGGACAGCTGGCTTGCAAACTCTGCTGTGGGATGAAGCACAGGCATGGGGAGAGGGGAAGCTGGTGCCTGCTCCCCTGGGCACCCCCAGGAATAAGTGTCTCCCCTGGTGGGTCAGGCCTCGATGGCTGAGCAGACAGGTGACCCCACTCTCTCTCTCTCCCCCCCCCCCTTCCTGGGACTGTTTTGTAGCTTTAAGATTCTTGCGACTCTGGAATTCTCTGCTGCTGTAGACCCATGATCAATGCTAGGGTTTTTGACTTAGGATTGGACAATGCAGAATTTTTCCTAACTCAAGGAGTTTGTGATTGTGTGTGGTGTGTGTGTGTTTTAATCCTCACCGGAGGACATGCTTAGAGAGAGGAAGGGAGAGAGAAATAGAGAGAGAGAGAGAGAAACATCAATGTGAGAGAGAACATCGATTGGTTACCTTTCGTATGTGCCCAACTGGGGACAAAACTTGCAACCCGGGCAGGTGCCCTGACCAGGAATTGAACTGGCAACCTTTGGGCACATGGGATGAGACCCAACTAATTGAGTCACTCTGGCTGCGTGTGTGTGTTTTTTTAAAAACTGAATCGTCTGGCCAGTGTGGCTCAGTGGTTGACTTTCGACCCATGCACCAAGAGGTCGCCAGTTCGATTCCCGGTCAGGGCATATGCCCAGGTTGTGGGCCCGATCCCCAGTGGGGGGCATGCAGGAGGCGGCCAATCAATGTTCTCTCTCATCGTTGTTTCCATCTCTCTCCCTCTCCCTTCCTCTCTCTCTAAAGTCAATAAAGAAAAAAACATTAAAAAAAAAAAATCATGAGCTCGGTAGGATCCTTTCACCCTGGAGAGAGAAAGGATCATGCCCAGATGTTGGTGCAACACCTTTTCACAGTCTGGAGGCCCCTCCAGGAGAAGGGGAAGGGAAACTTCTGGGGTGCAAATCTGCAGCTGGGAAGGAGGAAAACCCAGTTGTTCTCAGTGCTTCTTCAATATCCTCTTGCTGGGGCCCCGAGAGTAGACCCACACGGGACACTTTCTTCTCACTTCTGAAGCTCGCGGCGTGGTGCTTCCAGCCGTAGACCCGTTTTCTTCTCCGTAACCTCCCACGTGAGAACACCCCTCCAGTGCCTGAGAAGTCTGGTCTCGCACTCCCGCCCTGGTTCCCGCCGTGGGGCGGCTCAGAGTTCCGCGGCGTTAGGCTCCCCACTTGAGGGGTCTTGGGGAGCACAGTGAGGGGCTTTGGGAAGACCACTCGTCTCGTTGTTAGAAAGCCCACTTCCTTATGCTACAGCACACCTCTGTACCTCTTTACTTATTTAGTATAATGAAGCAGTCACCTCCCACATCCTTTATTTTAAACCCATCATTTGATACTTTGGGGAAAAGAACTCTGTGAGGCAAGAGAGGCCAGGCTGTGCCTTGGTAACAATAGCCTGAGAATCTTACTGGCCTAACACAACTGAGGTTGACCTCTTATCTCTGCAAAGCCCACTGCGCGTGACCCCCGCGCGGCAATTTGGCAATCTGGGCTCGATGCCACCAGCTCCCCACTGGGCTCGCTGGTCACCACCCGGAAGAGACGGCAGGGCGGTCACATGCTGTGGCTCTTCCGTGCTGCGCCCTGGAAGTCACACACCTCACTCCTGCCACGGCCTGTTGGCCAGAATCAGTCACATGGCTTCGTCACCCTCAGGCAGCCTGTGACACCCCAGGGGACCGGGGCACAAAAGCCTGGGCCCTCAGAGGAGAACCTGCCATGGAATAATGCAAGTATAGAAGGCTAGGCAGGAGCTGCAAGGACCCTAGGGAGCAGCTAGAGCCTTCCTCCTCCTCGCCCTCATTTTATAGATAATAAAAGTGCAGCCCAGAAGCTCTCAGGGGCTAAGCCTGGGGCACACAGTCGGGTATAGGCAGGGGTGGCACCAGCCATGCTTCCCGGAGTCTCCTGGTTCGGCACTGCTATCCTTACACCCTTTCGTGGTCTAGTCCTAAGGGGACGCGGGAGGGCAGCTGGGGGCCAGGGAGCTCCCAGGGGCTGTGCAGCACTGGGTCCCAGGGCCAGGTCCTGGCCAGTCTCCACCGCCTGACTCCATTTATCCTGGCCTGGTGGCCAGGGAGTCAGCACGCTCCGTTATGCTGCCCTCACAGCGACTTCCGAGGCAGCCAACACAGGCGTCGCGTGGCAGCTGTGACGAGTGGCTGCAGGTGCAATTAGCGGGGGAATCAGGGAAGGACAAATGTGAGGCCTTTAGAGTGGGCAAACCTCAGAACTGAAATGTCTCTGCTCACTGTGCTTCACAAGCGTATCAACAGGACGTCAGCTGGTACACAGTGCCCCCGCTGGGAGGTTCTCTCCCCACTGTCTTTGGGGGCCAACCACAAGAGTGCACACAGCTAACCCTCTTCTTGACCACCTGCCTTGTGCCAGTCCCGCTTCTGACTGTTGTATGTGTATCAACTCACTGGAGTCTCACAGCTGTGAGGACACAGAGGCCCTGGGGGGGGGCGGGGTTCTTGCCCAAGGTCCTGCAGCAGTAAGGAGCCAGCCTTGAGGCTCCTGGCGTCCTGCAGATTTGAGGGGACTGTGGGGAGAATCTGGGGTGGGGGGTGGTGTCTGTGAACGCAGAGGTGAAAAAGTTACACCTTTATTTTCACTAAGCTCTAACTGCAGTTGAGTGTTTCCCTTATTGCGAACATGGGCAACAAACCGTAGAATGAGCGGTACAGGACGTAGGATTTGCCACCGATAGAGATCATTGCTTTACTATCCCGAAAAACAATGTTTTCAGCACTCCTTCCTGCCACTAGATCTTGTCATTGAACGCATGATAAAGAGGCGCATTACTATAGCACACATTTATTTTTAAAAAAATCTCTTGATAATTACTACTTTGGTTCCCTTGGCAATTCTATATACAGATGCCCCGTGACCTGCGATGGGGTTACGTCCCGATAAACCCATCGTACGTTGAAACAGCAGAAGTAAACAGTGCGTTTAGTACAGCTGACCTGCCGAACACCACGGCTTAGCTTAGCCCACCGGAATCGTGCTCAGAGCTGACACTGGCCCCCAGCTGGGCGCCATCACCCAGCCGATGAACACTCCGCGAGCATCCGTTGCCCACCCGGTGATCGCGGCTGACTGCACACTGTGGCCCGCCGCCAGCATCACGGGAGAGTGTGGTGGTGCATATCACTAGCCCAGGGAAAGTCAAAATCCCAAATCCCAGGAGGGTTTCTTTCTTTCTTTAAAAATCCTCACCTCAGGATGTATACATTGTGTTTTTTTTTTTTTTTTTTATTAATTTATTTTTGTTACAGATGTTTCTCCTTTTCCCCCCATTGTCATCCTCCTCCCTCTCCCTCCCTGCCCCGTCCCCAGTTTTGTTGTCCATGTCCATTGGCTATGAGTACATGCGTCCAAGTTCTGTGGTTCATCGCTCCCCTCCCCCACCCCCTCTTCTGGCAATTGTCAGTCTGTACCCTACTTCCACATCTCTGGGACTACCCTGTTCCTCAGACTGTTATGTTTATTATATGGATGTATACATTTTTTACATTTATCTTCAGACAGAGTGGAAGGGAGAGAGAGAGAGAGAGACAGAGAGAGAGAGAGAGAGGGAGGGAGAGAAATATTGATGTGACAGAGACACATCGATTGGTTGCCATTCGCACGACCCCAACAGGAGTCAGGGATCAAACCACCACCGAGGTACATGCCCTTGGCCGGAATTGAACCCGGGACTCATTGGTCCGCAGGCCGACGCTCCAACCGCTGAGCCAAACTGGCCAGGGCTCACGTATGGTTTCAAGTTGAACCATCATAGATCAGGGATGGGCTCTCCTTTATTTTGTGCGTGTGAAGGCAGGGTCCTGTAGGCTTAACCAGCCCCCCAAGGCAGCCGCGGCACCTGGAAGGTCGGGGACCCCTCTGAGAGGCTCTCCGAGCCCCGCCCTGCCCCTGGAGCCGTTGTACCTGGAAGTGGGTGAGATCCTGGTCGGTGATCTTCCTACTCCATATGGAGCTGCCGGCCGTGCCTCGAGCGTGCCACGTGCTCTGTTTTCCGCACCGTTTGTGCAGAGTGCTCCCCGGCCTGATCTGCTGCATCCCCTTCCCCGCCCCGTCACCTGGCTCCTTGGGTTTGCTTCAGACAGCTGCCTGGCCGCGTCTCCTCCTCCCTCCTCCCTGGTTGCCCGCTAGGCTCCGGGGCCTCCCTTGCTCTTCCCCACGGTAAGCTCCAGGGTGGTAGCTGTCACCCAGACTGGCTCGAGAAAACGTTAACCGTGACAGAGTGGCAGGGCTTGGAACACGGAGGTGCTGGCCGGAAGCTTGGTGCTGGGTACCTGGGCGTCTTTGCTTTCTCCTCCGGATAAGGATGTGGTCCTGTGAATGCTGGGTGAGCTTCTGAAAGAATCTAGAGTGTCTTTGAATTCCCTGAAGGAGACTGCAAAGCCTGGCACAGTCAAGTGTCCGGTGGTACCACCCAGCATGTCACTAGAAAGGTGTCACAGTGATAGCAACGGAAAACCTGACCTTTGTGAAGAAGTCTCTAGTAGCTGTGTGTTGGGACCTCAGGCTGCACCTGCTTCTGCTCTGGGTGGCAGTTCACGTTCCTCAGAGTGTGTGTCCGTGACCCCTTCCTGCCGACCCACAGCCCCGCAAGATGTGGCTGCAGGCGCTGCCCTGAGCACATTGAATGAAGAAGGCACGTCGTCCTCACGCTCCCTAGAGGTAGGCGCTGTTATCTTGACTGTACCTATGAGGAAACTGAGGCACAGAGAGGCTCAGTGCCTCGGCCAAGGTCGCACAGTGGCGGAGCCGGGAGTGAGGTCGCCGCGCTCCGGTTCCACAGCCAGAGCTCTGCACGCCAGACGCGCGCCCCGGAAGGCCTTGTGTAATTCAGAAACGTGCATAATTGAATACAGATCCTGACAGAGGTGGGTAGGTGTTTCTGTTTATCAGCTAAAGTGGCACTGCCGTGTGGCGAGCCTGCAAACACAGTTCACAATTCACCGGGGCTGCCAGCTTCAACATTCTTCATGCTTAAAAAGAAGGTTTGGGATGCCCATGATTTCATAGTTTGCATATAAAGTGAGACTTTATTAATATCTTTATATCACAGTGTCAAATTCACATAATGCACAATCTCATAAAACAGGAGGACACGACCGCCGAGTCATTGGATTTTAATCTGTCGAGGGAGGCGGGTCCGTGCCTGGCACAGTGCCTGGCGCCCCGCAGGTGCTCAGCAAAGGGCTGGTAAGTGAGCACGGTCTAATTCAAAGCGTCGCAGTTCGGTTGGTTGTGATTTCTTTTCTTGGAGGGCAGCTACCTTTAAGGTCATATTTCTCAATAGTTTTGTTCATCCTGGATGTACTACCTTTCCTTTTCCTTCCTTAAAAAGAGGACAAGAGGGAGGAGACATCAGTAATTGATAATGAGAAGGGGTAGGACAGAAAAACCCCAGGATGGACAACAGGGCAAGTGTGCCGACCTAATGACTGGGGCTAATAGGCCAGGGTGTGGGCACCGCTCGAGGATCAGTGAGGGCGTCTGCAGCTATGGAGACCAATTCTGGGTAGCTGAACCTGAAGGAATTTAGTTTAAAGTTCCTGGGGGCTCCCTTGATCCAGATGGGGTGGGTGGCTAGTCCTGGGGGCAGCAGGAACCCAGGGGCTACCATGGACTGGGCAGAGGACGGGCCACTGAAGGCCAGCCTGGTCAGGTCGCTCCACCAGAGGTGACCCTCCGCCGTTGCCCCCAGTGCACACCGTTGGGGGTTCCGAACAGGAAGCCTGGGTGCCAAAGGGAAGGAGATGTGGGGGCTGGAGTGCCAACGGGGACATGCGCCTGAGTGATCAGGCTGGAGCCGGTCGTGCAGGTCATCGAACCCCTCCTCCCGGTGTCACAGATGAGGGACTTGAGAACTGGGCTTCACTGCAGTTGGTGACGGAACCAGGACCAGAGCCCGCTCCCCTGGGCGTTCTCCTCAGAGAGCGGGCAGAGAGGCTTTACCACCTGAAAGGGCCTCCAAAGCACCAGGGATCTCTGTCATGTGTGTCGGAGGCCCTCACACCAACGCACCTCGATGGGCTTCCCTCCCTCTCACCCAGTTCTCTTAACCCCGGGGAAGGTGGGTCTGGGGTGGCCCTGGGAAGTTCAGGGACGAATCCTGATCAGCTCTAGGGGGTGGGTGGCATTGTTACACCTGGGGTATGTGTGCAGCTGGGGACGTGGCCATGGGGGCCCCTAACCAAGCCCACCCCTGCCAGGGAACTCAGGTGGGAAGAAGGCCCTGAAGGGCAAACTAGGAGGGGGAACATCTCAGAGACGTATAAATCCTAGGTTGGGTTGGGAGGGGCATTTAGGGGGCATTTTTATGTCCCTTTGTGTGCTGTGAAAGCATGAGTCCCAGGTAACTTTTACTGCCAGAAGGATGCGGCCACTGCCCGCTCTCGCCAATTCACCGGGCTTTTTAAAAGAAAAAAAATTTTATTTTCTTTATTGCTTTTAAAGAGAGAGGGAGGGAGAGGGAGAGAGAGAAACATTGATGAGAGAGAACTTCAATTGGCCGCCTCCTGCATGCCCCCCACTGGGGATCGGGCCCACAACCTGGGCATGTGCCCTGACTGGGAATCAAACTGACAACCTCTTGGTGCATGGGTCCACACTCAACCACTGAGCCACACCGGCCAGGCTCACTGGGCTTTATGTTGGTTGGGGTTAAGGTAAGGGAAACTAAGATTAACTGAACACCTACTATGTGCCAGACTTCATAGTTAAGTAGTCTCATTTAATTCAATGTTGGTGTCAGCCCCATGAGGCAGTTATCATGACCCCATTTGATAAGTGAGGACGCCAAGGCTGAGTAGGTTAAGTAACTGCGCAAACCCCCACAGCTGAGGAAGGGTAGAGCTCGGGGTGGCACGGGGACCCTCGTCCACCTGATTCTCAGGGGGTGTGTGGAGTAGTCTGGGGTCTCCAGAGAAACAGAACCAATAAGATAGTGATTTTATGTATATATAAAATAAGGACTTGGCTCCTGCAATGATGGAGGCTGAGTTCTGCAGCTGGCAAGCTGGGGACTCGGGAGAGCTGATGGTGTCGTTCCAGCCTGAAAGCGCCGGGCTCAGGCCACAGGAAGAGCCCATGTTGGAGTCTGAAGACTGGAGAAGATCGGGGTCCCAGATCAAGCAGTCGTGGTAGGAGGAGTTCCCTCCCACTCAGTCTTTTTGTTCTCTTCGGGCCTTCAACTGATTGGACGAGGCCCACCCACGTTAGGAAGCACAGCCTACTTTATTCATCTGATTCAAATGTTAATCCCATCCAGAAGAATCTTTACACCCACACCCAGAGAAACACTTGACCAGATGTCTGGGAGCTCCATGGCCCAGTCAAGTTAACACACAAGATTGCCCGTCACCTTGTGGTTCCAGGGAAAGCTGAGCGAGAGGGCCTTGAACCCCATTTCATTCCCTCTCTGCAGAGAAGATTTGGGGGGGAGGATAGTGAGAGAGGAGGGGACACAACCCTTCTCTCTGCCCTTGAGGGGGAGGACACAAACCTGTCCAGCACCCGGACAGACCAACCACACAGTGGAAGCCAGATAATCCTCCTTGGAGATTAGTTGGCTGTTAGGCCCCCTGCCCAGGCTGCGTTCTTACAGCCTGAAATATCAGCCAAGGCTCCTGGAGAGGAAGGAGTCAGCTAGGGACCCATAGTTTCCTGTGTGGGACTGTCCCAAGCCTGTAGCCCTGTCTCCACCACCCTGGCAGCGTTGTCACAGGCCCATTGCTGGGCCTGGGAGCTGCGCCTGACTTGTTTCGGAGGCAGAGACCGCAGGCCTCCTATGTTAATCCTCTCCTCTTCCCCTGTAAGAGCCCTGCACATGGCCACCCAGAATAAAGACTACATTTCCCAGCACCCCTTGCAAGTAGGTGTGGCCATTTGTCCAAGTTGTGGACATGGGAATGTGCAGAAATGACATGTGCAACTTCCAGGAAGTGTCCTTCAAGGGAGGGGGACCTTCCCTTCCCCCGTTTTTCCTTTCTTGCTGGCTGCAATGCAGACGTAATGACTAGCGCCGGAACAGCCGTACTGGGCTGTGAGGTGGACATGGGAGAAACTGTGGAGCAACAAAGCAGATGGCGTTTGAGTCCCTGTCACTGAAGGCACCGGGCACGACGACCCAGGACCCCCACCTGGAATGTTACAGTTAAACCCAATCCGGTTGATATAGGCCCCCCCTTGCTGTGACCTGGGGCAGGGGCTCAGCCTCTCGGACCTCTGCTGGCGCCTGAAGTGGTAGCTGCACATGCGTGTGGCTTCCCGTGTAGGGGTGTGGGGTGAGTGGGCAGCAGGGAGATTTCCGTTCCAAGGGGACAGACATGGGGATGCCTGGGGCCTTGGTCCCTGTACAAGGTGAGTTCAGGAGCAGCTGATTGGGAAGACAATGGCATGGTGCGAGAGGGGGCAGCTCGGGACGAGGTCAGCTCCTGGCTTTGCCCCTTCCAAGTCAGGCGGCCTGAACCTCAGTGTCCTCATCTGAAAACTAGGGACAATTATGCCGACTTCACAGATGCTGTGGGAATCCATGTAGGTGAAGGGTATCTGTAGGTGAGAAGATGCTCTGAGTGGTAGCTACACTTGTTATCATTGAACTTTTTGGTATGCCATCGTGATCATGGGCAAGTAATTTCATTTCCTGACCTCAGTTTGCTCACTTGTAAAATGAGTCTTTCTAGCCCTGAGAGTCAACCCTGCCCCCATTTCACAGACCATAAAACCGAGGCTCAGTGCGGCAGAGACAGCTCGCCGGGCTCCTCTTCCACGGCGTGGAGTTGCTGTGGGGGAGCAGCTGCCCCAGCAGGACGGCATTCCCCACATTTCCCAGTCTGTTGCTCACAGATGGAACGAGAGCTAGAGGGGTGTGTTCTGGGCCTGGGCATGTCTCTTCCACCCTCTCTCCCTCATCTGTCCGCCAAATGTCCACGCGCAGGGTGACCTTCGAAGCTGCATGTTGAACGTGGCAGAGAAGGGCTCCGCCTGGTCTGTAATGACGGTAGGGAGCACGGTGAGCTCTCCCCTCTCCCCATCCCAGCTTCGGCCTTTCCGTGAGCAACATAACCCCTGCATTGAGAGCTCCGGGTTTGCCTGTTGTAGCAGTCAGAGTTATCTCAATGGATACACTCTAGAGGTAGAGCAGCTGGTCCCGCATCGATGCCTCCTTTCCGAGTCTTGGCAGCATCCTGTGTGACAGCCTAGTTTTCCCAATTAGCTTGCCAGTTCCTTGAGAGCCAGGACAGCATCTCACCCCTGCAGGCCCAGGGCACCTGGCATCGCTGGTCGCCTCTCATCCACCCCACAGCGATGACCTACGGGGACCAGGCTGGGAACTGGCCCCACAGATCAGGTGCCACATCGCCCCGCATCCCTGGACGCCCAACCTCGAAATCTCGCGCAATAGGACAGGGAAGGGAGCGCAGCAGCCGAGGTGAGGGGTCTGGGAGAGGAGGCCGTGAATCGAGGCAGTGGCGCTGTGTGGAACTGAGGCTAGAGATCCGGACTGGGGCCAAAGCCCTGATTTGTGTGTGACCCCACAGAAACCTAAAGTCACGGCAGAGAGGGTGAGAGCCGCAGAGACCAGAACCCAGGGTCTCTGGCTTCAGCCATGGATGACTTTCAGGAAACCACCAGCTCTTCTCTCTCTTCCCTGTGAGCCTGGGCTTCCCTGATTAGGATGCTAATGGAGGGCGGGGGAGGGGTGAGGAAGTGAGGGAGCTGCGGAGCAGAGAGAAATGCCAGGGGAATGGGACTTGTCAAAGAGGAATGCCAAGTAGGTAATTTCCATGCTATCTGAATAATGGGAAGGACGTTTACCATTTCTCAAGTTTGCCTGTTGAAAAGAGAGGTGGAAAAAGAGAGGAGGCACAGGAGGAGAAGATTGTGGCTGGAGGGGCCTCTGCACGCCACTGGGGAAGTCGGGTGGCCACATGGAGCGGAATTGCTCCCCGAGAGGGAAGGAGGCAGGGAACCGGAAGGGGGCGATATCCTGCCTTTCTCCCAGAGGAGTTCCCTGAAACCTGGGCTAGGGAACAGAGCAGCCCCGCAGAGCAGTGGTGATGTTAGGTCCTAGCAGAACTAAGGAGCGCCCTCCTCGTGGGTGCACGGCGCTTCACAGTTTACATCCGTTGTCCCACCAGGTGGCCACGGGAGGCTGTGAAAGTTAGCAGGGAAGGGGTGATGATGATGATGATGATGATGATGATGATGATGATGGTGATTCCTATTTTACAGCAGGATAACTGAGCCCCAGAGAGCAAGAGCGACGTTCTCAAGGCCACGTTTGTTCATTTATTCGTTCGTTAATGCAACAAAACAGTTTATTGGGAAAAGACCCAGTGCCACGTGATAGAGGCCTGAGGACGGAGGGAGACACGGGGAGGTGAAACCATGCATCACTAAGTTCTGGGGGGGCCAGGGCAGAGCGACGGAGCCTGTTGCCTGGGACAGTGGGGTGCTTCCCAGAGGGGCTGAGGTTCCAAGCAAGAGTTTGACAGGTGACCAAAGCGAGAGCGTGTTCCAGGCCAAGGGGACAGCACATGCAAAGGTGCTCAGTCCCAGGAGGGCTCTTCTTGTCCAGGGAATAGTGAGAGGCCCAGTGTGGGGCGGGTCAGGCGTGGGAGCTGTGGCTGGTGCTTGGTGGGAGAGGGTTGAGACCACAGAGCCGGGGCCTGCGTGTCTTGCTGACACGCGGACTTGACTTCAGGCCTCAGGCCCCTGGGTGTGGCTGAGGAGGTGCTGGAGGGACATAGATTGTTCCATGACCCCAAGAACTGCTGTCTCTTTACAGGAAGCCCACCCTAAGAACCCAGACTCCCACCCCAGGCCCTTGCGCTCCTGCAAGTCATGAGGACCCACAAGCCGTGGGGGAGAGACCCTGCTACTCTGCCCTGTTCCTTCCTGCATCAGTTACCCACGGATGATGACGAGCTCCCCCCACACTCGTGGGCTTAAACAACACCAAGCGTTGATCTCTCACAGTGTCTCCGCTTAGACACTTGGGAACAGCCTCGCTGGGAGCCTCTGGCTCTAGGTTTGTCGTGACGTTATAGTCAAGATGCTGGCCCAAGGCTGCCGTCGTCTGCGGGCTGGGCTGGGGCCGGAGAGTCTGCCTGGAGATGCCTCATCCCAGTATGGCTCTTTCTCATGCGGGGCACGTACCTGCGTGGTCAGGAGGCCTCAGCTCCTCGAGTGTCCTCACAATGTGGTGGCTGGCTGTGCCCAGAGCAAGCAAGAGAGAACAACGCTGCCATCTGCCCTTGGTCACAGTGTGGGAGGCGACGCCGCGAGGGCACGGTCCAGGGGAGGAGGATCACTGGGGGCCAGCGCGGAGGCTGCACACCACACCCTCCTCCGGGGAAGAGCCAACGGCAGCTCCTGTAGCAGAAAGAAGAAAGTCAGGCTGGTGAGCTAAGGTGGCTCCCCCGGAGAATGAGGGCAGGGACTTCTTAGATCATTCGGACAAGGCAGGTCTCAGTTGGCTCTGCCTCCAATTTACTGTGTGGCTCTGAGCAGTTCTCCAAGCCCCCCAGGTCTCTGTTTGCGAGCCCTGTGATGTGGGACGAACGCGTTCTGCTTTGCAGGGCTGGGGAAGCACGGAGGATCCGGTTTCTGAGAGATGGATGAGAACTGCAGAAGGTGGAGTCTTTCCTCTTTTCATTCTTAATCCCGTTTCTTCACACAGTCAGCTAATCAGTTTTTCCAGAAGTCTTTGCAGCAATCAATTTGCATAACCACTCAAATAAGCACCATCCCTTCCTTTAAACTAGCTCTCTGCTCTAAATTTCCAACTGGCTTCGTGCAATTAAACCAGTGTGGGGCTTCCCTTTTCTCCCCTCGTGGACACCTGGCTCCCGGGCTCGGAGCAGAGGCTGGGCCCTGCGTTAGCTCTGCCCACATCCCTCACATCACCCCAAGCTCTGTGTGGCCAAAGCCCTGGGCTCAGGACAGGCCAGCTCTCCTCTCCTCTCCTCCTCTGATTCCCTTTGTGGTGAGAGGTGAGGGCTAAGGGCTTGGTGGTGAGGAGCTCAGTATGTCCGAAGCAGAAGGGACCTTGGAGACATCTCATGCAACCACTGCATTTTATAGATAAGACTCAGAGAGGGCCAGTGAGAGCCCAAGGTCACACAGCACGTTGGCAGCAACACTGGGCCAAGAGTCAGATGCAGAGCTCTTTCTGGTCTCACTGTTGGGCATGCCCAGGAGGTACTCTGATTGTGGTTATTCTAGATGGGCCCTGGGCCACCGTGACTTTGGCACTCCCATCTCTCTGAGAGAGGCAGGGCAGGTGCCAGGGTGGTGTGGAACGAGAGTGCTATCAGTGTGGACCAGCCAGACCCACGCTTAGTGGGCACCGTGGCAGGGAGTATACACGAGAGAAGAGTAAGAAGTAGTAGACCAAACCTTTGAAGACTCCTGCTCAGGGGAGAAACAACAGAGCAGGAAGGGATCAGGAAGCTAGGGCAGAAGGACCTAGCCTGGGGGCCTGAGAAGGATTGGCTGAAACCCGAGAGGCCTATGTGAAGGGGAGGGGTGAGCCTCGGCCTGTTGAGCCAGAAACGGGCCCAGCCAGGAAGAGTCATGGCGGCCTGGAACCACTCAGGGAGCCACCAGCCTCTTCTCCCACCTGGCTCTAGATGTCCCTGTGCTCTCAGCTGGATCGAGGGCCCTGCTTCTCTCTGGCCTGGGCCACCAGCCAGCCCTGTGGCCTCGGGCTAGTATTTCCTCGGTGGTCTCTGAGGTCCTATAGGGTGGCCTCACGGAGTCTTTTGTCCCCCACACTGCCCTGTGGGGTGGGTGACTCGAGCCCACTGTCGGCCAGTCTGACTTAGCACTTTCCAAGTCTTCATTTTGGGTCATTCCTTTTCCCTCAATTGTCTTCCGCTGCGAGCTCAGAAAGGCTAACTCATTTTGATCTTGGCTTGAGTAAACCTTAATCCCAATAAAAAAAAAATCTGCGAGTGCTAAGAAAATATCATCCCAAGTGCCCGAGTAAAATGGCTTCTGAATAATTCAGTTCGGGGCAGGGCTGTGTGTGTACCAGATGGCAGGGAAGAGGGCGGGAAGTCTGCCGTGACTAGGGCCTGCTCGTACCAGGCACATCACGCCTGGTGGTCGAATGGTCCTGAGGTGGTAGAATTTCTGTCTCCATTTCAATAGCCAAGGAGCCTGAAGACCAGAGAGGGGAGGCACTTGCCTCAGGTCGCACAGCCAGTACCTGGCAGAGGTGGGTTTGGAAGCTGGGCTTGGGTGCTTTTCCTACACTGCACAGGCGGGTGGGGTCCCACCCCCTACCCCCAAGGTCAAGATGCTGGTGATGGGGAAGGAAAGGGGCAAGGCAGCCAGATTTGCCCCCTGTGGGGGGGCTGGGTTAAAGAGAAGCACTGACACTAATTGGGGAGCAAGGGCCCGCGTGGCATCTTTATTTCCTGTCTCAGCTGCTTGGCCTAACAGAGGGCTTTGTCTCGGTTGGCCGGTTGGCGCAGTGACAGCATCTTGTCATGCTCTTCTTGCCCCGTTCAGCCTGGCTCCTTCTCACAGCTGTTGGCGCCCCCCTGCTCCCTGTCAGCATTTCATGCAGAGTCACAGATGGGGGTGCGAGGTGGGGGCTGCCCAGCTAGCTGCCCACTAGCTGTGTGATCTTGAGCAAGATGTTTAACCTCTCTGGGTCCCAACTCCTCCACCTGCAGAGTGGGGGTATAGGTTGGATCAGACGGTTGCTAAGTTTCTGGGATGATTTCCTTCCTATCTTGATGACAGGCATTTGGGACGGCAGTGGGAAGTTAAGGTCAGGGGAGAGGCATCTTTATCCAATCACATTATTGTTAGAGAGAGATATGATTTGCATATAATTTGTACTTTCTTTTAAGGTCAAAATGCTCTGACACACCCACCCCATTTTCTACCCCCTTGTCCCACTTCCTCTCACCACCTGCTTTCTACCCCTCCCCCGACCCATGTCAGCCCAGCTCTGTCTTGTGGGGGTGCCTTGCTCCAGAAGGACGACTGAGTTGGCCTGGGTGGCTGTGCCTCAGCTGCAGCCCCTTGTCTTTACCTGTGACGCAGCCTGGTAGCGTCCAGCGTATGCCCAGCGCCGTGCAGTGTGACCCCCAGATTCAGCTCAGAGAGGCTGAGCAAGGTGCCCCAAATTCCACAGTGGAGTGGCCGAGTCAGCCTGACCCTGAGGCTACGCTCTCCTCACTGCTCCAGGCGTTCACCTGTTCGGAGATGTGCGACAGGCAAAGCAACGGCCTGGCAGGAGATGACGCCATGGTGCTGAAGACAGAGTGTGGTCCACGGACCAGCAGCAAGGGCATCACTGGGAGCTTGCGAGAAACCAGGCTGCACCACGGACCCGCTGACTCGGGGTGTGCGCTGACCAGGACCCCCAGGACACTGCACGCCGAAGGGGAGAAGCACTGCTCTGGAGTCTGCCTGTCACATTGGCTTCCAGGATCCAGAGCCACTGATGCCTTCTGGAGGCAGAGCCACGTGGTGTGAGAGCCAGAAAAGCCCTCAGAGCTCTTTAAGGCAGATGGTTTTAGGTCCCATGCTCTTTGGAGCACGAGGATTCCCAGTGGTGTCTTTGTGGCTTCTCTGGAGTGGGGTGGGGCAATACCCAGCAGGCAGGACTCCAGAACACCTCCCCTTGGGTTAGGTCTATAAACTTCTCATGGGTCACAATTTCATTGGGGTGGGGTGGCATTGTTAGGGTCTAGTGATTAAAAAAAATTTTTTAAAGCTTATTTTGCTGCATCCTTCTGTTTCATAAGTGATGAAACTGATACTCAGAGAGACAGAGACCTGTCCAAAGTCACACAGAACCTGGGACCAGAATTCAGCTCTGTCAGTTGCATTGTTGTTGGCTGCAAGTAGCAGCAAAGTTGACTAAGAGACTTATGCAAATAAAGAGTTTGCTTCAAACAACAAGAAGCTCAGACAGACTGCTGAGGATCGGTACCATGTTCAGCCCTATGATGCCTCCGTGGCCCGGGATCTTCCTGTTTTCCATTTCGTCCCCTCCCCTGTCCCCCACTCACACACTGAAAAAAATAAAACACTTGAGGCTTTTATCCTCATGGCAGAATATGGCTGCCACTGCTCCATAATTCACATGCATGTTCCAGGTGGGAAGACGAGGGAAGGATGAATGATGAATGGGCAGAGGGCATTTTTTTCCAGTTAGTTTTGTCTTTGTATTCAGGAAAGAATGCTCTCCCCGGAGGTTTCTGCCTATTTGTTTAGGCCATAACTGGGTTGCCTGGCCACTGCTAGGTGTGTGAGGAACGGGCGTGGGTCAAACCGCCTTGTAGTGAATGCCTCTTTGTCTAGGGATCCTGTCCTGGTATCCTGAGATTCTTCAGGGTCCCAGAGTCTCGGCCTTTGGGATAGAATGGGATGTGTTTGAGTCAGAGAGGCACCTGTTTAGGTCCTGGGGCTCAAATCTCGTGTGGTCCTTTACGGAACCGTTTGGCCTGGGGGCAGGAGCTTTGTTAAATAAAGATCTATATACCAGGGAAAGGGAATCTGATCAGAGCGAAAACCACAAGGGCTCATTCTAATTCTCTCAGGATCTCCGCTGCTCACAGCTCCCAATAAAAACATGAGTAAGAAATCTGCAGGGTTAATTTTGCTGAAAACAATTCCAATAAGGCTCCATTACATTTTCACGTTAAATTAATGTAATGGATGCTTAAAAGCCATGCTAATTAGGCTTTGTTATTAACAGGAATGTCAGGTGGATGGGATCTGGCTCGGAGCTGACGTTCGGGGGCCCACCTATGGGAGATGATTTGTCAGTGGTTGGGGGTACCACACCATCCGGCCCTGGCTCCCCAGCTCCCGGTCACCTCCTTCAGTGTCTGTAGGCATTGACGTTCTTTTGCCTGGGACTGGAATAGTCTCTTCCCCAAGACGACAGACAACAAACTGTTTCTCTGTTGGTTTTTATTTTTATTTTTTGGATATTTCCAAATTTTTTCATTCTGGGAGTCATGCTAATGTGTGTGCTACGGACATGGCTCTGATGGGTCGCTCCCTTGCTCGGAAACCTGTGATGGCTGCCTCAGCCTGTCTGGGAAGTCCAGATCCCTGACTCGGCGTTCAAAGCCTTCTGGTATCCGGCCTCAGTTCATTTTTCCGGGTCTCCCTGTTCCTCTCCATGTGTACCAAGGGCTGGCTTCTTCCAGAACGGGGCCTTCCCAATTCCCCTCGACTTTGGCTGTAACCTCCAAACCCCATCATCTCAGGCCTCCAGCGCCCATGCTATTCTTTCCATTTTGTAGAAAAGGAAGCTGATTCTCAGGCTGTCAGATGGCCTGACCACTCCATCTTCCTTACCTAGAGCACCTGGCTTGTTTCGGGTGATCAAACAGTTCCTGTTTCCCACTTTTCTCCCTTGCCCTTAGCCTCTCTGCTGGGCCAGGTAGGACATCTTTAGGGTATGCACCAGTCCTGCACCAGGGCTTGGGACGTGGGGATTCTCAATGCCACATGCATTCTAAATGCATTTAGAAAGAGGCTCTATTTGGGAAAGCGGGGATGTATAAAGAAAGCCAGGATGAACCAGAGAAGGCAGGCCCAGGCCCCTGCCCCTCCCACTGTCCTGGGCTGTCCCAGGATCTGTGCTTGTACACTGGACGGGTTTGCATGCCTTAGGGAGACTTGAGCCCCCACCCCAGGCTCAGCTACCTGCTTATAGGGGAGAAAACCTAGACACCTTGGCTCCAGGCAGTCTGGACATGGGCGCCAGCTGTTGGGAGGGGCTGGCTGTGTATCAGCTGCCCAGCATCTGGGACTTCAGGGCCCATGGGACGTTGCAGGCCAGAGGTGGCCTGTAGGAAGCTGAGCCTGAGTGCAGCTCCCCCAGGGTAAGAAGGGGGTCCAAGGTCACTTTCTAGCAGTCCTATTCCTGCATCATAGGCTGTGCCTGCCCCTGGAAGTTCAAGGATGTAAACTGCTTCCCCAGGGGCACTGGCCTCTCTGAGTCTGGACTCGGATCAGGAAGACGTCATTTAAACCTCTTCTTTCTCTGTCCTTTGGCGTCTGTCATGTCTGTGCCCAGCCCACCGGGTTGTTCATCCCCCATCCCCCTTTTTAGATTTTCCCTTTGGGGTCACCACTGGCCAGGCCCCCAGGTTTGGGGTATATCCCATGGCATCTGACAGGAAGGTTGGGGAGTGGACTTTGTTGGAAGGAGTGAGTCTGGCATGGCTGAGATTGGCAGGAGGGGAGGGGACACGGATCTTGGGAGCCTCATCAGTCAACTCAATGCCAGTGTTTCGGGCCTTCGGAGCTCGGAGCAAGGAGGAAGGGACAGAGCCCGCACTCTCCAGCAGACAGCTGGAGATGCCTAATACTGTGGAAACCCCCAGAGGCTTTTTGAGGAAAACCCAGCTGTGATAGGGATGTGACAGCACAGGGAAAGGAAAGGGGGCCCCGTGGGCCAGACCCACCTGACTGGAGGACGTGCTAGAGGATGAAACCTTTGAGATGTTTGTTTCCATCCAGGCAGCTGAGCAAAGTCCAAGGGCCAGCAGGCTGTGCGCGTGCATGTCCTCGTTAATTCAGGGCCTTCCTCTGCAGAATAAACTGCCTGATTGACCCAAGGTTGAAGGAAACAAGTCTCGCCTCTCTTGCACAATGGAGATTGCCCCAGGACTGAGCCTGTCAGCAACATCGCCTGAAATGCAAACCCGTGCTGGCCAGCAGCTGATGGCCCGGCTCCAGCACGCTGTCCGTGGAGATGAGGGGAGGAAAGAGAAGCAGGCTTTCCCTCGCTGACTCCATGTATGGTTCCCCTCAGCCTCCCATAACTCTTCTTCCTTAACAAAGGCCATGTGGCCTTGTGGAATTCGCCCCTGAGCCTGTGCATGACAGGTGGCACCCAGATGGGACCTACCTTGCCTGACACCCTTCTCTGAACCTTTTTTAAATGCCTGGGTAACCTCCCTGCCTCACAAATTCTGCCCAGATGGCAGGAAGGAAGTCCTGGCAAAGGTGCATGGACCCAGATGCTCAGGGTCTAAAAGAAATGAATTGTGTGCATGTGTGTGTGTGTGTGTGTGTGCCGTGTGCGTGTGCGTGTATGTGTGTGTGTGTGTGTGCATGAGAGAGAAAGAGAGAGAGAGAGAGCCAGTCAACCATACATGGAGAGTCTGTCTGCTGGGGACCTGGAAGCAGAGGGTATGACTTGGCAGCCTGGGCAAGGAGGAGGAGAGGGAGGGGCTCCCTGCTCAGGACAGCCCTGCCCAGCCTGGCCCAGGCCCCCTGCACTGCCACGTCAGCGCTGGCGTTTGGCACAGGCAGGCACAGCTCGGAGCACCTCTCGGAAAGGCCGGCCTGCTGGTCCCGCCCACTGGCTGGGGCCACTCAGGTCTCCACTCCTTGGTGCAGAATCATGTCTTTGAGGTCACTGAACACAAAGTCGAGAGAACAAGAACTGAGGAGGCAACACTGCAGGGGATGCCCGGGAAACTCGTGCGTCTCTGGGCTGGGATGTGGGTGAGGGCAAGAGAGGACCGAAGACCAAAGGGTCTCCAGAGAGATTTGTGTCTATGCTATGGGTTAATTAGAGGCCAGGCCGCTGGGGAGATGAACACTCACCCTGGGTCTTCCTGCCCCATGTAGAAAGAAGAGGCAACAGGAAATTGGAAAGAGAGATGAGGAAGGTGGACTGTGTCTATTTCCTGGACCTCAGTGGTTAGGACTCTCCATGTGACCAATGGAATCCTAAAGTTTCTGTCCCCACAGCCCTTCCTTCCTTTGCTGGTGATGGTTCATGCTTGGGCAGGTCACGCAATTCTGGCCAATGACAACCGAGGGGAAGATAGTTGGGCAAGGGCTGCCTTCTGTGAAAGGCTTTCTGAGGTCTGAAAAACGGACTTGCTGGAAGAAGCAGCTCCCCCTGCTCACCACCTTTGGATGTTGATGGGTGAGGATGTGATGCCTGGGCTTTGGCAGCCACACTGCCATCATGAGGGAAGAAGTTCAGATCTGAGGTAAGGAGAAGAGAAAGATAGAAACAACCTGGGTCCCAGATGGTATCCCAGGGCCCAGCTGAATCAGCGAAACTTGGAAGTGCCTTACCTCTGGACTTCTTATTATAAGAAATAATTAATTACTTATTTTAAAAACCACTCATGATTGATTGCTGCTGAAAGCAGCCAACCTGATCACATTTCTGAAATCAGGATGAATTGATTCCATTGTCTGCTATGATTCTCTCCCTGGGGGCAATAAAGGGTCTCTGAGCTCACTGGAAACCGAGCTTAGCTGGCACTGCCCCCTTTTCCCTCTGGGCAAACGTTGCTGACAAACCTCCTGTAAGTTAGCCAGAGGCACTGGGTTCAAACCCTACACCATCATGCATGAACTGTATGACTTTAGGTTCATTATTTAAACCAGTGATGGGTATACTTCTTTGGTAAAGGGCAGGTAGTACGTATCTTAGGTGTCGTGGGCCATACAGTCATTGCTACAGCTGTTCAACTCTGTTGTTTTCATTGGAAAGCAAGACACTGGTAACACACCAATACATGGGCATGATGGCTGTGTTCCAATAAAACTTTATTTACAAAAATAGGTGGCAGGCTGGAGTTGGCCTGCAGGTCATGGTAAATCAACTTCTCGATGACACTGAGTCTCAGCTTCCTCATGAGAAAAAGGAGGCTAATAATTTCTGTTTTCCTCCTGGGGCAAATTTGAGCATCAAATGATTTGACTTCGAACGATCACTACACAAACGATAATGTATATGTGAGTCTCCTTTCCTGTGCACACCAAAGGTCTTGGTGCTCAGTGATGGAGAAGCGCTTCACTCTGCCACCTGCGATAGCTGTGTGACTTTGGGTAAGTCACCTAACTTCTCTGAGTGTCTCTTTTATCCATGCCAAGTGGAGATGCTCACGCCTGCTTCATACGGGGCTGCAAGGGTTAAGTGAATCGTGTGTGTGTGTGTGTGTGTGTGTGTGTGTGTGTGTGTGTGTGTGTGTGTGGTGTGCCGCACAGGCCGGTGCATAGGGAATGGTAGTGAGTGTCATTAAGAGGTAAAGCCTTCTCTCCTGACCTGGCCGGTTCCATCCGGCCTCACCCCCCTGTGCCATGATGGGCGGTAAATCTCGGTTTCCTCCCTCACTTCCCGTGGGCCAGAAGCCCTCAGAGGGCTGCACACCTCCCCCTTCCAGGGCACGCTGTCCCCCTCCGCCACCCACCCAGGGCTCTCCCACCGTACCGCTTCCCCGTTTAACAGAACGAGTAATTAACAATGTTAATTCTAATCTCATTTGCTAATGAAGGCAGTCTAATTGCACCATAATTGGCAGCGGCAGCAGCAGAAAAACACAAAATAAACCCTGCGTGTGTAATTCGGTTTAACTTCTTTCTAATTACCTTGCAGGCTGGACTGGTGGTGGGGTCAGGGTGGGGTGGGGAGGTTGGGGAATTCGGAAGGTGGGAGCCAAGGCTGGAGGCGGGAGAAAGGGTGAACAGCGTCCCACTGTCCTGCTTAGTCCAGGACCTGCCAGACACACTTGCTTCCCTTGGCCCCCCACTTCCTCCTTGGGTGACGGCGGACCTGCTAGCCCTCCAAATATCTGGATCAGCCCATCCTTTCCCAGCAGCACTTCTAAGAAATGGGAATATAGGCCTAAGATCTGGCCCAGCCTACTTCTCCATCCTCAACTCACAGCTCTGACCTTATCCTCGGCCAACAGTTCTGTTTGTGTTTCATTTGGAATGCCACCCCTCCCCCACACCCACCCCCTTTAAGGCCCTTGGGGGGCGCCTGGCCTGAAGCCCCCAGGCTGACTCACTCTCCTTTCCACTTCACCTGTAGGAACCCGTCTTACATCACACCCCCCGTTGTTTGATCTGCTGGCTTTGTCGCTAGATTGTGTCTTTTTATTCAAGTGCCCTCAGTACCTGCACAGAACAGATGCTTGGTTCTCTTTACCGCGGAATGCTTGAATGACACAGGTGACCCTGGAGAAGGTTCTGGAAGCATGTGGGGAGGAATGTGAAGAGACTTGGGTTCCACTGTTGGTTCTCGCCCATCCTGTGTGCCACCTGGGGCTGTTCCCTGTATAGTGAAAGGTTGTGCTCCATAACCTCTCGTTTTCCACCTGTTCTCCATGGCTAGGACTTAAAAAAAAATGTTTTCTTTATTGATTTTTAGAGAGAGGATAGGAGAGAGAAACATCGATGAGAGAGAACATCAATCAGCTGCCTCCTGCACGCCCTCCACTGGGGACCGGGCCCACAAACTGGGCATGTGCCCTGACCAGGAATAGAACTGGTGACCTCTTGGTGCATGAATTGACGCTCAACCACTGAGCCACACCGGCCGGGCATCTAGGACTTTTTGAATTTTCCTGGTTGAAATTCTCTCTCCCTTCCAAAAATGAACAAATAACAACCTCCCCTCCCCCCTGTGCAAAGGTAGCTCACCTTGTAACATCAACCCCAGGCCATCCTGTGAAGTTCACACCTGAACTGCTCAGGCAGCCCCACCTGTGTCAGGGAACCTCACGCTGAAGCTGACGATTCTGAGTAGGTAAGTAAACATCTCTGAACCCTAACACAGCGTCTCCCACATCCTATCTGAGGAAGCGATACCTTGTAGCTCCCCTGCCCAGTTTTGGAGAGAGATGAGTGCCCAAGGTGTTCGTTCTGCTTTATGCATACAGTCATTTCCATAGCAACCAGCTGTGATTTAGGATGCGCTCCAAACTGCTCTCCCTTACGGGGTGGTAGGTGAGGAACACTGGCATCTCCGTCTGAAGAAAGCACTTTCCAAGAAGCATCCTTCCTCTGAGCCTGGAGGTCCCCAAACACCGTCTGACAGGTGAACACAGGCTCTCGGGGTGTGCAGAGGCATCAGGTGGTCCTCAGTTTCATTTCCTCCGTGGAGACATCCCTCGCGGAGCCCTCCATCCTTCTCTCCCACGCGCCGGCGGAGCTGCGATCCTGGGCCGTCCTCACCACCACCGTGGAATCCCTTCGGCAACTCGTGTGTCGGAATCATGATTCTTGGATCCCACACCTTCGTTTTTTTCTTGGTTTATGCTTTCATTTTGGTGGGGCATGGGAAATAAAATTTCGGAGACTGCTTATGAGAAGTTTCAGGCCGTACGTCTTCCCGATCTTTAGTGTGTGACCAGATTGTTTCTTTCCTCTCAGGGCTCTGAACTTTCCCGACGAACTGACTTGGTATCAGGGGGCCCATTAATTTGGAAACGCGTATCCTTCAGGGCCAAGACCTCTGCTTACATCGCTTCCGTGATCATTATCTCACCTCCAATGTCTCTCTCTCTCTGGATCACCTAGGAGTGAGATGTGATAGCTCCTGGACTGGTTTTCTGAATTTTTAAAATCATGTCTTTCTTCTGTTTTTTTAAAAAAGTCTTATTCTCTTTGTTCTACTTTCTAGAACACTTCCTCAGTGTTATCCACCAAACCTCCAGTGGACTTTTCTCTATCTCTTTTTAATTCCAGGAGTTCTTTTTATCTCCTGAATGCTGTATTTTTAATAGGGGCCTATTCTAAATTCACAGATGCGGTGTCTCCTCTTATTTCTCCGAGGACAACGGTAGGGTTTTGAGATACCCCGCATCTTCCCGCATCGCTCCCGTTCCCTCGGAGCCCCTTCCCCCAGGTCTCTTTGTTTTGGGCTCCGTCTTCTGTATTGGATGCCCTGGCTGCCCAGAAGCGGGGTGGCAAGAGGGTGGAGGGCGATCAGGGTGGAGGACATTTGGGGACACTATCTGGGCTATACCGTCCCATCAGGAAGGAACCCCCTAGGTTCCAGCCGGGGTGGTGGAAGCCGGGCTGCCGATGTTCAGGAAACTGAGTGGAAGAAGGATGCACGCAGACTTCTACTCAATGCCTCTGTCTTCTGTTAGTACCTTGCCTCGGTGAGGCCCCGCGTTCTGGAATTTAAAGCTGGCCGGACCCATTGCTCTTCTTTCTTGTATCGGGGTGGTACCTGAGGGCCTGACGGCGTCATCTACAGATTTCCAGTCAATGCTTCCATTTTCAGCCGGACTCGAACCCCACTTCAGAAGCAGCTGGTCTCCCCAGGACTTGAGACTTTCTGGGCTTCTGCACCAGCACCCAGCCAGGTCCTGGGCTCCCCCCTGACGCCGACGGAGGTTCCAGCCTCCCCCCGACTCCTGAGTCAGTAATTATTCACCCATCTGCTTCCGAGCAGGGAGATTTCACTGCTGTTGCCTCCTCTCCCTTTCGGTCTGTCTGTTTATGTCTAAACAAGATCCCGTGGTCATTTCAGTGTGGTGTTGGGAGGAGGCGAGGTAGCGTGACTTCCTCATGGATGCACAGCACTTTCGAGTTTCCACAGCCCATCCACGTTCACCTTCTCACTTTATCTCCACAGGAGCCGGGGCACTGGGCCGGGAAGGAGGTTCCTCCGCCACGGTTCACCAGGACTCGGAACAGAAGCCCTGCAGCAGCATTTACACAGAAGTGAACAAGAGTTGGAAACAGGCGAGAGATGGGTTCACTACCGACACCCCTGCCCCCCTCGCTCCCACACGGGGTTTAATGAGAGTGAAATGCCAGGGGCAACGTGGGCCCAGTGGGAAGTGGGATTTGGAGTCGGGGCTGCTACACACAGTCTGGGTCTAGGACACCTGCAGGAAAATTGCTGTGATGCGGTAACTGATGATGTGAAAATTAAAAGTGGAAATCAAAGGCAAAGCCTGATGGTGTTGGAGGACATTGAGGAGGCCTTTGAGACCTCTCTCTTCTCAACTCCTGTTTTTCTTGTCAGGTCTATGTTTCTGCTTGTTGGCATACGTGTGTGTGTGTGCACGTGTGTATGTGCATGTACATATGCATGCATGCATCTCCGTGTGAGCACACATGTATGTGTGTGCATATGCACCATGCGTGTGCATATGTGTGTATGAGCATCCATCTGTGTCTGTGTGCATGCATTTTTTGGGTGTGTTTATGTGTTGGGTAAGAGTGACAGTTTGTGAATTTCAACTTCGTGCAGTAGAAAAGCAAAGGACATAGACCTGGATTCAAAGACACTGGTTCTCATACTATCTGAGGCAACTCTCTTGCTTTCTCTGAGTCTCTGTTTTCTTACCCATAAAACGAGCTTCGTCATGTTAAAGCTGGCTGCCACCTCGGGGAGGCTGCCAGAGTTCTTGGAGCCTAGATGGGAAAATGCTTTGTAAAGTGTCAAGGATTATGTAAATGTCATTCACTCATTCATTGGTTCATTTGTTCCTTCCTTCATTCTTCCGAGACCTACGCAGTGAGCGTTTCCTAGCAGGACCTCTGCTCTGAGGAAAGCATTTCTCCTGAGGAGACAAACACACAGGCCCTTCTGGTACCTGTGCGGAGAGCCTGGGGAGCTGAGCCAAGGCGGGGAGGCCCCTGAAGGTCAAGCTGGAAGCGGGGGCAGGAGGAGTTGACATTGGACGAGCACATGAGGCAGGCAGGTGGGAGAACACAAGTGCAAAGACGTGACGGGGGAGAGAGTGCCACCTGTCAGGTGAGCTGCCAGGAAGTCAGTCTCAAGGGGCAGAGGTTCAGCTGGGCGCCAGGATGCTCCTGTCCACCGCCTGCCCTCCTGCTGGGGACGGTCAGGCAAGATCTGGGGAGGTGTCCATTTCTGTGCTCATGCTTTTGTTCACTCTTGAATTTAACAAGCATTTATTAAGCTCCCACTCTGTGCTACCCTGTTGTAGGCTCTGGGCTCGCAGCAGCCCCCCTTCCTCCGGCGGAGCCCAAAGCCAGGCCCCGCTAACAGCCCCACCGCGTGTATACCCTCCAGACTCAGGCTGGTAGGAGGCTTCTTCCAGAGCAATGTCACGGAGGAATTTTATGCTGTTTTTTCCCTTCCAGAGGGAACGTCTGCCAATGGCTTTTACGATGTCTAATAAAAAGCGTTTTTCCCCCTTTAGATATTTTTATTTCACCTTTAAAGAATGTACAGTAAAGGTGAGAACATCTCGACGAAATCTCAGCAGTAAATACCTCTTGGATCCTTTCCTCGTGCAAGCAGAAGGACAAAAGGACAAGGCAAGTTTGAGATGGCCTTGTCACCTCCCTCACCCTCACGAGGTGGGGCTCAGCTAAACCACAGGCAGGTGGGGAGGGTCCACCCCGCTGCCACGGAGGAGGGGTGGAGGGCCCTCGCTGTGGCCCCTGGGCTCCATGCGTTCACCCCCTCTCCCTCCTCTATGGGAAGGGGCAAGGGTCCTGGGCCACCAACTGTGAGTGCCACAGCTGTGCCAAGCACTTCACACTGGTCTGAGGGGGTTAAGTGGTCAGGACTCTGGATCTGGCCTGCCTGGATTTGGCTCCTGCCTCCTCCACTTGCTACCTTGTGTTGGAGACCTTGGCCAAGTTATTTGATCCCTCTGTGCCTCAGTTTCCTCATCTGCAAAATGGGAGCAACAACAGTGACTTCCTACTAGAATTGTTGGATTGAGTAAATACATTTTTGCAGGTAAAGAACATAGAATCGTGTCTGGAATGTAGAAAAATGTTAAGAAACGTTAGCTGCTTCATTATTATTTCATCTTTTCATCAGCTGAGCTGGCGCTGGCTGTGAGCCTGTCTTATCTCTCAGCTGAAGGGTGTTCAGACACTTGTTGGAGCCTGTGAGGAAGAGAAGTTGAATGGCTTGCCTGACGTCACCGGGGGAGAGCAGCGGGGCTGTGGGAGAAGTCCCCTTCTGTAAAAAGCAGCCCCGATGGGAGGCTAGCGCAGCCCCTGAGAGATCTCCTGAGGAATCATTCTGAGATTCTGCTCTTGGAGCTGGCAGGCAGATCCGGAAGGGGGGGGTGACTCCCCAAGGCCAGCCTTGCCCAGCGTGGAACCAGCATCTGCACTCAGCCTCCCCGCTGACTCCTGGTCCTGGTTTCCTTCTCCCCCTAAGGGAATCCATGGGGGACGGACCATCTTGGGGGCCTCAGACTTAGGAGGTGGCCCTTGTCCCCAGACCCAGGACGGGAGGGGTCCATGGTCGTAACTAGTGGAGATGAAAACACTCGATTCTAAGCCGAGCTGTCCCATGTGTTGTGGGTGGCAAGGGTGAGGAGGTGGCCGAAGGGTGTGAGGTCAGCGATGACACATGCCCACCAGCTCTGCTGGACTGAGAGGCGCTGGCTGCAACCGTTTTTAATGAAGCTGTCAGCTGGGCCCCCCGGGCACGGGGAGCAGACAGGGCAGAAAATCATCAATTTAGACAGATAATGACTCACAGGCTTGGGCGGAACGAGGGCCTGGTTGTCAGCTGGGCAGCGCTGCGGGAGCCCCGTGGGGAGACCACGGCACAGACCCACTCAGCTCCGGTGGCCACACCCAGCCCCACTCCGCTGCCGGGGCTTCTCCGTGGCGTTCAGGTCAGCTCAGCAAAGCCGTCCTCAGCATCGACCCCGGGCCAGGAGCTGAGCTGGTGCTGGGAATAGGGACAGGAGTGAGCCGCATCCCTGCCCTCAAGAAGCTCAGTCTGAAGGAGGAGACAGATACCTCAGCAGTCAGTTACACCATGTGTGAAGTCGGCTGTGAGAAACGGGGATGAGAGGGCCGACTTGATTGCCCTCTTTAAACCTGATGGTCTGAGTTTAAATCTTGGCCCAGCTCCTTCCTGTCTTTAGGACCGCGTGGAAGTGGCGTAACCTCTGTTGCCTCAGTTTTCTCATCTGTAAAATGGGGCGGACGACGATAGACTTATGGCTATTACTGCAGTGTAACAAATCCGCCAAACTCAGTGGCCTGGAACAACAACCATGTTATTATGTCTTGACAGGTTCTGCGGTCAGAAATTCAGACAGGGCCCAGTGGGCATGGCCTAGCCCTGCTCCACAATGAATGGGGCCTCAGCTGGAAAACTTGAATGTCACGGGGTGACGCGAATGGCTGGGGCTGGAATAATGTGGAGGCTGAGAATTCAAGATCTGTAGTCGGCAGGCTGGAGGCCCAGGAGAGCTGGGTGTACGTTCCAGTCCAAGGACAGGAGGGGACTGATGTTGCACCTCAAGAAGTCTGGCAGAGCCTGGCCGGTGTGGCTCAGTGGTTGAGTGTCGACCCATGCACCAAGAGGTCATCAGTTCGATTCCCGGTCAGGGCACAAGCCCAGGCTGTTGGCCCGATCCCCAGTGGGGGGCATGCAGGAGGAGGCCAGTTGATGTTCTCTCTCATTGATGTTTCTATCTCTCTCTCCCTCTCCCTTCCTCTCTCTCTAAAAATCAATAAAGAAAAAAAAAAAAAAAAGAGAAGTCCGGCAGAGAGTGATGCTTCCTTCCTCTGCCTCCTTGTTCCAGTCAAGCCTCCAACAGATTGCGTGAGGCCCCCACTCTGGGAGGGCAATCTGCTTCACTCAGTCTGTTGATGCAAATATTTACCTCATCCAGAAACACCTTCACAGATACACCCAGAATAATGTTAAATCAAATATCTGGGCACCTAGCGGCCCAGCCAAGGTAACACTAAAACCCATTACAGGAGAGATCGCTGAGGGCCACCCAGCAAGTTTGTGGCAGATCCAGAACAGGGTCTGACCGGGCAGAGGGGGGAGGGCACAGAGCAGAGGATTCTGCCGGTGTCTCTCAGCCATGGTGGGAGGACAGAGCGGCGTCCTCCCCAGGGCAAGTGCTGCATCCGTGGCCAGTGGACCTGGCTGCTAGTTCTGACTCTGCCACTTTGCAGGAACCCTGGGCAGTTACTTCTCAGGGCCCCCGTTTCTTCCTCTGTGCAAAGACGGTATCTCTTGATCCTGTGACTTGTTGAGTGAGCACGTTGTATGTGATGGCATCACAAGGGAACCTGGGGCAGAGAGGGTAGCAGAGGGGTAAAGGTGTGGATGCTGCCGCCAGCATCCCAGAGCCACCAACTCCGTGACTTTGCAGGAGTTACTTACCCTTCCTGCACCTGAGTTTTGCACTCTAAGTGCAGAGCATGGTGTGGAGCTCATTCAAACCATCCAAAAGTATTACTCATTAATATTTGCTGAGGGTGCATGCCATATACCATGCATTTGGTTTATATAAAACCATCAGCTCATCAAATCATCCCTACATAGTCTTGGCAGAGGCAAGACTATGGTCTCCCCAGACTGTTTCCTTTTGTGCCTGGACACACAGTGGACTACACTTCCCAGACTGCCCTGCAGTGGGGCCATGTGACCTCAATATGGCCAATGGAATGTGGGAGATGTAATAATGCCCCCTGCTCTTCCAGGCTGGCTCCTCAAACCTCCTCTGTGGGGTTCCGTGTGTTCTTTCTTTCCTCTGTTGGTTGGCTGTGGAGGGTCTGAAGCAGTGGTTCTCAACAAGGGCAGTTTTGTTCCTCCTCCCCCTGGGCACATTTGGCAACACCTAGAGACATTTTTGGTTGTCAGAACGTTGGGGAATGCTGCTGTGTCTACGGCTAAAGGCCAGGGATGTTGCTAAACGGTTCACAGTGCAGAGCACAGTCCCCACAACAAAGAGCCACCCAGCCCCCAAGTCAGTAGTGCTGTGACTGAGAAACCCTGGTCTAGAGGGTTCCACAGCTCTGGGATAGTCTAAAAAGAAGAGCCTGGGTTCTTGAACGACTGTATGGAGCACAGCTCTCCTTGCCTCCAAGGCATGGTGTTGAAACTGTGTGTTTCAGCCACTGGGATTTGGGGGATTATTTGTTAGAACAGTTGGCCCACCTTCATTAATGCAGGTTGCTGTTGTTAAGACCATTTCATTTATCAGGCAACTGAGACACAAGGTCACTGAACCCGTAAGTGATGAAGTGTGGGCTTGAACCCAGCTTTGCCCGGCTATGAAACTCGTGCTTGCCTCAGTATTCGGCAGGCTCTTTTGAGCTCCTGGCCCCAAGGAGAAACCTCAGCATCCTTTCTGTTTCCTCCATCTGCTCCCCCTGGGGGATTTTAGGTGGAGGCTGCTGCAGAAGAAGCTGGCTGGGTCCCTCCATCTCTCACTCCTAGGCAGCCCAGGTGGGTTACCTGTGACACCGTCCTCCCACCTCCTTAAAAAGGGCTGGTGCATACCTCCTGCGTGTGCCCACCGTCCCATCACACCCTCTGCCGTCCTGAGCCAGCCTCCACCTGTTTTAGGTTCGAATTTCCGGGCAGGTGTCTGGAAGCATCTCAGCTCCCTGTTAATTTCCTGACTTGGCTTTCTGAAAGGCAGAGGGCGCGGAGGTGACTGCCTGGAGCGATGAAAAGATAGCGATGTCTGCTCTGGCTTCCTGCCTGTCTGCGGGGGCACTGCTGCCATCAGCCCACCGGGGGCCCTCCCCTTGCAGTCCTGACACCACAGGAGGGAGCGGAGGGTGGGGGCTGGTGAGTCCAGCTGTGGGTGGGCTGCAGAGCCTCATCAGGGAGAAGCACGTGTGTTTAAGCCTCCAGGAAGTGTGTGTGTGTGTGAATGTGTGGTGATGTGTTTACCTATTACTCTAAGACTTGTAGGAGTCACCCACAAGTCCTTTGGCACAGAGGACTCTTCTGTGTCCATTGCATTTCAGGGAGGTAGCCTTTCCATAACTTACAAGGTGAACTCAAGCCTGTGCCTGTTCTCTGATGAGTAGAAAGTTCTTCCTCCAGTCTGCTCTAAGTGCCTCTTGTTGCAGTCTGGGTTCGTGGTCTCTATTTTGCGGAAATACAGACAACTCCTTTTGCCGCCCTGATGTCAGCCCTTCAAGTGGCTGAAAATAGAAATTGAGTTCCTCCCTCAACATACTCCCCAGATTCTCTTTTGCAGACCAAGCAAACCTACTTCCCCTAAGCCTTTTTTCACGGATAACGATGACTGCTGGGGAAATATACGGTGGGAAAAATATGTCTGCAAGTTTCCTCTCCTTTTCTGAGTTTCTTCTGTCCTCCTTTAAACGTCCCTATGGCTGCAGGAAAGACACCGGCCTTGGGAGTCAGGCAGATGTGCGTTTCAACTCCCGTGTGTCATGTATGAGCTGCGCAACCTCGGCCAAGTCATTCACCGTCTCTGAGCGAGGCTCAGCTTCGGCGCTTTGCACGGAGCGAGTCACAGAGCAGACGCACAGTAAGTGTTTATTTCCCTCCCCTGCCTTCCTTTTCCCTCTCTCCCCACCGACTCTGGGGATCAGGTGTCCTTGCTCTCGACCCCCACCTCTCTCCTAATTTCTGTCTTGCACTCAGCTTCTGCTGCCTGAGAAAGGATCAGGTGAGCTCATGCCCCATGCCAAACCTGACCGGCTGGCTGTGGGATTGGCAGGGTCAAGTGCCTAGAAAAATCAAGTAGTCATGGTGGGGTCCCAGGCCCCAGCCACAAGGTGGGTGAAGGGAGAGGCTTTCTGCACAAGAAGCCTACTTTCCACTCCCTGATCACTTAGTCACTCTCTCGGCTCAGCCCCAAGCTTCCTCTTTTTTATAAATTTGAGAGGGGGGTGGGGAGAGAGAGAGATAGAGAGAGAGAGAGAAGCATCGATCAGTTGGTTGCCTCCCACACATGCCCCAACCAGGGATCGAACCTGCAACCTGGGTATGTGCCCTGACTGGAACTGAACCCACCACCTTTTGGTGTATGGGAGGACGCTCCAACCGACTGAGCCCACCGGCTGGGGCCAGTGCCTCCTCCTTTAAAGCTGTGACCACAGGCTTGCCTGTCGCCAGGGTGTGGCATGATCTGGAATCACTTGGTTCCCCTACAGCAGGGCAACCCCTGTGTTTCTCAGACTCTGAGTGTTCTGCAGATGGGAAAACGGGCTCAGAGTGGGGCCAGCATTTGCCCAAGCCTTCCACCAAAGCGGGGTGAGACCCAGGTGTCCCGACTCCAGGTCCAGTGCCGTCTGCACTGTGTTAGTTAGAAGTGGGCCCGCCTCTTATGCCCTGGGAGCCAGGCGAAGATGCCTGACACAGTGGGGGCTCTGTCTAAAGCGCTGCCTCTCTCTGTTTCAGGAAGGGAAGGCAGAGGCCCAGGCTTCCCTGAGCCAAGGCGCCCTCAGGAGGATCGCACCTCCTTCCCTGAAGGCTGGGTCGCATTAAGTTATTTTATCTGTGAGCAGCCGTTCAGATTGGCTGCTGTCGCTGCTGCCAGTGTGTTCCATAAACGCTCACACAGGCCAGAGGCCATGGCTGGGGTGGGTGGGGGGCGGGGATACAGAGAGAGCGCCAACTGCTGTAGGTCCCGAGGAATACGGGGGTGAGCAAAACCAGTATGCCCCAAAGATACCAAATCTCTGTCCTCAAGGAATTTACATTTTAGAGGGGGTGACAAAAATACACCAAATAAATAAACATAAACAGCATCAGTAACGAAGATGCACGTTATGGAGGGAAAAGTAAAGCAAGGAGGGGCAGTGGAGTGTTGGTGGTCAGTTCATCGATGATCGCTGGGAAGGCCTCACCTAGCAGATGGCATCCGAGTAAAGTCTGAAAGAGGGGACAGGCAGGTGAATGTCTGCACACGTGCAAAGGCCCTGAGGCAGGAGCAGGCCTGGCAGGGGTGAGCAGTAGCGGGGAGGCCAGTGGGGCTTGAACAGAAAGGATGTAGGCGAGAGCGGCAGATGATAAGGGTAGAGACAAGGAGGATCGGAGCAGGTGGGGCCTTGTAGGCCATTGTTCTGACTTTGGCTTTGACCCTCAGTGAGACGGAGTCATTGGAGGGTTTTGAGCAGAGTAGTGCCCTGGCTGGACTTAGATAAAAAAAAAAATTTTTTTTCTTTATTGATTTGAGAGAGAGAGAGGAAGGGAGAGGGAGAGAGAGATAGAAACATCGATGAGAGAGAACATCGATTGGCCGCCTCCTGCATGTCCCCCACTGGGGATCGGGCCCACAACCTGGGCATGTGCCCTGACCGGGAATCGAACCGGCGACTTCTTGGTGCATGGGTCGACGCTCACCCACTGAGCCACACCGGCTGGGCGGAACTTAGATTTTAACAGGGTCACTCTGACGGCTGGTCCAGCCTAGTGCGGAGAGGGCAGGAGCCGAAGCATGGGGGACGACGTCTCCACCGTTAGTAAGGTGCCGCGAGGGTACAAGGAGAAAGGCCCAGTGCCTGCCCTCAGAGCACACTGTACCTCACAGCCGGTGTGGGGGTCACGGGGCGGGCGGCTCTCACCCCCACGATCTCCCCTAGAGGGAAGAAAGGGCCGAACCTGCAACAAAAGCTCCTGACTTCGACAGAGCAGGGAGGGAGAGAAAAGCAATTTTGTTAAGTATGTATTAGGTGCTGAGCACTGTTCATACCGATACAATTTAATTTAAATCATCGCTCCAGCTTATGAGGTATTTTCCCCGTTTCCGAGACAAGGCCCCTGAGGCTCACAGTAGTTAAGGAGCTTGACTGCGCTCCCGCAGGAAGGTGGGGGTGCGGGATCCGAGCAGCCGGCCTGCCCGCAAGCCCACCAGTGCCGGCCCGACGCCTCTCCTGGACACCCCTCCCTCATCCCCGCATCCGAGAGCCTTTTGAGGAGGCTCTCTAGTCCTTGAGTGAGGGAGTAAAGCTTTCCCTGGCTTTGGAGCCTCACACAAACTGGTTCCTCTACCCCGAACACTCCTCTCCGCTCCTCTCAGGTCTCAGATACCCAGTAACGTCCCTGGTCCCGGACGGGGTCAGCCTCCCCTTCCTGTGTCTTACATAGCACTCGGGAATTTTCCTTAACGCTCGTCCTGGGGCAAAGATGGGAAGGGGAGAGGGAGGGCGAGATGCCCACAGAGGGAGAGGTAGGACTCGGGGCATCAAGGGCATGGAGGTCAGGAACCGGCCGCTGCTGCAGCTGGGATGACTGGGTCCCAGGACAAGCAACCTGGCCAGGGTCACAGGTGCAGTGAGCTGTGGGCAGTGCCTGGACCTTGTCCCCCGACTGTAAGATAGTAAGATGTCCTTGACACCTCCGGTTCCCTTCTCATTTTCTTAAAAAAAAATTTTTTTTCTTTATTGATTTTAGAGAGAGAGGGAGGGAGAGGGAGAGATAGAAACATCAATGAGAGAGAACATTGATTGGCCGCCTCCTGCATGCCCCCCACTGGGGATGGGCCCACAACCTGGGCATGTGCCCTGACCGGGAATCGAACCGGCGACCTCTTGGTGCATGGGTGACGCTCAACCACTGAGCCACTCTGGCTGGGCCCCTTCTCATTTTCTTCCCCTGCATTCACCAGAGGGTAGGGGGAGAAATCCAGGGAAGCGGGGCTCTGAGACAGTGAGATGTTTGTGTCCAAGCTCACAGTGGGGCATGAACTCGGACAGAAATACTAGCACATTTCCCCAGCTGGGTCGCTCCCATCAAGCTACAGCCCTTTCTCATAGGTGGGGCCCAGCACCAAGGACCCCCTTGTCCTCCTCACTCACACTCTTCCCAACCATTGGAGCCCGTTCCTCATTCCCCTCGGCCTTCACTCCTGCCCGGGCGCCCCGCAGCTCCCACCTCTCCTGCTGCATCCAGAGGGCACGGCCGGGTATCATGGGCCTGGCGGGGCTGCACTGCCCAGGCGAAGGTGCCGGCGCCAGTGAGTGACTTCAAAGCAGTCAGGGATGTCCCCCCTCTCCTCTGGGGAGGCTCACCTTCAAACAGCCTTGGTGACAGAGTGTGACCCTGATTCCATGACTTAGGAGAAATAAGACCTCAGGGCAGATGAAATCAGGGACGAAGCTCCAAAGAAGTGAGATCCCCTTTCTTCTCAGTTCCTTGTATTCAAGAAGACAGCCGCCTTCTCTCACCTAAGCCTAGAAAGCGGGCGTCTGGGGACCAGAGCAGGGTGGCGGTGCTTGCAGGGAAGGAGGAAGGTCACTGTCGGGGGCAGTGTTTCCCGGCCGGGCTCCTGCATTTCAGTTTTGCTTTCACTTTGCTGGAGAAGGGCTAGTCTAAGGTGGCGCTTCGTGTTTGTCCCTTCATCATCTCGCCGTCTGCTCATTCCAGTTGGTGCTGGCAGCTTGCAGCAAGGCGGGCGAGTGGGAGCGGGGACCCTGGACTCCGCACGGAAAAGCTGTGTGATCTTAGGTCCTCGGTGTCCTCTCTGGTCCCTATGTTTGTGAGGCTAGGTTTCACCAGGGGACCTCAGGCCCCTGGGTGGATTGTGGCAAGTCAGGATGGCAAATAGATACGCTCAGACCCTCTGGAAGGTGGTTCTGGATTCCCTGGGAGGTGAGGCCTCTGGCTGCCACCAGGCCCCGCATGTCTGATGTCCTTTCATGCTGGGAAATTCCAGGCTGGCTGCCCCTCGCCTGGGCACCTTCACGGAGCCTTGGCCCCCATCCTGCCTCCCTGCTGGGGATGTCCCTCCAGAGCAGCGGTGGCCGCCGTGAATCTCAGCTTCTCCGGGCTGGAAACACCTCATTTAGCAGACATGAGGCTGGCTGATTCCTGTCTGTTTCTTACTGACCCCCTGGCCGGGGATAAATGTGGGAACATATGGAAACATCAGCTTTGAAGAAGGATGTTTCTCCCCTCGACTGGGTATCTCTGGCAGTGGTGGGGTGGGGATGGCTGCCTTTGGGGGCCTGGAAGGGACACTGTGTTTATTTATCTCAGGGTTGATGGTCGGAATGAGCACCAGGGCAGACGACAAAGCCAGTTCTGGCTTAGGTCTAACTAACTCTGAGCATCTGTCCCTCTCTCTGGGCCTCAGCCCCCTGTGTGTATGATGAGGGGTTGGACGATGTCAATAATCTCAAACGATGGCTCACGGGCGCCTGTGTCAGCGCCTGTTAAAAATGTAGAGGAGAGTGCCCCCTGTAGACCGTCAGCATCAAAGCTCCAGGGTAAGAGCCTGGGACTCTGTATTTAAAAATTGTTATTTATCGATTGATTTTAGAGAGAGAGAGGAGGTGGGGGGAGAGAGAGAGAAGAAACATCAATTTGTTGTTCCATTTATTTATGCGTTCATTGATTGCTTCTTGTATGTGTCCTGATGGGGGATCATACCTGCAGTCTTGGTGTGTGGGGGCAATGCTCTAACCACTGAGTACCCAGCCAGGGCCGGAACTCTGTATTGTAATAAACTCCCCCAGGTGATTCTGGCGCATGCGGAGTCTGAGCTTGGCTGGAGCGGATGGCCCTCAGAGCCCTGTGGCATTGGCACAGTCCCAGCCTGTCTCCCTCCTGCCTTGGTGCACGATTGAGTGTTCGGTGCCCTACGCAAATGTTATGTCCCGTGAAGCCCTGTAGGAGGACCTAGGGGGGTCTGACCCAGACGAAAGTCTACGCAGAAGGAAACCGCCACTTGTTCAGGAGATGCCGTGGAGAGAAGGGATTGGTCTGGCCTTGTGTGACGCTGGAGGCTGATCTAGGACTGTGGGTGAAGGTCGACGGAAGGAAGTGCTCCCTAACACTCAGTGCTCCACAGGCTGCCGTTAGTGGTGGTGAGTGCCCCGTCAGCGGGGGAGTGTAAGCTGATGCATACTCTTTTGGGGAAAAATGTAGTAGACGAGTCTCAAGCAGCAGGTGGATTTGGAGACATTTATGAAGGTCCCTTTCCAGTCAGAGCTGATAGGATTCCATAAAAGTCAGGCAGCTTCGCTTGCCTAGGATGTAAAGCAATGTGTGCACACCCATGCACATACGTGCTCACACACATACACACAAAGAGATACTTGTGTGTGCAAACCTGAGACACGCCTGTACATGCACACACGAGTACATGTTTCCCTACATGACACAGGCATGCTCCTTTGTGCAATAAGTGTTCACAGGCACTCAAGCACTAACACATGTGTAAACACACGTGGACAAGCATGCGGGTCGCAGACTGCACACATGTGTCCCAGCCTCTTTCCTCGGGCTGTTTGGTCCCCTCCCCACTGCAGCCAGGGCCTCCCTGTGCAGCTTCTGGGCTGGTCTCTGGAGCCAAAGCCTTGTTTAATCTCCATTAGCGCTCTTATTTCCGGCACCAAATTAAAAGTGTGACCAAAAGTTAATTATTTTAATTCAATTTGGCCCTAATGCGGCGCATGTGGTGAGGGGAGGCCCAGGTGGAAGTGAGGCCAGGCGTGAGCAGGACGAGGAGACCTCAGGGTGTAATACGTCTTAATGGCTGTTACAGGAAAATGCCCCGAGGCCTTTTTTCTGTTTCCCTGGCGCTCCCTCAGGCCCAGCCTCCTAGTATCCTAGAAATTTCAGGGTGCTTTTGGGAGCTTGGCTCTGGGAAATATTTGCAGATAGCAGGCCTCTCTCTGGAGGCCAGAGCAGAGGTGGCAGGGTTTGTGTGTGTGTGTGCACACATGTGTGTTTGTGTGCGGGTGCACACAGATGCATGTTTTGTGCGTGTGCACAGGTGTGTTTGCACGTGCACATATATTTGTGTGCATGTGCACGCATGTTTGTGTGTGCGCATGTGTGTGTGTCTGTTGATGGAGAGCACAGTCCTGACTCTTGTCAAACAGCCTCTGGGAGGGGAGCCGGAGCGCGGGAACACGCTGCTGAGGTCCCCGTTGCGCCTTCCTCCTTGGACAAAGCTGGGAAATGAAGATTGCTGCCGGTGTTGACACTGGGGCAGCCAGTCCTGTCCTCCAGCTCAGACTGCTTTTCAGATCAGTCTCCTGCTCCTCCCTTCCTTCTCCCCTTGTTTACTCAGTCCTCACCCTCTCCGCTTAGCAATACAGATTTCGGGGCTCACCTCCAGCTTCCCCCGAGTCTTCCCCAAACCCTGAGTCTTGTCCCCACATTGGACCAGGGGCCCTTGCTGGGTGCGGGGGCCTGGAGGAGCTGGGGTGGAGTCTGGAGGGGAATTAGGATTTGCGCCCTGAGGGTTTTCTGTCTTCTGGGAGAGTCAAGCCTGGCCTTGGGGAGATCCTGGAAGACAGAGGAGGCAGAACCTAAGATCACAACATATACAGTCTTGAAGAAGCATCAAACCCTGGCCAGTGTGGCTCAGTCGGTTGGAGTGTTGTCCTGTGGGCCAAAGGGTGGCGGGTTTGATTCCTGGTCAGGGCACATACCCAGGCTGCGGGTTCTATCTCCAGTCAGGGTGCACACGGGAGACAGCTGATAGATGTTTTCCTCTCACATAGATGTTTCTCTCTCTCTCTCAAATCAATGAAAACATGTCCTCAGAATTAAAAAAAAAAGTAACATCAAAATACGAAGCTGATGTCAAGCTGCTAGTTGAGGCTCAGGCAGCTTCTCTAGATTCCCAACTGTTTGCACAGCCCAGGGATAGGAGCCGCCTACCTCCTACGGTCTCCCTTCTGTCCACATCTTCCTGGGGGTTGGCTCGTGATCTGTACCCCTGTAACTTTCCTCCCGTTAGTCCTATAACTGCTCTCTGGGGTCACGCAGGACAACTCTGCCCCCTGACAGTGCGTGACGTGTGGGAGGATGATGGACAGTGTTCTCCACCGGACCTTGTCTTTTCCAGGGAGCAGTTCCTCAGCTGTCCCTCCCATGAGGGGGTGAGGTCCACGTGTGGTCGTCGGCACAGGCTGACTGCGATGGCACAGCGTGCCCCGGTCTCCGCGCAGCCACGCAGACTGCTCACTCACGGAGCTAACGGCCGGTGCGGGGACTCAGCGGGTGCGTGCAGTGCAGTAATTCCACTCCCTGGTTTCCTTTCATCATGGGCTCTGTCATCTGTAGGACCTTCGAGGCCTCTCCATTGAGCCAGTGAGTGGGTCACGTCTGGAAGTGATACCCATCACTGTTGCCCACACTCCGTGGGCCAGAACTCAGTCACACGGCCACGCCTAACCTCAGGCGGGGCTGGGCAATTGAGTCTGGTCAAGTGTCCAAGAGGAAGTGGGAAACGGTTTGGATAACGAGCCCGTCCCTACCCTACCACCCTTAGTCCCCCTTCTCCAGACACGTGCCAGCCTGTCCATGCGCCTCTTAAGTGTGACGCTCAAACGTTAAAAAAAGGAAGAAAACAGGGCCAGGTGCAGCCTGACCAGGTGGTAACAAGAGCTCACCATGCCCTGAGCATCTAGTGTGGTCTACATGGCGATGTTCTGGAACCGGCTCAGACTCCTGACAGCTGACTTGGCCCATCTTTTCCCAGCTCCGTTCTCACTGAGGTCACGCTGGTAGCTGGAAATGGGCCATGGTGGGACGGCTGAAACCAGGGGACCGGGCACGTGTTACAGTCAGGGCTTCCCCTCCCCCCAACTTGGTGCCAGCAGCATACACCCTGGCCCTGTCTGTCACGCCACAGGGGCCTCACAGAGCCCTGGGACAGCCTTTGCCGTGTCTGTTTCACGGTTTAAGGAACTGAAGTCATGGGACGGGCTCGAGCCACACAGCTCGCACATGACGGAGCTGGGGTTTCGACTCAGCTCTGCCTGCCCCAAAGCCTGTGCAGACAGAGGCCAGACACTGACTGCTCTGTTCGGGGCTCATCCCTTCCAATCAGCTGATGACCTTGTGGGTGGGGTGCTGTGCCTCCTCCATTGGACTGGCACCTCCTCGTGCCGGGACCTGGTCTCAATCTTTGTTCAGGAAAGAATCTGGCACAGGAGGGGGTGGGGTGGGGTGGGGTGGGTGGGGGGCGGTTACAGAAATATCTGTTTAACTGGATCTAGTAGGCCCCATCTTGGGGGACCCCCTAGCCTGTGGCGGGGGAATAGATCTTTCCCTGACACAGCCCCCAGCCTGATGGGGGAGGTAGAGCCCTGTCGCGGGGGCACCCCCATCTGGAAAGGGATAAGGTCTCCACTCCCAGAAGCCCCGGTCAGAAGACAAGAGGAGCCTTGGCCTCTGCCCTGTGGGAGCCCACGGTTCTTTGAGGAGCCACAGTCCTTCCCACAAGGAGCTGCTAACCTGATGGGGAAGATTAGATCCAACTCCCTCACCACTGTGTATTGCTGGCCATGGGGAAGTGGGGGCAGCTCAGAGGAAGTATGTCCCCAAAGAGATGCCTGATGCTTTTCTTCTGTCCCCTGGAGACTGAGCCCTTCCTCCTCCTGCTCCTGGGTGCACGTCCCGGAAGCAGAGCCAGGGAGGGGCCAGGCAGAGGTGCAGGGCCGAAGACAGGTGCTGGGCCTCCAGACACTGCCTGCTGGCGTCCCCGTTCTCCGCACAGCAGGAGCTGGGGTGGCATCGTTAGGAGCGCTGATCTGTAGCATGCACTAGGAGGAAAGGAAGGGAAATGAAAACTTGCTCTTAATCCAATTAGGGGGAAACGCCGAGGACGGTATGTTGGCGTGTTTGTCCCTCACTGGTTCACCAGCCTTTCCTCTGGGCTTTCCGGCTCAGCTGCATCACGCTCGTGATACAAGACGCACAAGGCGGGAGTTAGCATCAGTGGGGCTGACGGATGAATCCGGAAGCAGGGTGAGTGGTACCTGGCAGGGGGCATCTCTGGGATGAATGGGAGGTGGCCTGGACGTCACCTTTAATTAGGTGACCCCAATACTGGCCTGCCCACTGGACAGCAGGCTGCTAGATCCCAACCCACAGGGTGGAATTTGGCAGGGTTTTTGTCGCCCTTGACGGTTAGGCTGGGTTTATGTTTTCTGGTCATTCTTTCTCTCCTCCAGCTTCCTCTTTTCTCCTTCTTTTCTTTCTCTTCTTCATTACCTGGGAGTTATAAAGATGTGAGGAGTGGAGAGGAGTTCCCAGCAAGGGTTTGAACATGAATAAAATCAGGGAGAGGGAGAGGTTAAGGAATGGACCCTCCTAGCTGGAGGAGGGTTGGGGAGGGGGAGAACAGGAGGGGTAAGACAGGACCAATTATTATTATTATTACTATTACTATTATTATTATTATTTGGGGTGGCAACAAATAGATTTTATTCTGTAAACTTTATTCCTTATATATTTTTTATTTTATATTTAAAATTCATTTTTCAGTTATAGTCGACTTTCAGTATTATTTTACATTAATTTCAGTGCACAGCATTGTGGTCAGACAATGACAGGACAAGTTATGAAGGATCTTGGGTGTCAGACTGAGAAGTCCTTGAATCAGGAGCTGCGTCTGGTTCATCGCTGCATCTCCAGTACACAGCACCATGCCCAGCACAACACAGGCATTTCATGATCTGCCGAGTAAAATTAATGACATTGTCCTGAACTTCAGCCAACTGAAGATGGTTGAGGGCTGGAGTGGCACGATCCAGACAGTTATTAAGTTTCATCACACACACACACACACACACACACACACACACACACACACACACACCCCTTCCTGCTCCGCATCCCCCAGGAAGACCTTTCTAGTGTCTCCAAAGGGAGGCGTTTTCAAGACTCAAGACATTCAGAATGATGGAAATACCCAGCAAGAGCACCAAAGTCTGGGATTCTTTCTCCTTCCTTGACACATTGAGACTAGGTTTGGTCCACTTAACAATGGCTGTGTGACCTCAGACTTCTTATTTACCCTTTCTGAGCCTCAATTTGCTGATCCGAAAAAAATTAAAGGGTCTTTTGAGTTCTAAGATATTATTAGATGTGATGAGTCAGTCTGGTCGCTGTCCCCTCCTAGCAAACATATTTGCTCCCTGCCTTGCTCTGGCTGCTCTCCTTACCAAGGATGCCCTCCCAGCTCCCCCATCAAATCCAAATCAGAACCCAACTTTTTTTTTTTAATCCTCACCCAAGGACATTCTTCCATCTATCTTCAGATAGAGTGGGAGGGAGGGAGGGAGGGAGGAAGAGAGAGAGAGAGAAAGAGAGAGAGAGAGAAACATCAATGTGAGAAAGACACATTGATCGATTGCCTCCTGCACGACCCTGACTGGGACCAGGGATGAACCGCAACCAAGGTAAGTGCCCTTGGCCAGAATCAAACCTGTGACCCTTTGGTCCTCAGGCCAACGCTCTTACCGCTGAACCGTATTGGTCAGGGCAACCCAGCTTTATCTGAGAGTCTTCCCCTAATCAACTCCCCACTCTATGTTCCTTACTTCGGAGACCCTCAGAAAGTCTGCGCCACTACTCACATGAGTTCACTTTGAATCCTTCGTGCAAGAGTGGACTGGCTCTCCGACTGGACAGTGAGCTTCTCCAGGGCAAGGACCCCAAACTCCAGTTCCTTTTGCCCTGTAGAACCTGTGCCCTGTCTGCTGGGCTTTGACCTTGACCACGGAGTATAGTTCTGCATGGGGCGGGCTCACTTGCTCCCACTCTGGGACTTGGGGATTTGGGCTGGAGCTCTTTACTTGACCTCTTCATCTCTTCTCCTTTTGCGGTCCGAGTCCTCCCCATAATGATGGTGTTGGGGAAAGTGTTGCTTTCCCTCCTCTGACGCCCCGCTGGCTCAGACTTTGCAATGTGCACGGCAAGTTTCTCAGGGCCGCTTCTGGCTTTCTTTCTGGGACCTCTGCTGGTAAAAAAGCAAAGGAATAAAACTGTGATTTTCCTTCAGGCAGTGAGTACCATTTTCCAGCACCCCCAGAAAGCTAGCGCTGTGTAGAGTGGTAAGAAATAGACTGCGGGGTCACTGTTCATTCTCCCTGATAGATGAGAAAATGTCAGTCAGATCCTGGCACCAACTGTCTGTGTCACTCCCTTCTCGGAGCCTTAATTTCATTCCTGGGAATATTAGAGAATTGGATCAGATTTTCTCTAAAGCGCCTTTTAATTTTAGCCATCTAGGATCCCACGTTCGTGCCTCGGTTTCTCCCTTAGTCAGATATTTATTGAAAACTTCTTTTGTATAAAACATCCCACCTCTTCCTCCTCCCCACCTCCATACAATGATGACTTAAAGAATAAATTGCAAAGCAATGCATCTCCTTACACCTCTCATCACATAAGCAGTGAGGGGATATTAACCTGGATAAGGGCATGGGCTCCGGCGGGCCTGTCTGGTCAGGATCCTGGCTCCACCACGGAGCAGCTGCGTCCCCTTGGGCTAGTTCCACCATCTGCTCGGATGCCAGTTTCCTCAGCTGTGAAAATGGGGATGCTAATAACACTCATCTTCCTGGGTGGAGAGTACACGGTAAAAGGCTTAGCACCAGCCTTGGCACATAGGAAGTACTCAATAAATGCCAGCAATTACAGTGATTAGGGTGACTGCTTTGCTCCATATCTCAGAGCTTTCCTGCCTAAACTTCCTCATCGCTGTCCTCTGTGTTGTCCATTCCCACAGCCCAGACCACTTAGCGTGGCTCAGAACGCTCCCTGGGACTGGGGCTCTGACTGCAGTTTGAGTTTCCAATTCCTCCAAAGACCATGAAAATTTTACACTCCAATAGTACCCAACTGCTCACAGTTCTCTGAAATTATGACACCGATTCACCCTCCCTGTCGTTGTGTAAGCAAGTACCCTTGCCAGGAATGTTAGCTTCCAAACCTGGTCCAAATGGCCCTCATCTGGGATGATTTCTCTACTCCTTCAAGCGGGGACCACCACTTTCTTTGGGAGAAATGATGTACCCTGAACACGCTCTAGTTAGATGGATTTCCCCGGAACTGACCATGTTTATTTGCTAAGCGACATTCTTTGCTGTGAGCCACCTGAGAGTGGAGACAAATTCATTTTTATTTCTATCCTTAGCGTCTAACACAGTTATAACTCTGCTCCCAACCAAGCCCTCTTCCCGTCGCACCCAGAGCATGGCATCTGTGCTCAGTGGGATTTTCTGAGCTCTACATGAAACACTGAAAATGGAGGTTGGGCATGTCAACAGCAAGCCACAGGTTGAATGGTACTGGGGGTGGGGATTCGGGAAGGTTTACTAAGAAGGTGAGTCTTGAGCTCAGTTTGGAAACTGGTTCGAGGTCTCCTTCATGGGAGCAGGTGCCTTTGGGGGGCCTGGTATCAGTACCTTGGTCCCTGCTCAGGAACAAAGGAACAGTATCTGCTCACCTAATCTCCATTACAAATCTGAGTCCCCCCCCCCCTTTGCTCGTGCCTAGAACCTGATCATCACCTCAGCTGTTCCTCTCTCACTCCACATACACTCCCTCAGAACACCAAGCCATAGATGTAACCTCCAAGATATTCCTCCATTCATCCACTTCTCTCTATTTCCACTGCCCCCACCCCAGTCCAAGCTACCGTTATCCTTTGCCTGGGGATAATTGATGTGTTTACACTCACTCTAGAGCCCTGTATCAATTCAAATTGGGTTACAGTGTAACAGAGACCAAAACATGGAAAAGTCTGCAGGCGAGCTGTTCAGGGCTAGCATGTGGCTTGGCTCCATGGCGTAGTCAGGCTCGGAAGTCCTCCTTTATCTGAGTGCTGTGCCGTTGTTATCTGACCACCTCATGGACCAGGATGGCCGTCCAGCAGGGAGGCGGATACTCCCTTTAAGGACACTTCTTGGCTAGTGTACCCATCACTTCCGCTTATGTGCTAGTGGCCAAAACGGACTCACATGGCCGCGCCTAGATGCCAGAGACTTGGGCTGGAGTCACGTGCCCACTGACAAAGCAGAGGCACAGAGGAAGGGACTGGTGGCATTGGGGGACAATCAAGGGCTTCCACTACAACGCTCTGCAACAAGTGTATCATCATTTCACTCCCTTGCTTAAAACCCTTCAGTGGATTTCAAATTCTCTTAGGGAACGATTCAACGTCTCAGCGTGGTCTGCAAGATTCTTTGTGACAGATCCGACCTCTTCTGCCCCAAGTCCTTCCCCACACCCTCTGTGCTCGAACTGTCTTCGTTCTCTCCCACCGTTGGGCTTTTGCACGCGCGCTTCCTGCTGCCCTGAACGTTCTCTGTTGCGGATGCTTTTGGTTGTTGTTGCTGTTTGTTGGTTCCATGTCCTGTCCTGCAGCCCAGCTGATGGCAGTGTGGCGATCACGGACACTCCCAGGCAGTCCCCGGTTGCCCCCCTCCGATATGGCTGCATTGTCTTCCTGTCTTTCTGATGCTGGGCTTCCTCTAAAGCTGAGCCTGTGAACAGGCACAGCCTGGGAGGTAGGGTAGTTTATGCCCTTGGGGGCCCCGATGGGGGCCAGGAGTCAGTGAACAAACGTTCCCACCCTCCATCCTAGAGAACAATTCTAAGGCACATCCACATAGTTCTTTGGAGGGTCCTCGGCAGAATGGAGCCCCAGTGGCCTACACTGTAACCAGCCCAACCCTTTACCTCTATTGGTTGTTTCCCTTTCTTGTCTCACTATCTCTCCCTCCTTATTCTGGTTTCCTGGGATTATCTCCCCAAAACTCCCTGCACCTAAGACCTTGTCTCAGACTCTGCTTTTAGGGGAGCCCCAACTATGAAAGTTGATACTAGAAGCAGCCCCGGATAGTGCATCCTTCTCGTGGGAGTCTGGAACACCCCTTACCAGTAAGATGGCAATAGGGACTCCGTGGCAGGTGGCCTGTGGGGTGTGATAACCTCTGATACACTGAAGCATCTCACTCAGCGGATTGGGTGAGGTACAGTTAGAGGCTGACAGGCCCTGACCTTAATGACAAGGGAGGCAGAACAGCAAAGGACACTAAACGTGGTCTCGGCTCAAGTCAGGCCCCTGATACAGAGGGAATGGGACTCCGAGAACGAGATGGGAACATGTGGTGATGCACCGGAGAACACTGAACTCCCAGGTCCCCCAGTGACAGGCAGCAGCCGCCGTCTCCCCTTTGTTAGAGTAGATCAGCATCTCCTTGCCTGGACAAGAAACTTCTCCTGAGGCGACTGCCTTGCAAGATGCTGCTTGTCCAACCTCGAGAACCACCCCCACCTCCCACCTGGATCAATAAGTAGAGTCGGATCTTAGCCTAGCTCAAGGGAAGAAGTACCGTCCCTGGATGGGAGGAAATAGCTTATTGACTTCAAGAGTTGCAGGGGGATCTGGTGAATAGATGACAGTGGGAACTGGGAATCTGTGTGGGAGTGGAATTGGAGGGGTTAGACTGGGAGATAGGTGGAATATTGGCTGGAAATCGGAGATTTATTGACAGGAGAACACTCTCCCGTGACTCAGGATTTACTGTCTGCCAACGACTCCTGAGCTGGTTCTGATATGCTCCTCGAAGATGTCAGGATGACCTTAGGAAAGCGCTGAGGAGGCGCAGAGAAGTGGGTGTATTAGCATGGATGTATTCCATGAAACCAGGAGACCCATATGTAGGTACCCTGGGAGTGCCAGCAGGATACTCACCATTACACTGATTGATAAGGAAGGCACCGGTGAGGGAGGCTCGAGCACCACTGAGCAGCTCCTGGGTGGCTGTCCTTTGTAGGCCAGAGCTGACAGGGAGAGAGGTAGCCGTGGAACTGAGGTACCTTGTGTCAATGGGATGAGAAAGTTTGGACTAGCAGCGGTCTGCCTCCGCACACAGGGAGCTGTGGTCATGGATAACCCACTCCAGTGTTCCTGGGGATTTGATGGATGGGTGGCTAGCTAGGGTATTCCATGACTTGTACACCCAGGAGAAATGAAATCCTGATTATCTGGCGGCTGTTATCATCCAGATCTGAGCTAGTTCTCAGGCGGGTGGTTGTTATCATCCAGATCTGAGCTAGTTCTCAGGCGGGTGGTTGTTATCATCCAGATCTGAGCTAGTTCTCAGGCGGGTGGTTGTTATCATCCAGATCTGAGCTAGTTCTCAGGTAGGTGGCTATCATCATCTAGATCTGAGCTAGTTCTCAGGCGGGTGGTTGTTATCATCCAGATCTGAGCTAGTTCTCAGGCAGGTGGTTGTTATCATCCGGATCTGAGCTAGTTCTCAGGCGGGTGGTTGTTATCATCCAGATCTGAGCTAGTTCTCAGGTAGGTGGCTATCATCATCTAGATCTGAGCTAGTTCTCAGGCGGGTGGTTGTTATCATCCAGATCTGAGCTAGTTCTCAGGCAGGTGGTTGTTATCATCCGGATCTGAGCTAGTTCTCAGGCGGGTGGTTATTATCATCCAGATCTGAGCTAGTTCTCAGGTAGGTGGCTATCATCATCTAGATCTGAGCCCATCAGCTGATGGGAAGACAGGGTCTTCCTGAGGAAGACCTGCAAGGCCACCACAGGTACATACAACGAGCCTTCTCTCAATTCTTTCCCCAAGACACCCATGACCATCCACCAAAGAAAGAGGAATACCCAGACCTTTGAGAGCTGTTGGATCCAGGGTCTGAACTCTTACTGATGCTAGGGGACCTGTAATGCCTTCAGAGTTCCCCCGTGGACTGGGGGCACGCACAGGCCAGGAGACAAAGCAAGTGTTGCCTGTGTTCACTTGGTCCAAAGACTTGCCGAGCAGTCATTCCTCTGCCTTCGTGTGCATCAACGGGATGGATATACTTAGACCTTGACAACCCTCCCACCAGTGCCTGCACCCTGCAGTGCGTTTTTATGGTAAGAAGAGCCAAGTGGAATCTGCTGAAGCCACCTCCCCACCCCACCCCACCTTCTAGACAAGACAGAAAGTCAAAAGCTATCTGGGTGGAATTGCAGAGATTAGTGCTACCCTCCAGTGTCTAAAAGATGCAGGGTGGTAGTCTCTATGATATCCCTTTCGAGTCACCTGTTCGGCCTTTATCCTCCTTGTATTTGATTTGTTGCTCTTGTTTGCAATGCCTTTGCTAGTATTGCTATCTGAGGGGTTGAAGCATGCCTGATTTATCAGCAAGGGATCCCACAAAAATGTCATATCAGACCAAGAGGCTCATTTCATGGTGAAGGCGGTCACCATGGTCATGAGGCATGTAATTCACTGGTTCTACTATATAACACACGGCTTGGAAGCAGCTGGTCTGATTTAACACTGGAATAACCTCTTAAATGCTCGGAGAAGGTGCCCGTTTGTGAAAAACACTTTGTGGGTTTGTGGTACTGCCCGCCAGGATACGGTGTATGTATTGAATCAATGGCTAATGTATGGTGCTGTGTCCCCAATAGCTAGAATACATGTGTCTGGGAAACATGGGATGGAAGTCGGATTGGGTCCATTCATCATCATTTCTAGTAACCTTCGTGGAGAATGTGTGTTTTCTGTTCCTACAGCTCTAGGCTCTGGTGCAGGTCAGGTTCTTGTTCCTACGGGGAACATTCCTACCAGCAGGTACTGTAGGATTCTACCGTGAGTGTGCCCGGTTGCCTTGGGTTCTTCATGTCAGTGGAATAGCAGGAAAAGAAAAGGTGGGGGTAATGACCATCATTTTCATAAAGATCTAGGGTTGCTGCTGCTAATGAGGGCAAGGGAGACTTTTTAGGGAGCTCAGGGATTCACAGGGACATCTTTTGATGTTTCCATGCCTGATAGTAGTAGTGAATGGGCAACTCCAGCAACCATAGCCTGATGAGGGCAAGGCAGCCAAGGCTCACCCCCCTGAGGGTGAGGGATATAGTGGAAGTGGTACAGGACGTAGAATATCCGTCGTAGCCTCAGGACCTGCTGTAGCAGTTGGTGCTGTACCTTGACCCACTGACCTTCCTGCCTGAAGAATTTTTTTTATTTTAGAGGTTAAGGCCAGCAACATCCTACACAGGCAGTGACAAAGGTCACTTATTTTGGGTCCCGAGCAGATCTGAGCGCCACAAGGGGTAGACTGTAGCAGACTCTCAGTGCCACGCAGCATCCACTTCCTCAGCTGACCTGATTTCAGTGCCACCGAGCGAACCGTTCTGGGCATGCTGCCAGCATCTCATCTCGGGCATGCAAAGAGGCACCTCTCTGCTTGTCTGACTCAGGGCTTTCTGATGCCGGAGCAGGCTGCTCAGTCTGTACATGTGATCGTGGAAATGCAGGAAATGAACACCTCTGGGGGCCACCCTCAGACAATGGGGACAGGAGTCAGAGGCAAATGCCCCAGCCTCCTTCCTTCTAAAGGATAATTCTGAGGTCCATTCTGCATGGCTATTGAGAGGGTCCTGAGTTTTCTATAGAAGTAACTAGCTCAACAATCTGCCCATTATTGGCTTTTCTTCTTTCCTTGTCTCACTTCTGCTATTCCCTTGCTCTGGTTCGGGAGATCGTCTCTGGAGTAAATTACCCGCCCCCTGGATCTTGTTTCAGGCGCTGTTTTAAGAGGCACTTAACCACTCATTTTCTCCTTGGAGCTTATATAATTCCTATTCAGATTTCCCCCTAGTCACTGCCTCCCCAATTCTTCCCCGACCAACAAGTCCGGGTGAGGGACCCCTCTTATCACGGAGATACTCCGGCACCTGATAGAGTGCCTAGTCTATTAAAGGCTCTCAGTAAATATTTGTTGGAAATACGGCTCTTCCAGGGGAGTCTTCCCAGCGGGAGAAGAGTTACTGAAGACAATCAGGAGGCTTGCCACCCTCGGACACGATGCAGCAATCGCCAGGTGCGCCAGTGCCAGCTCCCTGTGTGGGCACAAGTCCATTATCTGCTCATATCAGACTCTAATACACCTCAGCGAGGGGCCTCGGTGGCTGGGCTGGCTAAATGCTGCACACACCATGTCCCCTCCTATCCTCCTCTGCGCCCCTCCCCCCAGCCAGCCGCATTAAGTGAGTAAGTAATGAGAATGGCCAGGAATGAAATTTTGTGAAAAAGTAATCTGTGGCTTAGAGAACAAGCAGGGAGGAAAAGGGAGGGATTTGATGAGATGGGGGAGACAATTTTAAGGGTCATCAGAGAGAATGAAGGGACATGGGAGCCAACAAGGAGAGGCAGGTAGGAGAGTCGTTCAATTAGGGAGGTTAAGATGGCAGCAGGATTCCACCCCCCCCCTTCTTCTGTTCTTTGCTTTTTTTCTCCATTCTTTTCATTTCTTCTATGGGTATTTTGTCTTCATGTTCACAGGGTGGAGAGAAAGAGGACGAAGGCAGAGATGGCAGCAGGGGGCAGAGTGGGGGAAGCAGAGGATGCTCAGAGGGGATAAATGACTCTGTCTGCAACTCAGGAACATGGGCATCTGAAATGAGTGAGGAGGGGAGGTGTGGGGCTGGAGGAAGTGCAGGAATGGATGAGGACAGGGAGCGCTAGCCTGGCCCCCACCCACCCATCCCAGTTTTGCCTCGTCGACGGCCTCCCTCATGGTCATGGGCCAGTCACGATGGGTGAGCCACCCTGTTGGAGCGAGCAAGGCTAGGTACTCGTCACAGGGAGGAGAGCACGTCTGCCACTTGTCTCATGAAGTGTGAGCTGCTCAGGGGTGTGGACACGCGTGATCACACTACATCCCGACAGCAACTTCACAGGGTTACCATTTTCAAGGTGAGTAAAGTGAGGCCCATAGAGGTGAGTTAGGTGAATTCCCGGGACTCACAGCTGGTGACACAATCAGTCCGGTCACAGGGGAATGAGAGCCGCCTGGATACACCACAGGGATTGTGCCAGAGCCCACGCCGGCCAAAGCCTATGCTTGTATTGGAAGATGGTCCACTGAGGGACGTGACTGTGGGCAGGGCAGACCCGTGTCCTGGTGCGTTGCTCAGTCAGCCAGCTTTCCTCCTCTGCCTCCACAGACCTCACCTGCCCCCCACAGTGCCCCAGGGCTGTGTCTCCTCCCAAGCCTCCAGGCCCCACTCCCTAGCCATTTGCAAACAGCTAAGCGAGCGCAGCTTGATCTTGATGCTTGGTGATGATGAGTTTCCCAGCGGGGAAGGGTTTGCTTTGCAGAGACAAAGACCAAAGCAGCGACATTAAATCTTCCTGCGTGTCCACACTCAGAGCTGCGAGGAGGCCAGACAGCCATCACTGGGAAGCAGCAATGGGTTAGAGCCAGTGCAAACAGAAACCCCGGGGGGTTAAATGCACCAATAGAAATGCCCGCGCAGGGCTGGTGGGATGATGGAGGCAGTTATGTGCCTGGTCATTAGCAGGCAGATGAAATGACAGCGCCACCCACCGAGGGAAGAGGAGCTGAACTGGGAGCAGGGGGCCCGGCTCTGCCGCCCAACTACGGAATGAGTTTATGCATCAGAATCTGAATTCAACTTTTTTTTTTTTTTTAATGGGAGGGGAGGATCAGATCGCTACTAACTCCAGGTAAAGTAGTGTTTAACTAGCTAACAAAGTCATGGGCTACTCTAGGAAAGGGACTGTATTTTTAGCATAGTTCTTGCAGACAGAAGGGACTCAGTGATTTATTCATTCAACAACGGTATCCAAGCCTTATGCTATGGGCTGGATTACAGTGCTGAGCAAAACTAGTCTGAACCCTGCCCCCTGGAGATCCTATTCTCATGGGAAAGGAGGCATTAATTAGTAATCACACATAACTATATCATGACAACCACAACCAGCGCCGTGAAGGAAAGGGTGAGGTGCTAGGGATGGTATTATATGGAGCTGTCAGTAGGACTACACGTTTGGGGCAGCTCTCCCTGAGAGGGTGATGCTGAAGCTGAGATAAAACCTCCAGGGGAAGGAACCAGAAGTGCCCTGAGATGGGGGAGAGCTTGTCTAGTATGGCTGGAGGTCTATGGCCCCAGGAGTGGCTGGGCCTGGCTGACAGCAGTGAGGGGTAGGGGAGGGCGGAACTGTCCGAGGTGCTGACAGGACAGTGTGCCAAGGCGCCGGCGAGACCGTGGGTACGGTGGGAAGGAAGCTTTGGATGGTTGTGGCTTCAGGGTAGGTGGGCAGCGGGCTAGTGGGCTCCTCTCCCTACAGATTGCCCAAGTCACTCTTCCCCTGACCTTTGTGTACTGTGACACGTCCGTGTCCCTGACGCTTGTCTATTCTGAACATTCTATAAACGTACCTCCCTCCCTCATCATCTGAGGGAGCTAGGGGCAGGAAAGACATTTCAGCTGTAGGAAGGCAGAAAAATGAAGAACCTACTGATTTTTCTCATAAAGAAAGTGAGGAGCTTGGGGCCCATGAACGAATCATCTCCTTTCATCTTTGTACTCATTCGTTTGCAGACTCCAGAACCACAAGACACAGGGGGGCTCTGTCCAGATTATGAAAGAGAAACTCAAAAGCCCCCTGAAAGGCGGCAGAAATGAGTGAAGTGGGTCAGGTGTTAGAAAACGGAGACGCACACTGGGGAGAGGTGAGGTCTGGGGAAAAGTGGAGCGTGCACACCTGCCTGAGGGAGCAGAGGGAACAGCACCACGTGGCCATTGCCATGGGGGGATGTGGGCCCGGGGTTGTCCCATTTTCTTTTTTTTTAATCCTCACCAGAGCATATTTTTCCATTGATGTTCAGATGGAGTAGGAGAGAAGGAGGGAGGGGGCGAGAGAGAGAAACATTGATTCGAGAGAGACACATCGACGGGTTGCCTCCCGCACGACCCCAACCAGGGCCAGGGATCGAACAAGGACAACCGAGGTACACGTCCTTGACTGGAATCAAACCCGCGACTGTTCGGTCTGAAGGCCGATGCTCTAACCACTGAGCCAAACCAGCCAGGGCCCATCTTCTAATTTTTAAATAGATACTAGAAATTTGCATTTTTAGATGACATTTCCAGTTGTATAAAATCACCAAATAATTGAATAAGCCTCCCCCACACTCCTATGAGTCATACGCTGCACGTCTGTGGGGCCGGGGGGCCTCCAGGTTGCAGCCTGTTGTGGTCTGCCCCCCTCCTGCGGCAGATGGGCGCCAGCTCAAGAGGGTGTGACTTTCCCACGGTGTCAGAGAGCGCACATCATCGGGGACTAGCACGTGCATCCGCCAACAACAGATGTGTTCAGAGGACACGGTTCCAGCCCTGGGCACGCTCGGGGCCTGGCGGGGAGCAGGCCGCCCCTCTAGGACATGCTGTGATAGCTTTTAGAAGTCGGCACTAGGGGAGCACAGGAGGGACACCCCAGAACTTTCTGGCACAGAAATTCCAAGCTATTCAAAGAGCTTTCCAGTTTCCTAACAGGCAAAAGGCTGTCTGCTGCTCAGGGGCCAGCCTCCGGGGGGAACCTCTGCAGGCAGGAGGCCCCGAGGCCAAGGATCACACCACTAGCTGGAGGCTGGGATGCAGGACGCAGGAGGGGGCTCCTCAGCTGTGCCTGGCAGAGATATGGTTGCATCTGCAATTTATAGCCCACTCTCTGCCACCTAATTGCACCATCAGTGCTTGGTGTCGCAGGGCTAGGCTGAGGATGGATGGGTCGCAGTTATGGGCCTAATGGCCGCGGTAAAGTGTAGTGTTTGCAGTGTTAAATAGCCCGCCCACCCATACTGGGGGGCCACCCTCCCGCTCCATGTTGGGGCCAGGAGCTCAGTGCACCTAGGCTGGGTTTTGAGAGTGGCTTGAGGAGGGGCTCCCCATGAACCTGCTCTGTCCCCTGCACCTTTCCCCCAGTCTGGGCAGCAGAGCCCCGTGTTGGAACAAGGGTCCAGGCACTCGTCCTTTTTCCTCCTCTCTCTGGGTCTCTGAGCCAACTCTGGAAGGATAAGGGCTGTACCTTTCCCAACAGAATGGGGCTCCCAAGGCAGGGACTATGTCCCCCCAGTCCTGGGGGGACTCCCACTGGGCAGAGCTTTATACCCCTCATCCTACTGGATATCCCCAGGATAAAGCTATATCTCCCTCACTGGACTTGGGGCTCCCTAAGACGGGGCATATCCCTCCTCCAGCAGACTGTGATTTCCCTACCAGAGTCCTGGGGGTGACGACTCCATTCTTTAGTTTTCTTACTTCTTTAAGCCTCAGCTTCCTCATCTATCAAATGGACCCTCAACACCCTTCTGCAGGTTTCTTTTTAAGGTAGGGATTCAGCCTTGCTCCTCAAAGCGTGGCCTGCAGCCCAGCAGCACTGCGTCACCTGGGAGCTGGTTGGGAATGCAGAGTCTCAGGCCCCCACTCAGACCTGCCGCATCGGGGTCTGATTTTAGCAAGTCCCCGGCGGCTGTCACGCACTGACGTTTGAGAGCACCGGGGACAAGGCCGGGCACGCAGTGGGCCTCCCCACAGTCTGTTTCTTCCCTGCCCTCAGTCTTAGTTTTCAGTGTCAGTGTAGAAGCATCATAGCTGCCATGAGTGGGTGGAGATGGGGAACAGAGGTCAGGGCCGAGTACTCAGCAGGTGCTCAATAAATACGTGTTGAATGCAAGGAGGGGGGTTGCGTCCGAGCTCTGTTGCTTCAACCCTATTCACTAGACTTTGGTCTCTCTTTCTCTCCAGATTTTTTCCCTTCCCTAAAGGAAGGATTCAAATCTAGGAGCCCGCAGAACCTCCACCTCATGCTGGATGGTACCCGCTCCGGGCACATCCCCTGGGGATCTGGCAGAGGAAGGGTAGTGGGCAGGCATCCTGCTGCCTCCAGAAAAGGGACTCCAACTCCCTAGACACAGCTGTAATCCACTCTGGGGCAACCCTAGGCTGGTACCCATCCTCCACCCTGTGCAGACTTGCTTTGCAGTCCAGGGTAAGTGATTCTTCCTCTGTGGGGAAAGGAGACTAACCCCTCTGAAGTATGTGGGCTCAGAGGGTGCCCTCTCTGCAGGGCCCTTTAGAAGGGAATGCCGGTCTCTGCTCGAGCATGCCCAGTGCAGGGGCGTTCCCTCCCTCCCAGCGCAGCCCTCATGGCTCCCAGGTACCCGAACGACAGCCTTCCTGTATTTCAGTTCATTTAGACTCAACAAAATCAGCGCACAGGGCTAGACTCTGAGAAGATAAGATACTGTCCTTGCTTTTAGGGAGTGTTCAGGGATGACGGGAAAGTTAGACTCTTCTAACACAGAGCATAATGTGATAGAGAGGTCACCGGTCTGTGAACACAGAGGAAGGAGACCCTGATTGTTGTGGGTGTGGAGGAAATCAGGGAAGCTGCATGGAGGAGGAGGAGGGTATTTTGAATTGGGCTTTGAAGACTGCATAGGATTCCAGTAGATGTGTTGACTGTCCTTGGATGTCTCTCCAATTCACCTCTCCTCACCATGCTCACTGCCGCGTCCTGGTTCCAGCCTCAGCCCCTCTTATCTGGACTAGACCTGTGGCCCCTTAGCTCATGCTCATCACTCTGTCTGTTGTCTCACCCCCTCCAGCCACCCTTCGCCCAGCTGCCAGAGGTGGCCCTGTTGCATCCTCTTTGCGAGACGCTGAGGCTCTGCGTCTCACCACTGCTCCCCTGCCCTTCACAATCCAGCCATCGCGAACTGCTCCGACTCCCCAAGTGTCTGTGTTCCTATGACTCTGAGCCATGCACACCCTTTCCCCTGCGTTCCTACCCACCGCTGGGCTTCTCTTTATCCGTCAGGACCCAAGCCCGCGCTGCAGGCACCCTTTTCAGCTCTCCCTCCACCACGGCACCCACCACAGCATCTTTTCATTGCTTCTGGGTGAGATGGTCTTCCCCTGTTATACCAGGCAGGGTCTTGTTAAGCTCATCGTATCCAGTGTTTCATTAGTCGTACCAACAGTAGAGACTTAGTACACGTTGAAGGAACAGATGACTCGGTCACTAAGTGGCATTCCAGGCAGAGAACACAGCCTGGGCAAAAGCTGGGAGCAGGGATAACACAGGGATGGAATGGGAGATGAGGGAGGAAGGAGGTGGGGTACGGGTGGAGGCTGAAGCCCTCTAAGTCCTTATCCTATCCTCAGGTGGGACCTTTCAGCCCTGGGTCCTCGGCTGGGGTGGGTGGGAGAGGCTGGGAGCCTGCCCAGGACCTGCCAGTCTCCTCCGGACTTGCCTTTCTCATTGAGATTCCTCCCAGAGACAAGGGGGAGGGGAGATGACTCAGGGGCGGTAGCTCTCAGATGTATCCTTATCCAGCACAGGGCGCCTGCCAGCTGCCCGTATATCAAGGGCTCTGTCTTCTTGTTGCTTGCTGGAAAGGAAAGTGGGGGAGATAATTGTGTCTCCTTGGGAAGAAATATGGGCCCAGGCAGCAGCCTCTTTCTTTCAGCTTTGGGAGAAGAGCTGTCTACTCAGCATCCTTCCCCAGGGGGGTCGGGGTAGGAAGAATGTTTAACCCTTTCCTCGGAAATGCCCTCTGCAAAATCAACCCCCCAAGGCAAATAACGCCTAAGGATTTGGAATCATTCAGAGAGCAGTTGGGGGAGCGTTCTGGAGGGCAGAGAGCAGGTGAAGGACCCAAGGGGCCCAAGGGGGCAGTCGGCAACTCAGGACCCAGTATCAATTTAGGGAGTGGCCAGGGTTCCATTTTAGTCCTCCATGCCTATCCCAGTGTCTTTGTGGATTCTCCTGTTTCCCCTGGAGCAGGACGGCTCCAGGCAACTCCTTTCTGTTCTGCCCTCGGGAAGTCTGAGCCGTGGTCCGAGGCCAGGGTGGGGCTCAGCAGGTGCAGGCGGGGCTCGTGCTCCGAACCGGGCAGCCGTCCCCCTCTCCATCACTCGATTAACTTGATTTCCAAACGAGCTTAATCATGCCACCCTCCTTCATGGCCCCAATCTGCAATTTCCACTAATTAATGATTGCAAATTGCTAAGTAACGAACCACTCGGTGCTGCTATTATTAATGGCTGGGAGTGGACCTGGAGGGGAGTGCGGGGGAGCAGGGCCGTTAGCCTTGTGTTGAGGGGATGTGTGCGGGGGCCAGGGCCAGAGGCCCCGGGAAGGGCAGAGTGAGGGAACGACAATGCCTGAGTCCTGTGGGCCCCTCACTAGCTTCTTGGATGGTAGGGAGGCCTGAGGCTAAATGACATTTCCTTGGCGGTGGCTCCAGGATCCTGGGCGCCAGGGTTGGGGACCGAGGGAGGTGGTGGTCAAAGCTATTCCTAGAAATGGCAAATTGGAAGATTGCATAGGGCCTGGTCAGCTGGAACAGTGAAGTGATCCAGCAAGGTAGCTGGTGAGGGCTGGGGGAAGAAGGCTGGGCCCCCAGCAAATGCTGAGAACAGACCCCAGGTGCTCAGAGTTAGCCCAGCCATTCAGGAAACACCCACAGGTAGCTGGGCTCCAAGGCAGCCTGCATTACATGCTTAACGGAGACAAGACTATAGGCCGCCAGAGGCTGAGGGAATGGAATAGTTTATTCTGCCTGAGAGAAGCTTGGACGTCTCGTGGAGAGAGTGCTATTTGAGGAGGGACTTCTGTGGATGGGAAAGACCTAGCTGGTGGTGAGTGAGAGAAGGACTTTTCAGGAGGAGTTTCGGCAGAGCAAATGCTGTCGTGTTCTGGCAACAGCGAGTGGTCCAACATAGCTGGTGTGTGTATGTGTGTGCACGTGTGTGCATGCATGTGCGTGTGTGCATGCGTGTGCATGTGTGTGCGTGCGTGTGCGTGTGCGTGTGTGCTCACTGGTGAAGAGTGAGGTGTGAGGAGGTAAGCTTGGAGAAGCGGGCAGCAGCCAGTTTGGAGCTGCAGCCGGGGGCGGCTCTGGAGTCACTCCCATAGAGGTCTGAATCCCAGCTCTGCCACTTAGGCACTGTGCTCTGGGGCATGTTGCTTAACTTCCTTGAGCCTCATTTTCCTTATCTGTAAAATGGGGATAACAGCAGTGCCCATCTCACCATAAAAGTTGCTGTAATGAATTAATTGCTGTGCAGTACTTAGAACAGTGCCTGTCGTAAAGAAGGTGCTTTTTGGATGTTAGCCATTATTATTATAACTATTCTGTCATTTTTATTCTGTAGCACCATTGCCAGATTTTCTAAGGGAGGAAGACGTGATCAGAGACGCTGGGGACAGAGTGCCCAGAAGGGCACCCAGAAGTGGAAATGGATGGGGTGTTTGGGTTTTCACAATGACTTGGGCCACTCCTGGTATTTATTAGGTGGGGCCAGAGATGCTCAGTATCTTATAATGTGCAAGACACCCCGATCAGTGAAGAACCATTCCCCCCCATGCCAGTAGTGCCCCTGCGGGAAACCCAGCTTGGATAGCTACCTCTGGCCCTGGGTGCAGCTGGCTTGAAGAGGGTGGAGGTCACCTTCAGCCCTTGGCACGCGACCATGTGCTGGACTGGTTGTCCAGCAACACAAACTTGCCCATGTCATTCTTTCTTTCTCCTTCCCTTCCCTTCCCTTCCCTTCCCTTCCCTTCCCTTCCCTTCCCTTCCCTTCCCTTCCCTTCCCTTCCCTTCCCTTCCCTTCCCTTCCCTTCCCTTCCTTTCCTCTCCCCTCCCCTCCCCTCCCCTCCCCTCCCCTCCCCTTCTCTTCCTTTCCTTTCCTTTCTTTTTCCTTCCATCCTCCCTTTCACTTGTGCTCAATACTGTTAAATCCTGGGGATACAGAATTTCCAGGGGTGAATGGACCGCATCTCATGGTGTTTAGAGTCTAGAGGGAGACACACGGGCTGTGACGGGGAAGTGCAGGTGCGTGGGAAAAGGTAGAAGGGTGTCTAACCCAGGCCCTTGAACCACCAGGAACAGAGATTCACTGGGGTTTCTTCAACACGTGGGACTCATCGTAAGGCCACAGTAACCCAGCCGACAGGAGTCCTATGGGAAGCACAGGATTCAGGCATCAGTCGTTCGATCTGGATACACACGTTTCCCGAGGACCTGGCTTATCCAGGTAGGGCTACTTACTCCTGGAATGTGGGGGGGTGGAAAGTACACTTCGGGGTCAAGGAGTGGCTCTACCCTTTACCAGCGCAAGCTTGCACAAGTCAGATAGCCTTCTTGAGTCTCAGTTTCCCCATCTGTACAACGGAGGTCACAGTGCTGACATCGTAGGTGCTCCGGAGGGACTGGCTCCTCGCGCTGCTCTGTGGAGCGTCGTTCCCTCCTCTGCTTAAGGCCACCCGTGGTCCTCATCAGTCTGACAAGGAGGTGGCCGCAGTGGTGTGACCAAAAGCCTTTGATGACAGGATGCCTCCAGGCTCATGGACGTTGGACTGATTAAGTCGGGAGGAAGGAGCTATGGCGGTGGAAGGGGATGGACCCATCTCTCTGTCAGAGCTCCCCCAATCCATTCTCCCCCCTTTTTTACGTTCCTCACTCAGCTCACCCAAGTCACCCACCCTCTCCCCCAGTTCTGCTGCTAGAGCAGGGGCCCGACTGGGCGCCGCAGGCCCTGCATCTCTGCTCACACCGGCTCCCTCCGCACAGAAGGATTTTCATAATTCCTCCTGGGCTTGCAACCAACTGTGCTTCTAATCCCCCCACACGCACCCCCGTAATGCTCCACAGTCACCGTCTCCTTCCCAGAGTCTCCGTCTCGCGTTCTCGCCACGGCCGTGTGTTTTCCTCGACTCCTCTCGTACCCGTGGTTCCATTTCCGCTGGGATTTGTGGCGCGATGCCTCCACAGAGCCTCCTGTCACGTCTGTCGAGGTCTCAGGAGATGGGTAGACACGTGGAAGCTTTTCCTGACATCCGTTGTCACCGAAGCATCCTTCTGAAAAGAGGGTTCGAGGGAGACAGATGCTGATCTGCGCACGTCTCGGGGGAGCCGGAGGTGTGTGCGGAGAGGGGGCTGAGTGGGACTCAGGACTCCGCCTGCTGGGTTTGAATGCGATATTGTTCTCCGACCGTGAATTCTCCTCCATTACTGCGGGATCACTTAAAAATCCTTAAAAATTTTTTTGACGCTAAACATCTCTCAGGGAAAAAAAAAAACCCACCCACCTCCACGGAACAAGAATCCATTTCCATCTCTCCTCACGTCCTCCAGCCTTTGTTAATACATCCACTTGTTTTGCTGGGTTGTAACCAACATGTGAAGACATTCTCTGCTTTTCCCACTTAACAGTATTTCTATTGTATCCACTTAGTCTGCAGAGCTGTCATTTCCAATAACCCCCGCACACGAAGATGACTACAGTTTGCTTGGTGCTATTGTTAGGCACTTGGGTGGCGGCCAGATTTTCAATCTTGCAAACGGTGTTGCTGTGAACATCTTTGTCAAACTGCTTTTGTCCCCCTTTGCGCTATTTCCCCAGGGTTGCGTCCCACGAGGAGGAATACCAGGTCAAAGGGCACGGACAGTTTTGTAGCTCGTATCCCGCACTGCAGATGGCTTTCGCCGAGGACAGACGCGAGTCACAGCCCTGCCGCCAGCGTGCACAGGGAGGGAACCGCGTAGTGGGGATCAGAACTTCTATTTCTTAGGACCAGGGACCGCCTCCAACTTGCTGTGTGACCTTGGGCAAGTCAGTTTCCCTCTCTGGACCTAGATTTTCTTGTCTGTAAAATGAAGGAGTTGGGCAAGGTGATCTGTGATGGGGGATGTACCAGGCCCCTTGCCAGCAGGCTGGCTTGATTGATGGACACTGGGGTCTCAGACATGTTGGGATTTCAGTTCCTTTCTTCAGCAGTGAGGACAATGCCAGGATGATCTGCTGTTCTCCTTTCGGCTGGATTGTGTGTGGGTGGGGATCAGGCTGGGTGCTGGTGCTGGGGAGATGCGGCCTGGCCATCCCAGGCGGTGGTTGCCCAGTGCCCACCGCTCAGCTGTACTAGCTCGTCACACTTGGCGTCCATGGCTGGCGTACATGTCGTGCTGGGTGGCACATTTTGAATTTTATCCCTGGGCATATGGGGAATGTTTGGCAGTCAGGCAGAACTGGGTTTGAATCCAACCTTGATCTTCATTGGCTTTGTGGGATTTGAGCAGATGACTTTATATCTTGGAACTTCCGTTTCCTTATCTGTAAAATGGGAATAAAAATACCGACTTTATAAGGTTGTTCCAGAGAGTTGAATGAGATAATGCATGTTAAACAGCGCCTGGCCCCCCGGGGCACCTCATATTGGTAGTGTTTTTCAAGGACGTTGTGCTGTCCCCAGTCTGGTGTGATGCTTCTCAAGCGAGATGTCCGCAACCCAAGTTATGGCTGCTTCCTCTTCTCTGGGCAGGGCCTGCAGGGTGCCTGGGAAGGGCCTGTCTTCCTTGAGGGGTAGCCCAACCCTGGCCTTTTCTGGATTCCGTTCATCAGGGCCCCGAGCTGGGCTGGCGCTGCTTGCCCTCCTGCCCACCTCCCTCTCCTCTGTGCTCAGTGATGCTCCCCAGGGGCTCTGGGTTCCAGGGCAGCTGGAGAAGTCAGAGCCCGATGGGGCCCAGCCGGCATGAAGGCAGCCCATGCTGGATTCTCTGCTGCCTCCTACCCCGACTCCAGCCTGTGATCTGTGTTCTATCCGTACCTCCTCCGTGTCCTGGAGCCTTTCCCAACAACTCGAGCTTTCGGAATTGGTATCCCATGGAACTCTCTCCAGCTCCTTGGAGCGCCCTGAACCCATCCTGGGAGCCAAGTCCCTGCTGCTTGTGACTTGCCCGTCCCTCCTGCCTTGGCTAAGGCTTGCAGCCAAGCTCTGCGAGGCCCAGCTGCCTGGGCTTTCCCCTCCGTTCGCCGTGTCTTCGGGCTTTCCCAGAATGCTCGCCCTGCCGGTGCCTCTCTCCCTCCCTGACCCTGCCGTGGGATTGCCCGGCAGGGAGAGAAACTGGTGGGAGAGCCGCCCAGGGGAAGCCCACCCACTGGGAGATGGAGCCAGGGCCCCCGGCCAAGCAGCTTCCAGGCCCGAGGATTTGAGGAGGGTGGTAACCTCACTTGGACAGTAAACCATGAAAAGTGTTGGGGAGGTGAGTGGGGAGGAGCAGGGGGGCTTCTGGATCTGGGGACCATGGCGGACTCTGTGGCAAGTTGCCCACAGCACCGACAGGGGTTGGAGAGCTGCGGTCTGCGCAGGCCTCTGGCCCGCCGCCTGCTTGGTGCCCGGAGTCGGGTGGGAATGTGGCCGTGCCTGTCTGTTTCGGCGCCATCCCGGCTACGTTCCCTTGGCAGGGGCAGCGGGGGAGCAGCCGTGGCCCAAACTGTGCGGCCTGTCAAATGCGAAGTTAGTGGCTCTTTAGTGTCTAAACTGAGTTCGGGAGCAACCAGAGCCCCCTTTCTATTCAGGGACTTGCTGCAGAGACTGGCTGTGAGGGCCACGTGTCTCCAGGAGGCCAGGCTGGACCAGCAGCCCCAGTGCAGACAGCACCCCTCCCCCCATGGCGGGCTCCCTAGCCCCAGGCAAGGACACGGCCTCACTCCCCACTGGAGCTGAGGTCTTCCTGCCGATTTGCACACACTTCCTTCTTCACGAGCGGAGAACTTTGGGGAAGAATCTGTCCTAATCCAGACTTGCCCTTTTCTCTCTCCTTATCAGAGTTGTGGAAAGGGGTCATTGCGTCCTTTTTGGTTTCAGTGTGTCCATCTGTAACATGGGGACAAGAAGATTCCTGGGTTCTTGGCTCTCCAGAGAAAGGCGTGGGCCGTGCTGCAGCCAGCCTGGCTGCTACCGTGGTTCTTCAGCTGGGGAGGAGCGGGGACAGGGCCTCTTTACCCGAAACTCCCGGCTTTTCCTACACCCAGCCCAAGACAGACACTCCCATTCCTAAAGAGTGTCTTCCCAAGTCATGGGAACAATGCAATTAGCAGCCTCGTTGTTCAGGTGTTAATTGACTTTTTTTTTTTTTTTTCTTCTGAATACACCTTCTTTCAGGTAGAGCCCATCATCTCTGGGGTGCTGGCAGGGGGAAGGCAATTAGATCCTCGTTACTGTACAATTAATTATGGCTGAAAAAGTGCTAGCGGAGGCTGGGAGGAATTCCTCAACAGCACCAGCCCCAGGAACAGGCCTGTCTTACAAGCAGGCGCTGAGCTGAGCCTCGTGTGGGGGTCTGGAGAAAAGGCTGGGGAGTCTAGTTTAGGGCATTGCAGAAAGGAGGATCTGAGTACCTCACTCTCCTGCTCTAGAAATTTCTGTGGCTCCCTAGCCCCTACCAAGTCAAGACCAACCCCTCCCTTGAACATTCAAGGCTATCTACTCTCAGGAAAAGCCACCTTTCCAGAGTTACCTTCCACCGCAACTACGCATGGCCCATTCTCCCAGCAAGCTCCGGACTCCTGCTACTCGAGTGGACTTTCCGCGTCTTGGCTCACAGTCTCCCCACCTGGACGCCCTCCGTCTTCCACCTCTGCCCACTGGAAAGATCTTTGAGCTTGAATGGCGTGATCGTCAATGCACACACCTGTTCCTCCCTGGAGCCTTCCTGAGGGCAGGAGGGGTCTGAGAAAGGGAAAGGGCTTTGGGTTCAGATAAACTTGGACTCAAGTAATTAACCACCTAGCGCTTCAGTCCCCCACCCTGTGCAAAGGGGACCCCAAGCCCTGCCTCACAGATAACGTGTGCCAAGTGCCACCTTGGATGAGTCTCCTTGGCACCCTTCAGTGCCCAAGCTGGTGCTGCCAGCCTCTGGCCCTGCGGTGAGGACCACACCTCACCTGGGTCAGGTCCTCTGCTGTTTCTCAAACTCGTTTCCCATTCTTCGTCCTCGTTCCTTTTCCCCAGTCTCCTGAGGTGGGCAGCTGCACTCCGGACACTGAGCCTCAGAGAATGTCCGAGGTGGTGGTTCTTGGTGAGGGTACCGCCTCCAAGGGGTGTTTCGGGCCACCACCATGATTTGGGGGCACCCTGGCACTTAGTGGGCAGGACTAAAGATGCGACATGTCTGCCAGATGTCATGTAGGTGAGACGCCTGTGTATATTTGAGGGTAAAACTTAATTCATGTGACTTATGTTTCCACTACATATACACAGAGATATATCTATATACCTCTCTCTATATGTCTCGAAGGAAGGCTGGACTTTGTTTTTTTTATTTTTATTTTTTTATTATTTTTTTTTTATCCTCACCCAAGGACATTTTTTCATTTTTTGTTCAGATACAGTGGGAGGGAGAGAGAGGAAGAGAGAGAGAGAGAGAAACATCGACGTGAAAGGGACACATCGAGTAGCTGCCACCCGCATGACCAACCGGGGCCGGGGACAAACTGCAACCGAAGTACATGCCCTTAGCGGGAACCGAACCCGGGTCTCTCTGGACCACAGGCCAACGCTCTAACCACTGAGCCAAACCGGCCAGGGCTGGACTTTGTTTTGATGAGCACTTTACTAGGAATTGTTTACCGGCTGGAGAGGCACACCATGGTGGCAATGCCGCTCACGGCGCCTCGGTCCCGAGGAGGACCCGCTGCTGGGCCAGCGTCTGCAGGTTCCGTGTTCCGGATGCGTCAGGTACAGAATTCGACTCCGTCGTGTGTCTTCATGGGCGGTCGTGCTCAAGCATTCGCGTCCTGACATACATATTATTTTATCACAATCTTTCCCCTATCTGCTTCTCCTTTATATTACAATGAGGGCATTTAAAATTACACAGGGAAGTAGGTGATATTCTCTTTGAATTTCATTTCCGTTCAAGAGGGCATTCCAAAAGGTTTGTGATAAAAAAGGATGATGATAAACTGAAGACTAGTCCAGAGTGGAGAAATTCCTGTTGGGCCCCGCCCCTGCGTGGTCAGGGCCAGGGACCAGGTGGCCGTCCCGGAGGCTGCAGGGACCCTGCTGTTGCCTCAAGTCCCCCGCCCCCGCCCTCTGTGACTGCACTGTGTGTGTGTGTGTGTCTGTGGGCGTGTCTGTGCTCCTGAGCGGCAGGAGTGTGTCTGTGCGTGGAGGAGTGGGCCCCGTGAAGACACGCACCTGTCCGTGGAGCACCTGCTTCTGCCTGGACCTGCGGGGGCTGGGCCGTCAGTCAGCTGTCCCCACCCATAGTCTTTAGTCTTTCAAACAAGAGGGACACGCTTGGTGAACCTCACAGCCTTCCTAGTCTCCAGAGATGTGACAGCCATTCCAGCTAAAGGGAGGCCTCTGACCCCCATGCTCCGGCCCATCCTGCCCCTCCCCAGGTGCCGTTCTTGTCACACCCTCCACTCCCTCTCCTCTCAGGTAAACCCTTCAGCCAGAGAAGGCATCACCAGGGCCTCAGCCTTCAGATGAGCTAAACCAGGAGGAGCCCCCCCCCCCCTCCCCGCCCATCTGGACTTAGGGCAGCTCCCTTCCCCGCACCCAGCCTTAGTTTTCCCACCTGCAAAGCCAGGAGTTCCTCCCACACTCACACGACTCTGGTCTACGACTTTGTCTTCAATCTCAGCTATTCTTCCCGCATCCTTCACCACTTTCTTGGGCTCCCTGTAGCACACGGGGTACATTCATTCGAGAATGATACAGTGCTTCTGGAGGCATATTGCTTCTTCCTGCACCCCAGGCCAGCCCCTACTCTGCCAGTCCTTCTCCCCGGTTACGTTTGTGTTTGCGGTGGACCGTGGCTCCTGACAGGAAGCTGATGTCCCAGAACGGCAGTGCCCCCTTTGCGGGGTGCAGGGCCCTCGCTGCCCCACGGTGAATTAGCTGGTGGCTCTGCGGTGATGGCTTTGGGGGATATGGGCAGGGCTTGCAGCCTCATTGCTTAAGCCTTCAGTCTCCAAGCGGTGAGGTGTCTGTCTTGGGACTTGGGGGAGCAGGTTGCTGGGCCATGCTGGGAATATCAGTGCATGTGTGTGCATGCGCACACAAGTGTGTGTGTGTGTGTGGGGGGGCTGTGTTTGGGGATGGGCTATGGACGGGAGGGACATAAACAATTGCCTGAGAATGATGATCTTGAACTCCTTGTCATGCCTGGGCCTGAACTGGGTCAAGGTCCTGCCCTGTGGCCCATCATTCTGGGGGTGGGGACCAGCCCTGAGGGACTCCTTCTCCTATGTCCAGGGCCCCTGTGTGTCCGCGAGAGCAGGTCTCCCCAGTCTGTAAGCTGGCAGCCTTGTCCCGATGAGCCAATCTCCCCACCCAGCCCCGAACTCTCTGAAGAACGGACTCGGAGTCTCACTTGCGGCTGCAGGCCGTGGAGCCTGGGGCTGTGGTTTGGGGGTGATGGAGTGGTTTGGGGGTGATGGAGCGGTTTGGGGGTGATGGAGCAGTTTGGGGGTGATGGAGCGGTTTGGGGGTGATGGAGCGGTTTGAGGGGACTGAGTCAGTGGCTGGGTCACTGGATGCTGGGGCTATAGGCTGCTTGCAGCGGATGCCCTGATGCCCCTTCGCAGGTGATCTCCACGTACTATAACCTGAACTGGCCTCTTCTTGATCACCTCTCAGAGGCAGCGAGAGAGAACTCCAGGGGAGGTCCCTCCTACAAAGCCCAGAGGCTGGCTGATCCTTTCGCCTAATTGTTAGTTTTATATTAAAAGGCACACACTTCTGTGAAAAAGTTATTTGTTACATATTTGTTGTTGAAATTCCAATTTAACCGGACACCTGTGTTTTTATTTTCAAAACCTGGCAAACCTGGAAGGCCACCCAGTCTATCGCAAATGGGCTCTTAGGGTGATGCTCTTTGCCTTCGAGCCTGGCCAGGTGTGCTCCCGAGCCTGGCCAGGTGTGCTCCCGCGCCTGGACGGGTGTGCTCCCGAGCCTGGACGGGTGTGCTCCCGAGCCTGGCCGGGTGTGCTCCCGAGCCTGGCCGGGTGTGCTCCTGAGCCTGGCCGGGTGTGCTCCCGAGCTTTCTCACGTGTGAACGGGCACCATGACGACAAGACGGGAGGGTGAGGAAGACCGGACACTAGGACTTGGGTGACAGCCTCCCAGCCTCCTCTTCCACCCTGGGTACGTGCCACAGGCTCTGAGAAGGTCAGGGCTGGAGGAGGCCTTCGGAGGTCACACAGCTTCCCAAGACTGGCTGACCCTTTTCCTGGGTGATTGATTCTTCACGCTGGCGCTCAGGCACCTGTGTGGTTGACGAGCTGTGAGGTGACTCCAAGGCTCCGCTGGGACAGGGAAGGCAGACCCAGTCCAGTGTCCTCACTGCACCGAGGAGAACACGGAGGCAAGGCCACATGGTGAGCCACGGCTGAGCCAGCTCTCAGCCTCCAAGCTGGGGCTACAGGACCTTACTCCTGCCACCTTCATCCTAGGGCAGGGGAGACAGGTGCTGCGCAGAGCAGACCACGGGAGGGCCAGCTGGTTTTCACAGGACGCCTTTGTGTCCTCCCAGACCCTTCTGCTGGCATCAGGGCCAGATGGAGTTAGTTGTGGTGTGAAAGATGAGGCGTCTGCTCTGTGAGGCCAGGGCTGTGCAAAAAGTTCAAACCCTTCATCTCGCCACGGCCCTTCCTCTCCCCCGCCTGGATCCTCTGCTTGTGAGCCCCTCCTCACTGCCTTGGAGGCCTACCTTCCACCACCAGGTCTTGTTCATGCTATTACCCGCCTCCCTTCCACCAGGCTCATTCTCTCTTTAAATCCTCGACCTAGCACATCATAGCTCAACCGCGCATCCTGTCTCTGGTGCGTTGCCTGTCGCAGGTGCTCAGTGAGTAGCTGCTTAGTGGAGGGATGCATGGACGAAAGGACACTGGAGTTAGAGTCAGGAGACCCAGATTCTTGCTTTGGCTGGACTTCTCACTGGCTGTGTATCTTAGGACAAATCCCTTACCCTCTCTGCCCCTCAGTTGTCTACTCCCCAAAGCTGTCAACATGAGAGAACAAAGATGATTTATTAGTCCCTTATTTATGTATTCTCCTTGGCCCTCAATGCTCAGGGCATGTTCTTCCTTTCACCCAACTGCATGTACCACAGGAGAACTCGTGGCCACGTCCTATGTGTGCCTTGTCTTCCCAAAAGGGTAAAGTCCAGAGACTCTGCCACCCTTTCACCCTCCACCGTGACCACCTGTCCACTGAAGTCCCCACCTGTACCTCCAGCCCCACCTCCTCTCCTGAGCGGTCCTAAGACCCATCCATCCATTACCTGAAACTCAGCATGACAGGATCCAAACTCGGCATCTTTTTTCCTCCCTAAAACCTGCTCTCCATCCCTCGGTGCTTCTCCTCCTCGAAGAATGGCCCCACCGTTCACCTAGTGCCCCCAGAAACCCAGGTGGTCCAATTTTCTGCTCCATCTCCATCACACACAGTCACCAAGTCCTGCTGACTTTATTTCCTCCTCTCCTCTCTCCCCCGTGCCGTGGCCTCTGCATCAGGACCCGGACCTCGGCCACAGCCTCCTGTCTCCACCATGAGCTCCTCTGGCGTCACTTCTGAAGTGCACATCTTATTCCCTCACTTTCTCATTGGGAGTCCTTCAGTGTCTCCCCGGGTTCCTCAAGGCCAAGTTCAGGTGTGGCTAACGCAGCTGGTGTGTTCTGGCCTCTGCCCACCTCTGCAGCCTCAGCTTTCAGCCTGCCACACACGCCAGAGTTCTGGTGCCACCGTCTGGACGCGCTGCCGGCTGTCTCACGACTTTGCCGTTCACCTTCCCACCGCTGGGCCTTTGCATGTGCTGCTCCCGGCTAACTTGGATTCAAACTTCAGGGTGCTGGTTTCTGGAAGCTTTCTGGGACTGCCTCCTGCCCACAAGGCTCCTTCTGTCTAATCCTACAGCACCACGCTCCTACCTGATTTATTGCATCGTATCTTACCAATATGTGAGCACGTGTCGTCAAATCCCGTGTATCAAACTGCGGGATCCGTGAAGGGATTGCGCCTGGTTCACCTTCGTGCCCTGGTGACTCGCACGGTGCACACACAGGCGAGCCGGGAGGAGAGAGCAGTGGTTAAGACTCCAGACTTGCGCCCAGTGCCGTCCGGTACAGGAGCCACTCACCACAGGTGGCCAGTGAGCACCTGCGACGTGGAGTCCACGCTGAGAAGTGCTGTGAGTGCGAAATACACGCTGCAGTTTGAAAGGCCACTATGAAAACAAGGATGTAAAACATCTCAGGAATACTTTTTTTGTATTGATGCTGTGCTAAAATGTCAATATTTTGAATCTATTGGGTTAAGTCAAGTATCTTATTAAAATTAACCTCACATTTATTTTCACTTTTTAGGACGGGGTTCTTAGAAAATGTAAAATCACACACGTGACTCGTGTTATACTTCTATGGCACAGCACTGTCCCGAGCTGGCCCCCCCAGATTCAAACCCCACCCCATTACTCACTGGCAGGGTAGCCCTGGGCAAGAGGCTTCAATTCTCTGTGCCTCAGTTTCTACATCTGAGAAATGAGCACAGTATTAGAATTCTCCACACAGGGCTGTTATACATATTAAAGGAGTTAACTTGTGTTTTGCGGACAGGAAACCCAGTATAAATATTAACCATCGTTCTGATTAGTTACTCAATTAATATTTGTTGGATAAAGCATTGCGTTCCTGAATCCTAACCTTCTTACCTCCACCCCGTCCCTGCAGCACCCACTTATCTATCATTCAACATTTCGTCAGCAAATATTTATTGAGAAACGACAATGAGTCAGGCCCTGTGATTGACACCGGCAGCAAAGAGGAATATTTAATCGATCAATTAATTCATTCAGTGAATCTTTGTGGAGCATATCTTGTGTGCCAGGTGCCGCTGGGCCCTGGAATGCACAGGAATCCCGGAGCCCTGAGGATTCTCCGGGGCACAGAGACAGATCTCAGCAAGGTCAGAGCTGGCAGAGAGGCCGGCTTCTCCTGGGAGAGGAGGAGAGCGTCCGAAATGCCTCCTGGAGGGGGCGCCGGACGCGTGAGCAGGGTTCTGCCAGGCAGAGGGAGGCCACGCCTGGGAGAGGAGAGCCATTTCCTCGTCATCCATCACATGCTGAGCGGAGAGATGCAGGGTCACAAAACTTAACCCGAACCACACAGCCACATCAATATCAGTCGAGAAGCCTGTTTGTTCCTAAGTGGACAAGCCAGCTGGTTGATTGAATTTTTCACTCATCATTAGGGTGTTGAACAGAATCTAGGAAACACAGGCACCCCCAGGCTGGAGCTTGGGCCCCCAGACAGCAGCAACCCTCCAGCCCCTCCCCCAACCCCGGAGCGGGTTTTCTCTGCCGTTTAGTGCACAGCTGGTAAGTTAAAAGCAGTTTAGTGATAATTCCACCTCCGCACCGAAGACTTCCAGCGACTGTTAATGAATTTAAATGCCGGGGATTTGCTCTGATGCCTCATTGCATATGCTGCTCACATTAAGATGCTAATAAGGAATCTCTGGAGAGCGCTGGAGCCGGACCAGGGACTGCGGCCTGGGTGGGGTTGCCGGCTGGTCAGGCGTTTTCTCATTTCTCACCATCTAATCAGTGAACTCTCCAGACAGGTTAACTGGCTTGGGCCTGCGTGGGGGTTGGGAGTCAGTCAGCGGGCGTGGCTCAGGCGGGCTCACAGGGACTTTCTCTCAAACCAGAAGGCCACCGGGCACAGGCCACTCTAGTAGCAGGGGAGTTGCTGTAGGACTGGGAGGCTAGGGACCCCATCTGAGAGGCTGTGCCCTCTTCAGGGACCGAGACGGCCTGTGGGGGAGGCTCAGACCTCTCATCTATGTTCTCAGGAGGCTTGAAGGGAAGCACAGGTTCTCATTGTTCCGTCACTTGGATGGAGAGAGGGAGGAGGAGGATGGGGAGGGTGTAAGGGAGGCGGTTACCCTGGCACTGAGTGGCTGAGGTGCTCTGAAGCTGGGGGTTGGCCAGGATGACACTTGACGCTGCCTTGGGGACAGCGTGAGAGGTAGTTAGTTGGTCCATAATCCCTATGAGGATGGGAGGAAGGAACCTGGGTCTCCTTGATCTCCCCTCCTTTTGACAGAAGCCAAAAAGAAAAGAAAGAGAGAGAGAGACGAGAGACAAGGAGTAGCAGAGAGGTTAAGAATGCCCACAGCCTGGCTCGGATCCCATCCTATCTCCACCACTTACTGGAGCTGTGTGACCTTGGGCCACAGGTGCGTTTAGCTCCCAGTGCCTCAGTTTTCCCATTTGTAAAATGGGGATAATAATAACAACACCTGCCTCATTTATGAAGATGAAATGATCAATTTTATCCATCAACTATACCTCAATAAAGCTGGAAAAAAAAAAAAGATGAAATGAGTTAATGCATGGTCAGTGTCCAGAGCACTGGAAGCGTTTACTCAGTGTCTTAGAATTATTTCTCTTAGTGGCCAGCTTGGCTGCCTGACAGTTTTCAGGTGCTGCTTCTAGAGAAGAGACTGAGAGTGCTTGCAGGGGCCACTCGCAGGAGGAGCTGGGGAAGGGGCTGTGGGGCACCCGCCTCCTCCCTCCCTGCCTGCTCCCCCCACAGCGGCTGTCAACTCTCCCTGAAGCCACTTCCCGTGGCTTCCTGCAAATCCACCGACAATTTTGTAAATTTGCTTAAGGATTACATTAGTAAGCTGCTCTTTTCCTGGCTCCCAGAGCTGCACAGACCCGCGCTCCTGCACTCGGAAACGCCTCTCAGGCTGTGTCTGGGGGGAGCAAAGCCACTTCTGAGCTCACCTCCTCAGGGCACCGCGGGGACTGACCTAGGCCCCTCCTTCTGCATGCACACTGCTCTTCTCAGCACGGACATGTGCAAGCGTGACCGCCTCTCGCGTGGGAGCCTCGGTGAGTCCATCTCTGCGTGTTCATCTTCCGCCCTCACACTGGGTCCTTGAGCTCAGAACTCTGTCTCCTCCATCGGCCTGGGAGCTCCTCCTAGGCAGGGTCTGTGTCTCCCCCATCAGACTGCACTTCTCAGAAGGGGGCCTCCTACGCTTCCCAGAACCCCTGCAGACCCCCAAAGTTCTTCTGAATGGGGAGGAATACTGGAGGCAGAGGAAGGGGGCTGCTAGGGCTCCCAGATCCCTGCTCTGGACATGCCCTTAACGGCAACAGTTCCAGTTCAGTTCTGAAGGTGGGAGGATCTAGGGGTTGAGTGTGCGATGTTCTGTCCATGTACCCTTCCTCCACTTTTAGGGCTGGCTGCTCCCAGGTGGAACATGGGGTGATACGGTTGGGTGGAAGAGGGGATAGGAGGTGTCCCCAGGGCAGACAGAGTCTTCCCCACAATCTCAAGATGGCCCCTGTGTGCTACCCCCAGCCCCCAGAATGGGGGGTGTGCTTGGGGAGTTGGATCTTTATGGCCTCCATGAGTCTCGTCCCCAATACTGCCAGGACCTGGACTATCTCGTGGTCCTCAGTACCCCTACTCCCATACCAGGCCTCTCCCAGCTGGGGTGAGGGGCCTCCCAAGTGGCTGAAGCTCTGTGAGCCTGGGCTGGAGAAGGCGCCAGCGGTGGGGGATGGAGAAATGGAAGACCCTCCTCCTCTCTCCCTCCACCCTGGGCTGGGGCCATGACTGTGGTCTCCCCTAGGGCCGTTCCATCTCTGCTGTCTCTGTCACCGGCTCCTTCTGCCTCTTGCCACCAGATGAACTTCCTGCAGAGTAATTGGAGCTGGAGATACAGCTGCATCCATCCAGCCTCTGTGCTCTGAGCCTTTGATTAGGGTCAGTGGGTTAACTCATTGCCATTTAGCACATAGCGGGGCTGGGGGCCTCCTGATCCCCCTCCTCCCCTAGCCAGCGGCTCTGCCAGGAGAACAGCAAATGAGATGAGGATGTCTGGAGGCTGGGGGGGGGGGGGGCAGGGGAGAGAGAAAGTAGGGCCCAGAGCCCCCCCACCAGTCACCAAGTCTCCCTGCCCCAACTTTGTCCCTGTACACCAGGGACCAGCTAGGGGACTCTGGGTACTCCCAGAGAATCTCAAGCTCCAAGAGATTGCATAGGAACCAGGTCTAACCTTTTTTTCTTTTCTTTAAGTTTTAAACCAGCTTCTCTTGATGTCCTTTTATTTTTTATTATATATATGTATTTGAATTTATCTTTGTTATTGAAAGTATTACAGATGTCCCTCCTTTTTTCCCTGACACCTCCCACCACCCCCTCCTGCCTTCACCACGCTGTTGTCTGTGTCCATTGTTTATGCATGTATGCATATAAGTTCTTTGGTTTATCTCTTCTGCCCCTCAATCGCCCTTCCCTCTGAGGTTTCTCAGTCTGTTCCCTACTTCCATGTCTCTGAATCTATTTTGTTCGTCAGCTTAATTTGTTCATTATATTCCACAAATAAGTGAGATCATGTGATACTTGCCTTTGTTTGACTGGCTTATTTCACTTAGCATAATACTCTCCAGGTCCCTCCATGTTGTCTCAAAGGATAAGAGATCTTTCATTCTTACAACTGCATAGTATTCCACTGTATAAATGTACCACAGCTTTTTTATCCACTCATCTACTGATGAGCACTTGGGCTGTTTCCAGATCTTAGTGATTGTAAATAGTGCTGCTATGAACATAGGGCTACATATATTCTTTCTGACTGGTGTTTCAGGCTTCTTAGGATATATTCCTAGAAGTGGAATCATTGGGTCAAATGGCAGTTCCATTTTTAATTTTTTGAGGTAACACCATACTGTTTTCCACAGTGGCTGCACCAGTCTGCATTCCCACCAGCAGTGTACTAGAGTCCCCTTTTCTCCACACCCTCGCCAGCACTTGTTGTTTGAGGATTTGTTGATGGTAGCCATTCTGGCAGGTGTGAGGTGATACCTCATAGCCATTTTAATTTGCATCTCTCTGATGATTAGTGATGTTGAGCATTTTTTCATATGTCTCTTGGCCATTTGTATATCCTGTATGGACTGTTTGGAGAAGTGTCTGTTAGGTCCTCTGCCCATTTTTTAATTGGATTGTCTTCCTTTTGTCTAGTTCTATGAGTACTTTATATATTTTGGAAATTAACCCCTTATCCTATGTATCATTGGCAAATATATTATCCCATACAATGGGTTGGAAAAAGAGCCTGGAAGTCTTCCTTCCTCTTGAATTTTTTGGAATAGTTTGAGGAGAATAGGTGTTAGTTCTTCTTTGAATGTTTGGTAAAACTACCCTGTGAAGCCATCTGAACCAGGGCTTTTGTTTTTTGGGAGTTTATTGATTACTGCTTCAATTTCACTAGTTGTTATTGGCCTAGTCAGGTTTTCTGTCTCTTTCGGGTTGAGTTTTGGAGGACTATGTGATTCTAGGAATTTGTCCATTTCACCTAGGTTGTCCAATTTGTTGGCATATAATTGTTCAGAGTATTTTCTTACAATCCTTTATGTTTCTGTGGTGTCAGTTGTTACTTCACCTCTTTCATTCTGATTTTATTTATTTGGATCCTCTTTGTTTCTTGGTGAGTCTGGCTAAAGGTTGATCAATCTTGTTTATTTTTTCAGAGAACTGACTCTTGGTTTCATTGATATTTTGTATTTTATTTTTAGTTTGTATGTCATTTATTTCCCTCTGATCTTTATTATTTCCTTCCTTCTACTTACTCTGGATTTTTCTTTTTGTTTTATTTCTAATTCTTTAAGTTGTAGGGTTAGATAGTTTATTAGACATTTTCTTGTTTCTTGAGGTAGGCCTGCAATGCTATGAACTTCCCTCTCAGGACTGCTTTCACTGTCTCCCATAGATTTTGTGTTGTTGTATGTTCATTTTCATTAGTTTCCAGGAAGTTTTTGATTTCTTCCTTGGTTTCATTGGTAAACTATTCATTGTTTAATAACATGCTATTTTAACCCCATGTGTTTGAATGCTTTTGAGTATTTTTATTATAATTTATTTCTAGTTTCATGCCATTGTGATCTGAGAAGATGCTTGATAGGATTTCAATCTTCTTGAACTTGCAGAGACTTAGTTTGTGTCCTAACATGTGGTCTACCTTTGAAAATGTCCCATGTGTGCTTGAGAAGAACACAACTACTCATTTTGTCCCTGTCAAGCTTTCCCTGCATTCCTGGGCAAAGCAGACAAGCGTACGCTGTGGCCTAAAAATGGCCCCTGGTGTTAAGAGATGTTTTCCCTGACACTGAACTTCATCCCATTGCTGCAGTTGGATGTCCATTTCCTCTGGCTCAGGCTTCCTGGAGAGAGTTCTCCGAGGATTGCTGGCTGCCTTCACCTCCTCACCTTGCCCTGAGGAGTCCCTGGCCACCACCCTGGGCTTGGCAGGCACAGGGGCACACCACTGAAGCACGATTTCAAGACTTCTTATTTCCAGAGGAGGTTTAATTACCCTAGAGATAAGTCTGAATTACAGGCCCCCGTGGGCACGTGGCACACAGTGTTTATGTTCTGCCGTAAGTAATTGTATCCTTGGTGAATTATGCAGTCTTGTGGAAAAATAGAAGTCTGGCAGTGGCACTAGAGATGCTGAGACATCTTGCCTGCCTCCCAGCCTATGTCCATGAGCTATGTGCCTAAGCCAGCACCAGCACTTCCAAAGTGCTTCTCACGCAGCTTCCAGCTTCCACTCCATCGTGCTGGCAGACCCTCATCTACTCATTTCAGTGCTTGATTGGGCTGCTGTCTTAATTTGGGATTATACCTCCCACTCCACCCTGCTCTGCCCCACCAAGCAGACCCCCAGTGGAAGGTTATTTCATGATCACACCGCCCTCCCATCCTTGCATGCCACACACCTTTGCTGCCTGGAGGGGACTGTTTTCTCCACTCCCTGGGTGGCTGGGACTCGTCTTGACCTACAAATGCAGCGGAAAGAGTGTTGTTGGCAGTCTGGGGCCTAGGCCTCAAGAAGCTTGCAGCTTTCTCCTTCGCCACCTCGGGGAACTGTCCTGAGGAAGCCAGGCTAGCTACTGCAGGAGGAGAGGGGAGGAGGAGTCTCTCCGGCCCAGAGCCTGCACCACCTGCTCAGTTATTGGGTGAGGTCAGCTTCACTCTCCCTGCTCAGTGGACCCTCCAGCTCAATGTAGCCACAGGAGGGAGACTCAGCAAAACCTCGGAGGAGATTCTCAGCACGCCACAGAATCAGGGGAAATAATCGCTGTTTCCAGCCCTTTTGGAGTGGTTTGCTATGTAGCAGTAGTACCTGAAGAGAATCTGGGTGTAACTGGTGTGTTTGCGAGGCAGTCCCAGGAAGCCCTGAGGAGTGGGAGGGGAGGCAGGGTCTGTCAGTGCAGGGTTATTCCTGTGGGCAGCTGGGGCTCAGTCTTGGGGACCCTCTGAGATGCTGTGTGCCTCAGATTGGTCTCACTGAGTGGGGAGGAAGGTGGGGAAGTTATCCTTATCTGTGGAGGGTTGTCTCTGGGCTGTTAACTCCCTGGCACTTTGGCTTCCCCTTCACATAGGCTGGCACCTCCTGGGGCCAGAGAACACCTGCAGGCTGAGGCTTAGGGAGCCATTAGCATGTCTGTTGGCAGGAGCCCCTGGGTTGGCCATCAGTATTTACTGAGTACCCATCATGTGCCAGCTCCTCTCGGGCCCTGGGAACACATCCATGGGCAGGCGAAGTCCATTAGCTCTGGTTCTCAAAGCCAGGTGAAAGAGACTCACAGGCTAGAACAGAAATTATTTCTCATGGGGACAATGCCATCCCTTAGGGAGAGCTTTGGGAACAAGTGGGGGCATTTCTGACGGTCACAATTCCTACAGGGGATGACCTAGAGTGGGAAGGGTTCCTCAAGTCCTGCAGCACAACTCTCGGATATCCTGGTTGACATTCAAGTAGGTGGAAACCTGTTTATAATTATTTGAGCCTGGACCCTAACTCTGTTCTGTATATAAACCTGAAGTATTTGTGTCACGGATTTAATATACACTGAATTTTCCAGGAATACAGCCACCATATAAATTGAAGGAAGATTGTACTTGGTTCTGTTGGAAACATTACCAAGAGTTATTCATCATTTTGGAAAAATCTCATTTCCGATGGCAACGCTTTTTGTGGTATTTGAGTCCCAGACAACCCCTGGGTTTCAAGCTGCACTCTAGCCCGGCCTCGTGGTGACCCAACATGTGGGTGTGAGGCTCTGACTTCTTCATTGTGTTTTGAGTGTCACCGAATCCCAGCATTTCCACATTGAAATACATATTTTATTATAAATAGTCTTCATTTTACCTTTTTATTATAGTTAGGCCATATCATGTTGATTTATTTTCAAATGATGTGTCTGCGTAGGTAATACTACCTATGAATTTTATTTCAGGATTGTAAAGGGCCCATTACAAATTATTTGTTACAGAAGCGCGGGATCTGATAGGGCTGAGACCTGAATGAGCATTTCAAGCTGACAGCACTACCTTGCAGGTGTGAACACAGGACTGGGAATCTGAAGGAGGAGAGCTTTTTAGTGGGAGTGGGGGGTGCTGGGGAGGGCAAGGATCTGGGAAGACCTCAGAGGGGAGGTGACATGTCAGCAGGCCCCAAAGGATGAATCCAAGGAGCTCCTGTGATCCCTCAGTGGTCCTGAAGAGTGGACAGGCAGGAACTCTCCATAAATATCCGTTGCATGAATGAATATTTATGCTATTTCACAAGTGAGCAAATTGCAAATTGAAGCTCAGAAAGGTTAAATGACTCACCAAGATCATACAGCTCTTAAATCACCCAGCTTATCATGTATTCACCCAGCAAACATTTCTGAACTACCCACTTATCGGGCACATAGGCAGTAAATACACAGCTGTTTACTGAGCATCTACACGGTGTCAATATTGTGGACATAAGAGAAAAAGACAGAACTTCTTGTTGTGGAGGAGACAGAAAACAAAGGTTTCTCAGACTCGGCACTGCTGGCACTTTGGGCTGGACAATTGTTTGTTGAGGGGCTGCCCTGAGCATTTTAGGGTGGTCAGCAGGGAAGAGGGAAGCGGATTTCCTCCATTATCATGGTCATTGTCATCGCCACTGTCGTTGTCATCATCGCTTCTGATTATGTGGCATCTCCACATGCCAGGCCCTGCACTTTGCACAGATTGACCCATTCAGTCCTTTCAACCACCCTGTGAAGTAGGTGTGATTATTCCCTCCACTTTACAGATGGGGAAACTGAGACAGTAGCAAGAGCAAAGTTCTTGAGCTTGGCATGTTTTGGGGGACAAATACCATCAGTGTGGCTGGAGCACAGTAGACATGGGCGAGAGTGGTGGGACGTGTGTTGGGGAGCAGGGACCGGATCACGCAGGGCCTGGGAGGCCCTGGCTGCCGCGTGGGCTCCCTCCTCCGCCTGTGGCTGGGAGTGTGGGCAGCTGAGGGCTCTCCTTCTTTTAGGCATTGCAGTCAGCTGAAGAGAGCTGCCCGGTCCACCTGGGGGAATGCCCAGGCCTGGAGGAGGATAGCCCACAACCATGACAGGTCATGCAGTGGTATGAGGCTTGACCTCCCTGCCTGGGGCGACTCTGAAGGACCATCCCATTCCAGCGCTCCCGTGGGACTGACTGAGGCCTCGGTTACACTGCATCACTGTTCAACGTCTCCCTCCGCCATGCCGCTTGCGTCCCTTTCCCTCGGGCACGAGCCTGAGGGCACTCCCCGTACACCTCCTGCAGCTCAGAGTCTTCCCAGGGGAGCCAGATGTGCAGCGTCATGGGCAGGTACTGGGGTTATTCTGATCGCAGTAGGGAGCTACTGGAGCATTTAAGCAGTGACACATGGGACCCGATCCGCGCTTTAGACACTTCGCTCCGGCCTCTGTGTGACGCCGCGGGGGTGGCGGAGGGAAGGCCAGCAGGGACAGGTGTAGAAGCGCAGGTGACAGGTGAGTGTGGGGCTGTAGCCGTGGGGAGGGGGGGTGAACAATCAGTTTCGGGGTATGTTTAGGAGGTGGAGTCAGTAGGACTCCCTGTGGTGACAGGAAAACTCCTCGGGCATCTAATGGTGGGTGGTGGCACTACTTCCTGAGACCCGGAAGGCTTGCGGGGAGAAGGGGATGGAGGGAACAACCTTTGCGACAGGGAGGCAGGGGTCAACCAGGATGAATATTCCTGAGAGATTCAACAAGGTGAGGACAGAGGTGTGAGGATGGATTTGACTGCGTCTAGGTGATTGGTGACCTCGATAGCAACAGTGTCAGTGGTCAGGTGGCGACGAAACCTGATTGGAGGTCGTGAAAGAATGGGGGGTGGGGGTGGGAGAATGAACGTGTGCAGCAGCAGCAGCAGGATTACAGGGAAGGGAGACTCAGGAGCAGGGAGGTATATGAGCTGAGAGAGAAAATAGACGCCACGCGCAAGGGCTGTGGGAGAACCGTGTTCTCAGAGACCACCCAGTCTTCTTCGGCAAGAAGGTGAAGGCAGGCTTCAGCGAAAGGTGGAGGGTCGGGAGCATTTGCTGAGGACCAGTGGGGGGTCAGAGGGCTGGAGCGGTGGGCTGTGTCATGGTAAGGATGGGGAGGCAGAGCAAGGGTCAGAGCCGGTGCCCCTGATCCTAGTGACCCGGTTCACTCGCCCATCTGCAGGCAGTGGGGGTCCCGAGAGCTGAAATGGGCGACCACCTGGTCAGGTTTGTGTTCTAGAAGGTCCACCTCAGCAGCAGGGTGTGGGTGAGGGAAGGGGCAGTGTGACCCTCGGGAGCGGGACCAGGCTCAGAGACTGAACTGGAGCTGGGAGTGATGCTTTCAGCTGGGCCCAGGGGGCTTGCCATGTCCCATTGGGGGGCCAGAGGAGCCCTTTGCTTGCTGAGTGGCTTGGACTTGCCTCTTGGTTCCCTGCCTTTCTCCTAAGGTTCCTCCCCAGCCTGCAGTCTCATTCCCTAGCTCCCCCCGAAACCCAGGAAGGGCTTGGAAGGGGGTTGGGTTGCTAGCCCTTCAATACCCCTGGAATCTTGGGACTTAGCCTCTCTGGTTTTGAGATGGAAAGGAAATGGGGGGATTGCTTGATCTCTGGGTCCTTGGGTTCAGATTCAGGCTTGCCAGGGGGACGCCTGCCCAGGCTCCAACCCACTCCCTGTGTCCCTTAATCCACAGAGCCAATTTGACGGACTCTGTTTCCCTCCTGACTCTATTTCCTGCCCTGCCTCTGGGTGCAGATGGCCTTACGGGGCTATGACAGTGGAAGGGCCGGATGCTCCAGCTTTGTACCTCTCAGGTGGTTTGTACCTGTCAGGGGGTCTGTTCTTCCCTGACCTGAAGCTGTTCCCATTTCATGGCTGGAGGTGAAGGCGGACCCCCGGGGGGAGGGGTTCGGGGGCCATGACTTGTGCCTTGAGGCACAGCCTCGCCACACTGGCTCCGGAATTAGAAGCTGCTCTGTACTCCAAGCCCACTTCCTGCTCATTGTGGGGTTGGGGAGACAGGTGAGAGTGGGGGATGCTGGACGTGCAGCCCGGGTTTTCATCCAGGTCTGCTGCCAGCTAGCTCCTCATTTGCCCCAGCGGGAGTTACGTCCCCAGTGCTATCGCTGATACCTCACTGCGGCACAGAAGGCAGGCTTCCTCTGTGCTCATTTCACAGATGAGCAAACTGAGGCTCAGAGGGATGAACTGAGTTTTCCGAGGCCCCAGACGCAATGAGGGAAAGAGGTGTGCTTGAAAACAGGCTCTCCTGACTCCAAGGTCAGTGCTCTTTCTGCTGCACAGGGTCTTGGCCTTCCTGTCGGTCAATGCAGGAGTCTGGACTGTTAATCTAGCAATTTCCTTCTGGGTCTATGTTTTAGGGTATCTCAGGAGAAGGCATGTTGAGAGCAGAGCTTGTGATGGAGGATGTGGGGGTGGGAAGGGGCAGATGAAGCTTTCAGGCTGGGCCCCATGTTCTTCTGGACATTTCCAAATGAGGCTATTTCTCCTGTCCCAGGGCTGCTCTCCTGGGCGCATTGTCAGCTATTCCTCCTATGACTTTAAACGTGGTCCTATTACCAGACCACACCATCTGCAGCACATTATGAATTAATGAAAAATAAACCTGTAATCATCTTGTTAATACGGCATTACATTACATTGTAATTTTTGTGTTAAAGCATTAAATGTTAAGTTGTAATACATACATCACTTTTTGTAAGCTGATTTTGGCAAAGTCTTTGCTGTGTGAACACATTGGGAACCTCCCACTATGGCAGTGGCCTCCAAGGGGCCCTGTGGTCATGGGATTGTTCCCCGAGCCTGGTCAGAGCGCCTTCCCCGAGCCTGGACACAGCGCCTTCCCCGAGCCTGGTCAGAGCGCCTTCCCCGAGCCTGGACACAGCGCCTTCCCCGAGCCTGGACACAGCGCCTTCCCCGAGCCTGGTCAGAGCGCCTTCCCCGAGCCTGGACACAGCGCCTTCCCCGAGCCTGGACACAGCGCCTTCCCCGAGCCTGGTCAGAGCGCCTTCCCCGAGCCTGGACACAGCGCCTTCCCCGAGCCTGGACACAGCGCCTTCCCCGAGCCTGGTCAGAGCGCCTTCCCCGAGCGTGGACACAGCGCCTTCCCCGAGCCTGGACACAGCGCCTTCCCCGAGCCTGGACACAGCGCCTTCCCCGAGCCTGGTCAGAGCGCCTTCCCCGAGCCTGGACACAGCGCCTTCCCCGAGCCTGGTCCGAGCTCCTTCCCCGAGCCTGGACACAGCGCCTTCCCCGAGCCTGGACAGAGCATCCTCCCCGAGCCTGGTCAGAGCACCTTCCCCGAGCCTGGACACAGCGCCTTCCCCGAGCCTGGACACAGCGCCTTCCCCGAGCCTGGACACAGCGCCTTCCCCGAGCCTGGACAGAGCATCCTCCCCGAGCCTGGTCAGAGCACCTTCCCCGAGCCTGGACACAGTGCCTTCCCCGAGCCTGGACACAGCGCCTTCCCCGAGCCTGGTCAGAGCGCCTTCCCCGAGCCTGGTCAGAGCACCTTCTCCGAGCCTGGACTCAGTGCCTTCCCCGAGCCTGGACACAGCGCCTTCCCTGAACTTGGTCAGAGCATCAGCTGGAGAAAGAGGCACGCTCTCTTCAATTATTTTTCTTCTTGCAGAGCTGCCCTTCACTCGAGCTTGGCTATGAAAAACCCACGCAATCAAAGTGGAAGGAAATTGGAACAGAGGACAGAAACCCTGACTCCACATCTCTCCTATGGACCTAGGGCAGGGGTCCAAGGTCAGCCTGGTCAGTCAGTGGAAGATGTGAGTCTGCAGGGCGGGAGCACCAGTGTGTGTGTGTGTGTGTGTGTGTGTGTGTGTGTGTGACTCAGACAGGATGGGCTGGGGATGAGGAGGAGATGAAGATGACCACCACTTACATGTTCAGAAGAATCACAGGAGCTTCCCAGAGAGCGGCATTTCTGCTCCCAGCTGATCCAGAATCCAGCATGAAGATGTTAAAGCCCCTCTTCATCCGCTTCTCCACAGCCATGTTGACCTATACCCTGTCTCATCTCCCTTTGGAGGGGGCTGCCCCCCAGGAGGAATTGAGTTAACACTGCTCCCACCCTCTCCCAGCTCTATCCCCCCAGAATCAGATAACCTCAAGGAAAAACATGACTCATCTGAAGGCCAGAACCCCAGGCTGGCAGAGCTGGAAGGGACTTGAGCCACTACCTTGCAAGAGTCTCCCTGTGCCCATTTTACAGATGAGGAAACTGAGGCTCAGAGGAGCTCATTGACTCTCAGTCTGCAATCTCTGCAATGTTCTGTCTTTTCAGTATCTTTGGGGAGTTGGTAGGGTGAGTATGGATGGATGGGATGGAGGTCAGCGAGCCAAGGACATTTATATTTTCTTGCAGTTCCTGGTATCCAGTAGCAAAGCTTGTGGATGTGGGCTGTTGTGCCATACCCGCCCTAAAATCTGTTGCTGTGTTCGGTGTGCTGTGAGCGGCCCTCGGGAAACTGAAACAGAGCGGTAAGACAAGGAGTGGCCTCAGGGCACACCTTCACGGCCCACCCACTGCTCCACCTCCCTGCCCCACTTTCTTTTCAGAGGAGGAAACTGGGATCAGAGAGAGCAGGGGCCTGGCCAAGGTCATGCCACAGGCCCCCAGGCTCCCTGGTCTGTACTCAGTGAGACTCCGATGTGTCTCCACCAGCACGCTCCCCAGCTGCCTCCCCAGTTTCTGCCTTCCTGTCCCAGACACCTCCTTGGCCCCCCAGACACCTGCTTGGCCCCCCAGACACCTGCTTGGCCTCCCAGACACCTGCTTGGCCCCCCAGACACCTGCTTGGCCTCCCAGACACCTGCTTGGCCCCCCAGACACCTGCTTGGCCTCCCAGACACCTGCATCAACTCCTCTCCTGTCTTTTGAACAAAACATGGCTCCCAAGGTGCCACTCAAGCCCCAGGGACAATGGTAACTCCACTCTACAGCACTTGACAGTTTATGAGGTGCCCCTGCGGCCATATTCTCAATTAGCTTTTTGTAACCATGCTGTGTGGCAAGGGCTGTCCTTGTCCCCCGTGCAGACCAGGGAACTTAGGCTCAGTATCAAGACTTCCATTCATAGTATTTTTGGAACTGGAGGAGGTGTAGAGCTCTGGCCCTGGAGCCAAACTGCCTGGGTTTGAGTTCGGGCTCAGCCATGTCCTGGCCTTGTGTGACCCGGGCCAGTCACCACCCTTTCTGGAGACTTATCTGTGCAGGGGAGATAATTGTAGTTACCATGGGGTTAAATGAGTCGATTCATTTCTGGTGCGTAGTGGGGCCTGGCAAAGAGAAACCCTCAATAATACCAACCCTCATCATCATGATTGTTTTGGGGACCTTTCTACCTGCCCTGCCACCTGAGTGGCATTTTCTGCTCATGGCAGGGAAATAAATTTGCATTTGTTCTCCCTTCCAAGTCCTGTTTGTACAAACACGAGAGAGGCAGTGGGAGGTGACCAGGCACCCTTGTACCTCATGTTGGACCAGGTTTTATCATCTACTATGTGAACTGAACCTCAGTTTCTTCATGTGTGAAATGGGGAGAGACTTCATAGTGCCGGTGTATAGATCACATGAGACTATGCATACAATGTTAGTACCCAAAAATAATACGTATGGTGTGATTATCGACGGGCTGGTGAGTGATCTTTCTGAAAGGAAAGGAGTGGTCCCAATGGGAGGGCTTCGAAGCAGCAGATTTGAGTTCCGCGACGCCCTGGACCAGCCCCACACCGCGGGCTGGGCCCCCAGTGATCCCTGGCTACACTGAGGTCGAAGCCCTGGGAGTTGCCCCCATTTCTGCCCCAAACCAGCAGGGCTGGAGGGGAAGCAAATACAGCGAAGCCTGAAATCACAGCAGCGCTAACTGGGTTTTAAGTAACAGTTGCTTCTAAGTACTTCTGTTTCTCAGAAGGAGGAGGAATGCTGGAACAATGCGAGCAGTTCATCATGTTTAATACCTTCCCGGCTCTCCATCACTCCCCCTTCCCCCTCCCCTTTCCCCGTGCACCTAAGGCTCTGCAGCTGTGGAAACCCTGGCGGCAGCCCTGCGCTGTCAGGTCTTGGGACTGAGTGTGGGGCGTGGGGTGGTGGGACAAAGGCTCAGGAAGCTAGGCATTCCTCCCAGTGGCTGTGCCTCCTTCCCTCCCTCCCTTTGCTGCTTCTTTTACTCATTTATTTATTTGTTCATTCATTCACTGGATCATTCATTTATTCACTTGTCCATTCATCCTCCCATCATCCCCTCGGCACTCACTGAACACCTACTAGGTGTCAGACTGAGTTCTAGCTCCAGTGAATGGACAAGTAACTTGTGGTTCACAGAGGGTGGTCTGCTCACAGTCCTGGTACCTGCATGTCAAGCTCTTGGAGGCAGATAGTCCGGGTTCGAGCCTGGCCTGCTTCCCAATCTGAGCTCCTTACACCACATCATGCTCTTCCCTGACGACTCTGCTCCGCAGGGTCACTGGATCCACCTTGCCATCCCCTGCCTCATGCCCCCCACTGGCCTACTTCAGGCCTCACTGCCTTTCCCAATAGCCTCCTCCGAACTGGCCTCTCCCTCCTCTGATCTGTCCTCGGTGTGGCTGCCCCGTTAGTGTTCCAGTCAGGCTGCGTCACTGCTCTGCTCTAAAGTTCCCAGGGGCACCCCACTGCTTGTGAAGGAAACCCAACCCTTTAATCTGGGCATTCAAGGCCCCGACTGATCATCTGTCTTTTCCCAGTCCTGTGCACTACCCTTTAAATGGGTGCACCCCCTTCCATCCAGTCGCACCCCTGCTTCTGCATTTCCTCTGCTTGTGGTGCCCCCCATGTCATGGCCACACCGTGTGCACAGGTACAAACCCTACTGATATTCAGGGCCATGTTTAAGTGCCACCAGCCCCATGACTCTTTCCTGAGTCCTGCCCCCCGCCCCCAGCTGGAGTCATCGCTCCCTCTTCTGGGTCCCAGAGCATTTCACCCGAGCCCCCCCTCGGGACCCTACACTTTGAGGTGTGGAATTTGTAGACATGTCTTGGAATTTCTGGAGGTGAGCACATGGCTTGGCTATCTCTGCGTCTGTGTAGCCCTTGGACAAAGCCATCCGCACAGTAGACACTCCAGCATCTCCTGGTGCTCTTAGTCTCCCACTGCCCAGAGGCAGTCTCCTCCCAGAAAGGCAGCCCCTGAGGCTGGGAAGGGCTCTGGGCACACAGACCTAAGCCAACTCCACGGACTAACTGATGACCTTGGGTAATTTACTTAACAGCTCCAGCCTCAGTTTCCTCATCTGTATAAGGGCAGATAATGACGGTAGTGATGTCCCTGGGTTATTGGTGGTGTAGGATGAGGCAGATGAGTCCCTAAGCACAGCACCTGCCACTCTCGATAAACGTTGGTCTCTGTTATCAGTGCTAGTTCCGCCGTTACCAGCTGTGGACTTGGGAAATGGATTCACTTTCTCAAGACTTGACCTTCTCATCTGTAAAATGGGAATGACAATCCCTCCTGGCTGGGCTTGAGATGTTACTGAGAAGATTAGATGAGATCATAGATGTTACGGGAGTCGGTGGTTGTGAATGGCAGAATCCCGGCTTGACTGTTTAATGGAGAATAGGGAGTTTCACTTGCTCATGTAACCCGATCATAGGAAGGCCAGAAGCAGTCGACCTGGGCACCCTCTTTTCGTCTCTCATCTCTGCCTTTTTGTGCATGACTTCACCTTCGTCAGTGAGAAAGGTTGGAGTCGTGCCCACGGGGAGTTCTATCCACTCTCTGGCCTTGTGGCTGACCAGGAAAGAGGGCTCCCCCAGTACCAGGGAGAAACTTCCTGGGGAAGGCTCTGATTGGGCCAGCCCGGTCACATGACCATCTGTGGAGCAGGAAGAGGAAGCAGAGTGCGTGGGAAAACGCAGTTCCTGGAGGAAAGGAGAAGCTGTTACTACATGAAGCAGACAGAGTGTTGGGCAGAAAATGGAGCGGATGTCCCCTCCTGACATGAAGGCACTTCATCCATCCGAGAAACATCAGTGGAGGACTTTCTGAGTGACCAGCACTGGGGTGCACACTGGAAAAATTCAGATGAATAAAACACGACCATTGCCCAGAGCACCCCATAGTCTAGCAAAGGAGTCTGTACATGAAAATCTGCTTTACAGACACAGGTGGTATCCTAATTACTATTTTATGACATACGATGTGTGTGGGAATCTCTAGGACTTGGGAGGTGGGTAAGGAGGGAGTGAGATCAGGACAGGAGATCATGGAGGCCAAGAAAGAGACTGCGGTTTGTAACAGGCGATTTCGCACATACGTTCTCATGCCATCTTCAAAATAACCTTTTTTTTTAAATCCTCACCCGAGGACATTTTTGCATTTATCTTCAGACAGAGCGGGAGGGAGAGAGGGAAGAAGAGAGAGAGAGAAACATCCATGTGAGAGAGATACATCGACTGGCTGCCACCCACCCGACCCAACTGGGGCTGGGGACAAACTGCAACCGAGGTACGTGCCCTTAGCAGGAACCGAACCCGGGACTCTCTGGTCCGCAGGCCGACGCTCTAACCGCTCAGCCAAACCGGCCAGGGCTTCACAATAACCTTTTAAAGTAGAAATCGTCATCTGTCTGTTGGAGGCCAGGAAGGGGAAGCTGGAGGAGGCACAGTGACTCTCAGAGGGCAGCTGGCTAAGAAGTGGCAGTGCTGGAATTTGAACCCAGGTCTGTCCCGGCTGGATCACATGGTTTTTGCTCAGTCCCATGGCGTGGCAGGGGGTGGTGCACCAGTCCTTGCCTTAGAAACAAGACTTCCACCCTTCCTTAGAAAGGTCCAGAGTGTGCTTCGGAAGAGGCTGGGGCCCAGCAGCTGGAGAATCAAGCATGCAATGAATAAATGATCAATGGAGAAGACAGTTCAGGGGCAGGACTAAAAGGAAAAGACCCTCGCTGGGGTGTGTGTGTTGGAGGATCCTACACCTGGGTCCCCCTCTCCCTCTCCGGCCTTCCTCACTCTTTTTCCTTTTCAATCCAACTCCAAGTAGCAGATTTATCAGTTTTAATTAACAGTCCAAATGCTGGGAAAACATCCAAATTCCAGCTCTCAGCGTCACTGGGTTTCCACAGGAAGGGGAGTGAGGGGGTGATGCCAGGAATAGTAATGAGCGGGAGTGGGACAGCAGGAGAGGTGGCCCTCCCTGCCTGACCCTGGCCTGGGACTCCCCCACCCATCTTCCTCCAGCTCCAACCAGGCCTGGCCTTGCTTGAGCTACAGCTGGGCCGGCCTTAGCCCCAGGCCCAACCTCATGTGGGGTCAAGGGGGTCCGGAGCACTTGGCTCTGGTCTCAGCTCCCCTGCTGTGTGATTTTAACCAAGTCACTTGACTTCTCTGGGGTTATTGTGAAATTCATCTGTAAAATGAAGATGATTTGAAGGCCTCTAAGGGTCCTGGCAGCTCTAACTTGTGAGTCTAAGTTTCTTCCAGATCTTCTCCTGGCCATGATTTTCCAACTCCTGCTTCAGGGGAAGTCCTCGGATTCCTCTGTTGGACTCTGCTCCTCTCCTAGGTGGTCCTTCAGTTTGGAGTCTTCATCCCCAACCCAGACCCATGCCTTCTCTTGGAACCATGAGCACTCCCTCTTCTGAGGCTTGTCAGTTGCAGGCTCCATCAGCCCTTACAGGGTCAGGGCCTCAGGTGCCTTGGCACCACTGTTTCCTCACTGGGGATGGCAAGACCTGCTTCCAGGGTGTGTGTGTGTGTGTGTGTGTGTGTGTGTGTCTTTGTGGGGGGAGGGTAGAGGTGGCGGAGATTCACCCTTTGGAGGCCACTGGGAGAAATTCACAGAGGAGGTGCCGCCATAGTTTGCAGTGACCAGCAACCACTGGTACAGGAAATGCCAGGCCCCGGCGGAGGCCAGTTTGTAGGGAGCAAGCTCCTCATTTCAGCTTGGCGCTCTCTCATGCTGTGCGGAGATTGTGCAAAATTAGTCAACTAAAATTATGCAGCAGGAAAGGCAACCAGCAACCACCGTTTACTGCTGAGAAACCATGGCCTTAACTTAGGCTGGGCAGCAGGAGCCCAGCAGGGGCCGAGGGGCTGCTTGTTTTAACATTTCCCAGAGATGGGGAACGCAGGCCCCCCGCTGGGCTCCTCTCCTCCAGCAGGTGCTCAGTGAGCCCCAGGAGCCCGGTGGCCAGGCACTCCGTTCCCACCTTGGCACCAGGCCTATGGGTGGCTTCATCCAGGGCCCCAGGCCTTCCCGAGCCCCAGCTCCGCCAGCTGGAGTTGCTGGTATGAGCAAAGGAGTTTGGAGCTCACAGCCATCGTTCCTGGGGGCTGGCAGGCAATGGGAAAGGGAGATAGAGATGAAAGTGAGGGTCAAGGTGGGAGAGCAGGTGGGGGGGGTGGGGATGGGGGTGGGTGGGGGGTGGTGGGGGGGAGGAGATGCAGGAACAGTGTTCCTGAGAGCATGTCACACGGGGTGACTGGTTTGTGGGTACTTACTCCAAATGCATGGGTATCTCTTCACCCCCACCTGGAGTGCAGTGGGGACCCAGGGAGGCCTTGACCATAAATGTGTCCTCCCGTCTCTCCCTTCTCCCAGCCGACCATCCATCCATCCATCCATCCTCCCACCCACTCACCCAGTCACCATTTATAGACTTCACACTCCACAGCAGGCTCTTTGCAAAGAACAAAGAAGTGAATAATGAGACTAAAAGTTTTCAAAATCAAGCTCCTTCCCCATCAAACCTGCTCCTTTTTATCTTGGAGTTTGACTCCACCGTCCACCGGGTTCCCCAGCTGGAAACCTCGCCGCCTCCTCTCCCTACTCTCACCCAACTCTCATTCTTCCTCTCAGTTCATTTCATCTTCCATAGTTTATCCACCCCTGCGTTCATTAGCACCATTGCCTCCCAGCCAGGACACGAGGAAGCCAGGCCTAGGGAAGAGGTTGACTTCCTTTCTTGATTCAGGGCCAGGGTTGCGCGTGGGGTGAGAACACAGAGCGGTGGAGTCAGACCGGCCTGTTTCTGAGCCTGCCTCTGCCGCTTCCTGGCACTGTGGCGTTGGGCAAGTGCCTTAACCTCTGAGCCTGTGTCTTCCTTTGGAAAATGGAGGTGTTAACATTGCAGCCAGGTGTGTGAGGAGGCTGATGTGCCCAGATGGTGAATGCCAAGTGCCCGCGCAGTGCCGGCACACAGTGTGACTCCGGAGCGCTGGCTCCGCCTCCACCCCCCCAGCGCTCCTCCTCCACCCCCCCTGTGCTCCGCCTCCACCCCCCAGCGCTCCGCCTCCACTCCGTCCCCTTTCCCTTCCTCTCCACAGGCACACGCTGCCCCACGCTCCGCTGCCAGGCCTTGGGAAGCTGGGTCTGGTGTGGGCAGACACTCAAGTCATACCAGAGCTCATATCAGCAGGAAGGAAGGAACTGTGCTTGGCTTCTGGGGTGCAACTTTAATTTTTTTAAAGGGAAATACTCAGGACTGTACACAAGGCTCTCTGGTGGGGCTGGGGGATGAGTCCAGAAAACCCCAGTGCTCCCCACAGGAAGGGGAACCCTAAAACTCCAAGTCAGGCAGAAAGGGGCGCCCCCAGTCCCAGGGCCCTGGCTGGATGAGGGACACCATCACTTCCCAGGAAGGAGGAAGAAGGACGCAGCATCCTGCAGAGGTGTGTTCGGGAGCCCCTGGTCCCTGCTCCTCACTCTGGCACACAGATCCCCCCAGCAGAATTCTCTTCCTGCTTCTTTAGGATTCTAGGTTGTTCTGGCTAAATGGGTCCAATCCTCTACTTTACAGATGAGGAAACAGGCCCCCAGAGGGGAGTGAAACTGAAGCCATGTCTCTTGGCTTTTACTCTTCATTCTCTTGAATTCCCAGGTGAGTGGGTTCTGTCCAGGGTAAAGGTGGGGGCGTGGTTTCCCTGAGCGGGGGCAGGAGCAGGCGTGGGGATGGGTGGATTCTGCCAACATCTTATTTCCTGGGGCCTGGGAGGAGGTTTCCTGCGTGTTCACTTTGTATAACTCATTAAGCTCCAGTTATGGATTATTCACTTTTGGGTATTTGTGTTATATTTCACAATATAAAAGGTTTAAAAGCCCCAATAAATCTCACTGAAATCAATTACACATACAAAAAGAAAGCTAAGACCTCGGTGTGGGAAGCGCCCCACCCAAGCTCCGGTCCCAGCAGATGGTCTGTGCCCGAGTCACTGCCCGTGTGAAGTGAGCGTGGCTGTCCTCACCTCTCACGCGTCCGAGGACGTGAACACGGGAGGCGGGACATTTGCTAAGGCCCTGTTCTGCTCCCGGGGGTGATGGGCACTGAGGCCCTGGATTAGGGCTGGGAGGACGATGCCACCAGGGCGTGGTTGTCAGTGCTGCTGGCCTCACCTTCAAGGCCAGGTCCACTCTGAGAACCCATGCACCTCTGTTGTCTGAGGGCGGTGGTCACCGGGAGTCCGGTAGCCAGGGTCCCCTCTGGGGTCTGCTTTCCCTCTCTGTAAAATGGGAGGATTGAAGGGAAGGGAGACATCGTATCTGTTGGGAGTGTTCCCAGAAACACCTGGATTCTGTTCACCGAGGTGAAGTGTGTCACCCAAAGGCCCCTAGAGGTCATCTGACCTTCCCAAGGTCACACAGCGTTCACTCAGATCAGAATTGAGGACCCTGTTCCTGGGGCTTCTCAGGGAGGCGCCCCCCGCCCCCTGGCCCTGGCCTGGACCCCAGTGGGACACGAGGCGGGGCTCTGTCTGGGACTCAGCATTCCTCTCTGCTGTCCCTGGGGATGCAGAGCCAGCCCTGAGCACTTGCGACTTTTAAGTTTCCTGAGATTTAAGGCTAGGCCGGCTGGTGGCCTCCACCTCCCCGGGCTGTGGGTGGGAGGAGGGGGTATGATTCATCTCTCCTCTCCTGGTGCTTAATATGAACACAGCTATAAATGTAACTGGGCCGTTTACGAGTGTGCGGCCGGCTGCCTCGGGAAGTCACTCTCGCAGCGGGCTGCGGCCCCTCGGAGCCGGCCTGGCCCTGCTTCTCCCTGGGGAAGGAAAGGGGTTCTCCCCTCAGGCCCCCACCCCTACCCCAGGACCTGGGAGAGAGAGGGCAGCCTTGCTTAGATATTATTAATTTAATTACTATTATTAATTTGTTCAGCGCTCCCTAAGCACTACTTACATGCGTCCGTCAGGCATGGCGCTGGGGACAGGGGACACACTGGTGGGTAATTTCCAGGCCCAGCCCACAGGACCTGCTGTGCAGATGACAACTGTTCCTGTGATAAATGTTCTGACAGCCATCAGCAGAGGCGGTGAAAGCCAAGCGTGGGGCCCTGACCTGCCTTGAACGAGGTGGCCAGGAGAGGGCCCCGAGGGAGATGACTGGTGGGTAGGGAGGTGGGCATTCCAGGAGAGTCAGCAGCTTTACAGGATAAAGTTGAGGGACAACAGGGAAGAAGTGAGGGTCAGCAAGCCTGGAGGCTGGCTGGTGCTTGGGAAGGCGTGACTGGGAGGCCACAGGGCAGGGCCACACCCGGAGGCTGGCCCAGATCCTAAGGACCATGAGGGGCTGCTAAAGGGTTTCAGAAAAGGGCGGGGCTAGGGATTAGGAGATGTTTAAATGTGTCTTAGAAAGATCACTCTGGCTGGTACAGAGTCACCTCCTGCTCGCCATCAGGTAATGTCACATGTCACCTCCTTGCTCAGAATCGTCCGAGGCACACCAACCATACGCACAGTAAGCCCTCACATCCACAAGGACAGTGTGACCAGGCCCTGCTGGCTTGGTCTGCTCTGTCATGCTGTCCTGCGGCTACTTGGACCCGCTGAGCTAGTCCCCACTGCAGAGCCTTTGTCCTTGCAGGTCCTCTGCCTCCGTTCAGGCCACTGCCCAGAGGTCACCTTTTCCAGCAGGCCTCCCTGACCATCCCCGGGGAACCCCTAGCTCTGCTTTCTTTTCCTCCAAAATAAAAGCACTACATGGTTTTTACTGTAGACGATGCGTTTATTGACCAGAGTCTGTTTCCATAGCTCACACGGAGGCCCCACAGAGGCAGGAGTAGTCTATCTTGTCTCTGGTCCCAGCGCCTAGAACATGCCCGGGCCGAGATCTGTCCTCAGGTATTGGTGGAGTGAACGAGTGAATGGATGGATGGATGGTGGTCAGGCGGAGGAGGTTGCTTCTCCTGGATGGGTTGTAGCAGAGCTGAGGTCTGCAATGATAGTTCTCCCCCTTCTACACACGCACGTGCTCCTCCCCTTACACACTCACAGTCCTTCCTCTACACACACACACGGAGTCCTCCCCCTTACACGCTCACAGCCCTACCCTCACACACACACAGTCTTCCCCCTTATACACTCACAGTCCTTCCTCTTACACACACAGTCCTCCCCCTTACACACACACAGTCCTCCCCCTTATGCACTCACAGCCCTACCCTTACACAGAGTCCTCCCCTTACACACTCACAGCCCTACCCTCCACACACACACACACACACACACACACAGTCCTCCCCCTTACACGCTCACAGTCCTTCCTCTTACACACACAGACTCCTCCCCATCTGGGGGGAATAAGTCACACTCTATCACGGCCTCTGAGTGCCCGTGGGACTCTCTCCGTGTCACCAAGGGGCAGCCTGAGGTCTAAGGAGGACCACCTGCCGAGGCCCACATGTGAACTGGCCAGTGATAAAACACACCTGCCTGGTAAGGGAAGTGGTGGGTCCCCACCTGGCTCTGCTGATTTCTGGCTGTGCAATCTTGAACCTCTCTGAGTCCCAATTTTTTCATTGCAAAATAGGAAGAACAATGCCTACCACACTGGTTTGCTTTGTGTTTTGAAGACAGAAGAGGCAACGGGCATAAATTGCCTGCACAGCGCCTGGCACCGATAGATGCTCCGTATATGCTAGTGCCCGCCTTTCCTCCGTCGCCCACAAATCTGCAACAGGCTGCTGAGGTGGGGGTGAGGGGGGTAAAATTAAACAAGACAGAACACCCAGCAAAAGACCCAGCCACCAGGAGCTTCCCAATCAATGCAAATGCAGAACCAGACCATGCTATCATTGCTTAACCAATTTTGCAGGGGGAAAAAAATCAAAGGACGGCTGCAAATGAAAAACAAACAGAGCAAAACCAATACTCATTTATCTAGAACTAGTTTGCTGTCAGGAGACGGGCCAGTCCCTCTGCCCGAGGACCTGTCGATTCCTACTGTGCAGAAAGATGACAGGCAAGAGACACACTTTCTTCCTCAGCCTCGGAGAATGAGGGGGATGAAGACAAGGAGGCAGTTCAGCCAGCGGAGCAAGAGGTGGGCCCCCGGCCAGCCAGGATGATAGAGATGTCAGGCAGCTCCTGTGGAACGCTGTGCGGGTTCCCTCACCCGCCTAGAGGAGCCTTGCTCGGTTTGCAAAGACCTTTCTGATTCTGCCCAAAGGCCCGGGAGTGTGCAGAGAAGCAGAGCAGTTTACTGGCTGAGGTGTGAACCCAGGGCAGGGCTGCCGTGAACGCTTGGCCAAGTTGTGCCCTGCACAAAGACCAGCCAAGAGGCAGTGGGAGCTGGAATTCTGGTTGCCCAGAGGAAGAGGTGCCTTTTTCTAGTTATGCACAAGGCACCATCAGGGTTCACGGCGCCCTGGCCCTTCCACGAGGCCGAGAAGCTTCTTGCACTGGGAATGCATTTGCTTGAGTTCAGGGCGAGCACGGGCCTGGGTGTTGAAGGAACGTGTCCCCTTGCACCCTCATCTGTTTCTGTTACTAGAACTGTGAGCTCATCCAGGGCAAGGCAGTGTCCTATACGTTTTGGAATTGTTTGTGTTCATCCCAGTGCTGGGCACTTGGCTCTTGGTGACTGTTGAATGGATGAATGAATGAAGGAAGGAATGAATGAGTGAATCTATCTGGAATGGACAAGAGAAAAGGAATAGGGACAGAAGAGGGAGAGTAAAGGAGGAGGAAGTGTTGAGAAAGGGGAAGAAGGAGAAAGGGTAATGGACAAGGGAGGAGCTGCAAAAAAAGGAATAACAGGATTTAGCAGAAGGGCAGGGGCTGGGCTGGAGAGAGGAGAGTGAGGCTGAGAAGACTCGGAGGGAGGGAGAAGAGTGGGGGTGGGTGACTGAGGGGCCTGGAGGCCTGGTATGCCTGGGGTGGTGGCAAGTTTGGGGTTTGGGGACCCTGCCTCTGCTTGTGAGGTCACTGCCTAAGCTCCTGGTGGGCCACGTCCATCAGGATGTTTTCCACAACCCTGACCTGGAGGGCAAGGCCATGAGCTCCCAGTGGCCCTTGCTGCAGAGTTTTTGATGAGGGAACAGGTGAGAGAAGGTGCTCTGTAGCCTGAGGCATCATTCTCAGGACTCCATGGTTGCTGCTTCTTCCTTTAAAGCAGCTGAAAGCTTGGTAGTTGAAGCCCTCAGGGTCCTGGTCTGATGGAGTGACCTGAATACGCTTCTCATCTCTGGGGGTCAAGGTCTGGGCTCTTTGGTGGGTCCAACCCATGAAGTTTTCTACTGGGTCAGATTAGAACCAGGGGCACCTCTGGGGAGTAGTTATGCTCCTGGCTTTGGCCCCAGGCTGCCTGGGGGGATTCTGGCTCTGCCACTCATTTACAGTGTGACCTCTGAGAAGTTAGTTAACCTCTCTGAGCCTCAGTCTCCTCAACAGGATTGTCTTCCTTTGAAATGTTGTGAGGATAAAACAAGATGATGTATGTAAAGTACTTACAGAGGGCTTAGCACACAGTAGATAGCATTAGAGTTTATTAACCATTGTTCGCCTCTCAGAGCCTTTCTCTACTGTCTTCTAGCCAATGCAATCAGAAAAGAAAAATAAGTAAAGTTATACAGATTGAAAAGTAATAAATAGAGCTGTCCCTATTCGCAGACCAGATGTCTGTATGTAGAAAATTCTAAGGAATCTACAAAAATAAAAACTCCTACAACTAAGTTGCAGTTTAGCAAGGTCACAGGATATAAAAATCAATGCAGAAAAATTCATCATATTTCTATACACCAGCAATACGCAATTGGAAACCAAAATTTAAAAATACTATAATTTACAATAACTTCAAAAAATAATGAAATACGTATAAATTTAACAAAATACATTGAAGTTCTGTGTGCTAAAAACACTGGAATGTTGATGAAAGATATCAAAGAAGGTCCAAGTAAATGGAGAGACATACAATGTGGATTTATTGGAAGATTCATCATAATCAAGAAGTCAGTGTTCTCCAAATAGATCTACAGATTTAAGGCAATTCTAGTGAGAATCTAGCAGGACTTTTTGTAGATATAGATGACCCGATTCTAAGATTTAGGTGGAAAAGCAGGGGAACTAGAATAGTCAAAACAATTTAGAAAAGAAGAATAAAGTTGGAGGACTCACCGTACCTAATTTTAAGACTTACCATAGTACAATATATACAATATAGTATATATATTACTATACAATATACTGCAGTAATCAAGGCAGTGCAGGAATGGAAAAGCAAAAACAAGCCGCAGATGCAAAGAAAACCCCCATAGATCAATGGAACAGCAGAGAAGTCCAGAAACAGACCTATAGAAATAAGATTATTTGATTCGACAAAGGTGCAGAAGCAATGCAGTGGAGAAAGGATATATATATTTCCAATAAATGGTATTGGAACAATTGGTTATCCATACTCACAGAAATGAACCTTATCCTACACCTTGTACTTGACACAAAAATTGAATCAAAATGGATCATAGATCTAAGTGTAAAACATGAAACTATAAAACCTCTATAAGAAAGCATAGGAAAAAACTTAGTGACTTGGTGCTAGGCAAGGAATTTTTAGATATGATACCAAAAGCATAATCCATAAAATAAAATTTTGATTAATTGGAGTTTATCAAAATTAAAAACTCTCACTTAATGAAAGATACTGCTAAGACTAAATATAGACTAGGGGAAAACATTTGCAAATCACGTATCTGATGAAGGACTTGCATGCATAATTTATAAAGAACTCTCAAAACTTGGTAATAATAAAACAACCCAATAAAAATGGTCAAAAGACATAGCATCAGAGAGAATGTATTGATGACGAGCAAGCACATGAAAAGATGTTCAACATCATAGGTACTAGAAAAATGCAAATTAAAGCCACAATGAGATGCCATTACACACCTATTAGAATGGCTAAAATAAATAAATAAAAATACTGACAGTAACCAGGGCTGGCGAAGAGGTGAAGAAACTGAACTTCATACATCGCTGGTGGGAACGCAAATGGTACCGTCATTCTAGAAAACAGTTTGGCACTTCCTTAAACGTACACATCATATAACCTAACAGTCCTACTCATAGGTATTTACCCTGGAGAAATCAAGACTTACATTCATATAAAAGCCTGCAGGTGAACATTTATAGCAGCTTTATTCATAATCACCCCAAACTGGAGACAACCCAACCATCCTTCGATGAATGAATGGACCTCCATACAAGGAGGTCCTCTTCAGCAACAAAAGGGCATGAACTATTGCTACACACGACACCCTAGAGGAGTCTCAAAGGCATTGTGCTGAATGAATAAAGCCGGCCTCACAAGGTCACATACTGTATGATTCCATTTACGTGACATTCTGGAAAAGGCAAAACTAGAGTGATGGAGACGGGGTTAGAGGTGGCCAAGGGACAGGCGTGAGGGAAATGTTTAGTTACCCAGGGGCAGTGGGAGGGACTCCCCCAGCGTGAAGCAGCTGTTCTGTTGCCGTGGGCACGAGATTATTCACATGTTGAAATTCACAGAACTGCAATCAAACAAAAGCAACTTTTATTCTTTGTTAAATACTTTTTTAAAAAATAAAAAAAGAAAGAGAAAGAAAGAGTTGAAAGGATAGCAGTGCTCCGGCAGGCCAGCTGCTGGAGGTCCGAGGGAAGGAAGACAGAGCTGCAGAGGGATGTGCACCCAGGTCCCGTTACCTGCCCCCCAGGATTGTCATAAGGAAAACAGTTTCCTTTTTGATCATCACTTCCCATGATCACCATCCCATCCGGTTTGGCTTGAGGACCCCGGGAAATCCAACGTTATTTGACTTTACACATTAAAAGTGTTCTTAAAGATCTCTTATCCTTTGAGACGACATGGAGGGACCTTGAGAGTATTATCCTAAGCAAAACAAGCCAAGCAGAGAAAGACAAATATCACATGATCTCACTTATTTGTGGAATATAATGAACATAACAGTCTGAGGAACAGTGTAGACCCAGAGATGTGGAAGTAGGGTACAGACTGACACCCCTCAGAGGAGGGGGTGTGGGGGAGGGAAGAGATAAACCACAGAACTTATGCGCATGTATGCATAGCTGATAGACATGGACAACAGGGCTGGGGACGGGGTGGGGGGATGGGGAGGAGGGTGTCAATGGGGAAAAAAGGAGAAACATCTGTAACAACAACAACAAAAAAATAAGAGTGGGGACTTAGTCTATATTGTTCACAGCTGTATCCCTCTTGTCCAGAAGAGTTGCAGATATATGATGATAATAGTATTTATTATATAATTACTATGACCATATGTTGTTTAATCATTATGAAGTAATTACTGTTACCATTGTCATTTTATAGATGGGAAAATAGAAGCCCAGAGAGGGTAATGACTTGCCCAAGTCTTATAGCTAGCAAATTGTGGGACTGTGAGTCAAACCTAGGCAGTCTGGCTCCAGAGCCTGATTTCTTAACTACTACAACATGGTGAACATAGTAGGTGCTCAACAAATATTCTATAGATAAATAAATGAATGGACATTTAAAAAAAAAAAAGTGTTCTTAAACCCTGCGTGGACACCTATCAGTGACCTGTGTAAGAAGCCAGGGTGGCCCTTTGGGGCTTCCTTCCTCACAGGACCTCTGTAAGTAAATTATTAGTTCCTTGATATATATATATATATATATATATATATATATATATATATATATATATATATATTTATATTACAAATTGTATATATATATATTTTAATCCTCACCCAAGGACATTTTCCCACTTATCTTCAGACAGAGTGTGAGGGAGAGAGAGAGAAACATCAATGTGAGAGAGACACATAGATTGGCTGCGTCCTGCATGACCCTGACCAGGGCTGGGGACCGAACCACAACCGAGGTACGTGCCCTTGACCAGAATCAAACCTGAGACTCTTTGGTCCGCGGGCTGACACTCTAACCACTGAGCCAAACCGGCTAGGGCCATATATTTTGAATCTCCATGCCATCCTCCCTAATCCAGGCCACAAGTCCCGCCTCCCCCACTCCAGACCTTGGGGCTCCCCGGGGGTCTTCCCACCCGGCGAGTGCCTCAGACATGTCCCGCTGAAAATGTCACCATCAATAGGCTGGGACCAACAAAACAGTACCCCCTCTGGGGCTCCCAGGGCCCTCTGTGCGTGCTGTCCTTACTGGATTTTCACAGGGTCTCGAGGCGGTCTGATAACTTTTGAAAACCCTTTGGGAGCAGAGTCTGGGACTAGTCTCCCATTCTTCCCCCAGCCCGTTCCTGTGGTGGCCACTGAGCACATACTGGTGAGTAACATCAGGCCTCTTCCCACCACCTTAACATTGGGAAGAGGTGGGTTTCACAGCACTGGCTGAGCATCTATGGCGCATGCACACACTCACACACACACACACACACACACACACACACACTCACACACACACACTCACACACACACTCACACACACTCACACACACACACACACACACACACACACGGAATTTGCCAGGCTCTGCCCTGTGACCGATGACACAGAGCCTACCGGGTCAATGGGAAGGAGGTACCCACACCCTGTCTCCACTACAGGCTATCCATGGCCATTTAACAGAGCTTCGTGTAGGAGGAGGCTTCCAGACAAGTCAGAGCTTCGGGTGTGAGTGCTGGTTCTCCCACTGTGACCTGGGATAAAGCCCTACCTCTCCCCGGGCCTCAGTTGTCCATCCACCCGATGGGATCAGTGAAACATGCCCAGCCTGTATCAGAGGTGGTCTGAGACCCCAGGTCTGCAAGCTGGGTGAGATGTGTCAGCCTTGGACCTGTGGGATGGCCCGGAGGGCAACCTCTGAGTGGCCAGCTCACCAGCGGTTAACAGAAGGTTGTCATACCCATTCTCAAAATGCTCAAAGCTGGGCAACATGAAGGAATGTGTGTGGGATGGCTGAACACCCCCGGCTCCCCCTTCTTCTCATCCCCCTCCTAATTGCAGGGTGGGCAGCTGCCATCTTTCCCCCTCCCTCACCCTCGTTTTGTTCAAACCTCTAATTTGTCAGTCAAGGAAGCAACAAAGCATTAGCAAAGGGTGGAATTTGCCAGGCAAAGATGTGGTGTCGTTCAGCCCGGGGCCTGAGTGGGGAGGGGCGCTGAGTTATTTCCCTGCTGGGGGGGAGCGGAGGGGGGTGTTGGAGATGGGGCGGTGCCTGTCCCCTCTCACCCTTTCATCCCTGTGAGCGGAGAGCAAGCTTCAGAATGGAGGCAGGCAGCGGGCGCGCAGTGGGCTCTTTGCTTTCCTTTGCTAGTTGCCATTAATAAAACAGTACATTAAATCGGAGCTCGGAGGAGATAATTGGAGCCATTTATCATGTCTGCAGCCAGAGAGAGGGTGGGCTCATCAGCACGGAGGCTGGTGAACAGGCACTGAGGGGTGAGCTGAGAGCCTGTGAGGGCTGGGGACCGTGGGGGGCTTTGTCCTCTGGGAAGAGGCAGGGTGGTCTAGGTTTGATGCCTCTGACCCCCAGAAAGGGTTTTTAGGGCTTTTTAAGGACCTCCCTTTAGCCTAAACGGGTGCCGTGAGGCTGGGCCCTGCTGAAGACAGGAGAGGTTGGGATCCTGGCCACCAGCTGGGTAAGTTCTCTCACCTTTCTGAGGCTCGGTTTCCTCAGCCGTAAAATGGAGTTGGCATTAATCTAATACTTACATCCGGGGCTTCTGCAAAGATGATCTGAGCTAACAATGCATTTGAGGAGCTGAGCGGTGACCCAGCACCCAGGAATGGCTCGGCAAACACCAGCTGTTATTTTTATTAGTTTGGCTGGCTGAGCAGAGCATGGGGCACAGGACCCGTGCACCCACTTCCACGGTGAAGGGTTCCTATCCCACAGTGGGGAAAACACGTGCTTCACCCTCAGACAGACCCTCTGGGCACCTGCATCCCTGCCCCTGCCCCCACCCTGTTTCCCATTGGCAAAGTGGGGATGGTCACAGCTTCTAGCGCAGGGCTCGTCGCACAGCAGGACTCGGTGTGTGTTAGGGGCCCTCCTTATTCTCTTAGGAGAGACTTTCCTCCCTTGTTAAACCTTGGGATCTGTGGAGGTACGAAGAGGGCGAATCCGCTGGGCTCAGGTGGTGAACCCGGCTCGGGCTCCGCTGGCTGCAGGGCTCACAGGACACGGCCCAGTGTGGATTGCATTTCTGGCCCCAAAGCTGAAGCCCTCTCTGTGTCCGTGACCTTGGTAATGGCACTTCGCAGTTCTGAGTGGATTTCAGTTCTCTCCGACCCTGGACTGGGTCATGTGACTCCTTTGGTCCATGGAATGGGGCACCAGCGAGTGTGACAGCCCCAAGTCCGGTCCTTGAGAGACTCAACGTGTTTCTGCTTGCTCTCCTGTCCCTTTGCCATTCGTATGAGAAGGACCAGCTAGCCTGCTGGCCCAAGGAGGGTGAGAGCCGTGTGGTGTGGGGCCACCCCACCACTGCCACCTGCGGCAGAGGGCCCAGCTGAGCCTGCCCCAGATCAGCCAACCCCCAGCCGACGTGCACATCCGTGCGAATAAAAGCTTACTGGCGTATGCTGCTGAAGTGCTGTGGTTGTTCATTACACACAAAAGCTAAAATGACACACCAAGACCACTCTCTGTCCATCTCTCAGCCTTCTTCTTAAGTTGGCATTCCCCCTACGGTGGCAAGCTGGCATCAACATATCCAGCTTACCTTTAACAGCCACTCAGCACAATCCACACACAGTAGGTTCTACAAAAGTCCGGGACCCGACTCTCCTGAGCTTAGATTAGGTCAAATGTCCATCCTCAAACGCTTACTCTGGCCAACGGTGTGGACTTCTGGTTGTCTGGGTCTAGGTCATGTGTTTGCTAACCCAGGCAGCTGGGACATGGGGTCAACCTGGAGCACTTTGTCCGTCTGCATGGACTGAGAGTTGGGGAGAGGTCGTTCCCCAAAGGGAATCAGGGTGCTCTTGTCAGAAGAGGGGGGATGCTAGGCAGTCAAGACAACAGATGCTCACTACAGGGAGGGGGTGGAGCACAGTTACACACTTAGGAAGGAGAACTGTGGGTGCTGATGACTGATTGGGTAAGTGAAACCCCATCCCATGGTTTGTAACTGGTGAGGACAGATGAGGTCGTTTGAGCAAGGAGAAGAGATATCAGGACACAGAAATCCCCACAGCTTCTTCAGAGGGACAATGAATCCAATCTGGCTAGGTAAGAGGAGTTCTTCATTTGTGTTTAATTGGTTCCAGAAAAGTCCCAAGAGAAGTGGAACATTTCACTTTCAACAGGCCTTTTGCCTATATGTTTTTAGGAGTAATGAGGGTTATTCCAGGCTTGTCCCCAGTAGGTGGGGATGGAGGGGAGCACACTTCGATGAAGAAATCTACACCTTGAGAAGGGGCATGGAGGTCCCCTCCCATGCATCAGAGTTGTTGCGGCTAGGCCAGGATGTCAACCAGTCCTGAGGTCAGGTGAGAAGTCCTGTCCCTGGGGGTCAGATAGAGTGATCAGGGTCTGGACGGGGGTCTGGACACCTGAGCTGGACTTCTTCTCCCACCAGAGCTCGGGCTGGGTTCCAAAGCTAGTCTGAGATTTTGTCTGAAATCCGAGCTGCAGACACATCTATGGTGTTTCGAGTGTAGACGGACCGAGATGATCTGGGGTCCAGAGGTCACACAGTGAGGAGGTGGCCATCTGCAAGCCAGGAAGGGGGCTCTCACCAGAAACCAAACCCTGCCAGAACCTTGATCTTGGACTTCCAGCCTCCATAACTGTGAGCACATCAATGTCTAGTATTTAAGCCCCTTAGTCTGGGCTATTTTTGTCATGGCAATCCAAATAGACTACGAGGGGGCAGAGCGTAGCAGGACTGAGGGGCCTGGGCCAGGTGTTTTCCCAGTGCCATCCGCGAGAGCCTGTGGAGGAAGGGCTACCACTCTCACTTGACAGATGAGGACACGGAGTCCTGGTAGCCAGGTCCGTCTGAGTCTTTCTACTTCACCACACTCCGGACCCAAATTGCTGAAAGCCTGTGGTTCTGAGTGACACCCAGCACAGTCCACAGTGATCTTGGAGGTATCACGGAGGTGCTACAGGGCCTTCCTCACCCGCTTCTTCCCCCCAGGACTTCCACAGGGTAGGTTCTATGATAACATTTTATTTTATTTTTATTTTTATCCTCACCCAAGGACATTGGTCCATTTTTGTTCACATAAAGTGGGAGGGAGAAAGAGGAAGAGAGAGAGAGAGAGAGAAACATTGACGTGAAAGGGACACATCGAGTGGCTGCCTCCCGCACAACCCCAACCAGGGCCGGGGACAAACTGCAACCGAGGTACATGCCCTTGACTGGAATCGAACCTGCGACTCATTGGTCCATGGCTGACACTCTAACTGCTGAGCCAAACCGGCCAGGGCTATGATAACATTTTATAGTTGAGGAAACTGAATTTTGGAGGAGTTAAATGACTTCCCCATGTTACATGGTGAATAAGAACTCGAACCCAGGCCTCTCTGACTACAGAACCTGAATTTTGGACCATAGAGAGAAAACCGCTGTAGAGTGTTCCCGACAGATGGGAGCCAGCCTCCCTCAGACCTATTCTACTTTGCCAATGTCCCTTAAGGAAAGTGGCAGCTGGAACGTAGTAGCTGCTCAATAAATGTTTCCTGAATGGACCACTGTCTTGCCTTGCCTGGTAGCCTGTAACCCACCTGGTGAGTAGGAACCAAGCAGACCTCCTGGTGGCACACACAGTGCCAGGCCCATCAGAGGCCAGAGTGCAATGTGAGGGAGACCTCGGGGTGGGCAGGGGCCGTAGATGAAGTGGCCCCTCACCCTTTCTTCCCTGAATCTCATCTTCCCCTTGGGAACCCACTGCCTTTGACCCATTCCTACACTCTTCGTAAGGGAATTACCTCTCTGAATTAAAAAAAAAAAAAATCCAGCCCCTGCCACTCTCCCTCATGCCCATTAAGCCCCAGATACTCTGGACTTCAGAAAGCCGAGCTCCTTCCCTCATCCAGGCCTCTGCACGAGCCGTGACGTCTGCCCAGTGGTCTTCTCCTACTCCAGATCCTCACAGGACCAGCCCCAATGACTGAGATCTCAGCTCAGATGATCGGCTTCCTTCAGTGCCCTTCCCTGATCGTGCCCCTCAACCAGCTGCTCTGTCTTGCCACTCTGTCTGTTTCCACGACACCGTTACTACCAGAGGTCATCCTGCTCATTCACTTGTTTGCTCATCTTCCCACTGTTGTATCCCCCGCACCTTGACCAGCGCCGGGCTCTTAAATAATAGTTGAAAGAACACCTGAATGAAGGAACCTTGAAGGTGGGGGCAGCCGGAAGTGGGCGGGGCCAGACAGAATCTTCTTTTGGAGACCTCCATTCTTTGATGGTATCCTGACAGTTGTCAAGGTCGTTCCCCTTCACAGGTGCTGAGCAGAGAAGCAAATGGGCTGGTTGGGCACGGCCCATGAGGCATGAGGCCAGGCCCGGGGAGCCTAGCTCAGCCCCCATACCAGCGAGACCCCAGCAGGAGCTCTCTGCTCTGCAGGGAGCTTCTCCACAGGGCTCCCTTGGTCCTGGCCTCCCGGGCTGAGCAGGGCTGGACTCGGCCTGGCTGGCTGATTTCTGCTTTATTATGTTATGATGACTTCCCCCTCCCTGGAATGATTAAGCCTTAATAAATAACATTTCTCTCTGATATTGTGCCATCATTAATTCTGCTTAGCTCTCCTCGGAGAAAATTTTGTGGAAACATTCTCAGTGCTGCTATTTAAAGCTAAATTAATTCAGCTGATTATTTCTGTCCAAGTAGATTTGTGCCCAGGCAGCCAGGGCCGGCACGAGGAGACACAAGGTGGGTGCCTGTCCCATCCCTGAGGCCTCGACCAGAGTCTCTGCCTGTCCCTTGCTCTGCAGAGTTCAAGCTTCACCCCTCCTAGTAGGGAAGGAAGAACTGAAAGGGGCCTGGACCCCAATTTGGGGGGCACCAGTCCTCTCCACCTCACCTACAGCAAGGGCAATATCAGGAGGATCCCCCAGCCGTTCTTCCTGCCGCTCACCTCACGAAGGTGTGTACAGGCGCAATGTCCGTAGAGAAACCACTAGTAAGATGCGTTGAAGAGCGTATACCAAGATGGGCCCCCACCTAAAAGAGGAGTTCCGTGTAACCCAGTAGGTTTCTACATACCAGTTCTGGCGAATCTCTATAAAATTGGGTTCTGAACCTCCCAGAGGGCTCTGTGCAGCCAACGTGGGTTGTGGAGACCAATGAGATGGGCAGCGGCGGTCAGGCGGGCAGCAGGGTCCGGAACCCCAGTGCAGGTGTCTGAGTGAATGACACCGCGTCATGGTGTCGGGTGCTCTCTAACGGGGCAGGGCGCTGTCGAGCACAGCGGGGTCGTCTGTAACGCAGCAGGATTCTGGGGAAGCAGTTTCTATCAAATCTCCGAGGGTTCGGCAAAACCAAGCGTGGTTCTGAAGAAAAAGGCAGGATCTGTGCCGCTGGGTGGGTTTCTGGACACCAGAGTTATGTAGAATGAAAGTGGTCTCTGTATATCCATATTGGAACTGTTTTTTAAAAAGCCAAGAGTGGAGTTCTGGGAAGCCGAGTGGAGTTCTGCAGAATCAAGTGGAACTCTGCGTCAGAGAGCAGCGTCTGTGTCCATGCAGGAGGCTTCGGCCAACAATGGTGTGATTCTGTGTTTGGGGGATTAGAAAGCAGATTTCTTTCTGGCAGAGAGGGACTCGGTATAAAGATTGACATCCGGATGAAGTAGGGTTCTGAGCGACACAGCAGAGTCCCTTGGGCTCCCACAGATTGCAAGTCTAAATGACCAAGAGCCCCACACATGTGCTCTGTGTAGCAGGTGGGGTCCTGGGTGACAGTGAGGCACAGCATGCCTCGGATGACCTGGCCAGGTGCCTGCCTCCCAGTTGCGAGGGAGACTGGAGACATGATTATTTGACATTTTTAGTGACCATGGTGGGAAGCTGGTCTTACCAAAAAAGTGGGGGACTCCTCCAACATAGGAAAGGGGTTAGACAGCCAAAAAGAATGACACATTTCCATTACACCTGCCGCCAATCATGCAAAAGTCTCCCCAACCACAGGGCCTTTGCTCATGCTGTTTCCTCTGCTGGTCTCCCTATCTGCCCCACTTCCCACCTACCACTTACCTGCACACTGTCCACACAGTCTAGATCTTATTTAAACATGATGAACTCATGGAGGCTTTCCCTGACCCTCCTCACCCAACCTCTCTATTCGCTCAGGGATAGCACCTTATTCTTTTCCTTCACGTGTAAGTACACGTCCCACTGTGCACTTACATACTTATTTGGGTGTGTGTCCATCTCCTCTCTAAATGTTTTGTTTACCCCTGTGCCTAGACCTGGGCTTCAGCTCCTTAGAGAAATGGCTCCTAAATCTCACCTTCAAGTCTCTAAATCTCCCCTGCATTTTGGACATCTTTACCTGGGGGTCATGCACACAGCTGAACTCCATGTGGCCCAGACTGAGCTCATCATTCTCCTGCCCAGATTGTCTCATCTCCCCAGTCACACTGTGTAAGTAGCTATATCCTCATTGTTTTTTAAATGTTTTTATCCTCACCTGAGGACCTTTTTCTTCAGATAGAATGGGAGGGAGGGAGAGAAAGAGAGAAAGAGAGACAGGGAGAGAGAGAAACATTGATGTGAGAGACACATCGACTGGTTGCCTCTCGCACAACCCTGACCAGGGCCAGGAACGCACTGCAACTGAGGTGCATGCCCTTGACTGGAATCGAACCTGCGACTCATTGGTCCGCAGGCTGACGCTCTAATCGCTGAGCCAAACCGGCCAGGACTATATCTTCATTTTTTTCATCTTTCAAGCAAGACATCTCGGAGTTATCACAGACTTGCCTGTTGTCATTGCCCTCGTCACCAACCTAGTCTCTTTCTTTTTTACGTCTATTGCTCCAATCTTACCCCCAGGCAGCCCCTCCAGAAAGATCAAAGCAGCTCACCTGTGCACATCGCTTTATTGTTGGCCAAGACCATTGCACTCCTGGTGTCTTTGCTCTTCGAAATCAAGCTGGCTGTGAGGACTCGGGCAAAACAGTATCATTATTGTAACTAGGATACAGTTTTGTTCCTGAACCACAGACCAGAGGTAATGGTCCCTTAAACAAGATCAAAGTTTATTTCTTTCTGATGTTTCTAGGCTGATCATAAGCTGTCCAACTTAATGTGGCAGCTCCTGGGTGCTGGGGACCTCATCTATCTGACTGTTCCACTTTTCTTAGGGTGCTGCCCTGCTTAGCCCGGGCAAGATGACGCACCAGGAGAGGGAGCAATGGATCTGGAGGGCCAGCCGGCTCTCTTCTCCAAGAGCACACCCAGGGGTGCACACACGGCTTCTCACACACTGCGGGCCAGATCTAGCTGCAAGGGAGGCTGCCTCTGGTTGATTGTGGAGGACCATGTGCCCAGCTAAAACGTGGAGGTTCCATTACTAAGGGAAGAAGGCGAGGCAACCAGTGGTCTCCACCACACAGATTTAAAAACCTAAAATAACATAGACACTAAAAACAAGCATTTATCGAGCCCTTAGGAGGCATGTGCTCTCTTTTCATCCTCAGGACAACATTGCAGGCGGTGTCACCATCACCTTCTTACAGAGGGGGACCTGGAGTGGGGGTGGGTATTGAATGACTCTCTCAAGATCCTAGAACTTGTAAGTGACAAGATGGGGTCCAAAGTGGTGGCACCTGATTCCGGAGCCAGGATTTTCCCATCACATCACAGAGCGGATGTTCCAAGGGAGGGGGCAGTTCCAGTTCTCATCACTTAAAGCAGTAGGGGGTGACTTACTCATATTTCTGGAATGAGTGGATTTCTGCTCCTTTCTGTTGGCACCCCAGCCCACGAGGAGGGACTTCCACCCTTTCTTGCCCTGTGGGAACGTGCGGGCATGGTCTCCCTTCCTTGACGTATTCTCTCTCCGTGGGGGGCACCTGCCAGTGTGACTTTGTTTTCCTCACTGTGTGTGTGTGTGGGGGGGGGGGCACATTCCACAGTGAGGCCTGGTTTTCGACTGTGAGAAAACAGGCAAAAAAGAATTCTTGCTGCGGTCTCCTGGGCCTCAGGTCGTTTCTGCGTGTTACTCTTCATGATTCACAGCCTGGGGACTGCAGGCTGGGGATCTGGAGGGACGCTGTGCTTCTCTGATCAATCTCCTCCTGAACATGACATTAAGAGCTGACATTTATGCCTGGCTGGTGTGGCTCAGTGGACTGAGCGTCGTCCCATGGACTGAGAGGTACCGGTTCGATTCCCGGTCAGGGCACATGCCCAGGTTGCGGGCTTGATCCCCAGTAGGGGGCGTGCAGGAGGCAGCCGATCCATGTTTCTCTCTCACATCGATGTTTCTCTCTCTCTCTCTCTCCCTAAAACAATCAATAAAAACATATTTTAAAAAAAGAGCTGACATTTATTAGCCCTTAGCACGTGGCAGCTCTATTTTAGAACCTTCCATGTGCTGCGTTTATTTGTTACTCACTTTTACGAGTCGGGTCCCTTTATTAGTCCTCTTTCACAGAGGAGGCAACCGAGGCACAGCCGAGGTTAAATGACCTGCCCAAGGTCACGCAGTAAGTGACGGAGCCAGGACAAAGCCCATGCCTGACGCTCCAACTGCTTGCTACGCTGTAACTGTGTAAGAATGCACTATTAAATAGTCACTTTCCAGCTGACCTGTCCTAGTTGTAGCTAGAAGGTATTTTGTCTCACAGTGAAACTCATGTTGCAGATAAGAAGAGGCTCAGAGAGGCTAGGCATGCTCCCCAGGGGCCCAGCTTTCCCCTAGGCCTCTTGGAAGGCAGGTCTCAGGCCTATCTGTCTCTCACTTCCCTCCAGGGAACCCTCCCAGGCTTCCCTGTCCTCCGGGCTCCCTGCCCCTGGCAGGCCTCTCCCCCTTCCAGCTGTTGCAGCTGTGCATGTGTGGGAGGAGTGCAGAGGCTGGTGGGAGGAAGGCTGTTTATTTACAATGTGACAATTTTGATGTATTTGCTAGGGGGAAGGAACACCCCAGCACCGCACAATTAAATTAAGAGACCGGCGGTTGTGGGCGAAGTTCGTCTACAGCTGTCTTAGAACCAAATGGATCGGAGAAAAATAACACAAATCGCAGTGGCTTCAGCAACTCAGCCAGGCAAGTCCCCCCTGCAGCTCTTAGACGCTGCTCTGGGGGGGTCCCAGCTTGCCCAGGTGTGCACCCTGCTTAGGGTGGTGGTGGGGGTCGTGGGGTGCAAAGGGCCGTCCTGGGGCGTCATGGGACGGAAGGCCTCCGCACTCTCCGTGCACTGCTCTGCTTCCTCTCTGCTGTTCAGACGTGTGGCCGTTACCGTGAACTTCTGTGCCCCGACCCTCTTCAGCCAGTGAGTCAGCAGGTCCCGCGGCTTCTAACACGTGTGTGCAGTCACGTGTCCGTCAACAGCGGACCAAATCTATGACGGTGGTCCCATCAGATCACACGTCATGGAGCTAACACTTCCTGTTGCCTGGTGGCGTTACTGTGTCGTAGTGCGACACAGCGCCCGCGTGTTTGTGGCGATGCTGGTGGAAAAACCTACCGGTCGTATAAAAGTGCGGCACCTACAATTCGGTACGGCGAGCAGTACTTGATGATAAAGTACTGTGTTGCTGGTTTGTGTATTTACTTTACTAGACTTTTTTTTCATTATTTTAGAATGTTTTGTGCAGTAATGCACTGTCCAGGCTGGGAGCCCAGGAGCAGCAGGCTGCCCTGGGGAGTCTCGGTGGGCGGCAGGCTAGACCACCTCGGTGAGTGAGTGAGCGCTCTGCGGTGTTTGCAGGAGGACGGATTGCCTAGGGGCGCATTTCTCAGAACACGCCCCGTCTTCAGCAGTGCATGCCCGCCCGCACCTCTCCAGGCTCCCTACTTTCTCCCCCCTGCTCACTGGGACTCCGATCCTGCGTCTCACCTGAAACATGGCCACAGCCTCCTACCTGGCCTCCCTGCCTCCAGTTTTGCCCAGTGAGATCTACTCGGCACGCAGCTTTTATTCTCCTGCCTGTACTGATTCTAAATTTCTTAGCACATCATTCCAAACCCTTGCATTCCAAGCCAGGTTTCTGTTGTGATGATGCCCTAGAACCATCCCCGAATTTCCATGGCTTAAACCGCAGACACTTATTTTTCTTGCGCATGGGTCTGCGAGTGGACTGGGCAGCTCTGTCTCAAGCCGTAGGCTGGGTGCTGGGACAGGCAGCTGCCCCAAGCATGTCCTTCTCACGATGATTCCAGAAGCACAGGACACCACGCTGAACCACATGTGCAAATTTAAAGTCTCTGCTCATCGAGTCCACTAACCCTTTATTGACCAAAGCAGGTCACGTGGCCAAGCCCAGTGGCTCGGGGAAGTAGACCCCACTTCCTTAAATAGGAGGAGGCAAGTCAGTGGCAAAAGGAGGAGATGTGTAATTCTCTTACAAGGAGGAATGGAAGAATTGGAAATAATAATGCAATTTGTCACAGTCCTTTACAACTGTGGTTCTTAAAGACATAGTCCTTGGACCAGTAAGCATCACCTTGTCCCCACCCTCGACCCACTGAATCAGAAACTCTGTGGGTGGGGCCCTGGCAATTTGGGTTCCAGCAAGCCCTCCAGGTGGTGCCCGCTATAGTGTGAGAACCACTGCTGGACAATCCGGCTGCCCTTGTCTTTGTCCCCGAGTCCCACAAACCATGTCCCTCCCGGAGCCTCTAACTTCTCTCCCTGCTGAATGCTCACTCCTCCCCCATCTAGCAAATTCCTGCTCATTTCCCAAGGCCTGAGCCGAGTGTCTCCTCTTTCGGGAAGCCTCCCCACCCCAGCCCGTGTCAGGCGGAATGAGTCACTCCCTCCTCGGTGCTTCCACAGGACCCCTCAGGTGCACGCAGGACAGCAGGCAGGCATCAGGTGCTGCGGCCCCTGAGTTTGGACAGGGCTCCTCCGCGCGAGGACTGTGTCTGACCCGCTGTTTCATCCGTCACACTGCACACTGCACACACCTGGCCCAGGGTAAGCACTCAATGACCACTCACTGGTGTTGTTGCTGATTGTCAGGTAGGGTTGCCAGGCCGAGGGAGCACTGATATTTCCACTTCAGGAATCCGGGTTTCCCAGACTGTTCGGTGGGGAATGTTGATGGAGGGGGAAATGGGTGAGGGTGGTCAGGGTGGCCCAGGCTGGGCCTGGCCCCAGCTCTAAGTGTGAATGGGGGAGGGGTTCTGGGCCCTGGGATGGGCAGGAAGCAGATGGGGAGAGTACCTGGTGCCCAGATGCCCAGCAGCTGTCCTTGCTTATGGCAAGTCTGTTAAAGGCTCTCCCAGGGACTCCACAGGGCTGGGGAAGCTGACTGCTTATTAGATGTTAGAAAAGCTGACTGACCACCAGGCCAGGGGATCTTGGGCAGAGCTACCACCCCCAGCAGACCAGGAGCTCGCCCGGTGCAGGGCTGTGTCTGCTCTCTCAGGCTCGGGGCTCCTGGGCAGCACCGTTGTCTCTGCCTCGTCGGACTAGGGGAACTTTCCCTCTCTAGCTGGGCTGTGTCTTTCCCGTCAAACCAAGGGCTCCTGATGTAGAGCAGGGTCCCTCCCACCAGACTCGGGTGTCCCTGGGTTGGGGCAGAGGCTGTGTCCTTTTCAGTCCTTAGACAGATGCCTCTGTGCCCCAAAGAAAGAGGCAGAGCACCCTCAATTCACTTTCTGTAGCTGAGATCCTTAAAGGCTGTTCCATCTATCCCTCTGCCTTCAACCCCAGCATGTCTCCAGAGAAGCTTCCTCCTCCCTCCTGAAACCCTGCGAGTGAGCAGTCAACCCAAGGAGGAGATTCGGTAGTGCGTGGAGGGACGGGGGGATGTGAGCCCGGGGGCCAGGGAGGAGGGCAGGTGTGGCAGGACCAGAAGAGCCCTCTGCTCTCTAATCTTGTCCTTCCGGGCTGCCAGGTGCATTTTAGGGGGAACTGAATCTGCACCTTTCAGCTTCATTTGCACATAACACATCTGGTTGGCAGTGGGCAGGAGGCTTTTGATGTCTGCGTGTTGGTGCCCAAGCCCTTTTAAGCCTCTTTCCTTTGAAGCCAGGGAGACTTGAGTTTCTGCCAAGGAGTAAACAGACTGGCATATCCTCAGGTGCTTAGTCTTTGGAGACCTGACTCCCAAAGGCGCTGGGAGGCCCTGCCTTCCTCATTCTTCATTCCTCATTCACTCAGACTACCAATACTCATTCCAGACTCACGACGGGAATGCTTTCAGAAAACTGCCTTCGACAGAAGAGGGTGGGGAGAAAAACCCTGGTGGATTTCAGAACCGGACTCACCACGCTCATCCTTCCGCGAGGCCAGGGGAGGGGCCCGCTTGCTATCCCGCGGAGGCTTAGCTGCCCCGTGATTTCACCGCCCCACCTCCCACCCACCTTCAAAGCCATCCTTTAAAGTGGTGCTTTTATTCTTAATATGGGCAATTGGTGATTTCTCAGTGCCGCGTAAGTGTGAATGAAGCATCTTTAGAATTCCAGGCTGTTTGTTCCGACCTGAAAGCGTGCTCACAGGACAGCAGCTCGCTGTGCAAAGGCAGCCCACGTTGGCGAGCTAACTTTCGGAGCAGACCGGCGCCCCGCGGCACCTCCTTCAGAAGTGTTGCAGGAGACACAGGAAAACACCTTGGCCCCCTCTTTTCAGGGCGGCTGACTGCTCCCCCCACCACATCTAATCCCATCCCCCTTCATTGAGACTCCGAGGGAGAAGTCCCACTTTTGGCCCTGACTGCGGGAAGGAAGGCAGGTGGGGGGGAGCGTGGCCGCAGCAGCTGATGGGAGGGGAACCCTGGGCCTCTTTCTGGGCTCCCCTGGTGGGCCTGTGGACACTGGGATTGAGTCAGGGGCCCCTCTGATCGCTGATGGCTTTCAGAGCTTCAGCGGGGTCCGGGGCATCTCTATGCCCCCTCCTCGTGCTCCGTGTACCCAGACCAAACCTCTCCATGAGGGGTGGGGGTGTGGAGTTAAGAGGCTCCAACCCAGCCTTATCTCAAGGGTCTTCGGGGAGCTGGGTGGAGTCTGAACCTAGTTTAGTAAGGGTCCCGGCGGATCTGAGGATGGAGGGGGAGCAGCGTCATGGTGGGAAACGGGGCTCTTATGTATGGTTGGAGACCCACCGTGGGCCTGGGGGATTGATGATCACCCCCAGGTTGGGGGGAAAGGGGGGCGCTCTTGACTATACCATAGTGTCATAAGCGGGAACAGCTGGAGACCTTGGCCCCAAGAGCAGCGAGTGAGTAGGTGGAATTATTCTCCTTCTCCCTCCATTGTTTCATGGCGGCTGCAGTGGGCCAGGCGCACAGGAGAGGGCCTGCCTGGGCCTTCTGGGCTCTGAGCAACAGAATGAGTGATCTGCAGGCTGGCTCACATTTATACACTAAACTGGCAGCCCGACAGCCCCTGACCGGCCTCCTCCTTTGACCCAGGGGTGGGGACACAGTGTGGCAGTAGTGGCTGGGCCGGGACTGGAACTCGCATCCCTTGACTCTTATGGGCCCAGCTCGCTTCCGCCGTGCAACTCAGCTGCCTGTGGGTCCCTTAACTCTTAAACTAGTGAACGAGCCCTTCCCATTACAGGTTGAACTTGAGAAAGACCGTCCTGCCTCAGACAGCTGACCAGCACAGAGGAATCTCAGAGCGGGAGAGAGAGCGCTCTCCGGTAGCTCACCAGCCGAGGGTCCCTGAGAGTGGGCGGTGAGTCGGGAGGCCCGTGCACCCCCTGGGCCGTGGCACAGGTTTCCTGGGACTTGGGAGGTGGGAGGCAGGTCTGTGGAAGAACCGAGGTCAGTGTAGGCAGGAGACTGGCACCATCTGCCAGCGTAAGAATAGACATAGAGTCGTTACCCAGCAAATAGTCATCGTAAGCCTGGAAGACGTGGTTCCCCTCCGGGGCCTTCAATCACCACCCCTGAGCGGGAGCGGAAACCTGAAGCAGGCATCAAACCCACGCAGATGGGAGCTGCCAGCTCGGCTCCCAGCTCAGCCTGTTTCAGGTGCTCAGGGGGCACCTGGCTTGGTAAGGGGGTTGTGCCTCATCCTCACTGATTCTGACCTAGATAGGGGAGGGGGAGGGAGTCCAATGGATGGAGGCGTGGAACTTGGATCCTGGACAAGCCACTCACTGGCTGTGTGCCTGAGCCTCGGTGTCCTCATTGGTCACCTGACATGGATGATCACGCCCATCTTTCAATGAATGGAGGGTTGCACGAGGTGACTTGGGATGCCAGGCATGCGCTAAGTTCTTTATCTTGGTGATAAACCTCCCGTGTCCCTGGAGTTCCATCCTCTCCATGGGCTGCGTCATCTCACCCCCACACAAGCCCCGGGAAATGAATACCCACTGGACGAAGGCAGTGTCAATCCAGTCGTTCCCTCCTCTCCCAACGTCCACCAGACGATACTGACCAAGGGCCCAGGCCACTTGAAGGGCCCCCGAGCCTGTGGTGGGAGAAGCTCCTCGGGGGGAGGGTGGCAGGATGTGGGTGCCTTTGTTTCACTCCCCTGTGGGCCAGTGGGCTTGGCTATGTCCCTGTTCTTCCCTGCACCTGTTTCTCCATCTGCCAAATGCAGGGGGGGTCCCTAGTGGGCACTCAGATGCAGACGTCCTGGGCCCTTTGAGACTTTCCTGGGGCCCCTGGGATCCCTGAGGTGACAGGGTAGAGGAACAGTTGGCTCCCCCATCGCTCAGACTTCCTGTCAGGAAGGAAGGGTCCAGGAAGTGGCGAGGCATGGCTGCTGCTTGTGACCCCTTCCCTGGGTCCGATCTGCTGGGCAATAACCAGGAGGCCATGCCCCTCTCCCCATCAGCGCCCCGGTGGGCATAAGCCCTGTGGCTGCTAGCACATCTGACAGCGGATGCTGAGCCAAAACGTTCACCTCGGCGGTGCAAGGCCACAGAAAGAGTGTGAGTTTGGGCCAGGTCCCCATTCTGCGGCTTCCAGGCTGTGGAGTCCCTCCTCTTATCTGGGGCTATGGAAAGGGGACAGAGTGCCTTCCTCACAGGGCTGTCTGAGGACTTAGTGCAGTGGGGGGTGTACAGGGACCCCCACAGGGCTCGGCACCAATTGTCCCTTCCCTCTTCCCGGCTGGACTCGCTCAGGGGCCTGCGCCTGGTCTCCGGGTGGCAGGGGGATGAGTGGCTAGTTGGGAGTCACCCTGTGCCTGTCCTCCAGGACCTGCGCCCTCCCACCCTGTCTCTCTAATGTGGCGCCCCAGCCATCACCTGACACCCCAGTAGAAGCAAGCCCCAAGGGCCAGATTTGGTGGAAAAGTCATTTTGGTGAATTTCTATTCCCTGGTGCCTGTTTACGCACGAACACCATGAGTGAATGAGGCACGGACAGGAGCCGGGTTCCAGGAGCCAGGCTGAAGAGGAAGCTGGCGCTGTAGAAGCAGAATTCCGCGAGGAGGGCTCCAGACCTGGGGCTGCTCCAGGAGGTCTGGGTGCCCTCGCCCCCGAGGCTCCCCACATGGGACGGCGTGGCAAGGTGAGGCTTCAGAGCCCGGCTGCCCTGGGGTAAGCCCAACTCTGCACGCCAGCTGTGTGGCCTTGGGAGATGAAGTTAACCTCTCTGAACTTCGGTGTTCTCCTCTGCAAGGTGGGAACAGCTACAGTTCTTTGAGCACACCGATGTTCAGATTAAATGAGGCAAAAACGTGAATTCTCCTAGCAGACAGCGTAATTCATAGTAGGTGCTTAGTAAGTATTTGTTTCTGTCTTCTACGGTGACATATTTATTGAACTTTGATTAAATGCAACTTATTGTTTTTTTTAATTAATTTATTTTTGTTACAGATGTTTCTCTCCTTTTTTCCCCATTGACACCCTCCTCCCCATCCCCCCATCCCGTCCCCAGCTTATCCCCGTCCATCAGTTATGTGTACACGCATATAGCAACTTATTGTGTTTGATACTGAAGACCTAGCGAGGAATGAGATCCAATCCCTACTCTTCAGGACCTCCCAGTCCAGTGGGAGGAGCCCCCCTTCCTCCTTTCTTCCTCCCTTTTCCCTGCTTTACTCCGAAGCTGCAGGCAGGGGTGGGGAAGGCTGGAAGCCAGGAGGGTCGTGCTGGCTGTCCTTTAAAAGAAGATGTGCGGGCCAAGGCTTTACAAACTGGTGGTCCCCGTGTCCCTAACCCCCAGTCCTGGTCTTCTCTTAACCATTCAGTTGAGTAATGTCCCTTTCTAGGGCTGTGTTCCAAACCCCTTCTATTTTGAACCCAGCTGAAAATGGGCAAGATCCCGGGCCGAAGGGGAACCGAAATGGCTGGACCTGGCTGCCGGCACTGGGTTTTATCCCGTCCCTCCTGCGGTTTGAACCCTCACTTTAATTCCTCAGCCGAGCAGAGCTGAAGGGCAGGGTAAAAGAAAGAAGATTTTTAAAAAGAACAGAGTGGCTCTGGCAGCCTCAGAGTCGGGTTGGAGCCGAGGGTCCGCAGAGGCAGGTGCCATGCACACAGCCCATCTTGCCCTTTGGAAAGCTGGGGGAGAAGGCCCCCCGCGGCTGCTTGGTTGTTCTGCAGCCTTGAGCTAGTCCTTCCTCACCGGCCCTCCATTTCCTCATCTGCAGAACTTGGGGGGGAAGGTGTTACTGGGCTCCCGGCTGCAGAAACCTTTGCCACACCTTTCCCTGTTCACAGCGGCTGCAGCTCTACCGAGGAGCTCAGGGTCCTCCTGGTCTCTGAAGAAAGAGGCTGGGGAAACTGGGGTGAATTCCTCATAGGGGGGCAGCAGGGTCTCCAAGGGGCAGAGAGGTCTCCAAGTCTCCCCTCCATCTGAGCTGCCAACACTGGATCTGAGACATGACTGTGCCACCGTGTGCCTGGATTTTCTTGGAACAGAAAGACTGGATGGCACACATCACGATGAGTGCTGCCCACGGAGCTGACACTGTCTCGGGAATCACAGCACTTACTCCAGTGACACTGTATTTGCTTGACTGTCTGGGAGGTCCCCTTTGGGAGTAGCCATTCCAGCCCCTGGGAGACTCAGGAGGGACTGCTCCAGGCACCAGACTTAGTTCTGCAATCACACCCCCTCTCCCTGGGACGAGGGCGGAGAGATGGGCTGACAGGTGCTGTGGGAAGAGCACAGAGGGCTTCCTCTGTCCCTCCTACTCTTTCAGCGACCTCTGTCCTGAGCTGGGGACCCTCCTGCTGCTCTCCTTGCCTCCGCCCTCTCACCGTCATCAGGCGTTCTCCTGTCCTCTCTTGCTCCAGACCCTCCAGGGCTCTCCAGTCCTCAGGATGACATCCAAACCCCACGTGACATTCAAGGCCATTCACAGTCTGCCCCGTGCAACCTTTCCAGCCTTGCTCTCTCTGCTCCCCCTTTCCCAGTCCCCACCCTACGCATTCTGCAGTGAAATGCGATGTTTCATGCCTACCTTTGTGCCTTCGCATATTCTGTTCCCTGCCTGGAATGTCTTTCTCTCCCTGGCCAGCTTCTCATTCAGACTTGAATTCAGGCATTATTGCCTCTGCACTGTCTTTCCCCCAATCTGCTCATCCACGCAGCACAGGTCATAGGGACGCCCTCTTCCCTCTGCGGGCTTCCACAAGCTCCCGAGTCTGTGAGGCCCACAGGGAAGATCTTTTCTAAATTGAATCTTTGTATCCTCAGGGCCTAGTTAGTGCTTGGCACATCATTGTGAATAGGTCAATTGTGGGTGGAGGGTGTCTGAATCTATTGGGATGAGGAGGAATTAATAATAAGCATGCTTATTGAGTGTTTACTATGTGCCAGGCATTTTAATAACAATAAGCGACCTGTATTACGAGTTTACCCTCTACAACTAGGATTATACTCATTCCTCACAATAACCAGGAGAGGTAGGTGCTTCTGTTAGCCCTCTTTAATACAGATGAGGAAACTGAGGCACAGGGAGATGAGAACACTGGTTCATTCACCAGCTTGAGGCTGTCTGCTCCAAAGGCCAAACTCTTAACCTTCTCCAGAGAGGGCAGCAACCGGGAGCCCTGGAGAGGTCCTCATGACCACCTCTCTTTACATATCGGGAGACTGAGGCCGGGGACTCAGGGGTGGCTTGCTGGGTCTCCCCACTCCCACTGGCTTCCCCTGTCTTTGCCTCCTCCTCAGAAAGAGGGTGGGTGCGGAGGATTACCTCTGGGCAGACCCTGCCCATCCTCAGCCCCGTTTCCAGGCAACCTGTTTCCTGGGCAGCGCCCCCTGGTGAGGCTGTGTTGCCATGGTGACTATAGTAGGTACAGGTGCATCTTCAAGATGGTAGAGGAAGCAGCTCCAGTTCCTAACTGGTCCTCAGTCTCCCTTCGAGAGACTCAGGGGTACGCAGGTAGGACTCTGACAGGCACATGTAAGGGAGGACAGGGCTGGGCCTCTGCTGGGGTGGGGGCAGGGCAGAGACTCGAGGGGGCAGGAGGAAGGAACAGGGCCCAGAGCTTGATTCCCTGGAGTGGAAAAAGTTCCTCTCCAAATTCCTGGCTTCAGAATGGCATTCTGACCTCTGGTTGCTTCTTCCTGGAGCAAGGAGAAGGGGATTTTGTAGTTTTGGAGGGAAGGGTCATCTTTTCTTTTCCCTTTTAACTTGAAAACATATATTAAAAATACCCACGCCAAGGTAAAAGTCAACCCTAGTCCCACTGCATAAAATTATACAAAAATACATCACAATGGACACCTCCACAGTAAGTCCTCTCACTCAGAGGTTAAAAATGGCCAGTAGTTTGTGTAATCTACTCGCCGACTTTTCTATGCTTATACAGCTATATTCATCTCTCTATTCACCCGTGTAAAAATATATTGCACTAAATGGGAATCCTACTCTACAGATTGGTTTACGTCTTGCTTTCTTAACTTTGCAATATATGCTGGAGATTTTCCGTGTCAGTAAGTATTGATCTAATTTTCCTCAGGAGGAGGTTAAGAGCAGAGAAAGAGGAGTCCTGAAGTGGGAGCAATCCTGGGGGCTCCCTGGAGGAGGGGAAGACTGACTACCTGAGTGGAGCAGAGAGGTGGTGACAAGCAAGACAGGTAAATAGTGCTTGTAATAACTACAGTGAGCCAGGGATGGTCTCAATTTACTTCTGACGCTGTCCGTGGAGGAGATCTGATCCCTTCCACAGTTACAGGTGTGGACGTGAGGCCCAAGCTCTCAAGGCCAGAATGTGGCGAGAAACCAGGACTTGATCCCAGACTGGGTTTCCCCCCACCTCACGTAGGCAAGCTGTCTAGCCCCTGGCATGTGGGACCTGGGGGAGCCCCCTCCCTTTCCCCAGCCCCTCTGTCCTCTCTCCACAGCAGTCGGGGCCAGGTGGAGCTCTGTGCTCCACTGTGGAATTCATAAAATGGTAATTTATTGAACAAGCCTTTGGAGAAGGGAAGTAATGAAAACTGCTATATAAATTACGAGGTCATTGGTGTTATACGGCTGGAGCTAATGCTGTTAGTCCCAGAAGGGTACAGGGAGCCTCCCTGACTCCACCCTCCGCCACCTGATGACATGTCTGCTCCTGGGAGTCTCAAGGAGTGAGAGGTCCGTGGGTCCATGAGGAGGACCTTCCCAGATTGAGCTGGGGAAGCTCGGGAGGTCATATGCCCTCCCTAAGCCTCAGTTTCTTCATTGTTGCGGCAGAGAGAACAGTAACACCTGCCATCCTGTGTGGTGCTTTGTCAGTGGATAAGGGCTACATGGGTTGGGCTGTCCTTCTATTAAGGTTATTACCACTACCGTATTTCCTTAATAAGAAGGTACCCATTATCTTTCTTTCCAACATTTTAATTTTGCCATCATGATGCATTTTACATGTAATGTAACTCCACTTTTGCCCTGGAAAAACTGTTAATTTAACTTTAACATAAAATTAATGGCATCTTAGAATTGAAGAAACATGATATTATTGTTGTTATTTATCGTCATTAGTATTTCGAAGACCTGGATGCCACTACCTATTTTTCACCTTGAAAAGGAAAGTGACTGCTGGGGGAGGGGACAGGAGACTCAGAGGGGCGTGCTGTGTGACCCTGAGCCCATCATTGTTGTCTGGAGTGCCCAGTTGTCTGGTTTGTCTGACACTGAGGATTTTCCTGGGATGCGGGACCTTCAGGGCTAAAAAGGGGATGTACCAGCAAACCCCGGGGCAGGTTGGCCATCCTGCTGTCTCTGGGCCCCGACTTGTCTCCTCCGTCCTCTGGGGATAACAGCCACGAGGAGGGAGTGATGGATTTGTCAGACTCAAGGGTTTCCCTGCAGTCCCGGATCCTCGTGTAGCCACGAGATCTTAACCTGCAGAGCCCTGTGGCAGAGATCATTAGCACGAACCCCAAGTTTTGGGGGTGGATCACCCTCTTATCTGGTGACTCATTTCCAACACGATCAGAGGGCCCGGCCAGAGTGACTCCTTGTATGTGTCAGGGTTTTATTCTCACTGGATCCTCGATCCTCTCCAGGAGGCAGACTGAGCGCATGTCAGAGACCCAAGTTACAGATGGAAGGAATGAAGCCCAGAGAAGGCAGAGACCTTTGTATACGACCCGTCCGTACCAGATCCAGAAGGAAAGGGGGTTGGAGTTGTCGGGCCACTCCTTTCCTGAGGAGTGCCCTGCCCTGGTTTTCCACTTGGTGACTTGGTGGGAAGTGGGGTTAGAGAGGAGGGAGGGGATGATGCCAGAGGAGGCCTGGGGCCTGGCTGTTCTCTGCTAATGGCCCTTCAAGTGGAAAGTGAACTGGGGGTTAGGTCTTACTTTGGCTTTTTGCTGTGTGACGTTGGGTTGATCACATACCCTCTCTGGGCCTCAGTTTTCCCATCTGTAAAATGAAGAATCAGGGTAAAAGAAGTGGTTTCTAAACCTATTTACAAATCTGAACTACTAAAGGAGATTGTAAGTACAGAACCTAGCATCTCTGGGAGAGGGCTCAGCTTCCCAGGAGATTCTGATGCAGTTAATTTCTGGATTGACATTTGGGCCTGCTGAACTGGGTGGTCAGTAAGGAGGTGGAAGGGGGGTGCCAGACTCTCTCTGTGTGTGTGGGGGGAGGGTTGGGGTTGGAGGAAGAACTGCAGGAATGCAGGAAGTGCAGGGCTTGGTTTCAGAACAGCTGAGGTTTTTTCTCTTAGCTAGGTGACCTTGGGCAAATTACTTAACCTCTCTGAGTTTCCCTTTTCTCATCTATAAAAAGTAGGGGTAATAATTTCCTGGAAGGGCCATTGAGAGGATTAAATGACAAGATCAGTGCAGAAAGATTCCTTTCCCCCTCTCCAACCATGTGTCTCAAATGTCAGGCTGGCCCTGTATTGGCCCACCATCCTGTGGCCCTGACCGAGACTGGCCAACCTCTCTGTACCCTGGAATCTGGGACACCAGAGGGTGACAGGGCCAGGCTGGGCAGGGGAGGGGCTTGACAGAGGAGGAGAGGAGCACCGGAGAGGAATGGGAGGGAGGTGGAGGAGGGCAAAGGGTCCTCTAGGGACTGAAATATGGTCCTTGCGTTCCGGAATGTGCCTCTTAATCAACTTAATGGGCGTCTGGCTGAGCAGGGCCTTGGAGGTGGGAGAGATGGAGATGGCAGCGGAGGCTGAGGATCCTGGATGTGGACCGGCAGGCGGAGCTGGGCTGCAGCTGACCAAGGGGCCGAGCCGGTCTCGGTGGGAGCCTGGACACTGGACTGGTCGTTGAAAGCTTCGCCACGTTCCTCCTAACCCTGTCCCCAGCCCAGCACCTGGCTCCTCTGATATTTGGTGGGGGAGAGAATGTCTCCTGGGAATTAGGAGCACCTGACCTTTGGCTTCTGATTTCTGACCACCCCCTCAACCCCCCAGTTTAGCAGCCTCTCCAATCCATGGTTCAGGTGCTGGGCTGGAGGGCAGGTGGAGAAGTCCACTACGTGTGTGTGGGGGTCGGGGTTCATGGCCATGGTAGTGGCACTCAGTAGTGACCCCCTTTTTGACTCCACCCATCAGTGGGTTTCCAGAAATCTCCTGGCAGGCAGCAGCCTACATTCTGAGCTTGGATTACGGTACCAGCTTCCTGAGCAGGGAAGACTTTGCCTCAGGGCGCTGACCTGGTTCTCTCTACTTCTTTCCCTGTCCTGGAGCCCGTGGGAAGGAATCCAGAATGGAGGGTCTCCTGGCTCCCCATTCAACTGTCTAGTAAGGGGACTTCTTACAAGATGGTTCATTCTGAGCCTCAGTCTTCCCATCTAGAAAATGGGGGTCCTGATCCTATCACCCACACCCAGCAGTGAGGGAGAAATGTGATGAGATGTGTAAAGGCAGGTGCCTGTACACCTGGGTGAAACGTGACCTGCGGCTTGGTGCCTTCTCTAGAGGAGGTGAGGGAGTCTCAGATCGGCCAGCTGGAGGGTGAGGGTCCAGGGTAGCCGGCGGGGGGGGGTGGGGGTCGAGCAGCGTGGGAAGGGTTGGAAGCAGGAAGATGGAGGTCTTCTAGCTGGCTGGGCGGTGTCCCAGCTCCCAGGGCCGCACAGGGATGGTCCCAAGGGCCTTTCCCACGCACAGGAGCTCAGGAATGCAAGGGAGGGTTGTGCTTTGCACATGACAATCTGCCTCTGAGCCTGTCCTCAGGCACCCTTGGAGCAAGCTGGGATCTTGCGCTTCCTGATCTGTGGGCCACAGCTTGAAGGGCGCATGGGCCAAAAGGGCCAGGGGATTTTCCAAAGCCACACAGTGGGTGAGGGGCAGGATGAGAACAAACACCAGGTCTTTGGCCTCTGGTCCTGTATGCGTTTTCTACCTCAGAGTAATGACGAAAATAGAGCTATCAGTGAACACCTCCCAAGCACTGGCCGCATGCTGGGCGCAGCTGTAAGTACTGAATACACGTTAACTCATTCAGTCCTCGCACTGACCCCACGGGGTAGGTGTTACAATTACTCCTGGCACCAAAGAACAGAGAGGTTAGATGACTTCACAAGGCCTCGGAGCTGAGTATGGCAGAGCTGCCCCTGGCCCATGCTCTTGCCCACCACACCCGGCACCGCAAGTCCACAGCGGAGCAAACTGAGGGTCCCTCTGGGCCCCAGGAGCCCCCACTCTCCAAGCTGCCTGCCTCCAGATCCCCCAGCACTGACCTCTGGGTTCTCCTGGGAGGGACAGGGTCCCTCTGGCTGGGGCTCCTGCCCAGAGATGATTAAAAGTGGATTGCCTTGAGAACATTCTTTGTCTCCTGGTGTCAAGCCCCGAACAGCCAGGGAGACAATTGCTGCGGGAGCCGCATTTGTTAATCTCACATTCGTTAATTTATTTTATTTCCCATCCTCAGAATTAGGACGAGCCTCTTGAACTCAATATGCAAATGTATGCAAAGCAAGATGAACAGGCATCTTTAAAAGCACGTCCCCCCTCCTTGCATTAGCGGAATTGCAGCTCTCCCCAGCCTGTGGGTGGAGGGGTGGGGGGCAGTGGCGGGGGAGGGGAGCCTCTGTCACTTTGCAAAGCAAGTTTCTGTCCACCAGCTCATCCTTCCCTCCCGGGCCCTCTGCAGTGGGTGTCTTTATTATCAGCCCATTTTACTTCAATGACTAGGCCAATGAGGCTCAGAGGACCAAAGTTTCACGCTCAAGATCACATAGAGAGGAAGGGGTGAAGCTCAGGCCTGGGGCTTTTTAAAAAAAAAATTTTTTTTTCTTTATTGATTTTTAGAGAGAGAGGAATGGAGAGGGAGAGAGCGATAGTAACATCGATGAGAGAGACCATCGATTGGCCGCCTCCTGCATGCCCCCCACTGGGGATCGGGCCCACACCCTGGGCGTGTGCCCTGAATGGGAATCGAACCGGCGACCTCTTGGTGCACGGGTCGATGCTCAACCACTGAGCCACACCGGCAGGGCGGGCCTGGGTCTTTTGACTCCAAATCCCATTTTCCTTACTCTGGCCTGCACACACACCTTCTCCTCCTGCCCATGGCCTCACCACTAACTGATTTTCCGGCCCTTGTACAATGGGGGGACTGTAGCCCAGGTGGCCTGGCTGGGGCTGAGCAGGGCCGGTGGCTGGGAAAGGGGCCTGTGGGAAGGACTTCTGAGGTCTGCACTGTAGCCCCACAGCGGCGCCCACCACCCTCCCCTCTCCAGCAGCCCCTCCTGCAGTTGGCTTTGGCCCCTTGGCCCGGAGATGGAGAGCCGTTCTGCCCACTGCCCTCTCCCTCCTCCTGCCCTCCCCCGGGGCCCAGTGGAGCAAGTTATTGCTCTCCAGGTGTTCAGCAATCTCTGGATCAGAGGCCTTGGCTAATTGCTAGAAAAGCCTTCCTCAGCTCCCCAGGAAGCAAAACCTAACAGATTTCCCAGCAACAGTCATATTGCTGGAGGGGGAAATGGAGAAAGAGAATGTCAGGGAGAGAGGTGGGGGGCAGGGAAGGAGGGAGAGAGAAGTTAGTAACAGGACTGCCGGTCTCTAGAAAAGAGGGCCCCCCTCCTTCCTCACCTCTCCCCTCCTCCTGCCCCTCTCCGGGCTCCCTGAAGAGTGAGGACAGATCTGCAGAGGGCTCGGGGATTGGAGTGGGGTGCAGAGCTCCTGAGGTGCATGGAAATGTGAAGGAGGGTGGTGGTAGGGCCCCCTGGGAAGAGGCAGAGCGCATCGCAGAGTCTGAAGAGGAGACTACTGGACAAAAATAAATGAATAAAGGAGCAGGGAAATGTTTCTACATTCTTCAGCCAATCCCCAGTGGGTTTGTGCAGACTCTATAGCCTGGGGTTGGAATATCATCCAGCCATTGCCCGGTTTCCCTGCCAGAACATCCCTGCCTGGCTCAGAGCCCTCCCCTATCCCGAGAGACCCAGGGAGTCAGGAGGCAGGAGGACCAGGCAGGGCTCGAGGCCATGGCAGCCTCCGGGGCATCTCCCCGCTGTGCCCATGGAGTGCTCCAGACGGCATCCTGTTGCTTGGGGACCGAAGCAGAAAGCAGGGCTGCATCCCGGGGTCCAGGGAGAGGTGCCCACCATATGTTTTGTGAGGACACAGAGACCAGTGGCTCCGCCAAGTCCGACAGCCTGTGTGAAAACAAGTTTTCCCGGAATCCCAGCACCAGCAGTCAGCTTCTCAGTGAGCAAGTTGGGATCCCGGCGGGAGGGACCGAACAGCCCTGCCCCAGAGTATCAGCTGGCCTCCACCCCACGGCAAGTGGGTACCAACCAGGGTACCCACTCTCATGACACTTTCCTCCCAACCCCCTTCCCTGCACCGAATTATTCTTCAACATCATGTCATATTGGGCAAGAGTGGGAGGCAGGTTGAAAAATAAACATTTTAAAGATACATCAATAAATAAGGGAGCAGGCCACTCTTTTCCCCTTTAATTTTTTAAGGGAAAAATTAATTTTCCCTTTGCCTAAGTACCTGTCACTTTAAATTAATGTCTCTGAGAGCGAAAATGATGGAGAAGTTGGGTCATTAGGCAAATTTTAATTAGAGGCTCAGATGTCCTTTACTAATAAGATGGTACATATATTTCATTCTGTTCTTGCCTCCTGACCACCAGGACATCTTCGCAACACGACCGAGGGGCCTGGGGGGACCAGGAGATGGGGCCTCAGGGGGATGGGGTTGGGGCAAGGGAGGGGAATGTGGCTGTTTTTTCCATGCAGGGTGCTGAGAAGGACAGGGGAGGGGGATCAGGGGGAAAAGTATTTCTGCTTTTTTTCCAGAAAGAGGATCTACTCTAGGGCCTGCCCTGCCTCCTCTCTCCCAGGGTGTGTGTGTGTGTGTGTGTGTGTGTGTGTGTGTGTGTACGCATACCCATGAGTGTACAGAGAGGCAGTATAGCAGAGATCGCAGAGCAGTTAAGAGGTTGGGTTCTGAAATGAGACTACTCAAGATTCACATTTAGGCTCTAACTGTGTGTCCTTGAACGCGTTGCTTGACTTCTCTGTGCCTCGGTTTCCTTACCTGAAAAAATACACAAAATGGGTCCCTACCTCCTCTGGGTGTTGAAAGGGTTCAACCTGACTTGACAGTAAGCCACATGCGTGCCCATGCGCTGCCCTCAGAAGAAACAGCACTGGCTTTGGACCAAGAGGACACTGCTCCGAGCCCTACACCTGCCACTTCCCACCTGGGTGACATTGGTAGGCCACCTCACTTCTCTGAGCACTTTTCGGTTTGCTGTCTGCCAAGAGGCTCAGAGATGAGACCTGGGAGTCTGAATGTCCCTCCTGGGGTGGGACAACACTCAGTAGAGACACACAGAAAGTCAGGGGGCATGCCTGCTCCCACCCAGCTGCTGACTCGCAGGCAGTGCTAGTCAGCATGCGTGGCAGGAGGCAGCTGGTAACACGCCTCCGCAGGTGTGCACACCTGTCCGAGCACGTGGTCAGGGAGAGGGACCTAACGAGGCTGCTCTATGCCCCTCGGGGGACTCCAGCGCGCTTCCCATCAAGTCCATTCCTGGCTCTGCAAATACGCATCAGCTCAGCCGGGCCCACGCAGGCCACCCGTGCAGGCACAGAGCTCGGGGGCCGCTCCCAGGGCCTGCAGCTGGTTGGGGACAGCAGCACACCCCGAGATTTAGCATACCACCCTGTCTCTGTCTGCATCTAATGTGTTCAGACTCAAGGCCGGGACATGACCCAGCAGGAGCTTCTCGGACCTGGTTGTGGGAACCCAGGCCTGAGGGAGCCCCGGGCCCCTCGGAGAACCCAATTTCCTGGGTCTGGGCTTCGATTTTGTCCAGAAGCCATTCGTCACAGGGCAGGCGGCCACACAGGCTGTGAGCCTCCCCCTGGATGTTCTTGGTGCCCCTGGCAATGTCTGGGGAGGAGACGGCGAGGAGAAACACGCACAGGGTCTGTGGATGGGTGTGAGAGGGACCTCATGCCTATTGAGCACCTGCGGGTCCAGGCACTGTGTGCTCCCTTTACACATACTGACCCAGTTCATCCCTGAGCCTCTCAGAGATACTGTCATCACCTTTGACAGACGGGAACGCTGAGGCAAGGTCATTTTCCTGAGGTCGCACAGCTGGGAAGCTGATATTCAAATCTAGGTCCGGCTTGGTTTTAATTCTTTCCTTTGCAGATGAGCATGAGGGCTAGCGGCCGGGCTCCGGGGGGTGTCAGAAAGTCCCCCAGCCTCTGTGGGACAGAGGCCTGTGTTTGGAGGCCGGAGGGTTTGAGAAGCTGTGTGCTTACAGATGAGGCCCTTCCCCTCTCTGGGCTGTCATCGCCCCTGGGTGCAGTGAATCGGGTGACCTCTGGCAGCGTCTGAGAACAGGTTTGGAGGACTCCCTGAGGAAGAGAAATAATGCCGAGGGTTGAGGAGCTGGTGAGGGGAGGCTAGGGCTGGGTTGAAGCTGTCACTCCCCCCGACTCGTTGACCCCAAGTTCATCGTTGGGGCAGGAGGTACAAGCCGAGGGCAGAGCCATTGCTGGGGCCATTACTCACCACGGCAACACCTTGGCTGCTGCTGCTCACTGGACCCAGCTTCCCCTGGAAAGGAATGGAAATTGCACTCATTTTCTGGGAACAAAGAGACCGGCTCGCCTGACCTTGCCAGCTTCCTCCCCACCCTTGTTCTGCTCCCTACCTCTGCTGGGTTGTATGAAGACTTCTGCTACCCCGAAGGGATGGGTGGGAAGACAAAAAAAGAATGAAGCCACGAGGCAGAGATCGCAGAAGGGACTCAAGAACCCTCCTTCCCCCTTACTCCGGGGAAAGGGAGTTGGGGGCAGTTAGATGGTAGCAGGAAAAGTGAGGGCAGCGGAGGCCCTGCTGGCTGGTGGGGAGAACAGACTTGCTGGTAGGGCTGCGGAGGAGCTGGGGTGGCCTGCTGGTGCAGAGGGAACCCAGACTGGGAACTCTTTGATCATCTGTTACGGACAAAGCGCTTCCACACACACTGTCTCATTAAATTCCTGCAATACCCGTCATGACCCCATTTTAAACACAGAGGAAACAGGCCCAGAGGAGTTAAGTGATTTGCCCAAGAACACAGCATTTCAGGGGGCAGGGGCAGGATTCAAACTCCAGCCCCATCTGAGTCCAGAGCCTTTCCCGCTTTCCCACGGTGCCTCTCTCCTGCTCAGGAGTTGGGAGTCCTGAGTTTCAGAGATGGATGGCAATGCTAAATTGCCATGCAAATTTCTCCGGGCATCTGTAAAATGAGATGATTAGACTAGATGATTTCCAAAGTCCTTTTTAGTGCTGTCTTTCTGTACTTAAGAAGTGAGAGTTTTGGGGCTCCCCCAACCACCCAAAGTTGAGAACCACGAATGCTTGGAGGGACAGCAGGGCAACGAGGCTGACCTTTGTCATCGATGAGTTAGAATGGAGTCGTTTTGCTTCTCAGGACCACACCATTAGCACTTTCAGACACTAAGTCCTTTGGCTATTGGTAGACTTGGAACTGCCACCAGGAAGGGGGTAAGAGACAGCCCAGTCCCTGGGTTCCAGCGGGCAAGGAAACCTAAACACCTTCGCTGCAGCAGTGTCTCCTCTTTCCTGCCCCCTCCTTCCAAGCCCCGGACCCCAATTAGCAGCTTAGCACCCAAGTTCCCAGATGCTTTCTTGCCATTAGATACACTGAATAATGGAGATGTTTCTGGGGCTGGCATGAGGAGGAAGGGTGGTAGGATGTGAACCTGTAAAAATGTAATGAGAGAGATTTCAGACTCCAGGGTGTTGCACTTTCTTCACGCTTTTAGGAAGGTGTCTGGTTCCTGAAAGGTTTCCTGGCCTGAGTATAATTTCCTCATAATTACCCCATTCCTCTGAGTTCACACTACATCCTCAGTATTGAGCAGGGAAAGGAAGGGACAGAATTCTGCCTTCTGGGGGAGACCAGTCCTTGTGCTGTGGGAATATGAACCCGATGAGGGAGACGTAATTCCCAATGGGGAGGAGTACCCAACCCGACAAAATACCATGACCGCCTGTCTTAGGGGATTCTTAAGCTGGTGGGAAGATGGTAACCTTGTCTTCATGCGGGGCTGGTCTGAAGGACTTAGAGGGACCAAAGGGGGAAAATATAAAGTTCAAATGTAGAAAGATGATTGCAGAAGAGTATTTGACTTGACACTAGATGGTAGAAGATCTCTGACCTCCCTCGGGTGGACTTCCTCTTGGAAAGAGGCGAGTTACCCTCAGAAAGCCCAGTAATGAAGTGTGTGTGTGTGTGTGTGTGTGTGTGTGTGTGTGAGAGAGAGAGAGAGAGAGAGAGAGAGAGAGAGAGAGAGAGAGAGAGAGAGAGAGAGAGAGATATCTCATGCCCAGGACAGGAACTCTCACTTTCTAAATTTGTTTGACAGAGGCTATAACAAAGAAACCTTGAAAAAAGGTTTGTATTGTCCTGTTCCTTGCCATTTGGGATAGAAAAGCTCAAATTGGAGACAAACCTATAAATATCATGTCTCCCTCTACCAAACTGAAGTTGTTGGACTTTGTATTCTTTGTTGACTTATGAGAAAAAGCTCTGGGAGTTAGTTTTAAGAGCATATCTGGTCGCTGTATGACTTCAGAAGGGTCCTTCCTGTGGGTCTCAATTTCCCATCTGTAAATGGTTAATTGGATTTATGGTATCTCTCAAGTTTTTTCTAGTCCCTGATGTTCTTCCTCTTCTTTTTTAATCCTTGTGAGTCTTCTCAACCAGCTTCTCTTCCCCTTGGAGGTAGGATCTGTCCATCATTCTAAAGACCTTGGGACCAATGGGAATCACTCATCTGACCTGGTTAGTCATACCTGTTCCATTTGCCTGTCATTAACTTTTGTACATACATGTGACAAACACCATAATCAGATCGGTGAGTGACTTGGCCAAAGTACAAGATTCAAACCCTGCCTCCAAGCTGTGTGTGCAAGCCAGAGTGTGCATATAACACGATCAGGGCTGAAGGAGCTTAGAGCACATTGATGCCAAGCCTCTCACTGAGTAGTGATGTTCACCCTTGGTTGCATTCATTAGGACTTTCATTGATGCCCGTTTCCCCAAATGTTCCTCTTCAGATGGAAGAAGGGGTCATGAAGAGGAACTGCGGGGAAATGGAGAAGAAAAGGAACAGGTTATGTACTCATATGACTCTTTCTTCCTCTATGGGATGAGTGTGGGTGTTTTATTCCATGGTGTGGCCATGGTCTTTTCATCAGTGACTGATATCCATGACCTTAAGGTTTCCCACACAAATCTTTTTTTAAATCCTATTTTCCCATTGATTTTCAGATAGAGTGAGAGGGAGGAAGGGGGAGAGAGAGAGAGAGAGAGAGAGAGAGAGAGAGAGAGAGAGAGAGAGAGAGAGAGAGAAAGATGTGAGAGATACACATTGACCGGTTGCCTCCCGCACGACCCTGACCAGGGCTAGGGACCGAACTGCAACCGAAGCACATGTCCCTGACTGGAATCGAACCTGCTACTCTTCAGTCTGGGGGCCATTGCTCTAACTGCTGAGAGAAACTGGCCAGGACCCACCCAAATCTTAACAACATGAGAATTGACCTCAAAGAGCCCACTTTTATCTCTAGTCTTGGCTTTAGAACATGTAAGGGTTTGAGCTTTAGTAATCTGAAGTTCAAGGGGCCGTTGCCTTCCTGGGTCTCTGAGGAAGTGTTCAAAGTCTCCTTGTATATCTGAAAAGAGTGAGGCACAGAAGGGAGGCCAGAAGAGAACCCCCTTCCACCATTCATTGCGTCCTCATCATGCGTTTATTATTTCATTCAATCCTCATGAGAATCCTGTAAAAAGGGATTTTTGTTATCATACATTTTATAGATGTGGAAACACAAGTCCAGAGAGATGAAATACCTGGCCCAAACTCAACAGCTAGCAAGTGGGAGACCACATTTCCATTCCAAAATGAATGGCAGGTGCAAGGGTAAGAACAGAATCAGCCTAAAGGAATCTCTCAGTGAGTCCTTTCAAATTGCCCATCTTTCCCCATCTGCAGCCCTGTCTTGGTTGTTGTTGCAGGTAAAATATCAGATTTCCTCTCAGAGTGAGTCCATTCTTCTCCCTTCTCTTCAGAATGGGCCCGGGGTGGGGCTTCTCCCTCCTTATCCTTGCCCACCAGATCTCAAATATGCCTCTTGGGAGAGTTTTTTTGGTCACATAGTGGCTTTGAAAAATTGGAAATGTTCAGCCCTGACTTGGAGGCTCAGTTGGCCGGAGCATCGTCCCATACACCAAAAATATTGTGGGCTCCATTCCTGGTCAGGGCACATACCTAGGCTGCTGGTTTGATCCCTGGTTGGGGCATGTGCAAGAGGCAACCGATGGATGTTTCTCTCTCACATCAATGTTTCTCTCTGTCTCTGTCTGTCTGTCTGTCTGTCTCCCTTCCTTTCTCTCTCGAAATCAATGAAAACATATCCTTGGGTGAGGAACATTAAAAAATTGGAAATGTTCAAACAACTCACTCTGTTCTGCAGGGGTCATTTGGTGGCTCCCTAAGAACAGCTAATCTGCAGGTGGGGAGATGTCCTGCTGTTACTGAGTTTACTTACCCAGTAGCTCCTGCTGATGCCATCATCTCTCCGGTTCTCACCTCTACATGTGTGTAGGGATTATGTGAGTAGCAGTGATGTGTTGGGGGAGGAGCCCTCAAAATGCCAAAAGGAAAACACTTTGTTGGAAATGTGATAGAATTGTCAACATAACTTGAAACCAATTGCATCAATTTTGAAACACAAGACAGATTCTGTTTATTCTGCAGCAGTGTAAAAATTGTTAAAATGTCATCAAGAGCCCAGCAAGTGTGGCTCAATCGGATGAACGTTGTCCCATGCACAGGAGGTTTCTGGTTAGATTCCCGGTCAGGGCACATGCCTGGGTTGCACTCCATCCCCAGTGGGGGCCGTGCAGGAGGCAGCCGATCTATGTTTCTCTTTCATCAATGTTTCTATCTCTCTTCCCTTCTCACTTCCTCTCTCTCTGAAATCAATAAAAGAATTTAGAAATGTCATCAAGAAGGGAAATAAAAGCAAAGGACAGTTGGACAGGAATCGCCAGACCTTGAGGTTAGGAGAAACAATCAAGACAAAGCTTACAAACATAATTCAGCACCACGGACAGAGGCAGAGCTTCTTGTCCTCCTCCCTTCCCTGTTTTCTTTTCTTTCCTTTTTTTTTTTTTTTTTTAAATGATTCTGTGCCTATGGCTAGGGTCAGGTCCTCCAGCTGGCAGGCTTCCTTCTGCTGACCTGTATATCTGACCTCTGCCTTCCCTTTGCCCTAGCTTGGGTATCTCCTGGGGCCATGAACAGCTGGCACTGCCCTGGCACATTTACAGGATGAACTTGATACTTTTAAAGCTCAGGCCTCCTGACATGGAGGGCATCTGGGCTGCTCAGGCCTCCTCCCCACAGGGTAGGTGACCTTCTTCTTTGACAGAGGAGCAGGTGGGTTTGTTTGGCTCTAGCGAAGATTTTGCTGTGACAGGTGGCCTTGAGCGATTGGGCAGGAACCCTCTCCCTTTCCCTCCATCCAGGAGACTGGCTGCAGGGCAGAGGAGGAAAATTAAAACGAAGGCTTATTATGGAATTAGGGCCATAAAACCACAGGCTACAGCAACGCCACAGCTATAGCCATAAACCTAGAGCCTATTCAATCATAGCATAGGTGTGCTTACACATTAGCGAGGAACACTGATGTACAGGTAACAGAGAATAACTCCCGCTCTTATGTTCGTGGCAATAACTGGAGCTTTATGAAGTTTTTGTGGCTGCTTAATTATGGTGAGTGGACAAAGGGCTCTGGGGTGGGGAAGATCAGGGTATATAAAACTGTGACTGAGGTTGAATTTCATGACCAAGGAAGCAAAGTGTGCTCAAAGACAATTTTTCCATGTTTCTGCCTCTGCGAAGGCTGAACCTAGTGTCCAGGTCAGATTGGTGATGCTTATTTTAGGATTTAGGAAGCAGGATGTTTTGAATTATTCTTTGGGTTTTTCTTCTTCTTCCCCTCCAAATCTTGATTCAGTGAGTCATGGTCTCTGTCAATATTTGGAACTCAGCTCTGGGTCAGTCTTTGAGTTTGGGCTCCTCCCTTCCCATCTGCTAAAGGCTTTTAGGTCTTCTCCCTGATCTGTCTGGATCATAGGGCACAGGTGAATTTGTGGGATAAGGCTCAATTTGCCCCCTAATTCCTGGAAAAGGCAAAGAGATGCAGTTGACAGCTACCCAGAAATGTCTTTAACAGTTAAGGACACATTCTAGTCTCTAAATCAGCAAATATTCACTTGACAAAATTTTGTTGAGCACCTATGGACACAAGGAGTGTGAAGTAAATTAGAAGCAATCTCTTCCCTCAGAGAGTTCCCAATCCAGTAGGGTGGTAAGGGTAAAAATAAATTATAACGGGGGAGGTGTGACAATAAAACCATTGTCATATCATTATCGGGTTTATTCATGCATTGCCCATGGCTAAAATATTTTAGGGACTGGGATGTGCCTCCCTCCCCCAAAGGGGCCTAGCAGAGGTGTCTAGTATATGTTGAGACCTCATTTATGAAGTGAGAATGTCTGAGATTCTATGTGAGGTCAGACAAGCCCCTCCCCATGCCTCATCTGGATCAGCCCACCTGCCCTTCTCCATTCTCATTCCTAGCTTTGTGATCCCAAGGTTAACTTCTTCCTGCAATTAAACTTACCAACCTCTGCCCAGTTTTCAAGCCCCTTCTGGGAAGTGAGCACCTCTAGGTCCATTGTCCCCTTAACCACAGTGATCTGATAACACGTAATGAAGGGGTGACTACAGTTTTGCTTTATTTGTGACTCGGGGCTATCTGTGGCTCCCTTCCATGCCTCTGTGTTCCATTACTCCAGTCAACTGAGAATTAGCCATTTATGCAAGGAATTTGGAAGTATCTTCAGGAAGATGTGAGAACTCCAGGCAGTCTTCCCGAAGGAGGGGGTGTTCCATATGGGGCTTTGAAGGAGGTAGAGATATGTAATTAGCTTGGTTTCACCTGTGTGGATGCTGCAGGGCATGTGGGGTAGGTAGCTGACTTACTCTGTTCCACCTTCCTCGTGTCTACTCTGGGGAGGCCCCTGGCCACAGCGGACCCTGAGCATCCTTCTGTTAGAAAGGACTGCAACCCAAAACTCTGTAGGCTGGCTCTCACTCACACGTTCCAGGTAGGAAATGTCATACCTTTCCCAGTCCCCCTTTCTCCTGAAAAACTTACTTTATTAATCTGTACTGCTAGGAGTAACCGGAGTATTTACAGAACTTTACAGTTTACGAGGTTTCCATTTGGGTATAATCCAAGCCCTGTAGTATGGACAAGTTGGGAAAGGACTGTCAACCTCGTTTTATAGAGAAGATGCTTGGGCCTCAAAGAGATAGGCTTAGATGGCAGAGCTGGGACCAGAACTCAGGTCTCCTGACTCCAAGGCAGGAGGACCCTCTGGCTCTACCAGACTGAGGTTCTACCGCAACGTAACTTGAATTCCTGCTGTTGCACGTGACTCTCATTTCTTCTTTCTTGGTCTCGAAGAAGATCCACCAAGGGGGTTGCCACATACTTTGAAGCTCCTGGGCTTAGCCCCAATTTCCTAAATAATAGTGATCGCTGGCATTTATTAAATACCATTTGCATGCTTTGTTCTAAATGCTTTCCATAGATTAGCTTATAGGTTCACACAACAACTGTATGAGGTAGGTGCTATTCTTTCCCTCACTTTACAGATGGGGAGATGGAGGCACAGGAACATTAACTAAGTAACTCGAAGTCCCACAACTGGCAAATGGCAGACTAGGCAGTCTGCTCCAAAGTCCATACTCTTCATCACAGCCCCACAATCTCTTCTGTGGAAAGAACACTGTGGATTTAGGTCCAAGCCCTTATTTCCAAGTCACTTGCAGTGTGACTTTGGATGAGTCACTGAACCCCTCTGGGACTCAGTTTCCTTCACTGACAAGTAACAACAACCATTCATATTTACATAATGCTTTTCGGTTTGCAAAGTGCTTTGTCAGGCCGCAGCTGATTCGATCCTAACAAATGTCAGTGAAGAAGATGATGATCTTTATTTTATGCATAAAAGAGCTCAGGGTTCCAGGGTCTGGCCAAGGTCACGTAGCTAGTGTGCTCTGGAGTAGGACCTGGAACCCAGCCTTGGTAGTTTCCTTGACTGGGGATTTGCGGGTCTTGGACTAAATGCTCTCCAAGAGTCCTGCCAGCCCAAACCTTCTCTGTGCTGGGAAGTTAAGAATCTGGTGGTCTTAGTCAGTGCAGGGTGCTACAAGAAATGAACATATCCTGGGCGGCTTATAAACAGCAGAAATGTATTTCTCACAGTTCTGGGGGTTGGAAGTCTGAGATCAGAGTGCCAGTGTCGTTGGATCCTGGCCAGAGCCCTCTTCTGGGTTGTAGACTGCCTAGTTCTCCTTATATCCTCACAGGGTAGAGAGAGGGGGAGAGAGAGAGAGATCTCTGGGCTGTATTTATAAGGACACTAATCCCATTCATGAGGGTTCTACCTTCATGACTTAATTATCTCCCACAAGTCCCACCTTCTGATACTATCACATTGGGGAGTAGGATTGCAACATATAAATGGGGGAGGGGCAAACACTGAGTTTATAACAGGGGCAGTCCTGAGCTCTGAGTTTGGGGCCAGCCCAAGCAGGCATAGATAGCAGCTACTCTGTACGTAGCACTCAGCTGGACATATGAAGCTATCTTTTGCAAACCCTCATCAATTTCAAGACTCACATTGAGGGTCTCCCACAAATTGTCTCCCCAATAGAAGCTGACTTTAGGACACCACCTTGCAACCTTTCCTTCCCCAGCCTGAGCAGTCCTGTCTCCCTTGACCTTTCATTTTGTTCAGGTATCAACCCTAGGGTTGACCAAGAAGCGTCTCTGAGCTGAGGCTCTGCCTCCAGAGAGGCAAAGGGAAAAAGGACAAAAATATAAAATAAAGATTATGCAAAAGAATTGCCCTGCATGTTTCTCCTATCTCCCTCATCTCTCCGTGTAAATTACCCTATTATTCCGTTCCCTTAGGACTCTTGATCGTCCTTATTTCTTCTTTTGAGCTAAAGTCATTCGTGCAGTAAATTAGTTCTTTGCTTTGAAATAGCTCTGATTGTAACAGTTGCTGCCACCACCAGCAGCAACACTGCGTTCCCAGTCCCCGGACAGTATCCAAAAAAAAAAAAAGGAGAAAAGGAAGAAAGAAAAGACCCTCAGCTACTCTCCCCTCCTCCCACTCGATTCACATGCATGGAGAGACATGGGGTGCCCATTTCCTGGGAAATGATTTCCTTGGAAAGCAAGCACGTGCTGAGAGGGTGTGCAGACCCAGTGGTAACACAGAAACAACTCAGGTTGGGACTGGGAGAATTACAGCCATCTAGGCCATGGGTCAGTAACCTAAACACTTCCACTCTGTGCTTTCCCCTTAAAAACCAAGCCCTGGTTCACCTTGCGTTACTGGGGAAGCAGGATAACAGAGAGATTAAGAACCCAGGTTTTGGTGTCAGGCAATCCTGGGCTGAGCCCTGGGTTCTAAGCCACATTGTAGCTGTGTGACCTCGGGCAAGTGTCTCAGGCCTGAGTCCGTGTTTCCTCATCTCCGACCACATATCTCCCTCCAGACTCATGTATCCAGTAGCCTACCCAGCATCTCTTCTTAGACGTCTAATAGGAAAATAAAACTTATGTTCCAAAACAAACTTCTGATGTTCTCCATTCTAAACCTGCCCCCCCCATAGTCTCCCCATCTCTGTAAATGTCAACTCCACCCATTGTTTGCTCAGGCTAAAATCCTGGGTTCCACTCTTGACTTGGCTTCTTTTCTCCCATACTAGTTCCATTTTGTCTGTAAATCCTATTGACATTGTTTACAAAGTGTGTTCAGAATCTGCCTACTTCTTATACCTCCACCACTAAGTCCTGAGCCAGGCCACCATCATCTCTCGCTTGGTAAATTCAATAGCCTCCTAACTGGTTTACACACTTAGTTCCTTGTCTCCAACATGGTTCTTTAAAAACATGAGTCGGTTCACATCTGGCCTCTTTAAAACCTTCCGATACTTTCCATGTTGCTTAGAGTAAAAGCCAAGGATCTACACAATCTGCATCCCTCCCCCAAGGTGGCTATGAGTGTCATTCATTTGGAGGTACCTCTGCAAATCGTTATTTGCCTTCCTTTAATTCTCATCTTCTCTTAGAGTTGTAGAATAATATAGTGTGTGTGTGTGTGTGTGTGTCCTGGGGAGGGAGGTTGAGATGGGATGGGGAGGACTGACACTAAGAATATATGAGCTCACTTGGAAGTGAGATTCCCCACTAATTCTTCAATATCCCCTGTGGTGACAGATGTGTACCCCAAGCCTTCTCTCAAGGACTGATGCCATCTCTCATGGTCTCTTCTCTGCTCTTAATGGTACCCTCTCCTTCTTTCTCACCATATGGCTGTGGGTTTTAGCCTTTAGCCTGGGGGAATCACTGGAGGAGCTTGCTTAAAAGGCAGATTCCATATCCAGAAATCCTGATTTGCCAGGAATATAGTAGTGTGTTCAAAAAATGGCTCAGGTGAGTCTGACGTGGGTGGTCAGAGCATGTGTATAACATCATAAATGATAGTAAACATAAGACTTAATCATTTTTAAAGTGCTTTGAAATGTTAAATTTTTGTTCATCTTCAAAAAGGAAGATTTGGAAGTAAAACGCACATATATCAATAAAAGCACAATGCAAAAGTGGTCAGTATACAGGGTCAGTAACATACTTAAATTTATTGTTTAACATATGCAGGTCAAGTCTTAGGTCAGGAATTATGAGACTTCTGAAGTGGACTTCATCATAATCTAATGGACAAATTTGAATAAATTGTTCATTTTGAGCTTCCTCACAGAGAAACAGGCTCAGAGCTAGTCTCCTAAACTGATGTTTTCCTCAATTTCCCAAGTTTCAGTATGGACCTAACAATATTGCCAACCTTTTCTTCATGCAGCCCGAACGCTATTTCTGTATACTATTGTTGTTCAGTCCTTTGGGTCTATCTTTTGTTTTAATCCCCACATTGGACATAATAATAGTTACTATTCCCAAAAGACAATGTTTTTATTTACCTACATATTCACCAATTTCTTTGCTAAATATTCCACTATGCACCTGAGATTTTCCTTCTGGAATTATTTTCCTTTTTCCTGAAGTAGATCTTTGAGGAGTTAGGTTCATGTAGTTAAGTTCTGTCGGTGGTAAATTCTCTCAGATTTTATCTGCAAATATCTTTATTTTGCTTTTATTCTTTGAAGACAGTCTTGCAGAGTACACATTTCCAGATTAATGGTTATTTTTCTTGGCATTCTGTTCTGGTTTCTGTTTTTATTTATGGGAAGGCTACTGTCAATCTGACTTTAGCTCTCTTGTATATAATCTGTCTTTTCTCACTCTCTTTTAAGATCTATTTAGTTTTGGTGTCCTGTAATTTCACAACAATGTATGTAAATGTAAGTAAAAAGTCCAGCATGCTATTTACTATGCTTCCTGTATATTTGGATGCATTTCTTTTATCATGTATAGAAAACTTTTAGTCATTGTTATTCATATATTTTAAAATCCAGGTCTCTGATTAAATGCATGTAAGATCTTTTTTTTATTTTTTTGTCCTCACCAGAGGACATTTTTGCATTTATCTTCAGATAGAGTGGGAGGGAGAGAAGGGGGAAGAGAGGGAGAGAAACATTGATGTGAGAGAGACACATCCACTGGTTGCCACCCACATATCCCCAACCGGGGCAGGGACAAACTGCAACTGAGGTATGTGCCCTTAGCGGGAACTGAACCTGGAACTCTCTGGTGCGCGGGCTGATGCTCTAACTGCTGAGCCAAACTGGCCAGGGCTACATGTAAGATCTTTTGATTTGGCCTTTCATATATTTTAATCTCTCTTTCATTATTTTCCTATATCTTCTCTCTGAATAATTTCCTCAGATTGATCTTTCAGTCTACTAAATTCTCTCTTCAGCTATGTCTAATTTTCTGTCCCCACTTGATTTGTAGAAGTTCCATTTGATTCTTTTTTCAACTATTTTTGATAATATTATGATCTAATATTGCTTTCTCATTTTTGTGACTTTTAAATTTCTTTAAGCATTTCATACAGATTTGTTTATTTTTAAAATATAATAATTTGATTATTAATCAAATATTTATTTAGTGCTTTATTATGTTCCAGTTACTATGATAGAAGCTGGGGATTCAGCAGCAGTAAGCAAAACATATAAAAATATCTGCTTTCATGGAGCTTACACTGTAATCGATAATTCCTGTGTCTGAGGTCCTTGATAGCCCAAATTTATTGTTTGCTTTTGCTGACTTTCACTCATAATGGTCTAGTACCCTATATGTTTTTAATCTTTGATTACGAGTTCATGTTTGGCTGCACAAGGGGCTTAAATGAGGGGTACATGCCTCTAAAGAAGACTTGCATTTGCTTCTTTCAGGAACCAGAGAAGGTTGCTGTTCCAGAAGCAGCTGAATCCTTTTTGAGAATCCAGATTAAGTAGAAGTCTTGTCTCAATTTCTCCACCTTCCCACTGCTCCAAGGTTTAACACTCTCACACACAGAAGCACTAATATCAGCATCTGCCTACAGGGAACACCTGCCTTACATTTTTTTGTGTGACAAAATACAGTGATTGTGGTAAAAACAAAATAAAAGCCATTTTAACTACATTTACAATGTGCCACTATCACTATTTCCAAAATTTTTTCATTACCACAAACAGAAACTCTGCAATAACTCCCCATTTCCTCCTTCTTCCAACCCTTGGTAACTTCTAATCTACTTCTGTCCCTATGAGTTTGCCTTTCTAGATATTTTATATGAGTGGAATTATATATTTGTCCTTTTGTGTCTGGCTTGGTTCATTTATCATGTTTTCAAAGTTAATCCATGTTCTAGCATGTATCAGAACTTCATTTCTTTTTATGGCTGAATAATATTCTATTGCACGTATACACCATGTTTTGCTTATTTATTTGTCTATTGATGGACATTTGGGCTGTTTGCACATTTTGGCTATTGTGAATATTACTGTAATTAACATTGGCATATAAGTATATGTTTGAATCCTTGTTTTTAATTCTTTTGGGTAATATACCTAGGATTGCAATTGCTTGGTTATATGGTAATTCTATGTTTAGTTTTTGGTTCCTTAACTAGCATACTGTTTTCCACAAAGTTTGTACCATTTTACATTCCCACCAGCAATGTACCAGGATTCCAATTTCTCCAAATCCTCAATGACACTTATTTTTTATTAATTATTATTATCATCATCATCATGGTTGCCATCCTGGTAGATATAAAGCAATACCTCATTGAGGTTTTGATGTGCATTTCCCTAATAACTAATAATGTTGAATATCTTTCTATGTACTTATTGGTCATTTATATATGTGTGGAGTAATGTCTACTTAAGCCCTTTTCCCATATTTGAAATTGGGTTGTTTGTCTTTTTGTCATTGAATGTAAGAATTCTTATATATTCTGAATATTAAACCCTTATCAAATAATTTGCCAATAATTTCTTCCTTTCTGTAGATGTCTTTTCAATTTTTTATAATGCCTTTTGATACATAAACATTTTGAAGTTCGGTGAAGTACAGTTTATCTATATTTTCCTTTGGGGACATAGCTATGAATCTTTTGCCAAATCCAAAGTTATGAAGATTTCACCTTATATTTTCTTCTAAATCTATAGTTTAAATTTTTATATTTAAGTCATCTATTCATTTTGAGTTAGTTTTAGTATTTGCTGTGAGGTGGGGTTCCAACTTCATTCTTTTGCATGTGGAAATCCAGTTGTCTCAGAACCATTTGTTGAAGAGACTGTTCGTTCCTCTTTAAATGGACTTGGCACCCTCATCTAAAATCAATTAGCCACAGCTGCATGAGTTTTTTTTATGGACTTTCAATTCTATTCCATTGATGTGTATCTCTATCCTTATGTTAGTGCCACATTCTTTTGATTACTGCAGCTTTACAGTAAGTTTTGATACTGGGGAAATGTGTTCTCTGTCTTTGTTATTATTTATCAAGATCGTGTTAGCTATTCCGAGTCCCTTGCAATGCCACATGAATTTGATGATTAGTTCTCCTTTTTCTGAAAAAAAAAATGCTGTTGGAATTTTGATAGAAATTGTTTTAAATCTGTAGATCATTTTGGGTAGTACAGGCATCTTAACAATATTGTCTTCCTATCCATAAACATGGAGTGTGTTCCCATTTATTTAGGTCTTCTTTAATTTCTTTCAGCAATATTTTGTGGTTTTCAGTATATAAGTCTTTCATCTCCTTGGTTAAATTTATTCCTAAATATTTTATTCTTTTAGATGCTACTGTGCATGGTACTGCTTTCTTAATTTCCCTTTCTACATCACAGGTGTATAGAAACACACTGCTATTTTTGTTTCGATCTTATACCCTACAACTTTGCTGAATTGTTAGTTGTTTATTTTCTTGTGAATTATTTGGGTTTTTTTTTTATATCTAGGATCATGTCATCTATGACTAGAGATAGTTTTAACTCATTCTTTCTAACTTGGAAAATAAAAAGTTAATTTATTTTTCTTGTCTTATTTCTCTGGCAGTAGGACAATGTTGAGTAGGAGTGGTGGAATTAGGTATCCTTGTGTGGTTCCAACACCTGCCTTTTGAGTCTCCTTGCTACTTATTACTCCTTGCTCTTGTTTCAATGAGTTTGGGGGATGGATGGAACTATTGTTTCTCTTACTTATGTTGACCCCAGAATTGCACCTAAATTTCTTTTAGCAGGAGCTAGTTGTTTTGTAGTGAAAAGACTTTTTAGACTACCCGGTCTGCTACTGCTGGAAGCAACATCAGATGACACTTCAAAAAACTCTGACACAGAAAATGGCAGATTAATTCTCATGATGGCTTGGTGGCCCTCTCTCCAGCTCACTGAGAATAATGAAAAGAAACTGTGTTATCACGATAGAAACTGAATTCCAAAGAAAATCTGGAAGTTAGTCAAACTTATAGGGGTCGTAGGTTGGGGGAAGGTTTCTGGGGAAACTGGTTTGAAGGATGAAAGATAAATACATCTTGTATCTCATACAATGACCAAGTTTGTTCCACTGTTCAGCCAGGTGGCTACTCTGGTGTCCAGTCATGCAACATCGTGAACATATGTCATCAGTTGCTAGGGAACTTACCCTGTGAACATGAATCATAGTTTAAGCTGTCTATCTACATATTGATGAGAGGGAGCGTGAGGGAGGGAAGTAGAGAGAAAGAATGAGATATGGGGGAGATATACTACTTGTCTGATGGGGTCCTCTAAAGAAGGGAAGCAGAGAACACACTTTGGCTCTTCCCCTCTCTTCTCCTGCCTGTTCTTTTTCCTGGGGGCTTCAGCACCATCCCCCATTCTCTGGATCTCTGGATACACCCCACCCTTGATTCCTGTGGGCCCAGGTGTGTGAAGCCAGCTGTGTTCCCACCCGACCAATGAGCGGTTGAGCACTGTGACCTCCTGCCAATGTCTGGGGGTGATGTTGCCCAGCTACGGTTGCTGGGGGAACCTCAAGTTAGAATGTCTTCACTTTAGGGCGTGCAAAGTCTCAATCACCACCGTGAATTAATGTTGCTTTTCCCTGGCTAAATGTGAAACCCATATAAGTGTCAGCTTCTGGGATGATTGAAATTAGAGTGTTCCTATTTGGATACTGTCAATCACTACTCCTTCACTGTCTGCTGAGTGCTCAGCTTGCAGAGCTCAAGTGGGAATAGTGGGGGGCGGGGAGGAAGACAGAGTAACTATTGGCAGCCCTCTGGGAAGCCCCTGTCAGATGGCAGGTATATCCAGAGAGGCCTTCTGGTCAGATGGTGTCAGTCTCCACTCTGAGAGAGTTCCCAAGCTGATGGAAGAGATGTAACCTCTAGCTTAAGGGAAATCCTGGTGTGTGCGGGAGACCTAGGCTCTGCTGAGAGTAAACTTATAGTCTGATGGGGGAGGCTTAGTCCCTGCCCTGGGGAACCTCTGGTCTGATGGGAAGGCACTCTCTACTGGGAGACAGAAAATGTAATGTCCCCCAGATGTCCTATTGGATGGGGTGATCAGGATGTCTGGGGCAACTAAGTGAAATGACGGTGAATCTCTGGGACACATGCAGACTGGCCCCCCTCCCCCCCATATAAAGGCTGTAGAACCCTAGCTGAACCCTTAATCTCCCTGGGAAATCCTGACCACTCCTTCCCACCCTCACCTCAAGGCTATTCTGAGTTTTTTCCATTTGTGATCAGCCCAGACACAGATACAGGATGAAATTTTAAACATATAGAAAATTGGAAAGAACTGTGAGTACTCACAATTGGGTACTCAGCACCTAGACTCTACAGTTGTCAACACTTTGCTACATCCCCTTCATTAAGCACGTGTCCGTAGATCTTATCCTTCAATATGTCTTATTTTGAGTACATTTCAAAGTAAGATGCAGACCATCAGCAGACTTCACTTCAAACACTTCAGCACGCATATCATTAAGTAGAATTCAATATTTGCTTGTGGTTCTCTGTGTGTGTGTGTGTTAAATTTATGTCGGCGCAATGGTGAAACGCACAAATTATAAGTGTATTCTTTGAAGAGATTTGACAAATGCTTACACATGTGTAAACCAAATCCCTATCAAGATATGGAACATTTCTATCACTCAGGAAGTCTGCTCAGACCCCTTTCCAGTCAATCACGTCTCCCATCTTGCAGAAGCAATCAGTTTTCATTTTTAAAAAAACCTTTCTAGAATTTCACATAAATGGAATCAAATAGTATGTACTCATCATGTTTTTGCGATTCACCCATTTTGTTGCATGTGTCAGTACTTTTTTTTTGTATCACCAAGTAGTGGTTATAATTTGTTTATCTGTTCTCCAGTTCACCGATAGTTTGTGTGGGGTTGTTTCCAGTTAGGGGCCACTGTGAAAAAAGCTGCTATGAGTATTCTTGTGCAAGCCTTTTGTGGACATATGCTTTCTTTTCTTTTGGGTAAATACCTAGAAGTGGGATTGCTGGTTCATAGGACAGGCATGCATTCAGTATACCTACCTGATTGTGAAATGTCTGTTCAAATCCTTTGCCCTTCTCTTTACTGGGTTGTTTGTGTTTTTATTATTGTATTGTAGTTCTTATACATACTTGATACAAGTCCTTTAACAGGAATGTTTTGCAAATATTTCCTCCTCGTCTGTGACTTGCCATTCTTTTGTTTTTGGACAGAAAGTAGGATTTATTGGTGGGCATGAGTATGAATGGGACAGTGCTGAGGATATTTTTCCATTGATTTTTAGATAGAAGGGAAGGGAAAGGGGGGGGGGCATCGACGTGAGAGAGACATATCGATTGGTTGCTTTCCGTATGACCCTGACCAGGGCCAGGGATCGAACCTACAAGCCTGGTACGTGACCTTGACCGGAAATCGACCCACGATTCCTCAGTCCGCAGGCCCACACGCTAACTGCTAAGCCAAACCAGCCAGGGCCTTAACTACGTTTTTGATTAACAAAGTTTTCAATTCTTACAAAATCTAAATCATCATTTTTTTCTTTGATAATTACGATTTTTGCCTCCTATTTAAGAAATCTTTGCCCTTCTGCAGGTCATGAAGATATTCTTCTATGTTTTGTTCTAGAAGCTTTATAGTTTTAGCTTTTATGTTTAGAACAATGGCTCTTCTCAAATTAAATTTTATGTATTGTGTGAGCTAGGGCCTAGTGTTCGTAATTTTCCATGTTGATAGCCAATCACACCTGTTGAAAAGCTTCTTTATTCATCCAATAGGTTTGGTTCCTCTTTGAAAATCAAATGACCATAAGCATGTGGGTCTATTTCTGGGCTCTTTATTCTGTTCCATTGAATTATGTTTCTCTTTATACTACCATTCTGTCTCGATGACAGTATACCAGCTTTATAGCAAGCTTTGAAATGAGGTAGTGTAAGTCCTCCAACTTTTGTTTTCCTTTGTCAAAATTGCCTTGGATATGCTAGGTCTTTTACATTTCCATATAAATTTTAGAATGAGCCTATCAATGTCTACAAAGAAAGCCTGCTGGAAATTGGGATTGAGACTCTGTGAATCTATAGGTCAAATGAGAGAGAATGGAACTTTGAACATCATTGAGTCTTCCCGTAAAGGAACATTTATTTAAGTCTTTCTTAACTTATCTCATTATTTTTTGTGGTTTTCAGTGCAAAGGTCTTGCACATCTTTTGTTAAATTTATTCCTAAGTATTTTAATGTTTTTGGGTCTTCTTGTAAATTTTGAAAATTTTGTTTTCCAGTGAGTTGTAGCTAGTATATGGGAATACAATTTATCCTGATACTTTGCTCAGTTTATTTATTAGTTCTAGTTTCTATTTTATAGGTCACTTGGGATTTTCTATATAAATAATCATGTCATCTGTGCATAAAGTTTTAGTTCTTCCTTTCTGATCTGTGCTTTTTATTTCTTTATTTTGCCTTATTGCCCTAGCTAGAGCCTCCAATACAATGTTAAACAGATGCAGTGACAGGGGACATCCTTGCTGTGTTCCTGATCTTAGGGGGCACGTGTATTAAATCATATTAAATTATGATGTTAACTGTAGGCTTTTCATAGATGTCCTTTATCAGATGGAAGAAATTGCTTGTATATTTAAAGAATGATGAATAGGTATTGGATTTTATAAAAACAATCATATAATTTTTCTCCTTTATTCTATTAATATAGTGAAGTATATTAATGAGTCTGAGTGTTCAGATCATCTTGCATTCCAGAGATAAACTCACTTGGTCATGATGCATTATTCTTTTTGTATGTTATTGGATTTTATTTGCTAATTATTTGTTAAAGATCTTTTTTATCTATGTTCATGAGAGATATTGGTTTGTCATTTTTTCCTCTTTTTGTAATGTCTTTGCCAGGTTTTAAATCAGGGTTAATCTAGCCTTGCAGAACACGTTAGAAATGTTCCCCTTCCTCCATGTTCTGAGTTTGTGTAGGGTTGGCATATTTCTTCTACAAACATTTGATCAAATTCACAGTGAAAACATCCAGATCTAGAGTTTTGTTTGTGGGAAGGCATTTTTGATAACACATTTACTATATTTAGATTTTTCTATTTTATCTTGGGTCAGCTTTCCGTAGCTTGTGTTTGTCAACAAAGGCGTCCACGCTGTCTAATGTCCTTACCCTCTCACGTCTGCAGGAAATGTAGTAACAGTCCCTTGTTCAATCCTGGTGTTAGGAATTGGCTCTTCTCTCCTTCATCGGTCTAGCTTTGCTGAACCCCTCTTCATCTCCCCACTTTCTCTGCTTTGACTACTGCCCTTGCCTCTGACTTTTCTGGAAAGGCCTGTCAGTTCTCCACCCTCTGCTTCCAAATGTGTCTTTCTTCTTCCTTCCTTCCTACCTTAAAGAAAGAACTGTCCTTGATCCTTCCCAACTGAAGTCTCCTCTTACATGTCTGACCCCAAATCCATGTTCTGAACTCCTACCCCCTTCCCTTTTAGGGCACCAACACCCCAAACACAACGATCTTTTTCATGAGTCCCTCTTTCCAAGCTCTGGCCCACGCTCCTGCTCATGCCACGTTCCCAAACGCAGGGTAAGACCTGCAAGGGGGACACCTCTGCCTCATCTCAGCAGCTCAAGGCAGCACACAGAAACCCTCACAGGTGCTTATTGCCGATGAGGGTTTCTCATTCGTCTCACATTTCCCCATTCACTCACTTGATCTATTTTTTTGTCCTCAGATTTAATCAACATATAACATAGTGTAAGTTTAAGGTGTATAACGTGATGATTGATACACATATATCTTGCAAAATGATCACAACAGTAGGGTTAGTAAACACTCTATCACCTCAAATAATTACTTTTTTTTTTTTTTTTGTCAGGAGAATATTTAAGATCTACTCTTCTGGCAGTTTCATGTATAGATTACAGTATCATTAACCATAGTCACTGTGCTTACATTAGGTCCCCAGAACTTATTCATTGATAACAGAAAGTTTGTGGCCTTTGATGGACATCTCCCCATTTCCCCCACCCCCAGCCCCTGGTAACCATCATTCGACTCTCTGCTTTTACAAGTTTGGCTTTTAAAAATTCCACATATAAGTGAGCTTATAGTGTATTTGTCTTTCTCTGTCTGACTTATTTTACTTAATGTCCTCAAATTCTGGTCTTGTTGTTACAATGGCAGGACTTTCTTCTTTCTTGTGGCTGAATAACATTCCATTTTTTATATATATATAAATGTATATATAATCTTCTTTATCCATTAATCTGGAGACAGCCAGTTACATTTTTTCCATGGCTTGGCCATTGTGAGTAATGCTGCAATGACCACGGGAGTGCAGATATCTCTTCTAGATTCTGATTTCATTTCCTCTGGATATGTACCCAAAGGTAGACTTGCTAGATCTTATGGTAGTTCTAGTTTTAATTTTGTGAGGGACCGCCATACTGTTTGCCACAGTGGCTGCACCAGTTTGCATTCCCGCCAGCAGTGCTCAAGGACACATGTGTTCCCTTTCCTCCACACCCTTGCCAGTGTTTGTCATCTCTTGTTGACAGATAAAATCGTAAGATATTTAAAGTGTACATTGTGATGATTTGCTGCATGTACACGCAGTGAGGGAATTCCCCCCATCGAGTTAGTGAACGCGTCCGTCACCTCACACAGGGCATTGTGCTGAGTGAAATGAGCCCAACAGAGAAAGACAAATACTGCGTGCTATCACTCAGGTGAAATCTAAAAAAGAAAAAAGTCAAACTAATAGAAACAGAGTAGAATGTGGTTGCCAGGGCCGGGGGTGGGTGGGGAAATAGGGAGAGGTTGGTAAAAGGGTACACACTTTCAGTTAAGATGAACGAGATCTAAGGATTTAACGTTAATATGGTGACTGCAGCTGACAGCACTATATTGTATAATTGACATTTGCTGGGAGTAGGGCTTAAATGTTCTCACTTCCCCAAAACAAAATGAAACAAAACAAAACGACAAAACCTCGTTTGATCTTTGAATAATCCTTACTAAGTACCAGACTTTGGGGAGGGGACCTTGAGCTGAGGATGAGGATGATGACAATGATGATGGTGATGATGATGACAACACACACACAACTGTTGGGTCCTTGCTCTGTGCTAGGCTCTATTCTAAACATTTCAGGTGGGTTATAGAGTTCAGTCCTCACAATAACCCCGAGGCAAGCACTATTATGAGCCTCCTTTCACAGACGAGGAAACTGAGGCATAGAGAGATGAAGAAATATGCCCACGATCCCACAGTAAATGGCAGATCAGGGCATCTTGGCCGAGTCCAATCCAAACAATTGGGGGATTCCCATTCCTTTGTCGGTTTGTGAAATTACAGAATGATAAGGACAACCACCAATTATCGGGTATTTGATACGTGCAAGGCGCTGGAGGAAGCACTTCAGATGCACTGTTTCACTTTAATCCTCTCCCCCCAAATCCTATAGAGCTGGTGTTATACCTCACATTTCATAGGTGAAAAGTAGTTTCAGAGAAAGCTAACTTGCTCAAGGTCACACGGCAGGAAAGATGCAGAGCTGGAACCTGTGCAGGTCTGTCTGATGCCGAAGTGCATGCTTAGAACCACCACGTTCTGCTGCTCGGCTGTAACAAGATCTCGGAATTGGAGGAGCCACCGTTAGAAGTCACCAGGTTTAATCTTCTACTTGATGGAAAAGTCATTCTGAGAAGCTCTGATAGAGGCTCTTCCAGCCCAGTTTACATGCTCCCAGGGATGGGGAACTCACTGTCTCCTGGGGCAGTCAGTCCGTCAGTGGTTGCACTGTACTGATGGCCAGAGAACTCTTTTTTTTTCTAATGAGCCCAAGAAGTCAGCCTCCCTCAGTCCCCAGCAAGTCTCCTCCAGAACTTCCTGTACCCCACTCCTTCAGGACAGACCGTGTGCTCCTCCCGCTCTGCCTATGGGAGGATTGAGTCAGATCCCCTGGGCCAGAGAGGGGCTGACCTGCCTAAGGTTGTGCAGTGGGGCTGGGGCGCTGAGGCAGTTGCAGGCATCCCTGGGCAGAGATGTACAAATGTTCTGGGTCTTTCATCTTCAGTAGTTTCTGATCTGTCTGGCTGAGTGATTGCCTAGAGCCACCCTGTTTAACATTCATGGAGACTCCGGGCTGGGCTATTGCAGGAGTAAATCACCCAGGCCTGCCTCTGCCTCCCCCACCCAATTCCCAGCCTCCCATGGCAACAGGGCCATCTGTTTCACATGGCATCCCAGGCCAGGAGAAGTCCATTCTGTCCCAACTCTGCTAAGTTATGGGTAGTGTGGGATTGAAGCAAGAGGGTGGTGAGGGGGAGGAGAGTGGGCCTTTGCAGTTTTTTCTAATCTCGTTTAGAGCAAGGCAGCCTGACAGCTGGAAAAGCCCTCACAGGTCCACTGGCCTAATACCCTCATTTTATGTATGGGAAACTGGCCCATTAGCAACACAGCTGGGTCTAGTGGGCAACAGATACACATTTGTTAAGTGAATGAATCACAGAATCATAAAGAGTTAGCGGCAGTCAACGGATTATGCCAAAATTCCCATCCAGGGCATGACGGCGTCCAGACATTTTTAAACTCTACAACAGATGGCCATCGAAACTGGGCTTGGTCACTACCTTGACCACTTTCACTGCTGGACACTTTGAATATAGAAAGCTCTTCCAAGTACTGAATGGAAGCCTGTAAACTTGTGGACTTCTCCGTTGGTCCTGACTCTGTCCTTTGGAACCACAAAGATTCTAGTCCTTCGGAGCCACAAAGATTCCAGTTCTTTGGAACCACAAAGATTCCAGTCCTTCACATGTGTTGTCTTGATTGACCAGCTCTGGGGGAAGTCTGAGAAGAGACTGTCTCCCATCTCACAAGGGCCTGGAGGGGTGACGTAATTGACTAGAGGCCCAGAGACAGGTTAAGAGCAGGGATGTCCTTACCCTGGGGTGGGTGGGGGGGCAGTTGTCTCTTATCTCCTCTGGGTACTTCTCGTTCTCCTCCCATTTGGGGGGCTTGCCCGGCCCATTGCTTGTCCGTGGCATCTGTGGAGTTAGTTTCTCAGCTGCCTCTTTTGCCTGCCCCCTCCCACCCCTTCCCTCCTGGACCTAGTGTCTCTGTAAGGCAAGAAAGCAGCTCCCCTGCCTAACATCAGGGATGAGTGGATGGATATGGTACCAGCTCCTGTCTCCCCAACCCAACCATTGTTCTTCTCTTTCTCCATCACTGCTAGAACAGCCTCCATGACCCTAAATGGTGTGAAGGCTGCAGAAATGAGGAAGGGCCAGGGTAGTTCTCATTTCTCTGCTGGTAGAGACTCTATAATTTGTGAGGCGCGACCAAGCTTCTTGGAACATCTCCTTTCTTCCTCCTCAATGCCCATTAGTGCCTTGTATTTCCTGGAAGAAGCCTCAGGTGGGGAAGGGTTTGTGGGGGTGGGCTGTGGGTACAGTACCAAAAGGGTGGTCACCTTGGGGGAAAGAACCAGAGGAATAAGGAGTGGTTGGGGCAAGAGGTAGAATTAGGTCTGAGAAGGGGGCAGTGGAAGGTAATGTTTGGGAGACCAGTTTACTTTCTTCCTTCCCACTCAATCTTAAATTTCTGTCCCACACTCCTGTTCTTCCAATTAGGCTGAGAAGCCCAGAACAGTAAGAGACCATTCTTTCTAGCCCTCAAAATGAGCAGACTGCCATTGGAGGGATGGCCACCTGGATTCCCCACCATAACTGAGAGCTTGCTTCCTACCACAGTGGGCAGTGGTTTAGCCAATCAGTGCAGATATGCAAATTAGAGAATTCTGAGTAGCCTGTTCCCTGGCCAGTCATCAGCAGAGTTATAACCTTGGCTCTTTGACTGCTCCATTAAAGTTTTGCATCATGTTTGACTTCAAATAATATAACAATTCGTTGACTTTTGCTAGTCAGATGGCATGGAGCATGGGAGACTGGGACAGGTGTGAGAAGGGCGGACTGGGACAAACATGGGATGGATATGGTAGCTACCACCCCTCCACCCCAACCCTTCCAAGTTATACTTTTCCATGTTATATCTTGTCTCCTTTTGATTGGTGTCAGACCCTTCTTTGTTGCCCCCTCCCTCAGAGGCGTTCACTGAGACCTCGCTAACACTTAGCACCAGGGCCTCTGGGTGTGCCTGGAGCAAGGTTCTGTGTGCATAGACCAGACATAAAGATGGATTGTTCCTTGCAATAAATATCGACTGATTCATAAATCTGGTTGCCAGATTCGATCAAAGTTGCTGCCTGCATAATCCAGGAGCGGGAAGACACTGGCTAATTCTGTGCTGGGCTGACTGATTCCCAGCGGAAGATGTCTAAATGTCAATGTGTCTTAGCCTCATGCAATTTGGGGCTGTGTGAGGGGGTTGGAAGAACAAATCATCTCCGCCGAGAGGGCAGGTCTGTGAATGGTGGTGAAGACTAGGGTGAGCCAAGGGGGAGAGGGTTCACAGGGCAGGACCGCCACCCCTTCTTCCTCACCATCTCCTGGCCTCCTCAGCTTGAACCTGTCTCTGTAGCAACCACAATTAGGCTGAACCTAGGTGATGCTGAACACCTGGACACAAAGCTGACTCAGTCACCTATCACTGAGATGTTTCTAAATGCCTGGAGCTTTGTGTGGAGAAAAGAAAACATTGACAATGTTGAGTTCTCACTTTTCATCCAGATGTTGGATGTCAGGGAAATACAGCCTTGGGAGTCTTTAATTGTTCTTTCCTAGAACCCCCTCTTACTGACTTGCGGTCCCATAGCCCCTGTGAAGAATTGAATAGAAGGGAGAAGGCAGTTGTTCTTGCTGGCACATTCCCTTTGGGTGCTTTGGGGAGGTGTCTTCTTATACTGTGGCCAGCTGCATGGCCAGTGCAATTGGTGTCTGTTTGAGAGGTAGACAGAGGGGACCTGCCCCTCACTGCACCCCACCTCACCTCCTAATCCCTCTGCACTTGGACTCCATCCCCCATTGGCCTTGGCTCTCATTCAGTCATCCTTTCATTTTCCTAACAGATACTTGCAGAGGATCTGCCTTGTGCAAGCCTTCTGCCTGGTTCTCTTCCAGGGCTCAGGATCAACAATCCAAAGTACCCCCTTCTGCCCTGCCCAACTCTGGATGGGGAGTGGGGTCCCTTGTGCCTCTTGACCAAGAAGACACAGGGCTGGGAGGGCACAGGAGCTGGGCTTGGTTAGGCCAGGGGCTTGGGAAGGACTGCAGCAGACGCAGAGGTGAGAACGTGTGCTCTGTGGCAGGCCATCTGGGCTCTAATCCCAGCCTTGCCACCAGCTGTGTGGCCTCAGGCAGGTCCCTGAGCCTCAGTACCCTCATCTGCAAAATGGGGGGTTGTTGTGGGATGAAGTCAGTGAATGCACACAAGAGCTAGAACAGTGCCTGGAAGGGTGCATGCCCCTCACGCTGGGTTTTCGTGTCCCATTCTACCGAGGGTACAGAGTGCCTCGTGTGTGCGGGTCACTGGCTGGTGTATGAAGGCTGCAAAGCTCAGTCAGAGATAGTCCCTGACATGCCCCTCCATGATGTCCACAACAAATACAGACAAGGGGTAGTGGGCACGGCTGGGTCAAGGGTTCCAGCTGTTTGGAGAGGCAGGGAAGGTATAACGAGAGAGGATGTGGTCTTTGACTGGGTCACTGGAGGATGAGTAGTTATTACTGGGACTGGGAGAGCATTCCAAGATGGGGCACTGGCATGAGCCAAGCATGGAGGGGGGACAGCACAGGGGCAGGAGAATAGAGGACAGAAAGAGCTGAAGCTGGAAAGGGAGGTGGGTGCCATGTCGTGAAGGGCCTTGAGTGCTGCGTAGAGACTATGCCTAATCCTGGAGGTAATGGGGAGCCATTGAGGTATCTGCAGGAGGAGCAACCAGGACCAGCTTTCATGTGGTCTCTCTGGCAGGGGTGTGACGGTGGGGTTGACAGTGGGATGGAAGAGGGATGAGACTGCAGAAGAGGCCTGGGGTAGTCCTGGGTCTGAGTGAAGCCATGCGGAATGGTCAATGACTCAGTAAGGCCAAGGGTGGGCCCCAGAGAGCTGGTGTATACCACCAGGATAAAGAGAGCCCCGGCAATGAGGCCAGATGCACCATGTCTCTTCTGGCAGGTCCCCCATTTCCCTTTGGGTAAGAGCAGTCGCTGCCTCCACTCAGGAAGTAGATGGCGGAATTTGGAATAAAACCTCATCAATCCACAGAATGTGAGAGGTGGAGACACTCTGAGAGATCATCTACTGCAGTCCTTTATTTCCTGAATGTCAAAGTGAGGTCTAGAGACGGCAAGAAATGTTTCCACTGCTACCGTTCTGGTAAGGGGCAGAGCGGGGACGAGCCCAGTGGTGCTCCCTGGCAGCTCCCACACACACCCGCCCCGGCCTGAATTCATCAAAGATGTACCGAGCACCTACCGCACTCCAAGCATCAGGTAGGCGCCCGGGAGGCCAAAGTGAGTGTGACGCTGTGCCTGTCCTCAAAGAGCAGGAGAAAGGGGGACGAATTCACTCAGACCACACACGATGACACGTGCATCAAAATTCCAACCGCACGAGGTATGTGTTCCAGCAGCTGCAAGAGATTCCCGTCTTCTCTGGCTCTGCCTCTCACCTCTCCTTTTCTGTCCATCTGGCTGTCTGTTGACTCTGAATACCTTGTTTTCTAAAATTTCCTCTCTGTCTCTGTCTCTATCTCTCACACACACCTTTCAGTATTAGTCTAGAACCTCTTGATTAGAAAGAAGCAAGTGCCCTGGCCGGTGTGGCTCAGCGGTTAGAGCGTCGGCCTGTGGACCAAGGAGTCGCGGGTTCGATCTTGGTCAAGGGCACAACCTCGGTTGTGATTCGTCCCCAGCCCTGGTTGGGGTTGTGCAGGAGGCAACCAGTCGATGTGTCTCTCTCATGTCGATGTTTCTCTCTCTGTCTCTCTCCCTCCCTCCCACTCTCCCTGAAGATAAATGGAAAAAAAATCCTCCTGTGAGGATTAAAAAATATATAAAAAATAAAAAGAAGCATGTGCTTGATAGAGAGAAATGTGCAGCTGTAACTGTCATAATGAGTGGGACCACCCAGGGGAGATTTCCTCCCTGGCCTGGCCTGGCTCCCGCTGCCCTCACGCACACGGTCGTTCACAGGTGGGTACTTCTACAGGTGCCTGCATGTTACATTGTGTCGCTTCCCAACGCCCACCCGACGGTGGCCCAGGTGGTGTTGGCTCCTGCCTCCTGGAAGCTAAAGCCCTCATTCGATGGTGATGTACCTCGTGCCAGGCATGTCAGAAGCTCCGGGAGAGAGCAAACGGGACAAAGCCACAGCCTCACGGGCCTTATGGGGACAGACACACACGCACATGCACTCATCAGGACAAAACGGATTCTGCTCGGTGGCCAGAGGTATTAAGGAGAGAAGTCAAGGACGTGGGGGCTAGCAGTGGTGGGCTGGTTTGGAATTCTAGATAGTGTTGCTAGGGCGGCCTCTCTGAGACGCTGATATTTGAGTGAAGACGAGAAGAAAGTGAGCCAGTGGTGTGAAGTCTGGAGGAGGTGCCGGCAGAGGGAGCTGGAATCGCGGAGGCCCGGGGGCAGGATGGGCCTTCAGAGTCTGAGGAATGGAGTGTGAGGAGACAGGAGTAGGATCTGAGGTTGGGGAGGTCAGGGGCCTGGTCATACAGGCCCTGCAGGTCATCACCGGGCTGTGGGCTTTCCCCCTGGGTGAGCGCCAGCCCCACAGAGAAGCCTCCTCATCGCTGGAGCCGGGAGAGCTTCCTTGCTCCACCTGTGGGAGCCCCCACCCCTCTCCACTCCCATCAGTTCAGGACGCGTGGGTGCTTCCACAGCCCTGGCACGGTCCACTTCCCTCTGGTTCCACACCATGGCCCAGGGCCACACCCCTTCGGGGACATACAGGTGTCATGGCCTTCGAGTGGCTGGCCTGGGCACATGGGCAGGGCCAGGAGAAGAAAGACCTGGTCTCAGGTAAGCATCTGATCCGCTGGTTTCACCGGCTGGGGTCCACCCTGGCTGCAACGAGGTCAGCTCTCTGCCACTCACACAGCCCAGGCACTCCTGACAGACAGCACTGTGTTCCCGTGGGGGCATGGTCCCTCGGTCCTACCCTGCCCCTCTCCACCTGGCTCCTTGCCAGCCTGTGGAATTTAAAAAAAAAATTTCTTTCTTTCTTTATTTTAGAGAGAAAGGAAAGGAGAGACAGAAACATCGATGTGAGAGAGAAACATTGATTGTCTGCCTCCTGCACACGCCCTACTGGGGAGTGAGCCCGCAACCCAGGCATGTGTTCTGACCGGGAATTGAACCGGGACCTCTCAGTCCACGGGACTCAGCTCAATCCACTGAGCCACACCGGCCAGGCAGCCTGTGGAATTTATTTATTTATTTATTTATTTATTTATTTATTTATTTATTTACTCTCCTCACCCGAGGACATTTTCGCATTCATCCTCAGAGTGGGAGGGAGAGAGGGAGAGAGAGAGAGAGAAACATTGATGTGAGAGAGACACATTGACTGGTTGCCACCCACACGACCCCCACCGGGGCCGAGGACAAACTGCAACCGAGGTACGTGCCCTTAGTGGGAACCGAACCCGGGACTCTGGTCTGCAGGCCGATGCTCTAACCGCTGAGCCAAACCGGCCAGGGTGCCTGTGGAATTTTTAAATATCTAATCTCAGGGTAGCAGTGGGGAAAGCATGGGCTCTGGAGCCAGACAGCTTCCAATCCCAGATCTACCAGATACAAGTTCCGAGTTCCTCTGGGCCTCAGTTTCCTTGTCTGTAGAGTGGGCACAGTGGCATGGTGCCGACCTCATGGGGTTTTGGGGAAGGCTGGATGTCACGATGGGTGCAAAGGGCCTGGGACACACACACCAAGCTCTCAGGGAACCTGGGCTTCTATTGTGGCAACAGTCAGAACAATGGGCGGAGCCTGGGGTCCCAGCCTCACCTGCAGTGTCAGGAGGAGAGTCGCCGGAGCCACACTCCTCAGTGCCCAAGGCCTGCTCGGGGCCAGGGGGCTCTGCAGGTGGCTGTGGTCCTAGCACTGCTCCCCAGGCCCCGCCGCCTGCTCTGCGGGGCACAGGGACCGTCGTCATCATTGCGTCCTGTGTGTTGGAGCTGGTTTGCCTTCTGCTTCTCTCAGGAGATGAGATGCTTGTCAGTCCAGTTGCCTCCTGTTTTCCTCTCGAAGTGCATGGTGTCCACACATTATAAAAAAGGAACACCTGCAGCAGGGTGAGGAGGGAGAGGTCCAAAAGAGGGGACTCGGGGGACCTGGGTTTTTGTCCCACGTGTGCCACGTGCCCTTGGGCGGGTCACCTCTCCTCTAAGCAGTCATTTCTGTGAAAGCTCAGGCTCAGCCCAGAAGATCAGGGGGTCCCTCTGGCTGGGAACAAATCTATTTTGAGGATAAAAAAAATAAATCAAACCCAAGTTCTAGTGCCTAAGTTGAAAGCCTCTCATCTGTGCAAAGAGGGTTTAAATTAGCCCGTGTTTAAAAAAGAACGAGGGGAAAAATAATGGGGCTTAGGCTGGAAAGTCCAACTGAGGCACCAGGTTCTGCAGGCAAAGGGGGTGAGGGAGGGTGGGATTATTATCTTTGGCATCTGAGCATTTTCAGTCTGATTTAAAAGGCATTGCAGGTGTGGGGAGGGGATGGGGGTGTACCCCTCACCCCGAGAGTTTCAGATGAGGTGTTAGGAAGGGAAGGAGGTGGGCCCCAGAATAGGAAACTGGGGAAGAAGGGGGGCTGCTCGGGGAATATGGCTGAATAGGTCTGTTCTGAGGGTGGGGGTTACCTTGGAGGCTGGCCTGGCGAGGAGAAATTTTCTCCACCCAGAGAGGGAGTCAGCTTGGCTGAGGAAAAGACTGGCAAATGGTGTTTCCCACTGAGGTCGCCTCACAGGCCTGATTGGGTCTTCAGAATTTGTGTTTGCTTTTCCCTATTCAGTTTGTTTGAACGTCAGTCCTGGGGTCTGGGGTGAGGGTGGGGAGATAGTCCGGGGTGAAGGATGTCTTACTCAGCAAACTGGGGCCGGGAAGGGCCTGGGCAGGCCAGGAGTGAACCATTGGTGAGGCCATGTGCAAGGAATGGGGTAGGGGGCCATGCCTGGCACGAGGTACATCACCATCGAATGAGGGCTTTAGCTTCCAGGAGGCAGGAGCCAACACCACCTGGGCCACCGTCGGGTGGGCGTTGGGAAGTGGCACCATGTCACATGCAGGCACCTGCAGAAGTACCCACCTGTGAAGGACCGTGGGAGTGAGGGCAGCGGGAGCCAGGCCAGGCCAGGCAGGAAATCTCCCCTGGATGGTCCCACCCATTATGACAGTTACAGCTGCGCATTTCTCTCTATCAAGCACATGCTTCTTTTTATTTTTATTAAAAAAATTTTTTTTTATCCTTACTGGAGGATATATCTTTTCCATTTATCTTCAGAAAGAGTGGGAGGAAGAGCGAGAGAAACATCAACGTGAGAGAGACACATCGACTGGTTGTCTCTTCCATGACACCGACCAGGGCTGGGGACGAATGGCAACCGAGGTATGTGCCCTTGACTGGAATCGAACCCGTGACTCTTTGGTCCACCGGCCTACGCTCTAACCGCTGAGCCACACTGGCCAGGGCACTTGCTTCTTTTTAATCAAAAGGTTCTAGACTAATACTGAAAGGTGTGTATGATAGACAGAGACGGAGACAGAGAGGAAATTTTAGAAAACAAGGTATTCAGAGTCAACAGACAGCCAGATGGACAGAAAAGGAGAGGTGAGAGGCAGAGCCAGAGAAGCCGGGAATCTCTTGCAGCTGCTGGAACACATACCTCGTGCGGTTGGAATTTTGAGGCACGTGTCATCGTGTGTGGTCTAGTGAATTCGTCCCCCTTTCTCCTGCTCTTTGAGGACGGGCACAGCGTCACACTCACTTTGGCCTCCCGGGCGCCTACCTGATGCTTGGAGTGCGGTAGGTGCTCGGTACATCTTTGATGAACTCAGGCCGGGGCGGGTGTGTGTGGGAGCTGCCAGGGAGCACCACTGGGCTCGTCCCCGCTCTGCCCCTTACCAGAACGGTAGCAGTGGAAACATTTCTTGCCCTCTCTAGACCTCACTTTGACATTCAGGAAATAAAGGATTGCAGTAGATGATCTCTCAGAGTGTCTCCACGTCTCACATTCTGTGGATTGATGAGGGTTTTATTCCAAATTCCGCCATCTACTTCCTGAGTGGAGGCAGCTACTGCTCTTACCCAAAGGGAAATGGGGGACCTGCCAGAAGAGACATGGTGCATCTGGCCTCATTGCCGGGGCTCTCTTTATCCTGGTGGTATACACCAGCTCTCTGGGGCCCACCCTTGGCCTCATTGAGTCATTGACCATTCCGCATGGCTTCACTCAGACCCAGGACTACCCCATGCCTTTTCTGCAGTCTTATCCCTCTTCAATCCCACTGTCAACCCCACCGTCACACCCCTGCCAGAGAGACCACATGAAAGCTAGTCCTGGTTGCTCCTCCTGCAGATACCTCAATGGCTCCCCATTACCTCCAGGATTAGGCGTAGTCTCTCCGCAGCACTCAAGGCCCTTCACGACATGGCACCCACCTCCCTTTCCAGCTTCAGCTCTTTCTGTCCTCTATTCTCCTGCCCCTGTGCTGTCCCCCCTCCATGCTTGGCTCATGCCAGTGCCCCATCTTGGAATGCTCTCCCAGTCCTGGTAATAACTACTCATCCTCCAGTGACCCAGTCAAAGACCACATCCTCTCTCGTTACACCTTCCCTGCCTCTCCAAACAGCTGGAACCCTTGACCCAGCCGTGCCCACTACCCCTTGTCTGTATTTGTTGTGGACATCATGGAGGGGCATGTCAGGGACTATCTCTGACTGAGCTTTGCAGCCTTCATACACCAGCCAGTGACCCGCACACACGAGGTACGCTGTACCCTGGTAGAATGGGACACAAAAACCCAGCGTGAGGGGCATGCTCCCTTCCAGGCACTGTTCTAGCTCTTGTGTGCATTCACTGACTTCGTCCCACAACAACCCCTCATTTTGCAGATGAGGGTACTGAGGCTCAGGGACCTGCCTGAGGCCACACAGCTGGTGGCAAGGCTGGGATTAGAGCCCAGATGGCCTGCCACAGAGCACACACGTTCTCGCCTCTGCGTCTGCTGCAGTCCTTCCCAAGCCCCTGGCCTAACCAAGCCCAGCTCCTGTGCCCTCCCAGCCCTGTGTCTTCTTGGTCAAGAGGCACAAGGGACCCCACTCCCCATCCAGAGTTGGGCAGGGCAGAAGGGGGTACTTTGGATTGTTGATCCTGAGCCCTGGAAGAGAACCAGGCAGAAGGCTTGCACAAGGCAGATCCTCTGCAAGTATCTGTTAGGAAAATGAAAGGATGACTGAATGAGAGCCAAGGCCAATGGGGGATGGAGTCCAAGTGCAGAGGGATTAGGAGGTGAGGTGGGGTGCAGTGAGGGGCAGGTCCCCTCTGTCTACCTCTCAAACAGGCACCAATTGCACTGGCCATGCAGCTGGCCACAGTATAAGAAGACACCTCCCCAAAGCACCCAAAGGGAATGTGCCAGCAAGAACAACTGCCTTCTCCCTTCTATTCAATTCTTCACAGGGGCTATGGGACCGCAAGTCAATAAGAGGGGGTTCTAGGAAAGAACAATTAAAGACTCCCAAGGCTGTGTTTCCCTGACATCCAACATCTGGATGAAAAGTGAGAATTCAGCATTGTCAGTGTTTTCTTTTCTCCACACAAAGCTCCAGGCATTTAGAAACATCTCAGTGATAGGTGACTGATTCAGCTTTGTGTCCAGGTGTTCAGCATCACCTAGGTTCAGCCTAATTGTGGTTGCTGTAGAGACAGGTTCAAGCTGAGGAGGCCAGGAGATGGTGAGGAAGAAGGGGTGGCGGTCCTGCCCTGTGAACCCTCTCCCCCTTGGCTCACCCTAGTCTTCACCACCATTCACAGACCTGCCCCCTCGGCGGAGATGATTTGTTCTCTCCAGCCCCCTCACATAGCCCCAAATTGCATGAAGCTAAGACACATTGACATTTAGACATCTTCTGCTGGGAACCAGTCAGCCCAGCACAGAATTAGCCAGTGTCTTCCCGCTCCTGGATTATGCAGGCAGCAACTTTGATCGAATCTGGCAACCAGATTTAGGAATCAGGGCCTTTGCACAGGCTGGTTGTTTCGGAGGTCTGGAACAATCGCACCTTGATTGTCACATGACTAACTCCTCATCACTTAGGTTTCAACAAGATGCCACCTTCTTGGAGAGGTCTTCCGAGCCATGCCATTGAATATTGCTCTCCATTTTTCCCCAGCATATATTATTACTTGAAATGACCAATTGCTGCCTGACTCTTTTATGATCCATCTCTTCCTCTGGGAGGTAAGTTCCATGGGAAGGTCCAAGGGGAAGGATCTTTTGCAGCTGACAGAGCTAGCTTCCTGTCGGGCCCTCGCTGGCTCTGTGGCCCCAGCAGGGGTGGTAACAGCTCCCACTTACAGGCTGCTGAGAGTGAGGAACAGTGCGTGTTCAAGGCCCGGCCCAGCCACTCAGGAGACGTGCTGCACAGACGAGGGGTTCGAGGGGTTCGACAGGATCCGCAGCTCCAGACCCCGGCTGTGAACATAGCGGGTGGCCCTGCCCCTCCCCTCAGACCTGGCCTGCGGCTCAGATCTGTGGCAGCCTCCTCCCTCTGTCCCCTGCAGGGTGCCAGGTGGCAAGGGAACATAGGCAGAAGGGGACAGACTGCCCCAGAGGAGACCAGACAGCCTTGTGCAGCCAGCCTGGCCCGTCTCCAGCATCTGCCCCTCTTCTGGGAAAGAAAAGAACAAAATGAAACTTGCTGTCATCAAGCAATTAAGTGGAAATCAAATAATCCCAAGGACAGAAAAAACAATTAATAAAGGAGCAACAGAAACTCACCGAGTGGCAGGGGCTGCAAGGGAGGGTTAGTTAAGCAAACGAACAGGGCAGCAATGGTGCCGGAGGCCGTGGGGAGGGGGCTGGGCTCTGGGCCGTCGTGTGAGCCGGAAGAGGTCCCTGCAGGCCAGTCTGAAGATGCTCTGCCTCAGGGGGACCCCTAGACTGATAAGGAGACACAGCCCAGCCCAAGGCAGCTCCCAGACTCACTGAGAAAACACCGCCTCTGCCCAGGAAGTTAGGGATTTCCGTTGACTGAGCCACTGTTATATGTCAGACTGCACTAGGTGTTTTTACACAACATTAATTTCTGAAAAGTTATTACTCTCAACTTGACCATCTTGCTTGGGATAAAACCCAAACTGTGCCCCGGCTCACCAGGCCCTGCTTACTGTGGCCCAGTGGCCTCTCCAAAGTTCTTGCCTACAGTTTTCTTCCTTCTACCACCCTGGTTTCCCTGCCACTCAAACATTCAGGCATACTCCTGCCCCAGGACCTTTGCACAGACTGCTCCTGCCTGCCTGGAACAGCCTTTCCTTAGGTAGCCATAGGCCTTGATCCACACACACAATGTTGGGAAGCTGCCTGATCTCAGGGTGGGAGCCCTGCCACAGGACAGAGACAGAAAGGGCGGCTGAGCCTGGAGACTCTGAGACTTGGGGGAGGCAGCTGGGGGAAGGGGCTGCCCTGTGGACTGGCACCCATCTGGGCATGGTGGCTGTAGTGGAGAGATTTTTCCAGAGCACCATGAACCATGCCCCTGACCACGTCCTCTGTCGCTGCAGGGCACTCTGCCCTAAGCCCACCGCCTCCCTGACTGCCTTTGGCTCACAATCAAGCACACACATAGCCCTGTGGGTACCAAGCTGCAGTAGACCTTTGACCCTGGCCTGAGTGGGGCCTGCGGCATGGGCTGGAAAGAGAGGTGGGGAGCAGCGAGGGAAAACCCCTGTGTCCCTGCAATAGTCACTGCGGGTCTGGGACTTAATGCCTCATGCACAGACATTAAGCCTTCCCAGAGTGCCCCTCAGAGGTTACCAGGACGAAGGGGAGATCTGCCATGAAGGCACTGGGCAGGAGTCGAGAGGCGAAGTCACATACTGATGCCCGCAAAGGTGAGGGGGTCGAGTAAGGGCTCAGGCCCCGGGCGCAGACAGGCGGCCCCAGCGCCCCCTGGCCCGATCGCCCTCGCTGAGCGTTTTGGGCATGTTGACGGAGCCCTCTCGCTCCTGTTGCTGCGTCCGTGAAATGGGACAGTAACTCAGGACACATTTCCTACCTGCGATTCAGGAAGCCAGCGGTCCCTGAAATCAAACCGTTTTCCAAAATGCGTTTGGTGACGACGCGGACTGACACGAGGCTGGAAACATATAGAGTTGACTCACTTTGCTTTATGTGAATAGTCACGTTTCACTGCAGATACACGGATGTCTTTGATTTTCAATAAACCCTGGGAGGCTTTAGGAAATAAACATTTTATGCACTGAACTACTTTTCAAAATCTGGTTCCCAGGGTTTTGGAAAATGGATGTGGACCTATAGCTTCTACTCTATGGGCTGGGATAGAGCAATCCTCTCGTCGCTCCTGGGACGCTGTGGGCACCCGACAAATGCCCAGATGACCCCTGTACGGAGGCAGTAATCTTTTCATTTTACACATCCGCAAACAGGCTCAGAAAGGTTACGTTAACTCTCCCAGGGTCACCCAGCAGTTCAGGGCAGAGCGGCATTCAAACACAAAGTTCACAACCTGAGTCACTCTACCAGTTCCAGAAATAGGATGTCCATTGTCAGGATGTCCGTTGTCAGCCCAGAATGAATTCTGTCCAGTGACTTGTGACCTGCTCACCCCCCTTGGCCCTCACCCTGCTGGGCACAGGACTCGGGAAGACAGGCTGGCGTGCTGGGCTCTCCCTCCTGCTTTGATGCAGGTGAGTTTGGGAAATCACAACCACCACACCCACGGACGACTGCTGGCCTCGTGCAGAGCTGTCAGTAGCAGTGCCACCAAAGCCGTCTGTCACTCGTCACCCTACACTGCCTCGGCTGTTCTTAGGGAGGCTGTTGGCCATGGAGGGGGTGCAGGCTCTTGCCGAATCACAGCTGGAGCTGCAGCCTGTGTGGGTTCTAAGCTCATAGAGTCAGGGGATGGTGGGTGCTTGGGGGTCACCGAGGGCTGACTGGCGGTGCCTCAGCACCACTGGACCACTGTGGGCCATGCGGGGGCGTGTCCCATGAAGCTGGGGTCCCCAGGGGGGCTCTTTGGCACGGCTAGGTGACTACAGACTGCATGGATGGAGAGCTGGATGGCAATGGCAGTTCAGGGAACCAGCGTCCCACACGTGGGTCGGCTCTGAGAGTGAGGGGAGACGTGGGCACCTGTGCCCAACACTACCCAGCGTGTCCCCAGCAGTGCTCAGCTCCCCGGGGCTGAATGCGGCAGAGGGATTGTGAATGAGCTGGGTGATGGAATCAGGATCTAAGAGGGTCTCGGTTGATTGCAGGGAGGACCAGAATCTGACAAGATGAAGCTTAACAAGGACACAGGGACATCCTGTTCTGGGGATCCCAAGAGCCACGGCTGGACCCAGCAGGAGTGCCGACAACGAGGGGGCTTTAGCAAGTAGTCAGACAGCTGGCGCCAGGCAGCGGTGAGCTCCGAGGGGAGGCAGGGGCACCCCACAGCTAATGCTCTCCTGGGCTCTGTCCAAACCAGAGCAGCAGCCACAAGAAGGGGCAAGATGGTCCTTTTCCGGGCAAGTCCAGTTCCCAGGGTAAGATTTCGGAAGGATATTGACAAAGTGGGATGTCAATATCCAGGGCTGGGTCGGGAGGAGCCCTGAAAACCATTTGGAAGAGGGGCCTGTGGTGGACACGAAATACTGGGGTTTAGAGTCAGGGATAGAAAGCTCCTTATCTGAGAGGCCACCCAGCCTGTTTCTAGACAGCAGTGATGGAGAAAACCCCCATTCTAAAGGCTGGAGGGCATGGAAAAGCATGAGGGCCTCAGGTTAGAGACAAAGAAGGACTTTCTGAACTCTTAGGAATACCAGTGCCAAGGTGTCACCTCCCTCGGGCTTCTGTTAAGAATAAGATGCCCTCAGGTGTGGGTGCCTGACTCAGGGCTGGGCAATGGCCATCCTGCCCACAGGGTGTCCCTCCCAGCCCCAGCGTGTGCTGTGAGCCCACTGGGCCAGGAAGAGAGGAAGTGGGGAGAAGGGTGAAGAGCCAGGGGACCCGCACCGCGGAGCTAGACTGGCAGTCTTAGCTGGCTCCAGGCCCCGGAGGGAGGCAGGCAGGGGGCTGGTCAGCAGCTCTTCCTTTTAATTACCCCCTCGGCCTAATTGGCCTTCCAGCCTCCCCTCCTGCCGTTAGGAAGAGGCCTTTGTTTGCTGCCTGCATGTTTACCAAGCAAATGGTTTTTAAAAGCTTTCACAGACACAGAGAACCCATTTAGCAGGCTTGGTGGATAAAATTATTTATAGAGATTAATGGTTATTGTTCTCATGCCTTTAGGAACTCAGGAGCCATGTGTGAAGGGTGGGGGCGGCGGCAGGGCTGGGGTGCCCACCTCTGCAGCTCCTGCCGGCCGCACCTTCTCTCCTCCCTGCCTCTCTTCCCTTCCTCTCTTCCAGACAGTCCTCTGGCTTCAGTCTCTCCCTTCTGTGTCTCCTCTGTTTTCGTTTTCGAATTCCCCTTTTGCTTTCTCCATCTCTCCCCGCCCCCTTCCCTTCCTCCCCTGCCTCTGTGTCTGTTGTTTCCCCGTTTTCTTCCTGCCTGTCCTCCTCAGGGTCTGCGCTGGGATGTGCAGGTGCGTCTGTCTCTCTGTGTTCTGTCTCTGCGAGTCTCTCGGGCCCGCTTTCTCTCTTTCTTTGCTTCCATCTTCCTGTCTCCCTCTGCCTGTCTCTCCTCCATGTTGTCCTGTGTCTCTGTCGGTTATCTCTCTCCCCATCTCCGGTCTCTGACCCCCCTCCCCCGTCCCTGCTGTATCCTGGGTGCTTTGTGCGCCTTGTCTCATCAACCACGCTGGGCTGCAGGCAGCCCCTCTCCACGGGGCCTTTCCCACGAGTCTCCTGTTCCAGGGCGAGGCCCATGTGGGGCCAGTGGGTGGGCTCCTGAGGTCCCGAATCTGGCTGCCTGCAATGGGTCCACGTGTGCGGGACCTTGAGGATGGGGCCCTCTGCTTCCCTTGCAGAAAGACTGGAAGAGCCTGCTACCCAAGATCACCCAGTAAGGGGGGGGGGAGCAGAGAACGAGAGGCTGGATGCCAGTGCAGCCCGCAGGCTCTGGCTCCTCCTCGGCCGAGACTCACAGGGACAGAGGGCAGGTCCTCAGGGGGCACGAGGGGCTCCCAGGGCTCACGGAGTCCAGGGGAAGCTCTTGGGAACTGGCCCACCGAGGCCCACCCCAACAAGCCCCCACCTACCAGTAAGCCCACGAGTGCGGCTCCGCTCTTGCCTCTGTTCTCTGGTGCCGACCAGGGACTGGAACCGCCCCCCTGTGAGCCCACCCAGTCTGTTTTTGGGCCCTATGCCCGAGGATTCGCCTCCACACAGAACTACTCCCAGCTGGGGACTCTGTGAAGACTGTCTGGAGGTAGGGAGGGGTCAAACCTCTCATCCTGGGAGTACCTGGTTGGATGGGGTGGCCGTGGCCGCCACACATGTGGGAGTGTGCAGTGTCCTGGAAAACAGTGGCCTTCGGAGTGTGGAGGCTGGGAGGCCGGGCTGAGTCCTGACTAACGTGTTACTAGCCACGCACCCTGGGCCTGTCCCTCTGTCCCTGACGTCCGGTTGCCTTAGTTTCCTCATCCATAAAATGGGGTAATAACAGCACTCACTGTTAGTGGTGGTTGTGAGGACTCAATGAACTAGCACATGTAAAGAATCCGGACTACTGCCTGGCAAGGAGTAGGCACCACACGAGGGTCATCGAATGTTACTAGGGCAATGCCTGGCCCATGATGGGATGTGAGCCCATCTGAGCCCACACCCCATGGACACTGACCCCCTCCTCCTACACCCCTCCTCTGGAGGTCCTTCACCTTGATCTCTGCCATGTCCACTGTGAATGAAAAGAGAGAGAGAGTGGGGGGGGTGTGGTCTCCTGGGAAGAGCTCTCCCCACTGTCCTGTCCGTCCATCCATCCATCCATCCATCCATCCATCCATCCATCCATCCGTCCGTCCGTCTGTCCATCCATGGGCTTGCAGTAGGAGCCTCCAAAAGTTCTTTAATGAGCCTCCGTGGGGACTGTCAGGTCACCTGCTTCCCAGGAGACCCACTTGCTGCTCCCTGAAGGCTGCTGTGGCTCAGAGGGGTGGGGTAGGGATGGGTGGAGCATCCTGAGTGGGAGCCCCAGGTGGAGGGGTGTCTGGAGCTCCAGGCCGCAGTGCCAGGAGCAGGTGTTATCTACATGGCCCTTGGGCTACACCAAGGTGGCCCCAGCAGACTGGGCACAGGACTCCTGGGATTGGGGTGGCCGGGCCTTGCAGATATTCTCGTTTTTCTGTCCAGTCTGCTCGCTAAAGGGTCCTTTCCCTTTTCCTTCCTAGGGAATTGATGAGGGGAATTCAAATTAGGGGTGGGGGTCCCCGGTTCTTGTTTTTGGGCTTTGTACTAGTTCAACTTGCATTTAGAGACATTTTGAATCTCCTTATCATCTGGACCTCAATTTGCCAGTTTATAGGATGGCATTAACAACCCTGACCCCACTTAGCCTTTCATGGGAGAGATTAATAATTAATAACCACAGTAATACCAGGCAGTATTTATTCAGAGCTTTGTGTGTGGGGTACGGTGGTAAGGCTTTTCCGCATGGTCCTATTCAGTGCTCACAACCTCATCAGGTAGGGCCTGTTATGTCCCCATCACCATTTGGGAGAACAGACAGGTGAGGCCCCTGGCCCAAAGATGCAATTAGCGACAGCTCTGGGACCCCAGCGTCACTCTGCCTGACGCCCTGCCCTGTGTTCTCTGGGCTGAATCCCATGGCGGGAGGTGGAGGGGTAGGGGTTCTAGAGACCCAGGAGCTGGGGTGCAGCCAGGTGCTGAATCCTCTCTGGGGAAGGAGTCCCCATGGCAGGACACCTTCCCCAGGGGAGGGAGTGGACATCAAGGCAGGTCAGCTACCCTGGGGTCTGGAGAACTCTGCTTCCCACAGGGGGAGTTTGGCCAGGCTTGCTGGGTGGGGCAGGGGTGAGAACACAGGGCTCCCCTGGTTCCTCAAGTCTCTACCTGAAGCCGGGGCCAGTTGGGACATAAGTAACAGCAGGGCTGAGGCCTAGGGGAGGTGAGAGACCAGAAGGGGGAGCCCTGGTTGGCTGTCCTCTGAGAGCACTTGGCTCATAGTAGGTGCTCAGTTAATGCTGTTTGACTGACTGGGGAATCAACAGAAGGTCCAGAGCTTCCTGCTTTCCAGAGCCCTCCGCTGTAGTACCACGGACTGGGCGTGACTGGGAAGAGGAAGACCCCTTTCTGCTCAGAATGTCTGGCTGGAACCTCCCTTAGGAAGGGAGTGCTGTCCTCCAGGGGAATAGCGGTTGGGACGGGCCACTGGAAGCCCCACCCCTTGGCCACGCCCCATGGCAAGAGAACAAGTAGCCAGGCCAGTCAGACATTTGGGGTGCATACTCCTGCTACCGGGGGTGTCCTACCCTTAACTGCACCCCCAACCTAGTTTCCAGAGGAGAAACTGGCAGTCATCTTGGGAGTATGAAAGGATAATTTATTTTGAAAAAGGACTATCAGGACTCTCATCGTGAAATAAAATGAACACGAGTCAGAGATTGTGTCTAACTCAGTAATTAGTGAGGGACCCCCGTGTGATGTTACAACCTGTTCAAAGGAGAATTCAAAGTCCCCGAAATTCAAAGAATATAGTCCAATAAGGTGTGCAGAAATGAATGTACAAAGAGACGCCCACAGTGGCACACCCAGTGGGCATCCACAGGGCAACCATCCGTTGATTTCTCTGGCCCATACTGTTCTGCATATCGCAGTTGGGATGTGAATGACATCAGGGCCGGGGTCCAGGGGAGAGATCAGAAGGCCCCGCATTTTCACGTGCGCACTGGGCAGTCTCCGTCTGGGCCTCTCCCGCCGGTCTGTGCACGGCCCACCTGTGCACACACAGCCTGCAAGCAGGTTGGATCGAGCAGCTGTTCTGAGACCTGCATTTCACCCGTTGGGGGGCAGTTTGTGGCCTGAGCAAGCACGCTACACGGAATAGTAAAACGATTCCCACGACGTCACCCCTGGCAGGTGAAGTTGCCCTCTGCACTGTGTACAAAGCACACTGGAGGTGATTATCTGGGAGAAAGGGGAGAGGAAGGAGGAGGAGCCCTGTGGTGGCAGGGGACCTGGGAGAGGTTTGCAGGGAGGAGCTAAAGGGAGGAAAGATAAAAAACAGAAACGAAATCAGAAGGGTAGTTTGATTTGGGAGCAGAAGTCCAGTGTGGAAATAGGGGGCTGGGGTCCTATGCTCAGGTCCGGCTGCCTGGCTTGGGGGGTGGAGCCCTTCTGGGCCTCAGCTTCTCATTGGCTAGAGGCGGGGTGACCTGCATGGCCCCATGAATTCTGTGGGTCTGGCCACACTTAAGAGCTGAGTGTCCTTAAACCTGTCATGCACTTCCATGCCTCTGTACCTTTGTCTATGCTGTTCCCTTCGAAATGCCTTTCCTTCCTTGTCTGCCTGTGCAGTCTTATTCATCTGCCAAGGCCCATCCTTGTCGTAAAGTCACCTCCCTTTAGCATTCCCAGACCCTCCCAGACATAAATGTCATTCCTCGCACTCAGCGGTGTTGTGCAAGGGCCTTAGAGTCGGACGGACCGGTCTAAACTCCGACTCCGCACTTCGTGGACACGCTGCCTTGAGCGAGGACAGCCTCTCTGAGCCTCGGTGCTTGCTCATCTCTCTAAAACGCATTGGGACCATTTCACTCTCGTAACGGCACCCACCTCACAGTGCTGTGATGTTTGTAGGAGGCAATGCTTGTCCCTCCTCGGCCCTGCTCCTGGACCCTGGTGCACACTAGGTAACTGTCATTACACACCTGTAGAGACAGCATGTGGTCCTCGGATCACTGGGCCCAGTGCTGTCCATAGGCTCCACTGAGCAGGGCTGAGTGTCATGTACTTGTGTGTCCCATGCCTAGTCCAGAGCCAGGACCTTAGCAGTCTCAGGGTGAATCCCTATTGGATGAGATATTTGTTTTTGGAAAAAAGGACAGAAGTGGAGGGGTATGGAAGGATTGATAGGAAAAGGAGAGACCCACTGGCCTAGGAGTGGAGGACTGAGCTGCCAGGGACAGCAACAATGAGCTTGGGAGGGACAAAAGGGCCCAGCTAAGGCTGGCTGCTGGTAGGAGAGCCGGCATCTCACTGGGGACTTCTCTCTCAGGACACTAGCCCTCTGGACTTCGTCCAGGATATAAGAACTCCCCCACCTCCGGACATCTCTGAGGATGAGTGGAAATTGGGGGTGGTGGTGGGGAGAATCAAGCCTTGGCTTTCTGGAAGGGAAAACTTGACATTCACCCCAGGCAGCTCCAGCTATGAGATGCTCTCTCCTTTCTGGAGGGAGGCAGCGTTGTACTAGATTCTGCCCTAGTGCTGCCCATATAAACCGGGGCACAGAGAAGGGCAGTGACTTGGCTGAGGTTACACAGCAAACGGACCCATGTGTAAAGTGCATTCTCAGGCATCGTCTCATGTTATGATCACAGAGCTGTGGGAGGTGGGGAGGTCAGAGCTTATTCTTTTCATTTTATAGATGAGAAAATGGACACTCGGAGAAGAAAAAGACAAGCCCAGGTCAAAGAATGAGTCAGCGGTGGAGCAGGGAGTTCAAGATCCGGACTCTGGCCTTCTCCCTGGGGCTGGGCCTGGGCCTGGGTGGGGAGCTTTGTTCCAGGACAGCTGGTAGTCAAGTTTCGGAGCCCAGAGCTTGGTGATGGGATGGATAGAGGTTTTAATCTTGGGGCTCAAGAAAGGCACCTTAGCCTGATTGTGGCTGACGTGGCAAAGTTCCAGACTCCCAGGCTGCTCTGGAAAGGGAGGTGCCAGGGGCTGCCAGGCTTGTTGGCAGAGTGGCAGCCACACTCTGGGAATGGGGAGAAGATGGGATTTGGGAAGTGGCATTGGGCAGTGCTCCAGCATCCTCTGCCTGCTCCTGGCAGTGCCCCCTGGATCCCAGCTGCTCTGGGACTGTCCTGCCACCACGCAGGGCCCGCCCTGGCAGCGGACTCCAAGCCAGGATGCTGCCTAGGGAAGCTATCTCTTCCATACCTTCAGCCTCATTACTGGGGGCTAATTACTGGGAGCCAATCTGCCCAGTCGCTCTCCGGGCCAGGGAGCTCAGGAGCCCCGAGCCGGCAGCCCGTTTCTGTCTGTCTCGCTCACCATTCTAGCTGCCTATCTGCTGAGTGCAGAGGTCAGGTGACAGTAGTCAACTCCCCTTTTGGGGGTCCTGGGCCTCCCAAAGATGGGTAGGATGGGGATGTGAGGGAAGACTACCATTCACTCAGGGTCTTTCTGCTGTAGACGTAATTCATCCTCACAAAAAATATACGAGGTAACTATCATTGTTCTCATTGTGCAGACAAGAAAACAGACTCAGAGACAATAATTCATCAAGGCAAAGTCATAGAGCTCTAGGTGGTGGAACCAGGACTCAAATGCAAGCCTTAAACATATCACTTCTTCCACACACACCCCCTCCGCCACCAGAGAACTCTCCGTGGTGGGAGGTGCAGGTGCAATGACAAATGACCAGCCCCCCAAGATGATGCTCGCAGTAACAGAAGTGAGAGGAAGGGGCTGGAAACTCCGATGGGAGACACTAGGGAGGGTTTCTCAAAAGGGAATCATTTGGAGCCAGGTAATCAAATACAGACATGCAAAAGAAGTCAGATGCGAAAGAGTAGATAATGCATGATTCTGTTTATGGGAAATGCAAGAACAGGCAAAATGAACCAATGGTGCTGGAAATCGGAAAATCGGTCCCTTGGGGAGACCATTTAACTGAAAGGAACAGGAGGGACCCGTCTGCATGATGGAGGAGGCATGCACCCAGACTGAGGTGTTGGTAGAATGGGTCTATACACTGGCCCAAACCCATCCAACTGTATACTTAAAGGGAGGACATTTTACTGTGTGTACATTATGCCTCAAACACAATAATAACAAAAAAGTAGTAACATCAGGATCATGAGAAATACAGAACAAATCAGTGTTAAAAATCACACAAACATAGGTTCATAGAATACTTAAATTGTCACCAATTTACTCCGTAAAATCACTGATTCTGTCAATCAGGACGTTCACAGAATGTGTGTTTTTCTATTTCACATAATGTGTGTTCACAGTAGTGACATAAAGCAGCCCTGTCCCCAGTATGTGAACCACAAATACAATTTTCTAGTAGCCACCTTTTAAGAAGTAAAAATGAATAGCTGAAATTAATTTTAATAATGTATTTTATTTAATCCAAGATGTCCAAAATGTTATTTGAACAGCTAATCAAAATATAAAAAAATGATTAATGACCCAGTTTGTGTTCTTTTTTTCATACTAGGTCTCCGGAATTCGGTGTATCTCACACTTACAGTTCATCTCAATTCAAACCGGCCACATTTCAAGTGCTCAACTGTTATATGTAGAAAGAGGCTAATGGATGAACAGCTCGGCCACAAAATCAAAAAATAAAACGCGATTTTACTCAGAGTACAAAATATGAATATGTTTTCAATAAGATTTAAGTTCAAGTGCTAGTAAAAAAATTAAGTTACTTTTTTCATATACGTTTCCAAAAAAGCATTCAAAATGATCTATTAAAATGAAAAGGTATAATTCACATGACAATGAATGACTATCAAGAATTTCAATCAAAATTATTTAAATAAAGCCGAAACTCTAATTTTTTTGAAAAGCTATTTACGTATCATTCACTATTTTTGTAAAAAAAAAAATAAAACGGTTCACAATGCCAGCAAGAAACGTCCAGTATTTTTGTTAACATCATGACTCAGTCTCCTGCTTTTTACATCTAGACCTACGTACACACCACGCGATTACAAAGAGCTGCTTAATGAAGTAAAATGTTCTTTAGCTGCCTGCATCAGCCATCACAAATGCTACCAATGATGACTTGATAATTGTGAGCACTTCCAGAGCCGTTCACTGGAACAGTAAGACAGCTAGAAAATGGACACTTGACATTACTTGGAAATGATGCTTTGCTTTTCAAGAATCGATTCCTGCTATTTAACAGCAAAGATGTGCAAAGCTAATTAATTCATCTTCCTTCTTACCTACGGTCTCCTGCTGCCTGAATGCGCTCCATGTTCCGCCTTCCGTCAAGTGGAGCCTGACGTCAGCAGCAGATCCCAGAAACCTTCGTGATAGTCTGACTCTGTTGTCTTTCATTTTGCAAACCCAGGGCGAAGGATGTGGAGACGCATTTCCCTGGGGCCCGAACAGTGTTCATCACGAGAGCAGATGTTTAGGATTATGGGTTATACCGTGCGCATAATGGTCCCGAGTGACAAAAGGTGCCCACATGTTCTTTAGGGTGTGTGTGTCTGTGCGTGTGCATGTGTGTGTGTGTGTGTGTGTGCTATCTGAGTTCCAGCAGGCGGCTGCCTGGGTTTGTAAACAGAGTTGTTCTGCAGCATTTGCTCAGGTATCGTCTATGGCAGCATTGGAGCTATCAGAGCAGAGTGGTTTGAACAGAGATTGGACCACGTGCCCTGCAAGCCTGGAACGTTTGCCATCTGGTGCTTTAAGAAAATTCGCCGGCCAAGGGCTGGGCTCTCTCTTGCCTGAGTCTGAGTGCCTTTGGAACCCCTTGAGCTGAGACCTCATATGCAATGGCAGCTTGGTCTAGACTCCTGCTCTAGTTGCAAGCCCCTTAAAGAAGGCGCTATAGGGGCCTAGGAAAGTCCCCCAAAGCGGGTTCTCCAAGTTCAATTCCGAGGGCTTCAGTTGTTTTCTGCAGTTTGCTGTCTCCATGGCATTTGGGATAATATTCTCTCATCAGTGAGGCCACAGTGAGCAAGTGGTTGGGGCAGACCAAGAGAATGGTCTTCTTCCCTTCCTGCATTCTGCCAGCCCCTCCCCATCCTTTATCAGAACAGCCATCAGGGAGTCTCCCATAATCCTCCACTCTCCTCTCAAGGAGCAGAGCTGGCACTAAGCTATCCTGGCCCCTGGGAATGGCCAGGGGATCTTGGCGAACTGGGCATCTTGTCAAGCTGGGAGATACTAGTTCAGCTCCAGAGGGGTGCCAATGTGGCCAGAGATGTGGGGTAAGTGGATGAAGGGTGTGGGATGGGGTGCGGCCTGCTCGCCCTACTGCAGCTGTGGTCACAGCGGCCTTCTGTTGGATTCCGCTCCTGCCTCCTCTGCTAGATGCGTCGTTCTCAGTCGCCCCTCAGCATCCGCACCGTGCCCGGCACTTGGGGGACCCACTGGCAGTAGATGCAGTTGGCCACCGAGGCACGTGCTCTGTACCAGCACACGTAGGGGTTACAAAGACGGACCCAAAGGGTCATGTCCTCAAGAAGCTCACCGCCCCAGTGGGAAGGACGGAGGGGCTGGCAGCTCGAGCCCTTGCCATGAGGACGGAAGTCTCAGGAGGCGCTTCTCAGAGAGCAGGACACCATACTTCAGCTTGAAGGGACAGGGAAGGGACAGAAAGATGGCACATTGAACCGCTGTTGAACGAAAGCGTGCACACGTGAGAGATGAGGGGATGATGCCGGGACTGTGAATTTTACAAATGTGGAAGGGATTGCTTCTGAAGTTTTAAATAGAATCCCTTCAACACGTTCCTCAGCTGGAAGTGGGACGGGAGAGGGCTGCAGGGAGGGTCTGCGCAGGGAGGGGGCTGCCGAGAGCAGGAGGACGAGGCCGATGACACGGGCTCTCCGGCCTCCTGCCCAGGCTCACCCGGCAATCCCCGCCTGGAGCACGGCCGCCGGCCCAGGAAAGTTGTCGCTGCTGGTGTGAGAGAGATGGGCTGTCGCAGCTTAAGGACAAATCTCTTTTAATTTTGTTCTTTGGAGGAGGGGTTGGGGTTGGGCCATTGCTGGAGTGAGAGATTGGCTCAGTGAGTAATGGCCATGCCGGTTCCACTAACACCCCAGGTGAGGGATGAGGGAGGAATGTCCCCTCCCTTCCCCTTCTAGGGCCGGCTGCCAGGGACAGGGAGGGGCTGCTCTCAGCCTGGCTTCTTCCCGGGCATGCAGAACTGCATCTAAGAGCTAAACCTGGAAAGGTCCCTAGGGACCATCTCACAGGGGCTTCTTTCTGAAGTGGCCTCCATGGATATTTAAGGGGGGCGTTCATTGGAGGGTCCTCAGGGGTCCACCATCCCACTAAGTGTGAAGTTTTGTATAAGTAGGTGGTGGTGGTGGGTTCATGGTTTTCATCAGCTTCTCTAAAGGGTCCATACTCGTGAGCCCAAGTTAAGAGCTCCTCTTGTTGACAGATGGGGAGGGCAAGGGGCTTGTCCAATGTCACCAGCAGGTGTGTGGATCCTGGGGGCTGGGCTGGGTGGTGATTGTCCTCATCTCCCCCATGGTCTCTGCAGTCCAATATCTGGCTAAAGACGGGCACAAAATGCGAGAACCTGGTCTCCTGACCCTCCCCACATCTTCTTCTCCTCGTGAGCCATGGGGTGGCAGGCCTGGGGATAAGAGGTGAGGTGAACGAAGGGGGTTCAGTCTTGTGTGGATGAGCTGAACACCTGCTTCCCCAGAGGGCCCCAGGGGTGGGGAGGGGCTCTGGGGCTCAAGGAGACAGAATGAAAGCACCTCCAAGGACCCCTCACCTGGGGCAGCATAAACCTATCTCTGCCACTCCCCAAAGGATCCCTGCATGGGGCCGGGGGAGGGGGAGAGCAGCCTCACTGAGGGGGGACACCATCAAATTTAGATTAGAAAGGTGGTTCTGAGCCCGAAGGGTGCCTTGGGACAGCTGGGTAGGGAGGCCAGGTAGGAGAGTACTGTGGTGTCCTGGTGATAACGAGGGGGTGGGAAGGCAGAGAGAAAGCGTTAGAGAGAGTCTTGCCCCTGCTGGTGACAAAGGAGCAAGAAGGAGCCTCACGCTGGTGCCGGGAACTCAGAAAATGTGGACAGAGATTGCCTCTGGAGGTTCAGAACAAATCAAGCCCTCGTCCCCGCTCTGACTTGGGGTCACTCTGGGCAAGACTCGTCTCTGGTGGCCTCAGTTTTCCTGCCCTGTTAGATGGGAAGCAGTCACAGCAGCAACCCTTCTGAGCACATGAGGCCTGAAGACAGGAGGGTGGGCATAGAAGGACAGATAGATGGAGGCATTGTTGACAGGATCGGGGAGAGACTGTATGGATGAAATGATGGGGTGGGGGTGGGGGATGAGTCAGGAGAAGACAGAGTCAAGCCTCACTCCAGGTGTCTAGCTGTCTTCCTGGAAGCACAATGTACTTGACAAGAGCGTTGACAGAGCCTGGGAGATGGCCTCTGCCCTGGGAGGGGAATGGTGAACCTGGCTTTCCACAGTGTTGGGGCTCAGTCCTTGATTGCCCTGGAATGCACACAGCTCACTCCAGGGGCAGCTGAGAGGACCCAGGTTCAGAAATGTTATGACTTTGGGGCACGGAGGCGGGATAAGCAGTATCCAACTACCCAAAGCCGAATTCGACCATGAGGTGCCTACTAAGAGCTTTGGGAGATAAGGCTGGGAGGCTCTGGGAAGGCTCCTTGGAGGAGGTGACTTGTGTGCTGGCCATGGACGGGATCCGGAGAGCGACAGGGAGAGAGAAACAGCTCAGTGCAGGGATGGCATGAAAGGGACCGCTTCAGGGCCGTGGGGGAGCCCAGCCGTTTTCCCCTTGGATTCCTCCGGAGGTAAAAATGATGATAAAGTCGAATCATGGTCCATCTGACTTTCTAACTTTTGGTTCTTGAAGGAGTGTGTCCTTCCACGGAGGGTCGCACCTACTGGGTCCCCCTCACGGGCACCCATGGAAAGGAACCCCGCTCGTCCTGCCCTCCCAGCGCGCGGGCCCTGCGGGGATCCTGATGCGCCGGGCTCTGCTCCAGGCTGCTCTCCGCGCAGCTCGCCTGCTTACCACCTCGCGCTGGAGCAGATGGATGACACGGAGGCCACATTTGTCTCCCCTAGCAGCGGGAAAATGAATCTCACCAAGTGTTGCCGACACCATCCTACCAGGTTCCACATCCATCGCGGACGGGGGCCGCTGACAGAGCACAGGCCCATCCCTCAGCCCCGTGCTGGGGCCCAGGGGAGAGACTGGAGACAAGACGAACATTCTGCATCTTTTGCTTCCTCGGTGTGGCTCTTCCTCTCTCCCGAGATCCATCCGCTCCACTGGGCGCCGGTGCTGTGCCTCCCCGCCCGGGGCTTCACGGCGCTTGGAAGCAGATGCCGAGGGCAAGGAGAAGATGAGGCTGTGATCCGGAGAGAGGTGAAGAGAAGATACTGATTCACATCGGGGAACCTTACACAGTCTCAGAACGTGACGAAGGGCAGTCACGTCACTGGAGCGCCCCGCGGCCAAGGTGGCCCGGGAGCGACGCCCCTGGAAGGTGGCAGGTGGAAATGCGCTCTGGAGACCTGGGGGTGAATCCCAGCTTCTTCATCAGTGAACCGTTAGGACTTGGGGCAAATCATTTCACTGCTTTCGGTCTTGTTTTCTTCCCCAACCGGAATGGATTCCTTCCAGTGCTGGTGATTGGCAGCACGCTGGGAGTTTCAGGACATGATGCTCACCGCCACCATTTATGGAGCACTTACTCCATGACTCAGACGGATGGAAAAGGTCGCTGATCTTCACCAGAACCCTGGGAAGAAGCCAGCTTCAGCCCCATTGCACAGATTGGGTACCCAAGACACTGATTTGAAGGGACTCACAAGAAGTAAATGGCAGAACCGAGATTCAGACCCAGCCCGGTCACTCCAAAGTCCTCTCTTGTCACTAGGTGACCTGCCTCCGCCAGGGCACAGAGACTCTTGGGGCCTGGACTTAGAGGATCTTATAGAGGAGTAAATAATTGAAAAGAGGGATTTGGGAACCTTGAGAGAGCCATTCGGGAAAGCGCTGCCATTCCTGGACTCCTGGACTCCGTTAACAGCCAGCACCGCTCCATCTCTCACCGGGTCCCAGTCCTTCCTCCTCCCTCTGCCTCGTAGCCATCTTTCTAAATCCTAATCTCGGGCCACGCTGCGTCCCCACTGGTGCTCTCTGGCCTCAGGGCCCACTCCAAACTCCTGGTGCCACTGTGCTTGCCTTTCCAACTTGCTCACTGAGCTGAGTCTCCAAAACCCCCAGGCCCCCTCTCTCAGCTGGTCTTTGCTGGAGTCTGGGTTTCTTCTCCTGCCAGCATGAGGTCTCCTTCTGCTGTTTCCAGAACAATGCCTTTTGCCTTTTCTCTCTCTTCAGCTCTTGGAGTTCCTCCCCCCACCCGCACCCCTGGGAGAGCCGTCCCGGTGAGAAGGCTGAGACACAGGCCCTGCTCCAGATGTGGGGGATGCAGGCTGAACGTAAGGCCCCTCGTGGAGACTCCACTCTAGTGGGGGACAGACAGCGCTGTGAAGAACACTGAGGCCAGCTAGAGGGGTAGGACGTGCCTGAGGATTGCCATTGGGCAGAGGGGTCACAGGAGGACCCTCTGAGGAGGTGACAGCTGAGCAGAGGTCGGATCCCTGCTTTTCCCGCTGGGCCGAAGGTCACAGAACAGTTCTTCAGGAGGCGAGCTGTCTGGGTCTGGGAGGGGACAAGCGGAAGATGGCTTTCTGGTGGCCTGGCCCAAAGTCTGAGCACCAACTTGGACATATGGGTGGACCCAGCCCAGCCAGGAGGCTCGTGCCAAGGAGAGCATTGGTGGATGAGGCAGGCCCCTGCTGGGCCGTGTCCTGCCCTGGAAGGGTGGCTCTGCCATCAGAGACAGGAAAGGTCCTGGAGTGTCCCAGCTCTCACTGTGGGCACCTCACTCCTTTCTCACCCTGGTGGCCCCAACTGTAGAAACTCGTCCGTCCAGAGGGGCCCCAGCTGGTGTGCCTGAAATACCCCATCCCGGTGCAGAGCCCAATCAGGGGGACTGAGACTAGGCCTTGGAAGAGGAGAGGAGTGAGGAGATGGAGAGGGGAGCTGGTGGCAGCTGGCCAGCCCGCTCTGACCTCACCAACCTGTGACTGGAGCCCAGAGAGAGGCCAGTAGATCTACTCCCTGCCGTTAAGCTGGGCTTCATTTCCCCTCTGCACAATGTGTATGGATGCTGATGGCCCACAGTGGTCCTTCGAGCTCCGCGCCAGGTGAGGCGAGACCACAGGGCTCTTTGTGGCCTGCAAACTGCTCCCTGGCCTACCCTAGCTGAGGGCCTGCTTCTGTGAGCTGTGTCCCTGGCCTCAGCTCTAGGGGCCGGCCCTCTCAAAGCCTGCCTCTCCCCTCTGATGTCACCAGAACCAAGAATATTGATTTACTGCACCTCTCAGCACCCAGCACACGCAAAAGAGTCTGTCCAGGCCTTCCAATTTTAGGGCGATTCCAAGGACTAGCAGTAAAGGGTCTGTCTCAGAGAATGCTTTAAATGCAGGGATCATGATACCGGCTTGGAGTCCGATCTTTATGGGGATGTCAAACGAACTGCTTGGACCTCTCCTGCCCCAAATTAGGAAAACATCAATGTCTTTCTTTTGGGGACTAGCAACCAGTCCTCAGAATTGTTGAAGTACCCCAGAGAGATGACTCCGTCTAAGAGGGGAGACAGCATCTAAACAACATGCTGAAGAAAAGAAAAAAAAACTGGAGAATCAAATGGAGAATCAGACCAGGTCTCCATGTCACATCACTTTAGAAAAGTCATCTTTCCTTAGAAAGCAGTAAAATAATAGCATTTATTAGGATGAGTCGCGGGCCAGACGTTTTTAGTTATTCACAGGCAAGAGCTCATTTAATCCGCAGAAGAATCCTATGAGGTAGGTGCTCTTTTACCCCCATTTCACAGACGGGGAACGGAGTTTAGGGAGAAATCAATTCTGCTGCTTTCCGTGGAGAGACTCAACTAAGCCTGAGCCCCCTGGGGAGTCCTTTCCTTCCGACCAGCCTCAGCCCTGCTATCCGTCCCCTGGAGAGGTTTTAATCATCTCTCCAGGATCTCTGTCCCTGTCCTCCCAGAAATCTTCTTGGTTTTCAGGCAAAGAATGTTAGCCTTAGAACCAGGGCACACCCCCAGGATGAGGGCTTCTGGCCCCAGTTTCTACCTCTCCAGGCACGGGCCCAAAATAAATCATTTCATTAGAGTTAATAACATAGTCCTTTTAACTGCAAAGTGTTTCCAAATAGAGGATCCTCCAGTCAGCTTTAATGAACAGATAAGAATCTTTGTAATTAACTTGGTGATGGCTTGCATGTAAATGGGTAGGTATTCTTCTGAGTGCTGTGAGACTATTTATTTATTGTTTGAAGCAGGGAATAAATATGCCCCTGACCACCCCTCTCTCCAGCAAGCTCCTATCCAGTCAACCACTCAGAAGGTGATTCACACAGGTGGGCAGCAGGACCCCTCCGCAGAGACCCAGGGCTACACCAGAGCCAGAGTGCCACCTGTCTTTACTCCAGCCCCTCTCCTGCTTGGCCCACCGTGCTTCACTCACAACTCTGGACCTGCTGCTCCATCCTTTGTGACCTCTGCTTTCTCTCCTGCTGAGGGGGTGGGCCTGTGAGGGCTCTGCCCCACACTGTGGTTTGTGATCTCTGGTTGTGACTGCATTGGAGCAGGTGTGCATGTGTGTGCATGCATGTGTGTGCATGCATGTGTGTGTACATGTGTGCATCTAGGGAGTGTTCGTGTGTGTGCATTGTGTGTGCGTGCATGCATGTACGTGTGTAGGAGGGACACGTGCCCGTTTGTAGATGCCTGCAAGAGTGAATGAGCAGGCTTTGCTGGGGTGGAGGGTCACCCTGTGGCTCTGGCATCTCTGGAGATTTCCTGGAGAAGCTGCAGCTGCTGGAGAGTTCTTTGCTTCCCCTCCTCCTCTCTCCCCTCCCTGGGGGCTGCGGTTCCTGCCCAGTGGGCTAACCACAGACCAGCCCTCCCTTGGGCCTGCCCCTTCCCTGGATATATAGCTATCCCACGGGGGATCTGGCCTCTGGAACTGAGCCTGGAAGGGGAAGGGAGCAGAAGGAAGACCCTGTGGGCAAGAGTGTGGGAGGGAGGAGGCCCTGAACAGAGTTCCAGCTCCTGTCAGAGCTGATGAATTGCATCCCACCAGGGAAGCGGTGGGCTCCGCTCTCTGCCTCACAGAGGGGTGGAGTGTACGTGTCTATGCGGAGGTAGAGAGTAAGTAACACGGTGGGGTAGCGAGAGGAGGAAAGAGGGACCTTTCACTTATCACCTCCCACCATCTGCAGCCCTCCACCCACCCTCTTTCCCGGACAGGTCAGGGTGGGGTGTGCAGGCGGAGTCCACTTTCAGGGCACGGCCAGGGCTACCATGGGGCCCCGAGGTCCACTGCCAGGGCCCTGCTCACTCCCTGTGCTCCCTGTCAACCTCCTGGTGGGACAAACCGCAGGGACCAGCCCCGGTGCCCCTGCCTGTGAGTCTCAGGAGGGCCTGTGGGGAACTTTCATGATGGAAGAGAAAGAAGGGTTGGGGGGAAAGGGCAGTGCCAGCCCTGAAGGACGGCTGGGGGCTATCTGAGCTCACACAGGAAGGCAGCGCAGAACTGGGGCTCAAGCCCTTGGGCTCACTCCTCAGGGGGTCCTGCAGCTGCATGCCCACAGGGCTTGGACTCCAGGAGGGGCTCTCTGCTCCAGCCCGGCTCAGGAAAGGGGCTGCCAGGCACTGTGACTCCTGTGCTTGGATCTACACTGCAGGAGGGTCCCGCTGGGCTCCTGACCGGGACACAGGTCAATCCGTGGTGAGCCCTAAGACAACATTCCTCCAGACCCCTCGTCTCACAGAGGAGGGCGAGAGACTCATGCCAGGTCACATGTGCATGGAGGTGCCCAGGGCACGAAGTCAAGCCCCTTGTCCCCAATCCAGGCTGCCTCCCTGTGCACCAGCCTCCTCTTTTCTCCTGTGAAGTGAAAAGGGTTGGGCCTGGCTCCTGGGCCTCTCCTATACCTGGACAACCACGGTGTTCTACCCAGCAGCCCAGGGCTTCTCTGGGGTCACCTGAGGGAGGGTCTCTTCCCCCCTTCCCCCCCACACCCACTCCTCTGGTCCAGGCCCCTGCAGGGCTCCTTCCCTCCAGGATAAATTCATCCCACCCCGGAATCCTCAAGCAGTTGTTTCTGACTCACCAGCCATCCGCAGACCCTTCCCAATGCCTCCCCTCGGTGTCCCCTGCGGTCTTCCTAGGGGCTGCCTTTCTGGTAACGGCCCGCTCGGTTCCCGTCCTTTCCACGGCTCCGTGGGCTGCGTGCACGCGCGGGTTCCTGCGCCCTCCTGCGCACCTGTTTGAGTTTCTCTGAATGCAAGATGTCCTTTCTTCACTGTGCGGTCGGGCTGCCCCATCGAACTGAGTATTTGTCCCGGGCAGGTGGCTTGCTTTCCGCCTTAGTCTGGGAGCTCCCCACGGGCAGGTGATTGACAACTTGAACTTTCCAGCTCTGTCTTCGTCCCGAGATGCACGGCCTCTCCGGCACACATGGGGAGTTATCGTTCCCATCCCCCCATTCACTCCTTCCCTATGCACCCCCCCAACAAGGCGAATCCCAAATCCCTGTGAGAGCTGCCAACGGCGGTGTTAAGTAGAGGATGGCAGAGCTGGCAAAGCTTGGAGGACAGCTGAGGACCATTAAACCTGTTAGCCCACTGCTCACCCCACAGCACCGAGCGCTCTAAGAGGGTGCAGGGTGGGAACTGGCAGGGCTGGATGGTGCCCAGGGCTTCACACCTCAGGACCCGAGAACCAGCAAGTCTGAAGGTACTAGAGGGAGCGCTGGCCCCTGGAGCTGAGGGTGCTGGGCTCATGGCCAGTGACCAGTCAAGGGCAGAGGGAGAACTCCTGCCAAGCCCCTGGACTCCAGCCTGGTACTCTTGCCGCTGCTCCCTAAAGATTCTCTGAACTCCAGGTCCCCACCAGGAAAGGCAGTGTGACAACGCGGACGTTGGAGCCAGTGTGACCTGGATTTGAATCCTGGCTCTGCTATTCAAATTTGCTGTGCGGCATGAGATAAGTCATAGAACTTCTCTGAGCCCCCGTTTTGTCATCTGTAAAATGGGTATGATAATGGCACTTACCTTACTTGGCTATTGGGAAGAGTCGATGACGTGATGGATCTAAAGTGATTATTAGCGTGTAGTGGGCTCTCAGAAACTGTTAGTGATTGTTATTGAATACTCTTACTTCCTCTGTGCTCAGCACTCTGTCAGATTGGTGGCAAGGATTTAATCAACACTCACCAGGCTACTGTGGTGGGGATGCAGGCATAAGGGTGGCCTCAGCTTCCCAGTGTCTCTTGCTTAGGCCCCAGGGACGGAAGGGCAACCAGTACCCCAAGGGAAAGCACAGGAGCTGGCTTGTGCCCCCCTGCTTGTGCTGGGCATCTCTCCTTAGAGCCCAGCTCAGCACCTTGCTCAGGAAAGCCCTGTGGTTCTCTGCTTGAAGGAATGACTAAGACAGGGCTGGATGCTCAGCTTTTGTGACAGCTGGGGACGGACTTCCCTGTAGGGAGGAGTATGGTCTGTCTAACGGTGGCAGAGAGGCTATGGTATTCCATTTGCCCCCAAATACTGACCATGATCTAAGCCTTAAGTGGAGGTCCCCTACCCTGCTCCCATCACTGAGCACATCAAGTCTTTAGAGACCCCTTCCTGGGCCCCTCCCACCTGCTAAATCTCTCCAATCTCATTCCAACAGCATTCGCCAATGTTGCTTCAGGATGTAGCAGAAAGAGGTAGGTTTGTAGTTGCCTGCCAGGTCACTTCTATGCTGCAGACCATGGGCAAGTGACTTGCCCTTTCTGTGTTCCTGTCTTCTCATCTACAAAATAAGAGTAGTGATTCCTATCTGTCTAGATGCTGGTGAGCAATACAGGTATTGAAACAGCAGGACCTCGCCCGGCCGGTGTGGCTCAGTGGTTGAGCATCGACCCATGCACCACGAGTTCGTTGGTTCGATTCCCGGTCAGGGCACATGCCCAGGTTGTGGGCCCAATCCCCAGTGGAGGGCATGCAGGAGGCAGCCCATCGATGTCTCTCTCATCGATGTTTCTTTCTCTCTCTTTCTTTCTCTCCTTTCCTCTCTCTAAAATCAATAAAGAAAAAATATTAATAATAAAAAAAAGAATCAGCAGGACCTCTTCGGGGAAGTCAGTGGACACTACCTAGTAGTGGTGACTTCCATGTTTGTACAAATGGGGAAACAAGAGTCCAGAGCTGCTGATGCACTGGCTGAAGGTCACACAGCAAATGCACAGTCAGATCCCAGCATCCCTGCCAACCTAGCTTAGGAGATTTCATCACTTCAAGTGAGCTTCCTTCTCTGGACCATTTATCGTGTTTTCAATTTTCTCCATTTGGCTCCCTATGCTGGAAGCCTTCTCCTAAATGGGGCACAGTGTCTGGCACATAGGAGGTGCTTGTCCATACTTGTTGAAGATAGGCATGGAGGCGCGCCCTGGGCTGGCACAGAGGAGCTGGCAGTGTGGGTTGGGCCAGGGAGCCGAGCGCCGGGGTGGGGACAGGCTCAGGGCCGCTTCTCTGCGTCTCCGGCTCTGCCTTCGCCGTGCTGGCCGTCTGAGAAATCTCATTTTGCTAGCAAGCTGATTCATGGGCCCGGTTCCCTGGCGCTCCCAGAGCAGCTCTCTGTCAATAACTATTCTTTATAAGGTCCCTCGATTCGTTTTCGGGGTTGAAGACAAATTTTTAAAGAGGAGTTCAGTGCCAGGGCTGCTCCAGAGGGGCTGTTAACTTAATGTCCCACCTCGTTCCTCCAAGCTTGAACACACGAGGGTCAGGACTTGCCGTTACTGGCAATCGCCCCTGAGTTCTCTCATTTGGACGGGGAGTGAGGAATGAAGAGAAGGGGACACGAATTCCAGGGCGGGGCTGCAGGCAGGGCTCTGGCTCCGTCACCGGGTTGGCTGTGTAACTTCTGGCCCACTGCCCCGATCTCTGGGTCGCATTTCCCTGCCTGTGGGAGCCCGGATGCTGACAGATACCTCTATGCTAGCGTCCACCGTCTGCCCTGCAGCGACCTGGTCTCGAAGGTTCACTGGGAAGGGGTCTCTGCCGAGCAGCAGCTCATGTCTCCTCCCGGCCATCGCCCTGGGGGATAAGGCGGTCGGCAAAGTGTGCTCTGTTCCCACTGCCCTGGCCCCATCCTTTCTGCTGCAGCATTTTCCTGATGGGGCCCCTTGCTCCTTCAATCTTCCTTCCTTCACCCAGTAAGAGGGAGATGGTCTGAACCTCAGGTCTGAGCCTGACTCCCGAATCCATGCTGACCCCTCCACATCCCCACTCCCTCTGGCTTCCATACCTTGGCATAGATGCGTTTGTGTCTCCCTGTCACCAGGGACTCTGATTCCAGGCACGGGGCAAGCAAGGCAGAGACAGAGCAGCAGGAGAAAGCACGGGGGTCAGGCCTGCAGTCTCTGGGCCTTCACACCCACCAACCCCCCTCCCTGGAACGTCTCTGGCCTTGTCCTCAGCCAATTCGGTTGGAAAACGTCTTCTTCTCCCCTGTGTGCCCCACCAGCCCAGGGCAAAGCTGCCACGGACAGCACCCCTCATCCCAGATGGCCGTGGTCAGCTGACTTGCCCATCTTCCCTGCAGAGCTGGGGCTCCTTGAGCTCAGGCCCACAGTTTTGCCTCCGCACCTGCCGGCAGGACCTAGCCCATAGTAGGAGCTTTCTGTGCTGAATAAACAAATGGAGCAGTGTTCCAACTTTAACACCAGCGCCCCCTCCCATGCACACACGCCCAGGCCAGAATATTCATTCCCCCCCCTGACTCACACCTCTGTCCTCATCTCTCTCTGTAACTTGTGGTTTTCCTCACTGATCAGGTGCTAAGATGGCAGGGTATAGAAAAATCCCCAGATGTGAATAACGACAAAGCCATTTATAGTTTTTGTTTGGACTTTAGTGGGCAAACATTTGTTGAACACTTGCTGATTCTAGGCACTGTGGGTTAAGAAAAATGACCGAGAACCCCTTTAGGAGGTCACTGTCGGGCTTATTTGAATAGCAGGTATCTGGTGTTCTGGGAACGTGAGGACAGTGGTTCTGCCCTGGGCATGGCTTCCCTGTAGCTCCCTCCTTGCCGCTGAGCTACACCCATTCTTTGTTGCCAACCCATCTTGGGCAGAGCTGGCCAATCGGTAGTCTTCCTTCAGGGCCACACCTGACCTGAACATGAAACCCGGATGCGGCAAACTCCATTTGTTGTCTGCGCCAGGCGCTTTGTCTGCTGCTGGGCACGGTGCAGAGAGCTTAATAGACCTGACATCTCTTAACCCTCACAGTGCCCCCAGGACTGCCCCTGTCGACGAGCAGAGGACTGTGCAAGGCAGGCGTCCTTCCGAGGTGGCCACAGCACGTCGGGGCAGGTGCCAGAGCAGCCTGTGCTGCCCCTGGCCCGTTCTGCAACAGGGGCTGGTTGCCGGCTTCTCCTCTCCCCTCTCCAAGACGGTCGCTGGAGCCACCTGTCCAGGGTGCGGGAGCTGGCCAGGCAGCCTTGGCCAGGCGTCCCCTCAGGTCACGTGCTCCGGTGCCCCTGGGGGTTGGTCTTCCAGGACCAGCCCACGGACCACTGCAAGGGAGGGCACACCCAACGGCTTTGCTCTCTCCTGCCTGGCCCCTACCATGGAGACCACCAGGCTTTCCCCATCCACCCATGGAGAAAGGAGGCCTCCCTGGGAGGTGGTGATCGTGATGTGGGGGAACCCCTCTGAGAGGAGGGCTGAAGGCAGTGAAGGAAGCGAGTCAACTCAGACACGCACACCAACCTCTCTCACTTCTCCCCTTATTTTTTCATTCCCTTCACCCCCAAGGCATTTCTCTGGAGGCCCTGAGGCTGGCCCCTCCCTCCTTGCCATCAGACTCCTGGAGGAGGCAGCCCTTTGTAAGGGCACATTATGGGGTCAGTAAGTCCTTCATCCTCTGATGTGGGCATGTGCACAGAGGTCTAAGGGACCTGGGTGTTGGAGGGGGAAGAGCAGGGCAGCAGCGGGCTTGGTTGTTTCCACTTCGTCCTTTAGTGTGCCCGCAGTGTGCATGTGTGTACACGTGTGGGGCGTGAGTGTGCATGTGTGCACATAAAGAAGAGACACAGAGCCAGCCACCAGGTACTGTCTGTTCTCCGGGAGCCGCTGCCCCCACCTCCAATCTGGTCGCCTCCATTTATTTAAGAAAAACCCGACACAGTGGGGGTAGAACCCGAGAGAAAAGTGGCTGTGGGCCGGGGAGGGGAGACGCCTGGCTCCCTCCTGCCTTGCCCACCCCAAGGTGCTTCGCAGCATTTCCTGGCGTCCTCGCCCCTTCCTACCGGATGCCGTTTCCCGGGGATGGGTGGTTGCCCCTGCAGAGGAGGAAGAGTGGTCAGCAGAGCTGGAGGGGCTAAGGCGTAGTGTTGACCTTGCTGTGGGGTGGGTGGGAGGCCCCCCCAGACCATGGTGCTCTGGGCTGTGGCTTGGCTAGGGGCGGGCTGAGGACTCCTCCCCCTTTAGGCCACTTCTAGAGCCCTCAGGGGCAGAGGAGGGAGTCCTGGGCTCTTAGGAAGGTGCCTGGCTTGGCCACAGGCCCCTCTGGGGTCAGCCCCCAGGCCTTAGGAAGGGGCTTGGGGTCCCGGAAAGCCAGACGATGCTACAAGCGTCCCCCAGCCTCCCAGATGTTTTGTCCACAGCAAGACCCTCGCGGGCAGGCAGCTGTTGCCCCCCGCCCTGCAGGACAGAAATCCCTGAATAGTGGTTTGAGAAAGTCTTTGTGCAGCTTGTGACACAAGACCCCACCGCGCCCCGGCAGGGGGGCACGGAGGCAGGGCCCGCTCACAGTGTGGGCCCACCTGGCCCCCGGCGCGGCCTCTGTGCCTCACTCTCGGGGCAGGTTTGTCTAAACGGGAGGAGGTTGGGAAGGGGTAGAAGGAGGGCTGGCGTTGCTTCCTCCCAGCGAGCCCCCGAGGAAGGAGCCCGCCACCTGCCGTGGCCGGGAAGGTACCGGTGTGAGGCCGCGAGAGGGACCAGACGAGGGAGGCGGCGGCCCCGCGAAGAGCAAAGCTGCAGGGCAGGGCATTCAAATCCACACCCGCCGCCAGGACAGTGTGAGCAGGCGTCCCGACGGCGTCCCACACGGAGCCCACCCCACGGGGGTCGGCGCCTCTATGCCATCTCTTTGTTTCTGCGCATGTAATTGTGCAGGTTTGGGGGTGCAGCAGGCCGCGTGGTGCCCGCCACCTCCGGGCAGCCCCAACCCAGGTCCTCTTCGTCCTCCTCGTCCTCTTCGCCGGCGGGCACTGAGTCATAGGCCAGCTCCTCCGTGGGCAGCGTGGTGAAGGTGGTAAACTTGACCCGCTTACGCTTGGAGGTGGGAGAGCTGGCGGGGTCCTCGGCCTGGTCCCGGGCCGAGCCGCCCGAGGAGCCGTCGCCCCGCCCGTGCACCTGGCTCTGGACACTGGTCTGTGAGCTGCCGCTGCTGTGGTGGTCGCCGTGGCAGCAGGCGGGCACGGTCTCCAGCGGGTTGCCGGCAGGTGGCGACAGCTCCCCCTGCACCCGCAGCGGCTGCCCGTTGCCCAGGAACACCCAGTGGTGAGAGTGGTCCATGCTGGTCTGGCCCTCGGGCGGGATGCGCTTGTGCCGGTACCGCAGCACGAAGACGATGCAGTTGATGAGGAAGACGAGGATGGCGAGGCAGAAGACGCCCAGCAGCGCGTACATGCCGATCTCCAGGTCTGTCAGCCCCCGCGGCATCTGCTGGAAGCCCGTGGGCAGTGGCAGGAAGTCTTCCGTGGGTGGCACTGCCGGGCTGGCGGTAACCAGCCCCGGAGCCTCAGGTGGGGACACCCCTGTGCCAGGAGGGCCAGCTCCCCGCGCCTGGTCTTCACCCCCACCGCGCCCCGGCTGGCTGGGGCCCGGGTAGTCGTAGGTGGGGTCCTCCTCCTCCCGCCCAAAGTGCACCCGCAGGCCCACGGGCGTTGTAGCCAGAACACTCTTGCGCTTGGTTTTCTGGCAGCTCTCGGCGATGGTGAGCTCCGCTCGGAGCAGCTCCCCGGCCCCCTCGGCCTCGGCCACCACCAGCGGGAAGGCCCGGTCCTGGGTCACTGTTGCCACCCGCTCGTCCAGACTGCTCACCAGCAGCCCGTAGTCCCGGGGGCTGTAGAGGGAGAGTGGAGCTGTGGTGCCGTCACTGTAGGAGAGCCAGAGGCTCAGGAGGGCTTCCTGGAAGAGGAGAGAAGGAGAAGGAGTCAGAGAGCTAGTGGCTGGCTTCCCTGTTGGATATTGAGCTTCGTGAGGGCAGGGACCGAGGTGTTCGGGCTCCCTGCTGTATTCCCGGTGCTGGAACTGTGCCTGGCAGGTGGCAGGCGCTCACGGATGATTGAGTGGGAGTCCTCCTCTGGAGGTTGTGAAGAGGGTACAGGGCATGTCATGGCCTCCTACTGCCTTGAGAATGTCTTTGGCCCCTTCACCCTTCTCCCCTTGATGAGCTGAAGGTCAGTTCTGCCTCGGGTCTCATTCAAGTCCCTTTTGCTGCAGGAGTGACCCCACATCTCCATGCCTGACCTTGGGACATCTCCATCAGACACTTGGAGATTGAGAATACATGTCCAACCCCAGTCTCCTCCTGTTTGTTAAACTGGCCTTCCTGCGGATGAGGAAGCTGGGCTCAGAGAGGAGGGATTGGCCTGGGGTCGCGGAGCAAGTGAGGGGCAGAGGACTTCTGGTTCCGACTCCTGATTTGGTGCTCAACGCCCGCCTTCTCATGCCCTGTGCTTCTGCCTGTCACCTCTCCACCTTTGCCCGTCGCCAGTGCCCCGGCATGTCTGCAGGTGTGTGTGTGTGTGTGTGTGTGTGTGTGTGTGTGTGTGTGTGCTATTGTTGGGGCTCGAGAAATGGGGTGGAGGCAGAGGTGATGGGCCCTCTGAGAATCCAGGAGGGGGACCCTCAGCGGGAACATCTCAGGGCGGCAGGTGCAGGAAGTCAGACCTTGGCCAGACTCCTGTGGAAGGGGCGGAGCAGGCGTGCAGGGTGCGGAGGGTAGACAGGTCTGCCATTACCTAACGCCCTAATCTGAGGACTCAGGGCACACGGGCAAGTCAGAGCCCACGAGCCCTCCTTCCACACGCCAAGCCCCCAGGCTGGCAGGCTGGGCATCCAGTTACCTGCTTGAGGAAGCTGAGGGTCTGCTGGGCAGCCGTGGTGGCCAGGATGGTGTGGCTGCTCCCGGGGCTTGGACGCAGGGAGAGGGCAAGGCTGGCCACCACCTGGGCCTGCAGCTGCGTGATGCTGACCTTCTCCTCTGTCACCGTCAGCAGCGTCTCCCCGAGCACAGACTCTGTCAGTGGGGACACCACCTGAGGCAGAGAGGGGCGGGGGGGGGGCGGTGAAGGCCAGGAAAGCAGCACCCTCAGGGTCACCAATCAAGGGGGAGTCCCAGAGTTGCTGGAAGAGAGGCCCAGGGGGTGGGGCAGGCTGGGAGGCTCTGCCTGAGGTCCAGGGGCCAAGGGAGGGTCAGGGGCTCACCAGAGCACCGATGAGAGAGATGGATAGATATAAAGGAAAAATAGGCCTGCACAGTGATAAATAGCCACTGCTGTTCCAGCCTCAGTGTCAGGGAGACAAAGGGAGTGGTGGGGACTGTGGTGGGTGGGAGAGCCCGTTCCCATGGACGGGGGCACCAGGACTGACCAGCAGCTTAGTGCCAGGTGGGAGGGCAGACCCTGTTTCCAGACTCATATTTTGTAAAACCAGAAATCTAGATTTCTAAAAAATGAAGAACTTCCACATTTTAAAATGTAGGATCAATTGTTTTTTTTTTTTTAATCCTTACCTGAGGACATTTTTCTACCTTTGTTCAGATAGAGTGGGAGGGAGAGAGAGGAAGACAGAGAGAGAGAGAGAAACATCGACGTGAAAGGGACACATCGAGTGGTTGCCTCCCGCACGACCAACCAGGGCCCAGGAGGAATTGCCACCAAGGTACGTGCCCTTGACCGGAATCGAACCCGAGACGCATTGTTCCGCGGGCCGACGCTCTAACCGCTGAGCCAAACTGGCCAGGGCAGGATCAATTGTTTTTTACAAACAAGTTTTCTGCAAGCAGATTGCAGCCCATGGGTCACTAGTTACCCTCTCGCAGGGGAGGGTTCCTATTCAGGCAGCCAGCTGTCGGGCAGGAAGGTCAGAGTTGAGTCCCTGGGTCCCGAACTCCCTTTCCTGGCCTTGGGCGGCCGGAGCCCCCTCACCTGCTCTCCCTCCCCGTCCACACCTGCTCTCAGGGCCCGCACAGCGATGCACGGTTGATCGTGCTGGTGAGGCTCGGAGGGAGATCCTTCGCCACGGTGAGGCTGAAGGACCTTGACCTCTGACGGTGGCACTTCGGGCAGAGGGGCAGGTGGGGGGTGCCGGCTGGAGTTCCTGTCCTAAGAACGTCCGCATCCTCTGCCCACAGGTGAACACTCCCAGCACTGCCCCTGTGCCTACCTTGAAGGGCGTGGTGCCCGGCTCCAGGCCTGCCAGCGTGCTGCTGTCTACCATGCGTGCCACTCGGGGGTCACCCACCCTCATGAAGTCGCTGACCAGGTCGGTGACCTCCACCAGCCAGTCCGGGCCCAGCATGGTGACCACCTGGTCGGTGCCCTCCGACGACGTGGTGTGGAACTGGGTGAAGACTTGCAGAGTGGCGTGCTGGTACTGCAGGGCGCAGCCACGGCTGGTGCTCTGCCGCCGCTCCTCCTCCTCCTCCTCCTCGTCCTCGCTCTCCCGGGCGGACCTGCGGCGGGGCGCCATCAGAGCTCCTCACCCTGGCGGTGACCCGCACAGCCTCTGCCTCCCCTGGCCCTGCTAGCCACTCTCTGGCTCCCGTGGGTGGAAGCTGAGAAGTGACGAGCCTTTTCCCTGACTCCCTCCTTCTGTGGACCAGGAGTCCCAGGCTTTCCCCTCCGAGAAAGGTGCCTTCTTGACCCTCCCTGGCTCCTCTCTGCCTCTGCTTGGCTTCACCCACGCCCGAGAAAAGCTGGCCTCAAATCCCACGGGCTGCCTCTTTTCAGCACCGAGTGCGTGCCCGGCCCTGCTCTCAGCTCCAGGCGGGAGCAAAGGCGACCCTGCTGCCAAGTGCCAGGAAGCCAGGCTGGCTGTCCTGTGCTGGGCAGCACACGGAACTGCTAAGTGATGAACCTGGATGTTTAGCTGAGATTCCCCAGCAAAGTGTCGAAGGGGCAGCCTGGGTTTCTCTTCTAGTTAAATGCAAAAAGAGAGAGAAAAATTGGGGGAAGAACTGGCGAACCAAAGGGACCCAGCGTGTGACGATCTGGGGAATTCTCAGCCTATCCAGGTTGCCCAGAACGGGAAAACCAGGAGGTCCGCTGTGGGAAGGGGGTGCCAGTGCTTCGAAGAAGCAAGCGCCAGGATATTCATTCACACAGAGGGTTCTTCCACCTGTGTTAACTAAACGAATCCTCACAACAGTCCTGTGAAGTAAAGTGTTAATGTGCCCGTTTCATAGATGAGGAAACCGAGGCACGGAGCAGTCATGCACGTAGCCCATGGTTGCCCAGCTAGTAAAGAGCAGAGGTCAGTGGTCAAACCCAGGCTGTCTGGCTTCAGAGCCCACTACGTCCTCACTACTCAGAGCAGCATCAGGCTCACTGGGGAGCTGGTCCAAAACACAGACGATGCATTTTGCCAGGATCCGTAGGCGAGTGTGTGCACAGTCAAGTGTGAGAGGCTCTGATCTACACCGCCTTGTTTTCCCAAATCTCTGCAGAACTGAGCTGAGCCCGACTCTCACTTGGCCGCCTGCTTCTCTCCCTTGCATTTTACAAGTCGGCCTCCGAGTGCCCAGGCAGGGGCACGTGTGTGGGTGTGTGTGCTCCAGTGTTACTGTGTCTGCTCCACTTTGTCTGCTGTTTGACTGGTCTCTCACCCTGTTCCCCAGAAAACTCCTTTCCACGCATCCTTTAAGACTTAGCTCAAGAGTCACCTCTTCCAGGAAGCCTGCCTTGACTTTTCCTGTAGGGAAGAAGTGGTTCTCTCCTTTGTGCCACTCAACTCTCCGCTTCCTGCATCCACTGTGCTCTGTGGCATATACATGATGGCTCCCCTGGTGGACCCAGAACTTGGCTGAGGAAGGCACTGGCCACCCTCATCCCACATCTCTACCCATCAGTGCCTGGCACACAGTAGCTGCTCAGTAAAAGTTTGTTGATTGCATAACCAACCCGCAGACTGTGAACATCTAAGCCCTTATACACACATGCAGACCAGACTGTGTGCCAGGGTTGTGTCACCCGCGAGTGTCCCGAGTACATGCCGTGTGTGGGGGGGCTGTACCTCCGATCGGAGAGGATAGGTACCCTCCAGCCCTTCACTTGGCTGAGGCGGGCGTCCGAGAGCTCGATGTGCAGGGGCAGCTTGGGGACCCAGACGGTCATTTCCAGGGGGGCATTGAGGACGTCGTAGCGGAAGGTGACCCTGGCATTCATGGACCCGCGAGACTCCTTTCCGCTAACAAACACGTAGTCACAGCTGCTGGATACCTGGGGAGGGGGAGGGAGGTTGGTTGGCATGTCTTGCCCTACAGGTCATCCTGTGGGACAGCGCAAGGGACTGCAGGCTGACAAGCAGGGCCGGAAGGCTGCTGGAGAGAGAAAGTGCCGGTCACAGGAGGCTGAAGGGAGGGCGGGGGGAGAAGGCACCTCCTAACGTAATTCCCCGGGGGGCTGTCAGCTTCTGTGTCCCTCCTCCATCCTGTTTTTCCAGAGACCGGCTCTTGGGGGCTACTGTGGGAGGGGTGTGCTCCCTGGCAGGGAGCCAACGTGCAAATGTTTCTACGAGGGGCCGCTTCTGATGCGCCAGGCCGCACCTCGGAGGAGCCTCCAGGCTGAGGGTCCTCGGGACCAGCTCCCGTCCCCTGCTTGACTACCTGGGCTCTGGAGCAGGTGTTGGGAGGTAGAGTCCTCCACGGTACCCAAGAGCAGCCTGTCCTGAGTAGGACACCGCCGTGCTCAACTGAGCAGGGAGGAGGTCAGGCAGAGGGGTGGGGTGAGGGGCAGGCCCATGGCTCCTCCGGGCCCCTCGGGCTCAGCAGCGTCAGGAGAATGGGCACCGGTTAATTTCAGGTGAGGGGGCTGCTCGAGGCAGGGGTGGAGGTGAGGGAAGGGGAGAGGAAACATCAGGACCAGAGAACCTCCAGCAGAGAGGTGGATTATTGCCACCAATGGCAGCAGCTTTTGCAAACGCATGCCCACCTGGATACCGACTTGCAGCTTAGAGGTTCCCCAGACGGGCATCTGCCCACTGAACACATCTGCGTGGATACCTGTGCCCACTCACGAAGGTGTCGCTGCCAGTCCTTCATGGCAGATGCAGATGGGTGTACGTGTCAAATGCACCCACATACACACCTGGAGTGAACACTGTGTGCAGTGCATGTAGGTGCTCCAGCTGGCGCACGCCCGTGGGCGCACATCCTCAGGTTTGGATGCAGCCTGGGGGCTGATGACACCCTGAAGGCTCTGGGGAGTGGGGAGGGTTCCGGTCTGTGGCTCATTTGTGGAGATGAGCCCCTGGACTGTCCCAAACTCCTGCTAGCTCTCTTATCATCTCCGAGGGGTGGGTGGAAGTGGAACAGCAGCCTGCCAGAAATGCTCATTTCCCCCTCGGAAGACAGAGCTTTCCGTCTGAAGGCTGGCAAACTCCATAAAGAACCCGTGCGGATTTCATCGAGAATGGAAACAGATTCCATTTAGAATCTTCGCCAATTCCCTTTGGTATCTAAGCCATCACGACTTTGTCACGACTCGGGGGCTGGGGTGGCGGTGTCTGGGTGGCAGAGAAAGGTGTTGGGCTCTTGGGAGCAGGCCCATTTCTTTCTGTGCCAGCCTGCCAGCTGTGGAGTACCCCTTGGGCCTGGGCAAGGCTTCTACTCCCAGGAGGTGACGGGGGTGGGGGGCCTAGCCAGCTGCTCTGGCTCACTTGGCAGGACTTCTTGCTGGATGGGGGCACAGCTGAGGTGAGCTTCATTCAGGCTCCCCAGACCTGGAGGGACCCAGGGCAGAGTGTGGAGAGAGCGTGTACCCCAGGTTAGCTCCAGTGAGCCGGAGGGAGGGCACCCCCACCCCGCCGTTCTCCTTTAAGCTGGACGATTGACAGGAACAGGGAACAGATTCCCGTGTCTAATCATTTGATTTGGGTACCCGCTGGTGGCTGGCACAGCAAACAGCTCACCCACCCCCAGGTACTGGGGCTGGACACTCTCCTGCGTTACTGGCCCCCCTACTGCCTCTGACCACTATCCAAAGCCAGGGGGAGGGGAAATCTGGAGGCCCTCCTGGGGAGGTGGCCACTGGGCCATTTGAGTCTGATCGATGCCCTGTTTGCTGAACCCTGGCGGACTCGGGGCCCAGAGTGGGTCTCTGGGGAGGAGCTCAGGGAGGGGCCTTCGGGGGTTGGAGGAGGTGGGGGGGTTGCCCAGACCGGGTCCTTCCTTACACAGCTCTCACTCCTGGCCTAACCCACGTGCTTCTGGAAGCTTGCTCCCTGTGCTGGAGCTCCTCCATTCGGAGCCAGCGTCCAGGTTCAGGGCATGTCTCAGGGGTCCGCCCCTGGCCCCCGCGCCTTGCCCAGTCTCTGTCACACAGCAGGGGCTCCATTGCAACTTGCCAGATTGGAGTAAGTTCAAGCTGTCAATGCTTCCTTCTCCCCGTGGTCTGCCAAACAGTCTCTTCCACACTCCTACAGGCAGCCTTCCAGGACTGGCAGGACAGTGCCCAGGGCTCTCCCTCACCCACTCGGGCTGAACGAGGGATGCCCACAGCTCCTCTCCACTCCCGCCCCCAATGTCAAGTCTTCTTGCCTACCGAGAGAACCTGCCTGGCATGTGAATTCCCCTCTGGCATGGGGCTCCCCCCTTGAAGGTCAGAGGCCTTCTTCCCACGGGCCCCACCTCCAGGAAGCCTACCTTGATGATGTCCTCATTGTCAGACTCACATTCCACCAGGGCAGAGACATCGAGGACGAGGCCAGTGACTTCGATGGCAATGACCTTGACAGGGATGGCCACGGTCCTGCCAGTAAGGATGGCCGTGTTGATGATCTCTGTGTCCTGTGGGGAGGAGACGGGGGCGCTCTGCTGAGCCGGGGTGCTTGCAGGTCCCTGCTCTCCCAGGACACACCAGCCAAGGCCCTGGCTCCTGACTGCCCCCACTCCTCAGAGGCGCACCCTTCCCTGGGGACACCTGCACACACGTGCGGAGAGGCAGACCCACCCAGCCTCACGCACCTTCTCAGGGGCTCAGCTGGCTGGGACTTCTGCGGTCGCTTTCATGGTTCATCTCCCTCTGCTGCCAGAAAACAACCCTCCCCTCGCCCTTCCCATCTTCTCTGCACACCTTCCATGCTCCCCGGGACCCACAGAGGGATGCCCAACACGTTCCCTGGCTGTGCAAGGTGCTCCTGGGCTGGCCCAGATCACTGCAGCCTTCCCACCGTCATGCACTCTTCCTCGAACAAACCACTCACACTCCCGCCGCTGCACTGCGCCTGCACGACCCCCTGCTTGGAGCACCCTCCTCACTGTCTCTGATTGTACGGCCCTTCCCCTACGTGACCTTCAAGGTTCAACCGCCTGGCCACCTCCTCCAGGAGCCGCGTGCATTGACCTACACACGCCCAGCGTGCACGTGCCCGTCACACATGCACCCGTGATGGACATGGGCACCCGTGGCGGGCCACCGCCCTGCTCACCATGGCGAGGGGCAGGATGGCTTGCACATCCCGCTGGATGACCGTCAGCTCGGTGACTGCCCGCTCCAGGTCGGGCAGAGCGCCATGGCCGCGGTAGTCAATGTGCCACAGGATCCTCCGCTTGACCGACTGGCTGGTGAAGTTCTCCATCTCGAAGTCCAGCTGCAGGATCTCCAGGGGCCCCTGGCCCTCCCTGCCGGGTGCAGGGAGGAAGCAGAGCCGGAAAGGAAGGGCTGGGAGCAGCTCAGGAGCTCTGAAACCCCCGTGGGGACCCCAGCCCTCCTCGGCCGCCTGCCCGCTGGGGCCCTCTGAGCCTTCTCCAGCCACCCGAGGTGCCCCGCCTGGACTCAGGGTCCCCATGAACTAAGCCCCAGACCTTCCACAAGCCTGGCCTCCTCCACCAAGAATTCCCCCACTCCTCCAGGTGCCTGTCCTGCACAAAGGTGGGCAGAGGTGCCACCCTGGCTCACCACGGCGGCAGGGGTGTGCCCTGGGCCCAGGCCACATCCACGGTGGCTGTTGAGTGCTTTGCCCCAGTCAGCAGCTCCGAGGTCACGTGCCACTGGCCACTCCGTGACTTGGTGCCTAGAAGGGTCACACCCTTCTTGGCCTTCACCCTGGGACAAAGAGGCAGGAAGAAGAGGGAGAGGGTCAGCTGAGGCCCCAACAGCTGCCCACCTGGTCACGACCCCTAGGCTGGGGCTGGTAGTAGGGGAAGCAGGTGAGCAAGTCACCCTGGGTCCTAGGCTCAAAGCTGGAGACTAACCTGGGGAGTCTGGTATCACGTAGCTGCAACCTCTGACCCTCAGCGGAGGCTGCAATCACTTCCGCCATACCTCTGCTAAGCCTTCACCTAACCTCGACCTCACGCCTTAGTGACCAGGGCCTCGCTGCGTCTGCACACACCCCGATCCATTTCAGAAAGCCCCAGAGGGTTAGAACATCTTCCCTCAACCGTGGGTTCTGCTGGGGCAAGAGAGAACAACTCTCCTCCATCTCAGCTGTAGCAGTTCTTCAGAAAGCTGGGAAGGTGAGCAGGTTTCTATGAGTGTCTTTTCTCTAGGCCTAAAATCTCCAGTTCCTCCCATCGCTGTTTTTGCCATAGTTTCAAGTCACATGTATTCCAGTCACCCTCCTCTGGACACTGTACATACATGGTATAGTGCCCTAGAGTAAATACAACACTTCAGTTGTGCTCGAATAAACACTGACTAAAACAGAATCACAATCACCTCCTTAATTCTACATGCTCTATTTCTATTAATACAGCCCACGATCTCTGATGACTGGCTTAACTCATATTCACATTCAGGTATCGATCATTGAATCAGGTGTGATCCTTTCTGGGAATATTTGAACTTCAAGGTAGCACACTCAGGAGAGAGGGTGATACTTAACTTCTCAGGGTATAGAAAGAGCTGGGCCTCCTGAAAGCTTTTCTCCTGACTCTAGGATTAGGCAAAGGTCCCAACACACACACACACACACACACACACACACACACACACACTCCTGTTCGTCTTTTGGCTCCCAGCCAAGAGCTGCTCTCTGTTCTCCATTTCTCCTCTTTGGCCTCAGTCTCCTCATCTGTAAAATGGGAGGCTGGAACCAGCCAATGTCTAAGGGCCTTCCAGACCCAATTCTACCCTTTTGGACATCCACGCTTGTGAAAACGGATATTTCTCCTTTACCAGGATGTCATTTCTGTGAGATACGGAAGTAGGCGGGGGTTTATGTTGCCATTAGACAGATGAGAACCCTGAGGCTCAAATAACTGAGGTGCCTTCCTGAGGCCGATCGAGTGATAAATGGAAGAGCTGGGATAGGGATGCAGGACAGGCAGGCTGGGTGAGCCCCACAGAGGGTCAGATAGGCATCTGACCTGGAAGGGAGGACAGACCCCGACCCATACCCTCTACCTGAGTGTGAAATGCTCCACGCTGGGGCTGGAGGGAGACGAGGAGTTGGGGGCCAGGTAGAGGAGGATGCTGAGCACTTCCCCTGGCTTGAGGGGCCGATCTGGCAGGCGGATCACCAGGTTGCTGTCCAGCCTGTGCTCCTGCAGCGTCCTCCTGGGGGGCGGGCGGAACAGGCTGATGCTCCCTATGCGCAGCAGCGGGTGCTGGGTAGGGCTCTCCGCCCGGGCCCCCACTCCAGTCCCAGCCGCACGCCGGGTGCCCCCGCAGCCCCCAGATGCATCTGGGGCATGCAGAGTGTAGTACAGCTCAGCCTGCTGGCTCTCCCCTGCCAACTCGGGCTCCAGCCTTTCTGGAGACTTGTGTCGGGTGTTGGGCGGTGAGGCCGGGGCAGGGGGCCCGAACCAGGCCAGGGGCAGCTCAGCCCGCACGAGACAGGTGGCCAGGCCCCCGCTGAGGCGGCAGGAGCTCTTGACCTCCCGGGCGTCTCGGAAGGCGTGCAAGCGGACACAGGGCAGCCGCTCCGTGACACCGAAGTCGTCCCAGTCCCGGCCGGCTACGTAGAACAGCACCTGGGCCACGGGCTGCGAGGCGGGCACACGGGCACGGACGATGAAGGCTCGCACCTTCCAGTTGACAGTCAGGCGCTCGGGGATGTCCAGGGTGCTGGACGGCTGCAGGAGCTCCCGGGCCACCACCTGGCTGGTGCTGAAGGGCCCCAGGGACACGTTGAGGACAGGCAGCTCCTTGGTCTGGAACACCACGAAGGGCTCGGAGCGCTGCAGGGAGCTGTTGGCAACCGCAGGCGGCGTGGGCCGCGCCTCCCGCAGGAAGAAAGCCAGCCGCGTGTGGGACAGCCTGTAGCTGATTGGCAGCACCGGGCTGGCCTGCGTCCCCGGCGGGCTGGGGCTGGCTGGATGCGAGCGGCCGGAGGCTGGGGACAGACGGAAGGAAGACCCCACAGTGGTCAGGAGAGGCTGTGCTGGGACCCCAGGGCACCCCAGCCTGCTACCTTCACCCAGGGCCATCCGCTCCACACAGGGCAGTGCTCAGCCTGGCTCCAGGTCCTGGGGGGCCCGGGGCCAGCCTGCCCGGCTTCTAAGCCTGGCCCTACCTTTGCAGGTGTGTTAATTCCCTCACTGCTTTATCTGCAATGTAAGGGTCAGGTTAGTTCCAGCACAAAGCATCGTGACGCTCTGAGGAGGTTTTATCCCCCTGCATCCTCGTCTGTGAAATGAGCGTAAGCATCTTGTGCCTCAAGGCTCCACGATGGGGACTCGCTGCGCGTAAGGGCTGGCAGCGGAGTGTGGTGCCTGCCGGAGGACTGTGAACTCTTACCATGGTCCCCTCCCTCAGGGCTCCACAAGCATTAGCTTATTTGATCCTCGGATCAATCCTTTGAGCAAATATGATTACAATCTGCATTGATTGAACCAGTTTTCTAGCAATAACTTCTCTTTCTGGAGAGCCTATTTTTATATCTTACAGATAAAGGCGCAAGACGCTTAAGTAACTTACCCCTGAAGGGACCAGCAGTAGGATTCAAACCTGGGGCCACCTGACCCTCCAACCCCAGCCCTTTATCGGTCCATCTGCCTCAGATGGTGCAGGGTTCCCAGGGACCCATATCTTCCCTCTACTCCACACACCTCCCACACACTATAAATACACGGGGAATTCGATCCTCAGTCTCCGAACCCAGATGTGGGCCTCGGGCTGGAACTCTCCCTCCTCTCGTCCCCTCCCCTCATCCCCGCGGGATCCTGCCAGGTTCTAGCAATTCCACCTCTTGACTCGCGGGTCCGTCTCAGGCTGCCCGGTGTCCTCCATCCCCAGGACCCTGCCCCAGTCTCCTCACTCCTGTTGCTATGGCAACGTCACACCCTCTGAGTCTCCCCTTTCCCCAGAGCTCACCCTCCCTGGCCTCCTGGCCTGTACACAGCATCCAGAGTGATTTGTTTCTCCCGGACACAAACTGGACCTTGTTGGCCCCTCACTCCGAGCTCACCTGACTGACACTGTCACGGAACAGGAAGGACCAAGATGGGGAGGTTCAAGGTTTGAGAACCAGTTCTAGCTCTTCCCTTGGGCCCTGGAGTCCCACTCCTCCCCTTTGAAACCAGGGTAACAGTAATCACACTGCCTCGCAGGGTGCCCTGTCGTCATTTGTTTTGTTTTGGAGAATCAAATAAGAAAGGGCTCTATAAATTTTGCAACACAATGCAAATGTGGGTAAGTATTATTACAAAGTTTCTCCCTTCTGCTTACCAAATAAAACCCAGACTCTTAGCGTGGCATTCAGGGTCCTCTAAAACGGGGTTCCAGGCTCCCCTTTCCCCAGGAATCCTCTTCCCAAGCCCTAGCTGCCAGCGGAACGGGACAACTCGTGGCTTTAGCACCTGCTCATGCTGCCTTATCGCCCTCCCTTTGCTCATGCTGTGCCCTGTGTGTCGAATTCTCTCCTTTCCTACCTGCACACATCCACATCTGAATCTTCCTCCTAAGTCACCTCCTCCACGAAGCCCTCCAAGATGCAATCTCAATTTCTGGGACCTTCCTCAGAGCTTTGCCCTCTCTGAGGGACCTCTCATCTCGCCTTACATGAGAGTTAGTTACCTATCAGGCCTTGCACGGAGCAAGCCTTCAAAACATCACGAGTGGTCTACACTGAGTGAGGCCTGTGTTCTGATGAGGATTCTCCCAACCAGCACTATGGTGGGCACTTGTAGTTGGGAAACATTTTTCATTATAACATCGCCAACTACACCTTGACAGTTCCACAGACATTCACACCCCATTCCTCAGAATAAACTACATATTCCCTGCTCTTGAGGCTCTGCTGTCTGCATCCTATTTTTTAAAAATCTGTGGTTTAACTTCCTCATTTGAAATTCAGGTGACTGCTTGGGGCATGACAACCGCCCTGAGGTCAGTCGTGCTAAGAGGAGTGGCACCTGGTCTCAGTGTCCCTCCTGGGCGGCCCTTAGGACCCGTTGCAGAAGCCACAGGTCTTGGGTCCTCGGGGCAGCCCTCGGTTTTACCACCAGATTGCTCCCTCCATTCCCAGACTCTCCTCCCAGGCCACCCTGCCCTGCTCTGCAGCCTGCAAGGTACGCCGCTGCTGATGGGGGGTGCAGGTGGGCAGCGGAGTTCCAAGTGAGGACAGGACGATGTCTGGAGAGGCAGGAGAGCCTTCCTGGCTGGTGCCTGGAACCCTGCCCCGCAGTTACCCCTAGGGTCTCTGAGAAGACACTCCTGCCACCCTGGAAGAGGCTGGCCCCAAGGCGCCCGTGAGCCAGTCCAGGACAATTGGCCCGAGCCAGGGAACAGCAACCAGCTGCCTCCGAAGCAGCAGGAAGCGGGCAAACAGACAGAGGCTTTGGGACTCGAGTTCAAGGCTCCTCCTGGCCACACTCAGTGAGCAAGTTGCTTCCATGCTGAGCCTCAGTTTTCACCTCTAAAACTGAGGCGGTGACATCTGCCCCTCACAGGGCATTGAGAGTAGCTAAGAATCCGAGGGGGGGAGGAGGGACACTGTTAGATGCAGCGGGATGTCTGGGGCTGGGAGGGGGAGGGGCGTCACGCTTGTCCTGCTGCAGGTGGAGAAGGGCAGCTGTGGCCGGGGAGCTGCAATGGCCCACTCTCCAGGCCAGGGGGCAGGGTGGGGGTGTGGCAGGCAGAACTACTGGCCCTGCCTCACTCAGCATCCACAGGCCACCCCAGAGGCTGCTAAGTGGCACTTAGTCCCCTTTGACCCTCTTACCGTCCCAACCTCAGGGCTGGCCATCTGGACCCCTTGGCGACCCAGTGGGGGCAGGGGCCACCAGACGAGCAGCAGACTCGGGGGGCGTGGAGGAAGGAACTGAAGAGACATGTCTGCGTGCACACCTCGCCCTCGATGGAGTTTGGCCGAATAAAGGGAATTCTCTGTGAGCTGCCCAGCACTGACCAGGAGGCTGTGGGCCAGCACGTGCCTCCTCACTGGGGCACCCAAGAGGAGCCTGGATGGCCCCTGAGGGCAAGGGTTCCTGGTACGGGGCTCCTGACCCTTCCCAGCAACCTTGAACATAAGGACACTGAGATTCTGAAAGGGGCGGCAACTGTATTAAGAAAACAGCTGGCTTTCAGAAAGAGGAGCCGGACAAGATGGTATTGGGATACTACAATGTTAGTATTGATGTCACCGTGACACTGAGCGTCCCTCCCGTCATCACCGTGAATTCCATCCTCTGGGGCCCTGAGGCCTCCACACTGATCTCTGTTCTTCCCCTCACTTACTCTGGGGCCTAAAGACGTTGCTTGACCTCGCTGGGACTCAGTTTCCCCGGGAGGTGGGAGAGGCCCTGTGAGCATTCTGGTGTGGCGGGGGCTGGGGAAGGGAGAAGAGTCTGGTGGGGTTGTCAGCAGATCATTTGGTCACGGTGTTGGAGACACTGTGTGTGAGTGTGTGTGAGTGTGTGTGTGTATGTGTGTGTGAGTGTGTGTGTGTGAATGTGTGAGTGTGTGTGTGAATATGTGTGTGTGACTGTGTGTGTGTAAATGTGCGAGTGTGTGTGTGAATGTGTGAATGTGTGTGTGTGTGAATGTGTGAATGTGTGTGTGTGTGAATGTGTGAATGTGTGTGTGAATGTGTGTATGTATGTGTGTGTGTGAGTGTGTGTGAATATGTGTATGTGTGTGTGTGAATGTGTGTGTGAGTGTGTGTGTGAATGTGTGTGTGTGAATGTGTGTATGTATGTATGTGTGTGTGAGTGTGTGTATGTGTGAATGTGTGTGAATGTGTGTGTATGTGTGAATATGTGTGTGTGAATGTGTGAGTGTGTGTGTGTGACTGTGAATGTGTGTGAGTGTGTGTGTGTGAATGTGAATGTGTGTGTGTATGAATGTGTGTATGTATGTGTGTGTGTGAGTGTGTGGGTGAATGTGTGTGTGTGTGTGTGTGAATGTGTGTATGTGTGTGTGTGTGTGAATGTGTATATGTGTGTGTGTGTGAATGTGTGTGTGTGAATGTATGTGTGTGTGAATGTGTGTGTGAATGTGTGTGTATGTGTGTGTGTGTGTATGTGTGAATGTGTGTATATGAGTGTGTATGTGTGAATGTGTGAGTGTGTGTGTGTGAATGTGTGTGTGTGTGTGTGTGTGTGTGTATGTGTGAATGTGTGAATGTGTGTATGTGTGTATGTGAGTGTGTGTGTGTTCGCATGGCTCTCACCTCTGGACCTCGTGGGGCGTGGCGTGGGCTTGGGAAGGAAAAGTTGCTGGCAGGTTCTCTGAAGGATGACAGATGTGAGAGGGGAGGATCAACACAGAGCTGAGGTCAGGCCAGGTCCAGAGGTTGGGGAGAGGTGCTTCAGGGGTGCGACAGGGGTGGACATGGCAGCCTGGACCTCCCGCCTTAGACACACTCCACACGACAGGGGTGCTCACCCCACCCAGACTGACCGGGGAGCGGGCACACACACACACACACACACACACTCATGCTCACACACAGGCTTGCACACACCTGCCCCTCAGGCCCCGCACCGGGCAGCCCGGAGCAGTTCCTGGGTTTGGTTCTGAACCCCGGCCCCTGCTCACCTGCCCCGCTCTCCCCAGACGCTGCTGCGCTCTCCACCTGCTGCGCTTGCGCTCTGGCCCCGCTCACCCTGGGGGCGGATGGGCACCGCCTTCCTGTGGCCGCCTTGCTCTCCCGAGAGCAGCAGCCCGAGGTCCCATCAGCACAGCCTGGGGCCGCAGGAATCACCTGGGTCCAGCCGGGGACCCTCCCTTGCTGCCATCTCTCTCCAGAAGGGGCTTCTCCGTGTTTCCTCGGGCTCAGGATGGGTGTTAGGGCTGAGTCGTGCCCCCCCAATTCATATGCGTAAATCCTACCCCTCTGCATGTGACTGTGTTTGAAGACAGTCTTTAAAGAGGGGATGAGGTTAAAAGGAGGTCACTAGGTGGACCCCTATGCATATGACTGGTGTCCTTATGAGAAGAGGAGATTAGGGCATGGGCACACAGAGGGAAGGCCACATGAAGTCACAGCTAGACACCAACTCCAGAACTGTGAGGAAATGAACTTGTCTTGTTTTGGCCACCCAGTCTCCGGTACTTCGTATGGCAGCCCAAGCAGACCGATGCGTGCGGTTGGCTATTTCTGCCCCTCACAGCCTCAGTTTCCCCAGTAAGACGTGGAGACACTATATGGAGGAGGGGGTCAGATAGGCCAGGGCCATACAGATAGGCCATGGGATAATGATGGCAGCTGAGGCATTATTCTCAGCCCCCTCCTGACTGTGCCTGGCATGGGACCCTTCCCAGCTGAACTGAACCAGATCCTTCCCCAACAACCCTGGGAGGGTACATCCAGATCTTTACAGCTTAGTCACTAAGGAGGGGGTGTCCATGCAACAGGCCTGGACTTTCATCCCCCCAAGTCCCCTCCCCCACCAGCTCCTGGGCCCGCTTTAGGGCCATGCTCAGCTGAGAGGCAACAGGATTCATCCTTCCCTTCTTCTTCCGGAAACAGACTAAGGCATGAACAGAGGCTTCACTGGCTCTACAGAAGGGCATCGGACCCACCAGCACCCATGAGAAGACTTGCACAGGGTGTGGGGTGTGGGGGTTCCTTCATCTTTCCATGCCCTGTCCAGGTATCACCTCCTCCCTGAAGCCTTCCCTGATACCTCTCATTGCCACCACCTGGGTGGTGCATTGCTGCGGCTTTGCTCTGTCCGGCTCTGGCACCGACGGACTAGGAGCTTGGTCCTGGTATGAGTGCGAGATGCAAATTATCAATGAGCTGTCTCATTAGCTACTTCTTCGAATGTTCCCCGGGGACAGGATGCTGGCCTGTGTGCGCCTTTGCCTGGGCAGAGGTCTCGCCAGCCATCTCCAGCACCAGAAGGCATGTAGCTATTGATGCTTTTGCCTTTCCAGCTGGACAGGGGTATGAGCAGACACTGGGTCTAGACCAGCTTTGCAGAGTACAAAGTGTGGCACACAGTGGATGCTCAGCAAATGTAAATTTACCCTCTTATGGGGGTCATGGGCTGGACAGAGGCCCTCCCTTCTCATCTCAGGCCGGCCCTCGGTATCTGGGAGCACAGCACGGGCCTCTGGCTACCCCCCCGACAACCTTCACACCTTCTGCCCAGGCACAGAGGCCAGTCCCCCCAACACTGAATATATGAATTAATCTGTGTGGAGGGGAGGGCCAGGCGGGCTAGAGGTGGGGGCACCTCTGGCCATCTCCCTGCTTCTAATCAAGATCAGATGCCTCCTGCTTCTACCTCTAATTGTCCCCAAATTAAAACTAATCGCTTGCAAATCAGAAAAAAAAAAAAGATTGTCATTAACTTTGATGAATTTGAGGCTGAGGGGCACAGCAGGGCAAGCCAGCAGGGCCTGAGGGGGCTGAGCTGTGTGTGCGTGTGCGTGTGTGTGTGTGTGTGTGTGTGTGTGTGTGTAAGCACTGCGCCAGATGTCAGTGCTTGGGGAATCCTTCAGCACTTGCCCCTGAACTTGCCTGAATGTAAGAATCAGTGGAAACAAACAAAACAACGATAAAAAATGGATTCTAGGGCCAGACCCAGGCTAACACAGTTTGCAAAGGAAAGATCTGGTAATCTGTATGTGTATCAAGCATCCCGGGCCCTGTGATCATCAGAGAAGTGTGGAAGGCACAGGGCTAAGCAGGAAGGGTTGGGAGACACTGAAGGGGTCGTGACCCATAGGGCTTAACTCGTGATGCTGACTGTGAGGGATCAAGTGCCCAGGGCCTAGAACAGTGCCTAGCACCAACAGGTGCCAAACCTACCAAAGAACGAAAGACAGGGAGCAGGAGCCACAGTTGATGCAGGTGGTGGGCATCCTAGGGGCCATGTGGTCCATGAACAAGAGGCCAGGGATGGGCTATGCCCAGTGACCCCTCCCAACCCGGACCTCCAGGCCTGCAGGAGGGGTGACCTAGCGGGGAAGCCCCTGGCCCAGGAGATCTGCAGAGGGGGAAGCTCTCCAGGGAGGGCACAAGGAAGGGGTCTAAGAGGCAGGGTGCCTGGGGCCAGTCCTGCCTTTCCTCCGCTAATCCGTGGATCTGACCTCGGGCCACGTGTCACTTCGGCTCTCTGGGGCTCCATCTTCCCATCGGCAAAACGGGGAATTAGCGACCCATCTGCCGGTTACGGCAGAGCAGGGTGCTGAAGTGGGGAAACCCTGCAGCTTGGGAAGGGTTCTCGTTCTTGTTTTGTGGTTAGTAACGCCCAGTGCGAGCAACGGTTTCAAGAAAGGTGTTCACACATCCTCCTGTTGGAGGGGAAACTGGGCAAGCTTTCCAGGAACAACTTCGAAATACGTTTTAAAGGCCTCGCAACTGCCGCTTCTTGCCCCAGTCATTCCCCCGGGGGAATCTAATGAGCAGAAACTGGCCCAAAGGTTTACACAGAGAGATTATTCACCTCAATGTTATGTTTATTAGTGAAACATTAGAAACAACTTAAATGTCTCAAAGCAGGGTATGGTCAAATAAAAGCCTAAGAATGGATGTAAGTAGCCGTTCTAGATCAAGGTGTTTTTAAAAAAATATTCCCTCAGGCCCGGCCGGTGTGGCTCAGTGGTTGAGTGTCGACCCATGCACCAAGAGGTCGCCGGTTCGATTCCTGGTCAGGGCGCATGCCCAGGTTGTGGGCCCAATCCCCAGTGGGGGGCATGCAGGAGGCGGCCAATCAATGTTCTGTCTCATCGATGTTTCTATCTCTCTCTCCCTCTCCCTTCCTCTCCCTCTAAAATCAATAAAGAAAAAAAAAATTAAAAAAAAATTTACTCAGAATGGCAAATACACCCAGTTTGAACTAAACAAAGCAGGGTGCAAAGCTGGCAATATTGCCTGCCACCAATTTTATATAAAAATATGTAGACTCTGGGGAAAATACATCAAAATGCTAATGGTGGTTGTCTCTGGGGGTGAGGATTATGGGTGATTGTTATTTTTCACTTTACGTTTTTATGTATTTTCTAGTTGTCTGCAGTGAACATGGATTGCTTATAAAATTAGAAGGAAAACAATAAATGTCATTAAAAATGAAGGAAAATGTTTGAAGTTGTTCCAAGAATTAAAAACACACACACACACACAAGAGAATACATTAAAAAAAAAAAAGAAGAAAAAGAAAAAAAGGAGGAAAAACCTGTGTGGTTTGGGAGCCACAAAAACTCACATTTAGATGTCAGGTCTGACACCTCCTAGCTGTGTAACCTCGGGCAAGTTACTTAACCTCTCTGAGCGCTGCCAGAACCTATCTCAGAGAGCCATCGTATCTCTGGAACAGAGGCCGTCCCGGTGTTCATTCATTAATTCACTTGACACTCACTGGTTGTTCAGTTCTGAGAGGAGGGAAGTGCTGAGCAGGCTTTCTCCAGCACTTGCATTGCTCAGCTTACCAACTGCCTGGGAACTAACTCCCTATCTCTTAGCTGAAGGGAGATCAGGGCTGGTTCCCCACATTTTTTAGATGAAGAAACTGAGGGTCAGGAAGGCTCCCATCAGACTGGCTCTGCCATTTATTAGCTATATAATCTTGGGCAAATAACTTAGCATCCCTCCACCTTGGTGTCCTAAACTGAGAACGGGGTGACAGCAGTCCCTCCGTCACAGGGCTGCCTTGAGAATGGAATGTGTGTGCTACAACGTCACCTGCAAAGCGGGTCACCCAGGCTGGGCACCCAATTAACCCTCTTTAAATGTGAGCTATTGTTTGGGTGTTATTATGCTCATCATTAAATACATTAAATTAAATTATTATCATCATGGGGCCCAGAGATCCTCCAAGACCCAGTGACTGGCTCCCTGCCCCTACGTGTGTGAACCCCAACCTTAATTCTCTTGCGGCTGATTGGCCTGCCATCAGGGCAGTGGCCCTGTGGCTTTCTTTATCCCTGGCATCTTGCACCGAACCCCATGAATGAATGCTTGGGGTGGCCCTGGGAGGTTGTGTCTGCTAACACACACACACACACACGTGTACACACACTCGTGCACACACACATGCGCACACACACAGTCTGTGCCAGTCTTCCTCTCACAGACACCCCTGCCCTACCCTATCCTGGGACATCTCTCCTAATCTGGCCACTCCTTTTGCTTCCTGAGCCTAAAATCCTTCTCTCCATCAGCTGCCTGCCACTGAGCTGTGATCTCTTATCTTTGAGAAAAAGAGAGGAAGTCGGAGAGGAGACACAGGAGGCATAGAAGAGGGAAGGAGTCATGTTGAACGAAAGGAACCCAGTTCAGCTAACTAGGGGGCCAAGAATGCTTCCTGGAGCCCAAAGGAGAACCAGGACACCAGAAGGTCAGGTGGCCACAGGACCCCAAGAAGCTGCTGCTGCAAGCTGTAACTGGCCAGCTAATCCTGCTCCAGGGCCCCCGAGGCCCAGAGAAGGAAGCCCTGCTGGGTACACAGCAGGGCAGACCAGAGACCCATGAGAACCAGGTTTCTTGTTTCCGGGCTCCCTGCTGGGCCCAGGGCACCTTCTTGCTAGCCCTGCAGCCTCGCAGAGAAAAGCAATCCCAAGGGGAGGAGGAGCAAAGGCTTCCTGATCCTGAGAGACTGGCTGGGCCAGGGTCACCCCCTCCCCTACAGCTTCTGCTCTCATGGGAACCTGTAAGCTACCCAGGGCACTGGGGTGCAGAGCTTTGGGGACCATCAGAGACGGAAGGTGAGAAGGGGAAGCCCGGGAGGAAGTGATGGAAACTGCTTGAGCAAGGACCTCACGATGTACAACTCAGGACAGTGTCTCTGGGCTAGAGGTGTTGCTGGGCTGTTGGAGCCTGGGGCACAGAGTCAGGGTTTCTGGGTGGGTAGAGGGGGGGTGAGGGGAAGAAGTCCAGGAGAGGAGCCCTGCCCCCTTCCAGTGTGAGTGGTGAGCGTGCGTCTGTCTGTTGGTCTGTCTGCATCTGTGATCTCAGGGTCAGGACCAGAAGCTCAAACAGGCTCGTGAAGACAAGGAGGCCTTGTATCACCAGGCGAAGCATCCCTCACCCCTCGGAAAGGCTCTTTGATTTATTTCTGAAAATCGTAAAGGGGCCCCATCCTCGCCCCTGCCCCCCGCAACAACCTCTTGGCCCCAGACCGAAGTCTGTCCAGCTGTCATGGACCTGATGTGAGGTCCCTTTTGTGAGGGAAAGGGGGAGTGGGGGCTCAGGGATGGAGGGAAGGGTCAGGGGTTCATCTGTGGACAGGTCTGAGTGCCAGTGGCTGTGGGACTAGGGACAAAAGGATACTGTTGCAATAGCCCCTTGTTCCGGTGGGTGGACTAATAACACTCTCCAGCCTGCCGCCTCTGCCCAGCTCAGGCCAGGTGAGCAGAGGGCTCCCTGCTCGGGCCAGCCCCCGGGGAGACCCACCTTGACCCCCAGACACACTAGCTTCCTGTGGGGCCTGGTTTTTGGGGTTTCAGGAAGACTATAAGTGATTGGGGGAATGGGGCAGAGAGGCCGCACTGATGTGCTCATGGGAAGGGCCGTTTGCACACAAAGCCCTGCCTTTGCCCGTCCAGTCCTCTGCCAGGACAGGGAAGAGGGAAGGGCAGCAGGCAGGAGGGCACCTTCCAAGGAAGCAGGCCTGAGGGAGGAGGCCTGGACCCTCCCACTAGGCCACACTGCACACTGGGCCTGGAAGCCAGGCTCTCCCTCCTCTGCGGACCCACCTAACCAGACCTCTGCTTCAGGCTACCGGGCAGGGCTTGGGGAGGGAGAGAGAAAGGAAATAAAGCAAGGATGAGAAAGCTGAAGGTGGGGGTGCTGAGAAAAGGAGAGAGAGAAAGCTAGAGTCGGGAAAGGAGAGGGGAGGGTGTAGAGAAAGAGGGGATGAGGGGACAAAGAGAAGGGAAACAGGAGGGCGGGGGCGGGGAGCATGAGAGGAGGTAGAAAATCCCCAGTCTGGTAGGGTGGCCATGAGGATGGGAGAATGAGGTGAAGGAGGTGAGCAGTGGGAAGGGGTGGGGAGTGGGGGCGGGAGGAGGCTGGGGGCAGGCGGCCCAGGCCCCAGGCCCAGGGCTCCTGCACAAACCCAGACAGCCCTGCCTGGGAGCCCAGTGAGCTGCAGCAGTCGCAGCGGGGGAGGGGAGCGTGGGGGAGGGGCTGCTCTCGGAGTTACACTAAATGACTAATGTGCATTATCCTAATTATAGCGGAGCAAGCTGAGCCTTCCCACTGGCAGCCGCCTGCATCTCCTAATAAACAATTAGCTGCAAACAATGAAAAAAGAAAGCATGTGTGCGTGTGAGAGAGAGGAGGAGTATGTGCCTCTGGTGGGTGGGGTGGGCTTGGAGCTGGGCTTTGCCAGGGCAGGGCCTGGGGAGAGCCAGGGAACCACACACCCCTCCAGCCCATTCTGCCCAGTCCAGGGGCAGGGCTGCAGTGAACAGCGGGGCCCCAGACGTGCAGGCTGGGCCACAGGGGCCCGGCTCACATTGAGAGGCTGCCAATGGAGTGAGTGCAGGCACTGGGCTCAATGTGTGCCATACCCCCCCAGTAACCCGGGAATCACATCCTGCGCTTGCCAGTGAAGGAGTCAGAGCAGCCGCTGAGAGGCTTGCCCAAGGACACACAGCTGGGTTCAGCCCATTAGCCCTTCTGATTTCCCTGGCTTGGGGCTCATTTCCTGGGTACACTGGAGCCTGGAATTTGGGGGCCAGGTGGATTGGTCAACCGCACTGTGTTCCTAGACCTGCGCTGGAGGGGGGCACAAGGATGAAGGGGGGACCTCCTCGCCAGTCCGCAGTGCACTGATGTGACCACCCCTGATGGCTTCACAGCAGTCCTGGGAGGTGAGCCTTCTTCCGAGCCCCGTTTCCGCGGAGGCCTAGGGATGGCAAGGTATTTGTTTGAGGTCCTGGAGGTTTAGTGGCAGAGCAGGGTTCGGAACTCGACTCTGATCCCCGGGGTGGGGTGGGGGTCTGCAGAGCTGGGTCACAGGAGTCGAGGCCCAGTTCAGGGAGTGTCCTGTTGGGAAGCAGTGAGTGAAACAACCCACGAAGAAGGAGCAGTCGCGTGTCAGCGCCGGAGGAGGAGCCCACGACTGGCCTCTTGCTGCGCTTTGAGCCTTGGCTAAGGGTCCCTGACTCAGTTACAAGCGCTGGTGTCCTCAGCAGAGTGTCTCGTGCAGCCCTCTCGGGCCAGGCTGCAGGAAGCCTGGAGCACGTGGCTGGGGAGGGAGCCCGCCCCGAGCTGGTCCCAGAGTGGAAAGTGTGTGTGCACTGAGACTGGGGCAAACTAGGGCCTTGCCACCTGCAAGGAGTGACTCGGGCCTCGGCTCTCTGCCCGAAGGAGCAGGGTGATCAGCTTGGCTTGGCTTGCACGGGACTGTCACAGGTTCAATATCGAAAGTCCCTCGGTCCTGGGCAAATTGGCACAGTTGGTCACCCTACGAAGGAGTCTAACCATCCCTTCTGTCTCTGCCACACAGGGTGGTGTTAGGGCCTAAAAGACAGGATTGCAAAGCGTGCAGGGGTGACTATGAGGCCTGGACCAGTTTGCATGGTAGGGGGTGGGGGATGGGAGCCCTGGAAGATAAGAGCTGCCTGCCAGCTGGGAAGAGACTCAGAGGATCAAAATCACAGCCTTGGGTTCAAGTCACTTAATCTTGAAGCCGCAACTTCCTCATCTACAAAATGGGGCCAACGAAACCTACCTACACATAGGTGTTGTGACGAGTCAATACAGGACTCCACGCAGAGTGCTTCTCACACACCCTGGCTCACAGGCACCCCAGCCCCAACGCCATCTCCCCCCGAGGCCCTCCTGATCAGGCCCCACCCTGGTTGCTCCTGGCACTGCACTGATCGATTGGCAGTCTTCTAGCGAATGCTCCACTGGCATTTCTAACTCAGTGCTGAACAGGGGGCTTTGAGACTCTCTGCTTCAAACCACATTACAGATGGAAAGACAGGTTCAGAGAGGAGAAAAACCCAGCCCAAGGTCGCACAGCTGCCTCCCGCCCCATGCACCGCTCTGTCTTAGTGTAGCCCAGGAGTGCTGTTGGAAGCTCCCTGCTTGCTAGTCCAGTGTTTCCGTGAGCATTTCCTTTTCCCCACAGTGCTCTGTGTTACCTGTCTCCCACTCCCCAACCCACACGCCTGAGTCTGCGCAGCTCCAGCCATGCTCTCTCTGCCTTTGCACATGCTGTTCCATCTGACTGCTGTACTGTTCCCCACACCGCCACCTGATAAGTGTTGCTTGTCCTTTGACTTCTCCCAGGTGCCGCCTCCTCTATGAAGCCTTCCTGGACCACCCCTTGACTGACTCTGAGCTGCTCACATCCGTCATTCTGCACTTTTTTTTGGTCTGTACAGCAAATATGGGTTTAAGGTTTGCTTTCTTTAAGACGGAGCCTTGCTGCGGGCAGGGACTGGGCCTTCCACCGTGCAGCCCGACTGCCTGGTACAATGAGAGGACTTGTCAGGAACACTCAATAAAGATATTCAACTAATAAATATTTATTCAGCCCCTTCTCTGCTCAAGAACCTGCTGGGAACTGCCAGGGAGACAGAGATAAAGAAGATAGTTTCTGCCCTTAAGGAATTTGCTGGCTAACAGGGAGACCAGACAAGTACATAAATAACCACGCTAAAAGGTAGGAAGCGCTGAGAGGCTTTGAAGCCGCGCCGAGCTCCTGGGGGTCCAAGGAGAGCAGATGCCGGCCCAAGAGCCCCTTGAAGGATGAGGAGTGACTGCAGCAATCGGGTCTCGAAGAATGGGTGGAAATTCAACAACTGACTGGGTGTGCGGGGACCTTTTAGATGGAGAAAACTGGGTGGCAACTGGGCCAGGGATTAAAGGCAGCTTTGGACTAAGTGGCATGTAACAGGGAGAGCTGAGCCTGGGTGGGCAGGGTGGCACCAGGGGGCAAAGGGCTTTGAACGCCAAGCAAAGGAGTCTGTGGATTTCGTCTCAGGGGTTTTCGAACTGTGCTCCTTGGGGTCCTGGGGCTCTATGGAAGGGTCCCAGGCCCTACGAGGGATCCCAAGCAGCTTCTGTAGTCCCTGAGTTACATAGGCTTGGACCTGAATAATGGCTCCTGTGCCTTTAAAAGTTTGCCCATCATGCCGTGGGTGATGGGGAGCCACTCCGTGGGGAGTGATACCATGAGGTGGTGCCTGGCCTCCTCTCCCTGCTCCCCGCCCGGACACACACACACACACACTCACACACACACACTCAGACAGGAGGACTGAAGCAGGGGAGACAGATGAAGCCACCGCTCTGAGGGGCTGGTACAGAGCAGAGAAGCAAGTATAAAATTGATTCCTGAGATGATCTTATCTCAACAAGCTGGCAGGTGGCCAGCCCAGCTGGGAAGGAGAGGGCTCCCTGCACCACTGGGCTCAGCTCCCAGCCTCCGGAAGTGAAAGGCAGAGACCTCTGGCAGGTATCTCCCCACGTCCCCTGACCCAGGCCCTTTCTGCTCACAGGGGCCTTCCTCTTCCTCGTCTCCCATCTCCACTCACGCCATTCCAGTCCATCTCGCTCTTTCCCACACTCCTTCCCTTCCTCTGGCCTCCCCCAGGCACCTACTGGGAGAGTGCTCAGAGCAGAGCAGATGGGGGGGCTCTCCTCCAGCCCCCGTGCAGAACTGAGCACAGGACACCCCTCCACTCCACTCCTAGAACACGCCTTCCCCACGTCTGCTCCCTGTGACCCACCCACCATTTAAAGATCCTGAAATCCCGCCTCCTCCAGGAAGCCTGTCTGGGCTGCAAAGCAAAACTGTCTAGAGATTCCTCTCTCTCCTGCTGAGGAGTCTGAGGTGAGAATGGTTCTGAATGTGAGCCCACACGTGGGAGAGGAGAGAGCGTAGCTGAGGTCTGCTGTGCGGGTGGACAGGCCAGTGGCTTCTATGTTACATCCTGACTGTCCTGACCCTTCTGACTCCAAGCATCAGATGGCGTATTCAATTCGACATTTTTGAGGTTCCCTGCAGCCCTCAGATTCTGGAGGAGTCTGCACGAGAGCACACGATGCCCTCTTCAGTGCTCGGGACACCTGTTACTCCGTCTCTGCTCGAAAGTCCTGCTCTAACTCCTCCTTAGTCTGAACGCCCACTGCTGGTCTCGTTGCACAGTGCCCCTGGTCCCCACTTCTGAGAGGAAGCGACAGGAAGGCAGATGACAGAGTCACATTCCCAATAGTTCTTTGCTCACTCCAGCTTGGGGACAAAGGTAAAGTCCATTTCTGAAGGTCAACGTTTTAACCTCATGAGAGACGTGCTTAGTGCTAATTCCATCTTGGGGCATGCAATGAACAACAGTGACGACGACAGCGCCAGTCCTCGAGCCCATCCAGGTGCCAAGTGTTTTATGTACTCTGGCTTCTCTTCTCCCATGAGAGCCTGTGTCCATTATCCCAATTTTATACAGAAAGGCGCTGCAGCCTAGCCATGTCCCAGGTCACAGCTAATAGATGACAGATCTCGATTTCAAACCCAGGTTGGACTAGGACCAAAGCATTTGCAAGGCATCCTGGGGAAAAGATCTGTCTGTTGCCCCAGGAAGATTAGGTGTCCTACCCAGATAACCACAGTTCCCCCACCTAAGCACCTGTCACCTCGCACACTTGTCTGCCTCCCCTGTTGTCTGTGGCCCCTCGAGGATGTGGACAGTGACTCTCATCTCTGTATCCACAACCCCCAGCTGACATGGAGTAAGTTTTCCTTAAATATTGGTTGAACGAAGATCAGTGAATGGAATTTTGGGGGAGGCAGACTCGGAACTAAAAATGAGATGGTAATTTCTTGGGGTCAGAGCAGCCTAGCAATAGAAAGGCTGCCTTGTGGATGTAGTGAGCTCCCCGTCCCTGGAAGGATCCCAGCCACCTGATTTCTATCAGAGATGCTGCACAGGGGTTTCTACACAGGCAGAGGCTTGGCCTGAATGACCTTCCAACGGTGAGAGTCTGTGAGGCAGCCACACCCCTGCGATGGCCTTGTGGTGGGTGGGGTACATTTCCTGATTTGGGGCTTGCCCAGGGGACTTCCTTTAGCTAATGAGATTTTCGTAGACGGGACACACACAGAGGCTTGAAATGTGCTTGTGCAGTTGGGCCTTTTTACCATGAGAAGAATAAGCTTCAGGAGGCACCTGGTCCAAAGATGATGCAAGAAACATGGACAGACCAGGACCCAGCCAGCAGCCTGGAGTCCAGCCAGCCAAGCCCAGTCTGGAACAGCCAACCCAGGCTCCCAGCAGACTCACAAGAAGCCAGTGTGCAATGTTGTATAGCATGGCATTTGGGGGCGGTTGGTATGTGGCATTATCATGGCAAAAGCTGGCTAACAAATCTTTCCTAGATGCATGGAACTCTGGTGCTCATGAGGGGCTTTGAAGGGTGGTCTCAGTCCTCGTGCCATAGACAAGGCCACAGCTCACTGGAGGCACAGGGCAGTTCCCTGTCTGCAGCCTAACAGGGACAGCAGGACGGGGCCAGGCTGCTCTGATGCCAGGGGTGTATTTGGGGAAGGCTGGCTCAAAGGGGCTCAGGACGTCCACGAAGGACCTCCACGGTAACAGGCCTAGAAGGGCCACCCCTCCTCCTGCCCGACCCCACCCACTGAGGTTTGGGTGCTGAGCACACCTGGCCCCCTAATTCCAAAAGGAGACACCTTTGCCGGGCCCAGCTTTGAAGAGCCACGTGGTTCCAGAGCTGGGCTGAGTCTCATTCATCGTTGGGTTCCTGCTCTGAGGGCCCCAATTGCCCATGTGACAGTCAGGGATGAGGGACCTGAGTCTGCTCACTGAGGACGTCACAGCTGATCGCGTTAGGAAGTACAAGTGCGTTGCTCTCCGGGCAGCGGAGGACAGGCGCGTGGCTCTCGGGGCTGCCTACGCACCCGCCGGCCCTGCAGGCTCACCCCGTTATCCGGGCCGCTCTGGGCAGCTGGCTGCAGCAGTACAGTCTGCACTTAGGTTCTGGTTCGAATCTCAGCCCTGCTTCTTTTCAGCTGTGTGACCCTGAGCAAGCTGCTCAGCCTGGCTGAGCCTCACCACCTCTCCTTTAAGTGCTGACAACAGTAACAGACACTCGACGGGGCTGCCACGAGGCTAAGACGCAAGTGTTCCGCACGGTGCCTGGCACCAAGTGCTGGTTAGCAAGGGACATTAGTAATAAACCACTCTCCTTAGAGTGAGGACTTCACCTTGCTCAAAATGCATTCATTCCTTTATTTGGGCCTTCAAAGGCTTTCCGTGTTCCAGGTGGGGCACAGAGAGGTCACAGCTGGTCTCTGAGGGGGACACACAGGCAGCTAACTAAGATGCTGAAGGCACACAGATTGGGGAGCAATGGAGCCCACCTGCAAAGCCCTCAGCTGGGAGAGTGAGGAGCAGTTTGCCAGGAAGAGCAAGGAGAAGGGGGGTCAGCGTGACAATCTGGGGACCTTCCGTGCTCGGTGAGTCCAGGCACTGATGGTCATTTGCGGGGGGGTGAGCACACTGAGCGCGCGTTTTGGGGAGAGAGAGGGCGGAGAGGCGGGTGATGACGCAGGAGAGTGGGCAAGGCCAGGTCATGGGACCCTTGGATGCCACTGTGAGAGGCTGGGAGGGTTCCAACCTGTACACAGGAATGGGAGATGGAACCAAAGGTGAGGGGGAGTTGGTGACATGGTCAGATTTTCATTTTTGGACAGAGCTCTCCTGGGGTGGCCTGCAGGGGACAGACTGGGCCCAGGCACAGCACTCGGGGTGCAGCTCAGTGGTGCAGGGGAGAGACATGGGGGCCTGAGTGTGTGTGTGTGTGTGTGTGGGGGCAGCCAAGAAGGAGAAGACCCTGAAAAGCTCTTCTGAAGAACACTGTCTGCTTCTGGCCTGGCTCCACACTCATCAGCTGCTGTGTGGCCTTGGGCAGGGTACTACCCTCTCTGGGCCTGCTTCCTTGTCTTCAAAGTGCAGACAGTACTGGTACCCACCTCTGAGGGTTGCTGTGAAGGTTAAATGAGTTAATACTTGAAAAACAACTGGTCCTGAGTAAGCACCAGTCAGCGGGAACTACTGTTGCTGTTATTTAAAGCAGCTCAGCGCCCTGGCCAGTTTGGCTCAGCGGTTAGAGCATCGGCCCATGGACCAAAGAGTCACGGGTTCGATTCTGGTCAAGGGCACGTGCCTTGGTTGTGGTTTGGTCCCTGGCCCTGGTACGGGTTGTGCGGGAAGCAGCCAGTCGATGTGTCCCTCTCACATGATGTTTCTCTCTGTCTCTCTTCCTCCCACTCTATCTGAAGATAAATGGGGGGGGATATCCTCGGGTGAGGATTAAAAACGAAATAACTAAATAAAGCAGCTCGGTCACCCAGACCCCAGGCCAGGTGGGGTGGGGGGGGTGGAGGGAGGAGGGGGATGGGAGAGATAGGGATGATGGGCAGATTTCCCACCTTGTCCTCTAGATGGAATGAGTGAGGCAGGGGGACAGGTGGGGACCAAGACTGGTGGGTGACCTGCGGGATCTCCAAAGGAGACTCTGGATGCGTGGCCAGACCTGGTGCTCAGTGCTCTGAGCATGGCTGAGCCAGCCCAGGGGGAGGCTGCCCACGGGGGCATAGGGCTGAGGGTGGTGGGCATTGAAGAGGGGCCACAATGAGGCTGAGAAGGCAGCGTTGAGGGGGGCACGGGGACACCCAGGGGACAGAGCTGGCCAGAGGACCATCCACACACCACACCCAGGGAAGGAATGGCCCCTGAGGGCCCCCTCCAGGCTCCCCCCAAGGCCCACTCAGCATCCCTGTCTGCCATCGCCGTGTCCCCTGTCCACTGGATGCCTGTGCAGGAGGGGGCATGGTGCACACCCCCAGTTCCCATGGTACCTGGCACGGCATGGCGTTGTATCAAAAATGACCAGGACAGCAACTCCTGGCTGAGCCTCCGAGGGGCGCATCTGTACCGTGTGCTGGAGGGACCTCTCTGGGACTCAACCTCCCCACCAGCCCCTCCCTGGGTCCTTTCCAGCCCCGCCAGCCTCTGCCCCAGGGCTCCAGGTGGTCTGCGAGTCTGTCACCCTCTAGCTTCCTGCACCCACAGGCTGTGGGATCTGAGGTCACACACACTGAGATGAAATGTGGCTTATTCTCAAAGGGACGGTCCCAGGAGCAGATGACTGGGGGTAAGGCTCTCCTCCCTCTGTCACTATCCCGCACCCTCACCCTCACCCTCACCCATCCCACTTTCTGTCAGCCTAGATGCAGCCACAAGGATGACAGTGCAAGAGACTGACACGGGGACACTGGCACAGGTGACCTAGCTCACCCGGAGGACACGGCGGCGGAAGACCTCCTGTGCAGCTGTCGCTGGTGTTCTGCACCGGCACTTCCGGGAAGCTCTCCTGAGAGGGCACATTTCTGCAGACGGGCCCTGCTCCCTTCTGGCTCGGACCTGCTTCCCCAACCTCTGCCCTTGGTGTAAATGGCTCTGTCCCAAAGATGGTTAAGGAAGCCTCAGCGGGGTCTGAGGCACTCGACCAGTTTCATGGCAGATGCGCCTCTGCTGGACCCCAGCTCCCCATTCTCTTCTCCCCCGACCTGCCCTGGGCCATGCCCGCCCTCTGCTCTGAGTGTCAGGCCCAGATTGGCTCCATAGGAATGAAATCTCAGCTGCAGCCTACTTCAGGAGACTCTGTGAAGCTCGGGGTCTTCCTGGTCCCTGCCAGTCTCCCAATGTGGCCAAGCGTCCCACCTGGTCTCTCTTTCAGAACAGAGATAGAGAAGGGAGCGTGCCATGTCCCAGACATGGAAGACAGACTCCCTCCCCCCTGCACCCCACCGCCTCAGGACAATCCAACAAGTGTGGGACCTGTAGGGTCCTGGCCCAACTTCCTCGGCAGGCCTGCAATGCTAGAGATGGGGAAACTGAGGCCCAGAGGAATCAAGGGGCCTGTCTGAGCTCACACAACTCAGGGTCAGTCTGAGGACCTGGCCTCTGACCCCATGCTCACCTAAAACGCTGCTGCTTTCGCCCTTTTGTGGACGAGGCCAGGCCCTGCCTCACTGTGCCTGCTCTGGAGACAGACAGGCCCAGGACTCACACTGACCGGGAGCCAGCTCCTCCCCGCAGGACCCCTGATCGCTAGTCTGTGGAATGGGGATTAACCCTGCTGACCTACCTGACAGGTCAGCTGCAGGGTGACAGCTGTAGACGCCCTGGCAGAGCAATGGGAGGGGTCATAGGGTTCAAGAATGTCGCTGAGCCTGGGGCTTGGGGATAGAATTGGGGGACAGGAGGCTGCATAGCCAGAGACTGCCTTCCTCGGAGGCCCCAGAGGGGCCAGAGCCATTACAGGAAAAGGACTTCAAGTCGACAAAGACAAATTGGCTTAATTGACCCAAATTAGCAGCAGGGAGGGCCCCGATGGCCCAGCTGCTGGTCCATTTAATCACTGTCACCCTGTGTGGTCAGGGACAGCCCCCCTCCCCCAAGGCCATCAGGGTCATCTCCCCTGTGAATGGCCGCCTCTCTGGAGTCCTCCATCAGCAGGAAGTAGGGCTTGGGACTCTGGGGACAAAGACAGCCTCGGACCAAAGGTCAGAGCTCCCTGCAGAGCTGAGCCTGGCTTCAGCAGAGACAGCCTGGTCTGGGATGGGGCCGCCGGGAGCTGGGGGGGGCGTCTCCCAAGCCCCTCATTCTGAGTTCAAGCAGAGGCGCTCCAGCTCCCGCACCTGCAGAGGCCCACGGCCGGGGACACTGCCGGGGTCAGCACCAGCCCTGCTCCTCTCAGCTCTCCACAGAGGTCCTTAACGACACTATGGTGATGGTCAAATCGGGGTCTCCTGGAACCTTTAGAAGGTGCAAGCCAGAGCCTTCCTCGGTCTCTGGCGACACTTCCCAGGATTTGGCTGCTACTGCCCAAATCCCACCCTGTGAAAAGGCAGGAAGGACATGCTTCCCCACCCCAGACCCCTCCTGGTTTCTGCCTGCTCCCTGGTGGGGACTGTCCCTTCCCCCTGCCCACAGCAAACACTGACAGGACTCCCACTGTGAGCGAGGCTGGGCCCAAGAGCTGCGCTCCGGTGGTCCCGTGCCCTCGTGGCCTCCCCCTCACAGCTCTGCCAGAGCTGTCCTGACGTGTGACACTGAGGCCCTGGTCCTCTGAGTAGGTCCCAACTCCAGCCTGGGCCCCCAGCTCCACCCGGCCACCTCCAACTGCTGCCCCTCGGACCTAGGGCTCCACCTGTCCAGACACTGGACGCATCAGGCTTTCCCCTGCTGCTTCTGCCCTCAAAACCTCCACTCAGGCCCTCCTCCTACGACCACGTTCCTCTCTGCATCTCCATAAACGCTCCATTGGGTTCCATCAGGGCGTTGATGTCACAGCTCAGGACAGACCTGCAAAGCTGGAGTCCCTGTCAGGTTCACTGAGAGCAGGGCGTCCTCATCTCTGCCTCTCCCTCCCCGACGTACAAATGGGCTGCTTATCAGAAGTCCACTGGAAATGAGCTCTCAAAGCCTGGACTCACACTTCAACCCATTTCTCTATGGAGACAATACTCTCCGTCGTAGTTACATTCCCAGGCATAGCTCACGACACAGATTTCCCCTATCATTCGCCCAATAAACATTCACCAAGCGCCTGCTACGTGTGTAATGAGACCAGACAGTGTTTCTAAGAGAGTTAGAACCTCCGAAACAGAGGACGAAGTGAGAGTGAGAAAGATGAGATAGAACATGAAAAGAAAGTTTCTCTTCCAATAATCGACACCTTGTCTGCACTCCTCCTTCGCAGGGCTCCTTCCCTCTGACCCCCAGGGCCTGCAAGTCCCCCTCCCCACCAGGGCCCCAGCACTGGGATCCCCTCTAGGCCTGTCCCGCCTCTAGGAAGCTTTATAAAATGTAGGCTCCCAGGCCCCTCCCCAGCCTTCCTAATTCAGAAGCTCTGAGTGGGTCCCGAGCAGGTGGTTCCTGCCCCACTCCCACTGCGTTTAAATCCTGCCCTGGCAGGACTCCATCTGGTTTCCCTTCCAGTCACCTGAGAGCCTAGGCCATGCCCCCAACCAGTGAATTCACAGTCTCTAGGGCTGGGACCCAAAGCATCAGTGTTTACAAAAGAACTGAATGTCCAGCCAAGAGTGACAGCCACCGCGGGAGGTTGTTCTGTCCTCAAGAAAGTTTCTCTCCTTCTGCCCTCCCTTCCCCGCTGCAGAGAGAAAGCGTGGCCTCAGCCAGCCTTTGCGGGTGTCACCACTGAGGTTTTGGTGCCCCCAAAGTCCCAGTGCAAGGCCACCACCAGACAAACCCACCTGAAGGTGAGGACAGGTGCACTCCACGCTCAAGCTGCTGACCACTGAGCCCTGGACAGGGTGTGCTGAGCAACACGAGCGGGGGCCCCACGGGGAGCTGTTTCTTATGATGGTTTCCAGAATGCTCCTAATGGGAGTCATTCATCATCCCTGCTCCGCTTCTCCTCGTGCCCTGTTGTTGTGGAGGAACCCCCATCTCTGTTTCTTCTAAAGAGACCCACTCCGGGCAGCCCAAGAAACCTCCCCCCCCCATTCCTTGGACGTTTTTTGCTTAAGACTTGCAATTTTCCATTTGGCTCCCTCCCTCTCTGTTTCTCCTTGGGACCCTTGTCCCTGCCTCAACTGTGACACTGACTGCCCTCCGCTGGACGTGGACAGAGCAGGTGTCTGTGGGACCTGGAATGTGAGTCCGCATGGGGTCATTACAGTTGGCTGAATGGGACTCCTGAGACCGAGGCCAGGGGCTGTGCCCCCACAGTGGGGCTGGGTGGGGTCCCCTGCATCTCTTCTTCCCGCGGGAGGGTCAGGGGTGCTGTTGGTCACTGCTTCTCTGGCCCGTGACAGCCCTACCCTGCGGGGCCAGGGCCCAGCCCGGATCCCGGAGACTCGGGCTGACTCCCACAGGCTCACATCTCCGAGTTGGTGGAAGGTGGTGTCACATTTGTAACAATTATTCACATAATTGGGCTCCAATTAAATCGGAGAGGAAGCGGAGGGCCGTGTCTGTGTCTGCTCTCCTCCTTCCTTCCCGGCACATCAAAGGGAGTGCAGGGAGGGCGAAAAATGAGAAACGGGCGTGATCTCCGGAACAATCCACCCCCCCGCCCTCCGTCAGGGGTGGGCATGGCTGTCCTGGGACTGGACTTGCTCAAGGGTCCTCGGGGGAGCTGGTGCCCGGGCAAGAGCCAGTTCTTCTCTTGGGCTCCACCTTTACCGGAAAACTCAGTGGGGACCCAGGGAAGCGGGGACAGAGAGCGGAGGGGATGGCCTCTATCAGTCAGCATTACCCAGACTCGCCAATTGCCCAGGGGATGGGGCTTCTGGGATGAATTAAATGGACCCAGGGCTTGCCAGCTGGGCTCATTGGGGGTGTCTCCAGGGCTGCCATGGGGTGACAGGGGAAGGTGAGATAGGTGGGACCTCAGGGAGACACCTCCACTCTCCATTCAGCCAGAAACTCTGCTTTGATTTGTATCATATATCATCTGCATTATATGTAATGTATGTATTACACATGACTTACGTATTAAACCTTACATTGTATATAATAATATATATAGTGTATTTTCCTGGCTGAAAAAAATTTTTAGAAAATCACTGATTGAATCCAATCCTGTCATATCTCAGAAAAGGAAACTGAGCTCATTTTAGGGGTTGGGTTGCTGGGGTCAAGGTCTCCTGGCCACGACACGGGAGCTCCATGGGCAGGAAGTAAGGAGGGCGTTTTGGATGGAGATTATGGACGGAAGGATGAGCCAGGCCAGGGTCTCATAGAGGCACCTCCCTGGCTGGTGGGGCCCTCCCACCTCTGGCCTCTGCTCCCCCAGAGGGGCCCCTCTCTGGTCCACACTGAAAAGAGCCCAGGAGGCCATAATGGTAGTCAGGGGCTGAGGTTGGGTTCATGTCCAGGGGGCCTCAGCTGGCCCTTTGGCTGGGTGCCAGACCCCAAGGAGAACCAGGTCCACATCTGGGGGCCCTGGTCACAGGATTGCCTCAAGGGGGCTAAATCTGCAGAAGGACACACATCCAGTCTGTGTCTAGCATACGGTAGGTATTTGGAAAGCTTTAGTAGAATGAATGAATGAATGAATGAATGAATGAATAATTGTTTGAATCGGTGACATAGTCCAGTCTAGGAATCAGGACCCAGGTTTCTAATCTGGGGGGAAAGGAAATGAGGCTCTGAGGGGAACTGGTTGCAGAACAAGAAAAGTTGGAATCAGAGGGGCTCCTGAGCGCCCCCTGCAGTCCTGCCCTGAGAGAACCCCCTGTCTGATGAGGCAGGCAGTGTCTCCTGGGGAAGCCCCTTGTCTGCTGAGAGAGGCACAGTCTTCTCTGGAGGGGCCCCAGGTAAGGAGGGAGGCACAGCTGTCCCCCAGAGAGTCCCCAGTCTGGTGGGGGCAGGGAAAGGGAAGGAAAAGTGTTGCTGCCCTGAGGAGCCCCCGTCTGATGGGGGACGCACCGACTTGGGCAGCCTCCTGCCTGAGGGAGGAGGCAAGGCTCCATCTCAGAGCCAGTGCCCCCCCGCCCGGGTTTGGAGCAGCGGGGCCACGTGTCTGAGTGCCCGGCGGAAAGGAGCTGGGAGCTGGGGCCGGGCAGGAGGAGAGCCATTGACATTCCGGTCAGGCAGCCAGTCACTGGGTTATTATTATTTCTTTTTTTCTGGAGCTACTTAGAGCAATTTACAGAAATCATTTAGGGGCCGTTTAGGGAGAAGAGAAAAGATGAAGACTTTTAAAGGCAAGGCCTGGGGATGGCTGATGCAGGTCAGCTTTGTGGGGACAGGGAGAAGGAGAACCTGGTTTCTGAGGCAGTGGGAGGGGTATGGGGACCTGCAGAGCTCTGGTCTGACCAGTCTGGCTGGGAGGCTGAGACACAGCAGCCAGGGACCGAGGAAAAGGGATGAGTGCGTGTTGGGCAGAAGGCTGAGACACACGAGAAGGGAAGCCGGCCATGCCGTGCCTCAGTTTCCCCTTTTGGTATTGGGGCACCTGCATGGGTGAGTTTGGTGGCACTAGGATCAAGCTGAATGGGTGTGATGCTTCCTCTATGACACTGGGGGTCACAGAGACTTTGGCAGTCATTGCTGCACAGTGACAGGAAGCCACACCTGCCTCTCTCCGAAGTCTGGGTGAGGCCAGGCACTTGCAGCTCTGTCGCCCTGGCACATCCAAGCCCGCCTTGGTGTCTAAGAAGCCATTAAGCATGTCCTTGATGCTGCGCGACCAGTGTTTGTCACAGTGCTTGGTGTGGAGCAGGCGTTCCAAAACACGTGCTGAATAAAACTATAGCTACCTTTCACTGAGCACTTACTACAAACCAGGGACTGCTCCAAGCACACTGCACGCATTGATCTGTTTATTCATGATAACAAACCCTATGAGGAAGACGCTTATTACCCCATTTTATAGATGTGGAAACTGAGCCACGGGTAATGAAGTAATTCTTCCAAGCCCACAAGGCTAGGATATGGCAGATGAGTGTGAGAATGAATGAATGAGTGAATAAAAGAATAAATTCCCCCCTCCTGGTCCCTGTCACCCACTGAGCTCCCAGATCTGTTTTCCCAGTGGCTCCTGGGTAGAGGGTGAGAGGAGGGGAAGGAGCAACCGTTTGGTTCATTCATCGCAGTCCAGGTGTAGGGCACAGGGCAGTGAACGACACAGATGTGGCCCCTGCTCCTAGGGGTTTCCTTCCCACAGGTGGTGGTGTCGTTCTATGAACAAGAAGACACACAGCACACAACATGGCAGCTGAAGGAACACGAAGCCGGGTGAGGGGACAGAGCGAGGCTGGGCAGGGCTATTTTGGATAGGGAGTGGCCAGGGAGGCCCATTCTGGTAAGATGCTTTCGAGTGGTGACTCGAAGGCAGTAGGGGGGTAAGTCACGCTTATTTTTGGGAAAATGCCAGGCAGAGATGCAGCGAGGACCAAGTTCCCAAGGCTCGGTGCCTGGCAAGTGTGAGGACAGCAGCAAGGACAGTGTGGCCAGAATCGAGCAGGTGAGAGGGAGATACGGTCACAGAGGTATGGTTGGGAAAAGGGACAGATCATACTGTCAGCCACTGTGATGTGAGGTCTTTGACTTTCACTCTTGGTGAGGTGGAGGGTTCTGAGCAGAGGGTGACTTCATCTGACCTGTGGTTTACAGGATCTCCGGGCAGAGGAGGAGGGAAAGTGGCATGAATGGGAGTCACCACGGCTGGCCAGCATGAATCACGCCAGGGCTGGGGGGGAGCTGAGCAGCCCCACGCCGGCAGGGAATCACCCAGAAGGTCTGCGGGAAGGAGAGCGGCCCAGCTCACCAGGCCTCAGAGCACCGACGCCAGGGCCCCTGAGACACCTGGCCTTGCACTGCCCGGGATGGTGGCCACCTGTCACACGTGGCTACTGAGCAAAAGGCATGGGGCTAGTTGGAAGTGCGATGTGCTGTAAATGCACGCGTAAAACGTACAAGGGGTTTTGAAAATTTAATACAAATTTTTTTTTTTAATTCTCACCCGAGGATATTTTTCTATTTATCATCAGATAGAGTGGGAGAGGGAGAAAGAGAGACAGAGAGAAACATCGATGTGAGAGGGACACATCGAGTGGCTGCCTCCCACACGCCCCACCCAGGGCCGGGGATGAACCATAACTGAGGTACGTGCCCTTGACCGGAATCGAACCCACAACTCATTGGTCCACGGGCTGATGCTCTAACCACTGAGTTAATACAAAATTTTTGAATGTGAACTACCTCAGTAGCTTTTATGCTGATGACATGGTTGAATCCACCTTTTGGGTATATTGGTTAAAATACATAATTAAAATTTCACAGTACCTGTTTCTTTTTACCTTTTCTCATGAGCTAACTAGAAAAACTTAAATCACATGTGAGGCTCACGGTATATTTCCGTTGGACAGGACTGATTCAGCTCAGCAAACCCATCTTTCAAAGACAAGGACAGTACACTCCCGCGAGGGGAAGGACTGGTCCAAGGGCGCACAGGTGGCTGAGACGACGAATAGGAAGGAGCAGAGAATCCCGGAGGCAGAGGAAGAGCGTGGTGGGGGGTGGGGAGGGGAGGGGTCCTCCGGGTGGATCGGGTGGAGGTGACTCCTAAGGGGCCATGACGAGTAGATGGCTACAGTGAGCACGCGCGGAGCTCTGGTGGAGGCACAGGTGCACACCTCAGTCACCTGGCCCGCAACACTCCCACCGGACGGGTGTGCTTTCCTCCTGTTGTTGGCAGACGGGGAATCTGAGATCGTGGAGCGAGAGAAGTCAGCTCTGGGACCAGGGTCTCCACGTTCTTTCAGGCTGCAGGATGGATCAGGGCAGGTGTTTGGGGCATTCGGACTCCCTATCAGCCCGGATCTGATTCGGGCAATGGTGCGGCTGCCTGGGGAGGCGGGGTCGCCTGTCTTGTTGGTGTATAGGCACGCCTTCGTGCCCACCTTGAGGACTGCTGGAGATGCAAGCATTGGGAAGCCATGGCCTCACCAGCCTGTAGGACCTGGGCCTGGCATTGCCCTGGGGCCAGCTGCTGGACCTGGGAATGCCTCCTCCGCCGCAGGGTGGGAGAGGCACGGGGAATGGGGGCCGTGCCTGTGGCTGCTTTCCTGGGAAGGGAAGGAGGGAGGAAGAGAGGGAGGGAGAGGGGCCAGCAGCTGGCCACTGCTGTTCTTAAAACAAGAGCACGTTGCTAGGAGGCATTGAGGGTAAGGAAAATCAGACCCTAAACAAAACAACCCAACCACCAGAAGACGGCTCTCCGGGAAGTCTTTGGCACGGTCTTAGACGTGCTTCCCGGCAGCGGGGCCTGGCTCCTGGCAGAAAGGGAGGAAGCGAGAAACCGCCGCATCCACTGAGCCCCTCCAGCAGGCACAGGGCTTCTGTCCTGGGCACTGCCATTCACACTGTGGTCACTCGTGCTTGCAGCAGCCCAGCCTGGAGAGAGGAGGCGGGGGCTCCCACTCAGCAGATAGGGAAGCTGAGGCTCAGGGACACCAGGCAGGCCAGGGCCCCAGGTCCCACGGCGACACTGCAGTGGGCTGGGAGTCTAACCCATGTGTGTGCAACTTGAAACCCCCTCCCCCCCGACACGATGGCTCCTTCGGACTCTCTCCTGGAGCCCGAACGCTGACAGTGACCCCTGGGCAGTGTGACCCTCAGCCTCTGGCTGCCAGTGGGGGTGAGGGATGAGGAAGGAGGCTGGGCCTCTAACAACAACAGTGGGGGGTTCTTGTCTCTCAGTCCTCGGCCACTTTCCCCAGCACTTGTGACTGGACAATAAAGTACCCCAGGAGGGTCAGAACTGGCTGTGAGCTGTGGACAAGTCCCCTCCGCTCTCTGGGCCTTAGCTGCTAAAATACTGACCCTTATACCACAGGCTCCGCACCTCACATCTGCCATAATCTTCCAGAGGCGGAAACCAAGGAGCAGAAAGGAGGGACCAGGCCGCAGGTACGCCGCAGAGCCACACTCAGATCCCCCTCCCTGGTTCTAAGAGTGGGCTTTTTCCAAGAGGTAGGACCCCTGAGGGCTCCTAGTGGTCATTCCCCACCCCAGGAGCCCCCACTCCAGGCCAGCTGCTCCAGCTTCCTCCAGCACCATCTGCAAACTGCTGAGAACCCCGCTCTGATCACGCCACTCCTTCACTCCGCAACACTCAACAGCTCCCCAGTGCTACATGAAATGTCAGGTGAAGGTTCTGAGAGCTATTAAGAGATCAACCATGTACCCTGCATTTAGCCCCCTGCTATTCCTTCACCGGCAGCCCGGGCTCTCTCTGCACTGGCCAGAGCTGGTCGGCCAGTGACCATTTTTGCCTCGTGTTTCTGTCTTCCCCAGGGGATCAGACACATAGTAGATGGTGACTTATTAGTCTTTAGAGGCAGAATTCTCTAACTTGGTTAAGGCTTCTGGAAGGGGCACCTCCTCCATGAAGCCTCCCCAGATCCCTTGAACAAATATGAGATTTTTCTTGTTCCACACACTCTGTATCGCTTCCAGGGAGCCCATGACTGCATCTTATCACAATCTGTGCCGACATAGCTCATCTCCCCAGGACACCACCTTAGAAGCTCCTCGTGGGACAGGTACTGTGTACTAAAAATGAAGAAAACAAGGTCTGTACTGAGTGCTTGGCGTATACTAATAATATTATTAACAATGATATTGACAAGTATTATTCTTGGACATTTAGAAGGACCAGATACTATTCTAAATATTTGACATGGAACAACGACTCATTTGATCATCACAACACCCTATGAGTTGGGTACATTCACAACCATTTGCAGGTGAGGAAAGTGAGGCACAGAGTGGTTAAGCAACTTGCCCAGAATCACACTGGAAGTGATGACGCCAGGCAGTGTGCTTCTAGAGCCAAGTGCAGGGAGAGGGTGAGGAGGAGAGCTATGAGCATCAGGACCAAGCAGAAACAGAGCAGTCTACTGCAGCCCCCAGGGAATTATTTCTGATGCTCAGCATAGGGCGTGGCACATAGTAGGTGCTCAGTTAATAGAAGGGACTATTAAGATAACCAGATAGTTCAATAGCTGCTCCAACCTAGATGTGTGTTCAGTGGGTGCTGGGGGGGGTTCCCAGGGAGGAAGGCTGCAGTGCCCGAGTGGGGAGCCCAGCCCTTGCACTATGCCAGCCCCCCCTGTTTCTCTCCCCACATCCTCCCCCAGCTCCAGCCTCCTTCCCCCAGCATCTCAGACCTCTCATGCGCGGGGCTGGCGGCTGGCAGTTTTTCTCCTGCTGAAAACAGCCACAGAAAATTGAGATCATTTCTCTGCTGTGTTGGCAGCTGAGAAAATGGCAATTTTTCCTATTTCCAATCCAAGAGTTCCTTCCTATTGGACAAAGGCCCTACACGCCTGCCTTTCCCCACAGGGCAGGGGAGAGCGTGGGTCGCCCCGGGCAGGTCACTTCCTTGGTTGAGAGGCATGGGCTGCAGTGGTCAGATGGTGGCCTGGGGCTGGTGGTGGGAGGAAGGGGCCACCATCTGAGCACTTGCAGACATAAAACAGGGACAGGCAGGTAGATCAGTGCAACAGGTAACCCAGAGTTGCCGCCAGGCGCGCAGGGATCCAGGGAAATTGGACGTTGCATTCCCCTGAGCACAGCAGCCTGCAGACATCCGGCTGTCATACTCCCCACACCAGAGTGGTGTAAGATCACTGCCCCCCTCACCCCAGAGTGAGGTTCTTGTGAAGGGAGATCATTCGTCGAAAAATTAAATCAGAATCTGCGAAGGCAACTGAGGATTGTTGGTGTCCCGTAGGCCCCAGCTGAGACGAGGACACTGGCATCAGGCCTCGGTCATGGAAGCGATGGTGAGGTTTGAAGCCCCATTTTACAGACGGGAGGCTCCGTCTACGGAATAGACCTGGACGGCCACACAGCTAGTTTGGCAGGGCAGGCCTGGAAAACCCCCTTGCCAGTCCTTGGGTGGTCTCTGCTGAAGTCGGCTTCCTGCACATTCCCATCCTGCCTGCGATGGGATGGCCATGGGGTGGCAGGAAGGGCAGCCACGGCCCGGACTGTGAGGAGCAAGGCGCTCAAGAGAGCAGACAGAGGTCCCTCCCTGCGGCACTGGGGGCCAGTCCCTCTCTCTGGAGGTTCTGGAGCGCTAAGCCTGCAGCGGCAGGTCAGCTCAGGTCCCTCCTGCTCCATACCCTGCTGTGGCTCCCCATTTCACTCAGCCCACAAGTCAATGTCTTTCCAGGGCCTCCCTCTCCTACCCACTCTCCCTGATCCTCCAACCACACTGAGCTCTAGTCCCTCTGGCCTCTTTGCTGTACCTTGAAAGGCTAAGCCCACTCCTGCCCAAGGCTGGTCCCTCTGTAATATTCGGGTATCCACTTAGTTTGCCCCTTCCCCTCCTTCAAGTCTGCTTAATGGCACTTTCTCAACTGAACATTCATTCTGATATTGCACAACCCCTCCTGACACACACACACACACACACACACACACACTGCAACTCCAAATTCCTCTTACCCTATCGTTTTTTCTTATTTTCCTTGGCACGGTTTGCCTCCTGACATATTATATAATTGACTTATTTAATAGATTTATTATTTATCGTCTGCTTGCCTCCCACCCCGCAAGAACAGAGGCTCATTTTGTTGTGTTCATGAATTAAGACCAGTGCCTGGCCCACAGTAAGCACTAACTGAATACTTGCTGAGTGACGGGGAAGGCGTACAAGTCCACACATGCGTGCACACTCACGGACTCCTCTGCCACAGCACTGAACGTCCACTTTGTTCCGCGTGTCCCGGTGGGCCCCGGGAGGACAGCGGCAGAGGTCACATCCCCCCAGGTCCACTAGAGCTTACGGCCGGCAGAGAGGTCAGGCAGTGCAGTTACAAACTGGGCAAATCATCAATGAGTTGCCAGGGGTAGAGGGTCTTTGTTGGTCTGAGAATCAGGGTGGGCTTCCAGGAGGACACGCGGGTGTAAGCGTGTTCTGGTCGGAGGGAGCAGCGTGTGCAGAGGCTCTGGCGTGGAAAAGAGCGCGTCTCATTCGAAGAGCTGGAAGAAGCCTAGTCAAGGGGAGAGGAGCTCAAGATGAGACTGGAGAGGTCACGGGGTCAGATGGGGGGCTTCGCTCCGGTGTATGGGTCTGTGTGTCTGTCTGTCCATGTCAGCGCTTACTCCCTGTATGTGTGCGGCAGAGAGGGATAAAAGACGACTTCCATAGTCAGGGTCAGAAAACCTGACCTCGAGAGCTGGTGAGGCCAAAACTCTGCTGAGCCTCAGCTTTGCCGTCTGTAAAATGGGAACCGCCATTGCTGCCTTCACCTAGTGGCTGCCGTGAAAATCAGACGAGATCACGGACCTGAACGTCAAAGAACGGCTAGAACTCTCCAGCATGTCACTCTGGTGTGTGCCCGTGTGGGTGTGGGTGTGAGTGTGCACCTGTGCTGTTAGCTCCCACCGACACCGTCTCCTGCCGTGACAAGTCTGCTGCACGATCGCTACCAAGTCATCAGAAATATACTTGCTTCCGGCCCACAGCCAGGCTCTCCGACGCCCTGGGGGCTGGAGGAAGCAGGGGTGGGGGAGGCCTGGGAGGTCGGGTCCTATAACCTCTGGACAAACACGGTCAGCTTGTCTCTCACCATCAGACAAAGGTCACCTCTGAGGGCTGGAGCTGTGCCTCCTTAGTCAGACTGGGGCCTCTCTGAAGATGACACTGTGTTTCTTGTCACGCCGGGCACTCCCTGGAGGCAGAAACCATTTCCTCTCCTCCCGCAGAAACGCAGAGAGGCTGTCAGCCAGTGTGACTGTGGCTGAATCTGTTTAAGGGCTGGCACCTTTGGAGCTGTGTTCCTGGGGAGGGGTTCAGGGTGGAGGGTGTACTGGCTGCCCGTTCTCTCAGGCCCAGGGGTCTGATGCTATTTAGACCTGGATTCTTAGAAGGAGATGCCTCTGACAACCAGGACCATATTGAGTGTCATCCCTTTTATCCAGGTGACCCCGGGTACATTGCTCTCCCAGCACTGAGGACCCTGAGAGATGGGCCTAGGAAACAGAGATAAGCTGAGAAATTCCACCAGAAAGCACACAGCCTGCCCACTGCCTCCATTTGGAACGGAACAGGAAAAGTCATTCGAGAGAAGACAGTGATCAGTTGCCCATCCTCACGGGTCAAAAGGTGTGAGTGACAATGCAGCAGGCAGGACTCAAGTCTGATAAAAAGCAGAACTTTTCAACGACAGATAATTAGCTAATAATTCAGGCAAAAGCGAATAATTCTTCAACTACATAGTGAACCCTTTTTTTTTTTTTTTTTTTTTTGCACTGATTTAGTCGTTCTTGCATTCATTCATTCATGCAACAAACATTGAATAATCCAGGTGATTGCTTCCATTTTCCACTTCATGCTGCTGGGTTGTCTGTCAGCCAGCAGGCCTGGGGTGGAGGAGTGTGTGTGTGTGTGTGTGTGTGTGTGTGTGTGTGTGTGTGTGTGTTGGGGAGTGGTACAAGAGGAAGAGGAGCTGAAGGGGGCAAACAGGAAAGGAGAGAATGACTTCTGAACTGTCAGCCTGTGTCCCTAGAGGAGCTTGTCCTCTCTGTTACCGCAGTGGCCTCACCTGTCTCAGCGCCTCCCTCCCCCCGCAGTCTGTATGTTCTCCAGAAGCTGGTGCAGAAGCTAGCAGAGTGCTGGTACACTGCCTCACCCTCGGGGACGGCTGCAGGATGGCACAGCCAGCCGAACTGATGATAAGGAGGCCCACTTTTCATTTAAAAGCACAAAGAACAAAAATAGAAAAAGAAATTTAATTTCTTTTAAAAAGCGCACACAACTGATTCATTAGTCTCTTACCGAAATTCTGTACTGAGTACTGAGTACTGGGGAGGGAATGGGGAGGAAGAATCGTTTCCACTTGATAGCATCGGCTGTGGGCATCGATGGAGGGAGGCCTGGGCGTGGGGCGGGCAGACAGACATAAAGGAGGTGGCGAGGCTTCTCCATCACTGAGCAAGAGGGTTGGCAGGGGGCTTGGCAGGTCCCCTCTCACTTGGCAGAGGAGGAAAAGACTCAGAGAGGGAGGTGACTTCCCTGTGGCTACGCAGCAAGTTGACAAAGTCAGGATTTGAACCCCTGCCTCTTGTATCCTGGGGACTCTGATATCAAACTGCCTTGAATTTCAGAATCGAGGCGTCTTTCTCAGCTCAACTGGACTGTGAGCTCATAAAAGGGAGCTGAAGCTCTGGTCCTGAACCCCTTCACATTCCCTCTAGGCAAAGGCACGGCCAGGTTTATTAAAGCTACAGGTGACTGATTATCTCGCTCGCCTGGAGCCCGAGACTAGACTGAGGTCAGAAGCACATCTTGGCACAAACTTTCAGAGACAGGGGATAACATAGGTGGTGGAGCCTCTGTTGAGGGGCCCGGAGCAGACCCTCTATCAATCCAGGGGCCCACTTTGAGCTCTGGTGCTAGTCCTGGTTCCAGAACCAACTGGCAGGATGACTGGCCAGTCCCTTTCTCTCTCTCGAGTGCCTATCCCATCTGCACGAGGGTTGGAGTTGGGGGTTCTGTGACCTCATTCCGCTTCAGCACTGCGGATGGACACCATTATGTGCAGGACAACAAAGCAAGACCCTCCCCCAACACACACACCCTGCCCCAGGTGGGTGGGCTGACCCTGGCGGTTGGCGTTGGTGCCTCTTAGGGTCTCAGTTTCTGCAGCATCACGAGTACTCCACACCAATCTCAGGCCTGGGGTCTACCAGTTCCAGACAGGCCCTCCGCGAGGACTGAGGAGATGCCCACCTTGCTGTGCCCAAGTGGCCGTATCTCCCACAGCCAAGCACCGAGCTATCCTCAGTAGAGCTCATTTTCTGCCACCAAGTTTATAACACATCCCCACCTACTGGTCTTAAACATTACAAAGCTGTGCTGTGGCGAAGGGCTCCGTGTGGCCAGAGAGAAGATGGGTGTGTGTGTGTTGGCCGGGGCAGGCACCATTCCTCACTCCGGCAGTGAGAGAGCTGTCCACGGCCCAGCGCTGATCCATGCCTTCTGCTGTGTCCCTCCTGCACCTCCAAGGAGCCCAGAGCTTAGGTAACCAGTGGGATGGGCCCGGCACGCACACAACCTGGAGGAGAAACTCGAGGCTGGTGACCACAAAGGTGAGGACACATGCCTTTGAGATCATCTGCTCAGAGCGCCATGGGACCGTACATTCATAGCCTGTGGAGCTATGTTATGTCGCCCCAGATATGTCTTTCCACTCCATTCATTTCTTCTCAGCATCTACTATGTGTCAAACATTGGAGAATGGGGCAAAAAACAAGAGGGCATGGCTCCTGCCCTGAAGGCACGTTTGTGAGGATCACTTGTAAATATGCCCACACACCCTCACACACAGGCACTGCAGCCCATGAGGGGTGCTGCAAAGGCAGCACGAAGGGCCAAGGCAGCACTGGAAAGAGATCAACTACTTCTGTTGGAGGGATGGGGCCTGCTGGTGAGAAGCTAAGGAGTAATCCAGGCAGACTCCCTGGAGGAGATGATGTTTGAGTTGGGCTTTGAAGGTTTGGTAAGAATTTCTGGAGGCAGGGTATTCCAGATGGGGGTGCTGGTAGGTGCAAAAGCAGGAAGACAGGAATAGGAGAAGAGTATTCCTTCATAGGACCCATGGAAGATGGAGGGAGGGCAGTACCCCAGAAGTGAAGAGGTAGCTTGATACAACATCATAAAGGGCCTTAGTTGTTGGGGGGATGGGGGCAAGGAGCATATCTATCTCCTATTGGCAGTGGGGAGCCAGTGAAGGTTACTGAATAGGGAACTGACATGATCAGCTCTGCAACAGATTTAACCACCACCTGCCCCCCTAAACTCCCATTCAAACTAAAAACGGAGCAGGAAGCCTCCCCAAAGCCCAGATGCAGGAAAGTGGCTTTCTCAGCTGTTAACTGGTGGAAACCTTAAGACTGGGAGCAGGGTAGGAGCTGTCACCCCACAGGCTGAGCTGGCCCCCGAAAGGTAGTGGGGCTCTGTATCTGCCCAGCAGTACTGGGAAAACGTGAGAAGGGGAGGGATGGGCCAGAGGCCACCCTGCTGATGGAAAATGGGGAACATGAGGAAGGCAGCCCAAGGTCACCCTGCCCTGTGGCGCCAGAGTTAGACAGAAACCCAGGCTATTTGGCTCCCAGTCTGGCTGTGTGGTCAGAACCCTTCGGCCTGACGGATACAAAGAAACTGCAGTTGCTCCCACACCCCAGCATCTTTGAAGAGCCCAGAACTCCCAACCAAGAGTTAACTTGAATTGAGAATAAATCCATGTACCCTTTTCCTAGATAGAGAGATGGTTTAGAGAGAGGGTGTTAGGCAGCCCTGAAAGAGGAAGGCCCAGGGGAAATAGGGTTTTTGGAGGGGAGGAATTTCAGTGATTCTGGCCATATCCATCTTGGGGTGGGGGGGCAGGTTCCCCAAGCTTTAAGAATCTGCTGGTACCCTTCCTTGAGGAAAGGGAAACTGAAACATGGGATAGGGACTCAGGGAAGGAGCTTGGAAAGGAAGCCAGATAATCAGGAGGGGGGCATGCCTGTTCAGTGGGGGACCCCCACTCCACCTCCTCAAATAGCTTTTTACTGATCTCAGCCAACCCTGGGCCATACATGAACCAAGCACTCTGTGTGGAAGAACAGAGCAGAATCAGTCCATGGCTCTGCCCCCACCACTCCAGGACTAACGGCACAGAGAAGACACTGGCATCTAGGGAGAAAACGAGGCAGATTGCTAACACTCCAGGAGAAGTAGCGCCAGGACAGCAAGGCAGCTGGAGCTGGGTCTTAGGAAGCAGGCAGGATTCGGGCAGGTGAGGGAGGGGAAAGGATCTTTAGTAACAGGTTGAGTACTCAGGAAGGTGGGCAGTGGGAGCCTAGGAAGAACATTTGAGCTATCTGGAGGTGGGGCCATAACCAGCTTTCTGAAGGGAGGCAGAAGAGGGGCAGAACCGTCCCTCAACCCAGGCCTGAGCTCAGTTTCCTCCTGCCAGGTGCCCAGACTCCCTGCTTACCAAGCTCCAGGGCACAGACACGCAGAACAGCCCACCACCCCAGTCCCTCCCCGCCCTCATTCTTGCATAGGGAGCTGAGATTTCAGGTACCCAGATGCACACACGTTTCTGTCCCTGGGCCCCCACCCCTGCTGTCCTGCCCATTTTTCTGATAAAGAACTGAGAGGTTGGCTGGGTCTGCCCAACTGAACGCAAAACAGCTCCCAGCGTGGAAGAAGCCATCCACCCGCAGAGGGAGGCCAGCCTGTTCCCCATCCCCTCCGAGCGTCAGGACCCAAGATTCCCACAGCCCTTCCTTTCCTTGTACTCTCAGCCTTGCGAACGGAGCCTTGGTCTGGGTAAGAGGCCGCTGGTTAGAGACCTTGGGAGCCCTCACCACGATCTTAGGCAGGATCCTAGGGACAGGGCAGACTTGGGCTACAGAGGAGTGGGACACGTCGAGGGTCCTCCACCAACGCGAAGAGCCCACTGCCCCCTCCATTTAAGCCTCTCTTCAGCCTATCTAGGCTCACCCCTCAGCGAGGAGCAACGAACCCCCGCCCCCAACTCCCTGCTGGTTAGGGAAACGTGTCCCAGACTTGTTTGTTTCTTGTTGGGAGGAAGAAGTGGGTCTCTCTTCTCCATTCTCCTTCCTCCCTAGTTCTCTCCCTCTCCCTTCGGTCTGCGCTCCTCGTCTCCTGGAGCGCCTCCAGCTTGCGGAAGGCCCGCTGCAGGCTCCGCCCGTCGGATCTGAGTTCCCACTCTGGGGGGCTGTTCAGAGACCCTCTATCCCCACCCGTACCCCTGCTGTCCCACTGCCAAAGCGCGCCAACCCGGCCCCTCCTTCTCCCACCGCCTTTACCGTGGAGCCCGGGGCGAGCCTGGGGAGCAGACGCAACAGATTGCAGAACACGAGAGCGCGGAGCCCGCTCGCTCCGCACGCCGCCCGCCGCCCCGGCCTGCGCTGGCTGCCTAGACCCCCCTCCCTCTGGGCTCGGCTAAGCCGGCCATTTAGATGCAGCTCACAGGACGGCGGGTGGGCGAGCCGCCGCGGCTCCCCGGCCCCTGTCAGTTCACTTCCTTTCTCCCCGACCGCCGCAGGAAGCGAGGCAGAGGGCGGCGCGGCCCCGCACCAGCTTGCGAGCCAGGGACGAGGGAAGACACGGTCCCCGCGGACCCCGACAGCCCCCAGCCCCGCGGGCTGCGGGGGTGGGAGTGACAGGAGGGGCAGCTCAGACACGATCTAGCGGATCCCTCGGATCCCAATAGATTTCCGGGGGCGGACACGCCCCCGGACACACGGGTTTGGACCCCTTTTACTAACCAGGAGAGGATTGGAGTGATTCCCTAACCCCCCCCACCCCCCTTTTCCTGGGCCGGGATCGGTCCCCAGGGCGGGGCTCGAATCCTCTGCTCCCGCCAAAGCGCTTGGGGGCTGGAGATAACTCGAGCTGCGAGTCCGGGGATGGGGGTTTGCCTTTCTCCAGTCTCCTCTGCGCCCCTCCAGCGGTGACCGCCGCATCTTCTCTCCCGAATCCGCGCCGCGACACTTACCGTGGGCGAGCAGCGCTGAGAGGCAGAGCAGGGCGGCGCCGCCGCGGCCCAACATCCTTGGGGCCATGGCCAAGGCGGGAGCGGGTGGTGGCGACGACTTGGCCCCTTGTCTGGGCTTGGTCACATCCAACTCAGGACCGCTGTGGCGCCCCGCTGTCTCTGCTGAGGTTCTGGGGCCAGGGAGTGCAATTCGGGGACAGTTTGAGGAGAGGGGGCGTCCCAGGCGCCGCCGGCTACACCCTCGGAGCCAGTGGGGGTGCAGCTCGAGGCGGAAGGAGACTTCACCTCCGGGGCTGGTGCCCCCTGCAGGATCTGTGCGGCCAGCGGGGAGCCGCACGTGCGGTCCCGGGGCTCCGTGGCAGCCGGCGTCTCGGGGCTGCCTGGAGCCAAGTGCTGGATCCACCAGTCTCGCGGCCCAGCTCGAATCCGAACTCGCTCAAGGGTGAAGATTTCCAACACAAGCCCCAATTTCTTCGGTTTCGGTATTAAGCCCACATGGATAGCGTGGCTTCCTTCCTCAAGCGCCCTGCAGCAGCTCCAGCATAAAAATCCCAGGTTAGGTGCAAATGAATGATTTCTTTCGTAAAGAAAGAGAAAATCCGGGCAACTTTAATCCATCTGGAGAAGGAAAAGTTTCCGTGTAGTGCTGAGATCGGCGATGCGGGTCTTCACCACCCTACGCGACGCCGAGACTGAATGCTCGGTGCAGGCGGCCAGGGGCTTGTCCCCTCCTAGAGCTCGAGTCTGGGTCCCAGCGCGCTCTCTCCAGTCTCGACCAGGGCCCGGGCTGCACACAGGCTGGCTCAGGGCCGCCTGCCCGGGCCACGGCTCCGCGGCTGGGGCGAGCGTGGCGCGGCCGGAACCGGCTGCCCCATGGAGATGGGGTTTGGAGAAGCGAGAGAGAGAGGGAAAGCCGGCCAATGGCCTGACAGGAGCCCTGCCTGTCAGGGGCGCCGACTCCAGCCTCCTGGTCGTAAACGTAGTAGGATGCAGAGGGGCTCTGCCAGCCCGCGGCAGCTCCTGGCCGCCCCCCTCTCTTCACAGGTCTTGCTGTCTCAGTAACGGGGCGCACTGCTCCGCCTCGCTCCTCACCTTCCCCGAGGAGACCTGCACAAACCTTGAACTTTTCCGGGGTTCAGAATCTCCGACGTCTCCTTCTCCCAGCCCTGCCCCCGGACGCCCGATCGCCCGCTGTCTCAGTGCAGCCGGGCATCGGCGCGCGCTCTCTCTGGGAGTCAGTTGGGGCGAGCGTAGCGCAGCGCCAGCCCCGGCTGCGGGCAGCAAGACCTGGGCGCCACGCCAGGGGCTGGGACACCCGGCGCCCGCGCAGCCCTCGGCCAGGGAGGCGGCGGCTGGTATCTACGGGGCCGAGCCGAGAGGAGGTGCCGGCAGGGGGGCCAGCTCCCCATGGACGTGTGTGTGGAGAGAAGAACCAAGGAGCAAAAAGGAAGAGGAGGTGGGGGGAGCCACAGTTGTACGAAGCAGCCACCGCCGCCTCGGCGCTCGAGCCGGCTGCTCCGCCGTAAATGACTCGAGAGAGACACACACTCGCTCTCGCCCGCCCTCCCCCCCCAGTCCGGGATTCAGAGCCCACCCTGGCAGTAGCGGGCGCCGAGCCCGGCGCGCTCGCTCTCTCCCGCCTCCCAGATTCCCAGTGGTCACGTGGCCCCGGAGCGCGCGGCCCACGACTCGCGCACCACGGAGACCCCCCGCCTTCAGTTCCCCCTCCCCTGTCCACGTGTCCATTCCGCATTCCAGGCCTGGGGGCGCGCGCGGTTCCTTAATGAGACTCCTGCAAGGACCGACCTCGCGATTCCGCTCGCCACTGTTTTATGTTTTCTCCCCAATGCCGGCTAGCGCTGGAGCCCGAGCGGGGCCGGCTGCGGCGGCCGCATTTCCCTCGGGTAGAAGCCACTGTAGCCACCGATGTCCTTTTTAAAAGGATGCACGCTCCCAGCCAGGCGCCGGAGGTGTTTTATGGCCACTCTGCCAGAGGCGCGGGTAGGGGGCACCCTACCCCCACCCCCAGAGTCTGCATGGAGCTTTCTTGAGGCACTGGATAAGGATCAGCCGAGCTGCCGCGCCCAGTCCCTCTCCCGACACGCCGGAGCTCGCCGGCTCAGCTTCGTTTGGGGATGGGTTGTGGGGCACAGCTAGGGGAAAACCCGTCCGCTGCTGGGGAAGGGGGTGGGCGGAGAGGAGGGAACGTACCTTTCTACAGGTTGTTTTGCAAGCCCTTACGGGGACCAGGGGTGGGGGTGGGGTATTGCCCCTCTTGCTCACTCACCCAGGCACCTGCTGACGAGGGGGAGGGGTGGCGGGGTGGCGTTCTTTCCCACCGTCAGACCCATTCCATTAGAGAGAAACCCAGATCAGACCCGACAAGTCAACTGTCAAACGTCAGCTAGGCATCGGATCAATGGCAAAGATTGTATAGCATCGTTGGGCATCATCCCCAACCCCCAGGGGCCGGGTTCAATCCCACTCTACTCTGGAAGGACAGGGTCTTCAATACTGTGGCCATAGTATTGAATACTGTGGGGGGGGGGTAGGGGGCGGCTGAGGATCTTGTGGATTTGCGCTCCAGCAGACTGTGGAGAGAGGTAGGTCAGAGCAAGGCCAGCTAGGGAGCTCAGTTTCTGTCCCCCATCTACCTAACTGGGTTCTAGACTTCTTGAGTTTCCTGTGTATCCAGTGAGGTGATATTTTCTTTTTGGAAAATGGGCTGGGCGGTTCCTGGAAGCCTCCCTCCCCCCTGGCTTCGGGCTGTTGCTGCCTCTGCTTGTACGCTTGTACGTACTGGGGCCTGCGGAGAGCCAAGAGCGGAAAGCGGCTTTCTCCCCTCCCCCACGTCACATCTGTCTGGAGCTCCGAGGTGCAGCGTGGAGAGGGCTGGCGGGCTCTTGGAGGCCCTGGGGATGGAAGGTGCTGGAGTCGTCAAGGAGGATGATTCTCATTAGGCTCCTAATGTCTGATGGCAATTAATGTCACCCTTGGGCTTATTCGCCATCCCAATGAGAGACAAGCTTGCAGTCAGGCTATGTGTGGGAAAAGCCACTTCCAGAGACAGGAGGGCTCCTGGAAGAGGAGGAAGGAAGTAGGGAGGTCTCTCACCCCTGTCCCCCCACCCCCCAAATGGAAGGGGCCCAAGGCATGTCAAGAATAAGTCCAGAAGTCCAGAGAGGAGAGACACAAGTTTGCTTTTCTGAGCTGAGGGCCCACTGCCCCAGTGAGGGACACCAAGCTCCTCTTTGCAGATGTTGGCAGCTGGTGGGTCAGCAATTTCAGGCCGCCCTCACCCGTCTGTTCTGGAAACTGAGCTCACTGAGCTCCTGTTCTGGTTCTTCTCTCTACCTGCCCCCACCCTCTAGCTCTTAGGTGATAAAAGAAAGTGAGTCTCCCTTTACCCACTCAGTTTTCCCTCCCTCCCTCCCTTCCTCCCTCCTTTCTCTCTCCATCCCTTTCACAATATGGTCAACATCTCCAACATCATGGGCACTGCTCACAACAGTGAGCAGGACAGACCTAGCCTGTCCTCATGGAACTTACATTCCAGAAGGGAAGACACACACTAAACATAATTGATGACAATTGTGATGTGTAATGCAGCATTATGCATTTTTGCTCAGCTCATGGAGGAGACTGAGGCCTAGAGTCAGGAAGGTTTGTGGGTGGGGGCAGCCTGCTGTCTTTAGAGAATGTAACGTCCATCCCAGGTTCTTCTGGTACCTGCTAGGTGGATCTACCCTTCATGGACCCAGAGGCTTCTGCCAAGTCATTGTGTCTGATCATTCTCTGATCTTCCAAATGGTAGACCTCCCTCCCTGCCCCAGGGAAGTGAAGGTTCTGCTGACCCCCCCCGCCCCATTACATACATCGTGCCTGGGAATGAAATCAAATTACTCCAACCCCAGTGCCCCATGGACCTGTTACTCTTGGCAGTGCCAGTTCTAGGGCCCAGGGAGAAAAAAGTTGGCATGAGGAAAACACAGCCAGCTGCCCCAGTTATTCCAATCTTACATGTCATTGACTTAGAAAGGGGCACATACCTTACCTCGGGCCTTTCCTACCACACCCACAGACTGCCCCTTCTGCACCTGTGAGTCCAGTGCCTGCTGGAACCCGGGAAGGGGGGCAAAGGAGCAATCCCGGGGGAACCCAGGCGAGAGAGAGGACCTGGCATGTGTGTACTCTTTTGTCTCAAATGAGCACCTAATTCAGTAAGGTGGTGACACCTCCTTTCTGCTGTTTCCATTTTGTTCGGGGCCAAACGTCTTTGTAGCTAGGGAACTGTCAATGGTTGGGGGTTTCCCTGATCCTCAGCTCCTAGGTGGTGCCTGGAACAGCCCCAGACAGCTGCCAGTAAGCTGGGCTCTGTGTCAGGCCCTGGTGTCCTGCAAGGACCCATTTAGAAACTGATACCCACTTCCTCCTCTGACTAACTCGCCATACGGTGGACCTGGCGACGTGTCCTGTCCGAATGCCCCTGGTTTTCAGGATGTCTGCCAACAGAAGATAGGGCAGACCGGTGTGGGGCTTCAGTAAGGGGAGCTCACTATTTGGGGGGAGGGGCACCTGGGATCTCCCTAGAATTCTAGTCTGGCTCAGCTGGAGAGGAGCTCAGAGATTTCCTAAGCCAGCCCTCTCATTTTACAGCTGCCAAAACGGAGGCCTGTTACTTTGGTAATTTCATGAAATACTTGGACTTTTTTAAAAAATTGAATTTATTGGGTGACGTTGGTTAATAAAATCATATAGGTTTCAGGGGCAAAATTCTATAATACATGACCTATATATTGTATTGTGTGTTCACCACCCCCACGCCAAGTCTCCTCCACCATCATTTATCTCTCCTTTACTCTCTCCTATCTCCCCGTACCCACCGTTCCTTCTGATAATCATTACACTGTTGTCAGTCTATGAGGTTTTTTTTCTTAATTCCTTTACTTTTTTCACCCAGGCCCCCTACCTCCTTCCCTCTGACAGCTTTCAGTCTGTTCTCTGTATCTATGAGTCTGTTTCTGTTTTGTTTGTTAGTTTATTTTGTTCATTAGATTCCACAGATAAGTGAAATCACATGGTATTTGCCTTTCTCTGACTGGCTTATTGCACTTAGCACAATACTCTCCAGGTCCATCCAGGCTGTCGCAAAAGGTACGGTTTCCTTTCCTTTTTTTTTAAACAGCTGAGTAGCATTCCACTGTGTAAGTGTACCACAGCTTTTTTATCCACTCGTCTACTGATGGGCACTTGAGCTGCTTCCAAATCTTGGCTATTGTAAGTAACACTGCAGTGAACATGGGTTACATATATTCATTTGAATTAATGTTTCAGGTTTCTTCTAATATATTCCCAGAAGTGGAATCGCTGGGTCATAAGGCAGCTCCATTTTTAATTTTTTTGGAGTAACTCCATACTGCTTTCCACAGTGGCTGCACCAATCTGCATTCTCACCAACAGTGCATGAGGGTTCCCTTTCTCTCTGCATCCTCACCAACACTTGTTGTTTGTTGATTTATTGACAATAGCCATTCTGACAGGCGTGAGATGATATCTCATTGTGGTTTTAATTTGCATTTCTCTGATGATCAGTGACTTCGAACATCTTTTCATATGTCTCTTGGCCATCTGTATGTCCTCTTTGGAGAAGTGTCTATTCAGGTCCTTTACCCATTTTTAAATTGGATTGTTGGGTTTTTTTTTGGTGTTGAATTGTACAAATTCTTTATAAATTTTGGATATTAACCTCTTATCAGATATATCATTGATGAATATGTTCTCCCATTCAGTGGGTTGTCTTTTCATTTTGTTGATGGTTTCTTCTGTTGTGCAAAAACTTTTTAGTTTGATGTAGTCTCATCTGCTATTTTTGTTTGTTTTCCTTGCCCCTGGAGATATGTCAGAAAAAAATATTGCGATGAGAATTGTCCAAGATTGTACTGCCTATGTTTTCTTCTAGGATTTTTATGGTTTCGAGTCTTACATTTAAGTCTTTAATCCATTTTGAGTTTAGTTTGGTGTGTGATATTAGAGGGTGGTCTAGTTTCATTTTTTTGCATGTGTCTGTCCAATTTTTCCAACACCACTTATTGAATGGACTATATTTACCCCATTGAATGTTCTTGCTTCCTTTGTCAAATATTAATTGACCGTAAAGGCGTGGGTTTATTTCTGGGCTCTCTATTCTGTTCCATTGATCTATATGTCTGTTTTTATGTCAGTACCATGCTGTTTTGATTACAATGACTTTGTAATGTAGTTTGATACCAGGTAGCATGATTCCTCCAACTTTGTTCTTCTTTCCCAACATTGTGTGGGCTAATTGGGTTCTTTTGTGGTTTCATATAAATTTTTGGAATATTTGTTCTAGTTCTGTGATATATGCCATTGGTATCTGACAGGAATTGCATTGAACTTATAGATTGCTTTGGGGAGTATGGACATTTTAATGATATTAATTCTTTCTATCCATGAACATGGTGCATGCTTTCACTTCTTTGTATCTTCTTCAATTTCTTTCTTCCATATCTCATAAATTTTCGAGTACAGGTCTTTTACATCCTTGGTTAAATGTACTCCTAGGTATTTTTTAATATAATTGTAAATGGGGTTGTTTTCTTAGTTTCCCTTTCTGATAGATCATTATTGGTGTATAGAAATGCAACTGATTTCTGGATTTTATTTTGTATCCTCTACTTTACTTAATTCATTTATCAGTTCTAGTAAATTTTTGGTGGAATCTTTAAGGTTTCCTATATACACTATCACATCATCTGCAAATAATGACAGTTTTACTTCTTCCTTTCTAATTTGGATGCCTTTTATTTCTTCTTCTGGTCTGATTGCTGTGGCTAGGTCTTTCAGTACTACATTGAATAAGAGTGGCAAAAGTTCCCTGGCCAGTTTGGCTCAGCGGTTAGAGCGTCAGCCCGCAGTCCAGAGAGGCCTGGGTTCAGTTCCCGCTAAGGGCATGTACCTCGGTTGCAGTTTGTCCCCGGCCCCGGTTGGGGTCTTGGGTGCGGCAGCCAGTTGATGCGTCTCTGACATCTATCTCTTCCTCCCTCTATCCCTCTCACTCTATCTGCAGATGAATGCAAAAATGTCCTCGAGGGAGGATAAAAAAAAAAAAGTGTGGTGAAAGTGAACAACCCTGTCTTGTTCCCAATCTTAAAAGAAATGCTTTTATTTTTTGTCCATTGAGTATGATGTTGGCTGTGGGTTTGCATATATGGCCTTTATTATGTTGAGGTATGTGTCCTCTATTCCCACTTTGCTGAGAGTTTTATCATAAATGAGTGCTGGATTTTACCAAATGCTTTTTCTGCCTCTGTTCATATGATCATGTAATTTTTATCCTTCATTTTATTTATGTGGTGTATCCCATTAATTGATTTGTGGATATTGTACCACGCTTGCATCTCAGGGATAAATCCCACAAGACCATGGTGTATGATCTTTTAAATATATTGCTGGATCTGTTTTGCTCATATTTTTTTGAGGATTTTAGCATCTCTGTTCATCAAGAATATTGGTCTATAATTTTCTTTCTTTGTAGTGCCTTTATCTGGTTTTGGAATTAGGATAATGCTGGCCTTATAAAAAGAGCTTGCAAGTCTTCCCTCCTCTTGAATTATTTGAAATAGTTCGGGAAGGAGAGGTATTAGTTCTTCTTTGAATGCTTGGTAAAATTCTCCCATGAAGCCAGATGGTCCAGGACTTTTGTTTGTTGGGAGTGTTTTGATTATTGTTTTAATCTCACCAGTTTTAATCTGTCTATTCAGATTCTCTGATTCCTCGTGATTCATTTTGGAAGACTGCACGTTTCTAGGAATTTACCCATTTAGTCCAGATTGTCCAATTTGTTGCTCTTAATATTTTCTTACACTCCCTTGCATTTCTATGGAGTCAGTTGTTACTTCTCCTCTTTCATTTCTGGTTTTATTTATTTCAGTCCTCTCTCTTTTTTTCTTGATGAGTCTTGTTAAAGGTTTGTCGATATTGTTTATCTTTTCAAAGAACCAGCTCTTGGTTTCATTGATCTTTTGTATTGTTTTTTTTTAAAAGACTGTATTTCTTTTATTTCTGCTCTGATCTTTATTATTTCCTTTCTTCTGCTCACTTTGGGCTTTGTTAGTTGTTCTTTTAACACTTTGATTTTTTTCTTTTTACTAAATGTTCTCTTTATGTTAGAGAGAGAGAGGAAGGGAGAGAGAGATAGAAACATCAATGAGAGAGAACATCGATTGGCTGCCTCCTGTATGTCCCCCACGGGGATTTGGCCCACAACCTGGGCATCTGCCCTGACCAGGCATCGAACCGACGACCTCTTGGTGCATGGGTCGACGCTCAACCACTGAGCCACACCGGCTGGGCTATACTTTGATTTTTTTTTTCCTTTTTTTTAATCAAAGTCTAATTATGTGTGAAGCACTGTGCTAGGTAACAGAATAGAGACATCTTCCACTTTTCCAAAGTTCACTATATGCCACTTTGCTTTTAGGAAACAAATACATTAGTACCCGTTTTTGCTAACTGAAAGATATCCAAAGAGGAGTGTTGCTTTTTCAAAAAAGGTGGAAAGCAAAAATAGCACTCAGTGTTAGCTTTGCAGAGTCAGTTATAGAGGCAATGTGGACCCTGGGTAGCGAGAGTGGCCCCCCAAGGTCTTTCCCAGGGAATACCACTCAACATCTGAGCCTCAAGCCACCATACCTTTGGACTGTGTCTGCGAGCATCTGTGCTTTGTCTCGATTTATTTTGTGCATCCATTAGCAAGATGAGTCCTGTGGAAATTACTTCTTTGCTTTATGCCAGTTCTCTTACAAAGGGTTTCATAGGAACTCTTTATTTAAGAAAAATTTTTTTCTTTATTAATTTTAGAGAGAGAGGAAGGGAGAGGGAGAGAGATAGAAACATCGATGAGAGAGAACATCGATTGGCTGCCTCCTGCATGCCCCCCACTGGGTATCGGGCCCACAACCTGGGCGTGTGCCCTGACCGGGAGTCAGGAGACCTCTTGGCGCATGGGTCCATGCTCAAGCACTGAGCCACACCAACCGAGTAGAACTCTTTATTTTAGGGTGAGGAAAGGGCTTGGACACAGGTTGAATAAGATAGATAAGACCCTGATGGGGAAGTTCAAGAACTTACCTGCACACATCCACATGGAGTGCCCAGTCATATTAACAGCTAACTGAGTGCTCTCTACGTGCCAGACACTGTGCTGGGCCTTCTGCATGCACATCCGGGTACCCGCTACAACCCTGTCAAGTAGATACTATTATCATTGCTATTTTTAGGGTCAGACAGCTAGAAAGTAGCAGAACCATAACTCAGGTATGTAACCCACTTAGCCACTTTTTTTTTTTTTTATCTTCAACCAAGGACATTTTTTTTGCATTTATCTTCAGATATAGCAGGAGGGTGGAAGGGTGGGAGGGAGGAAGAGAGAGAGAGAAACATTGATGTGAGAGAGACACATCGAATGGTTGCCACCCACACGACCCCAACTGGGCCGGGGACAAACCACAACCGAGGTACGTGCCCTCAGGGGGAACCAAACCCGGGACTCTCTACTCTGTGGACCGACGCTCTAACCACTAAACAAACTGGCCAGGGCCATTTAGCCACTTTTACTGTGAGGTGTTAAGTTCTCAGGATTACGTAGATGACAAAGCTACTGTGACCATGGCTGGAGAACCTCGCGGTCGGAGGGGGCCCCAGGCACATTCAGTGAGAGGAGGACGGTACTGTGGGGCCAGCACAGGGGCTCTGGGGGAAGAGGGGCCTCTGATCAAAGAGTGGTGTTCTCTCCACAGCACCGCAAGGAGTGGTGCAGCCTCTTGCCCCCAGCCCTTCTCCAGCACACAAACTTACACCCACCTACTGTTAGACGTACACACAGCTTCATGGTTATGCATACACGGGGCTGTTACCATAACCACACAGCCTCTGCCCTGCAGCCGGACCTCTTTGCCTCCCCCTGCGGGCTGATCTCCCGGCTCAGACTCTAGCAGCCACACTGATCCCTGAGCCAGGAGAAGCTCTGCGGCCAAGGGCAGGTGCTCAGGGCCTCGCCTCTCCGAGTCAGGTTCTTCATCTGTTACATGTAGATAATCACACCAACCCCAGTCACTTTTAAAATTCCAGTTACTGTATTCTGAGTGCTCAATGGTACTGGGCACAAATGTGTGCTCTGTAATGTTGACTCATAATTCTTGAAACCAAACTGCTCACTATGGTCTACTAGGTGCTAGATGATTTGACCCACAGCTGCTTTTCCAAACTCACTTTTAACCACTCGCCTTCTGTTTGATTACACTGGTGCCGCTAAGACCTCCCTGCAGGAATGTTTCAAGCACATTTCTGCCTCAGGGCCTTTGTACTTGCTGTTTCTTCCATCTGGCTTGCTTTCCCCTTGGACCTCGCCTCTTGCTCCTTTGCTTTATTTAAGTCACGACTCACCTACCACCTCCTCTGAAACACCTTCCCTGACCACCTAATTTCAAACAACACAACGATCGCTCTGCCCTTTGCTCTATCCTCTTACCCTACTTTGATTTCATTCGTAGCAGTTGGCATTTAGTTTTATAATTTGTCCTTTGCATCTGTCTCCTTTGATTAAATATAAACTCCCCAAGGCCAAGATTCTTTTATAGGAACTGTTCACCAGTGCATCCCCAGTGCCCAGAACAGTACCTGGCATATGTGCTCAAGAAATAGATTCATGGGATTTTTCATGCATAATCATTTATTTTGGTAATTTGGGCAACTGATTTTTACCCAGACCTTATAATCAGGTGTTGGGCCTGAGTTCACATAAGGGACCTACCTGGCACCTCACTTCTCTGACCTTCCGGAGGCTGAGAGGCCACTGCCAAGGCTCCTCTTGGTTGTCTCAACTCTAATTGTGCCTTATTCCCAGTTCTCCCAGCTGCCATGCCAATCTTACCCTGAGTGCTGGGATCCGAAAGCCTGCAGGATGGAGCCACAAGCGTTTCCTGCTATTGCCCAGTGTGAATCCTCTGCCCCGGCCGGGCCAGGTGATGGCCACCACCGTCACCAGGGATGTCCATCTCCATGCCAGGCTTCTTCCTCTCTCCACACCTTCGCTCTTGCTGTACCCTGCGCTTCATTAGAGCTCTTCTTCACCAATTAAAATCCTGCTCATCTTAACCTTTCAGCTCAGGGGTCTGCCCTATGGAGTCTTCCCAGACTCCATGTGATATGGTTGCATGGCCTCATGGGAAAAAGGGAACAGACAGAGCCTATGGAGTCAGCCAGGGTTCGAGTCCCGATCACAGTACCCTCTGCTCAATTTCTCTCTGCATCTTGAGCACCTAGGCATCACGACACAATAAATCCTCCCTGGGACGGGATCCTGTTTTCTATTAGAATTATGATCAGAATCTATCCTCTTCCTATTTTACAGATAAGAAACCCAAGTCCCAGAGAGAGCGAGTGACTGGCCCAAGGTCACACAGCCAGTTACTGACACAGAAAGGAATAGAACCCCATGAAAGGGTGGGCCTGGCTCCCTGCATCACAGTGTGCCCATCCCCAAAGTTCCACCACTTGGCTCGGTCCCACCGTGGACTTGGGAACCAATCTTTTCTTTAAAAAAAAATTTTTTTTTCTTTATTGATTTTTAGAGAGAGAGAGGAAGGAAGAGGGAGAAAGAGATAGAAACATCGATGAGAGAGAACATTGATTGGCCGCCTCCTGCATGCCCCCCAGTGGGGATTTGGCCCACAACTTGGGCATGTGCCCTGACCGGGAATCGAACCGGCGACCTCTGGGTGCATAGGTTGATGCTCAACCACTGAGCTACACTGGCCAGGCCCAATCTTTTCTTTGATGGAGGGAATGAGGCTCCCCAGCTCATTGTTTTGGGGGTTCAGCCCTGATTCAGTGTGGCTGCTGGCTCAGCTCTGACCTTGGACTCCAGTTTTGGTAATTGTGTTTCTGTGCTCATTCACTCATTCCGTCTCACTTTGGACAGTTCTTCCTCCCTGCAGCCTTCCCCGACTCTGCCCACACCCATCCCTACTCTGTGCACCTGTAAGGCCTGCTTTCTGCGTCTAAGCATACACAGGATTGTGTTGATATGCCTGTCTCTTCCTGAAGAGGGGAGACCCAGGAAGGGAGGTGCTGTGTCTGTGTTTTCCCCCTGTGTGCCCCTCACCTGACATCTGTTGGATGTTCCATAATGGTTATTGAATACATGAATTATTAATCACCTACTCCGTGCCTGGAGTTATGCTACTGAGTAAGGTGATTTCTGCCCTCAAGGAGATCCCCATGGGGTGGTAGAGGTCCGTGGGCAGACACGGGATTACAGCGTAGGGTGGCTGTGATGCTGCCCCACAGAGGGAAGCACAGGGGCTGGAACGAGGGGCAGCTAGCTCAGTCTATGTCATGGGTGTTGTGGGAAAAGGGAGGGCTTCCTGGAGGAGGTGAGCTTTTAGGGAAGACAAGTTGGTGTAGGCTAGGGGGCAGTAGGGAGAAGAGAGAGGCGAGGAAGCTGTTGCAGGAAGAGGGAGCAGTTCCTCTGAGGACCTGGAGCCAGGGCGCATACAGTGTGATCAGGAAACAGCATGGGGGGAGCACTGAGAACTGGGTGGGCTAGGAAGGGGGGCTGGAGGGGCAAGCAGACACACCCTGCATACAGAGGTATATGCTTGTATGGCACGCACTGCCAGGGCTGTTCAGCCACTCACAGCTTTACACGTACACAGTCAAAGACACTGAGATGCTTATAAAGCATCTATCACCGCATGCGTGTGCACAGCACACACACACACACACACGCACACACACACACACACACACAGCAAAATGAGTTGTCCCCTGAACTGTCTGTTCAGTCTTTCTACTCTCATTTCCCTAGAGCACTCACCTTTAGTTCCTCATCAGAAAACACACTCCCTCCAACCCCCGCCCTCTGCCAAACCTGGACTCTAGCTGTCCCCCTGCTTTTCCTCCCCCTGGCACATGCGGACAGAAAGCTAGGACCACCCCTGGGCACCTGGCCAAGGGAGGATTTGGACTCGGGCCATATGGGCTGGGCTCAGCTCACCCGTCTTTTTCTCCCCACCCCCACACAGCTTCACTTAATTCCAGGGCAAAGCTCTGATCAAATGTGCAGCAGAGAATAGAGAGGCCGAGCGGAGAGAGAGAAATATAGAGCGAGCAAGCATGCTTTCTTTGCCACCGCCCAGCAGCTAAATGGCTAAACTCTTGATGTTCCTACAACTTCCTCAACTTCTCTTTTGTTAGCCGATGTGGCTGCCAGGTACAGGTGGATGAGGAAAAACCAGGGGCCCTCTTCTCCCCAGAGCTTCCCAGACCCCTGCCTGTGACCTCACAGGGTTATGAGTCAGCTCTGCCGAGTTCCTGGGGGTGGCAGTGCCCAGGATTCCTGCCGTGAGTGGAGAATGCCAGGCTGGCTGTTGGGGAAGGTGAGAGGGAGCCAGGTGGACTAAGGACTGAGGAGGAAGCCCTTCTACCATGGACTTGTATGGCCATCAGAGGCCTTCTGGAAATCAGAGTTTCAGAACGTGAGACCAGAGCAGTGGGCAGTTTGCCTGACTTCACACAGGGAGCTCATCTCAGAGATGGGACCAAAACCCAGGGTCTCCTCCGGGATCCCTTAAGATGGGAATCATTGTTTTAGCTTCCCACCCTGCCTCCCAAAGCTGATCCTCAGCTATAAAGTCATCTATGGCTCCCCACTGCCGACAGGATCGATTCCAGATTCCTCAGATTTTCATTTAGTGCTAATACATACCTTCCAGCCATTCTCCCACGATCAAGCTGCACCTTCTCCGCCTTGGTGCTTTCGCCTGCTATTCCCTCTGCTTGGAAAACGGGTTCCTCCTTTCCTACCTCCCCGTGGAGGCTTCTCTGCAAAGCCTTATTCATCACTCAAGATGGATCAATCACTGTCTGTCTCGGAGTTAGAATTCACCTGATCTCTTAGCTTCCCTACTCACTGATCAACTCCTTAAGGACAAAGATGATATCTTATTCATCTTTAAATCTTCCACAAAATTGAGCACAGTTTCATCCACATATTAAGTGTTCGATGAATATTTATTAAGTACATGAATGAATGAGTGAACGGATGGATGGCAAAAGAGGCCCTCGTGTGGATAGCAGTGTCCTGCAATGTCTCAGGTACTTCCTATCCATTACCTTTGGGACCTCCACAGCAGTCCTGAGTGTATGTAAATAGTATCACCCTTTACTGATGAGGAAGCTGAGGCCGAGAGAGGCAAAGTGACTCACTCTACGTTCCACCTCTGGAGAGGGGCACAGCTGGAATTTCACGGCAAGTCTGTCTGCCCCCAAAGCCCGTGTCCTCCTCACCCGCTCAGAGCACATCTAATTAGAAATGGCCTCTGCGGCTGATCCCCCAGGACTTCTCGTGCCCACCTCAAAACCCATCAGCAAGGGCCACGCAAAGACAGTCTGGGGTGACTGCAGTGGTTTTCTCGCTTGCAGATCCCCTCCCCCTCCTCAGGCTAAGTGAAGGCATCCTTGTTGCCACCTCATCACCTGTCTCTCAGTCCTCACAGGCGGTTGCCAGGGGCTGTCTAAGGGGTGGTTCAGAGCCTAATTCCTGGAACCAGACTGCTGGGTTCAAATCCAGACAGGGCCCATTTTCCGGGTGAAGAAAGGACGCTCAAAGAGGCCGAGTCACCGGTTGAATGACACACAGGAAAGAAAGCATAGCGTCGGAATTTGAACTCAGGTGTGGTCTGCTATCTACTAGCTGTGTGACCTCAGACAACTTAGTTAACCTCTCTGTGCCCAGTTCCTCATCTGAAAAATGAGGACATTGATAGTACCTACCTCGAAATATTGCAGAGCTCGTCGAAGCAGGGACCGGCTCATGGCAAATACTCCTTGTGTGTTTGCTGTCAGTATTATCCAGACTGCTGTGGTTTCCCCGAGACGCAAGTCCCAAATGGCTTGTCTTTTCCCTTCTCTTTCTGAGGAGAGGGGTCTCTGGTTTTTTGTGTGTGTTCTTGACAGGCCCCCTAGACTCTCTAGGCTTCCTATGTAAGAGAGGGAAGCAAAATTGGGCATGGGAACAGCTCCAAGAAAAGCCAAATCAAAGTGACTTTTGTGGTGACAAGTGCTTAATAATAACTTTACAAACCCAGTTGAATTACTATGAATAACAACTCTCTCTCTCTCTCTCTTTTTTTTTGTATAGATACCATTCCTGTCTCCCAGAGAACACACAGCTACAACCCTGAAATCCACCCAAAAGAATCATTAGTGGGAAAACAAGCTAAAAATAACCTCAGAGGAAACAGCGCCAGCTCAGAAGCAGTTCTCTGAAGGTGGGGGCACCCACAGAGCCTCTTCTGCTGCTTCTGGGGTAGCAGAGTCTACTTCTGGTGGCCCACAGAAGGCTGTAACAGGCTGGGTCCCCACTCCTGGTCCCCCTGCGGATTTGGTCACTCCCCTGTGGCACCTGCATTCCCTTCCCCCCGTCAAGGGGCGGGATCCCTGAGCTGGGGGGCTGCCTCTCTGCCCGCCCTGTGAGTTGCCCTCCACTGAGGGTCCTGCATGCCTGACACCGTTAGGTGCTTCACACACACAGTCCCCACTTTCTCCTCAAGACAGTCCCATTTTCCAGGTGAAGAAAGGCAGCTCAGAGAGGCTGAGTCACTGGTTCAAGGACACACTGGAAGGAAAGCGTAGCATTGGGATTTGAAGTCAGGTCAGGTTTGCCTGATGCCAAAGATCACAAATGTTTCTTTAGGAAGCCCTGAACTGAGGGGCTGTCCTTCTCCTGGTGGGGTGCAGAGGGATACTCGACGTGTCACGGAGACCATGTGTGCCCTGGTGGTGTTTCCCAAGGCTAGTGCCTTGTCTCCGCCTCCAGGGGGGGGCTATTTCCCCTGTAAGCATGGGGGTGGGGGGTCCCCTAGGCAAGGATTGTGTCTCTCAGGCTGGGCTTTCCACAGGCAGGCCTATCTCTTCCCCATCAGTGAGAGGGCTGCCAAGGGCAGGACTCCCTGCTCGGCCTGGAACTCCCCCAAAACAAAACTATCCCCTTTCAGGCTGGAAGAGGCCCAGGACAGGGACCCTCTCTCCTCTCTCAGATCAGGGGCTGCCTCTTGGAGGGGCTGAAGCTGCCCCATCAGGCAACAGCTCCCCCACCAGAGGCCTCACTCTCCTCAAACTAAGCCCATCAGACCCCATGCTTGGTCTCCCTTGCCCCCTGCGTGCCGTTTTCCTGGGATTCCAGAGTTCTGGCTGGCCAGGGACAGCCCGACCAATGGGAAGGGCAGAGGCATAAACGTGGGGCTCCCCTTGGCGGGGACCAAGGCTGTTTTTCTCCTCCAGCGGAGATGAATGCTTGTCCCTGGGAAGGCTGACGGCTTTTCTTCCCCAGAGTGCCGCAATTCCTCTTGATTGAAATGTGTCCCTGTAGTGATGAGGCCAGCTCCGGAGATGGGGAGGGGGGTGGCTTCTGGTCCCCTCTGCCTGGCCTGTGGGCTCCGTCCATCTGGGGAAGATAGATGACGTTATTCCAAGCCGAGATGATGCAACCAAGGTCAGAGTGAAGTGTTTAATTGGAATGTCAGGGGCTGGGGCCTGGCTCTGCTGGGATGATTGATTTCGGAGTGGTGCTTGTCAAAGATGCAGCTACGCCAGGGGGAGGGGTATGGGGGGGTCTGTGAGTGACCCTGGGGAGACCAGGGTGGTGAGGCTGCTGGCCCTTGTCCATTCTGCAGTGAGGGTACACAGTGGGCTTCTGCTTCTGTCAGTGGCTAGGCTTTCTGCAAAGGGGAAACTGAGGCACAAGGAGAGAGGGTGATGTGATGGGAGGCATTATTGGAACAGGATGCCAGAGCTCTAAGCCTCAGCCTTCAATTCTGGCTAACGGCTGTTTCCCTTCTGCTCTCAATCCCTTCTGGTCCCCTGACGGGTCCGGACTCCTCCCTGTGCTGAGAGGGGGGATGTGGAAGAGGGTGTGGTTATCCCATGACACCAATAGGACATGGCCCATCCTATAGCCTCCTCTCACACTTCTGGCTCCAGCCTGCTGAAGACTGACTGGGTGACAACAGAGCTTAGAAGCCACTGACCCTCATCTGTGCCGGACAGAAACTCTTATCATCATCTCCAGAGACTAACAGGTCATCCCACGTGGGGGAAACCGAGGCAGAGAGCTGGGCTTCATGCCACCCCATGAGAAGCCCTCTTACATTCACAGTGGTCCTGTCCCAAGAGTTGAGTGAGAGCTGGGGGTGGGCAGCAGGCAGGGCTCTGCCCATCCTGCCTCCCGTCCTACGGATCTGACTGCAGGGTGGTGCTGAATGGAACGAGGCCAAGGCAGGGGAAATGTGAGGTGTTCCTGGGTATAAATAGCTACGGTGAGTGTGCTCACTCTCCTTGCCGGGGCGTAGGAGTGAGTCGAGGGAAAGAACGGGCTGGGGAGGTGGCTGGGGAAGGGGAGCTGAGGCTGCAGACAGAGGGGTGACACACAGGCTTGGGATAAAGTGGTATCCACAGAGGAGAGGCCAGAGGAGATGGGAAGGCTGCAGGTCTGGAGCCTGGATCTGCGGTTTGGGGTAACTTGAAGGAGAAGGTGGGCTCGAAAGCCTGGGCTGGCAGGGGGCGAACAGAAGTCTCTGGGTGTGAGGTGGAGGGGGGCTGCTGTCTCCAAAGCATGCCCATTGTTTTACACCTCAGCCTCAGAAGGCTAGATCCTGGGCATTATATTTAGTTCCTGTGAGTATGATCACCATCACTACCATCACCATCACCACCATCACCATCATCACCACCATCATCATCACCACCATCACCACCATTATGACCATCACCGCCATTATCATAAACACCATTACAACCATCACTACCACCACCACCATCATTATTATCACCACCATCTCCACCATCATCACACCATCACCATCATCATCACCATCATCACCATCATTACCATCACCACCATCATCATCACCACCACCATCATCATCACCACCATCACCATCATCATCACCACCATCATTATTATCACCACCACCATCATCATCACCACCATCATTATTATCACCACCACCATCATCATCACCACCATCATTATTATCACCACCATCACCACCATCATCACACCATCACCATCACTGCCATCATTATCACCACCAACACCACCATTATGACCATCACTGCCATTATCATAACCACCATTACAACCATCATTGTCTACCACCACCACCATCATTATCACACCATACCCATTACCACCATCATTCTTATCACCATCATCACACCATCACCACCATCACTACCACCACCATCATCATCACCACCATCATCATTATCACCATCATTATTATCACCACCATCATTATTATCACCACCATCACCACCATTATGACCATCACCGCCATTATCATAAACACCATTACAACCATCACTACCACCACCACCATCATTATCACACCATCCCCACTACCACCATCATTCTTATCACCATCATCACACCATCACCACCATTACTACCACCATCACCACCATCATCACATCACCCCAGTCATCACGCCATCACCATCATCATCAGGGTTATTATTACCACCACTCAGCAGTCATTGTCCTTGTTCTTCCCTCCGTTCTTACGTGATGCTTTATAGTTTATTCTAAAGAATTTCCACATTCTTTTTAAAATAAGAAATCAATCAGAGGCTTGTGAAGTAGGCAGGTTTACTCTGATGATTTTCATTTTACAGCAGAGGAGCCTGAGCCTCGGCGCTGGTCAGTCATGCCTGAGGTTAGCCAGCATGCTCACGGAGAAGTTGTTACTAGAACTGAGTTCTTGTCCACTGGCCCAGAGCTCTTCCCACGTCTTCGTGCTGCCGTGGAACACCATGGTTCTCTCTCTCCTGCTCCTTCTCCTACTACTTGGCATCAGCATGACCTGGGGAGGAAGATTCCAGCTTTGATAAACGAGAGACGCTTTAGCCGTAGTGGTCCAGCCCAGGTGTGTGCCCAGGAGCACTTCCCTTCGCCTTGCTGGGCTCCAGTGTCCTCATTTCCACAACTACATTTTGGGGCCTGATGAAGTCTAAGCCTCTTTCTACCCTGCTCGTCTGTGATGGTGACACGGAAAAAGCCATAGAAACAGAGAAAGAGATAGAAAAAGACAGAGAGATGGAGACATAGACACGTGTGGACCAGTACAGAAACGGTGAGAGACCTAGGAAGACCTCGCTGAAAGACTCATTAAGATCCAGGAAGAGAGAGAAAGAGAGACAGGGACAGAAAGCAGGGGAGGGACTGAGCATGGCAGAGGAGACCGGAGAGGCCCAAGCCTGGGAGGGAAAGCAGGAGGAAGCGGCTGCTGTCTCCACGCAGCGCCCTGCCCTGTCCCAGCGTGAGAACTGCCTAAGCGAGGGACTGCCAGGGCACCTGAAGGGCTCGGCTTTGTCGGCCGCTGCTGCGTGAGAGCATGTGTGTGCGTCTCCGTGTGCTGAGTTGTGGGTTTGCAATGCTTTTGTTTGGATACCAGGAAGGATGTTGGGATTCCTCTCAAGGCTTTCCACCTCCTTGTAGCCCGGCCCTCACAGCAGAGAGGTTGCTGATTTGGCCGCCTCTGGCCTTGTCCAGAAAAATGGGATGTGGTGGAAACGGGGTTACAGGTTTAGGCTGCGTTCACAAGGGAGCTGGAATGGAGCCCATGGGAGCCCCCCACTCCCTTGCAGAGAGTTGGGGTGGCTTCTTCCCTCCTGCAGGGCTCCCTTGTGAGCTCTTGGCCACAGAGACACTGTGGCTTGGAGGTTGGGCTCAAGCTCGGCTCAGACACCGACTCACAAAGTGACCTTGAGCAAGACTGGCTCCTGTGCTCACGAAGCGGTGGAAATGGGCGAGCTGTGCTTCCTCCGAGCCTGGGCAATGCGCTTCTTCAGTGACTAGATCCTGTCAGTGCACCCTGGGCCCCAAAGCCCCTGGATTTTGGGCAGAGGGCCAAGGCTGCCTCCCTGCTGAGTGTCCCAGCAGGTCCCATGTGGCCAGCACTCAGTGGGGCCAGCACTCATATCTTCCCATCGTCTGTTTAATTCACAAATCAGCATTATCACTTCCCTCTTTAGAACCCCTCCACGGCTCCCCATTGCCCCAGAAAAGAGTCCAAGTGCTTCCGCCATGGCCTCTAGGCTTGGAGGTGGCCAGGCTGCTCACCTCCCCTCCACCCACTGCCCACATCAGTCTTGTGTCTGCAAAGCCCCCACCGAAGGGGCAGCCGCAGGCTCCACCGAGGTTTCAGTGGGCTGTACCTGGAGTAGGGCTAGCTCGAGGGCAGACAACCCAAGGCTGCAGGGGGCTGGAGGGCATGAAAGAGTCCTGGAAAATGAGGCAGGGACAGGGCCTTAAGGGGCCAGCACAAGCTGAGAGGAGGCATGAGCTAGGAGGAAGCAGAAGCTAGCCGTGGGAGCCTTGCTGGGCCTGGGGGTCCCCAGAGACCTCTAGCTCCCAGGTGAGATGGCCTGTCTCATGTTTCCTCCCGTCGGTGGAGGGAGGGACCCAGCACAGCCGCACGGAACCCCATGTCCCCTGCTCGCCTTCCACCCGTTTCCCCCACACACTCCTCTTCTTCAGTTTCGCACCTTGTGCTTGAGCTCAGAGGCCTGTGTTCTCCGAACACATCGTGCTCCCAGCTGCTCTGCGTGCGCGGTGCCCTTTGCCTGGAGTGCCCCTCCCAGCTGTTCCCAGGGCACTCATCTTTCAGGGTGCTTCCTCTGGGAAGTTTTCCTGACTGTCCCCTGCCTCACCTGCAAAGTCGATCACACCCCCATATGTCCCTGCGATTGTCCCACGGTGTTTGGTGGCTGTCTGTCCTCCCCTTTAGACCGAGAGCTCGCCAGGGGCTGAGACCTTGTCTTTCATGTCTGCGTCCCCAGCTCCTGGCACAGGGCCTGGCCTGCAGGCAGCATTAAAATTGCGTTGAACAAATGAACAGCTTCAAAAGTCCCTGCACTGACGTGGGAAATGTGGGAGGAAGACCAGGTGGGGATGGGCTGGGAGGGGAGGTGCGAGAGGTTTGGCAGGCTGAATCGGGCGGTCTATGGACTTGGACGTGGGGGTGCTCAGGACGTCAGGGGCATGTGGGCTTGGAGCTGGGGAGCAGGTGTGGACCAGGGAGAGATTTGGGAGCTGCGCACTTGTGGGTGGTAGCTGGAGCTGCGGGGTACTTGCATATGCTTGGGGAGAAATACTAATGAGGAGATAAGGAAACTGAGCAGGGATGGCTTGAGGAGGACGGACTCCCCCCTTTTCCAGCTACGTGAGCTGGGGGCTGTGCACCAGTCTCCTGGGGCCAGAGGCAGCCATATTGTGTGGAGGAGAGAGATGCTCACCATGAGGGTATCTGTGCTGCTTGGAACATCTCTTTCTCGCCCTCCAGTCCTTAGGTTTTGGTGGGTGACTGTTTTTTGCACTAATGAGCATGCAGGTGAGCTGCTGAGATCTTTGAATCACACTCTGCCAGGTGGCCAGCCTCCCTCCTCTCCTTCCGCAGGGCAGGCACTACCAGCGAGGCATGGGTTCGCCTCTCTACTACGCATGACGGGACTCCGGAAACTCAGTGATAGCAGGAGGCAGACAGGTGGGACAGACTGAGGAGGGGGCAGGGCTCGGCTCCGAGGCTGGGGCCAGGGTGGAGGATGGGTCTCTTCAATGGGACTGCCACCGTTTATGTAGTGCCCTCTACATGCCAGGCATGGAGGCAGGTGCCATATAGTTGCTATCTCTGTGACATCCTTTCTGGCGGGGAGCTTACTCTGTTTACAGATGAGGAAACAGGCTCAGAGAGGCTATAGCTGTCCCATAGTCACACAGCATTAAGTTGCAGAGCCAGTGTTCAAATCTAGGCCTTTGGGACCTCATAGTCCAAGTCACCCCGGGGGGGACTGTTCCACAGGACTGGGCACACTTGCCGCAGAGGCTGGTCGCCTCGGGAGCTGCGGCCGCAGAGGCAGCGCACCCTGTGACGTCCGGGCCGCTGCTTCTTTCCTCCTGGTGGCCTCATCAGTGCTGCTGTCCAGTTGTGTCTGGCCATCCCCACCCAGCCTTCCCTACAGGGTAGAATCGCACTGCCTGGTCCCTCGAGTGGGGCTCTGTGTTTGTTTTGACTGCTGTCTTGTGAGAAGAATTGGCGCCTATCACTTCCAGGCCAAGCACTTAGCTGCCGACGTGTGACCCTCAATGTAGAGTGACTGGCGACAGGGAAAACGTTAGCTGCTCTGTCGTCTGGGGCCCAGTGCTGACGGGGAGCAGAGCCTCCTGCTGACCAGTGATGGGTGTCAGGAGGGGCAGGAAAGATGGGGTTCTCAGCCACTGAGACTTGGGAGTCACTGCAGTGTGACGTAGCTGATCCGGACGGAGACGCACCTTCTCCTCATGGCTCTCCAAAGGCATGTGGGACAGTCTGCGCCCCAGGCTCGGGCCCTGCTGGCCTTGGGACCATCACGTCTTCAGAAGGACCCCATGGTATGTGGACGTTCCCACCAAAGCTGAAGTGAGAGCTTAGGCTGCTTTGGGTGCAGGATCTGAGAGCCAAGGTTTCTGGGAGGGTCCCAGCTCCCCGACACGGCTTGACTGTCTGTAGACTGTTCCATCGTTTACAAAGACAGTTCATGCTCACGAATAGGACTCATCTCTCTGGGGGAGACATGGTCATTCCCATTTCACAGATGGGCAGACTGAGAGCCGAGGGGTGAAGGAACTTGGCCAGGCCGTGCGTTGTGTCACAGATCTGGGAGTGCAGTCCCCTTGAGTTTTCCACACTTTGGGCCAAGAGTGAGGCCTAGATTCCTAGGAGGGGATGCAGACCAGAGAAGAGGTCTTGACAGTCAGGGAGAAAAGCCCCTGCGGATGGAAAGAGTGGGGTCGGAGGGAGAAAACCCCACTGTCACTCAAGGGCCCTGGCGTGCATGTGGAGGGTGGCTGGGGAGTAAGGGAGCCAGGACGGCGGGGCAGGGCCTGCTTAACTCTTCAGTGACCCCAGAGCCGCCTCCTACTTTGCCCTTACTGTGTAGCAATTTTGTGCCTCAAACCATGAACTGGAGATAATAACAGGGTCTCTCTTGTACGGGCGTGACGAGGATTAAATGAGATATTTTATTATGAAAGCACTTAGAATACTACCTGGCTCTGGTAGTGCAAAGTATCTGCTCCAATATCCTCCTCCTCCTCCTCCTCCTCCTCCCCCTCCCCCTCCTCCCCCTCCCACTCCTCCCCCTCCTCCTCCCCCTCCCCCTCCTCCTCCTCCCCCTCCCCTCCCCCCCTCCTTCTCCTCCCCCCCTCCTCCCCCTCCTCCCCCTCCCACTCCTCCCCCTCCTCCTCCCCCTCCCCCTCCTCCTCCTCCCCCTCCCCTCCCCCCCTCCTTCTCCTCCTCCCCCTCCCCCTCCCCTCCCCCTCCCCCTCCTCCTCCCCCCCCCTCCTCCTCCTCCTCCTCCCCACCACCACTTTCTTTATCATCATTCTTATGACTTTGGACAAGTTACTTCCACTCTCTGGGCCTCAACTTCCTAACTTATGAAATGAGGACAGTAAATATATGTAATCTCTGTGATCATTACAGGTAGAGTTTATTGAGTGTTTACCACGGGCTTGACAACATGCTAAGTTCGTGATCTTGTTTAACTCTGACGTGCACCCGCCCCCCCCCCCCCCCCCCCCCGGAGACCAGCTCGCAAACAGCAGAACCAGGACTCTAAACATCTGACTCTACAGTGAGTTTTTTAATCACCCTCCTATAAATTTTATACTTACTTGAAAGTCTCCCAGGGGCTGGCGAGTTGCCTGTGCAAGATGGCGTGCGATGCTCCAGGGTGTGTCTGGCCTGATGAATAAACTGTGTGTGCTGAGGTGCGTCCGTGGGTGTTAAATGCCCGTGTGTGTGCAGGGACTTGCGTGTGTAGGTAACAGGCTCTTTAGAGTATAACTTGGGCCCTGTGAGAGATCACGTCTGTGTGCTGTGTCTGCATTTTCACACCTGTGATATTGTTTAATCTGTGATTGTGGGTCTCTGTGTGTTTAAGTCATATGTACATTCGTGGCTGTGCTACCTTGTTAACTGAGTGTGTGTATGTGTGACTGTGGCTGGTGTGCACGTGTGAGAGAGAGCTGGCACCCAGGTGTGCATGGTGTGTACCTGGGTGCCATGGACATGTTCACGTGTGCATCTGTGTGAGAACCAATAAGCCCCAAGTGTTAATAACGTCCCCATATGCAGGGTGCTGGCATGTGTGAGCTTGTGTGCCAGTGGGCTGAGTGCCCTGCGTGAGTCTCGGAGCCAGAAGGCCGGTGCAGCGTGGGTTGGGGGAGCTGGGAGTGAGAGGGTTTAAACAGGCTTCTTGGCTGGCCTGGGTCCAGCTCTCCCCTCCCAGCCTCTGCAAACACTGCCTAGCAGACAGGCTGAGTTTTTATACATGTGGAAACAACCCTCTAAATATTTACCCACCAGCCTGATGGAATGGCCTGCTTCCCTTTCCTGTCTTCCCTCCGCAAGCAGAGCCCCAAACCAGGGCTCAGCCCTCCGGCCACTCGGCCCCTCCCACGGCTTCGCCTGGCCCCCCGATGTCTCCCAGGGGGCAGTGAGGAGGGAAACAGGAAGCCTGAGAGCAACCTGGCTGTGGTCCTGAGCTGCACCCATTTGCAGACCTCATTCCTGCCTCACATCTACTCGGGTGAACATGCATACGCTTTCATACACCCGTGGGCACTCATGTTACTGCTCCCCTCACTCCTGTGCTCAGGTACACGCCGACTCATAGCCTCACCTCCTTTCATACCTCTGCCCTTCACCCTCACTCTGCTCTCAGCCCCGCCCATTCCCATCCATTCAGGCTCCTCCTCTCCTACCCTCTCCAGTTCCAGAAGTTTCTCATGCTGCTCAGCCTCCTCCCCTCCCTGCTCACCCTGCTCCAGGGCTGTGCTCAGGGCCAGGAAGGGCAACGCAAAACTCTGTCCATGGTCCTGAACCATGATACCGCCAAGGCACTTGCCCGCCTCAGTCTTGGGACATTGGTAGAAATTCTTATCCAAACGTTTTCAGCAATTCTGAACTGACTGAAAGGAATAAGTAGTAGGAGAAATAAAACTGCATTGCGTGAACAAGCACACACGACTCTCTGTGAGAGATAAACGAGAGACAGAGAGATAAAGGGAGAGGAAGAGGGACAGAGAGACAGAAAAGGATAGAGAGGAAAGAGGGAGAGGGAGAGAGAGGAGGAGGAGGAGGTGGAGGAGGAGAAGGAGCCACAGAAAATCAGAAATACTGAGAGATTTCCAGAGAGAGAGAGAGAGAAAAAAAGGCTTTTGTTTTGACACATCTTTCAAATAATCCTACTTACTAAGAAGGCATATTTCCTTCTGAGAAGCTGGGGAAGTACATGGCCCTCAATTCTATCTGCTGCAACAGCAACTAATTAAGGGAACCCTCAGATGCTGCAACTCCCTGCCCGGGCCAAGGTTCATTTAAAGGAGAGGCTGGTGTGATTCGGGGCTGGCACCATGGCAGGTCACTCTCTTCAGGTGCCTTCCGGGTCTGCTGTCCCTCCCCTCTCCTCCTGCCCTGTGTGAGGAGGATTTCTAAGGTCAGACATCATCTGGAGAAAACAGCTGGAGACAGGCAGACCCTCTGCTTGCTGCCTGGCCACGTTTGACATCAATGTATGTCACTTGGTTCAGGCTCCTCCCTGCTTCCCTCCAAGCTGGCTTCCCCGCCCTCTCAGGTGGCCCCTGTGGGTCACTTCCTGCCACCTCGAGCATGCTTCCTGCGCTGGGCACTCTGCTGGGCACAGTGATCCCGTGTAAGCCTCACAGTCACCTTGGGAGGTGGTGGCTGCTCCCCGTTTACAGCTGAGGCAGCTGAGGCACAGAGAGGTTAAGGAACTTCCCCAAGGTCCCGCAGCTAGTGAATGGCCGAGCCGGGGGTTTGGCAGCCTCTGCGAACAGGGTTTCTGTTCAAAGAGGGCTGGTGTCACATCTTTTGCTGGCAGCTCTCCAAGGGTGGCACTGTGTTGTTCTGAGACAGCATGAGTTTCAAAGTCAGGAGTCGTGGGGTCGGTCCTGGGGGTTTGCCTGTGTTCTGGTGGGGTCCCGTGGGGATTCCTCATCCTGGCAGCCCCTTCTTGGGTTCTGGGCAGGGATACCCGGGGAAGTCAGGGGAGGGAGGAGGCAGCAGTAGCCCAGTGTGAGCATGCCAAGTGGGTTCAGCCAACCTCGAAATGCCATGGCCTCTGGCTGCAGGCGCGGGTGCCCCGGCCCATAGCAGCAGAGCCTGCCTGGCGGGGCGGGAGCCCGGCTAATGGCCATGTTTATAGCTCAAAGCATTATTAGCTCTTAGGAGTGCTCAGCCCTCGCTTGTTGTCAACAGCTGAGCTTATTGATTGAGTGACTTGATGTTTTGGTTATTAAGTGCCTGGAGTGTCGGCAGATTTGGGCCAGCCTCGGCTGGGGGGAGCGCCGTGTGGGTAGGGGGAGGCCGTCTGTCGGTGGACGCGTTCCAGCCTTGCTCATTTGTTCGGGCACATGTGTTGGGGTGATGGGTGCAGTGTGTGTTCCTGCATGCTCGTGTTTCTGGGTGCAGTTTTAGGACAAGGATCCTTGGTTTCTGCACCCACAATCACAGAGCAGCCCTGGCAGGGGGGTGGGTACTGGGATTTGGATTTGGGAGGCTTGGCTTCGAACCCTGGCCTTATCTTTCCAAGCGGTGAGCTTGAGCCTTGGCTTTCTTATCTGGAAAATGGGGATTAAAATAACACCAGTTCTGTCTACCTCTGAGACGGAGAGTTAATGAGGTACAGCGTTTGTAAACTGTGAAGTGCGTGCACATGCCAGGGAGTGTACCTATTGTAAGTCTTTGAGCTGAGCTGTGATGCCATTATTAGGGTTATGTTTAGGGGACAGGTTGGTGGAGTGGAAAACGAACAGGAAGAGGGACCCTTGGGAACTGTCAGGAACCACAGCTCTGCGGGACCAGCCTTGGCAGCTCTTAGGAGACCACTGAAACTGGTCGCTGGGAGGCCTGGGTTCCAGGCCTGGCTCTGGCACCAAGGTGCTGGGCAGCCTCAGGAAAGTTGCTTTCCTTCTCTGGACTTTTCCCTTTATCCACAGAGGAGCACTAAGCTCAGTGGTCTCTAGGCCCTTTACAGCTCTGCCCTTTAATGCATGGAGGAATCACCGAGTCTTTTCCAGCCGTGTGTGGATATCGGAGGGATTCTCAACTCTGTGTTCAAACTACCCTGTGCGAGCCTCACTGCGCCCGCCACAGCGCTCACAGGCCTCTGCACTGGTGTGTTGGCGAGGTAACGGCCCTCTCCCCACCTCCCCAAATGCCTGCACAGTGTGCCAGCCCACTCACTCTTCCTTAAGGCAGAGGGGCTGGGAAGCCGGCTGCGTCCCTGGTCTCCAGCAGCTAATGGGGAAAGCCCATTTTAATAGCTGATAACAAGATGGGTCCATTAAAAGAACAAATTAACTGGAAACCCCAAGATTACTTCTGTTCTGCTGGTGAAGGGCTGCGAATGGCAGCTTCATTTGTTAAACGAGGGCTCCCCGCCCCTGCGTCACCAGGCGTGGCTGCTTTCAGGACAAGCTCGATGGGGTCCCCACCCCCTTTCTCCTATGAAAGTGCTCCCTGACCTGGCCGGTGTGGCTCAGTGGTTGAGCATCGACCTGTGCACCAAGAGGTCTCCAGTTTGATTCCTGGTCAGGGCACATGCTCAGGTTGTGGGCCTGATCCCCAGTGGGGGGCGTGCAGGAGGCGGCCAATCGATGTTCTCACTATCTGTCTCTAATATCAATAAAGAAAAAATAAAATTAAAAAAAAAAGAAAAAAAAGCAAGTGCTCCTGTGTGCAGCTGACTCTGCAGTGAAAAGCTCTCTGGTCCTTCTGCCCCCGGCTAGAGGAAGCCCAGAACCCCGCCCCACCCCTGCTCAGAGCACCACAGGGCCTGGCGAAGGGAGGCAGAGGCTGACCTTCCCTGACTCCCATTTCGGCTCTGCCTAGTGTCCTCCTTTTGATTCTGCTCTCCATGAGGGCAGTACCTTCTTGTGGATGCCTTGGTTGCTCATCCATTCATCCACACATTCACCTATGTGTTTTGTAGGCCTACTGCGTGTCAGGTGGCATGCTAGGCCCAGTCTCTGTGCTAGAAGAAGGGTAGAGCTGAGAGGCGAACCCCTCATGCTATGCAGAGGGCCCTGTGGAATGGCTGGGAAACAGGAAGGAGGGACAGGTCCTGCCATTGGAGGTCACAGAAGAAGTGGCATTTGAGCAGCATCTTGACGCATCTGAAGTTTTCCAGGCGATGAAGGAGTCTATGCAGAAGGACCAGCATAAGCATGACCTGCGTAGGGCTTATTGAGGAATAGGACCTAGTGGAGGGCCTTGCACACATTCGGTGCTAAATTAATGTTTATGGGAAAATGAAATGTTCATTGTATGTCTATTATGGGCCAGGCATTTGCAGGTGCTGGAATGGTAGCCTCAGTTTTCTCATCTGTGAAGTGGGAATAATAATATTACTCAGCTTGCAAGGAGACTAGATAACCGAATGTTATGTGCTTGGCACAGTGACTTACTTGCATGTGGAATTATTAGGAGGAAGGCTGGACCCCTACCTTCTCCCACCTGGGGAGGGCTAGTCCTTCCTTTCCAGAGCAGGTGGGAAATCAATCTGTGTGAGCTGGGAAGGCTGTCCTGGGGGGACAGAGGACCGGATTTTGCTGCCATCACCCAGGCTTCGTAGGGGATGCCAAAGGGAGTGCCATGTCCCATGGGCTCAGCCTCTGAAGGCCATATGGAAGAGGTCCTGCTCACAAATAATCTGGATAATTGAGAGAAAGGAGGAAAAATTCCATTGGGGTTCAGATGTTTGGATTTAAGACTCACCCTGTGTTGCTTAATCCATAAGAATGCTTTTCCGTGTGGTTCGACAGGGGGTTGGCATGAGGCAGGAGAGCGAGGGCCATAAACTCCTCCATGGCTAGCACCTGCCTCCAGAACCAAGTCCATAACCTTCAGAGGAACACTGGAGACCCTTTCTAAACAGCCTCCCAGGCTCCTCTAATGTCTTCCACGCAAGGCACACCAGGTTGTGGGTCTCTTCTTGCAACAGACAGATACTGTTCCAGACCACCGTGCCTTTGCACGTGCTGATTCTCCTGCCTGTAATGTCCTTTCTACAGTCTCACTGCAGAAAGTGCTCACTCATTCCTGAGTGCTCTGCCAAACATGCCCTGCCCGGGGAAGTTTCCACCATGTCTCCTTGGGGAGGATGAGTCCCTGCTCTCTGGGTTCTTGTGCATTTCCTCAACTTTAAGATGCTATCGATTGTGAGATACACCATCGATTTAATAATAGCTGCTGGGGAAACAGAAACCCTGCTTTAAATGCACATATCCACATTTCAGAAATGTGCAAGTGTTTTTGAAAAGTGTCTTTTAGAAACAGAGAGATGCAGTAGGTGCTTCTTTCATGGCACAAGGGCCACAAGAATTGACTTCATCCATCTGTCTGTCCATCCGTACATCCATCCATCCATCCGTCCCTCCATTCATCCATCTGTCCGTCCTTCCGTCCATCCGTCCGTCCTTCCGTCCATCCGTCCGTCCGTCCATCCATCCATCCATCCATCCATCCATCCATCCATCCATCCATCCATTTGTATGGAGTTCTGTTCTAGGTACTGAGATGGAGCAGTGACCAAAACCAAGTCTCTAACCTCATGTAGCTTATATTCCATTGGGAGAAACAAGTAGTAAACAAAAATCGAATCTAAATAATTTGGAAGGAAGGTCATGGTAAGAGTTCTGGAGAAATGCCAGGCAGGGTGGGAGAGTGATCAGGACTCGTTCTTTCAGCTAGGGTGACCGGAGACGCTCTCTCTGAGGAGAGGACATTGGTGCAGAGACTCGAATGAAGGGAGGGGCTGAACCACATGGGTGTTTGGGGAGGACCGTTCCAGGCAGAGGGAATGGCAAGCGCCCAGGCCCTGAGGTGGGCTCGTTCTGGGAGTGTTTGAAGAGAAGATGGGGTCCCGTGTGGCTGGAGTGGCGTGAGTGAGGGGCAGGGCTGGCACATAAAGTCAGTGTGGTTGACAGGGCCCTGAGACAAGGGAAGGGTTGGGCTTCCTGTCCTAAGTGTGATGGGAAACAAAACATGATCTCTTTGCAGATGGGACCCCTATGCTTCTCAGGCCTACCAGATGGGAAGTTCTCTGAGGGCAGAGAGCCCAGCTCTTAGCACGCTGCCTGGCCTACGAGAAAGGATTGTTGAGTGAATACTGGATGACCTGTGAGCAGTCCCCTCTCTGGGATGATAGGTCTGGGTAGGATCTCAGGGCCCCAGAGGGAGTGTGGTGTGGCTGGAGGCAGGGCCCTGCCAGGAAGGGCCCTCCGACTGAAGTGTGTTAGCCCCCAATACCCCATTCCTTCTGTCCTGGCTCATCTAGAGCCCAGAGCCAGTGAAGAGGGGACAGGTCCCACGGATGGCCCCTGCCTTTGCCATCTCTGCCCCCGTGGTGCATCGAGGCACATCTGGAATAGAGCAGCACAGGCCAAGTATTTGTTAAAGGAGTAACAATGAAAATACACAGCTGTTATTCCATTTGTGTTGTTTTACAGTTCAAAAAGCCTTTGTCATGTGTGTTCTTATTTAATCCATACTTCCAACCCATTTAATTCTCTTTTTACAGATGAGGAAACTGAGGCTCAGAGAGGGTCAGGAAATTGCATAGCTCGTGCAAAGAGAGGAGGCAGGACTCACACAGATCTCCTGATGCCCCCCACCCCTTCCCTTTCCTTTCTGCCCTGTGGTTCACTCTAGACTTCAGCATCTAAAGGATAACGATCCCCTTGGGCTCTGCACTTCGGTGCAGCTACAGGGACAGTGTTTTCTGACCCATAGCGGGGCACAGGTCTGACAAACCCCCGTGTACTCATGGGCGTGGCTGGACGGGAAGCTGACCCAGGACACCTGGGACCGGGAGCGGTCACTGTAAAACATCTCTGCTCTGAGTCAGGACACTTGGACTCTTCCCGGTTCTGCCACGAACTCACTGGGTGACCCTGGACAAGTCTCTGCAGCAGGCCGCACTGAAGGCAGACACGGGGAAGTGTGTCTTCCCGCAGACACAGCAGACACCGAGGCGAGCGGCCCCGAGCTTCTGGAATGTGCCTCTGCTTCAGCCTCAAAGGCCAGGGTGGCCCTCCCCAGGGCTGTGGCTTCTGGCTGCAGGCTCTCTTGGTCTGGGTGGCTCAGAGGTGTCCAGCCAGCCACCTTCTCCTTAGAGGTTGGAGGCACAGGAGCAAATGGCCACTTCTTCCCTGAGAAAAAGCACCTCCGCCAGGCTGCTGCGGCATTTGTCCTCAGAGGCACTGCCATCCGCCCACCCACCCATGACACCTGGGAGTCACCCCCCTGCCTCACTGCCACATGCAGTCACCATGGCCTTTTACCCGCCCCAGGCGGCTTTCCCAGTGCATGTCTGCGGGCCCCTCCACTGTCCTGCTTCTGCTTGGTCCAGGCCATCGCTCTTCCTGGCCAGGATCACTGCAGCAGCCTCCCGACGGCTCAGCCTGGCCCCAGGCTCCCTCACCTCTAATCCGTTCTCCACACTGCAGCCAGAGCGATCTTTCCAAACCGTAATTCTGGTCATGTCATCCCCGGCTCAAAACCCTTCAATAACTCCCCTTTGCCCTCAGGATCAAGTCTTTTTAGCATGCTCCCAGGGCGCTTCACCATCTGGCCAACACCCCCCCCAGCCCTCCGGCCCCCTCCCCCTCTTCCAGTCCTAATTCTGTTCTCAGTCTCCCTGAGCAGGCCACATCCTCTCTCACGTCCCTGCCTTTGCACATGCTGTTCCTCTGTCTGGAATGCTTTCTCAGGCCAGCAACACCCCCAGCCCTGACCTTCTCCCTGCCACTCCTCCTCAACTTAACTGCCCTTCCGAAATCAGCTTTAAGAAACCGCCTCCTGGCCCAGCCGGTGTGGCTCAGCGGTTGAGCATCGACCCCATGTATCAAGAGGTCGCCGGTTCGATTCCCAGTCAGGGCACATGCCCAGGTTGTGGGCCCGATCCCCAGTGGGGGGCATGCAGGAGGCGGTCAATTGATGTTCTCTCTCATCGATGTTTCTATCTCTCTCTCCCTTTCCCTTCCTCTCTCTCTAAAATCAATAAAGAAAAAAATATTAAAAAAAAAAAGAAACCCTTGTTCCTCCTGCCCTTCACCCCTGGCCTAGCCACGACCCTTCGGGCGGTCTCTCTCAGCGTGCATCATGCAGGTTGGAGTGGTCCGCTGTTTCTCTGTCCCCTTGGCAGTGAGCTCCCAGATAGCAGAGATCGTGTTCATCCCTGTATCCCCAGGCACTCAGGTGCTCAATAGCTGTTTGAAGAGTGAATGAGTACATGGATGTGGAGTATTTGCTGATGACCTCTCAGAAGCCCCAGGCCGTGGAAGCAGGACGGAGTAAGCAAGGGTTCTGCCTCATGGAGTTGAGGGCTTGCAGGCAGCAGGGTGATATGGCCTCTTTTCAGCTCTGAGCTTTGCTAACTTAGGTATTTTCTCCATCTGGACCATTGAAGAAATCCTTTTGCGTTAGGAAGGCAGGACGTGAGCTAGGGCTGGGGTTGACGCCCAGCTCGGCCTGCGTCCTTGTGGCCTTGCTGCCCCTCCGGAGGGCCTCCCAGCTTTGAGGACCATCCTGGCCTTCTCCTGGCCCGCCCTTCCTCTTCCTCCCCTGCCTGTCCCCCAGCTCTTCGGTTTCCAACCAGGCAGCTTAGCTCAGGCCTCCCGGTTGGGCTTTTAATTTGGATTTATTGCTGGTCGGGATTGTATGTTAAACAAACTCCAGGCGATTATTAAAAACATGATTATCGTGGTTTATTGTCTCGCTAGGTCCTCAGTGGGTGTTCGGATGCTGAGAGCTGGCCAAGCCTCTCTGCTACAGAGCGGTGAAGACCCCCGGAGAGGGACCGCCCTCCGTCCTAGCCTTGTCACACCTCCTAGAGGAGCAGGTGGCGGTGGGGGCCGAGGGACACTCTGAAGGAGGACAGACCCTGGGGAGGGGCAGTGATGAGGCAGAAAGAGCACTGACCCTGCCCCTGGGCGGCCGAGTGCCAACCTGGCCCGTGCCTTCTCTGGGCTTCGACTTCCTCTTCTGAAGGCGGGAGAGTGGACCCCGCGATCCAGTGCTCTGAGGACTGGAACCCAGGTATCCACTGGGGCTGGAGGGACTTCACTCTGCTCCACAGAACTACGTAAGCCAGAGGCACTCACAAGGCATACGGAGCCTAGAACATTCCATCCTGGTGTCAGGTGAAGAGCCACCCGACTGAAGGGCACCAAGGAATGCCCTTCTGTGCTCAGGCAAGCTGCTTGCTCACTGCAGGTGCCCCTCTGGCTCGGGAGGCCAGGACACACCCAGACCGAGGCGTTGGCAGGGTGGGGTCAGTGGAGAGCAGGGAGGCCCTGGCCTGGGAGCCGGATCTGCCGCTGACTGGCTGGGTGGCCTTGGGCAAGTCACTTGTCCATTCAGGGCCTCAGTCTCCTCTTTTGCAAAATCAAGGGGTAGACTAGTCAATGATTCACAAACTTTAAAAAATGAACGGTGCCCCCTTTTTCTAAACAGAATCACCTGTAGAAGCCAAAGATACAAGAGAAAAGGAGCTGCTTGGAAGCCAGAAGCAGAGAGCCTGGCCACCGACCTCTCCCTGACCCCCTGTCTCTGCCTGTCTGCAACACTGCACTGTCCCAACAGCTCTCAGATGCCAGAGAGCGGGGACCCGCGTATCGCCTCATTGATCCTACTGCCCACGTCCTGTGCAATGGGACGGCAGACCCGCTGCACTCCCGCGCCGGGGAAGGTGAAGCCCAGACCGCTGAAGGGAGGCAGCTGGGACTGAGCACCCTTGGGCAGGGCGCCTCCTGTGTCTCCAGCCCCTCAGCCTTGATTGAGTCGGGCAGAGGCTGCAGGGTCCCGGCACAGCTCTGGATGCTCACGGGCCTGCGTAGTCTGCCGGCCTTCTGGTTCCCTCCCTCCCTCCACCTCCACTTGGCTTCTTAGGCAAAAGCTCGGGCCAATCTTAAGCCTGATGAATCTTTGATGAATTCTGAGTAAAGGCACTTTTAAAAATTCAGAAAGGTAGGGAGGTGTTGGGACCAAGGGAAGCGAGATGACTCCGCTCCCCATGCCGGTCAGCTAATGCGGCCTGAGCCCTGAAGGGTGGGGCTAGGGGAGAAGGACAGGACACGACTGAGCCACCCCGACCAAGACAGGCCACCACCCTGGAGGAGGCATCCCACTCGCCTTTCTGATTGAAGCAGAGACAAATTCTAGAAGCAAAAGATATTCAAGATAGAAATACCATCTAGGTCAGCCTCCCTGCGCTGTATGGGGGTAGGGAAACTGAGGCTCAGAGAGGGGAAATATACCCCCCCCCGAATCAGGCCCAAAGTTTCCAAGGCAAGACTGAACTTAGACCCCTGTCTTCCAGGACTGAGCTCATAGGTTGCCTCTGGGTCCAAGTGCCGGACACAGCTTCTAATCTACAGTCAGAGCTTTGCATTTCAGGGCCCCCAGTCCTCAAGGCTTAGAGAAACCGAGTCCCCCGCTCCCCGTTTATCCCCAGACCCATCTGGTTGCCCTTTTGTGGCTTAATTTCCTCTTTGTGTCTGCCCCCAATGGCTGTTTCAGCCCAGTTTTGCCCAGATAAATCCAGACTGGCTCAGAGTCTTCCCAGCTGGTGGCTGGATAGAGAGGGGCTGAAGTGGATCCCTGTTCTGGGCTCCAATTCTGGCTCTACCACTCCTACGCTGTGTGACCCCGGGCAAGTTACCGAACCTCTCTGAGCATCTTTCCTTATCTTTAAAACAGGAGCTGCTGAGGATTAAATGAGACAAAATGGGCGAGAAGTGGAGGCACATGGTGGGTTCCATACATGCTGGCGGTGTCCCTTCCACCTTCTAAAAACTGGTCTCCAAGTTCTGAGAAAGTTAGGACATTTCCCATCTCTTTGCTCTCCGTTTCTCCTGGAAGCCCCACCCCCTTTGGCATCCTTAGACTTCCTCCTCACTGGGAGGCAGAGAGGGTGCCCCACTGCACAGTTTCAGCGGATGCCACTCCTACTATGGACATTCAAACGGCTCCCCCTGGAATTGTGTGCTGTCTCTGTGGCTGTGCGTGGCCGGGCACTCGGCGGCGAGGCAGGCTGGAAAACTCCGGAGCCTTTAGTTCTCCGATGGAGAACTCTATTGGCTTTGTTTTCCTCCTGCTGAAGTTCCACTCCCTTCCCTTGGCAGTGATACCTCTTATCTTGTCTGGTTCTTTGTGTATTTTGATCTTTACTCCCCAAACTGAGATTTCTACTTGATTCCCATAATTTAGACTTCAGCTATCAGAACAACTTCTCCCTTCACCGTTGTGCTTTGATTTCCAGGCACGTAAGTTTCCAGAGACACATTTTTGGGTCTATTTCAATTGCACATTCATAGGGCTTATAAATATAAAGGCGGCCCATAAACTGAGAGATGCTGGATAACGGCCTCAAATACAATACATTTTATATCAGAACCTGAAGGGTGGGCCCGAAATCAGGCAGCTGGATTTGCACCCTCCGAGACTTCAGATTTAAGGTGAGATTCTGCAGGTGCTTCCAGGGAGATCTGGGGAACCACAGTGCCCAGTTTTAGTCTCATATTTATATTTGGAACCCTACCACGTTCACCCCGGCTGTGTGACTTTGGATACATCACACAACCTCTCTGAGTTTTGACTTCCTTTACAGCAAAATGAGGCTACGAATACCCACCCACCTCAGAGGGTGTGGGACAGTGACTTGAGATGCTGTCTGCAAAATGACTGCCAGAGATTAGTTTACCCAGAGATTAGTTATTGCTCCCCCCATTACAGAAGAGAAAGTGGGAGCACAGAGAGGTCAAGTTGTATTTGCCACAGATCACTCAGACAGCTGGGTTCACGTCCAGACCTGCCTGACTGACATTCATGGTTGTTCTCCCAGCCTAACTATATTGTACGCATGTGTTTTCTTTTTATTGTGCTAAACTATGCGTAACATGAAATTTACCATTTTCACCATTTTATTTCATTTTTAATTCTCACCCGAGGATATTTTTCCATTGATATTTTTTTAAGGTAGAGTGGGAGGGAGGAAGGGAGAGACAGAGAGAAACATCGATGTGAGAGAGACATGTTGATCGGCGTCCTCCCACACGACCCTGAGCAGGGGGTCGAACCCTCAACCGAGGTACGTGCCTTTGACTGGGAATCGAACCCGCGACTCTTTGGTCCGAGGGCTGACCCTCTAACCACTGAGCCAAACCGGCCAGAGCATAACCGTTTTAAATGTGCAGCTCAGTGACGCTAAGTACGTTCACATTGCTGTGCATCCACCACCGCCGTGCATCTCCAGAACCTTTCCATCTTCCCACACTGAAACTCCACACCCATTCAACACGAATTCTCCCTTCCCGCTCCCTCCAGCTCCCGGCAGCCTCCCTCCCACTTCCTGTGACACTGACTACTCTGGGTGCCTCGTCGAAGTGGGATCATACCATAGCATCCTCTGGGGACTGGCTTCTGTCACAGCGTAACGTCTTCAGAGTTCACCCGCGTTACAGCGTGTGTCCACACACAGAATCTGCTCAGGAATACTGTTCCACTGTGTGTGGACCACGTTTGATTCCTACAAAGATGCATTTTCATGTGTGTAACGAGCCCGGTACACGGCGGGTACGAGTCCTGTGATAGTATCATTCTTGGCACTTATTATTACTCAGTTACTTGACTGATGCAAACACGTGCTGTAAAATGCAACTCTTCGATAATTTAATAATACAAGGTGGAGCAAAAGTAGCTTTACAGTTGTTCATATGGAAAGTTATGCAATAATTAACAAATGAGAATGCAAGAATAAACTCTGTTTTGTGTACTCACAACTGTAAACCTACTTTGCCCCACCCTGTAGTAATGACAATAATGAATAGCCTCGAAATAGAGAAGTACGTTCTTTGATCTCATCTCGAGCTTTCCCTGGTCCAGTGGGCTGGAGCGCTGCTGTGTCTCAGAGCCTCCAGGGGAGCTTGTCCCCATCTGCGTGTCAACAAGCCCCGGGATTCCGCTGTGCAGGCAAGTCTGAGCACTGTTTTCCTGTCTTTGAACCTTTCCCTGGCAGTGTCTGGAGAGATGCCGCAAGACCGAGGTCAGGAGGGTGTGAGGGCAGAGGGGTGGAAGACTAGTTTTCTAAACAGCTTCTCTGAGACCACAGGCTCTGGCTTTGTGACTGACCCCGTTCTGACTTTCCCGTGTTGGACAAGCATTCCAGCTCTTTCTGGGGAAATGCCTGACAAAAGGAATGACCTATTTGGACCTGTGTCTGGAACCCAGGTGATAGCTGTGTTCCTCTCACTTTCATCCTCCCAGTGGGTCAGGATGGGGTTTGTGGCTTGGGGCTGGCATGATTGAGAGCATGGGTGAGCAGGCTGAATGGAGGTCTCTTTCCAGTGCAGTGCCATGAACTGAATGTCTGTTCCCCTCCCCATTCATATGTTGAAAACCCTAATCCCCAATGTGGTGGTCTTAGGAGGTGGGCCTTTGAGAGGTCATGAGGGTGGACCCCTTATGATGGGATCAGTGCCCTTAAAAGAAGAGACTTGGAGACAAATGATCTGTCTCGGCATGTGAGGAAACCACGTGAAGTCCAGGCAGGAAGTCCATCCTGGCTGAGACAGAGAATGCACTAGCATTTTTAACATTCCCTTGGCCAAACTCAGTACAGTTAGAGGACCCAGAGCAGGGTGAAGAGAGAGCATTGAGGAGCAAATGGAAGGTATCTGATGCACTGGCTTCTGCCTTTGCACCTGCCTGGAAATCCTTCTGCTCCCTCACTCTCCCTTTCAGACTGGCAACCTCCTACTGATCCTCGAGGACTCAGTCCAAAGTCACCTCTTCTGGGAAGACTTCCCTGATCTCTGCAGGCAGAGCTGGCTCTCCTGCCCTGGGAAGCTTTCTGTTGTATCATTGTATCAACTACACAGTTGTGACTGAGACCTTTACTTGTTTATCCCATTACCCAGGGACTTTTCGGGGGTGGGGTGGGGGTTGAGCCTGGAAATCTCAGGTAGATTTATTCATATTATGAAGATATAGATAAATAGCACACTATAGCATTTTATTAAAATGATTGTCTTTTCATTCTAAGAATCATTTTCTGATTAAGAATCCTGTCATTTATTGTGAGGCACAGTTGCAGATTTAGGCGGTCGTTTGTTGAATTGGTCTAGAAATTAACTAGAGATTTTGAATGTAATAATACAGTTTCGAGTGACTAAAATAAGGCAGTTAGTATGTTATAAAATTTAAAATTTTGCATAATGAGTTTCCCATGCTTTCCATAATTATCTTCCTATTGTCTTATTTTCCTTGTAGTCTTTTTTTTTTAATCCTCATCCAAGGAAGATATTTTTCTATTGATTTTATTATTTTTTTAGATGGACTGGAAGGAAGGGAGGAGGGAGAGAGAGGGAGAGAAACATCGATGTGAGAGAGAGAGACATTAATTGGTTGCCTCCCACACGACCCTGACTGGGCCGAGGATTGAACCTGCAACTGAGGTACATGCCCTTGACCGGGAATTGAATCCCCAACCCTTTGGTCCGGGGGTCGACGTTCTAGCCACTAAGCCAAACTGGCCAGGGCTCCTTGTAGTCTTAAGGTCAGATGTCCTGGATCATGTTCTGTCCACGAACAGTTATATTCTTACTGAAAAATAATTATTGTGTCACTTTAAAGTTAATAGTTTTGCAAAAGAAAAAAAAAAAAGCACCAAAGTCCCCTTATTTATTCAAAATGATGTTTCTCCCAAATCTTGTCATGTTCTACAAGTTCCGCTCTATCTTCTCTTCTGTGACGTTGACACTGCCCAGGTACATGACATTGACAGGAACCAATAAACACAGACAACAATGTCAAAGTATTGATGCCTATCGATTGGCATACCTTAAAATGTGGTTACTCCCTCATTTCAGGGTCCACGTCCTTTATACATGATAGACAATCACTTCTAGATCGCCTCGGAATGTCCGTTTTGACCACGCAAGACTTATTTTGACAGACATTTAGAGAACCTGTGTGTCAGGTACTGTGTAGATGTGAGTGGCGCCCCCTGGAGTTACAAACAGGAATAGCACCAGCCCGTGTCTAAGTAGCCTGCAGTGTTAATTAAGGTCAATTGGGCTCTACCTGCGGAGTGTTTTTTTTTTTTTTTTTTAAGTAAACCTTTAATTTTGGAATATTTTTAGATTTATAGGAAAGTTATATATGTAGTATGGAGAGTTCCCATATACTCTTGACCTAGCTTTAGGATCTCTTCTTGAGAATTACCCAGAGAGGAAATTGTCTCAGGTCCCAGCATCAGGAAGGCGTGTGCTTTATTTCAAGGAACACTGGGAAGTGTACAACTTCGAGCGTTTCTCCTTTCTCATGGACTGCTGGGATGCTCAGAGGCAAACCTGTGACTCAATTCCAGGAAGAGTATGGACATTTTGAGAATTAGCTTTACCCTTGCATTTCCCTTGTCCTTCCCACATTATTTTACTTGTTTACTTAATGTTCCCTTTGTTTTACTGGATGTAGCTTTGCCGACCTCTTCAAATCATCTTTGCAACAAGGTGGAGGCATCTATAAACAAGCAGACTATTTCCTCCGTGTTCCCAAGGTGACTGATGCAGGCTTCTATTCCAGCATTTATCACACTTTATTATAATTGCTTGTTTACGTGTTTGCCTCCCCCACTGGGCTGCCACTGCCACCTGGGTCCCCTGCGGCTGGACTCCTCTGTGTGACTGACTACCCGGGGTGGGCTGTTGCCTAAATCCCATTTTTCAGACCCTGAGCCCATCACCGCCATCCCACCCCTGCCCTGCACGAACCCCCTCACCCCCACCCACGCACACAGGATGAGGCAGCCTTAGCATTGCTGAGCATGTCTCCTGTCCTAGCGGATGTCCCCTCTTGGCCACTTTGAGGTGGGGACGGTCAGAGCTGCTCCGTACCCAGAGGAAAAGAGAATCAAGAACCAGCATGTGCCCGCAGTCAGAAAATCAGCATCACTTTCTTGGGAAGATGAAGAGGGAAAGTAGAGGTGTGGACTGTTTCTTCCTCCTGCTCAGCCCCTGGGTGGCATCTCTCCCTCCCCCTTCCCCTTGGACATCTGAGTGATGGTGTGGAGAGGCCATGTATCACCAATAGAATCGCAGGATTACTAGGTTGGCAGCTCAAGATTATTCCTGTCTTACCCAGGAACTCGACCATTCTTTTACCCAACTCCCCCCCTTACCCCCATATTATCTAGAAGGGGCATCTGAGGCCCAGAGAAGGTGAGTGATTTCTTCAAGATCACACAGTCAATTCAAGGCAGGACTGCTCTCTGCCTGGGAACTGAGCTCTGTACTCTGTGAGCATCAAGGCTCAAGGTGAGCTGGTGGGCGCGTGTTTCAGGGGCTGGGGGGATTTCCTAGTGCCCTGGAAGCAGCCCCCCAAGGGGCTAGAGGGCTGGCCAATTATCCTGGGTAAACCCTCTCTGCTCCACCCCCGCCGCACAATTATTCCTGGAATTGGTAGACTCTGAAGGTTTGCTTTGAAGGAGGAAAAAGAATGATGAAAAGACAGTTTGGGGGGAGGGTGTGGAGGGAAAGGGGGGCCAGGGAACAGCTCGAGTGACTTCCTGTGTGAGGTGGAGAGAGGACGAGAGTGTCCAGGCAGGCATCACACATGCTCGTGCCTGGTGGGATCCTGCTGCAGGCTGACGGCATGGGGGTGCGGTGGGGGGCGTTCCAGGGGGAGCAGGTCCTCAACCCCGGTGTTCGCTGCCTGCTCGGTGCTACTGTCGCCATGGGGATGAGGCTGCCAAGTGGCAAATATTTCCATTTTCTTTCCAAGAGAAGTTGAAATCTGATGTTTATGTGGAATTCAAATGTTCACATGTTGACAACCAATTGAAAAATTTAAAGCTCTCGGTGAATACAATGCGTAGACCTTCCTCGAATTTTGATTCACCTGTAAAAAGACATTTTCCGAGGCAATTAGGGGAATTTGACTACGCACAAGGTACCAGACGCTAATGAGGAATTATCCTTCATTTCGTTAGGGTGATCATGCTTGTGTGGTTATGTGTTTGAAAAGTGCTCATTTACCAGGGCGGTGTGTGGAAGTACTTACGGGGGAAATAACGAGGTGTCTGGATTTGCCTTAAAATACTTCAGAAGAAAACGTGTTGGGGGAACAGGTGACGGGACTGGCGGAGTGGCGATCGTGGCTGAAGCTGAGTGACGGGTTCCTTCAGGCTCATTGCACTCGTGTCTGCTTTTGGAGATGTTTAAACTGTGTTAAAAGAGAAACACTCTGTTTGGGCTGAACCAGACCTGCTGGTGGGCTGGATGCGGCTCAGACCACCCTTTCTCAGCTCCTAGTCTGGGACTTCTGCTCATGCAAAAGCCACAAAGCCACAAACTAAATGCCAGGGTGTGACGATACCTTGGAGATCACAAAGTCAGGGCTTGCCCCCTTGCCTTTTGTCAATAAAGCTTTATTGAAACACAGCCATGTCCATTTGTTTTCATATTTTCTGCGACTGCTTTGGTGCAGCGATAGCCAAGCTGAGAGAATGCGATGAAGACCGCATGTCTTGGAGGGTCTAGACTATGTATCACGTCATCCTTTACATAAGATGTCTGCTGACCCCGGGTTCAGGTCAACAGCCATCCGGCTTGAGCACTAGGGACCTTGTGCCACAGCTTTGCAAACCCAGGGCTACCGGAGGGTAGAGGGAAAGTGGGCTGAGCTGATGGAGGGCAGGAGGAGACCTGGGAAACGGGCCTCAGGGATGGAATGAGGGCGGTCAGGCAAAATGAGGACTTTGAGTGTTTGCCCTCGAGCCAGCTGACATTCCAGGGCAAACCGAGGACCATTCTGGGGACAGGCAGAGCATTTGGGCTGTGGAGCTGGGCAGGTCTCGTGTCCAAGCCTGGTCCTGTCACTTAGTGCCATGGCCAAGTCTTAGTTTCTTCTTTTGAACAATGGAAATAAGGAATGAACTTGTGTGGCCGATTAGACGTACTGATCTAAAACATGTTGCAAACAGTGGGTGTTTAATAAGTGATCGATATTATTGTTATTACATCCCCTGGTGCACTTATTGAGCTTTCGGACCATAAAGACTCAATGTTGCTAAATTGTACTGTTAACCTCAGATATATCCTCTTAATAAAAGGAAAACGCATGTGGATTATAGAGAATTCACACATTTGTTGAAGGCAAAACAAGATGTCTGTTGATCTTTTAAGAGAAAACGAAGGATACAGTTGCATCTTTGCCCATATAAAAATGATACGCCTCTACTTGTGAGAAACTTGTCGTCAACATTGAATGCCAACTCTAAACAAGGGTTTACATGTAAGCGTAAGTATGAGACGACATTCTTTTCTTTCTCTCATGTATTAGCTTTTAATACACTTTTATCAACTCAGATATATCAACCTTAATATAAAGAACTGCGTGGATATACTGTTGCTCACTTAACTATTGCCCAGCTGTTGCACATTAGTTTGTTTTCAGATCCTACCATTTATAAATAAATCTGCAATCAACACCTTGACACATAAATCTTTGTCCGTGACTCTGATTATCATGTTAGGATGATCTAGAGATGGAATTTCTGGGCCAAAGATTTCAAATAATTCCCAGGTTTCTCGATTCCTGTTGCTATATTGTGTGTGTGTGTGTGTGTTTTATTAATTAATTAATTAATTTTATTATTGATGTCCCTCCTTTCCCCTCCATTGACACCCTCCCCCCCGCTCCCCCCCTTTCACCACACTGCTGTCTGTGTCCACTGGTTATGCATATAAGTTCTTTGGATGATCTCTTCCCGCCTCTCCACCACCCCTTCCCTCTTGTCAGTCTGTTCCCTACTTCCATGTCTCTGGATCTATTTCGTTTGAAACAACATTCTTTATATAATCCAGTTTAGACGGTAGTAGAGGGATTCTGGAAAGCTTCAAGTTATAGGATAAGGAGGCCGTGGTTTGGCGCGGTCACTCCAGAATGAGATCAATCATCTCATCGAGATCAGTGAGATACCTGTGTAAAGAACCTAGCGTGGTGCCTGACACATGTTAGAAGATGACCAACAACAAAATCTTAAGTCCACCCATCTGTTCATCCTTCCGCTAGCCACTGTGAGGCTGTCTTGTTTTCCCCAGCCTCACGTGCCCTGCATTGGGCTGGCGTGGTGCATAGTCTGCCTTGCTGATTAATTACTCTCTGTGCATTTTTTAAGACCACTTTTTTTATACCTCAATATGTATACAGATTCTTATTCAGCAGGCCTGAGAAACAAGCTCCCGGGTGATGCTGGATCCTGGTCACACATTCAATATCAAGGATGTAGGTATTGAGCAGGGTCTCAGCCTTGGCACTATGGACAGTCTGAGACAGATAACTCTCTGTTAGGGGGCTGTCCTGTGCGTTGCAGGATGTTAAACTGCATCCCTGGTCTTTACTCACTCGTTGTGACAATCCCCCAGGTTGTGACAACCAGAAGTGTCTCTAGACATTGCCAAACGTTTCTTGGGGGGAAAAGGCATTCCCAGTTGAAAACCATTGGTGCAGAGAATAATTTATCCACAGGCAAGGGCAGGGTTCACACCCATAATCCTACCATTGCTGTATGCCTTCAGCATGTAGCACCAGTGTTTCAGTGATGATCGTGATGGTGATGAGAATGACAGAGATGTAGCTCCCACAGACCCTGGTCTTAGCTTTCCTACCTCCTTAGGGCCCTGAAGCCCTGATTACCTTCATCCTGTTCCAACTCTCCTGGCACTCCTACCGGGGCATCTTCGTGAATGCTGACGGTCTGTGAGAGCATACACACGACACTGCCACCGCTGTAACCCATGCAGGAGGGCAGGTGTTATTACCTCTGCTCTGCAGATAAGAAAACTGCAGCTCTCCGGGGTGAAGTGAACTGGCCAGGGTCACAGGTCATCTTGGAGCCAGAGCCGGAGTGCTCGATACTGTGTTGCAGCTGTCCTAGTCATTTTCCCTGGACCCCAAGGGGTCGTCATCCCTCCTCTCTCCTCCTTGTCCCCTCAGTCAAGGGACACTGGAATAGTAATGCCAGGCATTTATGGAGCACTGCATTACTCCACTATTCCCCTGTGACAACACCTTGTTATAGATGAGGGAACTGAGGCACAGAGGGCGTTCAATAACTCCTCCAAGGCCATAGAGACCATAAATGAGAGAGTTAGGACTCCAACCCAGGCAGTCTGGCTCAGAACCCACATGCTATATTGCCTGTTGAAACCTGGAAACAGAAACTGTAGTCCCTGACTCCCAGGCTGTCATTTTGTCAGGCTGGAGTCCGAGGAGATGGTTATCAGTTGTCACAGACACCCAGGATGGGACGCCTCTGCACCCAGACATCGCCGCGCCACGTCGGAGCCCCTCCTGCCACTCCCGTTGGGCAGGAGACAGCCCCTCCGCGCAGTCTTCAAAGCTTATTCAGGTGCCGTGACTGAGTGACAGATGTACGAGCTTGTTAGCCTTGTAATGAATGTCCCAGCCTCCTCTGGTGGGAGCCAGCCTGCCCAAGGATGATGGGGAACAGAGAGAGGCGGCGGAGGCTTCTTCAGAAGCCTTCAGTCATTGTCAGGAAACGCAGAGAAGACACCTGTGCGGGCAGATCGAGCCGGAGCGCCAGCTGGCTGCGGGGTGCCCGCCACCGAGCAGGAACAAAGCAAAGCGCGGGCGATTTTGATGTAGAGCGTGGGTCTCAGCTCAGCCACCGTCCACCTGCGTGACTTTGGGCAAATGACTTGACCTCTTTGAGACTCGGGTTCTTTGTAAAATGGGGGCGCTAACCCAGGAGACTAGAGAAAACCCAGGGGAGGTGCTTGGCGGGTCCCGGGCATGCAGTAAGAGGAAGGTGTCATTGTAAGGAAACGGAGGCTGTAAATGTCACGTGAGCCGGACACTGGAGGTCTGTGGGCTTAATCAGAAGGTGGAAAGCCGTGAAATAGAGCCTTGTTGTGTCTGTTTATTCAAAATCCCTTCCTTGAGGAACCAGCCTCCCTCTTCCCTTTGGAGAATGTTCCCTCTCCCACTCCACATAGCGTTGGCGGGACTGCCAGTCCCAGGATGGCCCTATTTGAGCCTCAGGGTGGGCATATACCTGTCTACAGAGAATGGCCAACAGGTAGGCATATAGCCCAAGCTAGGCCTCCTAGAGGCTTCCCCTGGAATTTCATATACAACCAGTAGGGGAGAAAACTCTTTCTCTGTCCTTTGAGATGAATAAAATGGACTTATTTAAGCCTAGAAATATCTGAGGCATGGCACCTACCCCCACTTCTCAGTCTCACTGACTCAACCCCACAGGGAAGCTGGTCTCCAGCGGGAAAAGGCCCAAGACAGAGGCATACATATTTATATAAGAAAGAGAATACTGACCCGATGATCTCATTTAAGACGTACCTCTCTCCTCATGCCGACTTCTCCATTAAATGAGTCAATAAGGTCCCCTTTTAGCTTCAGCTCTCTGGAATTAGGTCTTTACATCTTTCAACCATAAGAACCCCAATTACCAAAAAGGAGGTGCTCCGAGAGACTTGGGGTGAGCGGTAGTGGGCACCCAGCTAAAGGTATAGAGGTCCAAAGTCAGGGAAGGCTGCGTTGAGATGAATTTCCCATTCCATTGTTCTCTTACTTGGACGGATGCCTTGCATCTTGCACGGCCTTTTATCTCAGAACATTTTACCGCCTCCGGTTGTGTTTGAGGGAGCCTTAGGAAGTCAGGGTTGCAAGTCTATATTTAGACAGGACTTGTTCAATGGGCCTTACCTGTAGACACTGAATGGGAGGCGGGACACCGGTGCTGAGATGTAAGCCTAGTGCCAGGAAATCAGCAGAATCTTGATTTGGACGTGGGCTTCCGAGCGCTCCTGGGCAGATACGCACAGTGCCAGGGATTTGAACAATAGTCCCAGCTAAGCAAGAGCTGGCCCTCCCGATCATGTCAGGAAAACAAGCAAGGGAGGTGCTGTGTGGGCTCCTAGAATGTCCCCAGGGTGCAGGGACGCATCGGGTCAGAGAAACCATCACTACATAAATGTGGTGTAAACGGGAGCAGGAAACTCTGCCTTGGATTCAGAACAAGATCAGCAAGGTGGATCCAGGCTACGCGTTAGGACGAGGTGGAGGTGGTCAGGACACTGATACAGTAATAAGGCAAGCAGAAAGGAGAACCACTCTTTTTTCCCCAGTACTTGCCAAAAACCATCCTGAAGATCTGATGAACGTTATCTCTGCTCAGCCTTCTAAGATCAACCCTGGGCCTGGTAGCTCCTCAAATCGTTGAATGGAGAGTTACTATGTGACCCCACAATTCCGCTCCTCGGGTTAGACTCGAGAGGAATGAAAACATGTCTCCATGTCAAGACTTGCATACAAATGTTCATACTGCATTATCCATGATAGTGAAAGAGCGGAAACATCAACCGATGAAGAGATAAACGAAATGTAGTCTATTTGGCGAGAGAAGAATGAGGTCCTGATGCACGCTATGGCATAGGGGCGAATCTTGAAAACACTGTGACGTGACAGGTGCCAGTCACAGAAGACCACATACTGTCTGATGGCATTGACAGCGACATGAAACGTCCCAAAGAGGCAAATCTATAGACACAGAAAGTAGATGAGTGGTTGCCTAAGGCTGGGGATGGGGGCACAGGGTTGATGGCCGAGTGATTTGGGGTATTTTTTTGGAGGGGGTAATGAAAACATTTTAAAATCAGTGGCTGTGATGGATGCACTCCGTGAATATACTAAAAGCTGGAATTGTACATTTTAAACATGTTTTATTTATTTATTTTTCTTTTTGTTGATTTTAGAGAGAGAGGAAGGGAGAGGGAGACAGAGATAGAAACCTCGATGAGAGAGAACATCGATTGGCCGCCTCCAACATGCCCCCCACTGGGGATGTGGCCCACAACCTGGGCATGTGCCCTGACCGGGAATCAAACTGGTGATCTCTCGGTGCATGGGTCGACACTCAACCTCTGAGCCACACCGGCCAGGCAAGGAATTGTGCATTTTAAATGGGTAAATTGCACAGTATGTGGATTATACCTCAATAAAGCTGTTAAAAAAGGGGGCAAGTGTTTTCCTTAGGGCAGTCAGAAATGGACAGTAGAAATGGGGCAGGGACTGGTGTTTTTCAAAAAACTCTTGTATAATAATTTCATGCTTAAACGGTGAGCGTGTGTAACAGAATAAAATAAAAATGACATTAAAAACCACATACCAATCCTAAAGCGGGGAATGACCCTGTAAGGTATTTTAGGATATGTGCTGCCAAAGCGAGCTCAGCCTGTAATGTATCATCGTCCCTGTTTCACAGAGAAAGGAGCCGAGCCTCAGAGACGGATGACTACGTCACTCATGGTCCAGTACTTGTAAGTACAGGAGCCAGAATTAGAGCTCAGGTCGCTTTGATTCCTACTGCTGGGCATTGTGAGGGGCCAGCGCGGGAAGACCAGTGTGCTGCTCTCGAAAATCATCCTCCTGGGGGCTTCTGCACGGGCCTTGGGTGGGTGAGGTTGACCTTCCCCATTCACCAACCCACGTGATGTAAGAAACGGCAGCTGCTTGGATGAAAGGCCCCCGACTTCAAAGGTTAGGGTAGGAAAGAGGGGGCATCAGGGAGGCAGGCCCGACTGGGACCCCAGCTTCACCTCGTTTCAAAGGGTTTCTTTCTGATTTCTGCTGCCGCCACCTTGCCGGTCTCGGAGATGCTGAGACTTCAGTGGTACTCTGGCCCCATCCTGGACAAACGGCCTTCCCTGGACACCCCATAACACTCTCTCAGTGAGAGAGCAGGTGACCTTAAATAAAGGCTACAGAGGGCCTTGGCTCTGGAGGGCAGAAAGCAGGGCGGAAGAAGAGGCGGACTCAGCTACTTGAACTTGAGAAAGTCATGTCGCCGTTTGGAGCCTCAGTTTTGTCATCTGCATGAGAAGGGGTAGAGCGCTCTGGTTACAGGGTCACGAAGACTCAACCAAGAGCTCTGTGTGGCTGTGGGCACCTGGCATCCTTATGCCAGCAGGGCTGGGTCCTGGGGGTGAGAGATGGGGGTCAGGGCATTTGCACATCTTGGTCCCTAGGGTCATCCCCTCCCCGTGTCTGACCTCACTTTTGGACGAGCAGCTCCTGTGCATCCTTTCCTGGAAACGCTTTGGGTACCATCTTGCCCGGGTCAAGTGAGAGCCCTCAGGAGCCGGGTCCTGTCTCTAAGTACTTACCAGCTTTAAGGTGGCTACCGTGCGTGGCTGCAGTGTCCCCGCCTGAGACTGAGGTCCTCAGGAGCTGGGGCGGGGCGGGGGGTTGCTTACCCACCAGCCCCTCCCTCCTGGCCAGCATTGGGCCTACCTTGCGGAAGGGACTCAAGAAATAGATTCAAGGACGGGAAGTAGAAGGTCAAAGCTGAGAGAAACCTCAGAGGACATCCAATCCATTAATTCTCAGTTTACTTTTAACCTCGAAACCCTGTCTTCAAAGGGAAAGCTTATGCAGAATTCCAGTCTATAGATCAAAGCTGAGCTGTTCCGACCTCGGTGGGGGTGGGGCTGGGCCTCTCCCTTCTTTAGTCTCTTCTTTCCAGCCATCTCTGAGGAACCCTTATAATTGCAGGTAACAGAGGTTGAAGCCCACTGATCACATCTCAACTGTCCATTTTACAGATGGGAAAACTAAGGCTCAGACAGGAGGAGGGGGTTGTGACTTGCTTAGAGTCACGGAGGGTGTAATGCTGGGTTTGCAACCTGGAGCCTAGCTCTTTGCTACGCAAATCTCCCAGCACTCCCAGGCTCTGAGTGTGGTTTGAGACCTGCAGGTGTGTCTAAAGGCCCTTTTCTCTCCGGCAGAGCTGGCTTCCCTGGACTCACAGAGAACAGCATTGTTATCATGATCATGTTAATCATTAATGGGGATAGGCATTGGGGTGGAGGAGAAAGCCAGAGGTTTGGGAACTTGCCAGAATAAGTCAGGCTTTATTATCATCACAAGCGGACGCAGCTCCTACCTCTTCAAAGGATCACTTCCTCCCAGGTGGAAGGATCCATTCCCCTTCCATTCTCTGCCTCCCTTCCCCTTCCCTGCCTTCCTCCGTACCTTTCTCCCTTTATTTGGCCATTCACCAATGCAAAATGCATTGGGCCCTGGGTTATCTCGTTGTTTCTTGATTTAAAAAGCAGCCACTGTGCTCCAGTCCCTAGGCAGAGAACCTTCACTGATAAAAGATACAGGCCCAGTGTTCCAGGAGAATCCAGCCTGGACACAGGGAGAGACTGGTGAGCAGCTGGTGAGGCAGCCAGGAGTGGCGGGGAGGGGGGGTTGATTATGTGTGATCGTTATGGCAACTACATTTTCCAGCCCCAAATCAGGACACCTGGTCTGGTAAGAGCAAATGTACCTAAGGAGACAGCAGAATATGGAATAGTTGAAATTGTGATGGTCACCAAAAACCTGGGCTCTTTGGGTACCTCAGAGATTGCATGGACCCCAATTTACCCAGCACCACAGCTCCTGTGTGGCGAGTGTCCTTCCAGGGCATGCGCAGAGGTCTCGGATGCCTCGGACTTTCAGTCAGACACCATCCCGAATCTCTGTTTTTGCTTCTTCCTTAATAAAAACTTGGGAAATTTTAACCCTTTTCTAAAGCGAATACCGTTGAATTTTAGTCTCTACAGTCCCCACAGCCGATTTCGTGCCCTGTGACAGTTTGTGTGTTTCTGACCAGCTACCATCGCCCCCTCTGGGGAGCAGGGGTCTAGCTCCCTCCTGCCAAGACAGGAAGTTCCTTGAGAGCAGGAATGGAGGCTTATTTATCTTTATTTTTCTATCCTTTCCACGGCGCAGTATAGCTCTTAGAATGAGGTTAAGCTTAGCCAGGGCTCGATGAATTGAATTATTGAGTAGACAGGCTTGTGATGGGAAATAAACAAAAGAACCAACCCCCTGTGATTCAGTGCTGTTCAACTTGTCACTTGCAGACAAAATTGCAGCTCCCTCGATGGATGGGGAAGGGATCACACAGACGTGGGGAGAGAAGGATGCACCAGGCTCTGCGCTGGGCACACTGCTGCCTGGCCCTTCCTGCACCCCTGTGAGGGAAGTGCTCTTACTGTCTGTCACAGCCCAGGAGGCGGCTCAGGGGGGTCCAGGCCACCATTGAGGAAACGGAGACGGGGGATGGGGCCCACGGCCTGCCTGTCCCCAGTGCGTGCTTTTCCTACCAGACAGCGCCATCTGGTTCAATGTTGTTATGACTCCTGTCGTCCCCTGGCCCCTCGCAGTCCCTGGGAGCAGGCTGCAAACCCCCGACCTCTTGATCAGGTGAAAGCAATGGCTATGGAAACGACAGTCGCTGTGACCTCTGCGGCGGCTCCATGTCCTTGCTGGTCCCGGGTTTCTGGAAGATGGCGATGTAAATATCTGACCCAGAGCCTTTCCGCCCTCAGGACCTCTTTCACTGCAAACTTGCTTTTGGTTACAGGAGGGCATTTGGTTTCTGTGGACTTTTGTCTGTGTGCTGCACCTGGCCACAGTGTGTCTTCAGTTCCGGTTTGTTGAAAGATGAAGGAAGGAGGCCTGGCTTGAATGACTGAATTGTTCTGGCTTGGTCTGGTTCTCAGCTCTCCATTCTTCCTACGGGAGAGGCCCAGCCTGTGAAGGTCTGATTTCAAAGCAACTCTAAAGGCAAGTAAAGAAGGGAGGGAAGAAGGGAGGAAGAAGAGGAAAAAGACCAGCACTCCCCACTTTCTTCCACCTTCCTCTCCACCATGTACATTTTCTAGGAATAAGTATTTACCCTGTGGGCTACTCTGTGCTACTCAAAGTGTGGTCCATGGACCACCAGCATCAGCATCACCTGGGAGCCTGTTAGAAATGCAGAATCTCAGGCCCACCCCACACCTACTGAAAATTAGTATTTGCACTTAGCAAGATCTTCAGGAGATTTGTGTGCACATTGAATGTTGAGACGCACTGGGTTAGAGGACAAGGCTGTTGAAACCTTGCCTGTTCCTTTAAGAAGGCAGTCAGTTCTCTTCCACATCATGGGAACGACACTGGAGAGGGTTTTAATGCAAGAACTTCAGGAACAGAGAGAGCAAACACCTTGTGATTATCACAGCTAAATTTTTCAAGCATTTACTAAGCACTGGCCACTTAACATTCACGATCTCACTTTATCCTCACAGTAACCCTGTCAAGGAGCCATCATTATTCCCATTTCAGAGATGGGAACACCCAGGCTGGGGCAATGAAGCTGGGATCTCACAGGGAGCCTGGAGTTCTGAAACTGACTCTGGCTTCCCTTTGTTCTGTGACCTTGGCCAAACTGCTTTGATCTCCAGGCCAGGCTGCTCCCAGCTTCAAACCAGAGAGAACAATGCCCGGAGCTTCCTAGAAGCGGACAGGAGGAAGAGCAAATACACAAGCCTGCGAAGGCCTTCGGAGCCGAGATGTCCCATTTCCAATGCAATAGGATCATTTCACTGATAAACATGGAAGCAATGTCAAGAGGGCAATAAAATGCCTCGCTATCCAGCGAGCCCTTTATGTGGTGTTCAAAAGAAACTAATTAAAGGAATTTTTCTTTAAAGTATATTTGACCCAGACGTTTCCACATCAGCCTAGGAAGCCAATCCAGTTTGAAAACTTGGTGTGAAGTTTGAATTATTAACGCACACATGAAAAATGGTATTGCCTAGTTGCCTTAGAACATTTTCGGGGTGGGGGAGGATTAAATGCATCCCTTGAGGCTTTGGCCGGGGGAGGGGGCGGAAGTGGGGTAAAGCCAGTGAAGGCAGTGAGTGTGTGTGAGTGTGTTTGTATGCTTGTAAAACATACATCAGAAAACTTGGTGCTTTATTGGAACTCCAGTGTTCAGATGACTGAGACAATTTTAAAGAGAATTTTTCACAGCCAATGCATAAAACATGATCTCCACCGTTTCCCTCTTTAAACAGCTTTGTTAAATAGTCAGTTGAATGGCATCTCCCTTGCTGCCCGAATCCATTAGGGAATCATATTTATATAGGAAATTTCACTTGATCATCTCAAACAGCTTGCAAAACATCATCTGTTCAGCCTCTCGACACCTTGTGGGAGCTGTATGAACACTCCCGGCTTCTTTTGCCTCCATTGGTGCTGTGACCGTGGCTCCATGACAAGTAGATTTGGCAGAAGCAGTGCCCCAGCTAGCGCCTTCCAGGAGAGCTGGCACAGGCCCGCACTGCCTCCCGCCGGCCAGGCGCTGGGACCCAAGAGGACGGGTGTGGGAATGGGCTGCTGCAGCTCTGGCCATCACTCACGCTCACCTCTCAAACACACGCCGAGCTGACGTGGAAACTCCAGCAAGAAGAGAAGCCCGTGTCTAAATAATGAAGAGAAGAATCCCAGGAACAAATGTGTATTGCTTAATGTGCGGCACACATGAAGCCCGTGACGGGGATCCCAGTGAATCCTTTTGAGCCTTCGAGGGGCCTCCAGTGTTACCCCTGCTGCATTGATGAGGACACCAGGCTCTATGGAGGTTCAATGACTGGCTTAGGAAGACAGGTTCAGGCCCACGTTTGTCTGGTTCTATCCACACTCCTGTTCATCACTGCAGACCACAGGACGCTGTTCTGGAAGCGGGAGTTTTATAGAGGGAGAAGATGGAGCGTGGGGTGTTTTACATGTGTAGATACATATGTGCAGTTAACATGTGCAATCAATAAATGCCTCTGGTTTTGCTCCTTTTCATTCAAGTCTCAACGCTGAAACAGGAGTCATGTTCTTTCTTGCCCCTTGAAATAATCTGTATCTGTGTATGCCAAGCAGCTAGCATGGTGGTGGGCATGGAGTGGATGATCAACGATGTTGCTTCTCTTTTCCATTTACAGTCCACGCACACAACCCCGATTTCATGAATCAATATATTTCTTCAAATCATGCTTGAAGGAGAATCCTGAGAACCTGGACTGGACGGGACTATGGCAGCCATCCGTCTGAACATGGTTCCTGTGTGGGCAGGAACCATTGGAAGCTGAGGTGAGGGATAAAGGAGGAAAGTAGAGGGGCCTGTGAGGTAGTGTGGAATGAGCAGTGGTGGGGGGGCGGCAGAGTGGCGAAAATGAGGACTAGTCTGATGTTCTGCTGTGGGAATGCTGGTGGGCTTTGCTGAGAAGAAGTATCACTGGTCCCCCTGCTGTATGGGCTATGCACTGAAGACCTCCAGAGGGCGCTGTTGTCACCAACCATCCTGGGAATGGCTGTCCTGAGCAGTGGGCTGTGCGGTCAGTATGACCACAGGCAAGGGCCTTGCAAACACCACTTCCTGAGCTGTGATAAGAACAGAAGCATGTATTGTGGGGAAGTGGAGAAAACACAGGGAAAACTGGGGCACGTTTGGGTTAAGGGGAATCAAAGAGGGATGTTTAAGCTGGGCCTTGTTGGTTAAGTAGAATTTCAACACATGGGAAGTAGGGAAAGGGGAAGTCCAGGCGGCTTCCTCTTATTTGTCCTTAAGCCTAAACTCATCCTCCCTCCCTGTTCAGGGCTGCCTTCTGACGCCCCCTTTTTCCTGCAGCACTGGGCTTACCGTCGCCTAACCTCCACCACACCTTCCTGAAACAGCTCCAACCTGTCGACTCCCATGGTGCCCCAGCTCCACTGCGAGCTCCTCAAAAGCAGGAACTGCGTCTTTCGCTCCGTGTGCAAGGCCAGACACAACTGTTGGCGCATAGTAGGGCCTGGCACATAGTAGGTGTTGAGTGAACCAAGCAACAAACGTATGAATGAATGAAGCTGGAGTAGTAGGGATGATAATAGAGGCAGGGTGACCCAGTTTGCAGCTCAGAGATGCCAGTGTCCCCAGAGGGGGCAGTAGTGCAGGGTGAGAGTGGGCAGATCTTGGGGAGAGTCCAGAGGAAGCTGAGTGATATGCTGGGGGGAGGGGCTTCTGCTTATGAACCCGACACACAGCCCGGGGCTCAGAGCCAGGTGACAAGGTCCTGCCCTGTGCCTTGAGCCTCACTTGAAGGCTGATGACTTCATAACAGCATTTGTTCCCCCAAGGGTCCACATTCAGGATGTGCCTCTCTCCAGCAGGGCAGAGAAGCAGCTGGAAGGCAAACAGCTTTTATCAGGTTGAAAAATTAATATGTTGGGCAAAGCCAATGCTGCCAAGCATTTATGGGCATAGAGAGGCCAGAGGCCCAGTGAGGTCTGGTGATTGACTGGCAGACAAAGCAGGCAGCCCTCCAGGGTCAAAGGCAGAGGCTTCCCTGCTTTCCAGCCCCTGCTCGGAGGGGCCTTTCCCAGGCGCAGTAGGGGTTTGTTCCTGGAGACCAGAGAGGCTCTCCTCCCCTTCCTGGGTGGTGCTTCTCCTATGGCCTCCATCTGCGCTGTACCCAAACCCATCCGCCCTGCATCTGGGCAGGATCTTACGTAGGTGCTTGGGGAAGCAGTATAGACAGTGGGAAAAGCAGGTGCTGGGAGGTTGACACACTTCTGTTCAAATCAGGGCTCTCCGATTCCTAGCTGTGTGACCAGAGGCAAGTCACTTAACCTCTCTGAGTGCCTGTCATGAAGGGACACTGAGTCCTTTTCATGGAGTTGTGTGGCTTTGACCTTCCATCAGTCAAATGCCTGGCAGGTAGGAGATTCCCCATAAGTTACAGCTGTTATAAATGGTGACCTGCCTCTCATCCACGCTCAGCCCGGCTCAGCGGCACTGTCTGCTGCCTGTGACGCCCTCTGCGCTCCCCCACCCCATGGGCTGGCTCCCACTCCAGACCCTTCCTCCTTCCGGGCCTACTCAGAGGGCTGCCTACTCCAGGAGCCCTGATCTGCCTTCTCTCCCCGCGAGGAGGGGCCCCTCCTGAGGTCTGAACACTCCGGCTTCTCTCTTCTGGCCCCCAGAGTAACTAGTGGCTGAGAACACGAGCTCTGGAGTTAGCTCAGTGCCTCAGTTTCCTCATCTACACACTGGCAGAGTTGCACGGAGGCCTGGGATCAGTGCTCCCGGTCTGTGGGAGGCAGGGAGCCACATGGCCCCAGAGTACGTGGGTGCCAGCACCTTGTGACACACACAGGGTGCCCTCCTTCCTCTGACACCCAGGGGACTCAGGAACTGAGCAGCTGTGGGGTGGGCCTGGGTCTGCCTGCCCCTAAGCCCACTCCCGAAGTCCTCAGGGGACAGCAACCAGTCGGAGATGCCCACTTTGCCAATTACCTCCTTGTCTTGGCTTCCCCCCTGCTTCCACACGGCCTGCAGGTCTGTGCCCGAGGAGGCCTGGTCTGCAGCTCCCAGGCCTGTGAGGCATCGGGGCAGCTCTGCGGCAGCTGCCTTCTGCCCTCCTATCTCGTGCAAACCCTCTGCGTGCTCCATTCTCTGCGTGCTGCATTCCCCTCTGCCAGCGGCGTTATCACTCTCACCTGTTATCTCTCTCCTGGAAGGCTGGCTGCTTCCTTGTGTTCTGCTTCCCATGCAGCACAGACGGCTCCTTTTATGAGCATAATCCTCGTGTTAATCCAGTGCTCCTCTCTGAGGGGCTCCGGGCGCGCGGTGGGCGTTATCTCAGCCTCCTCGCTGGTCCCCTGGGGACCAAAGAGGGGCAGGAGGGGCATCTTCCCATCTCACAAGTGGGAGAGCTGAGGCCAGAGCACCTGGGCTCTCCTGCTCTGCCAGCCCCCTGCCCTCCCCTGGGCCTGCCTCAGCCTTACAGGCTTCTTCCCCTCCCCACTGCTGCAACCTTTCCCCTGGGATTCTGGCTGCTTCTCCCAGCTTCTGCCCTGCCTTCAGGCAGACTTTGAAAAGTTCCCTTCCTCTGTCTGCCCAGCCCCCACTCTCCTGCCACCTTTCTTTTGGTGCCTTGCTGGCTGCCCTATCTGATTGTAGTGGCCCTGGAGTTGGGGCTGCTTTGTACCTCGTACTTACCTGGTGGTGTGATTCTGGAGCTTCTGCAGTCTCAGGTCAGTGTCCAGGGCATGTGTCCACAGGGATGTTTCAGAGTTCTACCCGTCTCAGAGGGGTCTGCTGCTGCACACAGGTGAGGGGCCATCGCACTGGCCTGGCAGTGATGGAGGCCACCTGGGCCCAGTGCCAGCACAGACGAGGCGGCTCTGTCTGATGTGGGGGCCCTGTGGCCTCCGAGGAGGGCGCTTTGTCAGGCTAGTCCGTCCCTCAGAGTCTAGCTCTGGCCCCGGTGCTGCTCCGCATCCCCTGCTCCAAACAGCTGCCATTTCCATTCTCTCGGCGACTAGATGCTGGCACACAGGTTGGCTTCTCCCCTTTGAAATCAGTTTTTCCTCTACAGATGCCCTGAATCATTTCTGGGTTCTACTGAAACCAGTGCTACTCCAAGCGGGTCCCTGGACCAGCACGTTGAGAAGCTCTGCCTTAGACTGCATCTAGACAGTTCCCTTTGCTTCCCAAATGCTCCTTCCCCCTCGGTGTCCACCTGCTGGGATCCTGTCCATCCCTCCGGGCCCAGCTCCAATGCCTCTTCCTCCAGGAAGTCTCCCTGGAGGGAGCTGTCCTCTGCCCTAGTGCTGGCTTCCTCCCCGTGGGTAGCACTCACCAGACGGGAGAGGTAGATGGGTGTTCGCTGCACCCAGCGGAGCTTGGCACGCAGGAGGGTTCAGGAAATGCCTGGTGTGTGCTTGGTCGGTCTCCGTGAGGAAGAACTCCTTCTTACAGTCAATCATGCATTTCTCCAACACGTATGTACCAGGCATTGTGCTGGGGACAAAACAGTAGAAGGAACTAAGTTGTTGCCCTTACAGAGTTCCCGCAGAGTGAGGGGAGCAGACACGAGGACAGGCAGACCGCGGAGTGAGCGATACCCGCCGTGCTGGGGTGGGGAGTGTACAGGGGAGCACGGGCAGGCATCGGAAGGACTGCCTGAAGGAGGGAAGTGGGGTCTGGGTGAGACTCGGAGGTGGGGTGATCCGGGGGCGTGGAGGAGGAGTGAGCACCGGGCAGGAGGCAGTGCCCGGGTGAAGGGCGGGCGCTGCCATGTTCCGGAGTCAAGGATTTCCACCTGGCAGGAGAGGGGCTGTGGGAGCAGAAGAGGGAAGACCTGAGCCCAGATTACAGACAGGGCAGGTCAAGAGGGCCTGGCAAGTCATTTGAAAGAACTTGAACTTCATAATAGGAGCGGACAATGGGGAGCTGTTCTAGTTACTCTGCCTGTGTAACAAATCACACCGAAGCATGGGAATACAAAACAGCCATTTATTATGTCACAGAGTCCGCGGATCAGGAGCTGGGTCAGGGCACAGCAGGGATGACATTTCTCTGCTCCACGACGTCTGGGGCCTCAGATGGAAAACTCAAAGGCTGGGGGCTGGAATCTGCCAGTGGCTGCTGGCAGTCACCCAGCATGGGCCTCTCCACGGAGGAAGGGTGGGATTGAGTCCAGACCTTGGTCCTTCTGTGTGGCCTTGGGTCTACCTATGTCTGGGGTTCCCCTACTGTGTGTTGTGTGTCCTAACACCTTCTTCCTATACATGTTGGCCGATAGTCACCTCCTCTGGGAAGCCCTCCCTGATCTCTCTGGGTAGGACTGACCACTGGTTGTCTGTGCCCGGAGTCCTTTGTCTCCTTGCTGGTCTCCCGCCCTGGCCCGGGCCCTCCTCGAGGGCAGCAATAGCATCTTATTCATGTCTCGTTCCCTCCTGCCTGGCACACAGCTGGCAAGGTTGAAGCAGCTTTTGCTCTTTGGCCTATCTTGGCTGAATGGGCCCTTTTAAAGTTTTATTCTACCTGCCTCGTTTCTAAGCTCATTTGGATAAAATATTCATACTTATTATGGGGCCTCCTTCCTTCCCAAGTGCTTCCGCTCCTGTCCCCTTCAACTTACTCTCTGCAAAGCAGCTAGAGGGATCGGTATCAGGTTCAAGTGTATCAGACCGTGGCCCTCCCCAGCTCAGAGCCTTCCTGTTAATGTGTGGCTCCCACTGCGAGTAAAATCCACACTGCTCACCACGGTCTGCATTCTAGCCTCTGCCTCCCCTGCTGACGTCATTTCCAGCACCCTCCCTTCCCTGTTCCGGCAGCACCGGCTCCCTTTCTGCCTGAACACAAAACACTCTACCCCGCCTCGTGACTTTGCATCTGCTGTTCCCTCTGCCTGGAACGCTTTTCCTTCATGTCCTTACTTGGCTCCTCCTCCTTACCACCGAGAACTCAGCTCAAATCCCACTTCCTTAGGCTTCCCTGAACCCTCCAGACAAGTGGTGTCCTCACCCCAGTCACTCTTTCTCCCAGCACCTTTCAGTTTTCTTCCCAGACGTCACGCTCCGGAGTAGTCTAGTTTCTCGCGTGTTCACCTTGACATGGCTGGTCTCCTGCGCCAGCATGCACGAGTGCTCAGGGCGGGGCTGACCTTGTTCATGATCTTGTTCAGGCCCCTTTAAGTGCCAGGCATATGGAGCATTCAGAACAAGGCCTGACACGTACATATTTGTTGAATGAATGAATAGAGACCCATTGTACAGATGGGAAAATCTAGGCACAAACAGCCTACTGACTGAGGGGTCTGTGGCTCTGGGCCTCCAGTCTTGCTCGGCTCTTCCTCCTGGGGTTCCCCCTCCTTTCCTTACCCCACCCCCATCCTGTGTGAGGTTGGGAGCACTCCTTCCGGCCCTCAGCAGCCCAGGCTGGGAAGGGTTGACAAGCGGGAGAAGGCAGGCATGCAGCCACAGAGCTGTTCCAAGAAGCAAGAGAGATCCTGGTCCGGGGAGGAATTGAGCCCCCAGCTTTGGGGGGAGGTGAGAACAGGCAGTTGTCTCAGCCAGCGTGGAGCTGGAGGGAGGCGCCTCTCCGGGGTTATTGATGGATCAGATGCAGAACTGCAGATTATGCTCCCTTCGGGCTCCCGTGGATGAGTGCGGAGTGGCGGGGCCCGGGAAGGAAAGAGGCTCGCCCAGGAGTGGTTGGCTGGCGGGCTGGCTTGCTCCCACCCCGGGATTTATAGCGCTGCCCTTGAGCGGGAGTCTCTGACGGAGATATATCGGCCTGCTTATCTGCTGGGAGTGGGCCCTCCCGATGAATCGGAGCAGCTCCTGTCGCAGACACCCGCGGGAGGCCGTGGGAGATCTACAGCCCTGTGGCCTGGCCCGAGTCCCTCCCCTGCTCAATGGCCAACAACCATTTAGCCAGGAGAGAAAGGCCTCGGCCCACTTGGTCCCTGTGCAACAATAATGCTTGGTGGGTAAGAAGGATGGTGCTACCCAGTTGCCTGTCCCCGAGCTCCTGGGAGGACAGCTGGCTGCCACCAGCGGTGGCCCTGAGTGGCTGGACATTACCAGCTGCTCCTTAGGTGCTGCCCGCTCCCAACAGCAAATCCTGTGATGGACCAAACACAGAACTCCAGGCCTTGGGGTGAGAAGGGGACTCGTGTATTTAGGCCCCTTTAAGTGCCAGGCATATGTCACATGAGCTTCACGCTCGTCTCCTTAATGCCCTTGGTAGCCTGGAGCAGGGAGTGCTATTAGCTCATTCACAGATGCAGACACAGATTTGGGAGAGGAGGCAGGAGCTCCATTATTGGATTCCATGCGCATTACGCTCGCTGCTCAGCGTTTACATCCACCCCAAGAGGTGGGCCCCGTGACCGAGTGTTCGCGATTAGGAGCCTGCGCCTCCACGAGGGACGATGGGGAAGGGAGGCCAGATGGTATGGGCTGTGCCCTCCTGTGTACGGACAGTTACGTCTTTTGCATGTGCCTGGTCTCCATCACAGTGAGGCAGCCGGTAGGTAGGTTCTACTGTCCCCACTGCGTTCATGAAGAGCTGGGCTCAGGGAGGTTTGGTAACAGTGGGGGTGGGGTAGGGCCGAAGTTTTTCCTCTTTCTGAATCTCATGGCTAGACTGAGAAGCTTCTTTAGGACCACCCTGGACTCATTCTCTGGCTCAACATCAGGCATCAGTTGGTAGGGCTTGGCACAGTGGGCTTCATTTCAAAGATCAGGAACCCAGCAACCTGCCCCCACCCCTCCCCTCCCACCCCCATCATCATTACCTCCTGCTGACGTCCCCTCCCCGCAGAGACCCTGCCTACCAGTCTCCCCCAGCCAGGGCTGGGCAGGCCGCCTCTGGGAGGCCCCCTAGGATGTCTCTATCCCTAGCTGGAGCCTGTCAGACTGTCCCTTCCTCCTTCTCGCTGCCTGCCTTGGAAGACTTAGGGTAAAGACACTTTGCTCACAGAAGCCCTGGGGAGCTGAAGCAAGTGTGTGTGTGTGTGTGTGTGTGTGTGTGTGTGTGTGAGAGAGAGAGAGAGAGAGAGAGAGAGAGAGAGAGAGAGAGCATGCGTGTGAGGGATTTACATCCAAAGCCAGATCCGAGACTCCCAGCCCTGCGGTTATGCGGGACTTGTCCGTCAGGCAGCAGTGACCGCACAGATGCAGGCAGGAGGGGTAATTAGGCCCCTGGGTGGTGTCCCATGGCCGATGTCAGCCTCCTGACTCAGTCATCACCTTTTGGGTGAAAAACCAAACCTCCCTTTACTCCAGCTCACTGGAGAACCTCAGAGCCAGAGGACCCTTAGGGACCACCCTCCTTGTTACAGACGGCAAAACTGAAGATCGGGAGGGGAGTAACTTGCCCAAGGGACCTGGTTGACCAGTGGCAGAGCTGAGGTTGGAATCTGCAGCTCTGGGCAGTGCTCTTTCCATGGCAGCAAAGAAAGGGAAGAGTAGTCAAGAGCACAGCTTTGGAGCCAGGCAGGCCTCGGTTCACGTGTGGGCCCAACCCCAGGCTGACCGCTGTGTGACCTTGGGCACCTGTCTCAACCTCTCTGTTTCCTCATTAGAAACATGTGGATGAGGACTGCAGTGAGGCCTGAATGAGACAGGCACTGCAGAAAGCTCAGTAATGCTCACTGTTATCACTGTTGTGGGGACTTCGTGCACACGCAGCCAGACAGGAAGGAGGGGCGGGGCGGGGTGGGGATCTGCAGGCAGAGTGTGGAAGGGGCCGGCAGCTCCCTTCCAGAGCCACAGCCCCAATGAGGGGCCTGCACTGCTTGGAGGTGCAAGCTCCCAGGAGGACCAGATACTTGACATAGATGATCTCATCTAACCCTCCCAACAGCCCTGTGAGCTGGGGGAATTGTCCCCACTTTGCAGCTGAAATGACAAAACTTAGGTTTGGACAAGTGAAGCAACGTGCCTCCATTATAGTTAGTGAGAAGTAGGGCAGGATTCAAACCCTGGTTTCTTTGCCTTTTTCCATGTCACCTGACACCAGCCTCATTTCCCAGGGATGCCTGTGCTTGCAAGGCAAGGGCTGGGCAGCTGACTCAGTTCAGAACCTTCCGAGAGGCTGAACCCCACCCTGCCCTGGCCTGTCTGGGGCCCCCATCTCTGGGGCGCCCTCCTGAGCTAAGCTGTGTCCAGCTTTACCCAACAGAGGGAGCCAGTGCCCCAGTTCTCTGGCCTCGGAGTGGCCCACCTGGGCCTGCTTCGTTTCCATGGAGACAGGTGGGGTTGACTCGCCCCAAGTTGGTGCCCAGGGAGGATGGCCTCTCTTTAGCTTTCCTTTGCTCCTGCCGGCCCTGTTGATGTTCTTGACTTAGGGTAGCGCTGCGGTTTGGACTGGGGAATAGCACAAAATACAACAGGATGGCATTTTATAGTAAATTACTTTAATATTTATGGTGCCCTGTTTCCTGACAAAGTAACTCTATTTAGTTCACAAGTGGAATTTTTCTCTCTGGGTGTTTCAGTTCTCCACCCCCTACGCTCTCGCTTGTCCCTTCACACCCTCCTCCTTTCCTGCCTCCATCCTCACGACTAATTACAACCCAGGGAAGGAGGTGGACGCCCTTGAACTCCCTCCAGAGCTACTGTGAGGAAATGGGGCCTGGGGAGGGAGGTGCCTGGCCCAGGTCGCACCAGCGGTTGGTGGCTGGCACCTGAAGGCAGGACTAGATTCCGGGGTCCCTCTCCAACGGGCCTTGCAGGACATGCAGGTGGGCAGTGGGCTCGGCCCAAGGTTGGGGGCACTGTTCTCAGAGTAAGCAGAGGTCCGAGGGCCAGCCCCCAGAGCTGCCCCAGCTCCTCCTCCCTAATGCCAAGGCAAAGCGTGGGTGCCTGCCCTCCCCCCTGCTCCCCAGGCTGTCCTCCTGGGAGCCACTATCTTGTCTTTTATCTCCTCCAAGCTAACATGTATTGGGAGGGAGTTCCCCTTGAGGCCATCTGTGAGGTCCTTGGCAACCTGGTTTGTATAGAAAGGCTGGGATGGGGGATTGCACCCCAGGATAAAGTGTTGACACTTTGAAAAAGCTGCTGGGGGGGTGGAAGGGAAGAGAAGCCTGGAGCAACCTGATGTTCTTGGAGCCTTGGGCCCCCAGGGATATCCTGGGTCCCCATACATCTAGCTGCACCCCTCCATGCCCCCACCGCCAGGGAGCCAATGCTGTTTGCCGGGCATTGGGTGAGGCGTTTTAAATCCATGTCGCTCCAAGTGTGCCAGGGGCACCGGCGGCACCTGGGAGCTTGTTGGAGATGCAGACACTCGGGCCCCACCCAGACCTGCTGGATCAGTCTGCTGGTAGGTAACAAGATCCCCAGGTAACTGTTGGCACCTCAGAGTTCAGAAGGGCAACTGTTACCAACTTCCCATCTCCACCCGTCCCCAGTTCACAGATGCAGACACTGACATCCAGGAGGGAAACGGCTGGCCGGGGCTGGGCTGTCGGTAAGCCACAGGGCTGGGATTCAGACTCGGATCTTTTTAACACCAAAAAGGAGGAGCATGGGTTGTATTTCAACAGGACACGGTGGGAGAGAAGGGCCTTTGAGAGGAAGGGATGGCTGGAGCATGCAGATGTAAGAGAGCAAGGGTGCGCTCAGGAAGCAGATTAGCTACTTGGAAAGAGGCCCTGCCTCTTTCAGTGCTTGATGGAGAACTATTAAAGATCTAGGAGCAGAGAGTGGCGGCTAAGTCTATTCGGGGAGGTCTCATTGTGCTAACAGGGCCTGCATTGCAGGAGAAGCCCCCAGGACAGGCTTGTGTCCTTGACATTTCCTTGAGGGCCCTTCCTTCCTCATACCTGGCTGCTGGTTTGAATTATCCAGCCCAGCGTGGAGCCTGGGGACAGATGGACAGGTCCCTGGGGACTGCAAGGAGTCAGGGGGGCAGTGCGGGGAGGATCCCTGAACCTGAGATATCTCTTCTCCCGCAGAAATATTTGCACTTTCTTCGCTGGGCCTTGAGGGCTTCTCTTCTGGGGCCACCTTGAGCCACCTTTGTGCTCCTGTGTATCCCTGCTCTGCCCCAAGTGTGGAGCTCAGAAGGGACCGTGACCAGGGATGGGCCTCCCTGGGTCTGGGCAGTCTTCATCTGGTAATGCAGCCCAGTGGCAGCGTTCCCAACAGCGAGCTCACGGGAGGGAGTGTTGGCAGCAGGTGTGGTGGCAGGAGCACTGGGCCCCAAAGCAGGAGACTGAGGTGCTTGTCCCCAGGGGCAGCTCAGACCTGAGACCACGTTTCCTCTCCCTCGTCCTCTCCTAGTCACCTCATCCCTGCGCCTCTCACCACACTAGTCAGCGTCCTCAGCTGATGGCACCTCCCAAATCTCCAAGTTCTTTCCGAGCCCAAAGCCCATGTCCTTACTACACCAGTGAGATGGGTGGGATTTATCATCCCCATTTTACAGATGGGAAGATGATGGCCAAAGGTCAAGGGACTTGCCCAAGGTCGCAGAATGAGCAAGGCCAGGACCCAGGGCTCTTGACTTGGAGTCCGCAGCTCCTTCCACTGTAAAACTCTGAGCGCTCTTCCCAGCCTGCCTTGCAGCACTTTTCAGAACAATAGGTGCTGAGCTCCGGATGTGCCTGGTGCCCCTTGCATGTCTGGCCCTGGGCACTGGGGCTGGCACCCCGCAGGTATTCGGGAGTGGTTTGTTGTGTCTCATGGGTCTACTAGACCAGGAGTTCCCCAAGGAAAAGGTGGCTTTTTACCCCTTCCCACCCCTCCCCAGTGCCTAGCACAGTGCCTGAGAGAAGGCGTGATGGGAGCTTGTTAAATGAGTGCCCACAGAGCAGCTCCAGGTCTGTCTCTGTTGCCCACTGGCCTCCCTCTTGCTGTTTCTTATACCGCCCCCTCCAGGCTTCCCTTTCTGCTGAGCCCCCTCTTTCTGACCCAGAGGCGTAAGTCCTAAGGCTATGGTGGGCATCACAAGATGGGGCCACTCTGAGCTGCCCTCCAGGCCCCAGGCATTCCGCGGGGACGGCTGGAATGGAAGCAGCCCTGGCCCGCAGCCCTGGCCCACAGCCTCTGCTCCCGGCCACGGGGTGACCCGCTCCGGAACAAGCCATCTGAGCTGGACTTCGATTTTGCTCCCGTTAGCTGCACTACCTGGGGAAAATTACTCCACTTCCCTGTGCCTCAGCTCCCTCATCTTCTAAATAGGGAAATGACAGTCCCTGCTGCATAGGAGCTTAGAGAATTGAGTAAGTTAATACCCTCAAGTACGTAGAGACTACTTGACACCATCAGTTACTACTCTTCTCGAGGCCTCTGTTTCCCCGTCTGCACCATAAAGGGGTCGTGCTTTCTGCTCCCTGCAGCCCCTCTGGCTCTGACATCCCAGGATGCAAGCCCTGGGCACTCGCGAGCTCTGCTCATTTCTCTCCCTTTGTGGGATTCTCAGCACACGGTCATGGGCAAGATTAATAAATAAATGGATAAATAAATAAATGATGCCTTTCATTGGTGCAGTGTTGAATAGTTTTCAAAGTGCTTTCTCATGCATTAATTATCTGTGCTGAGTCTCCTGCAGGCTCTGTGGAGTAAGTGGCCCAGAGATTATCAAAAGTGACTTGCCCAAGGTCATGCAGTGTTCCGATGTCTACATGAGAGGAGATGGACAAGAGCAGCTGAAAGAGCCCTGGCTGGTTTGGCTCAGCGGTTAGAGCGTCGGCCCGTGGACCAAAGAGTCGCGGGTTCGATTCCGGTCAAGGGCATGTACCTCGGTTGTGGTTCGGTCCCCAGCCCTGGTCAGGTCGTGAGGGGACTCAACCAATCGATGTATCTCTCGCATCGATGTTTCTCTCTCCCACTCTGGCTGAAAATAAATGAAAAAAATATCCTTGGGTGAGGATTTAAGCATAAAAAAAAAAAAAAAAAAAAAAAAAGGAAGAAGCTGAAAGAAAAAGGAAGGCCAGGGAGGGTGGAGGGGAGGCTCTGGGTGGCAGAGCAGAAATGCAAATGGGGTCAGGGTGGGGGAGAAAGGAATATTTGCCAAAGTCAACCTCAGAGCTCTGGAGTTTCTCTTCCTCCTTCAGGGAAGTCTGGGGAGTTTTCTTCCCTCCCTGTGACAGGGTCAGTGGCTAGAGCTCAGTCTAACCTTTGGCTAGAAATTAGCAAAATCTTGGGCAGCATTAATAAAGGTCTAGCTCTCAGAGCAAAGGAGGTGATAATCCACTCTGTGTGGGAACCTGGTGTCCAGTCCTAGGGACTGCCCTTGGAGACGGATGTTGACAAACTGCATGTGGTTGGTGAAGGGTCTGACCCCTGAGCCATCCGGGGCAACGTTGGAGGAACTGGACTTGGGGAAGGAAAGGCTGGCACGTTTCATACTATCTTCACATATTTGAAAGAAGGTGGACATGCTCCGGGAGGCCCCGGGGTGCACAAATAGAACCGGTGGGTGGAAGTTCCTAGGGGGAAATTTAATTGCAACAGGAGAACTGGCTAATCTGTGCTGTGAATCTGTCCCTGACCACCCTCCCCCCATTCTCCCCTCCCCAGACACACTGAGGCTTAAGTTCCCTGGGTTCCCCTTTTCCTGGCTCTCCCCTCAGCCTCTGTGAAGCCCTTTCCAGGCTGCAGGAGTGGGGTGGGCCCTTGCCCCTGTCTCTCTCCCTAGGGACTGCGAGCTCCCTGAGGGCTGAGTGGGGCCCGGGGATCCCTGCCTGGGATGCAGGCTGATGGTTGAGGTCCCTCCGGCTCTGACTGGAACCCTGCAAGGCAGGGGCTCTTGGAGAGAGCACTGGGTGGTACAGGATCAGAGCCTGGTGCAGCTGGTTGTCAGAGGCTCAGGTCACTGAGGACTGGGCCACTGTCGGGGGCAGATGTGTGTGGGGGTGCTGGGATCCTGAGACGAGACCGGGGATGAGATCTGCACGTCTCCGGGAACAGGGAGACGCACATCCCCGGCGCCATCTCAGCGTGGAGCCTGCCGCCCCCTCAGCCACGTGCCCATCTTCAGACGGAGAAGAAAACAACGCGATGATCACGGGTGTTGGGGAATCCGGAGCACCCCCTTGGAGGCGACTCCTACGGCGGACAAGAATGGATCTTTAAGAGAGTGAGAACGAGAGAGGCTTAAAAAAAAAACAACCACCCAGCTCGTCTGCTGTAATCGGCTTCTGTTCAGCGCTCTCTGCTGGGGTCTGGGCTGCCTCGAAGGGAGATAATTTCCCTCCAAGGAGCTCTGTGGCTCCTGCTGCCGTGGTCTCTGGGGCTGGAGCCCGGGCCTGCGCTGCCCTGGCTGGACGCTGCAGAGCCAGTGCCCTCCCAGCCCCACCCCCGCGGGGGCCAGTAGCCCCTCTCTCTCATCCAGTTTCTTCTCTCTCTCTTTGTCTTTCTCCCTTATTCCCCCCCCCCCCCAAGCCCTGCCATTGCCCAGGGGACTCCCTGCTCTCCCTCGCTGCTCCCAGCCCCATGCACCACAAGGAAGCAGACCAGGACTTGGGGGATGGGGGTGGGGTGGGGGTGGGGAGATGGAGGGTGCAGCTAGGTGCTCAGGACTGGTATTTTGCCTCCCTTACCCCAAAACCTTACCTGGGTCTGGCTCTCATTTAGAAAATAAAAGGACAGGATAGCCAGTTAATTTGAATTTCACACAAACAAGTTAAAAAATTTTTTTTTTCTTTACTATAAGTATGTCCCATGTAAGATTTTAGACCTACTAAAAATGTATGCAGTGCTTACCTGGACTTCAGATAAACTGGGGTCCTGCATCGTATCTGGCAAACCGAGTCCTAACTGCCCTGGAGGGTTCTTGAGCATCTCCCTGGCCTTGAGGGCACTGTCCCTGATCCTACGGCCAGACATTTATAAATAAGAACAAAGGCCCTACCTCCCAATCATGGGCAGACTGTGGTAACTGGTGGCCTTTAGGGAACGTCAGGGTGGCCTCCAGCAATCAATGATGGCTGTCATCGTTGTCTAAGAAAAATACCCTGTCCAAACATGTAGGCATCCTGTTTAGAGATGACGTAAGTGAGGCCCAGAGAGGCGGCCTGAGCGGCCCGAGGCTCTGCTGTGAACTGTGGCACAGCAGGCTTGGGCGGGGGCCCTGACTCCTTGCCCAGTGCTCTCCTCACCCCATGCATTTATGGGAAAGGTAGATGTAGCGGTCTGGGCTGAAGGAGGAAAGGGGGCTCCCCTTGGGACAGACCTAGGCTCGTGTCTGGTCCTTGCAGCTTCCCTCCCTCCTTGTCTACCCCTTACTCCCCTTGCCAGCCCATTTCTGAAAGATTCTTTAGGATTACTTGCTTCGTGGGAAATCATGATCTGAAATTTAAATAAAAATTTATTGTCAACATTTTTGTTTTCTGTTTCTACCGCTAGAAGAGAAGCCCTTGTCTTGGTCGATTGCTGTATCTCTGGCATCTAGAACAAGAGTCTGGGAACGAGTACTCAGTGAAAATGTATCGAGTGAGTGAACGAATGAATGACTGTAAGTACCTAAAGAATGCAATTGCTTTGCCAAGCCAATATCCATCCCCGCTTCTTGTGGTGGCCCTATTGTGATGATCCTTTGGGGAATATCGTCCTCTCTCACTCTGTGTTGCTGGGTAGGTCTAACCTCTTTCTCGGTCACAGAGCCAGGTCCACAGACTGGGCCCGGCCATGAGCACATTTCTTCTTCCTGACCAGGAGTGGGCACTGGGCCAGGCTCTTCCAGGGAGACCCAATCCTGGGACATTTGCTGCCAGTGTGGTAGGATGCAGACCTGTGGCTGCTGGGGGGAAAGTGTGTCTGGGAATGATGCCCACGCAGAGGGAAGCGGATCCAAGAGATGGAGAGAGACAGGTTCCTGGCAGCGTTGCTGGAGCACCTGGATCGAGACGTGCCTGAAGCTGCCCCTAGACTTTCCAGCTGCCTGAGCTAAAAAGTGATTTTACTGCTTCAGCCTATTTGAATTGTAATTTATTACTACAACTAGAATGGTCCTCATTAATACAGATTGAAAAAAATATCTTAAATCATCTTTTTATTTCCATTTAGCATCTAACAGGGCCTGGCATGCAGTAGGCACTCAATAAATGTTTTGAGGGAATAAATGATCGCAAGCACTTTAAGGGGATAAATCATGTCTAACTGTTAACAATTTTTCCTGTTTCTATCCAGACAAATGTGCAGCACACATTATGCATGCAGTGAATGTTGGTTGATCCCAATTGGAAGCGATTCATCTCCTCTTCTCTCCCTTCTCCTCTATTAACTTTCTGTTCATAGAGGCCTGTGCCTCTGAGCCCTACCCTCTTTATGGCTCCCGAGCTCTCCTTCTCTCATTTTTCTTTCAATAATCACAACGATTTGCAATTTATCTTCTAATAGGTCCACGTCCTAAGTCCTCAAATAACCTGGGGGAAAAAGTGAATGATAATAAATAAAATCGTAGGTGTTGGGTATGCAAGTACTGATGGAGCTGTTCCTACTCTGTTGCTTACACAAGCTGTTCAGTTTCACATTCTTCTCCAGAGAGAGGAAGGAAGCAGAGTGCCTAAGAAAGTCTCCCTGGTGCTGCCTTGCTGCTCATTGCTTTGGGAAGTGGGACGTGATGTCTTGGGCGAAGTAATGATGGTGTGGATGCTCATCTCCCTTGGGTCTCCTTGGCCCGACATTGACAAGAGAACTCGACATCTTTAAACATTTCAAACACATGCCCAGCCGGTGTGGCTCAGTGTTTGAGTGTCGACCAAGAGGTCGCCGGTTCGATTCCTGGTCAGGGCACATGCCCAGCGGGGGGCATGCAGGAGGCGGCCAGTCGATGTTCTCTCTCATCGATGTTTCTATTCCTCTCTCCCTCTCCCTTCCTCTAAAAAAATCAATAAAGAAAAAAGAAATTTCAAACACACGGAAAAATAGACACAATAGTATAATGCTCCACCATATACTCACCAATTAGCCTCAATAACTCGTGGCCAGTCTTCATCTCTACACTGCCTCCCACGCCCTGACTACTTTGAAGCATATCATTTTATATGGAAATATTTTAATAGGCCTATCTAGTTGATAAACACTCTTTTGAAACTGTAATCATAATCCCGCTATCACCCTGTGGTAGGTTGTCACAGGTGACCTCCCGTGAACCACGCCTCTCGGTGTTCACGCCCCTGTGATGTCCCCTCCTACGCTGACTCTGTGCTTGACCATGTGGCTTTCTTGGCCCGTGAGACAATGACAAACACGATGCAAGGCAGAAGCCCAGAAAGTACTTGCCCATTGGATCTTGTCTTTCTTGCCACTTGCTGCAAACACTTCTGTCACCACAGGAGGAAGCCCAAAGCCCCTTGTGAATGAGAGAGGCACAGCCATTCCTGTAGAGTCCATGCCTATGAGTGAACCAGCCACACCATGCGGGACAGATACGAGCCCAAATCGGTGACTCACAGAACCAAGAACAAACAAAACGGTCCTTGATTTAAGTCACTGAATTTTGGGTGGCTTGTTAAGCAGCAATAGCTAACGGATGCACACCCCAAAAACTGAACTTGAATTCCTTGATTTCACCAAATGCCCAGTCAGCACTGAAATATCCTTGGTTGTCTCAGACTTTTTTCCCCTTGCATTTTGTTTGTTTTTATCAGGATTCAATAAGATCCACATATTTTGATTGATTGATATGTCTCTTAAGTCTCCTTTAATCTGTAGTTTCCACTTCCAATGTATACATATTTTTTTCTCTTGGAATTTTTTTTTTTGTAGTGACTGGATCCTTTGTCCTATAGATTTGCCCACAATCTGATTTTGTTGTGTGCCATGGTGCCATTTAATGTGTCCCTCTGTCCCTAAATTTCCTTACACTGGCAGTTAGATAGATCAGGAAGCCTTGATCAGAATCAGGCTTGATTTATTTCGGTGCTGTGTTCTTCCATCAGGAGGTGTCAATATCCAGTTGCCTTTCGGTCACGGAGCTGTCAACGACACCTCCCGGATCGACTCATCCATTAGTTGTTACAAAAGGATACCGCAGTCACTCGCTCTTTGTTTCTTAGCCATAACACTTCTTCTATAAGATGACATTTTCTTCATAAAGTATTTGCTTACCAGTGGCATCATCTGTATAGGGTACACATTTGTACCTGTTGGATCCTTTCCTTTTATTGGCCAGTTTTCCGAAGAATGAGTTTGTTCCGTAGCATTTCCCAGAAGTGACCAATGAGGTTTATTGTATTGTTTTTCAGTACCATTATAAACTCATGGATTTAAACATCTGGCTGTGTTTTTGTTTTAATTAATTAATTTTTATTTATTTTTTATCCTCACCTGAGGATATAGTCACTGATTTCAAAGAGGGAGAGGAGAGAGAGAAACATTGATGCGAGGGAGAAGCATCAATTGGTTGCCCTCTGAACATGCCCCAGCCAGGGATTAAACCTGAAACCTCGTGACTCGAACAAATAGAAACACATAATGTTTCTATAATGAAACCTTGTGCCCTGACCAGCAATTGAGCCGCAACCCTCTGGCACATGGGATGATGCTCCAACTAACTGAGCCACCGGGCCAGGGCCGGATGTGTCTTAATAGAGTGTATTGTTCTTATTGATGCTTGACTCGCACCAGCTTTGACCAGTGGGAGCCTAATGCAGGTTGGCTCCTGAGTCATTTTGACACAAATCCGGTAATCTTTGATAACGTTTGATAGCTTCCTTGTTTCTGGTATAAAGATATTCTGGCTTATCTTGTACTTTTTCTGCGCTGGTCTTAGAATTAGCTCTTTCTCCAAAGGTACTTGATTTCTTTGACATGATTCTCCATGACATTTCACAGGTAGAGAAAACTTCTGTGAGTGTTTTTGGTTAGAACAGAAAGGCCAGACGTTTTCCAGGAGGTCACCTTGTCACAGACAGGTGACTTTCCCTGAGATAAGTGTGGAACAATCTACCAGGTTAGAGTGCATCATTCTTGTGTTTGCAAACAGCAACAGTCAAGAGAGATGACACTTCTTGGTGATCCACTGTTTTCCATAACGAAGAAGAAGAGATCTCACCTTTGTCCACAAGGAGCAAAAGAGAGTGATTTCAGAGCTGGTTGATTCTACGTATTGGAGAGCCAAAGATGGGGAGGTGCTCAGGAGCATGACTTGAGGTCTGAGTCCTGCTTGGGGCCCTTGGGCCTACGTCATAGAATATACACAAGCAACGTGGAGAGGCTGAGCTGTGTCCTGGGGAGCAGGGGCGCCTGGAGACCTACCACCCTGAAGTCAGAGTGCTGTTTCTATTACTAATCCTGGGCTGTTACCTTTCCTAAGGTCCACTTTTCTTGTCTGAGGATGGAGCTACCCTAACTACCTCTGAACACGTTTTAGAGATGAGACGAGATGCTCGGATAGAACCAGCAACAACCTGCATTCCCCAGCCTGAGCTATTCCCTTGTTTGTCCCATTCTTGAGGCGCTCCATGCCCCCTAGACTCTTTCTGTTTGGTCCTTTCTCAAAACGAGTGTTGAAAAGCCCTGTCCCTTCTCTTGGGGGACAGATTTAGAGAGAGAGACACAGAGGGGTAGTGGAAGAATCTGCCCAGAGGCTCTGGGTTCCTACGGTGGGTCCATCAGGCTCACAGAACTCCACGTGGAGTCCAGGGAGGTCTGGCGTTTGCTCCCTCTGCGGACATGGGCTGACCTCCTACTCCTGACGATGATGGTGAACTCGATGATGCCAGGAGAAACAGTGATAGAGAACACCGACCGAGCACTTTCCGTGTGCCGGGCTCGGTGGTATCATCGTGTGTTCGAGTCACCATCATCTCCCCTCTAGGTCAAGCAGTAACTTCCCAACTGGGCTCCCTGCCTTCCCTCCTGCGGCCCTACTGTCTGTTCTTCGCAAACTGTCCAGAGAGATCCTCTTAAAACATGAGTCAGATCATGTCACTCCTCAAAGGCTTTGAAAGTCTTCTTATCTTACTCTAACAAAGAGATAAAGCCCATACGATGGTCCAGCAGCCCCTCACCATCGGGTCTCTCGCAATGCTCTGATCCCGCTTTCACTCTTTCCCTCCGCAGCCGCCACAGCAGCTCTCGGCAAGCACCTGCCGGCCTCAGAGTCCTCACCCATGCTGTTCCCTCTGCATGGAATGCCCCCCGCCCCGTTCACTTCCATCAGACCTCCGCTCCTGCTGTCAATTCCTAGCCCCTTCTCTTCTCAGCACCTCCACCACCTGCCACGTAATATATTTACTCTTTGTTACTATCTTTTCTGCTCCCTACGAGGCAAACCCTGTGAAAATGGGAATTTTTATCTGTGTCACAAGCCCATCGGACAGTGACAAGTACGTGACCGATGAGCAATAAATATTTGTTGGAGTCGATTACCGGATCAGGTGATCAATAAATGTTTAAATTGATGAGAATCGGCCAAATTATTTCCCAGACTGGTTGTACAAACATTTTGTTTTCCTGCCGGCCGTGTAGGTGAGTTTCAGTCCTCACCTGCACCTCACGTTGTTGGTTTAAAGAAGTGTTCCAGCCACGCCAGCAGGTGTGGAGAATGACCGATGCTGCGGAACGTCTGTCCACGTGCCTGTCCCCACCTCTGTACTGAGGTGCCCGAATGCCCGTCTATCAACATGTCTGGATCAAGGACCCAGACGAACGCGTTTCCTTTCTAGAAGTCCCCAGCTCCCCCCACTGCAGGCCCACGGTGCAGAGCGAGACGCTAACGAGATAGATGCTCCCTGGGAGGTGTGGGGAGGGACAGAGCAATGCTGGGCCATGGCGGGAGGAGAGGACACAGGTGGACGTGTGCTGCAGACACTGGGGGAATGGAGAGGAAAGATGGAGTTGACTGAGCAAAGCTTCCTGGAGGAGGCGGCCGCTGGGCTCCGGTTTGGGATGGAAGTGGAAGGCCTGTGTCGCTGCGGCTGTGAGAGTCCGCTAAGGGATCGTGTACACTGGGTGCGGACAGTACGTGGGACCAACGCCATGTTCCTCATCTGGCAATACACGCCAGCGGCTCTGAGGCTCAGAGTGAGTTTTTGTGGGGTGTATTTTTGCGGTGAGTTTTCAGCCTGTGTTCAAACCCTGCCTCTTCTGCATCTCCTCACCCGGGCCTCAGGCTGGAGCGCCTAGGTGACCCCTCCCGGAGTCCGAACAGCAGCCGCCAGCACTCAGATCCAGCAAGCAGTGAGCTTCTCGGATTTGCTTCTAGTTGAAATCAATATTTGCTGAGAAGAATGCATCTTAATTTCAGCGGCCGGTTCTCCGGGCGAGAATTGCTCTAAAACAAACCTCTAAACCCGCAGACTTAATGCGTCCTAGTTGTTTAGTAAATCTCTCTGTGCAGAGAAAAATCCATTAGCTGCCAGGGGCAGGGCTGGGGGTGGGGGCCTGGGCAGAGAGAGCGGCGGCCCCAGTGAGGCCTCAGCAGCAGGGATGGGACCAGGAGCCCAGGAGCACCCAAGTGAGGCCTCAGCCACCTCCCTGGCCCAGCTAGGACTTCCCCAGCCTGCAGGGAGCCGGGAAGCACAGCCAGGGTTTCACTGACAGAGTGAGTGGGACGTGGAATGAGACCCCTTTCCCCAGCCCCCGCCTGGGGAAGTGTTTTCTAATTGCCACTGTCCCGTTCTAAATCTCCAAGGAGGCCATCGATTTTCTTTTCAGCGGGGCTGGGGGAAAGTAATCATTTACCCCAGAACACGGGCTTTAATGAATCCGTGAAACATATGAGGTCACCCTGATTACCTCTTCCCCTGACAGCGGATGGCTCCGCGGCCCTCGGAAGGCCAGCATTCAGTTCTCTCCCCCTCCTGTCACCTGCTGAGTCAGGGTTTCTCAGCTCTTCCACCTGGAAGGCAGGAAGCCTGGGTTCAGACCCGGCCTGGGCGCATTGTGGAGACGCGGCGAGAGCCAGTGGAGAGAGCTGTGGGCTCTGGGGTCACAGTGACCGGTGTCAGTGTCCAGCCTTGCCAGTTTCTAGTTGTGCTCTGGGCAGCAGCTGTCACCTCTCTGAGCCTCAGTTTCCTCAAGAATCCCCAAAGGGAAGAATCGTTGTAGGATACAAGTTCATATATTTAAAATATGAGGCATATAGGTGGGGGGCATGACAAGGAAGCAGTAATGACCACTTTAGCACCTCAGTTTATCCTCTCTGCATAATGGGCTGAATAGTATTTGTTTCATAATGAATTAAAGACAGAGAAGGAGAAGGATGACCTGTCATGGCTTGGAAAATAACAAGAACTGGTGGTATTGGGCAGGGTTGGGGTGGGGGGTCCTTCCTTGGTCAAATGCTAGCAATAGAAATGAACTCAGCAGAGAGACACAAGAGATCCAGGACATGTGAAAGGCAGGTCTCATTGCCTCAGAGGGTTCAGCTCTGGACTATAGGTTCCAAATGAGGACATACTACATGTTTACCGCATCTCCTAGGTTTACAGATGGGCTAATCAAAACTCAGAGAGAGGTAGCCGCTCGCCCGGGGTCAGCAGCCAGCTGGTAACAGTGCAGTCTCCACTATGGGGCTACAGACTGCAGGTCCCCAGACTTTTCTCCATTAGCAGGTTCCTGCCTTCACCTGCCGCTTTTTGTAACTGGCCCGAGTCTGAAAGGGGAGATGAAAGCCGAAGTGGTGTTGATGAAGGAGGAGGAGGGAGCAGGGAGGAAGGAGGTATTTTTACCTTGAATTATTTTTATTAAATGTCACATCGGCTTCGCAGCACTGGGGATCCGAGTAGACAAATCAATGAAAATAATTATAGCGAACATCCTGCCTTCCCACTTCCCTCCTCCTTCCACTCCCACAGCTCCCTCGGACCGAGAGAGAGGCTGGCTAACTCGCTGTGCACTCCCGCCTCGGGGAGCAAGGGCAGCAGCCCCTCTGACCTCGGTCTTCTCTTCGCTTCGTTTGTAGGCAGCTCGGCCTGACTCAAGGCTCAGATCTTGAAGAGAGGAGCAGCTCCGGCAGCAGCAGGAAAATGAGCCAGAGGCTAGAGAGAGACAAGCAACTCCTACAGGGACTTAGAAGCTAGGAAGAAGGCTTTTATTCTTAGAGCCCACTCATGGCTGAGAAATAAACCTTCTAGCAAGCCTTATATTTCTAGTCAGGTGACAAGATTAGTTAAAGCCACATGAATAAAGGCTGCAGGAGTTACCTATCCATCCATCCATCCATCCACCCACCCACGCACCCACCCACCTATCCATCCATCCATCCATCCATCCATCCATCCATCCATCCATCCACCCACCCACTCATCCATCCATCCATCCATCCATCCATCCATCCATCCATCCATCCATCCACCCACCCACCCACCCACTCATCCATCCATCCATCCATCCATCCATCCATCCATCCATCCATCCTTCCATCCATCCATCCATCCATCCATCCTTCCATCCATCCACCCACCCACTCATCCATCCATCCATCCATCCATCCATCCATCCATCCATCCATCCACCTACCCATCCATCCATCCATCCATCCATCCATCCATCCATCCATCCATCCATCCTTTTACAACTATTCCATGAACAATTACTGAGGAAACTGCATTGTAATAGAAAGGGTCTGATAGCTCTGATTCAAATTCTTGCTCTGCCATTTCAGAGTTGGCTGTGTGTGCTGGACATCATTCATTTGCCCTTCTTTACCCACTCTCCCCTGCCTGTGCCCAGGGAAGCTGGCCCGTATGGACTGCATCCATGGCTCCCTAGCCCCTGGCTTCTGTGTGGATTCATCCCATGGAGAGCACTAGTAGAAGATGAGAGGGAGAGAAAAGCGTAAGGTTGGAGTATTTAATTTTCCATTTTCCTCCCTGTGGGGTTCCTCAGCTAAAGGTTATATAGGTCCTGATAAGTGGCCTTCTCCACACAGTCCTTTCCATCCGTGGGTTCCAGGAATCTCCCCTTCAGGTAAAGGCACCTGTGGTTACCTGTCCTAAGATACTTCTACATCCTTGATGGTTTGCTATGTCCCGCCCATGCCTTTTCAAATAACCCTTCCATTAAAGCTCCCTCAGGTTGTTTCAGCCGGCTAGCAGCTTCCTGCTGACCTAGACTGATAGACTGTGTGACCCTGAGTGAGTTATTTTACCTCTTTGCATCTCAGTTTCTTCTTGGGTAAAACGGGAGTATAAAATCTGCTTTGCAGGATAGTGGTGAGGCTCAGGGAGGATACGGGACTTGCCCTTTTGCCCAAGGTTGCACAGCTGGTTAAGAGGCAGAGCAGGGAGGCGAAACCAGAGATATCTGGGCCAAGGCTCAACCTTCTCACTACCTCCTACAATCTGGGGCCCTAGGGTGGCGCCCTGGGCATTCTGGGGTCAATGGCAATGGCGGCTCATGTCTGTGGACTCGTTGCCCATCTCCAGCCTCACAGAACCCTCCTGGCTAGGCTGGCATTGGGCCCCGGTGCTCATCACTCAGTGCTGGGTTGGGGCCCGGTGAAGGGGAGGGAGTTAGCATCCTTCTTCCTGCTGCTGTCAGGAGGCTGAGCTGCCAGGTCCATTCCGTAGCAGCATCTGAGGAAAGGATGCCTTGCTGCTGGCTGATGAGGTCAAGGAAGTATTGTCAAATTTCTCTCTTGACTGAGCAGATGGTAAAGAGAAGGGGAGCTGATGTTTGATGAGAAACTTCTATGTGCCAGGCATTTTACAAATGAATCCTCTCATCTACTCTCCCAGCAATATATAAGGCAGGAATTCTCATCCCCATATTTTAGGTGAGGAAACAGAGACATAGAAGGGTTAGACAGCCCGTGTAACCCCCAGACAGTAGAGGTGGGGTAGGTGAGGGACAACCCAAACCCCGTCTGTCTGCCAGCCTGGCCTTCCTGCAATAGTAGGATGAGCAGAACAAAACAATAGCCTATTTTATCTGCTCAGCAATTTCTAGTTCTTCCTGCATCTTTGGGGACTTTGGCCCATCAATAATCCTCCCCCTCTTTCCTGCATCTCCAACCTTGCTCCTTCTCCTCAACACAAGACTGTGCTTCACTGTCCTGTGTTCTTGAAACATGTACTTGCTCACCCCTGCTTCCTCTACTGGTCCCACTCTTCCCGGCCCTCCCCCACTCTCTGCCTACAGCCAGGTGGCTGGCCCCATCCAGCCCCATCCAGCCAAGATCATCAATCACCTCCTGCTTGTCAATTTCAACAGGAACTATCTAGTTTCTTCTTCTTCAGCTTCACTCATTCATTCAACACTGTGTCAGGCATGGTTCTAGGGAAAACAATGAACAAAACAAAACAAACAAACAAAAGCAAAGATACAGTGATGAACAAAAAAGAAAAAAATCTCTGCCACTATGGAGCTTACATTCCAGGGGGTGGGGGTGACCCACAATAAACACGTACATAACAAAGGTGTCAGTCGCAGTAAGTGCAGGGAGAGGGAGACAGAGCTGGGAGAAGGCATGCTGGTAGGTGGTCGTGGAAGGCCGCTCTGACGGATGAGATTTGAGCTGAGAACTGACACAAAGTGAGAAGGGAGGAAGACATGTGGACACGGGTTGGAGGGTTGCAGGCAGAGGGAACAACACCCCATGCAAAGGCCTGAGGTGGGAGGACGCCCCATGAGGTCCAGGAGCAGCGGGGAGGCCAGTGTGTCCGGAGGGAAGTGGTCAGGGAACAGTAGTAGGAGACAGGGTCAGAGTTAACAGGGTTCTGGTCGGGTCCAGTCTTGCAGGCTGGATAAGAACTTCGGTTGTTACTCTGAGTGAGAAGGGAAGAAATGAATGGAAGGGTTAGAGCTGAGAAATGAGTCATCTGACTTACGTGGAAAAGCATCCTAGTGTCTGCTCTGCAGAGAATAGACGGAAGGGGGCAGGAGTGGGAGAGGGACGGCCAGGTCTCCTCTGCAATGTTTGCCGTTTGGGAACATGTCCTCTTTCTTGCAGCTCTCTCTCTCTCCCCTGATGGCCTGTCTCCCTGACCAACTCTTCAGAGGGGAGCTATTTCTCCCCTCTCAGCCCCCTCGGCTCTGTCCTTGGTCCTGACGTCCCTCAATTACTCCAGAGGGAGCTCATCCACTCCCTGGCCTCAGTGCCCCAACCCACAGGCCTCTTGAATCCTGCTCCCAGCTCTGTGCTCCAGATGTGTTTATCCAGCTGCCTTCTGGACTCCTCCACATGGGTGCCTAACCTCAAGCACCCTTGACCACAATATATTCATAACTGAATATTTTCTTTCATCCCACCCCCAATTCCCTATAATTCCAGGCTCTGCATGGCCCCCTGATGTTCCCAGACATGCATGCTGCACTCCTGGTCTTTATCCCATAAATCCTCCTGCTCCCCTCTTCCTGAGATCCTGTATCCTCCAAGCCACTTCCCCCTTTTCCGTCTCCACCACCACTACCTCATCTTATCACTTTGTGTATCATCACAGCCACCGCCTTCTCTGCCATCTGCGCTCTGCACTCCTCTTTGCTCCACCCAGCTTCTTGGCTCTTTGTCTCGGATACACACCTAGTTAGGAGAGCTTCCTCTCAAAATCCTCCAACAGCCTCCAGCTGCTTTCCAGACACCAACGCATATTTCCAGCTTCAGCTCCCACGGCCTCTCCTGAAACCCGATGTCCAGCAGTTCAAGACGCCTCACTGTCTCCCAAGCCACACTATGTTTCCATGGCCCCGTGGTTTAGTTTAGGTGGCTTCTTTGCCCTGGGGCCCTTGCCCTGTCTCTGCCTGACAAACGGCTTCTTTTCCTGTAAGATCTCACACAGGGACCACATCTTCAACAGGCGTCCGTGAGCCTCCCAGGTGGAGTTATTAGCTCCCGCACCCACAGTCCTGGACCCCTCTGTTCCTACCTCTGTTCACTGATTGAACCTCACTTTGTGTCAGGCATTGAGCTGTGATACGTTTTATAATTCCAGCCCTCAAAACCACTCTAGGGGTAGCTGACCCTCTCCTCGTTTTTGGGAAGACCACTGAGGCTGAGGGAAGTTAAGTAGTTTGCCCCAAAGCTTGGCACACCCAAGGGGTAGAGGCAAAGTTGGAAGCCTGGTCTTCAGGACCCAGAGCCTCTCTGCCAAGTAGCTTTCCCTTTGACCATTCTCTTTTGTCTGCGTGTTTCTTTCCCCCACTGGATTCCTCAAGAGCACGGTCATTCCTTTCTTCTCTTCCTGCTCTGTCTCCACTGCCTGGCGCGGGGCTTGGCGCATCGCAGGAATCCGTCAGTGTCTGCTGACGGAATGCGTGCACAGAGGAACAAAGGAACACACATGCCTTCCCCGCCACAGTCTCATGGTGTCTGCAGCAGCCCTGAAAATGGCCATGGACATCTTCCTTTCACAGCCCAGGAATGTGAGCCTTAGAGGCACGAAACAGACGAACAGAAAGTCCTGCAGCCAACCAGGGGACAAACCAGCGCTGCCGCGTCCCCGTCTCTGCCTTTGAGAAATTCAACACGTCAGGCTTCAGGGCTGGGCCAGGACAGTGCCAGGAGCGACTTGCCAAGAATCAGGTTCTCTGAGTGGATGAAGTAATGTTTCCAGAGCGAATGCAGCCAAGGTTCTTACCACGGTCTCCGAGGGAGAGAAATGAAGAACACAGCTGCAGTCCTCCTTGGCTCCAGGTGACCAGAGAGCCCAAGGTCAGTCCAGCCAGAGGGTGCAGTTTGCCCCCAGCAACACCCACTGAGTGCCGACGGTGTGCACAGCACTGTCCCAGGCCCGGCCAAGTTGTTGCGTCAATACCACCGGCTGCTTGGAACATCAGAGGAAGTGAACTCTTCAGAAAAGCAAGCAAAATATGATAGTGTTGCAAGCAGAGGGGAAAAGGACCCTTTAGCATGCATATTAAGTATATCTGACACTGTGTACACTGTATTTGCAATGCCAGGGAACGTGTTAGCTTCCTGATATATGTATTCTGGGATGTTTGCAAACATGTTACAGAGCTCGGCAACCAGCTCTGCGGAGGTGCCGGAGAGGCGGCTCCCGTTGAGCTGATGTTACCTGAGGCATGTAAACTCTCTCCTGCCCCCTGAACCCAGACTCGGGGTGGTGGTCCCCAGAGCAGTTCATGGAGCCGTCATCCTTTCTATAGCTGTGGGACAGAAAGTCAGGGACCTGCCAGTCAGTGTGAGCAGCTCCCCATGGAGGTGCAGCGCCACCCGCAGGCTGGCCTACAATCCTGGTGTCAGAGCTAAGAGGCCTTTGGCAGCAGGGGCAGCAGAGGCCCAGGCTGGGAAGGCACTGGCCTGAAGTCACTGGTGGCAGGTGATGGCAGAAGCAGGGCTGGGCCAGGACAATGCCTGCAGCATCCCTGGACGTCCAGGTCGGTAGTGAGAGTTCAGGGAAGAGGCTGCATCCGTCCCAGAACCCTTACATCTTAGCAGAGGCCAGAATCAGAAATCAAAGAATAGAGGAGGAAACAGCGTCTATCTCTGAGGCCTCTGGGCAGAATGGAAGGCCCGGTCCTTGCGCCCAGTCTCCTCGTGACACCCGCCTTCCAGAGCGCAGGGTGCAAGAGCCCCTCCGCTGGCCACAGGGCCTGCTGGGTGAGAACTGCAGCTCATGGGGGCAGATGTGTCCTGGGTCCCCTCTCTGACTGACTTGCCATCCTTCTGCTTAAGGGACAAAGACTGGGGAACTCGCCCCAGCAAAGGAAATCCCACTCGACTTGGTTTTCTTAATCTGCCCACAGATCTTGCCTGGTTAACCCGGTGGGTCATTTTAATTTTCCAGAAGCTTTTTGACATCCTTGGATCCTTAATCAGATAAGGGGGAGTCTGTGTGTGTGTGTGTGTGTGTGTGTGTGTGTGTACCTGGGCCCACTGGCCCCACCCCCTTGTTCCCTCCCTCTTTCCCACACACAAGCTCGGTGCTCTCTCCCTCCCTCCCTCCCCCTCTCCATATCACTTCCCATCTCTTCCAGGATGCTTAATGGAGTCTGGAGATGAGCGGAAGGGCGATTTCATCTCACAGCACAAGCGAGGCCTCACACCTGTCTTCCCTGTCCCTGTCCCCTTTTCTGTCTTTCTGAAGGTGGATTTGCTTTGGGAGCAAGCGTTTTCTTGAAGGAGGGAGAGGGACCTCTCTCCCCTGCCCCTTGCTCCCCTCTGGAAGGGTGTGTTAGCCGTTCACTGGGTTCCCACCGCCCAAACCCAGGGCTCCTCCATTGCAGGCCAGCTCGGGCTGAGGGGAAAGAGCGGAGCAGACTCTACAAAGACGCACAGTGGGGTGAGGAGGAACGCCCGGCGGGCCGCACCGCAGCAATGCCCCGGGGGAGCCCAGTGGGCACCCTGATAGCTGATCTCCTAAGACTTGTCGTTGGGAAGCTGTTGGGTGCCCCTCCAAGCCTGTCTGCCCCCAAAGCACAGCAGGCTGGGGCCAGCAGCCTGCTCCTGTTCAGGGAATGCTCAGCTCCCTTTGCCAGAGGGCTCAGCACCCTCCTGGCAGTGGGCACCTTCTCAGGCCGGGAGGCCTTGCCCTCCAGGGGTGGGGGTCAGCTCGGCAGAGTGAAACAAAGAAAGCAAAAAACAATGTTTTCCTTGCAAACCCTGTGCCCCATTTATCTTTGTCCCGCTGCGCCTGATGTGGTGCTTGGCACACAGAAGGCCCTTTTAATAAATGTTTGTGGCTCCCGGCCGGTGTGGCTCACCAATTGAGCGTCGACCCATGCACGAAGAGGTCGCCGGTTCGATTCCCGGTCACGGCACATGCCCAGGTTGTGGGCCCAATCCCCGGTGGGGGGCATGCAGGAGGCGGCCAATCGATATTTCTTCCTCTCTCTCCCTCTCCCGTCCTCTCTCTCTAAAATCAATCAAGAAAAACTATTTTTTTTTAAAAAAAAGATTAAAAATAAATAAATAAATGTGTGTGGCTCTGAACTGAATTTTCTGTTGATGGCGTTGGGCAGGACCAGCTCACTCAAGGTCCTTCCCTGCCCTAGGGGCTGTGGGTCTGATACATGTCACCATGTCCCCACGGGGTGATGGCACTGTGCTGGGCACGGCTGGGAACAGAGGGTGTGAAGGCACCGGCTCTGTCTTGCGAGCTCAGCCCCCAGGGCTGCGCTGAGAGGTGAATCACAAGTGAGAGTGTCAGGGCCATTCAGCACCATTCCTGTACCTTCCAGAGCAGGGGATGCTGACAGGCCAAGGGCCCCGAGGATCGCCTTGCCTGGCCCACTGTTACAGTTAACTACCAGGGGCCCCGGGATGACGGGCTCAGGGCCTCACATGCATCGGAAACAGAGTAGGAGGCAGCCTCAGGGAGGACGACCCCCAGACAGCGCTCCCTCCGTAATAGCAGTTTGCCAGAGTGAAGTCCTGGACGCAGAATGGTCATCGTGGTACAACGCTGGGCCAGGCATCCAAGGGCACTTGGGCCAGGTTAGGAAGTGCTCTCAGGATTCAGAAAAAGAAGGCACATCCCAGCGTTTGTACCTTCGATCTTTAATGGTTTGTCTGTTCCTTGGGTTGTTTCTCTGTTCATTCATTCATGAGTTCAATGACTATTTAATTAGCACCTCTCTATGCCAAGCACAGGAAGTTAACTCCACTGAGTCCTTGCAGGAAAGGAGCTTACAGTCGAGTTCTGATTCCCGGTGGGCCCCCCCTCAACCCCCGACTTTGGCCCTGCCTCCCTGGCCTTGCTCTTTGAGGAGCCTGTCAGACCTTTGGGTAATATCCCTGCCTCTCTCAGCAACCGGGAGACACACCTCTGAGATCCTGTGGGCGGCACTTCCTACCTGGCCTGTCCCTGCTTTGCAGACGGAGCCCAGGCCCTTTGCCCAATGTGGTACATAGCCCAGCTGCACAGTAAGAATGGGCACCCCCTCCCCACATCCAGCCGTGCCAGGAGTGTGCCCCTGGCTGTCTGCCTGGCCCTGGACCACCTGGACCCCACACACTTCCTGTGGCCTCGTGCCCAGAGCATGACAAACTCTCTCTGCAGGGAGGGGGCAATGTGGGGGGGCTCAGCCGAGCTCCTGCTTCGGTTCTGACCTTTGACCCTGGCCCTTGCCAACTCTGGTAAGGGGCCCGCCTGCTATCTCTGTTTGGGAAGCCACTTCTTCCGGGACACAGGGTCTTCTAGAAGGTTCCCGTGCTGTCTCCCCCTTGCCCTGTCCTCCCCTGCCAGAGCTCCTCACTTGGCCTGCCCCTGCCCCTGCTGGTTGGCTTGGGCCTCCTGCCATCAGGGCTTGGATACTGCTCGCTCTCTGGCTGCAGCCGTCCACAGTCTGGCCTGCAAGTCTCTGACCCAGAGCCCGTGGGGCAAAGCGCATCTCCGGGAATCTTCCCGCATGTCTGCAATCCCAAGTCCCCGGGTGGACAGGCAGGAAGAAGTGGGCTGATGCTTAGGGGCTCGAGAAACACTCTCCTGTGCTGTGAGCTGAGACCACGTCCATGGCCAACCTGGCCCAGGTCTGGGGTCTCTGAGCTGCTTGTTCTGGGGCCACGGGCAGAGGTGCCTGGGGGCCCTTGGTCCTGTTTGCATTGCCTCTTCCCAGCACCCTCCCTTTCTGCCCTGTGCTCACTCTGCTTCCAGCATCATCAGCGTGGGGGGTGGAGGGAGTGGAAAATCACCTGGCTCTTAGGGGAATGCTCGTCTCTGCTCCTTTCTCTGGCTGCCAATGGAACCAGCGGCTGTCCCCAGCCATGTGTGGCTGCCCTGACCTTCTGAGACTGGGGGTGGAGACCAGCCAGGGGAAAGGACTTTGCTTAGTTCTGTTTCCCACAGGGCACGGAGCTGGCACCATGCAGGAAGCACTGAGAAACAGCGCAATTGATCTGGAGGCGGGAACTTGACCAGAACAATCGCAGCTTCCATTGATTGAACACCTCCTGTGAGCCAGGCAAATGCAGGTTGTTCGAGATGAATTATCTCATTTAATCCTCTCACCAGCCCCGGGAGGTAGATACGGACAGCTATCCTCTGCCTTTGGGGGGATGGAGGCTCAGAGAGGTTCAGTAACTTGCTGATAGTCACACAGCTGGAACATGGCAGAGCTGGGATCTGAACCAGGACTGCCTGATCCCAAAGTTCTTTCCTGGGGCAGCAGGAGGGTCCCGAGAGGGCACAGACATGTAACTCCAATAGTGCAGTGCCTCATACCTGATTCTGCCTTGGCAAACGACTGCCCACCTAGGGGGTCCTTGTGCCAGTGGGAGGGGGTTCCCCGAGGCAGCCTGAGACTGCAGAGCCCGAGAGACATCAGACCCCTGGTCGAGGGGACATGTAGGTCATATCCAGGGACTCGGGTGTGCATCACACCTTTCGAGCTCTCTTTAAAATCAATTTTGCCTTTTCCTTACGGTCATGCCATACAAAGTGTGTGTCTGTATCAAACCACGGATGGGTTGACCCTCTGTGTTGTGTTCAAGCCATCCAAGCCTGAGAAGATGCGGTGATGAGCCCCGTGCTGGAGGCGCAGGGTGAGATGAGGCTGGCACGTCCTTGGAGGCGAACCGTGCCAGTTCAAGGCCAGCCGGAGCATGTGAGAGAAACAGGGCCGCCGTGGGGAGCAGCCTAGGCTGTGCCATCCTGCAGACAGCTGGGGGCCTGCTTGGCACTGCACTTGGCATGGGCTCAGAGTGGCCGCATGAAGGGGCTTGGCAGGTATGCCACCTGCATACAGAAGGCGCTCAATGCATACTTGGATCAAGGACGAATGGGCTACCTCCAGGGCATTTACTGTTCTAACTTGGGAGTATCCCTTGCAGAAGGAGGAAATGAACTTTTTTGTAGCCTCTACTACACACCAGGCACCTTGCTAGGCATCTCAGCTCTTCCGGGCTTCTTTCAAAGCAGGACATTCAAGTCTCCACGTGGGAAAGCAACATACGACGCCCCCTAGAAAAAGCCCCACTGTCCGCAGAAGCACTAGTCTCCTCCATTTTCCCAGTTCTCCTGGGAGCCCAGCGGAGTCTATTCTCCTTGCCCATTTTAGCACCCTTGTTCCAATCTTGCGCTTTGTGACTGTGCCGTGGTGTTGCCCAGGATGCCACAGCCATGCTCCGAGGGGTGACCAGCAGCAGGGAGCAGGCAGATACCTCCTGCACGTGCCCTCTGGTTCCTGGGGCCCTGGAGGCTCTGTGGTGCTGTAAGGAGACCGCGGGCTCTGGGGCCACGATTGTCCTGGCTGTCACCTTGTTGACTTGCTGTGTGATCTTAGGCAAGCCCCCCTCCCCCGATTGGACCAGGGTTTCCAGTTCTGACAGGTGATGGGGTGCGGAGGAACTCAATGCCTTCTCAGGCCTTTCCCTGCGCTTCTGTTCAGTTCCGGTCCTCTCCTCACCACCAGGCTTAGTTGATCGCGTGGGATTTGTGATTCCTGGCTCCACCACTTTCTGGCTCTGTGACTGGGTTACTAACCCCCTGAGCCTCAGTTTCCTCACCTGATAAAATAATACCCACCTGTGGGCTGTTGTGAGGATTAAATGAGATAATCCACGTAATCACGGAAAGTGCTCGATCCAGCGCCCGCCGCAGGGCGACTGCTCAGACGCGTTCAGCTGATGTTCAGTCTTCCTCCTCGTCCTCCTCACCATCATCATCTTCACGCTGGGGCAGGACAGGGATCCCTGCGGCTGTCACTCTGAGCCCTCTCCAGCAGAGGGTGGACGAGGGAGTCGCCAGACCCTGTTCTGTTCTTGGGTTCTGCCCTGTCTCGCTCGCTTCTCAAACATTGGTGTATCTCACCCACTTTAAATGCCACTGTCATTGGGTTTGATCTTGGCCAACCCCATCTCCCGGGACAGGGGCAGAAGGGCTGTCTCTCTCTGAGTTCCCAGGTGGCCAAGGAGACACCAGTATAGATGAGGCTAGAATACCAATCACGTTCAGCCCGGGCCATGGTCCTGGGGCAGGGCTGGTGAAGGCGAAGAGGAACAGGTGGGCCGGCTAACCTGCACCTCTGAGGCCGGGACCTGCAAGGCTGGGAGAGTCGCCTCTGTTTTCCTGTTCTGAGAGATGGACAGTCAGGATCGGATGATCGCTAAGGTCTTTTTCAGCAGTAACATTCTGGGGTCCTGTGGCCTGATGTTTCCTGACACACTCAATGTCCTCTCTTCCTACCTCACCCCAAGTCTCCCCACCCCAAGGGCCACAGGCTGGTAATTCCGTATTCCCTGCACACGCTGGTGCTGACTGACACTCCCCGAGCACCCTGGCCAAGCCGGCAGATGTTTGGGTAGAGACAGGGCCTGGGGCTGCACTGCAGGTGAAAGCGGCTCCCCGCAGAGACCTGGGCTCTGGTCCAGCTCTCCCATTCATTCCCTGGGCGCCTCAGGAGGAGTCACTGACCCTCTCTGGTCTCAGTTTCCTCATCTATGAAATGGGAGAGTAGGGCTTGATGACTCCTGATGGACTTCCAGCTCTGTCTGTGTCTCTGAAATTTCTCAGGCAATGGCCACGTAGGGATGTTCGGGTTCCCCTACCTGCAGACCCTTTCCTCCTCGCAGACCCAGGACCCTTCCCTGCAGAGTAGGGGCATTGCCCTTTGCCCTCCCTCCCTGTCCTCCCTTTCTCCCCACTCCCTCCCTTCCCATTCTCTGGTTTCTGTGAGCGCCTCGCTGTGCAAGGCGCTGTGTTAGACCCCGGGGGTCTGGGCTGTGGAAGGTGGACACAGGTCTCCCCTGAGTCACTCATTCTGGGTAAGGCAGATCCGCAACCACAGCCCACCTGGGGAGGTGGGATGCATGCTGCAGATGGGAGGCCATGGAGGGGGGCGAGGTCTGGCGGGAGGCCCGGGAGGCTGCAGCAGACCTGGATTCGAAGGACGAGCGAGAACACCCCCCGTTAACAAGGGGAGACCTGGCTCCAGCGGGTGCAGAGCACGGAGGCCTGGGGACCCGAGGGTGTTCACGGGTTAGGTGGTTGGACTGGACATTGTGTGCAGCGTGGGGAAGTGGGGAAGGCTGGGCTATCACTGAGCCGGAAAGGAGGATCTGGGCCAGATCAGGGAGGACTTTGGACTTTATCTGTGTATTATAAACCGTGCATCTATTAATAACAATGATACTACTAATAATGGCAAACACACACACAGTGCTCTCGATTTCAGAGGCTGTTCTAAGCGTTCAGTACATGTTCCGTTTTCTCCTCCCTTAACACCTATGGGGTACGCAATATTAGCATCCCCATTTTGCAGATGAGGAAGCTGAGGCACAGAGAAGATAAACTACTAGCCTAAGGTCTTGCAGCTGAAAGTGACAAGGGTTCAAATGCCTGTGTCTGAGCCACCAAGGGGGGTAGGATGCAGCCCCCAGAGGGCCGGCTGCCCAGGGCCGAGGGTCTCCTCACCAGGCTGTGTCCTCCTCCCTGCTGGACTGCTGTCACCTCTCACCCCCTCTTTCAAGCAGACAGGAGAGGGACAGCAGCCAGGAGCCTGGGTTCTGGGGGAGCATCTGTGCCCAGGTCTGAACATCTGCCTGCATTTTGATCTGATTATTCCCTTCCTCTCCCCACGGGCAGGAGGCAGCACCTGCTTTTCATGGTCTCAATTAAGCCGCATTTTTGTTTTTATTTACTTAGCACCAGGGTGGGAAGCACTGTCTCCAGGACACCGAGGAGTGGCAGGTGCAGAGGTGGGGGCAGTGTGGGCAGAGCCTCACTTTTCGAGCCACTGAAGTTACACCCGCACCCAAGTCCCAAACCTCTAGCTGCACTAGCCAATAAGGTCCTCACTCCCTGATGTGCGAGCCTCCTTGATTTCAGCCTGAGTTCGAATCCCACCTCCACTATTCAGTTCTGAGGACTTGGATAAGATACTTAATCTTATAGAGCCTCAGTTTCCCCACATGTGGTTACTGACACCCGCCTTGCAGAAGCGAGGCGATGGAGATGACAGTCCATGAAGCTTCTAGCCCGGGGCCAGCACACGGCAGGCACTTCAGCATTTTCTCCATGTTTTATGTATCATCCTCCCCAAGCCCCTAGGAGGTATGTACTATTATCACCCCTGTTTTCCAGATGAGGAAACTGAGGCACAGAGAGGTGAAATTACTTGCTTAAGGTCAAGTAGCAAAGGTCAAATGGCAAAGGCGTCACATCCATCGGTCCCTCCTTCTGTCTGGGCCATCGTCCCACCCATATCCTGCCCTTCGTCCAAACGGGACCAGCTGCCCCGTTTCCCAGCAGCTCCGCTTGCTCACGCGGTCCCTCCCCCTGGCCGCGCACTGTCAGCTCTGCCTTGAATACCGCCCCCTTCAGGAAGCCTTTCCTGGTTTGTTCACAGAACGGAATTTCTCTCCTCGCTCTGATCGGAGAACTTGGGCTCCCACCCCAGCTCTACGACCGAGCTGCAGGCGTGAGCAGAACTAGGTCACCTGGTCCGTCGGAGCCTTGGTTTCCTCGCCTGAAACACGAGGCGCAGCCTGCAGTCAGCTAGTCCCTGGTTCAAATCCTGCCCTCACCTTCGATAGCTGTGTGGCCGTGGCGGTTTCAGCGAGCCTCTCTGCATCCTGTTACTTTGAGTAGAATACTTGCCTAGGGCCCACGGCCACGAGAATCTGCCGAGCAGGGTGGATTCTGCAGCCAGACTGCCCCGGCTCAGATCTCAGCTCAGTATCCACGTGACCTTGACAAAGCTGTTTGACCTTTCCGTGCCTCGGTTTTTCCATCCGTGCCAAGCAGATGCTGGTAATGAAGCTGAACACAGTGCTGTTGTGAGGGTTTGATGAGGTAACAGCTCGGGCAGTGCCTGGCGCTCAGTAAGAGCGCAGGAGGTATCGGCTGCGACACTATCTCGGGATTGCTTGGGGCTCACTTGAGAGTGTGAAAGTCGTTTGTAAATTTCCAGGATCTGGACCAACACAAGGAATCCATTTTTTCTCTTCTGCCTTGGACCCCTGCCATTCGTGCCTGGCCTCATCCCTCCAAATGGATAGGGGGTCAAGCCCGTGATCTGTGTCACTGAGCTCAGTCGGCATGAATCGGGTGCCTTGCTTGGGCAGGCGGCCCTGCCTCAGTTTCTCTGAGAGCCCCAGCTTTAACCACACGGGGAGCTGAAGCAAGCCGCTGACCCCGGGCCGGGCTCCCAGTCGGTGAATTCTGGAGAGCCCTTGCTGTCTCTGGGGCTGCCTGCAGGGAGCCATCCTGACCCAGGGTCCACCGCAGGGGCAAGGTCTGCCTGGAGGGGGCAGGGGAAGACCTCCCAAGCCCCCTCCTGCTCTGACTTTGCAGGAATCCCGCTCTTCTGGGGGCCTAGAGACCTCCTGCGCCCTGCCTTCCCGCCTGGGGGCCCTGCGGAGGGACACCTGAGCAGGCGCCGGCGCTTTGCTGGAGTGGCAGGAGCGCGCGAGAGTTTTCTCCCTTCCGCACGCAGTTTGCAGTTACTTTTCCAACAGGTCAGTGAGCGCAGAGCCAATTCAGAGAATTGCAGAGGCAGCCGCAGCAGCTGTGTGCTCAGCCCAGCCTATCAGTCAGCCATCAGGGCGCTAACCAGGGGAGGCAGCGCCGCCGCCATCGCGGAGGGAGGCCTGGGGGAGGGTGGCGCCTCCAAGTGAGGCTGTTGCTGCTGCTGCCACTGCCCGGCGCTTGGCCCAGCCTCCAGCTTCTGGTGGCCTGTGGCGGCTGTGTCTGAGCCCTGAGCACCCCAGGGAGCAGTGCAGGAGGCAGCGGTGCTCACGCCGCACCTGGTGATATTGCTGACCCGCACACACAAGTTCAAATCCCAGCTCGCATCGACCAGCTGAGACACCCGGGGTAAGTTCCTTAACCTCTCTGGGCCTCAATGTCTTATCTGTAAAATGGGCGCAGCAACAGGGCCTACTTGACAAGGCTCCTGGAAAAACTTAGTAAGATGAGCATGGAAAGCACCTAGTCAGTGTGTGGGCCGCAGCGAGTCCTCCCTGGCCACAGACTCTCAGCCATGGGAGGGACTTCAGAAACCACACGCTCCTGCTTTGGGCAGGGAAGGAGGTTCAAAAAGGACCCTTTCCCCCCGCCTTCCATGTGAGTTAGCGGCCCAGTTAAAACTAGAACCTGGAATGTGGGGTTCTCAGTGCATGCCTCTGGCACCTTTAAAGACAGCTAGGGGGACACCCCACTGCAGCGTGGCAACTCCCCCCTGTCAGTAGATGGGGTACAAGAGCCGAGAGGCAGAGGCTCCCGCAGCCACACAGCCGGCCAGGCAGGGGGTAGGCAGCTTCCAGCGCGTTCCAGCTCCCCAGGGCTCCAGGACCCTTCCTGCTCGGAGCTCCAGTTCAGGAGGCAGAGTCCTCCCCCTGAGCCTTCAGAGCCCCAGCAGGATGACGAGGGTGCAGTGGGGTGCAGTGGGGTGCTGTGGAAAGGGCACGGAGACCCCAGACCTCGCTGTGTGGCCCCAGGTGAGTCATTTTCTCTTTGTGGGCCTCAATTTACCCTCCTGTACAGTCAGAAGGGGTCAGATGGTGTCTCTGGCCCTTGCACTTGCCCTTCCCCATCAGAGGACTCAGTTTATGGGGTGTTTACCAGCTCCCCCTAGTGGACACACCTGCAACCCTTAATTTGGACCAAGGCTTCCCAAACTCCAGGATTCTGTTTTGCAGGTGGGCAAACTCAGGCCCTGGGAGCAAAGATACTGCAAAGCGGGTGGGTGAGGATCCAGGCATCCAGGTTACCCAGGCAAGGGCATCCGCCCCTCTCTTTGTCTCTCCCTCCTCACCGGGATGGAAGAGATGAGGTGCCCCACCCCCTGCAGGTCCTCTGCTGTTTGCCTCCCCGGTGCCCCCCCAGGGGTCAGCATTGCTGGGACCAAAGGGAACAGCTGTCCTAAATGCCTTCACCCTTCAGCTCTGGGGGCGCCCCGTGCCCTTAGGGTCTGTCTGTCACCTGGAGCTCATTAAGGTTGCATGAGGTTCAAATGTGAGTGAGACCAGGAGGCAGCAGGGTCTGTAATAAAGTTCCCCTCCCGCCCTGGCTGGCCGGCGCTGTGGAAACATCAGGTGGTGGCCAGTATCACTTATTTATTACTGAGCACTTAGGCAGCCGTGCTGGGCTTCTGCCAGAGCATGCCCTCCCTGCCTCCTGCCATCCACCAGGCCCCTCTCCTTACCAGGGTGGCCTTCTCTGCGTCAGCCAGTTCTGTCCTGAACCGCCCATGCCACTCAGGGGTCACACGCAGAGGGCAAGCCAATCACAGCCACACAGTGGCATCTAGGGCTGGGGTGTCATTCTTACCCCGACATGTCAGGTATGGACCCTCGCAGAGAGGGTAAGAGACTCCCTCAAGGGCACACAGTGGCAGAGCCAGGGCTGGACCCCAGTTAAGGTCCTGGAATGTCCTGGTTGGTCCTCCCAGCCTGCGTGGCGCTGCACTGGGGTGCGAGCAGGAGGGATCTGGTTCCAGCAACATCCATGACCGAGCCTTGGCTCTGCTCAGAAAACAGCCTCACTGTTCTGGGATCCCAGAGTGGACCTCGCTCCTTTCTGGCTGTGTGTCCTTGTACCAGGCACCGGCTTCGCCGAGCAGCTGCTGCCCTGTTCTCGTAGTGGGCGTCATACCCAGGGAACCGTTCTGCCTTGCGAGGCTGTGAGCCCCGTGCGATGATGGTGTGGGTCTGAGGAGCCCTTATCCTCAGAGCATGGTACTCTCTGGGCAATAGGAAAACTGGAATCTTCTGAAGGAAGACCTGACTCCCACTCTGGATTCCAGAAAAGCCAGCTCCTGCCACCTCCGACCCCAGGAGGCCCAGCCAGAGGGGACAGTCAACCGGCCCCTCTTCCTCCCTGTCTTATTGTCATTGAGGTCAGAGCCAAGGGGGTCTGAGGGACCTTCTTGTCCAGACTCTGAGGCCCAGAGAGGGAAAGGAGCTGGCCCAAGGTCACACAGCAATCAGTGGAGGAACGTGATTTTGCTGGCCGGTTCCACGCCCTTTGCCCTGTGCTGCTTGTCTTGGGGGTATGGGGCCTGGCTCAGCAGAGGACATGCAGACACCTCAACCTTCTCCCCGAGCAAACACTGCAGCAGGGGTGGCGGGCAGAGTCCCCGCTCCCGGGATTCCCATGCAGTGAGGTGGGAAGACAGCAAGAGGGATAGAAGAGGCTTCTGAAGGCCCAGAGAGCCGTCCTTGCTGGCCCGAGGGGTGGAAGAGGCCCTGCCAGTCCCTGTGTGCCCAGGATTGGGCTGAGGGCTGGACCAGGGGTGAGGGGAGGTCACAGTGAAGCAGATATCCTGGCCACCTGGCAGCATTTGGGTCTTACCCCAACTACGCTCATAGTTTCCATTTTCCTGTTGAGAAACTGAGTCTTGGCCAGGTTAAATGGTTTCCCAGGCTGCACTGCTCTGCTTCTGCTTTGACTGCACCAGCTCTCCCGGCCTTCAGGGTCCACCCTGTCACCTTCCTGTGCACTCCGGGCGTGTCCAGGACCAGGGCTCAGGTTCTGTCTCTCTCTGGCCCTGCCACCCTCCTGGGAGGGGCTGTGCCCGTTTCCCCTGCTCTCTGGGCAGAGCCTGGCCACCGTGGGCACATCAGGCTGCCCTGGTGAGTGGCGACATCAGATTTAGCACACTGTCATGCCATGGCCACCCCCAGGCTGCATCAGCAGCTGCCTGGCTGAATAATTCATCGAGTCTTCTTTATTCTTCCCTTCCCGGCTGTGAGTGGCTCTCAAAACCCCACCACAGCCCCCCAGGTCCAGCTGCCCTGGCCTTCACCCCCTCTCCAGCTTGGCCACCAGAAAGCCGCCCCAGGACTGGGCCACGTGCACAGGCCATGAATTATTCAGGCCTCCTTTGACTGGAGCCAGGGTGGACACTGGGGCTGGAGGAGAGCTGGGCCATTCGGCCTATCCCATGTGGGGCACATGGAAGGAGCACGTGGGAGCTGGAGATGGAGACATCTCCATCCCCATCTCCATCTGAGCTGAAACCCAAGTCCTGTCAGATAGAGTCGTCTGCCAGTTGTGAGCTCGGGGGCTGAGTGCACCTTGCTGGGAGCTCCCCAAGCTGGAAACACAGAGACCTACACACAGCTCACCATTAGTGCTCGGGGCTGTGGCTCCCATCAATCAGCAAGGGGGTGACACATCCTATCCGAGGGGACAAGACAGCCCCTCAGGAGTCAGACAGCCCAGGCTTAAATCCTGACCCTTCTGCTTTGCAGCTGAATAGCCTTGGGCAAGGTCCTTAACCATCCTGTGCTCCGGTTTTTCATCTGCAAAATGGGGACAGCAGTGGTCTCCACCTGGCAGGACTGCTGTGCAGACATGATTCCCTGAACACCTGTTCTACCTACACACGACACCGTGTTGCCGTCGCTGGATTGTTTGCCTCCCCCATTGTCCTGAGAGCTTTTCGTAAGAAGGTATGGGGTCGTATTTTCCTCGGCTTCTCCAAGAACTGGTGCTGAGGTGGGTCCTCGTAGATGCTTGGTAAATGCTTGTTGAACGAATGAATACGTGAATGAGTGAGGAGTTGCTCCCCAGAGGTGCAGCGGGCTGATTGATGCGGCAATGAGAAGGCTCCTGACTGCTGGGAGTGCTCCACGGGGTCACGATTCACGGAGAGGATGGGTGCCCTGGTGAGAAAGACGCTCTTTAAAGCCCTCCCCTCTCATTAAGCAGCTGTGGTTCTGGGACTGACTGACTACATGTGGGGCATAGGAACAGGACTTGGTGGGGGTGGTGATGATGATGATGACGATGAAGGCATACGTCCTATGACTCGAGGTGGGGTAAAAAGACAGAAGAAACAGCTGATCCACTGGCCCAGCCTATCAGATACTGTGCTCCTCATGGGCAGGAATTATGGCCTCTTTTCTGTATTCTTGGTGCCTGGCGCATACAAGGCACTCGACAGGTCACTGAATGAATGAGTGTCCTTAGTTCTTAGGCAATCAGGCAGATGCAGGACTTACCCCCTTCCCAACCCAGTATACAAACTCCTCAGTCTGCCCTGCGCCAGCTTCTGTGGCCCTTCCATCTTGTCCTTTGCCTCAGTTTCCCCAGCCATAAAAATGGGTCACATGAGCTACTTCCCTTCCCTTGCTAACCGCATCCAAACTGGCTGGTCCCAGCCCCACTAAGCCTGCCGGGCTGGACCCCTGGCCATCGGGCTTCTGGAAACCACAGACTGGGGGTACCGTGCCCACATCGTGCAGCATTGATCAACTATTTTGATATTTCTGTTGCTTTCAGAAAGACAGCTTTCAAGATTCAAGACCAGGTGGTGTTGGTCTTTTTTTGGAGGTGCTAATTAATAATTTAACTTCATATAATGATAATTTTATCTCGTTGCAGTTTGTGGATTTATGATTATCTCATCCATCCGGTGTTTGGAGCTCAGCACTGAGCACCTCTCCCGCTGTTTACCGGGACGTGCTGCCGGGAGAATTCCCCCCCGGGACAGGAGCCCAGGAGAGGAGCCCGCAAGGAGGTCTCCCGAACCCATGTCCTCGGCTAGGCTGCTGTCGTCTGTGGGGTTGAACGGCTTACTGGAATCTCTCAAGGGCTGATTTGTCTGGGAACAGCGGGGAGGGTCAGTGACCTTACAGCTTGGGTCATCTCGGTTTCTGTGGAAATGGATCTCAAGAAGAAGCCCAGTATTAGCCGGTCATCAGTCTGAGAGAGTGTGACAGCCGGCCCTACCCTGCCCTCCGCAGATAGGGGAACTGAGGCTAGACATGGGGAGGGACTAGCTCAGAGTCGTGTGGCCTGTCACAGGGCCTGTCCTGGAGCCCGGCTCCCCCTCCTGGCTGGGTCATTCTGCCCTCCAGTGTGTCCCTTCTCCACACCAGCTGACCCATCCTTCATGCCCCTGTCCCTGAACGAAGAGCCCGGGCGCTGGGTGGGGATGGTCCAGGAGCATTTCGAATGGAGCCGGGGATGAGCACTCGGCCCACTCCTCCCCCGAGGCCTGGGAGCCAGGCCCTGGCTGCCCCCTGCTGGCAGGGAAGGGAGCAGGAAGAGCCGAAAGGGGATTGGCAGGCCGCACTGGGAACCCTCCTGAATGTATACAAACCCTCTGTGGCTGGCTTCGTGTTCTCCCCACAGGTGGGTGACACTGGCATCCCATTGTCCAGAAATTAGTGTGACTGAGATTCAACCGAACTGGCAGAGACCGCGGAGCGAGGACCAGGGGCTAGGAATGTTCTGGACTGAAGATGCTGGGGCACTGGAGAGGGAGGAGAGTGGCGGGAGCAGGAGGCAGGGGCCGGGCTCCGAAGGGCCGTGCTTGAGGTCATCTTCAGCCTCTGCAGGATTTGAAGCCGGGAGCGACCTGACCACTGAGGGGAGACCCTTTGCCTCTAGGCCCTGGAGTCTAGGGGCTTCGGTGAATTTTCCTGCTACAGCAGAGAGAGCTCGGGGAGGATGTCTGAGGCGGCATCTGTGCCCAGGCTGGGGACAAGGTTCTCGGCATCTCCTCTGACAGCTGGATGGGACTGTGGCGTGGGGATGACGCTGGGCTCCCCCTCACCGTCCACCAGGGCTCTCAGTTTCCTCTCCACCCAAAGCTGGGCTGGTGACCAGGCCCCGGTCTGGCCTCTGTCCATACTAATGAGATGCTAATGCTGAAGACCAGATTGGCTGCAGCGTCAAAGTGTTTGGGGACCCTCCTGACAGCTTGAGAAGCCCCCCAGCCACCCTGGGCAGCTTGAGCTCTAAGCCAGGATGTTCTCCCAGCAATTGTACCTGTCACTTCTCATTACAGCTGATGCCTGCCGTACCTGCCAGGGGGCTGTGGGGCATACACGGCCACATTCCCAACCTGGTCTGGCGGGGTCCCTGGGGACTCCGGAGGCTTCTGCAGTGCCAGGATGAGGTCTTGCCCATTTCAGATCTCACAAGGACCCCCTCCTGCTCAGATCAACATGGTGACTTTTCTTTGTTTTGATTTCTCCAACCCAGGGCTTGCAGCAGTTTGCGTCCCAACAAATCTCAGCTGTGACACAGCTCTCTCCCCCGGATGCTTAGAATTCAAGAACCGTAGAAGGTCAGACCGAACCGTCATTAATGATCAGCGAGTGCAGGGGTTTCTTTTTAAGCATTAGTTTTTGATTTGCTTTAAAAGCTGTCCAAATAAGATATATGCAAACTGAAAAGATTTAAACTACCAAAAGGCTTATAACACAAAACACATTCTCTCCCTACCCTTCCTACCTTCATTCTTGCTCCCCTGAGGAGAGCACATTTTAAACTCTTTCAGCTGCTTTTGCTGTTTGCCTTCCTATTTCTAAATAACATGCCTCTGCTGCTGTCTCTCACGTTATCCCCTTTAGACATCATCTACTGACTCCGTGTCCTGGAGGAGAAGGACTTCCCTCTGTTACCCGCCCTGTCTGTCCCTTCCTCCTTGCATAGTGATATTATTCCTCTGCGTCAAAACTAGAACATCATTATGACGATGCAAATCGTCACTTCAGAATCAAGCAAGGGACTATACATTTTTCTTTCTTGTGTGTGTGTGTGTGTGTGTGTGTGTGTGTGTGTGTTTTGTTGCTGATGTGGCAAAGATGGTACTGACCAGATATGCATCTCTTCTCCTACATTTCTCGGCTTTCCCTCCAGTTGGGGTCAGGCGACTAGATTGGTCCTTTGGGCTCAGAGCCTGGGTGCCTCTTCCATCTCTCTCCTCCCTGGAGGGGAGACTGTGCAGGCCACGGGGCCATGTCTGCAAGCACATCGAGGGGCTGCCTGCTCAGTATGAACTGCGATGTGAGTGAGAAATAAACCCTATTGTCTGTCGTGATACCCAGTATTAACTACCTGGATAAATGTCCCCAAAGGCAATAATCTCGTCACATTTTCAGTTGCACCATTTTCTTACATGTTTCCAAATAGCACATGGGACCTGCCACACAGTGTTACTATGTTACTATGTTGCCACACCAGTGTTACTATGTTGCTCACAGGTGTTGTTTACATCAGCTCCTCCGTCTATCCCTCCTCTGTCCTGGATTCTTGCCTCCCCGGGCCCCGAATTTCTTGTTTCAATAGGGCCGACTCCTCTCTAGGCCTCTTGCAAAGTCGTTATCCTGGGGATTTCCTCTGCCAGTGTCCTGCGCTGAAACCCCCGTTTCCTGGATTCGATTTTTTGGGGGTTTAGTTCCCACTTTTGCTGGAGCGTATCCTCTGGTAGCTCACGAAGGAAAGGTGTGTGCAAAGTGAATTTCTTGAATCCTTACATATCTAAAAATATGTATGTGCTCAACTTCTATCTTAATGGAGTGCCTAGGTATAGGATTCTCTATGGGAAACAGTTTCCCTCGAGAATTTGAAACTGCCAGTGTTGCTGTTGAGAAGTTGTATAGCCATTCTGATTCGTGCTCCTTTGTATGAAGCCGTTTTTTTTTTTCTTTTTCTTGCCGGCAGCTCATCTCTGCACATTTGGACATTTTACAATGATACCTGTCGGGCATGGAGCTATCTTTTGTTCTGGGCACCTGGTAGGTCCTTTGGGCCCTCTCCTCTGGAGGGTCACATCTTTTAGTGCTGGGAAATGTGCTTAAACTATTTCTTTGATCATCCTCTTCCTTCTGTTTTCTCTGTTAATTGGGGACCAGTTCCTGGGTGGATCCTTGCATTAGCTGTGGTTACATTGATGCTACAAACCAATCCACAACCGGGTGGCTTGAAGCGTAGTCACTTCCTCTCGTGAATCTGTGGCTGACCTTGGTTGAGTGGCTGATGGGACAGGGCTTACTCACGTATCTCAGAGCAGGCTAGGGGGATGGCTGAGCTAGGATGGGGTTGTCGGAGGAGTTTAACTCTGCTCCAAATGTTTCTCGCCCTTATTGTGGAACCAGTGGGCTAGGAATGGTCTCATGGGGATGGCTGAGAGGCAAGAGCCCAATGACTTAAGAGTTTTTAAGCCTTTGGTCCCATACCCCGCCCCCAACATCAGAGGGCAGAACTCAAGGTCAAGAGGCCTCTTTAGTGGGTGGAACTGTAACATCATATGGCAAAAGAGTTGAAAATAAGGACGAGTAAAGAATCAGGGCAATCAACACAATCTACCACAGTCCTTTAAATGATAAATCCCCCCGCCCCACATTGGCCACACTGATCTACTTTCCAGAATATTTCACTGACACCTTTTTACAACCTGTGTTGTGTATTTGACTTAACGTTTCAAAATTCTAGTTCTTTCCCATTCTCTCATTTTCCTTTTTCATAGCATCCTATTCTTATTTTATGAATGCAATATACTTTCTATCTCTTTTTGAATATTTGATAAGGTCTTTTTTGTTTGTTTGTTTGTTGTTTTAAAAATTCTCTACATGATCTCTTTCCCCCCCGGGTTGTCCAGCTACCTTTGCTCTGCTTGACGTCGGTGGGAGCGCACAGGGCACGGTGGGCCAGGGCGTGGGCTCGGAGGCAGACCGCTGAGGGCCGCAGCTCAGTCCGGCGGCTCACAAACTGGATGACTGTGCTCGGGCCTGGCCTCGTTCTTCCTCGGAGTCCTCGCCTGTCGACTGGGAACAGAAGCAGTAGCCTACCTCATGGAATCGCTGGGAGAACTGGAAACGTCCGTACCCGGAGGCATCGCCAGAACGCAGCGCGCAGCCTTAGTTATTAGCTTCGATGTTGGAATCGCTTCTCCGGAGCTGATTGGAAGTTTCCTGTCTAGTGTGAAGCTCGTGAAAAGTGCACTTTATTTATTTATTTTTATTTTTTACCCTCACCCGAGGACATTTTCCCATTTTTGTTCAGATAGAGTGGGAGGGGGAGAGAGAGAGAGAGAGAGAGAGAGAGAGAGAGAGAGAGAGAGAGAAACATTGACGTGAAAGGGATACATCGAGTGGCTGCCTCCCGCATGACCCCAACCAGGGCCGGGGACGAATCACAACCGATGTACGTGCCCTTGACCGGAATCGAACCCTCAACTCATTGGTCTGCAGGCTGACGCTCTAACCGCTGAGCAAACCAGCCAGGGCGAGCTCGTGAAAAGTGCACTTGAATGAAGAGTGTGGGGTGGGGACCCTGCTCTTGTAATTGGACATCATATTGCATTTTAAGCTCTTTTTTTCTTACTCAGAGCAATTCCCCTCCCCCCCCAAAGCGATGGCAGCAAGGAGCTCTGACAGATGGGGGCGAGGAGCCCGGCGCTCCCGGTGATTTCTGTCCGGACTTCCACTTCCTCCCCATGTCGAGCTCCAGGCCTCACCCTCACCTTCAAGGGCTGGTGCTTAGCCCCTCAGGGCTTGCTATCGTTTCGGGGGGTTAAGTAAGAAAGGTGACAGAGAAGTCAAGGCTGCACTTTCAAAGTGTTTGAACTGCAGGAACCTCTTGTTCAAATGCAGCTTTCCATGGCAGCCGACGTGTACAGCAGAGGCCAGCAGGACCACCCCAGGGGGGCTGGACGCCCCGCCTCCTCTCCCCGCGCCGGCCTCCTTCGGGGGCATTGGTTCTTCAACACCCGGTTTGAAAACCCCGAGACACAGACATCCCTGTCCTCATGCGACAGATGGCCAAGCCCGGCTAAGAGAGGAAAGTGTCTGGAACTTGACCTCTGACCCCCCCGTTCAGTGCTGTCCCCTCCACACTTTGTTGCTTCTGAACAGAGGGGGTGGCGGCTGATTTCCATTTCGCTGTTTTTAGAACGTTAGTCTCAGCGTCCTCCCTGCACACTTCTTCTGGATCCGGTTTCTCCGACTCTACCTTGACGTTCTATTTTCATCCCTGCCACCTCTGGGGATAATGACAAGGGCCACGTAATTGCTTGCTACTTGCTGGGTAAAGTCGCTCTACCTTTTATTTGTCCCAGAATGTTGTCATCCCATCATTTGGCCCCCACCAGCCCCTGTGATCTGAGCTCCCGCTCGTCCCAGTCCATGGAGTCTGCTGCCCTAAACTGCACCCCACACACGTTTTGGAAGCCTCCCGGGTCGTGGATTCTAACAGGCAGCCAGGGTGGAGAACACCCCCATCCATCTGTTTCTCTGTCTCTCCAGGGAAAAATTCTCTCTTCTTTCAAGATTCAGCACAAATGCCACCTTTTGGGAGAAGTCTCGTCTTGAGTAAATCACTCGATCTCTCGAACTTCATTTACTCATCTGTAAAATGGGTGGCGTGGGGCCTGCCTTCCTGGGGTTGGGGGAGGATTTAATATGCTAACCTAAGACTTGGCACAGTGCTGGTCACACACACAAAAAGTGGTTCAATAAAACTTAGCTATTATTATCGTGTGTGCATCGATGATCGATGTGTCCCATTCTGTCTCTTTGGTGTATGTCTAATTTCTCCAGCTCTGACTACTCATTACAGTCACCTGGGAGGCTTTTGAAAAACAGGGTTGCCTGGGCCCCATTTCAGATCGATTGGCTATGAATCTCTGGGGATGTGGCCTAGGCGCTAGTATTGTAAAGGCCTCCCAGGCCGTGGATCCTGTCAAATAGCCCGGGTTGAGCACGCTGAACTGATCCATGAGCGGCCCGAGAGCCAAAACCAGGCACTGCCCATTTTTATATCCTATGTAGCACCTCGCATCCAGGATTCCATAACTGTTGAACGGATGAATCAATGAACAAATGTTCGAGACAAAGTCAGAGTTGAAATGAGAGGGTCTGTGTCGATAGACATGGGTTTTTCATTGAGATTAACCAAGCTCAGAGCTGGTTGGCTGATCAGGGGCCCAACGAAGGGCCCCAGGTTGCCTGTGTGTGTCTGAGGGTAGGGCTCTCTGCACCCAGGTCTGGGGGTCACAATCACTTGTGGCAGGAGACTCACAAAGTGCTTTCATTAGACCTCATCGCAATCCCACGAAGAGGTGCTTGCTTATTCTGCTCTCATTCTTCCGAGTGACCTGATTGGATAGACGAGGACACTGTGGCCCAGACACACCATGACTCGTCCACGGTCTCCTGCTCAGAGAGCTGCGGAACCAGGCCGTGGACCCGTGTCTCCTGATGGGTCAGCCTCTTTGGAGGGAGGGTCAGAGACACTCACCCTGTCCCCTGAAAGTGAGTCACGCAGAGGGAGGCAGCAGAGTGGGGCGCCCCCTTTGAGAAGTTGGCTCCAGGGCTGTGGTTCCCCTTGGGGACACACGCGAGGAGGCCTGGGGAAGCTGCAGCAGTGGTAGCACCTGTGTGTGTGTGTGTGTGTGTGTGTGTGTGTGTGAACTGTGGTGTGACACCACGTGTGTAGCTGTGCTTGTGTATTTCCTGCCGCCCTGTGTGGTGTGTGGCTGACGGGGTGTCCTTGCTGTGGCGCTGTGTGGCGGGTGTTGCTATACAAGATGCATGTTTTGTGTTGCTGTGTGGAATGTGTGCTGTGACTTCAGAAACCCCTTGAGCTCCCAGAGCTGCTCCTGGAGCCACCAGGAGACCTGCTACCTACTGGGAGTTCAGGGACTCGAGTGGCTCCCCCTGCCCAGCGGGGAATGTCCTCTCTCTCAGTCTGGGGTCCAGTGCCCTTGTGGGACCCCTCTCTGTCTGGCACCCACACCTCCCCTCTCCCTGGCCTTGCTTCCTTCCAGAGAAGAAGCAGGCAGTGTGCAAAGGAGGAGGCTGCCTGTGGCGTTTCCTGTCCCGCCCCACCCCCACCCGCCGCCTTCCACCTCTGAGCCTTCCCGTCTGCCAGGCTCGCTTCTGTGGGACAGTTCCCCGGGCACCTGACTCCCGGCTGTGTGTAACTGCTTCACCTCCAGCCTCCCCATCCACCTCAGAACTCGTGACAGAGTCACCTTGCCACATAACTTTACCCCCGTTCCAATGTGAGGTGGGAGGGACAGCCAGGGGCCAGGTGAGCAGGTTGAGGGGTGCCTATGCCAAGATGGTGGCCACCATAAGGAGGATGCTAGGTGTGAGGAGCTGTACACCCAAACCTGGCCCTTACCACTCCCTTCCTTCCTCCACTCCTGTATCTCAATGCACAAAGGACCATCTCAGGAGTTGAAGGTCCTTGAAAAGAGATGACCACCCCCCCAGTTGCCCAGACCTATAGGGGATGTGCCAAGCCTGTTTCAGGTCAGGGGAGGGGTCTTTTCCAGGGGACAGCATGAAGTGGAGGGATGGTGGCCCAGAGGGGCATGGACTTGTCTGCGTGGAGGCAAGGGGATGGCTTCAGTGGGCCAAGGCTTTCTGCATGTCACCTCTCATTAGTGACATCAAGGCACTCTATCCCCTCCCTCAACTGAGATAATCCTCTTTCCGAGCACTCCCCCCTCCCAAGCTCACACTCATCCTTCGCTCCCCCACCCCAACTGCTCACATCCTCAGGCCTTTTGTCCATGGATAAGAAGGGTTTCTTTCAGCATCCTTGGCTGATACCTTATTTTGCCAAGGGTGAACTGGTGCCCAAGGCAGAAATTCTTTTTTCAAGGGCACATGGTCTTAATTCTAGCTCTGACCCTGTGACCACCCTGCTGTGTAATGCTGGGCACATCACTGCTCCCCTCTGCAGTCAGATTCTTCACTGATAAAAAAAAAAAATCAGAGACTTGGCAGTCAACCCATGCTCCATCCTGGTGCATCCCAGCGGGGTTCCGGGGTTCTCCTGTGCAGGGACCCAGACCCCCTGGACCATCCAACCTAACAGTAAAGGATTTCTTTCAAGGGAGGCTCAGGGACACTCAGAGACCCTGATGGAGGGGGGAGGCAGCTTCCTGACCTCCATCTCCATCTCCAAGGACAAGCCAGATGGCAGTGGTGGGGGCATCGGAATGACTGAGACAGAACTTATCAGGAGGGAAGAGACTGCCCAGACCAGGGCAGGACCCACCAGACTGTGAGCCCCTGAGGGCATGTCTGGTTCATCTGTCTTTCCAGTTCTTCACATTCTGTATCCTCAGAGCTGATGCTCTGTGAATATTTGTTAAAGAATTGATTAACTGAACAGAGAAGAGAGGATGCAGTTGGTTAAAAGGGGACCTTGGGTTGCTGGGCCAAGTAGAACAAAGGAGAGGGGGAAATGACAAGTTAGGATAGGTTAAGTTATGCTGCAGTAACAAACAAACCCCACATCTCTGTGGCTTAAAGCAACAAAGATTTATTTCTCACTCACACCACATGTCTATATGGGCTGGTGGCTCCCTTATAGACATTTCTCATTACAGTCACCCAAGCACCTAGGATAATGGAGCATTCACCATCTTGGACATTTCCAGTCACACTGTGTGAGAGAAGAAAACTTTCAGGTCTCACATTAGCAATTAAATAGTCAATATAAAAGCAACACTTTCACTCATACCCCATTGGCCAGAATTAGTCTGATGGTTACTTTTGCTTACACCCATTGGCCAGAACCAGTCACATGGTTAATTTTGCTCATACTCATTGGCCAGAACGAGTCACATGATACCTCCAACAGCAGAGGACCAGGAAATACAATCCTAACATATGCCTGGAAGACAGACATATCTGATGAGCAGTACCAGTGAGAGCAATTTAGGAATTATCCGTGGAACCCTGGCTGGTTTGGCTCAGCGGTTGGAGCGTCGGCCTGCGGACCAGAGAGTCCCAGGTTCGGTTCCCACTAGGCCCTAGCGGTTAGGGGCATGTACCAAAAAAAAAAAAAAAAAAAAAAATTAGCCATGGAGAGGTGGAAGGGGAGTGGTGCAGCTGACATTTCAGATGTCACTGACCCACATCCCAGAGCGCCACACCTGTAATTATTATCCTTTAGGGTCATAAAGTCATAAACTAGCCCCTGGAATAGAAAGGGAGAGGTAAACCGAAGGTGAATTGAACTGAGCACCAGCTGTATGCCAAGCTATGCTGAACATAAGGTAGACACAGCTCCTGCCCCAGTGGAGCCAACAATTATATTATAAACAGTAAAAAATAAAATGTATGAAGATTTGATATCCTAGCTCCAAGGTGGAAACTGACCAACAGAGGAAAGAGGAGGTAGTATGGTCTGTAGCCGCACTTAGTGGTTGCTGCATTTTCTCTTATTGCTTCAAGGTTGGGGCTGCCCAGCAAAGTCACAGGCCAATGCAACGACATGGTTTCTGGTTCTTGCCTCTGCCTTCACCAATGCCCCTCACGATTAGGAACCTCTGTAAATGGAGCCATTCCTGGGGGAGAACCAAATCCTCACCTCAAAGTCTTAAAAGTGCATTAATGTTTTCTCAGTAAGGTAAGTGCTGTGTCATTTCTATTACCTTTCTATAGACATTTTCCTGGTGACATTGTGGTATTCTTGTTCTGAGCTCCCCAATCCAATCAATATAAAGACCAAAAGGATGTGTGTGTGTGTGTGTGTGTGTGTGTGTGTGTGTGTGTGTGTGTATATATATATATATATATATATATATATATATATATAGAGAGAGAGAGAGAGAGAGAGAGAGAGAGAGAGACAGAGAGAGACAGAGAGAGACAGAGAGAGACAGAGAGAGACAGAGAGACAGACAGGGAGAGGGAGGGAGAGAGAGAAAAAAGGAGAGGAAGATTGGGAAGAACAGACCCCTTTGTTTGGGCAGGAAGCATTTGCTTTACAATCATTTGAAGGACAATTCCTCCCTCACTAAATCTGGCTTTGTATAATTTGGCTTGAATTAGAAAAATCAAAGGGCTTGGAGTTAATACTAAATGAAACAGTGTCAGCAGAGGGAAGATAAGGGGAGGAGAAATGACACATATATGCTCTCTTATGAGTGACAATTTCACTTAAGAATCATAGCTGCTGACAGTCAAATCCTTTTATGGCCCCTTATTGCCTTCAGAACGAAGTCCAAGGTCCTTTGCTCAGATGGAAAGACCCTTCGTGATAGGTCTGCATCTGTCTTTCCCTCCAGCGTTGCCTTCCCTTTGACAGCCACCTGCACCCACACTCCAGTTCTAGGCTGCATTTCTTACACTTACCCAAACACAGCTCATGCCTCAGTGCCTTTGCATTTCATCGGTTCCCTCTGCCTGGGTTGCCCTCACAGTCACCTTCTTGGGAAAGTCCTCCTCCGCCTTGTGGCCATGACTCTAGAGCCCCCTCCGACTCCCTGTGTGGTCTCCTTTATGCCGCTCTGTCTCTCGTACAAATTTCCATTATAGTCCTTGTTGTCCAACTGACTGCTGTTTCCATGCTTGTCTCTCCAACTAGGCTGTGGAGTCCTTGAGGGCAGTGACGGTATCTTATTCCTTTTTCTATCTGTTGTACTGAATGTTAACGCCTAGCACACAACAGGGGCTTAGTATACACTTAACAATAAATTGAGTGAATGAACGAGTAAATGAATGAATGAGTTGGAGAACATATACAGCTTACCTAGTGTAAGCTCCCACTCAGAAACAGAATTCCTTTTATAGCTGGGGTCAACAAACTAGAGCCTAGAGGCTGAATTCTGCCAGATGCCCGTTTGTGTGAATAAAGTTTTATTGAAACCCAACCACATGCATTTGGTGGCATGCTGCTCATGGCCACTGTTGTACCGCAGCGAGAGTCGAGTAGTTGGAATTACATGGTCCTCAAAACCTACAGTGTCTCCTACCTGGCTCTTGACAGAGACGTTTACTTCTCCCTGTTCTATAGCATTGGCTCTTAATCTGTTTTGGGCCAGAGACACCTTTCAGAATTTGATAAGAAGCTTTGAATTGAATGCATGCCCATATACAGAACACTTTGCATTTAATTCCACGAGGATCAATGACTCCTTGAATTCCTTCCATCAATCCCTAGGGATCCACCTAGGACACTGGGTTAAAAATTCCGTCGCCCAAGGCCAGTGAGACTACAGCTGAGAAAGTGATGGAGAACGTGGTACGAGGTGGCTGGGGCAGAAGATAGGGGTAAAGGTCCTATCTCTCCTAAAGTAAAGCTGAGAAAAAGAGAGAGTGTATTGCCTGACCTAGAAGCATCTCTGCCATATAGTTGGCCGCCTTGTGTACAGTGCCTCCAGTCCCAGGACACTCACCACTGTCCATCACATTGTGCTGTTGCAGGAACACACAGCTTGTGAGGAAAGCCCGTCACCACTCAGCTGAGCTCTCGTCATGGAACCCTCTGGTCCTTCTGGATGCTGAGGCCATGGTCCGACAGACATCAGTGGGTGCTCTGAGCCGATGAAGAGAGGTGAGGAGAAACCAAAAGGCAGAGGAGAGCCCACGCACCCTGATCGTCCTCAGGCACAGAGGGAGGGGGAGGGAAGAGGAGCCGAGACCATTATAATTGATCAAATGCAGCCTCTCTTTCTTAAAAACAAGGGGTGGGGACAGCATGTGTGTGCCTGAAAGCTAATGAAGCTGTGAGCGATAAAAGGCGTGAGGCCTCTGGGAAGCGAAGTGTGGGCCAAATGAGCTCTTTTTTTTTTTTTTTTTTTTTAGCAGAATTATTAAATTAGCAGATGAAGGAAACACATTAGACATTATGAGTCTTGCTTTTAGCAGCACCCCTGCTAGAGGGTTGAGCAGATGCTTGTTAAATTCATCCTGCCCGGGGTTGGAGAAAAGCTGGTGTCACTGGGATCCCCATTCGGAGGGACCCGGGGCAAGGAGGGTGATGTTTAATGAACATCTGGGCCAGGCGCTGTCTTGGGGGCTTTAGGTCCACTACTCATTCAATCTTCACAACCCTTCGCAAGGTAGGGGTGACTGTCCTCATTTCAGAAGGAAAGATGGCTCAGAGGGTTGAAGCGCCTGGTCTCAGCTCCCTCAGAGTCAGTGGCTGAGGTCATGGTTGACTCCTGGTCTGCTTCAGTGCTCTTGGCCCAGGGGTAAGACCTGTTTCCCTGCCAGGAGCTCTTAGAAATGTAGCAAAGGGGCTTGAGGAGCTAGTCAAGGGAGAGGGGGGAAACAAGAACCGGAGGCGGGCAGGGAGGACTGAGAGCCATGGGTAGGGTCGAGTCAGGGATAGGAGGGGAGGCTGGCCCCAGCAGCAGGGCTGATTCTGATTGCTGCCTGCAAGATGGTGTGGTGAAAACACAGGTGTCCAGCCCTGGCCGGTTTGGCTCAGCGGTTAGAGCATTGGCCTGTGGACCAGAGAGTCCCGGGTTCGGTTCCCGCTAAGGGCACGTACCTCGGTTACAGTTTGTCCCCAGCCCCGGTTGGGGTCGTGTGGGTGGCAACCAGTGATGTGTCTCTCTCGCATCGATGTTTCTCTCTCTCTCTCCCTCCCTCTCTCCCTCCTACTCTATCTGAAGATAAAAATGCAAAAATGTCCTCGGCTGAGGATAAAAAAAATGAAAAAAGAAAGGCAAGGACATGGAATCCACTTCATGTGGGGATGGTTGAGTGAGCAAATAGGACTGTGTCACTTGCTTGAAACCTTCAGAGGCCTGTCCTGCAGCATGCGGGGGACTGCTGCGGTCTCAGCGGGTCAAACTGGGTCAGCGATGTCTCACAAGAAGGCAAGGTGGGCGACACCCGATGTCCAGCCTTGAAAGAAATGAGCTCCCCATCTGGAGACATTCCGGTAGCTGGCATAGCATGGGAGGAGTGTCCGACCCAATAAGATAAGAGGTTGGCTAAAGCTCCTCCCAACACTACAGTTCTCTATCTGCAAAGTCAAGCACAAGGAAGAATATGCTAACAGCAACGCTTTCCAGAGTTTCCTGCAGAACTTTGGGAGTGGGGTGGGAGAATCTGTGTCTGTCCCTGAGATCTGCTAGTGACCAGCCGTGTGCTTGAACACAGAAGGGAGGGACCTGGCGACCCCTGGAGATGCCCTCTAGTCTGAGGATTGTTCTCAGGCAGTGGGATGACCGACAAGCCTTCCCAGATTCTCCCAGCATGCTGGGCGGGCCTTCACTTCAAGAGAACCTTCTCTCACAGTGAGAGCCAGACCCATCAAAAACAAGGGAGAAGAACAAAGTCAAGGGACGAGGTGACTGAGAGGGACCATGACCCAACCCACCTACCTACAAATCTTTCCTGAGGTCCTGTGTGTACCAGAATCCAAGACAGACAGGGAATGGGCCGTGGGAAGGCTGAAGGCATGGTCACCAATCTCTCTCATATGAGCTAGACATAGCCAAGGGCTATGCAGGAACCCTGAGAGGTGAGGGATGGGGAATGGAGAAGGCTGGGGGGAGAGGGGAGCCAGAAAGGTAGAAGGGGCAAGATCTTGCAGGGCTTTGAATGCCAGCCTGAGTTCTTAATGCTGGAGGTAGGGAGTTACTGTTGAAGCTTTGCCCACAGGGGGATCCAGATCAGACTCACGGGCTCCCACGTGGAAGCTGGAGGGAGTGAATGAGGCTGGAGGCCAGGAGGCCAGGAGGCCAGGAGGCCAGGGAGGGCGTCAAGCAGAATCCAGGGACACGGCAGCCTCAGGTTGATGGTTAAGAGGAGCTGGCTAAGAGCAAAAGGTTCTCTGCCCGCGTGCGTGTGTGAGCACATCTCCGAGTGAGTGTTGATTTCCCCGAGTGCACACATTCGGGCGAACATGTTTGTGTGTGTCTGCCGGTGTGCATCAAGGTGTCTGACTTTTGTTTGCTGTGGAAGGGTGTGCATACCTGCTCCAGGGATCACCAGGCTTTGACTCTACACGAGTGTGTGTACACATGTACACACACGCACACACTCCATAGGGAGGTAGTTCAGATCAATCCTGTTCTCAGGCTGCGGGAACAAGTCAGGCAGGCAAATCTTGCCACAGCACGAGACTAGGCTCTCAGCTGCCATAATTTTGCCACCACCCCTTATAATGGCGTGGACACTCCATAGAGGACACCGTGGGATGGGCTGCGTCCATCTCATGAGGGCCTCCCTGTCCCTGTACTGCATCCATGACCATCTCCCACTCCTGCCTTTGGGCTCTTAGAGTACACAGTGCAAATCCTTTCTAACTGCTTCTTAACAGAGGGGTCAGAGGGTGCTGTGGGTGGAGACCCTAACACTGTTGCAGGACAGACGAGAAGCCCTTCCCACCACACCCAGGCCCGCCCTATGCCGTTCCAGCCGGGATCTCCTGAATGTTCTCACCTGGGTCAAAGCCACAGTGACCTGGCCATCCCTGAGGCCTGAGCCAAGAGCAGGCATGCCCCACTTGCCCTGCAGGCTGCCTGGAGAGGGCATGAGAGGCCTCTCTCAAGCCGCAGAGCCCCAATCCTGGCCCTGCTCTTGACCCACCAGATGACCTGGGGTTGGACCCTCTTTAGCCTCAGTGTTTCCTGTATGAAATGGAGCCAGCTGTCTTGTCTGGACCCCAGTCCTGGAGTTGGGGGTGAGCACAGCAGGACTGTTATCCACTGTGATGAAGGACAGAGTCCTGTGACCAGTCTTGGTTGGGCAAGTCCTTTACCCAGAGGTATGCTGGTACGTGTTTAACAACCGGCTCCCTGGGAGAAAAAAGCCCAGATTTGCAGTGTTTGCCAATGTCTCTGGTGTAAATACTTCTCCCGTGACTGATTCCAATGCACCTGCATGAAGCCACTGAGCATGGAGAGAGAAGGGGATGCACACACGCGGCTGCTGGGAGCTGGTGGGAGCTGGCTCCAGGACATCACTGCCTTTCCCCTACACAACCAGTAACAGCCCAGCCAGAGGGAGAATCTGAGTCAGGGTCCGGCAGGAGCAGACGTTCCATCCAGAGTGCCATTGCATCTGAGTAAGAGGTGAGGCTACCCAACGGAGAGAAAAAAAGTGTCAGGAATTTAGGCACTAAGAGGATGCGGAACAGGTGGGATGTGCAAAGAGGGCCAGGGCGAGTGCCTCAGGATGGAAACCGCGTTTTGCTGGCTGATGCTCAGACGGCCCAACGCGACAGGAATACGATATTGCCTCCTGCTGTTCCCAGGCCTGGGAGAGGGAGGAGGGTGTGCGTGAGGATGAGGGAGCTGGGCAAATAGACAGGTGTTCCTGAGCACCAGGGATGACGTCTGAGCAGGCCAAGCCAGGAGAGGGCAAATCCAATTCTGTAATTGTTGCTGCATCAATTCTGGTGACAGTCCCACAAGGGTGATGCCAAGGGCCCGGGGAGGGGGGATGCCCTGGCTGACATCATCTGCTATTTCTGGGCTAATTCACAGCCTCTTCCAGCAGGAACTTCCTTCAGGACATAAATTACCCCGGTCTTCCCGTGATTGCCTCATTCTCCTGAGACAACAGGGGGAATCCACGCACGTGGGCGTCCTCCGGAGATGTGCTGGGAGCGGAGAGAAGAATGTATCCTGAAGTCACGTGGACCTGGGTTCAAATCTCCCCTCTGCCCCTTATTAGCTGAAGGGCTTTGGTTAAGTCATTTTGCTGACATTCCCTTGCCTCAAATGGGCCAGTAGCACCTGCGAGGGGTACAGTGTGATTGAGGGACGTGGTCAGTGTGACGGGCTGGCACAGGGCCCGCTCATTGCAGGTGCTCAGTGAACATCCAGTCTCTCTCATTTCCTTTTTCCCCTCTTTCTTCGAGAATATACTTCCTGTGGGCAATTTGTGGAAGCTTCCAGAAGGAGATGCAGATTCCCTTTCTGCCCCCTCCCCCGTGGTGAGTGGTTCACAGGCTGGGGGTGGAGAGTGGCCTCTGGGAGGGTGGAGAGGGAGGAAGGAGCAAGGACTGAGGCTGTCTACCTGGGTGGGGAGCCTGGCCCGGCTGGGTTGTGGGGGAAGCGCGTTCTCGCCACAGTGCTCAGTCATATCCGGAGGAACTCTGGGCCAAGCGGAGCTCAGAGGCCAGGAGACAGACAGCCTGGGACCTCACCACACTCCCAAGCAGACGTACCCGCCTTTCTGTCACCTGTCCACGTCTGCTTAGCTCCTTCCCTGCTTGATGCCTGGCTCTCGCCTTTCTGCCCCACGTCCATCAGCCCTCAGGGAGAGACCGTTCGCCTTGTTTCTCTCTGCTGCGAGGATTTCCGCAGCAGCCTGGCTGACTTCCTGTCCGTCCGTCAATCTGCCCATGAGCCGCCTCCCCATCGCTCTGATGGCAGCTGACTCTCTTGCACCTGGGCTCCATTTTTTGATGTCTGAGTGACAGGGAGGTGATAAACGAGAGAGGGAGAGAGTGGCAGACAGGCACACACGTGTGGCGGATGGGACACGTGCGCACACGGTGGACTGACAGTCGGGTTGTCCTCTTTGAGACAAGGCCACTCAAAGTGTCCCCAACCCCAGAGGGGTGTCCAGAGCACCGTCCATCCCACCTCCTAGCACCATCTGTCTGCCTCCCTGCCACAAACAGGGGTGCCCCCTGTGGAGGCTCCAGGAGGAGGGCCAGTACCCATGGCAACAGATGGAGAGGCACATTTCAGCTGGAGAAGAACCTCTGTGACAGCGGCACTGTCCAACAAAGCCAGTGGCTGTGAGCAAGGTAGACCTCCATCACTGAAGTTGGGTTCCGGGCTGGCCACCCCGCTGTCAGGGCTGCGTTGGTGGGAACCCTAAAGAAGGACCAGGGTAGGTAAGGCCAGGTGGTCGCAGCCGGATGCCACTTAAGATAACGACTTCTATCAGTAATCCGTGGAAAGCACTGGACACGGTTCCCGGCAGATAGTAGGTGCTCAAACGCAGAACTGTGATTAAGAGGGAGGCTGGACTAAGTGACCTTAAGGCCCAATCCTACCGCCTTCGAGCTGGACGGATTTGAAAGGCCAGTCCGTGGCAACAGGTTATGAATAAACAGGAGCTGGGAACGTGGGATGCCGAAGGGCTTCCCAGAATAGGGATGTCTCCATCTCCCTCACCCTGATTTGCATGGCTCCTGCAGGCCTCCCTCCCCTCGCCTAACTCAATTTCAATTTCAATTTCAATGTCAATAGCTTTCCTGGCACCACGAGCAGACACGGGTTGCCAAAGTGAATTGGAACATTGAGTTTCAGAGTCTCGGACCAGAGCATCCAGCCAGGGTCATTCCTCTTAGACCTTCCAGGCCCGTCCTGTGCACATGTCTCCTCCTCTGTGCCTTTGGGGACACTTATTTTTACTCTTCCCAGCTGTCCGTAAGGTTATTTGAAGAAAGATACACTCCCTTGTTTGAGCGAGCTTCAGAAACAGTAGCACCCGGGGCGCTGGGCTCCGCCGTAGGGGCACAGAGCGGGGACGTGAGGGCCAAGGAAGCTCAGCCCCTCTCCCGAGGTCCCAGCCTGGTGGGGACACAGAGGAGAACCAACAGTGTAGCAAGTGCTTGGATGGAGGCGGGCAGAGGGCTCTGGGAGCACAAAGGAGGGGTCTCTGGGCCAGGGTGGGGGCAGAGAGAGGTGGAGGGACAAGAAGGGAGGGACTTCTGAAGACACTTGGGTGGCAGGACACAGGCCACTGAGTTTTTTCCTTCATGGGTCAGTGGCAGCTGGAATGTCAGCATTCTAGAGTCCCTGTCATTCAAGCCATAGTAACGTTTGGCCCTGCGCAGGTTGGCCGCGATCAAATCCTCTGGAAAGGGGGGGTGTGATGAGGAGGAGTGAGAAGTGGGTGAAGGCACCCGGGTACATCCTGCCTGAGGGAGGTGGGGCCTGAGGCCCTGGAGGGTAGGCAGGGGGGTGCCTGTGTGGCCCGAGGTGGGATGCCATCCTGGAGGGGGCACAGAGAGGGCGCGGGAGGCCAGCACGCGCGGGGGCACCGCCTAAAATGCCTGGGCTCAGAGATGGGAACAGAGGGGCCCTGGTAGAAGAAGGAGCCGCCCTGGAGCACGGAGATGAACAGGTGATGGGGTGAGGGGGTGCAACACCGGCTTTGCGGACTTGACATCCCTGCCCTGCACCGGCCCGGGGTCACCGGTGGCTGCCACTGTGGGGAGCTTCAAAGGTGCCAGGGCAACTTCTCCAGGAAGCCCTCCCGAGCAGTAGCTGTGCCATCCTCTGTCTCCTCTGCCCAACCAGAGTGCTAATGGAAACAGACAGCTGCCCTCCACACCGCCACCAGAGTCAGGGCTGCAAGGACAAAATATTCCCACAGTGGGGAAAGCACGTAGGCACGGACCCTAGCTGCCCACGGGCAGAGAGGAGCCCAGAGAGAGCCCCGGGCGAGGCTGACCAGTGCTCGGAGGCTCAGAGGGGTCGGCTTACGAGTCTGGTGGGTCACCCAGACTATGCTGACCACTGGAAGCAAACTCCCCTCCAGTGGTGCCCCAGTCCTCGGGGCTCCTGGGGATCCCTCCGCCATTGGGTCCTGAACATCTGCAGAGGCTACTCGGGCAGCAGCAGCCCTGACCATCCCGTTGACCTTCCTGGTCCTCCTCTCTGCACACCTCAGGGTCTGATGAGGCTGGGGGTCGAGAGAGGCAGTGGCTGGGAGGGGGGAGCCATGGTGGGATGAGGTCCCTGAGCTGCAGTTCCGATTCTGTTGCTGGGGCCCTTTGGCAAACACCTCCCATTTTTAGAACTTCACTGGACTCCTCAGTAAGATTAGAGGGATAGACTAGATCGGGGAACAAAGAGGGTTCCTGGGAAGACGACTCCTGTAAGACGCCCCAGGAAAAACGGTTTGGAAGCACGCACCCTCCTCCCGTACAGTGCACTCTCCGAGAATCTCCGCAGCACGGGAACCTGTTGAAATGTATCTGACTAGGCATTTCCCAAAGGTCCTCGATGGCCCTGTTTTCCAAAACTGCTCATTTTCACCCCCGAAAGAAGAGCGGTCTCTGAAGCACCGTTTGAAAGATAGTGGACAATGCGCTCCTCCGTGGACCCCCTGCAGTCCTGGGTGCCCAGCTGTCCTTCTCTAAAGGAGGGGGGGGGCAGGGATTGACATTCGAAAGCTCTCCCGTGAGCCTGCTCTGTGCCATCTCATTTGATGCCCACAGCTACACCATGGCATGGGTATGAGTTACCCCACAGGCAGATGAGGGCGGGGAGGCACGGACTGGCTTGGGGGACCGGAGACGCTTCCCCCACCTGCCATGTGCGGAAAGGTGAGCAAATCCTGCTGGAGGAGTGGCTCGGAGGCCAAAGCTCCCTTCCCAGCAGTCTCAGCCTCTCTCAGCCTTGATCCGTCCCTTTCAGGGTCACTCCCTGCCCCCCCCCCCCTTTTCTCAGGAGAGGTCACTGGAAAGCATTACAGGGTGAGAAGCAGGGAAGCCATGTGCCGGGGAAACCATTTTTATGTAACTGAAAAAGCTAACTCCTAAGAGTTCAGGCCACAGAGGGCTGGCCCTGGGCAAAGGTATTAAGCGGGGGGGGGGGGGTCTTCTGTGTAGCGTAGAGGAAAGAACCTGAAGTTTGGAGCTAGACAGACCAGAGTTCAAATCCTGCCCCAAGGAACCTCTCTCGGCTAACTCTACCTACCTGATGTCTGGATGAACTGACCTCTCCATTTCCTGTACAGTCTGCCAGTGCCGGTGGGGTTACTCGAAACGCCTGGCCAGGGGACAGTGCCTGTCTCTTTCACCTGTGCTCTGTGTGTTCCCAAGCCTGTTTGTGTCCGTCGTACCTGTCATTGTAAATAGATACAGTAATTTAATCAAGTGTAACGCAAGCCAATTACATATGAGCGCAGAAAAGAGTTGTGTTTCTATGGTAATTAATTGAATGCTTGGGAAGGCTGCTAAAAAAATTGCGGTTGAATTCGGGGTGGGCAAGACTCTGAAAGATCTGAAGAAAAGTAAATCCCATACAAGGAGGTTTATGTCCATTGATTGCCCTGCAAGGAATCGAAACTGGAAATCTCTTAGCGGATGTTCCTGTGGTCTCCATGGCGGGTGGTCTCGGGAAACCAGTTCGCTTTCTGAGTTTTACTTTTCTTGGCTTTAAAATAAGTAAAATAATTTCCGCCTTGCAGAGTTGTCACGAGAGCAGACGAAGCCACGCACAGTCCCATTCCTGCTGTGTTGGCTTCTCTGTGGTGGATAATTCCTCTCTCCTCTTCCTGCCCGGACGGCCTTCCCCCAGCCGGTGTTTCCAGGCTTCATCCGCAGCTCGCAGTTCAGCTGATCTGCTGGTGACTGGCTTCAAGGCATGACATTCCCCAGGAATGAGGGAAAGCCTTGGCAAGGACTGTGATTCCTGGAGGTGGCACAGAGAAGCAGGGTCTCAGCTGGAGCTGGAGAATCTCGATGGCATTCCTCCAATCACAAGCCCAGTGACTGGTCCCAAGTCCAGTGCCTGGTCCAGGTGAGGGTGTGGTTTTTTCTCCCGATGTGTGACCTGACCATCCTTATATCCTCGCTGTGACATGCCAGCTCACCTAACCTGTCTACCTAGGTGTCAGCTCAGTCTCAGACTGCGGAGCGATCTTATCCCCAGCCCGGGGCACCCAAAGGGGGTGGGAGCTGGACAGAGGAGCTCGAGCCCGGTCAGCTCCAGCCTCTGGGGCCCTGCCTCTTGCCCAGCGCTTCAGACTGAGCAGAGGTGTGGCTCCCATACCTGCACCCCCAATGGACTCTGCCAGTCTCCCCAGGGATGGAGATCCTGCCTGTGGCTGGGTCAGGCTGCTTGTGTCTCCAGTGCCTGCCCCTTGACACCTCGTGCTCCCAAATCCTGGCCCACAGAACCGAAGGGAGCCCTCCAAAGGGAGCAGCGTGTGCATTTTCCCCGTCCTGAGGACCTGTCCTGCCTTCACTGTTGCCACCGGCCTCCAGGCTCCCCTAACTGGTCCGCCGTCCCGTCTCAGCCAGATGGGCCCCAGCTGGAGCCCCAGACCCCACATGTGGCCCCGGGAGCCTGGAGCCCAGCAGAGGCACCCACGGAAGCTCTGTGTGTGGGGGGACAGGCAGGGGTGGGTGGAGGGAGCACAGGAGAGGACGTGACTTTAGACAGCAAACTCTCTTCTCCTGGTGTTGGTTTCTGTGCTATGGATAAAGTGACGCAGACCCGGGGTCATCACTGACAGGTATGAAAACTTGGGGCATGCTCATAGCCCTCCCGAGCCTTTGTTTCTTCATCTGTAAAGCGGAGGTGACGATGGTCGCCTCAACTGTTTGTTGAGAATATTGTCAACAAGATAATGTCTGTAAAAAGAAAAAGGAAAAAAAAAAGATAATGTCCGTAAAGACTTTTTTCCCTCCGTTCTCATCAAAGAAGCAAGAGGAACATTGGGAAAGTCAAGCGTTGAGCTGCCGCTGATAGGCGGACAGCAGGGGCGAGCACCAGGCGGCCCCTCCCGAAGGGCAGTGAGCTCCCCGTCGCTCCTGGGCAACCAAGCTGAAGATTGGCCTCCTCGGCTTCTGGCTTGTTGATCTTGACAGAGTTTTGAGAGTTGGAGCAGAGAAGCCATGTTCCATTTGGCAACTCAAGGCCCGGGTCAGAGCAAGACAGGCTGCCAGAGTCCCAGTGCCCAGGTGAAGGGCTGGGAGGCCTGCCTTCCGCTCCCGCCCTCCGGCCCCTCTGGGTGCCAATGTCAGGCACAGGACATGTGGTGGTGAAGTTGCTTGGGCTCCGTGGGGCAGCCTGGCAGTGGTGTAGGTGGGTCACTCTGCCTTTTCTTGTGACTATGCTAAGGGTGGGCTTCTTGAGCCCTGGCTGTGCTGGCCTGATTCCAAGAGCAGCATCTCGGGGATTTTCTCAGGGAAATAACCCTCCCAGCCCCATTACAGAAGGGAAGAGAGGCAGAGGGGCAGGGCAGACAGAGGCAAGACCCAGAGTGAGTCACTCACTCGTTCCTTCGCTCAGGTCTGACGTGTGGCCAGGACACACCAGTATCTCTTCAGAACGCGGAAATACTTTTGCCTTGGCTGCTAAATAGCTACTTCCCAGAGCTCTGTGAGCATCACATGCGGCCAAGGACCCTCCTCCAGGTTCTCTTGGATTCCCCATCATGTAAAAAGTAAAAGGCTAGTGCCTGGCCCTCAGGGACTCAGGACACCCGTGCCAGTGCTGCTCGTTAAATATTTTGACTATTACCCGGGTCACAGATGCCAGCAAACACTTTACTTGGAACGTTGGATGAAATAGGAAGTGTTCATCTGTAAAATGCCATTATCCATCCATCCATCCATCCATCCATCCATCCATCCATCCATCCGCAAACGTTTATTGAGCACCTAGTAGCTGCCAAGGAAAGGGCAGGGCATCGGGATGCTGAGCTGTGGCATGGAGGGAGGGAGGGGACCACACAGCTGTGGACAGAGTGACTGAGAGGAAGAGGACAGGTGGCAGGGGAAATGACATGGGCTGACACCTTGGCTTGGAGAAACAGGGATGGAGGCTGTTAAGCCCGTGGGGAGGGCCTGGGAGTCCAGCTTGGAGCTGTCAAGGTTCTTCAGTTCTGTCCAATTATCCACTAATGACTCACAATGAATAGATTAGGAAGGGGACTGAGGACAAGGATGCTTAATTATCAAGCAGATGAGTGAGGAAACACTGAGCATCTCATGACAGGTCTTAGGGAAGGTGGGGAGGGAGGAGGGAAGGGGGCACAGTGCCCTCTGCTGGCAGCTCCGTGACTACTCCGGGACTTCTGGGTGCTGAGCCAGGCTACCAAGCCTGGGACCACCCAGGACCACAAGTGGAGCTCAGCGTGGGAAGGGGTGGGGTGGGGATTGAGGTAGAAGCGGGGAGGTATTTGGGGACTGGCAGGTGGGTGATACAGAGCTTATTCCTTCCAGGCAGGAGGTCTGAGCCTGTCATGTCCTCTCGCCCCTGTCAGAATGGGTGCCCCAGAGCAGGGATCGGGGCTGTGGAATTTGTCTGCTGAAACCCTGGCTCTGACTGTGACTTGAGGTTGCCCTGTCCCAACCTGGGAAGGACACTGGCCCTGTTGCCCCTCTACCCGCACCCGTTCCTCGATATCTGGGTCCCCACCTCGCTGTGGTGTCCTGGGGAAGGAGGAATCCCACGCAGCCTCTTAGAACAACCAGAACCGGCCTCTTCGCCCCAGACAAAGGCTCACAGTCTGTGTGGCTCCCAGTGTCCGCTCCCCTGACACTCCCTGCAGTCCTGGGAGTGGGCGGACAGGTGACTTGATGTGCTAGACGCCTCAGAGGTGATGTGTGGAGGTCAAGCTTGAACCCACGTCTGCCTGCTTCTCCCAGACTTCTCTTCATGCCTGATCCTGATTTGTCCCTCAGGCCTGAGCTGCAGATGAGAGCTACACTCTGGCTCTCGGCAAACAAGAGCGGCCGGTCCCTGCTCCGGTCCTCCTCCTCCAGCCTCGTCACACTCACCTGTGAGGAACCTCCTAGCCCCGGGCTGGCTCTGAGATTCCCATGATGCACTTGGGTGATGCTCTCCAGCCCCCAGGGAGCGCTCTCTCCTCTCACACCCAAGCATCCCTGCCTGTCTCTCACACCTGGTACCCAGCGGAGGCACAGGGACTGGGCAGCTGCATGTGCTCGAGTCTCTGCCCACAGAGACTTTCAGTTCCTGAGTCCACAGTCTGCCTGACAGCTGCTGGCCCCGCACCCCCACTTTCTGCCTTGCTCACGCCTTGGGGTCACCAACCATGTGCTGATTGGTCAGACACCCAGGGGACATGAGCAAGGGGGGAAAGGGATGGGAGTGTTTGTCGAATTCTGGGTTGGGTTTGGTTCCTGCTAGGGCCATGCTTTCTGAGGGACTTTACATATGGCTAACTATTGTCCTGGGGAAAGAGTGAGACGTTATTACATGTCTACTGTGTGCCAGACGCTTTATAGACAATATCTCATGTGTTCTCTCAACTATCTCATAAGTGGGTGTTTCAAGTTTGCAAATGAGAAAACCGAGGCTTGGGGAGGTCCGGTGACTTTTCCAAACCAAGCTCACTTAGTTAGTACGAAAGCTGGGTTTGAACAGAGGGCTCTTGGACTCCAAAGTCAGTGTTCTTTCCTCCACATAATAAAGTGTGTGGGAAACAACCTGGACACCCAGGGACTGGGGTGAGGCTGCCTTGAGCCAAGTGTGCCATCACGCCCATCTGTGGGGCTGCCAGGGAGGGTTCGGGAGCTCCCAGGGCGGACGTGATCCTTTTACAGGTCAGTCTGAAGCTTCACACGTTCTCCACTAATGCCCACACCACCATGAAAGGAGCCAGACGTCTTAGCTCCGTCTCACAGATGTGGAAACTGAGGCTCAGAGACTCTGAGGACTTATTCAACACGGCGAGACAAGGCAAGGGCTGAACCGGAAATCAAGCAGTCATCTGGCTTCAAACCCAGTTCTTGCCACCACCCTGACAGCATGGACCGCCTCTGGTGCCAGGCAAGAGACCACAGACCCCCAGCTGGGGCCTGAGGCTCACAGATGCAGGCCAGTGGTCAAGACCAGGACAGCTAGTGCAGAAAGATAAGAGATGCGTTTTTACCACGGGACAGGCATGAGAGTTTTTGCAGAACCCAGAGATGGATACATCGGTGTTAGCATCATTTGGCTCACCCTCCTAGCCATGCAGGTGACATCAGTGACGAGCGGAGGCACCACTCGAACCCAGCCTCCCCACAGTAACAACACTCACACTAAGAGCGAGCTAGGAAATGGGACACTCCAGAGGCAGATTCTCATCCCAGGACGGCGGCTGCTTCTCCACCCTCAGTTACGGAATCCAGGCACCCGAGGGGGAGCGTGGCCAGGGCAGCGGCCTAGGCCTTTCAGGGGAAACTAGGTCGCTCCTGGATGCCCAGGCTCTGAATATCTTGCTAGCATGGGTAGAACTTTTGTCTCCTTGCCCTAAATCCTGCCCCTTCTTCCACGCCAGCAGCAAATCTGAGATGCCTCCCCTCAGTGGATGGCAGGTCCTTTGATCTTGAGACTCCGGGAGAGGGTCTTCTCTTTGTGTCTTACGCTTCCTTGAGCTTGGAACGCCCAGATTGGAGGTATGTGGTAAGAACGACTGCAGCTTCCTTTCCTGCCTTTCCGAGAGTGTGGCTGGGGTCCGATGCCCAGAGAGCGTGGCTGGGGTGAGGCGGCTTTGGAGGCTCGTGCATCTGTTTGGTTGTCTGCTTAGAGATCCTGGGCTGGCGTTTGCTTTACGGAGCAGTGGTGATGCTGGTGGTGACAGTAGGGGGGAGGAGGAGAATGTGTGAAGCCTTTAAAAGTGGGATGTTCAGTCTCCACCTGCCTGCAGTGGTCCAGGACAGGTGTACCTGCGGGCCATTCTCTTCTCAGCCCCCAGAGGGAGATTTCTTTTATTTAAAAAAATTTTTTTTCTTTATTGATTTTAGAGAGAGAAGAAGGGAGAGGGAGAGAGAGAAACATCGATGAGAGAGAACATCGATTGGCTGCCTCTTGCTTGCCCCCCACTGGGGATTTGGCCCACAACCTGGGCATGTGCCTTGATCGGGAATTGAACTGGCGACCTCTTGGTGCATAGGTCGACGCTCAACCGCTGAGCCACACTGGCTGTGCCAGAGGGAACTTTCTAAACCCTCAATCCAATCATGTCATTTCTTTGCTCAAAGTCATCCAAAGTCTCCCTGTCTAACACTGAGCTCTGATACGAGGTTTTGAGGCCCCTCGGGGTGCAGCCCCTGCCCTGCCCTGCTGCCTCCTCACTGCTCCTCTGTGGTTTTTCAGGAGGGCATGGTGAACTCTTTCAGCCCATCCAGCACCTGCCTGAGGGCCTCCCCACAGGCTCCTCTCTTTGCACCGCCCTCTTCCCTCCCACCTCCTTCTTCACCGGTGACATGACTCCTTCCTAGCAATAGGTCAGGATGGCACATGTCATCCTTTCTGGGAAGTCCAAGACTTCTGGCGGTCAGGTAGGTACTGTCCTCCTTCATGAGTGTGATACTCTCACCCACTGACTGTCCAATGCCTCGTGTCTCCTACTGGACTCAGCTCCAGGAGGGCGGGGTGCACCTGCTCAGAGCGGTAGTCCTTGCTTTAGCCTCTTGCTAAAGGGTCGACGCTCAACCACTGAGCCACACTGGCTGGGCACACACTTTTAAATATGTTGTTTTGAACATGTATGATAGCTGGATCGGTATCATTCACAGATGTGGAAACAGATGTAGAGTAACTTCTTATGTGGACCAAATGTTTGTGTCCCCCACAAATTCATATGCTGAAACCCTGCTGTGACCCGCAGTGGGATGGTCTTAGGAAGTGGGGCCTTTTGGAGGTAATTAGGTCCTGAGGGTGGAGCCCTCATCATGGGATTAGCGCCCTCCTAAGGAGACACACAAGAGCACACTTCCTTGCCCTCTGCTCTCCACCGTGGGAGGGCACCGAGAGAAAACCTCCGTGGCCATCCAGGAAGAGGGCCCTCGCCAGACACTGCATCTGCCGGCACCTAACTTCTGGACTTCCCGGCCCTCAGAACTGTGAGGGATAAGTGTGTGCTGTTGAAGCCCCCCGTCTGTGGTATGCTGTTGCATTGGCTCAGAGTCACTGGGACACTTGCCCAAGGTCACAGGGCCGCGGGTAGCACAGCTGGAGTTGGAATGACTTCTAGCTGGAGCCGCGGGGAGGGAGGAGGAGCAGAGAAGGGATTCGAGGTCTTGCTGGGCCAGGCCAAGGAATTAGCTCACTTCAGGAGAGAATTGAAACCTGTTTCCATCAGAAGAAAAGGTCGGGGAGGGACTTTGGGTGGAGGCCCGAGCCGGTTTGATTTGTGGCTGAAATCCCAGCTTCCACGCTGGGGCCTCTGGCTCCCTTAGCCTGGCGGGGTGTGCCCTGTGTTTCTCTCGTGGTGTCCTCTCCTCTTCCGTGTGGGAAATCTATCCCTCCTCCGAGGCCCTCCTGCATCCCACACCACCCGGGCCACATTTCCTGGGCTCAGCACAGTCTGGACGCCTTCCCGGCCCCGCAGGCGTTGGCCTGGGGCAGGGCCTGAGTTTGCCAATCCGCACCCCCCAACCCCGGGCATCTCTTGTTCTGTCTAGAGGGGCTAGAATCTGCTCAGCCACAGAATGTGAAACCTGGAGGAGGATCTAGTCCAACCCACTCATGTTTCAGACAGGGCACTGAGGTCCAGGGGTGGGAATGTTTCTTGGGGTCACAGGTTGCGTGGCGGGGCGTGGACAGCACGGGGCACAGGACCACAGTCTATTTCCACTGCGCCAGGCGGCCCGCTCAGAGCCTCTGTGGGAAATGCACCCACAGGTAACATTTGCCTTTTTATTATTAGCTATTATTTGCTGTATACTTCCCATCTGCCTGTCATCGTGCAAAGCACTTAACATACATAATCACATTTAAGCTTCATAATAACCTGATGATTTGTTTACTATTCCTACCATTACCATCATTATTATCGTCTTTCAGATAAGGAAACTGAAGTCCAGAGAAGTGAAGTAACCTGCCCCAAGGTGCACAGCAAGGATTTTAAACCCGTATGCTGGCTAAGCTGCCTCTTGAGTGGGTTTCCCTCAAACACTTGGACCTGTATCCATGTGTTGAAGTGAGGGAGGAGTCCTGTGTCTCTCTGAGTGGCTGGGGACTTGATGGTCATGTTCAGACCCATCAGTGCTTGACCCTCACAGTCTGCAGGACTTTCACATTTGGGGTGAAGCTAGGCCCAGGAAGACATATTCCATAATACCCCCAGGATTCCTCTGTAAAAAAGGGACGGGGGTGGGGTGGAGGCACAGCCCTGCCCCCAGTCTGTCTGAGTATGCTAATGCATGCTGTGTGCTCATCCTCATAGGTCAGCAAATGTGGGGACTGGCCCAGCCTTTGCCACTGATTAACTATGTGGCCTTGGAGTCGTCCCATAATTCCTCTGCACCTTAGTCTTCACAGCTATAAAGAGGGGGAATAATACCTACCCTGAAGATCCCTTAGAGAGTTTGCAAAGGTAGAAAAATACAATATAGACGAAAGAGCTCCAAGAAGAACAAAGCACTGTGTATTTATGGAAGGGTGGACTTATTTTAAGTTTAAAATGGAAGCTTGGGGCTTGCACGATGGGGAGGCAACATTTATTGAGCATCTACTTTGAGGACTTTATAGACCTTATCTCATACAACCCTCAACGCAGCTCTTCAGAGAGGTATTAGAGGATTTTCTGCTTCTGCTCCTGGCTGAGAGGCTCTTAACAGACCAACCATCCACAGATAACAATGACAAACTATGACCAAAATATTAAAAAGTGGTTATCAGAAGGAGAGCCACTCAAAGAAGGCAGACTTAGAGTTTGGGAGTGGGCAGGTTGTTGACACTCGGAAGAAGAGAAGAGCCGTGGGTGGACTTCTCAGTTCCTACAAGTTTAGCCTGAGAGCGAGCCCAGTCCTCTCACGCTGGATGGCTAAAACCTGGATGGAAACCTGCTGTTATACTGATTTGAAGGATGAGGGAAGAGATTTCAGGGCAACCATGGCAGCTGGAAAATGAAGGAGAAAACTCAGAAAAGAATAAACCAGAGAGGGGAACTCCAGATGCTGGGTAACTCTGCCCAAATATCTGGTCAACCCCTGAAACAATGCCTGTGTAGACTAGATGCCAAGTTGCCCAGTTCAGCCTAAAGGAACTGAATGGAAAGTTCTGTTGCGATTCACTAAAGCAGTGATGACAGCTTTGCAGTGAGGCCCCAATCAAGTTACCTACTAAATTAAATTAAAAACAGACACACAAATCCACCCAATACTCTTTATAGCAACATAAAGAATCCAAAGTCTCTACGATTTATCATGCATACTAGTCAGGATGCAATCCAAAATTCTTGACATAGAAACAGGAAAATGTGACCCATAGGAGACAATCCATGGAGATTACCCATAACATAGCCCAGAGTTTGCAATTAGCAAAGATTTTTTAAGCAGCACTTATAACTGTGCTCAAGGATGTGAAGAAAGTATGCTCACAATGAATGTAAAGATAGAACTAATCTCAGCGAAATAGAACTACAAAGGAGAACCAAATGCAAACTTTAAACCTGAAAAACATATCTGAAAAAATAATCATAGCATAATCACCATTTATAAGTAAAAGAAATTCAGGTTCGGAGAGATCAACTTTCCCCAAGTTATGCTAACAAGTGATAGAGTTGGAATTTGAATCCCAGGTCTATCTGGCTTTAAAGAGTTTGTTTGTAAACCTCACTAGGTAACATTTAGAGATTAGTGGGGGTCTGTGGGAAAACAGAAGTGGACTGTGGACTTTTCTGAAACTCTAGTGAGACTAGGGAGCCTTGTTGTAAGACTCAGTGGTAGGTAGTTCCAGCCAATTGGGTTGACTATCCATGGTGCTGAAATCTGCCCACTGTCCAAAATGTCTGTGTCTACCAAACCATTTCTGCTTATTCGCACCAGTGAGTAGAAAGAGAAGGGAAGATAAACCATAGCAGCTCATGCTCTGATCTATTCATTTTGGCTTTCAAGTCCAATGCTATGCATGCCCCCATCCACGGCTGTCCATGGGTTTTGGCCATGTTCTACGTACATTTTCCCCATGTTTTGCAAAAGTCTTATCCTCAGGGGTGTGGATAGAGAGTGAGTGACTTCATGTATTTGCACTGCAGCTGAGATCTAGTTCAACTGAATCCCTATTTGGTGAGTTTAGTAATGTGCCTGACACAGTGCTTCATATTGCGAAAGGCAGAGAAATATGAGACCTGCCTGCTCTCTGGGGACACCTCCATGAAAATGAGCACAGAGAAGGAGCCAGAGCAAGGCCAGCTGTGTGGGCTCAATGTCTACTGTGTGTCCTTGGAAGACCTACTTTGCAGCTTCATAGGAGAGTGGATGTCACTTGGAGTTGGGGGCAATCACAAAAGGTTTTTTGTTTTTTTTAATAAGAGGTGGGATGTCACCTGGTCTGTGAAGGCCAAGCTCAGGAGAGGAAGAGGAAGGATTGCTCTAGGACACAGTAGGTACTTAATAGATAGTTAGTAAATAATGGGATGAGCGCTCAATTATTTTCTTCCTGGTTATTTTTAAGCATGTTTTCTAAAATGATTTTTTTTAATATCAAAAAGAGGCTTTTTAAACATTATCTTTAATAACTCTAAACTGGAAACTACCCAAATGCCCATCAACAGCAGAATGGAAAAGTGAATTATGGTAGACCCTCACCAGGAAACACTATCACAAAGAGAAGGGGCACTCTGCAGTGACATGCAACATTGTGGACGAGTCTCAGAAGCACGATGCTGTGGAAAGAAGGCAATGCCAAAGGAGGATTCCATTTCTATAGAGCACAAAAAGAAGCAGAGCTAATCTATGGCATTTGAATTCAGCACAGGTCACTGCGGTCCTGGGCCGCCGTGAGTGGAAGAAGCAGAGGGGGAGATTTTCAGGGACTAGGAAGGTTCTGTTTTTCGATTAGTTGCACAGATGGTTCCGTTTTTGTGCACTTCATTGGGCTGCACACTTAGAACAACTGCATTTTTCTGTAAGTATGTTGTATTTCAACAGAAAGTTAGCAAACAGAAACAGGCTGTTCTCCAGCTTGACTTCCCAGACCCGGTGATCTCTTGCCCTTTCTGATTGACATCAGATGGCATAACCTTCTGCAGATGGTTTTCAAAGAATGGCAGGTGTCCCCTCTCCTAAAACCAGGAGAGGACAGGCAGAGGACCGTTTCCTCCATTTTAATAGTTGGGAAACTGAGGCCTGCAGATGGAAGTAATTTGTCCTTTTGCCACATAGGGAGTCAGGGTAAGAAAGAACTTGAGTCTTCTGGGAACCTTCTCCCTGTAGCCCAGATAATAGATACCTGCTCAGCCACACCTACCTGAAGAGACAAAGAATGTCATATTCCCATGTCATATTCAGAGTGATGGATGGGATGCTTGGAGGTGTCTGGAAGGCTTCGACGCCCCACCCACACTGCAAGTCCATATAAAACAGCGTCTGGAGCGTCCTGGGATTGCCACCTGCTTTTGTGAGATTTGAGGGAGCCAGCTCCTCTCCCTGGACCTGTGATCTCAACTGTCAAATTGGAGATTGAATTTAATGACAATAAGGCATAAGTTTCCTTCCCGTTCCAATACTTCAAGGTCTAAATCTGAACCAGGGTCACCCACGTTTGATTAGGGCACGGTCTCTACTATTGCCTACCCTCGGGGGGCTGTGCTGGGTGAGGGGTAAATAAGAAAGTTTTAGGACATAAAGCATTCATTCATTCATTCATTCATTCATTCATTCATTCATTTCAGAACCCTTTACTGAGCATCTGCGCTATGCTAGGTACTGTGCTGGGGACACGCAGATGAACGACAAGCCACTGTCCCTCAGGAGCTTACGCTCTGGGGGCAGAGACACAGTGAACAGCTGTGAAAGTACAAGCATTGCTCATAGAGATAAGTACTGGATGCTGCGGGTGGACAGAAGAAGACTGGGTCCCTGCTGGTGGGTGAGGTTACCAGGGAAGGCTGCTAAGAAGAAGTGAATATTGGGGCTGGACCTGGAAGAAGGAGTAGGTCAGACGGGGGAAACTGGTGTAGGAGATGACATCCTTGACTGAGAGAACACCATCTCCAGAGGCAAAGGAAGGGGGAGGGATGACGTTTCTGCATGGCTGGAACCTGCCGTGGGGTTGAGGAACAGAGGTGAGGCTAAGGTGTGACTGTCCCAACAGCTAGCTTGGGGGGGAGGGGGCATGGGGACATGTGTCCAGAATAAGTGTGAGACTGGGTGAGGTGACAGGAGCCTGGGAGGGGCCCCTCTCCCCTATTTTTCTTCCTTACCTTCACCCCACATTTGGATGAGACTCAGGTTTCTGCCACGTCCCAGCCCCCTGAGGCTCTCCAGTCAATAAGCTCTTTAAGGAGCCAAAGACAGGCACGATCAATACAGTTGCCATCGATCCCACCTCAGCGGACGATTAGTACCAGGGACTCTGCTGGCCCGGGGAGCCTCTTGCTAATGCACCGTGGGATTCAGATCAAACGGGGAGCTCCAGTGGGAAGAGCTTCTGCCCCGCACTGGAGGAGGTCCTGACTCCGGCCTGCTGGGAACTCTGTGACACCCAGATGAACCCTACACATCCCCCAGGCAGGCAGCGGGCATCTGATCCCTTGCTGAAAACCTTCTGATGTACACATGGCCTTGGGGGTCTGTGCACACTCCCTGACGGGCAAGCATGCCCTCGGGGTCTGGCCTCCTGGCTGCCCCTTCCAGCCTGATCCCGTGCACCTTCTCCTCACTCTCCCAGTTCAGTCCAGAAGCACTGTCCTCCGTCCTGTCCTCCCACCTTGACTTCACGTGGCATACGGTCACCTGCCCTTTCTTCCTGAAGACCTCCCCTAACCTCCTTGCCATCACCACCATCGGACTTAGGCGCCTTTCCAGGGTTCTCCCCGTGCTTTATCGCAGGGCTAGGGCGGCCTGGACTGTAACAGCTTATTTTCTTGTCTCATCCTGGCTGCATATTAGAACCACCTGGGAGCTTTCAAAAGGACACATTCAGATTGAACTGGTCTGGAATGAGGTCTGGGAAGTGATGTTTTTACCTCTTCCCTCAATCCGTGGGACCCCAAAGCATACCCGTGGCTGCATAGCCTGGACCAGTCTAAAGTCCCGAAAAGCAGGGACACGCTGATCGCTTCACCCCCATCCCTGGCACCCAGAGCTGTGCCTGGCACGTGGCAGGTGCTCAGTGCATATTCGTGGACTCGCCTGGCCTGGAGCTCTCCCCTCGACTGGGCCCGCCCTCTCTCTGGCCACCCCTTCCCTCTGGCGGGCAGCACTAAGCACCAAGGCTTATCTCTCAGAGTTGAATCGCGCCGGTCATTCAGGAGGCTCTTTCGTAACACATCACATTTAATTCTCAATGTGGTTCTGTGAGGCAGGTGGATGAGTAATAAAAATCTCATTTTGCACAGGGCAGCCTAAAACCCAGAGAAGGCAAATGACCAGGCCTGGGTCCCACAGCTAGAAACGGACAAAGCCAAGAGTTCATCCTACCTCCTCTCCAAGAAATTGTCCCCAGGAGCCTTGTTTCCACGAGGCTTCCTCAGGCTGCATCAGCGCTTCCCGGCAGCCCCGGCCCTGGTCCTTCCCCCGTCTGCTCCTCAGAGCGGCTCCCCCCAGCCTCGCCAGCCCCCCTTCTCTGAGCCTCATGTGTCAGGGCAGGAGACTGGCATGGTGGGCCAAGAGTGCTCAAATTGGAAGTCAGAACTGGGCTCTCGGCCAGTCTGTCACCTGGGCCTGCCACCTGTCTTCCCAGAGCCATACTTGAACGTGGGGACTTAGGACTTTGGAGCCTCAGGCCCCATAGAGACAATGGGATGGCGCTCTCCACGCCATGTCAAGGTCACACGCAATGAAGGGCTGAGAGCCCTAAAGGGCTGTGCACAAGTACAAGGTGTGGCCCAGGTGTCCCCGCCCCCGCCCTGGCCCCCGAGTGCCAGCCCCTGGGCTTGCCTTCCCGTCTCTGCGGAGCTCTCAGCTCTCCTCAGCTTTACTCACATCTCTCGTCCACGCCCCGCCGTGGTTTATTTAGACGTGAGAGCTTACGAAGTGAGAGACGCACGTGGGTCTGTTTGAACAGCGGGGAGAGACAGCGTCCCCTCATCTCTGCTTTTCCTGGAGGCTTTGAGGAGAGGGGCTAGGACCCCCGTCTGAGCCGGTGGGAGCCCCGCCCTCCTGCTGCTTTGGGCAGTCAAGAAGCTGCTCAAGAGCACTGTCCCCCCTGCTCAGGAATAGCTGAACCCCTGGAGGCAGGACAGCACAGTGTATTTGGCAGCCCAGGACCCATGAGACCCTTCCTGCCGGAAATGTCCTGGATTGGGGCAGAGGGTTTGGAGGGGAAGATGAGTGGGAGATGGAGACAGAGGTCGGGAGACTGGACTGACTCCCTTGTCCTAGCCCTGGCGGGGGATGGCAATGAGCCCAACCAAGGCCCAGTCGGGACTGGGATTCTCAGGGCACAAACGCTAAAGCGAGAGGAGCTGAGGCAGGCGGGTCCTTGGGCTCCAGTGCGCCCCACTCCTTCGCAAATCGTATTCAATGCTCCTGGCGCACCGGCCTCTCCTGCAGTCACGGCCCCTTGGGTCCTGGGGGGAGCAGACATCTTTTGACCTATAGCATCGTAGGGTAAATTTTAAAATTTAAAATTAATTTCTTTTTCTTGTGATGTTCAGGACACGAAGGGAGCCAGGCTGGATCCTGCTGTAAGAAGAGAAAAATGTCCATATAACCTGGGCCTCAAGACTCTGCTTGGAAAGCCAGGAAGACTCAGGGGTCCAGGTGCCCCAGAGGCCAGGGTGGTGCCTCCAACCTTAGAGTTTATGTTTTCCTTTGACATTTTCCCCAATGTTTTGAAGCTCAGATATACATAATTTGAATAATGATGGTCTTTGTTGCACTCTCCTCATTGACCATGTTTGTTCCTGTTTTCATTCATTCATTTTTAAAATATAGTAAGTACCCTCAAATCCACCACCTAACGTAGCAGCTAAGACCCTGACAATGATTGCTACTTGACTGTGTGGCCCCTTCCTACCCCCCCCATCCCTGTCTTCCTCCACCCAAGGTAGTCATCCTCCTGAGTCCTATATCTGTCATTTATTTGCTTTATTTTTTACATGTTTCTTTTTATCTAAATGTTTTTTAGTTCCCTTGTAATTTTGCTGCCCCCCCTTTTGGGGTGCTTGTAGTTACAGAATACAGGGAATGAGGTGTGGGTTGCTGCATTATTTTAGCTGCGATAAAACTCTGTTACTAAAGCCTCTTGGCCTCCAGTATTCCCTGGAGGGGAGGGACAGAGGCAGAGGCATGTCCCATCCGGAGGGGCCACTATTTAAGGAAGCACATGAATGATGTGCTTTGCGGGGCAGAGTTTGGAAGGGAGGGCTTTCTGGGTAACGCCCCTCCTTCCCACGCCTCACTTAATCCATCCTGGCCCACAGCATGGAGCTTTGTAAAACCAGCATATCCTCCACAGACCACCAACCCTGGCAGGGCTGCTCCCCAGAAGCCCTGGGTCTGCATGGGCCAACTTTACTCTGTGATCCCAGACAAGGTCTGCCCTCTGGAGGGCACAGAGCAGGTGCCAACCTGAGACTGGACATCACCTGAGATGTAACTATTTGGAAGGGAGGGCAGCCCTAGTGTCATACCCTGGCCTGGCCGTAGCCCCAGCCTGCGCCCAGACCCCCTAGCCACCAGTGTGCAAGCCCTGGACCCTCTGTGGTACTCATCGCAGATCCCCTTTACAGCTCCGCAGGCTGACGACCAATTATATCCGTGAGTGAGTCTGCATAAGCCCTGCCCACTGCTTGGGATGCTTCGAGGGGAGGAAAGCTGGAGGGCTCGCCATACCTGGGCCCCAGAGGGAGCCTCCGCCGCCAGGCCAGCCCTCCCTTCCTGCTGGAAGGTGCCTGGCGGACCCGACCCGTCCGAGTCCCTCCTCTCCAGCAGGAGAGACATTGCTGAAACCACGGGAGGCCACTTCGAGGCCACTGTCAGGATCCCCTTCCCCATCACAGTTTTGCTCTGAGTAGATTTGGGGTGGAGCTGTGGTGAGGAGCTTGTCCCTGCTTAAGGCTGAGTGTTGGGGGAGGGGAGGGGCACTGTGCCCAGAGCTTGGGGTGCAGCATCAGAGGGCCCAGGGAGCTGAAGACCCCCCTCCGAACCAGGAGGGTCTCTAGAGAGAGCCCCACTCTAGGTGTATCGAGGGAAAACTAAAACCCCTCCAAAGAGGAAAGTCACTCAGTTAAGTTTTTCCAAAACTGTTCTGGCAAGGTAATGCAGCCTGTCACTCCTGTCTGCTGCTGCCACCCGTTCTGAATCCTGGGCCCTGCAGCTGGTCCCTCTCTGGGGCAGGCACCCGCCCAGCAGCCTGTTATCCTAGAGGGCCCACATCCTGCAGGCTCAGCACAGGGGTGGCATCGATGGCCTGGGGTTCAAGGCCCACCTCTGCCTCGTATTCATTATGTGATCTCAAGCACATGATTTGACCTCCCCAACCCTTCTTTACCAAGACAACAACCGGGGTGCTAATAATAACAGTTACCTTTCAAGCTTGTTGTGAAGTTTGGGTGAGATACTGTAACAGTCCCGCCCGGTACCTGACACACAGTAAACAGTCAAGACATTGTGGCAGTTATGATGGCCACTGAGCTGCCGGGTTCCTGTTACTCCTCCACGACTCTGCTCACCTCCTCTGTGAAGCCCTCCCTGATGCTTGTGCCCTCACTGCTGCCGCTTCATCGTAGGCATAAGCTATTTTCTGTGCTGTCTGGTTTCTATTACGGCTGGTTGGTTTTCTGTGCAGGAATGGGACCGCCTAAGGGAGACGCCTGTCTTGCTCTCTCGCTGTCTCTTACCGGCTGCGGTGGGCCAGGGCTGAGCAGGTGACATCTCAGGGGTAGCCACGGTGTGGGGTCATCCAGCCGCCCCAAGCCAGGCCTCTCCTGTCCCTTATGTCCCATCCCTGAGTCCATGCTTCAGGTCTTCACTTGGTGGCCTTCAATGCCCTCTCCTGACCACAGAGAGCAGGGTGGTACCCGAGGTGGGGGTGAGGGTGGGGCTGAGTGACAGTTCTGTTTCTCGCTACACGGCCTGTACATATGCCTCTGTATCTCGGCCTTGAACCCTCTGAGCCCACAGGGAAACCAGCAGAGACTGCGTGCCGGGTGGGCAGGGCTCCAGGAGGGCTAGTCTCCCCTGGGAAGCCAGGCCTGCCCGCACCCAGAGGCCCAATCCCAAAGCCCGTGCCTGCCTGCTCACCCCCCACTCCTCCTTCCCCAGCAGGCGGCCTCCCAGAGCCCCCTGGGTCCCCCTGTGTCGCACGCAGGTACCAGGACTCGCTCGCAGTCATCTCCTGCCTTCCTTGGGGAGGGTGACAGATTGAAAAAAGATGGTTCCAGCTAAGAGAGCCCCATAATTATCAACTGTGGATTATTTTAATTAAAATTCTTTGCATCCTCAGCTCTTAATTTCTAAAATGATTATAAATGTTATTATTAAAGAAAAACCCTTGAAGTGAGATCCATAAATCTCAGCCTGGGCTGGGATGACAGGGTGAGCTGGGGCAGAGGAGGAGGCCCTGCCTAGGGCTGAGACTCCGGGAAAAGGAGGTGCCACGGGCTGGATTGCACATGCACCCCTCCGCCACCCTCCTCTGAGTCATCAGCTCAGCTCTGGGTTTGGAACTTAAGTCTGCTGTTTGCTGTGTGACTTTGGGCAAGTCCAGTCACCTCTCTGAGCTTCCAGCTTCTCATCTACAGATGTTTTAACCTTCGAGTTTCTCATATAAAGAATGAAGATCATTGCTGTGTGCTGGGCTATTTTGAGGCATGTTGATAGTCTGGGTGCTTAGCTCATTTGTCAGAGAATAATTACAGTGTAGCGATTTCAGTAGCTATAGGTAGCCCCGTCCTCAGGAGGGCTCCCGGACTTCTCTGTTGCTGCAGAGCGCCATCCCCTGGCGGTCACAGGCTCATGACAGGTGGCCGTCCCTCCCACCTGCCAGCCCGAGCCAGGCACCAAGGTGGCCCTTCAGGTTTGAGCAGTGTCCCATCACAGAGGGCAGGGCAGGGGGAGGCCCCGAGGCCAGCCTCTCACCTACTCGCAGGAGATGGGGGCCCGGAGAGGCAATGTCTAGCCCAAGTCACTCGTTTTACCTATTTTAACAGACGGCTAAAGCCTGCTTTTTAAAAATGTATTTTAAGCCTGTGTTTTGAACGGCTGAGAACTGAGCACCCGAACCAGGAGGCGGTGAGGCTGCCGATGGCGATGACCAGGCAGCCGAGGACAGCTGGCAGCGGCCAGGCGGGGAGGGCGCACGGGCCTGGGGTCCGGACGCCCGGCCTCTGCGCTGCGCTCTCCCCAGCCTTCGTTCTCGCCTCAGTAAAGCGGGATGATGCTCGCCGTCCGGCTGACCTCCCGGGCTGGTGTGAGCATCGAGGAGATGATGGATCTGAAAGTGCTTTGTTAGCGGGAAAACGGGAAGCACATGTGGGACATTATTAACATGAATATTAATGAACGTGTGCACTCCTGGCGACTGGCCGCAGACAACACAGAATGCCAGGTGTCTGGGAAGATGAACTTTTCCAAGCCTCTGACCGGTTTTCCGGGGGCTGGGGCATGACAACTCTCTGCTTGGTCATTTCCCAAATTCCTGTGGATATGCGTACTCGAGGGGAGGAACACTCTGGGCACCTTCCGTCAAGGAAGCTGGTAGCCTGTTCAGTTGGCACTGGCGAGGGTGTGGAGGTGCAGCAACAGGGGAAAATGGCTTTCTCAGCTCTTCTTGGGACTCAGGAGACACTCAGGGCTGAGGGTTGGGGCTTCCCTCCCTATTCGGTTCCCCTTGACCGCCCAGAAGACTCCCCATCCCTCCTTGGGAGAACCGCCAGGCCGACGAGCTGAGGAGTCAGGCTCCCACACTCCTTCTCCAGCCATTTCTCCTCCTCCCTCTCCCCAGACACATACATGGGGTGCGCCTCTTCTCCAGGTACCCCGCACAGAGTTCCTTGCGTCCTGGGCTAACTCCATTCACTCATTCATTCACGCATACGCTCGGTAAAGGTTTGGGAAATGCCTAAGGTGCCAGGTCCTGTGCCAGGCTCTGGGATGCAGAAGTGGGTGAGACCCTGTCCCAGTCCTTAAGGCTCAAAGGTTGAGGAGACAGATGGCAGAGTGCCAACAGGCCCTTGTGCCACCCGCCGCGTTTGGAGCTATGGGGACGTACCGGAGCCTGGGGCAGGAGGGGAGACTTCCAGAGGTTTCCCGGAGGAAGTTGTTCCGAGCTGAGCCTTGAGGGAGGACATGTAATGTCGATACCCCCCATTACTTAACCCACATGGAACATTCCAGTTTCTTGTCTCCTAGAAGGAGGCACAGGCCCACAGGCTTGGAGGAGCTCTGCTCCAGCCCCATCCCCAGCCGCCACAGCTCCTGAAGATCAGAGCTTGCCACAGCGCCTGCCTTCAGGGGCCGGGGCATCCGCCCGAAGCCGGGGCTGGGCAGACCGTGCCTGCTGGCCTCCGCCCCGAGGGTGGGCCCAGGTTGTGAGGACACTCTGAGATCGGGATTGCGAATAGCACTCTGTCAAGGAAAGGGCATGTTGTCCTTACTTATTATTTTATTATTCAGTTGCTGGAAGTGTTTTGATCTGCCCAGCAGGACCGCGGCTGGTAGAGCACAGCTGAAATTTCATTTCAATATTTGTTGAATAATTTGTACCACTCATAGGGCTTAAGAATGTGAAGATTTATATGTGCAGTATGTGTGCTCATGTGTGTGTGTGTGAGAGAGAGAGAGGGAGGGAGGCTGCGTCGGGCAGGCTTTGGCATAGGGAGCCCTGTACGTGGAGGACCGTGGACCAGGGTGCACCCAGACACTGTCCCCTCTGCCCCTCAGCACCACCACACTTTTTTTTTTTTAATCCTCACTGAGGACATTTTTCCATTTTTTGTTCAGATAGAGTGGGAGGGAGAGAGAGGAAGAGAGAGAAACATTGACGTGGAAGGGACACATCGAGTGTCTGCCTCCCGCACGACTCAACCAGGGCCGGGGACAAACTGCAACCGAGGTACATGTCCTTAGCGGGAACCGAACCTGGGCCTCTCTGGACCGCAGGCCGACGCTCTAACCGCTGAGCCAAACCGGCCAGGGCAACTACCACACTCTTGACAGTGCACACCAGGCATCCAGCCCGGGGGCACCCTGGAGCCGCCCCTGCTCACGACGGCTCACAACGGCTCACGACGGCTCACGATGGCTCACGACGGCTCACTATGTTCCCAGATTGCTCTCTTGTTGGCACCCCAGGCGGAGCTGACAGCCTGGTCCTGTATACACGCAAGGGCAGACTTAGAAAACGACCCATGGGTGCAAATAACCTTAGTATCGGTGGACTTTGCTGAGCGCGAGTACAGCATCCGAATCCTGCACAGTGTGAAGGAGAGAATGTTCTGGCTGGTAGGACTCTGGAGGAGGAAAGCATGGCAGCTGGACGCTGCGGGACGGCGGGCCTTCGGCCGGCGGCGGCAGGCTGAGTGTTGGCGATGGCAGCACTGCTGAGCCAGGGTGTGAGCCGGTGTCAGCGGAGGGCCAGCTTCGTACCAGGTGCTCTGCTGGTCACTCCACAAGGCCAGGGGCACCCAGAGTGTGGCGGCTTCCACCGCCACGTGGAGCAGTGTGGCCGAGCTGGGTGCAGAGGATGGAAGCAAGCAGCTCTGGGCTCCTGGGAAATGAGTCTCTGCTCTCGGTGGGCCTGGAGGAGGATGGAGGCAGGGAGGCCTGTGAGGAGGCGGCTGGGACAGGGCAGGAGAAAGACAGTGGGGAGGTTGGCGAGGGTTGTGCGGGTCAGAATGGAGACAGAGAGAAGGAATGATGGTGCGAGAGCCCAGATGTGCAGCTTGACACTGAGTCACCGCAAGATGCTCCTAGGGGGTGAGCAGACAGACAGCTTGCTGTGGGGGTGGGGGAGAAGGCAGGCCTGGTGTTCAAACACCTGAGCCCACTCCATTCCCCTCTTTGCCTGCAGAGAGAGGAGAATGGATGAGAAGCACCACTCAAGGAGCACCTACTGTGTGCTGCACATGTGGCCTTCCGGCGCTGTTATCTGCCCATTTCACAGGTGACACAATCGAGGCTTAAGACTGCGTGTGACTGGCTGGAATCATAGGATGAAAACTGAGGTCTGACCGCACAACTAATCTTGGTCTCAAGTCTCCTCCGTCCCTCTAGCCTGAAGCTGGCAATGACCACCCTCCCCTCTCCGCCGGTTAAATGCCCACCAGCTGGCTTCTGGCACAGCCTGGCCTGCCCGAGGCCTTCCTGTGAGCCCAGGAGAAGGGTGAGAGCTCCCCTCTGGCTTGCCACCCTCAGAGAGCCCAGTGCCGTGTGGTATTTGCAGCGGATCACTCTGCAGCCTTTTATTTGCGAGAGAGCCTGGCGGCAGGGCCGTCCCGGGCACTGGCAGAGTTAGAGGTCTGGCTTCAGGTGAAAAACGCTTGTTCCTCTTCTCTCCCTCTTTGTTTCCTTTCCTGCCTCCTCTTCTGGCTGTTCTGAAGCTTATTTTTAACAAGGGATTTGCAGCTTCGCTGTGGCAAAGCTCTGGGACAATGGGAGACGCGGGCTGGCCGGACAGGGAAGCAGATCGCAGTGCCGCTGCTTAGCATGTACTGAGCGTGTGTTAGCATGTAGGTGCTAGCAGTTATCCCTCCACACCGGCCCCCATGAGGGAGGTGCGACTCATCTCACAGGAGGGCGGGCGAGGGTGTGGAGAGGTTCAGAAGCTTGCCCAGGTCACACAGCTGGCAGGAGGGGGAGCCTGGCGGTACCTGCTGCCTGGGCCCGTGGCCGAAGAAACGGGGACTCCTCCCACATGCTGTCCCGCTGTGCGATCACAAGCTTGGGGCTCAGGTCTTTCTCTGCCCTCCCCGCCCCGGGACGGATTCCTGGATGTTTGGAGAGGTGCCTCCCAGACCCGAGTCAGTCCTTGTGATGGTTCAGAAGGACTTATCGAAGGGACTTCTTTCCTCCTGTGCTGTCCCCACCCTGGGTAACTTGGAACTTTAAAACCAGACGAACATTGACGCAGCTCTGTGTGTGACTAGGAGGAAACCCGCCCTCTGTCCCTCTGTGACCATGGGAAGGCTTCCCAAGCAGGCGACTGGGCCCCCTCACTCCTGCGGGAGGAGCAGCACAGGGTGACAGGGGACAGTGGCAGGGGCCTGTCTCTGGGGTCTAATGGATCCAGGTGACCTTTGGCAGCAGCCTCCCATCACACTTAGGAGAACGTTCTGGAACTTCCTAGAGTGCGGACAAAGCCTTACCTGGTCTGGGCCTGCCTCTCTCTCTCTGCCTCACTTCCAGGTGTACCCTTTCCTTAAACAGGTCCCTGCCACCAAGGCCCCAGACACCAAGCCCTTCCCTCCTCGGGGCCTTTGCATATACTGTTCCCTCCTCTGGGACACTCTTCCATCTTTTCTTGTCTGGATGGTTCTTCTTCATTCCTGACCCACCCATCTGTCGCCACCCCCATTTTTTGCTCAGCAGCACGGATTCTGACCCTGCAGTGAGGATGTGTCAGCTGTCTGGAACATCTCTGCATCCCAAGTGCCCACCCGGAGCCTGGGCCCAGCCTAGGACCACCACGAGAGCCTGTTGACAGATCATTGAATGTAACCTCATTGCAACCTCAGTTTCTTCATCTGCGAAATGGGTACAGCAACCAGCTACCTCCGAAGATTGCTGGGAGGGTGAAATCAAAGGCCCATCTTGCGGTAAGTACTCCGTCCACACCAGCCACGATTCATGTCAATATTCATGCTTGGGTCCAACCCAACTAGGCGTGGCTGGCACACATGCCTAGCTTAGAATGAGGAAACAGACTCTGAGAGGGGGTCTGAGACTAGTTCCTAGGCAGGCTGGAACTTTGGGGTGCCGGGGATGCCTGCCTGCTCTGTCCCTGTGCCTGCTGACCGGGATGGTCACTCGGTCAGCCCTGCCTCAATGTTTTCAATATGGCTGTTAGGACGAGTGGTGGGAGCCCTCAGAGGGACACGCAGGGTGTGAAGATGTTTTCCGCAGGAGACGGAGAACCGAGGACCAGCCCCGCAGGCCCCTAATTGGCCATTCAGGCCCTATCTTCTCCCCTCCAGCTCACCCCATCCCGGTTGCCCTTCAGCCGACTTCCCTCCCTGACTGAGGACATTTGCATGAGCAAAGCATCTCCAGTGACTGTTTTCTCACCACCTGCTCCTGTGGCTCTCTCCCCACCTGAAGCCATAAATACATATGCAAAGGCCAGTATATTAATTTGTGTTTGAGCACGGAGCTCGGAGCTGGGGACACAGCTGAGAAAGGGGATTAGGCAGTGGCAGTGGGTGGGAGGCAACAGATGGCTTGATGGCTTTTACCTGTTGCTTACTGTGAGGCGACAATTCCTCGTTTGCGTTTAATTGTGCCCAGGCCCCAAGACGGCAGGGCGTCGGGCCCTGGGTGGCTCCGTGGCGCTTGCGTGGGGCGAGGGGTCAGGTGGCTCGCCTAGGAACGAAATGCCAGTCTGGAAGTGAAGAACTCCTCCTTGTTCTCTCTGGATCAGACTCTGGTCCCTCTCCCTGGCGGGGCTTTCAGGACCCGCCAAGCCCATGCAGCCGGGAGGGAGCTGAGTCAGGGGCAGCGGGCCTGGCTTCTGCTAAGCGGCTGTGGACTGTAGGTGGGTCACTTAGCATCTCCGGGCCCCACGTGCTTGGCCGGGAAATGAGCATAATTGCACCTGCCCTCGCTCCTTGGCAGGGTTGCTGCGGGTGTGACCCGAGAAAACGGATGTGAGAGCGCTTTGGCAGGTGTGATGCTCGGGAACAGGAGGCATCATTTACCAGCAGAGCGGTGAAGGGCTTGGATTCCGAGTCAGCCAGGCCTGGACTGAATTCTGACTCTGCCATTTTTCACTGTGAGGCTGTGGGTAAAAAGTAAAAGCTTCCCGAGCCTCAGTTTCCTCACCTGTGCTGTGGGGTGCCGGGAGGAGCAAGGGAGTTCATGCACGTGGCAGGCTCAGCCCGGCTTCCCCAGAGCACAGTCAGTCCCCACAGGCTGCTGGGGGTGGCTCCTGCTTTCCCCGCCAGCCTCAGCGTCTTCTGCTCTGTGAAGCCCGCTGTGATGTGTGTCCCCTACCTCTGTAGATAGCCCCCTCTTTCGTGTCACCCTCCTGGTGGCAATGGGTTTGGTGGTTACTTCTTCCTCATCGGCACATTCCGGTGGGACACTAATCTGGGACCTGTGATCCCGTCACCAAAAGACAACACAGGAACAAGCATGGCCATCTGAGGGCAACTTCTGGAGCTAGACAGGCGGTACCAAGCCTCCGAAAACAGGGAGCCCAGGCACCGAGAGGCAGGCCCACAACAGGGGTCCCTGCTGGCCCTCCGCGCACACCTGGCCTCCAGGTGGTCCTGGCCCGCTCACATCCTCACCCGGTTCTCCAGCCTTCCTGCTGACCCGGTGAGCCTCAGATATACGTCCAGGAAAGTTCCTTTTGCTTATGTTTCCGTTGCTTTAATTTCAAGAATCTGGCTGACACACCTCCATGTCTTCTATGTATCTCAATGACAAAGAAAGTGCGGGAACTTCCTTTTAATAAGCTTTGGCTACATTTGTCTCCATTGTGTGTTTTGTGACCATGGCAAATCCCTTCAACTCTCCTAGACTCAGTTTCTCTTTCTGCAGAGTGTGGGGGTTGAAGTGGGGCTCCCCACGATTGTGGTGAGGACGAAACGCCATCACGTAGGTGAGGGCCTTGCTCGGGGTCCAGCACTCATTTGGCACTCAGGGATGACTGACAGATGACTTAATTCTGTGTCAGTGACCCTGCTTTCCTTTGAAATCACGGCGAAAACAAGGCCTGCAAGTTTGGCAAGAAAGCCTCCTGGAGAAAGTTGCGTGAGGGGTTATTGATTGAGGAGTCATCTGATCTCTCTTTGGCCTTTGAATTTCTCTCTGGGAAACGTGCAATTATTAGAAGACATGAGAGGACTGAAGGAATGCAAGGGGACAGAACATTCTTGGGCCAAGCGGCTAGGAGGAGCCAGGGCCGTGGTGGGGGAGGGGCTGGATTCCTTGATGCTCCTGTGTGAGAGAGAGAGGGGACGAGGAAGCAGAGAAGGTGGAGTAGAGGGAGGGTGGTGATAAAGATCCTGACTGCCCTTTGCATCCCTCCTCATTTCCGTTTTATATCTAAATAGCGCTCTTCCCAAATCACGCCCCCGCCCCCGCCCCGCCTCCATGTTTCACTCAGGAAGCACATGTCAGCTAGGTCAGGATTTCCTCTCCTTGAGCAGCAGCCGTGGGGACAGGGCTCTCCCACCTATTTCTTTTTGGCATCTCCCCTTCCCTAGGCAAGGGCAACACTGAAGTGCACAGGACAAGGGCACACCTGGTTCGAATGTGGAGTCCCTTGGGTACCACTGGGTGTCTTTTGGCAAATCACAAACCTCTCTGTTCTTCTTGCTATGCAACGCACACGATGATACTAGCCGATAACACCTGCCACTCAGGAGTTGCTGTATGTAAGGTATTCAGCTCTGGGGTGGTGGGGGGGGGACAGCAGAGGCAGGCGCTGTGTGAGTGATGGTGCATGCCCCCAGCCTGACGCAGATTCAGGCAGCTGGTGCAGGGACCTCACTGCATCGGGAAGTATCTCCCTGTTGGAGGCAGGTTGGTGAACCCAACTCAGGGCTGCCTAAGCTAGCTGAACCCAGGGATGGGTTATTTGTGATATCATTGAATCTGTCCCATGTTTACCTAGATTCTTCCCTTGACCTTTCAACACATCTATCTATCTTCTCCAGGTCTGGTCTCCCTGATACTTTCTCTACAGTCAAGGAAACAGGGAAGGGAAGGAGGGAGCCCCTGCTCTGGGCCAGGCACAGTATTGGAGGCTCCGTATACATTATTCCTCTAACCCTCCCCGCAGCCCACTGAAGCTGGTGGTATTGTGGGCTTTTTAAATTTTTCAATTACAGTTGATGTACAATATTATATTAGCTTCAGGTGTACAATCCAGTGATTATACATTTATACAACTTACAAAGTGATCCCCTGAGGTTCCCAGTACCCACCTGGAACCATAAAAAATGATTACGATATTATTGACGATATTCCCTATGCTGTACTTGATAACCCTGTGACCATTCTGTAACTGCTCATTTGTACGTCTTAATCCCTTCACCTTTTCATCCAGTCCCCCAACCTCCTCCTCCCCTCCGGCAAACATCAGTCTGTTTTCTGTATCTGAGTCTGTTTCAATTTTGTTTGTTCATTAGATTCCACATGTAAGTGAAATCATGTCGCATTTGTCTTTCTCTGCCTGACTTATTTCACTCAGCACAATACCCTCTAAGTCCATCCATCTTGCGGCTGATGGCAAGATTGCATTCTTTTTTATGGCTGAGTCACATTCCATTGCATATATGCACCACTTCTTTATCCATTCATGTATTGACGGACACTTAGGTTGCTTCCCTATCTTGGCTATTGGAAATGATGCTGCAATGAACATATGGATGCATATGTTTTTTCAAATTAGTATTTTGGCTTTCTTTGGATAAATACCCAGAAGTGAAATTGCTGGGTCATTCTTTGTCTCTTGTTACAGTCTTTTATTTTTTTTTTTAGGGTTTTTAAACATTGCTTTTGAATTTATCGGGGTAACATTGGTTAATAACATTATATAAGTTTCAGGTGTACAGTTCTATAGTAGATTATCTGTATAGTGTATTGTGTGTTCACGGCCAAAAGTCAAGTCTCCTTTCCCTCTGGTAACCACCATACTGTTGTCTGTCTATGAGGGGTTTTTTTGTTTGTTTTTGCTTGATCCCATCACTTTTTTTCACCCAACCTCCCAACCCCCCTCCCCTCTGACAGCTGTCAGTCTGTTCTCTGTGTCTATGAGTCTATTTCTATTTTGTTTGTTAGTGTATTTTGTTTACTAGATTCCACATATAAGTGAAATCATATGGTATTTGTATTTTTCTGGCTGGTTTATTTCACTTAGCATAATACTGTCCAGGTCCATCCATGCTGCTGCAAAAGGTAAGATTTCCTGCTGTTTTATGGCTGGGTAGTATTCCATTGTGTAAATGTACCACAGCTTTTGATCTACTCATGTATTGCTTCCAAATCTTGGCTATTTTAAATCATGCTGTAATGAACATAGGGGTGTATATATTCTTTCATATTCGTGTTTTGGGTTTCTTTACTGAATTCATTTATCAGGTCTAGTTGTTTTTTTGGTGGGATCTTTAGGGTTCTCTATATACAGTATCATGCCATCTGTGTTACAGCTTTTGTTAAAATCTGTTTTGTCTGGTATAAGTATTGCTACCCCAGCTTTTTATTTTAGTTTCCATTTTCATGAAATATCTTTTTCCATTTCTTTACTTTCAGCCTCTGTGTGTCTTCTGATCTGAAGTGAGTCTCTTGTAGACAGCATATGTAAGGGTCTTATTTTCTTATCCATTCAGCCATTATATGTCTTTTGGTTGGAGCATTTAATCCATTTACATTCGAAGTAATTATGGATAGATAAGATTTTATTGTCATTTTATTCATTTTTTAAAATATTTTTTATTCTTTACAAAGAAGACCATCTAGTCTAACATACCTTATCATACTGGTTTGGTGGGGATGGACTCCTTTAGCTTTTGCTTGTCTGGGAATTTATTTATCTTCCTTCTATTCTAAATTACAGCTTTGCTGGGTAGAGTAATCTTGGTTGTAGGTCCCTGCTTTTAATCACTTTGAATATTTCTTACCAATCCCTTCTGGCCTGCAAAGTTTCTGTTAGGAAATTAGCTGAGAGTCTTATGGGAGTTCCCTTGTAGGTAACAAACTGCTTTTCTCTTACTGCTTTCAAGATTCTCTCTTTGGCCCTGGCCGGTTTGGCTCCGCGGTTAGAGCGTCAGCCTGCAGTCCAGAGAGACCAGAGTTCGGTTCCCGCTACGGGCATGTACCTTGGTTGCAATTTGTCCCTGGCCCTGGTTGGTTGTGTGGGAGGGAGCCACTCGATGTGTGCCTTTCATGTCGATGTCTCTCTCTCTCTCTCTCTCCCTCCCACTCTATCTGAACAAAAAATGGAAAAATGTCCTCGGGTGAGGATAAAAAAAAAAAAAAAGATTCTCTCTTTGTCTTTAACCCTTGCCATTCTAATTATGGTGTGTCTTGGTGTGGGCCTCCTTGGGCTCATTTTGTTTGGGACTCACTGTACTTCCTTGACTTGTATGTCTTTTCCCTTCACCAGGTTGGGGACATTTTCAGTCATTATTTCTTCAAAAAGGCTCTCAATCCCTTGTTCTGTCTCTTCCCTTTCTGGAATTCCTATGAAGGGAATGTTGTCATACTTGATGTTGTCCCAGTGGTCCCTTAGATCTTGTTTGTTTGTTTATTTATTTTGCTGCTATGATTGGGTGTTTTTTGCTAACTTGTCTTCCAAATCGTTAATTCTATCCTCTACTTCATCTAATCTGCTGTTGATTCCTTCTAGTGTATTCTTTATTTGAGTTTTGTATTCTTCATTTCTAACTGTTTATAAAAAATGATTTTTATGTCCTTTTTTACACTGTGGAAGTTCTCACTAAGTTCCTTGAGCATCCTTATAACCATTGTTTTAAACTGTGTCTGGTAGTTTGCTTGCCTCCATTTTATTTAGTTCTTTTTCTAGAGATTTCTCCTGTTATTTCATTTGGGACATGTCTCTTTGTCTCCCCATTTTGGCTGCCTCTCTGTGTTTGTTTCTATGTATTTGGTAGATCTGCTATGTCTCCCAGTCTTGGTAGGCTGGCCTTACATAGGACGTGTCCCGGTTACCTGAGCCAGGTTCTGCAGATGCACCCCCTCCCCAGGGTGGGCTGTGTGCACCCTCCTGTTGTAGTTGAGCCTTGATTGCTGTTGGCACATCAATGAGAGGGATTGGCCCTCAGGCCAACTGACTATGAGGACAGGTCCCAACTACAGCCTGCTGAGTTCACCCCTTGAGTGTGTCAATCATGGAGGTGGCTGAGTGGCACTCTGGTGTGGTCTGAAGCTGGCCACTGGGTGTGCTGGCTCTAGGGTATCCTGGGAGGTGCAGGCCAAGGTCAGCCACTGCCTGTGCCCTGCCTGGAGTCACCTGGCGTGAGCTACAAAGCGATCTGTAGACAGCTGCTACTTGTGCTGGGCTTGGAGGTGCCCAGGAGAGGCCAAGCTGTGAGATGCGTCTGGCTGTCACTAGTGCTGGGCCTGGGGCCACTTAGCAAGAGGTATGGTGACACTGAGGCCAGATACTGCTTGTTTGGGGTTTGTGAACCTTTCAGAGATTTTGGGAAAGTCCACAGCATGAGCCAAGACAGACTATCTGTATGGAAAAGCCAATGGAGCAGCTTAAATGGGCCCACAGTTTGAGTTGGGGAGGGTCTCGGGGAATTACCAGGGCAGAGCTAACAGTGTTAGACAGGTCGATGGAGATTCAGATATGGTGCCCATCTGCACCCGCAGGGGGAGGGTTCAGCAATGGAACAACGGCCTCTGATAGCACTTCTGTCTGGGAGAAGCTGCTGGGAAGCCGGGCAATTCAGTTCCTTCCCATATGGCCCTGGCACCTTTCGAGCTGCTGCCCCAGTGCTGGAGCTGAGGGCGTGAGTCTGAGTCCATGCGTGGGCCCTTTAAGAGGGACTGCCTGGGATTCCAGAAGCCCTCTGTCTCATTCAGTCACAATCTCCACTGGTTTTCACAACCAGAAGTGATGGGGACTTCTCTTCCTGGCACTGGAACCCTGAGCTGGGGAGCCTGGTGTGGAGCTGGGACCCCTCGCTCCTTGGGGTGGGGGGACCTCCGCAGCCAAAATATCTCTCCCAATTTTTTTTTCAATCCTCACCTGAGGACACTTTTTGCATTCATAGAGCGAGAGGGAGAGGGGAGGAAGAGAGAGATAGAAACATCGATGTGAGAGAGACACATCGAGTGGCCGCCACCCACATAACCCCAACGGACGCAGGGGACAAACTGCAACTGAGGTACGTGCCCTTAGTTGGAACCGAACCCTGGTCTCTCCAGACGGCGGGCTGACGCTCCAACCGCTGAGCCAAACTAGCCAGGGCTCCCACCCAATTTGTAATCACCACACTGTGTTGTGGGACCTGCCTGAGCTGCGTCTCCGCCCCTCCTACCAGTCTGGATGTGGCTTCTTCTTTATGTCCTTAGTTGTAGGACTTCTGTTTAGCTAGATTTCAGGTGGTTCTGAATGATGGTTGTTCTGTAATTTAGTTGTCATTTTGATGTGGTCGTGGGAGGATTTAAGTACCGCATTTACCTAGCAGCCATCTTGAGGAAGAGGCTGGTAGTATGGTGTTTTGTTATAGGTGGAGACACTGAGATTTAGTGAGGTTAAGTGACTTGCCTGATGGCATGTGGCCGGCAGAACCAGGGTTGGAGCCCACAGCCACCTGCCCATCTCCAGATCACGCTCCTCTCTCCGCCTCTCAGCTCACATGCTTTTCACGCCCCCCGAGCAGTTCTGGACTTTCACATTTTTGCTGACTCAGATATAGAATTCTATGACATCCGGACCTTTACAAACTTTAAAGCAACTTTCTTCCTCATATCATTCACGCCCACTTTTATCATTTTCCTGACCTCATACATTCATAGTCACCTGGACAGTGGTGGAGCATAGAGCAGACCAAGAAGAGACATGGCAGGCATGGAGGGCTTTGGGCGGGGCACTGCCTGTGCATGACCAAGAGATGGCTGGAGAACCCAGCAGGGAGCAGCCTCCACCTTTACCCCAAACTTAGCTCACGTCTACCGAGAAATAGCTGTTCCTGGAAACCCGGCAATCAGTTTCTGAGAACGTGGTGTTGGATTTGATCAGAAACCTTGGGGAAAATTGGTGCTAGGAAAACAAAGTTGAGAAGCTTGTGAAGACCAAGAATGAGGATGAACTCTTTGAAGCCAGCTGTTCCAAAAGGACAAAAGGAAGCAGTTCTCAGAGAAAGAAAGACCTCAGGGCAAGGCAGGACTCCCCTCCTTCGTCCCCTCATCAGAGCCTCTCTGACTTACACGTCAACATCTCAGTAAGGGTTAAGCAACTTGGGGACCGGGCATACTTCGCGGGAATGAGGAAGTGTTTAATTTCGGCATCCCAGCGCCCCGAGCCAGTGTTCATCAGCTTGTGGGGAAGTGAGAAAAACATGAATGAGTTTTTCATGAAGCTAAATTTATTCATTTTCCGTAGCATTGTCCTTTTCTTCCCCGGGATTATATCTTTCCTACTTTCTTGGTGTTAAAACATCCTTTCATCTATGAAATGATGTGTGGTAGTAGACTACGCTTGATTTCTTGAGCTGCTATACTTGGCAGGATATGAAGCTGGCAGCGCATGTTAAACCCTCCAATTTCCTCTTTAAAATTTTTTTGCTGAACTACAAAATCCCAAAGTCTGAGGACTGCTGGGTTGTACTTTGTCAGTTATCATTTGTATCAACTCTCTTCTCAATCTGGGGATACATTGTTTTATGCTTAGCACAGATAATCTTTGAAATTCAAATACCTCCACGCTGTGCTTAAATTTAATAACCGTGTTTGGTCTGCAAGGGAACAGGGACTATACTTCCCATACTCCATAATTTGGGGAAGTAGATCGTTCTTTCACAAGATTGTGTTTCTTTGCTTTTCTGTATCTGTTACTAGGACTTGGTTTGAAGAGTGTTCAGTATAATAAAAAAGGCCCTGTTGGCTGGAACGGGGGAGGGGGTGAGAGTGAAGCCAAGGGGTGGAAGGTAGAAGGAACAGATGATGAGTCCTTAAGGTATCTTGAAACTGTTTAGATAGAGCAAAAGCTCAAATGATGGGTAAGAGGCTGCCACGTTTTTAAGCCTGGGAAGGTCAATGCCTAGAATCAAGTTCAGGGGGCCAAGTGCAGAGAACGTGTGAGAGAGATCAATAACGGCACAAGCTAAGAGAATCCATTAGAGAATGTGGCAGAGACTGAGGAGTGCAAGGAGCTCCCGACTGTGACGATCAAGTTAGGGCTGGAGCTCCGTGCACCCCTTGGCGGATGGCACAAGGTGAGAAGCTGGGTGCACAGACCGCCCCGGTCCTGGGAGCGGGGGGTTAGGGCCTCGTATTAACCACACCGCTATGGTAGAGAAAGCCGGACATGCCACAGAAGTGGTGGTTCTCACATGGCCACCATCACCATTCGTCATGCACAGTAAAGGACTTCCTTCCTTCTTCCTGTGGAGAGCGTTCTGCTGGGAGCAAACTTCAGCCTCTCTTCTCCTACTCCACTTTTTCTTCCTACCCTACTCGTGCCCCCACGAAGGAAGAGGAGTTGCGATGTGGCAGGGCAACATCTGGACTCTCGTGGGAACATTAGAAGGGGTGCAGACCCTGCACCCTGGTCCTTCCTGCACCCGTGGACGCACCGGGCAGCCCGTCTTCTGTTTCCTCTGGAGACGGTGAGCAGACAAGGCAAGCCCCAAGCAGCAGGCCTGGCCTTGTCCTCTGGACCCCACAGTGGGTGGATAAGTTAGGCCTACTTTCAGATTCAGGGGAAGGAAATAAAAAGCCACGTTAGACCTCCGGGCCTCAGCCATGTTCTCCAACTCAGGTATACCAGAAATACCTACCTTGGGGTTATCAAGTATTGGCTTAGCTATTAATAAAAGAATCTTTTGATATCGGTTCTGCTCAGGTCTCATGGCCTTAAATACCAGCTCTCTGCTGGTGGTTCCTGAATCCCCCTCTGAGCGGCGCCCCTGTACATCCGGCCGACTGCAGGGCATCTCTGGTCTAATGGGCGTGTCACACGTTGCCTGGACCAAACTCAGCGGCTGGTCTTTTTTTTCCAAACCTGCTTTCTCGCACTAGGTCCTGCCTCAGGTCATGGAGATTCCATTCTTCCAGTTTCCCGGGCAAAACACCTTAGTGTCATTCATGGCTTTGCTCTTTCTCTCCCAGCCTAGTCCGGCCAGCTGGGAAATCCTGTCTGCTCTGCATCTAAAATGTATCCAGAATGTATCCAATCACCTCCCTCCATCCCTCCTCCCACCCTTGTCTGGGCCACCACGGTCTCTTGTGTCCTGGCTGATTTGGGGGCCGTGGCCTCCCGATGGAGACAGCTGGAGAGGCCAGGCCTGACGCACAGGAGGGAGGGGCTGTGGTGGCCACGGGAGGGTGGGGGCAGAAAGGAACATCCGGAATCAGCAAAGGCTTCAGAGAAACAGAGGGGCAAGAAATAAAAGGGAAGAAATAAGAGCCGTAGAGAGTCTCGGGACCGCCAAAGGAAACCAGAAGGGCGTTTTACAGATATATCAGGGAAAAGAGATCTTTGAGAGCTGCCTGGCCCATTAATAAATGAGAAGGGAAATAAAATTAATGATGATGATAAAAATGGCTGAGCCACTGAAGTGCTTTGTAAAATTGGCCTTTAACAAGGAAAAGAAAAAAAATCCAAGGGATGGGCAATTAGAAGGGGACAAAAGCCTTGTCAGTATAGTTGATGAAAGGTAGGAAAGAGGATACTTAGAAAAATTGGATAATGTCTTCCCAGTCCAAATCGCCATGCCTGGACGTAGGCCTTGGGATCTGAAGGGAATGGCTGAAGGAGTTATTAGACCCTTGGCAGGTATTTTAATAATAATAATAATTATTATTATATATATTTAAAGAGGAAAGCAGAATCAATGAAGATTTAAGAGCTTGGGATAAAAAAAGGGAGAGAAAAAAAGGACCACTGTTGGGCTTTTTCATTGAGCCGGGCACCATGCGTTTCAAACGTTCAGTCACCGAATCCCGGCAGCCTGTAGTTCTGTGATCAATGTATTTCACAGGCAAGGAAACTGAGACCCAAAGAGGTCAGGTGACTCCCTGAGATTACTCAACCAGCAAATGGGGGTGGCCACACTGGAACCCAGGTTTTTCTGATTCCAAAGAGGATTCCTTGCCTGTTACCTGCTGCTCCTTGTGACTCTCAGTGCGTGGGTCCACGTGTCAGAGGTCGGCACCCACCTGCCAGTGACCTGCTGCAGTGATCGCCCTTCATCCTGAAGCCTGGGACTCCGATGACATGGATGGAGGGCCGTCTGATTTTAACCCGAGCTGTGTAGAGAAGGTTTCAGACTTTGGAGGCCAAGGAGAAGATACAGGGCAGAGGGCGGGGCACGTGAACCCAGGGCCACAGGACGTCAGTGACCAAGGCAGTGGGGGTTCGCAGTGTCCAAAGTCCTCGTCATACCTGTGGGAAACTGAGGCTCGAAGGGGGGAGGGCATCTTCCCAAGGTGACACCAGAAGCTGCAGCCGAGGCAGGCCTGCGGACTTGAGGTCCAAGGCCGTGTTTCTGCACTTCTGGGTCTAAGCCCATCATTCACCCTTGTCCCTGACTTGTGTCCCTTGGCATCCAAAGGCTGGCCTTGACTTTGGTTCTTGGTTTGGGCTCTGCCCCTTCTCTTAAAACCTCACATCTCAGCTCTGTTGCTGTTCTGTTCACTGTGATGGCCGGGGTGGGGGGAGGGCAGAGGGTAAGGATGATGGACGGAGGGGCCCTGAGGACTCATCTGGCTCCTATCCCACTGGGGTCCTGTCATTCCTGGGTTCCGTGCACGGCGTGACGGGAACCCACCTGCGATCGATTAAAATACTGGCCCCCGTTCTTCACTCTCCCCCACCAACCCTGTCCATGGCTTCATCTTCTCGACTCTGGGCTTCAGCATGTGCCTTGCTTTGACCAATGAGATGGCAGCAAGGTGCCCAAAGCCAGGACTTGACACGTTCGTGTGTGGCCAGGCATCTCCTCTTGTGCCTCTGCCCCCGCCGTGAGGTGAGGGTGCCCCAGCTGGCCCACTAGTCCTCTGACTTGAAGCCAATTCCTGACTGAACTTAGACCAGCCGAATTTCAGCAGACGTAAACATCCCTGAGAATAATTCGTAATACCGTTTACCACTGAAAGTGCGTGGTGGTTTGTTACGCGGCAGCGACTGACCGATACACAGCCATCACAGGACGTGCTTCGAGAGATCCGAGTTCCTATCGAAAATCTCTGTTTACCTCAAGTTATTAAAGGTACAAACAAATCATTAAGCACCCACCACGCGCCCATTCCCATTAGGCACGATGCACTGAGCAGCTTCGATTACCGACTTCCAGGAGCTCGGCCTAGGGAAGACAGGGGGGCAAACAGATGAGTACAGGATAGGGTGTCAGTGAGAACTTCCTGGAGGAAAAGGACCCCTGCGTCGAGTCTCGGAGGGGGAAGGGTGCTCAGGCAGGGTCCAGCATCCCCGCGCACGTCCCTCCCTGTGCTGGACCCGCAGAGCCCTGGGCTGACGGACGCTCTGCACGCCCCTGGCCGAATGTTTGTGTGAAACAAGGCAACCACGGCGCAATTTATTACCCGATGATGAAGTCCAAGGAAACTCCGTTAAACAACAAAGTGCCGTAAGACGTGATAAAACTCAAAGAAACTCCAAGGGAACAGAAGACTCTGGGTAGGTTGAGGATGCAATGAACCAGCAGCGTGATCCAGGGATGCCACGGGCGCAGAGGCAATTACGCCCGGCACCTGCTCCCGGAAGTCGGGCTCGTCCCCGAGGCCCCGCCGAGGGCTGCTGACATGAAGGATGCCCGGCAAAGCCCTCACCCCCTGGCACCCAGATCCCTCCCGAGAGGCAGACCCTCCCCCTTGGCTTCTCAGAGGCAGGGGAGGTGGCTGGGGTGGTGGGGAGGGGACAGTGAGCAGCCTCCCTGGCCATATGGCTTGAGCAGGGCCTCTCCTTGGAGGCCTACCCCTCTCCTTCCGTGAGGGAGCCCAACCCCAGTGTGTGTGATTTCAGAGTTAATCTGTGCGCTAATTAAATATTGACAGCTGTTAAATATTCATGGAGCGTTTAGCCGGCGGGTTTGGTGTTCCAGGCTCCGCTGATGGGCGCCTTTGGCCAGGGGCACTGTGCTCCTAACGGCCTCTCCCTCGCCCAGAGGTTCCCAGCTGCTGCCAGCGGCCTCACCAGACAGGCCGCTCCCCCAGCTCTCAGGTAACCTGTCCCAGGCCTGGGGCTTCCCCGGAGTTCACTTGTGTGGGACGGGGGGCCTGCAGCTTGGGGTCCGAGGGCGTGGTGGGAAGAGCCTCCCAGGTGAACACGGTCCACAGAGGGGAGCTGGCCTCAGGTGGAGAGCAGAGAGGCTGAGCTCAGGGTGGCTGAGGGCCAGGGGTCACGTCCTCCGGGGGGGACTCCTTCTGCAGGCTTCTTCTGTTGGCACCTCCAAGGCGGAGCTCTGTGCAAGGCGCTGGTAGAGTGCCGGCCGCCAGATGGAATCTGTGCCAGGGAGCCCGTCTGTGCGAGGAGACAGTCTGCACAGGGCGGTCATGCCCCTGAGGGGAGGGGACGGCCAGAGCTAGCTTTGCAGAGTGCGACTTCAGGCACAATCCTGGGAGACAAGCAGGAATCGGGCAGGGCAGCGCCAGGGGGTTTGTGGAAGGCCTCCTGTGAGGGAAGGGTGTGGGTGAAGGCCGGGACCAGGGCAAGAGAATGGCTCAGAGTGAACGGCGGGCGTTCTGGAGGCTGAAGGGCAGAGGGGACCAGGCAGCGGAGGGAAGGGGGTGGGGTTGCAGACCCACCAAGGAGCCTGAGCAGGTGCCCTTTCTGGTCTCTCTCCCTCCATGTCCCTTCGTCCGCCCCCCTCTGCTCTGAGTCCCATCTGAGCTAGTGCTGCTTCCCCAGCCTCAGCACCTTGCGCCCCAATGGCTGCCTACTTCCACCTTGGACTTCCTGTGGGGGGAAGGGGTGGGAGGGAGGGCCAGAGGGCCCACGTCCGAGAGCAGGGCATCCCGGAGGCTGCCGGCCGAGCGGCAGGAAGTGGCTCCTGCTTGCTGAGAAGGAAGTCAGCTCCGGGCTGGGTTTTCTTCCAGAACCGCACACAGACCTGCAGTGGGGGCCGGCGTCTCCTTAGCCCTGGAGTCCCCTCGTTCTGGGAGTGGCTCGTCTCCAGGCGCAGGAGCCCGGGTTCCAAGCACACAGGCCTGTGGGTCAGCATCCAGCCACGGGCCAGGGTAGACGCTCCCCGAGGTCAAGAGGAAGTGTACAGGGTCCTCCCCTCCCTGCACCTCCCTCCCGGCTGGGGCTCCTCTGGCCTCAGGCACTTCTGTGTAATTTCCCGCCTCAGGACAGGGCCAGGGTGTCTGAGAGGGCACCTTCCTCCTGCGGTGCAGTTCTGGGTGGGGTCCGTGGGGTCCAGGGAGACTTGACGTAAGTGGCAATGTGTATCAGCTATGAGATATGAGGTCTTGGGTGACCAACTGATTGCTTCTGAGCCTCGACATTCCTGCCTGCAAGATGGGCTAATAATACCACTTCCCCAGCAGTGCTGTCAGCGCATCAAGGGAGCTCTGTGGCGCACACAGCTGCCTCTCGTGGGCACTTCCTCTGTGTCGGCCACTGTTCCATGTGCTTTACATCCATGAACTCATCTGACCCCACAGCAGCCCCACAGGCTGGTACGGCCACTGCCCTGTTTCCAGCTATAAACCTGAAGCAGAGATAGATTAATTCGCTTGCTTGGGGCCCACAGGTAGTACGGGGTGAAGCTGAGCCCACCCTGATGGGCTCCAGAACGTGTTCTCTTAACCCACCATGTGTGTTCAGTAAGTGTGTCTCCTGGCACTTCCCCAAACTTCGGGGGAAGTCTGTGCCATTTCGGATGAAGGCGCCTCTTCCACGGACAGCCCTGCTCTCAGGAAAGTCCATGCGAGAACGGATTTCTCCTGGGTCGACTCGGGGCTCTTTCCAAGAGGCCGTGCCTCACTTATTCACTTCCCTCCATCATCCGCACCCCACGAGTGGGACTGTGCCGGGGACACAATGGCTGACTGTGACCCTCGCGAGACCACAACTGGGGAACAAAGACCATCCCTAAACAAAACACTGAGCAACATATATAGTGTCTCTGCCTGGCCGGTGTGGCTCAGTGGTTGAGCGTGGACCCATGCACTAAGAGGTCACTGGTTCGATTCCCAGTCAGGACACATGCCCAGGGTGGGGGCCCGATCCCCAGTGGGGGGCATGCAGGAGGCGGCCAATTGATGTTCTCTCTCATTGATGTTTCTATCTCTCTCTCTCTGTCCCTTCCTCTCTATTTAAAATCAAAAAAGAAAATAAAAAGCATACATGGTGTCTCAGTGTGTGCTAACGGCCGTGGGGAGAAATAAAACAGAGAAGGGAGGAGCAGGGGTGGTCGGGAAGGCCTCGCTGGCAGGGGCATTTGAGCGATGACCTGAGGGTGAGGGAGTGGGCCACATGCATGTGAGGGCACCCTGTGCCAGGCAGCCCGAGCACCAGGGGCAAAGCCAGGAAACGGGAGGCCGAGGAGACCAGTGTGACTGGGGGAGGGGGTGGAGGTAAAGTCAGAGGGAGACTGGTGGAGGCAGCGGGTCCTGGAGGAGTCCTCTGGTCATTATGAGGTCTCTGACTTCTGTCCTAGAGACATGGAGGCCATCAGCGGACAAGAGAAGTGACAAGACCTGATTCGGCATGGTTCAAACGCCTTGCCCTGGTGTCATGGAGGACAGACTGCAGGGCAAGCGTGGATGCGGGGACCGGGCAGGAGGTCCGGGGGACCGATGACGGCTTGTGCCAACATGCTGGGGCGGGAGGATGTGCTTGGATGATGGCTATGGGATTGTGAAGGTAGAACCCACAGTATTTATTGACATGTAGGATGAAGGATGCGAGAGACAGAGCGAGTCCAAGGCTTTAGGTCGAGGGAACCGGAAGCATAGGGCAGCCATTGCCTGAGATGGAGGAAGAGTGGGGTCGGGTGTGGAGCTGGGGGCCTGTCGGGGGCTTGGGTTTGGCTATATGGAGGTGCCTATTAATGAGATCTCCGTATGCAGGTTCAGGGAGGCAACGACAAATCTGCATTTGAGATGTTTGGACTAGAGGTATGAACGTGGGCGCTATCAGCATACAGGTGGTATTCAGAACCATGGCACTGGGTGAGATTGCCCAGGGAGGACGAGAACCGATAGGAAAGAGCAGAGGTCTGAGGACCAAGCCCGGGGAACAGGAGATGGGGCCCAGCCACCACATCCTGAAAGCTAGGCTGGGCGCCTGCTTTGTGCTTTTGGCAGGCCTTTTCTGCCCTCTAGTGGCTGTCATTGGGAATGCACCCAATGGAACTGGAGAGCCAGACTTTCCGGGTTTCTTCTGAGTAATTTCACCCATTTATTCAGCAATTTCAAGACAGCAGTTGGTAGAAATTCATGCAATTCCTATTCAGCACCTACTTATGCGCTGGGCGCTGGCCAGTGCCACCCATAAAATGCTCTCTGGACAGTGATTCCATGATGGAAGAAAAGACATCACCACCACTGGAAAACAGTGGTTCTCAGCTGGGGGTGGTTTTGGTGATGTCTGGAGACTGTTTTTCAGTTGTCACAACCAGGTGGGGGTGGGGGTGCTCCTGCCATCTAGAGGGTGGATGCCAGAGATGCTGCTAAAGATTCTATAATGCACAGGACATCCTCCTACAATGACCTGGCCCCAGATGTCCTCAAGTGCCCCACTTCAGAAGCCCCAATGCAAGACACCGTGCATGAAGCCAGCTGTTTGGCTGCAGAGGAGGGACTGATTAAACTTGTCTCTGGGGGAGGAATAAAGAAGGCTTCTTTCATGGAGAATGTGTGGTTTTCACTTGTCTTGAAGGACGAGTCAAGCTTGGCCGAGTAGAAAGGGGAGAGGTTAGAAAGCAAATGACGGGAACATGCTCCCATCATGCCTCGAAGAATAGTTGGATTAGCCAAGGTGACCACAGGCCCAGGTGTGTCTGAGACTGCCCGGTCTCCGCGAGGTGTTCCAGCAGAACTGTGAATGGAGCTCCCTTCCACGCTCACACGTGGCCCAGCGTGGATGACGGAGCATATGGTCACTCTAGACTCAGCAGGCTCCGTGGGGCTTGAATGGGAGGGGGTAGATGGGAGCTGCCGTGTCAGGTGAGGCAGAGGGCCTGGGTGTTAGCAGAACGCAGCAGGGACCCACTGGTGGTTGCAGGCAGGAGTCTTGCCTCAAGGGAGCAGACAGTGGCAGCAAAAAGGTCCCGGGTAGAGAAGAAGGGGGTCTGAGCACGGGCTGTTAGAATGACCCTCCCTTCACAGCCCTGAGAATCCCAGGCTTGGATGAGCAAGCCTTGCAGAGAACAGGGTCAAGGGCTCCGCACAGAAACGAGGACACATGGAAACACTCCATGTCCACAGCACAGGGCCCCAGAGGGGTCATTTGGCCTCCCCTGCTTTTGGCAGGCCCTTCCTCGTTCCCTGTCCCCAGGTGGGGGTGACGACTGGGTGAGTGGCAGAGGCAGGGGTAAGGGAAGTTGAGATGTGTCCTGAACTCTGCTGCTGACAAGCCGAGTGACCTGGGGCAGGTCACAGCTCTTTCTGGCTTTGATTTTGACGTCTGTCCCAGGAGCAGGAGGCCCAGATCATCTCCAAGGAGCTTTCTGTCTCTCGCCTCCTTGTGCATTCTCCTGCTGACCCCCTCTGAGAAGTGGGCTCTGCAGCCAGGCAGCCCTCATTTGGAGCCTCGAATTCTGGTCGGCGGTGGGGACCACTTCCCCTTTCTAGGACTCAGGTCTTTAAACAAACAGGAACGATTCTATGCACTTGGAGAAGCGGCCCTCCAGGACAGGGGTCACCAAGCGCTCTTCTGCGGCCCCCCAGAGTCCAGCTTGGAATCTGTGGCTGTGAACTCCCAAGACGCTCCCCTTCTGGGGCTTGAGTCCAGTGGAGCTTGAGCTGTGTTTCTGGAGAGAGGATAAGCAGGCTTTGCTACAGGAAAATCAAAAAGGGCACAGCCCAGAGAGCCGTCAGAGGGAACGCTGCTATTTACAGACGGCTTAACTCGAGTGGGCAGAGATGACAGCAGATGGGGCCGAGGCAGGACCGAGCAGCAGAGGGCTTTCTAACAAGACAACCTCCCGTGTGTACGGCAGTCCACAGACCACGGGCAGGCGGAGTGGGCGGATCGTCACCATCAATGGAACTGAGGTTAAGAGGGGAACTCATTCAGCAAGTGCAGGGCTGAGCTTGTGGGTGCAGAACCTGAGCTCCTGGTTCCTGTTCGAGCTGTTTCCGGGACGTCTCTTCTGAGGGCTTTTCTTTGCTGCGGAGGATGCTGAGAGTGACCACAGGCCGTCAGGCCGCTGCGTGAAACCCCTGGCCAGATGTGACCGCCTCACCCGGGTCTCCTGCCTCTGGCTGGGCAAAGGGGTGACCCTCAGCTTGTCCTCATTTCAGAAATTGTTTGTCTCTGTGTGTCCCCCTCTCTCTGTACAACATCACATGACACTGTCTTCCATTATAAAAACACAAAGAGAATCTAGAAAATACAGACAAGCTGAAAGAATGGTCCCACTACCCAAACATTCACTTTTGGGCACATTTACTTCTTTTGTTTTTCCTGTATGTAATTTTTTTTTTTCTTTTCACATAGCTGAGTTCACAGTGACTGTGTAATTTCATGCCCGGATTTCACTCACACTACTATAAATATTTTCCATGTTGTTACACACACTCCATAAATGTCATTTTGGAGGCCGCAGGCTCGCTGGACCAGCCCCTGGCTGTCGGGCGTTTAGACTGTTCGCAGTGTTAGCTGTTGCAGTAATGCCGCAGAGAGCAGCTTCGTGTGGAGCGTCTGAATATTTCGGGTGGGTCGGTCGGGCTGGACGTTCAGGGAGAATGCCGATGACCTGCACGCTGGCCCGCCTTGGGAGTCCCAGGCAGGAGGCCAACGGACTCCTCTCCTCTTGCTTCATTCTCTCCTGAAGATCGTGCTGATCTCGTGTTCTCATTACTCCTTCAGGACCTGGAAGTTCCTGCCAAGACCCCTCCACGTAACCCGTCACGCTGGCCAGGGCACGCTTTCTGTTGGAAGGGAAGAAAGCCTGGGATGTGCTGAGAGACGTGCTTGCTTAGGCGCTGAACTTTTTATCCTCATCCGAGGACATTTTTGCACTTATCTTCAGATAGAGCAGGAGGGAGAGAGGGAGGAAGAGAGAGAAACATCGATGTGAGAGAGACACATCGCCTGGCTGCCACCCACAGGACCCCAACCAGGGCCGGGGACAAACCGCAACCGAGGCACGTGCCCTTAGCGGGAACCGAACCCGGGTCTCTCTGGTCCGCGGGCCGACGCTCTAACCGCTGAGCCAAACCTGCCAGGGCCGCATTGAATTTTGAAGACTCAGTCCAAAAAACTGGGAAATCGCTGATTCATAATTTTTATGTTGATGACATGTTGACATCATAATGCTTTGACTATACTGAGTTAAATAAAAATATTACCAATATTGATTTTTTTTTTAAAGTGAAGAAGAAGAAAAATCACATCCCAGACTACACTGAATAAAAAAACAGAAAAGCCCTGACTTCAGGTATAGCTGGATCCAGGCGCTTAAGCGATGTGATCAAGACCTGGTTCTTCATGGCCTCTCAGCCCAGTTCTGTCATGGCCCCACCTTCAGGGCCCACATGTGGCCAGGAAGGCTGTAGAAAGTCGGTTTCAGCTGGCCTGTTTTCAGGCCTGCTGGAGAGAATAAAATTTTCTCCCCGATAGCTCCTACTTAAAACACAAGAATTCACTCCACTTGGACTAATTTCATTGCTCACTCACTCCTGAATTAATCACTGTCACCAGGGACATGGCCTGACCTTACGCTTAGCAAACACAGAAAACATGCTCTGTGCCTGGCGCTGGGGTTCGCTCCCCTTATCCCGGAGTGCAGACACTGGGAGAGGTGGCCCCTGCTGGGGGCATTGACTATCACGAGGGAAGAGAGTGGATACTGGGTTGAGGAGCACAAAGCAATAGATGCCACTCTGGGGAACGAATCTTGTCTCAGAAGCAGGAGGAGGGTCCTGCAAACTCATCCCCAGTTATCCCAGACAGAAAGGAGCCCCTGTAACAACCCCTCTGAGAGACAGCCATTCTGATTCCCCCCACCTCGAGTCTTCAACCCCGTCTGTCTGTCTAACCGAGCACCACGGCACTGGCCCTAGCGGACCGTCGGGGGGCCATCGGGCATGTGGAAACAGGAGTCACAGCCATCCTGGGGCCTCTCTCTCCCTCAACTAAACAGCCCTGGACCCTGTCCAGTGTGACTCAGTTTCCTGTCTCTGCCATTGGTTGGCTTCCTTGGATATGATCCTGCTGGTTCGTAGAGAGTCAAGAACTGCTCATGAGGCTGGGTCTGAGGCAAGTGCGTGGATTCCTGGGTTTGGGGAAGTCTGTAGTGGGCTGCCCAGACCTCCCCTGCCACGAGCTGCGGAGAGAGTTGGTTCCAGCCCAAGTGTCTGGGCCGTTCCTTCCCGTGGGGCTCGTATGAATTGCTCTGTTAGCCAAGTTCAGGGGCCTGAAAGCAGAAGTAACAAGCCCAACCGTGTGTTACTTAAAAGGAGACTTACTACATTTAACCAAAGGGATTCTTTTTTTTTTTTTCTCCTCTATTGATTTTACAGAGAGAGGAAGTGAAAAGGAGAGAGAGATAGAAACATCGATGAGAGAGAACATCAATTGGCCGCCTCCCGCATGCCCCCCACTGGGGATCAGGCCCACAACCTGGGCATGTGCCCTGACCAGGAATCGAACCGGCGACCTCTTGGTGCATGGGTCAACACTCAACCACTGAGCCACACCGGCCAGACCAAAGGGACTCTTTTTAAAGAAGAGAAGTCTGTGTGCCAGCCACAGGCAAATGTTTGGGTGGCTGCCCTGGCTTCCCTCGAGGCTGCCTTTCTGCCATCGCTGCCCCGGTGCTCAGAGCTGGCCTCTGCCCCTGGGGCCCAGGAGGCATGTCTCAGGCCAGCAGATCACAGCCCAGGTGGCAGACGGATGGCTCATCCTGTCTGGGTGCCTCTGCAGCATTTCCCGTGACCCTGTTTTCCTTTCTGGAGCCCTAGGGGGCTGCCGTTCAAGACAGCCACCAGCCTCCCTTTTTGGCCAGGCTTAAGCTGACGACACCATCCCTCCATTGTCAAATGCAAGGAAGGGGGTCAGTGACGTCACCCGCTGGCTGGATTCAGTCCGTCAAAGCTGGCGGCTACGGTTTTCACCCTGTTGGCCTCTCAGTGGGTTGGATAACGCCTCTGCTCTCACAAATAAACCCCAGAGGCGACAGAAGCTACTTCTTCCCTCCGTTACAGGACTGGTGCGGGGTGATCAGGTCAGCAGGAGGCTGTCCTCCACCGGGTCTCCAGGAGGCTCTGCCACCTTCAAGTAAGGACGTGTATGGCTTGTCGCCTTTTCAGCCAGCCAGAGAGGAGGACCAGCAGAGAGGGGCGTGATGGAAACTGTGTCTGGGACAGTCCCAGGAGGGGCACGTATTTCTGCTCATGTTCCATGGGCCAGGGCAGAACTGAATCACAGGGCCACACGCAAGTGCACGAGAGACTGGGAAATACAGCCTGGCTCTGACTGAAGAAGAGGGCGTAGATTTTGGTGAGCATACAACCCCAGTCCACATCACAAGCTTAGACCCTCTAAAGAGGAAGCAGAGGAAATGGTACAGGGCAGGGAGGAAGGGTGTGGCTGCGGGGTGGCCGGGCGGTCCACCGGTCCCTATTGGTAATCTCCACCAAGACTCCCCTCCGCTCCTCCTCAGGCTGGTTCCACCTAGCGTCCTTGACTAGTCACCGTGACCGTTTCCGAAGTCAGGGGTCCTACATTGCACTCTGTCCCTCTGTCTCTCTGTCTCTCTGTCTCTCTGTCTCTCTGTCTCTCTGTCTCTCTCTCTCTCTCTCTCTCTCTCTCTCACACACACACACACACACACACACACACACACACACACAATATGCATGATTTAAACATATCATGATAGAATCATCTGGACAAATTCTGAACTCGAACTAAACTGCCTGGGACATCTGAAGGGTTGTGGGACAAAGGAAACTTTGTAGCTTGGAGACAGAAAGCTGGGGACGGATTTCTGATAACTGCGACTGATGAACGGCGTCTCCAGACTCCTGTAAACAACACTCCGGTGGCCATCGCCCCATCCTGTCGGCTCCATTCACGTTAACAAGCCTTTTCAGAGCATCATCTCAGACTCGAGTGTCCTTCACAGACTCTCAGCCCGCCCAGGCGTTTCCCGATGCTCTCGCTGAAGCTCCCCTCTTTGCTGTGGGACGACCTCCCCAGGAGGGTCCCTCTTCTCAGGCAGCCCCTGCTCACCCCGCCTCAGTCCAAAATGCACCCCCCATCAAACACCATTGCTCTTCAACCTCGAGGTGCTCCAGACCCCACTTTCTTCCCTAGATCTACGTCTGCAAGGGCCCCTCCCTCAGGGAGCCCCGGTAGCTGAGAAGGACAGTGAGAAAGAACGGCCTTCTGGGCTGTGACTCCCTGATGGTGGCTCTGAGCCAGGCCCTGCCACCGGTGGTGCAGGTCATCTTGGCAGAGAGAAGCTGTTATGCTGATGTCACGAATCTTATCATTCCACAAAGCCCCTCTTTTTATTGTTCTGGCAGAAGAACCTCTCGATCTATGTCCTTGTGTTCTTTCCAAAGCTCCCAGCTTTTCCTCTCACACACAACACTGGTTTCTAAGTGCCACACTGGTCATTGTTACACCAAACTACACGCTGCGTCAGAATAACGCCCGCAGCTCTCAACACATCAGCATCCCAAAGCCCGCTGGTGCACTGGGATGCCCCTGGGGGCTCCTTGCTCTCAGGTCTTCTCAGGGACCACGTTCTGCACCACACATCTGCTCACAGTGACCTGAGCGGGGGCCGGGGCGGGGCGCTTGCCTTCCTGACTTCTTCTCCCCACTTTACTCATTTGACTGACAAGGGTTCGCGTGTCCTAGGCCTTCAGGAACCTGGTCACTGGCAAACTTCATCTGAGGTTCTAGGTCTCCTGTTAAGAAAGGGCACTCCACAGTGAATAAGATGTGAGCTCTGTAAAATGAGAATCCCTTCCTGTTTACACTGGCTCTCAGAATAACGGCACCCCGCTCGTGCTGTTTACCATCCACACCGATTCCCACCACACACCAAACGAGGAGAGCACCTTCCCCGGGCCGATCGCTCCGGGTGGGTGCTGTCAGTGTGCGGCGGAGATGAGTGGGGGAGGGGTGGTTTGAGGGGGAAGGTCGGGACAGGAAGTGGCAGGGTTGAGTTGTCCCTGGGAAGGCAGTCCTGGGTCTCTTCAGGACCTGCAGATCTGTGGGGATGGAGAACACACACACACACACACACACACACACACACGCACGCACACACACACCTGTATGGCCACTGTCTGCACGCTGTTCCTTCTGCCCAACACTGTCTTCCTCCACATCTGCCCCATATCTGTGAGTTATGCTGTGTGTGAAGATCTGTGAGGCCCTGGCCGGTTTTGCTCAGTGGTTAGAGCGTCAGCCTGCAGACCAGAGAGTCCCGGGTTGGGTTCCTGCTAAGGGCACGTACCACGGTTGCAGTTTGTCTCCGGCCCTGGTTGGGGTCGTGTGGGTGGCAACCAGTCGATGTGTCTCTCTCACATCGATGTTTCTCTCTCTCTCTTCCTCCCTCTCTCCTTCCCCTCTATCTGAAGATAAATGCAAAAATGTCCTTGGGTGAGGATAAAAAATAAAAATAAAAGATTTGTGAGGCCATCCACACCCCTCCCCTTCTGCACACAACACCTCTTGTGCCACTTGCCGCACTTGATTGTAGTATGTGTGTGTCTGTCTGCCTGTCTTCTCTCCTGACCCTAGGCTCTTGGGGGTAGGAAGCATTTCTTCCTCATCTTAATGTCCGTAGATGCTGACACATGATCAATACTCAATAAATGTTGAATGAAATGCTAAAATTAGCATCCAACTTATCATAAAATCTTAATGAACGTTAAACTCTAAGTGAATTACATCCCCTCCAAAGCCTCTTCTTTGTCGATATCCAGGAAGACATCTGATATGCACGCTAATGGCACCATGCATATTTCATAGGAACGCTCCCAGAACCCACCGAGCCCCGGGCCGTCCTGCGTCGACACCTTTCGCTTTGCTGGGTCAGCCCCGCTCCTTCAGCCTTTGGGGCGTCGACAATGTTCAGTTGTTAAGGATAATGCTGCTACAGACATGTTTTTCTTTCTTTGGGGCTGATGCCGCAGGGTTTGTTATCCAAGAGGGAATTACTGGGTCAGAGAGTACGCGCCTCGGCGATGAGCATAAAGCGCTCATTCGGGTTGCTGATTGCTTATGGAAATTGGTCCAGGCTTTCTAGAAAGGACTGCCGAAGCGTGTGCCTGTGCTGGCTGCCATCTTGGGTTTGATCGTAGTTATTTTTGTGGCTTTAATAGGCATGTAATGGGACCGGAGAGTTGCTTGCATCTAAATTTTATTCATAGCTGGTGATATGGCCCAGGACCCTGTGCGGTGATTTACTGGCTCCATTTCCTCGTGTGATTCTGTTTATCTCCTTTGACCACTTATCAGGGGGGATCACGCCGCAGCCCATCCATTTTCTGTTGGGGGCAGTCGGCAGGCCCGGGAAGGAGAATGCGACAGACTCAATGAATGCCGCTGCTTTCCTTTTGATATTTATTTTTATTACATTGTGGTGCAAAATTTTTCATTCTTATAGAGCTGAACCCATACATCAGGGCTCTGTTGGTATCTGTCTCTTCAATAGCCGGGAATTTGTCTTATCGGCAGGTTGGCGATGCAGGTCTCTTGTCTCCGGGTCTGTCACAGATTAACCGGACGATGCGGCTGAACTTGACAGGCATGCGGTATGAATGTAAACGGACTCTCCCTCGGCCCATTAGCCAACTGTCCTGGCGATGTTTATTAAATAACAATCTCTTGGCCCCATGTGCCCTTTGCAGGCCTAACGTAGTTTCACCGGAGTTCAAATTCATCTCAGGAATCTCTCCTCTCGTGATCTTTGCTGCTTTTAATTCAGTGAAGGATAATTTCAGCAATTGACGTTTCCCATCTTCATCACTCAGGAGGGACGGGCTCTCAGCGCCGTTAAAAGACGGGTCCTCGGACGTCTCCCCGGAAGAGTGAGTGTGCGGTGCTCGGGGCTGTCAGAGTCTATTAGGGGACTTGGGAGCTCCCGCTGGTATCGCATTCACTCTGTCTCTGGACTAGGGGACACGGCACGTGTACTTAGGGATTACCATGAGACCAGAGCTGGAGAGCTCCCCAAAGACCCTGGAGCTTTAGACAAAGGAAGGACTCAAGTTTCCTTCAAATGGGCCTGTGGGGAGCGTCCCAAAGGGTCAGGCTGTCCTGAGGCTAATTGTTCCATGAAGTGTAGTGTTTCTGTGGCCTCCCCCACCCCCACCCCAGGAGAGGGACCTGGACTGTATACCCCCGGTGAGTCCTGTGACGAAGGTGCTGGTGGTGGCTGGTCGTTTGGGGTGGGTTAGCGGGAGAGGCTTCCCAAGCCCTCTGATCAGTCTGGAGTCCACAGGACGTGACTCCCACCCCATCAGTGCCAACATATTCACTCCCGCTGCCCACTCTTCCAGGTACACTCTCCTGGCAGAGCCCCCAGTTGGATCCAGCGTGCCTGCACACCTCCTGCTCAGCCCGCCCTGGGCTGCTGGGCTCACCCGAGGAAGACCCCACGAGGCTAGGCACGTCGGTGCTGGGGAAATTCACCGTCTCCCAGCTCATCCACGCTGGGGTCCTCCTCTGCTCCGTGGGCCGCACCCTGCCCTCCAGCCTGTCTCCCTGGGAGCAGTGTCCTTGCTCATCCAGGGTCCCATTCTTCCTGGAGTCCACCCCCGTTTGCCCCATCGGGGACCTCACTGTCATTCTCTCTGTCCTGTATCCTCAAACCCGCCTTCTCCGATGGGCTCCTTCCCTTCATCACTTAAATACACTCTACTGTCCTCATTCTTTAAAACCTCTCTGTGAGATATATATCTCAGGACTCACGTGTTCTTCACATCCTGGACGGGAAACAGTGACAATGGATAAACAATGGGGGAGGTGCTCCTCAGCAAAGCCCGCCCCCCCTCCGCCGGACGGCTGTCACCTCCCTTCGGTAACTGTCAAAGCTGGTCGGCACCTGCTGGCCATTCCTCCCCTTACAACCGACTTCTCAACTCGCCCTCTGAAGGACTTGGCCCCACTGCTCCTCAGAGACTGCTTTTACCCCCGGAGCCAATGGCTGCCCCGTTCCAACCCTGGAGTCATTGAGTCCTCCCCTTCTTGACAGCGCTGATCCCTGCTAGTCTCTCCTGGGGAAACACCTCTTCCTCTGGCTTGGGGAGAGCCTCCAATCCTGGCTCCTCCCACCTCAGTCTCACTGTTCTGCTCAGTCCCCCCAGGTTGGTGTTCCTCGGGGCGCTGTCTGTGGCCCAGGCTCCCCACCACAGGACACTCTCTTCCTTGGCGACTACGTCCATTCTCGTGGCTTCGATGTCTCTCTGCCTACCTGTGGGTTTCTTTCCAGTGACATCTCCAGGCCCAGGTGCCTCTCTCCTGAAGTTTAGATCCTTAATGCGAGCCCTGGAACCCCATTTCTGCCTATGAAGTTGCCCCTGCCTCTGAGTAGCTGTGTGACCTTGGGTGAATTCCTTGACATCTCTGTGCCTCCGTTTCCTTCCTCCGAAGGTTATCGTGAGAGCTACATTGGGTGGTGGTCATTATTATTACAGACAGCCAACTGGCTGTGGGACATCATCTCCTTCAGGTGACCCAAAGACATATCCTATGTGACCTGCCCAAAATAACTCACCGTCTTCTCCATCTTTGCTCCAAAACGTTCCTCTCTCCGTGTGTCCCTTACCGTTTGGTGGATGATACCACTGAAGTCGCCAAACATCCTGGGCCTGCCCTTCTACCTGCACCCCTCCCGCCCTCTGACCCACCTCCCCTGCCCCGGCCCTCACTCAGGCCACCATCATCTCTCACTTAGCTTTGCTGCATGGCCTCTGTCATGGGTCCCTCTTGCTTTAAGGTTCGAATTCCTTAGCAAGGTTCACAAGTTCCCGTCTGGTCAAGGGGCTGCCCATTTCTCTTTCCGCCCCTTCCCAGCCCTCCGACGCCCCACGCCAAACACGACTCCTCTTCTGGCACTTACCGTGTCCTCTGCATCTTTATCCGCTGTTCCCTCTGCCATGAACCATCTTTCCCACTTTCCTTTCCTTGCATCACTGGCTGCTCATCTTTGGAGCCTCATAATAAAAGCCATGTCCTCCAGGCAGCTTCTCTGACCTCTTATTGTGGGAAGAGATGCCTAGTCCTGTATGTTCTCATGGCATCCTGAACTTCACCCGTGCTTGGACCCCCCCCCCCCCCCCGCCACACACACACACTGGCCTGTTCAGGAGGAATCACGACACTCCTGTTCACGGCTGTATGTCCGGCGCTTGGCACACAGTAGGTGCTCCATACATATTTGCTGAATAAACATTTCATTCCACATCCTCGTGACCATGTGCGTGCTCTATGCGTGCTCTGCAACACAATATTCTCGTCAACACCTACGGCAGCTTATCAGGCATCCTTCTCTCTCCTCTAAATGATTCTCAGACCTGGCCATTGAGAAGCTCGGAATGTAGTGGTAGAGAGGCCAAGGAAGCAGGCAACGGCCCTGGGGATGGCACAGGTGATCTGCGTGCACGGGAATCGGCAGTGTGAGGAATAAGGAAGAATTGGCCCCCGGCCATGTGGCTCAGTTGGTTGGAGCATTGTCCCATATACTGAAAGGCTGTGGGTTCGATGCCCGGTCAGGATGCGTACAGGAGGCAACCGATCGATGTTTCTTTCTCACATTGATCTGTCTCCCTCTCTGTCTCTCTCTCCCTTCCTTTCTCTCTCTAAAATCAATAAATATATCCTCTGGTGAGGATAAAATAATCAAAGAAGAATTGAACAGGGGACCAAAGAGTGGAAAGATCACCATATATTAATGCTGATTTTCTTCTACGTGCCAAAGAACAGCCAAGTAGAGACGACCCTTCTGTGTGCTTCCACCTCCCATCAGCTCCATCTCCCTGAAAGTCTGTGCTGCACACCTGGGGTACGAGGCGCTGCATCCTCTCCTCAAAACCCCTCGATGTCTTCGCTCCTCTAAATAAACCGGCTTTTCCTGCGGGGCACACCCTGCATCACTCATGCTACCAATGTCCAGTACGTGCCTGTCTTCACTCATGGCTTCTCCAGCCAAGGGCGTGGACCTGAAGGAGGTGACTCATTTGTCCAAGGCTGCACGAAGGTACTCGGAAGCCCAGCTAGGAGTCAACTCCACGGACCTGCTCTTTTCACCGCAACCTGGTGCCTGCTATGTTTTATTTTTATTAAAAAAATTTTTTTTCTTTATTGATTTTAGAGGGAGAGGAAGGGAGAGAGAGAGAGAGAGATGGAAACATCAGTGAGAGAGAACATTGATTGGCCGCCTCCTGCATGCCCCCCACTGGGGATGGAGCCCACAACCTGGGCATGTGCCCTGACCGGGAATCGAACTGGCGACCTCTTGGTGCATGGGTCGACGCTCAGCCTCTGAGCCACACCAGCTGGGTGAGCCTGCTACCTTTTAAACACACCTGTGCTGTAGAGTCATGTTAAGGAGGGTTGTTTGCTGGGGATGACGTATTGTATAGCAGCATCCAAATCTTGACCTTGAATGTGAAGAATCTTGGATAGATTCTTCATGGAATGCACCATTGACTAGGAAACAAAGACACTTATTCAATAAGAAAAGCCAGAAACATTTTGCCTTCCGTATCCTAAGGCTGCAGTTCAATGAAATTAGAAATAAATCTCACAAACAAGGAGTTATCCAGCCACATAGAAGTTAGCACTCCTAAATAAAGCCACGGAGAGGGGAGCCATTCGGAACAGAGTATTTAAAGAACAAAGACATAAACACAGCATATCAAATAAATTTATGAGATGCGTCCATGCTGGTGCTTAAAGGAAAAAAATATGGCTCGTGATGGCCTCCGTTAGTGAGAAGGAAGAAAAACTGGGAATTAAGTCTCTACCTAAATAACCCAGAAAGAGTACAAATTACCAAGAAAGGAAAGTGGGAAGAGTAATAAACCCGAAACCAGAAATGAATAAACAGAGACAGAGTCGAATTTGCAGCACCTGCTAAGCCGGCGCATCAGAACCACCTGGACGCTTCTTTGCGTCGCAAGCGCCCCAGCTCGAGCCTAGACCTCCTGAATCAGACTCCTGGGTGACAGGGCCCCGGAATCCATATTTTTAACAAAGTCCCCTCATGACTGTTCAGCAGGCAGCACAGTCCCCTTTCTATCCTCTGCTGCTGAGAGCCATTTCTGTGCTGACTCTTTCCAATGAGCCTTAATGGGTCCTTGGCCTACACGACTCTTGATAACCTTGACCCCCTCCTCCCTCCACGTGGTGGAAGCAACCAGGTCACAGTGGGCAACCTCTGGACACAGTCGATTGATCTAACAGTGGCACTTGACCCTGGTTGGGCCAAAATGTCCTTTTCCAGGGAGCTTTTGATTTGGAGACAGGAGAGTGAAGCAGGAAGGAAGCTGGACTTCAGAGAGAGGAGGTTGGAGGCAACGTATAGAGAGGAGTATAAAGGCCAGAGAGAAAACAGAATCCCAGCAGTCATCCCAATCCTTGGTTTCTTTTGTCCTAAGACCCAGTTGCTTCTCTGCCCTTGGTTTCCAATAGATGCTCCCATGAACTTCTATTATTTTCCCTCCGGGGGTAAGCTGGCTTGAGCAGGGCTCCGGTCACACACATCAGAAGAGGCATAACTAATTCACAAGCTTACTCAACTGCTTTCTCTCCAGGCATGGGCTTGCCGCATCCCTGCCTGACTCACCCTCCCAGGAAAGTGGTGAGGAGGCAGTTACAGGTCATACCGCCCGTGCCTGGTTGATGACAATGCCTTCTGGGTCTCGGGATGAGAGAGGCCTGCCGTAAGTCAGACTCTCCTTTCTTCTCTGGGACACGCCTTTCTGAATCTTGGGGTCAGACCTGATTGGGCAGCCAAGTAGCCGGGGAGTAGGGCACAGATCCAGCGGCGTGACGGAGATGCCTACCCCTTGAGAATTAGGGAATAAGTCATAAACCATAGAACCTATATTCATAATATATTTTTAAAACTTGGTAAGATACACAGGTATGTCAAAGTAGTCATCACACATATTCAAGAAATATATGTTGATGTCTCATTCAGACTGAGGACGGTGTTAAGTCTGGGTATTCGGAGATGGGGAGCACATAGTCACTGTCCCGTGGGGTCTGACCGGGGGAGGGGGCATTCACATGAATAAGCAGAGGGAAAATGTCAACGAGCAAGGCAGGAAGGAGTGCCAAGGTGGGGACTCCGCTCTAGCCGGAGATGTCAGAAAAGGCCGCCCTGGGAGGAGGCGATGGCTGCGGGTCTTGGGGAGGGAGGTCAGAGGCAGATCAGGCGGCATGAGGAGCACGGGAAAGGCATAGCATGCCTGCTTCAGACATTCGTCCTCTGGGTCACTGCAGACTGGAGAGGCCGGGGGAGCAACACAGCAACGGTTTGGGATGAGCAAACTGAGGATGTGAGAGAATCTAAGCAACTGGCTTTCGTGGGAACTCGTGGATCTGAACCCAGGATTTCACGACTCCAATCTGCAGGCTCTTTCTGCTAGACAGCAGCACCATGAGTGACAGCCCAGACTTGCATTTCAAGTTAGGTCGTCTGCCTGCTCTGGGAAGAGGGGGTCAGGACCTGAAGCAGGGAGACTGGTCAATAGGACCTTGTCTTAGGTCAGGTGGAAGGTGACCTGCTTGGCCCGTTTTATTCTCCTAGTTGTCCTCTTAGGTAGGTCCTAGTATTGCCTCCATTTTGCAGGTGAGAAGACAGGGCCCCAGAGGCTGAGTGGTTTACCAAAGGGCACAAAGCTGGCATAAGGTGGCCCAGGTGGTCTCTTAACCAAGGCAGTGGTCTCCAGGGCGAAGAAGAGACAGAAAGGTTTAACAAGACTTGAGAGAGACCATTGCCAGGACTTGATGACTGGTGAGATGGGGCTGGTGAGGAAGAGGAAGGAGCTCAGGGTGACAGCTGGGTGCTGGTTGGCGAACCGGTGGGCCGAGCCTCCTTCACCTCTGAGACGGACTACAGGTCAGGGTGGGGAGATGGTTTGAGGAGAAAGGGGGAGATCATGAATTTGGTTTGGGGCATATTGATGTAGATACGCTCATGGGATTACAAAGCCAAATTTGTGTGGATTCAGGAAATAATCATAATTCATCCATCCACTTAACAATGATTTATTCAATGCTTAATTTGGCACCGCTGTGTGCCCAGCGTAATTTCTAGGCTGTAGCCGGCTCCCGAGGAAGAGCCCTACTTCGCCGTGTTTACTTCTGACGTCCTCTCTGTATCATCTCGTCCCTTCCTGCACCCTGCTCGCTCACATCCATCAGCAGTTCTCAATCACAAATGACAGTCTGTGGCTCAAATGACACTGCCACCACCCAAAGCCACAGAGGCGTGGCTGCCACTGTGTGTGGGGGCACCTACGTGCTAACTCAGAGTCTCCACGTCATGGGGGGCAGTCCAGGAAGACTCGGAAATTCTGGTCTTTTTGCTCACCTTTTCCTAAGTGCCTCCTCGGGCCAAACCCAGGGCCAGAAATGAAAAGTGCCTGGAGCCCGCCCTTCTGGAGCGCCCTGCGTGGGGAGAGGAGGGAGCCACAGCCACACGGGAGGAGCTGTGGCTGATGGAGACACCTGCAACCCCCTCGTCTTGTTTGCAGTGTGCCTGCCAGCGATGCCTATCGTGGTGTGGTGAGGTGGCAGCCAGGTCCACGAGCTGTGCAGCTCACTTGACCTCTCTGGGCCTCAGTCCCCCATCTGTACACGGGAATGTGATATCGACCTGACTGTTGCAAAGTACTCGGCACGTGGTGGGTCCTTCTGTCAATCATTGAGGGGTCTTGATTCGCGACGGCTTCCCGTTTCAGTGACGCTTGTACATCCACTTGGCCTTCTGTAGGTTTCTATGGCTGTGCACGTAGGTGACCTTCCGCATTTTATGTAGGTACGATGAATCCGTATGACTGTCTATGTGTCAGGTGAATTTTCTGCAAAGGAAAAATGAACTAGATTCGCATTGGTGTGGTTTTGTAAATATAAAGGCACAACAGAGCTTTGTTCCTCAATAGGTTACATTTCCATTGGAAGGGCTATACCTTCAGAGAAAGTTTCCAAATCTCACCCATATTCCCTAGACAGGAACACACCTCACTGTAGCTTCTTGTCTTTGTCTACGCACACATAGACAGCCGCGTTTTCTCAGAGTTGCATCATCGCCAGCCCAGCGTTTCGTTCTGTGCGTTTTTCTCCTAATAACTTCGCAACTGCCTGTGTGTGTGTGTGTGTGTGTGTGTGTGTGTGTGTGTGCCTTAATGCCTTTGCATCAGTAAGTTCTGAGGGTTTCATCATATTCCATGGCATCGACATTCATTCGTTAAGAAGGAATTCTTCCATGTCTAATAGTGCAGTCTTTGCTTGCGATCTTCTCAGGGTAGGTAAGACGTAAGGACAAGACCATTTCTGTGATAATGCCTGTGTCCTTCTGGGCACCGGGGAGGGGGGGGGGACCTCTTTCTAAGTGAGGCCCACTGGCTCGTTTCAATTACCCTGCTAAAGAATTAGGGTTTGATTTTAGAATTCAGTCTGTTTTTTCCCTTCTAGGCCACGTGGGTAGACTTGTCCCAAAGAGACAAAAGTAACTAGCCCAACTGGTTATTTAAACACGAGGAAAGATTTGTTTTTATTTTACCAAAAGGACATAATGCTGCAAGGACCGTATAGCTGAAGATAATGAAAATAACGACCGGTCTCTATCGAGCACTCTGTGGATGGCAGGAACGCTTCTCAGGTCCCTGTGTCCTCACCTCAGCCCTGTTCTGCAGAAGAGGGAGTTGAAGTCAGAGGTGTAAGTGACTTGGCCAAGTTCACACAGTGTGTGTGTGTGTGGGGGGGAGGTGACTTGAGCGTGGACGTTCCGGGGCCCAGGTCCAGGATAAAATCACAATGGTGCTGTTGGCAGATTGGCTGTCCCCCAGCGCCATTTGACCCTCTGAGCCTCAGCCCCTCACCTGTGAAGAGGGAGTAACAAGGCCTGTTTCAAAGGGTACAGGTACACATGAGGCAGCAAGGTGGCTGGTGTAACAGCTTATGAGGTGTCCTTGGCTCAGTGACAGTACCAGCCTCTCTCTTCCTCTTCCTGCAATGCGGGGGTCCCCGCCCTCCCGCCAGCCTTGGCCTCTGCTCCCAGACAGACACCTCTATTTTCTACTGAAATGTTCGTGCTCCTCAATTGTATTGTTCTTTTGGCTTGTGAGCTCATTTTTTTCCTGGGAATATTGGTGACTACTTCAGGCAACGCTTACAATGAGAGGCCAGACCCCATCTGTTCCAGTGAGCTCGTGAGCAGGGGGAGGTGAGCCTGAGGGTGGGAGCCCAGGGCATTAAAAAAAAAAAAAAGACATCTTCAAACAACCCTCAGGTCAGGTCTTAACCCTTTGCTGCCCACGGAGAGGCAGCTTTAGGAGGGCCACTCCTTCCATTGTAATTTCCCAGCCCTGGAGGTTCAGATAGAGCAGAGGAGGAAGGACAGACAGAGCAGGGAAGGAAGGACAGACAGAGCAGGGGAGGAAGGAGACTCCGTCTGCTTTTGCCTCTGCCTCTCCGAAGGGCGAGACTCCTGCGGAACTTTGATTTTACTCCTGAGGATACCTGGACCAGAAATGTGGGTCTCCATGGGTTTTCCCCAAAGCCGTGACTAGGGAAAACTGCGAGCAGAATTCCTAATACTTCCCCCTCTCTTTTATATTCCCACTGCTGGGGGGGCTGCCTCCTGCCGAAGTGAAAGCCACCACCACCGTGCACCCCACCTCCAGGTCAAAAGAGCACCCAAACCCCAGCAGAGCCTCACTGCATCCAGTGTTTCCCTTCTAATTCCTTTGGGTTCCTTGGGGGATGATCTTGGGAAGGGATTAGCAGCTGTCCTTGTCCTGAACCTTGATTGGAACTGGGACCTGAAAAGAAACCTCTATCTTCCATCCCTTGCTGCTTTGACCTCTCATATAACCGGTTCTATGAGGCCTCAATCATTCAAATGCACACACACGTGCACACACACGTGCACACAGGAGCCGCCTCCGGCGTCGCCAGGGTGTGGGAGAGGTACGGCGGAGGCACTGGCTGACCCAGTCCTGCCCTTACTCTGCCCTGCTTTCCTGAATATCCTGAGGCGCGGGTGTCCAGGGTTATGTCTGATGCTATGAGATGCCCCAGTGTTCTTCCGCCACCCTCCCATTTCCTTGATACTTATTCATTCATTTAACACGTGGTTGGAGCATCAGCTATTTGCCAAGCACTGTGCTACGTGAAAAATGGAATTGACTTCTCTTTCTGACACTTACCACCAGAGTGTCTTAACTCAGACACACAGGTATTACTAAGTTTATTTTGCAGGTGTGATTGTGGGGGACAAGAGGGCACCAGTGAGCCTAAACTAAGAGCCCTTCCTCAGTAAGGATGGAGCTAAGAAATGCACCCTTGTCTGAGCTCTTTCCACCGTACATCACTGAGTCTCTAGAAACGGCCAGTGAATTAGAACAGTCCCTCAGCCCGGTCCCCAAAGCAACCACAAGGACAGCTACAAAAGGGATTTTTTTTTAATCTCAGGTTTCCTGTATAACTTTAAAATTTTTAATATCTTGTATAATAAAAAGTCATATAGTATCTGGGGGAGGCAGCCAGAGAGAAAGGGGTAAAGACAGAGACAGAAGCAGACGGAGAGAACTTTCAAATATCACACGCTTAAATGTCACAGGCTAAAAATTTCAACAGAATTCTCATGCATTCTTTCCCACAGGGGGCTACCCTTTAAACAATGACCTTAAGAAAAAAAAAAAAAAAACCCAAGTAAACAAACAGCCCTGATACTAATGGCACGTGTTTTTTTTTTTTTTTTTTTTATCTGCTACTGACAGGATGGATTTTGTCAGGCAAATAGTCAGTATTTTGGGCAGTAGGTCTCGGAATTTAACAGATTCTTTAGAATCATATCTGTCTGGGGTGATGCAGTCCCCGGTTCTTCCAAGAGGAGATAGTGTAAGTGATGATCATTTCCTGTGGTTGTAAGTATTCCATTTCACCTTCTAGCTGACACAACTTATCTGAAGATGCGGGGGGCGCGAAGGTGGGAACATACAGTCACCTATAGGAAGGCGTATCCATTACATGGCAGGTTCTCTGTAAGATCTCAAGAATGGTTCACGCCAGTGTTTCTCAGTGGAAAGGGCATGGTACTTGAAGTCCGCAGGGGTTCGTGTCTTGGTGTCATGACTAAGCTCTTGCAGGGAGCCGGAGGGCCAGACAGAGAAGACTTTCCAGATAACAGCGGGTGTTTTGCAAGACTCCTGGAGATAGCAACCCTTTTGAGAAAAACAAGTGGAAAGAACTCTGCTTAAAATTGGAATTGTGCACAGTTGCATAATTGAGAGACTGATTAACATTTGTAATTAGTATGGAACATGTGAATACATGAAAATGACCTTCTCAGACTGGTGTGGGATCAGCCTGGCCTCAGTCAAGTATCAGCAGGTCCTGGGTGACAGAGAAGGATCTGGGTGAGCCCTACACAGACTGAGAATGGTCTCAGCTCAGGGATTCACTCATTGCCGCTGAGGAGGACTTAGAAGTTAATTATCTGAATTTTGCTCTGTATAGTATGATTACAAATATTCTTTCTATTCTCAGCCCTTTGCCTATCTTCGAAGACTCAAATATAGCAGCCCCTTCTGGTATTGAGGATAAGTTGAACTCTGTACATGGTTGTCCATACATGCTGTCTCCAGTTCCTTTCTTCTCGTCTGTCTGGAATCCACTAATAACTCTCGTCCAGGTCCCCGGTGATGAATCCAATGGTCGATTCTCAGTTCTCATTCACTCTGAACTCTCAGAAACATTTGCCTTAGTTGCTCAGTCCTTCCTTGCTGACATACTTCTTCCCTTGGCTTCCAGGACACCATGTTCTCCTGGTTTCTTATCGACTTACTGCCACCCACCATCTCTGCTTGGTGCTCCTTCTTGGGTTCTCCTCATCTTCCTGGTGTTTAAAGGGTGGAAGATGCCAGGGCTGTGGGTGGACCTTGTCTCTTGTATGCCTACACCCAGTCTCTGGTGGTTCGATCCAATGCTATGGCTTTAACAACCATCTCTCCGCTAAACCGCTTAAAAAATTACCATTCTGTAGATTGAAATGGTTGAGTATGGGCATTTTCACATGGCTAAATCTAACCACTCCCCAATATCATTTCCCATGAACTCTAGACATCTCCATCCACCTGTATACTGTGCTAATATCTTCTCATGGGTGGCTAAGAGGTATGACAAGCATGAATTGACCAAAACCAAATTTCTAAAAAAAACAACCACCCTGCCATCCCCCATTGCCCACCAAACATGCTTCTCTTCATTCTTATGTCAGATAATGATAGCTCTGTCTTTTGAGTTGTTCAGCTAAAAATCCTTGGAGTCATCCTTGAATCCTCCATTCTTCTTACAACGAACATTCAGTCCATCTGCAAATCTTTTTGACTCTAACTTCAAAATAGATCTAACCCCGAGAACATTTACGGTCTCTACTACAGGTGGGCTCAAGGTGTCCCCACCTGGCTTATGCAATTATTTCATAATTGATATCCTTGCTTCTGTCCCTGCCCACTGAAGCAGCTGGAGGACTCTTGTTAAAACACAGTTTAGCCCTGGCCAGTTTGGCTCAGCGGTTAGAGCATCGGCCTGCGGTCCAGAGAGACCCGGGTTCGGTTCCCACTAAGGGCATGTATCTCGGTTGCAGTTTGTCCCCGGCCCTGGTTGGGTCGTGCAGGAGGCAGCCACTCGATGTGTCCCTTTCACGTCGATGTTTCTCTCTCTCTCTTCCTCTCTCTCCCTCCCACTCTATCTGAACAAAAAATGGAAAAATGTCCTCAGGTGAGGATAAAAACAACAACACAGTTTAGTACATGTCAATCCTTGGATCAAAAACTCTGACTCAGAGTAAAAGTCAGAGTCCTTACAACAGCCTCCCAGTCTCCACAGAGATTTGGTTCCCGGTTCCTCCCTGGCCTTAACCCTGGGCTTCTCCCTCTCATCCACTCTAAGCACACTGGGTTCTTACTGTTCTTTCAGACACGTGTCTGCCTCAGGGCCTTTGCACTGGTGAGTTTTTCTGCCTGGAATGCTTTCCCCCTGGATAGCTGTCTGGTTCGTGCCCTCACCTCCTTCAAGGCTTTGCTGAATGGCTCCTTTTTCATGAGGCCTTCCCTGACTACCTGTTTCCAGGTGCAGCCATCCCCGTAACCTTTCCACATCCACGAGTCTCCTGTCTTCCCCACGAGGAAGGGAGTTTCTCTCTGCGTTGCTCGTTGCCATATCCTGGCACTCAGACAATATCTGAAATGCAGTGATGTCACATCTGTATTTGTTGAATAAGTGGCGAGGTACCAGGACCACGCTGTTTGTGGGAGGGTGGGTATTGCCAGAAATCTTTCAGGGAACTTCCCTGTTTTCTCAGCAGCCAGCAGGGCAATGCAGCCAGGCCTGGAAACATCCACACACTCATTCTTATCAGTATGCTTTTGAGCTCACTATTTCCATTGCCTGCCAGTGGGTGCCAGTCTGGGTGCCAAGAGCTGTGGATACAACCAGGGCAAAAGCATCTATTCAGCGGAGGGACAGATCTTAACTAAACAATGGCACAAACACAGGGAGCTCGGATGAGTGCTGTGAGGGAGAGATCCTCAGAGCAACGAGAGCTCCGCTGGGAGGATTTGGAAAGGCTTCTCAGAGGAGGTGGTACCTGAGCAGAAAACAGCAGAGGGTCACGCTCCGCTAGGCCTGCTGATCGGCGCAGAGCTGGGCACTCACTCCCGCCGGGCCAAGGACCCTTGCTCCCCCTCGCCGCCCTGGGAGTTTTCTAACAGGACACGAGAGAAAGTGCTCCTTTTCTTCCAGGGTGCACAGCTTTTGCTGTGAGCCCAGAGCTGCTGGTGACCGCATCCCCGTGGTGGGAAGGACCCTGCCTGCTGGAGGAAAGAATCAAGACCACAGGAGAGGAGAACTAGGCTGGATGAGAGTTCTGACAGTGGGGAAGGCCCCTGATCCAGTGACCCCCAAATTCAGTTCTTTTTTCTGGGCTACATGAGTCAATCAGCTGGTACAGCAGTTTCAGCAAGTTCCGTTTAGGGATTTTCTGTTCCTCACAATATGGGCATCCGGACCAATCCTCTTCTCTCCAGCAGGGGAACGGTGGGCTGGGTGGGCAGGGCTGAGTCCCAGGGAGGAAGCCAACGCAGCAAGACCCAGGGCCTCCCTCTCAGGGTCTTTCTCCCCCCTCAGCATCTCCAGTCTCTCCCCCCCAAGGAGCATGTCAGAAGGGAGAAGGGTCGTGGACTCTGGCCAGGCCTGGGGTCTGAGGACGGCTGTGACCATGGTCATGGATGGAGCAGAACCAGGCAGAGTCTCAGCTGGTTTTATCGAGTGTCTCATCTTTTGTAAAGGGACTTTTAGGGTCTAGAAAAAAAAAAAGAAAGAAAAAAAAAGCCCTAGATCTAAGATTAAATAACTGTCACTAAATGTTTCCTTTTTCTTTCTTATCTCTTACTATAGATGCTTCCTGGTATACAATTCAAAAACCTCTCACCGTTACCAGTTTCTCTCCTTGGAGACAGTGGTGGACCCTTTTGGAGGGACACTCCACACACACAGGCAAATACGTAAATCTGAGTGCTGGTGATTTCACACACGGGTTCATGCTGTCCCATCTCTTGCTCCTAGTAAGGTAACTCCATTCTGACCCTCAGTTACTGCGCGTACATACCCTGGCAGTTTTTTGTAAACACGAGGGCCTTGAGAAACCCAGAGAAAACCATGAAGATAAGGGGGTTAATGATGGCCTTGGGAAACTCAGAAGAACCACCAAGAAAAGGAGATTAATGGTTGCTCTGACCGCTGTAAACAGCTCCTCTCGTCCCCCTTCCGTACCAGTGCCCCCCTTTAACGGTGCCAAAAGCGGCGCCAAGAGAATGCAGTTTTTTTGTTTTTCTTTTTTCTGTAGTTTGTGCCTTTAAAAGCAGGCAACAAAAAAGGCTCAGGGCTGTCGATTTGGGGAGACTATCCCCCGCAGCCCACCGGTGAATAAAGTGCTCCTTTACAATTCGGCTGTGGGTCTCTGGTTATCTCGCTGACACGTTACAACACTAGTACTTAACATACCTAAGCCTTTGTCCTGTGTAAGCAGAACTTGCATTGCTTAGAGGGAGCGTGTGCATGGCCTGCTCCCAGTGAATACGTGCTTAGGTTGTTTCCACCCTTGGCTGTGGCCAAGGCGTTCGTGGGTGTGCAGAAGATGATACACACCTCTTTGGGCCTTGCTGCCTGTAGGGGAAATTTCAGAATGTTTTCCCTTTGATTCCCATTTTGGGCTTGTTAAAGAGAGAAACAACAGGTCCCCGGTGATGTCACTTGTGCTAAAACCCGTGATACTAAACCTATACTCAGTTTCTGGCCTAATGGCAGTTCCCACCTTCCCCAGAGCTGGAATGTGATCAACCAGTCCGGAATTTTCTGGGCAAGTGCCAGTAAGGCCATCTGTCAGGTGGGCCCTCTGCCCCCTCCAGAGGAAGAAGGCGCAATGATGAAACCCTTGCCAGCCCGCCCCGCCCCAAGAGAATGCCCTGCCTAAAAAGAACCCTTTCTGTTCTTTTGTTCATAGCTCCCTTGCCCCATCCTTCTTCCTACAAAAGCCTTCCCACAACCAAAAGCTCAGCGATGAGATGTTCACGTTTCCTGGGCTGAATTTTGTTTTTTTTGACATATTTCTCTGGATCTGAAATACACTGTCTGTCAACCCAGAGAGGGAGGTGGTACTTAGGTGAAGGTGAAACTTGAGTGATGAGCTAAGTTAGAATCAGAACTCAGATGCCTGGCCTCTCTGCCGAGCCCCTTGGGAATGTTTCAGATGAACTGAATCTCACCTGATACAGAAGGTCAACCTGTTGAGTATATTGAGTTCTTCTGGCTATGACACTGGACTCGTCCTGAGCTCCCCGGGCTCCGTTTGGGGGAACACCTGTCCTGCAGCCATGGTGGGGTGTAATGGAGTTGTGATAGTGCCTTGGAAGGGCCCGAGGAGCCAGGAAACCTGGGTCCCCACCTGGCTCTGCGGATGCCAGTAAGTTATGTGTTTTTATGCAAATAACTCCCTTTCCCAGATGTCATTTTCCTCACCTAGAAAGTGAGAAGTTGGGATCAGAAAATCTCTATGTTCCCTTCCCACTGTGATGATCAAAGCTCTGGATGAGCTGCCCACCTGAGTCTCCTGCCTTTCCCATCCCTGTGCTTCTAGCTCCCCATGGCTTTCGGTGGCACCTCCCTTGGGACCGTGGCCACATTTGTCTTGTACCTGTATCCACTCCACTAAGTTCTCCGAGGTCAGCCTTCCTGGTCTTCTTGCCCAGCTTCTAGAACAAAGTCTCGGATGTAATGAGTGTTCAGTAAACAGCTGTCACATAGATGGCCTGCGGGTGTCGACATGTAGCTCAAGACAGAACGGAAACTGGGGTCTAGAGAGAGGTGTGCGTGGGGTTCTGCTCACGCTGGTCTGGCTGGCCTGCATCACTGGCTTCCTGTGGTAACAAGGTGGATTCCCTGGAGGCTTTGTGGAAAGCAGAGTGTTGGCACTGAAGTCAGGCAACCACTCTGTCCCTCCCAGCTGGTGGCCTTTGGCACTTGACCAACTTCTTTGGGCGCGCATCATGCCTGATCTTCAGAGTTGCCGAGATGAAGCTACTCACATCAAGCTCTGATTGCAGCCCCTGGCATAGCAGGGTTGGGGGAAGTTTGTCCCCTTTCCTCTTACATCCCAAAGCATCCTTACAACATGCGTACGACTAGGGCAAGGACTCGGGGGCAAAGACCAGAGCTGCTTGCTTTCTCCAGGGGAGGGATAGGGTCATGGGTGATCCTTGCGATGAACTTTCCCGACGTGCCGTTGGATTCAGCACCTTCAACCCTATCCTCTCTGAGTTCTCTCCTTTGCTATAATCTCACATTTCCATACCACAGCAGGCAGAAGAAGCAGTGTTTAAGGCAACATGGGCTCAAGGTCATAGATATGAATGAAGTTCATTCATCTACTTCCTTCTGCTAGATGATTTCCCAGGTATCTGTCACCGGTGTGGGAGGGTGGGGCCAGACTGAGACACCACTAGCCAGCAGCAGGTGGGGTCAAGAGTAAGTAGATGATGGTCCTGGACTTCTCTGATGGCCGCCTCTGGGGTAGGGGTCTGCCCCAGAAATCCTGGGATCGAGGCCAGGGAGTGAGCCCAGCAGCGGGGCAGCCGCTGGGGATGGAGTAGGACCCAAGGGAGGGATTTTGGAGAGAATGACCCACTGTTTCCCAGTTACCGCATACCTGGCTCTAAAGCATGAACAGAGCCCCTACAGACCTGGGGTCTGGCATCCAGCTTGCTGTTTACCAGCTGTGTGACTTGGACAAACCACTTAACCTCTCTGGGCTGTTTTCTTCTCTGTAAATGAGGATGAAAGCATCACATGGCAGGGCTGTGGTGAAGGTTCGTGAAACAGCATGCACCTTGGCCTAGACCAGGAGGTACTATGCTTAGAGCTGCAGGTTCCCCTCCCAACTACTCAGTGAGGTAGGTATCATAAGCCCATTTCAGAAACATGAAAATGGAGTCTCAGAAAGGTTCATCTTGCCTACAGCCACACAGCTGGGAAGAGACACAGTCGGAATGTTATCCCCGATCTCTCTTCCCCTCCCACCCCCAGCTCACGCTGGTTCCACTCGAACCTGGTGGGAGCTGGGGCAGAGAAGAGGGCCGAGGAGCAGCTGTCCACACCCACCTTTCTCTGCAGCAGCTCAGCTCTCTGTTAGGCGGAGGCAGAGCTGTGCCCACAAAGGGTTTCCCTGCCCGAACTGAATTGCTAATTTTGGTCTCTGTGGCTTGCTCCTCCTTCTCAGTCACACCTACCTTGTGAAGTCCTCCTGCCCAGCCAGGGAGACACCACCAAATGCCCCACTGGGCGGTTCTTTCTCTTTCCTTCCCAGTAGTTTATAGCTCCTTCCTGCCATCCCTCCCCCCTGGGGGCTTTGCGCACTTCGCTTTCTCCCAGTGTGGACGTCAGAAGGAGAAGAAATCGAGTGGGTGAGTGGCTTCCACCCGGGTTACACAGCAAAAAGTTCTCTGTGGGCAGTCAACTCCTTGGTGGCCACCTTGAGCAAGAGAGGACAGAAAGGCCGGGTAAAGACCCCCGCCCCATAACGTTCCCATTCATCTTTGCTCCATGCGCATGAGAATCTCTCTCAGTGGCTGGGGAAATACCCACCTTGGTTTTGCAGTAGACATGTGGACATATCTGGGCATCAGAACTTTCCTCCACGTCCCTTCCTCTCTCCCTCACACTGCCCACAGCTGATCAATCCCCTCCACCACAGGGGAATTCCAGTCCCAGCCTGCTCCCCTCTGCTCACGCGGAACCACGCTGGATGCTGCCACACTGATGTCCCACCGGCGCCCCACGCGGTCAGGAGTATTCTCATTCTAGACATGAGAACACCGAAGTTCAGAGAGGCCTAGCAACTCGACCAAGGTCACAGCCCTGGTCACTCAGGTCTTTAGACCTCAAGCCCAGTGCTCTGTCTACGACAGCCTGCAAGGGTGGGGACAGCCATGCTTTCTTCCACTCTGCTGAGGGGTGGCTTTTCTGGAGAAGACTACAAGCTCCACAGCTGACATAAATCCAGTGTCGACACCGTGTCAGGCTCGGCTCTGGCTCCTTCAGCCCTCACAACACCCTATGCACTAGGTACGACTACCCTCCTGGGTTTATAGCCAGGAAGACTGAGGCCCAGAGAGATGAGCGGCTTGTCCCAGGTCATGGAAGTGTGAACTTGAACCTGGCACTGACAGCCCCAGTGCCGATGGATGGTGCTCCCTGCCTGGCAGCAAAGCATAGATGTGAGAGTGCTCGGGTCTGGGTTCGAATCCTGGCTCCGCCACTGTCTAGCTGATGAGGTCTCTCCCCACCGGGTCCTCAGAGATGCAATGCGGGTGCTACCTTCTTCATGGTTCGGTTGTGTTTGGACCAGAGAGGCACCCAGAGATAAAGCTTCCTATAGTCTGGCCCTGGGCACAGAGTAGGGAGTGCCTTTCTTTTTCTTCCAGGACTCAGCAGAGTCTTCCATTTTCCTGGCTACCAGCCCAGGAGGGTAGGAGTACCTACTGTGTAGGGTGTCATGAGGACTGAGGGAGCTAGAGTCGAGCCTGACGTGGTGTCCACACTGGATTCAGGTCCGCCGGGAAGCCACTCCTCAGGAGAGTGGGAGAGAGCGTGGCTGTGCCCACCCACGCACACCGTGGGGGACGGATCTGGGATTCAAGCTCAGAGGACATTCTGCCGGAGTCCAGCCAGGCTCCTTCCTGGGTCCCAGGCAGCTCGCTGTCTTATTTTTTTAACCATTTTTATTTTTAAGTTACAGTTGACGTACAATATTATATTAGTTTCAGGTGTGCAACCCCATGATCAGACATTTGTATAACTTTTGAAGTGATCCCCCTGGTAAACCTAGTAGCCCCCTGACACAGTTACCCCAGTATTGCTGACTATATTCCCAGGCTGTGCTTTCCATCCTTGTGACTGTTCTGTGACAACCAATTTGTACTTCTCAGTCCCTTCACCTTTTCACCCATCCCCCCAACCCCTCTCCTAGCCAGCAACCATGAAAATGTTCTCTGCATCTATGAGTCTGCTTCTGTTCTGCTTGTTTATTTTGCTTTTCAGAGTCCACAGATAAGTGCAAGCACCCGGCATTTGTCCTTCTCTGTCCGACGTATTTCACCCACCGCAATACTCTCAGTCCGTCCGAGGTGTTGCAGGAGGCAAGATTTCATTCATTTTTTTTTTTTTTTAATCCTCACCAGAGGACATTTTTGCATTTATCTTCAGATAGAGCGGGAGGGAGAGAGGGGGGGAGAGAGAGAGAGAAACATCGATGTGAGAGGGACACATCGAGTGGCTGCCACCCACACGACCCCAACCGGGGCCGGGGACAAACTGCAACCGAGGTACATGCCCTTAGCGGGAACCGAACCCGGGACTCTCCGGTCCGCGGGCCGACGCTCTGACCGCTGAGCCAAACCGGCCAGGGCGATTTTGTTCTTTTTAATGGCCGAGTCATATTCCAGTGTAGATATGCACCACTTCTTTGTCCATCCATCTATTGATGGACACTTAGGTTGCTTCCACGTCTTGGCTATTGTAAATGGTGCTGCAATGAACATATTACGCGTATGTCTTTTCGATTCAGTGTTCTGGCTTTCTTCGATAAATAGAAGTGGAGTTGTCAGGTCCTTCTCTGTTTCTTGTTGTAGCCTTTGTTTTAAAGCTATTTTGTCTGGTATCAGTATTGCTTCTTCTTTTTTTTCAAGGTATTTTTATTGATCTTTGGCGAGAGAGGATGAGAGAGGGAGAGAGAGAAAGAAACATCGATGTTTCGGTTGCCTCCTGCACACTCCCTACAAGAGATCGAGCCCGAAACCCAGGCATGTGCCCTTCCAGGAGTCAACCCGGCCACCTTTCGGTGCATGGGACGACACCCCACCAGCTGAGCCACACCAGCCGGGGCAGTATTGCTTCTCCTTGATCTTGTTCCGTGGGGCTATGGAGAGGTTGGGTTCTGTGGGCCCTTCTGTTTTCCAGTCTTAATTTTACTGTCCTCCCTCTCACTGCCCACCCTGGCTTTCCCCCTCCCTGGCACACTGACCATGGGTTTCCAGTATGGAAAGGTCCTTCTGCCTAAACTACTATCTGCTTCCTGTGGTTAATATTTGGCAGAAATTTTGAGTGAGCTCATCTGTCTGAGTCACTGTCCCCTCCCCAGCTCCCACTGACACAGTCTTGGGCTTCTGTTGGTCTCTTTCCTGTCCCCATCCCCCGCCAAGGTGAGCTGCTCCCTGCTCCACTCTGATCACCGACCTCTCCTTTGACCGCAGCTCAGAGACTCTGAGGGAGGGCAGGGCTCAATTTCAGGCTCCACTCACTCTGAGCACCTCCACGGAGCCAAGGCCCTGTGCTGAGTGCTTTCCCTGTGTTATCTCACTGACTCTCACAACATCACGCCTTGATCGTGGTTAGTTTAGTAACTGTTTTCTCTTAGAAGCTCAGGGAGCCTAAGAAATTGGCCCCAAATCAGTTACCTGGTATTTGGCTGACTCCAGTTCCCATGTTTTAAACACACTATCCCATGTGATATTTGGTCCAGAAGCAGAGGGAAGGACAGACAAGAGTCCTTACGGCTGGGAGAGTTTGAATGCCTTCTCACTCACTCAACTTTCGAGGAAAATTTGGCTTGTAAGCACCCACTTGGAGCACTAAATGTGCCCTGGAATTTCCCAGAGACCAAGAGGGTCACTGCGTGTAGGAGGGAGGAAGTGTGACTCTCCAGCGGCCAAAGGCTTCTCAGAACCGAAGGCCTCAGTGCCTGAAGTCCAGTAGCCTGGGGCAGGCTTCCCAGCTCCTCGCAGGTCTGGGCTGGACACCTGGCCTGGGCTCGTGATTGCCTTCATCGAGGGCCCTCTGTGAACCACACTCCACCACCAAGGATTTTTGACAATCTTTTCCCTGTCTATCCCCAAGTGGCATATATTCAGCAATAGTGTGTGAGGTTTTCGCTCTAGTCAAGGCAGGATTTCGGAAAGACATTTGGCAACTCGCATGATCAGAAACCTTCCCTGCTAGTTCAGGGGCTGAGAAGAGACTAGGGCCTTGGGCCCATGTCCCAGATCTCCTCTAATCCTTTCTTACAGGAGACTTGTCTCCTGAGCACCGTCTGTGGGCCAGGAGCTGTGGGCACTGCCTTGTTGGACTTTCACCAACCCTGTCTTCTGACGCCCACGTTGGACTCAGAGGACAGGTGAGTGGGAATGGGAAGTATGTGGCCTGCCCAGTATCACTCCCCTGAGAAACACATGTTTTGCCGAGTCCCAGCCCACGGAGGATTTACCTACCGTCTACATGAACCGTAGAGACAGCCTTCTCCTTGTGGTACCTGTCTGCTTCTTCCTGGTGAAATGACCCCCAACACCTTGAGATGTTTCGTTGTTGGGAATTCGTTAAGTTACTCCCCCTGTCGGTGAAGCTGTGCAAGGAGGTGATGGCTAACAAGAGGGCACCGATGATGAAAAGATGGGTTAGGCCACAAGGGGTCTGAGTTTGATTTCGTTGGTGACATTGCATCCACGATCCCACAATTCAATGCGCTCACACATACACATCAACATACTGCAAGGAACGCATGCTCAGAACGGTGTCTGCAACACAGCCTCCGCTGTGCACACCCCACAGCACGTGGGTTCCTTGAGACATCAACATGGAAGCAGGTATCCACACAGAGAAGGTCATATACTCAGACATACATAGGAGTCCAGACACACATAAGCACAGACACTCACCATGCACACACATGCACATACACGCTAAATGAAGTGAATTCTCTCTGAAGCCAGTTTGACCAGCTCTGTCTTTGGAAAGAAGAGTAAACTATTACATATCTTTTGAAAATGTTTTTCTTATATGCTTCAGCACATAAGATTCATTCCCTCTCTTCCTAAAATTCAACTTCTAGGAAGTCAGTCTAAAGGAAAACACCCCAAGAAGAAAATGTGAGCTACAGATAAATAGTCACAACACTGTTATTTGGGAAACCATGGTAGCCAGCTAAATATCTGTAATTAAATTATGTCACCCCCGTCTGGGGGAATAGTTTTCAGCCACCACAATGGCAGTTGCAAAGACTCGGGGGCATCACTGAAAATATTTATGATGCAGTCAGAGGAAAAGGAGAACACGAAACAGGGTGTTCGCTGTGACTGAGGTCATGGGAAGATTTGCCCGCGAAGAGGTAGATAATGGAAAGTGAGGGACAAACGGTTTTTGGAGGGTGATGTGGCTGTTATTGATTTGTTTTTGCATTTGCTTTAATGTTGTTATAATAATGATTTTAGTTCCAAAAGAAGACTGTGATATGAAAGATAAACCCAATCTAAGTCAGCCTGATGACTGCGATAGAGATCTAACCCACTCGTGCATAATGGAGACTTAGCAACTCACGTGTGTGAGGGGCTGTGTACACGATGTGGACATGTATAAGAAATCCATGTATACACTTGACTCTGCCCGCCTCCCAGCCTCAACCTGTAAAAGTCTTAAAGGATAGTCTAAGGAGTGGCCATGGTACTTCACATGCCCCATGCCCGAGGTGCTGCTCTGATATTCTCCCAAGCCCTAAACTTGAATATTTCCAGGTAATCTCTCCTTAACACCAATGTCTGACTTTACAACTAATCTTCCCAGATATGCAGATCACTCTTCTAGGAGATAAGACTATATTTGGTAAAAATGTTGTCTAGAATCAATTAATAGGACCGAGTACTGGACTTTCCATGAAGTAGCTCTGTGAACTTTGGCCAAAATGATAGACTTTGTTGAGAATTTACCATTAGGTGCTGTGCTTATCAGTGGTTCTCAACCTTCAGGAGCACCGGAATCACCCGGGTATGGGGTGGGGTTGATAACGCAGACATTGCTGGCCCTGTCCCCAGAGTTAAGACTCAATAGATCTTGGGTGTAGTCTCAAGATCTGTTCTAACAAGTTCCTAGGTCTGTACTGGCCCAAGAACCAGGGCTCTACTGATACCATCTTACTGCGTTCTACTGATACCATCTACTGCCTGAACCTTGCCAGTTCAGAACTTTAACTCCCACTGCCAAGAGATGGAGAACTTGAGTGATGTGGCAAATCACTTAACCCTCTTTGTTTCATTGACTCTAAGAGAGTAATGCGATTACTTCCTTCTCTTTCAAGGATTAAAGAACAAAATGGGCATAGCAGCACTATTTACAATCACTAAGGTCTGGAAACAGCCCAAGTGTCCATCAGTAGATGAGTGGATAAAAAAGCTGTGGTACATATACACAATGGAGTACTAGGCAGCTGTAAGAAAGAAAGATCTCTTACCCTTTGAGACGACATGGAGGGACCTGGAGAGTATTATCCTAAGCGAAACAAGCCAATCAGAGAAAGACAAATATCACGTGATCTCACTTATTTGTGGAATATAATGAACAAAACAAACTGATGAACAAAATGGACCCAGAGACATAGAAGTAGGGTCCAGACTGACAAACCTCAGAAGAGGGGATGAGGGGAGGGAAGAGATAAACCACAGAACTTATATGCATGTATGCATAACCAATGGACATAGACAACAATGCTGGGGATGGGGCGGAGGTGGGGAGGGGATCGGGAGGAGGGTGTCAATGGGGGAAAAAGGAGAAACATCTGTAACAAAAATAAATTAATAAAAAGTATTGCAGCAAAAAAAAAAAAAAAAAAGAATAGAATGGGTATAAAAGCATCAATCCAGGTACTAGTAACATTTGCTCTGATGTGTATATCAACACACACACACACACACGCATGCACACATACACACACACACACACACACACACACACACACGCACACACCGCTATTGCGGAGACCAACTGTCTGACTTCTTCAAATATGAGCCATCTCCAGGTGTCAGGTCCCTGCTTGTTTTCATTTGCTTGTTTGTTTTTCAGCAAGGATGAGCTGACTCAGCTGTAGCCTGCCCACATGCTCTCTGCCGTCACCAGGAATCCTCAGCAGAGGGACAGCAGGCACTGCCAAGTGACTCTGTAGCCGAGCCAGGCTGGGTGGCCTCAGGCTGGTCGTCCACCCACTGTCCTGCCTGGGTGAGCGGGTGCTGGGAGCACTCAGAAGAGTGAGAGGAAATGCCAGGTGTTTGATGAGGCCTTGCCAATGTCCCCTTTCTTGTGGGAACCACAACACTTCTGGTTGAAAACAAACAACAAGTGAAAAAACAGGGAGGGGGACTTACTTTACCAGATACCGCGACTTGTTATGAGTCAACGCAGCGATAGAGGAGTTGACCGAAGGGGTGAAACAAGAAAGCCCAGAGACAGAACCACACATGTATGAAGCTGGGGTATATGACTTTTTATCACGTCAAAGGGGACAAGAGGGACTGTTTAATGTTTTTGTTTTTTTTTTAATCCTCACCCGAGGATATTTTTCTTCAGAGAGAGTGAGAGGGAGAGGGAGAGAAAGAGAGAGAGAGAGAGAGAAACATCAGTGTGAGAGAGACACATCGACTGGTTTTCTCCTGCTTGACTCTGAGCAGGGCTGGAGACTAACTGCAACCGAGGTACTTGCCCTTGACTGGAATCGAACCCACGGCTCATTGGTCCATGGCTCGATGCTCTAACCACTGAGCGAAACTGGCCAGGGCAAGAGGGACTGTTTAAAAATTAGGCCTGCAAAAATGGCAATCCATAAGGCAGAAAAGGTTTCATCAGATCCATCCTTTATGCCATACACAAAAATCAACTCCAGATGGTACGTGAATGTTAAAAATAAGTCTTTAAACTTTTTAATAGAAAATCCTAATAGAAATATTTTTTAAACTTTGGGAAGGGGAAAGATTTATTAAACAAGACACAAAAATGTTGCCTATAAAAGAAAAGACTGATTAAAAAATGTTTCTATATTACATTTGAGTTTTCTTTTTCAAAAAGCTTACAGGTAAGCTACAAATTGGAGACTACACTGCATACACATTCTAACAAAGGATTAGGATAAGAATGCACCAAGAGCTTCTTCTGTGGGAGCCTACAGTCTTGTTTAAAATGACTCAGGCCCTGGCCGGTTTGGCTCAGCGGTTAGAGCATCAGCCCATGGACCAGCAAGTCCCGGGTTTGGTTCCCGCTAAGGGCACGTACCTTGGTTGCAGTTTGTCCCCGGCCTCGGTTGGGGTCGTGTGGGTGGCAATCAGTCGACGTGTCACATAGATGTTTCTCTCTCTCTCTTCCTCCCACTCTCTCTCCTGTTCTATCTGAAGATAAATGCAAAAATGTCCTCAGGTGAGGATAAAAAAAATTATTTTTAAAAATAAAATGACTCAGAATATCTTTCCCTACATCATTGGCTTTGGGCTTGTCATGCAATTTTCTTGAGCCAATAGATTGTGAGCAGATACGACAGGTGCCATATCCCAACAGAGGTTTGAAAAGCATTGCAAGTGTCTGCCAATGCTCCTTCTCCTGGACCCTCTGCAGAAGAATGACATGTCCTGGATGAGAGCAGTTCTGCTAGCCTGGGAGTGGAAGACACGGGGCCAGGACCTGACCCCACGCTTGGGGCAGAAATGCAGCTGGCCTTGCAGACTTGAGAGCACAAAAGAAATGCTTCTTGTCATAAGCCACTGATACTTTGGGGTTGCTTGTTATTGCAGCTAAAGCTGACCAATACAGAAACTAGTATCTTGAAGTGGGAGGCTGTGCTAACCAAAGAATAAAATGTGTGGTTTTGGCTTTGGGGCTAAGTGGCAGATAGCAAGGAAGTTATGATAGGGGGCTAGAAAACCATGGCAACCGGTGGCAGGCAGTAGTGAAACATTCGGTCAGGCTCTCTGTCACAAAGGATCTTTCAGAAGGCACAAAAGATACCTACTGAATTGATGGCTTTGGGAGAAGAAGTTTTGAAACAGATTATTGTTAGAGTGGGATAGTTGTTACTAACTACATTTCATAAGGTACGAGAAAGTGATGACAAAGATAAAAATGGGCTCGTTTGCAAGCACAGAAACGGAAGTGGAACATAGAAAGTCCAGAAATCCTAGAGTTGAATGGAACAACTCTCATTTTCAACCTCTGCAGACTGTAAAATATTCTCAAAATAGGAAATAGCTTTAGGGGCAAAGATCTAAAGGCATGGCTATGAGCATTCAGCCTTAAGGTCAAGACCAAATCAAAAGCTTGACTTTTACTCCCTTTGTTAAGATCTCTGGGGAGATGAAGTCAGTCGGTTAGTTGGACAAAATGACTCATGGAAGATAAACTACATGCCGTCAAGCCTAGTTGCCCCAAAGTACTTGAAATTATATCTAGAGAGAGAGAGAGAGAAAGGGCAGGGGGCGTGTCTCAAAGTGAACTGTGAGTTTAGCTACCGACTCTTCAAAAAAGTTTTTGAGAGAGTGTATTGTCCAACGTGCTCCAGTCTGGAGGACACAGGCCGGCTTTTCAGGACGTGAAACGACCTCGAGCCCCGGCATTCCACAGGCAGGAAGCAGGCTGCTGACGGCGATAGGAAAAACAAAAACACACGGAAGAAAAATGGCAAAAAAAAAAAAAAAAAAAAACACACACACAACAACAACAAAAAACAGGAACAGAGATTTCAGAGAAGAGGAGATGCTTATGGCTGATAGGCCAGTGAAGAAATGTTTAGCCTCGTTACTGGCCGGGGAAACCCAAATCCAGAGCAGAAAGAAAGAGATCTCAATTCAAAAGAATTTGGTTAGGAAAAAATGAAAACTCGGACAATACTGAGTGTCGGAGGGACTGAGGTCTCCTAGGCATTGCTGTTCTTTTCATGTAGCTACTTTGGAAAATGAATGAAACTATCTCATAACAGTGAATCTCTTAAACCAGCTAGTTCATGGTTTCATATATACCCAATACAGGTCTTGCTTATGCGAAAATATTCTTAGCTGCACTGTTTACAATGACTGAAATCTGGAGAAAAACTCAAATGCCCACCAGGAGGGAGTGGATGAATAAATAGTAGTATATTTAACCGATGGAATATCACACAGCTGTCAAAACTATGAACTACAGTGACACTCAATATATGGATGTATGTTAACAAAATACCATTGGGCAAAAAGTAAGTCCTTCCAGTTACAAATAGTATGACGCCCTTTTAATAAAGTAAAAAATATATATACATTTCAGGAATATATAGAGATTAAAACTATAGAAGAGAGACTTCAGAATGTTGATTACTTTGGGTAGGAGGAGTCAGGGAGAATAGCGTCGTCGAGGGAAAATAGATTAGAAGTAGATTATTGTCAAGGCGCTAACTTTAGTTTTGAGTGGCGGTTCACATGGGCTTATGGCATTATTAAAAAGAGATTGTTTTGATTGCTTTTTAAAACATCATAGACTATGAGAGTTATGAGTCCTTAGAAATTAGTTCTACAACCAACTAACCTTTGAACTAATTTGGGCAAGGGGCTGTCCGTTAGAGCCAAAAGTCTGTTATACAATAAAGCAGGTTTTCCAAATTCGTATGTTAAAAAATTGAGAAATTAGTTTATTAACCGGTTTTTACTCATGTAAACATGTTTGTGTCATTAAAATGAAGTATGTATGAAAAGTTTAATTTCACAGAAAAGTTTTCTATGCATATTACAGTAATTTTAAATTTATACTGAAGGGGTCTAGTAAATGCCTGGGTTCACCAGTCACCACAGGTAAACAAAGGCCCACGGCTGGGGCGTGGCTTAGCACAGGCGGGAACACAAGCTTAAAACTGCAGCAGAAAGTCACACCGTGGGACAACAGAACCAATCCCCCTTCGCGATGCAGTGTTATCACGTGCTAATCATTCCCGAACACTGTTTACAAGTGGTGACTCTGGATTTAAATATGTAGACTATAGCTCAGCCAGTGTGGCTCTGTGGATTGAGCGTTGTCCCATGGCCTGAGAGGTCCTGGTTCGATTGCCGGTCAGGACATATGCCCGAGTTGCAGGTTCAGTCCCCAGTAGGGGGCGTGCAGGAGGCAGCCAATCCATGTTTCCCTCTCACATCGATGTTTCTCTCTCCCTCCCTCTCTCTAAAAAAATAAATAAAAACATATTTTAAAAATATGTAGACTATAGTTGTAGATATATAATATGTATATATGTTGGCGAAATTACTACAGTGTTTTTTCTAATGCATGGCCTATTGGCTAAATTTTTTTAAAAAAATGGCAGTGAATTAATAACAACAACAAAACTGTTAATTTAATTATAAGAAAATCTCGGTTAAAAGCATTTAAAAATCAACAGGGTGTTCATTTTACCCATGACATATGGACCGGAAATGTTCTCCATTAAATCTGAGGTCCGTGAAATCGAGGTCCGCAAAGCCGGGGTTTACTGTACTCCCTGGTTTCCCATATGGGAAAACTGAGGCCCAGATCGGACCCCGGTTACGTGGTTCTTGAGGGGCTCAGTCTAGCTCCTGTCTCGTGCTGACACAGATCAGCCAAACCTCACCTTGCCTTCCCTCTGCCCCACACCTAACCCGTGGGTCTCGCCTGCCACAGCGCACCTGGGCCCGTCCCTCTGCGCCACCGCCCTGCCAGCCCAAGCACCCTCCTCTCCGCCGACACTCTGCTCTCGACTCCGACTTTCTCTGTTGCTCTGAAACATCTCTTCTCCGCGCAACTGAAAGAGGAATCTTATTTTTTTTTAAAGCCAGTTCTTATCCCCGACTAAACTTCTCAGTTCTCTCCCCAGTGCCCTTAGATTACACTTTGAACTTATCGTGGCCTCCCAGGCTTCACACGAGCTGGGCCCGCCTTCTTCTCAGACATCATTTCCTACACTCGTGCCCCCACAAGTGTGACCGCCATTCCCGCTGACTTCCTTCTGGAACACTCCAGGCTGGTCTCTGCACGCAGCAGACTCTGCCCGTGCCCAGCTCACGCCCCTCGCCAGGCCTTCCATCGCCTGCTTCAGCCGTGGGAGACCAGCCTGCCCCTGAGCGGGGCACCAACGTGCCAGGGAGCAGCCCTCACCAATGACTGACAGCAGTCGGAGTGTGAATACCCGGCTCCCTGCTTCTCAGTGGGATGACGCGGGTGCCGGTTCTGCGCTGTTTCCCAGAGTGTCCCTGGGAGGTTCGGTTACAACAGAGCTGGCTGGATTACATTAGCCTTCACTGACCTATCCTTTCTTAAGTCCTTCTCCGTCTTGGTTTTGCTCCCCCGCCCCCTTGACTCATCCTTTCTGCACCTCCCAAATAAACCACCTTTCCTGAAATCTGAAATCTTGGTCTTGTGTCTTTTTTATTTATTTTTTCTTTATTGATGTTAGAGAGAGGAAAGGAGAGGGAGAGAGAGATAGAAACATCAATGAGAGAGAACATTGATTGGCCGCCTCCTGCATGCCCCCCACTGGGGATCGGGCCCACAACCTGGGCATGCACCCTGACTGGGAATCGAAGAGGCGACCTCTTGGTGCATGGGTCGACACTCAGCCACGGAGCCACACCGGCCGGGCTTGGTCTTGCGTCTTATTCAGAGGGCAGTAGACTAAGATAGCACAGTAAGCCTTTGCTCTCAGCACCCTCTCTGCCTGGCATGTTCCGCCCCTCAACCTTCAAATCTCGTCATTCATGTCTCAGCTCCGATGCCAGCTCCTGAGCCCCCACTAGTCAGATCCCTTTGTTACGTTTCTTCACTGACTTGGCCTATTTGAAATTATACTGTTTAAACAATTAGCTTGAAAACTGTATCTCTCCCCCAGGATGTTAGCCCGACAGGGCAGGTGCCTCGTGCGTTCTGGATCCCAGCACACTGGGGAGGCCTGGCCCACAGTAGGCATCCTTGAAATGTTTATTACTTAGTAAATGAGTGTTGTATTTTTTTGCTGGGAGGGATGTCAGACAGTGCATCAGGACCAAGATTTACAGTGGCCGTCTGAGGACACGCATTTCTAATTGGCACAGCAGTCGCTGGCGTGTAAACGGAGACTGCTATTGAGTTTTGAGTGGTGGATTCTCTCCAGTGGGTTTAATCTGCTTCCAACTACTTTAAAATGATCACAATGGTTCTGCTAATTAGCAATCCCGATAAACTCTCCACGAAAGCCCGTCTCCTAAGTGCCTTCAGCCCGATAATACTGTTAGGAGGAGTTATATGTGGTTGAACGTAAGAAAACCACATTTATTTAATAACAGTCTGAAACTCAACTTGCCTTTCCGTGGATGTACCTGAATGAATGAAGGCAGGCTGTGTTTGCTGCTTACGGATTTATACAGGTGAGATGCCGACCAAGGCTTGCCTGGGAAATACGGGTGCGGAGGCCAGAAAGAGCAGCTCCGTGTGCCGTCCTTTGGCGTAAACTCATTTCTTAGGTGGCCTTGGTCCGTCCCCTGTTCGCCTGGTATGGACCTGCTTCAACGTGGGACTAGAGACCTCGTGGACACAGGGCTGCGCAGACCAGAAAAATGGCCCCAGAGGCTGGGACTGTCTAGGGGAGCCTCTGGGTCTGGAAAGTGTGTGTGGAGTGTTTGAAGACTTCGTTGTTTTTTTGCCATGGGAAATCGCGAACACGGTCCCCTCTACCACCAATGATGCAGTCGAGTTCCCCACATTTGAGGAACTTGCAGGGGTCAGCACGTCCAGAGTGCAATGGGTGAGCCTCACCCTGGGAATACACCTTCCTGGTCACCGTAAGTATGAGGACTTAGTTTTATGTTGTTTGTTAAAACACAGAGCGCACGAGGTTCCAGTCTCAGGTTCTGTGTAGACACGGGCTGGCTAGTTAGTTCGCCTGCGCATTCCCAGGCATCCCACACGCACTGTGTTCAGCCAGGAGCTCGGAGTCTAGAGGAGAAGGTGGAGCACAGCACCTGGACCCAGACAGGAGCGGGGGCTGGGAGGAAGGGAGAAGGCCTTACAGAGGAGGTGAGTTTAGACAGTAGAAAGGTCACAACGTGATGAAAAAGACAGGAGATTTCTTCACAGACAGGATCATTTGCAAATACCAGGGCGTGTCTGCAGAAAGATGTGGAATGCAGTCTAACTGCACGGAATGTGTACGTGAGATAAGAGAGGGCATTTGCCTTGGCCAGGTCAGGAGGAAGGGTGCAGGATAACCTCAGACATCTGGGCAACACCCAGTGGCAAGTGCCAAGAGGTAGTGCAGAGGCCGTCTGCGCTGGAACCCTACCTGCCTGATGACTAGCGGAGTCAGCTAACAGCCGAGATTAGCTAAGTAATCTTAGACGGCTTCTCTGTGCCTCAGGTCCTCATGTGTGAAATGGGAGACAACGACACCTACTTCCTGGGTTATGCGGAAGAGTCCACGGGTTAACACATGTAAAGGCCTCAGAGTGATGCCTAGCACACAGTCGTGTTAGCTGTCAACTACGGTTCTTCCACAAAGGGCTGGGACATCCAGATTAAGGGATGGAGGGCTGACAAGGAGCCTCTAACCACATCTCAGAAGTAACGGACATGCAGGCTGAAGAAAACCAGGAGGGACACCTGTCATAGGAGCCACAGCAAGAGGATGTTGCCAGAAGGAAGGGTCAGCCGGGTCAAGGGTGCTGAGAGGTCAGGCAAGACAACACCCAGAGAGCCTTGGATTCAGGAACAAGGAGGTCACCGGTGACGGTGGTCACTGCAGTTTGGGTGGCGTGGTAGAGATAGAGGCTGGTACGCAACATATGGAAAAAGTGGGCAGGGAGGGAATGGAGAGAATGGCGTGAAACATTCCAGTTTGGCTGGGGAGGGAGGCACCCGGGAGGAGGCAGAGGTAAAGCGATGGTGAGGTTGGAAGCCATCGTCTTTGCTGAACACCCACTGCATCCAGCCACGTCATGACCTCCAGTCAGCTCACTGGGGGACCGGTTAGAACCCATAATGTATAGATGAGGACACTTATGTAGATAGAGATCAAGAGTGGCAGAGGTGGGACCAAGGCAGGCTCTCTGTTCTGTCTCCCTTTTCAGCATGCCAGCGTGATTGTATGCAAGATAGGAGTGGGCAAGGGTGTGATCGGTGCCATCTCCCTGCTTTATGACACCTGGATATCAAAGGACACACCTGGTGAAGGTGAACTGAGGAGGTGGCAGAGAAGGGTGGTGACAGATTTCTTTAATCCCTTTACCCTAACCTATCCTGGTGCCCAAGGGTTCCCTCTGACTGAACCATGCTCTGTCTGGTGGTGGGAGAATTTTTGGTTGAGGTGAGTTCCAGCTACAAACAGTGGGGTAGGATCAACTCTAGGTTGGCAGAAGGAACACTGTCTGCTTTTCATATTTGCCCCTTCTCCACAACCACCTCAGCAGCCTGGTCTTTGACTCCGCTGAGGAGTTGGGTGGGGGTGCGGGAGTCACTTGAAGGTTGGTGTGTCACCTGGAGAAATACCTGTGGGAAGTGGAATGCATCCTTCTGGCTCCTTCGGGAAATACATTTATGTCAAGGCTTTGGAGTGAGCAAACCATCATGGTGGGACTTTGGAGAGTCACCTTCCAAACCAGGGCTGGGAGACCCAGAGTGGGCCGTGGGAGATCCCAGGGGGTGAACCGATGGATGCCCGTCTGGCATGACGCAGAAGCGTGGCAGGAGGGCAGCCGCCAGGGTGTGTGACCTGTGCCGTCTCTGCAGCCGTGCTCTTGAAGTCTGAGTGTTTGAACAAGGAGCCCCTCATGTTTATGCTGCACTAGACCCTGACGGTTATGTGAGCCATTCTTGCTGGGGGCGGGTTGGGGGCACACAAACTGCAGACTCTGCCTGGATCTGGCCACAGGAGCCCTGACGTCAGATGTATACTTGGCTCCCGAGACTCCCCCAGCTCGGAGAACGCTAGGTGACCCGCCTCAGTGGAGGAACAGGACCCGGTCAATTTAGAATCAACTCTTCAGGGCAGCTGTAAAGAAGCCCCAGGCGCACCAAGAGGGCGGGAGGGAACACGGGCCATTCCCAGAAACCGGGGTACCGGGCCAGCCCGAGCTGGAGGCCCTCACACACATGTCCACGTTCAGTCCTGACATGGAGGCCTTGTGCTCAGAGTCAGAGATATGACTCCGAGGTTCAGGGCGATGATCAGTACTGACCAGGTGCTAGTCAGTGGCACTGTGGGTTAAAATGCAGGTGTCTGGACACCAAGCCCTGCGCTTGTCCCATCAGAGGATAAAGGTGATGGCCAGGAGACCTGAATTCCTGAATGTCTGCGTAGCCGAGGCCCGGCTCCAGTTCGGAGGGTGAGCTGTGGAAGCTCAACGCACTCTCTGTGGTCGGCTCAGCTCACTCCGGAGCCCAGGGGGCCAAGTATGGTGACAGGGGCATCTCTCGGAGAAGGCCAGCTCTGAGCTGAGCCTGGGAGCCAGGCCTGAGGGACACAGAGAAGATCACCCTGCCCAGGCCGACCTGGGCTCCCTGGGCTGTGGGTACAGGATGTGCTGGAAATGGCTCATGGGTTGTGGTGGGACTCAGACTGTCCATCTGCTTCCCCAGAGACAGAGGGCTCCTCGGGGGACTTTCCCAGCAGGCTGTGGGCGTGTCGCCTGGTCATGGTGGCCTCATTGGGGTTTGGTGGGCATATCGTGGAGTCAAATTGCTGCCACTTCCTGCCCTGGCATCCTTGCTCTCTGTAGGGTGGAAATACTGGGGTATTTTTTCCACCATTTCCTGCAAAGTTGGCACGGTGCCCTGACCTTCAGATGGGCTGTGGGAATCCTCCAGGGCTTTCTGGCATCCTAGGGGCCCGACTGTGCCCAGCGTCTCTTTCTGGCCATAGCCCTGCTCTCCAAACATGAGCACAAAGCCAGAGCATCGCACAGGAAGAGCCCAGCCCGGGGGTTGAGAGGCAGGGCTCTCTGCAGGGCACAGTCACTGGTGCCCATGTGGCAACTCACTTTTCCTTTCTGGGCCTCCTACTGCTCGTCTCTGACGTGAGGCAGCGTGCCCCGATTCTTTCCAGGGCTCCTGCTCTGGGGGTGGGGACGGAGTGCCAGGCGGTGGATGGTGGCCCTGACCCATGCAAGCTCCCTGAATACTCACAGGGACTCTGCAAGGTGGACAGTTCTGATTCAGGGTCCAGCAGCTCAAAGATCACCAAACTGAGTCCACGGAACATTCCGGATCCAAGCCCCTGCCAGCCTGGCAGGCTTCTTTGAGCTCCTGGCTTCCTGGTGCTTTCTCAGTGTCAGATGGGAGCGTTTTACACGCAGCCCGTGCCTCCCATGGTAGGTGGGATCTAAATGCCTCGGGGCTGGGATCAGCCTCTCAGGCTCTGTTGCCCTGGACCCTCAGAGGGAAGGGAAGGGTGACCTCCCAGGAGGTCATAAGGCCTAGGCTGAAAGGCCAGTTCCAGCAGGGCCAGACTGGGGGGCTCTTTGGGATGTGGCTGGTGGGCCGGGGTCTGCCCACTTGGAGACCCAGAGAGCCGTGGTGCTTAACCACAGAGGGTCTCGGAGGCCATCCAGGCTAGGGGCTTTTGATGGGTGAGGTGGTGGGATGGGACTCTCTGGGAGGCTTTTCAAGATACCCAACTGCCCTCGACTCAGAACAGGATGTTCCGAAGTGGGGTTCAGGCACGTTATCATTCGATAAACATTTCCCGCATAATCCTAACCCGAATCCCGTTTCCAGGGAAGAGAGTCACTGATGTAGGTCAACCTGCCTACATTTCAGGTGAAGACACTGAGGCCCAGAGAAAGAAAGTGACCTGCCTAAGGTCCTACGGGAAGTGTCCAGCAGAGCCCGAGACTCCATTTCCGTGTTTGTCCGCTCTTTCCACTGAAGCACCCCCTGGCCCCCTCCTCTCCTGGACTCTTTCAAACCTAAATGCGACTGCCCTCTTCCACTCGGTGTCTGTACAAGCCCTCTGTCCAAACCACAAAGCTGGCCACACCCCGCTTTACGGCCTTGCCAAGAGCACCGAGTCCCATGGCCTGAGATTAGTCACCCCTGTGCCGGCCTGCAGACCAGGGAGCGACAAGCCCACCAGGCGACCCTGCGCCTGGACCTGCCTGCCAGCAGTCAGCCGGGTTCACCGGGGAGCTCAGGCCACCAGCCTGCCTCAGGCCAGCCCGAGACGGTGGACGCAGCATCCCGGGCGGAAGGGGCAATGAGGTCCCATGTGTGTGCAGACGTCATGGTGCCATGTGGCCGCGTCCTGCAGGCCCGTGTGAGCCCAGACGTTCGTCCTCCCCTCGAGCACAGTGGGCCGAGGTGTCAATGCACGCACATGGAAAAGCCGATGACTCTCGCGCTGTGACCTTCTCTGGCACCTGAGGGTTTGCTGTGGCTGTAAGAGACGCTGGATGCCTCCTTCACAGGGTCTCTGAGGACTGGATAAGAGGGGCCTCCTTAGAAGAACAAAAGTGCTGAGTGTGAGAGAGGAAACAGGGGACAGAGGGACCCAGGCAGAGTGTAAGAGGCGCTGGGAAACACGAGGAAGGGCTTTGCACCCCAAGGCGATTGCTGGGGGCCTGGCTCGGGGCTGGGCTTGTGTGTTCAGGAGGCGGGTAGCTATCATACAGGATGACTAATAAGAAAACCTTTCTATAGGCATTTCCTGGTTTTCAAACTTCTAATTAAGAAAAGGGCTGTTCATAGAAACAGATGGCTCGGGGTTTATGCGAGGGCATTGCTTGCCTGTCAGTCCAGCCTGTGCTATTCTGACCTGCCTCACTCAAGGGCACACGCTGGTGTGCTTACTCTGGGGCCCTCGCCTCTGCGCGAGGGGCCAGAGAGGAAGCGGCCGGGCTGGGGTTGGCAGACGCCTGTGTGGAGCCGCAGATGCTGCCTGATGGGACCCTCCAGCCAGTTCCTTCTGGGGCTGAGGAGCCTGGAAGGGGAAGGCATGACTCAGCTTCCCGGTCTCTCGTTTCCAGTCCTGGGCTCACAGTGGCAGGAGGAGGGGAGGGGAGCTCCTGAAAGGGGCAGCCCCGGCCCTTCTGGAGTGAACCGGCTGTGTCCCCAAGAGAAGGGAAAGAATGTCCTGAGTGACCACACCTGTCCTCTCCCTGTCCCAAGTGAGTCTACATGTACACAATGGAGTACTATGCAGCTGTGAGAAAGAAAGATCTCTTACCCTTTGAGACGACATGGAGGGACCTGGAGAGTATTATCCTAAGTGAAACAAGCCAAGCAGAGAAAGACAAATATCACATGATCTCACTTATTTGTGGAATATAATGAACTAAACAAACTGATGAACAAAATAGACCCAGAGACATAGAAGTAGGGTCCAGACTGACAAACCTCAGCAGAGGGGGTGGGGGGGAGGGAAGAGATAAACCACAGAACTTTTATGCATGTATATGTAACCAATGGACACAGACAAAAATGCTGGGAACGGGCCGGGAGCAGGGAAGGGGAGATTGGGAGGAGGGTGTCAATGGGGGAAAAAGGAGAAACATCTGTAACAAAAATAAATTAATAAAAATAATATAAAAGACCTATGGTCACAGCATTTAACAGATTGATCACACATCTTTGTCTCCTTTCTCCCCAAACCCCACTAAGTCGAAGGTAAAGGAATACAAAGTATCCATCTGAAGGACAGAGGGAGGGGGCACCGACAGCGGGTTGGTCATCTCTACTACTTTCAGTACTTTTTGGGTGGCAGGCGGCAGCAGGCGGGATGAACGGGAACTGGACGTGGGGGTCGGAAGTCCAGGTGACCTGAGTGTCCACAGTCCTACCTCTGCAATGAATGTTCAGTATGACCTTGGGAAATCAGTTTCCTCTTTCTGAGACTTCGTTTCCCCCCATCTGTAGTAGGAAGAGAATATACTGGATACGTGATTCTTATCTTCTGGGGCCTGAATTACAGGGATAGGTACATCAGTTTTGATTCTGGTTCTGAATTGTGGCCAAGGCATTTTTCAAAAGCTCTCTCAGGCCTGGCCGGTGTGGCTCGGTGGCTGAGCGTCGACCCACCAAGAGGTCGCCAGTTTGATTCCTGGTCGGGGCACATGCCCAGGTTGTGGGCCCGATCCCCAGTGGGGGGCATGCAGGAGGCGGCCAATCCATGTTCTCTCTCATCAGTGTTTCTATCTCTCTCTCCCTCTCCCTTCCTCTGTCTCAAAAATCAATAAAGAAAATACTTTTTAAAAAAGACAAAAGCTCTCTCGGGAAACTTGAAGAGCTGCGGTTGGGATGGTCTTCCAGGCCCATTCAACTCTGACACGCCAGGGCGCCCACCCAGGTGTTCATCTGAAGAACGCACAGAGCAGAGGGGTGGCGGACATCTAAGACCTTCATGGGGGAGATCCAGGCACAGGGGGCTTCCAAGGAGGCTGAATGGGAATGGCAGAAGGGTCTTCGAAGAGACAAAGGCACTGGAAATGGGAAGTTCACAGCGGGAGGCAGCCAGGGGGGCCCTGCAGGCAGAGGCGACAGCGGAAGCAATCTCTTGGGCATTGGAAAGCACGTGGCAAATTCAGGGAGCTGCAGATATTCAAACACGCAGGAGTCCACGGGGACACACCATGAGGAGCCACGAATGACCAGGGGAGCAGCTTGAACATCCGCTTGTCCATGGGCAGCCACGGCGGACTTAGGAGCTAGAAGGTGTGCAACCAAGTAATCAACCCAGCCAGTGCTCTCTGAGCATACCGTGCCCGCTGGCCTCATGATTTTAATGCACAGGTTCGGCCCAGCTACTTTTTCTTGAGCACCTACTACGTGCTACTTACTGCAAGCACGGTGCACAGTGGCTTCATGACCTGGCCTCTCTGTCGCTACAGTCGCATCTCTTCCAGTCACGTCCTCACTTCTGTCGCTGTCCTTTTGCCCCCCACTCCAGCTGTCTGGCATTTCTTTTTTAAAAAAAAAATTTTTTTCCTTTATTGATTTTAGAGAGAGAGAGGAAGGGAGAGGGAGAGAGAGATAGAAACATCGATGAGAGAGAACATGGATTGGCTGCTTCCTGCGTGCCCCCCACTGGAGATCAGGCCCACGACCTGGGCATGTGCCCCGACCAGGAATCGAACCAGTGACCTCTTGGTGCATGGGTCGACGCTCAACCACCGAGCCACACCGGCCGGACTGTCTGGCATTTCTGAATGAATGTGCTCCTTCAGGCCTCACTGTCCGTACACAAGCCCCTTCCTCAGTTGGCGTGCCCCTTGCCACTCAGCCCTCCGTGGGACACTGCCCACGAGGCACGCGTTGCCATTTCCATCATGCAGTGGGATAGGTGACTCGGCCAAGTTCACGCAACGGCTGGTTTGCAGAACTGAGACTCAGACACAGGTGTGTCTCAGTGCTGGCCCAGAGCTCTAGTTCTGCCTTGAGCTGGGGACAGTGGCTGCATCCCTGGATGAGGAGATGTGGCATCGGAGAAGCCACACACGGGCCACTTCCTCTCACTCACCCTCGCCAAGTCTCAGAGGAATACCTCCTACTCGTTTGTTTCAAGATCTTTATCTCTCCAGCACGTGGGGAAGTTTCCACACACTTGCACACCCTCAGAGAGGTGGGAGAGGCGTGTCAATGTGGTCATCGGACGTGAGTTCCCACCTCTTCTCCTGGTGACTTCCCCACCTCTGCTCCAGGGTCTGGGAAAACCCATTAAAAAAAAAAAAAAAAAGGCTCTATAAAATCCCTGGGTGCTGCAGGATGGGCCAGAGGAGAACACCTCCAGACTCATCAAGACCACACCACTCCACGGAGGCCGGAGCCAGAAAGCTCGCAATGAAGCTCAGCGCCCTGGCCCTGCTGTGCCTGCTGGTGGCGGGGATGTGGCTGCAGGATGTGAACGGCCTGAGCTGTGAGTGGGGCCGGAGTCCCTTTGCTTCCCCTTGGGGAGGGCAGCAGCCTAGGCAGGTGCTCTGGGATTGCGGGCAGGGCTCACCCTAAACTCACCGCCTCTGTCTCCCTGGCTCCAGGAAGAATTCTTCCTGAAGGGGAGGAATGGAGGACTTGGACCGGGTGGGGGCAGAGGGCCAGTGGAGAACCACGAGTGTGGGCAACCACAGACAGCTGAGCCACTACTTCTGAGAAAGGAGGCCCTGCCTCACCCAGACCCTGCAGACTGACGGATGGGGGCTGTGAGGGTATCAGTCCCAGCTGGGGCGGGGTCCGAGGGAGCACCTGGCCTTAGCTCCATAATGTAGCAGATAATGGGCAGAGGTCAGGACCCAGGGCTGTGACATTCGGCTAACTTTAGGCAAATCACTTCTCACACTCTGGTTTCTCCATCATTAAAGTGGGACTGATAAAGCCTACCTTCCAAGGCTGTTTGGAGAATCCAGACCTGATACTAAATAACCAAAGGGGCTAGTGAATAGTAAAAACCAGGAGGAAGAAGCCAGGATTGGAATGCAAGTCTTTTGAAGGTGGTGTGGAAAAGAGGGGTACAAACTGGCAGGGTGGGGATCAGGGGACAGGACAGAGCTGAGGACTGGGGGAGCAGGGCATTCTGGAGAGTGAGTTGGGGAGCTGACTAGTTCCTGGATGCTCTCCCCTTGTCATTGTATCCGTTTGAACTCCATCTAATCCTGCCCCAGGTTCTCCGACCACGCGCCAGACTCACCAGGCTCCCCACCCGGGGAATGAGATCCAGAGCCCTAGAACCCAAATATTGGGGCAGAACCCCACACCACTGGTGGGATGTCAGAACTGGGAGAGACTTTAGAAATCCGTCTAGAAGGTCTTATCCTACAGATGGGAGGTGTGAGGCCCCGGTGAGGGCTCATCTTGATCAAGGCCACCCGCGGGTTTGTGGGGAGCTAGGATCTGAACCCCAGGGTCCCGACTCTGCCTATGCACAGAACTAGGTGGCTGATGGGACAGCGCTGCACCAGGGCCCTGCAAATGTGGTTCCACAGCCTGAGCCTGTCCTGGAAGGGTTCTGTTGTTGTTTTTAGAACCATCCTGAAAGAGCGGAAAGAAATCCAGGTTGAGAAACAGATGCCAACCATTTCTGTGTTTCTGTTGCAGTGCAGAGTTCAGCCTCCAAATGTTGCTTCAATTCTGTGAGGAGAAAGATTCTCCCGTCGAGAATCCGGTGCTACAGAAACCCTCCTTCCTCCTGCTCCCACAAGGACCGCATCATGTGAGTCTATTCCCTGGGGTGCAAAGCCTGACTTCCTCCTCCAGAGAACATCTGGAAGTAGCATATTGGACGCTAGGTGGCGATGTCCCTCCAGATTAAGGTTTCTAAACCCGGGGAGTGAAGCCATCAAAACCTGGGTGCAGAGCTGAGTGTGGGCGCTAGGGGGAGCTCCGCGCTTCCTAGCCATGTGCCAGGAGGGTGCGCCCGTGTGTTTCTGCAGTGACTTTTGTTTCTTGGAGCTTCAAGGAGCTAAGTGTTCTATCCTAATATTTTATGCCCAGAGGAAAGAATTGTTTGAAAACTCCAGGTATTGCTGCATAGTGAAAAGAGTGAGGGGGTCACGATTAGTTCCTGACTCCAGATTTGCCATCCTATAGTCTTCGGTGACCTTGGGCAGGTAACTCTTCTGCGCTGCATTATCCAGGCGGCAAGACCTCGTGGCTCCTTTGTACTCCTCGTCTGTGAAGTGGAGTAAGCAGGAGAGCTGCATCACAGGGTCCTTAGGAATCTTGAAGGAGGGAGTTTATACCTGTCACTCAGTGTCTATAAGGCACTTCCATGTATATTGTCTTGGTGAACCATCTTGGGACACATATTTTCGTTATCATGAAAACTGAGTTTCAGGGAGATAGAAGGATTTGTCTAATATCACGCAGATAAAAAAAGCAGAACTGGTCTACAGTTAGGACAATAGCCCAATTGAGGAGGTGGGCAGATCCGAAAAGAAACACACACACACACACACACACACACCAAGAATGACTGAGCGTCCCAGATGGACGCAGACACATAAGAAGATGGAGCAGAGGGACCCTCCAACATATCCTAGGAGGGAATTTTTCATGCTGGCTAATCCTCAGAATGTTTTCAGCCTTCAGCTCCACTGTGACACACCAATCGCAATCTCAGGCACAGAGGTGCAGGAAATGCAATTTAATAAGCTCCCCCTGAAGCTCGGGCGTCCCTCCTGGGGTGCAAGCCCCAGGTCTGAGGCGATGACTTCATGTTTTACGGAGACAGCAGAGTGGGAGCACCCAGCAGTGAGGAGGGGAAGATGGGACTTGTGTGTGGTACCCATTAGGTGACTCAGTGCCTTTCTTGTTCTCTGTCCACAGATTGGAGATGAAAAGAGGCCAAAAGAACTGTGCCTTGAAGACAGACACATGGGTTGTGAATACTTTACATAAGATAAAAGAGTGCTTAACCAATGGAACTGTGATCTGATTCCTGTCTACCCTGGACTCCCAAGACCCTGTGGCTTTACCTCTCCCCAACCCCCAACCTTCCACCCTCTACCTGTTCTACACCAGCTTTGCTGGGTCACGGAGGGTCTGGGGGGTCCTGATAAGCTATGTTGTCACACTTTATATATTTAAATTATAAAATCTTCCATTCCTGCCTCCCTGTGTCTCTTAGACTTTATGGGGATTTCAGGGTGCAAACTTGATTGGCATTGAGGAGCTGGGGCCGGGGACTGGGGGAGAGGGGAGACACGTTGAACCTGGTGCTGAGGGAACTGACTTCTCGTCAATAGGAGCCAATAAGTGATTGACCCCTCTCAGCTGACTGTCTCTGTCCTGGGCCTCTCAGCTGACTGTCTCTGTCCTGTGGGGGTGGGGGTGGGGGGGCGTTGACTGGAGTTGTGATGTAGATTCTCTGCTTCCAGATGGGCAGTGGGGGAAGGCCCAGTGTGACAGCAAGCTGGTGCCCAGGGCTAGGCCCACACTTGGGTGCAGGGCGCTCTCCTTCCCTGCCCCACCCAGAGGGCTCAGGAACTGACTTTATGCCAAAGTCACAGCTGCTCTAGCTGGAGGGGATGTTGTGAGGTGACCTGCTGTAAGCTGTTGCCAGCCCCATTTTATAGATGAGGTGACAGAGGGCTGGAGAGGGACATGGACAGGCCTGAGGATACCTAGAGAGTCAGGGTTGGATCTGCTGTGAGAGCCCAGGGCTCCTGCCTCCCAGGCCAGAACTCTTTCCTGTGTCCTAAGATGCCAGGGACTGCTTGGCACAGCACGGCACAGGGTGCCTCCCCACTGGACGGACCCTGCAGAGTGGGTTAGCAGGGCCTCCTCGGGAGGGTCCTGGTGAGTGTCCAGCACGGCTGGGTCCAGGTCAGATGGAGAAGCCAACACAACTCAGTGAAGGAGGGAGGCAGACTTGGGGACAGCAGGGGCCGCTGGTGCACATAGGAGGACAACCAGAAGCCCCAACTCGTGTGATGTGTGACTCGGGAGAATGGCAAGGGAGACCAGTAAACTCTGGGTCTCGGGTTAGCACCCCTTTAAAGACCAGCTTCATGGCTCTGGGGGAGAAGGTCTCATGTCCTGTGTCTCAGGGCTTCTCCTTATTTCTGCAGCATTCTCCATGTCACACGTCCAGCCCACTCTTCCTAAACTGCCCCTCCCCTCTGCCCCCAGGACCGCCCTGCCTACCCCATTTCCTCTTGCTTGGACCAGGCTGTTCTCAGTTCTCCCTTACCAACTCCCTCCTGCCCAAGGCCCCAGGCTACTCTTCCTGACATCTCCCTGACCTCCCTGGCTCCACATCCTTGGGAGTCACCCTCTGCCTTCGGAAGGAGCTGCCAGCGCCCCACCCCGGCATTGCAGTTCCTCTCTCGTGTTTCCATTCCGGAGCGCACTCTGACCACACGGGGTATTCCTTCCAGGCCCTCGCCCCTCTTTTCCATCCTGCACCTCCTCTATAAGAATCTTGCTGTGGCCCTGGCCGGTTTGGCTCAGTGGTTAGAGAGTTGACCCATGGACTGAAGGGTCTTGGGTTCGATTCCTGGTCAAGGGCACGTGCCTGGGTTGCAGGTTAGTCCCGGCCCTGGCTGGGGTTGTGCGGGAGGCAACCGATCGATGTGTCTCTCTCACATCGATGTTTCTCTCTCTGTCTTTCTCCCCCTCCCTCCCTCCTTTCCACTATATCTAAAAATCAATGGAAAAATATTCTCAGGTGAAAATTATCAAAAGAAAGAAAGAAAGAAAGAAAGAAAGAAAGAAAGAAAGAAAGAAAGAAAGAAAGAAAGAAAGAAAGAAAGAAAGAAAGAGAAAGAGAGAGAGAGAGAGAGAGAAAGAAACAAAGAAAGAAACAAAGAAACAAAGAAAGAAACAAAGAAAGAAACAAAGAAAGAAAGAAAAAGAATCTTGCTATGGTTATGCCCAGGGTTGATCTTGTCCCGTCTTCTCTGTCAAGTCCGATGCTAATGAGGACTGAGTCAGCCGGTTTCCCCTGGGGGTCCGGTGCACAGTGTGTGTACTGCTCCAGGACCGAGGACTGTCCCTGGTGGGAAGGGGGTTCAGGGACACCAGTTAGAGGCTGATGCTGGGACTGGAGCCATTGTTCCAGAATATTCTGATCTGGTAAGCCAGGCCCTCCCTGGCCTTTAGATGAGCCAGGCTAGCCATGGCCAGAGCCCACGACGGCCACATTCCTGCAGCACCTGCTGCCATCCACCTGAACTTCAGAGTGCCCCCTACTGACTGGAAGTTACACTCAAAGAAAACACCAGTCAGAGATTTTAAACAAAATGTATCTTCTGCAAAATGTCAGCAGTCCTACAGTTGCGTTCTTCTTTCTGCAATAGCGTGCTGCGTTAACAACCCCAGCATTGCCAAAGCACTGTCCTCCCTGGTGGCAGCAGCCCTTCCTCCCCCAGCTCCCACAGGCAGGCCACCCCTGGGCGTTTGGCAGGAGAGAGACCCTGCCTGCAGCTACAGGAGGGACGGGCTCCGCACAGGAACCGAGTAGCTCAAGGCCTCCCTTTGAAAAAGTGGCCAAGGGATTAAGCAAAAAAAAAAAAAAACAACCCCAAACAAACAAACAAAAAACCCCCAAACCAGCAAACACACAAAAACCTCACAGACACAGACAACAGCGTGGTGATCACCAGAGGGAAAGGGGCGTGGAGGAGGTGGAGGGGGGTAAAGGGGGGGATAAATGGTGATGGGAGGAGACTTGACTTGGGGCGGTGAACACACAATTCAGTACACAGATGTTGTATTATAGAACTGCACTCCTGAAACCTATATAATTTTATTAACCAATGTTACCGCAACATATTCAATTATGAAAATAAAAAACAAAAAGATTGCCAATATTTAAAATAAAACCCAAACCAGCAACAATTCAAATAATATTAACTATTACTTAAGACAAAACAGTTTTTTTTCTTCCTTTATTGATTTTAGAGAGCGAGGAAGTGAGAAGGAGAGAGAGACAGAAACATCGATGAGAGAGAACATCGACTGGCCACCTCCTGCATGCCCCCCACTGGGGATTGGGCCCACAACCTGGGCATGTGCCCTGACCAGGAATCAAACCGGCGACCTCTTGGTGCATGGGTCGACGCTCAACCACTGAGCCACACCAGCCGGACAAGACAAAACAGTTTTGCATCACGAAACACCCTATGTAAAAATAACAGTGCAATTCGTCGGGGGAGAATAAAAAGATGCACTTTTCGGACCCTGGCTTTGTCTTCGCGTGCACGGCTGGAAGGGTTCAGGTTCTCGGGGAGTGAGACTTCTGGTCCAGGTGCTTCACATAACTCTGGACCCACTTCTCCTTCGGGTTGGCACAGATGTCCTTGCCCAACTTGGTTCTGAAGCTGTGGGTGAAGAAATGCCAGCACAGTTAGATGAAACACTTTCGGGGGTTCAACGCAAGAGAAGGAAGGGTGTGGAAAGAAGGGGCCTCTGGACGCGGTCGCTGTCTTTGCCCCCCTGGGGGAAGGTGGCCTGGCCACCGAAGCCGCCGCGAGGGTGTGAGCGGGCGCCCATTGAGGTGGCACGTCACTGCGCCTGCCTTTGATGTACTGGCAGAAGGTTCGAGTTTACCCCCCAGGTATAAGGTCCTAAAATAGTCTGATGCCTGTCTTCTGGGGCAGAACTTGGATCAGGGGCTTTGGGGAAGGGGGTGACCCGAGGTGCGTGTGGAGGCGAGCAGGGGTTTCTACCCACACGACAGCTTTGTGGACACACTGGCTGTTGGTGATGCGATAGCTCTTCAGCCTCTGCAGAGGGATCTTCTTACGGGTGTACGTGAAGCAGCAGGTGGACATGGACGTGAGCGCATCTAGGAACAAAGCCACAGAGGAGAAGCGCTTGAGGAGGGGCTGGGCTTTCCTCGGCCTGACCGCAGCAGACGCTGCGGGAGAAGGAAAGCAAAGAGGTAGCCTGGTCGTACCCGCCCCAGGGCCAGTGCCCCTGCCCTTGGCCCCGAGGCCGTGGGACCTAGAATATAGGGCTTAAGATGTGAAGTCTGTTCTCTCAGCTGCGTGGTGGGGACATGTCACTGCTGACCTTGGAGGCCACTGTGACAGATCTGGGATGCAGCCCCCAACCTGCAGAGTTTGGGGAGATCAGCTGGGGCCCAAGAAAAGGCCCTGGATTCGGAGTGGGCAGCTTGGCTTTTATTCTGGCTTTGCCATGGCTGGGGGTGGGGGCTGGGGGCGGGGGCAGGTGGGACTCCTCTTGTCCCCAACCTTGGCTCCACTTTCTATTTCTGAAAGTAGATGCTCCAGTGAAGCTTCCGGGACCTCTGATGGGCTGGGAAGTGGGGCACCTGGGACTTCCTAGAAGGAGAGAGAAACAGAGAGAAGAGGAGGGAGAGGAGGAAGGAGGGGGCCTCACCTGGCTGAGGGAGCACCTGGGTGCTGAAGGTGAGCAGCAGGCACAGGACCACGGTGGAGACCCTCATGCTGCAGGGGGAGGGCGTGAGCCTCGGCAGACAGTTGCTGCAGTCCCGCTTGTCCCAGCCTCTTCTCCTCGGGCGGCTCTGCCTGTCTTTTATAGGAAACAGAGAGGGTGGGAGCTCCCAGGCAGATGTTTGCCAGGGCAGGGTCATGGTCAAGTCAAAATGAAGAGGGTCTCGAATCTGCTGAGTTGATGGCTGGGCTGCCAGAGTTTTCCAGGAAGTGCAAGAGGGAAGCTGTGGGCCGCGCAGGGCAGGCGCTGCTTCCTTCCTTCCGGCCTCCCACGCAGGGAGCCATCCCAGGGTTTCCAGGGCCTGGGCCTGGCTGGGAGCAAGCGCCGCAGCTCCTGCAGACAGCGCGCAGCGGTACCGCCGCCCTCGTGCCCACGCACGGGAGGTCACTGAGCTGCACAGATGAAATAACTTGACCTAGTGTCGTGGGAAGTGAGCGGTGACCTGGCAGAGAAAACGCGTCTGTTTACATATAACCACCAAGGCGGTTTCCAACGTGCATCCAGCGGCAGAAGCCTTTTCCCAAACCCATGTTTTTTGCGCAAGTCCCATGCTTGAGACAAATCCAAACCAACTTCTGACAAGGGCTCCTCACATCACACGCTGGCGCCCTCTTCTGCACCTCGGGCCCAGACGGCTCCGGCTGGAAAATCGCCGGTGCGTCCAGGTCCCTTGTCAGGAGCGTCTACTGAGTTTCTCGAGCTGTTGACGGAGGGGTGTGTGCACCTGAGCTGGGCGCTGGGGCGGCGCTGCGGGGGGACGGGGCACGGGAGAGGGCGACCGCGGGGACCCCACAGGAGCCCGGCCAGGCCCCTTGCCTGGGTTCCCGTTTGCCACCCTCGCTCCCAGTCTTGGCTTATCTGGAATACTCTCCTCTCTGCTCTCTATTCTTGTGAGTCTTTCCACTTTAGCAAAACAAGCCCAGTGAGAGTAAAAGACAGAAACGTGAGAGCCAAGATTGGTGAACTGGGAAGCACTGACGCAACCCAACGTTGGTTTTCTGACAAGCCCCTAGCCAGCCAAAGCTCTCCGGAGACCGAGCGTGGAGAAAGGGAGGAAGGTGTAGACAGCCAAGGGCAGGAGGAGGAGAGGCACCACGGAGCTGCAGACGCCAAGAAGAAGGTAAGAACCTATGCCAGTACATTTAATTCAGAGGAAATACATGAACTCCCACCAAAACAGAAGTTACCAGATTGCAAGGAAACAAAAACAAATAAGAAAAGTAACTCCAAGTCTATTAAGGGAATGGAATCAGTAAGTGAAAGTCTTCCCACGAAATACCCTCGGGGATCCAAGGGCTTTAACAACTCATTCCTCCAAAGCATTCCCAAAACAAATCATTTCAGTCTTACGCAATTTCTTCCAGAGAATATTAAAAAAAATAATAAGTCTACACTCTTCAACTCACTTTCTGCGTCTTACATAACTTCGACGCAAAAGCTTTTTGAGAACCAACAGAAAGGGAAGATGGCAAGCTTGTCCCTCCAGACACACATTCCATTCTCTTCCATCCTCATCTGGGGCCTGGGCAGCTCGCCTGTGTGCATCTCATGACTGGGATTGCAGGTCCTCTGACTTCAGGTTGGGTTGGGGCACTGGGGAGCCCCTCGGGGCATTGGAGAGAGGGAGAAGGGTTAATGTAAAGTACTTCTCTGCTGTCTCCCCTGTGCCTCAGCCTGCAGGCAGCCAGCCCTCAGCTGAGGTTTTTCACTTCTCTCTAGGTGGCCCTCCCCAAGCTTCCCCCATGACTCTCTCCAGCTTAGGGGAACAGTGTCCTGTCCTTTCCTCTGCAGCTCCAGGGGTGGTCTCCACTCTGTTAGTCGCCTCAGAGTGCCGAGTCACCCCTGTGGTTTCTCCACACCTAGCCCACGTCTTGGTAAATGACATTTTTATTAAATCTTCCTCAAATCCTTCCTATTGAAGCATCACCGATTTCCTTCTGGGACCCTGACCGACATGAGTTTGAGAGCCGGAGTGGTCCCTGGAAGTATATCTTCCAAATGGGATTCTAGAACAGGGTGGCTCGTATATTTTAGGAGCACAGAAAATGACATCTGTGGGCATCATGATTACTTACATTGTTGGTCCGGCAGACCGAGTGAACAAGCCCTCCGGGTGATGCTCTGCGCACTCCAGTTTGAGCAGCATGGAGTGACAGCTCTCCCGTGACCGGCTGTCTTCGACAGCAACAGGTGCCAGAGAGCTGTGAACACGGCTTGCCACCTCTCACACCTCAGAAAACATCTCACCACGCCTCCAAAGGGCGGTGTCCCCTGGCCTTCCCCGGGAGTGCAGGTAAGGGATGGCTGAGCTCGTTGTACGTAATAGATCCATTTCGACACATCACCCCCTAGCCTTTTGGACTCCTTCCTAACCTCCCAGGGAAGTTCCAGAATGTTCAACCTCACCAACTTCAGGCTTTTCTTTAAGCCAATCGAGCTGAGCGTTAACATCACTCCCAGGTGTTGGTGCCAACACAGGAAATTCCGAATTCTGGGCAAGTGGGCCCGTGTCAGTGGATTCGACCCATTGAACCTTGTATGTGCTTCACCGCTTAGAGTCCACTCCCACACGCCCGTCCCAGACTTTCCTCCAAATTGAGTGGGTGAGGGGACATTCAGACCCTCCCCACTGTAAGGACTCCTGTTTGCCCCTCCCTCTGCTTCAGCATCGAATATTTCAGAGGAGAGTGCATTTAGGAGCCTGAAATCTGGAGTCAGCCAGACATGGGTTCAAGTCCTGTATCTGCTTAGTTATGTGATTTGAAGCAAATTGCTTAACTCGCTGAGCCCCTACGAGGAATGCTAGCTCATTATTACCTCATTGTGATGTTGTTGTGAGGGTCAAGTAAGATGATGCCTGGAAAGTGCTCGGCACAGTGGCAGTTGTTCCAGTCTTTAACCCTCCAGTCCCCAGGTGATGCTGACGCTGCAGGTCTGGAGACCTCGCTGGGAGAGCCTCTACTATTGAAAGGGGCGGGAGAGAAAAACAGAATAGAGAGCCAATCACAGTGGCGCGCTAGCCACAGGGATAAGAAATGTGAATCATCCTTTGCAATGTTAATCATGGTTGCTTTGTTCTGATGATAGAAAAGCCCACTCTGACCTGGCTGGGAGGTGTGTGCCTGGGAGCTTACCTCCAGAATGCTGTCCATTCTCCTAATCTGAGGACAAGGGGGACTACCTGACCTCATGGAAAGATTAACAACCTGATTAACAAACTAGACTCCTAACTGCCACTCACTGGTGACCAGCCCCTGCAGCCCCCCCCCCCACATTCCTTCCCCCTTTGCTCGGAACCTTTTACACTACGCCCCTCCCCCTGCCCACATTCCTCCCCCCTTGCCTGTCATTGTTCCTCTACCCTTTAAAAGCAGCTGGCAAGTGAGGGTGGGCAGAGCAGATGTTACGGGATGACCCACTGCTCCCTCATCCTGCCGGCAATATTTGGAATAAATCCTCATATACGATTCAACCTTGTCTCTGCTTAATCGGCTCAAGTAGTGACCGGCGGCCCGGACCCATTCGTGGCCCAGTTTCACTATGATGAAGAGGGGTTTGGATCTCAATGGGAGGAGCGGGCTCTGGGGCTGGGGAGGGCTTGTTAAGCAGCAGAGACAAGGTGGGCACCGTTACCCCAAGAAGCCCCAGGGCCGGAGAGCGGCAGGCATCTGTGGTCATGATTAGGGGATCTCTAGACTTGGGGCAGATGGAATGCTTCCTACGGTACTGCTTGACTTTAGGCAGAAAATCCTAGCTTTCATGTAGAAGAGATTCGTGTCCTCTTACCCAGTTATCAGACCGAAGCCAGTTCATAGACCTGAAGTTCCTTGATGGGTGGGGGGACCGGGTCCCCTTCGGGAAGGGCCCTGCCATGCCAAGTCGCCAGATGAAATACAGGACACCTAGTTAAATTTGAATTTCAGATAAACAATGAATAATTGTATAACACATATGCCCCTTGCAATATTTTTGTTAAATCTGGAAGTCCAGAGCTTTATAACGTAAACTTTACCCTAAGCCTTCCCCCGAGGAGCCCACTGCCATATAACCAGGGTGACTCTGCACTGGAGACAGAAATACGGAGACTTTCTGGTAATGGCTTTCAATAAATGGTATTCTCTGGAGACCCAAAAATTCACCCCGGCTCTCAACAGTGTGGGAGCTTATGGACGTCCTATGCCAATAGCTCGGAGGTGTCCGGAGCAGAAATGCAGCGGGTTCTTTTCCATCTCAACGACTTGATCTTTATACAACAGAAGTCTCCCAGAACTACAGAACTCCGTGGTTTCGGAATCGTTACGTCGCCGTAGAGGCTTAGCATCCAAGCGTCCAGCAGCCCGGCTCCTGTGTCCTGGGCGACCTTAGTGCTTTGCTATGTCACACCACACAGCCCGTGCCACGGTGCGAACGTGGTGGTCTGCAGAGGTCTGTTCACAGGCTGAAGTCTACGCTCAAAGAATCACTTATTGGGGAGCTCTGCTGTATGTCAGATTAAAACTAAAATCGCTCAGGGAAGCAGAGCTGCGGCACCTTGTCCTTGTACTCCTTCCTGTCCGACTTATTTCACTGTTCAGGGCACGAAGGCATATTGACATAGGGCAACCTTTCCACTTTACGGAACAGATATCCAACGGCCGGGCCGGCTAATGAGAAGGGAGGGAGCCAGCACTGACTGTGTTCTCCGCCCCTCAGACTGGGTTTCGCCAGAGAAATGCAAGCCTGCAGGGGACGAGAACACTGCCCGGGAGACACTGAAGAGTCAAGTCCACCCAGCACCCTTGTCAACCTTGGAAGACCGCCTTACTTTTTCCTTCACATCACCTTCTCTGCTATGTGTCTTGGCTTATAATACCCCACCCACCAGCAACATTGTTCTTCCCAGCTGTGCCAAGCAGGGACCGTTGGAGCCCTGCCTTCAGTGGGGTCTTGACAACGAAGGCTTCCCACATTCCACAGAGGACCGAATCTTGCTTTGAAAAGGATGATTGGCGACCTTCCAGAGCAAGCCCTGTGACTGCCGTTCTAGGCAATGGCGTCATCTTTCTGGGCATTCTCTGGACTGGTGTCCAGTCAAACATGAGCACTTACTGATGCTGGAGGGATCTAAGAAGCCAGAGGGCCCTCCTCTGTGGGGGAATTATCATATCATTTCTCTTCCAAACCAGATGGGGGAACCAGGATTGTCCCAGGCAAACAGAGTTGTGCAATCTCCCTGCCCTCTGGGATCTTGGCATCTTATCACGAGTTCTGGGGTCCATTCAGGTGCTCAGTTTGCAGCTTTGGCTGCTTTCATTTTAGGAAATTCCCAGGACGAATGCCTGGGACTGCCCCTTCTTATGACTGAATAGGTAGAAAAAATCTCGTATGCCGCGCATGCTGAACTGTGAACAAAAAAAGCAGAAGTTTTTCTGTAGGGGCAGCGATTTTGCAGGAACATTTTTACCCTTCTTTTTTTTTTTTTAAAAAAATATATATATATATGCTGACTGAGAATACTTGGGAAATAGCTCTTTAAAAAAAAAAAAGAATAAAAATATTTTACAGCCATCAGCATTAAGACATGACCACAGAAAAAATATTGTTGGTCTTTTTTCTTTCCACGTAAAAATTTAAAGAATTTTACTAGCTACCGGTTAGTCTCGGTTTGTTTGTCAATGTTATGTCAAAAACCTTGTCAAAGTCATTGTATATCCTTCAACTGCTTAATTTCTTAATGGCTGAATAGTTATCTCAACCCTACCTTGCTACTGGGTGGGTAGTCTATTTCACTGGAATTCCAAGTAATGCTCTCATGTATGTAATAAATCTTTTTATTTTTATTTTTGTTTCTTTATTGATGTTAGAGAGAGAGAGAGGAAGGGACAGGGAGAGATGGAAACATCAATGAGAGAGAACATCGATTGGCCGCCTCCTGCAAACCCCACACTGGGGATCAGGCCCACAGCCTGGGCATGTGCCCTGACTGGGAATCGAACCAGTGACCTCTTGGTGACCACTGAGCCACACCAGCCAGGCTGTAATAAATCTTTATCAGCATCACTGTCTACACCATAGACATGAAAGCTGGGTTGCTGGATCAATAGTATGAACAGCTTCAGACTATTAAAACATATTTTCAAATTTACTTTTATATATTAATACTTGTATATTTCACATATAATAAAATTCATAAATCTTACAGGTATAGCTTGATTACTTTTTAATCCATGTATATAATATGTAACCACCATTCACATCAAGACTGACATTTGTAACATCCCTGAAAGTTATTTTGTGTCTTTTAAAAGTCAATGCTTCATCTCCTAGCGGTAATCACTATTTTGACTTCTGTCAAAATTGATTGACTGTTCTTGAAATTCGTATAAATGGAATCATGTGGTACGCATTCTTTTGGGTCTAAAGTCTTACGCTTAATGCTTTTTAAAAAGTATTATCATACACAAGAATAAACTCAAAATGGATCTGTCTGACTTACACACAGGCGTTTGCCAATAGGTGGGGCTCCTACCTGGCTTGCTGGTTTTAATTCTTTACTTCCCCACCCTCCCCTAGCCAACAGACGACGCCGAGTTCCCCACAGATGTGGCTCCTAGAGCCGGAGGGGGCTTGTGAGGTCGTCTGCCAGGTCCCCTCGTTTCCTGCCTGGGACACAGTGCTAGTTCCACTGTTGCATGAGGTGTCCTGATACCAGAGAGAGAAACTGACTGGCCCGAAGTGACACGGAGAGTCAGGGTCAGCTCTGGGATCAGAAGCCAAGTCTCTGGCCTTGCCGGGCTTCCAGGCGCACTGGGACTGTGGCATCTCCACAAGACCACCAGTGACAGGCCCCGAGTTGCTGGGTCAGCAGGACAGCAACCCTCTTTCCCTCACTGAGGCGTCCGGTCTTTGTGCCTTGGTACGGTGGGCCTCCTGTCTGTCAAAGGAGCCAGCTGTGCTCGAGAAGTACAAGGGCATTTTTATTTTAAGTGGCTATTAAGGAAAGGCAGTCCCATGCCTTCAGATGGAGGCGTGCAAGTTTTGGGGATTGGGGTTAGGGGGATAGTGATGGAGGTAAATTCATTTTATGTCTCAGGGATGCCAGCCCTCTAAATACATGGCTGCTTTGCAAGATTATGAGAGAAGGGTCTGTGTCCTTGGGTCAGTTATTCTCCTTCTTCTACAACATTTAGCCTATCGCTCTGTCTGGCTCATTCTTCCTAACTTCGATCCCCATTCTCCTGGGCACCCCTGGAGTCCACGCGCAGGCCTTCCCCCTCGCACTCTCTCCTGCACGCAGATACCAGGTCATTCTTCCTGACTCTGAAGGTGACACTTCCTCTCTTCCCGATTACTCACCGACTTCCCATTTGAAACTCAAGAGCCCCTATGCTCTGGCTCCAACCTTTATTTGTAAAACTCCCAACTCCTGCCCTGGCCGCTTTGGCTCAGCGGTTAGAGCGTCGGTCTGCGGACCAGAGAGTCCCGGGTTCGGTTCCTGCTGAGGGCACGTACCTCGGTTGCAGTTTGTCCCCAGCCCCACTTGGGGTCGTGTGGGTGGCAGCCAGTCGATGTGTCTCTCTCACATCGATGTTTCTCTCTCTCTCTTCCTCCCTTTCTCCCTTCTGCTCTGTCTGAAGATAAATGCAAAAAAATGTCCTCAGGGGAGGATAAAAAAACACCAACAACAAAAAACCTCCCAACTCCTCTGTGTTTCCAGAGCTCAGCCTGATGGGATTCCTTCCTCTGGTTCACTCCCCGCCCCCTTCCTGTGCCAACTCTGAAGGGGTTTAGGGTCGTGCCACCCCTCGAGACAAGTCCTGTTGAAGACTCATCTTCAGTTCATCTTTAGTGGAAAGCGTCGAGTGGACCTCTAGGTAATAAACAGCTACTTTCCTCTTAGATTAGATTATACAGAGATGTTTGAAGAGATTAAGAGGGAGACTGGTGTGTGTGTGACCAATGGACATAGACAACAATGCTGGGGGGTGTGGGGGACAGGATGGGGAGGGGGTGGGAGGGTGGGATGGGGAGGGGGATGTCCAGAGGGGGGAAAGGAGACACATCTGTAACAAAAATAAATTAATAAAAATTGAAAAGAAAAAAAAAAGAGGGAGACTGGTGAAGTTAGGTGTGGCGAGGAAAGATATCAAGACCCTGTTGAATAAGGGCGGGTGACGTTAGGGACTGGAGCCCAAGGGCCGAAACAGCTGGATCTGGTCCTGCTAGGTTCTCCCTCATCCTTAGCGGAGTCCCAAAGACTTCTTAGAGGATGGCCCCTGTGCCCCAAATTGCCACCCATTGCTGCCACTTTCTCCCTCCCAGCTAAACGCCATCCCATAAACAATAAGATCAAGGAGTTTAAAATTATATATATATATATATTTCTTTGAAAATTCCATAGTTATCTAATAACATTAATTTTATCAACAACATTACATAGCATATGTTTACAAAAGTCTCAATTTGCTAAAAATACGGAAGTGGTTCACCCCACTTCCGATGGCCCACGGAAGGACCACATGGTACTAAGGCACCTAAGAGGGACAGCAATGACATCTCACCGTGACCTTAACTGGGCTCACAGAAAGGGACACATCATCGGATTTTACATTTTACATTCATTAGGATTTATGGCAGATAAAGTCAAAACATCAATAACTTAAATATAATTAAATATTATTTCAGAAATGCTGTGCTTTAAATTATGAACCAAAGTGCCATTTTTTGTACAGTATCATCAAATGATACCATTCTGCACCTGGGAAGGGTTGAGGGAAATAAATAAGGTTTTCCTTGGGCTCCGACTGTCTCTCAATCCACGTGCGAAGGTTCAAGGCCTCAGAGCTTGGGACTTGCTGTCCAGGAGAGCCATGGAATTCTGGACCCACTTCTCCTGGGGGTCGGCGCACACCTTCCTGTTCTGTTTGGTTATGAAGCTGTGGACACAATTAGATGGATCACTTTGAGAATTTTGCCCAGGAGTGTGACCCATTGGCTCCCAAACATGATCAGCCTTGCTCTCTGGGTGAGGGGCCTGGACTGGGACAAGAGGAAGGGGAAGGATGGGAGAAAGAGGCCTTAATAGGAAGCTGCCTCTTGCTGTCCCCGGGGAAGCCCTGCAGGCTCCTGGCTTTGATCTGACCAATGGGAGCCTGGGGGGAGTATGGATTCCTTCCCATGGGCTGTATCGCGATGGGGTAAAGGGCCCTTTTGATTGGATGGTATATATTTGATTTGATTGGGCCCTTTTGATTGGATGGTATATATATCTGACTCTTTCGGGCATAACTCCCGACCTGTTTCCCTTGTATACAACTCAGATAGAACTTTTGGCTGAGGGTATCAGGGTCACTCACATCACAGCTTCACGGGGACACTGGCTACTGGTGACTCTCGTGTAGCTCTCCAGCTTCTTGATTTGGATCGCCTTACTGACCATACCAAAGCAGCAGGTGACTGGGATGGAAACGGAATCTGCAAAACATTTTGCAAAGAATGAGACCATTAGGGTGTGTCGTAAGCACGCATTTGCAAGGGAAGGAGAAGGAAGACAAAGGAAAAACACGAGTTCTCCCACCAGTCCCAAGTTCAGTGCCTTCTGTTACCTGTGAGTCAGTTTCCTCTGTTGAACTATGGGGCCCCCCATTATTGACTGGGGAGGGAAAAATCTTGGGAAACAAGGCTAATTCTGTAGCGTTATTATAAGGGCTTATCGATCCAAAGCTTCTGACACTGGAAAGACAAGATCTAAGACCATGCTTCCAAGCTTTTTGTCCCCTTGGCTCTAGGGCCAACCCTTGTCACATGTTGAGATGCCTCTGGCTCCTTCTCCTCTAGACACAGCCACTGTCCTGGAAACTCCCATGACCATAATCAAAATCTGAATCCTCAAGCTGTTGTTTCCTTCTCTCCACTACTTCCCGAAATGTCCTTCACACCCACAACGACAAATGGTCTTTTATTCTGAGCCACATCCCCAAACAGTGTGAGGTCACTGAAGTGGTGGCTGCATGTAGTGTCCCAAAGCTGGCATCAGGAAAGGTCAAAGGGGCTGGCCTCAGTGGCCTGGGCATCAAATTCTGGCCGTGCCTCTGACTAGCCAGAGCACGATGGCTCTTCCCATTTCGCCTCTTGGTTTCACTCTCTCCGCCTCAGCCTATGCAACAAGCCTGGGGCGACTCATGCTTGGATGTGAGTACCTGTAGTAGTTAAAATGTTAAGCCTTAGGAAGAGAAGGGCCTTACCTGGTTGAGCAAGCACCTGGGTGCTGAAGGGGGCTGCTGCCAACAGCAGGCACAGAAGAGCTGTGGAGACCTTCATGGTGGAGGGTGGGAATGTAAGCTTCAGTGTGAGAGTTGGAGGTTTCTGGATTGGCCTCGGCCTCTCTGTCCCTTCGGCTGCTCTGGCCATTCTGTCTGCCTTTTATAGGAGGCAGAGAGCATGGCAACGTCATGATCAAGGATGAAGTAAGAGCCGGAACATGCTGAGTAGACACCAGGTCCTGGGTGATTTCCAAGCACGGAAAGAAGGAAACTGTGGCATTTCTAATGTTTGCCTAGACCACGTGGAGCAGAAGAGGAGGGGTATGTGGTTGTGCCCGGCAAAGTGTGGGAAGTGATTTCATTAGATAATGGAGTGTTGTAATTTCTTTGAAATGGAAAATGATCTGTTAGAAAGGAACAATGGAAGTTAAAATCATAGTGGGTGAAGAGTCAAGGGTTTGACCCTCCCCGGGGCCCAGGAGGCCTGGGATGGGGCCCTAAGCTTTGCCTGTATTCTCTATCAGACTCGGGTCCTTGACATCCTAAACTACTCAGGCTCCTTTGAAACCCACACAGGTAGCTTGATAGAACCTTGGAAGAAAGGTGGCACCAGGAATTTCCAAGTCTTAATGCCCTGGAATCTTCTGCTGTGGAGCGTAAGAATTGGACAGCATATGCTGGCCTTCTAGGGCGGTGGTTTCCAAATGTTTTATTTAGACACTAAGGTTTCTTTTCAAGTAAAATCATATGGAGAAGCCCAATAGTTTATACAGGTTCAGGTAGAACAAGTCTGCTTGAGAAAGGTCTCTGAGCTCCCTTCATTCCCACACAGCGGGGCAGTGGGTGGGGGGCACAGAGGGAAGAAACTAGGTTTGCAAACCATTGACCTTTTCCACTCCCCTCCCATCATGTATCTACCATTACAATAGCATACGGACATTTTACTGCCCCCAAAATCTCCTGTGTTCCACCTATTAATCCTCTCTTCTCTCCCCACCAAAGCTTGGGCTACTATTGATCTTTTCACTTGTCTCTATTGGTTTGCCATACAGAATGTCCTATGTTATGTAGCATTTTCAGATTGGCTTCTTTCATTAAGACATATGCATTTAAGCCTGGCTGATGTGGCTCAGTGGTTGAGCATTGACCCATGCACCAAGAGGTCACCACTTCAATTCCTGGTCAGGGCACATGTCCTGGTTGCTGGCTTGATCCCCAGTTGGGGGTGTGCAGAGGGCAGCAGATGGATGTTTCTCTCTCACATCAATGTTTCAGTCTCTCTCCCTCTCCCTTCCCCTCTCTCTAAAAAGTCAATAAAAACATTAAAAAAAAAAAAAGAAATATGCATTTAAGTTATCTCCATGTCTTTTTATGGTTTGCTAGTTCATTTCTTTTTATTGCTGAATAATATTTCACTATACGTATGCACCACAGTTTGTTTATCCATTCATCTATTGAGGGACACCTTGGTTGCTTCCAGTATTTGGCAATTATGAATGAAACATTTAAACATTTATGTGTTTTCGTGTGGACGTAAGTTTTCAACTCATTTGGGTAAATATCTAGGTGTGTGGTTGCTGGATCATATGGTAAAGCTCTGTTTAGCTTTGCAAGAAGCTGCCAGATGGATTTCCAAAGTGACTGTGCCATTTTGCATTCCCCTAGCAATGAATGGGAGTTCCTGTAGCTTCACAGCCTTATCAGCATGTATTATTGTCAGGTTTTTGGATTTTAGCCTTTCTAATAGGTGTGTGGTGGTGGTATCTCATTGTTGTAATTTGTAATTCCCTAATGACATATGATGTTGAACATCTTTTTATACGCTTATTTTCCTCTGTGTATCTTCTTAGTGAGGTGATTTTGGTGAGATCTTTCACCTATTTTTAAAAGTTGGATTGTTTGCTTTCTTATTCCTGAGTTTTAAGAATTCTTTGTATATTTTGGATACAAGTCCTTTAACAGATAAGTGTTTTACCAAGATTTTCTCCCAGTCTGTGGCTTGTTTTCTCACTCTCTTAATGATGTCTTTCACAGAGTAGAAGCTTTTCATTTTAATGAAGTCCAACTTACCAATTATTTCTTTCATGGATTATGCTTTTGGTGTTGTTATCTATGAAGTCATCACCAAACTCAAGGTCACCTAGATTTTCTCATATGTTATTTTCTAGAAGTTTTATAGTTTTGGATTTTACATTTAAGACTATGATCCATTTTGAGTTCATTTTTGTGAATGATGTAAGGTCTGTGTCTGGATTCTTTTTGCATGTTTATCCAGTTGTCCCAGGACCATTTGTTGAAGTGACTACTCTTTCTCTATTGAATTATCTTTGCTTCTTTTTCAAAGATCAGTTAACTATATTTGCGTAGGTCAATTTCTGGGCTCTCTATTCTGTTTTACTAATCTTCATTTATTTTTTTCACCAATATAACACTGTTTGATTAGTGTAGATTTATTTATTTAAAAAATATTTTTTTTTCTTTATTGACTTTAGAGAGAGGAAGGGAGAGGGAGAGAGAGATAGAAACATCAATGAGAGAGAACATGGATTGGCCACCTCCTGCACACCCCCCACTGGGGATTTGGCCCACAACCTGGGCATGTGCCCTGACTGGGAATTGAACCGGCAACATCTTAGTGCATGGGTCGACGCTCAACCACTGAGCCACACCAGCCAGGCTGACTAGTGTAGCTTTAAAGTAAATATTGAAGTTGAGTAATGTGAGTCCTCTGACTTCGTTTTCTTCAGTATTATGATAGCTATTCCTTGCCTTTCCATATAAATCTTAGAGTCAGTTTGTTGATATTCACAAAACAACTTGCTGAGATTTTTATTGGGATTGTGTTGAATTTATAGAGTGAGTTGGAAAGAACTGATATGTTGACAATATTGACATTTCCTTTCCATATACATGGAATACCTCTCCATTTATTTAGATTGTTTTTAATCTTTCATCAGAGTTTTATAGTTTTCCTCATATTGATATTATACATATTCTCTTAGATTCATTCCTAAGTACTTAATTTTTTGGTGCTTTTCAAATTGCAATTGTTAATTGTTGGTATATGGAAAAGTAATTGAATTTTATATGTTAACTTTGTATCCTGAAAACCTTCTATGATCACTTAGTTACCGGAGGGTTATTTTGTTTTTTGGGTATTTTGGTTGATTCTTTTTTCTGCGTGGACAATTATGTCTTCTACAAACAAAGGTAGTTTTATTTCTTTTTCCCAATCTGTTTATCTTTTATTCCCTTGTCTTATCTTACTGCATTAGCTAGAACCTCTAGTATGATGTTGAACAGGAGTGGTAAAAGGGAATATCCTTATTTCCAATTTTAGGGGAAAAGCATCTTTTCTCAGAATTAAATTTAATGTTAGCCGCAGGTCTTTTTTTTTTAATTTATTTGTTTTTGTTACATATGTTTCTCCTTTTTCCCTCATTGACACCCTCCCCTCCCCCCCAACATTGGTGTCTATGTCCATTGGTTATGCTTATATGCATAACCAATGGTAGAATTAACAAGTGAAATCATCTAGGTTTGGTGCTTTCTGTTTTTTTGTTTTTTTTTTTATGGCCAAGTAATATTTATTGTATATATGCCCTACATCTTTTTTTTTTAAACTTATTTGAATGTATTACAGATGTTCCTCATTTTTCCCCCACTGCCCCCTCCTCCCCATTCCTGCCCCCCTCCTGCTTTTCCCCACACTGTTGTCTGTGTCCATTGGTTATGCATATATACATATAAGTTCTTTGGTTTATTTCTTCCCATCCCCCAACCCCTCTTCCCTTTGAGGTTTGTCAGTCTAACAACCAATTTGTACTTCTTAATCCCTTCACCTTTTTCACCCATCCCCCCGGCCTCCACCCATCTGGTACCCAACAAAAGTTCTCTGTATCTATGAGAATGTTTCTGTTCTGCTTGTTCATTTTGTTTGTAGATTTAATTGTTGATAGATATGTATTTATTGCCATTTTGTTTGTTCATATTTTTTTATCTTTTTCTTCAAGAAGACCCTTCAACATTTCATATAATAATGGTTTGGTGGTGATGAACTCCTTTAGCTTTTCCTTGTCTGGGAAACTCTTTATATGGCCATTGATTCTAAATGACAGCTTTGCAGGATAGAGTAATCTTGGTTGTAGGTTCTTGCTTTTCATCACCCTGAATATGTCTTGCCACTCCCTTCTGGCCTGCAAAGTTTCTTCTGAGAAATCAGCTGACAGTCTGATAGGAACTCCCTTGTAGGTAACTAAGTGCTTTTCTCTTGCTGCTTTTAAGATTCTCTCTGTGTCTTGAACCTTTTGCATTTTGATGATGATGTGTCTTGGTGTGGGCCTCTTGGGGTTCATCTTGTTTGGGACTCTCTGTGCTTCCTGGACTTGTATGTCTGTTTCCTTCACCAAGTTCGGGAAGTTTTCTGCCATTATTGTTTCAAATAGGTTTTCGATTTCTTGTTCTCTCTCTTCTCCTTCTGGCACCCCCAAGATGCAAATGTTGGCAAGCTTGAAATTGTCCCAGAGGCTCCTTACACTATCCTCATTTTTTTGGATTCTTTTTTCTTTTTGCTGTTCTGATTGGGTGTTTTTTGCTTCCTTATATTCCAAATCAATGGTTTGCTTCTTGGATTTACCTACTCTACTATTGAGTCTCTGTAAACTATTCTTTACTTCAGTTAGTGCCACCTTCATTTCTGACTGGTCCTTTTTTATGCTCTTGAGGCCCTCACGAAGTTCACTGAGATTCTCACTAAGTCCACTGAGCATCCTTATAAGCAGTGTTTTGAACTCAGCATCTGTTAGGTTGCTTAACTCCATTTCACTTAGTTCTTTTCCTGGAGTTTTGTTCTGTTCTTTCATTTGGGACCTGTTTCTTTGTCTCCTCATTTTAGCTGCCTCCCTGTGTTTGTTTCTATGTATTACTTAGCGAGAGGTATCGGGCTAGCTGAGACCAGATGCTGCTTGTTTGAAAGAATTTAGGAAAAGTTGAAGCAGGATCCAAGACAGGCCAATCCTATGGTAAAGCAACTGGCAACAGCTTGGGTGGGCCTGGAAGTTGGGTGGGGCGGGGCCTCAGGGAATCACCAGGGCGGGGCAAACAGTGTGAGCCAGGTAGCTGGAGTCCCAGATATGGCGGCGTCTGCCAGCCCAGGGAAGGGCTCACCAAGGGAACAAAAGCCTCTGACAGCACGTCTGTCCAGGAGAACGCTGCCTCTCCAGCCCTCACTCCAATGCCAAACAGCTCAGTTCTTCCCCATATGTCTCTGGTGCCTTTCAGGCTCCTTCCTGCACGCTGGAGCCTGGAGGGTGGAAGCCCGAGTAAGTCCGTGCGCGGGCCCTTTAAGAGGAGCTGCCAGGGCTCCAGCCGCCTCAGCCTCAGTTCCCGCTGGTTTTTCCAGCCAGAAGTGATGGGGATTCTCTTCTTGGCACTGGAACCCTGAGCTGGGCGCCTGGTGTGGGACGGGAACCCCTCAGTCCTCAGGGAGGACCTTCCCAGCCAAGGTATCCTCCTAATTTTTATCCGCCACACGTGGGTGTGGGACCAGCCCGTCTGCCTTCGCCCTCCTACCAGTCTCGATGTGGCTTCTTCTTTAATTTCGTAGTTGTAGGACTTCCATGCAGCTTGATTTCAGGTGGTTCTGAATGATGGTTGTTCTGTAGTTTAGTTGTAACTTTGATGTGGTTGTGGGAGGATGCAATACCGTGTTTACCTACGCCGCCATCTTGACCGGAAGTGCCGGTGCTTTCTGTTTTGAAAAGTTATTCATTGCTTATTCAATTTCTTTAATAGATATAAACATATTCAGATTATTGACTTCTCCTTGAATGAATTTTGGTGGATGGTCTCTTTCAAGAAATTGGTTCAGTTTTTCTAAGTTATCAAATTTGTGGGTATAGAACTGTTAATAATATTCCCTTATTATCCGTTTAACGTCTGTGGGATCAGTAGTGATGGCCCTTCCTTTCTGATACTAGTAATCTGTGTCTTCTATTTTTTTCTTGCTTATCCTGCCTAGAAGTTTATCAATTTTATTGCTCTTTCCCAAAAACCAGCTTTTAGTTTCACCAATTTTCTCTATGGTTTTCTTATTTTCAATATTATTAATTTCTGCTCTAATTTTTATTATTTTTCTTCTGCTTGCTTTAAATTTATATCACTCTTCTTCTTTTTTTCTAGTTTCCTAAGGTGGAAGCTTAGGTTATTACACTTATATCTTTCTTTTCTGATATATGCAGTCAATGTTATAAATTTCCTTCTAAGTATTGCTTTTGCTGAACCCCACAACCTTTGATAACTTGTATATTTATTTTTATTTAGTTCAAAATATTTTTGAATTTCTCTTGAAATATCTTCTTTGACCCATGTGTTATGTGGAAGCATGTTCTTTAATTTCCAAATATTAATATTTCAGAATTTTCCAGAATCTTTCTGTTATTGATTTCTAGTCTAAGTCCATTCTGGTCCAAGGGTACACAGTGTACAATTTCTCTTCTTTAAAAAATGTTAATCTATTTTCTGACCCAGAATGTTTTATGTGATCTTGAGAAAAATTTGTTTTTTTTTTTTTGTTGGGTGAAGTCATCTACAAATGCCAATTAGAAAGTTGATGGAACCTCATCATTAATGTCTCCATTCAATTCCATAGTTAAGAGATTAATAAATAAAAATGTGTGGATATCATAAAGGCTCTTAATCAAATGATAGAATAATCACATTGCTAGAAAATTTGCATCTTTACTAATATGTGAGTTTATGACTCTTAACACTATTTGACAGTTGCTAAGAAGACATTTATCTTGTTAAAAGGGAAAGTTAAACTGTGGGATCGTGGTTTCCTCTGCGACAATCTGAAGGAGCCTTTGAGAGGCAGGGATGGCCTCTGTCTTAGTCAGAGTGGTAGTGAAATAGTTCTCTACACATGTAAAACTCATGAAACTGTACACTTGACATTTCTGTACTTTACTGCATACGTGATACTTCAATATAAAATAAATAAAAAATAGCATTATTTTGCTCATATGTTATTTTTAAATGTGTATGCTAACTGCTTTATTTTTTTTTTCCTAGTGATTAATACATTCAGTTTCTTATATCAGATCATTGTATATGATCAGGAGACAGAAATAGCAGCAAAGTCATACTTAATAGGCAGCAACAAGGGTTAGTCAAAATGAAGGGAATTAAATGCCACGTAACTTGAACCTATTCTTGATTTAGCCAAACATTAGCCAATGGTTTGCCCAGTGTGACCATGGGGAACTCTTGACTCAGAGATTCATTGTCCTCATGTATAAAATAAAGGGTTTGGACAAGTTCGGGGATGACAAATAGTTTTCAATCCTATATTAGCTTCATGAATTGATGGTGGATGACCAGAAAGGTGTGTTGAAAAAAATAAACGAAAACAAAAACTAGTGAGGCCTTCCCTTGGGTTATTGAAGATAGTGCTGTGATTGATTAGTGATGTCTGCCATGGGTACAGTATAGGACGTGGTACTACCTATGTGACATAGTTGCTGTTTCTGGATTAAATAATATTTAAGCTTTTCTGTAATTGAACTCACCTATGATTGTTTGCAAAGGATCTAATTAGAGACCAGAGAGGCTAGGATGCCAGGAACGGGCATAGAACTGTTCTTAGCCGTCAGCTCTAGGAGAGGCAGAATAGCATGGTGATTGAAAGTCTGAATTTGGATACTAGAAACATGAATTAATAGGTGTGTCGGAGAAGGCATGAGTTTTTCACTTAGTTATACATCAAATTCCTTACCTGTTCTTTGCTTTTCAATGTGAAAATGAGGTTTATTGCAAATATTAAATTATCTGACACTGATAACTTGATTTGCAGAGTAAGTAGCATGTGGCAAGTGATCACTAAGCTAGATGTTAATCTATAGTCATATAATGTCACTGTATTGCCTAGGACACGTTAGGAAGAGACCCAGAGTGTGGTTCCTGGTCTTTTGTAAAAGTTCTTAAAATTGCTTCCAAGGGAAGATATGTGGTAGGGATAGACCTCTGGGGATGTCTGTGCTGTAGACGAAGAAAGAAAAAGAGTGTCTCAGAAAAAGAAGGGAACAGAGGTCCTGGGACCCTGCCACGGATCAGAAGAGTGGAATGTCATGGGGCCTCAGAGGGACTGGGGTCAGATCTCAGTGCTGATAGGCCGAAGGGCACCGGGGTCCTAGTTCTATAGGGAGCTCAGAGATCTCAGTTGGTAAGTCACTTTGATTATGCAATTTCACTCCCTTTTGTTGTTTTTTTTAAACCGAATTCGAGAAATCCCAAAATAAACAATTGAAACGAAACTTCAAGCCGTGCAAATTCAACTGTTCTATCCAGAAGCCTGGCTGTGTTAAGGAAGTGGTCACTCTGCCTTTTCTCCTTCTTTTCTCATCTTCCCAATGAGCAGTTTCTAAAGTTGTTTTGACAACTCACCTACCATTCCGCGACCGCGAAGGGGAGCTCAAGGTCAGAAACAACTGTCTGGAACGGAAGGCAGGACATGGCTGCCCTGCCGTGGGAATAGATGGATTCTCACGTGGTTCTCAAAGAATGTGCTGAGAGAGTTCTGAGAATCAGGATATTAGATCCCCTCCCCCCCCAGCTCTGTCCCAAGTGTCCTCAATAGTCACAAAATGATAGACTGGGTTGGAAGAGACATTTGCAGTTCATTGATTTCATCCTCTTCCTTTCCAAATGAGAGAAAGAATCACAGAGGGAAGATGATTCGCACAACTACTCTGAGACAAGACAGGACCCGTGAGCGGGTATGTCAGAACAAGAGCCATTGCGCAATTCCAAGTAGAAGACAAGAACCAGGCAGAAGAGAAAAGTGAGGTTCCCAGAAACCCCAGAGATTGCCCAATGCTTTGGTCCCTAGGTCTGCCTATGATATCAGGATGTCCTGGAAGATGATTAATAAGATATGCCTTAACCACTCCAATAGAATGACTCAGAATCTTTGCAGGTGATGCGTCGAACTTCCTGTTTTTGAAGCAGTCCGGGTGATTTTTAACCACGGCCAATTTGGAAGCCATTAACCTAGTTCAAACGTCTCATTTACAGATATGTAAACTGAGGCACAGGTGGGAAAATGATTTGCCCAGAGTCACTTTAATGATTTAGTACAGATTTGAAACCAGAACCAGAGACATGGTCTCCATGGCTGATTATGTGTTGGGCCTCCTCGTTTGGTCCCTGGTATGGACAAGCTCTTCATTCTAATGAGGCCCCAGAATGTCCAATGTTTTGTGTCTTTAATTCATGTTTCAGAAATAAGCAATTGTGGTCTGAGCTGCAATGTAAAAGATTTCAAGGGGGATTACTTGATATGTCTTAAAAAGAGGAAGATAAACAGATTGCATTTGGGCTTGTAGCATATCCCACAAGGCCTTGCATCATCATTCCCCACTGAACCCTAATATTTTCTGGGCACAGAAGACCTTCTGAGACTCAACAAACTATCTAGTAATGTCTATTCTTGTCCTTTATAACTCCACAGACTCGACTGGAATTTTAGGTTACACTCCTGAATGGTGTCTGGGGACAAGGGTGTGTGAGGGGGAGGGGGAGGGGGAGGCAGGGTTGTTAGACTTCACATGAGGGGAAGTCCATGCTATTCTGGGAACTAGGACGTTGTTTTGATTGTCAGTTGCTCCTGGGGCTGTGGGGATGGTGGATGATTTCACTGGAGTGTGGATGAAAGTCTCCAGACCTGCTCTGCTGGTAACGTGGGGAGCCTCTGCTGTGACCCTGTGGTATAAATCTAAGCACTGCTTCACACTACGCTGTCTGCTGCTGGCGGGGAACAGTGTGGGGCAGCCTGGCACAGCATACCATGGGCTAATCCAGGTCCCACTAGTTAGTTTTCTTACTAGTAACTAAGTGGAGGGTTCTGGTTCAGCTCTAGTCTTTCTCCCCTTGGGCCGTTGGAGTCTTTATCATGGGGAATATCCCTGGTCACCGTGGCAGGTCAAACAGACATGGAGATTCATTCTTAGAGCCTCTTAAAGGTCTCTGCCTGGAGTGACACCTGTCATTTCTGTTTACGTTTTACTGATCTAAGTAGCTCACATAGCTTACCTGTTTTCAAGGTGGCAGGGAAGTATGACCCTACCATGTGACCGAAGAACAAGAACTGGAAAGATCAGTGGGTCCCTCTAGTCACCACTGCCTGCTCTGTGTTATCCACATCAGCTTATTAACTAATAAGCATCGTAAAGGAGTGACTATTCTATGTGACATTCCTAGATTGCAGTTTCTATACTTCACATTCAAAATAGTCCGCTTTAAAAAAACAACACACTTTTATTTTACCTTGAGGCAGAGTGGGGAGTCTAAATAGTTTCATAATATTTAGTGTGCCCTGTAGGGTTCTAAATCAAACATGCTGTATTATTTTTGCCCTCCTCCCACGCAACTGACTTTTATGTAAATGTCAGGGAACTCTGCTGGTGACCGCCACACCGACTTACCCACATCCGCTCAGGACACTGAGAAGTTAGTACAAAGTCCTCAATGGACACAGGTGCTAAATGGTCCTTAGAGCAGTATTTTTATTTCATTAGTTACCAAGATCAGAATTAAACTTACAAAGGCTAACAGCTTCTAGGTTAGTGCCTGTTAAACACCGTGAAGGAGCGTACAAAATAGTCACTGTTTTTTTAAAAAAATGGATACCAAGTCTACCTGCTTTAATAATATATATTACACTCCATAACATTCTAAACCAAACATGTTTTATTATCTTTATGTCAAAAATAACAACTAGTGCCCTGGCTGGTTTGGCTCAGCGGTTAGAGCATCAGTCTGCAGACCAGAGTCTTGGGTTTGATTCCAGTCAAGGGCACGTACCTCGGTTGCAGTTCATCCTCGGCCCTGGTCAGGGCTGTGCAGGAGGCAGCCAGTCGATGTGTCTCTCTCACATCGATGTTTCTCTCTCTCTCTCTCCCTCCCTCCCACTCTATCTGAAGGTAAATGGAAAAAAATATCCTCAGGTGAGGATTAAAAATAAATAAATAAATAAAAATAAAAATAAATAAATAAATAAATAAATAAAAATAAAATAACTAGTGTTTTGGGATTCGTAGGATATATTCCCAGCAATGGGATCGCTGGGTCAAAAGGCGCCTCCATATTTAATTTCTTGAGGAAACTCCACATTGTTTCCCACAGTGGCTGCACCAGTCTGCATTCCCCCCAGCAGTGCATGAGGGTCCCCTTTTCTCCACACCCTCGCCAGCACTTGTTGTTTGTTGATTTATTGATGATACCATTCTGACAGGTGTCAGGTGATATCTCACTTTGGTTTTAATTTGCATCTCTCTGATGACTAGTGATGCTGAGCATTTTTTCATATGTCTCTTGGCCACCTGTATGTCCTCTTTAGAGAAGTCTCTATTCAGATCCTTTGCTCAGTTTGAAATTGGATTGTTTGCCAAAGAACATATATGCATAGCCCGTGGACACAGACAGCAGTGTAGTGATGTCCAGAGGGAGGGGGTGGGGACTGGGTGGAAGTGGGTAAAGGGGGAGGAATGGGGGACATCTATAATAGTGTCAATATTTAAAAAAAATAACAACTAGTTTTATTCTACATTTTTAAAGATAAGAACGTATAACATTGTAGACTTTAGGTCAGGATAATAAATGCTAATGGAATCTATCCCATGAAGGAGTGGAACATGTAAAACATCCCACTGAGGCGTCCCCCAGTGTGCACACAGCAATGGGCAGCCGCAGTGGCGGGGCTGGCGCTGTCCCCGGACGCCCTCCACCCTCGCCGGGCGGCGCCACAACAGAGATCTCCCTAAGAAACTCTTCCTGCCACTTGCAGCTCCCAAGTGTCCAGTGTTAGCTCTGTGGCTTCTAATTCCGCTGTTTTTCCCATTCCAGTCTCTGAGGTTGCTGTAATCCTGCGGAATCGGAGGACAGGAGTCGTGTGCTCGCCCGGGGGTGCCGCCTCCGTGTGAAATTGTGCTGCTTGAGGAATCTGCCGCCCCAGGGCTGGTCCCTTTCACCTGGGGCAGGTCCTGCCCTTCTTTCCCTCATCAGAAACATCTCAAGGGTTTGTCACTTCGAGACCAGCCTCTGCAATCTTTCCCAGGCCCAGCCCCTGACTTCAGCCACTCAGAGGAAGACACAGGAAGGAGCTTTAATGACTTTTAAATGATTGATCGCACTTTGTAGGAAACATAAAAATTATACAGAAATACCCAAAGGAAAGGACAACACACACGGATCTGCATGTGGGGTGACTAGCTTGTCCCGGTTTGACCTGGAATGTCTCGATTTTTAGCACTAAAGGTCCATTGTCCCAGGAAACCTCTCTCGGTCCTGAGCAAATCCGGACACCTTATCTGTGTTTTAAATATGCAGGTTGAACCTGGCTGTTTTTGTTTGTTTTACCTTTTCTTCTCTTTTCATTTTGTTCTGTGTGTGTACTAGTATTAATGTATGTGTGTATATATGTGTTTTTGTGTATCTATACACACATATATGTTTATAAATGTGTAGACACACATTTATATGTATGCATTTATATAGACACACACATATATGGACATATGCACATGATAATATTTGCTGCTTTTTTCTCTTAACATTGGTCATGCACTCTTCCAAGTCACTAGATACTCTTCAACTGCTTGAATGCTAAAGACTGCATACAAATTATATGTATATATAAAATTTCACTATAGTGGGAATGTGTATTACTTACGTTTTCAATTTTAAAATAATTTTAATTAACATTATGGTGAAAAATTCCTGACCCGTATCTTTATTTCTGTAGCTGTGGAATTAATACATCACAATGTATAGAGTGTTGTGGTTTTAATACCTATCACCATTTTGCTTTCTAGGAAGTTTTACCCTGGACAACATTTATTATTTGTGGTAAACAGAATAATGGACAACCCTCTCCCCCGCCAAATGTCGACTCCCTCACCCCTGGAGCCTGTGAACGTGTTACCTTATGTGGCAAAAAGATCTTTGCAGACATGGTTCAGGGTAAGACCTTGAGATGGAGCGTACCCTGAGTTATCCAGGTGTGTCCAATCTAATCACACGAGAGATGAGACCAAAAAAATAAAAATAAATTTATGTTGTTTAATTCTGTGATACTTGATTATGACAGTAATAGAAAACGAACACCTACCTTTTCCCCTGGGGTCTTAGAAAGAAAATGAAATTCTGGTTTATATGGTGGTCCCTTGTAACCTCAGGTTTTTAATGTGATCACTTTCAAACTGAAAAGATCCAGGTGGAAATATTTTTACTATGCTGGTAATAATTCTACACAGTACCTGAATTTTTAACACTGTTATGTGGCAGTATAAGTAAGTGGTGACTTTCTTTTCATGTCTTTGATCTGATTTCGTTCCTGTAAAACAGCCACTTGATTTTGTGAGGGGGGAGTAATATGTGGTTTTTGTACAAACGTGTTTCTCAATGTGTTGTTATTTCAGGAAAATGAAAAAAAATTAAAAAACGAAAATGAACACATTATTCTTTAAACATATATGATGCTTTGACAATAAAAATATGATCTTATATATAGGCAAAACTAACCTATGGTGATAGAATTCAGATGAGATGTTCCCTTTAGGGGCTACTAACTGGAAGGAAGCATGAGGGAGATTTCTGGGGTTTGGAAAAGTTCTATAAATATTGATCAGGGTGATATATATATATGTTTATATATGTAACTATATATAAAATTGGCCTAACTTTATTAAAGGAAGCTATTACCTAAATTAAAAAATAAGCTAAAAAATATTTCAGCATCGGCTTGTCTAAATGCTTATTTATTGGTTGGTATTTTCATGTACAGTCCCACTGGTCTATGTTTTTATCTTGTGAATTATCTGATAATCTCCTTAGCTTAGGAGTTCTTTTTCTTATTGATTTACGAGAGACTTTAAGACTCCTACCTCTTGTATGTTCCATTTGTTGAAGATACAGAGTCATGTCAACAATACAGAAGTTACAGAACTCGAAACACATCCCTGACTCCGGGATTTCCTCTGGCAAGAAGGGAGAACTGATCTCTTCCAGGACGGCAGCTTTTTTAAGCTTTAGGGACTGTCCCACCAACGGCATCGTACAGAACTGATACACCCAGTCCAGCGTGACCTGGATACAGGAGGGAATGAGGTCCCCGAATTCTCACCTGAACCAAAGGTGCAGCGTGCTTTGGGCCCCAGAAGGAAGGGGACACCGATCCCAGGATAGATACCAAGAGGCTCCGTGGCCAAGGTCTGCAGGGATTCCAAAGTTGGCAAGTTCCTTTGATTTCACAGTTTTCCTTCTTTGGTTTTGGTTTTAATCTGGTTTGGGGAAATCTCAGTGTGAAACGCTGAAACGAAACTCACGACTGCCCACATTCTGCAGCTGCTCCGTGCAGTCCCCAGGGATGTGGTCATTCTGCCTTCTCTCTCTCCCCTGTGGGGACTTCCTAGTTAGCAGTTAGCTAAAGCACACGCAACAAAATGCTTGTAATGTAGGAGCCAGTGAGTGGGGAGACTGTGGTCTACACAACAAGTTGGCAGTGGACAGGGACAAGTCAACAATGGCAAGGAAATGAGTGTGTTGCCATGGAAGCTGAGCTCCATTTTCTTAAGTGAGTCCCAAGGAAGGTCAGGGTCAGGTGGGAAAAAACATCCTGGGAATCTTAAGTCCTGGCTACGTTTTATAACTTTGTCCCAGATTTGTTCAGAGAGCATAAAATCATAGAAAGAATGGAAAGAGACATTAAAAGAAAGAGGCGAGCCCAGCCGATGTGGCTCAGTGGTTGAGTGTTGACCCAGGCACCAAGAGGTCACCGGTTCAATTCCCGGTCAGGGCACATGCCCAGGTTGTGGGCCCGATCCCCAGTGGGGGGCATGCAGGAGGCGGCCAATCGATGTTCTCTCTCATCGATGTTTCTGTCTCTCTCTCCCTCTCCCTTCTTTCTCTAAAATCAATAAAGAAACAAAAAAAAAAAAAAAAAAAAGAAAGAGGCAGAGTGCTTTCCAACGGGTCACACAGCTAGTCCGTGGTGAGCCAGGGCTGGAGATGAGCAGTGTCCTGTGGAAGAGTTAAGCAGATCATGACAGTGACTTATTGCAAGATTTTGACTCAAAATCTTGCAATAAGCCCTGGGAATCTGTGTTTTTAGACTTAGTCCTGCTGATTTTGATTCATAGCCAATTTTGAAACCATCACTCCAGTGCAAAAGCGTATTAACGGATGGGTAAGCTGAGTCTCGTGGGAGGACAATGATCTGCACAGGCTCACCTGACAAGGTCGAGGTTGCAATGCTCAAATCATGTCACGCATCTGAGTTTGGCTCCTGGTGCCTGATGAGAACTCTGCTCTATCAGAGGCCTCGGTGTCGCCCGTGTTTTCAGGTTACAGGTTCATGGGCCGTGCTTGGAGGACAAATGAACTGAAGGCTACTTCCAAATGAAGAGCTATGGTTTACAAAGTAAACTTTATTTGAGGTTGGGCAGATGGAGGCCACCTCACCACTCCCTGCCTGTTACTCTTCCCCACTTTTAGCCCAAGACCTGCCTGGTGCCAGAAGGTCTTCTGAACGTTGATATGGATGGTGGCATCTTAGTCACCTGTATTCCCACTCACTGCACACTCCTGTGCTTGGTTGGAGTTTTCGGAGGTCACTCTTGATTGGCGTTTGGAGATGAGATCTTGGTAGCCAGAGGCACACAGGACTAGTGGGCCCGGCAAGAGGATAAAAGAAGTAGTCTGGTTGCTAACTGCTCCCAGGCCTTTGGGTCCATTGTGAGGGGCTTTGATGAAAGCTCTGTGTGGCAGGCAATGCCTGAGATAGGAGTAGGTTCATAGTAACTCAGGTCCCAGTTGTCCCTGAGTGCACATTTGAAACATTTTTCCATCCAACTCTCCTCCAGTCAGTGCACATAATGATGTCCCTGTTCAGTGATGTCCAGTCAAGAGACATGGCTCCTAGAGCTGGAGTAGCTTGTGAGGTCATCTATCAGAGTCCCTACTTCCTGCATGTCACAGAGTATCAATCCCATTTAATAGAAAGGGAAACTGAGGCCCAGAAGGAGAACTTGATATGCCTAAGTGCACAGGGATTAGTGCCTCTTTTGTCATCAGAACCACCACCTCCTGTCTTTCAGGCCGGGACTTTTCCAGCGCCCCGTTCTTCTGCCTGCACTGCCATCTCCAGCAGCCGTCTCTCTCCAAGTCAGAGACATGAGTCCTGCTAGTTGGTATTTATTCTTGGTGAGGAGGCTGGTTTCCATACAAGTCGGCCACACTTTGGAAAGCTCTGTGTAGCTTTCCAATGTACTGCAATGGAATCTTAGGGGACCATCCAGGAAGAAGAGACTCTGTCTTTTTTTAACCCATGTTCCTAAACCTCTATAGTTGGGGATAGTGATAGAGGGAGGTAAATTTGGGGCTCAGGGTGGGCATGTCCATAAATACTGCCTTGTGGTATTTGAGGAGCTGGTTCTAGGATCTGAGTCACTGGCCCTTCCTCTCTGTCCTTGTGACTAAAATATCTTCAGTAAGTCCCAGGGTATCCCATTCGTCCTACAAGCTGCCTCCTCTCCTCTGCCGTCACCATTTCTTCTTGCCTGAGTCATCGCAGAGACCTACTCTTGGCCCCCTCCACACACCATCCTACTCACAGCCACCAGCTTTCTCTTCTCAATCACACTTATGATTATGGCCCTTTCTGTCCCTGCTAATCAAACACCTTCAGTATCTTTCTTTTCTTTTTTTTAAACTTATTTTTATTGTTGAATGTATTATAGATGTACCCCCTTTTCCCCCCATTGATGCCCTCCTCCCCAATTCCGCCCCCCTCCTGCCTTCCCCACACTATTGTCAGTGTCCATTGGTTATGCATATATGCATATAAGTTCTTTGGTTTATCTCATCCTGCCCTCCCTCCCCCCTTCCCTTTGAGGTTCATCAGTCTAACAACAAATTTGTACTTCTTAATTCCTTCATATTTTTCACCCATCCCCCCAGCCCCCGCCCACCTGGCAACCAACAAAATGTTCTCTGTATCTATGAGTCTGTTTCTGTTCTGCTTGCTCATTTTGTTTGTAGATTCAATTGTTGATAGATATGTATTAATTGCCATTTTATTGTTCATATTTTTGTTCTTCTTCTCCTTCAAGAAGACCCTTCAACATTTCATATAATATTGGTTTGGTGGTGATGAACTCCTTTAGCTTTTTCTTGTCTGGGAAACTCTTGATATGTCCATCGATTCTAAATGATAGTTTTGCAGGATAGAGTAATCTTGGTTGTAGGTCGTTGCTTTTCATCACCTTGAATATCTCTTGCCACTCCTTTCTGGCCTGCAAAGTTTCTTTTGAGAAATCAACTGACAGTCTTATGGGAGCTCCTTTGTAGGTAATGAACTGCTTTTCTCTTGCTGCTTTTAAGATCCTCTCTTTGTATTTAACCTCTGCATCTGATTGATTGCTTATCTCCATTTTGTTTAGTTCTTTTCCTGGAGTTTTGTTCTGTTCTTTCATTTGGGACATGTTTATTTGTCTCCTCATTTGGGCTGCTTCCCTGTGATTGTTTCTATGTATAGGTAGAGTTGCTATGTCTCCTAGGCTTCGTAGGGTGGCCTATTGTTGTAGGTGTCCTGTAGGATCCAGTTGCACAGCCTTCCTGATCACCCCAGCTGGGCCCTCGAGATGCACCCCTAGTGTGGACTGTACACCCTTCTGTTGTAATTGAGTCTTGACTGCTGTTGGCACATTAATGGGAGGGATTTACTCAGGCTGATTAGCTACAAGGACTGGCTGTGCCCACTGACCACTGGCCTCTGACTACCTTGGAGGATCAGCTGTGTAGGGGCCCACCACACAGAGCAAGACTTACTTCAGCAGTGCTATGGTACCCACTGAGTCCACTCATTGAGTGTGTCACTTGTGGAAGTGGTTGGGTGGTGGTGTTCTGATGTGGTCTGAAGCTGTCCGCTGGGTGTGCTGGCTCTGGGGCCAGGTCAGCCACTGCCTGTGTTCTACCCGGGGCCACCAGGCTTAAGCTACGAAGTGATCTGTTGATGGCTGCTTCTTGCGCTGGGCTTGGAGCTGCCCAGGAAAAGCCAAGTTGTGAACCAAGGCTGGCTGCTTCTAGTGCCAGGCCTGGGGCCACTTAAGGAGAGGTATGGGGCTTGCTGAGACCAGATGCTGCTTGTTTGAGAGATTTTAGAAAGCTCTGAAGCAGGATCCAAGACAGGCCAATCCTATGGTAAAGCAACTGGCAACAGCTTGGGTGGGCCTGAAAGTTGGGGCGGGGCCTCAGGGAATCACCAGGGCGGGGCCCACAGTGTGAGCCAGGTTGCTGGAGTCCCAGATATGGCGCCGTCTGCCACCCCAGGGAGGGGCTCACCAAAGGAACAAAGGCCTCTGCCAGCACGTATGTCTGAGAGAAAGCTGCCTCTCCAGCCCTCGTCCCAAGGCCAAACAGCTCAGTTCTTCCCTGTATGTCTCTGGTGCCTTTCAAGCTGCCTCCCCTCTGAGCTTAGAGGGAGAAGTTGAGTAAGTCTGTGCGCGGGCCCTTTAAGAGGAGCTGCCGGGGGCTCCAGCCGCCTCAGCCTCAGTTCCTTCTGGTTTTACAGCCAGAAGTGATGGGGATTCTCTTCCTGGCACTGGAACCCTGAGCTGGGCGCCTGGTGTGGGACGGGGACCCCTCAGTCCTCAGGGAGGACCTTCCCAGCCGAGGTGCCCTCCTGATATTTATCCGCCACACGCTGTGTGGGACCAGCCCGTCCGCCTCCGCCCCTCCTCCCAGTCTCCACGCGGCTGCTGCTTTAATTCCGTAGTCGTAGGACTTTCACTCAGCTTGATGTCAGGCGGTTCTGAATGATGGTTGTTCTGTAGTTTAGTTGTAACTTTGATGTGGTTGTGGGAGGACAGGATACCGCGTTTGCCTACCCGCCATCTTGACCGGAAGGCCCTCCGTAGCTTTCTATCACCTCCACAATTTAATTCAAATTGTCCATTTTGACATTCAAGATCCTCTAAAAAATGACTCCAAGCGTGCACTCTAAAATTTCTAAACCTTTCTCCTATTCCTGGACCCAATCCCAGGCAGAGGAGATTTCTGCTTCTTGCCCAGTCTCCCATCCGTCCTGAACTCGCTCTGCAGAGCCATCTTCTTCTCGTTCTTTTTCTTTTATCCTCACCTGAGGACATTTTTGCATTTATCTTCAGATAGAGCAGGAGAGAGAAAGGGAAGAAGAGAGAGAGAGAAACATCGATGTGAGAGAGACACATCGACTGGTCGCCACCCACACGACCCCAGCCGGGGCGGGGGACAAACTGCAACCGAGGTACGTGCCCTTAGCGGGAACCAAACCCGGGACTCTCCGGTCCGCAGGCCGATGCTCTAACCGCTGAGCCAAACCAGCCAGGGCTAGAGCCACCTTCTTATCTCACCGCATCTTTTAGGACAGATCATGCTCACATCTCTTCTCCACTGAAGAGTGTCAACGGACTCTTAAGCCTGCAGTCACACAGGCTTCTTCTGAGGTCTCAGTTTACACAATATTAGTATTTCTCCAGGGCAGAGGATAGATAGGTGGGGGTGACTAGAGGTAAGAGAAATTCTGGAGGCTATTGCAGTAGATCGGGAGGGAGGTTTTCACTGGGGTGGTGGGCAGGTGAGGAAAGAAATGGCTGTGGGCTGGACAGGTGACTGAAGTCCTTGAGTCCCAGAAAGCTGATGGGCACCGACAGCCCTGTGCTGGAACCCTGTCTGTCTGAACCGGCATGAAGACCACCCAAGTCAAAAGGACATTCCAAGGGAGCAGAGCCCTCACTTCTTAAAACTGTGGAGGTATTGGGTTTGTCCCCATCTCTCTGCTCCTCGGGCTGTTCTGACTTTTTTGTTTTTGTTTTTTCTAGAGCTGTGATTCATGATTTGATAGGAGATGGAAAGTGAGGAGGCGGGAAGGGAAGCCTCAGCAGGGCCGTGGCCAGGCGTGATGAAATGGGATCTGAAATCTGCAGAGTAGGCACTGGCTCCTGGGGTGGTTTCCAGGAAGTAAGAGAAGAAACCACTGGGCTGGGACTGAGCACATTTTCTATCTGAGCATGAGACCAAAGTGGGTGAGATAGGAACGGGAGGTGAACTGTAAGCACACAGAAACTGCGTTTCTTTAATATGACTATTTATCTTCTTTTCCCGTTGATTCAAAGGGCCTTGTCCAGCCCAGGGGCACCCGGGCTCACCCACCTCCCTCTCCCTTGCATGTCTACTGCCTTGATCTAAGCTCTCAGGACAATAAGGATCTGGTCAGCATAAAATAATCTCTGTTGACCCCAGAGACAGAGTTTAAGTCAAATTAAAGATAACATCTAGGCCTCAATTGCGTTCCAGATCCTGAAAAGTGAACCGACCCCACCGACCGCACCCTTGCAAACCATTCAGAGCAATGCCATCAGGACCAGATGCAATGATCAGCTATCTCCTACCCCAGTGCCGTCCAGTCAATAGAGACCATGATACTAACTCCACCATGGTTAATGATTTCCCCCTCTATGACCCATCCCTTAGAAGCCATCCGGGAGCCAGGTCTTTGCATGAGCTCATCTCTGACTCCTGGCATGGTGCCATTTTCTTAACTGATAAATAACCCTTTACTTTCTTTGCCTCAAGCTCCTGTTTGTGTTTGATTGGGCTTTGATGCGTGTAGGCAAACGGACGCCTTTAGTTCGGGACATAGGCATGCCCAGTTGAAGAACAGGAAATGCTCTGAGTTGTATCCTAGGGGCTCCACTGTCTCTCCACTGAAATACCTTCTGTCGAAGGGAAAGGAAGAAAGAAAAAGTGGTCATAAGAGAGATGAGCAGATCCCAAGTTCCTCCTGTTTCCACCTCCTGGCAGTATCCCCACGAGGGGCTCAGATCCCAACCAGAAGCTTGCCACCCCTGTACATTGCCATATCCTGCTAACTTGTGAGACCCAGGGTGGCATTAAATTAGAACTTCGGCTGAACAAAGGACTCTGGGAATTCTCCAGTAACAAAGCTCTTGGATCTTAGCATCAGAGGATGTCAAAGCTGGGTGGCAGGTAAAGAACTTGGAGTGCTGTGATTTGCAAACCTTGGTTTAGCTGACAAAGTCTTTCCTCAAGTGAGTTCATAGGGGGAATCCCAGCTATCAGCCAAGGCAAGTGGACAGCCCTGTGGGATGCAGAATCTGGGGGCCCTACCCCTTACACTCAGAATTCCAGGGAAAAGCATGATGTGAGACGTATTAATCAAATTAAACTCCTCTCCCCCATAACACACACATCAAGACAGGGGGTTGCAGATGATATTAATAGACAGGTTTGAATACAGCCCACTCACGGCTTCTACTTGCAGAGGACTGGCTCCCTCTGGTGGACAGCTGGTGCAGAAAAGGGGAACTGAGCAGTGAGGGCATTGAGAAAAACTGCATGAAACACTGACTTGGAAGCCTCCCAGGGACCTTTGTCCAGCTATCCCTGCACTCTGTGCTCATCCCTGTTCCTGACTAGGCTCTCTCTGAGCTAGCAGACAATTCTCATTGCAGATCTATTGATAACCCGTGGATGTGAAGGAAGGCACAGGGGCCCTGCCCAGGGGACTGGACACCTTGTGGATGTCAGATCAGTGGATCAAGGACGATGGCCTTCGACTGATGCAGCCCCTCCCCTCCAGGAATGTCCTTCTTCGAGGCGAAGGCCCGGAGGGCCCCTGTTTTGGGACTTGGGAAAATGCCTGTTTGTGTCCACTAGACAAAAGCCCCATGCTCACCAAGCAGGGGACTCAGGGAAGTGAGGAACAAGAAGTTGGGCCTCAGTTTCCACTTCTGAAAATGAGGGTGATACAAGTTGAGAGGGTTAACTGGACTGACAAGTGTTTTGGACAGTGACTACGAGCACATAGTAAGTTCTCATTAAGTTGAACAGTCATTACTCAGGGACTTCGGACGAAGTATGTCTAGGGGTCACTGGGAAGGGACTCAAAGCATAAGAAAATGGAATCCTCACCATTTTCCCCCAAAGCTGCCTCATGCTTCCAAACAGAACTATGTTACAGTGGGGATGGGGTCCCAGGAATGCCTGGGTAATGGAAAAGGAACCAGGAGAAATGTCAGCTAGAGGGAAGAAGTCCCAGATACAGGGGCAAGGACCAGATGTGTCGAGTGCTCTGGGCCCCAGAGAAATGTGGCTGGTGTGTCCCAGGGACGACAAGCCCTGGGTGATGCTGGTGTGATATCTGGGCCAGTGTTCAGTGATGCCAGGCAGTTTGTCTGCTGTTTTCATTTTGCAGTTTCCCTCCCCAAATTCAGCTTTCCGCCGCCTGCAGAACGTCAAGTGAAACATTAACCCCTTTCCCACCGTGCGGGCTGAGCAGCTGTTCTGTCCAGCTCAGCTGCCTTCTGCAGGGTGCTCTGCGGACTCTTCTTCTGTTCTCTCTCGGCGACCTCCCAGCCAGGACTCATCTAAAGCAAATTCAAATCAGCTTCTCTGTTGCTGGTGCATAGGAAGTCTGTGGTCAGGGATAACTCTGATGGGGGCAGGAAATGAGTCCCCTCGTGGAAACAGATCTCCGGGCTTCCTACTTGGTCCCTAGGGAATAAGAATGGCCTGTGGAAGGGCAGTCTGCAAATCCAGACCTCCCAGCTTTGTTTTACAGTTAGATTCAGATTTCCTCTGAGACCATACAAGTAAAGAAAGAATTGAACAAGTGCTAAGATCTGGAGACAGCCCAAGTGTCCATCAGTAGGTGAGTGGATAAAAAAGCTGTGATACATTTACACAATGGAATACTATGCAGCTGTAAGAAAGAAAGATCTCTTATCCTTTGAGACGACATGGAGGGACCTGGAGAGTATTATGTTAAGCAAAATGAGCCAATCAGAGAAAGACAAATATCACATGATCTCACTTATTTGTGGAATATAGTGAACAAAAAAGACCCAGAGACATAGAAGTTGCCGACTCTCGGCCAGCCGGGGGTCATTGCAAGGCAATGAACTACCAGCAGAGCCGGCTTGGAGTGAGGGGGAGCATCATCGCAAGGGAGCACATGCTCCCAACCCCTGGATACAGCCCGATTTATTTGCAAAGCAGTTCCCTTGGTTACACTGTGCTTTAGGTAATCATGTCCTTGCGACAGAGTCTCTGCTGACCTGGCTTTCTTACTGTTCTGACTACACATTCACTTCCTTGGTGGGCGGCTTTCTAACCCGGCCTTTCTCACACATACTTTGTCCTTGGCTGGCCAGGCCGCGAGAATGCATATCTCAAGGTTACATTTTGTTCATCCACCAAACCTCCAAGTCTCCATTTCCCCCTCTTTTGTTTTCTTGTCATTGAGGAATCGCCTCGGCTGCGGTGGTCAGGAGATCGTCACTCGCTTTTCGGTCTTCTGCATGGAGGACACCATTCGCCAGAGCCCTCGGAGTACTCTGAGCCAACACAAACCAGAAAACAACCAACAGCAGGAAAAATCCAGATTCTAAGATTGAGACCCTCAAACCAATGCTTTGGATTGAGCCATTGGACATTATCTGAGATTGCCTTCAAAACATTCTGTTGAGCAAGCTGTTGTATATCTACTAATTGTGTTTCCAGAGCCCTTTTTAGATTAGTTATTTGCCCTCCAGGGTTACCAGAAAATGCTCCTTGTAGGTGTTGCTTGACCATCGTCCAGTTGTGGGAGGTGGCATTCCAAGGTAATGCAGTTACACACACACCATGACTAAACTCCCAATCGCAGTGTAACGTAGAGCGAGTGGCTAAGGCCTCTTCAGGCTCTCCCAGCCAAGAGACAGCTGCCTCTAGGGCATAATCAAGCTGGAATCCCTTGGTCGATCTCTGCCTGGGATCACATATCTTTAGTCACGTTGTCATCACTTCAGCCACTGTATGTGCCTTTTGGATCGATTCTGCCAAAGCCGTGACCGAAATAGCTGCAGCAGCAGCAATGATTATAGCTGGAATTATGAATGCTGTACGCCACCCAGTGAACCTCCTTTTACGAGGAGGTCCTGATTCTTTAGCTAATAAGTGGGTGTTACGATTAGCGTCCAAGGTCAGCTTCGCCCTCTGAGGAACTGGGTTGAAGGGCAGGTCCTTCCAATTCATGATAAGGTCTTATCCTCCGAGCCATCAACCACTTAAGACCTGTAGGAGACAAAACACAGGCATACCCACGCCCCCACGCCAATCACTGTGCAGGACCCTGCCATTCAGGCCCCTGCTGTGGATCCCAGTACCGGATCAAAGGCTTGGGCCCTGTGGCGGAAGCTTTTTGTTGAAAATGTTTCTCCGCAGCCGTGGTGTCGAAGCGATCTCGATTAAAAAAATTAAGGGTATAGATTGCCAGAGAAAGTTAATTCACAGGTGGTTCACCCATAGATTGCCAGAGAAAGTTGATTCACAGGGGTTTCATCCATATTCCCCTTTTTTTTTTCTTGTATTTGAGTGGTTATTTTCCCAAGTTCCTGTTGTGCCTCTACTGATAGAATTCAGTGCTGGATCACCCTTGAGAATGTTAAAGAAATGAATTAACTGCTGATTAGTGATATCAAGTGTAGGTCGTGAAAGGGTTAATAATGTTTTAACAAAATTAAACTCCATTCTGACCAGTTATTCCTGCATGTAAACACCTGAGCAGTTTTCTAAAAAACCTGGGACTGACACCCAGAGGAACCATAAAGATAAGGGGTTAATGATGGCCTTGGGAAACTTGAAGGGACCATAAAAAAGAAGGAGATTAATGATGGCCCTGACCTCTGCTGGAGCAGACTCCTTACCTCTGGGACAACTTGTATCAGCCCCAACACCAATTAAGCGGTGCCAGGAGAATGTGGGTGTTTTTTGTTTTTTTTTTTAACGTAGTGTTTTTAGTTTCTGTAGTTTGTAACTATAAAACCCAGAGAACAAAGAGACTTCAATGCTGAGCTCCTTAGGCTTGGCCCGCCTGCACCCAGGCGTATGAAATAAAGCCATTTTGCTTTACACTGGCCTTGCATTATGGATGTGATCTCTGGCCAGCTCAGACCTTTTAGGTCTAAGCCAATCGATGACCCCCAATAATTTTTGTAATTCATCTACAGTTGTTACCTGTACTGGAATGGTAAGTTTCTGGGGGCAAATAGTTCTTGCCCCTAGTATCCACCCCAAGTACTGCCAAGGTTCTAATTGCTGTACATTGTATGGAGCAATTTGTAATCCTGCCTCTTTCAAAGTCTCCTGAAGCATTACATAGGCCTGATTCAATTCTTTTGCAGTAGAGGTAGTTAACAAAATGTCATCCATAAACTGGTATAGATAAATGGTAAGAAATTATTTCCTTACTGGATCAATAGCATGATGGACATAGTATTGACAAATTGTTGGACTATTCGTCATTCCTTGGGGTAGTACTTTCCATTGAAACTGTTGCATTGGTTCATTATTGTTAATGGAGGGAACAGAGAAAGTGAATTTCTCTCGATCTGTAAGGACTAAAGGGATTGTGAGAAAACAATCTTTAAGATCTATAACAATTACAGGCCATTTTTCAGGAATTGTTGCGGTATTAGGGAGCCCAGGTTATAGTGCTCCCATGGGTTCCATAATAAAAGGTCTGAGCCGGCGGGAGATCACATCCTCAACGTAAGGCCAGTGTAGAGAAAGGAGCATTTTATTACACTGGTGGGCTGTTACACCAGCAGGCTGGGGGGGGGTACAGCTTCCCCAAATCCTCAGCGCCAAGCTTCCTTTGTTTTTTGCTTATGTAGGCACAAACTACAGAAAATAAAACTACAGTTTAAAAAAACCTACATTCTCTTGGCATTGCGTAATTGGTGTCTGGGTTGGTACGAGTTGTCGCAGAGGTAAGGAGTCTGCTCCGGCAGATGTCAGGGCCATCATTAATCTCTTTCTTCCCATGGTTCCTCTGAGCTTCTCAAGGCCTTCATTAACCCCTTATCTTTGGGTTTCTCAAGGCCCTTAAGTTTACATAAAAGAAACTGCCAGGGTGTGTAAGTGCATTAACTGAGGGTCAGAATGGAGTTTAGTTTTGTTAAAACATTATTAACCCTTTCACATAACAGCACTGATTGCACTCAAATCATGCAGTAGTCCCCACTTACCACCTTTTTCAGGACTAACAAAAATGAGGGTGTTCTAGGTACTGACTGAAGGTTCTATATGACCTGCTTCCAATTGTTCTTTTACTAATTTGTTTGCTTGTAGTAACTTTTCCCCTTTTAAGGCTCTGTCGTTTTCCCAAGCTAATGAAAGGAGGGGAATTTTACCAGTGACTCCTAGCCATAAGGCTGAATTTGAATAATAATTCCCCATTGAGAGAAGAGATCCCTTCCCCACAAATTTAGGGGAGACTCCATGACACAAGGTTGAATCCATCCTTTTTGTCCATCCAGACCTATACAGGAAAGGGAGCGAGTACTTTGTTGAGGAGCTCGAGGTCCTCCCACTCCTGTCACTAACAGGGTACTGGGGCTTCAGGCCATTTCTCAGGCCATTCTCTCATTGTTATAATAGAAATGTCTGCCCCTGTATCCACTAATCCTGAAAATAGTTGCCCTTGTATGTTAATGGAGAGCAAGGGCTTCCCTGGGTTCATAGCACTGTCCAGAAAACATCGCACTGACCAGTGCTCCCAAACTGGGCATTCCCTCTTACTGTAGAGGTGGCCCTGGGGACCTAATATGGTAACAAACGGAGTTGAGCGATTCTGTTGGTGTTGATACATGAAAGCCTACTGCCTTAAGCAACACTTAATCGCTCCTTCATAATCTGAGTCAATTATCCCTGGCATCACTTGATTTCCCTTCATTGTTAAACTAGATCTTCCAATCACTAAATCCATCTTTCCCTTGGGGAAGGCTCTATAAATTGCAGTAGGAGCTCATTTGAGCAGGAACATTTTACAGGAAAAGATTAATTAGTCTTTTTTCCCTCTTATGAATAAGTCTACTAAAGTTGATCTAATATGGTCAAAGTGTCGACATATTCCATTGTCTCTTTAAACCCGTTATTTGCAGGCGTCGTCAACCAAGGCAAATAAAGTCTATTTCCCCCGAGCCTTCTACAACTTACTACACATCTTTTACTATTTCTCTTAACATTCTGGCACGACTATACAGTTTTCCTTTAAGACAAAACTACTCTCTTTTTCCTTATTTATTTATTTATTTTAACTTATTACCCATAATCTTCAGCTTTCCTAGCTTCTCTAAACTAGCCCTCCACAGGCTGGGCGTTCAGACGCTGAGGGATCCTCCAGAAAAAGGTGGAGGAGGGGGAGGAAAGTCTTCTTCCTTTGATAACAATGGAGGGAGGGGCAGTTGGTTCAGGGAGTCTCCTCCAAAGGGGATATTTGAGCCGCCATGCTACTAGGACTGATTTCCTTAGTGGCTGCAATGCTGTAAATACTAGTCACCATAAGAGAAGGATTGAGGTGGAGAGATTACACCCCAAATCCTTGTGCACCCTAAATGTTTCCCCCACTTTGAACCACACTTCTAAAAGGTCTGAGCTGGCGGGAGATCACATCCACAACGCAAGGTCAATGTAGAGCAAAACGGCTTTATTGCATGCGCCTGGGTGCAGGTGGGCTGAGCCGAAAAGGGTTCAGCCTCGAATAACAGTTGGGGTGTAGGTTATATACTCTACTTCTAGCTTCCAGCTGTTCCTGCTGACGTACTCTGCCTGGCCCATTGTCCACTTTGCAGTTGGACTGGTCTGGTATCTCATCCTGCATTTGCTGAGTGACCCATTGTCTTGCACATAGTTTGATAATCTGTACTCAACAGAAGGCTGAGCAAAGGTCATGAAAGCAACACATTTTTCTCAGTTTCCTCCTTTTGCAAGCTTTTACCTTTACCCTTTAAAACATTACTAATCCTTTCATTCCCATCTTATAATAATGATAGAAAGGAAAAAGGGGCGAAGTTTCTCTGTGTCTACTTCCTGCAGGTGTGGGGTCATCGTGGACTCCTAAAAAGAATTTGTTAGATAACTTCTTGGGGAATGGGGCCATAGGGTCCTTCTGCCTGTGCTAGAACAATTCATCCAACTGTCTGGTTGACTAAAATTTGCAGTAAATTTTGTACAAACCTAGTAATCAGGTGCAAGAGGCAGGGTCTGAAAAGCAATAATAAGGCTAATACTAGGGGGTCCTCTGAAGGGGAGTAGCCAGGTTAGTTTAGGCAAGGCTGCTTCTATACCAGATAGATTGGGCTAGGTGATCTTGACTGAGTTCTTTTAGCCACTGGGCATTATCTAGAATTCATTGTGTCCTCTCCTTGACCTGAGTTAACGTAGAAGCAACCAGATGTATTTGCTATCATGCACAGACCTCCTTCTTTGACCAGTAAATAGTCTAGTGCAATGCAGTTATCTGTTACCATGCAGGCAAGAGAGTTGAGGGATCTTGAAAGAAGTTTGAAATTTTCACCTGTATCTCTGCCTATATTTGCCATGGTGGCGGTTCTGCCTTTTGCTGTTATGGCATTATAAATAATTCCTCCCACGAGGCCCCCAGTGGTGATTGCAGCTATGACTCCTGCTATGAGGAGTCCAACTCCCCTTTTTGCCCTATGATGGCTTCTGGGCTCAGGGCTTGATGAGGTTGAATTAGGGATGAGGGAATGGATTAAGGTATTGGCTGGGGTGACATATCCTACTGCCCATAAGCCACCCTGTTTTTCTGGGTTTAGGCACTGAATAGCAATCCCTCTCCTGGGGACAGAAATGTTTAGTTGTAAGTTGAGCTTTTTTAGGGGAAACCCGGTAACCTTTTTCTGCAAGGAAATTCAATAAACAGGCGGTCTGATTTTCAGAATCCTCTCTGGTGGGACTACAAAGGAGACGGTCATCTACATACCGAAGAAGAGTGGACCCTTTTATTTCTGATTGCCTCAAGTCACTGGCTGCAGCCTGCCCAAAGAGGTGGGGACTGTCCCGAAATCCTTGAGGGAGGATGGTTCAGGTTAGCCGTTGGGACTGCGCGGTGTCTGGGTCAGTCCAGATGAAAGCAAAAAGGTTATGAGACTCTGGATGTAAGGGAATAGTGAAAAGGCATCTTTAAGGTCTAGGACGTAAAGAACTGTGTGTTAGCTGGAATTTGGGAGAGAAGGGTGTATGGGTTAGGAGCAACTGGGTGTATCAGCTGTACGGCCTGATTTATGAGGCGGAGGTCCTGTACTAGAAGTAAGATCCATCGGGCTTTCCTACAGGCAAAACAGAGTATTATAGGGAGAATCGGTAGGGTGGAGTAAATGTTTCTTTAGGAGTCGAGTTAAGACAGGTTTCAGTCCTTTTTGGGCTTCTGGGGGGAAGGGTACTGTTTCTGGGACAGGAAAAATGAGAGATCTTTGAGAGATATCTTGATTGATGTATGGTGCTTAGCTACAGAAGGGAGGGATGTGTCCCACACTATGGGGTTAATTGGTTCTGGAGGTAATGGTTAGGGGGGTTGTGTTAGGAGAGGAAGCAGATTCTTGGAGGAGACAAAGTAAAGAATGAGAGTGGTTGGTGGGGAGGGGAGTAAAGGTTAAAGTAGCATGGAGTTTAGATAGAATGTCCCGCCCTAACAAGGGAGTGGGGCAGGCTGGCAACACTAAAAAAGAGTGGAGAAAGATATAAGGGCCTAAAGAACAAGTGAGTGGGTTGCCCTGGGTTGTGATATTTGGCCGTCAATTCCCACAACTGAAACCCCAGAGTGTTGAAGAGGTCCCCTGAACTCAGGGAGGGCAGAGTAGGTTGCCCCGGTATCAATTAAAAATGAAATTGGCCTACCTGCTGCCATCAGAGTTAACCGAGGTTCAGAGTTCGAGATGACGGTCGGGGCATACATTCCTGGGCATCTTCAGTCTTCAGCCGCAAGGCCAATCAGATCAAGGCCTGGATTGCCCGATCCGCCAGCCCGAGGATGGGATGAGGACCGACTGCGCAGTCTGCCCGCAGTCTGACTTGCAGTGGGGCCCTCCACATTGAGGACGTGGCTTAGGCGGTGGTCGGGGGTTGGGGCATTGCTTCACCCAAAGGCCAGTCTGACTGCATTTAAAGCAAGGACCTGGGTTCTGCTCTGCTGATTCTGGTGGGTGCCCTTCTTCAGTCCCCTGAAGGGGATTTGCTGACCCCTTTGATTAGTGGGGCCTCTGATGGCCGAGGCAAGCATTTGGAATTCTGCTATTCTTTGCTGTTTAGCCTCTTCATTGCGATTATTAAAAACTTCAAAGGCTAGATTTAGAAGTTCCCGTTGAGGGATTTGAGGGTCATCTTCCAGGTTTTGTAACTTTCTCCTAATGTCTGGGTCTGACTGAGAGAAAAATCTCAGGTTTAAAATGACAGTCCCTTCTGGGCTAGTGGGATTTCAGTTAGTGTATCTTCTAATGGCCTGTGTAAGGCGGGATAGAAAGGCTGCAGGGTTTTCATTCCTTTCCTGGGTTATTTCAGACAGTTTTTCATAGTTAACAGACTTGTGTGAGGCTTTTTTAAGTCCCTCAATGAGACATATTACCATATGGTCCCTGGCTTTTCTACCCGCCCCATTGCCCTGATAATTCCACCTGGGGTCCTGGCTAGGGACTGCTTCGGCCCCTACTGGGTTAGTGGGGGGTGGGGGGCGAGGGCCTGTCATCTCAGATTATCGGCATGGCCCTGGGCATTAACCCAGACTCAATTTTTATCTTCCAAATTAAGGGTGGAAGAGAGAATAACATGAATTTCATTCCAAGTTAGGTCATAGGACTTGGGTAAGTTACTCAAATTCCTGAGTATAATTGGTGAGATCCTCAGTAAAAAATCCTAATCTTTTCTTTATTTGGGACAAATCTGAGAGAGAGAAGGGGACATGAACTCTGACAATCCCTTTAGCTCCAGCTACTTCCCTCAGGGGGCATTCTGAAACGGGGGCGAGGTAGGGGACGGATAGGGACCAGAGATGGTTCCCGATCGTGTGTGTGAGGGAGTTGGAGCTGGAGTAGGAGGCTCAGGGTAGGGTGGGGGCCCACAGAAGGGGCTGGAGGAGGAGGCCCTGCCGGAGAGGCTGAGGGAGAAGGAGGGGGAGCGAGATCGGCTGGATCAAAGGAGGAAACAGGGAGGAAACAGGAGAAGTTAGCGTGCCATCTTCAGAGGGAGGTTTGGGAGGATTAAAGTGGAGTAGGAAGATTTGGGAGGGAGAGCGAGAATTGCATAAAGAGGGTTGTGATCTGAGTGCAAAGGGGCCTGGATGTAAGGAACCTCAGACCATTTTCCTTGCCTTCGACAGAAATTGTCTAGGTCAGTGAGAATGTCCGAAGTGCCGTGCTCAGGCTATTGTGACCCGTTGTCTAATTTGTACTGAGGCCACGCAGTGTTGCAGTAAAACATGAGTGGCTTGGGATGTAAGTCCTGAGCGCGCCCTAGGGTTTGTAGATTTTTTAGGAGACATCCTAGGGGTGTTGTCCCCTGTTGTGGTGTGAGATGTTGTGGCCTAGCGGTCCGACAGATACACTAGAGGAAGAAGAAGGTGTCCCCTCTTCTCCCCTAAAGTAGAGAGACATGCAACTCACCTATATCAGGCGTCCCTAGATATATGATGAGCTGAGGGAACCTGGTTCCCGAGGAGCGTGTCCTGACCAGTGCTGGATTTCGGGATGGACGATCACACAGACATGACCAAGAGACCTGGCTCTCTTATGTCCCAAACAGGGGATAACAGGACATCCTGGAGAATCAGACTGGTAGGCAAAAAAACACTCACCAGCAAATTAGGGTCCAGTGTTGATGCTCGATCAGCAGGAAAGGTTGGAGGTCCAGTATCCGGCTGAGGCTGTGATCGGTCCTGGTCCGAAAGGAGGACCGGACTCTGGGAACCCGTGGTGGCCCTCTATGCAGGATCCTCACAGACCTCCCAGTTTCGGCACCAAATAAAAGGTCTGAGCCGGCGGGAGATCACATCCACAACGCAAGGCCAATGTAGAGCAAAACAGCTCTATTGCATGCGCCTGGGGCTCAGCCCTGAAGAACAGCTGGGGTGTAGGTTATATACTCTACTTATAGCTTCCGGTGGTTCCTGCTCACTGCTCTGCCTGGCCCACTGTCCACTTTGCAGTTGGACTGGTCTGGTATCTGGTCGTGCATCTGCCAGGTGATCCATTGTCTTGCAGATAATCCTATAATCCGCACTCACCAGAAGGCTGAGCAAAGGTCATGCAAGCAACACATTTTTCACAGTTTCCACCTTTTGCAAGCTTTTACCTTTACCCTTTAAAACGTTACTAACCCTTTCAACTTCAGAATCAACCTGCCCTCCTTAGGGAACCACGGGCAATGCTCTTGCAGTCCTCCCAAAACTCCAAGAGCTGTCGCTCCCATGCAGAGCATTGAGCTGCTCTCAACAGCTGGCATGAGACTTGCATATAAAGTCGCTGATGTTTAAAGTCCCCACCCCACGCTGTCTCACTGGGAATCCCCTCGCACTCATTAGGTATACTGGCAGCTGTCCGGAACCAGGCGTCGCTGACCTGAGATAACACAACCAGGCGTCACTGACCTGAGATAACACAACCAGGCCACTGACCTGAGATAACACAACCAGGCCACTGACCTGAGATAACACAAGCGTACTTTTACTTTGGATCCGGATCTCGATTTCCCTTTCTAATTCCCTTTCACATACCGTTGCGTTGCTGGTCACGTGGAATCACGTTGCTGCGTATTCGAGTTACTTTGGTGCCTGTGTTCGTGCCCCACGTTGGGCGCTCACTCTCCCAGCCGGGGTCCTCCCAACACAATGAACTGCAAGTAGACCCGGCTTGGAGTGCGGGGAGCGTCATCGCAAGGGAGCACATGCTCCCGATCTCTGGATGCGCCCGATTTATTTGCAAAGCGGTTCCCTTGGTTACACTGTGCTTTAGGTAATCGTGTCCTTGCGATAGAGTCACTGCTGACCCGGCTTTCTTACTCTTCTGGCTACACATTCACTCCCTTGGTGGGCGGCTTTCCAAGCCCTTTGTTTTTTTCTCACACAGACTTTGTCCTTGGCTGGCCAGGCCGCGAGAATGCGTTATCTCAAGGTTACGTAAGTTTTGTTCATCCACCAAACCCCCAATCCTACAGAAGTAGGGTTCAGACTGACAAACTTCAGAAGAGGTGGTGGGGGGGAGGGAAGAGATAAACCAAAGAACTTATATGCATATATATATAAAACCAATGGACACAGGCAACAATGCTGTGAGGTCGGGGGGTGGGGATCGGGAGGAGGGTGTCAATGGGGGAAAAAGGAGAAAAATCTGTAACCAAAATAAATTAATTAATAAAAATAAAAAAATAAAACTTAAAAAAAAAAAAGAGTGGAATAGGATCCAAGGAGTCAGGGTAGTCCACCAACTCCTTTCTCAGATGTGACAAAACGGAACAGGAAACCCTGAGGCCCAAGGACAGAAATGAAATCCTTAAGGCCGTACAGGTATTAGAGGCTTAGGAGTCCCCGGCCCAGGTGCCCTGACCTGCCCCCTGAACCTTCTACTATTCTGTGCTTTCTCATGCCCTGGGCCTCACTTCTCCCTTCTACAAAAGAGAACCAACTGGGACTTGCTGCCAGCCATTTGCTTGGAACTTCTGGGAACAGTCTAAAACTCACTGCATTGCAACTGACAAGCAATAAATATTCCATAAATAATGATGGCTGCTTTTGTTGAGTGTGTTCTCTGTACCAGGACTACAGAGTTTACAACTGTTACCCAATTTAATCCTCTTGACCAACATCTGAGATAAATGCTTTTATGATGCTCATTATAAAGATAAAAGAACTGAGGCTTAGAGAAGCTAAACGCCTTTCTCATTCGGAACAAGGATCAAAGCTTGTAAAAGTGAGAGCTGCCTGTCTGTGTAAACCTGCTTGTTAACTGTGCTGAACACACACACACCCCTTTGTTGCAGTGCTATTTGCTCATTATTTCATACGATCCTCTGGTGGTAGGCATCTTTATCCCCGCTTGACCAGTGAGGGTAAGTGATTTGTCAAAGGATACACAGAGCTGGAACCTGCCTAGGAGGTAGGATAGGGTCCCCTAGCCCCACGCCCATTCGGTCACACTGAACTTTGGGGCAGATAACTGAACACCTGTGCATTTAGACATGTCCCTGGTGGTTTTCACACACAGACAATTAGAAGCCACCTGTCTAATCCCAGAACTCATTTTATGGTCAGGTATACGAAAGCCCAGTGAGAAAAGGTGAATTTCTGATAATTTCGTTACAAGCTAGCTGCAGAACAAGCCAGGCCTCAGAGGTCATGCCTCTGGCCCAGGCCTGCGTCTTGTCAGTGGGTTCTGCCTGGAGCCCCATCCACTGTCAGGATCAAGGCAGTCATTCCCCCGGCTTCGGCCACGTTGGCGGCCAACGGGTCTCCACGGAGTGCCTCTCTGGGAATTGCCCTTGGCTGTAGGGAGTGGGCTTCTTGCAGGTCTCACCCCCTTTTCTGGGGACACCCCACATCCAATGATTGCTCCCTTCTCCTAATTTGGGACAGTTTTGAAGGGGCACCCCAGTGCCGGAGCACTCCATAGGCTTAGTCTGTGGCCATACTGGGACTTTCCCTCCAAAGCAGGGACTAATGACAGCATCTCTTGCCTCTCACCATTAGAAAATGGGCACTGTACCTGGTAGTCAGCCTCTCTAGATTTGGGAAGACTGCTCCAGCCACACACAGAGGGGCCGCAGGTGTGGCTGGGTGAGCGTGAGCCGCTTCTGCAGCCAGCCCAGGTGGCGTAAGTCATCCTGCAGCCTGTGCCAAACAGCCAGCTCTTTGCGGCGTTAGATGGGTTCACCGTGATGGGGAAAGGAGCCCACTGTGCCCCGTGCAGTCTGTGGCTCAGGGGGCAAAGCACAACATGGACCCCTGGGGCTCCAGGCCAAAGCCATGGCATCGTTTCAAGAAGAGAATTTACATCTTTTGAACAAAAACTTCCTGGTGTATTCCTGGGCCCTTGCAAAGGCGAAGAGCCTGGACTCAGGAATTCAAGCGACTCTACAACATTGCCTGTTGTCAGCTGGGTTCGGTCAAATCCACCGCGTTACAGTGGCAGGTGGGCCCGATAGCGGTCCACGGTGAGACCAAAGCAGTGCATTGGGACCGGGCACAAGCAGGGCTGGAGGCCACAGGAAGCCCTGTGAACAGGCCACTGAGACCCCCATGACGTCCACACTGCTGTGCCTTCCCCTCAGTTCACACCCAGGCTGCCTGAGCAGTCACTCAGCATCAGCTGCTGGAGGAAGAAAAGGCTGACCTTGGTTTGCAGATGGTTCAGGTGCGCGTGCAGGTACAAGCCAAGCATGACGACCGTCGTCCTGCAGCTTAGCACAGGTTAGCCTTGAAAGACAGAAGTGAGGGGGATCAGAGCTTTGGGCACTGCCACTGGTCATCCACTTGCACAGAACAAGAGCTGGGCCTGCAGTTGACTGTCTAGCAACGGTGGTGAATGGTAGAGAGGGTTGGTCAGGAAGGAGAAAGGTAGGAGACGGGGGCGGGGGGGGGGGGGAAGGAGGTCTTGGAGAGAAGCATGTGGATGGACCCATGGAACAAGACACAGCATGTGAAGACCTTTATTTAAAGTCCGTCAGAGAATTTGGAGAATGAGAGAGGCACTGAATGACCAAGCAAACAGACTAAAGCAGCCAGGTGACCTCGGCCAGCTTCTGCCATTGGCCCCTGCGGTGCTGGACAGGGAACACAAGAGCAGAGTAGCCATGGCAGTGGGAGTTTAGACTGCACGTGGGCCCCACAGCACGGGGTTCCACTCACCAAGACCAAGGTAGCTGAGTGTCCACCCTGCCAGCAGCAAAGGCCAATGCTGAGTCCTTGCGGCGTCACTCATCAAGGAGGCTGGCCAGCTATTTGGTGGCGAATACACATCTGATTACATTGCATCTTTTCTAATCCGAAAAGGACAGTGACTGATGTTAACTGGGATGGACATGTTTTCCAGGCATGGGTTGGCCATTTTAAGGCTCAGCACCTCAGCCAGCACCGTTATCTGAGGGCTGATCCATTGGTATGAGATCCTACAGCACAGACTACAGACCAACAGACATGCTTTGTAGGATGTGAGGTACAGCCCTGGGCACATGACCACGGCTTCCGCTGACCCTACCATGTAACTACATCATCCAGAAGCTTTTGGCCCTGATAGAATGAAATGGCCTGTTGAAAGCCCAACTGAGGCACCAGCTTGGATAAAAACACCCTGCAAGGATGGAGTACCATCCTCGAGGGTTCGATATATAGCTCAAGCCAGCTATTAGTTGATGCTGTGCCCCAGTAGGTAAAATGTATAGGTTCAGATATCAAGAGGTGCAAGTAGGAGTCACCCCACTTACCACCACTCCCAGCAACCCAGATGGGGGAGTTTGTGTTTACTGTCCTCAGGGCTCTGTGGGTTTGGAAGTCTTGGCGGGTTAAGGAAGAAATGCTTCCATCAAACTGAAGGTTTTTGTTGACGCGGAATCGGCGCCAGCGGTCATCGGTGCACAATGACAATGTCCCTGTTTCAAGACCAGCTGTAGCCGTGGGAAGGGAGGGCTCGTCTACCCCACTGATGTTTCTCTTGCAAATTTCCTAAGAAAAGGAGGCTCATTAGATTCCTGGGGGAGTTCTCTAGAATGTTTTAGATAAGCCAGTGAATCTGAGCAGTGCAAGGGGCGTGTTCTGATTGCCTGGCATGCTGCCTCTACTCTCTCTTCCCAGGACCAAAGTGCCCCCTTCCCAGCTGTCGAGTATTGAAAGCCAACAGCTCTCGGTGGGGAGCTGAGACCTGCCCTTGGTGGAGGAGACCTGCCTTGCTCAGAATTCTGCCCTTTTTGGGGAACAGCCGGCATTCATGATTGGTTGAGATGGGGGTCTAAAAGCCTGGACCTTCACCCAGTTGGAGTTTTCCCAGTTCTAAAGCCCTCTGTGGGACTGGGTGAGACATGCCTTGTGACTATCACAGCACAAAGGCTCTCTGTCTCGGCCCTGCTTTCCATGCCCTCCAGTGCACTTCGTGTGACAATTTTCTTTATTTTTAATTTAAAAAATTTTTTCTTATAAATTTATTTTTGTTACAGATGTTTCTCCTTTTTCCCCCATTAACACCCTCCTCCCGATCCCCCCTGCCTCCTGGCCCGTCCCCAGCATTGTTGTCTGTGTCCATTGGTTATGCATAAGTGCATATAAGTTCTATGGTTTATCTCTTCCCTCCCTCCCACCCCCTCTTCTGAGGTTTGTCTGTCTGTACCCTACTTCTATGTCTCTGGGTCTATTTTGTTCATCAGTTTGTTTTGTTTATTATATTCCACAAATAAGTGAGATCACATGATATTTGTCTTTCTCTGATTGGCTTCTTTCACTTAGGATAATACTCTCAAAAAAAAAAAAAAAAAAAGCCCTGGCCGGTTTGGCTCAGCGGTTGGAGCGTCGGCCTGCGGTCCAGAGAGACCTGGGTTCGGTTCCCGCTAAGGGCATGTACTTCGGTTGCGGTTTGTCCCCGGCCCTGGTTGGTCGTGTGGGTGGCAGCCACTCGATGTGTCCCTTTCACGTCGATGTTTCTCTCTCTCTCTCTTCCTCTCTCTCCCTCCCACTCTATCTGAACAAAAAATGAAAAAATGTCCTCGGGTGAGGATTAAAAAAAAAAAAAAATACTCTCCAGGTCCCTCCATGTCATCTTAAAGGATAAGAGATCTCTCTTTCTTACAGCTGCATAGTATTCCATTGTGTACATGTGCCACAGCTTTTTTATCCCCTCATCTACTGATGGACACTTGGGCCGTTTCTAGATCTTAGTGATTGTAAATAGTGCTGCTATGAACATAGGGGTACATATATTCTGTAACAATTTTCATCTAAGGGTTTGCTTCCTATTTGGTGACATCTTTGGTCCCTAGTTGGGATCTGTGTGCCATCAGAAGGCTGAAATTTCTCCACTGCTCTGTGCCCACAATTAAAACATTTAAAAAAATATTTTTTTACTGGTGTTTTGGAGAGAGAGAAGAGATATAAACATCGATGAGCTGCCTCCTGCACACCCCTCAATGGGGATCGAACCCGCAATCGGGGCATGTGCCCTGACTAGGAATCAAACCGGGACCTCTCAGTCCATGGGAATGATGCTCAATCTACTGAGCCACAAGGGCTGGGCTGTGTCCACAATTTTATATTCCAGGGCCAGGTGATGCTGTGCCCAGTTAGAGGTGAATTGGGTTAAGGATTCCTTGAAAGAGAAGAGAGAGAGCTTGGCATAGGGGATGCGAGCACATTCTGTTTAGTCTTTAACAAATGAAAGGCATTTCTCCCCCTCTGCTTTCCCTTCTAGACCCCTTCTTCAATATTTGCTGGTACCAGAGGGTCAGCTGATCCCAGTGAGGTGTCCTGTGGCCACGCCACGGCCGGTCTGCCGGTGCCTGCCTCCTGGACATGCTGACACGTTCAGGGCTGAGGTCTGCTAGGCTGCAGCAGAGACAGGGAGGCTTGTTGTCCCTGGAGGGGGGTCCAGTGATTGCTCTGGATGGGAGCCATTCCGTCGTAGCCACTAGAAGCTCTCCGAGGGCTCCTGGGGTCCATGCTTCTACCCGAGGCTCTCACAGAGAAGCTTCCCAGAAAGGCTCGGTTTGAGATGCAGTGGGTAAGCAGTGACCTCGGCCTCTGTCTGCCTGGGGGGTGTGAACACAGAACCCTCGCCCACCTTCCCTGCCCCAGTGGGTGAAGACAGTGATGTTTTCCCAAAAAGAGTGCTCTCCGTGCAGGAAATCTTATGGGGTCATCTATTAGAGTCCTTACTTTCTCCCCTAAAACATTATTATCCTCATATTATGGATGGGATAATCAAGGCCCAAAGTAACACAGTGAGAGACCTGATTTAGGGATAAAACGGGGGTCACCTGTCTCCCAGGTTGGTGCCTCACTTACATTGCCTGTGCTACGGCCACCCCATATAGTAGGCGATTGGACTTAGGTGGGAGTGGTGTCCCTGGAGCTATATAGTACAGCGACCCTGCCGGACACAGCGTGACGCAGTGGGCAATTGACCCTCCAGATTGGCAGCTTTAGACCAGGTGGAGTTAAATGAGCAGGGCACCTGTGATTATTTTCTACCCTTGGGGACAGTTGGTCTCTGTGCAGGGGGGTCACACGACTGGCAGAAATGCAGGCTGCTTTCAGACGCTGCAGAGGAATTCTGATGAGTTGCTTACACAGGACGTGGAGGTCTTGTCTACTTGGCTAGAAGCTCTAGAGCTTGGAAAGCTGGGGTGCAGGGTTAAGGATGATAAAGGGAGGTGCACTTTCTGGGTCTGGGCAGCCACCCTGTGACTGCCCAGGGAGTTTCCTGCTTCTCCGTCACAACATGTCACATTTCACTTTCCCTGGTCCCAGCCTGCTTGCAATTGCTTCCCCCCTCCCATCTCCCCCTGCGCCGGCCCCATTTTCCGTGCCTGTACATCGCAGCAGTGTGCTGACCGCTCCTCCGTTCCCTGCCCACCCGTCCTCAGCCTCGTGGTTGTTATTCCTGAAGCACCTCTGACCACGGCACTGTCCTACCCACTCCACCAAAACTTTCAATGCCTATTCGTCCTTGGGCAGACAGATGCTCTGGCTTGCCTGGGGCTGTGTTAATTTATAGCTGTTGTTCCAGCACAATTATTATTTAAAAAAAATTTTTTTTCCTTTATTGATTTTAGGGAGAGAGGAAGGGAGAAGGAGAGAGAGATAGAAACATCGATGAGAGAGAACATCAATTGACCACCTCTTGCATGCCCCCCACTGGGGATCTGGCCCACAACCTGGGCATGTGCCCTGACCGGGAATCGAACTAGCGACCTCCTGGTGCATGAGTTGATGCTCAACCATTGCCACACCGGCCGGGCTCCAGCACAATTATTAATGGTGCCTCCTTTTATTCTCTAAAGTCTTAATTTGGGTGATAAAAATAACACATTCATCTTACGTCTTACTATCTGAATGGGGCACAAACTGCCCCCCTTCACAGACGGGCCTGAACTTTCCTTCCCAAAGTTCTCCACCCATTGCACTCAGACCCTAGCCCTCGACACCTTCCCAATAGGCTTCCACCCAACTTGAAACACATATCGTGTCGTCTTTGCTTCTAAGCCTTTCCTCAAGCTATGCCTGTCTCCTCTCCACCTAGCCTGATACCTCTGAACGAGCCCCTGCCCTTGTCCTTCCATCAAGACCTTGTTTAAGTTCCAGACTTCTGCCGCTCTAAGTGCAAAGGGTCGCCTAGCCTTCCTCTGTCTGTGTGTCCTGTGTATTGTGGGCTGGAGGACAGTCAGAGTAGGTCGGGCACAGAGGGAGGATTACAGGCTGCTGCAGTGGCTCACGGGGGAGACTTGGGGCAGGTGTGAGCTCGGCCAGGGAAGAACCGGTGGTGAGGGTCCTGCTGAATAACTGAAGTTCTAGAGGTCTGGGAAACCACTCTTGGGGACCGGAATCAGAGGCATAGAAAAGGTTTGCCCGGTTCTGTCTGCTTTTCCCTGGAGCTCACTGAAGGCCAGCCGAGCCAAAAGGTTATTTCTCAGAAACACAGTTCCCACGCCCACAACTATCCCTGTCACCCTCCTCTCACCTTCTGAGCTCCCAGCTAAGGTGGATTCCCACAAAATACAACTGCTGACTGTCATACAAAGTATGTTTCTAAAATAATATTTATTTCCATTTAACATTATGAGTCACACCTTTTGTTCTTAAGAACAATGTCTTCTTAAAAATACAAAGCGTTTTTATGCCTTTGCCAGGACCCTTCGATTCCAGAGAAGTAAGGAGGAGAGTAGTAACTTTAATCCAAAGAAACAAAGTAACATTACTTTGTAGGGGATAAATTGGGGTTCACAGAGGGGAAGGGACTTGACCAAAGCTTTACATGTTAAAAAAAAATAGTATTCATAGCAGAGAAGTTTAAAAACATCAATAACTTAATTACAATATTTTTTTAATTATTAAATAAAAGTCATTCCTTTTGGAGAGATTATGAGATTATCTCAGAACGCATTTTAGGGAGACCGGGGGTAATGAATCAAGCATTTCTCAGGCTCTGGTTTGGTCTTCAAAAGGTGACTATTTATGGCTTTGGAGTCTGGGTTTTCTTATCCAGGTACTTTATGGCATCCTGGACCCACTTATCCTTGGGATCAGCACAGATCTCCTTGGCCTGTTTGGTCTTGAAGCTGTGGTAAAGAGGGAAATAGTTAGAAGGATCCACTTTGAAAATCGTGTCCATTGAACCCCCAAATTTCCAGGACCATCTGCCACAGGGTGAAGGGGTTGCTCTGGGAGAGGAGGGAGGGGACAGAGGAAGGATGGGACTCTGGGGTTAGCTGCTGCTCTTGATGGCCCAGTCAAGCCATCCTTGTTCTCGACTCGAAGGAACTGGTATGACCTGCACAAGCAGACACAGAGCTAAGAGTGAAAATGTCTGGTAGTGAAACTTCATGAACTGGGTGATAGAGGACAGACTCTCCGAGTCTATGGCTTCAAGGAACTCGGGCACAGTTCTTAACCCCTGCCCTCTAGAAACGAACGTCTGGGCTGGGAGCAGGTGAACTTTGTCTACTTACAGCACAGCTGTCTGGCGACATCTGCCGTCAGTGAGTCTTTCGTAACTCTGCAGTCTCTGAGTGGGGAGCTTCCTTCTGGCCACACTGAAGCAGCAGACAGTTGGGCCAACATCTGAATTTGCAGGAGAAATGAAAGAAAGGATGAGCCACTAATAATATGTAGATGCTTTAAAGCATGGAAGGAGGAAGGGAGAACATTTAGGAGAGGGCTCGAAAATGTAAGAGGAGGAGGTAGAATTCATCTGCTCTAAGGTCCTGTACTTATGCCCTTGATTTGGGGTCCCCCGTGGGGACCCATGACCACTGCAAAAGTATAGACAAAGCTTGGTCAATGCAATAAACTCTCACTCTGTTATTAAGAGCTTTGCAGCTATACGACAGGCATAGTCTGTTCACCAAACTGTCTCTGTTCTCTGCTTTCTGGACACACGGTAGACTTGCGTTTCTTGGCTACTTTGGGCTGGTTGGAGCCATTAATGAGTTTGGACCCATAAGTGAGAAGCCAGAGTGACAAGTGCCATTTCTGAGCCAGAATTCGTTATTTCTGGTGCAGGAGCCTCAAGAGCTATCTTTCCTTTCGTCATGGTAAGCAGAAGTGCTCAGTTGGGCGGCTGCCCCATCAGCCTAGAAGCCTGAGTGTATGAGGCAGGTCTGGTCAATACATTGCAGATATTCAGTAAGAGTGAGAAATGAACCTTTCTAGTCTCACGCCACTGACCGTTAGGGTTGTTTGTCCTCACAGCATGCATGATCTTATTTGTGCTGATAACATGCAGTAAATCTAAGTCATCAGAGCATGGGAAAATGAATTATAATACAAACACCTAGATTTTTTTCCCCAAACGAAGTCAAAATATGTCACCTCCAGAGATGCCGCTGGAACCTCATTTTCTTCCTCTAACTACCATTTCTGAAAGCTGTCTTGGAGTCCATTAAAAATTCTGGGTCTCCAATCAAGCAATCCCCCACCCCCCGACACTACACAGCACTGCCCCAAACGCCCACTGTGTCCCCAGTAAGAGAGGGTCTTTCTTTTGTGGGTCCCATCCCTAAACACTGCAAGGCAGCCAGATCATGGATATACTCTGTCTCTCCCAATACCTCTATCAGCATAGAACGTGGGGACTAGCCTGGGCTTCTCTTTCACTGATTGTAGGTTGGGCGCCTCTCATCCACTCACGGAGCCCGGTGTGATGGTTCTGGAGGTGGTCAGCTCTCCCAGAGGGGAGAAGGGGCTTACCTGGGTGAGCGAGCACTTGGGTGCTGAAGACGGCCACGGTGAGCAGCAGACACAGGAGAGCGGCGGAGACCTTCATGCTGGAGGGTGAGGACGCAGCTTCAGCGTGGGAGTTGCCTGTGTGTGCTTGGCTCAGTCTCTCTGCTCCTCTGGCTGCTCTGCTGGCCTTTTAAAGCCCACAGAGGGAGTGGGAGCTTCCAGGGAAGTCTTTGCCTTTGCAAAGTCATTGAGGGAGGTCCCAACTTCTACTTCCTGGCGAGTTGGAACTTAAGATGGGCAAAGCAAGGCAAAGAAACTTGGCACATTTTCACCCATCTCAAATTGGGGAAGGAAGGGAGCTTGTGAAATGACCGAGCAAGGAGAGTAACCTGAGAAGGTTGTTCTTAAGAGCTTTGCTCTCCCTGACATGAAACATATGTTATGGGGAAAGAAGCAAGGGAACCACGGTCTGAGGAGCTGAGGAGATCTAAGACCCTTTCCCTGGTCCCTGAGTTCACATGGTGGTCTTCAGGATTTGAGGAAGGGACCCTCAAACTGCTGCTAGGCTCCCACCCAGATGTGGAGAGATCTCAGCAGCCCTGAACATTGTCAGCTGTCTGGGAACCCAGGAACGGTAGCTCATGAGAACCTCACCCCCTTTTTCAACCTAGTGGTTGTGGAATCTCAGTGCCCCAGAATTTCAGTGTCAGAGGACATCAGAACTGGGTAGCTCCCATTGACCTTGACTTTCTGTGCATCCCTCCCTCCCCAGCTTTACTGAGGAACAATTGACAAATAAGGATTGTATATAAGGGGTATAATGCAACGGGTTGCTATACATACACATCATGAAATGATTACCGCAATCCAGCTCACCCACGGGTCCATCACCTCCACCACCTCACGCGGTTACCCAGTTCTTTTGTCGGTGTGGTGAGAACACTGAAGGCCTGCTCTCTCAGCAAGTTTCAAGTCTATAATATAGTGACCAAACGGTGCATTAGACCCCAGGAACTTAGCCATCTGAAACTCCATCTTCAAAGCAAACGAGCCACGGCCTCCAAGGAGCTATTTGAGATGAAGGAAGTGCTAACCGTGTTCACTACTTATTCTCTGCACTTATCATAACACTCAAGAAACATATATTTTTTTTAAAGAGTAAAATTACTCTTTAGCAGGCTGTACGTTGTGTTATATCATGTGACAAACATCTCCCCAGAAATACAAATTCAAACCACAATAAGACATCATCCCACACCTGTTAGGATGCCTATTGTCAAAAGACAAGGCACGATATGTTGGCAAGTCTGTGGAGAAGAGGGCACCCTTCTTCCCTGCTGGTGGGAATGTAGATTGGTGCAGCCACTGTGGAAAACAGTGTGGAGGTTCCTATAGTATTTCTAAACTATATGGTCCGCCCTTAAGCCTCTTTTCTAAATGGAATCAATAGCAAAAGCCTCTTCATCAAATTCACTGTAATGGAGTGGGTCTGTTTGAAGCAGAATGAGTGGCCCCCCTATACCCTCACGCCCCAAGGACTCCAGAAGCACATTTGGAAAACCAGCAACTTCGTTCACCCTCACTCCTCAGCACACATGACAGACGAGGTGCTCAATGGCTGAAAATAGTGAAGAGAAAGAGAAGATAAAAAGAACAAAGAGCCCAGCCGGTGTGGCTCCGTGGTTGAGCGTTGACCCATGCACCAAGAGGTCACGGGTTCGATTCCCGGTCGGGGCACATGCCCAGGTTGTGGGCCAAACCCCCAGTAGGGGGCGTGCAGGAGGCGGCCAGTCAATGTTTCTATCTCTCTCTCCCTCCCCCCCCCCTTTCCCTCAAATCAATAAAGGAAGAAAGAAATAAAGAACAAACAACACATGTTTCCTCGGTGCATGACACCAGGCCCCCTAGGAGGAGCCCGTGCAAGGGGAGGCAGGCTTTAATGGGGTCTGTAATGAGGTCCTGATTAAAGTCTCTAATGGGGTCACTGTGGTGAACTGAATACTAGCACTGAGGCCCTGCAGGTCCTCTCCTGGCTCTTTCTGCATGCTTGCATTTCAAATTCATCGACTGGTACGGGTTGCACAATGAGATGTGTTGAGAGAGACTAGGAGGCCTTGACTAGGGCTAGGGGACTAACCCAAGGTCTCAGTGTCATCTGACTGCTCATCCCCATAATGGGCACAGGATTGAGAAATCCTCGTTGGCCTAAATGGTCTCTCAGATCCTATCTAAAATAATTGGTCTCCAACGACCTAAAAAGGGACCAAGTAGAGGCCAGAAAACCTGGCCCTTCCTTGTTCTTTCCCGTTCATCGCCAGGTGAGATGGTCTAGTGTGGACTCTGGAATCAGGGTCCTGAGTTTGAATGATGGCTCTGCCACTAACCAGCTATAATACCACGGACAATGTCTAACCACTGTCTGCTAAGCTAAGATGGGAAAACTAATCGTGTCTACCTTAGAGGATTGATGCATGCCTTAAATTAGTCAACATATGTCTCTCTCTATAGAGTGACCAGATCACTTAGATCCTCTGTTGGTCAGTAGATGAAAGTTCATACTTATTATTATTAGGAAGTGAGACAGGTTTTGAGGGCCAGGGGATGCTGGAAAAGAACTCTGAGTCTGGCTACATCGCTTTCTCCAGACCTTCTCCCCAAGTCTCCCACTGCTCCCAAATAAACACGCGTTACGCTAGGGATGACTCTCAGGAATGTCTGAGTTGCGCATGTCAGGGACGTAAAGTCTCAAAAGTTATGTCAGTGAGAGTTTTGTGTGTTCTTGATCTTGGCGGTGTCTTGCTGACATTAACAAGAAATTATGGTCTCTTAGTAGGAATGATTTTGTAACTCTGCAGGGTAATTGGAGGGCCATGTCAACAAGTGACCTTCCATTTTTGAGTTTGCCTCCAAGGGCGTTGGAGTACTCTAAATGAGAAGAAAGCGCACTGGGAGTAAATAAACTTGATCTTTAGACATCCGAGTCCGGCAGCTGTTGCATTCTGCTGCCTGGCTGGCCCTACCACGTGGAGAACAGCTCCACAGGCTATTTTGCCTCTTGCTCAGAGTTCTCAGCAGTGACCCGGGCTCGATCCACTGGTCTGGTGCCTGGGAAATGTGAGACCTGGGTCAAGAATGACTTTGATTGATGGGAAGAAAATAGACTCTTCTCTGTGGAAGCAAACCCTGATTTTCCTAAATATTTTTCCAGGGAATGATGATTGCACAGTGGACGGCGATCCTGGGAAGCTCTGCCTCACGTGTCCTATGCAAAGTCATGCACAGATGAGACATCAACATACATCTTATTCCAACTCTCTCTTTAAAAAAAAAAGAATAGGTACCTGAGACTTGGGGACCAGTAATATTATAAAATCCCTAAGACAATGAGGCATGTCCTAGGCCGAGCTGGTTCTAGAACCTCTGTCTCTTGACTCCCTCTTTAGTGAAACCTTTACCACATGATAGCTCTCGGACTCAGTTTTCCCTTCTGCACAATAGGACTAAATAGGAGCTGCTGTCTCTCTTTCTCAAGGGTCACTGAGACCATGTCTGCAGTTTCTTGTTAGTTTTGGAAGAAAATTATCCCCAAAGATAGGTTAATGTTAGTATAAAAATTCTAACAACGCGTCTAGCAAATAGCAAGTTCTTATGCACTCTATTCAATCAAGTCTCTATATTATTGCATTTGACGGGTTCACTTCTTTAATCCTCCCAAGAAACCTATGAAGTAGGTATTCGAGTTAAGTTCATGTTAAAAATGAGAAAACAAAGGCTTAGGGGAGTGAATTGACTTTCTCTTCTGTGAAACCATTTATAGGAGTGAAGGTTGCTTCTCCAAGTCGCCATGAGAAAAACCAGAGCTCTTTCACATGACATATTCTTACTGTTGGTTATATCGTCGCGTACAGTCCTCTCGGGGTGACCAGCTGACTCTTCTGTACAAAAATGAACACTGATACACAGAATGCTGAAATACTTCCCTGAACCACTTGGTCACAATAATGCAGAGCACATGGTTCAACAATAACAACCACCACGATCTCAGTGACTCTTTGCCTTTTGTTTATATCATGGCCTCATGCTGATCACTCTCTTCCGAGGATTGACTCAGAGATCCAGGCTACTTGCACATTACCGCCGTCATCTGGAACATGGAGCCCCCACGTTCCCTGAGGTTGTGGGAGAGAAGGTGGGAGACTGCGTAGGATGTTTTAAAGAACCAGTCATGGAAGCGGCTTATATCAATTCTGTCTACATCCTGTTGGCTGTAACTCATCATTATGACTCCCGTCTAAGTAGAAAGGATGCTGAGAAATGAAGCAGAGCACACGAAAATTTGGTGAAGACTAATAGTTCCCGTCACAGTCTGTTCTTGGCTCACTTCTTGTCAACAGAGGTCAATGCAATTAACCCATCCCTAAGACAGTCCCGTGGGGTCATTGCTTCAACCTTAATGGCCAGGGCCACTGCATGGCAGGTGGTCCTCTCTGTCAGGTGAGGACATGGGTCGCCTTTCTCAAGTGACGTGTGAGCTAAAAAGACAAGTTCTTTGCCCCTTGCTTGATTTTTAAGTTTGGGAAAGACCGAATGCATGCAATGACCATCCTCACTGATGGAGGGGAGGGTCGTAGACACCACTGGCCAGTGCTCTGCAGCTACCCCTCAGCCCTTCAGGCACACACTGCCAAGCTCCCTCACCCCCGGTGGGGCTCCATTCTGCAATCTGGGGAAGTTCTTTTGTGTGTGTGTTTTTTTTTTATCCTGGCTCCTGATTGCTCCTGTGAGGTCCCTCCTTTTACATCAGTCCTCTTGGCCACTTCTCAAGTGGGGGTGGAGAGAGACTTGTTCATCCAGGGGCTCTGCAGCCTTTGAAGACTTCTCGCTGCACTGTGGAACTTGGAGTTCGTTTTCATGTTGAACGGTCAGCGGCTCTTTCTATTTTCCATTTCAGGCTCCTTCCTGGTTTTATGGGCAATATCAGATAGTTATTGATAACAGGTTTCTGATCTCCTTCACCCAGTCAATTCCATATGCCAGCAGCCCCAGCCCGTTTCTTTACAGAAATACTTAAATCATTTTTCTGCGTTTCCCTCTTCCTCTCTCTCTGTCTTTCTCTCTCCCCATCTCTTCTTCTCTCTCTCTCCCTCCCTCCTCTTAATGAAACTTGAAATGGCAAGGTTACAACCTTAATCTCATTTTTGCCCTGTTAACTTCATCTGACTGAGTTCTTTTCTGGATTTTTATGACTGAAATCTTTTTTTCTTATTTTTTACCCCCTTAAATACCTTCTCTGAAAGATTGGGATCTGGAAACAGATGACTTTTCCAACAACAAGGCTTTGCATTTGTGGACTTGGTTCCATTTCATTTCTAGCTTAAAACCAGTCAATTCTTTTCTGAAATCATCGCTCTCTTGCAATACCTTAACAAGGGCAGACAAAAATAACCCACAGATTGCTAATCTGTACTTTTCACACTTCTCCCTGGAGCTACACTTCAGCAAACAGCACCTGATAGCTTTGACACTTTGTAACATGAATCTCCATCTTTTCCACTTGTGATACGAGCTTCCTTGCTGCTTGCTGCTGAACATCTCTGCTCAGTGCTACATATTTTAAGTTTTTAATGGCAACATGTGATCATGGTACCAATTCCTCTATTAATCAAGGTTCAACTAAGCTCCAAACCCTAATGGCTTAACACAACAAAGGACTATTCTGCCACATGTCACCAATCATGGTAGGCCAGGTGGCTCTCCTCTAAGCAGTGAGCAGTGACTTGGGGGGTACGGGCTGCCTCCACTCAGACACTGAGCTTTATGGAGCACATGCCTCCGAGGTCAGCGTGACAGAGGAAGATCTCTGCACCTTGACCTTGGAGGCAATGTGCTCCATGAAGACAAGGCTGGGAGGATGGGTTGTGTATAGGGACTAGGTCCAGAAGTGGCACCCAACTGACTAGAATTCAGTCCCAAGGCTCCCAAGTCAATGACATTTAGGCTGGACAATGTAGACGAGCACCTGAACACATGGTGGCATCTGCAGGCTCGGCTCCGTCAGGACTGGTGCGTGTCCAGCAGCCACTCCTAGGAGGCGGGAAGCACACGTAAAAGGCACAGAGGCTGCATTGATCTGAAAGAGAGAACAGCAGGAAACCTCAAGCTACATCCCAGCGCCAGTCCACAGACATGGTGAGAACGAGCTAAGAAGATGGGAGGGGCACCTTCCCCACCAACACTCTGCGTCGGAATCTTCGGTGATAGCACCTGGAAATCGGTGTTTTTATTAGTGTCTCAGCGAATGTTGTTGTCAATATGAGAGTCACTGATCTACTGTAAACACCCACTGATGAGGGCCCAGTCAGGAAAAGCAACTTGCCCGAATGTACTAGCCACATTAGTGGTATAACCAGTCTAATCTGTTTTTAAACATGTTTTTATCTTTATTGATTTTAGAGGGAGAGGAAAGGAGAGGGAGAGAGAGATAGAAACATCGATAAGAGAGAACATCGACTGGCTGCCTCCTGCATGCCCCCACTGGGGATGGGGCCCACAACCTGGGCATGTGCCCTGACCGGGAATCAAACTGGTGACCTCTTGGTGCATGGGTCGACGCTCAACCACTGAGCCACACCAGCCGGGCAGCCAGTCTAATCTTTGAATGCCTTCAAACCCAGCGCCCAGATATGTATCAGCTTCTGTTGCTGGTTGTGGTTTGAGATTTCTCTCTAATCCTCTGTAACCAAAGGGGTCAAGGGATCCAGGCCTACATGAGGACAAGGGGGTTAGGATTCCTCAAAACGGAAGACATACGGCTTGACAAAGACAGGGTAAGCAGATCTGTCTGGGCTTGGGCATGTGGAGCTCATCTCTGCTTAATATGCACCTGCACCCGAGGGCTTGCTGCATCTCATTGCACTGAAGCATCTGTGTTTCCCCTCCTGGCCCTGGTCGGCCTCCTGTTCTCCCCTGGAATTTGGGATTATGCTGCTTATCGGTGTTTGGGGGTGAGGACTGGAGGACGGGCAGAAAGAGCTGCTGGACCTGGCCTGAGCATCAACGATGGCAGCCAATTGTCACCAATATGTTGTTGATTGCCACTAAGGTGTCTAATTTCCCCTGACACCTTGAGATTTCTACTGGGGCCTCGATGCAAGTTCTCTGTCTCCAAGAAGCTCGGCCCGAAGTTGTCAAGGGCTTGTCCGTATCCTGCCTTGGGTTTAGGGTCTTCATCCTCCTTGCTCTTCCTCAGGATGGACATTTTTAAGACATATGGTTCCCAGATGTGGAGGGAAACGTATGAGGCCATCTGTCAGTCCCCTCCCTGGTTTCTCAATGCAGGTAATGCTTGAATTATTCTGGATTCCAGTCTTCATTAGAAAGGGGAAACCCAGCCAGCCACAAAGCTGATGCAACAGATGAGGGGGTGGGGGAGACTGTTGGGTAGGGTATGGGATGGTGAGTAAAGAAACGGACTTGGAAGGTATTTGAACAAATGCTGAGGCTGATGTCAGGTCTGGAGCTGTAGAGCTGGCTAAGCCTGGTTCCAATCTACCTGACTTGCCTGACTTTCAGGCGAGCCCAGCCTGTGGGCAAGCCCCAGGCCCATTACATACTCATTCCTCCAGAACATCCTTCAAAAAGCCACCAAAGTCAGGTTCTATCCAAAAAATATGTGAAAATTCAAGAGTCATCATGTAAAAACATTCAGTTCTGTAATAATATTATGGTTCAATGGGGACATCACCTCCTAACAATTAAAACAAAAAAAATGCATTGATCTTTGGAAGGCCCTTCACGAGACTGCAGTGAAATACAGCATCCCACAGTTCCGAAGGGACTGAAGAGATGGGATGTGCCCAAGCGTTTAATCGAAAACCCACCCAAATCTAGGGCACATTTAATTAAAATATTAACACCTTTTAAAAAGATAAAACAGCCCTGGTCGGTTTGGCTCAGTGGTTAGAGCGTCAGACTGCGGACCAGAGAGTCCCGGGTTCGGTTCCCACTAAGGGCACATACCTCGGTTACAGTTTGTCCCTGGCCCTGGTTGGGGTCCTGTGGGTGGCAACCAGTCGATGTGTCTCTCTCACATCAATGTTTCTCCCACCCCTGCTCTATCTGAAGATAAATGCAAAAATGTCCTTGGGTGAGGATTAAAAAAAAAAAAAGATAAAACATTACTTAAGGAAAACTTGGATTCTTATTGTTACACGAAGCTCATATTCCTTACAATTATAATAAAATGATCTCAGATCGCATCTGGGAACGGTTAGGGAATGTAAACTCTTCTCAGGCACTCGCGGGGCCTTGCTGTGGGTGTGTGCTGAGGGATTTGGAGTTTGGCTGTTCTCATGTAGGATCTCTGTGGAGTCCTGGACCCACTTCCACTCGGGGTCAGCGCAGCTCTCCTTGGCCAGTTTGGTCTTGAAGTTGTGCAAAAGAGGAGGCCAAGGAGATGGAGAGTCTTGGGGATTAAACCTCGGAGCTGAATCCTATGGGAAACCTGCCTGGCCTGTTAGCCAGGGAGATGGGCTGCCCCAGGGGTGGCAGAGGAGGAAGGGACCGCGGGGAAGCAGGGCAGCAGCCGCTTTGGCCGGCCCAGGGTGAGCCACCTTGGCTCCTGGATGCACATCTGATCCAGCAGCTGCACAGGGCGCTGGGAACAGGAAGTCTTCTTTTCTGGAATTGAGCTTCCCATTTGAAAATTTCTGGAATTGGAAGAGAGATGATCTAAGCCTTTGAGGGTTTAACTCCAACTCAGTCTGGTAAGAACCCTACCGACTGCCTGGGGGACAAGCTCAGGACCGAGGGTTAAGTTCGTGTGCTCACGGTCCACTCACACACAGCTTCCTGGAGACACGACTGCTGGTGATCTGTCTGCAGCTCTCCAGTGTGGATGGGGATTGTCTGATGGGTAACTCTGGAGCAGGTGGCTGGAGTATGAACCCCATCGGCAATAAAACAATAACAACAAAAAAGGCGATTTCAGGTATGTGTCGGGGATTTCTCTTTTATAAAGTAGGAAACAGGAATAAGGAGGAGTCAAAGGGAAAGGAAACTGCCCACCCCAAGTCCAGTGTCTCAGTCCTTTGAGGCATTCCTTAAACGCTCGCTCTCACTTGCATGGACTGTAAAACTCCAGGGCACCATCACTAATTGAGAGGGGAAGAGGAATTCATGACACTCCTGGATGTGTCTAGGAGGGGCTAATAGAATACTCCAACTCCTTAGGGCATGGGATCCCAGCTATGGGTCCCCCTTTAGGCTCCAAGTTCCTGAGTTTCCTGACACCCACCACCTCTGCAGAGCCATGTCTCTGGAAGCTGGACTGAATGAAGCATAGTCCAGACTCTGGGTCTCCTCCTGTCCCCTTCACTGCATCTGCACACCCACCCCAAAGACCCCTGTCTGTGATCGCCCCAGCCCCAAACACTGCGGAGAGGAGCTGAGGTGGTAACTGCACGGACGGTGTGTTTCCAGAGCTGGGGTCCTGGAAGGAGCTGGATGTGGGGTCCACAGCTGGATTCCTTGCCTGGCTCTGCCCGGGAGCACCTGTGTGACCAGGCTCCCTCCTCACCCTTCCCTGAGTGTCCTGACCTTGTAAAACAGTTGTTTAAGTGAGGCTGTGGGTGCCCCTCCTGCTCCAATGGCCCATGATTACCCATGGGGTGATGTGCTAAAAAGGGGCTTACCTGGTTGAGTGAAAACCTCTTAGTAATATAGTTTTGAATATATCTGCTTGGGCAAGGGAAACAAAAGAAAAAAAATAAACAAATGTTGATGAGGATGCGAAGAATAGGGAACCCTTGTGCACTGTTGGTGGGCTTTTAAATTGGTGCAGCCACTATGGAAAACAGTATGGAGGTTCCTCAAAAAAAAAAAAAAAATTAAAAATAGAAGTACCGTATGATCCAGCAATTCCAGTTGTGGGTATTTATCTGAAGAAATCCAAAACACTAATTGAAAAAAAATAGATGTTCATTGCATCATTATTTACAATAGCCAAGCTATGAGAACAACCTAAGTGTCCCTTGATAAACAAATGGATAAAGAAGACGTAATACATGTACACAATGGAATATTTCTCAGCTAACAAAAAAGAATAAAATCTTGCTATTTGTGACAACATGGATGGTTCTAGAGGGTAGTATGCTAAGTGAAATAAGTCATACAGAGAAAGACAAATACGATATGATTTCACTTACATGTGGAATCTAAAAAACAAAATAAACAAACAAAATAGAAACAAACTCATATATACAGAGTAAAAACAGGTGGTTGCCAGATGGGATGGGATTTGGGGGCTGGGTGAAAAAAGTGAAGGGATCAAGAGCTACAAATCACTAGTTATAAAAACAATAACAAGGGCGTAAAGTACAGCATAGGGACTATTGTCAATAATATTGTAATAACTATATATGGTGTCAGATGGGTACTAGACCTGTTGGGATGATCACTTCATAAGTTATAAAAAAGTGTAATTGCTATGTTGTACACTTGAAACTGATATAATCTTTGTGTCAACTGTAATTCTAAAAATAGACTTTTTATCATAAGAACCCTTAACTTGTTTTCTTCTTTAGAACATTCTGAGTGTTGCCTAGTGGTGTTTCTGGTTTGCAAACAAACCACAAGATGCTTGAATAAATATTTTTCTTGCAAAGTCTTCAGAGTATTTTTTAGTTCATTTGACAGATTTGATGAGAGGCCATCTGTGGCCTCTTCATACCCATAACTGAATCACCCGTGATGGACATGGATGCAAGAGAGGAACATTCTTCAGTGTATAGGAGGGTTATACAACCTTGAACATTGACTTGGAAGCAATGCAAGGCTTTTATTCTGGCTTCAGCTTTACATCAAGTTTATTCTTGCCTCTGTGACTTGGCTCATGCTCCTCTGTTAGCTCTTTTACAAATTTCTACTGCTCCCAGTTACAGAAATCGGTCAAGATTCCATCTTCATGCTGCCTCCTTATCCATGGCATCTTCTCAGATCACTTGGATGTAATCCACTGTGACAGCCCATTTTCTAACTCATCTACTTGGTGCTTCTAAGAAACAGAACCTTCTCCCTTTGTTTTCTCTGGTCCAGGAAATAGTTGACTGTAATGTGAGGGTTTATTTCTGGGCTCTCATTTCTGTTCTGTTGGTCTATGTGTCTATTTTTGTGACAGTACAATACTGTTTTAATTACTATAGCTTTGTAGTATAGTTTGAAATGAGGAAATGTGATGTCTCCAGGTTTGTTCTTCTTTCTCAGGATTGCTTTGGCTATTTGAGGTCTTTGAGTTTCCACATGTATTTTAGGATTTTTTAGAAATTTCTGTGAAAAATGGCATTGTAATTTTGATGGGGTTTTCATCAATTCCACAGACGGCCTTGGATAATATGAACATTTTAACAATATTATTTTTTTCTATCCATAAACATGAGATATCTTTCCTTTTTTTTTTTTTTCAATCCCTTTCATCAAAGTCCTATATTTTTCAGTAAAGATCTTTCACTGGTTAAATTTATTCCAAAGTAGTTTATTGTTTTTGATGCTATTGGGAAAGGGCTTACTTTCTTAATTTTTTTCAGATATTTTGTTATTATTGTGTAGAAACACTACTAATTTTTGTATGTTGATTTTGTATCCTACAACTTTACTGAATTTGTTGATTATTTCTAACAATTTTTTGGTGGAGTCCTTAGGATTTTCTGTATATAAAATTATATGATCTGTAAACAGAGAAAATTTTACTTCTTCCTTTCTGATCTGAGTGTCATTTGTTTATTTTTCTAGTCTGATTTCTCTGTCTAAAAATTCCAGTTCTATGTTGAATAGGAGTGGTGAGAGTGGGTACCTCTATCTTGTTCCTAATCTTAGAGAAACATTTTTTAAAGCTTTGAGTTGATGTCAGCTGTGGGCTTGTTATATATGGCCTTTATTTATTTATTAAAAAATTTTTTTCTTTATTGATTTTAGAGAGAGAGGAAGGGAGAGGGAGCAAGAGATAGAAATATTGATGAGAGAGAACATCGATTGGCTGCCTCCTGCATATCTCCCACTGGGGTTTTGGCTCACAACCTGGGCATGTGCCCTGACTGGGAATCGAACTGGCAACCTCTTGGTGCATGGGTCGACACTCAACCACTGAGCCACACAGGTCGGGCTTTACATATGGCCTTTATTATGTTGAAGTATATTCTTTCCATATTCAATTTGTTAAACGTCTTTATAAGAAAAAGATTTTGTATTAAATTATTAAAAGACTTATGTGATTTTTATTTTTTATTTTATTAATGTGGTATATCACATTTATTGATTTCTTTATGTTAAACCATTCTTGCATCCCAGGGATAAATCCCACTCAATTATGGTATATGATTCTTATAATGTGCTGTTGAGAGTGCTCCCCCCTCTTCTATTTTTTAGAAGAGCTTAAGAATTATTGGCATTCATTTTTCTTTAAATGTTTGGTAGAATTCACCAGGGAAACCATTTGGTCCCGGTATTTTCTGTGTGGGGAGGTGTTTGATTACTGATTCAACATCCTTACTCATTATAGATCTATTCAGATTTTCTATTTCTTCATGATACAGTCTTGGTAAGTTGCATGTTTCTGGACTTTATTTCTTCTAGGTGATCTAATTTGTTGGTGTATAATTGTTCACAGTTGTCTTTGTATTTCTGATTTTATTTACTTGAGTCATCTCTCTTTTTTTCTTCGTCCAGTGAAAGATTTGTCAATTTTGTTCATCTTTTCAAAAAAACAGCTCTTAGTTTTGTTGATCTTTTCTGCAATTTTTCTAGTCTCTAGTTCACTTATTTCTGCTCGGACCTTTGTAATTTCCTTCCTTCTGCTATCTTTGCATTTGATTTGTTCTTCTTTTTCAAATTCCTTTATGTAGAAAGTTAAATTGTTTATTTGAGATATTTCTTTTTTATAGGTAGGCATTTATTGCTATAAACTTCCCTCTTAGAAGTGCTTTTGCTGCATTGTATAAGTATTAATTGGTATGTTGTGTTTCCATTTTCATTTGTTTGAAGATATTTGGTTTTTCTTTTAATTGCTTCTTTGACCCGTTGATTGCTCAGAGTGGGTTTAATTTCCATTTTTGTGAATTTTCCAGGTTTCCTCCTGTTACTGATTTATAGTTTCATACCATTGTGGTTGGAAAAGATACTTGACATGATTTCAATTTTCTTAAATTTGCTATGATTTGTTTTGTTATCTGTTATACAATCTGTCTTGGAGAATGTTCCGTATTTGATAGAAAAGAATGTCTATTCTGCTTTTGGATAGAATGTGCTGTATGCATCTATTAGGTGTATTGGCTCTGATGTTTCCTTATTGATTTTCTGTCTGAATTGTTCAAAGTGGGGTATTGAAGTCCCTTCCTATTATTATTGTTGTTGTTGTTAATTCTCACCCGAGGATATTTTTCCATTGATTTTTAGAGTGGGAGGGAGGGAGGGAGAGAGAGAGAGGGAGAGAAACATCAATGTGAGAGAGACACATCAGCTGGTTGCCTCCCACACAATCCTGACTGGGGCTCCGGCTCAACCCTGCAACTCTGGCACGTGCCCTTGACTGAGAATCAAACCCGCAACCCGTTGGTCCACGGGTCGACACTAACCACTGAGACAAACCGGCCAGGGAGCTTACTATTATTGTATTGCTATCTATTTCTCTCTTTAGATTGGTTAGTATTTGCTTAATATATTTAGGTCCTCTAATGTTTGGTGCATATATAATTATGCTTGTAATATCCTCTTGATGAATTGACCCACTTATCATTTATACAATGACCTTCTTTATCTCTTCTTACAGTTTTTGGCTTAAAGTCTATTTTGTCTGATACAAATATAGCTACCTTTGCTCTCTTTTGGTTTTCATTTGCATGGAATATCTTTTCCATACTATTCACTTTGAGTTTATTTGTATCCTTAAACTTCAATTGAGTCTCTTGTAGGCAGCATAGAGTTGAGTCTTGTTTTTCTAATTCATTCAGCCACTTTATGCCTTTTGATTGGATAAATTAATCCATTTATATTCAGAGCAATTATTGACAGGTAAGGACGTAATAATGCCATCTTATTAACTGTTTTCTGGTTGTTTTATGTCCCCCTGTTTTTTTCTTCCTTTCTTGATGCCTTTCTTTGTGAATGGATGCTTTCACATAGTGGCATACTTTGATTCCCTGTCTTTGTCTTTTTTTGTATCTACTGTAAGTTTTTGCTTTGTGGTTACCACGAGGCTTACCAAAACATAGATACAATAGTCTATTTTACACTGGTAACAACTTAACTTCAATTGCATATAAAAACTACCGTTTTACTCCCTTTTATGTTTTTGATGCTACAATTAACCTCTTTTTGTGTTGTGCAACCATTAGCAAATTATCGTAGCTATATTTATTTTTAATACTTTTGTCCTTTAATCTTTATTCTAGAGTCAAGTAGTTAATACACTATCATATTACAGTATTGGAGTATTCTAAATTTGACTATATACGTACCTTTACCGATGTGTTGCATATTTTCCTATGTTCTCTTGTAACTAATTAGTGTCCTTTTTGTTTCAGCTTGAAGAACTCTTTTCAGTATTTCTTGTAAAGCAGGTCGAGTGGTGACAAATTCCCTTAGGTTTTGTTTGTTTAGGAAAATCTCTCCTCATTCCTGAAGGACAGCTTTGTCAGACAGTGTTCTTGGTTGGCAGTTTTTCCTTTTAGCACTTCAATACAATAATGCCATCCCACACTCTCCCGACTTAAGGTTTCTGCTGAGAAATTCGCTGATAGCCTTTTGGAGGTTCCCTGTAAATTACAAGCTTCTTTTCTCTTCCTGCTTTTAAAAATATCTTGCTCTGGCCAGTTTGGCTCAGTGGTTATAGTGTCGGTCCGTGGACCGGAGAGACCCGGGTTTGGTTCCCGCTAAGGGCACGTACCTTGGTTGCAGTTTGTCCCCAGCCTTGGTTGGGGTCGTGTGGGTGGCAACCACCCGATGTGTCTCTCTCAAATTGATGTTTCTCTCTCTCTCTTCCTCCCTCTCTCCCTCCCACTCTATCTCAAGATAAATGCAAAAATGTCCTCGGGTGAGGATAAAAAAAAAAAAATCACGTGTCTTTGATTTTTGACAGTTTTATCACATTGCATCTTGGAGAAGATCTCTTTGAGTTTGTTTGGGGACCTATGAGCTTCATAAACCTGGATGTCCACAAGCCTCCCCAGATTTGTAATGTTTTCAACCAATCTTTCTTTTGTAATATGTTTTTTTTTTTTAATTGATTTTAGAGAGAGAGGAAGGGAGAGAGAGAAAAAACATCAATGTGAGAGAGAAATATCGATTGACTGCCTCCTGCATGCAACCCAACTGCAGATCGAGCCCACAACCTGGGCATGTGTCCTGACCAGGAACAAACCGGCGACCTTTTGATGGACGGGACACCAACCAGGGCTCAGCCATTATTTCTTTACATAAGTTTTCTCTGCTTCTCTTCTCTCTTTTCTTAGGATTCTAATAATTTGCAGACTGTTTTTTCTTAGGATTCTAATAATTTGCAGACTGGTTTTTTTTTTTTGTTTTTTTTTTTTTTTTTAATTCTATCCCATAGAATCACTGTTTTCATTCTCTTTTTTTGTTCTTCTCTGAATTGATACTTTCAAAGGTCCTGTCTTCTAATTAACATTTTTCTCCTTCATCCATTCTGCTGTTGATAATCTCCACTGCATTCCATTCATTGTATCTTCAGCTCCAGAATTTCTTTTTGTGTGTGATTTCTCTCTGTTAAACTTCTAATTTTGTTTGTGTATTGTTTTCCTGATCTTGTTGAACTGTCTTCCCTGTTGTCTTGTAGCTCACTGAGCTTCTTCGAAATGTCTCTTTTGAATTCTTTTTCAGATGTCTTGTAGATCTTTCTGTCTTTGGGATCCTTTACTGGAAGATTATAGTGATCCTTTGATGGTGTTATATTTGCTTGATTTTTCGTGTTCCTGAAGTCTGGTATTGCTCTTTTTTTAATGTGAAGTAAAAATTACCCTCTCCAGTCTTTACTGACTGACTCCAGGAGAGAAATACCTTCCATCAACCCTGCTGGAGATTTTGAGGTTTTCTCAGAATTTATGAGTATGTCTACTCCGTGCTTCTTGCTCCCTCTTGTGGCAGAACTCTTAAGTTTGAGTGCTTTCCCTCAATCCTGCAACACACTGGACCAGTGCTACCAGACTCTCTTTTGCTTTCTCAAGGGCAGAGCTAAAGGTGAAGTTTATGGTCTCCCCCTGGCCCACAGATTCAGGCCAGCTTTCTGTGCATGCTCACAAGTTATCGGCCAAAGTTTGCTCTCTCCATTGTTGACAGCACTCGCAGGGAACCAGCCACATTGTGGGTGTCTGTGGGCTAGTTAGGGGGATCCGCAGGTGAGACCTCTCCAGTGGGTTGTGGGTGGGTTACTTGATGGAGTTCACTGTGAAGTTAATAAGATCTGTATCTCTTTAATACCTTCCCAAATTCCTGTTTGCTGCTCTACCAGCCTCTTCTTGTCTCCCAGTCATGTAGCTCACAACTCAGTACTGTGGATGGGGCAGGAGAGAAATGGGTGTCTGGCGGCATTCAGCACATCTGGGCACTGGGGAAGCTCACTCACACGCTCTCACTTTCCCCCAAAGGAGACACAATGGCTCAAGACCTCTTTTGGCACTGAGCTGTGCCTCTTTGGGGAAGGGGGGACGTGGGTGATGTCAAATTGTCCCTTTGATCCTCTCCAATGTGTCCAAACTTTGTTTTTGCTCCAGTGGCATGCTGGAACTTCTCTGCTGAAAACCTGGACTTCTACAGAAGCTCTCTCATCTGTGGGTTATTGCCTAAGACAGCGTTCACCAGGGGCTCCCAGACCACAACCAAGAGGGACTAATGCTGCTTTATGTGCCAGGGCAAATTCTACAGCAAGGACCGAGATCTGTGTGCCTTTTGCCTTGTGAATGAATGGGCTAGAGTCCTTCCAGTTCCCTTGCATATGGTCCTAGACCCCACATCTCCCAAAAAGGGCACTTTTGTCCATGAATGGAGGCAAAATTGTTGTTGTTGAGGAGGAAATATGAGCGAGGGATGTCTTATATGACCACCTCATTGAATTCACTCCTCCCTCCGTGACTGTTTTCTTTTGTGATAGTTTCTTTTTTTTTTTTCAATTTTTATTAATTTATTTTTGTTACAGATGTTTCTCCTTCCCACCCCACCCCCAGCATTGTTGTCTGTATCCATGGTCACGCATATATGTATATAAGTTCTTTGGTTTATCTCATCCATCCCCCCCGCCCCCCTCCTCTGAGGTCTGTCAGTCTGAACCATACTCCTTTCTATGTCTCTGGGTCTATTTTGTTCATCAGCTTATTTTGTTCATGATGTTCCACAAATAAGTGAGATCATATGGTATTTGTATTTCTCTGATTGGCTTATTTCGCAGAGCATAATGCTCTCCAGATCCCTCCATGTCGTTTCAAAGGATAAGAGATCTTTCTTTCTTATGGCTGCATAGTACTCCATTGTGTATATGTACCACAGCTTTTTATCCACTCATCTACTGATGGACCCTTGGGCTTTTTCCAGATCTTAGCTATTGTAAATAATGCTGCTATGAACATAGGGGTACATATATTCTTTCTGGTTGGTGTTTCAGGCTTCATAGGAAATATTCCTAGAAGTGGGATCACTGGATCAAATGGCAGTTCAATTTTTAACTTTTTGAGGTAACAACTTAGTGTTTTCCACGGTGGCTGCACCAGTCTGCATTCCCACCAGATGTGTACTAGAGTCCCCTTTTCTCCACACCCTCGCCAGCACTTGTTGTTTGAGGATTTGTTGGTGGCTGCCACTCTGACAGGTGTGAGGTGATACCTCATAGTTGTTTTAATTTGCATCTCTCTGATGATTAGTGACTTTGGGCATTTTTTCATATGTCTCTTGGACATTTGTATGCTCTGTTTGGAGAGGTGTCTATTTAGGTCCTCCGCCCATTTTTTAATTGGGTTCTTTGTATTCCTTTTGTTGAATTGTATGAGCACTCTATATATTTTGGAAATTAAAATTAGGGTATCTGATGTACCATTGGCAATTATGCTCTCCCATACAGTGGGTTCCCTTTCTGTTTTGATGGTTGTTTCTTTTGCTGTGCAGAAGCTTTTTAGTTTGATGTAGTCCCATGTGTTCATTTTTTCCGTTGTTTCTCTTGCCTTAGGTGTTGTATCAGTAAAAATTCTGCTGCATATGATGTCTGAAATTTTGTTGCCTATATTTTCTTCTAGGATTTTTATGGATTCATGAGTCACATTTAAGTCTTTTATCCATTTTGAGTTTAGTCTTGTGTATGGTGTAAGTTGGTGGTCTAGTTTCTTTTCTTTTCTTTTCTTTTAAACTTGTCTTTATTGGTGAATGCATTACAGATGTTCCTCCTTCTTTTCCTATTGATTCCCTCATCCCCGCTCCCCCCTCCCTGCCTTTCCCCACACTGTTGTCTGTGTCCATTGGTTATGCATATATGCATAGAAGTTCTTTGGTTTATTTCTTTCCACTACCCCACCCCCCTTCCCTTTGAGGTTTGTCAGTCTAACAACTCATTTGTACTTCTTAATCCTTTCACCTTTTTCCCCCATTCCTCCAACCCCCCTTCCATCTGGCAAACCAACAAAATGTTCTCTATATCTATGAGAATGTTTCTGTTCTGCTTGTTCATTTTGTTTGTAGATTCGTTGATAGATATGTATTTATTGACATTTTATTGTTCATATTTTTTATCAGTTTTTTCAAGAAACCCTTCAACATTTCATATAATACTGGTTTGGTGGTGATGAGCTCCTTTAGTTTTTTCTCGTCTGGGAAACTCTTGAAATGTCCATCGATTCTAAATAACAGCTTTGCAGGATAGAGTAATCTTGGTTGTAAGTTCTTGCTTTTCATCACTCTGAATATTTGTTGCCACTCCCTTCTGGCCTGCAAAGTTTCTTTTGAGAAATCAGCTGACAATCTTGTGGGCGCTCTCTTGTAGGTAATGAACTGCTTTTCTCTTGCTGCTTTTAAGATTCTCTCTTTGTCTTAAACCTTTTGCATTTTGATGATGATGTGTCTTGGTGTGGGCCTCTTGGGGTTCATCTTGTTTGGGACTCTCTGTGCTTCCTGGACTTGTATGTTTGTTTCCTTCACCAAGTTAGGGAAATTTTCTGTCATTATTGTTTCAAATAGGTTTTCAATTTCTTGTTCTCTCTCTTCTCCTTCTGGCACCCCCAAGATGCGAATGTTGGCATGCTTGAAGTTGTCCCAGAGGCTCCTTACACTATTCTCATTTTTTTGGATTCTTTTTTCTTTTTGCTGTTCTGATTGGGTATTTTTTGCTTCCTTATATTCCAAATTGATGGTTTGCTTCTTGGCTTTGCCTACTCTACTATTAAATCTCTGTAAATTATTCTTAATTTTTTTTTTTTTAATCCTCACCTGAGGACACTTTTTGCATTCATAGAGCGAGAGAGAGAGAGAGGGAGGAAGAGAGAGAGTGAAGAAACATCAATGTGAGAGAGACACATCGACTGGCTGCCACCCACACGACCCCAACCGGGGCTGGGGACAAACTGCAACTGAGGTGTGTGCCCTTAGTAGGAACTGAACCCGGGACTCTCCAGACTGTGGGCCGATGCTCTAACCACTGAGCAAAACTGGCCAGGGCTGTAAATTATTCTTTATTTCAGTAGTGCCACCCTCATTTTGATTGGTCCTTTTTTATATTCTTGAGGCCCTCACTAAGTTCATTGAAGTTCTCACTAAGTTCATTGAGCATCCTTATAAGCAGTATTTTGAACTCTGCATCTGTTAGATTGCTTATCTCCATTTCATTAATTTTGTTCCTAGAGTTTTGTTCTGTTCTTTCATTTGGGACATGTTTCCTTGTCTCCTCATTTTGACTGCCTCCCTGTGTTTGTTTCTATGTATTAGGTAGGGATGCTATGTCTCCTGGGCTTCCTAGGGTGGCCTATTTTAGTAGGTGTCCTGTAGGGTCCAGTAGCACAGCCTCCCTGGTCTCCCAGCTGGGCCCTCGAGGTGCACCCCTAGTGTGGACTATACACCCTTCTGTTGTAATTGAGTCTTGCTTGCTGTTGGCACATCAATGAGAGGGTTTTACTCAGGCTGATCAGCTGCAAAGACTGGCTGTGCCCACTATCCACAGACCTCTGACTACCTTGGATGCTCAGCTGTGCAGGGTCCCACCACACAGAGCTAGACTTACTTCAGCAGGGCTCTGGTACCCACTGAGTCCATTCCTTGAGTGTGTCACTTGTGGAGGTGGTTGAATGGTGGTGTTTTGATGTGGTCTGAAGCTGCCTACTGGGTGTGCTGGTTCTGGAGCCAGGTCAGCCACTGCCTGTGTTCTACCCAGGGCCACTAGGCATAAGCTACAAAGCAGACTGCAGATGGCTGCTTCTTGTGCTGGGCTTGGAGTTGCCCAGGAAAAGCCAAGTTGTGAACCAAGGCTGACTGCTTCTAATGCCGGGCCTGGGGCCACTTTGTGACAGATACAGGGCTCACTGAGACCAGATGCTGCTTGTTTAAGAGAATTTAGGAAAATCTGAAGCAGGATCCAAGACAGGCCATTCCTATGGTAAAGCAACAGGGAACAGCTTGGGTGGGCCTGAAAGTTGGGTGAGGTGGGGCCTCAGGGAGTCACCAGGGTGGGACCAACAGTGTAAGCCAGGTTGCTGGAGTCCCAGATATGGCTGCCAGGCCCATGGGGGAAGGGCTCACCAAAGGAACAACAGACTCCGCCAGTACATCTGTCCAGGAGAAAGCAGCCTCTCCAGCTCTCACCCTGATGCCAAACAACTCAGTTCTTTCTTGTATGTCTCTGGTGCCTTTCAAGCTGCCTCCTCCACGCTGGAGCCTAGAGGGTGCGAGTCTGAGTAAGTCTGTGCACGGGCCCTTTAAGAGGATCTGCCTGGGGCTCCAGCTGCCTCAGCCTCACTCAGCCTCAGTTCCCACTGGTTTTTACAGCCAGAAGTGATGGGGACTTTTCTTCCTGGCACTTCTCTTCCTGCAACCCTGAGCTGGGAGCCTGGTGTGGGACAGGGACTCCTCACTCCTCAGGGAGGACCTTCCCAGCCGAGGTGTCCTTCTGATATTTATCTGCCACATGTGGGTGTGGGACCAGCCCCTCGCGCCTCCACCCCTCCTAGTGGTCTCGATGTGGCTTCTTCTTTAATTTCGTAGTTGTAGGACTTCCATTCAGCTCGATTTCAGGTGGTTCTGAATGATGGTTGTTCTGTAGTTTAGTTGTAACTTTGATGTGGTTGTGGGAGGACGCAATACCGCGTTTACCTACGCCGCCATCTTGACCGGAAGTCCCCTCTAGTTTCATTTTTTTGCTTGTAGCTGTCCAATTTTCCCAACATCATTTATTGAAGAGGCTGTCTTTACTCCATTGTATGCTCTTGCCACCTTTGTCAAATATTAATTGAACGTATTGTCTTGGGTCAATTTCTGGGTTCTCTGTTCTGTTCCATTGAGCTATATGCCTGTTCTTGTGCCAGTACCAGGCTGTTCTGATTACAGTGGCTTTGTAGTATAACCTGATGTCCGGTATTGTGATCCCTCCTACTTTGTCCTTCTTTTTCAAGATTGCTGTGGCTATTCTGGGTCTTTTTTGGTTCCATATGAACTTTTGAAGTATTTGTTCTAGTTCTGTGAAGTATGTCATTGGTATTTTGATGGGGATTGCATTGAATCTATAGATTGCTTTGGGTAGTATGGACATTTTAATGATGTTAATTCTTCCAATTCCTGAACAAGGTATATGCTTCCACTTTTTTATATCTTCCTCTATTTCTGTTTTCAATGTCCTGTAGTTTTCTGCAAATAGGTCCTTTACTTCTTTGGTTAAGTTTATTCCTAGGTATCTTAATTTTTTTGCCACAATGGTAAATGGGATTGTTTTTTTTTAGTTTCTCTTTCTGTAAGTTCATTATTGGTATATAAGAATGCCATCAATTTCTTGATGTTAATTTTGTATCCTGCTACCTTGCCAAATTCGTTTATTAAATCTAGCAGAGTTTTGATGGAATCTTTAGGGTTTTCTATGTATAATATCATGTCATCTGTGAATAATGACAGTGTCACTTCCTCCTTTCCAATTTGGATCCCTTTTATTTTTTCTTCATATCTGATTGCTGTGGCTAAGACTTCCAGTACTATGTTAAATAAGAGTGGTGAAAGTGTGCATCCCTGTCTTGTTCCTCTTCTTAAGGGAAATGCTTTTAGTTTTTGCCCATTGAGTATGATGTTGGCTGTAGGTCTTCCATATATGGCCTTTGTTATGTCGAGATATGATCCCTCTATTACCACATTGCTGAGCATTTTTATCAGAAATGGGTGCTGGATTTTGTTGAATGCTTTTTCAGCATCTATTGATATGATCCCATGGTTTTTATCTTTCATTTTGTTTATGGTGTATCACATTTATTGATTTGCTAATACTGTACCAGCCTTGCATCTGTTGTAACGTGTCCGCGAGATAACCAGGGACGCACAGCCGAACTGCAGAAGAGCACTGCATTACGCTGGTGGGCTAGGGGCGTACAGCTTCTCCAGATCCTCAGCACAGATTCTTCTTGCTTGTCCGATTTTAAAGATAGAAACCCCCTCCTCCTTTTTGGCCCCCCCTCTTCAGGGGACCAGTACAATAGTGTGAGTGACAGTGATTACAGAAGTTAAAATTAGCATTATTCATCGGCGTACAAGTACCTGCAAATGCCTCTAAATACCGATACTTGGAAACTGCAAATGCTTCCCAACACATGGGGCAACTATAATCTTAGGCAAAATTCCTTTACTTCTAGGGGTAATTAACCTATTATTGGAAGAATATCGAGGAAGGTCCCTTGATGATAAAAATGGAAAAATGGAGTCATTTAGTTGCCTTAGCCAAGGGGCCCAGATCACATCCCTGGGATGAATCCCACTTGGTCATGGTATATAATTTTTTTAATGTATTGCTGGATCCGATTTGCTAATATTTTGTTAAGGATTTTGGCATCTATGTTCATCAGGGATATTGGCTTGTAGTTTTCTTTCTTTGTAGTGTCTTTATCTGGTTTTGGAATTAGAATTATGCTGGCCTCATAAAACGAGTTTGCAAGTCTTCCTTCTTCTTGAATTTTTTAGAATAGTTTGAGGAGAATGGGTGTTAGTTCTTTGAAAGTTCGGTAAAACTCCCCTGTGAAGCTGTCCAGGCCTGGGCTTTTGTTTGCTGGGAGAATGTTGATTACATCTTCAATTTCCTTCGTTGTTATTGGTCTGTTCAAGTTTTCTATCTCTTCCTGATTCAGTTGTGATAAATAGTTTCTAGTGTACCACTTTATTTCCTTTTTCTTTTATCATATATTTTTTAGTTATTTTCTTAGTGGTTGCTCTGAAGGTCACCATTACCATTGTAATTTATCACAACCTTTATCTACAATTTTAATTTCAATGGTATATGGAAACTTTAATTCCACATAGCTCCATCCTCTCCCTCATCTTAAAGCTGTTAGAGTCACAAATTATGTGTGTTTAAGTGGCATTCCCTTCAACATAGATTTATAATCATTGCTTTATCCACATGTCTTTTAAATTAGATGCAAGAAAAAATAGTTTAAACACAAATATGCATTTATATTGCCTTTAAAAAAATTTTTTTTCCCTTTATTGATTTTAGAGAGAGAGGAAGGGAGAGGGAGAGAGAGATAGAAACATCGATGAGAGAGAACATTGGTTGGCCGTCTCCTGCATGCCCCCCACTGGTGACTGGGCTCACTACCTGGGCATGTGCTCTGACCAGGAATCGAACCAGTGACCTCTTGGTGCATGGGTCGACGCTCAACCACTGAGCCACACTGACCAGGCCATTTATACTGCCTTCTATATCTATATATGTAGTTACCTTTACCTTTATGTCTTTGAATTACTGTTGAGTGCCCTTTCCTTTCGCCGGTCCTTCAGACTCCCCTTAGGATTTTTTTTTGAGGGTTAGAAATGTCTTCACTTTTGACAGTAGTTCTGTCTGATGTAAATTTGTGGGTTGACATTTTGTTTGTTTCAGCATGTTGGGTATGACGCCTTTTTTTTGGCTTCAGTGGTTTCTGATGAGAAGTAACTGTGAATCCTATTGAGGACTCCAGTATGCGATGAATATCTTCTCTCTTGCTGCTTTCAACACCTTCTCTTTGTTCTTGGCTTTTGAGTGTTTGATTATTATGTATCTTGACATGGATCTCTTTGAGTTTATCCTGCTTTGAATTTGTTGATCTTCTTGGATGTATAAGGTAATGCTTTTCATCAAATTTGGGGAGTAGGCAGTCATTATTTCTTCAAATATTATTTCCTCCTTTTTTCCCCTTTTTATCTTGTGGGACTTTCCTTGGGTGTTTATCGGTGCACTTGATGGTTTTGCACAAATCTCTGTGACACTGTTCATTTTTTGATCTGTTCCTCAGTTTGGATAATCCAGTTTTCTTATTTTTAACATCTTACATAGCCATTGTACACTCCTTAACATCAGGAAGGCCACTGAGGTGCATTACTATGAGCTGAATCCTAGACTTCATTTGGATTTCACTCAAGTCCTTTTGTCCCTCAAGATTCAATCCAGGATACCACGTTGCATTTAGCCAGGCCCAGTTTGAGTTCGAGGGGACTAGATACTATTCAAGTGCCAACTCCTTTGTGTGGTGAGAGCAGCCAAGAGAGGTGTCTTGGGGAGAACTGGAGATCTTGCTTTGGGTCTGAGTTGATGGAGTCTTGACTGACATGCAGCCTCTGCCATGGGCACAGATTTAGGAAGTCACCCCATCCACTTCTTATATTTGCCAGACATAAATTTGATGTCCTGAAGCTTTTTTTTTAAAATATGTTTTTATTGATTTTTTCGAGGGAGAGGAAGGGAAAGAGAGATAGAAACATCGATGTGAGAGAGAAACATCGATCGGCTGCCTCCGGCACACCCCCTGCTGGGGATCAAACCCGCAAGCCGGGCACGCACCCTGACCAGGAATCAAACAGGGATGACGTTCAGTCCACTGAGCCACACTGGCCAGGCATGGCCTGAAGCTTTTTAAAGCCACACTGTTCTAATTGTTTTATTTATCCAAACAAGGACCAAGAAATCTTGGGGAATAAGAGGAGGCAGAAAAGCCTCTTGCTGCTCAGCCCTAGGAGAGGCAGTCGAGTGGCATGTACAAGAAAAGGGCTATCACATAGCTCACTTCGCTGCACAACCATAGGAAAACTACTCATCCCGCCTGTGGCTCACTTTCCATATCTACAAAAGCAGAGATAATAAAAATACCTCATTTTTTTGTAAGTAATAAATTATAAGTGGGATGAGACTGTCTGGAACACAGCTGCAGCATGTGTTAGCTGTGATTATTATTAACAGTAGAAAATTAAGATGGGCAGTGGGTAAAGGGTTACCGGGGAGAGATCCAGAGTGATGCTAACAGCCTCCCAAACAAGTTGCCCCCAAACGCTCCCGTTTCTTATGAACTGAGGCATCAGAGGGAAGATTGGCTTCCAGGAAGCACTGTATTGGACTTGAGGAAAGATGAGTATCTCAGAAACAGGAGAGGGGTGAGGTCCTGTAGGCCCTACAAGTACGCAGAATGAGAGATGTTCTGGGCCTCAGGAGGGTTTTGGCCATGCCTCCCAGTGGGGACAGTTTCGGTGTGGTGTTGATATTCAGCTTTGGTCAATTGGATGTGAGCAGAAGTTACATATGTCACCTGTGAGCAGAAGTGAATTGCCACCGCATGGTGCCGCTCTGGCTTTTTCCTCCTTCACCATGAGAATGGCATGACCCAGATGAGGCTGCCCCTTAGCCTGGCGCACATACCGAAGAAGGCACACAGAGCAGAGACACACTAACCTTTACAAGACATAAAGAAATCAGGTGCTAACATCAGGGGAGGTTGAGCAAGGGGTAATGAAAACCCTCTCTATTAATTTTGCAACTTCACTAATCATTAGAGAAAGGCAAACCAAATTAAAATGGGATATCACTGCACACCCACTAGATGACTACTATTTAAAAGAAGTGTTGGGAAGATGTGGAGAAAGGGAAATCCTTGTGCATTGTTAGTAGGATGTAAAATGGTGCAGCCACTTTGGAAAATAGTATGGCAGTTCCTCGAAAAATTAAAAAAAAAAAAAAGATTACCATGTGATCCAGCAATCACAATTCTGGGTATATAGCCGAAAGAACTGAAAGTAGGATCTCGAAAATACATTTGCACACCCATGTCCATTGCAGCATTGTTCCCACTAGCCAAACGGTAGAAGTTCACCGATGAATGAATGGATAAGCAAGGTGTGGTGCATTCATACAATGGAATATTATTTAGCCTTAAAAAGAAAGGACATTCTGTCACATGCTATACCGTGGGGGTAAATCTTAAGGACATTATGTTAAGTGAAATATGGTAGTAACAAAAATATATATGGCACGATTTGACTTATGTGGGGTTTCTAAAGCAGTCACATTGATAGAAACAGAAAGTCGGATAGTGGTTGCCAGGGGCTGTGCGGAGCGGGAAATGGGGAGCCGTTGTTTAATGGATACGAAGGTGAAGACTGGCAAGATGGAAAAGTTCTGGAGGTCCATTACACAGCAGTGTTGATATACTGAACTGTACACTTAAACGTGGTAAATATGATCAATTTCATATATAATTTGTAACCATAGTTTTAAAAACTTACGAAGTTTTAAAAAATGGGAGGAGGACATATAGAAGGAAATTTGATAGCTTCCAAATAAAAGATGATGGTTCTGTAACAGAGTGAACAATGTATCCCTGACACACCATGTACCTGCTGGAATAGGGACAATGGAATCACAGTAACTACTCTCACGGGGAAACAGCGAGCAGGGGCTGGTTCTAGTTCTCAAATACTGCTGGGTAGACACTGGGAATCCCGTTCCTGGAGCGGAGGCTCTACACCTACCTTCAGCCCGCTCCTCCTCATCCATTTCTTCTCCTCGGTCACTCTGGAAGTGGAACTTGGTGGACCCGTCCTTCTTTGGTGGCTGTCATTGTTTGTCTCTGGCTCACAGAAGATTCAAAAGTTGTTCTCCAGGTAGAACAGTTAAACCTTTTTTCAGTCTTGGCTTTCGATTTTCTTGACAACATAATTCCCGTAACAAACGACCACTAGGACTTTTCTGAAATGTTGAAGTCCCTCCCTACGTGTAGTCCTTGCCTCTGACCCATGCCTCTCTTTGAGGCCGAGGCTCCCCGGCTTGAATGGGAACACTATACTCCCACCTGCTCTCTTCCCAAAGCCACCCTGTCCAGCAGAAGGCTTTATGGGTATTGTTGTTCAAAACCTTTGAAATATCCCATTGCACTGCTTGGGATGCTGAAACAGTTGGATTTTTCGAACTCTACAAGGTCCTACATTTCTGGCCTTCCTAGTCTCATACACTCCTGCTTGTAAATTGACCAAATCTAGGTCAAAGACATTGAGAAAGCCCAAGCCAGAGGTTGCAGACCTGGCTGGCAGCTCCAGCATCCTGAACGTGAGAGACCCAAGGAGCACAGGGCCCACCCTCACCTGTGCACCTGGACCTCCTGGGGAATGCATAACATGGGCCAATGGGAATCGGAACCTTCCTCCATTTCAACATCCTAAATCAGAATCCTTGGGGATGTCCTGATCTTTCTAAAGGAACTCAGCTAACTTTAATGCATAGAAAACGTAGGAACTACTTGATGAGAGAAATCTGTCCACAACCTACGGGCCCACCGCTGAAGGGTGATCTGTACAAGGTTACTTCAGAATTTATGCACCAAACCAGACCCAGATCTCAAAGGCCAGGGCACAGTGCCCAGCTACCGATGGTAAACTTTTGCCTGGTTCCTAGCTGTGGCACTCTGAATAATGCCCCTTCCGAATCCCAGGAGGCTCACATCCAAAGCCAACCCCGGAAACTGGGATATGTTACCTGATGTGGAACTTTGCAGATGTAATTAATTGAAGGATCTTGAGATGGTGAGATTATCCTGGATTATCCAGACAGGCCCAATATAATCACAAATCTTCTTATAAGATGGAGGAAGGACAGTAAGAATCAGAGACAAGATGTGATGACAGCAGAGGAGACGGGAGAGAGAAAGAGACAGTAAGAATGAATTTAAAGAGGCTTTGAAGATGGAAGAAGAGCACCACAAGCTAAGGACTGCAGGAAGCTATCATACATCGGAAAAGGCAAGAAGATGAATTCCGCCTGAGAGTCTCCAGAAAGACTTCAGACCTCCAGAACTGAAGATAATATATGTGTGCTGTTCTAAGCCATTAATTTTATAATAATTTGTTGCAGTTGCAATAAGAAACTAGTGCAGGTTTCTGTAACTGTAATTACAGTGCCGCTGTAAGAAATAGTAAAAACTGGAGTGGCTTTGCAAGTTGACAAAGGGCAGAGGCTGGAAGAGTATAACAGAAAAAGCCCAGATTTCCGGGAATAGACCTCTGGCAGCAACAAGAAAGAAATACTTGGCATTACCTCCTAAAACAGGGCCCGCTGCCAACGCTTTCTGCTCACATTTCATCACGCGAGTAGCGAGGACTCCCATGCTTAGCTACGTGAAAATAAATAGATGTGACTTGAAAGGGGAGTATGAGTAGATTATTTGGGGGTTTGAGCACATAGATCACCCCTCTCTTGGCCTCCCCTCTTTCCAGACCCCACACCTCAATCTGCCTGGCATTAGAAGGCCTGCTGCTCAGTAAACTGTATGGTGATGTCCCATCAGTTTGCATGCCCCCCCCCCCCTTTGGCCTCTTGGCATCCGCTGCAATTAGAGATTTAGTCCTGACTGGTGATTGAGGCTGTGGACTGCAGGAGAGGGAGAGAGGCAGGGAGGGCTGTTGGACAGGGCATGAGGGTCAGTGAGTCCCATACACAGCTGCCAAGAGATTCTCTGCTGACTGGTGTGGCAGGGCCCTTTGGAAAGTGCTACTTGAAGCTTTGATGAAATCCCCCAGAGGAAGCAGAATCTCCCCTCTTCCTCTCCAGCTCCAGCTGGTAGAAATTGAAGTTTTCTAAGAGACAGGCTCTCAGATCTGAAAATCTAGGTCCCACTGGGCTCCTATTTATAACACATGACCCTCCTTATTTTATTTATGGAGACTCGGAATACCCACCTTGCCCTAAGTAACAGAGTGTGTCAGTGCCAATTCTGGAATTAGGACCCAGGTGTCCTTCTTGCCAGCCAGGGTTCTCCCCAGCACTTCGTGCCACTGCCGAAGGCACTGCCTGGTCCGGCTTGACCCAGCAGCCATCTCCCCGTCAGATTGGGAAGGTCAGTATCATGTAAAATTTATTCCATTGGGAAAGATATCTGCTTTTCTTAGAGTAGGGACTCTCTGTGCCTACATGGGTCAGATACCTCACAGGTAGGTCAAATGCCATGCAAGGGAATACAGACTGTAGGTGGACACTCAGGATAAAGAGGCCCATCCGTGTAAATGAATGATTCCGGCCACCCGGGATTAGGATGGGGGGAAAGTGATGGGAAGAAGCACATTCCGGTTTCAGGAAAGCTGACCCCTTAAAATGTGGGTTGAGGAAGGGGCTTTTGTATCTTAGGTCACGGGTCCTTCTTCTCCATCTACAACACTCAGCGTTTCACCCTGTTTAACTCATTCTTTTCCTAGGCTGTCCCTGGCTCCTTGGTCAGACTCTCATCATCTCTTGCCTGGACTGCGGCAATGGTCTCTCCCTTGTCCCTATTTCTCCAGGTGTACATGAAGCCAATAAGTTACATTTCGTGAAACTCACCTCTGAACATGGCAAGTCCTTCTTCAGTGGACCAGTTGTTTTCAGCATCTCCTTTTAACCTATGAAGTGGAGCACTGAATTACCACTTTGACACTCAAAATCCTCTACTCAACCTTCCTTTCTAAACGGCCCCCTCACTTTGATGTACATGTCATCATTTTTCTACCTCTAGGTATGTGCTTATACTCTTCCTTCTCTTTTTCTTGATAATCTTGTAATTTTTAAGGAAAAAAACAACTCATCATTCATCAAGGATACATTCAATCACACCCTCTTTATGAAATTCCAATCTGACCATCTTATCAATGGTCATTAAGTCTCTCCCTGATTTCCCAAGGTCTGCAGTGTCCATTTTACTCCAAGTTGGATTAATTGAAGAGGCAGAGATTGGGAGTAGTTGCAATTGATTATGGGAGAGATTGGGGGCTGGGCTCAGGGGCTGTGAGAAAGAAAGGGGGTAGGGCTCTTGCTAAATGGGTGACAAGGGTAGTTGGGACCTGGGCAGATGGTGTCAGGGACTGGAGTGGTGGTGGTAGAATGCCTGATTGGGTCTTGCCTCAAAGATTTTCCAATAGACACTCAGAGGAGCCCACCCAGTGGAAATCCACATTCTCATTCCTTCCAAACTTGAGCCCAGTCCTCTGAAACCATACCCCTCCTTCATCACCAAGCAAATGCTCAGAGTTTTAATTTCCTTCAAGAAAACACCAAAAGTCAGGTTTTGTACAAAAATATATATATTGTTTAATCATCATATATATCTCCACAATCACATTTTTAGCAATACCTTAGCATTTGAAACAACAAGTGTTTGCATTAATGATTTTGTAAGGACCCGCATTCCATTTCAGGGATGGAATTGAAGTTCACAGAGGAAGGCAATTTGCCTACGTCTCCATGTCTAAAAAAACACCAGTATTCATGGAAGATAAATTTAAAACAACAATAACTTAAATAAGATTAACGTTACTTAAGCCATCAGGCTTCATATCAATAAACAAAGTTCATATTCTTCGAAAATACAATAAAAATTTCCAGAGGGCATTTAGGGAAAGTTAGAAGATAATAAATTAGGTTCAGATTCTTGGGTCGTGGAGTGAGCGTTCACGGCTTCGGAGTTTGGTCTTTCTTGTCCAGGCGTTCCATGGCAGCCTGAACCCACTGCTCCTTGGGTTCAGCACAGATGTCCTTCTTCAGTTTGGTCCTGAAGCTGTGGGGAGAGAGGGCACAGTGAGATGGAGTTCCATGGAGATGTCAGCCTAGGGGTACAGCTCACTCTTCTCTAAGAACCTGCCATGAGAACTAGACAAAGGAGGGAGGAGGGAACCCAGGGCAAGCTGGTCCCAGAGCTGTCCCAGTGGAAGTCATCCTGACTTCTAGCTAAGACACTGGGATGCTCTGAATAAGCACCCAGATGGAGAGTGAGGCTGGGAGTCATGTTTTCGCTCACAGCCTCAGTTTCCCTACTGGGCACCTTTGGGTACTGGATGACACGGTGTAGCTCTCTGACTCTAAGATCTGAGGCTTCCATTTTTCTGAGGAAGAACTGGGCCAGGGAGGCCTGGTGGGTGCAACTCACATCACAGCTTCTTTGGGACACTTGCTGCTGGTGACTCTCTTGTAGCTCACCAACTTCGACATCGGGATGGTCTTACTGGTGAATACATAGCAGCAGGTGACTGGGGCAATGCCATCTAGAAATAGAACAACAAAGAAAAAGCCTTTTAGGGTGGTCTAAATTCTCCTGATCTTAATCGGAACAGAAAAAGTAGTCTGGAGAAGGCAAAGCGAAATCAGGGGTAGAGGTAGAACCCATTTAACTCCAACACTTCTGCTGATTCCACTGAGCTAGAAGGTCATACTGACTCAGTTTCCCATGCTGTAAAATGGGTATACAGCATTGGTTTCAGAGGGGACGGGGAGCGATTAAAACGACATAATCCCTGGGAGTATCATTAGGAGGAGCTAATAATGCAATCGATCATGGTCAGGGAAATTCAGAGACCCTAGCTATGGGTCCCCCTTTAGGCTCCAAGTAACCTATGTCTGTTCCTGAGTTTCCTGACACCCACCACCTCTGCAGAACCACATCTCTGGAAGCTGGACTGAATGAAGCACAGTCCAGACTCTGGGTCTCCTCCTGTCCCCTTCACTGCATCTGCACACCCACCCCAAAGACCCCTGTCTGTGATCGCCCCAGCCCCCAAACACTGCTGAGAGGAGCTGAGGTGGTAACTGCACGGACGGTGTGTTTCCAGAGCTGGGGTCCTGGAAGGAGCTGGATGTGGGGTCCACAGCTGGATTCCTCGCCTGGCTCTGCCCGGGAGCACCTGTGTGACCAGGCTCCCTCCTCACCCTTCCCTGAGTGTCCTGACCTTGTAAAACAGTTGTTTAAGTGAGGCTGTGGGTGCCCCTCCTGCTCCAACGGGGCGATGTGCTGCGGAGGGTGGGAGGGAGGGGGCTTACCTGGCTGAGCCAGCACCGGGGTGCTGAAGTGGGCCACTGTGAGCAGCAGGCACAGCAGTGCTGCGGAGACCTTCATGCTGGAGGGCGAGGATACGAGCTTCAGTGCGAGAGCTGTGGGTTTCTGAGCTCGTCTCAGCCTCTCTGCTGCTCTGGCTGCTCCGGCTGCTCGGGCTGCCCTTTATAGCGAACGGGGTGATGGGTGGAGTCATGCTTGGCCCAGGCAGCATCCTCCTCAATGAATGACGAAGTGGAATCTTAAATGTGCTGAGGCAAGTGCAGCACCCTGGATAACTTCCCGGAGGGAGGAGAGAAGAGCAGTGGGCCTGGATTGGGCACTTGGAGGAGGCGGAAGGGGGGGTGGGGGAGCACAGCTATATCCAAAGCGACTACAGACAGGAACCAAGTGAGTTACTCTGCTTTCTCTGAAGTGAAAACTCTGCATAAAATAAGGGAAGCAGAGGTCAAGGGGGGGAAATGAAAGCATCTCAGAGCTTGCCCCTGGCCCCCCTTCAGATAACAGTCCACGGGGCCCCGAAGTCTTGGCAGACTCCCCAACAGTGTATTCAATCCATCTGTTCTTTAAAATGCAGGGTGGTGATTGAAGGTTAGCAGAACTACGCGATTTTGTAACCGTAGAAGTGAATTCTAAGAACTATTGGATATTTGGGAGAAGTCATGTAGTATTGCAAAAGAAATGTTCATGAGATACTCACACAGTGCTCTGTGCCAGGAATATTCTAAACCCTTTACAAATGCTAATCTTTCCACTCTCCAACCCCATCTCATAGGTATTGTTGATTCCCATTGTACAGCTCAGACAACCAAGGCACAGAGGGGTTAAGAAACCTGCCCACGTTCTCCTGAGCAGAAAACCCTGTGTCTCTGCTGTCCCCACCATGACATGGTTTGGGATGAAATGTGGACACGTCCTCCCACTGGCTGCCTGGTGATGTATCTAACCCCCGCACCTTCCAAACTAGGTGGCAACCAAAGAGGAGCTGAGAGACGTTCCTTGTGGTGGAATGTTCCCTTGAACCTTGTGGTCAGCAGCAAGGATGGCCCCTGTGATGGGGGCTGTGATCTCAGCTTCTTTGGGGACCCAGGGAGCCTGAGTGAGCAGAGGAACAGCGTTATGGGAATTAAAATGCCTGCTCTGGGGCTGCAGCTCTGCCTTAGATGTCCTCAGAGACCACAGAAGCATAGTCATAAAAACCCCAAAGACCTTAGCATTCATTTCAGTGACCTCTTTCCTTTTCCAAATATGATTGGCTTCCTTAAGGCATGTTAATGGCTGAGAAGAGCCTGGAACGGAGGCCTCTGGAGCCCCCGCTCCACCGCCTTGCGCTTCTGAGCCTTGCTTTGCCTCTGCCCTGTGCCATGGAAGGATACAATGCCTTTTCTTTATTAAAGGGCCATTGAGAGAGTGTCCCTAAAATACATGGCCCTTCTTGGAAGACACACCTGCTAATCACTACATTTGTAATAAGAAACAGGTTATATTGAACCAATGACTGTGTCTGGTCCATAGTAATTGGCAGTAATGGCGAAGCAAAGGAATAGCTGGTGGTACTCAGTGTTCACTAGGGGCCACTCTTGGGTATCATTCCAAAAAGACAGAAGGAGCGGAGAACAAATCAGTTTGCACATGGTTTTACTTCTGCCTCTCTCGGAGCCTCATTTCCATTCTGCCTGAATCTTGCTAACCAACCCACCCCTGCCCATGTGGGAACCTCTCTGTGTTTGGCTCAGTGCTCTGCCGATGACTCAGTTCATTCTTCTTGAATGAGTACAATACTTCAGGAATGGAAACTGCAATTTGACCAGTCATCCCGGACCATCTCACTTTAACTTCCAAGAAGTATTCCTCACGTTTGTGGAACCCCTCTCTAAGCCAACAGTGTCACTTTCCATGGGCTCGGAGGGTGTCATCTGGTTTCCCTGCAGAATCCAGTCATTCTTTGGTTCCTGACTGGGTCAATAAGCTTGAAGATGTGGAGATCTGTAAACTGTGCAGGCCTACTTGTGTGTGTGTGTGTGTTTTAAATATATACTATAAAGGTATTTTCTCCTCTTTATGTTTTCTTCTTTTTGTTTAATATTTTTTCTTTATTGACTTATTTTTAGAGAGAGGAAGGGAGAAGGAGAGAGAGAGATAGAAACATCGATGAGAGAGAACATCGAGTGGCCACCTCCTGCATGTCCCCCACTGGGGTTCAGGCCCACAACCTGGGCATGTGCCCTGACCGGGAATTGAACCAGTGACTGCTTGGTGCATGGGTTGACGCTCAACCACTGAGCCACACCAGCCGGGCTCCCCTTTATGTTTTCTTAATAACATTTTTTTTCCAATAGCTTACTTTATTGTAAAAATACAGTATATAATACACGTAATACACAATATGTGTTAATCAACTATATTATCGGTGAAGCTTCTGGTCAACAGTAGGCTATTAGTAGTTAAATTTTGGGGGAGTCAAAAGTTATATGTGGATTTTCAACTGTGCAGGTGGGGGTGGGCGCCCCTAACCCCTGCGTTCAAGGAGGAACTGTTTTCCCCCTGGGTCAGCAGTGTTGCGGTGACGCCTAGGATCCTAGAGAACTTGTAGAGACCAAGTACTTCAACCTCTTCTTTTTATGCGAGGCAACCACATTTGGCCCTCGGCTGCAGGAAAAAGCCTACTGCCTCTTCGGAGCATTCAGACAGACCTCAGTGTCTGCAAAGCTATCTCTGCTTCAGAGAGGAATCACCAGTTTGGGGAAGTGATTTGGTCACTGTGAGTGTTAGACTAGAAACAGATCAAAGGTGAAAGTGTCTGAATCAGAAGAGAAAGTCTCTGGAAGGTGAGCCTCCTGCCCCCTGCTGTGCGATCCCTTGGGGAAGCCGTCACGGGGGGTGGGGGTGGGGGGAGAAGAACGGGAATTCCGCTCTGAGGCAGCTCTGGAAGTCCCCGCGCCCTGGAGGACAGGGGCTGCCAGGTCTGCATTCCTGGTGCCGGGCGTGGGGCGGGGACTCTCGCTGCTCAGGGCTGGGCCCCTGCTGGGGGCGGGGCGGGTAAAAAGGCCCTGGGGAGGAGCATGGGCTGAGGCTGGGTCAAGGTTTTGCTGTTCCTCAGAATCCTTGGTCCCCCTGGTGCCCCCTGCCCATGAAATCATAGATGATAAAAGGAAAGTTTCCTCTTGGTGAGCAATCCTTTCTTTCTTCCTCTGTGACCTAACCGCCCCACCCCACCCCAACTGGCTTCCCCTCGTGGGCTTCTGTCATCTCCCAAGACTTCCTTCCACTCAGTGGCAGGGGTGAAGGAAAGAGGAAGTAAGTGTGAGCTTTCTAGAAATATCAGAAGCCAGCACCTAGCCCCCTGCCCTGGCCCCTTCCGCTCCCCTTGCCTGTGGTGGCTGATGCCTCCCGTGGTGTGGTCCATTAAGCCCTCCCCCAAGGCCACCCCTAGCCTGTCCCTCCCCTTCTCCTCCAGCCTAGCGCTGAGCTCCGTCTCCGCAATCCTTTTCTTTTCAAGGACTTCTTTACTTTTGCTCAGAATGTCAGATATGAACAAGACCTTGGAGACCATCTCCCCGTTTCACTGATGGGGAAACTGAGGCCAAGAGTCAGTGAGGCCCGAGGTGACTTGAAGACATGTGGCGGAGCTCGTGGGGGTTGGCTCATTTCTGGGTCCTCCGTGCGCACTCTGTCCGACATCCTGCCCTAGCTCCTGTTACACGCACCCAGTCAGCACCCACTCTGTGCAGGGGTCAAGGCAGGGGACTGGGGGTGGGGGTGGGGGGAATGAACCAGGTGTGAAGCTCGCTTTGCAGAAGAGATGCTAAAGAAGGATTCCGTGGGAAGTAGGGCCCAGTTTATGAATAAGCCGGAGCAGTGCTCACCCCACGCTTCCAGCATTTCCTGTGTTCTGGGCTGGATCAGCCCAGGTCTATTTGCTTGAAGCAGCCAGGGATATGGGAGAGGGCAGTGGTGGGGTAGCCTATGGGAGGAGAGAGGGAAGGTTCACCTGAAATGGCCCAGGTTGGTTGGGGGCGGGCAATGATGTCTCCGCCAAGGGGGGGCTTTCACGTGGGCTGTTTTCGGGCCAGCCCTCGTGCACCAGCCCCTGAGCCCTAGGATCAGGGTCAAATCTAAGTCCACTGTCAGGATGACGGCAGTGTAGACACTCCGCAGATCCCCCAACAGGCTGTGACCAAGGGTAGCACAGCTGGAGAGAAGCCACTTTCCCCACCTGAGCAGTGAGATGAGGGGGTCGTGGGACTGGTGAGCACACCTGAGGTCCCCCATGACGGCGCTGAACTGAGGGAGTATCAGGGAAACAGATGGTGAAGAGCACGTGGTAGACAGAGAAGCTGCCTTGACAGCCTGTCATTGAATCCTGGTCCGAACACGTGTGCTGAGGGCACCTGGGGCAAACCCAGCGACAGAATCACTGCAGAGCTGCGGAGGCCCCAGCCTCGCTGGTGGTCCTCCGGAGATGGGCTGGAGGCTTGGCAGATTTTGAGCCTGGTGTGATTATTGGATGGGGGAGGGGTGCGTTTTGGAGCAGACTCACAGAGACTGCAAATTTAAAGTGCCTAGACATCCCCCTTGGGAGCTTGTTAAAGTACAGGCTGGTTCAGCAGGTCTTGGGTGGACCTGAGAGCCTGCATTTCTAACAAGGTGATGCTGATGATACTGGCCCCTTAGAACAACCTTCAAAGGGCTCAGAGTGGGAATGCTGGTCAGGTGTGGAAAACGGTGAGCAGTCCATTCTGTCTAGACCAGGGTTCTTCCCTGCGGCTCTTGCTTAGGCTTCAAGGACCTGAGGTTATCTTGCATGTTTATGTGACTGTGGATTTTTCTGGAGAGGGCTCACTGCTTCCATCAGATCAGCAAAGGCCTCCAAATAGTTCAGTACCCCTGAACCTATCAAACATACAGGGTTCTGGTCTTCACCTCAAGCCTGGTGGATCGCAACCTGTAACTACTATGTCAAGCTGTATTTCATCTAAGCTCTCTCCCCAGATGTCTGAATTGTGGGATGGTTTAACAGCAGACGGGGAAAAGAATAGCGAAGCAAGGTTTTGGTTTCCCAAGTTCCCCACTTCTATTTGGGGAGAAGATAGTGGAAGTGCTGGGGGGACCGTGTGGGGCAGAAAGTGATTTTCAGGAGCCCCTGGAGCCCTCTTTGCCAATGGTCTGTGTCTCTCTTGGTTGCAGCCTGCTGCATACCGAAACGCTGAAACTCCTGCTGCCCAGAAGAGCTCTTTCCTTGCTCGTGTGGTTTCTGCTGGCTTCCTGGCAGAGCCCCAGGCTGCAAAGCACTGACTCCATTCAAAAGCATTTACTATAAATTAGTGCCTGAGAGAGAGTCTGAAGGAGAATATGGATGGCATTTTTCTGGGGTTGGGGGGAGGGGGAGAAGTTTGGGGAAATGGTTTTGCAAAGCACACACATCTCTTCTGACATAGATGCAAGGATTTCGAAACAAAGCACTACCGAAGGATTCCGCTCTGCAAGTTTCCGTTGCTAAAAATAGAGCTCAGGTAACAGAGAAACTTGGCACGCGCACTGTTGTCTTTGGAGCTGTTTGTGATGGGGTGGGAGCAGCAGGCATGCAGGAGGTGGACAAGATGGGTCCAGGCCAGGGACCTTTGTCTGTGTGGCTCACTCCGGCACCCCCAGCATTGCCATCTAGCATCAGGCACAGAACAATTATATGATGCACGAATGGATTAGGGTGGGGGTGGGGTAGGGGTGGGGAATCAGAGCTAGAAGGTGCCATAGAGATCCCAGAGTTGAAAATCCCTGCCCTGCTTAGTTTAAAATGGGGTAGCCGGCTGGTGTGGCTCAGTGGTTGAGCGTCAACCCATGCACCAAGAGGTCGCTGGTTCGATTCCCAGTCAGGACACATGCCCAGGTTGTGGGCCACATCCCCAGTGGGGGGCATGCAGGAGGTGGCCAGTTGATGTTCTCTCTCATTGATGTTTCTATCTCTCTCTCCTTCTCCCTTCTCCTCTCTCTAAAATCAATAAAGAAAAAAACATTAAAACGGGGTAAAGAAAGTTGCTCAGGATTTTAGTGCGCTCGTTCATCAGTCCAGATGACCTGTGTGTATACACGTGTGTGGGGGGGGAGTGCTTGGCGACACATCTCGACATTTTCCAGGGGGACTGCCAGCTACATTTTTCTGCGCGAGGAAACACTTCTTTAGAGAAATCTTAATGAAGCGGTAGAATAGGCACTCCCTGTGACAGGCACTCATTGTCCTGGAGGAAGGCAGGAAAGGATCGCTGGTGACCAGAAGGAAAGACTGCCCTCCTGACGCCCTTTGCTACACAGAGCTGGACAGAGGGGCGGACATGGATCAATGGACATTTGCTTAAAAGTCAAGAGACCTCCTAAGGGGAGAAGAATTGAAGTCCTTTCTTCTGAGTCCAAAATTGTTTGACACACTTGGAGAGACTGAGGGGGTTGGCCGAGAAGTTAGGGGTGAGGGCTGAGCTGGGAAGACAATCTGGACCTTCCTTGTGGATGCAGTAGTCATGTCTTCGGGACAGTGGCCCAACCTGTGGATTGAAACGGAAGATGCTGCAACCTTGGGACCCCAAGGGTGGCACCGGGGCCAAGACTGCAGAAGAGGGGGCATTGCTAGAGCAAGGAACAGGGGGAAAATTGGGTGGTGTGGGGTCAGTTACCCACCATTACCCCTCTGGGAAGTAGCAGAAACAGTGCAGCCATGAGACCTGGTCACTGATCTGTGGGTCCGATCACCCAGCTCTCACTTTGCTGGAAGGCATAGGTGCCCAAGTGTCTCGGCACTGGGAGGAAGTTGGGAGAAGTTGCTTAAAGCACAAGTGATTAGATTTCCTTCTAATCTGGACAACTTGGGGTGGTAGTGATGAACTGAACATAACACAGAGGGATGAGCCACCTGTGCCCTGAGGTAACAGAAGGCTACACCCACTGTACACACACGTTGCTTTATTGTGGTCAGGTCACTGCTCCAGCCCCTGCCTACTGTCCTGACGATAAACGTTAAGTATTGACTGAGTGCCTTCTAGAACTGGTGTGCAGTTAATGGGGAAAGATTTCAAAATTGTGGACCTTGGGCAACCACAATCATACTTTCTTATGTGTGGTTTATGATTCATTAAACCACGTGAATCTAACAGGAGCTTTGCAATGTGGGTGAGGCTGGTATCATCACCCTCGTGTCACAGATGAGGAAATCGAGGTGCAGAAGTTGACTTGCAAGGGACAAGGGACCTGGGACGTGGAATGGTTGGGTTTGGAATCCGGTCACTCTCCCTCCCAAGGCCAGTCTTCTTTATGCTCTGCCAGTCCTTTCCTTCTTCCAGTTATTTTCCTTCCCCTTCAGCCTAAAGATCACCTTTTTGAGATCACCCCTGTCCACTGTATAAATGGAAGACTGGGTAAGAAGGTGGAAGGTTAAGGGAAGGAAACGTTTAGGGGATGTAAATGAACTAATAAGGAACATCCCTTGGGCTTCTCTTCGAATGACTTCATCCCTTCAAATGACTTTCAGCCCTTGCTCCATGGCCACTCTCTGGACTCTGTCATCAGCCTGAACTTCTCTATTTCATGGTATTCAACTTAGTAAACCATTTTTTTGACCACAGCCATCCACTTCCTTTCTCTTCAGCAACTCAACATCTACTGTGTCTGCTTCTCCAGGTCCCCCAGTCCCTACCTGGCTTCTTTTCTTTCCCAGACCACATTCTCACCACAATCCTGAGCCTCTATTTCTATGCTTCTGTGTCCCCACTCACCAGTGCCCAAACCCAGGTCATTTGATCATCCCCCTTATTCCTGATCACTCCCAGGCTGCCGGGCTTGCTGGAAATCTTGCTCTCCTTGATGACTATGCCAGCCATCCATTCACACATCCCTAGTTACTTCTTCCCACCATACCCACAGGAGCATGTAAACCTTCCCCATTCCCTTGCATCTCTTGCTCTAGCCTCAGGCTTCAGCACTCACATAGGAAATACAGTCAATAATATTGTAATAACTATGTATGGTGCCAGCTGGGTAATAGACTTACCAGGGGGATTGCTTTGTAAAATATATGATTGTCTAACCACTCTGCTGTACACCTGAAACTAATACAAAATAATAGTGCATGCCAACTGTAATTTTAAAAACATATAAAATAATTTTTTTTAAAAAAAGCAGATACTGTGAGCCCAGCCGTGGCTCAGTGGTTGAGCATCAACCCATGCACCAAGAGGTCGCCGGTTTGATTCCCAGTCAGGGCACATGCCCAGGTTGTGGGCCAAATCCCCTGTGGGGGGCATGCAGGAGGCAGCCAATCGATATTCTCTCTCATTGATGTTTCTATCTCTCTCCCTCTCCTTTCCTCTCTCTCTAAAATCAATAAAGAAAAGAAAAAATCAGAGACTATGAGATAAGCATTCCCTCAACAATCACCCCCAGGCCCAGATCAAAACTTAATTTTATCTTCACGATATTGCACCTCTTTTCTCCTGCTTTAGAAGAAGAGCTGGTCCCTCTTGTCGAGAGTCACTATCAACGTATATCCTTGGTCGGCAACCTTTTCCAGAACCTGGCATCCTCCATGATACCTTTTCTAACCCCCTTTTTACCCCCTTCCTTTTCCTCCTTCCCACCAGCATGTTCATGTCTTCTTCATTGTTTAAAAAGGAAGGGTATTTCTCCCAACCCCATCTTTCCTCAAGATAGTCCCTTCTCTCTTTTTATTTCTTTTCATGGGAAAAAAATCTTGAATAGTTGATCTCTACTGGTGGGTTACTACATTCTCACCTACAATTAATCCACACTTACCTCTATGTCCACCACTCACCTGAAACTGTATGGTCTCATTATTGACCTCCTCATTGCCTAATGCATGTAAAGAATCCTTCATAACTCTGATGGACCATGAAATCACTGCCATGTTAACTCTGTCACTACTGCCCCTGCAGGAAATGCTGTCCTCTCCTGCTGTGTCTGGGGCTCTGCTCTCTTCTCGTACTACTCTCTGCTTCTTCTTTTTTACATTGCATTCACTGATTTCTCCACTCTGTCCCCAAACACTGGTCTTCTCTAACCCTTCATACTTTCATTCTCACTCTTCACAAGAACTTGCAAACTGGCAGCCATCCCTTTGGTTGAAGCCTGTGTTCACAGGTTCACCGGAGACTCCCCTTCCCTCAATTTCAACTTGCCCCCCCCCCCATTTCTCCATTATCTATTCCTCGGGTCCCTTCACTGAGTTACCTTATCTGCCTGGCCCCTGTTATAGTGCAATTTGTTACCTTGGGTCTAGAATCCTTTTCCTATGGACTTCCACATTTAAACTCTCATTACCCAGAAAATTACTCTTCAGGTGAGCTCTAGACTGAAGTTTTCATGTGCCTACTGGACATTTATACTTGGATACCACTCAATTTCCATAAGTTCACCCTCCCTCCTTTGCATCTTTCCTTCCCCTCCCTCTCTTCCTTCTTTCTATATTTTCTTTTCAACCAAGATGCAAAACGCCCCTGTGGGAAATGCAAAATTTCTACCTAAGAATCGGTTAGTTTGGAAGACATGGTATAGACTGGTGTTAAGGTTGTATTTGCATCAGAGGTACATTCTTTTCCCTTAGTTTATTTATTTGGGATCACTCTAGGTGGGGAGTCTATGAAGAATATTTTGAGGAAGAATTTTAAAGTTCCCAAACCATCCATTGATGCCATCATGGTGTGTGCCTACTCTGCGAGCTACAATGCCGATTGCAAGGAATGCAGGTAAATCTTGACCCATGATCCCTGGTCTCATCCAGTGATGTCCAGCTCTGCTTCCTCTACAAAGAATTTGGATGCCCTCTCATCCACATGGCCAAGCTGAAAAGCAGAGATCCATCTTTAGATTTTCCTCCCCTCATCCCTTCATATCCAGTTGGTCACTAAGATCTGTCCATTGCAATTCTGAAGCATCTCATACATTCATTTCCTCTTCTTCATCCCAAATGGCCCCGCTTCAGTGTGAGTTCTATTAAAACAGTTGAATGTGATTTTCTGCAAGAGAAATTCTACCATCCAGTCCATCCTTTATACTGATGACAATTTACCCCAAACCAACCACCTTAGCTGCTAAAAAGGCTTTAGCAGCTTTCCCTATCTACTTGGTAGAGCCCAACTTCTTAATATGGCCATCAAGAGACCTGGCCTGGGCCCAGCTTCCATTCAGGCCCCATCTCACTTGTGAATCACTCCTTTTAAATACCCTAGGCTTATCTTTTCCAAAACAGGGCCCTTGCACAAATGGTTTTCTTTGCCTGGAAAGGTACCTGTGACTTCTCCAAGAAAACTGTTTGGACACACAATCTTTTGTCTTCCCTTAAAACTCTACACTTTGCTCTTTACAGGACTTGGTCACACTCTGTATTTCAAAGGTCAGTTATATGTATGTCTTCACACCATAAGCGAGGATAGGTGGAATCTACCTCTATTATTACTCTATTTCAGCACCTAGGATAGGGCCAGCATTCATTCATTCATTTACTCACCATTCATTGATTTATTCACTGGGTAAGCAGTAATAAAATGCCTAGTCTGTGCTGAACATGAGCTCTGTACTAGGCACATATTTGCTGAATGAATGAATTGAAAGCCTGGGAATGTTTAGACCTCAGCTAAACAAAGGGTTCAAAATCTGAAAAAAATGTGGTTCCTGTATTTTGACTGTGCTTTGACTGGGCATCCACCCAGCAGACTCACCCCTCCCACTGACTCACTATTACTTTGGCTATCTTGGGACTTTATCTGTAAAGGGGAAATGATAAATCTCTGAATATTTTTTATAGTTCTAGGTTTTGTTTGTTCCATCACTTCTTCACTTCCTAGGCAGCTGCAGAGGAAGGAAATATCTCAGTTTTGGAAATTCCCCATTGGATGGAGTATTAATCTTCATGCCCACAGTCCCAGCATTAGTATCATTTCACTTCGTACCCATAACAGCCCTGCAGAAGGAGCAGGTCAGGGACAATCATATCATCACACAGAGAGGTCAAATGACCTATCCAATGTCAAGGGCAAGAACACAACAAGGCAAGGATTAGAAAGCAGGTGTTTTGCATCTATGACCAGCCCAGTTTAGACTCTCCCATACTGCTTTGCTAAGCATCTTGGCAAGAGAGTGGGTACTTGAAACCCCATGAGGTCTGCAGGAGGGTCTGCTCTCACATTGTGGCCAAAACCACATCCTCCTCATTTCTGTTTCTCGGATGTGTTTTGCAATATAATTCTTATTTTCACTGCTCCAGGCCAAGCATCCAGACTCTGGTTCCCTTTCTGGTCATCATCTTCCGTTGCTCTTTTTTGTTCTTGGAGTCTTTTTTTTTCTAGTTCTCCATTTATTCTTTCTCTCATTTCATTTTCATCTCTGGAGACTTGTTATTATCTAAACTGGCAGACATACCCCTTTGAAAGATGACACCTATTTTTCCAGGGGTGGTATCAGTGTCTAGGCCTTCTAGGAAAAGAAAAGTCAGAAAAGCCTTCCTCTCCCCCATTATCTGCAATTTGCAAAGCAAACAGGTCTTCCCCCTTTCTGAGGGCTTCTGGATTCAGGCCCTTGGGGAAATCAAGAGTCAACTCTGGCCCTGGCCAGTCTGGCTCAGTGGTTAGAGCATTGGCCCGCGGACCAGAGAGTCCAGGTCCGGTTCCCACTAAGGGCACGTGCCTCGGTTGTGGTTTGTCCCTGGCCCTGGTTGGGGTCGTGAGGGTGGCAACCAGTTGATATGTCTCTCTCACATCGATGTTTCTCTCTCTCTCTTCCTCCCTCTCTCCCTCCTGCTCTAATCTGAAGATAAATGCAAAAAATGTCCTCGGGTGCGGATAAAAAAAGAAAACAGAGTTAACTCTGACTCTAAACCCTTACTCTTTGCTTGTAACCTTTTCTCCATGCCAACCAGAGCTTAGGGTTCCTACACCCTTGTAGCTTAAGAGACCACCCTTGCCCTAGTGGATTCGGCCACCGGTAGGATGGTTGGTTGACATGAGCATTGCATGTCTAGGTTGAGAATGGGACAGCATGGAAGAGACATTGGCACCCAAGCCACATTTTGCAGATTGAAGATCCCATAACATAGAGAAAGCAGTGACTTGCTCAAAGTCACACAGCAAATTAGTGACCAGGGCTCGGGCTGAAACTTAGGTCTCTGACTTGTTTTCTGGGAAGGAGTTGTTCCTCTACCACAAGGTACTTGAAATAGCAGGAGCCTTTGATAAGGGATTTGGAGAATCTCTGAGCATGGATTCTGGATAAAACTCTTACAGTCATTGCCTTGGCAGGATAGCTAAGATGGTTAAAGTGTCACCTCAATACACCAAGGTTAGGGGTTCAATCCTCAGTCAAGGCACATACAAGAATCAACCAATGAATGCATAAATAAGTGGAACAACAAATCTATCTATGTATCTATTTATCTATGTCTATCTATCTATCTATCTATCTATCTATCTATCTATCTATCTATCTATCTATGTATCTATCTATGTATCTATCTATGTATCTATCTATCTATCATCTATCTATCATCTATCTATCTATGTATCTATCTATGTATCTATGTATCTATGTATCTATCTGTCTGTCTGTCTGTCTGTCTGTCTGTCTATCTATCTATTGAATCTCTCAAATCAATTTAAGAACCCTCAAAAACTCATACAATCAATCATACCTTTAAACTTGAAGAAGTTGTCTGGAGGGGGTCATATGTCTGGGTCAGATGCTAGTCACAGAGCTCTTTACAGATGTGGTTTCAGCCATCTGAGGCATTAAGGAGGGAAACCGAGGCATGGGCATGTGAACCGTTGGTCATTCACATGCCTGTTCCAAAACTTCAGAGACACCTGCCGGTGCTCACAGAGTGGAGAACTCGCTAAGGCCAGTGAGCAGTCTGGTCCAAAGAAGAGCCAAGCTCATGTTGCCTTGCCCAGTGTTCGATTAGAGGTATGTTGCCTTTTCTAGTTGATCAAGTTTATTTGCACATTGTCTCCCATTTCTGGTCTCTACACAGCCTGCTGTAATAGGTGCTTTATTTTCCCATTTTACAGTTCAGAACCTAAGGTTCAGAGAAGTTAAGCAACTTGGCCAGGGACACAGAAATAGCAAACCACAGAAGCAAAACTCTAAATCTGGGGCTTTTTTTTTTTTTTTGCTATACTGTTCTTACACACAAACTCATAATATTGAATTTATCTGTAAAAAGTATCTTCAACAGCCATTCTTGCCTCTGTAGATCCTTACAGCAATCGTGTGAAGTCACCCTCCTGAGGGTCAGTGATCACGTGACTGAACCAGATCACACATTCAGAGCACCTTCCACGACCAGGACATGCTTCCCATGCCCAGGCCCCAGCAACACAAAGAAATCCCCAACTGTGTCCCAAGAAGCCCTACAGGCAGATGGCCAGGGCCAGGGCAGTGACCAGGACCCCACTTCCTACCCAGAGCTCTCTCTATCTCCACTGGCTCCAGCTGGGTCTTTCTGAGAGAAGAAGGGGGATTTCTAGACTGAGCAAACTGAAGTTCCCTATCACCCTCATCTGTTTAGGGCTTCCACTTTCTCTAGAGGGAAGCTGGGAGGCGATGTGACAACCAATGTTGGCTAGATAGCAGCGACACCCTGAAAGAGGTGTTAGAGGAAGATTTCATTCATTCATTCATTCATTCATTCATTCATTCATTCATTCATTCATTCATTTATCCATTCACTCACTTACTCACTCATTCATCCTCTCATCCTTTAACAAACTTTTATCAAAGATCTAGTCTGTGCAAGATATCATACTAGCTGCTTGCAATACCCTGGAGCTGATTACACATGGTACATGACTTCAAGGCATTGAATTTTGGCTCAGCAGATTGAACAGAAACATGGAAGTCATCCTTGGCTCCTCTGTCTACCTTACACTCCAAGTCCATCCCCCTCCTCACCATCCTAACTGGCATTACTCTTCTTCAGGTTCTTAAAATACTTTGCCTGGACACTTCAAGGCTCCCAGATGGGCTCTAAGCCCACACTCTCACACCTCTAATCCACCCTGCACCCTGATGCCAAAGCCTGAAATGCCAATCCAGTTGGTCTCCTCTCTGCTGAGAATCCTTCTAAGGCTTCCTTCTGTCCCTCAGTGCGCTCATCTGGAGTTGGTCATGGCTTGACCCTTCTCTCTCCGGCCTCAACCCTCCTCTCTCGCCTCAGGCATCCTGATTCCAGAAAGGCTAAGCTGGTTTTCAGGGACCTTCCCTTTTCTTTCCTTCCACCACATGCCAAATTCTGGGTTTTTGCACAAGCTGTTTCCTTTTTCTGGAGAATCTTACCCTTCTCCTTCTACTCACCCCACAGAACCCAGATCAGAGGCCCTTTCCTTCATTTCTACAGCATTGACATTTACCCTAAACAAGTATTTATCTAATCTATTGCAATTATTGGTCTTGCTTGTGTCCTCCATTTTTATCTACAGGTTCCTGGGTTCCTAATGCAGAGGTAATGCCTGGACCAAGAAAGTGCTTACTCATGTCCTACTGTACGAACACAGGAGAAGTTCCAAAGAGACAAGTGATTTATCCTTTCTGCTCCAACACTGCTTGTAAAGCCAAACCAACTTGGTCCACCCCTGTGGGTGGCTGGAGCCTAGAAGGAAGGAATGTCTCTGCGTCTGTTTTTCTGTAGAACAAGGGGTCGCATTCAAGCCCCCAGAGGCTACAAAAAGTAGGAGCAGCTGTTAGTCATTGTAACTGGGAAAGTCCACATGCTTTCTTGTGGCTTTTCCCTGTTACATGGCCTTTGGATGGGTTTCAGAAGGAAAATAATGAGCTATTTGACCTTTTTCTCCTGCCAGCCAGCATTTCTTTATCTCTGCTCCATGGTCAGGGTTTCAGTGCGGAATCTTCCTGCTCTCCCCACTCAGGGCAAATGACAAGGCTGGAGCTTGCAGGACTCGCCTTGCACAGAGGGGCTTTGCTGAACCAGGGACGGGGATCTGTGCACCTGCCAACTTCTAAGTCTCTGTGACTCCTCGGAGAACCACGGACCTCCTCAACTATCTCCCCTCATTGGTGCCCCGTGGTGGATTCATCCTCATTGCAGAAAAGTGCTCGTGCTAGGAACACAGGGCTGGCAGTTATCATCAGGAACTACCATTACCAAGACCCTACAGTATGTAGGATGTTTCTGCTGGACACTTCACATATTCATTCATAAAAATAATTAAAACTTACTATGGGACAGATACGGGGTCTACATTAACTCGTGAAACAGTCATGGTTTCTGCCTGGGTGAACCTCAGTTTCATTTTCCCAGTAGCCCTATGAACTAAGAGATAGTATCCCTCCTTGCCCTTTTTCAGATGACAACTCTGAGGTCTGGGGAGGTAAAGCAACGTGTTCAACATCATACAATCAGCTGAAGTTAGAGTCTAAGATTTATGCCTCCTCTACGTGTGGTCTTTCTATGACAATTTTAGTAAGTGACAATCCATGAACTCACCATCTAGCCTTCTGACCATGGTGCAGACCTGTCTGGGTGCACCACCCTGACTCAGACATGTCATATGGAAAGCAGAAGCAGCTGGCTACCATGATCCCCACGCTCTGGGACCCAAACCCCTTGTCCACCAGCTGGTCTTAAGGACCTGGAATCCTCACATTGTGGTCTATCCTCCAGCTAAAGGACGCCCCCAGTTTTGGCCCTCTACCCTTGTAACTCCATTCTCTTATACTGTGTGCTTGGTGGTTTCCTTTAAAATGACTTATTTGAACCTAAATAAATTCATCTTGAAAAGTAACATCGTATAACTGCTATAAATGTGAGAGCAATATTGCTTGCTGTAAGTCCCAGCGAGACAAACATTGCTTTTCAATTGGAACTGGAGGCGGCTGCCTGCCGGATGCTTTGAGCCTTGAGTTTACTCCCTTGTTGGGGAGAGAGAGAGAGAGAGAGAGAGAGAGAGAGAGAGAGAGAGAGAGAGAGAGAGAGAGAGAGAAAAGAGTATGGTGGGGGTGAAGACTGGCAAGGGCTGAAGCCGACTGAATCAGGAAGATGCTAGGAGAACTGAAAAGGAAGGCCTTTCTCCTCTGGCAAGTTATTGCTGTTGAAGGTCCTGGTTTAGGACAACAGTGGCTTCGGCTGTCATGTCTCACACATTTGTCAGCATGGGGTAGTCCACAGAGTGACTCTCACCCACTAACACACTGTGGGACTCCGTGGGGCTGCTGCCCTGACAACGAGGCCTCTGAGGACTGACACCTTTTGTTGAGAGCAGCTGGGTTCAGCCAGATGACCTGGGCTTTGCCAGGCGAGGGGCCCAGGCAGAGTTGGGGAGGGGGGGAAGTGGCCTGAAGGCAGGGTGCTCTTGGAGTGCCAAGGTCATGACAATAGGTGAGGGGCAGCCCCGGGAAAGGCCTGGCTCACTCCGCTTCTCCCAGCCGCGGCTCTCGGAAGACCCTGAGGGGCTGGGGACGGGGGAGTTGGCTGCTGTCCCTTAGAGGAACTTGGGGAAAGAGAATCCTTGTTGGATGCCCTCAGGGTGGCCAGGCAGAGATCTCCCTCTGTGCTGACCATTTCACGAAAGAGAAAGGAAACTTCTCAGAAACCACATGAGATGTGCTGAGGGCGGGGAAGAGGAGGTGATGACAGGGTCCCGGGGCAGTGAGCGGAGTAAGGCCAGCATCTGGGGTAGAGAGAGGAGGCGGAGAAGTCAGCACACACTGATGGGACCCAGCTGCCAGGCACAGGGTGGGGTCTAAGGCTGTGTAGGTGATGCTCATGCACTGACGTCACTTTGGCCACCTTCTTATTCTAGCAGGTGTCCAGCCCACTGGAGCACCCACATGGCTTCTTCACTCCCCTGGGTGGGGACAAGTCCCAAAGGACTGGGGTCTGGGTGGGTGCAGGCTGGGAGGAGGGAGCGGCAATGGGTCGGCCACTAGGCAGCTCCACAAGGTGGCCTGGAACGAGGCCCCAGCAGTGACCTGCCCAGAAGTGACTTGCCCCAGGGCTCAGAGTACAGGCCTGTTAAAAGGGTTTAGCCTGCCTTTGGGAACGATCACCATAGCTGGGACTTGTACAGTTTCTGAGTTTGGGAGGAAATTCCAGGCTTTCTTCTGAAGCTGGCCCCGTGGAGAGGAGGGAGGGACATGCCAGAGGAAGCAGGCTTTGGCACGGATCCCCAGCCCCAGATTCTTTGGTAACCAGTGAGGAGAGGCCATCAGGAAGGCGGTGGTAGCTGCTGCCCTCTGTCACCAGTGTGGGGGAGCAATGAGTAAGTGGATAGATGTGGCCCTGGGGTTACCTCACTTTGTCCCCTTGACTTGGCCTTATCTCTCCCAGCAGAGAGCCTAGCCAAGGATGACAAAGTCCTCCCACACTGGTCCCATGACTTTCCCAGGGGAATCCCCTCCCCATATTTTCCATTCCCCTGGTGGCAGCACCCTAAGGATGTTGGTGTCAGCTCCCAGGGCAGGGCATGTGCGTGCGTGTGCGTGCGTGTGTGTGCGTGTGCACGCGTGTGTGCGTGTGTGTGCATGTGTGTGCCCACGTGTGTGTGTGTGTGTGTGCGTGTAGAATAAGGGAAAGGATAGCACACATTCACTAATACCTGTCATGTGGGACAGGATGTGATGACTGGCACAGGGGAAGTCTTGAGGTCTGTGTGTCCTGAGGGGGACCTCATGTCCACGTGCAGTGGTCAGTGCAGAGAGAGATGGGGTGCTGGGGAAATATGCCCACTGCAGGAGGAAGAAAGGTCACCACACAGAAAACACCGAAAAAATCTGCTTGGGCGTCTCTCTCCTCCCCTACACCCTTGTCCAGGCTGTCCGCAACCAGGAGGGACCCGGGACATTGGTGCAGACACCCTCATGCTTCCTTGAGTGCCCAGGGCAGAACAGGGAACAGAACTGAACCACCGGAGATCAACGCCAAGGCTTCAAGATGAGAGAGTCGACCCAGCGAGGTATTTAATTTGCTTGTATTCAGTTGGATGCATTTCAATTCAAGGTTCATTTAGAGACTCTACATGCTATTCAGCATTCTGCTGGGCTCTGGAAGGAGGTGAAACTAGCTAAGGGATAGAGATAACAAAGAACAAGTAATTCCAGCTTTATTTCAGTGAATACATTTTGTTAAATGTGTTACAAAATGTGACTTTTGTGCCTTCATTAGGCCTTCATGTAAATAAATCCACATCCCCCCAAAAAGAACAAGTGAGATGTGGAGGGTTTCGTTTCACTTTGTTTTGTTTAAATTTTCTTTTTTTTTAAAATTTGCCCAAGAGTTTTTTCTTCTATGAAAACAACACCACTTTGTGAAAGGCATACAAAAGTACAGTATACAGAAAAGACTGCTCCCAGCAAAATACCCAACAGCAGCTTATGAAATAAAAGCTATTCAGGTGAGACATAGGTAAGCTACATCTTTCCTGTTCTGCAAAGACAGTTCCAGAGTTCAGTTGGCTCCCCAAAACCATGCTCCAAATAGTAGAGAGACTTTTCCCAAACTTGCACTGGGGTTCTCTGGGGCCAGGAAGCAACCTCAGAAACAGACCATCGTGTACAATAGGTTTGGAAGGAGGTGGCTTTGTAGAGAAATAAACAGCATGACACCATCCTCCCCTCCCCCACTTTCAAACCCACAGCCAGCAGACACCTGCTGCCCTGGGCTGAGTTCTGAAGAGGCTGGTCCTTCTTCCGGGCTGGGCTTAGGGGCTCCTGAGGTTGCCCCTAAGACACCTGTAGGATGGCGTGCCTTTTGCAGACTAGAGGCTGCACCTGGTGTCCACTGGGAGGTGTCACGTCCAGCTGGGGCAGAATCCATCACGATCCACTAAGCAGAGCTCCTGGAAGCTCCTTTACAAGCCCAGGAAGCCAGGCCACCTTCTGGGACCTGGATGAGCCCCCGCAGCTCTCCCAGTAAGGACTTCAGTTAAGGCCCGGATTCTGGGAAAGGGATCTGACTCATGTCAGGCTGGCAGGGGGCCCGGGGACAGCTGCAGAGACACAAGCTCCTGGAGGGGCAGGTGGGCATGGTTCTAGTGGAACTCCCAACTGCTCAGCCAGGGATCGAGCAGGGAGGGAACTGGGAAAGAGGAAGCGGTGCAGTTCTCACTCCTGCGCTGCCTGACGTCTGCCTTGAGAAAGGATTCCAGGATGGAAGACACCTGGGTTCACAGCCGGGACTTCAAGCCGCCCCCAGGCTAGGACCCACTGCCCTGTGTCTTGGGGAAACATCTCTGACCTGTAGGAAAGGGGCGCCCTAGAGCCCATGCATAACAAAGACAGAGACAAAGAGGGCCCTGGTGAGGACGGAGTGGTCTGTCCCTCAGAGGAAAGGACCCAAGAATCTAGAGGCCAAGCTCTTTAAATGCCCTCAAGGTCACAGCACTGAGTGGGAGGGGTGTCATCTTGCATCATTATATACATATATTTTATTTATTTTTAATTAAAACATTTTTTTCTTTATTGAGTTTAGAGAGAGGAAGGGAGAAGGAGAGAGATATAGAAACATCGATGAGAGAGAACATCGATTGGCTGCCTCCTGCATGCCCCCCACTGGGGATCGGGCCAACAACCTGCGCATGGGTCCTGACCAGGAATCAAACTGGCGACCTCTTGGTGCAGGGGTTGACGCTCAGCCACGGAGCCACACCAGCCGGGCGTTCATATGTGTATATTTTAAACATTGGCGTTGTTCTTCAGAGACATTAAAAAAACAACAACTTCAGTGACGGAATAGACGCCCGCAGTTTCCATCCAATGGGACAGAGGCTGAAGATGGGGCCAGAAGCTTCCCGTTACTGGTGGGAACAGCTCCTAAAAGTGGCTCTTGGGACCCTTGTGAATCTGTCCCTTGTGTAAGAAGCGGACATCATTTATAGCGCATACGGGTTATATTTTAAACAAAGATGTCTATTTTTTTTTTTTCTTTCCGGCCATCCCCTCTCCGCCCTTCCTGAGATGAGAAGTCTGGGCGTAGGAGGCTGTGATTGTTGGGGTTAGACTTGATTCAGTGCAAAGACAAGGCGATAACACCCCTTACAAGGGCTCTGGCTTGTATCAGTTTCTCCTCGATACTTACAGTAAGAGCGCACGCATTTATATATTGAAAGGTTTCCAACTCCTCAGCGACTGTAGAGTGCCTGACAGTGAGGTCCTGGTCCATGCTGATCAAGTCTGCGGGCTTGTCTTCACCCAAGACGGCCCATGTGTGTCCTGGAGCAGCCCCGGGGAGAGCGTCCAGGCCCAGCTGTCCCAGCATCTCCCCAGAGACGCCAGTGGGAGCATCCTTTCCCAGCCTAGAGCTCATCCGGAGAGTGGCGCCTCCTGCAGGCTGCGGGCCCCTACCACATCCACCACCTGTTGCCTGGCGTCTGTCAGGCTTTTCAGAGCCCGAGGCTCCTCAGTCAGCCGCCTGCCTGAGAAAGCCGAAGGCACCAGAGAAGACACGGAGCTCCCTTGAGTCAGGGAAGATGGAGAGCTGGGCTTCCAGGTTTCCAAGAATGCAAGCCCTGATTTTGTGTACTGGCTGCAAAGCCTTCTGGGACCTACTGTCCAGACTGTCCTGCCGTACTAAGGGGGAGAGGGAAGGTTAAAAAATAAAGCTGGGGGTTTGTAAGACAGAGCCAGTTAGTAGCCTCTGAGGTACAAGGTTCTTTTTTGCTGCTGCTGCTGCTGCCGGCATCCGAGCTGCCTCTCCTCCGTGGCATCTTCTCGCCCCCACCAACGCCTCGCTCAGGATCACCATGCTGTGGGCCTTGGAGCAGCTGGCCAGGGTGGGTACCGGGTCCCACAGGGCCGAGAACCTTGGACAGAGAGCATTCCACCGTTTGTGCTCCAGGAAGTTGTGGTTCCTCCTCTTGGTCACATCCTCAGTGTCAGAACTGACAGGTTCGGGTGGCAGGACTGGGAAGCCTGGCTTTCTGTAGGCAGGGGGCTCCCAACCTCTTCGTGTGCCTCATCTTCCTTTTCCTCTGGGCATCCCTCTCCAGAGCCTCTTCTTGGGGACTTCTCTGGAGCCCCTCCTGGGGAGCAGCTCTCGGGAGGGAAACGGGTGGCATCGCTGTGTCGTTGCTGATGGATGCAGATTGTTGATGGACGGAGAGGTGGAAGTGTTCCATGCAGGGGTGCAAATGGTCAGCTTCCACTGCGCTGATGACCGGCTTCCATTCACCTAGGGACTGTCTCTTCTCCACTGTCACACGTTGGTTTCTTCACGCCCTAGTCCCTAGGGCTCTCGGACCCTAAGAGGCTGGGTCTTGGGCTCGCCCAGAGGACAGGGGATAGTAGGCTTGGAGACTGGGAGTACAGTCCCAGGCAGTAGGTGCTCAGGGTGACTCCGGGAAGCCCAGCAGCCTGCCCACATGCATTTAAATTTTATTTTTCTTTTTGTTTAAAACTTACCTTTATTGTTGAATGTATTACAGATATTCCTCCTTTTTCCCCCATTGACCCCCTCCTCCCTGCTCCCGCTCCCCAACCCCGCCTTTCCTCACACTGTTGTCTGTGTCCATTGGTTATGCATAGAAGTTCTTTGGTTTATTTCTTCCCACCCCCTCCCCCCACCCCTCTTCCCTTTGAGGTTTGTCAGTCTGACAACCAATTTGTACTTCTTAATCCCTTCACCTTTTTAACCCATTCCCCCTACCCTCCTCCCACCTGGCAACCAACAAAATGTTCTCTGTATCTATGAGAATGTTTCTGTTTTGCTTGTTCATTTTGTTTGTAGATTCAATTGCCGATAGATATGTATTTATTGCCATTTTGTTTGTTCATATTTTTGATCTTTTTCTTCAAGAAGACCCTTCAACATTTCATATAATACTGGTTTGGTGGTGATGAGCTCCTTTAGCTTTTTCTTGTCTGGGAAACTCTTGATATGTCCATCGATTCTGAATAACAGCTTTGTAGGACAGAGTAATCTTGGTTGTAGGTTCTTGTTTTGCATCACTCTGAATATTTCTTGCCACTCCCTTCTGGCCTGCAAAGTTTCTTTTGAGAAATCAACTGGCAAATCTTATGGCAGCTCCTTTGTAGGTAACAAACTGCTTTTCTCTTGCTGCTTTTAAGATTCTCTCTTTGTCTTGAACCTTTTGCATTTTGATGATGATGTGTCTTGATGTGGGCCTCTTGGGGTTCATGTTGTTTGGGACTCTCTGTGCTTCCTGGACTTGTATGTCTGTTTCCTTCACCAAGTTAGGGAAGTTTTCTGCCATTATTGTTTCAAATAGGTTTTCAATTTCTTATTCTCTCTTCTCCTTCTGGCACCCTCATGATGCAAATGTTGGTACGCTTGAAGTTGTCCCCGAGGCTCCTTACACTGTCCTCATTTTTTTGGATTCTTTTTTCTTTTTGCTGTTCCGATTGGGTGTTTTTTGCTTCCTTATATTCCAAATTGATGGTTTGCTTCTTGGCTTTACCTACTCTACTATTTAATCTCTGTAAATTATTCTTTATTTCAGTTAGTGTCTCCTTCATTTCTGACTGGTATTTTTTTATGCTCTTTAGGCCCTCACTAAGTTCTCACTAAGTTCATTGAGCATCCTTATAAACAGTATTTTGAACTCTGCATCTATTAGATTGTTTATCTTCATTTCGTTTAGTTCTTTTCCTGAAGTTTTGTTCTGTTCTTTCATTTGGTACCTGTTTCTTTATCTCCTCATTTTGGCTGCCTGCCTGTGTTTGTTTCTATGTATTAGGTAGAGTTGTTATGTCTCCTGGGCTTCCTACGGTGGCCTATTGTAGTAGGTGTCCTGTAGGGTCCAGTGGCACAGCCTCCCTGGTCTCCCAGCTAGGCCCCTGAGGTGCAACCCTCATGTGGACTTTACACCCTTCTGTTGTAATTGAGTCTTGATTGCTGTTGGCACATCAATGAGAGGGTTTTGCTCAGGCTGATCAGCTGCAAGGACTGGCTGTGCCCACTATTCACCGACCTCTGATCACCTTGGAGGATCAGCTGTGCAGGAGCCCACCACACAGAGCAAGACTTACTTCAGCAGGGCTCTGGTACCCACGAGTCCATTCCTTGAGTGTGTCACTTGTGGAGGTGGTTGGGTGGTGGTGTTTTGATGTGTTCTGAAGCTGTCCGCTGGGTGTGCTGGCTCTGGGGCCAGGTCAGCCACTGCCTGTGTTCTACCCAGGGCCACCAGGCTTAAGCTACAAAGCGGTCTGCAGATGGCTACTTTTTGTGCTGGGCTTGGAGGTGACCAGGAAAAGCCAAGTTGTGAACCAAGGCTGGCTGCTTCTAGTTCCAGGCCTGGGGCCACTTAAGGAGAGGTATGGGGCTCGCTGAGACCAGATGCTGCTTGTTTGAGAGAATTTAGGGAGATCTGAAGCAGGATCCAAGACAGGCCAATCCTATGGTAAAGACACTGGAAACAGCTTGGGTGGGCCTGAAAGTTAGGTGGGGCGGGGCCTCAGGGAATCACCAGGGCGGGGCAAACAGTGTGAGCCAGGTTGCTGGATTTCCTAGATATGGCTGCCGTCTGCCGGCCCAGGGAAGGGCTCACCAAAGAAACAAAGGCCTCGGACAGCATGTCTGTCCAGGAGAAAGCTGCCTCTCCAGCCCTCGCCCCAATGCCAAACAACTCTTCTCCCCATATGACTCTGGTGCCTTTCAAGCTGCCTCCCCCACGCTGGAGCCTGGAGGGTGCGAGTCTGAGTAAGTCCGTGCGCGGGCCCTTTAAGAGGAGCTGCCGGGGCCTCCAGCCACCTCAGCCTCCCTTAGCCTCAGTTCCCACTGGTTTTTACAGCCAGAAGTGATGGGGATTCTCCTCCTGGCACTGGAACCCTGAGCTGGCGGCCTGGTGTGGGAGGGGGACCCCTCAGTCCTCAGAGAGGACCTTCCCAGCCGAGGTATCCTCCTGATTTTTATCCGCCACACGTGGGTGAGGGATCAGCCCAACGCGCCTCCACCCCTCCTACCAGTCTCGATGTGGCTGCTTCTTCAATTTCGTAGTTGTAGGACTTCCTTTCAGCTTGATTTCAGGCGGTTTTGAATGATGGTTGTTCTGTAGTTTAGTTGTAATTTTGATCCTAAATTTTATTTTTCAATCACAGTTTATATTCAATATTATTTTGTATTAGTTTCAGGTGTACAACATAGTGGTTAGACAATCACATATTTTACAAAGTGTTCCCCTTGATATTTCTAGTACACACCTGGCACCATATATAGTTATTAGAATATTATTGACTGTATTCCCTATGCTGTACTTACATTCCCGTGACTAATCTGTAACTACCAATTTGTACTTCTCAATCCCTTCACCTTTTCACCCATCCCCCAGCCCCCCTCCCCTCTGGCAAACATCAGTCTGTTCTCTGAGTCTATTTTGCTTATTCATTTATTTTGTTCTTTATATTCCACATGTAAGTGAAATCATATGGTATTTACCTTTTTCTGTCTGACTTATTTCACTTAGCATAATACCCTCCAGGTCCACCCATGCTGTTGCAAATGATAAGATTTCATTCTTGCCCGGCCAGTGTGGCTCAGTGGTTGAGCATCGACCCATGCACCAAGAGGTCGCCGGTTCAATTCCCAGTCAGGACACATGCCCAGGTTGTGGGCCCGATCCCTGGTGGGGGGCATGCAGGAGGCGGCCAATCGATGTTCTCTCTCATCGATGTTTCTATCTCTCTCTCCCTCTCCCTTCCTCTCTCTCTAAAATCAATAAAGAAAAAATACTTTAAAAAAAAAGATTTCATTCTTTTTATGGCCAAGTAATATTCCACTGTATATAGGTACCACAACTTTTTATCTGGCATGTGGAGGGTTTTGGATGAAAGGAAGAGAAGAGAGTGGAATCAGGTTTACTGAGCTACGTCCTACTAGATGTGAGACATTTTATATATGGCACTTCATTCGATCCTTGCAGTACTCATAGTAAGTGTGTCCTGCTATTGCTCATCTTTACAGATGAGAAACCCAATGCTTAAATGACTTGCTTGGGGAGGATCAGGGTAACAAGTGACATATCCTAGGTGTGGTCCTGAGATGGCTTCAGTGCAAAGCCGTAATTCTCTCCCCTCTACCACACTTCCTCCCGGGACATTCTACAGACTCACCCCTCAGCCAGAGCATTCTGTACAGTCCAACTGTCAATTCTGTTTTAAGGATAGGTCTCTTAAAAACCACGGAAGCATTGATAACCATTCTTTTATTTCACCCAGTGTTGGAGATTGAGACATGAACAGTGCAAGAAATTAGACATTGGGGGCAGAGTTTGGGAAAACAAATGCCCTGTCTCATGCTTTGTGTTGTCACCACCTGCCTCCGAAAGGTGGCTTCAACTGGAATCCAAGATTTTTTTTCTTCTGCTTGATTTGGCAATGCGTGTTCCAAGGCGGTAGCACCTCTAGCCCACAGCCCACAGCTAATGCCTGGCTTCTCCTTTCCTTCTGAGTTGCTGGATGTAGCTTGGTGTTACTTCTAGATGCCTGTGACTACTTAAAATAACCAGGTCACAGGAGCAGGCTAACCTCAACCAGATCATTGGACATACCCTTTTTTTTCCACGGATGATTCATGCATTTATCTATAAGTTGAGGGTTTGCGCCTCCTACATCCATCTAGTCTAGTTATTATATCTTTTCACATCATGTAGATACTTATTCATGATTGAATGGGGTCTAATAAACTGCATGTGGAAAATCAAGCACCTGGCATTCCTTCATTCATTCACTTATTGATTTGGCAAATATTTTATTGAGGGCCTATTATGCCCTTGGTCAAGCCCCCGCCCTCAAGGTGCTCAGGGCCCGTGGACCCCCAACGATGTGTTATATTCCAACGCTGTATCTGCTGCCATGGGAATGTGCATAGCACACAGCATCCAGGTTTTCCGAAGGAGGGAAACTTGAGTGTTACGTTTTCGGAACCTGGACACTGCCTTTGCAATGTAAGAGGGCTTACCCACGGGATTTGTTTCTTTTCTTTTGAGCCAGGAAGACCTTAAGATCCCACCACACCCTCCCTAGCGAGCCAGAAACAGATAAGGAGTTGGGACTGGTGTATGTGTGGGTTAGGATGGGGGATTATCCTTCCTGGGCCCCAGTGGGATTGTCAGTGTCGGTATCTTTGGCTCCACGTTGGGCAGGAGGCCAATTTCTTTAAGACTGGAGGACCAGGCACAGTAGACTTCTTTTCCCAGATTTGAAGGTAACCTTAGGGCTGTGTGACTCATAGTCTGGTCCAGCTGTGTGATGCTGGGATTTTGGGAGCTGGACAGAGACCCTCCTTTCTCCACACTCCACCCACCTCCACCCCCACCCCCGCCTCTCCATGTCAGATTGTGGTAACGTCTCAGGCCATTCTGGAGAAAGTGACTCACTGCCGTGGCCATTCACTCATAACAGAGAAACAGTGAATGATGAGCAGAGGAGGAGCCGTTATAGGCACTGGAAGGTGATGGGGAAGGCTAATTCCTTCTCCACGATAAGTGCTCTCACCCCCAGTCCTCAACCACTACTGGCAGCACCAGCCAAACACAGAGGGAAGGAGCCCCTCTCTCTCAGTGGACTCTAAGCATGAGTATTAGGTACGTGTGTGTGTGCGTGCGCGTGTGTTGAAGGTGGAGAGAGCTACCATGGTACTGAGCCACCAGAGTTCTGCAGGAGGCTGAGGAAGAAACAAGTCACTTGGAGACCAGCTCTTTGGGTCAGTGGGCACTTGCTTTTGAGTATTGGTTGGCAGTTGAGATAAACTTCCAGACCCACACACACTTTCCCACTCCCAAAAATGGATGTGATACTGTTTACTTCCACCTACCCCAACCTCCACACTGTCCCAGGGCTTGGTCTCTGATGTGACATGACAGACACGATGATAGATGTGAAAGCAGAGACGAATTGTCTTCGAGCTTTGCTGTTTTGATGAAAGAATACCTGGTGGGCATCCACACGTGTGACTTCTGGTTTTCCACCAGCTTTTCTGTGGACTGAGCCCGCGTTCCAGAAACCGACTCTCCCGTCTGCAAGAAAGGACATATTACCAGGACAGCCTACAGAGGCTGTACTTAGGCTTCAGTTTTCCATGTGACAGGAAGGAATGAGAGAAGGGGCTGACATGAGGGTGATGCTCCACGGGAAACGTTATGGAGGCCTGTTGTCTTTTACACAACTCTTTGGACCACACAGACGCTCTTCTATTCCTGTGTCCCGGCCTGCCCCTTTCACAAAACTCCAGTATTTCGGAATTAACTGAAGGCTTTCAAAGAATGCGGATTTCTAGCCTCCTCCATCCAGATCCGTTAGGTGCAGGTATCAGTCAGGGATGGCAACCTTTGGACCCAACCACCCCACGGTTACAACGGCTGCACAAGAGAAAGGTTTGTTTTTCATGCCGCAATCCAGTCTGGATCTGTTTCACTCAGTCATTCCGGGACCTCACCCACTGGTTTTATAATTCCCTGTTGTTACCAGAAAGGGGAGCTGTCCTTGGTGGGTCTGCCTAGGGCCAGCCGGTAGAGTGTGGGTCCTTGACTTCATGCAGGAAAAATTTCACAGCACGAGTCCAGGTGACTATGAGGGAACGTTTATTAAAGCTGGGGACAGTAAAACAAGGAAGGACTTAGCATAGAAGAAGCAACAGGAGAGCCTAGGCTGGGCTGCTTTAGCTCTCTGGGAAGTCAGAGAAACAGGGGCACTGGGGACAGGTTTAGGGGTTAGCCTGGGATGAGCTGCTGCTGCCCACTGCTCCCCTGGCTTCAAGTCTCGTGGGGTCCCTTAGAGTTTAGGAGATACGGGCCTGGAGGGGAGGAAGAGGAGAAAGGGAATGGCATGGGCTGCTCCCCAGATAGATAGATAGATAGATAGATAGATAGAGAGAGAGAGAGAGAGAGAGAGAGAGAGAGAGAGAGCTGTGTCCTTTGTTTTGAGGCTTTTATTTCTCTCCTGCAGGCAAGAATCTTAGGGGAGGTCTCAGGGGAGGGTTCTGCAGAATATCCATCAGTTTTCCAGGTGTGCTCCTTCAGGGTCCTGGTCACCAATGACTGGTCAGTGTCAGGGCAGGGGGTCATTAGTCATTGCATCTGGTCCTGGTGTCGCCCACCTGGTTTTGGTGCTTTTCTGGGTGTGGAGCTGAACTACAACGGAGGCCTAGATGGTACGTCTAGGGAGCTGACCTTCTGCATCTGCTGTGAATTGCTCTGCCGGGGTGTTCCACTCTCTGTCTCAGTTTCCCTGTTCCACTTGTCCTGGCTCACTGGCCTGTCTCACTGTGACCTTGCAGTCCTTCACTGGGTCTTCTATGATCATTCACCAAATAAGGGCATACAGTGAGGGTGTGGAGAAGATACACCTGCTCTCAGTTGCTGCAGCAGAGGCCACTGTCCCTTCCACTCACATTCCCCTCAGCAAGAACTAGTCTCGGGGCGCCCTCCCTGCGAAGGTCTGGGAAATGGAGTCCAGCTGTGTGCCCAGAAGGGAAAGGGGACTTGAAGAACTAGCCAGTCTCAGTCATGAACTTGGATGGGAACATAAGTACATATTGGTCACATGAATTCGTGGGAATTGTAACAAAGATGACTTGGAGCCCATTTTCTTGAGAAACACTCATCTAAAGGCCCTGGGGTGAGCAATAGCAAGTGGGTGCTAATCCACCTTCAGGTCACGGAGACTGGCTGGTAGGGGCAGAAATGGAAATACACAAAGCAAACACCCACTCAGGCCCTATTCTTCCCTTGTCTGCAGCCATCGCCCCCCCCCCTCCCATCCCCCAGCTGCAGCTCAGGGACTCCGGCTCTTCGTGTATAAAGTGCAGAGGTGAGCACATTACATCAAATAAGCTCGTTGAAGTGCCTATTACAGAGCCTGATGTACATTAGGTGTATACTAGATGTTAAAAGTACGTTTCAACACTTAACAGAGGGTGGTCAAAAGGTACACACTTCCAATGATAAATCTAACAACTTATGGGGATCTAACGTAACACACGATAGTATCATAAACAATACTGTCATATATATTTGAAAGTTGCTAAGAGAGTAGATCTTAAAAGTTCTCATCACAAAAATAATTGTAACTTTGTGGGGTGATGTATGTTAACTAGACTTACTGTGGTAGTCATTTCACAATATATACTTGTATCAAATCATTATATTGTACGCCTTCAACTATTACAAGATTATGTGTCAATGGTATCTCGATAATACTGGAGAAAAATTGGAGGGAAAATTAGAATTTTGGAAAACTTGTATCTACCACTGTGAGCTTGATAGACAATGCTTAAAGACTTTGCTGATGAGAACAGTGGTAATATTAATTAATAAAAATTTTTGACATTATATCATCAAATGTCAACACTTGGAAGATCTGTATAACTCAGTGAAGCAATAGTTTCAAAATGACTGATGTTTAAAAAAATTACTTCTTGATGAATGTGTTAGTCATAGTTCAACTTATCTGCGAAAGAAGAATTAGTCTATTTTAAGCTGTTGAGAAGATTTTTCTTATTTAGCTATAAAATGTCTGTTTCAATTTTGTTTTGTTTTTTAATTTATTTTGTTCATTTGAGTCCACATATAAGTGAAATCATATGGTATTTGGCTTTCTCTGTCTGACTTATTTCTCTTAGCATAATACCCTCTAGGTCCATTCATGCTGTCAAAAATGGTTAGCTCTCGTTATTTTTATGGCTAAGTAATATTTCAGTGTGTGTGTGTGTGTGTGTGTGTATCACCACTTTTTTATTCACTCATCTAGTGATGGGCACTTAGGTTGCTTCTATATCTTGCCTATTGTAAATAACACTGCAATAAACATAGGGGTGTATATATTCTTTTGAATCAGTGCTTGGGATTCTCCAGATATGTAGCCAGAAGTGGAATCAGAGTCATAAGGCAGTTCCATATTTAATATTTTGAAAATTACTGTTTTCCATAGTGGCTGCACCAATTTGCATTCCCACCAACAGTGCACGAGGGTTCCCTTTTCTCTACATCCTCCTCAATATTTGTTGTTTGATGATTTATTGATAGCCATTTTAATAGGTGTGATGTGATGTCTCATGTGGTTTTAATGTGCATTTCTTTGATGATTAGTGACGTTGAGCATCTTTTTATATGTCTATTGGCCATCTGTATGTCCCCTTTGAAGAAATGTCTATTCAGGCCCTCTGCCCATTTTTTTTTTTTTTTTTTTATCCTCACCCGAGGACATTCTTTTTCCATTTTTTTGTTCAGATAGAGTGGGAAGGAGAGAGAGGAAGAGAGAGAGAGAGAAACATCGACGTGAAAGGGCCACATCGAGTGGCTGCCATCCGCACAACCAACCAGGGCCGGGGACAAACTGCAACCGAGGTACATGCCCTTAGCGGGAACTGAACCCGGGTCTCTCTGGACCGCAGGCCGACACTCTAACCGCTGAGCCAAACCGGCCAGGGCCCTCTGCCCATTTTTAAAATTGGATTGTTTGTTTTTTTGGTGTTGAGTTGTATGAGTTCTTTACAAATTTTGGATATTAACCCCTTATCAGATGTATCATTGGTGAATATCTTCTCTCATTCAGTAGGTTGTCTTTTTGTTTTTTAATTGTTTTCTTTGCGGTGCAAAAACGTTTTAGTTGATGTAGTCCCATTTGTTTGTTTTTTCTTCTGTTTCCCTTGCCCAAGGAAATATATCAGAAAAAATATTGCTATGAGAAATGTCCGAGATTTTACTGTCTATATTTTCTTCTAAGAGTTTTATGGTTTTTAGACATATATTTAAATATTTAATATATTTTGGGGTTATTCTTGTAGTATATGGTGTAAGAAGGTGATCTAGTTTAATGTTTTTGTATGTACCTGTCCAATTTTCCCAACACCATTTATTGAATAGATTGTCTTACCCTCTTGTGTATTCTTGACTTGTTTGTCAAATATTAATTGCCCATATAGGCATGGGTTCATTTCTGGGCTCTCTATTCTACTACATTGATTTATATGTCTATTTTCATGCCAGTACCATACTGTTTTGATTACGATAGCCTTGTAGTATAGTTTGATATCAGGTAGCATGAAACATCCAACTTTCTTCTTTCTTCTCAGGATTGCTGTGGTTATTCAGGGTCTTTTGTGGTTCCCTATAAATTTTTGGAGTATTTGTTCTAGTTCTGTGAAATACATCATTGGTATTTTAATAGGAATTGCATTTGGTCTGTAGATTATTTGGGTAGTATGGACATTTTAATGATGTTAATTCTTCCTATCCATGAACATAGTATATGATTCCATTTATTTGTATATTCTTAAAATTTTTTCTTCAGTGTTTTATAACTTTTTGAGTGCAGGTCTTTTACCTTCTTGGTTAAATTTTTTCCTAGGTATTTTTTAAATGCAATTGTAAATGAGATTTGTTTTTCTTCCTAGTTTCTCTTTCTGATAGTTCATTATTGGTATATAAAAGTACAACCAATTTCAGAATATGTATTTATATCCTGCTACTTTACTGAATTCATTTATTAGTTCTAGTAGTGTTTTGGTGGAATCTTTAGGGTTCTCTATATACAGTATTACGTCATCTGTAAATAATAAGAGCTTTACTTTTTTTCCAATTTGGATGCCTTTTATTTCTTCTTTTCTGATTGCTGTGGCTAGGACTTTCAGTACTATGTTAAAGAAGAGTGAAAGTGGACATCCTTGTCTTGTTCTTCATCTTAAGAGAAATGCCTTTAGTTTTTTCCTGTTGAGTATAATGTTAGCTGTGGGTTTGTCATATATGGCCTTTATTATGTTGAGGTATGTTTCCTCTATTTCCACTTTGCTGAGAGTTGTTTTTTATTAATCATAAATGGGTGCTGGATCTTGTCAAAAGCTCTTTCTGCATCTCTTGAAGTGATTATATAATTTTTATTCTTCATTTTGTTTATATGGTTTATCACATTAAAAGATTTGCAGATATTGTATTAACCTTGCATCCCAGGAACAAATCCCACTTGGTCATGGTGTATGATCTTTTTAATGTATTGCTGGATTCAGTTTGCAAATATTTCATGGAGAATTTTTGTATTGTGTTCATTAGGGATGTTGGCCTATAATTTTCTTTCTTTGTAGTATCTTTATCTGGTTTTTGAATTAGGATAATGCTGGTCTCGTAAAATGAGCTTTGGAATCCCTTCTCTTTTAATATTTTGGAATAGTTTGAGAAGGATAGATGTTAGTTCTTCTTTGGATATTTGGTAAAATGCACTTGTGAAGCTATCTGGTCCAAGACTTTTGTTTATTCAGAGCTTTTTAATTATCAAGTCAGTTTTGTTAGTTGTAATCAGTCTGTTTAGATTTTCTGTTTCTTCTTGATTCAATTTTAGAAGACTGTTCCTAGGAATTTATCTGTTTCTTCCAGATGTCCAATTTGCGGTTTATAATGCTTTGTAATGTTTTCTTTTAGTTCTTTGTATTTCTGTGGTGTTAGTTTTTACTTCTCCTCTTTCATTTCTGATTTTACTTACTTGAGTCCTCTCTCTTTTTTCTTGAGGAGTCCAGTTAAAGAGTTATCATTCTTCTTTATCTTTTCAAAAAAAAAAAAACAGATCTTGGTTTCATTGATCTATTGTATTGGCTTTTTTTTTTTTTTTTTTTTTTTTTTTTTTATCCTCACCTGAGGACATTTTTTCATTTTTTGTTCAGATAGAGTGGGAGGGAGAGAGAGGAAGAGAGAGAGAGAGAAACATCGATGCGAAGGTGACACATCGAGTGGCTGCCACCCGCACGACCAACCAGGGCCGGGGACAAACTGCAACCGAGGTACATGCCCTTAGTGGGAACCGAACCCAGGTCTCTCTGTACCGCAGGCCGACGCACTAACCGCTGAGCCAAACCGGCCAGGGCTTGGCTTTTTTTAAGACTCTATTTTGTTTACTTATGCTCTGACCTTTATTATTTCTATTTCTTCTACTCATTTTAGGCTTTGTTTGTTGTTCTTTTTCTAGTTCCTTTAGCTGTAAAGTTAGATTGTTTATTTGAGACTCTTTTTATTTCTTGAGGTAGGCCTGTAATGCTATGACTATCCCTCTTAGGACTGCTTTTGCTGTGTCCCATAGATTTTGGTTGTTGTGTTTTCATTTTCATTTGTCTCAAGGTATGTTTTGATTTCTTTCTTGATCTCATTGTTATCCCATTCATTGTTTAGTAACATGTTATTTAGCCTTCATTTGTTTGTATGTTTTTGGGGGGTGGGGGAGGTTGTAATTGATTTTTAGTTTCATACCATTGTGTTCAGAGAAGATGCTTAATATTATTTCAATCTTCTTAAATTTATTGAGGCTTGTTTTGTGTCCTAACATGTCGTCTATCTTAGAAAGTGTTTCATGTGCACTTGAAAATAATAAATATTCTGCTGTTTTGGAGTGAAATGCTCTAAAAATATCAATTAAATCCATCTGGTCTAGTGTGTCATTTAAGGCCACTGCTTCCTTGTTGATTTTCTGTCTGAAAGATCTATTTATTGATGTCACTGGAGTGTTAAAATCTCCTACTGTAACTGTATTACTGTCTTTCTCTCCCTCTTTGTCCATTGAGATTTGCTTTATATATTTAGGGTTTCCTATGTTGGGTACATAAATGTTTGCAAGGGTTATATCCTCTTGTTGTATTGATCTCTTTATCATTATATAATGCCCTTCTTTGTCCCTTATTGTAGCTTTGTGTTAAAGTCTATATTGCATGATATAAGTATTGCTACCCCAGCTTTTGTTTTGTTTCAATTTACATAAAATATATTTTTCCATTGGTTTACTTTCAGTCTGTGTGTGTCTTTTATTCTGAGGTAGGTCTTTCATAAACAACATATATATGGCTCTTGTTTTCTTATCAGTTCAGCTACCTTATGTTTTGTTTTGTTTTTTTTATCCTCACCCGAGGACATTTTTTTCATTTTTTTGTTCAGATAGAGTGGGAGGGAGAGAGAGGAAGAGAGACAGAGAGAAACATCGACGTGAAAAGGACACATCGAGTGGCTGCCACCTGCACGACCAACCAGGGCCGGGGACAAACTGCAACCAAGGTTCATGCCCTTAGCGGGAACCGAACCCGGGTCTCTCTGGACCACAGGCCGACGCTCTAACCGCTGAGCCAAACCGGCCAGGGCAACCTTATGTTTTTTTATTAGGTCATTTAATCCATTTTCATTTAAAGTGATTATTGTTAGGTATGTTTTTATTGCCATTTTATTTGTTATAACTAACCTCCTCTCTTATCTATTTATTTATTTCCTTCCTTCTTCTTAAAGAGGTTCCTTTAACAATTTTTATAATACTGGTTTGGTGGTAATGAACTTTTTTCATTTTTTCTTGTATGGGAAGTTCTTTTTTCTGCTTTAATTTTAAATAATAAGCTTGCTGGGTAGAGTAAGTAGTCTTGGTTATAGGTCATTAGTTGTCATCACTTTGAATATTTTGTGCCAATGCCTTCTGGCCTGAAATGTTTCTGCTGAGAAATCAAGTGACAGTCTTATGGCGGTTCCTGTAGAAACTGTCTTTCTTTTGCTGCTTTTAAGATTCTCTCTTTGTCTTTTTTAAAATTGATTTTTAGAGAGAGAGAGAGAGAGAAACACTGATATGAGAGTGAAACATCGATCGGCTGCCTCCTGCACGGCCTCTACCAGGGATCGAGCTCATAATCCGAGCATGTGCCCCGACTGGGAATCAAATCTGCAACCTTTCAGTGCACAGGACCATGTTTATTTAACCAACTGAGCCACACCAGCCAGGGCTTTTTTTTTTTTTTTAAGACTTTTTAAAAATTGTCTCTCTTTGTCTTTAACCTTTGGCATTTTAATTATGATGTGCCTTAGTGTGGGCCTCTTTGGGTTCTTCTTGTTTGGGACTCTCTGCACTTCCTGGATTTGTTTGTCTTTTTCTTTGACCAGATTTGGAAAGTTTTCAGTCATTATTTCTTCAAATAGGTTCTCAATCTCTTGTTCTCTCTCTTCTCTTTCTAGTACCACTATGATGGAGATGTTGTTACACTTGAGATTGTCCCAGAGGTACCTGAAACAAACTATGCTTATTTATTTAATTATTTAATTATTTATTTATTTATTGTTGAAAGTATTACAGATGTCCCTCTTTTTACCCTATTGACCCCCTCCTCACCGCTCCACCCCCCTCCTTCGTTCCCCAACCTAATGTCTGTGTCCAGTGGTTGTGCATATATGCATATAAGTTCTTTGTTTTATCTCTTCCCACCCCTTCCACCCCTCATCCCTTTGAGGTTTGTTAGTCTGTTCCCTACTTCCATGACTCTGGATCTATTTTGATCAACAGCTTATTTTGTTCATGATGTTCCATAAATAAGTGAGATCATGTGGTACTTGCCTTTCTCTGACTGGCTTATTTTGCTCAAAACTATGCTCATTTTTATAAATTATTTATTATTTTTGTTGCTCTGATTGGGTGTTTTCTGCTACCTTGTCTTCTAAATTGCTGATTCAATCCTCTACTTCATCTAACCTGCTGTTGATTTCTTCTAGTGTATTCTTCATTTATGACCAGTTCTTTTTTATGGTTTCTATGTCCTTTTTTTTTTTTTTTTTTTTTATGGTTTCTGTCTCTTTGTTTAAGTTCTCACTGAGTTCATCCATTCTTCCCCTAAGTTCCTTAAGCATCCTTATAACTTTTGTTTTAAATTCTCTATCTGGTAGATTGCTTGCCCCAATTTTATTTAGTTCTTTTTCTGGTAATTTGTCCTATTCTTTCATTTGAGGCATGTTTCTTTGTCTCACCATTTTGGCTGAAAGTATTATTAGGTAGATCTGCTATGTCTCCCAGTCAGGGTATATTGGCCTAAAGTAGTAGGTGTCTTGTGGAGCTCAGTAGCACAGTCTTCCTGAACACCCAAGCTGAGTGCTCTAGAATGTCTCTTGTGTGGGTTATGTGAGCCCTCTTGTTGTGGTTGAGGCTTGATTGCTGTTGGCTCCATTGTGGGTGGGGTTGACCCTCAGGATGGATGACTATGAGGATTGCCCCCAACTACTAAATAAGATAAATTCTTGTAAAACACTTAGCCTGAGTCCTAGTAAATACTCAATAAATATTTATTGTTGTTTTATCATACTATCATCAACCTTATTGACAGGTAGCCAAATGACCATTCATCCTGATTGTTATCTGAAAGATAATCCTTTCATTGTTGGTAGCAAAATAGTATAAAGAGAGAAAAGGGATTTAAGAATAACAAACAAAACACTATATAAACTCTACTTTAATGGAAAAATCTATATTTCTATTAAAGGGACTAAGCAAACTAAGAAACTAGATAATAAATATTACACTATAATTAGAACTTGTCTTTTATTCCACATACGAAATACTCAGTATCTATTACTTTGTGGTGTCAATTATTAATTTGGATTTTATAATCTATAGAAGAAAATTTTTCGTACTTCAAGTGTATGTTCCCATATATATATATTTTCCAGCTCTATTTAGGTATAATTGAAAAATAAAATTATAAAAAATTTACAAAGTGTTTAGTAGACAACTGGGCTTCTAAGGTTTCAGGGGGAATAATGAGATCCATAATCCAGGGATAGATTAGACCCTTGCTACTCCAGGTGTGGTCCATAGACCAGCAACGTTTTCATCACTTGGAATTTACTAGAAAAATGCAGAATCTCAGGTCCCACCATAGGTCTACTGACTCAGAACCCACTATTTAATAAGACCTGCCAATTCTCTCATTTAATAAGACATGCATATAAAGATTTGAGATTACCTGGGGTAGAGGTCATCTGCAACCACTGAGTCCCTACACTTAAGGGAGACACAGTGAGGGCAGAGTGTGGGGGGTGGGGGCTAACACAGCTGGCCCGGAAAGGAGCCCATGATGATAATCATGCTGGGAAGGTATAGTTTCCATGACCTAACAGACCTGTTGGCTATCCTTGACCTCCCTGTTTTGAAGCTACCCCTCTCCTTTGTCCCTCATCCAGGTGTTTGGTCCATATCCTGTTGGGACCTCTCTTCTATTGTTTCTTAGAAAAGATGTCTCTTCTGGGTATTCTGAGGTTGAGGGGTGGTGATCAAAGACAGATGTGGGCCCAAGAAGTGAGACATGGTCTGAGTTTTGGAGCTTTTGCAGTCTCATTGGTGATTCTAGAAATGATGTGGCTCAAAATAGTTGTTGTGGGGGTGGCACAGTTGTCATGGTGATGAAAGATCGAAAACAATTTGGACAAGATGTTGAAATAATGGGGAAGAAAACCACCCCAGCATACATTCTTTGACTTGTGTATAAAGAAGTCATAGCCAGCTCTCCTGGGGCTGGAAGGAAGCGTAAGTCAGCAACTGCAATGATAATACATTTGTGATCTCTGTCTCTCTCTCAAGTTATCTAAATCCTGGTAAGTAAAATAAAGACAAACACGCTAGTAACCTTTTATTTGTATAGAGCTTTACAATTTACATAACACTTTTTAGCCATTCATTTATTTAGCAAATGTTTGTTGAACATATACTCTGTATCAGAAACTGGGTCAGGTGCTGGGTTATAATAGAGGAGCAAAACAGACATAGGCACATCCCTCTGTGAAATTGATGCTGAAGTAGTTTACACTCAGTGGGTCCGGCTAAGTTTTATTGAACACGTACTTTGTGCCTGTCACTGTGCTAAGCACAGGAGCTCCAAGGAACCCTCATAACAATTCTCTGAGGTTGGCACCTTTATTTTTTCCTTTACTCAGATAGGATTCATAGGAGTGCCAAGGCTCCAACATTCAGGTGACTTGCCCAAACAGATCTACATAGTTGTTGGTGGGCCAAACGAGAGTCCAAGTTCATGACTCTGAGATGCTCATCATCAGAAGCTTGATCTGCACATGTTCTGGTAAGGACAGTGGTGATGCACCTTGAAGGCTGAGTAGGGTGTTGGAGCCAGAGAAGAACCTTCCAGGAAGTGGAGCATGAGTAAGTTGGAGAAGATATTGAAGAGACAGTGCCCCATGGGGAAGGAGTCATGTCTGGGGTCAAGAGCTGAGGGCCTGCCAGTGAAGACTGCCTTTGAGAAATGACAGACACGGCCCATGGTGGCTGGAGAGAGACATCTGCAGGTGCTGTGGATGGACAGGTAGGATTGGAGAATATTGGGAAGGGACTTGAATGGCACTCCAAGGAGTTAGTCCTTTATCCTTTAGGCGGCAGGGAACCATCTACACATAGGAGAGTGATAAGGCCAATGTCTGTTTACATAAGATCACGCCCATAGGAAAATGAACAGGAATTTGGCACAATTTGGCAGGGATGGTGAACAGTAACAAAAATGATGGAAAACTTAGTTGGAAAGCTGTTGCTGTACCCATTCCCAGACCCCCCACCCATTGCTTGGTGAGCTATCCACTGCTTCTCAAACTGTAATGTATATTTGAATCCCCAGGAAACCTGTTAAAATGCAGATTCTGCTTGAATAGATCTGGGATGGGGTGAGAGCCTGCATTTCTAGCAAGATCTCAGGTGATACAGATGCTGCTTCCCTGGGGACTCCACTGGGTGCAGCAAGGTGTAGAGAATCATGACAACCTGCAGAGGAACACAGAGCCCCTACCACATGCCAGCCCCTTGCACGATGTGTTCATTCGGTGCTCTTAATGATAACCAAGAGATTCTCATTTACTGACAAAGGAGCTGGATCTCAGTGGGGTTAAGTCGCTTGTTCAAGTCCCATAGACATTTTAGCTCGGTCTCTCTGAATCACTTTTACCATACAGAGCTAACAAAATGCAGTCAAGCAGTCCATGAACTTCTCATTAAATTTAAATTCTTTCTTCAGAAACCCGGTCACCACATACTGACCACAGGAAAATTTCAACCATTACTCATATCCAGAAAGGATGGAAGAAGCAGTTTTCTCCATCTGTCTCGTGACCAAGACGGGTGCCTTTAAGAAACAGTCTGCATGATACACGGTGAAGATAGGGAAGTCCACTAGAGCTGTGAAGCCAGTGTCTTTGATGCCAGGGTCTGGGGCAGCGTCTCGGTGCAGTGGGGACGAGGGGCGGCCAGCAGCCGTGATGGGCTGAGGAGGGTGAGAAGCCATGTGTTTCTCTGTGTGAACTCTCGTGGTTAGGGACAAAGCCTGGCAGGCAGCCCGGGAATGTCTCATTTTCTACTGTGGGAGATTCCAGGATGCAGGGAGCGCTCCAGTTGTTTTAACTAATCAGCTGTTGCGACATCCATGCCTGGGCTTTCCCACTTCTTCTGGCCAGATCTGTAAAGTGAATGAAATGTGACAGAAATGAGAGTGTTTAGTGTCCAGGCTTGAAAATCCCTGGGAGCAGCAAGAGGCAGAGGCTAGGGAGGATTCCGACTGTCTCTCTTTCGCCTCCAGGAGAGGCTCACCATCATCTGTGCTGGTCTGGCCAGGAGGGTAACCAAGGTAGACTCGACGCACAGGACAATGCTCGGGGACCGACCTTCGGAGCCCAGTACTGGGGGCAGAGCAGGCTGCTGTGTGTGAACCACCAGCCGCAGAATCACCTAGTGCCTCTTATAGGTGCCCAACCTCACTCTGAACCTAATGAATTACAATTTGAGAAATGAGGATAGATCTTCATTTTAAACAATATTTTAAGGAGATTCCTATACACTTTGAAGTTGGGGAACTACTCATAGCTGCCATTAGAAAATTGGAGAACATGGAAATCCGGGGAAAAGAATATAAGCTCCAGAGTCAGATTAACCCAGGTTTGTGCCCCGTGCCTGTAATTAGCTGCATAATTTTGTGACAATCACTTGACCTCATTGACTCCCACCTGTAAGTGGGTTTATGATACTCTCTGCAGACGGTTGTTGTGAGCGTCCTACAAGACCCTGGGTTTGTAATTCCTGCTACATGTCAGGTGTCCAGTAAATGTTTATTGACTTAAATTCAGCATCTCTCAGGCCCCGGTCTTGTTTTTCGTTGGAATAGCCTCAGGTGCTCATCTACTGAGGACATTTACAGTTGGTGGGAAGGGCATGGGAGACAGGAGAAACATGGATGATGTAGTAGAATTTTTTTTCTCATCATATTTGCCAATTTATAGGCTTTGAGAGGGATGTAAAGATCACAAACTCAGCTGCCTGGGACAAGAGCTCACTTTAGCAAGATGCATTTTACCAGGAATGGAAAAGAGATTGATTGACCTTGTACTCCACAAATTTGGGTGCAAACATGAGGTCCCGAATAGTCCCCCAAGGTGGCACAGCTCACAGAAAAAAATGAAGATGACCTTGGACTGCATTGCTTAAAGTATAAGCATTAGAATAAGGGAGTGAGAGATGAACTTTTCTCTCTCTGTTTGTCAGAACAGCCTTGAGACCTTCCCACACCGTGCGTGGGAGTGAGGGAGCATCGGTCTTCTCTTTAGAGAGGAAATCAGGTGGTGAAAGAAGTAGAGACCACATGTTTGAGAAGTTGTTTGGGAACTAGAATGGCTTAACCTAAATAAAAATAAACAATAAAATTGCTGTGTGTAATGATTTGAAAGTACAAGTTTCGGAAGTAGGCCAAAGGAACAGAATGAGGAAAAATAAGGGAAAACTTTGGTGACACAGACATCAGTTCTCTAGACAGAAGACTCTCAATAATAGCTGCTGTCAATAAGTTCCTCTGCCAGTATATCCAAATGCTTTATGTCACCCGTCCCCCGACAACCTTGCCAGATAGGCATTCTTTTCTCCGTTTCTTCAGATGAGGAAACGGTGTCAGCAACAGGAAGTGACTTGGCAGTCATGCAGATCGGGAGGGGTGATCTCGTCCCACTGTGCGGGGCTGTGGAATGTGTTGCCTTGGTAGTGAGTTCCCGGTCATTGAAGGTGACCATTTGTCAACAATCCCATAGAAGAGATTTAATAAAAGCAGTTTAGTTGATCCTAGGAGTGAAGAGCTTAGACTCTGGAATCATAGGCCACCTTAGTAATTCATTCACTGAGATTTTCTTTTGCTGTTTCATAGACCTACTATACTCCCAGTGCTTGTCATGGGGCCAGGTACCTGTTAGTGAGGGCCCAACAAACGAAGCTTTTATAGCAGTCTGGAGTCCGTTGTGATGGCCTTGAAGGTCGTCTGGTCCTAAGAATGCACAGACAGTTGTCCCCTGCTTATTAGACACGGGGCAAGCCTTCCTTTCTCCATCCTTGAGATTCCTTGGAATCCGCTTTGAGTTTAAGGATCTACTCTCACGGGCTTGCCAACTCTCAAGAGCTCACTCTGTAATCTCAAACTTAGGGTGAAGGGTTTCCCTACTGGGTTAGAGCCAGGATTACCAGCGAGCATGGAACAGTAACACCTACAGATGTGGCAGGCGTATTGCTTCTTGAAGCAGAAAGAGCATGACTTGTACTTTGAATCTAGTGTTCCTCACTGCTTGATGGAGATTTTATGCAAATCACTTAATACCTTTGAGCCTCATTTAGCAAATTATTGAGTGGATTAAAAGCACTTAAAAAATTGTGCAGAATCTTGAAGGCCAGGCATATGCACAGAACTGTGCATTTGCTCAAGAAAGACCTGAAAAGACCCTCCACTCTCGCCTCTGAGACCTTGGGGCACTGAGCACGCAGGGAGTAAAGACTAAAGTGGAGTTGTGTACACCTAGCTGATGCTGAAGGTATACCCAGTGCACACACAGAAGCCTTCAGCAAAGACTGGGAGACTTATTATTCCCAGGCATCTAAGGGAATCTCTGGTCAATCACTGTTTACCAACTAGGCTAGCTGAGAAGAGATTTCAGTGGCCAAACATAAAAAAAAAAAAAAAAAATGCAGACTTTATAGAATTAGTTCAGAAAGGTCATTAAAACAAACACACAAATAAAAATAATAACAAAGCTTTGGGAGGAAGGAGGATCTGATTTTCAGAGTCGCCACATTATATTATTTAAAATGTACAGTTTCCAGCCAAAAAGTTTGAGACATGGAAAGAAATAAGAATGTAGGACATATCCATGGGGAAGGAGGGAGACTGGGGAGGGAGAAGTCAACATAAACTATCCTTGAGGAAGCCAAGACATTGGACTGACTTATCAAAGACTTTACTTTTTTTGTTATTAATTTATTTTATTTTATTTCTGCTATCGCCATTTATCTCCTCTATGCCCTCTTACACCTCTCCCACCCCTCTAATCACCACACTGTTGTCTATGAGTACTCACTTTTTTTCCTTTTTTGCTCAATCTCTCCACCCCCCAATACCCCTCACACAGCAGAGCCGTCTGTCTGCTCTGCATCTATGCGTCTTAGACAAAGACTTTAAACTAGGTATTTTAAATATGTTTTAAAACTAAACAAAGTATCAAAAGAACAAAAAGAAAAGTGTGGGAATGGCGTCTCATTAAAAGGAGAATATCAATGAAGATATATAGAAATTATTAAAAGCAACCAAATAGAAATTCTGAAGTTGACAATGACGGTAACTGAAATAAAAATCGACTAGAGAAGTTCAGTAGCACATCTGAGCAGGCAGAGGAAGAAATCAGGAAACACAAAGATAGGTCTGTTGAAACCAGCCAGTCTGAGGAGCAGAAGGAAAAAAATGAGCAGAACTTTGAGATTTGTGGAGCACCGAAGATTTCACCAATGTATATGTAATGGGAGAGAGACAGAGCAGGGCGGGATGGGGAACAACGAGGGAGAAGGGGTATTTGAATAAGTAATGGCTTAAAAATCCCCAAATTTGATGGAAAGCTTTACACATTCGAAAAGCTCAACACATTCCAAGCAGGATAAACTTAAAGAGATCCACACCATGACACATCGTAATCAAACTGTCAAAAGCCAAAGCCAATGAGGTGATTTAAGAGCATCAAGAGTGGCTGGGCCAGGTGGCTCAGCTGGTTGGAGCATCGGCCCGTCCACCAAAAGGCTGCTATTTGATTCCCAGTCAGGGCACATACCTAGGCTGCAGGTTTGATCGGGGCGCGCACTGGAGGCAACCGATCCATGTTTCTCTCTCACATGGATGTCTCTCTCTCTCCCTCTCTCTCACTCCCTTCCTCTCTCTAAAAATCAATAATAAAAACATATACTCGGGTGAAGAGTTAAAAAAAAAAGGCAGCAAGAGAAAAGCAATCCATCACATATAAAAGATCCTCAATAACACGAAAAGCTGGTTTATCATCGAAAACTACACAGGCCAGGAGGTAATGGCATGATTTGCTTACAGTGCTGAAAGCAGAAACTACTGATCGAGAGCTCTGCCTTGGACAACACGATCCTTCAAAACTGAAGGAGAAAGTAAGGCTTTGCTGCTAGCACACCTGTCCTAGAAAAACTGCTGAAGAGAGTGCTTCCGGCTGAAACAAAGGACACGAGGCAGAAACAGGAGTCCACACGAAGAAACAAAGAGCATCAGTAAAAGTAAGGAGGTTGGTCAATACAAAAGACAGTATGAGAGTATTTTTTATCTGTCTTTGTATTTTACTGGTATTTTTGTATTTCTATTTTTCTCCCGTCTGCTTTAAGAGACAATTCTATAAAGCCGTAACAATAAATATGTGTTGATAGACACACACTGTATAGAGATGTCATTTGTAGGACAACAATAACAAAACAAAGGAGGGTTATTAAATGAAGGTATGTAGAAACAAGATTTTTGTATATTATTGAAGGTAAGTTCACTTTCATCCAAACTAGATTGTTATAAATCAATATGTTAACCGTAATCCCCAAAGCATGCGCTAAGAAGATAATTTTCAAAAAGAATAGTAAAGAAAAGACAAGGGAATTTGAATGGGGCATTCAGAAATGTCTACCTAACATAAAAGAAGGTATTGAGGAACAGAAAAATCAAAAAAGACACAAGAGAAAAAATAACAAAGAGGCAGAATTAAGTCCTACCTTACTAATAATTACATAAACTATAAATGAATTAAACACCAATGGAAAGGTTGCATTTGGCAGGATGGATTAGAAAAACATGCTCTTCAAAGAAAACATAAAAGGAAAATACAGCCCTGGCCGGTTTGACTGAGCAGTGGACCAAAGAGTCCCGGGTTCGATTCCAGCCAAGGGCATGTACCTTGGTTGCGGTTAGTCCCCGGCCACAGTTGGGGTCGTGCAGGTGGCAACCAATTGATATTTCTCTCTCACATCGATGTTTCTCTCCCTCTCTCTCTCTCTCTTTCCCTCTCAGTCTGTCTGAAGATCAATGTGAAAAAGAAAATAAAAAATAAAAAAAGGAAAATACACAGATGGCCAATAAACACTTGAAAAGACGCTCGACGTCATTCCTTATTAGGGAGAAGCAAACCAGAGCACAGTGAGATGCCACTTCACACCTACAAGCATGGTTATGATAGAAAAGATGGGCGACTGCAAATGCTGGCGAGAATGGGAAGAAATCCGAGCCCTCGTGCGTTCCTCGTGAGACTGTAAAATGATGCAATCACTACAGAACACAGCTTGGCAGTTTCTTCTCCAAAAGTCAGACACAGAGATACCATGTTACCCTGTGGTTCTTACTCTGGGGCACTACCCCAGAGAACTGAAGAGATACGTTCACACAAAAACTCGCGTGTGAATGTTCATACCTTCACTATTCACAGTCGCCAAAAAGCAGAAACAACCGGAATGCCCATCAGCTGAGGAATGGATTAGATGTCCATGTCCATACAGTACAGCGGTTCTCAACCTGTGGGTCGCGACCCCTTTGGGGGTCGAACGACCCTTTCACAGGGGTCGCCTGAGACATAACAGTAGCAAAATTACAGTTATGAAGTAGCAACGAAAATAATTTTATGGTTGGGGGTCGCCACAACATGAGGAACTGTATTAAAGGGTCGCGGCGTTAGGAAGGTCGAGAACCGCTGCTACAGTGGAATACAAAGGAATGAAGTACTGATACGTGTTGCAACACGACACATCCTGAGAACGTTATGCTAAGTGAAAGATGCCCACGAGCAAGCGCCACACGTGGCCTCTGAAGTGTCCAGAGGAGCCAAGCGGTCTAGACAGATCAGTGCTGCCAGGTCCCGGAAACAGGAAAAATGACCATGAATGGACACAGGTTTGTTTTTAGAGTGATGCAGATGTTCTGGTATGAGATGGATGGTTGCACAACTTGGCAAATGTACTAAAACAACGGAACCGTACAGTAAAAAGGGTGGATATTATGGTGTGAATGGTATCTTGATTTTTGAAAAAGTTATTGGTCAGTGTATGCAGGGATCTACACCCCTGAATATTACTTGGCACATACGTGGTATTCAGTGAATGTGTTTTTTGGGTTTTTTCCATCTTCCACTGCATGCCTTACGACGTCAATCTGGACTCCTTGCGTCTGAGAGCCTCTGCCAGGTGGCGCCAGCTTATTGGACTGGAAGTCAGCTTGATCATCTCAGTTTCCCAAAGCCTGGTGTCCCACTGGTCTCGGCGCCCTTCCACGGTGTAAAGGCAGACAGATGATCAGAGCTGGAGATCAGCCCACCGATCTGTGGGTATTTTCCAGTCCTCAACCAGCATGCCTGGGAGAAGGAGCAACATGCCGAGGCCGAGACCGCGGAGCTCCTGCCTGGCCCTGGGCTTCTGTTCAACCTCTCTGCCTCCTCGCCAGCCTCCGCACAGCCTGCTCAGAGCTGACATGGTGTGACCAGGGCCGAGCGACAGACACTGAGGTCTGTGTCCTTGGAAATGTGTGCATAGTGGCCCAAAAGGAAAAAAGAAAGTGCTACCCCCGACCCAGCACAGCCCTCCTCCAGCTGCGGACAGGAAGGAACCTGCTGTCCACAGGAAAGCTCTCAGGCTCCCCGTGGCCCGGTCGGTCCCCAGGCCTCCTTGGAAAGGGAAGGGTTAGACATAACTCTCTCATATCCTGTTTTTACTTTCTGTGACGGTCTACCTCGAAGTGGGATTGCTGGATCCCATGATAGTTCTATTTTACTTGTTTGAGGAACCTGCATGCCATTTTCCGTGATGAATGAACCGATTCACAGTCCCACCGACGGTGCACAGGCAACCCTTTCCACCGCGTCCTGGCCGACAAGGATCTCTGAGCTGTGGGATGACAGCCAATCGAACGGGTGCAGGTGACAGACAGCTCATGAGAGTTTTGATTTGCATTTTCCTGCGGATTAGTGATGCGTGCCCTTTCATGTACCGATTGCCCAAAAGCACGAACGACAGCAGCAAAAATAACTAAGTGGGAGCACAACACGCTAAAAACTTCTGCACGGCAAAGAGGCCAGCCACAACACGAAAAGCATCCTATAAAATGGGAGAAGGGGTTTGCAGATTATATATCCGATGAGGGGTTAATATCCAAAAGGTATAAAGAACTCATACGATTAAATAACCACCATAACAACATCTCTGGTGATGGCGGGGGTCGTGGTGGAAGAGGGCATAGGGGGATCCATGGTGATGAAAGAAATAAAATAAAATAAAAATTAAACCAAAAAATACAATTATAAAAGCTATTTTTGTTCTTTTCTAAAGAGATGCTCTATTTTGGAAAAGGATAAAGGAAGTGAAGAGACATTTTTTCCAAAGAAGAGCTCAATTCTTGATGTAAGAAAGTGAAAGGGGAACTTCCTTCTCAGGGATGACTTTTATTAGAGAGGTTCAGTTTCCATGAGTGGGTGTAATGCCTGGGAGAGGGACCAAGGGAAGGAGGAAAGAGGAAATGGAAGAAAAGACTCAGATCAGAGGACGAGCCATGATGATGGGGGCAGGCTGAGGGCTTAGCTGATGGCTGACCCAAGGACAGGACCTGAAATGTGATGTTGAGCTGTTTGTGCTCCCGCGTGGTGATTCCCACAGCCTTGGAGAAGCAGGTGGGAGAGCCCAGCCCGTCAGCTGGAGGACGCTGGGAGTCCACATTGAGCTGCAGGAGAGGGAGCGAGGGCACGTGGCCAGAGGCGGGTGGAGGGAAAGCCCAGAGCAGCATTTCCGGCTGGAACGTGAGCTGAGCCCCATGGAGAATGACACGCCTTGAGAATGCTGGTCCTGGGAGGTGGCTAGGCTTCTCTCACCAGTGTGAGTTATGGCACAGAGTCAAGGAAAGGCAACCCCGGGAGGCTGGTGAGCACGGTCCTGCGTGGGCCGGATTCGTAGACATGTCAGAGGCGTGTGCAGAGAACCGAGCTGAGCAGGCAGGGGAAGGAGGGACATGTGGTACAGGGAAAGGTACAGGCGGGCACCCAGGAATCTGGGATGGGTGGCTTCAGTGAACTCATCCAAGGGAACGTCACTGACACATAGTTGAACTCTAACGCATTCTGGAAGAATCTGAACAGAGGAGCTAAGACTGCAGAATGGTTAGCAGGTATGATAGGGAAGGAGGGCCCAGAGCAAAGGACTGGCTAAGTATGAGGGGCAGACTCAGGACGGACGGGGAGAGGGGACGGTGCCAGTATCAGGCTGGGGTGCAGGCAGCTTAACGTCAGGCCTGGTCTCTATGGAGGGACGGGGCTCAATGCCAGGCTCTGGGAGGCTCAGTGCCAGGGAAGGACATGTGCTCAGGACTGGGGACACAAAGGCCAGCAACGGGAAGGGCTCGGTGCCCAGAGAGGGGACACAAGTGCCACCGTGGGGAGCTAATCCCCAGGACGACTAACTCCCTAGACGGGAGGTGAGGTGGTCACATTTCTGCAGGAGCTCAGCGACCAGGAGAATGGAGGCTGGGGCCAGGATGGCCGGGGAGCAGCCTTCCAAGGGGGCTCGGAGCTCTTGAGACCTGGCCACCTGCTCTCACGGTACACTGCCCGCCCCTTGCTTGCCCTCCCCATCTGCGACAGCGGCCGAGGGCACGGCTCGGCCACAGGCAGGGACTGCGGGAGCAGACATGAGCCCCCCGGGGGCACGGGGAGCAGAGGCAGCCTATGGATGGCAGGTCTCGACTGCTGGCTCCACGCCGACCCATCCCAGGGCTGAGACTGGTGGCTGCTGGGGCTGGAGGCCAGGCTGGAGCAGAGGACAGAGGCGGGGTCCTGCCTGGTCCCGGTCTAACCCAGTTTCCTCTCCCCTTCTCCAGCTGTCCAGTGACGCCTCCACCTGTGGGCGTGCTTGTCAAGAAGGCCTGGAGTGTGGAGAAGCGGACCGTGCTCTCCCAACGCCAGCTTTCCGGGTGCTGGAGCCCTGTGCCTGGTGGAGAGGCAAGGCACCCACGCCTCTGTCAGCTGCCATCAGCCGGGTTCCTGCAGCAGATTCAAAATAGAGATGGAGAGAAATTCGAGCCATCTCATCCAGCTCTCTACAGATGGAGAAATAGAGAGCTTAGATATCAAATGTGCCGACGGTCTCTTAGGAAGCCGGTGGCAGGGCCAGAGTCAGGCTCCAGGTCACTGTCTTTCCTACATGTCTTCTGCCTCCCAAACCGTGCCTGGCTTTCAAATCATGCCAGTGAATCAGCAGCTGAGCCAGTCACTGACTAGGTGACTCTGAGTGTCAGTCTTCTTCCCCAACCCTGTTTCTCCATTTGCATATGGGCAGAATGCAATCAGGGTGTCACCAGCCTCATCAGAGGCAGCGGGAGGTCACATTCTCCAGGTCTTACCCTCCACACCCATGATAAAGGATCTGAGCCTCTGCTGCAGTTCCTCAGTCACAACGAAGCCCAGAGGGGCCCTCGTGCAGTGCCACCCCCATGCAAGCAGACACGGTCATGACCCCAGACTGCCTCTGCCCTGAGGAGCAAGGCAGCACCCACTGGGGACCACCGGCAGCTCGCTCCCGGTGCACCGAATCCCACGCTGCGTGGTGTCTTGAGGAACCTGTGTGCCTCTCCCCTCTCTGCGAAGGTTGGCCAGGGAAACGGTCCGGGCCGTGCGGCTGTGCCTCAAGGCCCCATGGTGGTTTTAGTAAAATAACACTTCACATTTTTATTTAGTGCTCTCCCACAGACTGGGCCATAAGACCATTAGGAGCGAGGTCAAAAGATTTCTCTGAATAGCAGATGCCAGGCTCTGCTGAGTGAGGCGGACATAGCAGAGCTCACCAGACGTCCCGTGTGTCCCTTGCCATTTCCCGGCTTCCTTGCATTTGGTGGGGTCATGTGACTAGTTCCAGTCAATGAATGAGGGTGATGTCACTTCCCACTTGAAGCTCAGGAGACCTGTTCTTTCTTGCTCTGACTCAGGAACCGATGGCAGTCTGGATGCTGGGTCCAGGAGGGACTGTGTGGGACGGAGCCCTCCTTCTGCACGAGATAAGCTTCTAGGTTATAAGTAACTTGTTTTTTTGGCTTGCTTGTTATGTGACACAACCTCACCTCTCTTGGCGAATACAGCCAAACGTCATGTCTCCTAACAGAAACGTCCTTACCCGATCAACCTCACCGGGCCAGGTTTCTTTTTCCCTTCACGTAGGACCTGGGGAGATGGCTCAGTTCCACAGCTGCAAGTCTTCTTGTGCGGGTTCTCCATGAGCTCATCGCAAGTGCCCAGACCTGTCGGAGCTTCAGCTAGAGAGGCTTAACTTTCCGTCGCCGCTGTCCCTCACTGCCGCCCCCTTTCCAAAAGCCTCTTCTCTCAACAACAGATCCCATCCTGGAGCCCTGCCTTCTGGACTCTGAAAGCTACAGAGCACAGGACTGTGTGTGTGGCGGCTGTCCCCAAATTCTCATGAGCTCCATGCTGCGTGGCCATTGGCCTTTTTCCCGGTCTCGTCCCATGGGAACCTGAAACTCCCCATTCATCACCCCCCTCCACACTGTTATCTCTCCTTGCAGTAGTTCCAACATGCATCACAGCGCCGGCGGACGTCACGGGGTGCTTGCTGGGGGCCAGCCGGAACATCAAGCCTTTTGCGTCCTCAGACAGGACCCTGCTTGCTTCTGGGGAGGTCCCTGTGAGGCTTCCTCAGATCAGCGGTGTGCCTCTCCAGTCACACCCAGCGGGCTGGAGGAGACGTTTCCATGTTCTCTTAGGAGTGCTTCCTCCCCACCCCGCCCCTGGACCTTCGGGTGTACCTGGACCACAGGTGTGGCAGGAGGGGAGTCATCTCCCTCTCAGGGAACAGGGGATGGAGATGCTTAGATGGCTTGTTTCCTGGGGGGGCACTCTGGCTTCCACCAGCTTCGAAGAAGAATAGACACCACCAAGTACCTATTGCTACGACCTCTGCGTGCACAAGCGAGGTGTGGTCCTCCTAAGATTCTGAGTATGTAGCTCCAACTATTTGTTTAGAGACACTGGATATCTTGGGGCATCTTTCTGGGCAAAGTCCTAAGTCCTTTCATCAACCCTATACCCTCAGCCTTGCTAGGTACCCCAGATGAGGCAAAATCTCTCTTAGACCTAGCGGGCCTGGATTTCGCCTTGTAGGTGACGGGGAGTGGACACGGCACGGTGGTGAAGAGAGCGAGCGTTGATGTCAGACTGTGCGGGGTCAAACCCCAGCTCTTTTGGAGTCAGGCCAGGACACCTTGGGAAGCCTCCTTCGTCTTGTGTCTTAACTTGAGTCACCTATAAAACAGGTGGTAATTACGCAAATCTCCTAGGACTCCTAAGAGAGGTTAAGTACTCCGTGCCAGCCGCAGAGGGAACATTACACATCACCCAGGTGCCTTCTTCCTGCCCTGCAGGCTCTTCAATTCCGTTCCTCTCTGCACAGACTTGCCTGTCTTATCTTCCCAAGGACTGGCTTTATCTTGCCACCCCTTCCTACACACCTGAAGTGGCTTCGAGCGTGATAAGGTATCAGTTTACAAAATGCACTTTAAAGGTCCTCTTCCGGGCCCTCAGGACCCTCCAGGATCTGTCTGTCCCCAGCTCTGCCTTACTCCCCTCCAGCTTGGTTCCAACCATCCCCCCAGGACCTCCACACAATTTCGCTGACCTCTGTTCTCATCACAGTTCCCCGCTTGTGCCATGACTGTATTCTGACTTCGCATTCTATCTCTTTAAGCCTTAGTCAGCCTTGAAGGTCGAGCAGAAGGCCTCCCTCCTCCAGAAAGTCCTCCCTGACTAGGCAGAAACTCTGTGCCACACGCGTGCTGATTAAGCACCACAGACTTTTTTTTGAAAAACCTCTGTGGTTTTGTTTTCACCTGGATTTGCAGATGGTCTTCCTCCCAGCACGAGAGTCCTTCGCCGCAGACACTGTACTTCCTTCGCTTACGTTTGGCATTCGGTAGTACTCAGGACGGGCTAGACCGGTGACCAGCCCTGGGTGGTTTGAGAAGACTCCTAAAGTTTGGGGACACCAGACAGAGATAACAGTGAACCCCCTGATTGCTCCTGGGCCCCCAGAGGTAGGGAACAAAGTGTGGGGAGAAGCCATTCTTTGCTACCCCTGAGCATTTGGAAGGAGCTGGAAGAAATGGACGGACATTCCCTGTACAGCCAGTCGCCTCCCTGCCCCCCCACGAGGCTGGTTGAAACAGACATTTGGTAAATGGTGCAGGGTTCAGGGGATGGGGCCCAGATCCAAACCCAGGGCTCCCGTGCTGGCTGCAGCCTGGACTCGTGGTGTGACTCCGGCAAGTTTGCTCATCTCTCAGAGCCTCAGTCTCTCCACCTCTCTTTGAAACGGGAGTAGAAAGGGTCCCTACCTCATCTCGTTGTGACAATTAACTGAGTTAATGCATGCAAAGCAGTTAGAGTGCTACTTTAGGGCACACTCAATAGATACAAGCTACTCTTGTGGGGTGCTTACATGGATCATTTTCGCCTAGCAGGGGTGGGGAACGCCTGGCCCGCGGGCCGTATAAGGCCCTCGACATCAAGACCAGCTAACATCATACGCTTCACCAAATCAGCCTGACGAACTATAGCAGGCTAATTTTTAAGATGGTAATTTTGTATGGCCAGCGAATGTGTTGTGAATACCCAAATGGCCCTAGGCAGAAAAAAGGTTTGGACGGTGTCAGGTGGGGGGGAAAATCAGACTCAAACGCCATCTCTACCACTTCTAGCTCAGTGCTTAGGAACCCATTCTCCCTCTCTGAGCCTCTGATTATGCTTACAGTAAAGAAAATCATGCCCAGCCTGCAGGGTGGAGATGGGCATGAGATTTTGCTTATTAAGCACGGAGAACAGGGCCTGGCATACATGGGGCTCATGGGTGTGTTCCCATCCTCTTTCATATATGTCTCCTGTTTCTGCCTGGCAGACTGCCTGGGCAGAGATCGTGGCATTTGGAGGAAAGAACTACCGAGGAGATATGCTGGACACAAAGGATCCTGAAAATTCCACTTGGTGTTTTCAGAGATCGGTGCGAGCCTGCTGCCATCTGCTGGATTGAGCAGGAATGGCACCTCAGTGTCCTCTGATGCCACCTTATGGTGGAAGAGGTGTGTGGCAGAGAGCAGGTATTCCCTGCTGCTCTTCTGGCTTCAGCAATGTGCCTCTCCCACCCCACCTCCTCTCAGTTTCTCTCTATGTGGGTGCTAACCGTGCGCCGGGTATTTTATTACCTGCCATGAAAAAGGAGACAGAGGCCATCTGGCATAGATAAGTCGTGCTTACCCTTTAATGAACCTAAGGCATACCCAGGGCACTTCATTTTAAATCAAATTTATCACTGGACAGTTTATTTCCATACAATAAAATGAATGCATTTTAAGTATACATCTGGATGGATTTTGACAAATGTATATACCCACGGCACTAACTAGCTTTGGTATCGAGGTTATGCTGGACTCGGGAAATGGGCTTGGAGGTGTTCCTCTTCTTTTCTTTTCCAAAATAACTGGAGGAACGCTGTCGTGGAAGCTGAAGCCCGCGCTAAGGAGATTCGCAGCCGTGTGACTGTGGACAGCTAACTGAAGCGCTCTTGGTTCTCACGTTCTCCTCTGTCAAGGGGAGTTGAGACTGTCTACGGAGCCGGGTGGTGGGCAAGGAGAGATGAAGTGATGTCCGAAAAGCTGCCGAGCAGAACACCTGCAGGTCCTGGACACGTGGGAGGCGTTTTGTTCATTGGTGTGATTATTATTTCATCCCTAGGGCAACGAGAAACAAGATGTTTTCCAAAGTCCTTTCTGCTGTAGAATTTCATTCAACACTCCTATCTCTCCAGGAGCTGCGTGTGGAACAAGGTGATCCGTGCGAGGACTTGACAGGTTGGTTTGGCGGGGATCACATGAGATGCCACAGTAGCCTCCAAAGGTTGCCAGTATTCATCTCATTTCTCCCTTTAACAGTGGAGGGAACTGAGGCTACCTTCCGGAGGCAAGCGAGAGGATTGGTTACCCTCACTCACTCTGAAGCCAGAGGACCGGAGAGGCACGAGGCACGGCTGGTCTCCCAGCCTCACAGCCTCCGGAAGGCCCTTGTCACACCGTCTGGGGGTCCCCTCTGGAGGAGGCGCCTTCAAAGGTTCCCGCTCTCCATCCAGCGGGGTGACCTGGAGCGTGTCTCTAACCTCACTGAGCGTCAGGCGCCCTCTCTGGAAGGAGACGAGGTCAGCTGCCACAGCCGTTCCTTATTGGACGCCTCGGGTATGCCAGGGTCGTACTGTGTGGTCACACACGTCATTCATTTAGGCCTCTCAGAAAGTCTGCAAGGCAAGTCTGTGAGCCACAGGCGAGAAAGCTGAGGTTCAAAGAGATGAAATAGTCACCTAAGATCAAGATAGATTCAGACTCCGAACTGAAACCCAGCAATGACAGACCCTTCTTTCCACGTGACAACTGATCAAACTGTGCACTGAAATATGGGCAGTGTACTGTTAGCCGGTTATACCTCAATAGAACTGTTTTTTAAGCAGCATCCAAAATTACACATAAAAATTAAGGAGAGGAACAACAGCTAAAAGTAATTACACGGTCACGAGGATGTCAAGTACAGCGTGGGGAATATCGTCTATAATATTGTGATAGCCGTGGATGGTGCCAAGTGGGTACTGGAAATATCGGGGTGATCCCTGTGTAAGTTATATACATGTCTAGTCGCTGGGGTGTGCACCTGAAACTAATATAATATTGTACATCAACCGCAATTGAAAAATAAAAAGGTATTACTTTAAAAAGGAATTACAGTCACAGGAATGTGTATACGCCAAAATTCAGCCAGCTATATAGAGCTTGAGAATGTTATCGTACATAAACTATGCCTGAAAAAAGTACTGCTGCTTTTTTTTTCTTTTTTTTTGGTATGTGCCCCTAGCAGAAACTGAACCCGGGACTCTCTGGTCCGCAGGCCGACGCTCCAACCGCTGAGCCACACTGGCCAGGGCCTGCTTTTTTTTTTTTTTAAGTAATTAGACCTAAAGTCATAAGTCTCAAATACCACCCGGGTCTCTTCCTGGCAGAAAGATGACACTAGACTATATCTAAAATAAATCATTCTCTCAACTCCTGTTCTCCCATTGCAAAAGGCATTTTTTTTCTTATTATAAAAGCGATGTATGTTCATCGCAGGAAAATGACAAAATGCAGATGAGCAAAAATGTAAAAATGAAACGTAGCCTGGTTTCCACTGGGAGACAACAAGATTTTACACTCTGGTGCATTTCTTTTCACTGCTTGTTCGTGCCCATATGTTTATTTTATATATAATTCCATAATACACGGGGAGTTTTGAAAAATAGGATCTTGTCCCCCAAATTCTTTTATAATCTACTTTTAACACTTAGGAGTATACCATGAAAGACTCACCTATAACAGTGAACAGTCATTTAAAATATGTGTCTTTATCCCTGGCCACTTTCCCATGAAACCAGACAGATTCCCTAGAAGACCTCAGCGCTGTCCTTAGGACCTGAAGAAAGGGTTCATTGCCTTACCTCCCGCCATCAGGGAGCCCTGTCTGGAGAACACAGCTCCCGGTTTCCCGATTGGCTGACTCAAAGTTAACCTATTTTTCTTTCTGTACTGCAAATAAAAAATAATAATAATAATAATAAGCCTTTTTAAATTAAGTTCCACGATGCCTTAGGGTTCTTTGGAAAGTGTCTCAGGTGCTGGGGGCTGGGGAGGGGAGGAGATGAGGGTCAGGTGGGGGCAGGAAGGAGACCAAGTGGGTGAGGTCTGGCTGCCACTCATTCAACGGAGAGGGTTTTTGTTGTTCAAATATTCATCTCCCATGGAAGGTTTCACTTGAAAAGAAATTCCATTGCCAAAAGCCATTTTCAGAGAGGGAATCGCGCTCTGTGGCATCATTCTGATTCCCACTTCCTACCTTTTCAAAATGAAAATCATTGCATTGTAGCGCCATTGTGAAAGCAACACCCACACGGCTTCCGAGATTCAAACAATTCAGAAACATAGAAATAAACAATTGAAAGGCATCCATTAATCTCATTGCTCTTTGTAGGCACTCGGGAGTATGTGTGTGGATCAACATATCCTGTCTGTATTTTGTCCTGTCTGTTTTCCTTACCACAGTCTATTTTCCCCCCAGGTCATTTGTTAGCCTTTACAAACACGGTTTTTGGCCATTTGCTATTTGCGTCATGTTATTAGGTTTATTCATAGGGGAAAAATCCCACAAGTGAAACTCAAAGGCTTAAGGAGAATGGGGTTTTCATTTTAAAAATGCGTAATGCTGACACATTAAATACCCACATAAACACCGCAGATGGACCACCCTGCCCATGAACGGCTCCCCCAGGCTGCAAAGTCCCCCGTTAGCAGGTCCTCATAACCCGAAGAGTCTCCCTAACTTTCCCACTGAAATGCCTTTCGTGGCAAAGGAGAGAGCTGTCAGGAGTCCCCAGATGTTTGGGGGAAGGAGCACTTCCCTGGCCGCTTCCAGACTCAGAAGGGCTTTGCACTGTTTTGTTTTTCTTTGCATTTGTCTGGCTGCATGCTTTGGCAATCCGTGACTGTTTAACGAGTCTCTCGTTGTACCCTGAGATTGCTTCAACCCTTTCGTATATTCACAAGCGGCACGGCGATCCATCTTTTGCGTGATTCCTCGATGTCCTCTCCGATGATTTCCTGAGGAATGAATCTCCTCTAGGTGGAACTGTCTGGCCAGCCAGTAGAGGTCTTGTATGCCTTTTTATGTATATTGCCAAATTATCTTCCAGGAAGGGAAGGCTGGTTGAGAACCCTGTCATTTCATCTCACCCTCACCAAGATTGGGCGGTGTCTCATCATTGTCTCAAGGAGGGTCTCTTTAGTTCCTACGGAGGTGAAGAAATTTTAGGAGTTTATCAGACATTTTTCTCTCACTTGGTAGAATGTATACTTTTATACTTTGTATATATTTCTATTGGAGTGTATTTATATTATTATTATTTAGAAAGAGATCATTATATTCAAAGGGCAGTAATCCTTTGCCATTATAGGTCATCTGTCTTTCTAATCTTTCATTTACTTTTATAATTTTATAATTTACATTGTACTTGTAATGCTTTGCCTATAGGTTTTTCATCTCTTTTTTTCTTTTTTTAATTGAATTTGTTGGAGTAACATTGGTCCATAAAACCATACAGGTTTCAAGGGTACAAGTCAACGAAACTTCGTCTGCACACTGCATCGTGCATCCACGGTCCCAAAGTCTCTTTCCATCCCCATCCCCCTCTTCGTCCATTTCCCCTACCCCCACCCCTCCTTCCCTCTGGCTAACACCACCCTGTTGTCTGTGTCTATGTGTTGTATATATTTGCTTATTCTCTTCCCTTTCTTTCACCTTTTTTTATGTTGAGAAAGGACTCCCTTATCCCTCACTGCCAAGATCACCAAACAGCCTCACCTACGTTTTCCTCTGACAGCTCTATGATTCCATGTTTATGTAAATATTTTATATAAGCAAATAAGAATTTAAAGACATGCAATATATGTACATATGTTGAATTCACCTAGACTTTATTTTAGCAGTTGTTTAAGAAAGGTATTTAGGTTTTTCCCCCCTTCTAACTAGTTAATAAATTGTCTCAAAACCATTGTTGAATCATTCTTGTTCCCCACTGGTCTGAAATAGCACCTTTAACCATATAATTAACTCTTATACACACTAAGGTATACTTCTTGGCTTGTGCTCTACTGATCTATGTTCCTAGTCTTGTGTCAATACCACACCTTTTGCATTATTGTAGCATTATGATATGTTTTCGTATCTATTTCCTTCTATTTTTAAAATCAATTTTCTATGAACATTTGCAATATGTTTAACTTTCTTACTGAAGTGCTATATACATATGAAGAGTAAACATGTTGTAAGTGAATGGCCTGGGGAATTTCCACAAACTGAGCTCCAGTGCCTAATCGGCAATCAGATCAAACTAAGAAACAGGATATTACCAGCAGCCCGGAAGCACCACCCACCATCAGGCTCTCTTCCAGCTTCTATCCGCTCCCAGGGAGACCACTATCTTGACTTTGATCAAAATCGACTTTGCCTGTTTGTGAACTTTATATAATAATAATCCTATTGCCTAATCCTGTGTGTCTGTGTGGCTTCTTCCATTCAGCATTATGTTTGTGAGATTCATCCATGTTGTTGAATATAGTTTTACCTCGTTCATGCCCATTGCTGTATACTGTTTCTTTGTGTGAATATACCATGATTTATTTATTCAATTTACTGTTGACAGGTATTTTGGTAGTTTTCAAATTTGAAGCTACTATCAATAATGCTGTTATAAAGATTTTAGCACTGAGACAGGATAGTAAGAAGCTAGGGGAATTTTTTGAGAAGTGGAATAAGGGAAACTGAGACAAAATACAAGGCCAACAATCCGAGCAATTTACAGCCAGCTAATGAATCACAAGGTTCTCTCTGCCCTAACCAAGGACACTTAGGAGGAAATGGTTTACATATTCCAGACTGTCCAGCGACAGACGGCCTGGGTCCCAGTCCCTCTTCAGTAACATTCTTTAAAAATAAAACTAACCAGAAAATAACCCTGCCCCCTCCCTCTATACACACACTTTGATGAGTCAACATATTGAAGGACACACCTGCAAAGCTAATGAATATTCTCTTAAGACCCTCCCCTGAGAACTCCTCTGATTGCAGCCAGCCAAAGAAAGATAAAAAAAGCCTCAAGACAAAGGACCCAGGGCCACTCTCACTAGAGCACACCCACACCTTGTATATCTGCTGGTTTTCTCCTAAACTCTAAGAGTCCCCACCAGACTTGCAACCAGAAGAACAGCGGAGAGTGGCAGCGCATCCCACGTGTACCCCCTGAACCTGTCTCCAAGGCCTCCTTTTTCTCTGACTTTCTCTCCTCTGTCGCTTCTTCTACCTTATGTCCTTCCTTTGTTTCACTGTCCTCAGCTTTAATACACATGCTCTCAAAATCAGCTGGACTTGCGTTGTGAAATCTTTCCTGCATGAAGGCAAGAACCCACACACTACCAGTGGGTCCAAGGCAGACCTGCTCTGAGACCAGACCCTGTCCAGTAACAGCACCATATGTGAACATCTGCGTACAATTTATTGGTGTACATACATAGGTTTGCAGTTCTGTTTTGTCTATTCCTGGGAGTAGAATTGCTGGGTTATTAACTAAACATGTGCTTGGTTTTTATAGATACTGCCAAATAGTTTTCCAGAATGCTTGTAGTAATTTGCAATCTACCAGCAGTGAATAAGAGTTCCAATTACAGTACTCACATTCTTGCTAACACTTAGTATTTTCTGTCTTACTTATTTAGCCATTCCAATGTGATTGATATTAAGATATAAAGTTCCATTTCTATGATGACTGATGAGGCTGAACATATTTTTGTAGTTCTATTGGTCATTTGTATATCCTGTCTAGTTAGTTGTCTCTTCCAGTCTTTTATCTTCTTTTCATTGAGTTGCTTAAAAAAAAAAAACAAAAAACTGATTTGTAGGAGTCCTTTATGTATCTAGAATTTGTGTTTATTTTCATCTTTTACTCCGTAGGTTGCCTTTTCACTCTTTTCATTGTGTCCCTTGATGACATCACTAAAATGGCAATATGAATGAATACTTTACTTTTTTTCTTTTATAGTTAGCACTTCTGTAACACGTTTAAGAAATCTGTCTCCTCCAATATCACAAACATATTTTCCTATAAAATGTTGTTTTAATCTTCACATTAGATATGCAATTCATCTGAAATGGTTGTTTGTGTATAATGCGAGGTAGAGAGCAAAATCCAATTGACCCAGAACCAGTTATTAAAATGACTTTTTTTTCTCCACTGCATTGAATTTTTTTTTCTCACACAGCAATGAGTATGAACAGTTTCATACTATATTCAACAATATGGATGAATCGGACAAAGCTATGGGAGAAAACAGAGACCAAGGAGAGCAGGAAATATGATTCTTTGCCTTTCATAACGTGTAGAAAGAACGCTTTGTGATCTCTCTATTTTGTTCCATTCATCAGTTTATCTATTCTTGTGCAAACACCACAGTGTCTTAATTATTAAAACTTTAAAATAACTGTCTGGTTATATAACCCCTCCTGGTTTATTCTGCTCCAAGATTGTCTTAGAGAAGGCACTGAGTCCTTTCCATTTTCATGTAAATTTTCATATCACATTATCAATTACTGCACAAAAGCTTGCCGGAATTTTGTTTGAAATTGCTCTGGTCTGTTTTTGGTATTACAAACAAACTTCATTTTGTCAAGACTAAAAAAAAAAATCACTTTAGAGTTCTGATTTGGATTTTATTAATCCCATAATTTAATTTGTGGTATATTAAATTCTTTTTTTATTATCTCATGGCTGCAGATATTGATTTCTTCAATATCTCTTCAGTTTCTTTGGAGAAGGTGTCTGTCACATAATTCTTTTGTTATATACATAATTCTATGGCAACCTATAGCGAAAGAGCATTTAATGTGTGTTTCTTAAATGGACCTTATAAATTCTTGCAAAATGACCTTATCAAGTGCTTTTATCAAACTTTCTGGGCTGGATGCTCTTTGGTTTCTAACTTAATCATTTGGATAAATTATTAAAGTAGTTATTAATTTCTAGCAAAGTCACTACATACCATTTTTTTTTTTAAAAGCTTCTTTTTCCCTAGGGAGTTTTCAGTCCAGTAAAAATAGTGAACACAAAACCAAGTATCTAAAATGTCATTTCTTAAGTGCTAGAGATTTATAACTACAGGATTAATTAACTCTAGCTGAGAAATCACAGTGAAGTTCATAAATCCTAGTGAAGTTGACAGCTGAGCTGGGTTTTGAAGCATGGGTAGGAGTTCTCCGGGCAGTCAAGTCCAGGAGTGGCTGAGAGGGAGGGAGAAGACATGAAAACATGGAAATACATCCCATGCCTAAGAAGCATAATTGATCCAGTATGGTTGAAGCATGGGGAATGGAATGGGAGGTGAAGCTGAACATGTAGGGTGGGGTCAGATTATGAATGGTTTTAAAATATAGGCCAGCAATTGTTTTTACTTTATTATTATTTAAGATGGTTAGTATAAGACAATGTCATGATTAGATTTGTATTTAAAAATTTTTGCTTTACCAGCACTGAGGAGAGTGTACACAGGCAGTTAGGAGGCTACCACAATAGTCCAGGGAGCCGATGATAAGAGCCTGAGCAAAGACACCGAAAATGGGATGGTTATTGCAGGCTATTCCAGAGGTGCAATCAATGAGTCTTGGTGATTGATTGGGTACTTGCAGGTGGAGGGGAGGGCATCTCAGATGTCTGGGTGCAGGTTATGGGATTTCATAGTGCTAAGCTCCAAATCGTCTCTTGGATCATTGGGTTGGATAGAGCAGCTATTCTGAAAGTGTGCCTGGATGGACCTCTGACTGGCAGCTGTGTGAAAAGGCACCAGCTTACTGCCTGTGGGCTGTTTTATTCTTGTTCTCAGAATAACGACATGTTGCCACGTGGTTTCATTTATTTCAGGATTTGTGGGTTCTTTTGTCCCCTGTCCATCTGTGTATCCATTGCTGCTCTCCTGGGAAGAGAGAAGATAGGTTATTTCAGAAATACAAACCCAAACCAAAAACATTCCGTTCCCACCGCTGCCCTGACTTTGGATTACTTTGCCAGAGCAGTTGGGCGGGGAATCTTAACTCATTTAGCACAATCAGCTCATTTTTTCGACGAGGAGGTCAAGTCCGAGAGAGGAAAGATGATGTGTGAACCAATTAGTGGGATCACGGGGTCTGTGTGGAAGTGGTGGGAGGTATAGATCAGCATGGTTAAAAGAGAGGAACCAGGCGCATCCAGGCTCTGCCAACGAGCAGCTGTGATCTGGGGAATTGGATGTGGCTTTTTCTAACCCCCGTTTTAATGGACTATAAAGTGGAGTTTACTTCACTATAAAATGTGAGAATTACAGGAAAAATGTGCATGCTGATGGTGATGCCACAAATCCTGACATGTCACATCACATGTCAGTGATGATGGAGATGATGCTGATGGTGCTGAGGAAGAGAAAGATGATGGTGATGATGACGTCACTGAAGAAGCATGGACCTCGGCATCAGAACACCCGAGTTAAAATGTCTGTTATAGCTGCTTGATAATTGCATGTCAGAGAGAGATAATGATCTCTATCTTGCTCTATTTTGAGAATGAAATGGAATAATAGGTGTATTTAAATGACCAAGCCAGTGCCTGGCCCAAGGAAGGTGCTCTAGTAATGTTTCTTCTCTATGCCTGAACCCAAACTCCCTTCTTCTCCATTCCCTTCCCTCTTCTCTTCCTGTTCCTCCTTCTCCAATAGCAATCTTATGTTTTCATTTTAACTCTATCTTGTCATTTATCCATTGGCTGCAAATCTGGAAATACATGGTATTTATTTATCATTGCTCCCCAGGCCCCTTCCACTCTCACATTTCCGCAGATGAGAGTTCACTTTCTCCAGAGTCCGTATCTCCTGAAACTTGAGATGGCCCCAGACACTGCCCTCCACTCAGAGCCTGCCTGGGTGCCAACCTCAGGACAAGGACGCTCCCTCTGGGGAGCTCCGCACCCACCAGGGATGTCAGGTGGTGTGCGTCATCTCTCACCAGGTTCCCGCATCTCGGTCCAGGCAGTATTTGGTGGATATGATGAATAATTTGCTGTTTGCAGCCTTTTGGCAGTTTCTCTGCTTCAGTAATTAAAGAGATATTTTATCTTTGGGGTTGTGCCATGGGCTTCCAGGAACAAGAGTGGAACAGAACTCTTCTGAACCTCTCCCACTGAACCAGGCTCGTTTTTCTCACGCAACAGGGGGAAACGAACGAGCTACGTACTCAGGCGTCTTTTGTAAAAACAGCAGGACTCCCAGCTTTAAAGCAGACAGACCAGCTTGACAGCTCACTGTGGCTGAACACGACTGAAAATCAGGTCAGGGACTGTCACACAAGGAGGGTGAAAAGGTCAGTGACCAATGACGGGATGTCCCTGTGGCTGGTGGATGGGCAGCACGGGGCTGACAAGTACCAGCCCGGGGCCTCCGTCTTCTCTGCCACGCCAGCATCCCATCTGTTGGCTTTTATGCCTTGATGTCCCCGAAGTCACTCCCTCCGAATGCTAGAGAGCACATATTTATTGTTTTAATTAAAATAAATAGGTTTGAGGATTTCAAAAGAGAAAATGGAAGATGTCCAAGGGGGTTGCAAAATCAGAGACGGGAAAGCTTATGCCAGAGAGCATTAAGGTCACAGAACTCATTCCAGGTTCCCTGATTGACACATGAAAACTGCTCCGGGGTCAGGGGAGGAAGAGTGGGGCATGGGTCCAGGAGGGCGACAAGCTTGCTTGTAAGCCTTCTTCATATAGAAAAAAAAGGAAAAAGAGAAAGAAAGGAAAGAAGAAAAAAAATAAAAGAAGAAACATCGAAGCTTACATCTTTATTTGGTTCCCAGATGGATTCCATCAGACTGTAATATGTCATTGTAAGTGCACCTGAATATAGCTGTGCACTTAGATAACTCTCTCCTCCCCTCTGACCTTTATTACGACTGCACAAATTCTGAGCGCGAGGGATAAATAATGCATGCTCTCAGCCAGGAAAGGAAAAGACCCAAGGAAATACTGCAGAATACAATAAGCAACATTTCTCCCTCTAGCATATTTTTACTTCTGACCCACTTCCTCTTCCCTCCAGCCCCCCTCCCCGCTCTCTGTTACCCACCAGTCGGGACCCAAAAACCCAGAAGCAGAAGGGAAGGAGCGCACAGATTCGGGGGTCAAGCTCGCATTGGAAACACTCAGAGCTATAGGGTATCTATTGTGTGATCCTGGACAAGTCCCCTCTCTTCTCTCTGCCTTGGCATTCTCTGTAAAATGAGGGTACCCTCCTTGGTATGCACTGGATCAAAGGCTCTGGAAAGGTAATGAATGAAAATATATGCAAATGAATCATGTACCCTGGGGAAGAGACAGAAGAAAGAAGGTCTCTTCTCATCAGTTGTGAGTCTTGGACATCAGGGGAAGAGCTACAGGGGAAGGGGGCACCTTCTGGGTGAGCCTAGAGTTATCTTGAGGGAGCAGTTGAGAGCCCAGAAACCTGGTCCAGGCTTTGGATCTTCCAGACCTGCTTCTGTGGTCGCAAAGCAAACAGAAGGTCTCTACAATGACCTCCGAATGGAGAGCTTGGAGTTCTTACCATATCCAGAAGCCAGAACCCTCGGTTTCTTGCAATTGTAGGGAAACAGATGAAGGGACAGAACTGAAGTCCTGGCTGAAGCAAAATTCAAAGTCGAATCTTATGCGGGGATACTTTGTGTGTCTGCACGTGTCTTTGTTTCTTGCTCGTGCCTCTATTTTGCTGCGGTGGAGGGAACAGCGACTCTTTTCCAGTTGGCGGTTTGTGTAAGACGCTGAGTGCTTCCCCTCGAGCCTTCGGATTAGAAAACCAGGTGGGAAAGGAGACGGTTGGAGAGCAAACAATACAGTTTGGGTACTTACCATATGTGAGAGAGAGTTGGAAGTCACAACAGAAATGAAGTTTGGGGACTATTTGCGTGTTTACACATCATCTCCAGCTCCCGTTACACACCTAATTAAGACTTGGACAGTTAGGCAAACAGTTTAAATGTACGAGAAGGGACTTGGGATGAGCACGCAGCGTGGGAAGAGGCACATCCAGCCTTTAGAAAAACGCGGAAAGAAGGGTCCCCGCAGTATGTCTTTCCGAGTCACAGTGCCCGCTTCTCTAGACACCCTCTGGACACATCTTCAGCTCCCTGTGCCTTGTCACTCTGTCCCTAAAAGCACCAAAGGTCACAGATGGATGAGATCTCGGCAGAGGAGAGAACTAAGGGTGGAGAGAAGGAGTGAGCTGCTCAAGGACACAGCGGATGGGAGAGGCAGGGCTGCCAAGCCTCCTGAGGTCCAGGCCTGTGACTGCCCCCACGCCCTCCATCGCTGCTCGAATTGCAGCCTGGTCATTTCCAGTGTTTCTGCTCTCTGTGATCCCCCGTCTTTCCCCTAGACTTTCCAGTACCCCCTTGTAAAACTGGTCCTCAGAGCCTTGATGCCCTCTTCTGTTGACAGGTTTGGTGGCAAGGGGATGAGTCCGCCTGGTAAACCAGACCATCCCTCCATGAGCGGGCTATTTTGATTGACCTAGGAGCTGGAGATGCCCCGGCTGGTCCGTACATCTAGGGGAAGGTAGGTAGATCAAGCAGCCCCGTGGGCTCTCTCTCTACATCCGTCCACTGATGCCCCGGCGTGAGTTTGCTATGGACAGTGAATGGTTTTGTGTCATCACTAGCGCTCCTGGTGCCTCTTCCAGTTTCGTTACCTGCTTGGGGGCGACTATCTCACGAAAGGCGTCAAACTCACAGAGGGATCCGACTTGTTCTGCGTAGTGAACGTGGGATGAGCTGTGGTCAAAATGGGGTAACCAGCCCTGGCGGTTTGGCTCAGCGGTTAGAGCTTCGACCCTCAGACTGAAGAGTTGGGGGTTTGATTCCCAGTCAAGGGCATGTACCTGGGTTGCAGGTTCGATCCCTGGCCTGGGTCGGGGTTGTGCGGGAAGCAACCAGTCGATGTGTCTCTCTCACATCGATGTCTCTCTCTCTCTCTCTGTCCCTCCCTCCCTTCCACTCTATCTAAAAATAGACAGAAAAACATCCTCAGATGAGGATTAACAACAACAAAATGTGGTAACCGGTGTGCCAGGTCGAGGGTACTGAAAACCTCAGGGCTGATTCTGTTATCCAGAGAAATCCTGGACTCTGGATGCAACGTGAAAGTGGAGAATTTGCTCCCTGGTCACCCGAGGAAGCTGGAGAATCAGCTTCTTCCCTTCTTACTTCCTATTAGAGGCATCCTTGCCATTGCCATGGCAACAGAGAAGTTTCTTGGCTTTCGCTGAGCCATTGCTTGGGGAGATGTGGGAGAACAATTGGGGGGTAGGTAGGCACAGTGGCTGAGATGTGTAAATCTGGCCATTTCATGCTTACTTCTCACAGGCTCTGACAGGGATATCCCCACAGCCAGTACAGGATTACAAGGACAATGTTTCATTTTGTGACCTCAAAGCCCCAAATGCCAATCTTGAGAGTCACAAACACGCACGAAGTGACTAGAGGTCTGCCCAGGAACACCCTGCGGCTTAGCTTCCTGGGTGGCTTGGTCGGCCCCTTAGGGATCCCCTAGTCCCTGCCCATCTTCATTCTTTCTCCTCTTCTTCCTTCAGCCTCGTCCCCAAGCCTCTGGCAGAGGCCAAGTTTAGGACCTGAGTCGGGGACAGGCATACTGCTCTCTGGCTGGGCACTGGAGGGACCGGTACCTACACCCTAGGGCCTAGAGTAAGAGCAATGTCCACTTCCCAGCCGTGCCACCTTGACCTTCAGTTTCTTCATCAGCAAAGTGGAGATGATAACAGTTCCTCCTCCTAAGGGCTGTTATGAGGATTAAATGAGTTAATATATGTGTGTCACTAGAGCACATGTACCTGGTCCTATAGAAGTAAGGTGACTTTAGATCCAAATGTGTCTAGGACAGTCTCATCTTATGACTACTGTCCCAGCATCATTAACAGTGCAGTTTGGCTGCTAAATATGGTGTGTGTATATATATAGTGTCCCCCAAAATGGATACACACTTTGAATAATTACAAATTCCAGTGGGTTAAATCTGAAAAGAAAGAAACAGCAATTGCGTTATCAGCTGTTACGTGTGTACACACATTGTTTGGGACACCCTGTATATATACAACACTATATATGTAAACCATATGCAGACATGGGTAGCGATCCAGCATTAAGGCTGTACAGGGTGGGATGCCACTGGCCGGGAAGCGAGACAGGCAGTTTGGTTCCAGAGCATCTGCAGTGAGCCAGTCCAGGTCCCATTGTCCTTACCTTGGGAGACAAAGAATGCACTGTAACACCGTGGTTTTGCTCTTCTCCACCCCCCCTCCTCCCTGGTGAAAGGTGCCAAGAACCAATAGGGGTGCAAGCCCCACGGGGGTCCCACCAGTAACGCACATTCAGAAAGCAAGTTTGGAGAGCCCAGCACTGGGGGTTGCTCACTGCTCCGCCTCAGGCCAGAGCCCTGGGGGCAGGGTGCCAGGACCACCAAGGCCAGCCGCGCCAGGTGTTCCTGGATAAAAGCATATCTGGAGATGACCAACCTTTTTCCCTCCCTGGTTGGGAGGGCTGGGGTCAGTCTTGGCAGAATGTTTCCTCAGGGACTGTACAGTCTTCATGTTGCCAGAGCAGGAGGTAAAGCATTTGGGGCCCTTGCCTCCTTCTCTCCAAGTCCTTTAGGTCCTTCTACCTGGGATCAGTGTCTAGCTACCTAATTGTCTGTCTATCTAATTGTCTGTCTATCTATCTATCTATCTATCTACCTATCTACCTACCTACCTACCTACCTATCATCTATCTCCCTATCTGTACCGTCATCATTAGAAACACTGTTTGTTATTATTATTTTTTATTATATGTTTTCTTTATTGATTTTTAGAGAGAGGAAGGGAGGGGGAGAGAGAGATAGAAACAGCAATGAGAGAGAACATCAGTTGGCCGCCTCCTCCATGCCCCACACTGGGGATTTGGCCCACAACCTGGGCATGTGCCCTGACCGGGAATTGAACCGGAGACCTCTTGGTGCATGGGTCGATGCTCAACCACTGAGCCACACCGGTCGGACCTGTTTGTTATTTTAATAGCTTGGACTGGGAGTAAATCTCAGGTCCTCTACTCACTAGCTATATAACTTAGGGCAAGTTCCTTAACTTTTCTGGGCCTGGGATTTCCTCACCTGTAAAATGAAGATGGTACTGTACCTACCCCATAAGGTTGCTATGAGGATGGAAAGCTAATTCTGTCATGCTCCTAGCATGTGCTTGGCACACAGTGGGTGCTATAATAATTATTGCTGTTGTTAGCTATTGTTTTCTTATTTTTCTGGTGAGAGAGTGTTCTGTTCTTCTCACCCCAACCCTTTGGTCATCCTAATGTGATTTTAAATTAAAAAAACCCTATTCACATGTTGTGAGGATGAATACCCTGACCTGTCTAGGCCCAGCCAACATTTGCATTCGCCATTTATTACACAGATGGGCAGACCAGGAAATCAGACCCGGTCCAGAAGGGAGTGGGACAGCCTCTACCCCTGTTCGGATCTGGGGGAATGAAAGTGGTATGAATCGCACAGATTTTGGAATTAGACAGACCATGGTTTGAATTCTGGATCTCCTATTTTAACCTTGTGACCTTGGGTAAACGATCTCACCTCTGTGAGCCTCTGTTTACTGATATGTAAAATAGAGAGAGTTGCATGGTTGGTGTGAGAGTTAACGGTACAAGAGCCCCCCGCAGAATTTCTGACATGCAGCGGGTATTTCCTAGATGCTGACTCCCTGCCCCCTCTGTGATTAGACTGTAAGCTCCCTGCGGGAATGGAGGCTGTGTTTGTTCTCTGTGAGCATTCCCAGCACCCAGCACGGTGCCTGCAGCTGAGCAAACAGCAATAAACAGGCAGGTAAGTGAACGCAGAATGAACCGATTTTTCAGGCGTTACATGCCTCCTTGTACATAAACACATTAACTTCCTGCATACTGCATCAGGGCTAATCACTGCCAGAGATGAAGGCTTTGGGGACTTAATGATTTTTGAAAATGATATTCAAGGTTAAATTATGAGTCAAGCCAAGACTCTAAACTGCCGGAAGCAATTTCTTCCTGTTCCCACAGGTGCGCGGCCTCACCCGCTTTATTTATGGAAGCCTGCCAACCCCTCCCCGCGCGCTCTCCCTGTGCCCGCCACGCCTCGCCACGCCACGGCCGCACCTCGCTGGGTCTCCGGGAAAGGATGCAGGCGGAGAACACAGGCGAGGGGTGAAGGGCTCCCGGCTGGCCCTGTGAACTCAGAGGGAGCTAACTAGGAGGGGAGGGGCAGTGTTTGTCCTTGGCACCAGCCCTCCACTTCCAAATGCTACATTTACGCAGTGTGTGAGGGACGGGAAGGGGACACCGCTGTAGACATGGCTCTTCTTCCGGGCCCTTCCACAGCCCATCGGGAGCCTCGCCCCCCTGAAACTCTACCAAGGGCTGTCTCCTGGTGTGGTGGCCGGGGGAGGTGACAGAAGAGGTGACTAATATAGTCTTGGGCTGCTCCAGGCGGCTGTTCCCTGTATATGCCTCTGTGACCTTCTTCGTCGTTTTCCCTGGGCACCTAGGATGTGTTTGTCTCTCTTCAGGTGTTTCTGAGGGGGAGGGGTTTGGTTTAGTGCATAGAGCGGTGGTCTGGGGGTTCTCTGACATTTTCCTAGGGCCACTGCTCTGTTTGTTTTGTGTTTTTAAAGACCAAGACTGGGCACCGGGTCATATCCAACGACAACCGTGTAGGGAATAAAAGCTTGCAGCCTTTCTCTGTGACGGAGAACCAGGGGCGAGCATGGAACAGACCTTCTCCTATGAGCGTTCGGAACCTCTGTCCTGCGGGAAGGTGGTAACAGGACAGGGTGTGTGTGCTGTTGGAGGATGTGGGGGGCTGAGCAGAAGCTGCCTCGCTCCTTGTTAGTGCAGGGACCTGGGACCGTGGACGGGTCTGCAAAGGGACCACGTAGGCCCACATGGTGGAATGAGATGGTATCCCCGGTCCTAGAGGCGTGTGATGAGGGAAATCAGCAGAATGGAGAGTGCTACCCCCCCCCCCCCCCCCCCCGCCCCCAAGCTCACTGGCTGGAGAGAAAGGGCCATGCAGACCAGTCAGGAAGACCGGAGCCGGTGAGGTTGAAACTCAGTGTGTGAATGAGTCTGGAAGCTTCTTAGCTCCTGCATCCCCTATGTATGCTTGTGAACTAATAGAACTAAACTCTTGGCCTAAGCACAATTCCCCACTGCAGCCCACACAGTGGTCTAGATCAGCACCTGCGGGCATCGCCTCAACTTTGGTGGGAGAGTGTGTCTGGACCTATCTGAGACTATTCTTCAGCAGCGACCTCTTGTGGCGACGAGGGGAAATTGCACTTGTAGTCTGAGGAATTTGCACTGATCCTCAACAGATATAATAGGTAAGGCCTTGGATTTCTTGGATAACCGGTTGGAATGAGGCCTGGGGAAAATAAAGTAACATCAAAAGGGAGGAAGATTCTGGGCTTCATGTCGATCAGGAGCAATTGCTTGAGTGATTCATTTCACAACAATAAAAACATGTCACTAAAATATACATCCCATACTGGTGAAAAAGGTCATCCCAGTTGCAAACCTTATATGGTGCACAACCCTTTGCGTTGAGTTGGATTTCAATACATGTTTGTTGAATAAGGAGAAGAGGTGGATGGGTGGAATTAACACGTATTGAAACCCATACTCAGGGGAACTTCAGATGCTTCTCCAATGTATTCCTCATAATCTGGTAAATGTCACCATGCCCATTTCACAGAGGAGCCGTTCAAGGGCCCAGGTGCAATAGCAAAAGGTGGAAACAGTATCTGAACCCCGAGCTGACTCCTTGGCCGATGGGTGCTGCGGGATGTCTGCTGCAGCCCCGGGCACCCAGTGGCCGGACTTCTTGGACGTGATTATAGTTCGTGCAGGCCTGGGAACAGAGAAGGTGATTTAATGGAAACAAAGTCAAGAAAGACCTTTACCAGGTGAGAAGTTCTGGTTTTCTCTCGAGAATTATGATCTGGTGTAAGAATTATGGTGCCGCCCTGGCCGATTTGGCTCAGCAGTTAGAGCATCGTGGGTTTAATTCTGGTCAAAGGCACGTACCTCGGTTGCAGTTCGGTCCCTGGCCCTGGTCGGGGTCATATGGAAGGCAACCAGTTGATGTGTCTCTCTCACATCAATGTTTCTCTCTCCCTCTCTTTCTCTCCCTCCATCCCACTGTATCTGAAGATAAAAGGAAAAATATCCTCAGGTGAGGATTTATTTATTTATTTTAAAATTTTTTTCTTTATTGATTTTAGAGAGAGAGGAAGGAAGAGGGAGAAAGAGAGAGAAAAATCGATGAGAGAGAACATCGATTGGCTGCCTCCTGCATGCCCCTCACTGGGGATCTGGCCCACAACCTGGGCATGTGCCCTGACCGGGAATCGAACCAGCAACCTCTTGGTGCATGGGTCTACGCTCAACCACTGAGCCACACAGGCCAGGCTTGGGTAAGGATTTAAAAAAAAAAAAAAGAATTACAGTGCTGAAAACCCCAGCAATACTATCACCTGCAGTATCTTTCGGGGGAGGGGGGTGGAAAGGAAGAAGGGAATAAAGAAGAGCAAGTAAGTCACAAGATATATAAAAAGAAAGCCAGGGGGAAAAAGGGGGGGGGGCACAGTGGTGGAAAAAGCAGAGAGGAAAAGAATAACCTTTTGCAAAAACAGATACTGGTACACTATTCCGCTGAAAGAAACATGAAGTGCAAATGCATGGTTTCGCAAGGAGTCCCCCCAAAATCACACGAGGTTAATTATTTTGACCCCCATTTCCTGCTGCCACACTTGACTGAGGGCATCTGGGACTGGAAAGGACACCACTGTCCTCAATAGCGAGTTTGCAGACACTAATGACCTCTCTGGAGGGTAACTCATGTTCCTAGAGTACAGCTGTAACTCCAGAAGCAAACGGTATTGCAGCGAGGGCTTCAGCATCATTGCTGGCGGTTTCTGGTCTATTTTGGCAAGAAACACAAACTATTGTTAAAGCTTCTTTTTTTCTTTCTTTCTTATAAGGGCCTGTGGTCCATCTTGCAATAGCAGAGCATATGTGACGGTTGGTAGCTGATCCCTGTGGACATACTCCTTAGACCCCGCCCGAGGAGGGTGGCGGCCATGGCTGCCTCATGTACATTGCACCCAAATCGGGCACATGGGGTAAATCAGCGGATAATTGAATAAAAGGTGAAAATGTGCTGAAGCTTTGTGTCTTTGAGGCCACACTTTTTTACCCACCCACCCCCCAATATGTAGTCTCGAGTCTTTCTGGTGTATGAAGCTCTCTGCTAGCTTTTGAGGATATAATGCACAATGGGGTGTGTTCTGTGTCCTCAAAAGGCTTATAGTTAGTGGGGCACTTCTCCCTGTTTGAGAGACAGAGAGAAAATGACATAAGGAGGCCTTCAGACACTACAGGCCTTCAGACACTTACTTTAAAATTTTTTTTTTCCTTTATTGATATTAGAGAGAGAGAGAGACAGGAAGGGAGAGGGAGAAATAGAATATTGATGAGACAGAAACATTGATTGGCCACCTCCTGCATGCCCCCCACTGGGGATCAGGCCCACAACCTGGGCATGTGCCCTGACCAGGAATCGAACCGGCGACCTCTTGGTGCATGGGTCGATGCTTAGCCACAGAGCCACACCGGCCGGGCATGATTTTTTATTTTTTAAAGCAATTCTTCCACCTCTGGTTGGATATCTGTTTACATAGGCGACTACAAGACCTGGAGCACTTTTGGAAGATCAGAAGCACAGTTGTTTGTCTTAAGGTTCATTCATTAGTTCAACAAATATTTGATTGGGCCTCTACCATGTGTTAGGAGTTGTTTCTGGAGCTAGGGACCAGGCAGGAACAGGCAGCCCCACATCCTAGCCTTCTAGGAGCTCATATTCTCGCTGGGGAGGCAGACAATACAGAGAGAAATAAGTGCTATGAGAAATATTAAGGACGTGTCATTGTAACAGGTGCAGGACACTGAAAGAATTTTAGGTTTTACTCTGCAATGGGGAAGTCAGTAATTCTTCTCCATGTGTCTCTCATTTCCTATTCAGGCAAACAGACCCCTCAAGCCTTCTCCATTTCTCCAACCACATTTAACACGCCTTAGGAGAAGGTCTGACATGGGCACCCCCCCACACACCATTTCCTAATGCTCAAAATACCATCAAAACCGTGAACGAATGAATTAACTCCCATGCTCCCCAAGGGCCTCGCTTGACAGATGAACATCACAGAACCTCCACGGCTGTTGTATGTCAAGATAAAGTGGATGCGAAAACAGCCAATGCCCAGGGAATGCTTGATCACTGTTTCTTCTGAAAGCAAAATAGGTTGTTTTATGAGAATCTTATGGGGCTTACGTAAATATAGACTTAAATACAGATCCTTGTGCTGTGAGGTTTCCACAAGGGGCAGGGAGGACCTCCAAGCAATTCATCATAGGATGTAAATGACCCTGTCAGTTTCCCTCCCGTCTCAAGGTAAGGCCCGGAAACCAGCTGTGAGAGTTTTCTCCTTACCAATGGGCCCCAGGGGGACCCCGGTTTATGGTTATTGATGGCGCCTTGTTTATCTGCACTCATGTTTAAACCTGGATTCCTGACGGCATGCTTCCCATTTTGCACGGGGACAGGGTGAGTAGCTTAGAGACCAAAGAAAGGTCACAAGTCCATGGGTGTGGTTCCATGTCAGGTGGGTCTCCTGACAATAGTAGTAATAACAGCCTGGCCAGTGTGTGGATTGAGCGTCGTCCCACGAACTGAGAGGTTCCGGTTCGATTCCCGGTCAGGGCACATGCCCGGGTTGCAGGCTCAATCCCCAGTAGGGGGCGTGCAGGAGGCAGCCAATGGATGTTTCTCTCTCACAGGGATGTTTCTATCTCTCTCTCCCTTTCTCTCTCTAAAAAGTCAATAAAAACATATTTTAAAAAAATAGTAGCAGTAATAATAATGATTATGTTAATAATGGTGCTGTAATGACTGAGCCCTTCTTAGATACTTGCCAGTACTTTATATGATTTGGCTCATCAGATCCTCCCATCAGCCCTGAGAGGTGGGTCGTGGGACCATCCCCATCTTGCAGATGAGTAAACCAAGGTTTACACAAGTTACACAGCATGCTTCAAGCCACAGAGGTTGGGCGGCAGATCCAGGACTTAAACTCCGACACCAGCACCTGACCCCTTGACCACAGCACGCCACAGTGTCGAGGCTCAGGGGCAACAGCGGGAGTCAGTTACCCCGGACTCCCTGGAGGCTCACTTCCACCCCTGCCATGGAGCCACGGCCAGTTCACTTCACATCTTCAAACCTTAGTCTCCTGGTCTGGACAACGGGCAGAACCACCTCACGGGAGGAAGTGAGATCTCGGCTCCCAACACACGTCGATTCCCTTCCCTTGGTGGCGATTCGGCCCATACAGATACTTAGGAGGACGTTTCCGTGTCCGTGGTGTGCAGCCCACGGACCACGTGATGCAGACGTGGGTGCACCTGCTTTAGAATTGGGATTGCCCATCAATGCTTGGGTGTCGGCATCCTTTTAATGAACAACTGCAAGCTCCATTGGGTTTTCACTCCTCCACACGGGACCACAGGAACTGTCACTTTAAGAGCAAAGTGAGTGTTGAGGTTTCGGGTGGCAGCCTCAGGTTGCCTTCCCGGCAAAGTGAATGAAATGGACCCAACCCTCGCCACGCAGCTTCCCTGCCTTTGACGCAGTCAGGCCTATACTGTCACTGGCTCTCCCTTGATCTGTTTTTAAATCATCACATAATAATTTATCCCCTAAATAGTCCCATCATCCTGGACTGCATTTATTTTCTATTAAGTCTCTTGCCTGCCTCCGGCCGTTTAATTGGTGTTTATTGTCCTCGCTGAGTAGCGGAGGACATAGAATTAAAATCCGTAGCTCCAGTCTGGACTCCGGTGGCGCGGCTGCTCCGTGACCTGGGGCGATTCTCTCCTGGCAGGCCAGGTCTCCGTGTGCTCATCCATGAAACGGGAGCCCGGGTTCAGCTCGTGGGTAAGCCAGGGGTTGCGTTTTCCTGATGACTTCTTCCAACAACAATGCGATGATGTCTCTTGCTTATTGGTGTCCTCCCACACTGCTTCACCAAAGTGACCAGACCAAATTAGCAGGCGATCAGTCCCTGCAACACTGAATGTATAATCGGACACAGAAGAAGAAAACACATATGCAGATGTATATTTTATACCTTTCTACACAGAGACAGAGGGTGAAGATATTCACCTCATTCTCACTCCTTCCACAATCAGCTCTTGGAAACCCAGCTGCTGGTGGCTTTTCTGTGGCCCCTTTGGATGACACACACAAAGACACATGGTGTCTGGAAGGATCTCCCCACGACAGCCCTCGGACTGAGTCCTGTAGCTCCTTCCAGGCGCTCTGTCTCCCGCCCATCCTCCCTCGTTCTTCTCACTCTCTCCAGCCCTCATTGATTTCCTTTCCCCTAGAGCCAGCCGAGGTGGCACCGCCACACTGCCTCCTGGGTCGCAGCTCTGTGAGGCATCCGTGGGGAAGCTGGACTGGAATAATGGCCGCGTAGAAGTACCATGAAATCCGGAGTCAGGAATCAGCGAGCCCCAGATCCTCCTCCTGTCTTCTCGGGGTCCTTCACCTCTCGGAGCCTCCGTTTCTTTTTTCATCTGGAAACAGTGACCCCTCTTCTGCTTACAGAAATCCAATGAGGTCATGCTTGTTAAGGAGTTTCCCAGCAGGTGTGATACAGATACAATGTTAATGCCTCACCCATGAGATGAACAGCTCCGTGAGCACAAGGGCCATGCTTTTTACACCTTGTTTATTCCCTTGCGGAGCCTACCTCGGGGTTGGACACATTAAAACGTGTGTAATGAATTGGGAGAGTGCATGGAGACGCAGGGAAGAGGATGAACGCGGTGACCAGTGTGGATGCATTGCTTCTTTCCCTTCATCCTGTTTCCCACTTTCTTATTCCTATTCCATTAGTTTTATTTCACGTTGTTTTATGAAAAAGCTGGGGAGTAGACACATTGAATTCGAGTGCATACGGGAGATACAGAAAAGTCATCAAATGCAAATAGGTATGCAAATGAAGTGCACGCCTGTCTATACCGGCTGAAGCGCTCTTTAAAGAGCAGATGGATGACTAGTGAGGGGAAGATACCGTTAGAAGAAGGAGGGTGGGTGGGTGAGAGAGATCTGATGAGCAAAAGAGATTGCATAATAAGCCAAGCGATCGAAGTGTGATGAAACACCACCCCTGTGGATGCCTTGTTCCCCCAGATCGGCAGCTGTAACCACCAGGGGGAGAGGAAGTTCCACTCAGAGGCAAAGCAGACCAGCCTCCAGGGCCGCTTTCCTCTCGCTGGTGTTCTGGGGCCTGGCAGCTCACCCAGGGGCCACGGCGGTGCTTGCAAAGTCTTTGTTGAAAGCCCGCCTGTGGCTTGTTGGCTTCTGGGCCTCTCTGTTCCTTTGTCCTCATGTGGGAAGCAGTGGGCTCCAGGGATTGAGAGACAGAGAGGACACAGTGGTGGTTTCTTTGTTCTACTTCCTTCCCAGGGGAAAGAGGGACAGAGGAGGCTCAAAGAGAAGGACGCATCGGGGCAAGAGCACAAAATAAAGAATATTTAGAGAAAAGCAACCTGAAGCCGAGAGGTTGGGTGGGAGAAAGGTGGGGTGGGGTGGACTTCCATAGCTTCGGGGAGGAAGGAGGTGACAGGAAGTCAAAGCAGAAACCAAGGCCTCCGCCCCTGGGCACCTTGTTGCACCCATGGCGTGCATTTGAACCAGGCCCACTTCATTGATAGGATCAGGACCTTGTGTCTTTCATACAGGGGTTGGATTGAGGGCCTTCAGGATCACATGGGCGTGGCCAGGTGCAGCCCAGCAGTCTCTCCTCAGCCCACTGGGAAGTCAGTCCTGCGGGACTAAGGGACTATAGGAACACGTGTCTCAGCGTCTCACTGAAAGCAAACAAAATAAGAGGGAGCTAGAAGCCACCGATTCTGTACTAAGCAGCGAGTGCTCCTAGGACACACTGATTTGGGGGGATCCCAAAACAGATCCATGGTAAGGCGAGTTTGGAGGTCTTCCTTATTCCACACCAGCAAGCATGTATTTGACACCTACTGTTTAAGTTGTTTCCTTACGACATCATTAGCCTATCAGATGAAAGTCCAGAGAAGCTGGTGTGGGAAGTGTCCAGGTCAGCCAGCCGTTCCGAGTCAGGCGAGGAGAGACGGAATAACCCTTTAATCGAGCAGGTAAGCAGCACTCGGGTCATCCTGCCACTAGCACCCGTGACTTCAGGGGTTCCCAGGCAGTTAACCCCGCTGAGATTCTCCGGGTGCACAGCCCCTGCTGGGTGCGCTGACTCGGGCTCCACTCAGGTCTTCCCCAGGCGCCGGGGAAACAGTAGACAGGGCTGGGAGGCAGGAGGAGCCTCTCACCGTCCTCAGGAATGGGGCTCAGGGCAGGCCCCAGGGTCCCCAGGGTGGGAACAGGGTCCTCATTCTTGCCTCTCAGAGAAGCAGTCTCAGCATCAGAAATAAGGGAATTCATCCAGTGTTCATTTATTCATGAATTCTTATATTACCGAGCACCTCCGTGTGCCTCAAGCTGGGGTACAGTCTCCAATAAGCCAGGCAGGGTTTCTGCCTCCGGGCGTGAGGGTGGGGTAGGAGTCGGGGTGGGGGTGGGGGGGCTATCAGTAGGAGCAACAGATAATTCACAGGGAGATGAGAAGAATTTCAGAAAATGACTAGGAATGAGAAGAAAAAGAAGCATGATGGAAGTGGGTGGGGTGGAGGGTGGGGATGGGCAGGCCAGCTGAGGCCTCTCAGAGCAGAGGCACAGGAGAAGAAGCCAGCCACGGGGGACATCACACTGGCAGAGGGCAGTGCCAGTGTGAAACTCCAGAAACCAGCCTGGTGTGCCCGATAGGTAGTGAGAGCTCCCCGCACGGCTGGTTCTGGGTGGAGAGCCGGTTCTGCTCTCCATAACCCCTAGAAAGAAGAGGGCCTTCCGGGCCCCACCCCTAGATATTCTGATTCAGTGGAGCATGGTGGGGGTGAGGGGTGGGAGGGGGGAATGGAGCAGTAATCTGCAGGTTTAACAAGTGTTGGAGAGTTCAAGTTCACCTGGCCCTGTCATCACACCGTTCAGGCAGATGGTGACAGAGGGTTAATGAGCAGAATCCCAAATTCTAACTGTGCATTTCTGATGTGGTCAAGGCTTGGGTCAAGCTGCAGCAGCAGAGAAAGCCGGTGCAGATGGAAGCCTCAGCAACGATTTAGCATAGACGAGGAAACAGCACAGAGATGTCAGGTGGTTTTCCGAAAGGTCACACAGCGAGTTCAATCCATTCCAGGGCTCAGAGCAACTCGCAGTTGAGCCCCAACTCTGTGTAGTCTGAATTCTGTAGTTTTCTCTGGGAAGGAAAAAAAAAAATATGACAACTATAAATAAAATCTCAATAAAGTATGTATTAAATGCCCAGCTTTGCTTAATGCGCCTCTCTGGTCTACCCTTCACAACAAATTATTTGCTAAGTGTACACCGAGGTAACTAAATGGGAATCGTTGTTGTATGAAGTGTTTATTTATAAACCAACCAACAGCAGGGAATACTTTGGTTTACAATAGTTGATCTTTAGCTTTTCTTTACGGCAATCACGGGCCAGGAGGAAAAGCTGTATATCGAGGCCTCTCTGAGTTGGAAATAATAATGTCATCTGTGTATTAGAAAAGAACATGTCTTTTTTTTTTTTTAATTTGAGAGTGATGGTGGCAGCAGCATGTATCTGGCACATGTTAAGTAGCAAATTAGCATTAGAGCTGATTGGAGATCTCAGCTTCCTAACCTTCCTGCCTGTCACTATTAGCAGAAGGCAGGAGGCTGCCCTCTGTGCTCTCACATCCTCCGGGGCTCTGGGCTCCAGGCAAGCCCCAGGTTCCCCAGAGCTGGAAGAGAGTCCGGTTCTTCTCCGTGCATCTCAGGAAAGCAGCCTCTGTGTCAGAGAATGTGAATTCGGCCATGCGTTCATTTATTCAGTCATAAGTGAATCCATTTACCACAGCAAAAATCTGGGCACCTTGTCTAATAGGGGGTTAAACTGTCTGATTTGCAAATGAATTTATCTGGAGAGTCCTTTCACGTTTAATTATACACTTAGCATTTTGCTTTCGTCAAAAAGACCACAATTACACACAATGAGGGCAGTACCTGAAAGTCTGGGCCAGGCAGACCCGGTCTAGACCTAGTCCCTGTACCCTCTACACATACCCATGGCGCAAAGCAAATAGGTTTTATAAATCTGATTGCGGGAGGGGATGTTTAATCAACTGAATACCATAAAAGCATTTCTGAGGATCCTGCAATATCTGATGTTTATATATAAACCACACTGCTAATTGTTTTTTCACCTCTGGAGGGTATTGCCAAAATTAATTTGTAAAATAGCTCTATTTAATTGGCTCAAAGAAAAATAAGCTTTAATATCATCAGTGTACTTACGTAAAACTAAAGCTTAATTTTCTTAGACTGTGTGCCTATTCTTGATGAGATTGTGAAAGGTTTTCCTTCACCTTTTATGTAATCTGCCTAGAAAACAAAGATTCTATGTTTTATCAAACTATTATAATTTCCTATGGCTTTATATTGTCTTTACCAGGTCTTGGATTCCTCAAGAAAACTGAGTCTTCTCTATTAAAAGAGCTAAGTTTCTTTCGTTTTTAAAGCCTTTGTCACTTGGGGTAAATGGATAATGTATTGTTTCATAATGACTTATGGTTCTATTTAATAATGTGTTTTAAAACCTTTGGATATTTTTGACAAACTTCCCCCAAATCAAATTCTAAATGAATTCTTGTTGACCTTGAACTAATTTTGGGATATTCCACTGGGCCCCTGGGACATCTCAAAAGACATGTTCTCTCTGCTTATAAAAGAGAGATATTAAACTAATTAGGCTTATTTGATATGTTAAATTACATGTCAGATAAGAACTGGTGCTAGCCTGGCCCAGTGGCTCAGTTGGTTGGAGCATCATCCTGTACACCAAAAAGTTTTGGATTTGATTCCCAGTCAGGTCACATTACCTAGGTTTCGGGTTCGATCCCTGGTTGGGGCACAAACGAGAGGCAACCAACCAGTTGATGTTTCTCTTTCACATCGATCTTTCTCTCTCTCTCAAATCAATAAGCATACCATCGGGTGAGGATTAAAAAACAAACAAACAAACAAAAGAAGTGATGCTCAATTTTCTTTAGGGCATATTTGTATAAAATGCCTAAAAATCAGATAGTGTTCTGATACAATGTTATCAGTCATACTTTAAAAATATATATCACAGGACTAACCAAATTTCCTTGTCAACTGCATTACAATGAACTCTCACCAGATCTGGAACGATGGCCACCTTTAAGCCTTTTGTCACTTACAGACAGTTATCGTTTTACTCTGGTGCTTGCTTGTCTTCAAGGAGATCCCCGGGAAGATGGACAAGTTCAGGTTTCTGATAACTAAGATCAAGGTGCCTGCGTGTGGGAGGGGCAGTAAAGGACCTTTCCCCTGCCTTCCCAGGGTGCCTGCACAGCTCCGCAATACGTGATAAAACGGTAGCCTGAGACCCGTCCCTGCTATCCTTCCCCACACCAGGAAAACGGGCCCATTACATTGATGATGGAACGTTAACACGTGGAGACTTGCCTCTGCTGCAGGAACATCTACAGGGGAGAGGACGGGCGGTGAATCCGCAGAGAACCCAGGTCCTAGGCACCGCTGTAATTTTGGGGAGTTGTCTGGCTCCCCAAAGATGCACGCTATCTCTGAGGCTGTGACTGATAAGGTGCAAGCCCAGCCAACCCCTGAGACTGTGGCAGAGGTGTAAGGGATCTGGGGGTTTGGGAGGACTTTTATTCCACAGCTGGCACAGTGTCTCCACCCCTAAGTGCCTAGTAAAGAAAGGGCACCTGTGGGTCTGGGACTCACAGCGGCAAGCAGCGTCTGAGAAGCACGAATCCTGGTGAGACAGACAGAAGCTCCGGGCATCCCCCAAGCAGGGCTACTGTTTGTGTTAGATGTGTCTGTGACTCTGGAAGGCATGAGTTGGACTCTGTGGCAGAGACAACAGGAGAGGGTACCCCTAAGATTTTGATCCCAGCTCTGGAAGGAGGCAGAAATCTATAAGCTCCCATACAGCAATAACTCCTCCAGAAAGAGTCTCTCTGGAAGAAACGGCATATCATGGTGAGAACTTCACTTCCCATCAAGGGGTGAATGGAGAATATGTTTCACTGACCCACCTGTGCCATGGCTCAAACTCTCATTTTGATGAACGGCATGCCTCTTTGCAGCCGAGGAGCACCCTGACCACCAGCCCACTCTCTTGAGAGATGCCGGTGCTGCTAGGCCCTGTAGAGTAAGCAGCTACACCAATGTCCCCACCCCATCTCTGTGGTGGTCCCTGTGGCCTGTAGCAAGGGAGTGGGGGAAATTCCCACTGACGCCTGGTAAGCAAACACCAGGAAGCAGGAATAAACTGCAGCAGCCAGTGGGCTGAACTCAGAGCAGATTGGCTTGTGATCACTCATGCGCCCTGGCCATTAACCCTTTGCACTGACAGTTGGGCTATTCTAAAGAGATGAACCTATGGCTTGGACAGTGGGAACCTAACAGGTGGGATGACCATGAATAAGCCCTTGGGAAGTCAGGATAGGTGAAAAGACATTTGGATTTGCCTGCAAGAGCCTGAGGCAGTTCTCAGTGTCTTCCATATCCTGGCTCGAAAGGCTCTGACACCCCCTGGCAATCAGGAAACCCATGCCCTAGCCCAGGTACAAGCCTTAGCAGCTGACCCTTCAGTAGATACAGCAGACTGGGTCCATAGGAAGAGTGGCCACTGTAGCCCCTGGCTGGGATGGCATATTGCCAAGGATGCCAGATTGCCCTTCAGATGCAGTGGCTGGGTTAATGCAGTAATAGTAGACAGTGTGTGGACATCGTGTCTGGCCTAACCTAGGCTTTGCCCTGTTGCTGTGCAAACCAGCCTGCCACCATTACGGGGTTAGAGAAGCTGAGTACTGTCTGTGGATACCCCAGCTGAATAGACAGTGAGTGTGTGTGTGTGTGTGTGTGTGTGTGTGTGTGTGTGTGTGACATTTCAAAGGTCATGATGTGGAAGACTGGGCAAAAGGACATGACACTGAATGGAGATTTCCTGTTCCCTAAGACCTGCAGCAGCATGATTAGTGAAAAGGAAAAAAAATGGAATATTAAAGCAGCAGACTAAATTACTCGCAGGTAAAACCACCTTGGCCACGTGGACACTGAGAAAGAAAATCCTACCAAGAAAGACTCCTGGTGGCTTACTGGGCTGAAATTTAAAAACAGCCTAAACAGGGTCTCTCTCGCAAGTCGCGCTTCAGGGAGAAGCCTAAACTGTGTTCCCGGCCTCTGAACCAACCCTTATAAAGGAATTCCTGGAATCGAATTTCAACCAATAGGATTGAGACTTTCCCCATCCAATCAGAGCTGTGTAGATATAGCTTCATTTGTATTTCCACTGACCAATCAGAGCAGCTCCACGCCAACCAATCAGGATAGTGCTTTTTGGGCCGACCTGTGAGGATTGGAGTCCTCGTTTGCAGGGATGAGGAGCGGGAACTTCTGGCTGGGAGAGTGAGTTTTCTTTCCAAGAAAGACCTGAGCGGACTGGAGCTGAGCAGCAGAGCTGAGGAGAGCCCCCTAGTGGTCTAGCCTGAGAGGGGCCCGCCCCGCCTGAGAGCCGCGTCACTGCCTAGCCGCCCGCGGCTGTGCTGTTTTATAATTGAGCTCTAACACTATTGAGCTGTTCCACAGCTGTGACTATCACTATTGACCTGTTTGCACTGAATAGTTTCCTCCTCACTGCACCCCAAATTGTGGATTCCTGTTGTTCTTAAATTGGCTCCAACGACTGCCGGGGTTGGGTGAGTTACTTGGTAGCCCTGGGCTAGGGGGAACTACTCAGTCTCCACTGGGATCCCATGTCCTGCTGCAAACTGGACCTGTTGAAATGCACTGGACTTGGAACGGAACACGCATCCACCTCCGCACCCCTGACAGCGCTGCCCCCCCCCCCCAACATGGTCTGCCCAACCAGGTCAAGTCCTTAAAGCTGCCAGCCTCCTTCTCAAGGCCAGGTGGGCACTTCTTTTTCACACTGGTATAATCATTTGGCCACTGTCTTTGTCCCCTCCGTTGGCCTGGAGGACATGATAGCACACACAGAAGTCCCGACTGAGTTCACCCAACACGCTGTAAATGATAGCCGGCAAAGCCTGTCTTCACAGAACACTGAAATATCTGTGAGAAAAGCTGTCCTCCAAAACAGGATAGCCTTGGACATTATTGCTGCCTGGCAGGGAGGCCCCTGTGCCATCATCCAAACAGATGTTGTGGATTCCTACCTGATGAATCCGTTCATGTATCATCTTTAGTAAGTCCCATGAAGACACAAGTGAAAGCCCTGATTGATCGGATCCCCAACCTAGAGGACTTCATAAATCAGTGCTGCAGATCATGGGCCTTTCTGCGGAGAAACTGTGATTTGGGGAATCATTATGTGAATCAGTATTTTCTCCTTAATGTGCCTATACTGCTGCTGTGGTATCTGCCTCCGATGCAGCCAGATAGCTGCCAAAAAACGAGCCACTGCCATAGCATTGAACCTCTCTCAGGGCACACTTTGGAAGAGGGGGTCGTGTAAGATGGTAAGGGCTGTCACGAGGGGTGGCGTGTTGGAGGAGGTCATCCATTGGATATGCCTGTCCGTTGACTCGAGAGCTGGCCCTGGCAATCACAGGCTTCTCCCCTTCCCATGCTCTTAAAGTGTACATTGCATTTGCCTTCCCTACTCTAGAAGCTGCCCCCAGGCCACAGCCTTGAGATAGTAAGGTGTTGCTGAGACCATTTGGATGACTGAACCCAGTTAAAGCCTCTATATAATAACCTTTTAAGATTCTGGCAAGCAGGTGTGTGTGTGTGTGTGTGTAATGGGGAAAGTGAGATAGAAATGCTCTCCCCCTTCCTACATTTGGGAAGAAATGTTTTGGATCTGCTTTCTGAAGCTGTGTTTTGAAGGAAACATGCCTGAGGTCAAGTCCCAGCTCTAGCACTTACTAGCTTGTAACCTAGTGAGGTCATTTTTGTTCTGCGAACCTCAGTTTCCTCATCTGTCAATTAGGGGAAACAACAACACACACCTGTCAAGATGGATGACAGGGTTCAGTGAGATGATAAGGCACCCTCACACAGGTCCTGACATATGACAGATTCTTGGTTTTGGCACCCATTTCGAAAACCCTGCGCCTGTTCAGACAGCCGGGCAGGCAGGGGTCTGGGACCTCTGGATGGCACATGCCTGAGGTTGATTAGCCTCTGTCATTTGTTCTTACTGTCTCTGCTCTTTGAGTTCCCGGATCAATAAACCACCGATTTAATGTCACACGTTGCCTCAGAATGCATCCGGACACTGTTCTCAGTTTGGATCTGGTTTAGCAAGGGGGCTGATGGGATGGAGAAATATTTCAGAGTAGATGATACCCCAGGGACATTCCCTAAGGTGTTTTCTTCACCTCCCTGTCCCAAAGAGTGGGATTTAAGCTCGGCGTGCCCTGGGGGCGCCAGGTTGGCTCAGTAAGGCTTCTCCATGGGGCTTTGCCCCAGCTTGGCAGTGTGCCCTGGGTTGGCCACTGGGATTTCTGTTCCTTCACTCCTGATGCGGATTTAGCCTCATTGATTCTATAGGTTCCAGCCATTCGATCCCTGGCACAGGGAAGCCACACCCACCTGCTAGCAGGGGCTCACTTCTAGTGGATTTTCAGGAAAAAGGAGGTAGGTGGCGGAAGCCCAATCCTTTGCTCCCACCCACAGCTCCAGCTGTGATTCCATCTGGCACAAACTGGGGCAGAATACACCCCCCCCCCAAAGGGAATACAGCCAGCCCTACCTGGAACCCCAGCTGTCTTTTTTTTTTTCTTTTTCTTTTTCTTTCAACTAGAATCTCCTGCCGGCTCTGCCAGGGTGGGGGCTACTTGTTGCTCTTTTTCTGGGGCTCGAAGGGGCGCCTGGCTTTCCGTTTGAGGAGGGGCTCCCGCTCCCGGGAGGCCCCTCCCGCCCGCAGCAGAAGTACTGTGGTTTTAGATGGCTTCTTCCCTTCCCCGTTCCCAGCATCTCCCCTCTGGAACCCCCAAGCCGAGGCTGCCGGGGCACACTCACTGGTGCAGCGGAATGCTACCTCCACCCGCGCACCTGGCTCACGGGAGTTTATCAAGTGTCTTTCTGCCATCTGCGGGGGCGGGGTGTCACGTCCTCCCTCCAGGGCTGCTTTCCACCTTCGAGGAGAAGCCCCCCCATAGCAGCCTCCAAAAAGGGCTGCGAAGAAACTTTCGCTGGGCCCCCCGCCCGCAGCAGGCCGCGCCCCCACCCTGCCGCCGCGCCCTTCCCCCCGCAGCCCGGTGGAGGAGGGGAGGGCGGCCGGCTCGCTCGGCGCGCTCAGGGTCTCGCTTTCCTTCCGGGCGGCGGGGAGAGCCGAGCCCGGGTCCGAGCCGCGGTCCGAGCCCGGCACCCAGCCTCCCGCTCGGTCCTCGCCCCTGCGCGGCCGCGCGCTGCCTCCTCCCCGAGGCGCTCGCGGCAGCCGCCGGCATTTGGAATTTTGCCCCAAAAAGGGGGCCTGGAGGAGGAGAAGAGGAGGGACGGAGAGCGGCGGCGAGAAGCGGAATCCGGAGTCCGAGAGGCGCGGGGAGAGGACCGGAGCGGCGGCCGCCCGGCTCGGAAGGCTCGGCCGCTGCGCCGCCCGCCCGCACTGCATCAGCGTGGCCGCCCTGACGTCCCCGGGATGCTTAACACGGGGCATTATGCACTGGTTAACAGGCTCCGAGCTGCTCGGCGACTTGTTTTAAGCATTTTCTCCCTCGCTCTCGCTTTTAATCTTGTCTCTAGTGGCGTGTGTAGGGGGGAGGACTTTATTTCCATTGGCTAAGCTCTCCCTTCCCACCCACATCTCTTCCACATCACCTTGGTGTCTCCCTAAATAAAACCAGCCCTCCTTATCGCCTGGAAAAAATCAGGAGCTAGAGTTTGAATGGGTTTTATATAAACACTTACCCCTGTCAGCTTGCGGCTGGGCGCTCAGCATAAACTCGCCGCACCTGGCCTGATGCTCGCCCGGGGTTCTCTCCCTTGAACGTCAAGGTTTAAGCTGAGCTGGAGGACTGGGAACTCTTCTCTGAAATTGGATCAGCCTGAAGCCAGTGGCGGAACTGCACAGGGTCCCCATGGACCTCAAGGAGAGCCCCAGCGAGGGCAGTCTGCAGCCCTCTAGCCTCCAGATCTTTGCCAACACCTCCACCCTCCATGGCATCCGCCACATCTTCGTGTATGGGCCGCTGACCATCCGGCGTGTGCTCTGGGCCCTGGCCTTCGTGGGCTCCCTGGGCCTGCTGCTGGTGGAGAGTTCCGAGAGGGTGTCCTACTACTTTTCCTACCAGCACGTCACCAAGGTGGACGAGGTGGTGGCCCAGAGCCTGGTCTTCCCTGCTGTGACCCTTTGCAACCTCAATGGCTTCCGGTTCTCCAGGCTCACCACCAATGACCTGTACCATGCTGGCGAGCTGCTGGCCCTGCTCGACGTCAACCTGCAGATCCCGGACCCTCACCTGGCTGACCCCGCCGTGCTGGAGGCCCTGCGGCAGAAGGCCAACTTCAAACACTACAAACCCAAGCAGTTCAGCATGCTGGAGTTCCTACACCGCGTGGGCCATGACCTGAAGGATATGATGCTCTCCTGCAGGTTCAAGGGGCAGGAGTGTGGCCACCAAGACTTCACCACCGTGAGTACTTGGTTTTCAGCTTACTCTTGTGCTCGGTCCTGTTGAGAAGCGCCACGCCGGTGGTCTCCTGCTGGGTTTGGGATCTCCCTGTGCTTTGGAGCAGGGGAGAGAGCAGGGACTCAGTTGAAGGCCAGGAGGGTAGTTGGCCGGAGTTGTTGGGACTGATTGGAGGAGCCTGCCTGCTGGGAGGGAGCACGGTCGTCTGGTCAGATGTGGGGGGGAGAAGGGAGCTTGCCGTGGGGGTTCACTTCTCCAGATGTGCTGAGTTGGCCTCCTCCCAACCAGAGGGAGGAGGTCTGATTTGTCTGTTGTCCAGGGCATTTGGTGTCTGAGCTGTGTGATTGGAACAGCTTGTCATTGACGAGGTGGCATTTTTTTTCTCTCTCTCTCTGCTCGGAAGTGCCATCAGGCACTGCATCCTGTGGGCTGGGCTGAAGCTAAAACCACCAGAGAAGGGGGTGTGGGGCCCTGGGCAGCCTGGAGGGCTCCAGTGGCTTTGGGAGCTTGCTGGAGCAGGTGATGCTGCAAAGGTGTGGAAGTCTCTCTGCTTCCTTTTCTTGTGTGGATTCTGAGCTCCGTGTGGGGAAAAGAGAGGCTGGGGATGTCGAGTCTCCATTGGTCTGGTGGCAGGTCAGAAGCAAAGAGATGTCCAGGGTACTTGGGCCAAGGAGGAGGGTCTAGGCGGAGGCCCGTGTGTAGGATGTCAACGACATGCCTGTGAGGGTGAAGCGGTCCCAGCTGGCTTGTCTGGGAGCTTCAGCTTGAAACAGAAAGGCTGGCTGTGCTGTCTGTACAATCCCTTACCACCGTGGATGCGAGAGGAGTGGTACGGGGAGGGGTGAGCAGCTGTGGGATTGGAGAACCTGGAGGAGGAGTGTGGAGCTGAGTGAAGAGGAAAAGCTGAGGGGATGAGGCTCACCTTCAGGATGGGGCTTCCTGGAGGGGCAAAGAGAAAGGAGGGGGAGAGCTGTTGCTGCCAGGGTTCTCTGTTTGCCCGATTACTGGGCTGCTAGGCATAACTTGGCATCACAGGTCAGACTGCAGCTGCAGACAACTCCTTGCTTCCAGGCAAGTCTGGGGCATCGGGGTCTGTGGGACCCTCTGGAAACCCAGGGTGGCTGCATCTCCCATTGCTGCCTTAGTGAGAATCGAGAGCTTTGGAGTCCCAGAGCCTCGAGCCAAATTGTAATTGTAAGTTCGGGATGGCAGGTGCAGCCGTTGCAAAGGGACTGGACTCTGTCATCAGCGCTTGTCTGGGGCCCTCTGCCTAATAAAGATGTACCCACCTTTCCTATGGTACATCCATTCTCCATCTGCTCTCAGATCCATTGCCTACCAGCCTCTTGATCTCAGTTTCTTTTAATGCTACAACCAGTCTCTGCCCACATCCTCTATGCTTGCTGTTGGCTGTCTCTGATTCTGGAAAAGCTCAGAGTGCTGTTGGGGGGGGGGGGGGGCGGGCACTGCCTCTCACATCCTTTAGAGCTCTGTTTCCTGGGGGAGCTGTTTTGTATTATCTGCTTTAAACCTTGTGGGAAAAAGCACAGCACAATCAGTAGTAGTGTATGCTAAAGAGGAAGTGAGTCTGAGCCAGGAGAAGGGACTGAAAGCCCTTCTAAATAGAGCAAACAGGATCTTAAAATATGTCATGCACAAATGATGTCTGAGGTGGCTTGGGGAGAGACGGGGAAAATGCCTCATTCTTGGAGGCTGCAACCATCCCTGTATTCCACCCCATGCTTTCTAGTGCCGTGGCAACGCACAGCCTCACCACTGCACCATGCAGATCGAAATGCACTCGGCTGTTCCTCTGTCTGCCTGAGCCCACACGGAGCACAGGCAGCAGAGAGAGGGTGGCACAGAGAGAAACTGCAGTCCGTGGCAGACTCCGGACAGAGTGAGCAAGCGTTCTCATAACCACATGTTCAACCAGTGGCTCCCTCTCAGTTCGTGATCAAGTCCCACTTTGAAGTAAAGGTTCTTTGACCTCAGGCTGCTGTTTTGCACGTGACCCGTCATTTGAGTTGCTGGGGTTCCAAGAGGCTAACGATCAGCTTTTAAAGCCTCACCTGAGCCTTTGACCTCTCCAGGATGTGTCTCAAATGGTGCAGTTGCCTGTGGATACGGTTTATTACTCAGTAAGTGGGGTGTCATTATCTGCCATCCTCACCGAGTTCACCAAGTTCAAGACTGATCTGGTTCAGTGTCCCTGCTTGGACTGACCCTCAATGTATGAGCTCCCCCAGGACTGAAAGGGGATGAGTGAGCTTCAGGTCTGATCTTCAGGTTGTTCAGGGACAGTCAGAAAGGCCACATACTCCAGGAAACCTGGAGGAGACCCCACCCGGGAGGCTGGGCTTATTTCCCCATTGGTCACAGTGAGTGGCCATGTTGAGCCTCTACAAGAGAGAACATGATGCCAAGTTTGTTCCAAGACTTTGCAGTGAGGGGTACTCCTTCCCTTTCCCACTGTCTCCTGTCCCTTTTGGACTGGGGGATGGCTGTGCTTATCCTTGGGCTCCCCCACCAGAAGGGATCAGAGAGCCTAGCAGGTGGTTGCTGGGGAAGTGGGTTCACTGGCCTCTCTTTCTTTGGCTTTGCTGTACCTCTCCATCTGACTCATTTACTAGGCCCTGCCTGGAGCTGTCCTCTGCTGGGTGGCTTCTCTCTCTACTCTGGCTGCTTATTAGAGAAGTTAAGTATGGGGGATGCCACAGGTGGGTTACTTTTTCTGTTTTTCTGTTTCTATAAGACATACCTCGTGCCACCTCCAGGGCTAATGCTTTCACATAAGCGTCCTTATTTCAGGTTCTTAGCTGGTGTGCAATGAAGTGCGTAATACTCCTTAATTAGTGAACGAGCCCCGATTCTAGCAGCGTGAAAGGCTGTTTGTGGAGGTTAGAAGCCAGGTGTGGAATTCCAGCTGCCATGTAAACAGGTGTGCTCCATCTCATGCAGGCACACGCTTAGCCCTCACCTGGGACAGTCTGACTTCAGACAGGCACCTGCTTTTCCTTCCTGGGAAAGCAGAGGAGGGCTTTTGATACCGTAGTGTTCTACGCAGTGGAGACTCCCCCACTGACCTAGAGTGGAAGGAAGGGGAGTAGGGAAGAGAGGGTTGGATTGGGGGGGGGGGAGGTCCTCCGGCCATGATATTGGGTGATCTGAGGTTAAGATTAGAAGTGGGAAGACATAGCTTTGACCCCCCCCCCCACCTCTGTCATTTTCTAGCTTATTTCCTGGGTTGTAATTTTACTCTCTCCAGACCCTATGACCTCTGATCGCAATATGTGATTTTCTAACTCACAGGGCTGTTGGGAGGATGGAGCATAGGAGACGATACGTGAGCAAGGTCTTTTGTACATTGGGCCAGCCATGCAGATGTACGGTGGCTTGTCATCGATATGAGTGAGGGGTTATTGTCCAACCTACCTGCCCTGTTTGCAGCCCACGTAGGAGTCCGTCGATGAGTACGCTGTAGAGATGCGCCAGGAAGGGAGAGGCGGCCGCTGCTTTTCACGTGGAGCCTGGTGCAGCCCAGTCTCACCGAGACGGGGGTTCCTAGAGAGGAGGTCACAGTTGGGTTCAGTAGCTCACCCTGGCTGACAGGTGGCATGCCCACTGTTTGTGACCAGCATGTGGCTGCTTCCTGTTGCTTCTCTGCTGTCACATTCAGGAACACAAATGGCCCCTCGGTGTGCATGGTTAACCTGATTTCCATAGTCGCCGCTATTTGTATTTTAAAATTGAGATTTCTTCGGAAAAACATTGCTTTTCTTACTGCAAGAAGGATCTCTCCACTGAGATCTTGTTAGAGGCACTTCTATGGACATTTTTTATGCACAGCCCATAGCATTGTAGAGCCACGGAGGTAAGGTTTAGGAAGTGCACGTCTTGGGTGTTCTTGCACAGGGCTGGTGGGTTCATAGCTAACCCGAAATTACCTCTTATTACACGAGGAGCTGGTGTGTGAACAGTGTGGACTTTGGGGAGAGATCTGAGTTGGAATGACAGCTGTGCCCCCATTTGCCGTGTAATCGTGGGCAAGTTTCTTAACCTCGCTTTCCCCACCTCTGAATCAGCAGCAGTGATACCCCTTAGCGCTGTGGTGCTGAGCCGAGGAGGCGAGGTGTGCTGAGTTCTAGTGCGTGGCGGATGCCAGCGACAGGGCAGCCCCCCTGCGTCGCTTAGTGCCCTGCAGGAGTACTGGCCGGGTCTGCGCTCCACTCTGGCTCGCGACTCCAATCCAGTGCTGTTCCCACTCTTCATGCTGTGACTCGCCCGCAGCTTCGGAGCACAGGCAGCTTCTGTGTTTGTGGGACTGGCGATTCTCGTAACATGTTCAACTTTCACTGCTCCCATTGCTTTCCATTCTGCTGCCCAAACGTCCTCTCCTTCCCCACCACCTCGGCTTCCACGCTCCAGCCTGTGCTCCTGGACCCAACCCGGGAACCTCGTGCCCAGCCCCTGATAGGAGCTGAGTGACCTGGGTCCCAGCAGACGGCTTTGGTCAACGTGGGCGTGTCCTCTGAGTGTCCATGCCTGTGTCAGTCCGGCAGAGCACGCAGTCGGTAGCAGCATAAACAGACCGGATCCTTGCCCCTGGAGAGCTCACGGCCCCCCAGAGCGAGGCTGCTGAGAGCAGGGGTTTTGTCTCACGGAACATATGGTCTGAAAACATCGTGCCATAAATACCCAGATACGGTTTGTCCATTAAATACTTACTTGCTGTTTCCTGAACGGACCCAGAATTCTTTGCTCATGGGCCTTTTGTACTTACTTTTTTGCCTTTTGTACCTCTCTCTTTCCGTGTCTGTTTATTTCAATCCTACTCATCTTTGAAAACCCAGCTCTGATATCGCTGTAGCCTTCTGCCGGAAACCATTGGCGGGCCCTCTCCCCATGACCATCCTCTACATTAATCTCTTCCTTCTCTGCCTCCCGATCAGCATTGGGGCTTGTTCCTCTGGTAGAGCAGTCATTCTGCGTTTCCTTGCGTTAGAATCATGAAGTGTTGAGGCTGAAAGGGACTTTAGAGATAATTTAATTTCATACTTGAATTCTTTAACCACTGATAATTTTTATCCATTGCCTGTTTCTGTCTCTCCTCCCTGTAAAACACGATGGCTTGACTAACGTTTTATTCTCAGGACTGAGAACTGCTTAGCACATGGTAAGCTCTCAACACGTGTCTTTGGAGCGTAAGTGGGCTTGACGTTCGTTGAATGGGAGGTGGCTCAATGGCTGATATGCAGGAAAGTGGCCATTTCTGAGCCTCCCTTTTCGGTATAGACACCTGGGTGCCACCTGTACTGACATGACTTGTCCCATAACTGTTATTATTTTAATAATGCACTTTCTATTATAGAAACAATCCATGCTTCTTGGAGGAAACTTGAGAAGTGTGGGAAAGAATAGAAAAGGGAGAAACATTGCCCAGAATAGCAGCCCAGATAGAATCACATGTATTATTTTGACATTTTGGGAGTAGCTGCATTCGGCCGCATAATGTGTGTATGTGTGTGTCTGGGGTCACACGTACATCCAGTGCCGTGTCTGACACACAGTACACACCCAGTCAGAGTCAGCTTGCTCTCTTCTTATTGGCCCCTGGGCGGTATCCACGGTGTTAGAGATTTCCTCCAAGGTCCATTGAGAGTAAAAATGAAATCCGAAGGTATGTCTCAATGTGTCTGATCACTGTCCTTCTTGTGGGATGTGTTTTATCGTATCTGCCAGAAGCACCCAGGAGTAACTGGTGAGATTCCTCTGTCACTCAGCCTCCTTGGGTTTTAGGTTCACAACTGAACACCGGTGACGTTCCTGGAAGGGAACTTGATTGGCAGTCAGCCGTGCATTGACCTGAAGCCCCTGGTCTGTTAGACGTGTGCTAGGATAACCCAGGGACGTGTTCGTTGACACCGCCTTAGACCCCCTGACTGAGGCTGGACTGTGCTCCTGGGCGAGGACCAATTCCGGTTCTCCTTGCACAACCGTCTGCACTGCACGCCTCTGCACACAGGTGTAGACTCTGAACCTCCCCCATCTGTGACGTCTCTAGTTTTCCATCAAAATGGTCTGAATGATATCTAATGCAAATGAGATGATCGCTCCTAGTCCTTAAGACGCTTCGAAGTTTTGTGAGTGCCCATCCTTGGAGAGACAGCCTCTGCCAAGCTGGGCGAGTCATTTGCCTGGTGCCGGCCTCGGGCTGGGAATCCTCTGGTCTGCAGAACTTCAGGTGGTGGCTCTGTGGAAGTAAAGCTTCCCAGGGTGTATTGAATTCTGTCTGAGGTGACGAAGGGATAGGACAATGACCGGGAGCTATGATATGACCCACACCATCTATTTGCAAAGGGAAGCTGAAGCGACTGTCCAGGCCCCTGGATTAATGCCCAGGTGCTCGTGGGGTGAGTCTCTACGGCTGTGCCTCTGTCCCTGGGACTGCTGAGACCTCAGAACTGTGCATGAAAGAAGGCCTCCTGGAGGCTGCTGCCATTGGCGCTGGTTCCTTCCCCCCTTTGGACAGTGCTCCCTTTTCCTCTTTAATGAAGAGATGAGCTCGAGAAAAATTTCTGTAACCCGAATCCTGCTTTGCTTCTGTTTTCTATAGTGAGAGATCCCATTAGAAAAAGTCCCCCAAAGACTGAATGGGTCGCAGTGAGCATTAAGTTTGCTGTCAGAGCCGTTGCTCTGCAGAGCAGTTCGATTTCAAAGCACCAAGCATTCCATTCTCTCCCGCAGAACAAAAACACGCCACCTGGGTCCAGAGATATCTGGAAGTGTGCTGCATGCTTTTCCTTTCTGGTCTGAGTATTTATGTTTGATGGAACTGGGTTGAAACATCAAACTTGAACAGCAGGGCCAGTTGACCCGTGATGTGTTACAGCCTGACACGAATGGCCTCCATCATCCCTGTGAGTTTGAAATTCCTATATAGCACATTTCTCCCACGCGGTGGACTTAAAACCAGTTCGTACAGACTGGGCTTAGTGGTTACTAGGTAGTGGATGCCTCTAGGACTCAGAAATACATGTTTATTATTTGATAAATCTGAAACCTGTGATAGAAGCCTGTTTATTTGGGAGCAACATCTGAAAGGTATCATCCTTTCGATGCTAAAACATCTTTCCGTCTCCCAGCACTTACTGTCTCATGACTCAGGTGCATTCTCGGTTGATTACCTCAGTGGCTATAGAAATTTATACTCAGGAGAAATAAAGCATAAAATGCAGAAGGAACATATTTGCCTGGGTTTAATGACTTCCGTTGACTGAGTTGTGCAACCTTGGGCAAGGTCATGAGCCTCTACGGGACTCAGTGTCCTCATCTGTAAAGTTGGGGTGTCGAACGAGGCGATTCCCAAGGACTTGCCAACCTGTAGGACTCCAACGCAGTAGAACAGAATCAGAACTTATTTCCTGATCCCACATTTGTTTGCTGCAACCATGACTTTAACTGATATTTAGGGAGAGGAGTTGATGTTATTTTGTAACTAGATGTATCTACCTATCCATGTGTTTGTTTGTGTTATTTGGATAGAGCTGTATGTGGAGGCAGAAACACCCCGACACCGTGAATATCAGTGTGTATTATCAGCAGTGGGATAAGGGATGCACAGGAACCTCCTGTCCAAACCCTGTCCAAACCCTGTCCATGAGCCATTCTGTGTCTGGCTGTGCCTCATCGGTCTGACTGAAGGTTTCCATCGCACTGGTCCTGCGGGTGTGAGTGGGGTTCATGTATAAATCAGCAAGGACATCTATGAAAGATGCTGTCAGCCCAGATCCCCTTTACTGCTGCTGGGGTACAGCTCCTGACCTCTCATATCTGCACTGAGAACGGGAGCATGCTCTTAGTTGACGGGGGTTGTCTCTCCCGAGATACCCGGGAGGTTACGCGTCTCCCTGCTGCCTGGGGCGGCAGTGGTTAGTGACGGACAGATACAGCAGTACAAAACGCCAGTCATCTTGCCTCCCGACCAAACTGTGGTGCAGTGTACACCCTAGAGCTTCTTGAAAGGGGTCAGGGTGAGCTAGACTTCTCCTGAAAGCCACAGCTTGGCTTACCTTTCCCCCTGCCCCGTCCTGCGGGCCTCATTCCCTTCCAGGCTTTTCCCAGTGTCATTCCCTCAGTAAATCACCCGGACAAGAAACCCCACCTCTGGCTCTGCTGAGGAACTCCACCTCTGTCGCAATTCGTGTTAGCGTCTGGTCTGTTTGGTGACATGGAGAGCTGTCTAGGCCAATGGACCTCTGTCTGGCTTAGAAGGAAGGCAATGCGTTTCAGAAGTCTTTAAATCTTGGGCTTTTTAGATCTGTGACCTCAAATGGGGCCTGCAACTATTTCCAAGGGGGTTTTTCATAATTCAAATGAGCATCTCTCTGATCAGGATTCGCTGCTGTGGGCACAGCCAGTTTGTTCTTCTTCAGAGCTTTTTGCCCAAGGAAAGACCTTTCCAGAGTTGCCTGTATCCTAAGAGCTGAGCTAGCTCTGCTCTTCCGGCAGCTGCACGTCCGAAGCTGCTCGCCTTCCAGCTCACACCTCTGCCAGCGCCTGCGTTCTCACTATTCCCCAGTTCTGCTCTCTCTGAAGACGTCCTTTCCCACCCCCACCAGCCCTCACTGCCCTGTCTTCCTGGGTGTGCACTGGTCTGGCTTCAAGCCACAAGGAGGGGACGCTGCCTTTGGTGTTGGCAGTGGCTCGGGCCCGTCTAGAAAGCGGGAGGCAGTGAGAAATGTACGGTTGACCAGGGGTGATGTTCCTCATGTGTCACAGAAACCATGACTGATGAGGGGCACAGCATAGAACTGAGACTGTTTAGCCTGAAAACGGAAGGGGGTGACTCAAGGCACAATGATCGCTGTCTTCAAACACTTAGAAGGCAATCTCAGGGAAGAGGGATGACGCTTTCTCGGTGTGAGACCGGAGGGCAGAGCTAGCACCCACGGGCGGGCAGAGGTTCAGCGAGGTGGGCACCAGCGGATTGGAAGGAGCTGTCCTGGGAGTTCAGATGACCTGTGCGCTGTCATCGGCTCTTGCTGAGGCCATGCGATTGCTGATTGGTAGCCCTGTGGAGGTGGATCGATGTCAGGCAAAGAGCTGGATTTAATGACCTCTAAAGTTACTTCCAACCCTGAGCATCTTTGATTTATGTCTTTACTGAGCAGCTATTTGGGAGATTAGGAAGGAGGGATCGGTAACAGATGTAAGCCAGCACATCCAGCCTGCAGGGACGCCCGTGTCCCAATACCATGTAGCCCAGAGGCTAAGCGTGTCAGGCTGGGAGTAAGGATAGTGTTGGGGGAGAGGAAAGAGCAGACACTCGTTCTGAGAGCGTGCAGGACGCTGTGGGTGGTGGCGGCCTGGAATCCCAGTGGCTGCTCCATGACCTGGCCTCCCAAGGTGGGTGTGCAGGGCTCCTGGAAAAGCAGTTCCTAGGGGACGTTGTCATGAGCTCTGAGTGCCAGATCTAATCTTAGGGAGCAAATCTTGGGTGTGGTTGGGCCTGGCCTGGTTCTGTGTGGGGGCAGGGAGACTGCGAGGTACACAGATTAGAGGTAGCTCCGGGGAGGGTGGGGCTAGAGATAGACCCAGCTATAGGTCCGGGAAGCAGGCTCATCTGGCAGGGAGAATGCCCTCCCTGGAGCACCAGGGGATTGTGGCAAGTGTTAGAAGGACGAAGGGACCCTGGCCCCTGAGGTAATAACATAATGAGATATTTTCACCTCGTGGTAAATCATGGAATTTAGTGAAAGACATACATAGGTGCAGGACTGCAGGACTGATAATGTGATATAATATGAAATCGTATATATTTGATCTTTATCCCAGGTTCCTGCTACAAGAGCTTTTAAAACCCTTGGAACTTCCTGAGGGATTGGGGTGAGAAGAGCAGCTTTTGTTACTCTTAATAAGCTCCTTTCAGCCCCAGCAGAGTTTATGCTAGGGAGCCCGCTCTCCATGGGCCCCTAGGTAACTTCAGGATAGGGACTGGTTGCTTAAGGAACCAACCATGTGATTGGAGGGTTAAACCTTTCAGCCCCACCCCCAGACCTCCAAGGAGGAGAAAGGGGCTGGAGATTGAGTTAACCATCAATGGCTGATGATTCAATCAATTATGCCTTTGTCATGGGACCTCCATATAAACCTCTAAATAAAGGGATTCAGAGAGCTTCCAGGTTGGGGAACACATGGCAGTGCTGGGAGGGCAGCGTGCCTGGAGAGAGCGCCGACCTCCTGCCCCTTCCCCATACCTCGCCCTAAGCATCTTTTCCTTTTGGCTGTTCCTGTGTTACATCCTTTATACTAAACCGGTAATAGCAAGTACACCTTTTCTGAGTTCTGTAAGCCCTTCTAGCAGTTTATGAAACCCGAAGAGGGGATCATATGAATCCCTGATTTATAGCAAGGTGGCCTGGACTTGTGTTTGGTCTCTGAAGTGGCGGACAGTCCTGTGGGACCGAGCCCTTAACCCACGGAGTACACACTAACAAGGGGTAGTTAGTGTCAGCACTGCCTGGTGTGGGGGGAAACCCACACATTTGGTGTCAGAAGTGAAGTGTTGTATGAGTGAAAAACAGATCTTATTAACAACCTTGTGCAATTGACTTAACCTCTGCAGGCATCCCCTTCCTCATCTGTTACATAATAACCCCACTAGCACTTACTGCATGAGATTGTTTGTAGCAGTTGAATGAAACAACATAGCATTGCGCCAGATGTTGGGTGTCAGCTATTTGGTTGCTGTTATTTTTATTGGTAGTAAGATGAGATGGTGATAAAACATAGTGACAGGGGATCCACAAGCAAAAGGATTTTTTGGAAATCCATTTTGATGCCAGCAAATCTTGGGTATGGGGAACGAGGCTGCAGGCCTTATCAAAACTGGAATTCCTGCCATGGGACCAGCACTGGGTATTGTACAGAACCTGCTGATTATTGTTAACATTTCCTGAGCACATACTATGTTCTAGGTGCTGTTCTGAATTACTCCCTTTACATGGAGAAACCCATTCAGCCTTCATAGCAGCCCTATGAAATATGCAATATTTGTCGCTTTGCTTTTGGTATGGAGAAAATTGAGGCTCAGAAAGGCTGAAAAACGGCCTGAAGTCGCTTAGCTAAGATTTGGTGGAAGTGGTATTTGAACTAGGTCCTCTGGTTCTGGATCCCCGATGCTTTCTTTATAAGATACTATTTGAGCTGCACAATAATTCTGGAAGTGGAAAAGGTAACAATGTATCTGTTTCAGAGTTGAATGTAGGTAAGGCTCAGAGAGGTTCAGTGACTGGCACAAGGCCTCTCAGCAAGAAGGTGGCACCATTGGGGATTGGAGTTCATGCTTTTCGATTCCCCTTGGGGGTTCTCCGTGAAGACATCAAGCTTGTTTGTGCAGGGCTGAGCTGAGTAAGTCAAACCATTCATCGGCACTTTAGCTCAAAAGAGTTGAAGTTGAGACCAAAGATCCCTCCATTTATCTGTATCCCCCCCTGGTTACCGGGAGCCTGGCAGCTACCAGAGCTGAACCAGAGCTGGAGAGTGGGGTACAGGGGAGCCTCCGCTTGAAGCTGTAGTGCGCAGCTGTCCACGCAGCCCTCTAGCTCTGACTTGCATCCCTTGGGTTTGTGCGGGTAAGCAGAGAGGAGGCAAAGGCAGCCTAGCTTTCTGTGGCTCAAGGCCAGATGAGGGGTTTGGTGCTGCAAGACAATATTCCAAATCTTCAGGCAAGACCTTTCAGCGACGATTCACCTCAGGGGAGAAGGAGTAGCACAGATGCAGTCAGTAGACTGTCCTGAGAGGCGGCCCACTCCAGACCTTTTCCTTTGACGAGTGAACATGCAGATGGTTTCTGGGCTCATGTCATGCGTCTTGGGTGCACTTGGTTTTGCTGGTTGCACAGCTGGGGCATGCGCGTCCACTTCGTGAATCCAACGTTCCCTTTCAAGAGGGAGGCAGACTTTGGATCCTGCCGCCGTGGTGTCTGCCTGTTGCAAGCAGCGCTTCTCCAGGAGCTGGACGTATGCCTGTGGTCCTCCTGACCTCCCAGCTCTGCAGCGCTGCATGCCATCCTCTGCTGTCTCCTGCCCAGCCTCTTGGCTCAGCAGTGCACGGGTGGCAGGGCCATGCAATTCCACAGCACCCTCTCCAGGAAAGTCGAGAAGATGGAGAAGTCTCCTCTTGCCAAGGTAACACTTGATATCTCTCCAAGTTGCCAGGGCAATGAGTGTCAGTTTTCAGACGTGTATGCGATTCTTCCCTGCTCACTCTTTCTGTCTCTGCTTCCCCATGTTAAGTCCAACTCAGGGTGGCAGAAACGATAACTTTAGGAGAAACAGTAGTTGAGAGAACTTGGCATTGGGAGCTTGAACTTCTGCCATTGACTCAGTGACTTGAATTTGAACGTTCAGCCCACGTGTGCTCTGACTGACACATTTGCAGGTGGCTGTATGCACATCGGTGGAGAGCTGGGCCTTTCTTACTCTGGTTGGGTGACCTTGGGCAAGTTACTTAATTTGATTTTGGGAGAATGAGATAATTTGTAAGCTATGCAGCACGGTAGACCTCAGCCTACGTGAGTTTCTTCTTACCCTCTGCCTCTTGCTGTCTCCACCTATGCACAAGCTTTGGGACTTCTAATCCAATACCTAGATTTTCCTGTTTCCTCCTTTCTGTCCCTTGACCTGCGGGCTCTCTCTTGGAATCCTCTGGACTGCGTTCTGTTGCGTTTTCTCCTCCTGCCCTGGACATGGTGATCGAGGGAGCTCTCTCTGGACAGGAACTACTGGGAAGGGGTCTGGCATGTCCACCAGGCTGACGTAGAGAAGTTCAGGTCCCGCTTTCCCCGTGGTGGCCCTGAGAGGTGTCCACCCCTCTCTTCACGGAGTGCGAGAAGGCAGCCACGGAGAAAGAAATGTCTCCATGAACTGGAAGTAACAGTGTCTTCTAAAGTTTGGGCCAAAGCTGATACTGCCTTCTCGGAATGATTTCTTAGCAGAACACCTTCTATCCCCTGGGCTGGTTCGCTATTTCAGAGACATTTTAAGTGGCTATTAACAAATGTTGAATTATGGCTGCACACCTCTGGGAGCTCGAGTGACATTCACATGAATCACAAGTGAGCTCTGTGCAGACGAGGCTGGCACAGTGGGCCAGGATTAAACAAACAGGGGCCATTGTTCTCCCCGAAGCAGCGAGGCAAGAATGCTGCGCCTCGGAGCCTGTGATCTCAGGCACCGCGTCCCTGGAAGCAGGACACTGTTCCAGGACACATAGCTCACTGCTGCAGGGCAGACAGATGCTCTGTGGTTTGCAGGGAGGCGTATTTCAGCTTCATATCTGGAGGAATTTACCAACAGTCAGCATGTCCAGGGAGATGCCAGCCAAGCCCAGCACGTTGGTTCAGCACACGTCTACCGAGTGCTTGCTATGTTTTGGCCGTTGGCTAGACCCCAGAGCACTGGAAATGAATAAGGCCCAGTCCGAGGATTGAAGGAGCTCCCAGGCCAGTGGAGAGGCTGAGCAGTAAACAGATTATGCTAAACCACCAAAGTCTGCACAAGGTCCAGGGGCAGCGCTCTTCCCAAAGGAGACATGTTTATGTTTTTCTCTTTTGAAACAATTTCAAATGCATACATGTTGCAAGGCTACTGTAAAGAATTCCTGTGTAGCCTTTCTCCAGTGGCCCCAATGATGTCCTCTCCAGCCGAAGGACCACAAAGTTCACTCAGTTGCCTTATCTCCTCAGAGTCCTTGACTCTGCTCTGGAACTGCTTCCCAGTTTCTCCCGGGCTTTTACGACCTTGACATTTTTTTTTTTTTTTTTTTTTTTACAATTCAAGACAGTCATTTTGCAGAATGATTTTCAGTTTGGGTTTGCCTGATGTTCCCTCTTGATCAGATCCAGATAATGAACGCTTGGCTGAATTTCACAGAGCTGGTGCAGAATTCTCTTCGTTTGCGTCCTACCTGGAGGCACACGGTATCTGTTTGACCCTGTGCTTGGAGTGCTACCTTTTATCGCTTGATTAACATGGTGTCTTCTAGGGAGATACTTCGAGACTATGTAAAACCCCATTTCTCATCCCTCTTCCACCCTCTAGTTTTATTATCCATTGATTTTTCTTGCCTGAATTATTACACGGATGCTTGCCAAATGGTGATTTTCCTAATTCCATCATCCCATCTACATTTATTAGTTGGCTTTCTAAACTACAGAGGAGCTTTCTCCTCTCCCTTTTTATTCATTTCTTTGTTTATATCAGTGTAGATTCGGATTTCTCTTTTATTCAGTGGGTTATAGTCTGTTGATATCATGAGTTATTTCAAAACTCGCCATTTCCCATATTTGGGAATCCCTTCTAGCTGTCTCTGCGCCCTTTTGACATTTCCTTGCAACTTTTCAGCACTTTTAAATTTTCTGGCCCAGCGAGGTGTCCCAGGTTCATCTTTTTCTATTTCTTCCTCAGTCCTGTAATTTGTCATGTTTCCACTGAACCCTGGTTCCTTTTTGTGGGAAATACTCTTGGGAAGATCTGGGTTTCAGGTGTGCTCGCGGCTAGGGTGCCGCCGCTCCTGGCCCCACTCGGGGGGCAGAGCTGGGATATTTCATCTACGCTGCAGACCCAGACTTACACTGACTGACTTACACTGGTTCATTCTGGGTTCTTCCTCCTTCCATAGTGGCCCCTGCTATCTCCAGCAGTGGGGAAGCTGCCTTCCATGATCTCATTGACTTATTTGCCCCATGAATGGAGACCGGCTGCCTGTCCCCCCGACTACTGCTCTTCTTGATGCCCCCTCACATGGGTCAGTCCTCACTGGGCTCCCGCCTGCCTCGCCACAGGGCCCCCCTGACGTGTATTCTGGCTGCTCCCGGGCTACCTGCCACTCTTATTCAAATTTCCTCAATTGTCCCCCGATTTTTTTTAACAGCTTTGTGACTTTAAAAATTCAGGATCCATTCAAGATTCAATCAAGATTCACATGTCGCATTGGGTTATTCTGTCTCTTTAATCAAAAAGCTCTTCCCAGCGTGGTGCTCACGCGCGCGCACACACACGGTTTTTAAAAATAGCTTTGGGGTACAATTCTTATATCATGCAGTTTACCCCTATCAAGTGTAAAATTCGGTGGACTTAGGACTTAGTGCATTCACAGTATTGTGAATTTTAGAATGTTTTCATCACCCCAAATTAAACTCTGGACACGTTGACAGTCATCACCCCCCCCCCCAATTTCTTCTAAACCCCGCCATTCTAGCCCTGGGTAATCACTAATCTACTTCCTGTCTCTATGGAGTCGCCTGTTCTGGGCATTTCACACCAATGCAATCATACACTATATGGTCTACTGTGACAGACTTCTTTTGTTAACATCGTGTTTTGAAGGTTTATCTGTATTGTAGCGTGTATCGGTACTTTATTTCTTGTTATTACCAAATAATATTTCATTATATGGCTATGCTGCATTTTCTTTATCTGTTTATCAGTGGATGGATGTTGGCGTTGTCTCCATTTGTTAGCAATTCTGAATAATGCTTCTGTTCACACTTCTTCTAGTATTGACTTTGGGAAGAAAACAGACCAGTTGTCCTATCCAATTACTTCACACGATGAGTCTGATTATTTGTGATTTCACTTAGCCTGCTCCTTCCGCCCCTGAATTTCTTATAAACTGGGAGTTAGGTTCAAGGATTTGATGAGACCCAGGTTAATGTTTTTGGCAAGAGGATCCCATAAATGAAGCTGTGTGTTTCATATTGCATCCTAGCAGGAAGGGCATCTGGTGTGGTCGTCCCAGGCTTAGAGATGCTAGTTTTGATCCCTGGGCTAAGGTAGCACCTGTGGGGTCTTTCCGCGGCATCATCTCCCATCATCAGACCATCTCCCATCCTCTGTGGTACCCTGCAAATATTCTGTTTACCATCATGTTCGAACCTGAGCTAATAGTTCCACTAGAGGTTGCAAAACAGTGATTTCCCAATTCTATCATTCTTTCTACATGTTTTAGCTGATGTTCTTTCATAAAGAAGAGCTCTCCTTCATCCACGGGGGATCGACTACAGTTCCTCCTAAGAAGGAAAGATAAATGCTTATTGTTGTATTTTAATTACCAGTTTTCAGAGGATAGAGTTGGTGTAATAACTACCATGTTAGGCTTTCAGGGGTGATGAGTTCCCAGATGGACAAGGAATACAGAATTTCCAGAGAATGATCGTGGGTGGAAAGGGAGAGGGAAGGTCAATAGGACTCCACTTAACTGTAGTCAAGGCAACCACAGACTCCTTCCAGATCCCACAGAATGCCAAGATGGGGATGTTTATCTTTCAGACGTGGTTCTCACGGGTGCTGAGCCTGGGCAGCCTGGATAAATGATGGGGGCAAAACATTTCCTGAGCATTTGCTATGTGCCAAGCAGTGTTGAAGGCTTCTCCCAGTGATACATTGTAGCCTCCCAAAGAGGGAGATCCTTTTACTTCTCCCATGTCATGTGTGAGGACTGAGGCACGCGAACGTAAAAAATTGCCAAGGTCTCAAAGGTCACGGTCCCATTCACTGCCCCATTCTGCCTTGCTAGGCAGTGCGTGAAGAGCTTCTGCTAGGAGGGGGTAGAGGGCTATGGGGCACCTGGGCAGTTTCCCATTCTCCTGCCTTCAGCCTCTATTTCCTTGGATAACTAGATAATTCAACAGCTATCTGGCTTTGAGCCTGGAAGGAGGGACTTCTGGGTGCAAAATGGTGGAGTGGGGTGAGGCTCCCAGAGGGAAGAGGCGCCCAGACTCAAGCTTGACTCTCCTCAAGCTCTTGGCATCATGACTCTGTCTCTTACCCAGCATCACTTGCAAATATTCCACAAGCAGAGGAATGTCACCTGCTTAGGGGCGCTAATTATCTGGCATGCTAATGAGCCCGGAGGATTAACACAAAGCGTGGGTAATGATGATTTCACTAGATGGATTGAAATCTACCTTCCTAGGAAAATAGAATCCAATCTGTTTGCTGGGGAAGCATCTCACAACCAAACAGCATGCGGTGACTAAGGTCTCAGCTGCGGAGAGCCAAGTGTGTATCCACACATATAGTTCATTCAACCTGCTGTTCGTGCGTTCATTCATTCACTCTGCGTTCCTGTGGGCCTGCTGCTGGTCAGGATGGATAAGGCGCATCCCCTGCCCTTCGGGGAACCTCATCTTTTCAGAGGGATGCAGATACGGTGTGATCACCAGGGTCACTCTATTAACCGTCTATCACTGTGCAAAGTTATTACAACATTATTGACTGTATCCCCTGTGTGGTACACGACCTCCCTGTGGCTTCTGTATTTTGTAATTAGAAGCTTGTCCTTCTTGTTCCCTTTCACTTTTTCCACCCATCCCCCACCCCGTAAACACCCTTGTAATTAGAACTGTCACGAGAGAATGATCTGTGCTGGTCACGGGGCAGGGGGAAGGCAGAGGAGGAAGGGGTTCCTTCTGACTGGGAGGATTTGGATGGCATTTGGACCTTCGAGAGGCATAGATTTTGACAACGGGAAGCGGTAGGTGAAGGACATCGCAGGGCCAGGAAACTGCCGATGAAGTTATGGGACAGGTGGGCCCAGGGTGTGCCAGGTGTGTGCTTGGGCAGAGTCAGGAGCGGGAGAGAAGACCGCAAGAACGGGCCGGAAACTGACGGCTGTAGACCGTGGGGAGCTGTGGAGAATCCGAGTGACACGATCACATTGTACTTCTTTTAAGAATCGTGCTTGGCAGCATCCTGGTTGAGGCTGGTTTGGGGACAAAAGATGTTGCAGTAATAAAGGCTTCTGTTTGTTGTAGTTGTTATTATTATTTGAAAAACAAGTCTTATGTTTAGTGGCCCTCTTACCTTGAAATCGTATCTTGGTGGCTCGAGGCCTTGGGGTGGATGGCTGTCTGTGGAGTGGAAACAATACCCAGGCGGTGGAAAGCGTACCAAGTGCTGAAAGAACTAATCAGGGCACACACGGTAGATTTAAGCCGATGATTCTCAATGTTGGCAGCACATTGCAATTACGTGGAGAACTTGAAAAAATACTGGTGTCTGGGTCCCATCCCAGAGATGTCTGCATTGCCGTCTGGACTTCGGGCTTTTTCAAAGCTCACCAGGTTTATGCTGATGCCCAGCCAGGATTGGAAAATACTAGCCAGGCAAACAGCAGCCGGGGGCGGGGGGGGGGAGGGGGGTGTTGGGACCAAAACTCAGTGTTGGGTTTGCGGACTGGACTGGTCTTCTCCCACGGAGGTGCCTGCGCTTTCCCAGGTCCTCGGCCACTTCCTATCCGTGGCTCGTCTTCCTTGCCTGCCACATCCCTGCTCTCAGTGTTCCAGCCGCCCAGGCAGGGCCACTGGTGACCACTTAGCCACAGGAGACAGAGGCAGAGCTCAGCTTCGGGAGACCAAGCCATCGCTGGCGGAGGCTTTGCCGGCCAGAGCCTGGAGGAGTTGTGAGCGTCTGCTGTGGGGATGATGAAAAACGGGTTTTCCAGCTTCCCTCGCAGAAAGAGCCTTTATTTTTGGCCAAGTATTCCATTTGTCTCCAGAGCTCTGACACCTGTCCGTGGGGTCCAAACTTCACGTCTGGTTGCCAATCCCTCGGTGATGGCTGTGGTTGGAACAGCTGTCCAGTACACGAGGCCTCCGAAGTTCAGGGTGGGGTTCTTTTTGCCAGAGCGAGGGGCATGGCCTGCAGGTGCCCTGGGAGGGACTGCCGAGGTACGGCTTGGGGGAGTCCAAGGAGTCGGAGAAGGATTGCGGCTCGGCTGCCCTCTCTTCGGAATGACAGGCTGCCTGTGCGTCTGTCACGGTGGCCAGAAGGAAGGTGCCTGCCTCAGGTCAGAACTAATTCGTTTTGGAACTGTCGTGAATAGACTTAGACTCCGGGGTATATGATGCCAACTGGCACTGAGAAAGGGGTGAGGTCACTCGCTGCCCTGGAACCTCATCCTCTCTCATGACAGGACTCAGGGCCGAGTCCTACCTCTGAACCCTCGTGGCACTCGCGCCCCGGCGTGCTGGCCGTTCCCGCCTCGTCTCTACCGTGGCCGCACTCACACACCAGGACAGCACGAGGAACCTGGTCAAGGTGGCTGTCCTGGGGAAGGGCAGTGTGGCCCCCCTCTGAGCTGCAGGGAGCCCCCCCCCCCCCCCGGCCATTCGCACTTAAGGATAGATGCTGTGCCGGGGGTGAGGGTGGGATGGTCACAGAGGGAACCAACCACTGATAAAATTCCAAATGCAAATAAGTCATTGTTTACAACCCCAAACCTCTGGTACCACCAGTGGTACCAACATTGTCCCGGGATGCGTTAGGGTCATTTCCGACGTGCATTTCAGACTTCACGGGGGGAGTTTCAGTAGGGCCCATCGCGCTCCCAGCTCTGCTGGAAGGAAGGCGGGCTTGTTTGCCCTTCAGTTTGCTTGGCTGGGACGAGCGTCCCCATCCCAGATGTAAAGGGGTACAAGCATCGGGTCGCAGAACCAGTACCTGGAAGCCGAGCCCAGCACTCAGCAGCCGTGTGAACTTGGCAAGTACCTCTGAGAGTCAGCTCCCGTGTCTCGGGGTTTCTCAGCCTCGTCATATTGACATTTTGGGCTGCCCTGCTCATGGCAGGATGTTCAGCAGGATTCCTGGCTGGTAGTGTCCCCCTTCCTGCAACACCCCAGCCACGTTTTGACAACCCCAGCATCTCCAGGCACTGCCCAGCGTCTCCTGCAGGGCAGAACGGTTCTCTGCTGAGAACCACCGGTTTAATCTGTAGATTGGGATGGGAACCCTGTTCCCAGGGCTGTCCTCAGATGGAAGTAAGTGAGGTTTACGGGAGAGGGCGCTTGGCACACAGCAGACACAGTGAGGCCCAGGGAAGTTGTGGGTGCCCTTGGCTGCCTCACAGGAACAGCTTTCCCTCCTGGTGCCAGGCCCTGTGAGGCTCCCAAGCCAGGTGGGTACCAGGCCTGTTGGCACCTCTGGTCCCCTGGTCTGTAGCCATGCATGTGGGTGTCAACTTTCTGGGCTTTTGTCCCACAGCCCAGGCCAGGGCTGCTCCACAGGGCACGTGGGTTGATGTTCTGTACGCAGCCCAAGTGAACCAGGCTGCCCAGGGCCCACCTCCTGGCACTGGGAAGTCTCAGGAGTGCGGCTCATCCAGCACTTTCTTTAGAAGGGAGGGGGAAAGAGCTACCATGGACTGGGCATTGCCATGGCACTGCCCCCACCTGCCCAGACAAACTCCCCTCCCCCGCACCAGGAAGAGAAGAGTGGAAGGCATCGGGAACAAAGTAAGTTCTTGGAGGTGGAGAGACCTGAGTTTGTCCCCACTCACTGCCTCTAAAATGAGAAATGTAAATAATACATCGTATACATCATGCGATACCTATACATAGGATATCTTTTATGTCTGTATGGTATATACGGTATAATTAGTAGGAACATTTAATAAAATTAGACAATAGGGCTGGCATATAATAAACAGTAAATATTTGGTATTTCTCCTCTCCCGTGACATAGGTGATCTCAGATCATTCTTCTCAGTGAAGGATGGAGGCAGGTGTTAAATTGGGGTGACTTCAGTCAGGCCCATGATAGGTTAGACTGGGGCCTAGGCCTCTCTTTAGGGGAGACTGTGTTCCTAGGGAGGCCTTGGGCTCTCGGTGGTTGGAGCAGACCGCCTTTCCTGAGCCCCGAGTTCCTGGAGAGTGGTCATGTGTCCACTTGCCCCCTGATTCCAGAGCCCACAGTGGTGGGCAGGCAGGTGCTGTCCCTGCCTGCAGGTGACGACAGACCAGCTCAAGGAAGTGCAGGGTTGTTTCCAAAGTCAGGCTCTAGCAAGGGACAGCGCCAGGCTCTTGAGTGAGGTCGGCCAGACTTGGTTTCCCTCCTGTTTATGATGATGCCCCAAGTGTTAGGGTCCTCTTCTTCCGGGAGCCCCAGCATTAAGCTTCTGGGTACAGGGCAGGGGCCCTCAAATTCCTGGACAGTACGCACAGTTGTCACAGAAGTTCTCAGAACACTTCCCCAGAGAGGAGGGCCGGGGCGAGACCCAAGGTAAGTCAGGGAAGGGCCAGCACTCAGACTTCCAGACGCTCCGCTGCCGATGCTCGGCCTTCCGGGGCCTTCTCCCCCTGGTCCGGGGTGAGCAGTGGTCCTCGGCAGTGGCCCCCGAGTGGGTTGAAGGAAAGGCGTGCATTAGCCACAGGCTGAGAGACTTCTCCCTGGCTCCCCTGGTACAGTGTGACATATCCCTCAGGGACCTGGGGCTAGGATTCAGCTCAGGAAGATGCCCCGGTTCGGCCCTTCCTGCCCACCCCTGCCCGTGTTGTCAGGCTGCCCCCGAATAACAGTGGGGTGACCAGGCAGGACTGAGTCAGGGTGGGCTGTGCTCAGGTCCTGGTGGGCGACAGCTTGGCACTGGAGTGTCTGTGGCTGAGCTGGGGGCAGAGACCTTTACGTGGCTATTTATAGGTCACGGGGAGGGAGCTACGCCAGTGTGAGAGACTCTCTGGGGCTGGGCAGCGGAGCCGGGGGCTGGCAGTTTCGTGAGGGAGTATGACGGCTGACTCAGAATGGATATTTCTAAGCAGCCTCCCCAGCTGCTCGCCCTCCCATCCCCATCATTCACTGCTGCCACGTGGCCCTGTCCTAAACCAGCTTCCAGCATGTCCCTGCTCTGCCCCCCTTGGTCAGTGGCCCCCGCTGCCTCCCCATTCGGCACTTCCAGGCTCAGTTTCCAGTGCCTTACCATATGTGCCCTGAACTCTGGCAGGGCGTGGGATTCGCTTTCCTCGAGGCTTGCTCTCCGCCCGGACTCCTCAGTTCTGCTCACACTGCTCTTTCTTAGGATTGATCCCTCTCCTCTGCCCTAGTATTCTTTCGTTCACAGTCTGTCCATCTCACAGGGTCGTCAGCGCCACTTTGCCCTGAGCTTTCCTGCTCCCTCCCTGCTCCCCACACTCACCCTGTTGGACCCTGTCCTCTCTGCACTGGAACACCTTGGGACACGGTCCTCTCCGGGGAAGCACTAGACGGCCTTAGATACACTGATTTATAAACGTCCCTTCCCCCAGCCCTCATCCCTCCAGTACAAAGGCATTTGTTGAGCAGCTACTGTCTTCCTGGCGGAGGGTAAGGGATGCACCTGCCATGCAAACATCATAGTGCCGGGCCCTCGGGCTGCTGGCAGGCCCTGTGGGAAAACACGCATTCTAACAAAGTCGTTATGGCGAGACAAGTACCGAGGAAGGGAATTCCAAACTTTAGAGGTGGAAATGTCTTGTTCTGTTCGAGGAGGCGTGTGGGCACTGAAACATCTCGGAGGCATCTTTCGGGCAGGCGCCGGGTCTGTCGTGTCTGTTCCCTCGGTGCCCAGAACAGCATCCGGGACGCAGAAGGTTCTCAGGACGGGTGTGTTCCTTTGGGAAGAGGCAGATCGAGGTCTCCTCTTTCTCGGCTCCTTTGAGCCCTCGTCCTCCCTCCCAGTCCAAGTATCCAGGCTGTTCATTGTTCGCATGTCTGTCTCCATGCACGCTGTGAGCCCCTGGAAGGCAGTGGTTGAATCTAATTCATTATGCATTATCTCCAGAGCCTGCACAGGGTAAGGGTTGAACGGAGCTTTGCTGGGTGAAGTGATGGTGGCGATGACTGTCCCCTCACCGAGCCTACCTTGGAAAGAATACGAAAGGTTCGGTGAGATCACTCTGTCTGTCTGAGCATTTCTAATTTGGTGCTTTCACATGTGCGAATAAATTAATTCCTCAACCCCACAGACAGCCTGAAGGGTGAGGAACCACCCCTAAAAGACAAGGTGCAAGTTCCCAGGGTAGCTTTATTGTCACGCAGCTGGGCCCACCTGGCTGTTGGATGACAGGTGTTTCCTGCACCACCAGGGCTGCCTTGTTGATTGCAGCCCTCCCAGCCCCTCCCATCTTGTGAGGCGGGGAAATGGTGTGTCTGGGATGCTGACAGCTAGCCTTCGCCTTCCTTGTGCATTTGGTTTACTCACAGCCTGTCTTCTAGATTTCAAGGAAGCATATTGGGATGTAGCTTCGGCAGGGATGAGTATGCCCTGTTTTAAGTATTCAGTAAAAGGGTTCTGTGGCCAAGGAAGCCTGAGAAAAATCTGAGTGAAGCAAAACTGCCCAGATGTCTTTACTGCAGGACTTATCAGCACCTTGACTGTGGCTGACATAACATTGTGACTCTCCAGGAGGGTATATTCAATACGCGGTGATGTTCCTTCTTCGCCAACAACCTTTCAACACTCAAGAGCACACTTTGGGGGAGTTCTCAGTCCCCGGTACAGCATGAGCATAGCCTAGCTGGAATGGGTTTCTAGCCCAAGACATGTGTGCTTATCAAACGCAGTCATGTCCTACCAGGATTTCCCAAGCTGATTCTGCCCAGCGACAATTCCCCAGAGCGCTTGGATTTTACAGAAAAATAAATCAGAAAGAGGATTCCCTGCTTCAAATCCTGGAGAGGCCAAGATCTTGTAATAACCCCTCATCAGAGCAGGTCCCTAGGCTCGTTACCCTGGTTTCGAATACATTTTGAGGTTAAGGAAATTGAGAAGAGAGGAAAATGAAAGAGCAGTGGATTTAAGCAAAAGGGGGTCACAGGATTATAGTTCTAAGAATAACAGAGCTGGCACCCAGACACCTCATTTATAGATGAGGAAACAGGCCCAGAGAGCGCAGTGATTCGCCCAAAGCAAGACAGGGGGGCAGGACAGGGCGAGGGGCCAGGTCTCTCTCTCCGGCACTGGCCAGTGGGCTGAAGGAGCGCAGAGCGTGACCTCAGGGTCAGGCGTTGCTGGGCTTGCGTGCCAGGCCCACCGGAAGCAGTGAGGGCTGATCGGCGCTGCCAATTTCCATCTCTGTGGATGGGGTGATACCAACCCCCACCTCCTGGGCTGGTGTGAGGGTTCAATGGGATAAAGGCTGTCATGAGCTTAGCATTGTGCTTGACATGTAATTCGCATATGATAAATGTAAGCTATTAAAAACTAGATTCATAAATGTTTCATTCTTGTAGTGCACAGGCCCTTGAACTCCGGGGGAGGGAGTTATTCATCACTGTGCAGGCTGGTCATTCTCCTCCTTTGGTTTATGCGCTTTCCCTCCATGGGGGAGCCCAGGAGTTCTCAGCTATGAAACACCTATGAACATTGAGAAAGGATTAGCCCACCCCCCACCACCTATCTACCAAGTCAGCTGCTGGGCGGGGCCAGGGCCTCTGCTGTGTTCCCTTTCCACCCACACCCACCCCTGCCCAGCTTTCTGCAGAACAAGAAACAAACCAACTTGACTATTTGGGTTTGCAGGACACGGATGAATGCTTTGTCCAAAGAGAGTGCTGGAGGCCATACCAATAATAGCTTGTTTATCTAGCACATAGTTCTCCTGCTAGAGCGACCCCAGGCGTGAGGTCGGCAAGGCAGGGGCTGTTACCCTCCCCTTTACAGATGAGGAAACCGAGATGGGAAGTGACTTGTCTGAGGTCATGCGGTGACACGAGGGAAAGCAGTGGCATGTCGCGGGCGGCCCTCGAGATCCGGGAAGGCTGCGGGCCCACCTGGCTCCCTCACAAGGATGCTTCCCCTCCTGGTGCCGGCCCCACGAGGTTCCCTGCGCCCGGGGCCACTGGGAGCCGCTGAGTGGGTCTTCTCAGTAGGGCTGGGGGGACAGGCAGAGTGGAATCACATGGGTGCTGTGAACAGCCTGTGAGACTCTACCCCCACCCGGAGGCAACTTGCACAGATCAGATGTGTTAATTATTCACAGCTCTGGCCTGAGCCTCTGACCACCCGTTTCCTTCCTTCCTTCTTCTTTCCTTCCTTCTCTCTATTCTTCCCTCCTGCCTTTCTCAAACATTTACTAAAACTGTACAAGAGGTTAGGCACCGTCCCGGGCACAGCGGAATGCTGATCACCTTGTTCTTGGCTGCCCCCTGCCTTTCCCATTTCATTCCGACAACCAGTGAGGTAGAAACGATTATAATCCCCTTATTGCAGGTGAAGAGATTGGGGGTGCAGACAGGTTGGGTGTTTCCCTGTAGTCACACAGCTGGAATAGGACAGGGCTGGAATGTGGATCGAGGGCTTCGGCCTCCTTTGCCCAGTGCCTGGGATGCTTAGCACCAGGCCAGGTGGTCTCTGGGCCACACTTGGAGCCTGGAGGTCCCGAGTCTGCACTCTGTGCACCCCAGCCCGTCATCATTTTTCATGCTCCTTTCCTTGAGTGGGACAGGCTGTGGTTCCTGAGTCCCTCCCTGCGGAGGACGCAGGTGACGTCTGGCTCCTCCTTGGAGCTGACAGCACCCTCCAGGTGGAGGAAGAGGGGGGGCTGAGGCTCCTGGTTGACCCCACGGAAGAAGAAGTGATGTGTTCAGGCTGAGAAGGGCCCCTGCGCCCCATGTCTTCTTTCTTGATTCTAGCTACTTTTTTGGGGGGCGGAATTGATGGCTCCACAAATTGATAGGGAATGGGGTGAGGTTAATGGTCTGGAGCCGAGGAAGGGTCGTATCCCCAACCAAACCAAAGCTGCCGGCCATGGGGACCCACGGTGGCACAGGCCTGATGTTTCTGTGGGCTCAGAGCAAATTTGAGAATGTTTAGAGGGAGGGGAGCTCCGAAGGTCACCTCGTTTGCTTGGTGGAGCTCGGAACGAAGGTAAGGAGAGATCAGAGATGAGAGACACAGAATCAGTGGGATACGTGGACGGGAGAGGTAGAGACCAGGAGACCAGATCCGGCGAGAGACAGCCCTCCCCTCTGGTTGGAGACACCCTGGTTCTGACCACTCGGATCTATTTCTACTCATTATACTCTGACACCAAATGTGTGGGGGTTTTCCTCACACCAAGCGATTCTGTGACTCAGGACACCAACTGGGTGTCCTTCAGTGCAGTTGAGCGCGGACACTGCCAAAGATAGTCCAGACCTGCAGGGTGAGAGACCTGCTCCCACTCACATGCAGGTCCCAGGCCCCCGGCCCCCACGACGTCTAACCCTGGCCATAGACCAGGTTCCCACCATTGCCTGCTAGGGTGGCTCACGGAACTCAGGAAGCACCTACTTACTAGCATCGGTTTACTATAAGGATGCAGCTCACTGGAAGAGATGCATGGAGCAAGGGGGGAGGGGCAGAGCTGCCGTGCCCTCTCTGGGTGTGTCACCCTCCCACACCTGGAAGGCTGCCCCCTTCACGGTGCCGCACTCATCCCCGGCTGGCCTGCAGGTGGGGGGTACGCAGCCTCAGCGGCAGCCTTGCGGTTTTGAGTGGGAGCCGGGGGGTACCCTCCCCTGATCACCTGTGAGGGTGGGCTGGCAGCTCCAACATGTGACCCCTACGTCTTACCGACGGAGCCTTTAACCGTGACCAACTGCATTTCTCGCTCGCATCACCGTCAGTCGGAGCTGTGGAGGGCTCTGGAGCTGGGGTTCTTCCTTGATGGAGGCTCTGCCTCCCCAGGGCCTCTAGTCCTCCCCTGGGTCCTCTGTAGAGAAGATACACCAGCTTCCAGACGCTCCAGCCCAGAGCTGACCCACTTCTCTCATTCATTCTCGGCGCCAGGGCCCCTCAGCTTTGTGGCTGAGAGGAGGCATCGTGCATGGGGGTGCTGCCTGCCCCTCACTGTCTCTGCTGTGCTCTCTGCGGCCAAGGGTTCAGGCAGCCCAGCGCTGTCCTTTGAGCTGTTCCCTTCTGAGACGGATTCTCTGGTCGTCTGGAGATTCCCCGAGCTACCTAACATCCTCTGATAAATTCCTTCTCTCATTAAACTAGCTGCAGTGGGTTCTGTTAAATTGACATTGTCCCCAAGACCGCATGAAGACCTCCAGTTGTCTCCTGATCAAGGACAAGGTTAGGGTATTTTGTCATCTCTACCCCACCATAATTCAGGATAAAAACAATATAAAACACATGCACACACACGCACACACACATACATGCACGCACACACTCACACACACGCACGCACATAAATGCACGCACACACACGCACACACACACACACACATACATGCACGCACACACGCACGCACACGCACGCACGCACGCACACAGGCGGTGCCTACTGCGTGCCAGGACGTGAGCTGGGAGCTGGGATAGACTAATGTCGAGGCCTGGCCATCCAGCAGGCCCTGGCTTAACAGGGGAGCCGACAGTGGGCAACACGTGCAGTGTCAGAGGACATGGTGAGGGCACTGAGGGTCACTGGGGACCTGAGAAACAAAGGTGCACATCTGTCCTCGGTGCCAGGAAAGCTTGGCAGAGGAGACAAGTCCCACAGGAAGGGAAGGTGTTATCCAGAACAAGGAAGGGAAACATTACAAGTGAAAGAGCCAACATGCCCAGACGTCCCCGCGTGTGAGTGAGCAGGACATACTCCTGAAGGACTTGGGGGCAATCGGAGTGTGAACCGTGACATATGGAGCACTGGGAACTGAGACTGTGCAGGCAGCCCCAGGTCAGGTCCAGGGGATCTTTGTCCACGAAGCTAAGAGGTTTGGACTTCATCAGAAAGGCATGGAGAGTCATTGGAGGAACGTAAGTATGGACGTTTCAGAAAGATCTCCCTAGCAACGCTGAAGAGTATGGATTGGAGGGACCGATTTTAGAAAAGCTGTTGTACAGCTCAGTGATGCTTAGGAGCACGAAGCAGCTTTTGAACGACTTAGGAAGTAAGTTACATGTCACAGTAACCGCAGGTGGCAGTGCCCATTGAGCTTTTGCAAGGTGCTAGACATTGTGTTAGTGAGCACTTTTCCATATACTATTTCCTTTACCAAACCTCTGTGCCTCAACGTCCTCATCTGTAAAATGGCCAGAGAAATAATACCAACTTCACCCAATGGTTGCGAAGGGAAACTGGCTTGATGTCTTTCAAGGGCTCGGAATGATCCCTACGCCTGGTCAGGCCTTCAGGAAAGGTTGCCGATGGTCACATCAATCCTGTGAGCTGGGGTGGCATTGTCCCATTTCACAGATGAGGAAACTGAGGCTTGCAAGGCCACTTGGGTGATGTGTGGTAGTGCCGGTGTTCAGACCTAGACTGTGGCTGTCGGCTCCAGCCTCTGAGCCCATGCACCAGCTGTGCGGTTGCTCTCACTGTCGTGATGATGCAGAGATCTGAGCGAGAGGCATGTACGTGACCCAGGGGACACCTTCAAGGAGCTGGCTGCCATCCCCAGGAGTCAGCCCCCTCCCACTCCCTGAGAGTCTTTGAAGAGATGGCAGGAGCTGAGGAGGCAGCAGGGTGGGGCATGACCTCCCTCCCTTCAGGCCTGGTGAGTTCCTGCTTAGTTTCTGGGTGATGGTGTCAGGTGGGCTTGATCTTAGTAGTGCTGGTTGGGGTGCAGGGCCTCTGAGCCTGCCTAGAAGACATCAGGCAGGTGTCAACTCTTGCCCCAGTTCTAGGGCCCGCAGGGAGCATCTTAACGGTCTGGATCAACTATTCAGAGCTTTCCGCCGCCCTTACAGAGGGGTACTTCCCGAGGAGTCTGGATTCTTCGTCCAACTCGGAGCAGTGGGCACCCTGGAAGCCCAGGGTGCTGTTGGCTGGGGCCATTGAAGCCAGGCTCCATGAATGTTTGATGGACTCCCCTCCTGCAGACATCAGTGTGCCCTTGAAGGTAGATAATTGAAATTCAGATTTGGATATTCTATTACTTTGCAATATTCTTTATGAGGCTGCTTTGCATTTCCTGTGACTCGGTTGCAGCTTTAGTGACTCCATTATGGAGAAATATATTGATTTGTCGGGGTGGTGTCAGGGGCGCTGCTCTGATGAAAATTGATTTATCTCTCTCTGAGCAGCTTGTGCTTTTAATTCATCTTTGCTTCTAACAAGGCGAGGGGTGTGGGGGTGTGTGAGGAGGGCGCCTCCCTTGTCAGGACGGTTACTCACCATACACTGTAAATAAAGCTCGGGGTGTAGTCCTGGATCGGTTTGAGGTTCTGTGGTGAGGAGATAAAACAGCTCCTCCTTTGCCTCTGCTAATGTTTATAACATTTGTGTTCGTCCTTCCCCTCCCCAGACACAGACACACATCGCTGGTGTGACAGATGAGGACTAGAACTCCTTCAACCACGGGAGGGTGGCTCGCTCGCTCTCTCTCTCCCTCTCCAGACAAGAAGCAAGTCGATATTGAAGTGGCAAGTGAAACTAGGGAGGTCTCCATTTGCATTCTGATGAACTGCAGGGAATAACTTTTAATTGAGAGTTCTCCAATGTTCGTTGGCTCGTCCCTTCATCATTCTGGCGGCGTGGGGGAGTCTGGCGGCCTGGCCGAGACACTCTCCTCTGGCACTTTGGCGCTGTGGGTGCTGGGCAGCTGCTTCATCTCTCTGAGACGCAGCCTCTCTAGCGATAACAGAAAGATAATGATGCTCAGCGGAGGGGGTTGGTGGGAGGAAGAGATCAACAATGCATGCGAAATCTTAGCACGTTGCCTGACCCCCAAAGATAAATACAATAGTTGAACATTGATAAGTAAAAACAAAAATAAATAAAACGAAATGATTATTTGTTGAGCACCTGCTCTGTAGCCGTGGTGGCTTTGGGGAGACAAGTAACAGAGATGGACCCCACACCAAAGGAGTTGTGTTCAGTGGTAGAAGTGTGCTGAGTGGAGGTGACCCAGTGAAAGTGCAGACAGGGGCATCTATTTAGACTGGCGGGAGGAAAGTTCAGAGAAGACTTCCTGAAGGAGATGATATCTGAGCTGCTTTTGAAGGAGGTTAGATGAAGAAGAAGAACGAGGTTGAAGTTGGGCAATAGATTCTAAAGGCCCTAAGATGGACAAACTCATTTGATGTTGGAATATTCCAGTGGGCATGGGGCAGAGGGTGCATGTGCGTGTGTGTGTGTGTGTGTGTGTGTGTGTGTGTGTGTGTAGGGGGGAGCAGGAGACAATGCCGGGGTGATGGTTGCAGCCCTTGTTGTTGAGGGTCTTGAGCTACACAGAGATGCTTGCACTTCTTTTTTTTAAATAAATAATGACAAAGACAATATTTTTATTTTTATTTTTTTAAATTTATTTTTTTATCCTCACCTGAGGATATTTTTCCATTTATCTTCAGATAGAGTGGGAGAAAGAGAGAGAAACATCAACGCAAGAGAGACACATCGACTGGCTGCCTCCCTCATGACCCTAGCCAGGGCCGGGGATGAACCGCAACCGAGGTACGTGCCCTTGGCCGGAATCGAACCCGCAACTCTTTGGTCCGAGGGCCGACGCTCTAACCGCAGAGTCAAACTGGCCAGGGCTGCTTACACTTCTTTTTCAGTGTCTTGCAGATTCAGAGGAACCACTATAGGGTTTTAATCAGGCGAAAGCACGATCAGATCAATATTTTGAGATCTCTCCAGCAGCAGTGCGGACGACAGATTGGTGGGACACTTACCTTAATGCTTTTGTAATAGTCCAGGGAAGCGAGGAAAGACTAATCTAAGGGTGTGCTGGTGGGAATAAGTCAGAGGAGGCAGATGGGAGAGACAGGAGGTGACGCATGGCTGGGAGGAACCTAGCTGTGGGGGCTGGAAAGAGAGGAGGCGAGTCGCTGTCCACCGGCTGAAGGATGGTGGGTGGATGAATCCCCTGGGCTGCAGTGACCAAGTACCACCAGCTGGGTGGCTTCAAACAACAGGATTTTATTGTCTGAGTTCTAGAGCCTAGACACCCAAAATTAAGGTGCTGGAAGGGCCATGCTTCCTCTGAAGCTGTAGGGAGGAATCCTTCCTGCCTCTTCCAACTTCCGAGGTGTGCCAGAAATCCTTGTCACTCCTTGGCTTATAGGGCCCATCGATGTCTCTATAATTCCTGTGTATTTCCCCTGTTTTTTAAGGACATCAGTCATATTGGATGAGGGGCCCACCCTGTACCAGCATGACCTTGTCTTAACTGGTTACATTGACAACAACCCTAACCCTGTGTTTAAGTGAGGTCACGTTCTAAGGTACTAGGGTATAGAACATCACATGTCTTTTTGGAGGACAATCAGCATACAGTGGCCAATTCTCTGGACCCTCTAAATTCGTGTCCTTTCCACATGAAAAATATATTCGTCCTATCCCAACAGCCATTCCAACTTCAGCTCAAAGTCAGAAATCTAAATGAATCAGAGAGAGAGAGAGAGAGAGAGAGAGAGAGAGACTGAACTTGGTCAGGTTCCCACTGAGCGGGAAAGTAAGCAGAGGAGCAGGTGGCAGGTGGGAGAGCTGGAGGAAGGAACACTGAGGAGTTCAATTCTGGATGTGTTGAATTAATAGCTCTCATGGGACACCGTGTGGAAGTTGGATATTGCATATTCCTGTCACTTTGTTATCCATTATCATCAAGAAGACCTCAAGCCCTGGCTGCTGTGGCTCAGTTGGCTGAGCATCGTCCCGTGCACCGAAGGGTCACCGGTTTGATTCCTGGTCAGGGCACCTACTCAGGTTGTGGGTTTGATCCCCGGTAGGGTGCATGCATCAGAGGCAACTGATTGATGTTTCTGTCTTACATTGATGTTTCTCTCTTTCTCCCTCTCCCTTCCTCTCTCTCTAGAATCATATTCTATAAAAAAAGAAAAGACCTCCAGAAACTTTATGACAAAAACTGTACTGGCTTTGGGGGTAGGAGTGCACAGGAAATCGTAGGAGACAGAGTGAGGTTGCCTCCTGACCTGAGGTGGGGCTGGAGAGGAGAGAAAGCCAGCGGGTTGTGGCAGCCGAGATGTTGAGCAGTAACTTTCCTATTCATTGGATACTGTGTCTTAGTGTTCCCCTTATGTCAAGCACCAGGGGGGACTTCAAGGTGAGCCAGCCATAAATCCCATCCTCACGGAGCCTCCAATCATGGCAAGATTTGTGGCTGGACGGAAGCTTATAGTCCACAAACAGTTGTAATACAGGGTAGAAAATATTGACCACCAGGAGAAGTGAACTGATAAATTGCTGTGGGACTTCACAGAGAGCAGAAGTGGTCTCTTCCAGGGGTGTGTGTGTGTGTATAGGGGAACTCATAGAGGAAGTGATTTTAGAGCCGGGCTTTGAAGAGTGGGTCCTATTTGGGCATGTGGGATCTAGGAGGCTGGTTTGCAGGCGCACAGAAGAAAAGATAAGGAGATAGATTATGTAAGCATTATCCTGGGACTGTCACACACTTAAGTAGAAAAGTCAACCTGCATATATTTTGCTATAAAATAATCAGGCTAGCAAAACAGTACTTTAATTTACATGATCTCATTTGATACTCATAATAACACTACGTAGAAGAAGATCTTGTTATTCCCATTTTCAGACGATAAAACAGAGGCTCAGGAGAGTTCAGTACCGTGTCAAGCTCCCCCAGTTAGTGAAAGGCAGAGCCGGGACTCAAACCGATGTCTTTTGACTCCAAAGCCCAGAGTGCTTCTGCTGTGTCTCCTTGGCTACTCTTCTCCGTTTCTTCAACAGTCTGATTAAAACTTGCTTCTTTAGTAAAACTAACCCAGAAGTTCTATAGGGCTGACAGTGTGGGCAAGACAAGGTAGTGGATTCTAGCGTACAGGGTGAATTTTTTCTGATTCCAACCTAGACATCTTTCCTGCCGCAGCACCTCCGAGCCCCAACATGAAGACTGTGAAATGGGCAAGAGAAAATCTCTACCTCATGCACTCCCACACCCGATCGCCTGGCTGCCGGCACAGTGGAGACAGCCAGGGCAGGGCTGGTGTCTTTTCATGTTCAAGGTCACTTTAGGCTGTTCCATAATTTTGCGCTTGGACAACACAGCCTGAGAGCACCCATTCCCTGGATGGAAGCCAAATAGTCTTGCCATCTGAGAAGAGACCTGCAGAGAAGGCCTCGGCCTCCAGGTCAGGCCGTCTTGCTCTGTTTGCTGGTGCTGACCAGCGTTTTCTCTAGGACAGGGTGCCCGGGCAGAGGCCCCGAGCAGTCATCACAAAGCCATCCACCGCCCCTCCGGGAATGTGGTCAGAAGCATATCCTGCTGGCAGTGGCCAGGAGCCTGGTGTGTCTGTGTAAAGGGCAGACTTGATGGCCGCATTGCGTCAGCCTTAATGGGAACTTCTGGAAGAAGCAAACGTAGGTGCCTGAAATTGGCCCTTGTCTGCTGAAGAGTTCTCCACCCCGCTCAAAGAAAAAGAAAGCAAAAGGAAAAGAAAGTATACTGATAACCATACCAATGTTCCTTTGTGAGTTCTTTCTGTGTGCCTGACACTCTTCTGAGCCTCTTACATACATGAACTCATTGAATCCCCTGTTACTCTGTGAGGTGAATATAATTAGTGTACCCATTTTATAGATAAAAGCTGAGGCTTAAGAGAGATAAAATAAACTGCAAAAATACACAGTCTGTTAGTGGTGGTAGTGGGTGGGGAGATTTGAACCCAGGGCTGCCTGGTCCCAGAGTACGTGGAATCGCCACTCTTCTGTGTCTCCTCACCATGGCAACCAAAATGACTCCAGGAGCCCCAGTAGGCAGTCAGAGGAAGGCATCCTGAAGCCACGGGAACTCTCCAAGGTCCTGGCTGAGAATTGGCGTTGGCGGCTGTGGTTCAAGGGTGTTGCGGAGCTGATATTTATTCTGAGGCCCAGGTAGAGAGAGTCGAGCCCTTGAAGCTGACCTTATTCATCTAACCTCCCCCGGAACCTGCTCCTTTTCCTGTGTTCTCAATCTTGGCTAATGACGACGTTATCCAGCCCGTCTCCAAGACCACGAACCTCAGAGCCATCCTCAACTCCTCCCTCCTCTTTAGGGCCCCTCCTCCATACACTCCATCACAGTCCTGCACATTTTATCCAGCAAACAGATCTTGAACCCAGCCTTTCTTCTCTCTAACCCGGCGTCTGAGTATGAGACGTGAGCATCTTTTGTTGGGATAATTGCAGTCACGTCTCTTTAGCTAAAAATTTTTAACTAAGGTCATTCTCACACTGGACCTAAATTCCTTAGGTCACTTCTTTGGCCACCAAACCACTAGCCCCGAGCTTCAGGTGCTCTTATTGCCCAAAAATGATGTGCCCATCCACGACACTTGGTGTGTCACAAGCTGTCTGCTCTGCTTCAGGTGTCCTCCCTCCACTGCAACACTGGGAAAACTCCTACTCATCTGTCAAGGCCCCAACCATGAGCTGCTTTCTCTGTGAGTTCTCTGAATTTCTCCAACCCTGGGGCTGCTCTGTGATCCCTCCTCTGTGCTCTGACTTCACTTATACATCCAGCTAACACAAACTGTTCTGTAATTTGTCTGATTCCATCTCTCTCTTCCACCAGAGACAGGACTGTATTCGTCTTTCCCTCCTTTCCCTCTAGTATAGTGCTTAGGCCATAATATGTATTAAGTAAAAGGTTGTTGAATAAATGGATGAAAAAATCTGACAGATTGATGGTTCCCAGTGCAGGCAGTTGGGACACACACAATCACACACGCACACACATGCACACGCACACAGTTGCAAAAGAACGGGAATGTCTTGAAATTGGCTTAGTGAATTGGCTTAGTGAATACTGCCCAGCGGTTCGTGTCTGTAACCGAATCATAGAAAATGCTGCCCTGTAGGTAGGACATACTGATGACAGTCATGAGTTTGTGGATGGCATTTTTTCAGTTCCGCCCCTTAGGAGAAAGCAGTTGGCATGGGGAGAGGGAGAGGGGCCACAGCTACTTCAGAGCCTTCAGGAAAGCTGCTTGGTAAGAAATAAGAGAAAATGCCACCACCAGCACCACTGCCACCCCCTGACTGGAGCACAAGATTTCTTTAACACCTTAGCAGACACCACCCCCCCACCCCAGGTGGCGATCACACTGCCTCCTGGCCCACACGGAGGTGTAAATCACTGATGTAAGTCCTTTGCCCAAAGCAGGCTTTCCTGTGGAGGAGGGAGCGTCCTCGTTGCGCCCTGTCCACTCCCAGCTCCATGCGGGGTCCTGTCTTTTGCCTTCCTGCGTAGTCATAGGCACCTGGAGAGGCACCATTGTTCCCATTACACAGAAAATGAAACAGGCTCAGAGAGAGAAAGGCATTCGTAGGACACTACACAGCCCGGGAGAATGAGAATTCAAACCAAGGTCAGTGTGTCTGTAAAGTAGTTCCTTTTTCTGCTCCATCTGCCAAACCAGGAGAGAGGAAGGGGTTCAGGGGCCTCAAAGCCCAACAGCTTTCGCTGACTTTGCCAAGAGTCTCGTGGGTGCTTGACCCTCTCTTACACCGAGCGGTTTTGGCCCTGAGCTCTTGCTGCCCCATATGATTTCCTGCCCTTCTTGGGTTTGTGTCTTTAATTCCAGGCTCCAAAATGCGTATGGAGTGAATCTCATCCGCCTTCTCCCCATTATCTCCTGCAAAATTGTTCTATGTGTATGGAACAGATTTTTATGTATATACCTCTCTCTACTGTTTGAGCTGTGTTAGTAAAAAGATAGATTCCTGAGTAAAGGGAGTGTTGGTCCAAGGTACACCTGAAACACAGTGTTTTCAGCTTGTTAAATTCTAGATGCCACCATCTGGAAGGAACACTGTTCAAGTGAGAGAAGCCAAGGTAGTCCAGGCAGGTAGGATAGGGCTAAGAACAAAGCCATCTGAGGAATATTTGAAGGAATCAGAGGTGTTCAGCCTGGAGAAACTTGCAAATGTTTGAGCAGCTCCCAGAGAGACAAGCATGGACATTCTAAGAGCAAAATTGATAACCAGTGGATTAATCAATAAATAAAGAATAACTCAAGCCATCAATTCATGGCCTTCGCACATTCAGTATGTGTTGAGAGTCTACTGCTCTCTGTACTCGGCAAAGAGCCCAGCAGGAATGGTTTCTTTGAGTGGCAGGAAGCTCCCGTCACAGGAAGAGCCCAAGCGGACGTCGAATGGATACCTGTTCTGGGTAATATGAAGGGGTCTCCACTATTAAATGGATGACTGCAAAAGACGAGTTCCAGCATACTGCAATTCAAATGTCTAAGGCTCCTAAAGAGAGGTACAGTCATCTCTGCTGTGCCTTCCAAATTACAGAGCGCGGCATGCTGTGATTGTTGAGTGACTGGCCAAGGCAGTGCGTGGCTGTGCTCTCCACCAGGGATATAGTCAGGGCATGTAACAGGCTGACCACGCTGGCAGTTGTTTTTTGTGGCCCCAGAGAACTGAACAAGAAGAGGGCTCAAAGGAAAGCAGGTGGATTTGGTTTGACTTCATGGGCGGGCTCACAAGGGACTGGCCAGTGAAATGAGCATTTGAGGGAAGCTGTCTCTCGATCCCAAGTGATTCCTTGAAGTCCCTTGGGTGCCCGATTCTGCAAGACAGTAGTCACGGAGTGTACACGCGAATGTTCGCTCGTTAGACGTAGCTCTAGGGTATGAAGTCCGGGTTGAGCAGCATTCTTCAAATTGTATTCATGACAGTTGGAGTCTGCTAGTTTACAGGTTGCCCTGCTTCCTAACCTTTTGTCTTCCTCCTCGTGCCCACAGTTCCCAGCCCTCCCCCACAGCTTTCCCATGAGCTCTGGGGAGTGGCATTGCCTGTGTCTGGACCTCCATTCTGGATCATAGGCTGAACCTGTCACCTCCTTCTCAGGATGCCGACCTCTGCCTAACCTTCACTGTTCTCGACACAGGAACATCGTTCAGGGGGGAAGAAGGATGCCTCTGTGCCAGGCGCGGGGCTCATTGTAGTAGACACCTGACTCACTTTTAGCCCCTCAAAAATCTTTTCTGCAGATGAGGATCTAAGAACTCACGAAAATTGCCCTAAACACACAGCAAGCAAGTGGCAGAGTCCTGTTCAACCTGGTGGTGTGTGTGTGTGTGTGTGTGTGTGTGTGTGTGTGTTCCTGCCTCCAGATCCTGTGGTCTTCATATTCCACGGGAAGAAAGAATCACCCTGTTCGGCAGCCCCTCCCCACCCAACCAGCCCTCTCCGGGCAGGACGGGTCTCTTCCCACTTGCTGAATGCCAGGTGCACTCCCTTTGCTGCCAGCCAAGAGCTGTTCTAAGGACCTGCTTTAAGTGCGACCGTTTAAAGTGCTGTTCCCAATCCCGGCACCAGGTTGTTTCATTCACTTGGTGCAGGCAAGAAGGAGCAGACAGCTTGGACAGCTGCACTGCCAATTTCTTCTTGATCTGGGAGCGTCCGCCCAAGGGAACAGTGTGTTCTGAGAGCTTCATGCTCCAGCATCACAGCCGAATGAGAAATTCCACTCTCTGACGATCTGTCATGTCTCCCTGACTGCAGTAAGTGCTCAACAAACAGGTGATGGATGGTGAAAACAAGTCTGGAGCCTCAGTTTTCTCATCTTTAAAATGAGGGGGTAACAATATTTCCCCAGCAGGGGGTGAGTATTCACTCAGCAAGCTCATTTATTTTTTTTGTCATTGATACTTGTTAAATCTTTGATAATATTATTCTCTCTCTACCCCAGGACTCCCCACTCCCCTCAGCCCCCTTCTTTGGGCCATGGCTGGAAGCAGGGAGTGCCTCTCCTTGGGGGAGCCGAGTGCTCACCCCAGGCAAACAGCACGAGCCCCCGAAAAGAGCTTACAATGTCTCCTAAAGAGAGGATATTCATTCTACGAGGCTTCAGGGAGCCTCACTGCCCAGCCTGTGAGAAAGTCTTATCTCGTAAATGCCCAAAGGACCAGAGAAGGGTGAGTTTCACATGCTGGTTTCCCTGCAGAGCCCAGGGATCAATGTGTAATGCATTCAGTGTTGGTGAAGCGTCAGGTCCGCGGCTGGTTTGAGCTGAGAATGATGTTGGCAAAGGAGTGAATTCCCCTCCTTCCACCTCCCTTGGCTGCCCCGTGAGCTGGCACACGTGGGTGGGCTGACATGTTGTGCCCTGTTCGGCTCCGTCTAGTACCAGAAAACCCACCGAAAAGTTTAGAGGTGATGGACACTTGAGAAGGACCATCATTTTAATGTTTTTTTGCTAATGAACTTATCGGGGGTGGGATTCAGTGTTTGTATGTGTTTTAATTCATTTATTTTGCACGGTGACCTGGTGAAGTTAAAATGATCATCACCATTTTACATATCAAAAAGACTGAGCCCCAGAGATTATATGGAATTGGCTTAGTTTCACAAATTTAGACTATGGAGGCGCTGGTGTTCAAATTCTGGACTTTTCCATTCTGAATGTATTATTCTTTCCAGCCAAACGTGGGCCTCTCGTCAAATGCAACTTCATAACAATAATGGGTATTACGAGAGCTAACGCTTAATTACTAATATCCTTTAAAAAGTCTTTAATGTCCCAGGTCCCCATGAGCGTATTTTCCCTATGGACATGCATTTTTAATACAGCGATAATCATTCCACAGGAATGCTTTTTGTATTCTGTTCTCTTGACAGTTATATGCTTTTCCCGATATTGCTAAATAATCTTTAAAATTATCCTTTACAAAATCGCAAAATAATCCACTGGGTTAACTCCCCATAATTTACTAAAACATTCCTCTATCATGAACCACTTTGCTTTCCCCCTGCTTGTTGCGACTAAGAATAATGCTGCAATGACGATTTCGTGCATAGATTTCCCAGCAGGGTTCTGCAGAGGAAGAGACGGGACTGGACTCAGGCCCACTGGGGTTAAAGGCAGGTTCTCTCTCCTAATAACGCTGCAGCATCGGGGAAGTCGGTGGTCGCTGTTCCGACTTCCTTATGTATGAAATGGGAGCGTGTGACATGCAGACTGGGAGCAGAATGACTGTAAACACGCCTCGCCCACGAGAGACATGTAATCAATTGTAACCCCGCTCTCTACTCCGGAAAAGCCCGTAAGAAGAATGTCCGAGTGCATATGCTTTTGCGAGTTTTGGTCTACTGCAAATTCCCTTTTCAACTGGGTTACAACAACATATGCTGTCATCAGCAATGTAGGAAAGGACTTTCTCCACAAGCCGTTGGTTTTATTTTTGTGGTGCCTCATCACTTTGAAAGGGTCACCAGATAGAAATAAAAATCAGCTCTCTGCTCTCGTCTTGTGCAGATGCTGGACTGGGCAGTCACACACATGAGTCACAAAGCATTGTGAGGGCAGAGATTGACTAGTGGCCAGCAAGGCTTATATGTCATCCTGTATGACTAATCACATCCCCTCGAATCCAGTGACTGATGGAATATAAAGAATGTATTCTGGACAGGAAACATGATCTGACCTGAGCTTGGGTGTCTGGTAGACATTGCAAAACTTTCTTAACTGATGATTTTTTTTTTAAAGGAGGACTTGTCATCAGATAAGGAGGCTTAACAAGATCCTCTCCCCAATTGGATTTGACATGTGCCTGGCAGTCGGGCAGCTGAGCCCTCCCTCCACAGACGGCCCTCTGCAGCCACAGTCCAGGACAGCAGGGCTTTGCCCGGTTTGCTGCTGATGCAGCTGCTAATCCCAGGCTAATGAGCAGTCCTGAGGCTGAGGGAGCCCTGAGGCTGAGCGAGCTGGGCATTTAGAACTGCTGAAGCCACAGGCTGGAAGTCACTGCTGTCTCCTGGGGCAACCAGAGCTGCAGCTTCTCCAGAGCTGTCCCTGCGTGTGAATTGGGCCAGTGCTCTGGGTCCTGTCCTAATCAGGATGCCAGAGAGAGAGAAAGAGATGGTTGCTGAGGGTGATGTGCTGCCCGTGTTTATTTCTCCAGTCTATAAACCCACATAGCAACATGGGCAAGATGGCGGCAGGCGGTGTCTTCTGAGGACATCTCTTCAAGGTTGTTCTTTTCATTCATTTTAATTTGATTTTACTTAGGAAAAAGATTAGGTGCAAAGGGTCATTGGGGGTGATTTGCCGTGGGTGTTATCAGTACCCAGAGATGGCTTTGAAGACCTCAAGTCAACATGTGAATTTAAAAAAATCCTGTCCCACCTGTCACACCACACACACACACACACACACACACCACACAATCACACACAAATTGACACATGTACTTAATCATAAGTCTATAGAGTATGATGATAGATAGATAATAGAAATCTTTTTCAGTATTAGAATACCTGGGTTCATGTCCAATTTATAACAGTGCTGTGATCTAGGGCATATGCCTTAAAGCATCTGAGTTTTTATTTCTCAACTTAAAAAAAAAAATGAGAATAAGTATACAAATGGATAAGTTCCCAAAGAGGAAAGCCTAATGGCCAATGCAGACGTGAAAAGATGCGGATTTACACAACAGTGAGATTCCATTTAAAACCTGTCCCATGGCGTGTGTGTGTGTGTGTGAGTGTGAGTGTGTAACATTACCAAGTGTTGGGGAGGATGGTGACCAACCAGAACTCTCATTCACTGTGAATGAAAGCGTAGATTGGCAACACTATTTATTTTGTAGTCATATACGTGAACAGTTCCATGGTAAAGATAGACGATGTTCGCTTCCTAAGAACCAGGAGTCTGCCACTTAGCTCTCTCCTGGAACATACATGTACGTGGGAGACAGTCATGCTTTGGCATTATTTGTACATATGAAAAATTATAAAAAAAAGTCTAATGGCAATCAACAGCAGAATGCAAAAATAATTTTGGTATGTTGTTACACTGGTATATGACACGACAGGGAAATGGAGTATACCGGAGCCGGCTGTACGGCGCTCCCGTTGATCACATTTGATACAATTTGAGCACCAAAATAATTAGGAATACTAATGAGTGATAAACCATGCAGATATAGGAATTCATGAATCCACATTCGCAATAAATAGAAAGGTAGATTTGATGCATAGATTAGACACATATATGCATACATACGTTAGAAGGGAGCCCTCTTGGCTACATTAGAAGGCTGAAGGTTGAGCCCTGGACTGTTTGGCTCAGCGGTTAGAGCATTGGCCTGCGGACCAAAGAGTCCTGGGTTCGATTCCAGCCAAGGGCACGTACCTCAGTTGTGGTTCGTCCCCGGCTCCAGTTGGGGTTGTGCGGGTGGCAACCAATCGATGTGTCTCTCTCACATCGATGTTTCTCTCTCTGTGTCCCTCTCTTTCTGAAGATAAATGTAAAAATATCCTTGGGTGAGGGTTAAAAAAAAGAAGGCCGAGGGTTGATTGGTCAGTGTGAAGGGAGCGCTGGACTTTGAACGTCGTTTTGCAGCTGTCATGGTAAAGTTAGTCAGGGAAGAATCATCAGTGGATACCAAGTCTTGGGGGACATTTCGACAAGAGCAAGATATGTACATGATTTTTTAGTGTCTTCCACATGCTGATTATTCATTGAAATGGAGAGAAATCAATAAGTACATACTGAAAAAATTGGCAATACCTTGATTGAACGATCAAAATGACCATCCCCAATGAGAAGCAGATGGACATTGTGTGTCTCCACATGTGACATCCTAAGAGTGTGCGACCTTAATCTAATCATGAGGAAATATCACATAGCCCCAAATGAATGACTTTCTATTGACAGATAGAAGGACTGTAGTCTTTAAAAATGGTATTGTCATTAAAAGACAAGGAAAGGCTGTGGAAATATTACAAATTATCTAAGGCTCAGGAAACTTGATGACTAAACTTGACGAAGGCTGTGGAAATATTACAAATTATCTAAGGCTCAGGAAGCTTTCTCTCCTGGCCTGGAGGAGAGAAAGATGCTATAAAGGACATTTTTAGGTAAACTGAAACAATTGGAAGATGGGTGGTATGTTAGTTATACCACCTATGCTAGAAGTATAGCATAAATGTAGATATATGAATTTAATCATTGCATTGGTTATGTAATAAAGTCTCCCTGCTCTTGGAAGCACACATTTAAGTATCTAGGGGTAAAGGTCCATGATGTGCGTTAATTACTCTCAAATGTTTCGGAAAATAATTGCTCATACAATCAATCTTAGAGCTAAATGTGAACATTAAAATTATAAAACTTTTAGAAGATTCACAGGGTAGACAAAGATTTCTAAGACAAAATTCAGAAGCCATTGTCAGTGCCCTGGCTGGTGTGGCCCAGTTGGTTGGGTGTCATCTTGCGCACAGAAAGGTCGCTGGTTCTATTCCCAGTCAGGGCACATGCCCAGGTTGTGGGCTCCATCCCCGGTGGGAGGCACACAGGAAGCATCCAATCCATGTTTCGCTCTCACACTGATGTTTCTCTCTCTCTCTCCCTCCCTCTTCCTCTTTCTCTCTCTCAAAATCAATTTAAAAAGCTTAAAGACTCTTGTTCTCTCTGTGTTTTTTTTTTTTAAAAAGAAACTATTGACAAAAAAAGGAAAAGAAATTATAAATTAAAATTCATACACGTTCAAACAAAAACTATGGCCAACACATGGTATTTTGAAAAATGAATAGACAGAAAATATTTCCAAAACATATTTCTGACAAAGAAATTCTATTCAGAGTCTATAAAGGACTCTTTCAACTCAAAAATAGAGTGACAACTTCATAAAAATAGGCAAACGTCTTGAACAATGAGGCAGGCCTCATGCAGGGGCTGGTGAGATGGAGAGCGACTGGGAGGCCCGTGCAATGCTGCAGATTGCGAGGAGTGGCGTAACCACCGTGGAAAACAGTTTGGTGCTTTTTCATGAAGTTAAAATACACCTACTCTCTGACCCAGCAGTTTCACTCCTTTATCCCGAAGGAATGGGAACCGACCTCCACAAAGAGTACTGTATAAAAATGTTCACAGCAACTTTATTCACAATAGCCAAGGAGTGGAAGCAGTCCAAATGCTCATGAACAGGAGAATGAATGAACCAACTGTGCTAGGTTCAGACAATGGAATACCACTTAGCGGTACAATGAAGCTGTCTGTTTCTATATAGAACAACAGGGATGAATCTCAGAGATAAAATGCCTCACCCAAAACTGACATGAATGGTTGTATACTCCGTGAGTCTTATTTATATGAAGTTATGGAACAGGCAAATGAGATCTAAGGTGAAAGATCGAAACAGTGGTTTTCTAGGGTGATGGGGGGAAGACGGAGAAGGAAATTTTCTGTGGAGATGGAGCTGCTCTATATCTTGATAGAAATAGAGGTATAGGATGTATCTATTTTGAAAAAGATATTGTTAAAACTTGCATTGAAGTGTAGGTTTTACGTTAAAAAAGAATTGTAGAATATCATTATTGAGTGAGGGGAGGGAAGTAGAGTGTGGTATTAGTACAGGTGAATCAAGAATGACTGAATATGATGATGTGTCTTGGTGTGGGCCTCTTCAGGTTCATCTTGTTTGGGGCACTCTGTGCTTCCTGGACTTGTGCGTCTGTTTCCTTCACCAAGTTAGGGAAGTTTTCTGTCATTATTATTTCAAATAGGTTTTCAATTTCTTGCTGTCTCTCTTCTCCTTCTGGCACCCCCATGATGTGAATGTTGTCCCAGAGGTTCCTCACACTGTTCAAATTTTTTTGGATTCTTTATTCTTTCTACTGTTCTGATTGGGTATTTTTTGCTTCCTTGTATTCCAACTCGGTGGTTTGCTTCCAACTCTACTATTGATTCCCTGTAAATTATTCTTTATTTCAGTTAGTGCCTCCTTCATTTCTGACTGGTCCTTTTTTATGTTGCTGAAGCTCTCACTAAGTTCCTTGGAGTTCTCCTTAAGTTCCTTGAAGGTCTCACTGAGTTCCTTGAGCATCCTTATAACCAGTGTTTTGAACTCTACATCTTATTGATTGCTTATTTCCATCAAAATGCCAAAGTTTAAAGACAAAGAGAGAATCTTAAAAGCAGCAAGAGAAAAGCAGTTCGTTACCTACAAAGGAGCTCCCATAAGACTGTCAGCCGATTTCTCAAAAGAAACTTTGCAGTCCAGAAAGGAGTGGCAAGAGATATTCAAAGTGATGAAAAGGAACGACCTACAACCAAGATTACTCTATCCTGCAAAGCTATCATTTAGAATCGATGGACATATCAAGAGTTTCCCAGACAAGAAAAAGCTAAAGGAGTTCATCACCACCAAACCAGTATTATATGAAATGTTGAAGGGTTTTCTTGAAGGAGAAGAACAAAAATGTGAACAATAAAATGGCAATAAATACATGTCTATCAACAATTGAATCAACAAACAAAATGAGCAAGCAGAACAGAAACAGACTCATAGATACAGAGAACTTTTTGTTGCTTGCCAAATGGGAGGGGGTTAGGGGTATGGGTGAAGAAGATGAAGGAATTAAGAAGTACACATTGGTTGTTAGACTGATGAACCTCAAAGGGAAGGGGGGGAGGGAGGGCAGGAAGAGATAAACCAAAGAACTTCTATGCATATATGCATAACCAGTGGACATAAACACTAGTGTGGGGACAGTAGGAAGAAGAGGGATTGGTGAAGAGGGGATCAGTGGGGAAAAAAGGGAGGACATCTGTGATACTTTCAACAATAAAGATAAGTTTTTAAAAAAGAATGACTGAATATTGATCATTGGAGCTGGGTGATAGGTTCATGGGTGTTCATTATACAGTCTGCTAACCTCTATACTTTTGACCTTTCCCATGATAAATGATTTCCTTTAAAAAGCAAGCTGTAGGAGTCATACAGTGTGGTATCATTCATGTCAAGTTTGAAAACGTGTACAGAAATATACATTGTTTATATGTATACATTTTTGTAGTAAATGTTTTTTTTTAAAAAGCATGGAAACCCTAACACCAGATTTGAGATTAATGGTTTCCATTGGATGGCACAAAAAGAAGGATACAGAAGCTTTTACATTATTCTATTTATTCATTTAATTGTCCTCTGTACATTTTTAGACTGAACTATGTCACTGGAAGGACGGGAGCCATCGAGGACTGTGGCACTGGCCTAACAGTGAGAGGGACATGGGGTGTTTATTACTGTAAAAGCTGTAATGGTGATCCATGCCCCACTCACCTCTCAGGTGAGCACCAATGAAATATTAATTGGAAAAAGGTGCTGTGTAAACTGTAAAGCATAATCCAATGCAGAGGTTTTTGAGGAAAGCAGAGGGACTTCCAGACCTCTAAGCTCTAAGCACTATTTTAGCACAGTGCATTACTAGCTCGTTAGCTCCTTGAAGGGAGGGGTCATGCTTTACATGTCTCCACGTCTCTGGTACATAAAATAATGCCTGGTACATTTGGGATGCTCAACAGCTATTTATGGAATGCATAAATGGATGGTGTTTCCATCCCCCCACCTATAAAAGGCTGTGGGGGTACATCTAGGAGATCTTAGGATCGTTTTAATAAGTAGTAACAGCCCTGGCCGGTTTGGCTCAGCAGTTAGAGCATTGGCCTGTGGGCCAAAGAGTCACAGGTTTGATTCGCGGTCAAGGGCATGTACCTCAGTTTTGAGTTTGATCCCTGGCCCTGGTCGCTGTGTCTCTCTCACATCTCTCTCTCTCTCTCTCTCTCTCTCTCTCTCTCTCTCTCTCTCTCTCTCTCTCTCTCTCCCCCTCCCCTCCCTCCCTCTTTCTGTATCTGAAAATCAGTGGAAAAATATTCTCAGGTGAGGATTAAAAAAAAAAAAGTAGTAAGAAAGGCTGATATGAATTATGTTCCAGGCATCTTATAAAAGCTTTGCCAGAATTCACTCACATTTAATCCTAACAGCAATTCTGTGAAGTGGGTTCTGTTACTATCAACCCCATTGTACAGCCGGTGAAACCAAGGGACAAAGAAGTTAGAGTACTTATCCAAGGTCACACAGCTAGTACTAGAGACAGGGATTTGACCCTGAAGACTTTACATTCAACTATGAGACCTATAGTTTCTCATGATCAAGTCACTTTGGAAATAGAACCCTGACAGAGGGGACGGATCTGACTCCTAGGTGATACCGAGACACCTGTGGACATAAAAGAGCCCAGTGGAGTTCTCTTCCGGAGGGAAAGGGGCTTTCAACTTGGAGAAACGGGTTGGGGAGAGACACCCAGGAGAGCAGATGGTCATGGTTTCTGGGAGCCCTCAGTCCTCCGGCAGGTGTGTATCCTTTTGGATGAGATGCGTCCCTTCCGAGCCCCATGTCCCCATCTGTGTTGAGATGTCTCTGAAACTCTCAGCCACCCTGGAGGGCTGGAGTTCCTCTGGGCTGCAGCTGACAAAGTCTGGAGATGATGGCTCTGGATAAACAGAGCCTCCCTTCTCCCACTGCCAAGCAGAGTGAATACAATGTGTTTTAATAATGAATGCATGATTAATAGCAACTGCTTTGGAGAATTATGATGTGACGAGCCTTCCCATACCATGGAGCCGAGTATAAATGATGCTGGAATGCATAATCGGGATGTTAGCATCTGTTACACACTGCATTATAAACCAGGCTCCTTAATGCTGCTTACCCACACCTCCCTGACATGTTATTATAACACCTCTCTTGAGAATGGATTGGGGGGAAATGGAATACCTATTAATCACCAATGGATAAAAAAAAAAAAAGAAGAAGAGTGTTAAATTAAGGTAATGCTAACACGTGCCTCTCCCTCTTCCCGCCATTGATTTGAATGGGCTCCCTGTTGTGAGGGTGAGCAAACGTTGTCTGGCCCGAGGAGCCTTGCAGAGCAGGTGACAGACATCTGTCCTACTACAGTCCTGGCCCCTCGCAGACAGCCCGGTGTGCTTTGGCTCCCATGTGCCGTGCCAGCCACACCTGCCTTGCATCTTACTTCCCAGTCTGCACGCCAGGTCACTCGGAGCCGTTTGCAGTTCCCGGGAGGTGACAGGCTCTTTTTTGGATGTAGCTGCTGCTCTTTCCAGAGCATTGGCGTCCCTCCTCTGCCAGGCTAATTTCCTGCTCATCCTGTAAATCTCGCTTAGTGTCGCTTCCTCTGCGAAGGCTCGCCTGCTCTCTCTCACCCTGTTTTTTCCATCAGAGGCTGCATTGCACTGCCAATTTGGAAATTGCTTATTTGCTGTCTTCTCAGTCTACTGAGAGCCCTTGGAGAGCTTGTCTCATCCGCCTCTGTATTCCCAGAAAGCAACCCAGGACTCAGGGCGGGGCATAGGGTAGATATCCACAGATAAAGGAATAAGTGTAAAGGCTGGAGACCAAACTTCCAGGAGCATTTAGAGACGTTCCTATACAATCTCATTCTAACGGGACTAATTAAACCTGTGTACTCTTTGAGCACCTACGATGTTCTCTTCCAGGCATTGTGAATAGAGCAATCATCCTAGCAACCTGAACCCCTGCCTTTGAGAAGCTGGTGTTTTGGTTGGGAGACTCTTAGGGGCAGAAGCTTCGCCAGCCTGGGAGCAATTTGTCTCCCAGTGCCCGCCCCGTGGCACATTTGCTCTCTTCCTTCAGGTTCAGCTCAGGTGCCATCATCTTTAGGAAGCCTACCGTGTCCACCCTGGGCAGAGTGACAGCATTTCCTTGATTCTAGGATGCCCACTTTCTCACCTGTTACTGTTGTTGCTTTTCATTGGGAATTTGCAGTATTGACGTTTGAACTGTGATGTGTACATTTAATGGGTCAGGTTTCCTTTTTCTGCAAACTGTCGTGAAGTCAGGAGCTGCCCGACCATCAAGGTGTGTCTTGGTTAATGAAACAGGAAGTCCCTGGGGGCGGTGTTCCCTGCGCTTTGTTCGCACAGTGGATGCGGTGCTCACCTCATTGTGTCGGGTCTCATCACTGTCTCCCTGGCTAAACTGTGAGCTCCTCAAGGGCAGCCACGTCTAATTCCACCACAGTGTTTCTCAGCTTCGAGCCTGCGCCTGCCACCCCGTAAGCATTCATTTATTTGGGGGACTAAAGCAATGCACGACGTCATGGAGCAAAGTTCTCCTGCCGTCCACATGAGCACACCTGGTTACTTCCATTTCCTATTTCTGCTTCAAGTTCACCTCCAGAACCACCTCTGTAGCGGATGGCTGAGCACGGGTGTGCCCCATATTCGTGGGGTGATCTGCACACGTGAATTCCTGGGCCTCAGGTTCCTGATCTGTAAAATGGAACTGAAAGTGAATACCTCCTGCAGTGTTGGGGGAAGGCCAAGTGAGATGCACGCTGTGTCAGTTTGCACAAACGGGGTGGCCTAAAGCAACAGAAACGTACTCTCACTGTTCTGGAGGCTGCAGGTGAAGTTGTTGGCAGGGCTGTGCTCCCTCCAAAGCCCCTGGGGAGGAATCCCTCATTGTCTCTTCCAGCTCTGGTCGCCCTGGATGGTTCTTGGCTTTGACAGCATGACTCCAGTCTTTGCCTTATCTCTGTGGGGTGGTCTCCCCGTTCGTGGAAACATCCGTCATTGGATTAGGGGCCCACCCTACTCTAGTTTGATCTCCTGTTAGCTTAACTACTGACATCTGCTGTGACCCTATTTCCACATAAGGTCCTTCTGAGTTCTGGAGGTTAGAACGTCAACATCTCTGTTTAGGGAACATAACTCAGTCCATCACACACAGTGTGTTCTAGTAAATAGCCATTTCCCCCCATCCCCCACCCCCACCCCATGCCAACTCAGCCCACTCTTCCTCCAGCCCACTTCATGTCTGTGCCTCTCTGATGTGTATTGCTAGGTTTATTTTTAGGAAAGTGTGCCCTCCTTTCTTAACCAGGCTAGAAGCTTTTTGAAGGCAAAGAGATAAAAGATGTCCTTATAGCAACGAAAAGCCTGCTTGGCATCACCCGAGTCTCCATATGTGTTTATGGGTTGTTTAGTAGCAAAGGAGACGTAAATATTGATCACATTCTCTTTCACACCGCCCTTCTCTTAAAATTCTCCCTCTGGGTCCTGAGAGGGGTATTATTGTTCTCATGTCATCTAACCTCATCCTGTGTGAGCTGCCGAGAGACGATGCGTTGGAAGAGGTTGCAGGGTCATTTCTCTCCGTCTTGACAGCCACACCCTAGAAGAGGCAGCTGCGCCGGCCGGCCCCCTTTGAGTCCTGTCTCGGCACCGCTCTCAGAGGCACTTCCCAGACACAAATGCGATGGTGCCACATTCATAAAGATCGAGTCAGTACCCTTCCTGTGTGCTTTTTAGGGCTGGAGGGGGCGCGTGCCTGGTACAATGCTGGGCACGATAACTGCCAGCTACTTATTTGTGGGAAGTTGCAGGGATGTAGATGAAAGAGGTTCAGGCAGGGAGTAAAAAATCTAGCATTCAAAGCCCGGATCTTCCCCGCATTAGAATCTGGACCTTGGGAAAGGCGCCTCATCTTTCTGAGCTTCAGTTTGCTCATCTGTAAAGTGAGGCCAGTCAATGCAGATCGGTGTCAGGGTTGGCGGGAGCAATGCCGGCGAAGAACCTAGTACCACTCCCAGTGCATAGTGGATGTTCCTCAAGTATCCGCTCCCTTCCTTCCCTCCCAGCCCAGGCCTTCCCCCTCCGTCTCTAACTGCTTCCCCCAGTTATCTGCCCTCCTTTCCTAACTCTGTGTCTCCTTTGCCCTTTTCTCCCCAACTCTTCCTTTGACGGGTTCTCACCGATCTCATTTTTTCACGATTAAAATACAGCATCGTGGAAAACTAATTAACATTGCAGAGATGAAGGACGCGGTGTTGCCAGTATCGGCTCTCCGCTGAGCGCGAAGCACGTGCGAGGAAACCCGCCAGCTTGGCTGGTTAGAAGCGAAAGGATTTATTTATCAACAAGAGGGAATGCAGCCCTTTTATAATGCAGTTACCAGCCTGCCTTTGGTGGCACCGCCAGCTTCAGTCCCCAGGTGCCTACAGAAAGGCCAAGAGGAGCGTGAAATCGTGGAGAGGGGACTGGCGGCACGGAATCCCCTGGTCTAAGTTGGTCTTGTCCCCTGTGCCACCCGGGGCTCCAACTCTGTCCACCTGTCCACGGCTGGACTGGTGGTGCCCAGGGTCTGGTCACTACCTCTAGAAAAGAGCCCTGGAACAGAAGCCAGAGAGCAGCAAGAGGTCATCCTATGTTACGATCCCATTTTATGTGTGGGGACACCGAGGACCCAGAGCTGGGACGTGCCTTGTGAGTTGCAAAAGGCCACATAGTATGGACCCCATCCAGGACCCTGAATGATCAGGTGTGCTTTCCTCCAGGATCTTTCTTCATGGTTCTCGCTGCACAGAGTTGCTAAATCCTTTGGAGTCATCGTTACATTGCACTGCGAACCTTTGCCGACTCCGGCCTGAGCATCTCCAGAGCAGGGCCTCTGTGGTGTTTCTTTCTCTGCGTTTGCGAAGCCTAGAACGACACTTTGTGTCCAGCAGGGGTTTAATATTTATTAAGTTAATTTACTAATACATGAACTCAGTGACGCCACAATGTCCTTTAATGCTCCATGTGAGAAAATGGGCTCAGTGGAGGAATTCCAATGAGATGGGCCTGGACCCGGGGACTTCAGAGATAATTTGCAAGGTTGAGCTAAAGCTCTTTAGTTTCAGCAAGTGCTTCATGATTTTGAGTAACATCTGCCGCTGAGGCCAAACTGGCAACCCTGGGTTTCATTGCAGCATCCTCCCTGACCGTGTAGCTGCGTGCCTCAGTTTTTCCAGGTATCATCCTTGTCAGCCCCACAGGGATGTGGTGAGGATCACCTCGGATCACATGCCCAGTGAGGAGGCGGTGTGGTGCAGTGGTTAGAAGTGTCTGCAGGGGCTGCTGTGTGCCTGGCTGCGTAGCCTATGAGTTGATCCCCTGATCCGACCAGGGAATACCGTGTGGTGTACACAGTCACTGCCTGTCTGTAGTTGGCACGCTGTAAGTGTTAGCTAGTGTCTGTTACCAGATGAGGCTAAATGACGTAAACAAAGTTACAGGTTGGCGTGTGGCAGGGACAGGAGTGATGGCAAGTCCCCTTTCTCCGTGCTCAGTGGATTTTATTCCACCGTGACCTGCTACTTGACTAGAGTGTCCTCAGTTTCCCATGGCTGCATCTCAGTTCCACTCTCCCTCCCAGCAAATACCAATATTTTTTTTCTTACTTCTGGTTTTTTTTTTTTTTCTTTCCATGAGCCCTTTCTGTGCTTCTTCCTCCTGTCAATATCTGCTGTGAGGAACAGACTGATATCAGATGTTTCAACGGAAACACGTGCTTTGCATTAAAACGTGACCTCACAAAGGTGCTGGTAGAGATGGCGCGTAGGGCAATGCAGTGCTTGAATCCTCCCCCAACCACATCAGCCTTACAGCTAAACTATGGAACAGCCATCATTCAGCACCACCTAAAATCTGGCTGAATGGAAGTCCTACAACTAGGGTTTTATAGAAGTCACATCGAGACTGGTAGGAGGGGCAGAGACAAGGCACGGGCTGGCACCACACCCACAGGTGACAGTTAAAAATTGGGAGGGGTAGCTGGGCTGCGGAGGTCCCCCCTGAGAAGCAAGGAGTCCCAGCTCCACACCAGGCCCGCAGCCCAGGGTTCCAGCACCAGGAAGAGAAGTCCCTCTAACTCCTGGTGGTAAAAACCGTGGGGATTGTGACTCAGTGAAACAGAGGGCTGCTGGAGTCCTAGGCATTCCTCTTAAAGGGCCTGCCCATGGGCTTACTAGGACTCACTTCCTCAGAGCTCCAACACTGGGGCAGCAGCTCAAAAGACACCAGGGACCTATGGGGAGTGACTGAATTATCTGGCATCAGGGTGAAAGCTGGACGGGCAGTTTTCTCTCAGACAGAAGTGTTGGCATCGGCCATTGTTCCTTTTCTGAGCCCTCTCCCCACAGAGCCAGCAGGCAGGCACCATATCTGAGTCTCCATCAACCCGGCTAACGCTGCTCACTGCACCCTGGTGGTTCCCTGAGACTCCGCCCCACCCAACTTGTGGGCCCACCCAAACCATTTCCAGTGGCCTTGAGGCCTTTCCATACGAATGGCCTTCTTGGCACATGCTTCAGACTTTCCTAAAATCTGTCAAACAAGCAGCATCTGTCCTTGGCATGCCCCATACCTCTTGTTAAGTGGCACCAAACCCGCACTAGCTGCAGCCAGCCTTGGTTCACAGCTTGACCTCTCCTGGGCACTTCCAAGCCAGCATAAGTAGCAGCCATCTGCAGATTGCTTTGTAGTTCATGCCAGGTGGCTCTGGGGAAGGCACAGGTGGCAGCTGACCTTGGCCTGCACCTCTCAGGAGGCCCCAGAGCCAGTGTACCCAGTGGACAGCTTCAGGCCACATCAGAACACCACCCAACCACCTCCACATGTGGCACACTCCAGGGGCAGACTCAGCGGGCACCAGAGCCCCACTGAAGTGAGTCCTGCTCTGTGGGATGGGCCTCTGCACAGCTTATCCTCCACAGGGTCTCAGCCAGGCTTTGCAGCTAATCAGCCTGGTGGTAAATCTCTTCATTGCCATGCCAACAGAATCAAGGCTCAGTGACAATAGAAGGCTGTGCACAGCCCACATGGGGAGCACAGCTGGAGAGCCCAACTCAGGTGATCTGAGAGGCTGTGCCGCTGGACGCTACAGGACACCTACTACATAAGTCCTCTCTACCAAGCCCTGGAGGTGTAGCAGCTCTACCTGACACATAGAAACAAACACAGGGAGTCAGCAAAAATGAGGAGACAAAGAAATATGTCCCAAGTGAAAGAACAGGACAAAACTCCAGAAAAAGAAATAAACAAAATGAAGACTAACAATCAACCAGATACAGAATTCAAAACACTGGTTATAAGGATGCTCAGTGAACTTAGGGGAAGAGTAGATGAACTCAGTGAGAACTTCAGCAAAGAGACAGGAAACATAAGAACGGAGATAGAAAACATAAAAAAGATCCAGTCAGAAATGAAGAATACATTACAGGGAATCAATAATGGAGTAGACGAAGCAGAGGATCAAATCAGAGATTTGGAAGATAAAGAAGCAGAAAACACCCAATCAGAACAATGAAAAAGGAATCCAAATAAATAAGGATAGTTCAGGGGGTCTCTGGGACAACTTCAAGTGTGCCAACATTCTCATCATGGGAGTGATGGAAGGAGAAGAGAGAGAGAGCCAGAAATTGAAAACCTAAGTGAAAAAGTAATGGTGGAAAACTTCTCTAACCTGGTGAAGGAAACAGACATACAAGTCCAGGAAGTGCAGAGAGTCCCAAACAAGATGAACCCAAACAGGCCCACACCAAAATACATCATAGTTAAAATGCCAAAGGTTAAAGACAAAGAGAGAATCTTAAAAGCAGTAAGAGAAAACCATTTAGTTACCTGCAAGGGAGTGCCCATAAGACTGTCAGCTAATTTCTGAGCAGAAACTTTGCAGGCCAGAAGGGAGTGGCATGAAATATTCAAAGCGACGAAAAGCAAGGAACTACAACCAAAATTACTCTACCCGGCAAAGCTATCATTTAGAATTGAAGTACAGGTAAAGAGCTTTCCAGAAAATAAAAAGCTAAAGGAGTCCCTCACCACCAAACCAGTGTTACACGAAATGTTAAAGGATCTTCTGTAAGAAGAGGATAAAGAAAAAAGTAAAAAAAAAATATATGAATAATAAAATGGCAATAAATATATAGAGATGTCAATAATTACTTTACATGCAAATGGATGAAATGCTCCAATCAAAAGACATATGGTAGCTGAATGGATAACAAAACAAGACTCGTACGTATGCTTGTCTACAAGATACTCACTTCAGATCGAAAGATGCACGCAGACTGAAAGTAAAGGGGTGGAAAAAATATTTTATGAAAATGTAAACAAACACACAAAAAGCTGGGCTAGCGATACTTATTATACTAGATAAGATGGACTTTCAAATAAAGGTTATGTAACAGATGAAGGACCCAGCAATTTCACTTCTGAGTATTTATCTGAGGAAACCCAAAACACTAAATCAAAGAGACGTATACATATGTTCACTGCAGCATTTTTACAATAGCCAAGATACGGAAACAGCCTAAATGTCCATCAGCAGATGAATGGATAAAGAGTAAGTGTTATGTACATACAATGGATTATGACTCAGCCACAAAAGAGAATGCAGTCTTGCGTTCTGCAACATGAAAGGACCTAGAGCGTATTGTGCTGAATGAAATAAGTCAGACCGAGGAAGATAAATGCCATATGATTTTACTTGCATGAGTAATCTAAAAAACATAATAAGCAAACAAGCAGAACAGATGTAGGCTCATAGATACAGAGACCTTTTGATGGGAAGGGGGTTGAGAGGATAAGTGGAAAAGGTGAAGGGATTAAGTACAAATTGGTAGTTACAGGTTAGTCACAGGATGTAAAGTACAGCTTAGGGAATACAGTCAACAATATTGTAATTGTATGATGTCAGATGGATACTAGAACATTGTGGTGATCACTTAAATGTCTAATCACTTTAATATCTAATCACTGGGTTGGACACCTGAAACTAATATAATATTGTATGTCAACTGTAATTGAAAAATAACAAATTATTTAAAGAAAAAAAAGTGACCTCACCAGGGAAAGGGAGGCCATCTTCACTGGCTTCTACAGGCTGAGTGCTGTAGGGATCCACCTTTCTGGGGTGCCCCAGACTGTTGGGGGGTCTGGAGTTCACCCTGTGTAGGAAAGACTGGGTATGTTTGCATCTTTTAATAAGATTTCACTAAATGGTAAGAGGCAACTTTCAGTCTGCAGAAGACCCAGTGATCACATGGGATTCACTGGGCTTGCCATGGACCCATAGGTGGGGTCTGTGTATCTAGGTAAAGGTAAATGCAAGTGTATAAGTGATCCTGGTTATCTGGTATTCCTTCTGCATAAAGCATTGGCTCATACATTCATCTAGCCAGCAAGTATTTAAAGGGCATTGGACAGTGTTGCAGGTCCTGTGCCTGGGATGGGGCTCTGTCATTGAGTCAGACCCAGTCCCTCCCTTGTGGAGCTTATCATGTCAGGAGTCAGGGAGGAGCTGGTACAGTTAAGGCAAGTCCCATAGGACTTTGTAGGGCTTGAGGTGGCTTACTTACCCAGTGCTTTCTGTGTGAAGATGGAGGGCCAAGATAGGAGCTTCCAAGGGCAAAGTTAAGGTGGTAAGTCCCAAACCAGTTCAAGGAAACAAGGGACTCTTCAGATCAGAGGAGTCACATCACAGAGCCCAAGCAGAACGTCTTGGGTGCGGGGCACGGGGGAAGGTGTACAATCGAAAAGGAAGTGCAGGGGTGAGGGAAGGGACAGATCGCAGCATCTGTCCATAGCTGCATGGAGTCAGGCTAGGGAATGTTCACAGCAGCAGTTTGTAAGAGAAAAATTGGGGGGCGGGGTGGGAAATATACCTTTATTATCTATTAAAAGGAATAAATAAGTAAATTATGATGTTCTCAAATAATAACAGTTTTAGCAGAGAAAATTTATAAACCAGAGCTACACATGTCCATGTAGAAGAATCGCATACACAGTGCTGAATGAACAACAGCCAAGTAGCAGAAATATATACTTATTTTATGATATCATTTATAGAAAGTTTGAAAACATGAAAACCAATTCTGTATATTATTCAGGGATACATATATAGTAAAAATACAAAGTCATTTGTTGGAATGATAAAGTCTAAATTCCAGATTATGGTGACTTCTGGGGGTGGAGAAGGAGAAGGGTGTGGCCATGAGGAGGCTCGTGATGGGTGGGGGCCACAGCCGTCCTGGGAATGCCTATTTCTTAATCTTCGTGGTAGAGGCATGGCTTCTCATTATATTATTATTTATACCTTTTTTTTATATGTCTCAAGTATTACATAATAAAGTTTATTTTAAAAGCAGGAGTAAGGCAAATAATGTGGATTAGGAAAGAAGGGTCTACTTTCTACCCTCCCCACTTCCTCTAGTCAGTTGGGCATCAAACTTGGATGTCTTCCAAAGCTTTGTTCTGATAAGCAAAATGAGATGGTCCTCATAGACCCACTGCTGGCCTGGTAAGCTCCCTCTCCATCCCGGTCAGCCCTCCCCTGGTGCAGTGCAGTGGCTTTGGACTTGAAGAATGGGATGAGATGTAAGCACTCCTAAGTACTCTTAAGTTCACTGACTTTCTGCCTACAGGGAAAAGCTGTCTTGTGGCCAAAGGAGCTAGAGTCCCATCACTGCTCAGTGGTGCTGCCTTCTCAATGGTTTCACCATTGCATCTGGCCAATGTCACCCTACCCTCCTGTTGTCCACTGATGTCTCTGCCCCTCCACATTCTTTTCCTGAGACCTCCACTGTGTTGCTTTTTCATCTTGATACTGGTCCCAGGATCAAAAGTGTTTACCTGTGCTCACTGCACACAGCATGACTTCACCTTTGGGGTCCTGGTGCCCAGGATCCCCTACCATCCCTGGAATTTCCTGTCCACAGCTTCTCCCTGACTTGCACCTGTCTGCCCACCCCCACCGTTGCCATAGCTGCAGTATACTGTTGAGCTGCTCCCAACCTCCTGCCCCACTGAAGGAGGGAAGAGGTATGCAACTGTGCTGGCTTTTCATTCAAACAAGACATACGCTGCTGTGTCTCTACAGAGGAGACAACCGAGGCCCAAATAAATACCTTGCTGAAAGTCACAGCTAATAAGGGGCAGGTTTGGGATTCCAGTCTGTGTTCCTCTGACCCCAAAGCCCATGCATACGCTTTCTTTTACATTTACCACCTCTGGAGCATTGATTGAAAAGTTCCCACAGAGGGTTTCAACTTCTCCCACTTTGATTTAGTCATGCCCTGAACTGCTTCCGGGGAACATTCTTCAACTTGGTCTGTTACACTCCTTCCTTCATTGACTTCTTTTCAGGATGCTTTTCACCTGGGAAGGAGAGGTGGTAGAGGAAGCTGAGTGCACTGTCTCCCATCCCTGTTTCTCAGAGCATGATCCTCCCCCTCACAGGACCCTCCCGGGCTCCAGTTCCTGGCTGCATCATGGGAAGATCCCAGACCACCCCTAACTTCTGCCGCTCAAGTCTGCAGGCCCTAGCCCCAACCCCAGGGACCTGCCTCATCCAGGTACCAGCTCTGTCCTCACCTGCCAGAGACCAAGGGGAATTGTGTGAGGCCACTTAGGCTTGACCCACTCAGTCCCTCCTGCTTTACCTAAGTTGCTCCTCCTGGTTGTGGGCTGTCAAGTCTTCATAAGGTCTCTGAGGGGTTACAGACCTCTGAGTTGTGTGAAAAGAAACTTGGGCACAAAGAGGTTAAGATGCTGTGTCCGGTCCTTTGAGCAAGGGCTACATGATTAGTTATCGGAGTTAGTATCACAATATGAAGCATTTTAGGGGAGAACATTTCAGGGTTGAGTCATCTTCAAGTCTGACCTTAGTGGGAAAAACTGGGAACCCAACTGGGAAGTACCAGGTGGGCCAGTTCAGCAACTCAAGATCCTGGATCCCAGTCCAGTGTTTACCTATCACCCAACTGCCTTTCCTTCTTGAAGAAAGTATAGTCTGTGTCCTTCCCTTTGCCCTAGGGATGGGGGATCAGCCATCCCCTCCCAGCTGAGTCTGAAGGCTTTCTCCTAGAGCCTCCCCAAGCCCACAGCCAGAGGTGGGCACAGATCAGAAGTAAGCATCAGAAGAGGCTGGCTTGGGGTGCACAAGACCTCCGCCTGTTTGGAGAATGTGTGCTATCTCAGGGTGAGACCCCAGTGTTGCAGCTAGAATGGGGAGTGTGTATGTGGGGAGCAGGGCATTGTTCAAGGTGTGTAGGAGGTTGCCTGAATTTGGGGGCCATGTGTGTTAGCCCACCTTAAGAACTCATTTTCCTTTTTGGCTTGAGTCATTCTATAAAGAAACAAAATGCAGACTCCTCCAAGGCATGAGCTGGATTGAGCTGTGCGAGGGGTTTCTGCTGATGGATTGGAAGCTGGACACTTGGCTGAAACTCTGCCCTCTTGAGTGTCTCCTTGCCCACATATCCCATGGGCATGGCTGTCAGAAGGCCTGATTCGGATTCCAATGTGCTTCCTCTTGTACCCTGTAGCCTCTCACCCATCAGAACACCAGGTCTGCAACTGAATTACTGAATGATCTTCAACAAGTCACTCCACTCGGAAATAGAATGGACACTGTGCTTTTCAACTGGCTCCCTCATCCTAGAGGACATTGGGAAATGTGTGGGGCCATGTTTTGTTGTCGCTGGGGTTTATTCCCAGGGGAGAAGGGTAGAGACGCTAAGTCTTCTCGCCATGCCAGAGAGCCTCACACAAAGAGAATTGTTTCCCCTGATATGCTAGCAGTGCCCTCAGTGAGCAGACCCATCAGCTACTATCTTGTCTGTCAGGCATAGCCCTGTGACATAATACATGTGCCAGCCGTGTGATATAGCTCTGGTCAGAGGCCTGAGTTGTGAGGTTAGCAAGTTGGGGACATTGTCCTGGAGGAGCTAAGAGAGCCAGGAGTGGGCTGACCTGGGAGCTGCTTGGTGTTAAGGGCTGAATGGCCTGTTACAGCAGCCATGCCTTCTGGGCTTTCTAAAATTGAGCATTAAAGAGTGATGGGTGGATTACCCTGGAGCTGTGAGGTAAGGCAGGTGGAAACCACGGGGATACTGGGAAAGGGGCAAGTAGGTCTGAGAGCTGTAAGATTGGAGTGCAGTGAGGGGATGAAACGAGTCATTGAAGAGAGTGATTTGCTGTGATCAGCTCTGTAGCAAATGGGGTCTGGGGGCCTGGGGCTCAGCAGGGAGTCAGGGGAGGCATATCTTCAGGTGCAGAATCAATACTGCATCTGTCCCTTTTAAATTCAGCTCCTTCTTCTAATAAGTCAAGTGGAGCTGGGGTGTAGGGGCTTGTCAGTCTGAAAAGAGCCTTTGGCTCATCAATTTCCATAGCAAAGGCAGGTAGTTTAAGGGAATCAGATCATTACCAAGCCCCGAGAGACCCAGGGCTCTTTCTGGCAGCTGTATACCTGGCTGTCACCTTGCTCTTTACAAAGCCCTTGGGATTGAGTGGAGGAGTTACTAATAAGACATTGCATTGTTACTCACTATTTGGCATAATCATAAATGTCACACTGTACCCTCCGCGAGGGCAGACATAGTGGCTGCCCTTGTTGTCACTGGATTCAGCACCAAGGACAGCGCCTTACTAATTATTGGTTGACTACGAATGAATGTCTGCATACTATGAAAATGGACTGTGGGGAGAAAGAGAGGCATATCTCCTTATACTCCTGCCTTCAAAACATTCTTCCTGTTGTGGGAGACAAGGCACGGAGTAGCGGAAGGAGCCCAGGTTTGGGGTTCAGCTGTGCAGTTCAACCCAGTTCAACCACTTTACCGTTTGTGACCTGGCCTGATGACCTCACTTTTCTAAGCCTCATGTCAAAAGTGGTAGTGGTAATGATGGTGGGAAAAGACGTAGTGAGATAACGCATGGAGTGCTTAGCACAGGGCCAGGTGTACAGCAAGTGCTCAGTAAGGGGGAACTGTTGAGGACATGGTCAGTGTGTTGCCAGGATGTGCTCTTGCATGGAGCCGGTGACCAAGCTGGAGCAAGGACACCCCTGCATTTGTTCAGGAGCTGGCCTGAACAGCGTTTTCAATAGTCCAAGGCAAAAGGAGCAAGGAGATGGAAAGTGCAGTGAGCTTTCCATTAAACTGAGCTTATTCCATTTAAAGGACAATCCTTTTGTATGATATATTCTTCCTTATTACTTATTTTGGCATTAAAGTACCATTGTTTTGTGATATGATGATGAGATTAGAAGGCAGGCTTTAAAAATGTATCCTCACCTGGTACAATAAAAGTCTGTGGCCTGATGCTGGTCCATCAAAAAATATCTGTACGTGGAATCCCAGTACCTACAGACCATCAGTCTTGCTGACTCTGATGTTCTCATCTCTAGGAGGTGGAGCGGAGGGAGAGTGCTGGGGAGAGCAGAGGGGACTGAGGCCTCTGTTGGTCTGGACCTCGAGAAGGCTTCCCAAGGGAGCAAGAAGGACTTGCCCATGGCCTTAAAACATGGTAGGATTTGTGTTGGCAGAATAAAGTGTGTGGTCATTCTAGGTGCAGAATAGAACTTGAGCAAAGGCCCAGGGGCAGACATGAGCCAGATGTGATGAGGGGTTGAATTGGAGATTTTGGGTCACGGGGAAGTAAATGAGAGTCAGAAAGCCACTGGGGTTTCTTAAGCAGGGGCAGGCCATTCCGAAAGTGGGACTAAGACGGGAAGAGAGCTAACTTATTGAGCTCCTAAGATCATCTCTCATACTCAGTACTGCCCTAGAACTATTCTCCCCAATTATATAGAAGAATATGAAGCTTATAGAGATCAAACAAGGCATCAGGGGTCATATAACTAGTAAGTGCAGAACCAAGAATGTAACAGGAGTGTTCAGATTCAAGACATTTTGAGAACTGGGGGTTCAATTTAGGTGGAAGGAGATAAGGCAAATCCTGATGCGTAAAGAGCTGGGGCTTGAGGGCTGGGAGTGGGAACTCAAGTTGGAGTTCCCTCATGATGCATTCTCTTCCATTGGGAAAGACTTTGATGCAGTGGGTTCCAGGTGCCATCCTTAGCACGTGTTTGATGATTCCTCTGTGGGTGGGAGAGAGCATGTCTTGTTTATGCTGCTTCCATCATTTATAGGGAATGTGTTCATACAATGCCCAGCAGTGCCTGAGTAAACCCAATAGATCCCGTTTTCCTATTGTGATAGCTGGGTATTGGTTCACAAACTTTATTGTGTGTCAGTACATATCTCCCACTCCCAGGTTCTGATTTAGTAGGACTGGGGTGCCTGGAGGAAAGCAAGATTTTTAACAAGAACTTAAGGGGCTGCAATGCAATTGGTCCCTGGACCACACGTAGAGAAGCTTTGCTCCAGAAGGTATGCACCTCCTCCTGGGTTCTATATGCCAGCAATTCAGGTCGATGCCACCAGAGGGTGCTAGGCAAAGACTTCCTTAGGTACAGGAAATGGAGACAATTCTTGGGCCCTTTGAAAAAGGCAGGGGCGGGGTATCACTCTGGGGATGGGAGGACCTCCACTGGGCAGGGACTGAAGAGAATGGGATTCTTCCAATTGATTCTAAATAAAAACCTATAAAAACAGTAAGCCAGACTCATCCCACATTGCCACCATCAAAAGAGCAGGTGTGTGATTCATTGAGCCCTGGCAGGACCACAAAGGGCCTGCTTTGTGGCTAATGATATTGGGCAGGACTCTTCCTGCTGCTACAGTTCAGTTCTGGTATCTGAAAATGAAGGGGATGGTGTTGGTGGGCCCTGAAGTGCTCAGGTCCCCGGATGCATTTGCTAATCCTCACTGCCTCCTTCTAATTCCCGTGAGACTCTTAAGACCCTCCCACTGCTAATTTGGAGGGCGTTGCCTATCTTTCTCTCAACAGGTACCTTTCAGCCTAATGCCCTTATGTGGGCCTAGCCTGGGTCATCACTTTCACCGAGGATGAGAATAAAGTGATTCGGCCAAGGTCATCCGGTTAGAAAGTGAGAGAAGCTGACCAGTGTGGTCTCTGGAGCCAGCTTGCCAATACTGAGTTTGTTCCACTTGGGGGCTATTGGCGAGGATGTTTTTGGAGTGTTTTGAGTTAAGTGCTAGGAAAGCCGGACTGCCCTTGCGTGTGGCCGAGGAATCACGGTGCACACAGACACCGCATTGCATAACTCTGGGCGCACAATCAACACTGCAGTCTATGTGAATGGCAACCCCCCTGGAGTTGTGTGTTAAACATCCCGACTCGTCATATGTGATGCCCCTGGCTCTGTGTGCAGTCTTGGGGGTATTTCTCTTTCCTTTTAAGTGTCTGTTAATGGTCCCTTTTAGGGGGACTATCTTTGCATATTGTAGAAAGCTAGGTGGTTAGCTCTTGAATAAAGCCAAGGCTAGGGCAACAACTATCTTCCATGGGCAGACACAGGTGGTAATTATAGAGTTCATTGTAGTTAGGTACAAAAGCCAGTGGCTCGAGAGTCCATGACAGTGTCTTTAGGTAGGAACAAGCCTTCCTTATCTTGCCCTGCATCCAAGGTGTTAGAGATTGACTTGGAGATTCTGGTGGCGGGGAAGATACTTTTCAGTTCTGTATAGAGGCAGAGATCAGGACCTTTCAGCCTCCCCCACCCTTCTCCCAAATGGGTGGCATCCTTCCCGCCACCAGGGTCCGGGTGTGACCTGACAAACAGAAGAGCAGGGGTGGAAGACTCATCACGATAACTCCTGTTCAGCCTGTCTTTATACAAACTGAGAGCATCTCAAATTCTGCATCCTAGGTGTCTCATTCACTCACCCTCGTCCTGGCTCTGTGATGTTTCAATCTAATTTGGTGTCGGCTCTATGGTAGCTATTGGGGGACAAAAGTCAATGAAACATGCCCCTATCTATAAGGACAGACACTTGGAATGACTAACAGGAAGCCCAGTGATTCTGATTGGCCATGAGATTGCTTCAGTGGGGACTTGGGGGGTCCAGTGGGGTAACAGGGGAGGCACTTGGTCTGCCTGGGGAGTCAGGAAGCTGTCCCTGAGAAGAGGTAGCCTTGGAGTTGAAACTTAAAGGGCGAGGAGGAGACTAAAGGGAGAGAGGGAGGAGGAGGGAGGAAGGAAGGGACATTACAGGCAGTGGGAACAGCATGGACAAAGACCAGAGGCTAGAGAGAGCCGAGCGTTTGGAGGCCAGAGAGAGCCGAGTGCTTGGTATGACTGAGATGAAATGTCACGGGCTGGGTACGAGGAGAGGGAGTGGGAAGTGGTCAGAAAGCCAAAGCATGATGGAGTCTGTATTCCATGCAAAGTGGAAAGAATTTCCATCCTGAAAATCTTGGGGACCTGCTGAAGAATTTTGAGCAGGAAAGTGACATGATCAGAATTGCATTTTAGAAGTATCATTCTGGTGGAAATGTGGAGAATTGACTGAAGGGAGGTGAGGACAAGGGACGAAAGAGCAGTTAGGAGGTGATTGCAAGAGTCCAGGTGAGAGGTGCTGAGAGCCCCGAGATGGAAAGGCACTCCCGTCCGCTGTCCTAATGCCCTTACCTTGCCCCTGGCCAGGGAGAGTGCCTTCCAGCCTTCCCATGTCTGTGCAGCAGCCAGGGAATCTGCAGTTACTGGGGTGAGAGTGAGCTTCTCCAGGAGTCCAGAGGGAGAGACTTTGTGGGGCTCTTCCTGCTCCCTGACCTGGAACCTCTTACACAACCAGGGTCTCCCTGCGTTGGAACAGAGCTCCTTTTAAGCCTGGGTTGACGTGAAAGAGTGCTACTTTGCCCACAGGAGGAAGAGCTCAGAGGCTTCCGGGGAAGTCTTTCTCCCAGGACTAAGCCGCTCTGTTCACAAGTGAGAGGCACCCTAAGTGCTGGGGGCTGCTCCCCGTCTCCCTGTCCCTGGAGCCCCTCCTCCATGTTTCTGTGGCAAGCACTTCACTTTCCTTTACTCATTCCTGCCTCTCAGGTAGTCTCCCCTGCACCTCCAGGGTGCCAGCTAATCCCCTTCCTGTAAATACCACGGGGATGAGCTCCGAGGGCCCAGACCTGGCTCTCTGTCTCATGCCTCTGTGGTGGATTGACAGGAGTGGGTAGGTGGAGCGGGCACAGCACCGTGACCTGGGCCCCGAGGCTAAGGCGACTAGATTCCATTCTTATGTAGGTCCCTTGGCCAAGGCCACTAAATGACTCCATTTTTATCATCAATGGACCTTCCTTGATATTTTTCCAATAATAGGTTAATTGCCCCTAAAAGTAAAGGAATTTTGCCTAAGATTATATTTGCCCCACATGTTGGGAGGCATTTGCAGGTACTTGTGAGCCCGGTGAATAATGCTAATTTTGACTTCTGTAATCACTGTCACACCCACTATTGTACCGGTCCCCTGATGGGGGGGGCAAAAGGGGGGTGGGGCTTCTGTCTTTAAAATCGGAAGAGCGAGAGCTGTACCCCCCCCCCAGCCTGCCAATTGGGCTGTGCGTCTCCGGTTATCTCGCTGACACGTTACAACACCCTCTCACAGGCTGGCCTGTGCCCACCTGCCTGCCCCCAGTGAACTCGCAGAGTGCAAAGATGTCAGTTAGCAGCAGCAGCATGAACATCTCCTCAGTGCCAGGCACAGTGCTAGGCACTGGGAAATTGTGGATGATTCAGAGCCTGACTGCTTTCCAGGAACTCACTTTTGGAAGAGGAAGATGGGTGTGCAACAAATACTTATGATGACACGTGTCTCCTAGGGAACAGGGAGGAGCCATAGGTCTGCCTGCATTAGGAACGGAGGGCTGGACCAAGGAGGTGGTCCACATAGCTGAGCCTGAAAGAGTTAACAGGTGAAGAGGGCCAGGAGGGCATTCTAGACAGGAGGCAGGGGAGCAGAAACGAAGCTGGGGGTGTGTCATTAGGAGTAGCTCTGGCCCTCTGGGACTCTTGCCCAGAACGGAAAGAGAGGGGTTGCAAAGTGCAGTTGAGACCTGGTTCTGAGAGTCCTTGAGGACACTGTCCTGGAGTCCCGGGAGCTACAGGAGGCTTTTCGGCAGGCAGCCGGGTGCCCTGATCAGATGTATGCTTAGGGAAGATCACTCCAGAGAGAGAAGCTGGAAGCCCTCCCTCTGGTCACTTAGCTTCATTATCTCAAAAAGACTGCTTCAGGCCCTGGAGCTCCCGAGAAGGTGATGGCAGTGGGCAAGGAATGACAATGAGGACGCAATTAACGTCTCACAAACAGAGCAGACATGCAAACACCTCACCAGAAGAGTGGAATTATGCGCGAGGGGGAGGGAGAACACACATCCTTCCCCTAATAGCTCTTCCGCTTTCATTAGTTCTGACAGTGAAGGCTGCCTGGCTGTGTGTTCCATGGCAACCGTTTCCAGGAAGAGCGGCGCCAGGAGGAGCAGCTTCTGAAGAGTCTGAATCAGCCCGAAAGCTTAGCCAGACAAAACATCTCGTGGCTGGCTGCACAGCCTCCTCTGGGGGCCCAAGGGAAAGGGTATGACACGGGCAAACATCCCCTGTGGGGATGGTGGTGGTGACGTGAGCGCAGGGAGCCCAGCAAAGCCTGCCTCCTTGGGTGGGGCTGCATCCCAGGAGAGGTGCCCAGGGCCAGGGGTTCCCAAACTTCGGACCTCGGGCCTGTGACCCCAAGAGACGAATGGCGGGGGGAAGCAAAGCTACCTACAGTGGATTCCTCGGCTGCTTCTCTGTCCCCCTGAGAAATACTCAGCTGTCTCTCTAGTGTGCCTGCACTGGTAGAGGGGAGGGCGAGGCTTGGAGCCAGTCAGCCTGGCTCTGATCCCAGGCACGCCCTTACTGGCTGCGTGATCTTTGGCAGTGTCCGTCTCTGGGTTCAGCTTCCTATGTATCCCGGTATCCCAGCATAGTCAGAAGGATAAATGGGAGAGCCCATAGAAGATGCCCACCTCCCCTGGCTGGGTGGTTCATTTGGTTAGAGCATTGTCCCAATATGCCAAGGTTGGGGTTTCATGCCCCATCAGGGTACATACAAGAAAAACTAATGAATGCATAAATAAGCAGAACAACAAATCGATTCTCTCTCTCTCCCCTGCATCCCCCCCCCAATCAATCAATCAAAAAAAAAAAAAAAAAGACATCCAGCCAGTGTGGCTCAGTGGTTGAGCATCGACCGATGCACCAAGAGGTCACCAGTTCGATTCCCCTTCAGGACACATGCCCAGGTTGTGGGCCCGATCCCCAGTGGGGAGCATGCAGGAGGCGGCTAATCCATGTTCTCTCTCATCAATGTTTCTATCTCTCTCCCTCTCACTTCCTCTCTCTCTAAAATCAATAAAGGAAAAAAAAATAAAAAAGAAAGAAAATGCCCACCTCTAGAACTGGTTCTTAGCAGGTGCTGACCTTGTTCCTGTTTAGGGTACAAGGAGGTGCTGTGGAAGGTGCAGGTCACACTCTCCCGGGGGTGGGGAACATCCAGCCCACCGGCTGTATAAGGCTCACGAAATCAATACCAGCGAACATCACACGCCTCGCCAAATTAGCCTGACCAAATAGAGCAGGCTCATTTTTAAGTTGATTATTTTGTATGGCCTGTGAATGATGTTATAAATATCCAGATAGCCCTTGGCAGAAAAAGGTTCCCCAGCCCTGCCTAGATCCTAGCCAGCCACCTGTGATAGGGCCTCTGCACTCTCCTCCTTTCCTTTCCTGCATCCCTTGTGTGCCCCCCATCCCCCTTCACTTTCTGACTGTGTAGTCCAAGGATGAAGGTGTGGGAAAAAGCAAGAGGCTTTGCTCTTGGCCTTGGAGAGTCCGAGGATGAACGGGCGTGGGTGCCCTTCAGGGCTCTGGCCCTGCTGCAGACAGTGCGTGGGGTGGAGGCGCCAACAGGGAAGACACCTTGTAAAGAAGGAGGGCCCTCCAGGCTCCTGCCTTCGCTGCAGCAAACACCGATCGGGGCCTGCGGTTCGGAAGCAGGGTTCAGACACTTGGATGTGTCGGTGAACAAAGCAGACACCGCCCTCTGCTCTCATGGAGCTTCCAGTCCCCACAGAGACCGGCCGTGAGCAGTAGGCACAACGAAAGGTAGATAGGAAGTTAGAAAGTAAGGAGGGCTTGGGAAAATCGGCCCCGTGGGGCAGGGGTTGGAAGTGTTCGTGTGGGAGACAGGCTGTGATTTTAATTTGGGGCACAGCAGACCTCACTGAAAGGGCAGAACGTGAGCAGAGACTTGAAGGAGGTAAGGGTGGCTGAAGGAAGAGTATGTTGGGCAGAGGGAATGGCCGGTGCAAAGCCTCTGAGGAGATGGACATGTCTGGGGAATAGCAGGAAGGCCCGTGTGGCTGAATGGAGTTAGGAGGAGGTGGTGGGGGCTAGAGTGGGTGGGCTGCAGGGACTTCTCCACATGGTGCCACAGTACTGCCACGGGCTTGGGAGGGGCTAATGGTGGGCAGCCCTCTATGTATTTAAATAGCTTAAAGAAAGGCTTTTTGCAACTTAAAAGGTGTTTGAAATCCACTGGTTGAGTCCTGTACCAGTGAAGAAACAGAGCCTCAGTGGAAGAAATGGAACTCAGACCTAGGGCATCTGGAGAGGCTTTTTCTGTTACGTGTCAGAACCATGGGAGGTCTTGGAGCTGACGCAGGGCCTGAGACACACACAGTTCACACACGGTCACCACAGCTGGATCCCCATGAAATCCCCCACTCCAGCTCACTTGAGCCTATGTGACTTTGCCTGTGCTATTGTCTTCTCCCGCACGTGTGCGTGGTCTTTCTCGGTTCAACTTTCCCCTCCTCTGGAAAGCCACCCCTGCTTGCTTGAGCCAGAAATGCACCCTTTGGTGAACGTTGATAGCACTCTGAGCTCCAGCAGCCCCCAAACAAGTCACACTGTCTTCCTATGCCCGTGTGTCATGCTCTGTAAGTGCCGAGGCAAATTATCTGCTCACAAGGTTCGGGCTAGGACGGAATTTAATAGTATACGTGATACCGCAGTGGTTCTCAACCTTCCTAATGCCTCGACCCTTTAATACAGTTCCTCACGTTGTATGTGGGCGTACCTGCGTGTGGGCAGACCCGCCTGGAGACTGATAGAGGAGCGGTGTCTCGGTTCCTAAGACCATCAGAAATATGTGTTTTCCGATGGTCTTAGGCAACCCCTGTGAAAGGGTCATTCGACCCCAAAGGGGTCGTGACCCACAGGTTGAGAACCGCTGCCTTAGGGTATGGTCTGGCACAGGAGAGGTGGTCAGTGAATGCTTATTGAGTAAATAGATCATGACAACCTTTGGGGAAGTCCTCATCTGTGGACCTTCTACCAGAGTGGTCCATAGTATGGGCTTTGGAATAAAGAAGACCCGGGTTCGAAGCAAATTTCTTTCCATATCAGAGCTTCGGTGTCTGCATCTTTCAAATGGCAGTAAGAATGAGATCTTGAGATTCTTAGGATAACATGACATATACCGCTCATCAGCACAGGCTTTGCCCGCTTGGGATGGAGTCCTGCTGTGGGTAGGCAGCGCTTCTCAAACCTGAGTGTACATCACAGTCACCTGGAAACACAGATTGCTGGTCCTCCCCACCCAGAGTGTCTGACTCTGTGGGTCTGGGGTGGGGCCCGAGGCTCTGCATGTCTAACCAGTTCCCAGTTCATGTGATGCTACTCCTTGTGAGGTCACTCTTGAGCCGGTGTCTTAGACCAAGATGAGAGCTGTAGGAATAGCAGGAGCTGAAGACCATGTGTGGGCTTGATGTGCAGATAGTCTAGATGGAGAGATGCTTACCCAGAAGGAAGCATCCTCTAGGCCAAGGAGTCAGCTGACTTCTCACACCTGGGTGGCCAGCCGCTCTTCCTCCAGCTCCGTGACATGCACTGAGGTCCATGGTCCAACGAAGCAGTCAACACAGAACTCCTTCCCCTCTGTCCTTCCAGCGGGACACCTTTTGGCCCCTGTGCTCTAGATATTCCGAAATCGAGTGGATTATAGGGCGGTAAAGGAAGTATGCAAGAAAACAGAAAACCAAAATAGAGAGGAAGTCGAAATCAGCGTTTCTAGGTTTGGAACCCTTCCCATCCATCATTTCTCAGAGGTAGCTGTCACCCTGGGAGCAATTGGAGTCCCCAGTACTTGAAAACAGCCCCATGAAAATGAGTGGATTCTCTCTCTGCTCCGTAATGAAATCCATAGACTTCAGCCTGAGGTTCAGACCCTGTATGACTTGGGTCCAGCCTGTGCTAGCCAACCATTAAATATCTTTCCCGGCTCCCTGTACTTTCCTCCTATGGTTTTGCTCTTACAACTCATTCCAGCTGAAATGTCCTCTGTCCCATAAGGTTCTAGCAAAATCTGTCTCCGTTTTTCTGTTCTAAATTAGGGGTTGACCAATTATAGCCTGTGGGCAAAATGCAGCCCGCTGCCTGTTTTTGTAAACGAAGTTCTTTGGACCAGATGCACCCATTCATTCCTGGGCCATCTAGGGCTGTTCCGTGCTATAGTGACAGAGCTGGGTAGTTGCTGACCATCCTGTGTGCAGAGTCTGAAACACTGGCCGTCTGGCTCTTCATGGGAGGTTTGCTGACCCCCTTTCAAATGCAGTGTTGTCTTCTCTGAAACCTTCCCGGATCCCAAGTTACGTTCATCTTGCTTCCCCCCGACACCTCCCATTTCTTCGCTCTGCAATTGTATTACTTGCAAGAACGGTTTTCTGTGTTTTTTTCCCCGTTGTATCTGTATGTTCACACTGTTGTCTCATTGAGATCACAAATTTTAGTGCCAGGGCCCACGAAGGTTATATTAAAAGAAACTCCTTGCCCTGGCCGGTTTGGCTCAGTGGTTAGAGCGTCAGCGCGTGGATCAGAGAGTCCCGGGTTCGGTTCCCGCTAAGGGCACGTACCTCGGTTACAGTTTGTCCCTGGCCCTGGTTGGGGTCGTGTGGGTGGCAACCAGTCGATGTGTCTCTCTTGCATCGATGTTTCTCTCTCTCTCTCTTCCTCCCTCTCTCCCTCCTGGTCTGTCTGAAGATGAATGCAAAAATGTCCTCGGGTGAGGATAAAAAAAGAGAAATTTTTTGAAGTCATTCATAAAGCGCCCCCCTGCCCCAAAGGAGGAAGCAAGTTAAACATCTAGGAGTTGAAAAAGGGTCAAATAAACTGTGGCACAGCCATAAGAAGTATTACTATTGCTTTTTTTTAAGCAAATAAAATCACTTTCTTAAGGATGTGTAATGGCTGGAGAGAAATTGGTCCATCACATAAAGTTTCTAGAAAGGATTCTAACAATGTAGACAATACAATCCTGCTTTTAAAGTAAGTAAATAAATAAATATGCAGATGAATTCATTTAAAAGGCTAGAAGGAAATATGCATTTTTATTCCTCTCTGGGTAGAGGGTTATGGGTGATGTTCATTTTGTTATTTTATTACCTTATACATTTTTCATAATAAGGATATATTGCTTTTAGAACTAGGGGAAAGTACAAGTCATGAAAACAGTAGCAGCTGGCTCTGTCCTGGCTTTGCTACGTTCTCACACTGTGGCCTTAAAAATCCATCTAGCCTCAGTTTCCTTATCTGAAAAACAGGGGAAAATGTGGCCTTCCTGGCAGGGTCGTTTAATTGAATTTTGGAAACAATCCAACGATCTCCAAAATGCCCTTCTTCCCAGCAGGCTGTGCAGCAGCTGGGCCTCGGTGGTGCAATGGGGGGAGTCTGGGAGCTCCCCCGAGACCAAATTGGCACCTTCAGATCCACGCAGTGCTGCTCCAGGGCAGGGCTGAGGCTGCCTCGACATTCAAGGGCAGCACCTGCTTGCACAGCCCAGAACCAGCACCCCCCCTCCCCGTGCAGCCCCACTACGTGCTGGTCCGATGCACAGGGCTCTTGTGTATCATCTTCGTCATCTTCGCCCTGAACCAGCGGCTCCCGCCTGGGGGCCTGCTGCCTGCCCTTCCCACCACCGCCCGTCCTGTCTGCTCACCCCTCTCAGTCTGTGCTTGCTGTTTTCTTTTCCCTTAAAAGTCACACCTTCGCACTTGCGCTGAGGTTTTCAGTTCGCATTTTCTCTCAGCCGGAATCCTTCTGCTCCTTCCTCTCTCCCTGACTTACTGAAAAATGTCTTTACTTGATTTTTCTCCTCTTCGCCCCCTTCTCTTCCTCCTCTTCTTTTAGAAACGTCCTTATTATTGATTTTCCCCTTTGATTATCAAGGTGGGGGGGGCAGGAGTAGATGGGGAGGTCAGTACAAAGGAAGGTAAGTGGGTCTCAGAAGGCGGAGTGCAGACGGAGAAAAGCAGGGGGTTGGGACAAGAAGAGAGAGAATCCGCAGGGAAAGAGGAGGCCTAGAGAGGGATTGTGATGTGCCCCAAGGTCATGCATTTACCCAGAGAAAGACCAAGGTATCTAGGTCTGCATTCTTGCCTCTCCTGGGTATATCTCCATACCTAAATATTCCTTGTCCCATCCCACCTCCCTATTAAAAAATTTTTTTCTGTACTGATTTTAGAGAGAGAGGAAGGGAGAAGGAGAGAGAGATAGAAACATCGATGAGAGAGAACATTGACTGGCCACCTCCTGCATGCCCCTCACTGGGGACTGGGCCCACAACCTGGGCATGTGCCCTGACCGGAAATCGAACTGGTGACCTCTTGCTGCATGGGTCAACGCTCAACCACTGAGCCACACCGGCCGGGCCCAGCTCCCTATTTTATGTGATATCCAAGGACATGTAGATGTCGGCCCAATCCCAGGCCACTGCCCCGGATGGTGATGCATTTAACAACTTGTGCACACCTGAGATGCCAAGAGGGTACCTACTGACTCCCGGACTTCTGAGAAGTGTGTCACCCCTGCCTTTGGCTTCAGAACTTGGAGTTTGGGGGAGTCTGTTGAAGTCTGGACCATAGAATCAGAGGGATATGTTTGGGACTGGGAGCAGTGGGGATAAAGTCACTATTAAGTCAGCCTGTTATCAACTGCAGGAAAGTGGAGCAGTGGACTCTGCCTCTGGGGTGCTGCCCCCAACCCTCTTGGGGAGTCAGAGTCCACAGCCCGGAGAGCCTGGAGAGCCAGGAAGTCACCTGGGCGATGCCATGAACTAGCACAAGAGGAGACGAGCGTGTACTGAGCACCAGCTACCTTGGTTTGTGAGCAGCTTGTGAGTCCATGACGACCAGGGCGTTTGTGTCCTTGCTGGCTGTGTTTCTGCGTGGCGGGTAGTGGCGGGAGAGGTGGTCAGCAGTCCCTGCTGAGAGCTGGTGTCCCCGTCCTGATACCTCTGCGCCAGTCAGGACTCTGCACACCTGTGAGGTTTTCTCCAGCTCTTGCTTTCTCGGTAGAGACTTGGAAGCTCCCCTTTGATATGGCTCCAGAGAGAATGAAATCCCAGTTCTGACTCCTGGCTTCTCTCCCTAGACCATGTCGATTAGTCTCCTCTGGGTTTCTAGAAGGTCCCATGAGGTTATGCTACCTACGGCTCAAGAGGGAAGATCATATACCTGAGTGGATGTAAGTTTGAAAAGTCTCAAGCAGAACCTACCTGGAATCTCTCCCACAAACTGATGATCTCCCCAGAGCAGCCCCCACCTTCTGCCTGCTTGAGTCCCCGTTAGGTCTGAGCAGAGCCTGCTGGTGGCTGTAAGATCACCCCCCGAGGGGTGATCACTTTTGCCCTGTGGTCAGTTTGAAGGCCACACTCCTTTGCCCACCGGCTTAGCCTGCCTGGGGACTGTGAACAGTCACAGAGAAATGTATGCCGACCACACTTGGAAATTACTTTGCAAACTTTCCCAGTCTCAAGCTGCTTATTCAGAAACCGTGTCCAAGGCACACAGGTGTCCAGTGACAGATACCTTTTCCTATATCTCAGCCAGTATCTCCTGCTCGGTCATTATACCCACTGCGGGCCAGGCGTGCACTTAACTGGACATATCCTGTTCATTAAATGGTGCTATTGCCGTTGAAAAAATTTGGAGATTGAGTCCTAGAGAGACTCAGTAATCTCACCTGAGATCAAACAGACGGTTCGGGGCCATTGGGCTTCAGGCCTAAGCCATGCTTACTCCAAAGCCCCTGCCTTTTCTCCTTGGGAAACCTCCCTCTGCGCTCCTATCATTCTGCAAAGTGGTTGCCAGCTTCTGCTTGAAGACCTGCTGTGTTGAGAAACTCACTGCCTCCCCAGATGGCCTGTGAATGACTGACCGAGATCAATGTTTTGCTTAGGCCTGTTAACAAGTGGCTAGTCTGCCCTGTTTCTCTTTCCTTTTGTCCCTTCTCCTATTCTCGCTTGACTTGCGACACTTTAGCCGCAGATGGAGAAGCCCCTGGCTTCACCCAGGAAGGGCCAGCTCAGGGCCCCAGCTTCAGGGTGCCCCTGCATCCCCAAGGAGGAGCCTGCGCTGGGAGCTGCCTCCTTCCTGAGCTAACCCGTCAGGGATATGTCCTGAAAATTTGTTTCTCCAAAAAAAAAAAAAAAAGCCTAAATTTTTAGCACATGCCCCTGTCTGCGTGAGAAATGTTCCCACCGTGGCTGATTTCAGGCTACCACGGAGACATCACCGAGAGCAGAGTGGGAAGAGATAGCAGAGTCAGCTCCCCTGAGCCAGGGGGGCCAGCTTCCAAACATCACAGTTTCCCCTTCATTTGGCTTGAGGGGGCTCCACTGGGCTCCACTCATGGCTTTGCCATCATTGTTTGTGTTTCCTCCCTCTTAAGACACTTCATCTGTGTTTTAAAAGCCTCTGACAGTAATGAAGTTTTTCCTGCCAGACTTCCCAGGTCTGAGCTGCGGAAGACAGTGACCACCTGCTTCCCTGAGGACGCAGCACGCTGAAGAGAGCCAACCCATGCATTTCCAACACTGCGCCAGGCCTGGGGGTTGGCACACATAAACGGAAAGCAGAGCCTTTCCCCTTGGAAAGCTAAGGGTCCGTGATCAAGAAGCAAGGAGCTGTGTCCTGCAGAAACACCATGAGAATAAGGCCACAGCCCAGACAGGAGTCTCAATACTGAGCGACAGAGCTTCGAGGGGCTTCCGAACCATTCGGTCCCACTCCCTCATTTTACAGGAAAAAGGAGAGGCCCAGAGAGGGTTAGCGGCTTGCTTAAGGTCACAAAGCTATTTAGTGGCAGAGCTGGAATAAAAATTCATCTTTCTTGACATCCAGCAGCCAGTTCTCTTCATGCAGAATAGGCTAGAGAGAAATGGAGGGAGGGAGGAAAACATCGATGTGAGAGAGATACATGGGTCGGTAGCGCCTCAACCAGGGATCGAACCCACAACCTGGATATGTCGCCTGACCGGGAATCGAACCCGCCATCTTTTGGCCTATGGGACAATGCTCCAACCAACTGAGCCACATCAGCCAGGGCACTACTGTAGGTTCTTAAACAAGGGAGAGATGAGGGTCTCTCTTCCTCCTGCCAGGGGAACCAACTCATCCTGGTTTCCCTGGGATTTTCCTGATTGACAGTTCTTCTTGCATCCTGGGAAAACCTCAGTCTAGGCAAACGCAGACAGTTGTTCAAAGTTGGTTCTTCCCTCATGGTGGGCCCTTCACATCGACCTGCCTCAGTGGTGCCCAGCCCAGGCTGTGCATTAGAGGCACCTGGGGAGCTTTGAAAACGATGGATACTGAGGCCCCCTCAAGAGGCTCTGACTCAATTGGTCTGGCACGAGGCCCAGGCAGCAGCAGTGTTTTGTAAGAATTCCCCCAGGAAGTTCTAATGTGCAGTGAGGGCTGGGAACCAGTGGCCTGTAGGGATCACTGGGGAATTTGCATAGAGATGAATGACTTAATTACTAGTGGTTCAGGACGATTGCCTATGTTGGTCACAATATTGTCTCCGTGGTTTGTCATCACCTTAAATCCTTTGAGGGTAGGGATCGTGACTTTAGACTTGAGATTTTCATCTCCTTCAGCTAGGTCTGCTCGGGCACAGTCATTCTGTGTTGAACGTGTGGACCGCTGCCCAGCCGGACTGGTTCAGTTGGTTGAGCATCCTCCTGTGTGCCGAAAGGTCTGCTCCTCTCCCCTCCCATCTCATCTGCCCACATTCCCACAAAGGAGGCAGGGTCATCCCTAGTCCCTACATACATGGGAGGAACTATTAACACATTGCCCTGGGATCCACAGAGTCTGGCTCTCTGGGAGGAGGAGGAAGGGAAGGAGGTTAAAAGGGCAGCACCTCAAGGCCTTGCTGCCCGTCTTTGAATTGAGCAGCTGGTGCTACAGAATGCAAATCTGACCTGCAGATCTATGTTAATAATTCACTTCCCCCATGAATGAGGCCCACGGAGACAGGAGGACAAGTTAGAGTCTGGATTCCAGGGCTATCCCTTCCCAGACTGCCGCTTCCTCTACATGCGGGTTGTAACCCACCGCTGGTAACCGTGACTGGAATCGTGGTGCTCCGGTGAGTGACACGCCCAGCAACACACCGCAGACCCTGAGAGGTTATGCTACGCAGTGGGACTGGACCCCTGAAGAAGCCTCAGAGAGGCTCACCATCTAGCTAGAAAGTGACGTGCGGAGCTGACTCAAATCTAGGATAGGATGCAAAAAGATGTGCGGGAACTATAGAGTTTAGAAAGGTATCACTTTCAGGTGAGGGGATCTGAGAAGTCTTCCTAGACAAGAAGACACTTGAATTCAGTTTTGAAAAAAAGTAGGACTTGGCCATGCATAGATAGATAGAGGTAACATGCACACCTGTGCAACACACACACACACACACACACACACACACACCCCTTACCATGCCTCGTTCATACTAATTCACCATAGTTATCTGTGGTGATTCTCCCTTCCTCTATATCAATCTTTAGGCAGTAAGGGGTAAGGTCAAAGGTTCTTCCTGTCTTTTGTTTCTTAAAGATAAAATAATCCTCATGCCAGAGACACACGTTTTAGAGTGGCAGGTTGCTTCCCTACGTGGTCACTGCCTTGCCACGCCAATCTTTCTAAAATACATCTCTGATCATGTCTCTCTCCTTCTAAAACCTCAATAATGACTTGGGTTACCGAACAGAAAGAGTTTGTCCACCTGGCATGAGCAGAGCCAAACACTAAACCCTGAGAATTGCAGGGGAGGAATTAGAGTCGCTTTATTTGCAGAGCGTTAAGCAAGGAGGATATGGCTCAAAAGCCCAACCTCCCTGCTCTGGGGTCCAGGACTGGTTTTTAAGGGGTTGGGGAATAGGTTTGTGGAAGCATTGGCAAAGACGTTTTCACTGGAGGACCTTGGAGCTGCGCCATTTATGGTAAGGGGCTTCAGTACCCATCATCCTGGACAGTGGACCTTTCACTTCTGAAAGGGTTCTGGTATTAAAGTTCTGGTTATGTCCCAGTCCTTCGGTTCCATGTGCTTATGGGTGGGGGCTGGGAAGGAAAGGCTTTGGTTCTGGGTACAACTGGAGGTCAAAGTTCTCCCCTCTGCACGTGTGTCAGCTGCAGGATTGTGGTTTTGGTCTGTTGCTTCTGAAAAGCAACTCAGTATATTATTAAGCACGATCGGATGGTTTTGAGCTGCTTCTGCAGTTACAGTTGCAGCCAGAATAGCATCAAATCGAGTCATCAAAACAGGCCCTGCCTGGCTCTGCTGCTTCAGCCGTGTTTTCTCAGTCACCTCCCCGGGCTTCCGCAGCAGCCCGCCTGGCTTCATCCCAGGTGCCCATCTGCTCCACGCTGGCATCTCTGCTCCAAATGCCTTTTCCCAAGGGTTCCCCTAGAGAAAGTTTTAATTTTCTTTCAGGACTCTGTTTAGACTTGCCATCCTCTGAGGACTCTTCTTTAAATTGCCTTGGAAGATTAACAAAGTAATGTAGCCAACTTTCCTTGGGTTTATTTACATGTCTAGGTGAGCCTTTGCGAGGGCAGCATCCACAATTTACCTGTCTTTATACTTGAGTCCAAGGCCTGGCATGAATTACGGGATCAATGAAAGCTTCATGATTAAATGAATGAATCAATAAATGCGCAGGTAGTTTTATTAATAACACAAACACTCACCTCTGCCTTCTATTGGGAAGGATAAAAGAGCCAACTATTACACATTGATGATCTAATCTACTCCTTGACATTTTCCCACAGGGTACTTAAATACTTCATCATTGTATTTCAAAGTTTGAAATCCTTTGGAGTGGGTTTTCACAAGAATGGGTTGTTTCCCAAGGTATTTATTTAAATATTTTTATTGATTTTTAGAGAATGAGGAAGCAAGAGGGAGAGAGAGAGAAACATCGATGAGAAAGCTAAGCATCAATAGGCTGCCCCCGACTGGGCTCCCACCTGCAACCTGGGCATGTGCCCTAACCGGAATCCAAACGGTAACCCTTTGGTGCATGGGATGACACCTAACCAACTGAGCCACACTGGCCAGGACCCAAGGTGTTCAAACAATTGATCATTGTATTCTAAAGTTTGAAATCCTTTAAAGTGAGTTTTCACAAGAAGAGGTTATTTAACCTCAAGACTTGAAGGGAAGTTGAGAAACTCATTGTGTTCTGGGATTTTTGCAATTTTAGGATCAGGCAAAAAGGTCAAAGACATTCATTAAGGACTTGTAGGATACTGAATCAGGTACTCTGGTAGAGGAATTGAAATAAAGCAGTAAAAAAGATAACTCCATATTGGGTCAATTTATATATTTTCTCAGTCTGGATCTTTTATCGGTATTATTAGTGGTGGTGTTATTCCAGATCAGATTCTTCACTTTTTAGATTGCTGTAGTCATGGATATCTACTTGATCGGGCATAGACAATATCTGAATTGGGTTCTACCACACTGTGATTCCATGCCCATGAGAGGCATTATCTATCAATCCATGGTCTCAGAATTTTTTCTTGCAGTGTTCCAGATGGCTATAACCGATGCACTAGAGTAAAAAATTACTGTGAAATAAAATCCATTTCCATTTCTCTACCAGATCCTGAGGCACTGTTAGGGAGAAGTCTGAATCCAGGCGAGGCGGAAGCCACATGCAAGGGTAGCAATGGATCTGCCTTTTCCCTGAGCTCCAGCTTCTGAGTTCCTGCCTCCTGTCTTCTCCTGGATGTCTCATATTTTGCAAAATGAAACCCTCGTATGCCCTCTAAATTATTTTTCTTTCCCAGCCTTCTAAATTGCTGTAAAAGATCCCAATATGCAACCAGTTTAGTCCAACTGGAGACCTATTAGTCATCTTGATGCTTCCATATCTCTTACCCCCACATTTATTTCACCAGCAATAACTGATTGTATTCATCTATACATGTTCATATCTGCCCCCAATCTCACTACAGTCCCTTCCCAGTGTAAGCTGTCATAATCACTCTCATAACTATTGTAATTGCCTCTTAACTGGTTTTCTTGCTGCTATCTCTGCCCCCTCTACTTTATTCCCAGTACCTCAAAAAGGTTGGAACTAATTCTATTCCTAGGTATTTATCCAAGAGAAACAAAAACATACGTCCCCAGGAAGAAGTGTACAACATTTATAGTAGGTTTATGGACAATGGCCAGAAAGTGAAAACAACCTATCGACAAGTTAATTGATAAGCATATTGTATATTTATGCAATAGAATACTAATCAGCTAAAAATAAAAAGACAGACTACTGATACACACAGGTGGATGAATCTCAAAAACATGATGCTGAGTGAAAGAAACCAGACACAAGAAAATAATGCTGTGGAAACCCACGAACAGAAGCTGTTAGAACAAGCAAAATCAATCTAAGATAAAAAGGTAAGAACATCATTGCCTCTTGGCGTGGTGAGTTGGTGGAGTTTGACTGAGGAGGGACATGAAAGGAGTTTCTAGAAGATAAAGTATTCTGTGATGAGGATATGGGTTTCGTTTGTCAACATAATACAGCTAAGATTCATACATTTCATTTAAGTAAGTTTTACTTTTAAAGAAGGAAACTTGGATGGTAAAAGTAATAAGTGGGAGTGGAGAGTAGGTGGAAATATTGATGTTACAAGAAGGGTAAAATATTGATTATTGTTGAATCTGTGTGATGAGTACATGGGGGTTCATTATACTATTTTGATCACTTTGTATATGTTTGAAATTTTCCATATTAAAATGCTATTTTAAAGTATAAATTAAATCACATCTGTTTGTACTTTAAAACGCTTGAATAACTCACTATTTTATATAGGAAAATGCCTAAGCTATATGCTGTGATTCAGATGGCCCTGCCCCATCTAGCCACTTCGTATCTTCTTCCTCTCTCCTCTCTGCCTGTGCAGCAGTCCCACCTGAGGGATACCTAAGCTTGCCAGGGCTTTTCTACATGCAGGGCTTTGGGTGACTCATTTATTCCAGTGGACTTTGCTCATCCCAGTTTCCACAGGATTGTTTCTTCTCGTCCTTCAAATCTTCAGAAGCCCCCCAACGGACACATTTTGGTTGCTTGTTGGTCTGTCTCTTCACTAGAGGACAGACTCCATGAAGACAGGCACGATGCATCTCTTACTTGTCATGTTATACTAAAGTCTTAGCACGGTACCTACGGTACCTTATTTTCTGTTTTATGAGTCTTTATGCAACAGGGAACATTACCTTTCCACTACCTCACCTCCTGAGCCCTGTAGTTAGTGTCCTTTTTGGTGGCTCTGATCAGCACCACGGACAGCGGCAGTCCGCAGGCTCTGGGACTGTGGAGACTGAGCTACATGAAAGTCTGGTAGCCTGATAGGTACAGGATGGGGCAAAAGTAGGTTTGCGGTGGTTCCTATGGAAAATAATACAGTAATGAATAAATAATAATACAAGAATAAACTGTGTTTCGTGAACTCATAACTGTAAGCCATCTTTTGCCCCACTCCATATTTTGGTGTTTTGGAGTCTGTCTGGCAAATGAGAATGTGTGAACTGAAACTCCAGGAGACTTCCCAGGAAGACTATTACCTGGGTAGAAACCTGCTGGTATGAGTCAGCACCCTTGTGCTGAACATAATCTAGGAAGGGGGTGTCTCCACGTTCGCACATTGCTTGGAAAGAACACCATCCTGAGAGCCAGGAAGTACAAATCCTGTCCAGTCTCTGCACTCACAGGCTTCTGGGCAAAAACATCCTCTTTGAGTTTTGGCTTCCTCATAATTAAAAAGTGGTACTTCATTGATATATATTTTTCCCAAGCAAAACCATACTGTAGGTCACAGATGCCTTGAGTGAGGAGAAAGAGGAGTGACGAGGGAAAGGGACGCATTATGTGCAGACACTGTCGATGAAGCAAGGGCATGGAGAAGCTGTGGAAATTGCTTGGCTCATCGATCCATTACCTGCTGTTAGCAAACTGGACTGGCGAGCACCTGGGCTGATGGATGGAGCTGGTAGTCTGTGGAGGGAGCACTGACTTACTGTTCTTTTATCTCTCGTGCAGGTCCGCCGCATGCACAACCCCCACTGCCCAGGGGCGTTTGCTCTGGTCTGAGTTCATTGCCCTCATTGTCCACTGTCTCCTAGGTCGGGGAAAATAAAGATAAACTCTATTTAGTTGTGGGTATTTGAGTTCTTGTCAGAGACTGATAGAGGAGGAACTTTGGGCAGAGCATTTTTATTATTTTTATTTAATAAATTTCATTTATTGCCCCACCGGTGTGGCTCAGTGGTTGAGCATCAACCCATGCACCAAGAGGTCGCCAGTTTGATTCCCATTCCAGGGCACATGCCCAGATTGTGGGCCCAATCCCAAGTGAAGGTCATGCAGGAGGCAGCCAATCGATGTTCTCTCTCATCTATGTTTCTATCTCTCTCCCTCTCCCTTCCTCTGTCTCTCTAAAAATCAATAAAGGAAAAAAAAAAGTAAAAAATTTCATTTATTATTTTGAGAGAGAGAGAGAGAGAGAGGAAGAAGGTAGAGAGAGAGAAACATTGATTTGTTGTTCTGTTTATGCATTCATTGGTTGATTTTGTATGTGCTCTGACTGGAGATTGAACCCACAACCTTGGCGTATTGGGACGATGCTCTAACCAACTGAGCTACCTGCCAAGGCCGGGCAGAGCATTTTTAGAGAGAAGAACACATGGACAGCATCTACTTAATCAGACTGGTCTTTAACTCATCTGGGAGCCTAGATCTCAAAGGTGCACCCCTGTCAGTGCCAGTGTCTGTGTGTACTTAAGCAGGCAGGCTCTGAAACCAGACTGTCTGCATTTCAATCATTTCAGTTCTCCCACCTCTGTGCTGTTTGACCTTGACCTCGTTACTCGACTTCTCTGTGTCTCAATTTTCTTCTTTTATTAAATACTTTTAAATGAAATACTATCTGTTGTCCAGGGCCATTGGGCAGGTTCTGTGGGATAAAGCATATAAAATGTTTAGTGCGCAGTCTGACATACAGTAAATAAATGTCACCTGTTATTAATATCACTAATACTGTGGGATGCTGCCCAAATAGTGGTAATCAGGGCTCTGCTTGTAAGCTGGAAAATCATTGTTTCCTCTTCAAAGTGCTGTATTTATCATCCAGAGTCACACGAACAACAGAAACAGCTGCCACCCAGCTTTGCACTGTCGGGGGCTGTAATGGCATGATGGCCCAGCCAGGGCCTGGGAAGGTATTTCCATTGTCTTCAGCCCAGGGAGCTCTTAGAGGGCCTGATTTTTATGAGTATGTAAAATGCCTTGTGGACACATTAAACTTAATATATGGTCATAATAACAATAGAGCCGCCGGCCTGAGATAGAAGCAGCAACCCAGGGAGAACAAAATTTGGAAGCATAAAGCATGGGAAAGAAATGTTATTTCACAGGGGTTCAGTGGTGGTTGAGACATGAAGGGGTGGAAATAAAAGGCAGGGGGTATGGTAAGTTGGGGACAGCAGGTACTGCAGGAGTTTTATCCATTCCAGCCTGGGTCTGGTGCATGATACTCAGCATAAAACGGGAATAGACCAGAGATAAGAGGGTGGTGGGGAGGAGAGGCGAGGAGAGAGGGATAGAGGAGGACACGAGAGCAGGGTTATATGTAGGTGGGGAAGACAGAGCAATGGTGTTGGATACGGTCCCAGGAAGTGGCTGCCGGGGTGACGAAGAGGTTATAGACACGTTGCCTGTGTGTCTGTAGACAGTTTGCCTGATCTGCATCCCAAAGTTTGGAGTTAGGACCAAAGCAGTCATTGTCGTTCTGTGTGTAGACTCAGACTTACCATGAACAGTCTTTTCAGAGATGGGATTTTTGAGGGGTTCTGTTGGCAGTATATCAAAGTAACAGGAATCATATCTGTGGGGGGACGTTTCAATATTTTGATCTCCGAAATGATAAAACTGAAGGCTAAGGGATGGTGGTAAATGTCACATGTAGAGACAATAGTAGAGTGTCAAGGCCCAGGAAATAAGATCTGGAAGGACCAGTGGGAGTTTTTCAGCCAAGAGGCTGGGTCAGGCATTTTTCACCTGTAATGAGACTTGGCTTTGGCACAGAACTATTTGCTGCCAGTGAATGAATGAATGAATAAATGAATGAATGAATCAAGAATGAGAACCAGGGCATGACCTATTAACCCATCTCTATTCTCTTAATGCTGAGCAGAATACATTCACATAACCAGGAGCCAAGAGTTTTTCAGGACACAGTGTTATAAAAATTTAGTGTAGACTTCCAGCCGCAGAAGAAATAACACACACACACACACACACACACACACACACACACACACACAGAATTACACGTGCACACGTTCTATTCATTAAGTGCTAAATATTTTTAAATTCATTCTGAGGATTCCAAACTTTCTATAGATTAACTTTTCTTTTTCCTTTTAGCTTGGAGGGAGGACACATATCTTAGCCTCCGGAGAAACATCTTCCAATCTGTTCACTTATTAACAAGTATTCCCTGAGGTGCTCGTTAAGTGCCTGGCATTGTACCAGGTTCAGGAAATCCAGAAATGAAGGGGGCATGGACCTTCTCATCTAGAAGGCACCCAGCTTTGTGAGAAGAGCTGATCGACGCAATCTGAAAAGAATGGATAGTCGGCCTTTACTTATATAGATTTTTACAGTTAATAAGGTGATTCCATATACATTGTCTACTCTGATCCTCTGTTCATCGATCCATTTTACAGGTGAGGCAGCTGAGGCCGGCAGAGGGAGGTGGCGACTCACCCAGAGATGCACAGCTAATCAGTGGCAGAGCCAGGACTGACCCAAGTGTTCTGATAACAGTCCTGTGCGTTTTGCACTGCTGCGTGGCTGGCACTGCCCACCTCTGGCACTGGTGCAATGTGTGGATTCACTAGAGGGAGGTGAACTGATGGGATTAGAGAGAAGTCATACATCGCTGGTTCGCTCGATGCCGTGAGGCTCCTCTGACAAAGGGATTAGTTGTGCTGTTGCTAGTGTCAAGCAGAATTCGTCTCCTCTGCTGTTCTTAGGAATTTGATATTTCTGGATAAAGCAGCCTGCACCCAGGAGTTGCAGGAATGCTATCTCACAATAACGAATCCCTATTTGGGGAGTGTGTCTTTCCCCGAATCATCAGCCGAGAAAGCAGGTTTGATTCATGGGGATAAATACCCACCTGCAAGCCCCATTCACAACCCACCTCATCTCATCTGGGATTCTGAACACAACTCATACATGCTCCCAGGTTGTCTGTAAGCTCCTTGAGGCTGGGGAGGTACATTTATACTTACTTCTCCTTCTTAACCAAACGCATAACAGGTGCTCAATAAAGGTCTTTTGTGTTGAATGAAATTGGAATGAAAACATAGATCAATTTTAGGAGCATTAAAATCCATAAGTGAGAAGACAGTCCCCAACCCAGGACAAGTCCACAGGCCCCGGATCTTTGAGCCCAACGATTCTGGTGTTCAGATTAAGCACCTAGAAGTCACGCCAGAATCCTTGCAGTCAAGCACCCGAGTGGCCACGTCGCCCACACCTAGAGAAGCAGGCCTTTTTGCCACCTCACCTTATCTACGTGTAACAGACTGTGGGTGCACTGGACATTTTGAAAAATGGCTCAGTTTTCTGCCCTTGCCTAACTTGGGGACAAAAATCTGTACTGTAGTGTACTCATCTCCTGTAATCATAAATTCTTGTCTCAGGAGAGAAGAGGGGCTGGGTTACATTCTCTGCTTTTTCTTCCTGGGTCCATCCTTGGCCTTCCAGGGCTCAGGCACACGGGAAGGTTATACAGTGCTCAGTTTGGGGATGAGGTGGTCCAGACTATAGTCATTATTATGCAAATTCACTTTAATGTCTTTGCTTGTTTGAGATGCTTGTGCCTTATTCTAGTCTGTTTCAGACATGTTCCATGTGCTGATCGCTCTTAGGTGCTGGACTCGGATCGCGGGGGCCCCTTCTCTGCGGTCCCAGTCCAGAAGGAGACAGGCAGATACACAGAGAAGCTCAGTGCATGAGCACACAGTGCTGTTTGTGGTCCAAAGTGAACACAGAAGAGGCGGTAATGACCTCCGTGGAGCTAGGTCTCTGGAGGTTATCAGCATCACATTCCTGAAGGAGGCAAATTCTTTAAAGGGTGAACAGAGCTGATCGAATGAATAAAGGCAAAGAGAGGGAATTCATGTTGGAAGGCATTGCAGTTTTATGGCATTTGGACATAAACTATGACAGTGGGTTGGATGAGGGAGGGACGGTTTAGAATTGCATGGCTGTGGGCTCTGACCGCGAGGTGGTTGTGAGCTCTGCTGGGGGCTTGGGCTTGATGTCGAAGGAATTGGGGGGGCAGAGAGAAGGGGCAGTAGAGAAGGATCGTGTGAGGGCAGCATGGAGGGAGAGTTGGAGACGGGTCAACTATGCAGCAGGGAGAGTCCTCTGGCAGTGTACCTGGAGTGCAGGGGCCAAAACCTTGGGCCAGTTACAGCTTCGGTCCAGCCACGGAGGACTCTGCTATCATCCTGCAGTTTCCTGTTGCCAAGCCTATGACCAGGGAAAACATTTAATGTGGCATTTCCTTCAATAGCTTTCTTCTCTTAGAACACCACAGAATGTGATGCCCTCATTAGCAGGAACATTTATGGCCACACACGCTCTTCCCTAGAATTATTTTGGAATAGCATTGAATTTTCATGTAGTAATAGAGCCACTAAGAGCATTGGAAATGGGTTCCATTGATGTATCTGAAAAAACAGCAGGGTGTCCACGGTGGGACCAGTCTGGAGTTCCCACTTCCAGGTAACGCTGACATGCCACGTTTTAACTGCACAGTGTCCTCATGGAAGGGTGCTTTTATTTACAGCCTTTCCCATCCCCACCCACAGCCTTAGTAACAACTCTTGTCAGCTGGGAGGAAAAGGAGCAGTGGTTCATATTTATGAATGAAAAAATTGAGATAGAGCAGGTAAGTCACAGGCCCGAAGTCAGTTAGATGTGGAGTGCTAGAGGTGGCCCTCCACCCCAGGTCTTCTGATTTCATCTTCAGGTGCTGAGGGGCAAGACTTGACAGGTGACGAGGGGTGGGGGGCGGGATGTGCGATGATCGGTGGATGGGCGTGCTCCACCGCCGTGATGGACTTTAATCAGAGGAAGGAAAGACTATTCATTGAGCATCTCGGATCCGTTCCACGGCTCACGGTCGCCTCTTCTCGGGAGCTGTTACGTTTAATTTCCTCATTTGAAAACGGAGGACTCTTAAGCCCAAAGAGGAGCGATGATATGCTTGAAGTCATACGAGTTGGTGAGTTCGGAGTCTCTTCCTGTGAACCGAAGTTCAGAAGAATGTAGAAAAACAAGGGAGCAAGTTCAGGGCAAAGAATGGCCAGAGACGTCAAGATCAGGACACTGAGGAGCAGCTCAGGGAAAACGGAAGATGTGTCCAGGAGGAGAGTGAGCTCTGGATAGATGTGTAGTTAGACATGCTGTATGTGGTCCTGAGGAGGGTTCCTCCATCAAAATGTGGACACTCTGGATGGGTAGACTTTGGTTCACGTGAAGAAAAGGCTTTCTAGGAATGAGAGCTGTCTAAAATGGGAACTGCTCCATTGGCCCACAGGGAACTCCCTGTCTCTGGAAGGGTTCAAAACCTTAATTGGGTTACTGTGTAAGATTTGAGCGGGATCTTCTGGGTTGGTGACCATGTGGCTATAAGGGAGGTTGGTGTGCCGCCCACATACATTGCCCTGTGTATTTCTTCCATCTGGCTGTTCCTGAGTCATAGTCTTTTGAAACACATTGGTAACCTAGCAAAAAAAGATTTCAGTGTTACTTGAGGTTGAATAATGGGACTTTGTAACCTGGAAAACTGCAGATTCTCATCCGTCATTCATTGATTCACTAGAATATGAACTCACTCCAAGTGGGGGCCATGCTTATTTCTTCCATAACATTATCTTCAATTCCTAGAATGCCACCTGATGCATAAGAGTGGCAGACTCACAGTGGAGGCAGAGGTACGAGAGGGCGAGCGGAAGCACGCACAGCCTCCAAGGGCCTAGGCTCCGATTGGGCACGTCGTCACTAGCGGCTGAAGTGAGGCAGCAGACCATTGCAGATTCAGAGAGAGTGGGGAAATAGACCCCACCTCCTGGCGGAAAGAGCTACAAAGTCATATTGCAAAGGGCATGGAAAAAGGCGAGTGGGGGTGGGGATTGGATCCAATTCTGTCACCTGTTTATATAACTCTTCTTTCAAGAGAGGCTGTAAGGGTCTTATATGCTCACCTGTGTGACTAACCTATTCCTGATCCTCCCACAAAAGGTAGTTCTGTGATTTTGAGGGCCAGGGCTGAAGCCTGTTTTCAGGTGCATGAGCGGAAAGGGAATTCAGAGAAAGTGTTCCAGACGCAGGGGGGAGGCAGGGGAGGAGGTGACTTCAGATGAAGAATCCATTCATTTGAAGTTATGCAACACTGCTCTCGGGTCCCTGTGTTCCGCCCTAATGCAGGGCCCTTTCGTCTGTCTCTTCTCATTTCCTTACCCCTGTGCTTTCTGTTCTTCTTTCACCGGCAAAATTCCCAGTGACAGGTGGATGGAGGGGCGACTCAGGGTAATGTGACAGGAAGTGTGGTGAGAAAGGTATAGACTGTGTCAAGAATACAGGAAAGATCAAAGTCAGGGCCAGGCCATGGAATGTTAGAGTCCCAGCTGGGATGAGGATGGAGATGGGATGGGAGGTGGTTGGGTTACCACGTAGAAAGGGATTCGAGGATGCTGTAAAGTGAGAGCTCCTGGCGAAGGTCATGGTGAGTGCCTAGGGTTGAGTCTATAAGGCCCATGAGGGTGGAGACGGTCTGTTTTGTTCGTTAGTGTATATCTGTTTATATACAGAGTGGGTGATCACTCAATGTGTGTTACATCAATGAATGTGTGTGTTGAATAAATGGATACATAGATGCGTGTCTGAGTGGTCCTGGTGATGGTCAGCACTGAGGCTGTTGTCGGGTTAGGGACTTGTGAGGAGCTTGGGCTTTGGGGCCTTGCGGTCCTCCGTTTAAACATCAGCTCTGCCACTTACTGAGCATGAGACATTGTTTAATTCCTCTGACCTCCAGTCTCCTAGTCTGTAAAAGGGATAATAAGTGTGACCTGAACATTTCATTATAAGGACCCAGGGAGCTAGCACAAACGAACGGCGTACTCCAGTGGCTAGCATGAGGCGTTCTTGAAAACCGGTACCTGTTGTAATTAATATTGAAGCGAGGGGAGGGGAGTGTGGTTCAGCCTGGAGCAAACCCTGCAGACACAGAGCTCGATGCGGGCCACCGACCCCTCAGGCCTGGAAGAACAGACTGGGGTCCGAGCAGCTCTTCAACAGAGACAGCAGAATCACCCGTAAACACGTTCTTAGCAACACCACAGCTTTTGCCTTTCGGAGCCCCAGATGCTACATTTCCCATTCGGGACCACACAGAGCCGTGTGTGTCTGTGGTGTTCCATCTCTGGTCCTTGGAGTGAAAGTGGGGTGGGACTGGTGAGGGGAGGAGGGAAGCACTGGGGATAATGGGGCATTTATGGGTGACATGTTACTCCCTCCATATTTGGAACCATGCAGGCTTCCAGCCCACGCTGGAGGGACATCTGCCTGGGCTCAGCAACCAACACTGTCTGACACTGGTGACAACACATCCCATAATAATAAAGTGTCTTTGAGACGATAGATTTCAGTGATCTGTTTTCCCCAGGTACTACTCAGTGTTCAACCCGGAGCTCCCAACCCTAATCCAAGCCCCTGGCTGTACTCACGAGTCCTTATAAGGTTGTACACCTGGGCCTTTACCTGTGGTGCCTGTTTCCTTCTCTGTTGCTGTATAGCAGATTGCTCCCCACCCCCGCCCCAATGGAGTGGCTTAAAATAACAGCCATTTATTTACTCATATCTTGGGATTACAAACAGGCAGGACTGAGCTCGGCAGTTCGGCTCATTTGGACATTTGGAAGCTCAGTTGGGCCTGGAAATCCCAGATGGTTCCCTTTACATGAGTGCTGACTCAGCTGAGAAGGCTAGAATAGTGGGGGGCTAACAAGGCATATCTCTGTCTCCCCATTTGGTCTCTGGCAGGGTGGTCAAGCTTCTAGAGATGGTAGCTCAGGACTCTCAGAGGACTGACGTGGGAGTTTTCTGGTCTCCGAGAGCCTAGACCCCAGATTGGCACAATGTCACTCCCTTCGCATTCTATTGGCCGAAGCAATTCCCAAGGCAGCCCGAGGGAAAGAGACACGGCGTCCGGACTTTGACGGGAGGACTGTCAGGTACATGCAGGGGTATGAAGAATCGTCAGTGACCTTGTTGCCTGAGGACTACCCCCGTCCTCAGTGGTCTGCATGTGTCATCTCCAAGGCCAGTCCTGCTTTCGGTTGGATATAAACTGGTCCTTGCTGATGTGTCCTTTGTGAGCCTTGAGACCTCACCTTTTCTGAACATGGTACGATTTCTTCAGTCCCCTCACTTGTGGCAGCTCGGGACCTCCACCAGGGGGAGGTACCTCGCCCGCGGGCACACGGACGGCGGGCCTGGAACCCCCGCCTCCCCACTCCGCATTCCACGGCCTTGCAGTTTGCAGGCGTCTTGGGAGAGGCTGGAGGTCAGGGCAGCCAAGGTGAAGTTCCAGAAGCAGAAGGAAGATGTGGGGCCTCGGGTCTCGAGTAAGACAGCTTCTTGGTCTTCTCGTAAGGTGGTTCGTCTGTGCCCAGCTGCCGCAGGATTTGACGGTCCCTGCACAGCCGAGGGTGGCCTGGGATGAGGGCTGAGTCCACGGGAGTCCGGGTGTGGGAGATCTGCTTCCGGAACACGGTCTGTGAGTCTGGCTGTGAGGACGGGCGGGGCAGCGTGGCAGCGCCTTCTCGGACACAGGGTGGGCATCCCTGATGTTGGTGCCCGGGCCAGGCACACACAGGTTCTCAGGAACTGGAAGGAAGTGAAAATGGAGCCCTACCTGCATTTACCCCCACCCCGGTCTCATTCATTGTTCCCTATCAGAGCAGTAAATGCACCTTAAGAAGCAGTTCCCTTGCCGGCCGTGGCCAGCAGCAGCTGCGTGCAACTCCGGACCCTGACTGTGCCCGTCAGAGCAGAGGCTAAGTAAATGAATGGGAACAACTCCAAGTGACGGTTTCCCAGAGGCACTGGAACTGTGGGAAGTCCAGCAAGTGAGCTGTGGCCCAAGAGGGAGGTCAGGTCTCTGTGGGCAGGATGTTGTGGCTGAGAAGGACTCGCCTGCTTGAAGGTCTCCGTAAAGGCTCCTGGATACCTCCCTGGCCACCTCTCCTTCCACCGCGAACAGACGGCTCTGCTGAAGGCAATGTCCTCCAGGGCCTCCCCAAGGGCACTGGGACCAGAAGCAGACAGGTAAGGTCCGACTTCCCTTTCCAAGTCCCCTCCAGACTCCTTCCAGCTGCAAGGCCCGTCCTCTCTCTCCGTGAAGAATCGGGTGAGCTGCAGGAATGGGGATTTGGGCTTGTCCCTCTCACCAACCCTGCACAGAACACGCGGCCCCTTTCGAGATGGGCGTCCTTCCCTCCCCGCCGTCTGCCTCGGAACCACAGACACGTCCTGTTTGCAGCCCTGGAGATTAAGGATGGAAATTTGACTTTTTAATTTTATTATTCTTGTTCTTCCTTCCTGCTTCATTAGAACAATGTTATTGGCCTAAAATACTGGATGTAAACGATGCTCTGAGGCCCATCTGGAAGCCCGGACTCTCTGGGGATGTAATTATGCTAAGTGACATTCCCAAGGGACAGGACGATGGAGCGTCCACCTGGGCATCTTCTGGCAGCAAATCTTTCCATTCTTTCGAGGGGACTGGCTACTGTCCTTCAGGCCTTCTCCTTCTTGGTGCACGTGTGTGTGTGTGTGTGTGTGATTCAAGGATATGGCCCACTTTCATTTTGGATGAGAGCTGTTGTGATAATTTATTGCATCTCTGTGTGTCCTCAGCAGGGAGGGTGTGCATGCCTTCGGGATTGTAAAAGGTCACCCATAACCAAAGGGAAAATGCCGCGGAGAGACGTTGCACGGTGTGCCTCTCCAGCAGGGACGCGGGGCTTGCCCCATGCTTGCTTTCACACCTGGACTCGGGGGAGAGCCACAGCTGGACAGAGGGCCCTGGGCTCTCTGCTCCAGCCTCGTCCAGGCTCAAGGCATCAAGCCGGGATTCCAACTGCACCCATGCTTTGGCCTATTCTGTAAGAAGTCTCAGCTCCGGGGAGCCTCGGTTTTCCCCTCTCTGTGAGGAAACGAGTAGCTCTCGCCCTGCGTGTCTGCAGAATGCTCACGAGAATCATTGTGTTAGTGAAGGGGAAGGTTTTTGCATTCATTCAGACAAACACTTGCTGAAGGCCCACTCCTTGCGTAGATGAAGAGGGTTCCTATCCTCGTGGGATCACAACCTTGCAAACTATCAATTATGGAGCATGGAACAATGGCAGAGTTATAAGATGTATAGAGTTGAATTCATGTTGCATGGAACAATGGCAGAGTTGTAAGATGTATAGAGTTGAATTCATGTTGCATGGAACAATGGCAGAGTTGTAAGATGTATAGAGTTGAATTCATGTTGCCTAGGCAGGATTGGGAAAATTCCTGCCAAGCCCAAAGTGTCCAGGTATCCACTCCTGGCCATACAGCCTCATGCCCCCTTTTTACTAGCTCCCGATCATATTATTGCTCCTCCCCGCCCCCACCATCTCTATCCCACCCTCATCCCCAGCTCCTTTCTTCTCCTGCACTCTCCTTAACCATTCTTTTTTTTTTTTTTATCCTCACCCAAGGACATTTTTGCATTTATCTTCAGACTGAGCAGGAGGGAGAGAGGGGGGAAGAGAGAGAAAGACACATCAACTAGTTGCCACCCACATGACCCCAACTGGGCCGGGGGCAAACTGCAACCGAGGTACGTGCCCTTAGTGGGAACCGAACCCGGGACTCTCTGGTCCGTGGGCCGACGCTCTAACCACTGAGCCAAACCGGCCAGGGCCTTAGCACCATTCTTTCAGCTCCACTCAACTCTGCCCTTTATCACATACCATTATAATAACCTTTAAAAAACTAAACTTACTTATCACAGCATAGCATATGCACAGAAAGTGGAGCAATCATAAGTCTACCGCTTAATGCATTATCACAAGAGGATGCGGTCAAAGGAGTCTCCTGGATCGAGGCATCCAGTATCACCAGCATCCTAGGTGCTCCCAACAGGCCCTGCCATCATTCCCCTCCCTTCTCCCGAAAAGTCGCCACTCCCCTAGTTCCTAACACCACGGGTTTATTTTCAGATGTAGCTGAAGCTCTCTGTATCTGGAATCATACGCTTTGTATTCTTTTGTCTCTCATTTACTTTGCGCATTCCTGTTTGCGAGAATGGTCCGTGTTGTTACGGAAACTGCAGTTTGTCCCTTGTCATTACTGGGTAGTGTTCTGTTACGTGAAAGTACCGATGTGTATTTATCTGTTGATGGACATTTGCACCGTTTCCAGTTTGAGGCTATTATGAATAAAGATGCTGTAAACATTCCTGTACATGTCTTAAAAAAACAGATTTGCTGAATTTTAATTGGTATAAATTACCAGTAAACTGCACAAATGTCAAGTGTGTAATTTGACAAGTTTTGACACATAAATTATTTCTCTCTATATAAATCACTACATAAATATGTCTATATCTATATCTATATCTATCTATATCTATCTATATCTATATCTATCTATATCTATATCTATATCTATCTATATCTATATATCTATATCTATATCTATATCTATATCTATATCTATATCTATATCTATATCTATATCTATATCCATATCCATGAAACCACCACAACAGTCAGGAAAGTGGACGGATTCTCAGCCCCCAGAGTTCCTCATTTCCTTTTGTAACTCCTCCCTGCTGTGCACCCCGTGTCCCACCTCCATCGCCAGGCAGCTGCTGATCTGCTTTCTGTCACCATCTACTAATTTGCACTCGCTAGAATGGTATATAGGTATAATCTCTACAGTGCGTGCTGTTCTTTTTTCCCTGGATTATTGCACTCTGCAGTATTATTTTGAGATTTATTTCTGTTGATATGTGTGGTAATAGTCTGTACTTTTTATTTCTATTTATTTATTTATTTATTTTTTTATTTTTTAATCCTTACCTGAGGATATTTTTCTATTTATCTTCAGATAGAGTGGGAGGGAGAGAGAGAAACATCGACGTGAGAGGGACACATTGACTGGTTGCCTCCTGCACGACCCTGACCAGGGCCGGGGACGAACCACAACCAAAGTTCATGCCCTTGACCGGAATCGAACCTGCGACTCATTGGTCTGCAGACTGACGTTCTAGCTGCTGAGCCAAACCGGCCAGGCCTAGTCTGTACTTTTTAATTGCTAAGTAGTATTCCATTCTCTGGATATACCACAGTTTGCTTGTCATTCACATGTCAATGGCTGTTTGGGTTGGTTCCAGTGTGGGACTCTTACCAATAAAGCATCTATGAATATTCCTGTACAAGTCCTTTGGGGACATATACTTCCATTTTTATTAATTAAGTACAGAGGAATGAGATGGCTGGGTCATACAACAGGTGTATGTGTACATTTTAAGAAGCTACGAAATTGGTTCCAAAGTGGTTGCACCCTCTTACATTCCCAGTGGCAGACCACGAGGATTCCAGCTGCTCCGTGTCCCCACCAGCGCTTGTTAGTCCTTGACTGAAGATCCTCCTGTAACCGTGCGGTGGAATCTCACTGTGATCCTACTGGACGCTTCTCTAACGACCAATGCTGAGCACATTGTCATGTCCGCCAGTGAGCATTTGGGCATATTTCTGTTGAGCATACGCCTAGGAGAATAATTCTTTGGTCGTAAGGGACATGATCCTGTCTGTGTTGAAAAGGGTGTTCCAGAAGATGAACTAGAGGGAGAATGTTGAAGGCAGGACAACCCTCAGGGAATCGGAGCATTTATTAGTTTCTTCTGCTTGTTCTCTTTTGTGTCCTGTATCCCAATTAAATCATAAGCTCCCAAGAAGCAATGTAAAGTATGACCGCTCTTTATTTTCTCCCTAGGACTCACAGCAAGCGTTATTCCATCTGGGATGCGGGAAAGGACTAACTAGCTTTGAGGATCCCCTGTGAGCTACGTGCTTCTACATTTGTCGTATCATTTTGGGGGGCACCTTATAAGGCAATGTAATAGCCCATGTCACAGCTGAGGCTGAGGCCCAGGGAAATGAGCCATCCCCCAGGGTCTTGGAGCTTAGAACCAGGGGAGATGGAGCTCCTGGCAAGCCTCTGTGATGCCGGAGTTCTCGTTCTTCCTGTCACATGCCGTGCCTGCCTTTGCCCGTACTGCCTCTTGGTGCTCAAGGAAGACGCAGCTGAGTGATTGAGAAGTGCATCTGAGGACACTGCTGAGGGTTCCTCTCGTGCGTCAGGACTGCTGGCTCCACGCTCAGAGGCTCTCCTGGGCCATTCAGCCGGTCTCTTCCTCTGCCCCCGACCCAGGATGGCTGCGACAGAATTTCAGATAGTCATACTGGTATAGAACTTAGAACCTTAAAGGGTGTCTCAGAAACCCTACTACCCCTTGCCCATGTTCAGCGCTTGTGTGGTGAGAGTCCCTCTCTGACTCTGCTGAGCACTGTGGACTCCCTGCCCACCCACCGGCAGAGCCCAGCTTCTAGCTTTGTGCTCACATATGGCGGACCCATTTGGTGTTTGTCCTTGCTGTAGGTCTCTGTTTTCCCACTTCCCATGAGCTCCAGCTGCCTCTGGGAAAGACCGGCATTTGAAACTCAGCCATGTCAGATAGTGGTTGTGTGCCCTTGTGTAAATGGCTTAATCTCTCTGATGCTCTGTTCTGTCATCTGTAAAATGATGAAAATAGTAGTAGCTCCCTCCTCGGATAATTGTGGCAATTGCGCCATGAGTGGCTAATGATATGTTTGTGCTGCTGTTGCTGTGTTAGGTGGTTATCCCTCAAGCCTCCTTGCCTGCTTCAGTTTTGACAGGAACTAGCTAATTCTGGAAGGAGGAGAGGTGACGGAGCTGCGTGTCACCCCGAAGCAGTTCCGGGTTCACGGCCCTCACCTGTGGCGCCATGTGACGGAGAGCACTCAGGCTGTGAGCCCGACGATGATGGCTCTGCTCCCTGGTAGCGTTATGACCTCGGGCAAGTCATCTTACCTTCTCTCAGCCTTGGTGTCCACCTCTGTGATGGGTACATGGGCTGCCTGATGATTACGTGAGAACACAAATTCAAGGTACCCACAGAGTCTCCAGCCCACAGGGAGCCTTTGATAAATGTTTATTCCACTGCGTGTCCTCGCTGGTCTCCTTTGAGAACATCAAAATGCATGGATGATGTTAACTCATACAGTAGATACTCAAAAATATTGACTGGATGGATGGATGGATGGATGGATGGATGGATGGATGGACAAAAATGGATGAAAGTGAAGCTGGAACAGTCTATAGATAATAGGAGCCAGGCAGACGCTTATGAAATCCTTGTTATGCACTGACAATGGGACCTCTTTCTTGGGCTGATGTGCAACACGCTCATTAGAAGTCCTCACAGCTTGCATGCCATGAGGGATGTGTTTGAAAAATGCCTTTGACTCCTTTTCTAGGCCCGTTGCAGGCAGACAGTGGTGGTGGGAAATAGTCATGAAGGGAAGAGTTAAGTGTGTGGGGCTGGGCTGGGGCAGACCATGCTCTGGGCTGGACAGCCTGGTGCATTGGAACAAGAGCAGACTTATTACTGCTTATGTGAACTTGGCAGGGGGCGGGGGGCATTCTTCTGTTTCTCTGGGCCTCAGCGGCCGCATCTTAACAATGGGATGATCAAATCTGCCTGGCGGGGTCTGTTTTGTGGGGTATCTGAGTGTGCTCAGGGTGTTATAGCAAAATACCATGGACTGGGTAGCTTAAAAGAACAGAAATTTGTTTCTCGTAGTTCTAGAGGCTGGAAGTAGAAAGTCAAGGCTAGCTGGGTTTCTGGGGAGAGCTTCCTTCCTGGCTTGCAGATGGCTGCCCTCTTGCTGTGCCCTCACAGGACCGGGAGGGACAAAGATCACCCTCTCTCTCCTTAAAAGGCCACAGTCCTATCAGATCAGGCCCCACCCTTGCAACCTCATTTAACCCTGATGACCTCCTAGAGACCCTCCCTATCTCCAGATACAGTTACAGTTGGATTAGGGCTTCAGCATATACATGGCGGGGGAACACGATTCAGCTCTTAGCACGGGGAATAGATAGGATTATTGATGCAAATATGCTTCATGAATTGTGGATGGTGGTAGGAGGGTCATCTTTTTTTTTTAAATCCTCACCTGAGGACTTTTTTTTTTTTTTGCATTTATCTTCAGATAGAGCAGGAGGGAGAGAGGGAGGAAGAGAGAGGGAGAAACATCAACATGAGAGAGACACATCGACTGGCTGCCACCCGCACGACCCCAACCGGGGCCGGGGACGAACCGCAACTGAGGTACGTGCCCTTAGCAGGAACCAAACCCAGGACTCTCTGGTCTGCCGGCCGACGCTCTAACCGCTGAGCCAAACCAGCCAGGGAAGGGGGGTCATCTTTTTAAAAGTCTTACAGCCAGGGAGGGGGTTTTAGCATAGCGAGGACTCATTTAAATTTTAAGTGCTGAGGGTAGATCCTATTTGGATAAAGACTTTAAGGAGAGAAGAACACGAGCCCTGTGGTTAACTGGGGAAAAGTATTCCCGCAGAGGGACAAGCCTGTGCAAAGTCCCTGAGGGAGGAGAATTCGGGTGTGTTTGAGGACCAGCAGTGAGAGCAGCCAGAGCTGAGGGAGCCATGGAGAGAGTGGTAGGAGATGGAGCCAGAAAGATCAGCCCAAGAAGAGGACTCACTCTCTGTGTGTGCTGAGGGATGAGGACAGGGCAGCAGTGACGAGACACGCAGGAGAGCATTTCAGAGGAGCAGATTTCATGTATTCACTGAAGATCTGTGCGCACCCCCAGGGACACCTGTGGGAGCCAGCTCTCATCTGCTCCAAAACTCCTTCCAATGTTTTTGTGACTCCAGACATCTCCTGTGAAGCTCTAGTCAGCGGCTGCTGGTGGGGGAAAAAAAACGTTCCTAGTAAGAGAATGTAAATGAGATCGCATCCATGCATTATTAAAAGAGTAAATCCAGAGCTGGAAGCGAATGTACGTGAAGCAAGATGAACTCGACGAAACACCTTCACGTTTCCATAGGACTAGAAGCCCCCTGCGTGCGGGGCTCGGGTTTGGGACACCTCTGTGCCAGCCAAAGTTACTAACGTCGTTCCTAGAACAACACAGGTTTGGAAAACACGATTGCTCAAAAATAGAATCTCTCCAAGAGGCATGTATTAGGAATGCAAAGAAAGGAGAGGGGTCCTCCTGAGCGGCAGCACCCCACCATCCCCTGAAATGGAAATGAGGCACGCTGCATCCAGAGCTTGCAGTGTGCAAGGTAAATAGTATCTGAACTGCAATAATATACAGCTGGTCCTTAAGGCCCCTAGGGAGCGACAGATAAAGCGCTCGGGTTGGTCTAGGGAGGGAAAGATAAAGTCTGACTGTAGGAATCGGGGAAGGTTTCTTTAAAGTGGTGGATTCTGAATGAATAGAGGGGAAGGAGTGTGCATCATAAAAGTCTGACAAGTGATGGCATAAAACCCATGGCCATATAATAAGACGAGACCATCTGGCGAGATGCCAGTGAATCGAAATGATTGGGGAAGTGGACATGGACGCTAGCGGGTGCTGAGATATTGGGGGTGGGGGTAGTGAACTGATACCCAGTTCTCCACGGACAAGCTTCTTCACCCGTGGGGGGAGAACGGGAAGCTGGGTGAGGCAGAATATAAAACTGCCACACTTTTCAGGGTTGGATTACATTATCACCCTTCTTATTTTTGCTTCATTTTCAGCACGAGGTAGTGGTAATAATTCCAGGGTTCTTATTAATATTTCATTGGAGCATTTTGTTTTTCCCTTAAACATGTATTTAGAGTGGGTTGCCACGTTCCTGGGGGATTTTATTAAATCCAGAGGCCAATTTTCTTTTTACGACAGTCTATTGCTTTGATTTTATGAGGAAAATCAATAGGAAGAAAGGGGTTGCCGAAATCGAAATTTGCTTTATAGCAAAATATCCAGGACCTCATCTATTCATGTTTAAATGGGAGAATCGCTCCGGTTGTAAAAATAATCACCCCTTGTGTGTGTGTATACATGCACGTCTGTTTAAATGAAGAGAGAACGCCATCAAGCCACTTCTTTTCAGCTGCAGTGCTTTGAAAACTTGTTCCGGTGCGGTCTGCAAAAACCGTCCGTGTTCACTGCACCCTGGGCCTTCTGCGTCTGGGTTTGAATCCCAACTCAGCCACCAGCTCAGTGTGTGACCTGGAACGGATCACTGTTCCTTTCCAGGCCTCAGTTTCCTTGTCTGCATAATGAGGCTGATTGGCCCAATGCTCTTGGGATCTCATCCACCACCGGCAATTGGGGAATTGATGGAGATGGAGAAAGAGTTGGCCGTCGGTTGCAACAGCCAGAGAGAGAGTAAACACATTTTTATTTAGTCCAGTGATAGTACATTGAGAAACAATGACATTAATTAGAAGAACTACTTTTATGGAGTTAGCAGTGAGTAGAAAAAACAATGACATGATTGTTTTTGGAAACCTTTCCAGCTTCAGATGAAAACGAATCCCAGATCGCAGTGAGCCTCCCCTGGTCCTGGCTGAGTGGCTGCGGGACTGAGACTCCTCGGCTGGGAGGGCTGTTTCCCCCCATCATTTCTAAGGCAGAGCACGGATCATCTGTGCAGGCCAGGCCTGTCTCCTGCTCCCCAAACTGCCAGACATTTCCAGGAGTGAAATTAACTTCATGCATGGCTAGCAGCTGCACCTTCGGCTGCCGCAGGGCTCCTGGTTCTCATTAAGACTGCAGGGCAGACAGGCTGCTGTTGGGAATACGCACCTTGATATGGATTGTGGGGATGAAGGCGGCTGAGAGAGGAGGGCTGCCTTCCAGCCTCTGCAGAAAATACCTGCAAACGTCATTGCAAGACTCCAGTAGTCACAGGGACTGCAATCGGTTACCGTGTGCTATGCCTTTTCTGTGCACCGAGCCCTCATCAATGAACCTTTGCGGACACTTACTCTAATCCTCAGACTTCTGTGAGATCAAACCCACCCTGTGCATTTCACAGATGAGGACACCGAGGCTGAAAGGTGAAGCCTCTTAGACAAAGTTGTGACCGACAGACACGATCCTGGTAACGACAGTGTCAGCATTTTCTGCTCATGCAGGCTCGTGTGCTCTCCGAAGCCCTCTGAGGTATGCAGTCTCATTTGATCCTCACACCATTTTACTGGCATCCACGAGGGCAGCATTTTTATTCCCATTTTATTGATCAGGAAACTGGAGCCCCCAGAGGCTAAATGCCCCGGGCCTATGGTGAAATGATTAGCAAGTCAGGTCTGAAACTCCAATCTGACTTCTTGTCTCCTGCACGCTGTCTTCATACTGTCTTACCATTAACAGTGGGATATAAAGACATTTAATAAGAAAAGCATTTTTCAGCCCAGCCAGTGTGGTTCAGTGGTTCAGTGTCAATGCACTGAGAGGTCACCGGTTCAATTCCCGGTCAGGGCACATGCCCAAGTTATGGGCCAAATCCCTAGGAGGGGACATGCAGGAGGCAGCCAGTCGATGTTCTCTCTCATCGATGTTTCTATCTCTCTCTCCCTCTCCCTTCCTCTCTCTCTAAAAATCAATAAAGAAAAAAAAAAAGAGAAAAGCATTTTTCTACTATATACATTTTTAGGGCTGGAGAGAACCCTAGAGATGGTCTAAAGGGGAGCTGGTCATCTGAGGTGTGAGGAGGGACTGGGTGGGTCTGGGGCCTCCGTGCCTCATGCGGCGAGGAGAATGGACTCTGGGCAGTGCCTGGGTGATGGTGACTCTCCAGTGCCCTGGCCGTGGGGCATCCAGCGCAGTGCTGGCACACAGCGTGTGCTCAGTAAGTGGTGGTGGAATTCATCAGATTCTTAAAATTTATCAGATTTATCATAGTTATTTGATGCCACAAATAACTATGAGTGCGCTCAAGGGAGGCACTGGGTCTCAGAAATCATCTCTTCAGCGCTCTTACCTTCCAGATACAGACCCAGAGGCCCAGCGGGAGCAAGGCACTAGCCTTGAGTGTCCATGCAGGCAGAGCGGGGTCTGGGAGCTGGGTCTCCGTCTCTGCCAGGGTCATCCCCCCGAGCGTGCAGCCTCTTCCGCGTGGCTCCCAGGGCCTCTGTAGTGCCAACCAAGTCCTGTCCCTTGGAGGCCCCAGAGGTCCCACACTGGCCAGCTCGGAATGGCTTGTGCTCAGCAAGTCATTCTCCTCCATGCAAAGGGAAGGAGCTGAAGTGCTTGAAAAAAGAGATTCTCTTAAGTAGGTTAAACACTCCCCCACTCCCCAGCCTCATTTACACTATTTATTTGCTCAGCAGACTGTGGTTTCCCGGATAGTACTCAGGTAAATTGCAGCCCTATCTAGGTGTGAATGATTCTAAGCCACGCAAGACTGGGATGCACTGCCTGGGTCTGGGGGGGCCTCAGGCCTGCACTGCATGCATCCCCGCCCCGCCAGGGCTTGAGCTGTCTGGGGGGGGGGGTGTCACTGCAGGTCCAGCCTGCTAGGAAACAGGCAGTAGAAGCCCTGAGCAGAATTTCTGGGAAACGAACAGTTTCTCCCCCCACTCCAGCCATTTCTCTTCTGTCAGAACCCTAATGAGCTTTTAGTGCCAGGAGGGAAAGCAAATGGAAAGAAAACAGCCCAAAGTTGCTAATGCTGTCGACACTCACCATGCCGCAGGTGCCGCTGACCCCGGGGCCGCCATCCTGCCCGCGGTCTGCCTCACAGGAAGAAAGGCAAGGGGAAAAAACACGGCCCTTTTAATTCTGAAGAAGGGAATTCTCTACAATCCCTGTGTGCCGGTCCTGGGGATCCGGAGTTAACCCTTTCTGCCTCATTAGTTGCTAAGTAGTGTTGAGATGAACAGGGATGGCTGAGGCCCGGGTGATGGTGATGGGATGTGGTGAGGGTGATGGTGGGAGGGGGGTGATGATAAAGATGGTGGGATGTGGAGGGAGTTGTGGAGGTGGTGTTGATATTGGGGGGGAGGGGCAGTCATGGGTGGGAGTGATGGTGATGGCGGGGTACTGGGTGTGATTTGGTGGTAATGATCGTGTTAGTAGGGCGAATGTAACTGTATTTGCTTTCTATTGCTATGTAACAAATCACAACAAAGTTAGCAACTGAACACCCATTTTGTAGCTGAGATTGTGGGTCAGGAGTCTGGACGGACTCACTGTGTCCTCTGCTACGTCTTACACGCTGAGACCAAGGTGCTGGCAGGGCTGCGCTTCTCACGGGGGGCTCTGGGGAAGGATGTGTCCCGGCTCCTTCAGGTTGCTGGCTGAGTTCAGTTCCCCAGTGTTGAAGGGCTGGGCTCCCATTTCCCACCGACTGTCGGCTGGGCCGTGCTTTGCTCCGAGAGGCATTCGGCACCTCTTCTCGAGCTTTCCACATCACCCCTTCCTACAGTGGCAGGTTGACTTCCTCTCAGGCCTCAGGTCTCTCTGCCGTTGCCTTCTGCCATTGAAGGGAGTTCTCTACTCTTCACTGCACATGGGACTAGAGTGGGTCCACCTGGACAGTCCAGGATACTCTCCCTGCTTGGAGGTCTGCATCAGCAAGATCCCTTTGCCATGTGAATTATTCACAGGTTCTAGGGATTAGGGCATGGGCATCTTTGGGAGGAGTGGTCTGTAGTGATAATGGTGGTGAGGGTGGTGAGGGTGGTGAGAATGGTGAGGATGGTGGTGGTGGTAGTGATTATGGCGATGATGGTGGTGGTGGTGGTGGTGGTGGTGATGATGGTGATGATGGTGGTGATGATGGTGGTGATGGTAGTGGTGGTGGTGGTGGTGGTGGTTATGGTGATGGTGATGGTGATGGTGGTGGTGATGATGGTGATGATGGTGAGGATGGTGGTGGTGGTAGTGATTATGGTGATGATGGTGGTGGTGGTGGTGGTGGTGATGATGGTGATGGTGGTGGTGATGATGGTGGTGGTGATGGTGGTGGTGATGATGGTGGTGGTGATGGTGGTGGTGGTGGTGGTGGTGATGGTGATGGTGGTGGTGGGGATGGTGGTGATGGTGGTGGTGGTGGTGATGGTGATGGTGGTGGTGTTGGTGGTGGTGGTGGTGGTGGTGATGGTGGTGATGGTGATGGTGGTGGTGGTGGTGGTGGTGATGGTGATGGTGGTGGTGGTGGTGGTGGTGATGGTGATGGTGGTGGTGGTGGTGATGGTGATGGTGATGGTGGTGATGGTGGTGATGGTGGTGGGGATGGTGGTGATGGTGGTGGAGGTGGTGGTGTGCATAAGCCCTCTCTTCTGACAAAGTTGTCCCTACCCCACAGCCAGATCAGGTTCACATTGGCTCAGGGGCTGGGCAGGACTGAGCCTACAGGTGGCAGCGTACTGGGAGACATGACTGGCTAGTGGGGACTGGGCTGCAGGTTGTGGAAAGGGAAACCATGCAGGAGGGATGAGCAAGGTGGCCATACTTGTTACCTTCACCAATGCTCTTGTCCTACACCTTGACCCCCCAAAGTTGTTTGTTCCACATCTGTCTCCCTTTCCCCCCAAAGTATTCTTTAAGCTCCTGAGGACAGAGATGGCTCTCACTCTATCCTTCCTCTTAGCTTTGCGCTCAGAGCTTGCTCTTCGTGGAGAGAAGAGGTTGAGGGAATTACAGTTGGTGAGTGCAACCGTGTGCCAGGCACCTTCATAGGTATTATCTAATTGAGGTGTGCATCACGATGCCTACCTTACCCCTGAGGAAACTGAGGCACAGGTGGGTTATGTTACTTGCCCAGTGTACACGACTAGCAAGCGGCAAAGTTAAATTATGAACCCAGCCTGTATTTTTTGCTGTGGCATTGTGCTGACTTCTATTGTAGATGTTCAGGGGAGCCCAGTCACCAACTGAGTGATGGGGAATAGGGAGAGCACGCCCAGAGCCCCCGCACCTCACTGCTTTCCACAGTGCTGATCTGGGGCTCCAAGACTGCGTGAGAAGTGGGGGGCGGTTGGCTACGAGAGAGCTCTATTCCTCGGTAACCGAGTCTGTCAGGGCGTTTATTTGTTTCAGCCTGTTTTAGGTGGCTTTTCTCCAGATTTAACACATGAAGCAAACATCGTGTTTGGCTGTGGGTCCTGGGAGAGAAATGGGAGGGAGGCTTAATCAGTCAATGTTATTCCCGCAGAAGGCTGTGTGTGAGGGACCCTGCCTCTGGCAGCTACCACTGCTGTGCCTGCCACTTGCTGGGAGGCTGGGACTGTTCCGGGCTCTGGCATCCCTCCCTTGTCTGCAGGTCCCAGCCTAACACCCATGTCCCCACTTCCCCCTCCCATCACCGTCAGAGATTATGTAGACCCCCAACATGTCACAGATGAAAGGTCTGTTGAAAACTGTCTTTTCCTGTGAGTGCTTTAATTGAAAATTAAGTTATTATTATTATTTAAGACCAGGGACCTGTTGTAAAAGATATTCCGTTGTGATGACGGTTGAACAAAGCCAATCGAATTGTACACTTTAAATGGGTGAGCTATATGGTTATGTAAATTGTATCTCACTGAAGTTGGTAAAAATAAAAAGATCCAACATGGGAGAGATGGAAATTGGAGTTGTTCTGGTTGGATCAGATCAGGCCCACATGGGCTCCTCTACTGAGACTGTAGGGTCCGATTGATCTTCATTTTATTACTAAGGAAACTGACCCCCAAAGCTGGAAGGTGGGCTTCCCAAGGTCATACTGTCAGATAAACATTGAGCCTGGTCCAGAAGGTTTGTCTCTTTCCCTCAAGTCAGCTGATTCCCTGATAAGTGTGTGTGTGTGGGGGGGGGCGGGGATGGGGTGCAAGGTGGAGAGACAGGTGGCCAATTGAACCTGGAGAGACCTGGAGAGGAGGAGACAAAGGCAGCTCAATGTTAAGAACTCACGGCCTCCGGGATTTCTGAAGGGATGCTCCATAGTCTGAGCCCAAGGCCCCTGAGCATGTGCAGGGATTCTGTGCAGTCTGGGTGGGGAGGGGACAGGATGATGACAAACTCTATGGAAGCAACATCCCCATGGCCTACTTTACCCATCACGGACCCCAGCCACACTCCTAAACTGGCACCCAGGGCAATAGCCCTCCAGGGCAGGCTGACCCCGAGTTGATGATATCTGAAGATCTAGGGTGTCAGAGCAGTTAAAGAGGCTGCCAGTGGGACTGAGCCATTCATTCATTCATTCATTCATTCATTCATTCAGCATATATTTGTTAAGCCAGGTCTGCCTTGTCCTAGGGCCCAGGGATCACTGGATACTTTAGAACAGGGTAAAACTCACTGATTAAAACAATTACTTTGGTCATGCAAACTGTAATTATGCTGATGACATTAACGCAATAGATTAAATGTGGCCACATATTCTTTGCAAAATCTCTCATCATGACGCGAGATCTCCTCCCCCATCCCTTTGGTCTGGGCTGGCTTTGGGACTTGCTCTGACCAAGAGTGTGGCAGGAGAGACACGTTCTGCAGTGAAGGCTTCGAGAGTCCTTGCAGCTTGCATTTCATCCTCTTGGAACCCGGAGTCCGTACCAGTAAAGCAGTCTGAGGTGAAAGGCTGCGAGGCGAGGGCTGTCCAGCGGACTCAGCAGTCCCAGCCGGCCCAGGGCCCAGGCAGCCCGCAGCTGAATGCAGCCGCCTGAGCAAGCGTGGGTTAGCACTACCTGGCCAGCTCCTAGAATCCCGACCCGTGAGAAACCCTTGTTGCCGTAAGCCGCTGTGTTTTGAAGTGGGTTGTAACACAGCAAGAGATAAGTGAAGTACATTTCAGTTTTTCTTTTCATTCTGCTCAACTAAAACCTTAAACTTCCTGATAAAGATCTTAGGCTCCATAAATTTAGAGACTTTTATCTACCTGTAGTCCTTCAAAGAAATATATAGACATGGTACAGATATTCAGGAAGACAGAAAACAAAAGTCAATTGTCTCCCATACCTGGATCCCCAATCCATTTCCTCAGAGGTAAACACTGTTCGCGGCGTCTCCTGGATCCTTCCAGTAAAGATGGGTCGTACGTCCACTTGCGTACCTGTGGCTGTGCCGGCATCGACCACCATCCCCTTTCCCATTTGCAGCTACTGCTTTGCACGTTGGCGCTTTTTCATTCTGCTAACGATTTATTGGAACTGCCTTCTCCTCAACTGGGACCTGTTTCACAGCATCTCGCTGTAAAGACGGATTGATGAAGAGCAGGTGCGTGGTTTCAGTTTTGAGTGTACATATGAACACATATCGGTGTGCTTTTGCTTACGTGTCCACAGATAGTGCTTACAGACTCTGGATCAAAGGTCACCGTTTACTTTACATTTTGTCAGGTGCATTTATTTGGGAGCTGCGATATGACAAGGGTTTTGTGATCACTTCCAGCAATATCTGCTTCTGATGAGCCCACAATAATACGTGATGGCTATCTCCCCACTGTACGAAAGGCGAAACTGAGTCTTCGAGACATTGAGCGTGTGCCCAAGGTCACACGATGAGTACAATTAGTACATCGTTTTGTTTTTCGTAAAACCTTTTTCTTAACTTGAAAAGCGTGAACCTTTCAGGGGAACCTAAGAGGTTGGTAAAACCGAAACCAAAGACACACTAAGAACCTCTCATTACAGATGGAATATAGACTGATATCTGTCTCATCTGGGCGCTCCTCTGTGGTCATGAAAGGATAGCTGATCTCCCCAAAACTTGAGATTATGAGACTGCGAAGATGTGGGCTCACTGCAGGTGGGGGGAGCAACGGGCTCCGAGAGGCGGGGTGAGGACGGAAGAGTCTAGGCCCCGGGAAGTGGAGGTGAGCCAGGCAGGTCTGGCCAGATGGCACCCGACAGAACCACACAGTGCTCCTTGGCCTGGATCCCCGGCTGGGGCTCGGCTGTGGGAGAGGCTCCAGCCAAGAGATGGGCTGTGAGCTCAGGCGTTGGCAGGGCAGCCTGGACTTCCCCAGGGGACTTGGAATGTGATAAAGGTCTAAACTGGAGTCTCTGCCCTGACACTCCAGGAGTCAGAGCCGTTCTGTCACCTCAGTTGCAGCTCCCCGGATTTAGCTGGGTGACGAGCAGAGGCATTCTTTCCAGGGGAGCTCAGCTGGAGGCATATAGGGGGAAGGGAACCGCGGATTGTGAGCACCTACTCTGTGCCCAGCATTTGACGTGCATTGTCCCCTTGAGCCTCACGTCAGACAGGAGGGGCTGTTACGGTCCCATTTCGGAGGTAAGGAAGATGATGCTCAGCTGCCCCGCTTTCACCATTGGGCCTCGAGGTCTGGACCAGCTTGGCGGCGAAGGTGTGTTGTTAGCTCGGGTCCTAGAGGCCGGATGACGTAAGCAGTACATGTTTGCTTCTCACAGCTCTGAAAGCTGGGAATTCCAAGATCAAGGTGCTGGCAGATTCATTTTCTGGTGCGAGCCCACTTCCTGGCTTGTCGCATTCTCGCTGTGTCCTCACGTGGTTGAGAGAGACATCATTTCTCACTGTCTCTCCTTATGAAGGCGTGGATCCCATCATGAGGGTTCCTCCCTCGTGACTCAGTTACCTCCCAAAGGTTCCACTCCAAACCATTACACCAGGGGTTAGGGCTTCAACATAGGAATTTTAGGGGGACACAGACATCCAGTCCAAAGCAGGTGCACCGGGACTCTGCCTGAAGCTGTTAACCCTTGTCCCTCTGGGGCTCTGTTGCTTGCTTGGGAGCAAAGCAGCAGCTGGGTGCCTTTGGGCTGAGACTGGCAGCCAGCCAGCACCTGAGAAAAGTGGCCCATATTTAGGGCGTCCTTCCTTGCTCACCCACTTCTCCATTCTGCTCAGGGAGGTTACGTAGCATATCCAATGTCTCTGGCTTCAGGTGGTGGAGGCCAAGTAGAATCCAAAGCCCAGAATCTTGCTGCCAGATGAGCGAGGCACACTGGCGTGATGGCAGCGCTCAGGCCCTGGCCAGGCCCCCTGGGTTCACACCTGGGCTCTGTCATACGGTTGCTCTGTGTGACCTTGGCCAAAGTAACCTCCCTGTTGTTTGGTTTCCTCTTCTGTAGAAAGGGGGCAGGAACAGTACTTACCTCCTTGGGTTATTGAGAGCATTAAAGAAGTGAGTTCACATACAAGTTGAGGACAGGGCCTGCCCCATGGGGAGCACCCGATACACGGGAATTGCTTCACTGCTCCATCGAGATGCTGTGGTGCGCCAGGAACGAACCAAGGCCAGCTCTGGGAGGGGAGAAAGGGAAGGGGAGAGTGCCTTTATGAAGCCGACTCCCCTCTCTGAGGTGGTAGCTGCCCTGAGGTCTCCTTGCTGAAGACACTGCATTCTCTCTGCTGGGATCCCTCTGGCAGTAATGTTTCAGCACCTGGTCTCCGCCAGGGCCAGGCACCACGGTGACCAGATCAGAGAGAGACAGCAAGGCCGCTCTCACCTGGAGGATTTCTGACACCTGGGAGTGAGCCGGGGGGGTCAGGGCTCCCTGCCTAGGGAGAGCTTGGGGGGAGGGGCAGAGAAAAGCAGGTGTGAGAAGGTGTGGAGGCATCTTTCTGCTCCTGTGCCTTTTCAAATCCTGACTTGACCCCTTTATCCCTGGGACCTTGGCAAGTGACTCAGCCTTCTGGAGCCCTCGCTTCCTCTTGTGGCATGAAGACGTCCGTCCATGTCACGCAGCCTGCATAGAGAGGCCCCCGGCGGCTTTTCTTCCTGGCGCCCTAGCCCGGGACTGCCCTCTTCTTGTCTCAGAACAGCTCTTCATTTGTTTATAACCCCCTATTGTACACTGTGAGCCAGGCACTGTGTGAGGCTCCGGGGATGCATTGACGAATAAAACACACAGAGCTCTCCCCTCAGGGATCCGACTGGCACTGAACTGTGGATGCAGTGGTGGTCATTCACGAAGGGGGTCCTTCAGGACTGAGGGGCATCACTTGGCCTGGAGGTGTTCCAGGAAGAGCAGGGGCCTGCACCCACCCGCTCCCAGGGACAGCATTTCCTCCCAGCTCCCCGGTGGCACTGAGACCCCTCTGATAAGCTTTCCCTCTGGTTGCTCTTATGATTCTATTGCCAGATGGTCCAGTTTGTCCCTCCTCCTAGAGCTCCCAAGCACATCTGATTCCATCAATCCAATTTTCTCCCTCCCATCAACATCCCTACCCAGGGGGTTGGAGCCGGCCACACGATCGGCTGTCTCAGGGAGCCTGCCCGCTCCCACTGCTTCCTGAAGCAGGAGGGCTGCCCCCCCTGATCTGCTGAGCCAGGTGGGGAAAGGCAAGGGGTGGGGGAGCATTGCCCTGGGAAAATGGTGCTTTCGGTTGCCATGGCAACTGTTGCTAGGTGTCACCAGGAACCTGCACTAGAAGTTGACCTTCTAAGGGGTGGGGGTGGGGGGGGAGCAGGGCTCTGAGGAGAATCTGAACTCTCTTTGGGCTGAGTCAGTCTGCCTAATTCGTGTATTCATTCATTCATTCATTCATTCATTCATTCATTCAATATTTGTTTATGATATTCTATGATATGGACTGTGTGAGTCTCTAGGAATTTATAAATAAATCAGTCCCTGTCCACAAGGTACGGTGGGAGGGGTGCAAATATAGGGTAGTATTGGACTGTATGAGAGCTGCACTGAGCTGGGAGGGCTCCAGGAATGCGCCCCAATGGGGGACACTGGTGCTGAGTGTTCAAAGAGAGCCGATACCCAGGGGAAGGCTGCCCACCCCTGGAAATACTCAGAACACTGCTGGCGATGTGTAGCTGCAAGGGGATTTGGGGGTAAAGACAGGCTGAGCGGGCACGTCTCTGTGTCTCTCTCTGTGTTTGTGTGCGTCTCTGTGTGCTGCAGTGAGGTCATCAAGCATGTGTCCTTCCGAGGACCCGACCCATCATCTAGGCCAACATCCTCCCAGTGGTCCAAAGGAAGGGACTGGCCCCAGAGACATGGAGGAACTTCCTCAAGGTCCCAGAGAGCCCAAGACAGAAGCCGCGGCCTCTGGCCTCCGAGTGGGTTCCGCACACCCTGCGTTCCCAGGATTGGCCCTTGGCGGAGGTATCTTCTAAAGGGGAGGCCACCACAGACACTGCAACTCCGCTGGTACCACGGGGCCTGGCATTCCCCTCTCCCAGAACTTGCTTGGGCCTTATAAAAAATTGTCCCTCAGTCTGACCCTGGAGGCCCAGCCCAGATGGACCAAAGTTCCCCGGGGATCTCATTCTCCTTTGGCCTGGGTCCTGGGAAAGGCTCGTCCTGAGAGGGATGACCAGGTGAGCGGAGTCCCCAGAGCCCAGCCTCTGCCTGCTACCCTGGCCGCTGAGGGCTGACTCACTCCTGCTCAGGGATAGAACTGGGTACTTAGAGCCCCCCTCAGCCCACCCCTACCCTGGAAACATTAGTGCTCAAAGCTCATGTGAGATAAGCCCTCTCTGCACAGCAAATCAGAATGGGTTCACGCTGCTGTTACAGCTGGAATTTCATTGCCTCCTGGATGTTTCATTTCGCCTTCTAATTTGGTGATAAATCAAGGTGATTTATAGGGAGCAAGCCTACAGTTAGTGTGACATTCTCATCCTAAATGCTAGGCCCCTGATGTACTCCTCTCATTACTGCCCCGACCCCACTCCGAGGACGGCCATGGATTCAGAACTGTGCTGGCAGGGGAGGTGGGGGGAATGGGTGTCGAATGCGTCTGGAGGCCCTCGCCCACCCCAGCCCCTGGATTCAGGTCGTTGCCATTGCCGTGGGCATGGGCTGACATCCTCAAGGCTGTTTCTGAATGTCTAGCAGGAATGCCCCGGCTGCAGGGTAAGCCAGCACCTACTTGACATAAACGGTGTTTACTTCCCTTAGAACAGCGGTAGCCAATAGAAAGATAATGGGAGTCTTAGATGTAATTTAAAATTTTTCATAGCTGCATTTAAAACAGTAAAAAAAAAAAAAAAAAAAAAAAAAAAAGAGGTAGAATTAGTTTTAATAAGGTATTTTATTTAGTCAATGTATCCCACGTAATATTTCAACATGGAATGAATATAAAAATTAGCAATGAGATAGTTAACATTCGTTTTTGTACTGGGCCTTGGAAATCCGATGTGTGTTTTACGTTTAGAGTTCTTCTCCATGCAGACTCGCCACCGTGCAGGTGTTCAGTGGCCACACGTGGCTGGTGACTCCCGTGATGCGCGAGCCTCCGCGACCTCTCTGGTGCTGCCAGCCACGCGCAGCAAGGTTGTTCTTCCGGATGGCTCTGAGCTGGGGGCTCTGGGCCTCAGTTTCCCCGTGTGTGAAGTGAGGGTGACACTCCCTGTTTTCCGGACTTCCCAGGGGTGTTTTCATGGTCTCTCAAAGTCAAGCATCCTCAACACTTCCATTTTCAGAGCTCTTATTCTGAGAAATGGTAAAACAGAATTATAAGATGGTAGACTGCGTTAAATATTTGCATTGAGCCAGTTAATGTTTCCAGCACCCCGAGCTAGCAACATGTGTTTGTATCACCTCCAGATGGCAACCGAATGTCCACATTCGAGGCCGGCTCTGACTGTGAAGCCCTGGCCAAATGTTCGTCCTCCCCGAATGCGCTTCCTGCCAGTCTCTCCGTCGTCCACTGTGACAGACTCTTGACATTTGAAAAACAAATACAGATTTTTTCCCCCCAAAATGTAAAGTATAGTGCACATGTGTGGGATGGGAGAGCGGGGGGGGGGTCTTTACATTTGGGAAGAAGAACCGAGGGTGCCGGAGGGTGGTTCTGGGTGAGCTCTGAGGCTGGGCCTGCACACCGCTTCACCCAGAGCACTCCAGGGTTTCTGGAACTCTCGAAGCACAGAGAAACGGGAAGAGGGCCTCCAACGCAGGGACTAGGCATGTATGCGCTGGGAGGGAAGGGGGAGGGAAGGTCCTCTCCTTATCCCAGTGGAAATTTCTAGAGAGTTGTGGCTTCTCAGGCTCATTTCCCCATGTTTTCAGAGGCAATGACTAGGCAGCCTGGGTCTAAACCCCAGCGGTGGCCTGTCCCACCCCCTCCCTCGCCCCACCCCCACACACGCGGGTTCCGCTTGCTGACCTTTTCCTCCTCTCTGCCCACCGTGGCGCGGTTCATTGAGAGTTGCTGCACGCCAGTGGCTTGCAAGGGGAGAGGACCCTCTTGCCCAGAATCTCTCTCAGATTCAGAAGGACGAAGAAGATGAACGATTCCCTTCCCTGGGCATCATCTTGTTCCAGCTTCAGTCTTGATTCTTAGCAAGATACAACATGGTGCCATAGAAAGAATGTGAGATTTGGAATAAAGAGACTCCAGTTTAAGACTTGGCTTGCTATTGAATTTCTACCTTATGGTCCTCAGTTTCTCCATGTCGATACTGTGTCAGTTCCAGAAAAGGGAGCTCTCCTTAGCCCAGTGTTGGGCACATAGTACTGACATAACTATTTGGGAAATAGTTAAATGTATCCATCTGTAAAATGGGATGAATAGTAATCCCTGCCTGATTTGATTGTTCTGAGAGCCAAAGGCGGACGGACACACACACACACACACACACACACACACACACTCACTTCCTCAGTCCCTTCCGTGCTAAGGGAGGAAGGAGGAATTCATGGATTGGCTATTTAGAAACTTTAATTCAAAGGGACAGAATGGTTGAGCCATAAACCAAGGTCATGGAGTGTGGTAAGGGCAGACATGGGATAAGAAGTTAGGTCTTAGTTTACCAACTGCCTTCAAGTGTGTGTGTGTGTGTGTGTGTGTTTGGGGGTCTTCCTATATGAGATGCACCAATATCCTTTCACTGGGTATGTATCTATGAATTACCAGCAGGCAACTGTAAAAGTATGTTTGCTCCCAGAATCAGCAGACTTTTTATGAGCGCAGTTCCCTGAAGAGGGGATAGGAGGAAAAAGACAGAGGAGCTGTGAGACCGGCCCTCCGCTGGACACAGTAGAAGGAGGTCAGGGATGTGCTTTCATAGCATCCTCCGCTTTGGGGAGGGGCGGGGGCACAGCAGAGAGCACTAGGCCAACTCTGCTGTGAATTCCGACTGATGCTGGCAGGCCACTTCTGTTCTCTGGGCCTGAGTGTCCTGTGTTACGGCTGAAGCTGGATGCCCGATGATGTTGTCGGGCCCTTTGAACACTGCCTTGGGTTTCAGCGGAAACGGCTTGTCCAGCACTTTGCAGCAGGAGCACAGCTACCTGCCTGTTCTGCTCGCGTGAGCAGCGCCGGTGCTAGGCCAGCAGTCCAGGGCAGGGATTTCTGTTCACTTCCAAAGCACATTCGCCCCCCAGGGCACGTCATCGAGCAGCAACAGGGAAGATGCTGACGCGCGAGTTTAGCTCCAGGTGAGCTCAGAAGCTCCCCGATGGGGCTCAGCCTTCCCTCTCAGCGTCGCCCCTTCGACAAGCTGGAGGAGAGGAATGACCCCCGGCCCAGGTCAGGGGACTGGAGCTCCGAATCCAGTCTTGGTGCTGGCTACTCTGACTTCCCCTCCCCGGGCTTTCGCTGACCTCTCCCGAGGTGGTACCGTTTGCTCTGATTATTTCAGAGTCCTCAGCACGGGGGTCTTCTGCGTCATGCCGTCTCCTCTCAGGAAGGCAAGGTCACTTCCTGAGCGGCCAGGGTTTTCCGCTGCCAGCAATAAAGAGCTCACTCCTTTTTATTTTGTTTTATTTTTTTAATCCTCCCCTGAGGATATTTTTACATTTATCTTCAGACAGAGTAGGAGGGGGGGAGAGAGAGAGAGAGAGAGAGAGAAATATCGATGTGAAAGAGACACATCGACTGGCTGCCACCTGCACGACCACAACCGGGGCTGGGGACGAACCACAACCAAGGTACGTGCCCTTGGCTGGAATCGAACCCGGGACTCCTTGGTCCACCGGCCGACAAAGAGCTCACTCCTACAGAGAGACAGTGAGCAACTCTCACAGTGTGTATACGTTCAGTGGCAAAACAAACATACAACACTGACAGAAAGCAACCAAACTGAACCTCCCTCCCTGAGTTCCTGTTCTATGCCGAGGACTCGAAGCTGGCCTCTGTCACACGAGGCTGTCTTCTTTGATCTCTCAGGTCTCGGCTGGGAGGTCAACATCCTAGGAAGGGTTCCCATCTTTGAGAAACCTGAAAAGTAGGTGATGTTAGCCCCATTTTCAAGGTGGAGAGCCTGAAGGTCACTATAATTATTTCACACTCAAATTCAGGTATGTCATTTCCTAGCTTAAAACATGTCAACGCGCCCAGCCGGTGTGGCTCACTGGATGAGTGTCGACCCATGCACCAAGAGGTCACCGGTTTGATTCCCGGTCAGGGCACATGCCCAGGTTGTGGGCCAAATCCCCAATGGGGGGCATGCAGGAGGCGGCCAGTCGATGTTCTCTCTCATCGATGTTTCTGTCTCTCTCTCTCCCTCTCCCTTCCTCTCTCTAAAAATCAATAAAGAAAAACTATTAAAACAAAACATGTCAACGCTTTCTCACTGCTCCTGAAATGAATGTGCGCTCTGCCCCCTGCCCCCTTCTTCTCTTGCTGCTCTCAGCCCTGCTCTCCACGCTGCAGCCACCCTGGCTTCTGCCAGCGCCTCACACGTGCCCAGCTCGTCCCCTCCTGTGAATCCTTGCAGGTGCTGAGATCTCCTCCTGGAAAGCTGTCCCCGGCTCTTGAGCGGGATGGCTCCTTCACATCCTGAAGATTTCAGCTTAAATGCCATCTTCGTAGAGAGGCCTCTTAGGAGAATCCTGAGTAATCCCCTTCTACCAGTCAGTCTTCATCACAACGCCATGCCCATCCTGTATACCACGTTCCGCAATTTAAACTTCTTGTTCAGTTACCAGCTCGTTCAGATTGCTGTCTGTCCTTCCCACTTGACTGTCAGCTTCAGCAGGGCAGAGCCAAGGCTGTTTATTCAAAACCCAGACGGGTCTGGTGGTGAGTCCGGTGCAAGGCGCCTGCACAGGTGGGAAGCGGGCATGTTCGAAGGGCCCTGATGATGTAAAGGTGACTGAGGAGAGGGTCCTTGCTCTCCAGGCTCTCGCGATCTAATCAGGAAGGGACACACAAAGAGATGGTCACGGTCAAGGTTGATCTTTTGTCCAGTAGTGATGCCACAGCATTAGAAGTTGCTAACTCTGCCGGAGTGGTTACTGTGCTGTAGTCAGAGAGGACTTCCCAGGGGAGGTGATGTTTTAGTAGCATCTTGAAGACTGGGTAGCGATTTACCAGGTCGAGGCTTCCCAGGCAGGGAAATTAATGTGAACGATGGCCCAGAGGGGTAGTGAGCAAGCGACCGTGAGGCGTTTGGAGAGCAGTGAGGGTCTTTCTGTGATGTGTGCACAGGAGCGCCTGGGGGAAGCATCAGGAGATGAGGCGGAAGTGGCCTGCTGTTTCCAGCCCAGGACACGATGCCGTGTCCCCCGAAGATAGAGATAACGGGGAAGGCAGCAAAAGATGTTAAGCAGAGAAGTGATCAGACTTGAATGGAACGTTTAAAGACTTTTTTAAATGATACAGTAATGCGTGTTCATTGTGGAAATAGTTGAAGACAACAGAAACGTCCAGAAGCAGGTGAACTGTGGCCAGGGGGCAGGGCTGTGAACACAGGCAGTGCTTTCTGGCCGCCGGCCAGGGAAGGGGCTGGAGCAGGCCGGGACTGAGGCTGAGGAGTCCTTTATGAGCACAGGGGGAGAGGTGATGAGGGCCTGAACCTGAATGGAGGGGATGGAGGTTGAAAAACGGTAACCAGTTGAGGTTAAGGGGGAAGATACGGGGACCAGTGGCTTGTGATCTGAGAGAGAGGAAGGGATCTAAGTGAATACCCTGTTTCTGGCTGGGTCATGTAAATGAAGGATGGACCCCTTCATGAAGATGAATCTCTCAGACTAGGATGGGCAGCGTGCTGTGGATGAGGTGAAAGGGGACTGTGGTCAACCCCCCATCCCCTGGAAAGGACTGGGCATCCTATTTATCAGCATCATCACAGGCATGGCTGTGTGGTGCCTCTTCCAGACCCCTCCGGTGGACGGGTAGCACGTCACAGGGACATCATCGTGGCACGAGGGGAAGTGAAGAACTCTGCCGCCCCGCCCCCTTCACGCCTCACGCAGCCATGCTTAGGGTCGGCTGTACAGCAGGGGTCTTTCTTGTGTGCAGAATGCACTGGACGCCACAGGGAGCTGAGAGGCCATCCGCGTGATCGGAAGGGCCCTCCGAAATCACCTAGTCCTCTCCCCTTGTCTAGGAAGGGGCAGGAAACTCATGCCTGCTCCAGGCCCGGCACCCACTGAATCTCCATCACAGCAATGTATTACCGGTATCCTACTTACTTCCACTTTACAGAGGAGAAGCTCATACACTTGCCCAATGTTGTCCTGTGATTACGACATCATTGTCTCCATTTTACAAATGAAGACATGAAGACTCCGAGAGATACAGTTTTCCTGCCACACCAGCAGGAGCCATTTGTACTGCTGCTAAGAGCAGGGTGCGACCTGTCATCGTGAGAGGTGTGGCCTGCACAGCCACGGGTGGCCGTCCCACACTGAGACCACGCAGCGAGTAGTCCTCTGACACGTCCAGGATGTCTTTTGTTTCTCTGGTGCGGGAAAGACTTTACAGATGAGAAGTTGAAGTCAGACATACACATCAACTCCTTCAGCAAGCGATATTGGAAATCTCACCTCAAGGAGTCCCTTGTCCTTCGCACGGCCCCAGTCCTTTGGGATGCTCGGATCAAACGGGCCAGTGTCGGTACCACATTTCCAACTCCGAAACCCATGGGCGTCTGGAGCCAGGAGGCTACCTCACCCTTCCTACTGGGTTCCAGTCCACTAGGAATCCACTAGATGTCACTGGATTTTGAGGGCCAGCTACTGACTTCTCATCTTGTTTGGGAGTTTGCAAAATGCCGTTCTTGGTGCTTGTTAGAGCTAATTTCACACTTAGATGGCACATGTTATTAGGCGAGAAAAAATATAGGCCTGCTAGCAAATCCTCATTTAAGGAGAAATAAAACCACATCGGCTCTGGCGTCACTTAGGGGAAGAAGCAATTACCAAGTAGAGATTGCTGTGTGTAACTCGTGACTTAGGGACCCGAGGAGGAATGGGGCGCAGTGGCTGGGCAATTCCTTTGGCCCCAGAGTGTGCTGTGACTTTCAGTGGTTGACTGTGACCACATCCAGGTGACACCCCACGGGGTTCTTTATGCCTCATGACAGGTGGGTGACATCTGAAACATCATCATCCAAATCCCATGGCTAACCCACTGGGGACCTAATAGCTCTTCTTATAATGTGGGGAGCATATCCATAGGTCCTTCCTGGTAATTGACGCAGATGGAGCAATTGACAAATAGCTCCAGGCTCTGGGTCCTCTCCTGGGGCACAGAGCCCTGGGGCTAGAGCGTCAAACAGCTCTGTAATAGGCTGAAGCTGGCCCTGTCATTTGATGAGGCTTTTACAAAGCAGGAGAGAGGTAAGGTAATGGAAGCCTGGTGTGATAAATGTCCTAAGTTTAGGGTACTGTTCTGAGCTCTAGAGATACACAGACACATAAAGTCCATTCACGGCTCTCTGGGGTCTGATGGGGAGACAGGTTGAATATAGAAAGAGAGCTCTCACCGTGGGAGGCAGATAAATGCTGAGTGAGAAGCAGAGATATTACCTCCCTCTAGACCTGAAAAGGCCCATCCAGGGCATCTAGTCAGACTCCATTATTTTCAGAGGAGGGACATTGCGGATCAGAGAGGGGCTGTGACTTGACCAAAATGAATGGCCAGGGAGGGACAGAGCAGACTAAACTGAATGAGCACAGTTCCGTTCTGAGCCATTTCCAGTGCGTGATATCAAACGCCTCCGGACAGGTTCTATCCGTGCATCTCAGTGCTGTCTGCCTCACTTTACACACGCAGAATGCATGGCTTAGGGCAGCTAAGTCACTTGCCAAAACCTCACCGCTGTGAAACGGAACCGGAGCTGGCATCAGACTCGGTTTGACTCCAAAGCCCGTGCTTTGGCCACCGTGCCTTGCTGGTGGCCTCGGAGATCAAGGAGAGCCTCAAAGAAAAAGTGGTATTTGTGCTGCCTTTTTAAAGAGAGCAAAGAATGGACATGTTGCCGTGGAGGGAAGGGAATGGCAGTGGCCTTCAAGCGTGGGGACCCGGAGGCAGTGCTCACTGACCTGCAGGACAGACTCCTGGACAGACTGAGATGCTGTTTCTTAAATGACCACCTAAGTGAATCGTCATGCTGGACATGAGCCAAACAGTCGACACCGCCCCAAGTGGGGAGGACAGCTCCCTGTAACCAGCCCTCATTGCAGGTGTGGCTGCTCATCTGCCAGTGAAATCTGGTGTCCCCTCCTGACTTCAGTCTCCCTGCATTAAAATGATGGGCACTGGTGGGCACTAGGGGGCTTGAAGACAGGTGGCATGGTGAGCTTAGATTAGTCTGGGAATTTTCTCTGGGTTCTCAAACGTGGCTGTATTTTAGAATCATAAGGGAATATTTAGAGAATACGGATGTGTGAGACCCACCCCAGGGACCCGGGACTGGGATGTGGCCTGCGCACTAGGTGATTTTAACGCACAGGCTGAAATCCACAGCTTTATAGTCTGTACCTCTGCCCCTGCAGGTAAGCTGGGAAGCTTACTCTCTCACTGAGACCCAGAGCTCGGCCCTCCTAAAACCTCTCAGCCCCCACCTTGCTGATTCTGGTCATTCGTTTCTTCATCGAAGTTCAACCAGGTGGTTGTTGCACCCTAAAAGCGAAGCAGGGGGGATACAGGCAGTGACGGGCTCGTGAATACTGAACAACCCGTTTTCGGGGAGGAAACAAAGCCATGATTTGTAGTTTTTCAATTTCCCTGTTACAGATACTCCCACCATGAGCAATTCCATGAAGTCACTGAATTCGGAGTTAGGAAGAAATGCACGTCCTCGGCTCTCGTGACCAGGGCGAGCCGGCTCCTGCACGCCCTGGGTGGCGTGATAACTGGAATTCACCCCGCATCCGAAAGGGAGGCAGAGCCCAGTTGGAGGAAGACATATGTGCAGACAGTTAACAGAAATCCCAGTGAGCAGTAAATTCAGCCTGGCAGGGTCAGGGAAGCTGAGTTTCAACGAATAAATAGTTGACCAGAGACAGATCTTAGAAATCAATTTCCTCAGCCGCCCCTACTTTTGTTTTTCTCTGATGGCCTCCGAATCCCCATGATGTCATCGACAATCAGAGCATCTGACCAGGGCTGAGCTAAGATGTTTCACACTGAGAACACCTAATTCTGCCCAAGAGAAAAGAAGCCACAGTGTATTTCGTCTGTGAGGCATTGGATCGGTAATATACAGCACTCTGTTGGGTTTTCTAAAGTGTTGTGGATAGCTGGGGGGCCTCTGGTTCGGATCCACGGACCAGGCCCCACCCTGTCACAGGAGGTCATGAGAAACGGGGGCCAGAGGTCAGAGTGGCTTGTGCTGGGGGCGCAGAGCTGGAATGACAGGCCAGACACCCTCCTCCCAGAGCTGTGTTCTCACCACTCCACCGTGGGGCCAATCTTTTTTTTTTTTTTTGTCCTCACCCGAGGGCATTTTTCCATTTTTGTTCAGATAGAGTAGGAGGGAGAGACAGAGAGAAACATTGGCGTGAAAGGGACACATCGAGTGGCTGCCTCCCACATGACCCCAACCAGGGCCGGGACAAATTGCAACCGAGGTCCGTGCCCTTGACCGGAATCGAACCCGCGACTCATTGGTCCGAGGGTGTGGGGCCAATCTTAAAGATCAAACACCTTGCCCGGCCGGTGTGGCTCAGTGGTTGAGTGTCGACCCATGCATCAAGAAGTCGCCGGTTTGATTCCTGGTCAGGGCACATGCCCAGGTTGTGGGCCCAATCCCCAGTGAGGGGCATGCAGGAGGCGGCCAATCGATGTTCTCTCTCATCGATGTTTCTCTCTCTCTCTCCCTTCCTCTCTCTCTAAAAATCAATAAAGAAAAAAATATTAAAAAAATAAAAAGATCAAACACCTTCTGGACAGCATTTTATTAATATACTAATATGAAGAGCACCAGTTCATTTGCTTCAAACCAAAGGTTCTGTGCAGAAAAGAAATCCAATCTCGTGTCAAAATTGCTCCTAATAAGCCCAGAATTGGCAGCCCCAGCGATGACCCGCTCAGGCTATAATTGTGTGAAAAATGGATGCATTCCCACAACCAAGAGGAAAGACCAAATCTGGCCCCACTGGGCAGTGGTTAATAATCTCATTAAGTTATTAATGAAATTAGCAGCGCTTCCCGCTTCGGCTGGCAGGGAATATCAAGTGTGGCTGTTTCGTGGGACATTGTGGAAGCCAGCAAGCCTGACACCTTGGGGAACTCTTCTCTGCTGGATTATCATCTTCCAGAGGCCAGAGCCCAGGGGCTGGCTCTGAGCACTCTATTCATATGAGATGTCGCCAACAATGTAGCAGGCTCCATGCAGAGGAGGTGGTGGCCCACTTGGGGTCACTTTAGGAGAGTGTGTGTGTGTGTGTGTGTGTGTGTGTGTACGTGTGTGCACACACCTGTAGCTAGTGGCGCATGGACTGGAGGATCTGAGAAGATTCATTTAAGAGGCAGGGTGGTGTGTTGGAAAGAGTACCTGGGTGGGAGCCAGGAACTCTAGGATTCTGTCTTGGCTCCCCCCAGCTGGGTGATCTTGTCCTCTCTGATGTCTTTTTTTTCATCAGGAAAGCAGAAGAGGGGTTCGAATGAGCTGAACCTGGGAGGTTCCTTCCAGCTGCATCATTCTGGTTTTCGCAGTGGTGACTTGAGATTCATTTGCTAGGGAAAAAAATATTTTTCTTCTCCTCTGTGGACACCAAGCTTTATGCCCATCAATGCATGAAAACAGATGAGTGTTTCTGTTACAGAGGCCAACCCTCATGAACTACATCAGCGATCACCATGTTTGAGTTGGAATCCAGATAACCCTATGCTTTCAAACCTATATTCTTTACCCCCTCCCTCTTTTTGCCATAATGACCTAGAAATTTGGGGTTGGGATTTTTGTTAGAGTCCCTTGTCTTTGAACTACCATTTTTGAACTAATAATGAAGCGAGTGCTATTACTCATAGTTAATGCATTTGAAAAGGATCACGTGTGTGTAATGCTTTGGGAGAGAGCTTAGTGTTCCAGTTATTACCTCTCAAAGTCCTCCAGGCAAATAAATCAATCACTTCCTCAGTGTACCCGTAGCTCTTGGTTCAGGCCCCTTATAGAACTCTTCTCACTTTGCATCTTGCTTGGTTTTCTTTTTTAAGTAATTTTTTTTCTTTATTGATTTTTAGAGAGAGAGGAAGGGAGAGGGAGAGAGAGATAGAAACATTGATGAGAGAGAACATCGATTGGCCGCCTCCTGCATGCCCCCAACCAGGGATCGGGCCCACAACCTGGGCATGTGCTCTGACTGGGAATCGATCCGGCGACCTCTTGGTGCATGGGTCGACGCTCAACCACTGAGCCACACCGGCCGGGCACTTGCTTGGTTTTCATTCTCTCCAAGAAATTGTGAGTCCTCTCAGGGCCGGAACCGAGTCCTGTGCATGTGAGGGCCCCCATTTCCAGTGTGTCTGGCTCATAACTGTTTGTCCAACCAAGTTGAGTTGTACTCCTTATGGGGAAACAGAAGTACCCAGCAAACTTAAAATGTATCTTCAGTGCCTGTTGGTCTTGGACAGGACCTTCTCCTCCAAAAGGCAATTGATCTCCACTGTGCTTATGCGTCAGCCATCTCCTCTGGTCGCGCGCTTTCCGAATCTATACTGTTAGCTCCGAGCCAAGCCCAAGGTGCAATCTCAATGGCCTGGTGAACGGTTTTTGTTTAAAAAGCTAGTTATTTGTTGAGCATCAATTAGTTTATCAGTTGCCGGACAGCGTCATAGGCTTCAGTCCTTAAAAGCAACCCTGTGTGCATTTTCCCTTTTTGCACACCAGGTAATGAAGGCTCCGAGAGGTCCCAAACCTTAGCTAGTCACACAGCTCATACATAGCAGAGCTAGGATTTAAACTCAAGTCTGTCCAGCTCTTCTGGTCGTGTGCTGCCTCTTCTCTACATGTCCAGATACAACTTCAGACTCAACGTACATCACATCAAACCCCCCACGGTCCCCCTCCAACGTGTGCATCTTCTCAAATCCCTGTTCATTCGGGCACTCCATCAGACCTCAAAGACAGTGTGGGCTCCTTGCTGTCGTCCATGCCCTCGTTGGCCCATTAGTTGTCCTTACCTGTATCACTTTTCATTGTAATACAAGTTTCTCTAGCATATTATTTTGAATATTTTACTTCCTTGACCAAAGCCTTTTCAGAGACATCTCTTACAGAAGGGAGCCCAAACTCCTAGAATGAAGAAAAGACACCCACACCTCAGCATCATTTACATCTCTAGTACTGGGCCAGGGTTTTTTTTATTGGGCTATTCTTTTTTTTTTTTTTTTTTTCTCTTTATTGATTTTAGAGAGAGAGGAAGGGAGAGGGAGAGAGAGATAGAAACATTGATGAGAGAACATTGATTGGCCGCCTCCTGCATGCCCCCCACTGGGGATTTGGCCCACAACCTGGGCATGTGCGCTGACCGGGAATCGAACTGGCAACCTCTTGGTGCATGGGTTGATGCACAACCAGTGAGCCACACTGGCCAGGCCATTGGGCTATTCTTATTTCACCCACAAAACAAACATCTGCAGTAGGTCTTTTCATGTCACTGCTGAGTAACTGGAATGACCTGTTTTAGGTCGCAGAGCTGTAGGAGCTGGTGGGTGTGGCATGAGGACTGTGGAAGGAAAGGGGCCACATGCTAACCTGATCAGCTCCAGGAAGGCCTGTGGGGTGGCCTTACAGTCTCAGAGACCTAAAGTAACCACCTAGTATGGTCTGAAATGAAAACTTTCTAGCTAAAGGCAGGTCATGGTGGGCTGTCATGACCTAGGCTAGAATTTTCCCTGACAAAAGTCAATCTTTACCTTAACTGAGCCTATTATCTTTTGCATCTATGATTATACCATACCTTTGGAATGTCAAGGTAACTTCCCTTTTGCCAGACCCCTCTGGGCGCAATAACCAGGCCAGAGAAGAGACCACAAATTCCCTCCTTGTTATTAATATCATGTTAATTGTTGACTGTTATCTGTCCTGTACCCACCCATGTAAAAGATGTGTATGTCTATTCTTTTACTTTTTATCCAAGCCCAGAGGTTTTCCTGCTTTGCTTTCTCCCGCCTCCCTAATCTATCACCTGTGGATTTCATGTAACCCACTTAAATCTTCTCTTTTGATTGTCATGTATAAAATAAGGTGCAAAACTGCCCTTCTCTGGAGCATTATCTCAATCCGTTGAGATTTTGCTTCCTGGTAATTGTCGACAGTTTGGCTCAAATAAACTCACAACAATTCTCTGCAGATTTGATTGTTTCTTACGTTGACAGAACCTAGGGTGTCTGCCACAATGGAGTATATTCTTCCCCACACCTCATGCTTCTCTGTAGCATGATGCTGAAGGAACCCTCCCCAGTATCTTCTTTCCTGCTCTGTTTCCCACCGCTCCATCTGGGTGGCACGATCTCCTCTGTTACATGCAAGCATTGTCACCTTCGTAATGTCGTTCTTTGGCAACATCACACCCCCCCATACTGGATGCCTCCTTTCTCCACTGTGGTCGTAACCTACACGTCCTTTGATGCTTCACTGGTATTTCTCTAACTCTCAGAGGCTTTCCTCGCTCCCCCTAAGCTCAAAGAAACCTCTCCGTGCTCTTGAACCTCTTCTCATTGCAACTCATCTTACCCTCAACTGGTGTTGCTCTGTTTAATCAAATCAAATCCTCCACCTTCACCCTTTTGCTGGTAAGACACCTCACTAGCAAGAGATGGAGCTTCAAATTCAGGCAGACAAGGATTGTGTTTTAGGTTGGGTCCCTAACTCAGTCTCTGGGTGATTTATTAAGAACCAATCCCAGGAGAACCCTGTAGGGAAATGGGGGAGACAGGACAGAAAAGGGGGAGATGGGAGGCAAAGGATCAATTTGTGTCCAAGTCCTTACTCAGGCTGATTCTGCATGGGAGTTTTAGAGAGCTCATTACACCTGAGCGTTTGTCCCTGCTCTGGGCAAGGTTGCTGGTCAGTCTTGCTCCCAGCTGTCATTATCTAAGGCCCATTCCATAACATTTAACTCCCAGGACCTTAGAGCTCTCTGAGAGCACTGGATCTAGCCACGACAGGCAACTGAAGAGAATAGTACAATCGGGTCATTAGAAGCAAAGAACAAAAACGAAGCAAACACAGATACACAGCAGTTGGAGGAAAGGCACACTGAAATGTTTCAGAGGAATATGAGCAATTTGAATGGAATATCAACAGTGTCTACTAAGTTTGGCATACCTATTTTGCAAATATCCCAATCTCTCAGAGTCTCAGTTTTTCCAGCTGTAAAATGGGATTCATACTTACTTGTGGTGTTATAGGCACCAGAAACACTGAAAGGTGTTATTGGACTGCCCCCTGAGTCAGAAGGAGAGGGCTGTCCCCTCCTCGGTTCTTGTCAGTCTCATGAGAAAAAATTCAAATAAGTGACAGACAGCAGCATGGTAGTAAAGATAATGTATTAAAGAAGCAGAGCAAGCAAGTTTATTAAAGAAGCAAGGCAAGCGAATCTATCAAAATACATCTGGCATAAAGCACAGATGGACTCTCAGCTAATCTCAGGAGCAAGCCTGGTGGGGGTTCAAGAGGTTTTATACCCATCTGTCTATAGGTTTCAAGGTTCCTCTGCCAGATATCTTGGACATAGACTAGATTTCATGGTCCCTCTTTTATTTCATTGTGGCTTTTCTTGGGGTGTTTGTACATACACCTCATCATCTTGGCAAGTCCTAAAATGACTGACTTTTTTGTTCCGTGAGTGAGATAAAACTCCTCTTTTCCCTTCCCGCTTCCTCCCTCCTGCCTTAGAAGTTCTAGGATGATTTAAGCAATGTAGTCTCTGCTTCAGGAGGAGAAGTATTAACTATTTGTTCTCAAGTGTCCTTGGTTGGGGAAGATAAGGTCTTGCTGCCAGCTGGCTGCAAGCTGCCCAAACTGTTTGGCCCTGTTTAATTTTCTTGTGTCAGTTATCCTATTCTTCCTGCCCTGGAATTTTCCTAGCTTCATGCTATTCTTTTGCAGTGGGATAAAGCAAATGACACACAACAATCCCTCTATAAATATTAATGCTTTCCTCAGAAAGAGCCCTCTACTTTATGTGTTATGTGTATATTCTATCCTCTGTGATACTATACTAGTATATTATGATCTTAAATGTGCTCGATTCTTTCAGCCTCAGGGCTTTCCTTTACCTCCTTCTCAACCCCCTTCTCACCTAATGTGCTCTTAATATCCTTTCTATCTCACTTTAGATGCCACTTCCTCCAGGACGGTTTCTTGGATTCCCAGACCAGGTCTTATTCCTTCATGCTTCCCTCACAAATTACATGTTGTCAAAGAACCTTGAATATTTCTTTACTTTTAAAGCACTTATTGACATTTATTATGATGAATATATTTGTGGTACTAATTATTAAAATAATAGATAGTAGTGGATGTTAACTAAGTGGTAATCATTATATATCTTAGTGGTAATCACTATATATATGTATATATAATCATTTATATATAATCAATTGTTGTGCACCTTAAACTGATACATATTATATGTCAATTGTATCCAGTAAAACTGGAGAAAATAAATTAATTAAAAATAAACCTCATCTCCATGAGAAATGGTTGTCTTTTTGATCATTTATTTCTAGAGCCTAAAGATAAATTGAATGAAGATTTAAATGGATGAAAGTATGAGTGAACACAAATGATAAGCCTGCTGAAGGTATAGCAGAATCTTCGGAGTGGCTCTTTGGCACTGTTGTGTAGCAGGTGCTCAGGTAATGCTTTCTGATTGGTTGGTTAATGGATGGAAGGACACCAGGATGGGATTCCCAGGCCTGTGTCCCGGTCCAGATTTATCACTGACTGTGTGCACGCCTAGGCAAGGCAGCAGCTACCCTGGTGTCAGGTTCCTCAAGTGTACACGATGGTCTCTAAGAGCCTTCTGGGTGCCAGGCCCTCACTCCCAGGGTGGGTCACCAGGGAAGGCTGTATGGGATAGGGATCCTGGGGGTTGCAGAGAGAGAAGGGTGTGAGTTGCACTCCCATTCACAGGCAAGTCCTTCTGCCAGAAGAAATGTTCATCGGAGAGCTGGAAGGCAGCCCCCGAGGAAGGGCATGATTGGGGTGGACCACTGGAAGGGCGGTGGAAGAGGGGAGGATGAGCGGTGGTTGGCATGCAGAACCTCAGTGTGTGGCGAGGTTCTCCTGGCAGCGGTGGCGTGGCTCAGGACTGCCTCTTTCTGCCTCTTCTGTTTCCCTGATTCCGGCACCCGTGGCTCTGCCACTCCATGGCCGTGTGACCTCGGGCAAGTTAGTACAGTATGCAACTGCTCGATTGTCTTGGTTTCCTCATCTATAAAGTGAGGTCCACGGGGCTGTAGGAGTTACGAGAGTATATGTAAAGTGCTTAGGATAATAATTGGCATACAGTCCCATCTCAAGGATCGTCGCTATTGCTGCTGCTGCCTTTGCTAATAAGGGAGGCACTCTGGACAGACACACAGCTTCCAAGTCTCTGATTCCGCAGTGTGGCATCGGCCAGGCGCTGTGTTGTGAGATCTGCCACACGGGTGTTGTGTGGCGTGGAGGAGCTGTAAAGCACGACAGACCTTTTTCTGAATCCCAGTTCCACAAGCTATTTCGTTTCTCTGAGACTCAACTTCTCATTTGTATAATGGGGGATTAAGATTCACCTTGGAGGATTACTTTGAAGGTTAAATATGTATTTGGGAAGCACCTGTTGCTTAAAAGGCATGGTGGGGACCCTGGTGCCCCTTCACCAGCCGCACAGTGGGGTGTGTGTGTGGGAGGGGTGTGGGGGGGCTACTGGGGGTGGGGGTGCTTTGGAGGAGAAGGAGCAATGTGTGTTCCTCCTATGACATTGTTCTCACGGATTTAAAGGTAAATTTATACTGTGGGTAATAAATTTATGGAACTCATCGCCCTGGGACCCGGTAGGAGATGATTACGAATAGGCCTGGAAGGATTTGGGAAAATGGATGAAGGCTGATCCTCGGTGAGTTATCACGGCACTATTTCCTAGAAAAATGTGCCTTTGGAAATAGTGGTCATGCTGAGAGGCTCTGTAGGAAAAGAAATAAGAAAAATATAGCTTCTGTGGTTAGAAATCTTTAGGGAATCCTACTTACTGTAGGTCATCCCGACAGAGATTTTCCGCGTTCACATTTATTCAATGACTGATTCAGCAGATAGTTAGAGTACCTCCCATACGATACGCAGGGTGGTAGGCGCTTATAACACAGCAATGGAAAAAACAAAGATTCTTGCCCTCATGGAGTTTATGATCTAGTGGGAAAGACAAACAATAAGCCATAAACATAATAGGTAATGAAATGATATGGTGTGCTCGAAGGTGAAAATGCATTTGAAAAGGAGAAAAGATTAAACAGGTCAAAGGGATTGAGTATGCTGAGGATGGGAAGGGTGGGTTGTGATATTCCCTGGGGGGGCCAGGGAAACCTCACCTAGAAGGTGGTGTCAGAGCAAAGAAGGAAGCACGGGGGTTGGTAGATTGGCTGTCAGAGGGACAACCTGAGGCAAAGGCCCCGAGACTGGAGCATGCATCGCTGGTGGTCCCAGAGAAGGCCTGTGTCCCTGGAGATTACAAAGGTGGGGAAAAGGGAGGAGTGAAGTCCTGGGGGCCTTGTTGAGCACTAAGGGCTTTTATATCCTCAACTTCAGACAGAAGAGTGACATGATCTGACTTACACAGTGTAAAGGCACTGACAAGTCCTGCAGTAAAGAGACTCCTTTAACTTCTTAACCCAGGTTCTCCCAAAAGTATTTGACCATGGAACCTCTTTTGTTTTCTATAAAGCCTTTTAATATGTTTATACATGTTAAACCCCACCCCCTTCCCTTGGAGTTTAAGATATTTGTTCAACGTGATGTCGTGTTTCCCCAAACATTTCTCCTCTGGCTCTTTTCATTTCCCTTAAAGACCTGTTAACGTCTGGCTTCACCAGTGTTCTAAAGCCTGTGTGTTCGAAGCGTGGCCTGTGGACCAGCTAGCGTCAGCATCGCCTGAGAACTCGTTAGCCGTGCAGAATGGGAGTTCCCGCCCTGGGCCCCGAGTCTCTGTGCACACTGAGGTTCCAGAGCGCTGCTGCAGCGGAGCACGTTGAGAAATGCTGGATTAGACGGAAGTCGTGGGGTGGGGCGGCCACTTGGAGACAAGTTCGCAGTGCTTTATACCGATTGTTCCCCCAGTACCCATCTGCAGCGTGGACTTCTCAGGTGTTCCTGGAGCTGACTGAGCTGGAATGTCCTCCTCACCTTCCTACTTGCCTTTAACAACTAACTCATCATGGCTTGAGGCCTTTATTAAAATCCTGACACCTGTTCGGAAGGAGCCTCAGCCTACTCTAAGAGTAATGAGCCCCGTGTGTCTATCACCCACATTTATATTCATACTACCTATTGTACGTCCACAGGCGACGTTTTTCCTTCTGCCCGTTAGCACGTGTCTTCTTCCGGTGTCTGGAGCTCCTGGCGCCCTGCAGGAAGGCACGCAGATGTTAGGGACAGGATCGGGGCTGCAGGAGGGCAGGGTGCGAGAGGTGGCCCTTGCCTTTCCCTGTTTCCTCCACTCTTGTCACGATCAGAAGCATCCCTTTTGATTCTGTTTCCAGCAGCCGGCTGTAGTGGGAAGAACATGTGCTTTGGGACAGTGGGACTGGTGTTTGCATGTCAGTTTTGTTATTTCTGTTACCTTCAGTGAGCCGTTCAGTTCCTGAAAGCCTCTTTCCCCCGAATGGGAAAGGGATGTACGTATGCCCGTCTTGCACGGTGGTGGTGAGGACTACGTGGGAGAATCCGAGGAAAATCCGTCTTGGGCTTTCTGTGTACTGGGCCTCTGGATCCTAGACAAGAGACTCAAATCACAGAAACCAGTAGCCTATCAATTGCTTGGATGATGTGGGTGTGTCTGATGGCTTGCGGTGGGGAGACATTGCCAAGCACAGCAGTGGCGTCTGGTCAGAAACACTGTGAGTCCCCGTCATCTCATCGACACGAGATGCAATAGCTTCCTGCGTAGGCCAGTCTGGTGGGGAGCACTGAGCTCCTGAGCCTTTCTGCCCTTGCTGTGTCTGCTGAGCCAGTGAGAGGGGCATGGGCTTTTCCCCAAGAGCAGAGAAAGAGCCGGCATCTGCTGGTGCCCATGGGCCTTCGGAGTGTCCCCGTCCTCCCACTGGTGAGAGCTGACTAATTCTCGGGGAGCGCAATTGCAGCCAAGGAGTCCTGGGCGTTACATGAAGGAAGCTTGTGCATTTGTTCTGAGCATGTGTGTGCCGGAGTGTTCCTTATCATCACAAACCAAAATAGAAAAGACAGGCATATAAAGAGGTCTGAAAACCGAGGGACCACAGTCAATAATAGGCAGTATGGAAACACCCAGGCCCAAGCCTGCCGTCCCACACGGTAGGGTTACTCTGCCTCGGCACTGTTGACATGGGCTGGATGATTTTTGGTGGTGGGGGCTGTCCTGCTCATTGTGGGATGGTTGGCAGCATCCCTGGTCTCTACCCACTAGATGTACCAGGAGTGGCACCAATCCCAAGTTTCACAGCCCAAAATATCTCCAGACTTTGCTCAGTGTCCCCAGCTGAGGACCACTGATATGCAGGGTGCTCAGTAAACGGTCCCTGTCTTCTCAATCCAGAAGCCAAGCCAAGTGCCGCAAGAGTGGTTGACTCACTTTCACGATCAGTCGCCTCCTCCCGTGGCCTCGTGGGAAATTGGCAGCAGGTGATGGCCGCGGGCACTCCAGGTGACCCTCATCAGACTCAGAGGTGGCCTCGGAGGCATGGCCCGGACGCTGCCCTGCCCTCCTGCTGCTTTTCTGGCCCCATGTCTGGTCTCTCAAGTCCAAACAGTCAGAACTGGTGCCAGCCTGGCTCGCTGGGGCGCTTACTGATTGAAAACTTTCCCGGGCACTTTGGGTTGTTGGGAACATTCCATTCCACATTGATTTATTATTATATTTTTAAAGACACTGAGATTTAAGACTCATCCAGGAGACTCTGCTTGCCAAGACATAATTAGGAATAAAATGACAGAGGTAGTAAATATATAATTAACTCTTTGCTTAATGCCTCGCGCTGGCATTCTTAATCTCTCCGCACAGCCTGGGAAACTAGTTCTCTGGAATCTCCAGGCAACTAGAGACCAATTACCATCATGTTAGCATATTATGTTTTTGCATAACATGTATACGTACTTATGTGTAGGAAATTAAGTGGGGAGCCACAAAGATAAACATGGGTGTGCACGGTCTCAGCTCCTAATTGACTTTTGATGGATTGGTTGATTTACTCATTGGTTCATTGATTTAACAAAGATTCAGTGCGCACCTCCTGCATCAGGCACCAAGCAGTTTCCGCCCTGCTAAAATCGGTTCCTGTGAGCTCCTGTATCTATGTGTGTCCACAGAATGCGTGTGCATGGGATGCCAGGACATTCTATACATGTGTGTCCACATCCACCTATAAAATGGGGTTCAGAGAGGTGAAGTCACTTGCCAAAAGTCACATAGCTATTAAGTAATGAGCCTGATCTGTCTGATTTTGACTACCCAATATTCTCTTCTTTCATTGACTACTTCCCCAGAGAAGCGATATTTGAGCTGCATCTTGAAAGGTAAATAGGAATTTATCATGTAAACATGGCAGGAAGTAGTTCATGCAAAGGTTGGTGGCGTGATGAGCAGGAAGTCCAAACACTAAGTCCAGAGAGATCACTGGGTGCCTTGAGAGGAGCTGGAGGCGACAGGATGGCCATGGCTCAGCTCAGGGAGGTTCTAATATGCCAGACCCTTCACAGAACTCACAGGAAAGTTTGGTTCAGGTCTGACCAGGTTATGAACCCCTTTCCCCAGGAGCCAAGATGGCTCCCACTCAGACTTGTATATAGCCTCCAGCCAGGCACAAGTTGCAAGGTGACCCCCAGGCCCATTAAGAAACCAGGCAGCACTTGATTTCACCCAGGAACTGTCTTCAGCCCTCTCTTGCCCAGGAAGCAGAGACCAGTTAATTGCAGGGTGATCGCCATGTTCTCGCGGAGCATTTAATGTAGCATGTAATTGCAGGGTAAATAAATACAGAGCTATTTCCAGCTCTCAGCCCAGTGCTGCAAGCATGGTGGTAATTACGGCTGGGGATTTGCTTGGTGCAATTTCTAAGCGATGGCTCCAGGCCAGAACTGGGTCAGCCCTCAGTGGGCATTGTCTGCTCCCAGGAGAACCAGGATGTTGATCTAGTCAAGCTTCCCATTTACTCAGGTGCCTAGGGCCTTGATCAGCTGCCCCGGACTCCCCAGTGCTCTAGCCCACACCTGTATCTGAGGGTCCCTCAGCCTTCTGGTTGGCCCTAACTCTTCGTGAAAGTAGCGGTTAAGATGCTCTGGCTTGGAATCAGACAGAACTGAGTTTGTATCAAAGTTCAGCGCTTACTGGCTGTGTGACCTTGAGTAATATGTTGCACCTCTCTGAGCCACATTCTTCATCTGTAACATGCAGCTAGAAATAATGTATCATGAAGCTGCCTCACCTGCCCACTTCTCCAGAAAGCTCCTCTCCAGTCCTGAGATCCCTCTTCTTCTCCCACTGCTATCCCCAAGTCCGTATTTTCAAGGCCCATTTTTCTTCTCCTTTCTGGTCTCCCCTTTTCTGCTGACCCGCTGAGTCATTTCTGGATGTTCTGATCTCACCGGGGAAAGCTCTGTCTTTTCTAAAAGCTGCCCTCGGTCAAGTGGCAGGGATGGCGGTGAAGACCAGCCCTCTGCCGGTTCCCCCCTCTCCACTCAGCCTTGCTGAGCTCTGACTGTCCTTGGGCGTTTGCGTCCCCAAAGTATGTGGCTGTCGCTGGAGGTGTGTCCTTCCATCCCCCGTCCTGGCTGCCCCTGTGTTTGTGAACCTAACCTCTAGTTCTTGTCCCCGCGTCCTTGTGTGTGTCTCTATTGATTATTATTATTTTCGTGTTATCGAACTTGGCCTCAAGTCCACACCCCTTGCTGCTGTCTGAGACTACAAGGCTCACCGCACTGGGGCTCGGCCCAGGGTCCTGGGAATACTGCGTGGCCTGGGCCCTCCAGTCGCTGCATTCGGCAGACCCGGGGAGGAGGCCCGGCGGGCCCAGGAGAGCGGGTTACTTCGGGCCACCGGTCCCCAAGTTCTTCACCATGGAGGGTGAGGAAAGGAGGGCGGACTCCAGGTGGGAAGACGGAACCTGCAGTGGGGACCCTGTACGGCGAGGGCTGGCCAGTTGTAAGTGTTCCTCCTTGAGAAATGGCCTTGGCATCCCTGAGCTCCACTTCCATTGGCCAACGGGGCTGGCCCTCAGGCTGTACGAGTTATCAGGAGGAAAAACTGGAGGTGTTCTCGTAGGAGGTGGGTTTTCACACCTTCTTCTGTCACGTGGGGCTTTTCCATCCCCTCTTACGCCCAGGAGACCAAGTAGGACCCACCCTGGTACCTGAGGAGCTTATGGTAAACACGGCTGGTACTGACGCCACCCTCTCAACATGGAGCCCTGTGGGGTTCCTTGCTCCCCAAGGGACCCCAGGGTGGAGAGCACCCCTCCTGGGCTGGGTGGAGCTGGGCCTGGTAGAGGTGAGGACGCTGGGCCTCCGGTGGCCTCTTGGTCAGCTGCCCCGGGAGCTGTGAGCTCTGTGGGCAGTGTCCGCAGGACCCCACGGGCCCAGCAGCACCGGCTGCTCAGGGAGGAGGAACGGAAGGGGCTGGCAGCGTGAAGGGCCACTCTCAGTCCTGAGAGAGCGCCAGGCCAGGTCCCCTCGGGTCGATGGCGGTCAAGCTGGCCCCATGCTTAGAGGAGGTGTGATGGCCACGCGCCCGCCGCCACCCTGCTCACCTGTCACGGCTCACACACGTGGGGAAGCAGATGCTGGGGGAGACCTCCGTGCAGCCTGTGACTGGCTGTGCCCGACACTGTCACAAGGCCGTGCTCCCGCCGACGATCAGGCTTGTCCTCTGCCCCTTCTGGGCTCATCCCACCCCTTGCTGACATTTCTCCTGGTCAGGCTCCCCCAGGTGTTCCTTCTATTTTGATTTACCTGTGACCCATGTTCAGAAGTCCAGCAAATGGGAAGGGGCGTGGGAGTCCCGCACATCTGTTACCCCCACACCCCCAGAATTCACTGGGGGTCAGGAACCCCGCTGACCCTTTCCTGAACCCCGTCCCTCCTGGCCACGCCCACCCCTCCCGTCTCCCCGAGGCAGGGTTCGTGCTGTGAGAAGCTCCAGGTGTCTGCTCTGTGTGGCCCTCATCTGGCCCTGGGTTCGAGTCTCTCTGTCTTCACTCCCTACACCACTCTGTGTTTGGCTGGCACTGTGTGTGCTTCGGTGTCCCTCTGTCTCCGAGGGTCCCGCTCGTGCCGCGCGTCTGCCCCCGCCGTCGCTGGCCCGCCAGTCCATCTCGCTCTCTGGGCCTGCGCCTCACTCTCGTCTCTTTCGAAATCTCGTGATTGCTCCCAGGTACTTGCAGCTGGGAAAAAGAGCCCGTTTTTTTTTCTGGAACTTTCCTGAAAAGTGGTGGGGAGAGAAGTTTCCAGGTAACCCTAGATTCCAGAAAGTTCTTGAACTCTTCCCCTCCCTGTCCACGAAGCCGCTGAAGGCCTGACCTCAACAGAGAAGATCTTCCCGAGAAGCTCAGAGACACTGGGGCCCCGCAGCTCTAGTCCAGGCAGCGTGGGGTGGCCGCAGCCGGCCCGGCTGACCTGGCACAGCGTGGTCTCCGCCGTGGACGCGCTCCTGTGCCTCCCTGTCTGTCCTGGGTCCAGGGGCTGGAGCCAGCACACAGGTGCCGAGACTCTGCACCCCACAGACTCAGGTCTGCCAGGGCCGTGGCCTGGGTTTCCACACTGCACAGTGATGTCAGAGCTGGCAGGACCAGATGCCCACAGGCCAGCCGGCAGCTGCTGACACCGTGCTTCCAGGAACAAGAAGGCCCCTGGCCCAGGCGGCTCTCCATCCTGCGTGCAGGGGTGCACGAGGCCTTAACAGGACAGAGCCTCTCTTTCCCTGGGAAGGATTACGGGGTGCACGAGGCCTTAACAGGACAGAGCCTCTCTTTCCCTGGGAAGGATTACGGGGTGCACGAGGCCTTAACAGGACAGAGCCTCTCTTTCCCTGGGAAGGATTACGGGGTGCACGAGGCCTTAACAGGACAGAGCCTCTCTTTCCCTGGGAAGGATTGCGGGGTGCACGAGGCCTTAACAGGACAGAGCCTCTCTTTCCCCGGGAAGGATTACGGGGTGCATGAGGCCTTAAGGACAGAGCCTCTCTTTCCCCAGGAAGGATTACGGGGTGCACGAGGCCTTAACAGGACAGAGCCTCTCTTTTCCCAGGAAGGATTACGGGGTGCACGAGGCCTTAACAGGACAGAGCCTCTCTTTCCCTGGGAAGGATTACGGGGTGCATGAGGCCTTAACAGGACAGAGCCTCTCTTTCCCTGGGAAGGATTACGGGGTGCATGAGGCCTTAACAGGACAGAGCCTCTCTTTCCCTGGGAAGGATTACGGGGTGCACGAGGCCTTAACAGGACAGAGCCTCTCTTTCCCTGGGAAGGATTATGGGGTGCATGAGGCCTTAACAGGACAGAGCCTCTCTTTCCCTGGGAAGGATTACGGGGTGCATGAGGCCTTAACAGGACAGAGCCTCTCTTTCCCCGGGAAGGATTACGGGGTGCATGAGGCCTTAACAGGACAGAGCCTCTCTTTCCCCGGGAAGGATTGCTGTCACGAGGCTACTGTTGGCTTAAGGAAGACAAGGAAACCTCTGCCTACTCAGGTATAATTGAGGGGCATCAGAGTCCCCCCGAGCTCCAATTTGAGGGGAACGGAGGGACATAGGGGAGTAAATGGGTATAGGATGTAGGGAAGTTGGCAAGGATGTCTCTCAGGAGAGGACCTCAATGCAGAAGACCCTACAAACAAATGGCACGGATATAAGAGATGGAGAAACCATATCCTCCAGCTGAGTACAGTGTCTGACTCATAGTAGGTGCTCGATAAATATTTGTTGGCTGAACAACAACAAAAAAAAGTGCAAAATCTGGACATGGAGTTTGTGCCCAGCTTTTCTGTTTCCATGCTGTGGTGAACTGGACAGTTCCCTCTCTGAGGTTTCATTTTCACTGTTGGGAAATGGGGACACCACCAGCTCCCCAGCCTACATCACTGGACCATTGCTACAGTGCAGACAGAGGGGCTTTGAAACCAGTACACTCTGTGCAGACACAGGGACATTTCCCTGTTTACCACTTCCCTTCCAGCCACCCTGGGGTCAGCCTCCTGCGTCCATCATCAATATCTAATGCTTTCAGCGATTACTCTGGGTTAATTGGCTCGGGCAGAACAGTGCCTAGGAAATGCCCCTAGCAGAACTGACAAGCCCTCCTCTCGGTGTGCAGAACATCTCTCCAGATGACGTGTGCCTAATGCCGCCGTTTGCGAGATGGGGACTCGAGACAACGAGGCCAGAATGCAGCTGTACACCACTGGCATCCGAAGGACCGGGGGCCAGCTGCTGGGCTGCGATGAAATCCCAGCAAGCCTTGTTGACATTCCAGTGGCATCCCTACAATGAGGTTAAATTATAAGTTGATGATGACAAGCAGACGCACAGGAAAAAATGTCAGAATTAGCATGATGGAGGACAGGCAGCCTCCTCCCTCCCCTCACCCTCCCCTGCCCAGCGCTAGCCCAGGACCACCTAATCTCACAAGTCGGTTTTAAAGGGCATCGTAGCAAGAGCAAGTTTGTCCTGGGGGCTTCTGGTGTCTGTCTCACTAACCCATCTCCTTGGGCAGCTTGCTGAAGGGAGAACAAAGCGGCCTCCTGATGAGTCCATGACCTTGGGCATGTCCCTGACCCAGCTGGAGCTCTGTGCGCTCCTCTGTACATTGACGATAATGATGCCTTCCTCCTGGAATGGCTGAGGATTGCACGGGCTCACACGTGGACGCATTAGGCCCAGGGTTCGACAACGCCACTGTCCTCTCCCGCCCCCACCTCTTCCTTGGGCCCACTAGGACCCTGTGAGGATGCCCACAGATGGGGGAAAGCAGTCTGTGCGTACTCCAGGAGCCCATGCGAGTTGGAACTAAGGGATGGAACTTAGGTCTAGGCTGGGGAAGGCACCTGGGGGGATGGGGACTCATGGGCATGATTGCAGATGTGGCTGGACCCTCTGCAGGAGGTTATGGAAGTAAAGGGCAGGCATTTCATAGTCTGAGACTGGGTTAGGCTGAGCAACATCAATGCCATTTACAAAGCACCTTCACCTGAATGATATTGTTAAACTCACTCAAACGTTATTTGAGAAAGGGATGGATGCATAGCCCATTTTACAGATAATGGAAGGGGGCCTGACTAGTTTGGGGTGCAGAGACGTGAAGGAAGGGGACGAGCAGAGATTGGCAGAGGGCAAGGGTATTTCAAGTAGAGGTGCTCTTCAGATAGAGTCTGGAGGGTGCAGAGGAGAATTTGGGGAAATCTTTAACGGGATGAAGTGTAGCGTGGGAAGTCCAGAGGGCCAAGAACGGAGCCTCGAGGAATGTCCGTCACTTGCTGAGCAGGGAAGACAGAGAGCCAGAGGAGAGACGCCAAGGAGTTAGGGGTGCGGAGACGGACCTGAGCAGGGCAGCGATGTGGGAACCAGCCAGTGAGAGGAGCACCAGGGAGAGGACACTGCTGATGAGATCAGAGAGGGAGGTGGGGTCAAGGTTTGCAGGTGAGTCAAACGTATTTTGGTGGGCTTGCCCGGAACTCCCCTTCCTACTTCTGACCTTGATGCCACAGGACCATGAGTCAGCAAATCCAAAACATTGGTGTTTCAAATTGGTTTTCAGGTTCTAGCCCCCTGAGACCTGTCTGCATTTTTTTTTTTCCTTTTTTGTGCTGACTTTCTTAGACACAGATCAGGATTTTGAGGCTCCTGAAGGGAAAGTGGTCCATGGGGTTGAAAGGGGACATGAGAAGGCTGGAGGGAGAAGAGTGAGCTACACTTCCCTGGAAGAGGCCTGGGCAGGGATCCCCCCGGCCGGAGGCCCCCCATATATGGCTGTGATCCCTGCTTTTGTTCTGGTTTCTTGCTTCCCTATCAGCAAAGGGCTTCTTCCCAGCCAGGGCAGGGACAAGGATCCAGGGGGCGAAATAGGAGACAGTGTTAGTTAGTTAGAACCCTAACCAACTGTGGCTACTTTGGGGCATCCATTCATACATTTATTCATTCAAACAATATTTAATGGGCACCTGCCTTGTGCCAGGCACTGTTCTGAGCCCTGAAAACCCAGCAGCGAGCAAAAGAGACACACATGGCTGCCCTCCTGGAGTTGATGTTCAGTGGGGAGAGATGGCCAGCGCACAAAACATCTGAGTGAATTAGTGGACGTTTAAAAAGGCAGTAAAACGCTACGGAGCAAAGAAGCAAGCTGGAATTCGAAACGGGGAGGCGGGGAAAGGTCTCGCTGAGAGATGACGTGAGCAGACTGGCGGAACTCAGGCACACAGATGAATGGATGAAGAGCTGGCCTCGGAAAGGAGAAGAATCAGGAACGTCTGAAGGTGAAGGAGGGGGAGTTCCTGGGTAGTGTCCTCATGGCAGCGCTCCACAGACGGATGGGCTCCAGCCTTTCCGTCCTAGGGCCACTCGAGTCTGTCGGCTTCTAGGAAAACAGAAGCTGCCTGGGCTTGCCACCATCTCCTGCCCACTTGTTAGAAAGCACGCCTGATGGACACTCCCACCGAGATGGCATACCATGGGAGTTGGCTCCCCAAGGAAATACCCGGACACACACACACACTTGCACACGCACACACACTTGCACACGCACACACACGCACACACATGCACGCACGCACACACACGCACACGCACACACAATGGCTCCTAGAGAAAAGCATGTGTGACAGGGGAGCTCAGGGGCCATTAAATCTGCCCCCCTCCTTTGCACCTGGAGACACGGAGACTCGGGAATTGGGGAGGAATTACTCGTTGAGGAAAGGGGGCGTTGGGGACTGGACTGCTGGGCTCCTGAACCCCAGCTCAGAATGTTGCCCACTTCCCAGTGCTTCCCAGGGATCACAGCAGTCTGAGGAGGAAGGTGCCTTAGGAAGCATCTCATGGAATCCGTGCATTTTTCAGTTGGGGAAACGGAAGCCAGGAAGATTGAGAGACGGGGGACTGGTTCTCATTAAAAGGCAGTACCTGTCTCTGCAGGAGATTATGTGGGAAAATCAGGACGTTCCTTCCCCTGGACCAGGTGGTGGGATGAAGCATGGAGAGTGTTCCTTGTCTCAAGCAAATATTTAGAGATCTCTATGGGCAGGGGGAACAGGCCTGGAAAGATGTCTCTGAGGCCCAGTGAAACCAAACGGGGGGTCCTATTGGAGTGGCATTCGCTCTGTGGGAAACGCCCCCAGGATCACAGCAAATACATTTACCCAAAGGAGAGCCTATTTGCAATCCAGGTCAAATCCTATTTGCTTTAATAAGCCTCTGTGTCAACGTGAGCGGAGGCTCAGGCCCGTGGCAGCCGGGTCGGGTGAGTGACCAGAACCGAGACACAGCTCCGTGTCTGTATGCGCAGGAGGTGACGAGTGCAACGTCAAACGCCCCCTGGGGCGGAGGGGGAGCCACTGAGCTCTGTTTGGTGTGAACACAGCCGTTGGAAATTAGAGCCCTCCTACCTGCAAACCTTCGCTCTGGAATGAACACCCCTGTCCTGCTGGGCAGCGCAGAAAAGCACCTGCCCGCCCCAGGTCTGGGCCTGGCCGTTCCGCCTTCTCAGCTTGGCTATGCACTCCTTCCACCTCGCCGCCCCCACCACCATGGCCCCTACCTGCACCGAAGAGAAAACCTGGGACCACAGCACTGTGTTTATGACCTGACTGGCCGGTGCTTTCCTCCTCCCTGGGTCCTGGATCCTTTAGTATCTGCTTCTGATCTCCTTATAACTTTTTTTATCCTCACTTGTGAGTATTTTTCTATTTATCTTCAGATAGAGTGGGAGAGAGAGAAACATCAATGTGAGAGGGACACATCGAGTGGTTACCTCCTGCACGACCCCAACCAGGGCCGGGGACGAACCACAACCGAGGTATGTGCTCTTGACCGGAATTGAACCCACGACTCTTTAGTCCGCGGTCCAACATTCTCACTGCTGAGCCAAGCCAGCCAGGGCTGCTTTTGATCCCTTTAATATAACAACCTCTGTTCCTACCTGGGTAGCTTCTGGGACTTGGGCTTCATCTCAGGGCTGTGTGCTCTGCCTCAGTCTCTGCTGAGGACTCTCTCTGGCTCCAAGCCCAGAAGTGCCCCTGGCCAAGCCAGAAAGGGGATGGCAGAGATTCAGGACAGCCTTCCCTCGGAATTCTCCGGAGACCTCCTCTCTCTGGCCCTAGCCTAACTCTGACACTGGCCATCTGACCTGGGTTAGTTCTGTTATGCCGTCCCTCACCAAGCTTGACTCCTGATCTGTGCAGAAGCAAATTGTGACTGACAGGGAAGATGCTTCTTAAGGTCTGTCTGCATTCTCCTTTTCTTCGGCTCTCGCTGGCTGGGACCTGTGTATACTGTCCATGGCAGGTCCCAAGCCCCCACAGGATGTCACCATACCAAAAGCTGCAGACTGTTAGCACGCTTATCTCTTATCAAAACGGACGTGCCCGTGTTGTCCTCTCGAGGGGCAGGAGCTAGTCTTACAGACCAGTTCTCGGGAAGGCGTGGTGGGTTGATCGCAGACATCTCACTCCTCACTGCCTTTGCTTCCGGGAGTGCAAGGTGCAAATTTCAGACAATACAGACTTTTTTTTTCAGAAAGAAAATGCTTTGGTGCTCCTCCAATCATGCTGTCTAGTTGGGGACCGCAAGGGCTGGACCAGCCCTATGTAAGGGACTTGGAGGGTATTATTTTGAGCCTGGAGATTGCTGGAGTTCCTGCGGTATTGTTCTTTGTTGACTTTTTTTTGTTTTTTAAAAGAATGAGAAACTACTCTTTTCGAGTTGAGAGCCCATCATGTACCAGATGTCAGTATATTTTCCTCTTCCCTACTGGGTTTCTGTCGTGTATTATGGAAATGAAGCCTTCATCAAATGTGTACTGATCCCCGACTATCTGTCGAGTTGTTGGTTGGGACCTGTGGGGGATTCCAGCATGGCTAAGGCAGATTCCTTATAGCACGGTTGGTGACGAAGGGGTATAATGCTCGTGACAATGTGATAATATTAGCTTAAGATTTGTAATGTTATAACCTGACGGCGAGATAACCAGAGACGCATGGCCGAATTGTAAAGGAGCACTTTATTTCGCCGGCGGGCTGCGGAGGGCATAGTTTCCCCTCAGATCAACAGCCCCGATTCTTCTTACTCGTCCCATTTTAAAGACAGAAACTCCCTCCTCCTTTTGCCCCCTCCCCTCAGGGAACCAGTACAATAGTGGGAGTGACAGAGACCACAGAAGTCAAAATTAGCATTATTTACCGACGGCCTAAGCACTTACAAGTACCTGCAAATACCTATACTCAGGAGACTGCAAATGCCTCCCAACTCCTGGGGCCACTATAATCTTAGGCAAAATTCCTTTCTGTCTAGGGGTAATTAACCTATTATTGGAAGAATATCAAGGAATGTCTATTGGTGACAAAATGGAGTCTTTTAGTCGCCTTAACCAAGGGGCCTACATAAAATGGAATCTAGTTGCCTTAGCCTTGGAGCCCACAACAGTAAGTCTGTCGCTTGAAGTTTATGGTTTTCAGCCTTCCTCAACCGTTTGGAGCCTCAGTTTCTCTATCTGTAAGCTCCCGGCGTTGTTATGAGAACGCCATGCGGTGAGGGATGTGATAGCCCTTGGTAGCTCTCAGGGCCATTAGCCTGGTGGTTATTATCACCTCTATTGTTTTTCTCGGTCTCGGGTCAGAATTATTACACCTGTCAATGGGATCACACTCCCACTGACATGAAAACAGGCCAAGAATCCCATCTCTCCCAGGGAAACCAGGGGTGCAGATTGTCTAAATCCATAGCAAGGTCTGCGTCAGAGGACCCGCGTCTGAGTCCCGGTGCAAACTTTCTGCTGCCCTGTGTGTGTGCGTCTTGCCTCTGTCCGGGCACGTCCCGCCACAGTCTTGCATTTCTGGAGAGGTAACTCTAGCCAGCACAGTCCCCTGCTTCCTCATCTCTCTTATCTCCAGGGGAATGAAATTACACAGGTGGATGGCAGGGCAGGGATAAGGATGCACAGAACTGCTGCTCTCTGGAGCTGGTGTGTGAGTGTGTGTACAAGTGCGTGTCCGTGTGTTTGCAGGTGTGTGATGCAGCCTTTGGACTTGCCAGAACTCTTCCCAGGGGCCAGATAGCCCTGCTCAGGCCTCCTGAAGGCTGCCCCAGGAGCCAGGCTCAGGGACAGAGGCTTCTTTGCTCCCGGCTGGTGATGTATTTTGTTGAGACCAGGTAGTCTTCTGCATTGACAACCCAGAACACAAAGGCAGGAGTAGTGGGGTGCTGAGAGCACCGCTGGCTCGGGGCCCCACTGCCCATCTTTGAATTCTGTGCTCAGCTGGCTTCTGGGTTAAGCTGTGAATCGTTTCTGCCAGAGGACTGGAGGCTGCTGTGTGCCCTTTGAGTGACATGTACGTTGTATGGGCATCCCAGAGGGACACATAAAGGAGAGGGAGTGGAGGGGGGCCCCGAGGGGAGAAACAAAGCCCTGCACCTCCAAACCTGGCTTCTCTGACTTGATGGACAATAGGCGAACAGGGGAGATTGTCCAGTCCTTTGGAGCACGGAGGGCCAGTGAGTCAGCTGTCAGCATGAGTGCCTCAGGGTACTTGGCTGTATGCTGAGCATCGCTCCTGTCCTGTTGAGAGCGGGTCTCAGCCCTCCCCTTAGTCAGGATGCTGCCTAGGATAAGGGAAGGAACAAGTAACTTGGAGCCAGTTGGCCTCGATTTCTTTCCTGGCTGGCTGTATACGTGCTCCCTGTATACTGGCGGGGAATTGCGTATCCTCACTGAACACCTGTACCTCTTACCACTACCTGTGATCGGGTCAGCCCGAGGTCTCCCCGGGTCTGACTTCACTGCTACCTGTGACTGGGTCAGCCCGAGGTCTCCCCGGGTCTGACTTCACTGCTACCTGTGACTGGGTCAGCCCGAGGTCTCCCCGGGTCTGACTTCACTGCTACCTGTGATCAGGTCAGCCCTAGGTCTCCCTGGGTCTGACTTCACCGCTACCTGTGACCGGGTCAGCCCGAGGTCTCCCCGGGTCTGTCTTCACCACTCCCTCTGATCGGGTCAGCCCGTGGTCTTCCTGGGTCTGTCTTTGGGGTTGGCCTCTGGGACCAATTGCTGTGTGGGCTACTCAGCCAGAAACTGCCTGGCTCCGCTGCCTTGTGTGGTCCCCCAGCCCAACTGTGATGCCAGAGCCGTCACGGCTGCTTAGCTCTCCCTGCCTATAGCTCAGTGCTCTGCTCAGCAGGGGGCAGCGTGTTTCACCGCTGGACTCCCGCTCTGCCTGTCTCTTGGTGTGTTCCGAGCGTAGCATCCAGCTGGGCAGAGGCTAAGAGAGTCAGGGCCCGGTTAGGATGAAACCAGAACTCGGAAACTCTGAGCGGGGGACCGCTGGGGTCTACCTCCGTGCTTCTCAACTGGGGGTGACTGTGCCACCCGGGGGATATTTGACAACACACGGAGACACGTTTTAGTTGTCGTAACAGGAGGTGCTACTGCCGTCTAAAGAAGGGAGAGACTGGGGATGCGGCTGACACCCTACGATTCACAGAACAGCCTTCCACGACAAAAAATTAGCCAGACCAGAGTGTCAGCAGTGCCGAGGATGCTAAGCCAGCCTCGGCACTGCCCAGGAGACAGCAGATGGGGAGGAACAGGACTTTGGCTCTACTAGTGCCTGTGGTGGTGGGAGCTGTGAGCAGGGGTTTTGGACCACCAGCCACCAGTGGGTCTCTCCCTTCCTGCCTCCCTCCCTGCCTCAGCCCAGCTCAGAAGATGCCTATCAGTGGTACCTCACCCACATCTCCTGGGCACTCACTGTTGTCATAGCTACCGATGGCATCCGGTAGCAGATACCTGCGGCTCTCAAGCTCCTACCCACAAGCAGGACAGGACAGAAGTACCCTGCAGCTCATGTCCCCAGGAGCAGCCCTCAGCCATGGATGACAGTTGTGCACCCCTCGCCCCCCAGCCTGTTCTGCAGCTTCCCAGAGGTCCCAGTGTGCGAGTCCCAATTATCTGTGGCACGTGTGGGCTCACTAATGCATCCTCTTCTGCTTCCTTCCCTTCCCATTCTCACTTCCCAGTTCCTCTGCTGATGCTTCTTGGGACCACCTTGCAAATAGACGACTTCATCCCCATGTCAGCATTTGCTTCCAGGGCAGCCCGACTGAAGGCAAGCAGCCGTCTTGTGCCTTCAGGAACTAGCACTGCTGTTTGCTGTTGCATGAACTCATTTGCTTACATCATCCATTCATCCATTCATTCATTCATTCATTCGGCCAGTCCCCCACATTATTGAGGACCGACTATGTCCCAGGAACTGAGGGTTTCATACCTATACATAGATGGGGAAACTGAGTCTCCAAGTTACACATACATGTGTTCCAAGAGCTTAAAAAGGAGAGGACCAAAAGGAGAATATAAAACCAAAATTCCCGAGTGCATTTTATGCCCATTTGTTCCTTGACAGGCTGTCCTGAAAATTACCTGGAGAGCTTTATAGACACAGAGGGCAGAGTTCCACCCCAGAATGGACCGACATCTCCAGGAGCGGGGCCCTGGCCTCTATATTTAAAAGCCCCCTTTAAAGCAATGTGTACACAGATGGGCTCATCTGTGCCCCCATCTCCCCCCACAGCAAACACGCACACACACGCACTCACTCCCTGACAGGTGGACACTGGCTCCAGGATGAAGCCAGTGGGAGGAAGGGAGCACCTTCTCCACATGGGGCTGAAACTCATGGCTGGGTTTCACCACTGTCACACCTCCCCTAAGTCCCGGGGAAGCTGGCACCCAGTGGGACAAGCCCGCTCTCCATTGTTGACGTAACCTCCTTGCAGGATCGTCTTGCTAAATTTCACCTAGATGGGCTGTCCTGCGGTGTCCACTGCATTATATTTTACAATTGACGTTTCCTTTCCTGCCATATGGTGAGCCCCCGTGAGCCCGGTGCTGATGGGGCTGCGTGCCGGCAGACAGGGGCTTCCTGGCACAGAAGTCCAGTGGCACTGAGGCCCTCAGCTCTGCTCTCACCCCTGCCTGCCCCCTGGATGGGTTGGAGATTGAGGGGTTTCGGGCTAAATACTGAGGCGGACCATGAAGAAATGGCATCTCCTCCCCTTCCCAGTCTCTCTGGGCCTCCCATGTGCTGGCTCCTCCCCTTCCCAGTCTCTCTGGGCCTCCCATGTGCTGGCTCCTCCCCTTCCCAGTCTCTCTGGGCCTCCCATGTGCTGGCTCCTCCCCTTCCCAGTCTCTCTGGGCCTCCCATGTGCTGGCTCCTCCCCTTCCCAGTCTCTCTGGGCCTCCCATGTGCTGGCTCCCTTGCTCCAGCAATCTGTCTGTTCCTCCCCAGCAGTACATGGAAAGGCAGCAGCCACAGCCTGTGGTGAGAGGCTGCTTTGGGGACAGGAACAGCTTTGAATGGAAGACAGAGGCTTCTTCAGGTCTCGGAACACAGCGCAGTTGGGTTTGTGTTTAGAGGTCTCCACGGAGTCTCTGCCTCCCGTGCATTGCTCACCGGATGCTCAGACTGGCTCTGCAGTGGTGGGGTCGCTGTTTTCATGCTGAACAGCATAGCAGGAAGAGGGCGGGACGAGCAGGCCGAGCTAGAGCTGAATTCTGGTTCTGCCGCTCACAAGCTTTGGGATTGATTGTGAGAAAGTCATTTAACTTTCAGGAAGTGAAAGAACAGGAAGTGTCACCCACTTTTGCAAAATGGATATGAGATTGAAGGGAGGAGATCTAAATTTATAGCATGTAATAAGACACAAACACAGTACGGGTCGGCCACACAGTAGACCTTCAGTACAAGATGTGACAGGTCCAAGTCTCGTTAGCCGTGTCCTTGGTTTTCACATCTGTAAAATGGGATTGTTAACAGTAGCTACTCTAGGACTGGCTGCACAGTTTGCAGGACCCAGAGCGAAATGAAAATGTGGGGCTTCTTGTTCCAAAGTGAAGAATTTCAACAGTGACAGCGGAGCTTTCCACCAGGCATGGGACCCTTCTGAGCGCTGTGCAGCCATAGGGGGTCAGCGCTGACATCACAGGGCGGTGGCGAGGAATTCATAGGACGATGTATGTCAAGTGCTTAGGACCCTGAAGTGTTTATTACTATTACTAATTAAGCATGAGCTATGTTGTGGGAACAGTAAGTCACCCATTTTGCTGTGACATACGTTACAGGGAGAAATAAATGGATTAAGATCCAATTTTACAAGCTTCAAATGGCAAGCTGCAGAGCTGAGACACTATAAGGTAACAGTGGGGAATTACTGAAGACAGCTGGGCCATCCTCCAAAGTGGTGATTAAGAAAGTTCTAATCAGAGCACTGTTGGGGAATGAACTGGGCAGCACGTCCCAGGACAGAAGAGGATTAAATAGAGACACCCAAGACATAACCGCTGGGTTTCCAGAAGAGAGATGCTATTCACACAAAAAGGGAATCAGAAGAAAGGAGATTTGGGGGTGGGGAGGGTTGGTTTTGGCCACGTAGCATCTGCGATGTCCGTGGGGCCTCTGTGGGAGGATGTAAAACAGGCCTTTGGAAACTGGGAAATAGGACTCAGATTAGGGCTCAGATGACGACCGTGGGGGGTGGGGCCTCTCATGGAGACCCACGTGGAAATAGCTAATGTACCAGAATAGATGAACTTATCAATGCAGAGCACATTTCCAGAGCCGGAACCAGGGATTAAACAACCAGAAATCAACTTTGCACAAAATCAGCAAGTAGAACCAGGGGCTTTGAACTGATTGCAGAAAAGAGGGAGGAGCTGAGAGAGTGCCATTCCTGCAGCGGGAGATCCCGAGCTCCTAGGGTCCTTAGGTTCTTCATCTGTAAAATGGGTACAGTATCATTCATTAATGAAAAGGTAAAATAAGAAAAATGTCTAAACTATTTCTTGTAATACCAGGTATGCATTCATGAGCAACACAATTTAACTCTTCCCACTTTAGCTTCTGATTCTTGGATCTTTTTAGTGAGTTACGTTCTGTTGTGTTACTGGTTTTTGTGCTGGTTCGGATGTATATGGTTTCAGAGGGATTTTGGTATTATAGGAGCTACTTTCCATACATTGTCTCCTTTAATCCTGGCAGGATTCTGCATGGAATATTGGTATTCCCACTTTATGGATGGGATGCTCAGAGACATTAGGTACTTACCCAAGGTCACATAGCTACAAAGTGACGTGCAATTCCAATCCGGGGCTCTCTCATTTCGAAGCCCACACTATCCTCATTACTTAGTGGAAGCGGGAGAGCCAAGACGAACAACCTGCAAGAATTCACCCTCCAAAGCTTGGCTCCTCTCCAGCCCACCTGCTGCCAGTCCCATCTGCACAGGTATGCAGGTGGAGAGCAGGGAACACCTTGTTCTACAGAACTGTTCATTGTAGGTAATTTGCTATCTGCATGTGACCACAGCGCCTTGGACAGTGAATGGGGCCACTCGCAGGGGCTGGAGCTCTTTTCTTCTCTGCAAAGCCTGCACAGTGAGGGGCTGGCAGGCTTGGCATCTCCCCAGCGTTGCAGGAGGAGGAGGCAGCAGGCAAGTGGCCTGAGCTGGGAGGAGGGGAGCTGAGCTCTGTTCCTCCCAACTCCCCACTCTCCCTGGGCTAGTCACTTTCCTGTTAAGGGAAGAAGGTGACCTAGATGCTTTCTTGTGACTCCCCACGTCTCCTGCCGCTTCTTCCGGGGCCAGTCGGTGGGAGGAATGCTGTGAGAAGCGGGGTTCATGTTCTCATTCAGACAGAGACAGATGGTGATGATTATGGTGATATAATACATGCTATACATAATATTGTGTATTGTATGCAATATAGTTCTATAGATACTGCACATACATATTCTATATGTCATACATAATATAACAACAGCATAACTTAGTGCCTAGTATGTGCTAAGTACAAGGGCAGGGCTAGCCTCCCACTCAGTCTCCACTCGATGCGCATTGAAGTCCCTTCTCCTCTCAGCTCTGCAGGTTTCTGGTCTGAATAGTGAAAGCACCGAACAGATGCCTCCTCTCTGTGCTGACGTCGCCTCTCTGTGCTTCGCGTTGTCAGCACCTGCTCCGTGCCCAGAAGGGCGGAAATGGCACAGGACAGATCGGACAACGTGAATACTGCTCTTTGCTCTTAAGCCACTCAACCAGACGACGGAACCCAAATGCATCCAGAAACCAACTCTGCAATGTAGGGAGATGGACCAGAAATGAGACTGGGGAGCAGTGAGGTGTGGACAGGGGCTAGTGGATGTGTGGTGGAGAGCAGAGGTTTGGCACCAACCCAGGCTCGAATCTTCCTGTGTATGCAACCTTGGGCCAGGAGTCACGGAGCCCCTCTCTGGGCCTCAGCATTCTTAATCTGCAAAACCGAGCTCTTATTACAGATGTTGCAGGGGACCTGGGCGAAGGGTGGAGAGGGCGCAGATGTGCAAGTTCAGGGAGCAATGCAATGCCTGATAGCCCAAATCCAGATGTGGCAATGGGTGAGGTGGACAGACACCTGGGAAAGACGGGGAGGGGGACTTGCAGAAGCCTTCCTGTTGGAGGCGGCTTAAGGTCAGCCTCAAGAAATATATTCGTTTGGGTCGGGAGACATGAAATGACAGTCATTTTTTACCCAAAATTGTTCCTCCTCTTTGGCCCCCACCCGTGCCTCTTTGGAGTGGAGCGTGGATATTATGCACATTTTTCATGCACTTTGAAGAAACCCAGACAGTGCTGGCCGTGTTTCAGTGAATCTTCTACATGTTTAAAGAGCATCCTGTTGATTTGAGGGGGAGGCAGCTGAGCCTCCGTCGTTCTGTCTCAGTAGCCCCCCGTGCCAGCTGACACACACACGTCATTTCTGACCCCAAATGATAACGGAGGAGATACGCCTTGTTCTGCACGCCTGCAGAATGTGCAGTGTACAAGGCATTAGGACAGCTACAGAATTCACTGTGGTTCTGGGATGAAGAACAGACAAAGCCGTCCATCCATCCTCTCGTTTGGTCATTCATTCTTCGGCATCTGCGCATGTGCCGTGCGCCAGGTACTATCCTGTACCTTCAAGGCTCTACTCAGATATCGCCTCCCCCAGGCAGCCTTCTTTGATAACCATCCCCACCACTGCTGGGTTCAAAGCCCCTCCTCCTCGTTCCCAAAGCACCCCAGGTTCCTTACGTACCTCGCCCTCTTCTGTTTCCATATACGATGGTGGACTCCTTGATCTTTCACCAGCAAACAGCAGGAGCTCGGTGGGTGTTTGAGAGACCCATAGGACTGAACTGTTTCCTGAGTTGGCTTCTCCCAGGCTGATTCTGACCCCTGTCCAGATGCGGAGGTTGGAAGGCAGATGTGGGGAGAGGCTTTGGGCTCTGAGGTCCCATGTCTCCCTGCGTGAAGTGGCAGCAGGGGTCTACCCAGCTCCCTTGGTTGAGGTTTTTCCTCCTTCCCAAGGATGTCCCCTTACCCTCTCCAACAAGACCAGAAATCTGAGCCTTTTGCAATTCTGCCCCGTTTGAGCAACTGTCACCTGAGCAGGCAATTATGCAAACCACCCAGTAATCTTCTCAGAACAGCAAGCTTGCTCCAGAGGAGAAATGCAAACAGTAAACAGCCATTTGGCTGCCTCTTCCAGGAGAACAAGGACAAAGCAGGCACCTCATTTGTAGATTCCCCATTACCATGCAGCTCAGCTAGCCAGGTGGTGTTGGAGGGCGGAGCCCCATTGTTCCTGGGGACCTAAGCCTGGATTCACTCCCTACTCTGTTCTGGCATCCAAGGCTCACTGGTTGCTGCATCCACCCACCAGGGAAACTGCCCCATGCCCCTGCCATCTCTTCCAGGTCCTGCAAGATGCTTAGGCTGTGTCCACTTCTCCACATAGCAGCATGACAGTGACCCTCGCAGCAACGACCTCGCCCTTTGCCGATGGCTGCGCACTCCCCTCACCCATATGACCCATGGTCTGGGTGTCTCTCTAAAGATGCTATTTTCTGCTCTCATCAAAGTTGATCAATTTGGGGGGCTTTTCCATTCCCACTTTCCATACAGTCTTTCCTTCCTTTCCCTTCCCCTGTCCTCTCTCCTCCTGGGGTCACAAGCTTCACCTGGGCTTTGATCACCTCGTACCTAGAGAACTGAGCTAGCCGGTCTCCTCAGCCCTGGCTTTGAGGTCCTCCACCTCTATGCTCGTCCTACTTATCTCCTTAGGATGTCCAGCAAATAGTACTTACTGGGCACCTGTGCAGCTCAGCTAGCCAGGTGGTGTTGGTGTTCTGGCCCTGGTGGTAGAGAAGAGATTGGACAGTGTGGATCTGATACTCACGGGTGGGGCAGGCATTGAACGTGTGATGCCAAGCTTGCTGAGCGTTGAAGAAAGGACTGCTGTTGGGGGGCCCTAGCAAAGTGGGAGCCAGCCTCTCTGGGGCCAAGGCATGCCTTCCTAAAGGTGTGAGTTGGAGCCGATGTTTGAAGGATCAGGAGGAGGGAGCAGGTGAAGACGATCCATGGAAGAGGCCCATGTGTATAGGAGTCTGAGGCACGAGGCAATGACACATTCCACACACCTAAGGGCCGGTGCAACCAGATACAGAGATTGGGAGGAAGGAAAGGGGCCTGATCACTGAAGGCTCTGACACTGTGGGTTTTATCCTGAGAACAACAGGACGCTTTTGAAGGACTTTAGCAGAGGTAATGTCTCTCCACGGGTCTCACGACCCACTCTGCATCACCAGTCAAGTATTTAGGTATGTAACTCATTCACCCCTCCACGTACATTGGTCCAGGCTTGTTCAGTCTAGACGGATGAAAACCCACTCAACGTGGTTTGGGAATAAAAGGGAAATGTGTTAGTTCAAGGATGGAAGCATTCAGGCAGGGCTGGATCGAGGGGCTCACAGGTCCCTCTCCATCTCTGGGCTCTGGTTTCCTCGGCATTGGTTCCATTCTCAGACCCTCCTCACGAAGTGGCAGACGGGGCTGCCAGCAGCATCACTGCTTTGCTTTCCAAAGGGAGTGCCCCTTCCCCAGCAACTTCTCTGAGGGCCCTGGGATTGGCTCTGCCTGTCCTGCTTGTGTCCGATGCTCATTCCTGCACCGGTGACTGACGGATGGGACCGTAGCACAGAGCAGCCCCTGGATGTGGGCAGTGCAGGGAGCCCAGGCAGAGCCCGTGGTCAAGGGCAGACGAGAACATGGGGCACTCTCACTAGAAGACCGAGGAATGGACGCTGGATACGCAAGAAGAGCCGGAGCCCAGCACAGTGAAAGGGCTTCTCATAAATCCTCAGCATAGACTTCGACTCCAGCCAGGCCGGATTCCACAGTCCACAGTCCACGGACCACTGAGGACCTCGTGTGTCCCTCTTTCTCTTGGCCTTCGGGTGGACCGAATGCAGAGCTCCAGGAATGTAGGGACAGGTGGATGTATGAATAGGGACATGGTGGAGGTTGTATTGATGGTGGCTGGATTCCCAGGAGGTCATTCCAGAACCCAAACTCGCTTCAGGGTGTTTCCCTAACTTTCTCAGATGCCCATTCTTTCTCTCTGGGATTAGCAGAGACAGGGACAAGTCCCCATTATTCTGATTGTTGGACCCAGGTCAGCAGTCAGGGCAGCAGCTGCCACGCCCGTGGCAAGGTGGCCACAGGCACAGGTGACTCCTGCCTCTCTCTGGAAGCTTCTCTCCTTGCAAAGGCAGGCAGCCCTCCCGAGACAGTCCACTCTCGGGCACCGTAGGACAGGTGCCGTGTAGCCATCAGGACCGAGATGAACCGCTCTCCTGGCTGGAGGAGGTCAAGGGGTGCAGCCATGTCAATACTTGGCAATCTTGGATGCTTCTGACCCGTGGAAGGGCTTAGGGCTGTGTCACATCCCAGCCTGGCCCTGTGACAGCCTTCCTGGGACAGTTCCTGAGGTGCTGCTCGCTTCTCACACCAAATCCGAATCCTCCAAATGGGTGATGCTGTTCTGCCAGACCCAGGGCCTGAAACGCCCTCCCCTCTGGCCTTTCCCGCCTGGGTCGCCACCCAAAGCGTGTCCTCAACGCTAAGGCCTCCTGGGGGGAACTACTCTTTTGTTTTCTCTTTTCATTCATTAGCTGTTTCTTGAGACCCTACTATGTGCTGGGCACTCTACCTGTGCTTCGTGTGCACCTGGTCTCACGGGCCCGTTACTCACGGCCACCTGATGACAGGTTGTGGGTCAGTGGCCACTCAGGATACAGGAACAGCTCCTGACATTTGAACAGAGAGGACTACATGAGAAACGTTAGCTGGATATACATCGGTTACCCAGGTAACTCGGTTGCCAGGACGGGAAGCGGCCACCAGAGCTTGGGCTGAGGGGAGAAAGAGAAAGGATTGAAGTCACTCAACGGTAGAAACTTAGGAGAGGGACCCTGAGGCAGGAACTGAGGCCACTGGAAAGGGGATGTCTGCAGGCGGATGCTGCTGTCTTGGGGTGGGGGTTCTGCAAGTTTTGGAAAAACCACACGGCGGGCTCAGTTGCTGTTTGGGGAAGGGACAGCCTCTGCCAGGATGACGAGACGCTGCTGGGTGATGCTTACAGGAACGGAAGTAAGCAAAGAGCCACCGGAAAACAGTGGGCAGACATCCCTTCACCTCCAGCCCTGCAGCCCTCCTCCAGCAACCCAGCGGGCAGAACCTGGCCTGGACTCAGCTGGCAGAGCAGACGGGATGTGTAGCCCCAGCAAGGCAAAGTAGCACGGAGAAGGGTGGGCTTGAAACTAAGACAATAACTTAATAGGTGGCATCTGGGGACCCATGACGGTGCTCCCCACAGTGCCTAGAGAGGGCGGCTACAGGGTGGTAATGGAAAGACACTGGATTTGGAGTCAGTGGGCCCAGAGCTACCAGTTCATTTCAGTGTCATATTGGTCGAGACACCAATATCCCTAAGCCTCCATGACCTCATCTGTAAAATGGGAAAACGACCCCTGTGCTCCCGGGCCCTTGACGGGAGGGAGGGAATCAGTGTGATGAGTGTGTGGGAGCACTTGGCACTGTGAGCTGACTTTCAGCGGTCGTGTTCAATAAGCACTTTGCCGCAGAAGAAAGTTTCCGTCTATTTAGGGCTTTGAATATCTTCTTAAAGTGCATCTCCCCTTGGAACCTGCAGGGTTCTTCTTTTAAGCAAAAAAGGCACAAACCAGGGTTCGTGTCAGGGACACTGCCCTGACAATGAGATCGTCACATGCAAGAAGGCAGACTGTCTCCCCTCAGACACGCGCTTCTGTTGCGTGAGACGTCTCAGATAGACGCAGCCAAAACGCTTGCAGCTCGTGGCAGCGCTGGGGCTGGGACGTCGGAGAGGGTGCGGCTGCCCTTGTCCGTGGGGACCAGCAGCCAGAGCTGGTGGGGCTCTGCCCCACGTCTAATTTGGAGGCACATTAGCTCCACGGGCGCTGTGTGGGCGTTGGAGATGTTACCTCTCCTCTTAATGATGTTTTGCTTTAACAGAGACGTTTCTGCTCCTCAGAGCTCTGCTCACTGCTTTGGGGTAAGCCTCCTGGGACGCCCGGGGGGAGACTGCGAGCTGGCTCCCGGCTTTAGGCACCCAGGCTCCCACAAGCAGTGGGCACAGATGGGCAGGGCCCCACACGTGCAGCTTGACTGGTCCTGCACACGCTGAGTGGCCAGACTGGACTTCAGGCGTGGCCCTGTGGTCACAAGCCTTCTCCCCCGCCCCCTCTCAGGGCCAGGGGACAGTCCTAGAGCATCTTCCAGGGACCACAGCTGTGTCCCGCCTCCACGGAGGCAGGTTGGCGATGGGGACCGATGGACAGGCCATTAAACCTGCCTCAGCTCTTTCCTGGTCATGTGACTCTGGACAGTTCATTTAAACCTCTGTATGTCGGATGCCCCCGAGGAGGAATTGTGTGTGGTCGGTGCCTCCCAAATGTGCCCACCCTGCCTCGTAGGTTCCCTTCTGATTCACCCTCATGATCCCGCCCGAACACTCTCAGCAAAGCACGCTGCTCCTAACCCATCCCACTCCACGTCGACTAATGAGGTGCCCCATTGCCCAGCCAATGAAATTTAAACCCCAAAGCCTGGCATTTGGGGCCCACCATAAGCTATGAGTTCCACTTTTGCTCCTTCCTCCTACCCTGTTCATTAACCCCATCCGACGTGGGCTACATTGCAGCCCCCAGGGAAGGGTGACACATTGTCTCATCCAGACCACCTACCGTGATCCCTGTCCAGAACGCCAGCCGCTCCCTCTCCGTCCCCCTCCGAAGGCTCAGCGCATCACAACCGCCTTTGGAGACTTTTCTCGGTCTTACCAGCCCGATGTTGTTTCTTCCTTCTCCGAGTTCCTGGGGAGTTTTGATTTCTTAACAGGGCATCTATATATTGCAGGATTGATGCTTCTTTTACCACAGATGGGAAATCACGAGCAGCCTAGTGCATACAGTAGACGGGGATTTGAGTCCTGCGTGTATCGCCGGCGAGCCGAAGCCTTAGACAAATGAGATTGAACTCCCTCAATATTTTATGGGGCTGTTGAAAGGATTACAGATAATGTATATGAAATAATGATCTCAGGGCCTAATAAAGGGAGTCGTAATTATTATTATTACACTGGACGAGGTGCGTGCAGAGTGCTCCGTGGCAGTCTGTTGGATCGATGGAAATGAAGTGCCGGACAAAGGGTCTGGAGGTAACGACAGTGAACCCGGACGCTGGAAATCGGTAGTGTTAACAATTGGTATTTTAAGAATTGTTTTAAATTATAAAGCAACATTTGCTCCTGGTAGAAAATGTATAATGTGTATGTATAAAAAGGTAAAAAAAAGTTACCCATACGCTCACAACTCAGTGGGAATGACTCTTCACATGTTATATTTTGTTCCAATTTTGGATGCCTCTCATACAGGTGATCTCATATAAATATATAATTTTGTTTCCAGTCTTTGTATGTGTCACAGATGTAGTTTAGAAATTGACTGTTTAGGTTGGTATTATGTAAATAATATATAATAGTCATTTTACGTACAGATAATATTGAAGCATTTCATTAAATACCTAGATATAGACGACTATCAGTATTTGGCTATATTTTTTTCCAACCTTTAATATTCGCAGTTTTGCTTATTTCAGATGTCAGTATTAAATTAAGAACATTTTCCTCTGCCATGAAACAAGTTTCTGACATTTTTTTTTCTAATTTTTTTTCTTTATTAATTTTAGAGAGAGAGGAAGGGAGAGGGAGAGAGAGATAGAAACATTAATGAGAGAGAACATTGATTGGCCGCCTCCTGCATGCCCCCCACTGGGATCGGGCCCACAACCTGGGCATGTGCCCTGACTGGGAATTGAACCGGCGACCACTTGGTGCATGGGTCGATGCTCAACCACTGAGCTACACCAGCCAGGCCTGACATCACTTTTGACAGCTATATAAAATTCTACCCTGCAGATGTACCATCACTTGTTTAATTCTGTCTTTATTCCTACATAATTGGAATGTTTTTATATTTTTCCCATTATGAATGCATTTTTATCTGTGGTTTAGATTGTTTCCTTAGGAAAGGGAGTGTGATTTTATCTGTAATAAACAACAAATTATAGTGGCTTATAAGGGAGTAATTATATTGTCTCAGGTGACCAAAAGCAGGTGGGGATGTTCTAGGCTAGTCAGTTCTGTGACCCCATGATCTCATCAAGGACCAGGGTACCGTCCAGCATGTCTCTCCTCTGTCTTCTTCAGGGCATCCTATGAATAGGTATCATGACAAGTGGTTTATATATTAGCTCCTTTCCTCTTCATAGCAGTCCTGGGAGGTGGGTCCCATCCTCGTTCTCACTGTGCAGATGAGGACGCTGGGGCTGGAGGAGTTCTTTTCCTGAGAGCACGCAGCAGAATGAGACTCTGTGGCTCCAGGCATCGCCGCCTCACCCAGGGGCGGGGAACCCGCTAGCTCTTCCCGTCTTTTCCACTTTTCCACTTGGTCACTTTCCACCTTTTCCACTTGGTCACTTTCAAGGCTACAGGAGATTTGAACAGATGGTACAGTGAACACCTGTATTCCCTTCGCCTAGATTTACGACTTAGTAACTATTTGCCACGTTGCTACCTTTCTCTCTCGCTCTCTCTTCCTGTTGAAAGCAAATAGAACACATCACGATTCTTGTGTCTCTCTTTCTCAAACTTTTAGAACTGAAATATGATACCTGCCAAAAGTGTACTTCTCCTGTGTGTACCGTTTGACGAAATTCCACCAATCGATCACACCTAGACAACCAGTTCCCCAGAAACATATTGTGATGCTGAAGAAAATAGAAGTTCTCTGGGTAGAAAGTGTGGGAGAGGTACTCTCAGGGTCTGCCACATCACCTATGGTCCTGCTTTCTCCCTTAGGCTGGAGAAAGAGACTTGTCTAAAAGTGCAAAGAAGTTGGGGCCATCGTACTATCTAGCTTCCAGTTCAGTGTGGACTTAGAGGTTGGAATCTCAGCTCTACCTCTAACTTGCTGTGTGATCTTAAGCAAGATGCTTGTCCTCACAGAACCTCAGTTTCCTCATCTGCACAGTGGGAATAATAATAGGACCCACCTTCCAGGATTTCTATGAAGATGAAAGGAGATCACATATAAATCACTTACCACGGTGCTTAATTCATAATACATGCACTCAACAAATGTTATTTGTTAACTGACATTATTATTATTATTGTGTTAACAATCTTGCCAGATAGGTGATATTACTATTCCCGTTTCACAGCCGAGAAAACGGATGCCCTGTGAGATAAAGGAGCCCATGACACTGGACTAACAAGGGACGGAGCCAGGATTTGCAATCAGGTTTCTCTGACTCCAAACTTGTTGCCTCCCAGCGCATCGACCAGGCCTGGACAAATGGGAGGCTCAATCATACCTCCGAAGATCAATTTGTTAACTGACAGTTGAATAATAGGAGCTATAATTGCCAAGCAGCCAGCAAGCTGGTGCCAGCAGGTCAGCACCTTCTTCCTCCCAACAAGAAAGTGCAAAAAGCAGCCGGGGTGGTGCTGAAGAGCTGAGCCTCCTTCGAGGCCACCCTGTACCCCAGTGTTGCCTACACCCCAGAAAGCACTGGCCCCCGAGCAGGGGGCACTGGGTCTCAGCAGGACTTTGCTCCTGACCTTCTCTGTGGTCATTGTGCATTCCTCTCCCTCTCTGGGCTTCAGCCTTATTGCTGGAAGCACTGGGGGCAGGAGCTCACGGTCCAGGCGATGGCTGGGGACCCCACTGGCTTCCGCAGGCTGGGACCCCGGGTCCCCGCTCATCACTGCCTCAGCTCCCCACTCCACTTCCCCTTCAGTATTCAGGAGAGGGATTTGCTGTTTGGTTTTTATAACTTACTTCACTATTACTTTATTACTTTTCAAATGACAGGCGGCAGCCTAGACTTTGTCTCGATACTGGCGGGGAGAACGTGGTCTGCATTCATTACAGAGGCTGATTTCACGTATGTGTGTGTACGGGGAGTAGGATTGGCCCTGCTGTATGGCACTTTCTTCTGGAGGGAGGGGCTGAGCTCCCCCGCAGCCCTGAGCTTGGCACTGGCAGTGGGGAGGCCCTGCTTGTAATCAGCTCCAGGGTACTCCGGCTGAGAGGGGCAATGCAGTTCCCTGGCAGGCGCGTAGCGAGAGCGCCCGATTAAGGAAGAAGGCCCTGAGAGGTCTCCCTACAGTGCTGTCTAGGGTACCTGCTTCTGTCTGGGGTTCAGCCTCCTGGAGCCCTCCCTCCTGACGGCCTTGGGGCTGCTCTTCTCCGAGACCCAGGCTACACGCAGGAGGCAGTCAGGCCTGGCTCGAGTCCAGATTCAGCCGCTGCCCGTGGAGCCGGCCTGGGGTTGACCACACCAGGGTCGACACATTGACGCTCTTTGATTTTGAGGCACAGATCTGGCCTCTCTGCGCCCCGGTTCTTACTGGGAAAGGTGGACAGCAGTTTCTGTCTTGGGGGATCAGGAAATAATAACCAGTCTTCCCTAGATGCCAGGCAGGGTGCTAAGTACTTTATATGACTGTTTCTTCCAACTCAGTAACTAAGTAGTGTTGCTACAAATACAACCCCTCATTTATAGATGAGGAAACTGAGGCTCGTATCTGCCAAGAACTTGACACATATGTCAAGTGAGGCTGGAGAGCAGGCCGCAGGGACCCGAAGGGAGAGGTAATGCATGTTTTATGAAGATTGACCTAATGTGTCTTTTTAAACAACCTCATCAATCAGTTGCTTCCTTGGAATAGAAAGTGAAATCATCGGCATCTGAGGCAGCGTTGGGCAGATCTGTAGTATCGTTAATGTTTTGAAGTTGAAATTTAGACATCTAGAAAAGAGACATTCATTGCAGATTGAGCATCTCCTGTGTCCAGCATGTGCCGGGCTCTGCAGACATGAGATGGACAAGCTGGGGTCGGACCCTGGATGAGCTCCTGGGCTTTGGTCAAGCCAACGGCCACAGTGCATTGTGACATCTGTGCTGACCTGGGTCCACAGAGGAGTGACCAGCTCATTGGGGCAGGGCAGGGCACCAGGGAGATTATCCCGGAAGAGGTGGCATGAGAAGGTGTGTGTTATTATATTGCTGCCTCCCCATGAGGAATTTCTGTACTGCTGAAGAAGGCTCACCCACAAGTCAGGGGTGTCAAATATGGCCCGTGGGCCGAGTCTGGCCTATTACCTGCTTTTGCATGGCCCGCTAGCTAAGAATTTTTTTTTAATATTTTTTTTCCCTTTATTGATTTTAGAGACAGAGGAAGTGAGAGGGAGAGAGAGATAGAAACATCAATGAGAAGAAACATCGATTGGCCACCACCTCCTGCATGCCCCCTACTGGGGATCAGGCCCACAACCTGGGCATGTGTCCTGACCAGGAATCGAACCAGCGACCTCTTGGTGCATGGGTCAACGCTCCACCACTGAGCCACTTCGGCCAGACCTAAGAATGGTTTTTACATTTTTCAATAATTTTAAAAATCAAAAGAAGAATAATATTTTGTGTGCCACGTGAAAATGATATGAAATTCCAATGTAAGCGTCCTTTCGTAAAGACGTGTTGGAGCACAGTCACACATGCTGCTTACACGGCGTCTCAGGCTGCTTCTGATGCCGCGGTGCGGACTGAGCTGTGACAGAGACCTTTAGGCCCCAAACTGCAAAGATTTACCGTTGGACGGTTTGCAGGCTGGACGGTTTGCAGGCGTAGTCTGCTGACCTCATCACTTCTATATCACGGTCCTTTACCTGAGTGTGTGTGTGTGTGTGTGTGTGTGTGTGTGTGTGTGTATCTTGGTGTGTATATATTTGCACTATCTTCCCTGCATTGCTTTGTCTAACCCTCCCAGTCAGCGTGTGAGCTGGGCATTGACAGTCTCTCCTTCAGATGCCCACATGGAGGACCCCAGAGGATACGGCGCTTGCTCAAAGTGCACAGCTAGTAAGCAGGGGAGCCACGACCGGCCCTGGACTCCAGGGTCTCTAATGCCAGGGCCAGCCCCCGTGCCGTGTCTGTGCAGCACAGACGGCCTGTCTGAGGCCAGGACACCCTGCTGCCAGAGGCCAGCTGGCTTTTGAAGTATGAGCCTGTGATCCTGCCAGGGGTGGGCATCCCAGGGTGGGAGCCTTCCATCTGGAAGATTAGGTGACCTTTAAGGTCCCTTTCAACTCTCTGAGCCATGGCTGTGTGATTCCTGGCGGGGGTGGGGGGTGGGGAGGGCTGGGTCCCACGCTGTCTCTAAAGGCTTATTATCCACAGGGTGAGGCTCCCTGCGGGCCTCGCTCCCCATGCCTGCCTCTCTGGAGCTCTGGAGTTTTGAGAGGGTTGATTCTTTTCTGCAGATGATTTTCGCAGACCGAAGGAGAGTGCCCTGGAGACAGCAGAAGTTGAGGTCAGCTTAGGGGCTATTCTTCAACTCTGCTCTTCCCCGCCGTGCACGAGTGTCCTCTGTGGCCCCAGCGGAGTCCAGCCCTCAGTGCCCACCCAGTGTGGTGTGGGGGAAGGGCATGGGTTCTGGGGTCAGACGGACCCAGATTCCAATTCTGATTCTGGCTTAACAGGCCACGGGGCTGAGACGAAAGGTCTCAACTCTTTTTGCCTCTGAGTCGTATTCTGAAAAATGGGTCCAGAGGGGACATGGGATAAATCATATAAAGTATCTAGCACATCACAGGGTCCAATAAATGTTAGTTATAACCTTGTCATATTTAAAGCAATGGGAGCCCAGCCAGTGTGTCTCAGTGGCGGAGCGTCGACCCATGCACCAAGAGGCCACCTATTCGATTCCTGGTCAGGGCACATGCCCAGGTAGTGGGCCCAATCCCCAGTGGGGATGTGCAGGAGGCAGCCAATCAATGTTCTCTCTCATGGATGTTTCTATCTCTCTCTTTCTCTCTCTCTTCCTTCCTCTCTCTCTAAAATCAATAAAAAAAAATAAATAAAGCAATGGGAAACTGAAGATATAAAAGAATGGTAAAAATACATAGCATAGGACTTAAAACCTCTGCATCCAAACAAAGACAAACAGCCCATTGATGGTCCCCTCTGTCTAGAAAATATAATCTTACAAAACAACTTATCTTTGTGCTTAAGGACCTCCAACTATTTAAAAAGCTCATCTTATTGAAAGACAAATGGAAAACTCATGCATCTCCATCTTCAATGTATCCTGAGCAATTAGTCTTCTAACTGCCCCCCAGATCTAGCATGCACCTCCCCTCTTCACTCTGTGTGACTTTCGCCTATGAATGTCTCTGTGCCTGAGGCACCCTTCGCTGGTTCACGAACTCCTATTCATCCTTTAAAACCCAGTTCGGATATAGCAACTTCCATGAAGCCTTCCCTTACCCCCTCCTCAGATCCTCTTCGAAGTTCCATGATACTTTGTACAGAAGCCTTATTAGAGCATTTAGTGCCCTGTGGTTTAGTTGACTGTTTGTGCTGGAACTTTGAAGGCCTAAGTAGAGGCCCACTCAGAGCAGCCTTCAGAAGAAAAGCCCCTCTTCCTGGAGAATCTGTCTGGGCCTCAAGCCCAGAGGGGAAGTGGCAATGATAGGTCTCCCCATGAGAGGATGCTCCTAGTTTTCCTTTGATTTTACTTTGCAGCTTCATTAAAACTATGTGATGTCTACACCGCCGTAGGGCAGATAGGACTGTGAATAGCTTTACAGTCTACACATCAGAATTTACGTCCTCTCATATTTCCTGTCCCATCAGATTTCTGAAACTTCCAGTTCTCCTCCACTCAGTGGAAGTCAGCACTTCAGAGCATCATCGTTGGGGTGTAGGTGCAGGGGAAGGCAGATCCCCGGGCATAGTGATGGGGGTAGAGAGGGCTCATAGGCCCCCCACTTCCCCCCAACCCAAACCGCTACCCTTCTGCCCTCCAAAACAGGTGGGCAACATGTTCTGGCTCAGAGCCTAGTGTGCACTGTGGATGCTCAATGAGAGGTAATGGCTGTGATTATTTTTTCCATTTATTTTTCTAATAGAATCATTCAGTGATAATATCATCATTCATGTACAGACAAAAGAAAGGCATTATAAATAGAAAAATCACAGGATTTGGTTCGGGAGGTTGGGATTTGGATCCGAGTCAGTTGACCCCGGGGGTCCTGACCCTCCTGCGGACACCGAGTCAGCGTTTTTACATCCTCTTACTGCGCCAGGTCGTTGGAGGGTGCCGTGGTGTGAGGGCGATGGAAGCATTTTTATTTTATTTTATTTTTATTAATTTATTTTTGTTACAGATGTTTCTCCTTTGTCCCCTGCAGACACCTTCCTCCCTACCCCCCCCCCCAAGCATTGTTGTCTGTGTCCATTGGTTACGCATTCATGCATATAAGTTCTTTGGTTTATCTCATCCCTCCTCCCCTCCCCTCTCCTCTGAGGACCTGAAGCATTTTACAAGCTGTGAAGTGCTCTGCAAATGTTCTCTGTCCTGGAATGTGGGGTGTGGAGTGTTCAGAGGTAAAGATAGGGGATGAGGGCATGTGGGGGAGCAGGGTGACTTCTGGCCACGTTCTGTGGCTTCCACATTGGAATGCCAGCCGTCTTCCCTGAACCGTTTTTCCGACCTCGGGACACAGAGGGACAGACTGACGCCTTTTATTTTGATGACTCTGGGGGACCAAGGAGTAACAGAGTGGTCTGGAGTTCAGGTCTGGCGTTGGGACTCCCTTCTGTCCTGTCCTCATTGGGAGGCCTTCGGTTATCCCCCTCTGTGGGCCTCAGTTTCCCATGTATAAAACGGGCGTGTGAACAGTCAAGGAGATTTTGTTTGGAAGATAAAAAGGTTGGAATGCACAGCCTTTAAGATCTTTCGTCAAGCTAACCTCCTGAGACTTTGGAAGAGAGAAGTGCTTCTGGTTCGCGATGTCCTGTCATTACTGGGGACAGTGGGTGAGGACCTCCGTGGTGCTTGGAGGTCAGCCCTTGACATGGGCCACGGTGTCCTACACTGGACAGCAGCTGGACCCACAGCTCTGCTGACGGAGCGAAGAAGACTGTCTGCCTCCGAGCTGTGCAACTTGAGTTACGTCCTAGCAACACACCTCGTCTTCCGGCGAAATGTGAAGTCGGCAATAACAAAAGCTTGACCCCTGACTTCAGGGCCCCGATCTGTCTCAGCCACTTGTTTCCATAGTGATTGTCACTGAGAAATGGCTTGCCACTCACTCATCTGTGGCTTCCTGTGCCCCATCCAATTCCCACCTCCCGCACACGCTTATCAAATCCGATGAGAAAAAGGACAGAGCCTATAAAGCAGAAAAGAGACCGGGAGGCAAAAGAGCGGGTCCCTGTCCTGGCTCTTCCATGGGCTGTTGTGTTGAATGAGACCCAGCACATCTCTGGCTTCTGTCTCCTCGTCATGCGGTGACGTCCAAAGGCTCTGAAACAGTGTAGGACTGAAGGCAGTCAGTCTCTGCTCCGGTCAGGAGGAGCTGCATCCCTCCTGTCAGTGAGAAGGACCTAAGCAGCACGGATGCTGCTCCAGGATCTCACTTAGCAAGCTGGGCCGTAACCGGCTGGATCCCAGCCCTCGCAAGGGCTCCGCGTGGGCTGGGGCCCCACAGCGCTGCTGCTCTCCGTGCTCCCTGCAGTTCCCTCCTTTCACTTGGGCTGCTCCTCCCGCCGTTGGAATCTTTCCGGCTCTGTCCCCTCTCCCTCACTGGTGACCTCCCACCCAGCTTTGAGAACCAGGTCCAGCTGTCGTGTCGAGCATCCTTCAGCCCCTCCCCTGCTCCCCCAGTCCAGATGAAAACCTCCTTTATCTGTTCCGGGTCCACCTACATTAAAGCCCTGGAAGTACCCTCCAGCAAAGCCGCACACCCACTCCAAACCTGGGCTGCCCTGTGGTCCTGAGGACAGCAACCAAACAACCCTCCTCTGGTCCGGGGGGTCCTGCAGGGTGACAGCAGCACTGTCCTGGAAGGGGGACCTTCCGGTCCCTGGACTTCCCTTCAGGCGCAGCCATTGCAAAACCTCTGTTTTCTGCCCCAGGCATGAGCCTGCTTCCCTCCAGGACTTTCTCCTGCTTCTTTATCTCATCGTGACTCCTTTACTCCAGTCTGAGCCAACCTGGGTGGAAACAACCACTTCCCTGTGGGTTGGCGTGTCTCTGGGCCACCACTGCTGACCCAACGTCTTTGCCCACCGTGGAGAGGATGCTGGGCCAGAGAACCCCAACTCCACCCCAGTCCACTACCCTGCATGTAGCTGCGTCTCTAAGTCAGGGCTGAGAGCACAGGTCTCTCCTGACCCTTCCCTTGGGGTCCCATTCACCGTGAGCTACCTGGGCTCCAGGGTGCTGCTAAGGATGAGGACAGAGCGGGATTCCCTCTGCCCTGTGCTGTGGGAGGACAGCCTCCCTTTAATGCCTGCACCCTTTGTGCCCCTGCTCTGGGTATATCCTGTAGGTCCCCCTTCTGGGATGGGGCACATCTGTTGCTTTTCTCCCAAGAGAGAGCAGTAGGAGAGTGACCTGAAGAACCCCCTCTGCATTGGCTGTGCCCGTCCTTGCAGCACAGCCCTGAGCCTCTCATCTGGGCTCCCTGCCAGGGCCGGGGGCTCTCCTGGCCCACTGAGGGGTCGGGGTCCCACCACGGCTGGATTCACTGGGTTCCTGCAGTGGGTGTCCTATGTCGGTTCTCATCGCATGCACGCCATTCTCCACACACGCATCCTGAGAGACCCGTTCCTCTGTTGCTGCCTCTCCCTGGCTGGGAACTTAGAGGCTCTTGATTGCACTTAGAAGGAAATGCAAACACCTTGCCCTGGCCCCCAAGGCCCTGTGAGATCTAATCTGCCACTGTCTCCAGCCCCACCACACACGTCCTCTCATTTTCTCTGGACTCTGACTTCACAGGCGTCCTTTCTGTTCTTCTGGGGAGAAGGCCTCTGGGCTGTCACACCTGTCCTGCCATGCTCTGGCCCCCTGACTGCATCATCATTTACATCTCAGGTCAGACAGCACGCTTTTCTTGACACCCCAGACTACATCAGGCCCCTGTTGTGTTTCTTTAAAGTTCCCTGGACTTGCCTTCACCATCCTGTCTTGGTTTGCAGTGATTTGTGTGTGGTGGTGATTGGAAGGATGACTGTGTCCTCCACTGGTCTTTAAGCTCTGTGAAGGTAGGAACTATATCCTTGTTAACTGTTTTATCCCCAGCTCTGTGCTCACCACAGTGTACTGTTGCGCTCAGATTAATGTTCACTGGAAGGAAGACAGTGGTGTTGGAGGGAGACGTAGGGAGGGCTGTGTATCGCTCACCCCTGTACCTGCAGTGTCCAGCATTGTGCTGGCAAATGGTTGACATAAGGAGGGGAGGGCTGGCTGGGTCCAAGGTGACCACTGATTCAGAAACATACTAGATAGGATGTATCTCTATGGGGACATTGTTGGAGACCTCAGCCACCATTGACCCATGCTCGGCCTTTGGGCTTTGACTTGGGGTCCCCAATCCGGAACTTAGGCTTGCTCGATGAGAGGGACACTGGATGATAGAGACGTTTCAGGGTGACTCTTCAGGCAGCTGTTCTTCCAGCATGTGATGGCACAGCCTGGTGAACTGGCTTCGACAGGGAAGCCAGAATGTGTCAGAGGTACCCACAGAGATCGTGGGGTGAACCAGCCTGGAGTGCTCAGGGATTGATACATCCTGGAGCCAACTTATCGACTAGGAGAGGATGGGTGTGCAATGGAAACCTCATGGTCCTTAGAGTCCGGCTGCTGTCCCGTCTGTGCTGTTTGCTGGCTGCATGACCTTGGACCAAGACGTACCGAGGACAGCGTCTCTCTCCCAGGGCTGAAGGGAGGGATTCAGTGACAGACGCATTAGTGCACAGGGTCCCCTCTCCCTCTCCTCTCTGACATCAAATCCTCAGGGTCACCTCCATTCAACGATTGATAACCTTGGTCTTCTATTGGACTAATGAGATCCCTGGTCTCCCCACTGGTGGCTGCCACTACCAGCTTCTCCTACATGCCCATGGACAGCCCATCTCTGAACGGGTGCTGCTACGGAGAGGACAGAGCCCTCTGTCTCTTGAGCCAGAGTCAGAGGACAGCGTTGCTGACCACACCCCCCTCGGCTGTGGGCAGCGGCAGGGTGGACACCTCTTGGAACCACAGTGCTCTGGCTCCTGCTGCCCACTTCCCTTCCCTTTGGCCCTCAGCCAGCCCCACAGTTCCCAGTGGGTCTCCTCAACTCTGTGGAGTTCACCCGCGGGTAGGAATCCAGCAATCAGAGCCGCTTCATCTCCAGGATCCAGAAGGGCCCACACGCCAGAACGGGTGTTCTCTCGACTCATTCATGCTCTGTTTGCCTTTTGTGGAAGACGGCCAGGGAATGGGAGAAGTCGGATCTGGTCCCAGCCTTTCTCAGCTGACACAGTCTGTGACCTTAAATAGCCTCTTCGCTTCTGTTATCGCATCTGAAAAACAAGAAAGAGAGAGAAAAAAGGAAAATCACGGGGCCCAGAGCCAACAGTTACTGCTTCTAGAACTGATTCAATTACCAATGGGCTGTGCAGCCTTGAGAAGGTGACTTGACCTCTCTGATTCCTTCTGCACAGGACTACCAGGGGAATCAATGAGGTAATCATGGTATGACTCTGTACTAATTGTGAGGTATTCAAAGAACAGGAAGGTGTCCTTGTGATATTTAAGGAAACTTCTAGTTCTACCATCTTGTGACAGAGACATCTTGTGACAAAACAGGACACCCTCTCCAGAAGGGGAAGCTAGTAAGAGCTGGGCAGGGTACAGGGCCCTCACTAGTTAAGTAGATTGTCTCCAGGCCCCCCCCCACAAGTGGTAGAAAGAGCCTTGAGGGCATCGGGGAGGGGTAGGGTGAGCCAGAAGACAGATGAGGGAGAGGCCCTGGCTAAGGAGGCAGAGACTCCCCTGCCGACCCAGCTGGTCCAGATGTGGCAGGAGGACCATCATGCTGGCCTCATGCCCCTGCAGTGCCAACAAAGGCCCATCTTCTCCCCTTTTAGGGCAGCCTTCCAAACTCCCACACCTTGGCGGTAGCACAAGAAGGAAAATATTTATAGGATTCAGCACAGCACGGGAAGCCCCAGGCAGGTATTTAAAATTCAGATAGCTCAGGAAACCCCTCTGCCTCAGGGGTCTATTCAAACAAGGCCAGAAAAGGGAAAAATAAATAAATAAAAGTAAAGGCTCTCACTGCTGACTCCCCAGCGATTTGGGCCAGGCCCGAGGCTGGGTTTCCTAAAAAAAACAATCTTCTTCCAGATCCTTGATGTGCACACTCCCCAAATCACGGGGAAGGTGAGGGAGCCCAGGGAGGGGTGGACTTCCCAGGCCTGGAGGTCCGAGTTCTCTCTGTACCATAAAGCTCGCTTCTGCTCATCTGCACGAAGAAAAATATTCCGAAGGCAGTTTTGGAAAACAGGTCCCTTTATGAATGAAATACCAGTGGGTCTTTTTTTTTTTATCCTCACCCGAGGACATTTTTTTGCATTTATCTTCAGATAGAGCAGGAGGGAGAGAGGGAGGAAGAGAGAGAGAGAAACATTGATGTGAGAAACACACACCGAGTGGTTGCCACCTGCACGACCCCAACCGGGGCCGGGGACAAACTGCAACCGAGGTACATGGCCTTAGCGGAAACCGAACCCGGGACTCTCTGGTCCACAGGCCGACGCTCAAACCGCTGAGCCAAACTGGCCAGGGCTCAGTGGGTCTTTGTTTTGGAAGAGTGGACTGCGGAAACGTCAATGCCCAACAGCGGGAACGCTGGTTAGGTGCATCCCAGCACCACTGTGCGAACAGTGTTCATCGCACGGGGGAAGTTTGGTGACAACAGTAAGCAGAGAAACAATGCGGTAGACAGAGATGACCTCACCAACTCGAAAATACTCTGCATGGAAAGAGAAAGGCAAGGAAGTACCCCAAATGTTTTTGGACTATCGATCCTGGGAGATGTATTTTTCTTCTTCTTTTCAACATGCTCCAAATTCTTTGTAATAAGTATATGTTGCATTCTGATGAAAACAAAAGCAAACCCGTACACTTTGGTTGAAAAGAGGGTTTGCTCGCAGCAGGGATGGTCCAGCGTCCTGGTTGCCATCTGGTGAAGGGGGTCAAGGAGCCAACCTCCCAGAGTCCCCGAGGCAGCCCTAGCTCTCCCGACTCAGGCTTGATGGAGGGTATGGTGGAAATTAACTGAGTGCCTACAGTGTGCCAGCTCCTAGGCGAGGCACTTCAAATGCCCTAAACACACAGTGACCTTAACTAGCCCCATTGTACAGATGTGGAAACCAAGACTCAGAGGGGTATGTTCATGCTTGTCTTCTCACCGCTTTAGAGAATGATGGTGATTGGAAGAGAAGTGATCTCAGAGTTCATGCCCTCATCCTAGAGGGAGGAAACGAGGCCTGGAGAGGACCAGAAGAGTTTCCAAAGTCAACAGTGAGAACTAGGTGATGGCTCCTCAGTTCCTGTCCTGTCCTGAGGGGAATTCAACTCGCCAGGAGACTCCGTAGTCCCTCGTAGCGGCTCTCTGGCCTGCCCGACTTAACTCTGGTTTTCCTCCTGGACCCTCTGCAAGCTGTCCTTCTGCTTTTCAGGGCTGGACTCCGGCTGGGGACCTCAGGCCCTGCCGGGTGACCACTTGCAGGGGCCAGTCCCACGCAACTTCGGCCAGCACTGTGGAGGCCCTGTCCAGGGAGAACAGTCCCAGTACAGGGTGACGGTCAGTCTCAGACTCCTTCTGTCCGCTCTCTTTATCCTGATGCCCAGGATGTCAGACATTCAGGGACACTGACACCTGAGACGGGCTCTTTAAGCCTTTTGCTGACCTCCAGAGTCCTAACCTCTGCATCGCCCTGGGGCTCAGTGAATCATGACTGTCCCTGCTCCCCACCGTCTGCCCTCTGGACTCAGCAGGTGCTTCCCAGTGTCCACCAGGGCCTGATTCGAAGTGTCTTTGTCCTGCCTGGACCTGGAAGAGCTTTGCTCTGGACCCTGCTGAGAGACTCTGCTTCCAGCATGATCACCCCTCCTCTCCTGCCGCCGCCCCAGCACCCCACCCCACCCCACCTCCTTACTCAGAGCTTTTGTTCATCCACACAGTTGTCACCTGTGGAGGAGATTTCATTCAGGGGCAGTAACATCCTTCAGTTTCATTAAAGTCAGGAGTGCTAGGATGTCGGTCATTGTATCGGTAGGTAGCGTGTGTTGAACATGTGTGAGGTGCTATTTCTTTGGCTCTAAGCGCTCCCCGTGTATTACCTCCTGTAACCACAGGACCCTCTGGGATAGGGACTATCATTCCCCCATTTTGCAGATGAGGAGACTGAGGTTCAGGGAGGACCGCACATCCTGTGATTGGCAGAGTCCGGTCTCACTTAGCCAGCCTACTGTGCCCCCACCCCCACCTCAGACACAGGACGCAGCTAAGAACTTAGAGCTTATCTTCCAAGGTCACAGAAAGTGTGGCAGGTAAGGGGTGCTAAGGGGCTGGTTCTCTGGCCCTTGTGAATTCATTGATCCAATACCTTTCCTGGTCCCAGAGCACAGTGGTTAAGGGCATAGGCTCAGAGGCCACACCCAGTGGCTTCCAGTCCCACCTCTGCCACTTATAAGAGGCACGACCTCGGGAAAGTGATTTCTACTCTCCGAGCTGTAGTTTCCTGATCTGCAACTGGGGAGGGAGACTGAATAGGATGCTGGTGAATGAGATGAGATCTTGCTTATGGAGTGCTTGGCACAGGCTTGGCAAAGGAAGTGGCTGTGTTGGCGTTACGGTGAGAGTTGCTTTCCGTACTATTCAGGACTATCATGGGTTGTATTCATTATTCAGAAATAACAGCTTTCCTTGTGAATGCTCTGCCTGGCTCCTACACCGCGTGCTGGGGGTGGAGGGTGAATGTCGCCACACTACCTGTGCGCTCGGGGAACCCCAGCCTGTGTCCCATCTGAAATGTAACAGAACCACTCTAATAAAATAATGTTCTTTTCTTAGTTAGAACAATGACTGCCCATTGGAAGTTAGACATTTGAGTGGGTTGAGGGTGATATTTGAGTGGGTTGAGGATGACTGAGAGTTTGTGGGGCTCAGAAGAAAGGGAAGGGGAAGCGTATCTAAAAGAATGCCGAGGGGGAGTCAGTGGAGCAGGAGGGTCTGGAGAAGGGCGAGCAGGCTGTGGGGCTGGAGCTTGAGGCGTGTAGGTCCCTAAGGACTCATCGAGGGCGGGGGGCCGGGGACCAGGCTGTATGCCTCTCACAGCAGCTGCTGGGAGGTCTTGCCTTTAGGCAACAGGGACCTAGGATCCTTCTAGTACTGGTTAGGGTCGGGTGGCGGAGGAACTGACTGGCAAAGACTGCCTGAGAGAATGAGAGGAAGGGGAGGGCTGGGAAAGAGTAAGGAAATGAACATGACTCTGTGTGCGTGTGTGTGTGTGTGTGTGTGTGTGTGTGTGTGTGTGTGTGTGTGTGATGTAGGCTGAGGTGAAAGGTGATGGTGATTTTGAGCATTCTTGCTTAAGAAGACTGACAAGTGGGTTCTACCAGAAACATCTGTGGGACTTGCAGACTGAACTTCCCAGTAGGCAGCTGCAAATTGACAGGTTAGCATCTCCTCCTCCGGGATGGCCTCCCTGCACCCCGCAGGATGGGTCAGGTCCTCCTCTGCGCCATGGCCCATGCCCTTGGCACTTGCCTCCCTCACAGCGGATCCTGCTGGGTTTCAGCGCCTTCCCAGCAGACCGCCAGGCCAGGGGCTGCGTCTTCATTATTCCGTCCCTAGTGTAGCTCGGGTAGCACAGTGCCTGGCTCACATGGGCACTTGAAACATTGTTGCTAAAGTACTGAGAAAAAGCACATTAGAGCTGAGAAGTCAGGAATCAGGCTGGCTGTGGTAAGCTGGGGTTCTTCTGGGTGAGCTCAGAGGAGGCCCTAGCCCCCAAGAGTGAGTCACCTAGAGCAATAACGTTTATCAGTCTGCCCCTTGGGGTCAGATTCAGGGCAGCCCCGTGAACAGTGCATTCTGGGAAGTTCGGTTTCTCCAGCACCCGTGACCTGGAGGGCGGACCTGGGGAACAGAAATGGGTTGCTCGGTACGGCTGCAGAGCCACAACTAGAACAAGTGTCTGAAAAACTGTGCCTCCAAGGAGGTAAGTAGCTGTTGACCTGAAAGAATCAAGTGCTTTCTGTTGATTAAAACAGACACACAACTACCAGCCCGGCTGCCTGGACAGTGATAAGCTCCTGCTGTCTAGCTGTGCCCAGCAGAGGGGGTACTGTCGGGGGGAGGGCCGAGGCCTCCTGCAGCCCTAAGGCTCTCAGGTCTGTTTCTGCATCCGAACGCGGCTGTGTTATTGAGTCTGTGAAGCCAGAAAGTGCGTGGGTCAGCAGGCGGGGCCCTCCCTCTCCTTTCCACCCTGACGTCTGTTTCCCACAGGGATGCTCCAGAGCACACCAGGGTGGTCTTGCTGTCTTTGCCTATTTCCTTCGCCTGATAAGGTGGCCCTAGCCTCCTGGCTGGGGCAGATTACCTGTGTGTGAGATCCTAGAGGCCACTTTCCAAGTCACCAAGCCGTTATCCCCTTGCAGCTCAGTGCAGCCCGTGGACCCAACCCCTGCTCTGTCCTGCTCACCTCCACTCCCATTCACCTCGGGGGACGGTTGTTGTGAGTCCATGAAACAAACCCTCACTGGGTATCAGGTGTGTGCCAAGCACTGTGATGGACAAGAGAGGCAGAGGCTCCCTGTCCGGAGGGGACAGAAAGCAAGCATGCAGTTTAATGCCAGGTAGCAGTAAGAGCTGGGATGGAAATCAGCAGAGTGAAGGGATGGTGATTGATTCTAATTGAGATCGGGAGAGTGAATTGGGGGTGGCTGCTTGGAGGAGGGCTCTTTCTGGTTGAGAACTGAGTGCAGAGAGAGAGGAAGGAGGACAGAGGTCGGGGAAGCGCTGCAGGCAGAGGGAACAGCACTTGCAAGGGCTCGGCTCGGGGGGGATGGTTGGCTGTGTTAAAGAAAGGGCCAGCATGGCTGAGCAGAGGGAGGGAGCGCAAGAGCTGCAGGAGATGAGGTGTCAGGAGGGCACTGCCAGGGCCTCGGGACCTTGACAAAGGCATCATGAGAAGCCTTTGGGTTCTGAGCAGAGGAGTGGCAGAAGCTAAGCCTCATCAGTATTTCCCTCTCCCTCTGCTCAGTCTCTGATAACCTCTGCAGCCCACAGTGACTCCAGAACAATGCTGTCTGAGAGGAATTCAATGCAAGTCACGGATGCGCTTTTAAATATTCTAGTAGTCAGAGTTAACAAAAACAAAACAGGTGAAATTAATTTTCATACTTTAGTTCATCCCCTATATCCAAAATCATTATCATTTAAACGTGCAGTGCCGATAAGAATATGAGTGGGATCGTTCACCTTTTTTTCATACCAAGTCTTAAATACCTGGTACGTATTTTGTACTGACGGCACATCTCAGTTCAGACCAGCCCTGTTTCAAATGTCCAATAGCCACACGTGGCCAGCGGCCACTGTATTGGACAGTGACGCTCAGATGTCGCTCCGACACCCCGGGGGGACACGGGGCTGCTGTGCATGGGACCCGGGTCGGGGGCGGGAGGGGAGGAGCCCATTCCGGGTCACCGAGGAAGGTGGTCTTGGAATGGATGCTGCCTGTTCCAGGACAGCCTGCCTGCCTGGCTCAGCTCCTTTTGGGGGAGTAGAGAAGACGTAAATGGAGCCCAGCAGACCCAGCATGACTCAAGTCTAATCGGTTCTGAGACTTTAATAAGGTGCCTTTGTAAAGGTCTACTGGAATCAGTGCCAGCGTCCCTTTCTTCGGGGAACCGGGGGGAAGGCTGAAGGCCGATGCTTCCCCCAGCGGTGCTGAGAAGGTCCGCTCACAGCCTTTCCCCCTGCGGCGGACGAGGATGGGCGCGCATTCAGAGGTCCCTCCTGGGGAAGGAAGGACGAGGCCCGAGAGCGTTTCTTTGCCCGCACTGGACCTGCAGGCTGGCTGGTGGCCCGCCGGACAACACAGAATGAAACTCTGATAAGCCAGTGTCAGCTCCCCGGGAGAGCTTGCTGGAGTGGAGAAGTTCTCTGCTTTGCTGCAGTGGGCAGAACTGTGCCAGCCCTCCTGGGCATCAGGCTGGAGGAAGAGATGTTAAGCAGCATGGAGAGGGCAGCAGTCGGGGCTCAGGATCGGGCCAGTGGGCAGGGAGAGAAGGAACTAGCAGCGCCTCTCGGTGCCTTCCCTTCACTGCCCGGGGGAGAAGGATACTTCTGTACGCCGTAACCTGGATTCTGCTGCTCACAGCACTTTGCACACTTAGGCAGAGGCGGTGGCTCAGGGGCTGTGGTCCCAGCCCCTGTCTTGCCACCCCGAGGTCCTAGGGATCAATATCAGCCCCCTGAGATACTGGGTAGACAATTCCGAAGCAAACTGAGCCAGGGTTGTACAAGGAAGACCCGAGATACAAGCTACAGGTGGATTTCTGGAACTGTTTCTGGAAAGCCTGACATATTGCTGTGACATCCTTCTTAATAGGGCTCTTGGGGCCCCAGTGAAACACGAAAGGAGCCAGGGCAGACAGCTCCTTCCCAGTAAGTCCCGAGATATGACACACGCAGGGAAAACTCACAGGCGATGGCACCCAGTGTTCACCGCTGTGGGGATGAAGAAAGGATTACTGACAAACTTGCAGCCTGTTATCTACCAGAATGGCAGACTCCAGTTACGGTTACTTGCTGCATGCGTTCTTAACTAGCCTGCAGAGCAGTAGAAGGCTTCAGGTGAAAAGTTGGCCCCATGCGACACCCAGCTGACATGGGCTGTGATCGGAGGGTCCGAGAGTCATAGTACCACGAACCCCACTTCTACAGCTGGCTGCTTGGGGATGCAGATGGAGATAGGGCTGACCTACCCACGCTGCCTTTCACTCCTTATGACCCAGGGTCTCTCTGTGGCTGTGCGCACGGGCTCCCACCCCTTTGCCACTGTGATTTTATGAAGTCTTTTATTTTTCTTTAATGTTTTACTTCCCAGCCCTTATAATCATATAGGCAGTAGGCAGCACCCCCTGAAGCTGAAGCTATTTTAGGCTAAGGTGAAGGAATTACTTTGCACGGCAGGCAGACAGCCTAGAGCTGGGTGCCCAGTGAGTGGTTACGAGGCAGGAGGGCGCAGTCCGGGTGCCTCCTCCCTGGGCAAAGCTGCCTGGGCAGAGGGCACTCGCTGCCCTCCAGGGGCTTCACCCCCAGGGCTGCTGCCAGAAGAGGCCACTGAGCTGACCCCGCAGCAGGGCTTCTGCTCCCAGCCTTCGCGGTGTGTCCTTGCCTTTGCCTAAGTGGGGATCTCCGCAGGGAAGCCACCCCTCTGAACCCCTCCAGAGCCCCAGAAGGCGATGAATGCAGATGCAGTTGAGGGCTACTTTTGTGAACATTGAATTAACGGTGGAAAATTAGCTAAATGAGGTTGGTGAGCGAAATGTAAATGAGCCCCAGCTCCACAGGAGCCGGGGAGAGGATCACAGTGGGAGACGGAGTCAAGTGGGAGGCTGGGAACCTGGGAGTGAGCAAGGCAAGTGGAGAGAGCCTTGTAAACAGCGTGCAGGATCCAGAGGCTGGGAGGGCAGGTGAGGCAGGGGCCTGGCTGTGCAGGGGAGCGTGAGAGGAGAAACGGAACCCTCCTGCAGTTTCTGAGGCCCCAGTGAGGGGCCTGGGAGTGGCAGGGATTCCCTTACAGGGCAGTTTAGGTCCCAGGAACCCAAGCGCCAGCCTTGCTCACCCTCCTGTAAGGCAGTGCAATTTGTTGCAAGGAACAGAGGTTCAGCTGGCCTGAGTGAAAGTGTGGGAGTGGGGTTATGATAAAGATACTCAGAGAGCGGAGGAGAATTCTGTGGGAATCCAAGAACAGCCACATCTGGGAGAAACAGGGGCCGGGAGCAGGACAGCAGGACAGGCAGTGTGGCCCCGGCACCAGCCCCTCGGTCTCACCTCTCTCCTGGAGGCACCTCCTCTCTCTGGGAATCTGCTCCATTTTCCAACTCGCACCAGCTGACTCCCTGTACTCACTCCCACCTCCTGCGTCCCTGTGACCCTGGCTCATTGCGGCCACCTCCCAGCTCATCCCCGTGCACCCCCTCCGGAGCCCGGAGTCTGTTGCTCTCCATTTCCAAGAGAGGGATCTGACAGACAGGGTTCATCTTTTGAAGTGAGCCTCAGAGCCCTTGTTTCCTGTCCACTCTGTGGCTGGGCTGCACTTGGGCCAGGTCAGCCTAGGCCAATCAGAGAGTGAAGGAGGTGGGGTCATGTCATGTAGAACACAGGTATGTAGTGTATGAAGGGACATGTGGGTCATCCTAGAGCCGTGATTCTGCAAGGGTGAGAGGTACGTCGGAGCTGGGCCGTCCTGGGCAGCTTCTGGCCCCAGGGGGGTGCCCACCCCCGCTGAGAATCCCTGCTGCACTGGGCCCCCGCTGCTGCTGGGAAGGCGGTGTACTTCTCCAGAACATTCACCCAGAGTACCAGGAGGGAACCCAGGAAGGGTCGCCCGTGGGCACACGGGGACGGGCATCTCTGAAACAACACAGATTTCCACGAAATGGGCCAAGTTGCTCTGCCTCTGAGACACGTGGCTTTTTACGGTTGGCAGGAGGAGAGAAAACAGACCCAGACCTGGCGAGGCTTCCCAGGGAAGCCTTCCTCCCATATGTTTCTCTTGAACCTGTGGTGCCTCCTACTGTTGCCTGCTGTCACTCACTGGCAGTTGACAAAGGGATCCACAATTAGCAGAATTAGCAGACCAATATTATCAAACAGCTGATAACTCATGCCTGGATTTGCTGTCTTGTTGGTGTGTGAGTCAGCCCATGTGTTAACGGCTGTAATTGGATGTGGTTTACACAAAGCGTGCTCACATCTAACCGGCGACGTTTTTTTCCGAGTCCCAGGGATGGGGCGGAGAGGAGAGGAGCACAGGCGACGGAATGAATCTAACTTTCTGGATTGACTCACTGGTTCCCAACTTGCGGAGGAACATGGGACGAGCGACCCAGCCTCTCCGAGCCTCGGTGTGCTGCTCTGGGAAATGGCACTAAATCGTAGTACTGGTTCTTCCTCTAGCCTTTCTGTGAGGGTTGTGAGCTGTGCCCTGAGAAGGACTTAGCACAGTGCTTAAAACAAAGTAAGAGCAGGGCTGATTGACACTCGTTTTTTTAAAAATTATTTTTATTAATTAATTTTTGTTACAGATTGCATTAGTATTTTTACAACTCTCGAGTGAGTTAAATAACAGTATTGTTGCTTCTGCAAAGAGGACAAAAACTTTCAGAGACTCAGTCACCTACACATGTCTGAGGACTCGTGACTTAGAATATCATCTAGGGGACTCCCCGAACATCAAATATTAAAAAACATTTTCTCCATATTTGGATAATAATAATGGAATTTGAGCTCTAAAGAATGTCCTCATTTGGGAGCACGCAAACCTTTTGAGATGTTTGTATTTTTTTTTTAATTTATCTTGATTATTGAAAGTATTACAGATGGCCATCCTTTTTCCCCCGTTGACACCGCCCCCGTCACCGCACTGTCGTCTGTGTCCACTGGTTGTGCATATATGCATCTAAGTTCTTTGGTTTATCTGCTCTGCCCCCCACCCCCTTCCCTCTGAGGTTCGTCAGTGTGTTCCCTACTTCCATGACTCTGGATCTGTGTTGTTCGACAGCTTATTCTGTGGATTAGATTCCACAAATAAGTGAGATCACGTGGTACTTGTCTTTCTCTGACTGGCTTATTTCACTTAGCCTAATACTCTCCAGGTCCCTCCATGTTGAGATTTCTTAAGATCTCTTAAGTATAGGCACAGGTCCTGTCTTCAGTGTTCTGACATCCAGGAGGCACCCACGCAGCTGCAGGTGGGGTGGGGTGGGGGAAACGGGAGTGAGTGCTGTCGGTGGGCCACAGCCTCCATGCCAGGGGCTCAGGAAGGGCCAGGGCAGGCGAAACTGTGGGTGGACGTGGGCATCAGGCAGGGCCCTGGGCATGGAAGGAGCACAGATGGGTCAGCCTGGGGCCATGGGAGCAGAGCTCACCAGCCACACGAGTGACGTGGTGCCAGCCCCAGAACATGGAGCTGAGGCTCCCCAAGCCGGGGTGTCTGAGGTGAGGGTGAGCCTCAGAGTCGGGGTCAGCTGGGCTGCAGACGAGGCCAAGGGCCTAGCCCTGGGGAGAGGAAGGCTGCCGTGACCCCGCTGGGCAGGCCCGATTCCTGTCTGCAGTCCTGTCTGCAGAGTGCCCGTGGCCTCCTCTGTTCCGTGCGCCAGGGGTAGGGACTCGAGGGTTTGGCTGTGGTGGTGCAGTGGTCTCTGGCTTGCCAGCTGCCTCCCCTGGAGGAGAGGAAGGGAGTGCCATGGGTCAGTGCCCTGCTGCAACACCTGATGACCTCCTGTCCTCACGTAGTCCCCTTGCGATCGTTGGTACGGCGGTGCAGCCACCGCCCTTCCACAGATGACGAACTGGCCTTGGAAGGGTTAAGGAGCCAGTCGAAGGTCACACAGCTGGACTTGAATTCAGCTCTGCTGCCCCCAAACTCTTTGCTGCTACTCTGAGCTTCGTTTCTGGGAAGTTCTAAGGCATCAACCCCGTAGCAGGTGGCCGGAGAAGCAGAGAAGGCAGAGCAAGCCCCGAGCATACTGACCGGAAATCCTTCTCCCGGCTCAGAGGTCAGGGGGCGCCAACTGAGGAGGGACTGTTGTGACATGTGTCTGCGTGGTTGTCACAAGGCTGTCCCTTTCTTCACTGTCCCCCTGCCCCCTGCAGGGTCTGAACTCCAGTCACTTAGAATGACAGGGTGCGTGCTGGCCCCAGGCAGCGGCAGCCGTGAATTGAACAGCCTGGGATAGCGGGCAGCTTCGTCCAAGCACAGATGCCCAAGGGGTGCTTGTGCCCCCTCGCCGCCCCTGCAGGTCAGCCACCACCCGGGCCACATCAAAGAGCCTTCGGAGAAGGCGAGAGACGCGTGGAGGCGAGCTCACAGCAGTCCCCGCAGTCCTCCCGCTCCCATTAGGCGAGTTCCTAGACGTGTAGGAGGAACGGAATTTGGCAAGTGGAAATTGGACTTTAAGTGCTCTGGAGAGGCTCCCAATTAAAGGACGTGCACGAGGAATCCGCCTGTGGCGCGACAGCAACTCCCCTGCCTTCTGATTTATCCGCGGGCCGCTGAGACGTGTGGGTGCTGGGAGGATGCCGGTGCCCTGTCCAGGTGCTGTCCTGGGCGAGGGGAGCAGACAGGCTCCTGCTTACCCCGCAGAGCCGAGGGAGCCGGCGGTGCGCCCACGGAGCCCACCCAGGACTGGACTGCGGGGAGTGGGGCAGCCGCAGGGCCGGCAGCTCCTCACTGCTCCACACAGCAGGCGGTAGTCAGTGGTGACAAGTGCCATTTTTCAGGGGCGTTCTAAGACAGACCCCGTGAGAGGCATTTTGTAAATATGCTCTTATCTGCCCCACAAACCTGTAAGTCGGTGGGGAAGGGGCGGGCGGGCGCGGGGCCTGCTCAGGGTCACACCGCGGGTGGCGGTGACGCTGGGAAGCCATCCTGCCTGTGAGCCCTGGGCTCGTCCCCACAGCTCCTGCCATGTGGGTGTGGGTGGGCATGAGGTACAGGAGGCAGGCGGCAGGGAAGAAGAGTTCTGCGTCTCCCTCTGGTCCAGCCTGGGCTGAGAACCCACTGACCGTCTCCATCCGTTCTTCCATTTACCCCTCCCTTTGCCTCTTCCACTCCCCTCCTCCCACCTTCTTTCTGCCCACCGCGCTCCTTCTATCTATCGGTGGCCTCAGGAGCATTTTTAGACCGGTTTGGACCACAATGAGCAAACACTTTTCAGACTTCCCTTTACCACTGATGCTAGCCAGCGATCCATAGACTCTGAGCTCCACTCCCCTGCCCCAAAGCCTACACGGGGGGTCCTGTTCCCCATAAATAACCCGAGAGCCCAGGTAAGTGGAGGAGTCAAGCGGTCAGGGGCTCAGACTTGTCTCTTCTTTGGTATTCTGTGCCGCCTTCAGAAGGCATTTTCTCCAAGCTGGGCCTCGATGTACTCATCCACAAAATGGGGGTGCACCTGGGATGGGGGATGAATCAAGTTTCAGTACCAGACCATACATTTCCTATCAATGTGGTTGGGTAGATGGATAGACCACTCAGCCTTGGAAACTGGAAAGAGCCCTCAGGCATGGTCCTTATTTATCAGCCTGTCATCTGCTGCCAGGGTACCTGAAGATCTGAAAGAAATGGGTTCCTTTTTTTTCTCTTGGCACAGAGCTGGCATTGAAGCATTGCTTGCTCTCCACCTTCTCGTGGTACATGCTCTTGGCCAGCAACTCCTCAAAGCCAAAGGACCCCTGTGCTCGGGACCTGCAGCCTCTGTGTTCTCCTGGGTCAGTTGCATTGTCATCAGGAACCTCTCCGCTGAAGGTTCTCTAGGGTGGAGATCGAACTGTGAGGAAGGGCCCCCATGTCTGCCGGGAGCTGGAGTGAAAGGGTCTTAGGGGGAACTCTCACTACATCTGCCGTGTGGCCTGGTGGTTAGGACCACAGGTCCTCAGCCAGCTTGGAGGAGGGGGAAGCAAACAGCCTTCTTAGGAGCCAGTCAGCACCCTGTGTAGGAAGGGAGCGTCCCCTGTGGCCTCACCCTTCTGAATCCTTTATTTACCATTCATGAGGCGGTAGCGTACTGAGGCTGGGCACATGGGCATTGGAAGAAACCCCAGGGTTTAAATGCCGGCTTAGCCATTCACCATCAGTATGGTGTTAGGAAAGTGAGTTGAAAGAGCAAAGCGTCAGTTTCCACATCTGGCAGTTGGGAGGGGAGAGTATTGATATTTACTTCCCAGTACTGTTTGTGTGTTATTTGATTCATGCCTTCAGGTATTCGTATCTGTCTTCCCCTGAGCATTAAGACGCTAGCTCCTTGAGAACAGGGATCTTCTCTGTTGGAGTGACTTCTGTCTCATCCCCTAAAACAGAGCCAGGCAGGGTCATTAGACAAAGGAATAGGGGGTGCCAGGCACTGAGCAGCTTTCTGTGTTGGAACCAAGAAGTCCTGGGGAGGTGGGTGAGTGGGTCATCCTACAGAGAAAAAGTAGTGCATGAGGAAGGAAGGAAGGAAGGGAAAAGGAAGGGAAGAAAGGAGGGAGGGAGGGAGGGAGGGAGAAAGGAAGGCACTCCCTACTTTATAAATGAAAGGCTCAGAGTGTTTGTCGAACTTGCACCAAACTCACCGCCAGCAGGTAGCAGAGCACAGAGTCTACACTAGTCTTAGTCGCCAAGCAACAGTGGAAGCTCTGGAAATGAGCAGGTGCCTTAACACCTTAAGGTGTGGCCTTGGCGTGGTTTCTGCCCCGCCCGGCCTCAGTTTCCCCACAGGTGAGATGAGAGCGCTGGAGCATTCAGAAGCCAACTGAGGGAGCAAACGCTTGTCCTTCTCTAGGTTAGGGAGCTCCACTGATCAAGAACACGGTGCTGAGAGGCCCTGGGCCGACGAGGGGTAGACGGCGCGGATTCTTTCCAGACCTGTCCGCAGCTCTGGGCAAAGCCTGAGCACCAAGTCCACTCGGCCATCTTCAGCATTGCTCCTGGGTGGTGGGGGCGGAGAGCGGCCGCTTCAGGGGGGGTGGAGGCAGAGCATTTGAGAACGTCAGGTCCCCCTCTCTCCTGTGAAAGTTCCCCGCATTAGCTTGGTGTGAGCCGGTTGTCTTGCAGACGGCCCGCTTTGTCAGAGATGCGTGCCGCGCCGTCAGGGCCGACCGTGCTGTGGCGAGGCTTCCCCATCCAAACTCCAAAGCCCATTCCGCACAAGGGTCTTTAAGATAATTAGAAGCAACTCCATCATCTTTCCTCCTTAAATACGAAAGTGTTTCCCAAATGACCCAGCAGCAGGCCCTCTGCTTGGAATTTTCCACATGCTTTCCTCTGCTCCGCAGTCCCAGCCCTGCCCAGGACCATCAGGAAGCCCCGCCTGCTGCCGCCCGCTGGGAGCTCCCTGAGCAGGCAAGGTCTGTACCCTTAGTCAGCATTTCTTATACATTGTCCCATCCCCTAACCCTATTATATCACCTGCAGATACTACTACTAATAATGATTAATAAATAGTTTAATGCCATCATCGATATCATTTTATCACTCAGTGGGTACTCAGTATCATGCGAGGCCTCTGCTTGAATTGTTTTATTTAATTTTCACATCACTATAGGTAAATAGACACAGTTACTCTCGTTTTACCGATGAGGCTAAGAGAAGTTAAGACACTTGCCCAAAGTCACACAGCTTGTAGGTAGAAGAGTCTGGACTCCAACCCAGGTCTTTCTGACTTCACGCTGTCGACTACCACACTTCCCTACACTCTGCAGGGAGGGTCGTTGTGTTTCACAGCACAGTGGACGTGGGATGTGGCGAATTAAACAAGTAATCCCCGCACAGATGACATCAGCTAACATTCGTCGAGGGCTTGTGTTAGGTCAGGCGCTCCTGTAAGAGTTCACTGAATCCTCCCGTCAACTTTGTGAGTTAGGAACACGGCCCTCCGCTGGCTGTTCAAGACCGGACATGTAGGGCTAGGATGAAAGCTGACGACTGGGTATTCTTCGGGGTCCCTGGCAATGTGTGAGACGACACCAGAGTCGGGGGGACGATGGTGTGTGGTGAGGGCACCTGGAGATCCCAGGACATCCCTTTGCATCTGTACCTTTAACAAGGATGCCTTTAACAAGACGACGCAGCTCAGGGCGCTCGTGTTAATGAGTGGGGAACAGCTGTAGGACTTTGGGCCTTCACAGCCGCTGTTCCACATCCTGCTCATCGCCCTGCTGTCTTGGGAGGTTGGCCCAGGCAGGAATCCTGATCCTGGGGGAAATCGTAATAAAACCACCTGGATCCAAATCCACCTTATTTGTGACCCTGGGAGGAACCCAGGATCTTGGCTAATGGCCAGAAATGATTGGCTATTTCTTCCTATTCTGCCTCTTGCACTCATATCACCCAGGAACCCGGGTGGCTCCCCCCACGGCCCCAGCCCTCTCAGGAATTGTGGTGGAGCCGATGGCGACCACGGCACATCCCCACCCCACTTCATGTCATCACGAGGTAGCAGGGACGGACTGTCCATCAGGTACACTGGACCCCCGGCGGCCTCACCGCGGATGTCCCAGGGTGCTTCAGGGGCTCCAGGGAGACCCGGGTGCTCTCCAGCTCGACTCGTGTGTGCTGACCTCTTCCCGAGTGCTTCCCGTGATGTCCGTTTCTCCAGACCAAGCTCTCATTTCCGATGCAGGCGTTGGAGGTGAAATGCCAGGCCTTAACCTCACAGGCAGGGAAGACTCATTCTCTTCTCCTTTCCAGGAGATGGTTCATGGGCAGAGGTTTCTAACAATTTCACTTCTGTATTTGTTTGTTTGATTTCTCCCGACCCACAGTTTTCCTCCAGGCGAATAGTTAATAATCCATAAGCAAGTTAAAATGAGGCTGAAGATTTATTTAAAAGAACCTGTGGGAAATCTTTTAAAATGTCTCTTTAAATAGAGACTTCTCCTTTACTGCGAACGAGCGGGCCCTACCTGGTGCGTGCGCTCCGCAGAGTGAACGCGTGCTTAGCGCCCTGAGAAATACTTTCTGGCGGTTGGTGATACACCGATAAATAAAAGCCTCTACCCTTAAAGATTTTGCAGTGTAACCGGGCAGATAAGTTACTTACATAAATACCCTTTTCCCCCTCAAAAAGGAAAAATGCAAGACAGAGGTTTATATAAGGTGCTTTGGGAGACACGAGGAGGAAAAGATTACAATCGACTAGGGTAATAGGCGGAAGATCTATGCGATGGTGTCATTTAAGAAAGGCTGCAAAGGATACAAAAGGTTTGGCCAAGCCGGGTCGGAGGGAAAAGTATTCCAGGGAAGGAAACAGCATAAACCAAGTCAAGAAGGTGGGAGAACATGGAAATGTGTGTAGTTCAACCTGATTTACTGGAAAAGGCACAAAAAAGTAAATTGAAATTGGGAAGATGAATTGGGAGTGAATGAAAAAAGCTCACATTCACCACTTGGAGGGTGTGTGTGTGTGTGTGTGTGTGCACGCATGTGTGTGCGTGCATGCCCCTGCACCAGGCCCTGGAGATCAGGGACTATATCCATTTTCATTTTGTCCTCCTCGCGATGCCTACCGCAGCGCCTGACACAGAGGAGATGCTGTAATCAGTGTTCGCTGAGTCTTGTTTATTGCATTCAAAGGCAATAGGCCATCATGGAAGTTTTTGGGGGACGAGAAGGTTAGTGATGAGGGCTGTAGCATCAACACGATTTATTCATTCAGCTAGTGGGATCTGAGAGACCTTTAGGAGACTGCTCGCTAGGCTCTTGGGATGACCCCCCATTCCCAGCTCCAGGGCTGGCAGGAACTGGACTGGTAGTCTGTAGATGAAAAAGGTGTGTGTGTGTGGGGCGGGGGGGGGGGTTGTTCAGAGATATGAAAGAAGGAGGTTAGCCTGACAGGACTTGGAAACGGACTTGGGAGCAAAGGGTAGGAAGGAGTTGCCATCACGTAAGGTTCCAGCCCTCAAGGACTGAGAGAAGAGGTGTAATTAGCGAAGAGGGAAGGTCGAGAGAAGAAGCACCTGTGGAGTTGAGAGCTCTGGAGAAGCAACCGTGTGTGTAACATTTGAGGCTCGCCAGGCTCGAGGCCCTTGTTGGGACACCCAGGAGGATGGTGTCCAGTGTGTAGTGGGGAAAACAAAGCTGAAATCCCCAGAGGAGAGAGGATCGAAACAGAGGATAAGAAGTCCCAGGCCAGAACATTGGAAAATACCCACATTTTGGAGGAGAGAGGAGAGTCAGAACACATGAGATTAGGAAGGTATAAGGAGCCCGGCCGGTGTGGCTCAGTGGGTTGAGTGTCGTCTCTTGGACTGAGAGGTCGCGGTTCAATTCCCAGTCAGGGCACATGCCCAGGTTGCGGGCTCGATCCCCAGTAGGGGGCGTGCAGGAGGCAGCCAATAGATGTTTCTCTCTCTCCCTTCCTCTTTCTCTAAAAAACCAATAAAAACATATTTAAAAAGAGGAGAAATTCCAAAAGCATGAGTCAGGAGGAGCCACAGGAGGAGAAAGGTAATGAAGCAAGTGCTGGTCCCCGGTGGGTGGTGTTCAGTGCAGAGATGGGTGGCACCCTGGGGACCTCTGCCACTGCCACCATCTGCCCATAACATCCAAAGATCTGCCAGCATTTCCTCAGCACCTACGACATGCACTCCTCATAACAGCCCCATCTCCAGGAGAAGAAACTGAGGCTCAGAGCAGCCGAGTAACTCGTACAAGGGCATAAAAATCGCGAATGCTGGCGCTGGCCCTGACCGGCAGGACTCCAGCTCTCCAGCGAACGCTCGGGGTCATGCTCAGAAGGATGACGGAAAAGAGGCCATTGATTTGGGTGCTTTAGAAAAGCCACTTGTGACTTTATTAGATTTCTCTGTCGATTGGGACTCTTTCTGCTGCAGGTAACATAAACACCAACAAGCTAGCTTACGCAGAAAGGCTCGGTGAACTGAAAGAGCCAGTGGACAGGGACGTGATCAGGAGTGACGTGATTTAGGGATTCGAAGGATGTCACCAGGATCACACTGTTCCTGCTTCATCTTCTCCAGGTCTGTTGCCAGCCAGGCTCTCCCCTTGTGATGGCCAGTAGTTACCGGCGGCTCGAGGCCTTCTGTCCCTCAGGTTTAAATCCAAGAGCAAAGAGAAGTGAACTCCCTGTCAGGAGTCCCAGAAAAGGTCGTAGGTGCCCGTCCCTTAACAGTCACTGAAGGGTTTAAGCCAAGATCATATGCTTCGCCCTTGAGTTATATGGACAGCCGGGCGAATGGCATAGGTTGGGAGTGGGAAAGAAGTGATTTTTCAGGAGGAGAATGGGGGTGTGATGGCCGGAAGAAGGTGCTGGGGGGAGTGGCCAAAACAGTGGCTGTTCCCTGCCGTGACCTTGGAGAAAGCAGCGCAGCAGAGTAGTGACAGGGAAGCCAGCACTGGAGCCGTTGGACTTGAGGGAGTGATTGAGGTCCAAGAGATGTTCATTTGAGAAACTTGAAAAGTGGGCTGTGTCTGGGGGCGAGATGGAAACATGGCATCTTGAATGTGGATGCATCCGGGGATGTGTGCAGGCTGAGGAGACGACCCGGTGTGAGCAGGGAGACACTGAGGAACTGCGGTTCTCTCCGGGCGAAGGCAGGAGGGGTAGAGGGCGGAGCAGAGACAGCCCTAGAGAGGAGCGGCCCGTCCACGCTCACGAGAGGGGAGTGAGGGGAGACCAGCGCAGAACGTGGGGAAGCCCGTGGGCAATGGTGGGCTTTCTTAAGCCAGGGCATGTCTGTAAAAGGCCACCTCTCCTCCATCAGAGGTCTCAGCTTCGGGCAGCTGTCGGTCCTCATTTCTTGGATTATTGGTCTTGTCACCGGACATTCATAGAAACCGTTTCCCGAGAAACATGTGGCAGTTTCTCCAAATCCTTCCAAGGAAACGGTCCCACTTGATTTCATTGCCGGTGCCGTGGACACCTGGCAGGCAGAGGTGAGGGCAGAGCCCTGGCCACCCACGCGTTGTCACAGGTGCCAGCTGTCCGGCGCTCACCCTCTGGGTTGGGTCAAGGCAGCCACAGCAGATCCCGTGGAAAGTTGTAACCGCAATGGCTCATGCCCTCTGAAAGTGTGTGTTCCTAGGACAACACAAACCTGTGGGCGTGCTTGTCGACGGATCAGCTGTGACTACTTGATAAGCATTTGTCTGCCCACGGCCAGGAGCCGGACAGCTCAGGAAACCAACCGCAGCTTCCTCTCTCAGTGCTCGGAATCTCAGCAGTGCAAGGTATCTCGGTGTCACTGAAAAATAAAAGTGCCCAGGTGCCCACTAGTGGATGTGTGGATAAAAAAGCTGTGGTACCTTTACACCATAGAATCCTCCTCAGCTGTAAAAAGAAGGGAATCTGCCCTGGCCGGTTTGGCTCAGCGGTCAGAGCAGGGGTTCTCAACCCCCCTAATGCCGTGACCCTTTAATGCAGTTCCTCGTGTTGTATGTGGGTGTATCTGCATGTGGGCGACCCGCCTGGAGACGGATAGAGGAGCAGTGTCTCGGTTCCTAAGACCATCAGGAATATGTGTTTTCCGATGGTTTTAGGCAACCCCTGTGAAAGAGTCGTTCGACCCCCAAAGGGTTCATGACCCACAGGTTGAGAACCGCTGAGTTAGAGCATTGGACCACGGACCAAAGAGTTACAGGTTCGATTTGGTCAAGGGCACGTACCTCGGTTGCAGTTCAGTCCCCGGCCCTGGTCGGGGTCGTGCGGGAGGCAACCAATCAGTGTGTCTCTCTCACATCGATATTTCTGTCCCCACCCCTCCACTCTATGTGAAAATGAATGGAAAAATACCCTCGGCTGAGGATTTAAAAAAAAAACAAGAAGGAAATCGTACTTTTGCGACAGCATGGATGGACCTGGAGAGTATTATGCTAAATTCAATAAGCCAGTCAGAGAAAGACAAATGCCGTGTGATTTCACTTATATGTGGAACCTAATGAACAAAGTACACTAACAAACAAAACAGAAACAGACTCATAGACACAGAGGACAGACTGACAGCTCTCAGAGAGGAGGAGCGATAGGGATGAGTGAGAAAGGTGAAGGGATTAGGCAAATGCACCAAAAGCCTTATAGACAGACAACAGCATGGTGATTACCAGAGGAAAAGGGGAAAGGGTCGGGGAGGTAGAAAGAGGGTAAAAGAGAGATAAACAGTGATGGAAGGAGACTTGACTTCAGGTGATGAACACACCGTACAACGTTCAGATGATGTATTATAGAACTGTACACCTGAAACTGATATAATTGTATCAACCAATCTCACCCCAATAAATTTAATTTAAAACACACAGAAATAGCAGTGTTTTGGAGTCAGACTGGCTGGGTTGCACGCTGAGTCTGCCGTGTCTGTATAACCTGGGCAGGCGCCTTCAGCTCTCTGGGTGCTGGCTGGCGTTTGCATGCCCCCCCACATCCACGTTGCTCCAGGTGTCCCTCGTTCTCAGCCACTTGTTTTGCTTCCAACTCAGTTGGACCCACGGAGGCTCTGGCCTCCCCACTGGCTGCCGAGAGAGGTTGAATACATAACTGGGAAGGATGGGGGAGTTAACACCCCATGGGTCGGACTTTGAGCTATAAGATACAGGAGACCAGAAAAAGCCAGCCGGTCAACTGGGTGCCCACCCTGCCCACCGGCAGAGGTCATCTGTGGTGTCTCCAGATCGGTCCTGTGTGATGGAGCTACCAGCTGTGTTTTCTGGCCAGGCTGTGGCCAGCTCAGTGAGGCACGTCCTTGGAACTGCCTCCCTCCCTAGCCCACCCTGCCCTTCCACTTCACCTGTGCTCCCCTGGGAGCGTGCTCCTCACCCCACAGAGTGTTGGCCGGTAAGCTGCGGCTCTGCCTCTGCTGTCTAGAGAACCCAGCCAGTGCTCTGAGCTTTAGTTTCCTTATTTATAAAATTGAGTTAATGATTCCTATCTCACAGGGTCGTTGGCAGGAATCAATGAGGTCGTGTGTATTAAACACTTAGCCTAGAGTGGCGCAGGGTAGGTCCTCAGTAAACATGGAAAGTACCCCTGTCGGCAATGAAAGCGTGATGATGCGAGTTACTGTTTTGGGGGTGTCTGATCTGCGCCTAACATTTAATCATTTTACTTATATCATGGTTGACAGCAAGAATGTGTTAAGGATGGGGAATCAGACTAAGTGCCTTTTTATGATAGATATGAAGAGGGGTCTCCATGCAGTGCATTTGGGGGTCTTGACTGATAATTAAGAAGGAAGGAGATGATGTTTCCGATGTGTTAGGTAGACTTTGGCAGGTTGGGCTGATGACGGTGATGTCCGAGAGTTCGGTCTGTCATAGAAAAGGGTGCAGGAGCATCGGCCTGAGTTAAAGGGGCGGTGTTGCCCCTTCTGAGGCGATCATAAACTGCTCTAATAAACAGAATAGCAGAAGGTGGGGATCAAGAAAAGCCCCTTGGCGAAGAACTGAACTTAGAATGAATTGTGTTTCATTAGGGCCCGAGGGGGGCTCGCCGGGAGATGGGCAGTTACCTACGCAGACCCCTTTTTGAGAAGATGTGAATGACTGAATATTTACTGAGAACTTACCCCTGTCAGGTGCCGCGTTGAGCTCTTTACAGCTATCTCATTTCGTTCTCCTAAAACCCTAAAGGTGCCAAGTCATCTTGGATCCCCGACACGTCCAAATAAAGAAGCTGAGAAATCTGTGAGAACTGGCCAGAACTGGGGGGACATTTTCTATGAGAAAAGTGGTAAGCTAGATGTGCTATGGAAAGGCAGAGCAATTAGAATGGAATTTAAAAGGTCCTACTGACAGTCAGTCATTTCTCTGGGCAGCCGTTCCTGGCAGTTGCTGTAAAACAGAGGTTCCTGCCCGGCCAGTGTGGCTCAGTGGTTGAGCGTCGACCCATGCACCAAGAGGTCGCCGGTTCGATTCCCGGTCAGGGCACATGCCCAGGTTGTGGGCCTGATCCCCAGTGGAGGGCATGCAGGAGGCGGCCAGTCGATGTTCTCTCTCATCGATGTTTCTATTTCTCTCTCCCTTCCTCTCTCTAGAATCAATAAAGAAAAAAAATTAAAAGTAAAAAAAGACAGAGGTTCCCACATGGTGCTCTGAATGGAGGTGGTGTTCCAAACTTCCCTCCTCTAATTTCAGTAGAGAAATGTGTGTTCAAACATTGAGCATAATGGAATTCCACAGGCAGTGTTATTGGAACGCAGGGTTCCACCTCTTTCGGTATTTGCAGCAATGAGCACGACTTGCTAGTCTGCGGAGATGCATGCATCTTGGCTAGCCTGAAAACACACAGAGCTGGTCAAGGCAGTGATTTCACTGCACATGCCAAGGGCAAGGTGAGCTCGCGTGAAGGGCTCAATCTGCTTTGGGCTGAGACCGCTGCCTGCAGCCCACCCCAGTGTCTGTTCTAGTTCTTGCTAGAGCCTCTGGGTTTTAGCTAGGCACGTAATTTACTGCGTATATGAAGGTAATATTCCCCACACCTTTGGTACACAGGAAGAGCTGTATGCCTAGGTCTGGCCAATGGGATGTAAGCAGAAGGCTTCCAGAAGCTGGTTCCTTCCCCCCACCCCTTCATCCTGCTTCTTAGGACCCTGGAGCAATGGCCAGGGCACACGCTGGACCACGAGGACAAGGATGCTGTTCTCCGGATAGTGAAGCACGAAGCCGGAGGCTGCTTGATCCCCGAGGACGGAGGGGGCCAGTGTCCATCCTATTTCAACTCCCATGAATGTGGGTTTTCTGCTCCTTTCAGAACTCCAACTGGAATGCTCACGTGTAGCCTAGACAGAGGTTCCTAATGAAAGTGTCATCCCCTCTCTCTTTGGATGTGAAGAAAAATACATCTTTATCCTTTCACTCTCTCTCAAAGGGATCCTCCAAGGGCTGTTTGCAGCGGGAAGACTCAGCCTCACGTGAGGAATTGTAGCCTGGCCACAGGCACTCCCTCTGGGTACTGCTGGACCGGGAAGCAAGGATGCCAGGACACTACTGCCCTTTGCTCTCCCCTCAGCTGGGCTTCCTCAGCTCTCTGTGGTTTTGCCTGTGGACATGCTTCAGCAATGCTTGAAACAACCTCTAATTCCTCTGCACCGACACAGCCTCCCCCATCCTCCTCGACCCCACTTCTGTGTCACCTCCTCCGAGAAGCCTTCCCAGTGCCCTAAAGTAAAACCCCCTCTGAGGTTTCTTCCTGTTGTGGCTGTAGCATGTAGGCAGACAGAGTAGCTTTCTGTTTACTGTCAGTTGATTATCCAGTGGTATTTATGGAGTGCCTACTGCATGCCAGGCCGTGTACTGGTTGCTAGATAGGCAGTGATGAACCAAACAGGTGCCCTGTGCCCCACCCTCATGGAGTGTATAGTCTGGGGAGAAAGACAATCAATCAAAATGTAATTTAAAAACGCGATCCGTTTTCTGTGGGTAAAGAGAATGGGATTCTGTGCGGAAGGAGAGCCAGCTCGGGGAGGGGCGTTTGCACCCTCCTGGTGGAGGAGTGGTCACACAGAGAATCTGCAGCTAGGAGGCCAGGCAGTGGTCGCAGGCAGGGGTGGGTTCCCCCCCCCTCCCCCGGCTACACCACTTCTTCTGAGCTGTTTGACTCTGGGCCAGCTGTTTAACCTCTCTGAGCCTGAGAGGTACGAGCACCTGTCTCCTTAAGTCCAAAGCACAGCAGTGCCGGGCCCATAGCGAGTGGTCAATCAATGTGATCTCTTGTTATTTTTATTTATTTATTTTTTTCTTTATTGATTTTTAGAGAGAGAGGAAGGGTGAGGGAGAGAGAGATAGAAACATCGACTGGCCGCCTCCTGCATGTCCCTGACTGCGGATTGGGCCCACAACCTGGGCATGTGCCCTGACCGGGACTCGAACCGGCGACCTCTTGGTGCATGGGTCGACGCTCAACCACTGAGCCACACCAGCCGGGCTCTTGTTATTTTTGAGTGTCTGTCATCCACCTAGAATATGGATGTTCTGAGGGCAGATTCTTCCCCTATTCCTTTTTGCACCCCAGACCTAGGATATGTAGTTGGCCTCCCCAAAAGTCATTTGAATAATAATAGCCAACATTTGCTGGACCCTCCTGTGTGCCAGGCACTATTCTTAGCACTTCGTGGACATTAACTCATTCAGCCCTTGCTACAATTCCACGAACCTGGTGCTACCGTTACCCCTCATTGCCCGATGAAGAATCGGAGACCCAGAGATGGAGCCGCTTGCTCAGGGTCACCCAGTTAGCAGCGGAGGAACGGGGCTGCAGTCCTGAGCCGTCTGGTTCCGGACATCATGCTCCCTCTGCAGGGGATGAGACAATTCTATCCATCGCTCCGAAGAAAGGTAGCCTCCTGTGGTCCATGTCCTCATTAGGGCATAGGCTCTCAAAAGAAATACTAATGTGGGAAATGCGTCCCCCCAAATTGTAAATTATGCAGTAGTCATCTCCACACTCTCTTGTTAACTGTGGGTGAATGAAGAAGCAAAACAAATAGAATTAAATTCTTTACCTCTCAGTTATCATCAACGGACTCTCCTGGGGACTTCGGGTTACATGGCATGTGTGTCTGAGCAGCAAGACCTCTCCCTGCGCTCACCCACCACTCCCTCTCCTTACCCCACCCCCATGCTCTGCGGTTCCTCCCTGCCTCTGGCATCCTCTCTTATTAAACACCTTCACCCGAAGGCATCCGCAAGATGAGAACTGCCTGCCAACTCACCCTGGGAAACCAACAATGCTTAAATTGCTCCTTTTATTTTCAAAAAAAGTGTCTGTTCTTTGGAATGGAGAACGGCCTCACCTTGTCCCGTGGGCCTGCTGTTCTGGGATATTTTGTTAAAAACAACGGGAGAGGATAATGCCTTACACACCCACAGCTGTTCTCGTCACAGGACTTGTAATGAACCGCCAAGACTGCCGGCACCACCGCTGTTCCCTTGATTAATGTTTTCCAAGGTGTGGGGCTACTCCTGCCTTTCGCTGCCACCCCGGCTGCCCAATTATGGAAGGAGGGCATCGTGGGAAATTGTCAGTGAGACGAAGCACAGGCAACCCCAAGCAGCGCCAGGCTCTCCGGGCTCCCATTCAATCGCTGCTCTTCCCTGTGACTCAAAGGTGATCCCGAGCTGAGAAAATGACTAAGGGGACACACGGGGCAGTCGGGGAAGCAGTGGGGACACGGAAGGAAGGACTGTGGGGCCAGGACTGCAGTGACCAAGAACATGTCACTGGAGAAGTCCACACCCTAACAAACGAATACGTGTTCACTGAGGTCCGCTAGGTGTTTCACGCTGGGTCAGGCTTCTAAGCAAAGGACGGACCATTACAATCCGAAGGACTGGTTGCAATCTCTAGTTCCGACCATTTACACTGAGACTCTCTGAGATTTGTTATGTATTCTGTGAAATCAAATGGTAGCTAATGTTTCTTGTACAGGGTGGGGCCAAAGGAGGTTTCCCGTCGCGAGTACGTGAAACACAGAGCTTATTCTTGTATTATTATTGATTAATTGTTGTATTATTTTCCCGTGAACAACTGGAAACCTCGTTTTGCACCCCCCCCCATAGTTAGCCAGGTGTATGCGGCTGCTCGCAATAGTTACCCATCTAAGCCAACTTCATGCAGCTTCCTGTTGGAAGGACACAGTGCTGTGTGTCAGGGAACCCCAGGAAGGAAGTCCTGCTAGACTCCCAGGGTCCTGGAATCAGGAGCTGAGATGCTGTGAGGAATGGAGTTTGCTGTACTTTCTCCATCTCCTCGTCCTTTGATCTCTCCCCCATCTCGCTCTTCCCCTTCTCTCTTTCGCTGTTTTTCTCTGTGTATTTGCTTAATTCAACTCTCTCTGCTTCTCTATGTACATTGTAGAAAATAGGTATTCCCACATTGCACCCTTGGTCCTGGGTCTGTGCCATCACAAGTCCAATAGTCAGTGGGATTTTTTTTAGCCCAAATTACAAATACTGAAAAGAAAGAGAATCTGGTTGGCACAGCTTTGGGCAGGGGATTGGACCAGACCAGGTGGTCTCCTGACCGCCCAGTGAGGCTGTGCAGCCAGCGGCCGTGAGCGTGAGCCGGCTGTCTGGGAGGAGGGCCAGGGCGGGCAGTGATGGACGCAAGCCCTGAGCACTGGGCCGCGGTGAGGAGCAACCAGGATCGTAGGGAGTTTCTCGGTACAGACTATGAGGACTCAGTGAGTGCTAGTGAAATCTGCAAAAGAAGCTTAAAAGTCAGCGTGAGGGGCGGCACCCAGGGTGCACCGGGTGTCTAGCACGGTGCCCTGCCCCACGAGTCGGCCTTATTTCCACGTCTTCAGTACAGTGTGCCTAGCTCATTGGCAGTGCTCAGTCCACACTTGTTGAATGGGGCAGAATGAGGAGGGTCACACTGAATAAGAACCTACAACTAAAGATAGTGTGGACTTAGCCCGGCCGGTGTGGCTCAGTGGTTGAGCATCGACTCATGCACCAAGAGGTCGCCGGTTCGATTCCCAGTCAGGGCACATGCCCAGGTTGTGGACCTGATCCCCAGTGTGGGGCATGCAGGAGGCGGCCGATCGATGTTCTCTGTCATCGATGTTTCTATCTCTCTCTCTCCCTCTCCCTTCCTCTCTCTCGAAAAATCAATAGAGAAAAAAAAAAAATAAATAAATAAATAAAGATAGTGTGGACTTAAACTCTGCATGAGGACACACTTTGAAGTTGCTGGTCATTCGGTGGCACCATGAAGTGGCTGGCTGACTGTCGTCGTTGGCACGGGGTTCGTAGGAGAGGCAGATTCCCACACAGCCTTGAAGATGCACCATCTGGGAAGGCGTCAGACGCAAGGGAAGAATTCAGGATGGAAGACAGGATGAGAGGAGGCGTCGGGCGGAGCTGAGTGCCTGCGAGGGAGGAATGCCACGTGGGACCAAGTGAGAGAAGGAGGGACAGGTCCCAGCGGGAAGCAAGGCTGGAGGGCAGAGAGAGGTGTTTTTCAGAGACCACTGAGAGGCCGGCAGAGATGACCAAACGGGAGGAGCAAGGGCTCCTGGACGGCGATGGCAGAGTGGGACTGCCGGCCCTGCCTCCCCGGCTCTGCTCAGCCGCAGGTGTGACCCTGCCCAGGCCTGGTGTCAGAGAAAACCCAAGCTTCCCGGCCGGTGTGGCTCAGTGGACTGAATGTCAGTCCCAACTGAGAGGTCGCAGGTTCGATTCCCGCTCAGGGCACATGCCCGGGTTGTCGGCTCGATCCCCAGTGGGGGGCGTGCAGGAGGCGGCCGGTTGATATTTCTCTCTCACATCGTTGTTTCTATCTCTCTCTCTTGAGAAAATTAATAAAAACATATTAAAACAACAACAACAAAAAGAAAACCAGAGCTTAAGAAGCCATGGTCTTACCAGGAAGAGGGCCTGGACTCAGTCTTGCCCCCTGAGCTGCAGGACTCCGGTGCCCACTGAGCTGTGGACCTCATCTCATCGGTCTTTGGGCTTCGAGGGCAGAAGACAGGCCTCTGCTCCTGGGGTCCCTGACTTCTCCTCCACCCCCATACCCTGATTCCTAGCCTTTTGGGTTGAGAGTCTGATTCCCTGTCTCCTCTTAGCCGGCCCCCTCCCCCAAGGACCAGATCTTAGCTCTGTGTACCCAACCCTTAGTAGGGGCTGCTATATCCTAGACAGAATCTAAAGCCGAGAGAACATCTTCCAGCTGATTAAAAGGAGACTCTGGCCAAGAGATCAGACACGCCTGAACATCAGGCCAGTGGCGCCTGGAGAAAAAGGGCCTGCCAGCCACGGCAGCCACTCTGCCCATGGCCCCGCCCAGTGCCAAATGACCTTCCTGTCCCCTGCAGCCCCCACATTAAGGTCCTAACATGCCTGAAGCTAAGACCACAGCACTGATGACAGATCCGTTTTCATCTACATGATGCAAAGTCCTGGAGAAATGTAGAGTGTCTGCTAAGAAAGCTACATCCCAGCAGCCCCCCAGGACAGGTGCACGAAACTGGTAGTCTCAAGAGAGATCGGGTGGTGCACTGTTTGCCAACAGCGTGTTCTAGTATACTCTCAGGTGTTTCTGGAACACGCAGTGAGGGAGGAGTTTCTGTGCCTCCACAGAGCTATTGTGGAGCTATTAAAATACCAACAAGTCATCAAGGAATGATACAAGAGCCTCGGAATGACCTCCGCCAGGTAGCTCAGAATGTCAGGGGAGAAATCCTTGGTCGGCATCGATGGGAGGCCTTAACTTTCCTGGGTGAGCTTTTTAGGATATCCTAGGTCTCCTGGTTGGGAAGGCATCCCAGGCCCCTGACAAGGGAGCAGATGTTAGCCTAATGCCATCCTCTTTCAGGAACATCAGCTTGTGACCACCCTTTCAGACCTGTCCTGGGTCATGTCCCCATTTCTCTGATGGCAGACTAGCTTCTTTCCCTGCCCCAGCTGGGTGGGAACTGGCTTCAGGATACATCCGTGACAACTACCTTTCTCCTATTTACCATGGAGGATGATGGTGGTTGACTGAATCCTGTATCTACAAATGCAAACCCCCATTAGCATGTCCCTCTCTCTCCAGTGTCCCCACTTTACACATTATCTGTCCTCACATCTCACAGGCACCGAGCACCCCTTATCTATGTCAGCACTCATCTCTGCAGCAAGGAGCGGGGATGGGTTCTAATGCAAGGGAGAACACCTCCTGGGCGGATGGGCCGCTCCAGCCTCTGATGACTGAACGCTTTCTAGTTGTCTAATACCAGAATTCCCAGTGAGATGGAGAATCAGTCCTAGCTGCCCAGGGTCTGAACCAGGACTGGACTGAGGCTCTGTAGGGGATGGCACCTTCTGGACGCCCTGGTCCGTGGTGTGGTAGAAAGAGCAGGGCCTTTAGACACATCCTGGCATGAGTTCCAGGGCCAGCTGCGCCACTGAATAGGAAAACATGCACCTTCTGGGAGCCTTGGTTTCCTCTTCTGGGGTGAGGAATGTTAATAGTTACCTCCCGGTGGAAAAAAAATTCTCTTTGACTAGACAGCTCAAGCAGCTTGCCTGGCGCCTAGAACGCCTTACTACAGCGAACCGTTTGCATCCCCGTGAGAAACATCTGCGCCCAGGGATGGGGACGCTCAGCTTGTGGCCATTGCCCTTTCTGAAGTTCTCTAGTCAACCCAAGATGCTCTACCCAACTGAAGACTTCAGGGCGGCGTCACCCAGCTCCTCGGGGAAGAGCGTCCCGTCGTGACGGCTGCTGCCTTGCTCCTCCGCCGCTTCCTGCCTGCAAGGACGCTGTTCTGACGGAGTGCTGAGACCCGAGACGTCGCCATGGCACGGCTCCTGAATTGCTTTGGGAGGGAGTCGCCATGGTACCTAAGCCCAGAAGGGTCGTATGGCTTTTGCCTCTGATGGCGTCTGTGCCGAGGCCTCCCCGAAGGCTGTGGCGCGTTCTTCAGGTGGTTTAACTCATCGCTGGGAACCACGCGCCGCTCGTCAGTCCCGATGTGAGTGGATGTGGAAAAGGCTGAGCGTGGCGGTCCTTGCGGTGTCTCCTGAGACTCCTAAACTTACTTTCATTGCTCACAGCTCTCCTCTGGTCCTCAACTTTGGCTTCATGGGAGGGAGTCTTAGAAAACACTGGCACTGCCGCTCTGCCCCAGGACGGTTGAATCAGACTCCCTGGGGGCGGATCCCAGGGATCTATCGCATTTTGAAAGATCCCCAGATGATTCCAAAGTACAGGCAGGATGGAGAACCACAGCTGAGCACCAGTGCTTCTCGCATGCTCATGTGCCTCCAGATCACTCAGAAATCTCCTTAAATCGCAGACCCCGACTGAGTAGGTCTGGGGCGAGTTCGGAGACCATGCGTTTCTGAGATGCTGCAGCTGCTGGTTTGGGAGCACACACGAGTCACGAGGCCAGCCTTCCTCATCACCGCAGCTGTGATGCTTTGAACCCCACTCAGCCCTGCACCCCTTCCTCAGGACCAGCTGTGAGCAGGAGAAACCTACTCGGCTTGAGCCCTCCTCCTAAGCTCGGCGTCAAGCCCCCGGCTGCGCCGCTCATCCCTCGGCAGCAGGTGCTTTGGAAACTGGAATCTCCTCTCCTGGTCATTCCCCTGGTCGTACTATTCAACTTTCTATTTCGAAATGTCATCATCGACCCAAACTGGTACCCACAGAACACTGAGAAGCAAGTATAAAAAAATTCTTCCACGTTTAAACAAGCGGGGAACTTCAGGGCTGACCACGGATGAAGTCTGAACGGGGTCCTTTACCCTGGGATGTATCAGATACACAAATACGTGTTCCGAAGTCGAAAGCACGCGGCGCTTTCCAGCCTTATTTGACTACAAAATGCTTTCTCTGTGGCACCCTTCATAACATTCCGCAGACCCGGGGAGATAGAAAACCCATTCTGGAAAATGCTACTTTAGATTTATTTCTGCAGACTCACGCTAAGCGTGGGGATAGATTCGTGTGGAGCCGGCTGGGTGGAATTTCCCATCAGCGTGCAGGGAAGGAGAACCCTCCATGGACCGTCATAAATTGTCCGCGCGTCTGCGGCGGTGAGAGAGCAAGACAGGGCTGAGAAAAAGATGGTCAAAGGTGCTAATTTTCCATGATTGCGAGAAAAGGGGAGGGTTGATTTATACGGCTGCTGGAAAGGGATACATCGCTGCTGCACTGTTTATGGCACCAAGGAGGAAGGTTGGGACTAAAACAGTTCCTGCGAAGTCAAAGGTCTCCGGAGACAGGCCCCTGGAATGGCAGCGGCTCTGCCGAGGACTGATTTCCTCTCCGTGTTTATTATTTTTGCAGTAGACAAGATTCCCGGCCTGGGTGGGGGTGAGCAGGGAAGAGGGCTGGCTAGGGCGAGCATCCCACGCCGAATGTGGCAGGACTCTGCTGTGCTGTGTGTTTCTTCGTGTGGGTTTGACATGCATCTCCCGGAAATTGGTGCGTTGGAGGGGAGTGGCAGATCTTAACAGTTCTGGATGAATGCTCTTCTATTCTACTCCTTGAGGAATTCTGGGGTCTTAATGTTGTTACCCCAAAGTCTGGAACTCTGGTCAGTGGTTGGGAACCCATTGCCCCCGGACAGCAAGCCGGATGGTGATTATCTTCGTGGCGGCTGCTGGAGCCCCTGCGTACTCACTAGACTGAGGCCGGACCACCTGGTACCTGCCCCGGCGCTGCGTGGACGCTCGTGTCTGGGCCCAGCCACACCTGCTAGCACAGGGCCACGAGGGCATGACTGGGGGGTATCATCCCTGCCCTGTATGTCGCTGACATGGACGTTCCTCTTTGTCACTGTGACCTCTACTTGAAAGCAGAAACAGCGTCACAGCGCGGAGCCCTTGTATTAGCCGAGTGGGAAGGGGTGCCTTTCAGGGCGCACACAACCACCTTTGCGCGTAAACCGGACTCTGCGCTGTTAGGCTGCGGCCCTTTCCTTTCAGGCGCTGTGTGAGTTCAGGCTCAGTGACACTCCACAGAAGCCACTCTGAGTGGTTGAAGGGAAAGGGATTTGTGACTGGGCCTTCGGTGGCTTACGAAATAATTGATAGGGCTGAAGGAACAGGACCCGCTCTCCGTCAGGGTTCAGCCCCACCTCGTGCTGCGGTGGGCCTGCCCCCCGCCCCCTGCAGAACCCAGACTCCAGTTTGGGTCTAGTACAAGTGCATCTGTTCGAGCGAACCTCAGGCACAGCCAGAGCCTGGGCACAAGCGGCAGGGGAGTGCGGCTGAAGCTTTGCTGGTCTCCGCAGTGCCAAGAGACACGCACCAAGGAATTGGGAACGGTGGCAGAGCGAGCACATCCACCATCTCCATCACCGGACTGGCAGAGCACAGTCACAATAGCATTGTCATTCAATGACTGATGAAACCTATTGTAACCAGTTGGCAAACACAGCACTACTGATTGAAAATGCAACACCGCCGACCAGAGCAGAGCTGCCGAGATGATGATTCTGCAAAGTCCCAGACCCAGGGCAGTATCACGACACCTGTCTCCCAATATCAACATTTGCTGCACCATCGACAGGCTGGCCCACTAGAATTCTGGAACCTAAGGGGACTCTGGGGACGAGCCTGTTCAGACCCCTCATTGCAAGGAGCTTATCACACAGTTCGCTAACTTTTCCTTTTCAAACCTGGCTTCCTAGCTGAAACGTGGGTTCACAGGAACCGTGTCTCAGTCATCTTGGCATCCCCAGTGCCAAGCTTGATTCCAGGCTTATGGTGAGTGCTGCATCATCGAAGAGGGGAGGAAGAGGGAGGGATGGAGGAAGAGGAGGCCCACATAGGAGAATGCACCTGCCCCGGGCCTGCCCCATGGACTTCAGGGGCAGGTGCCCTACCTCTGTGTAATGTCTCCCCTTCCCGCGGGGGAGGCCTGGGTCAGGATAAGGAGCCACAGTGCTGAAGGGAGTGTCCCTCTTCCAGCGCCTTCTTTCTGTGGCCACCGTTGCTGGTGCAATCCCAGAGACCTGTGCCAAGTTCAGAGAGAGGCAGGCTAGGCAGAAGCAGGTGGGAGCCAGAGGGAGGAGGTGGTGGTGAGACAGAGATTCCTCCACAAACAGTGCAGAGACGGAAGTACAAAGCCAGGGACCCTGGCAGCCAGAGAGCGGAGGAAAGGGGGCCACCAGGTCAGAGCAATGAAAGGGCAGGCTTGGTCCTGGTGGCACACCTCAGGAGGGATGTCACCCTCCGCTGGATTCTTTCCGGGTTAGTTGGAGCCTAATGCATACAAGAGGCACCTACATCCGAAGCCACCAGTGCCCAGGACTGGAACCCCTGACCTCCGAGCTTGCTTTGCCCTGCCTCCCGCTGTCTGCAGCCCCGCTGGTTAAGGGCTTAGGCAGGGTGCTCACAGCTGGAAGTGTGCAGCCCCCTGCCTGGAGTCTGCTGTGGCTCACAGCCCGGCCCACGGTTATGCAGCGAAATGGTTAAACGGCAGCCCCTCCTCTTCCCTTGCGGGCTGCCTTACACCTCGCTGGGCATGGAGAAGGCTGTCTGTTAGCGAGTCTTGATTGCACTTTGGGAGGGAAATTGTATGAAAATAGACCCATCATTGCTGTTCTGAGGTTAAGCACTTTTCATTAGGCTGATGGGTAACCTAATAGGGATTTTTTTTTGTTGTTTTTACTTGTCACGAGTCAGAATAATACAGGGAGTATTTAGATTTTTATTTCTACCCCACCAGTAACAAATAATACACAGTGGAGCATTTATTTTCATGAGCACATACAGGCTCTCAGGGTTGGGAGGCACACGGATGCGGGTATTTGCCAGATATATATTCTTACAACTACATGTTCTGGTGGCGGGGGCTGGGGAGTTCTCAGGAGAGACCTTCTGGAATAATATTCAGAACAAGAAAGTAAAACCAGCCCTGGCCGGTATGGTTCAGTGGTTAGAGTGTCGGCCTGTGGACAGAAGGGTTGCAGGTTCAATCCCCAGCCCCAGTCGGGGTACATGCGGGAGGCCACCAATCGATGTGTCTCTCTCCCATCGATGTTTCTCTCTCTTTCTCCCTCCCTCCTTCCCTTCCACTCTCTCTAAAAAGCAATGGAAAAAATATTATCGGGTGAGGATTTAAAAAAAAAAAGAAAGTAAAAGCACTACCAACTTCTGTTTATTGGTGGGTCCCAGGAGACTCCATGTGGGGGAGGAGAGCGGCTGCCTTCCTCCCCAGGTCTGCCTGGCTGGTGAACACTCACTGCTTCACCCCCACCCCACGCTTGAAGAACGCACACGGATACTTGTTCACGTGTGATGCGGATGGCAGGGAGAGGGAGGGAATTCACTGTGCCAGTGTCTGTTATGTGCCGAGTACCGTGTGTTACCTCGGTTGACTGAAATGCACGATCACCCTGGGAGAGAGGGATGGCCGTGCTTGTGTGGCCTGGGAAGGAACTGGGCTCCCGGGAGTTAAGGTGGGACACTCTCACCCCATCAAGTGCTCCTCATTCCGTCACCTGTGGAAACCGCCGTGTGCAGCTATCCTGGTCGCGCACGGCCCAGCTCAGAGAGCTCCGTTCCTGTAGACACTCTGAACTTCTCAAGTTCTTCATCTGCACAGTTTTATGACGTATACTGATTGCTGGGAGCGGGCAACCAGGAAGATACAATCTGTTATGTGTAACATGAAGACATCTATCCGAGAAGATCATTGTGATTGAATTTTAAACACGAGTTTCAGGATTTGACGTGTAAGTGGCACAGTTCTCGTACATACTTCGTGCTGGGCCTCCCAGGCCCCCTTGTGGAGGGGGGACTCGGACCTCTTCCGCAGAGGTGATCTGCACGATCACATCCCCAGCCTTGTCCGATCGACTTCTGGCTGTTGCGGTGGGCTCCGACTTCCCTCCCGTGCCGCTCCGATGTGCATCGCCCCTTCTGCTTTGCCCCTGTCAGATCCCGCCGTCTCTGGCTTGGGTCTCCACACCAGCCTGGTTCTCCCGTCTTCCCGGGGCTCACTGTGGGATCCACAGCTCCGTTCAGCTTCATGACTCCCGCCTCGGTGCTGCCAGCTGGCAGGTGCCGCGCCCCATTATGTGGCTAAGCCAGGACGCACCGAGGTTAAATACTTGGGTGGGGCCGCCTCTGCCAAACATGGCCCTGCATCTTCTCTTTGGGGAGTTTCCTTAGAGCTTTGAATCAGCCTTGAGACTCTTTACCTTTGGGGAATGGGTATGAATTTGGGAAACAGACAAAAGTCATTGGAGGAAGGGGTTAAGTCGATCAAGGGGAGATGTGAGTATAAAAATGGAAGCCAGTATTTTTTATTTTTTATTTTTTTCTCCATTTTTTTAAATTTGTTTTTGTTACAGATGTTTCTCCTTTCCCCCCCCAGACCCCCTTCTCCCCATCCCGCCCCCCTCCACCCCCCTAGAATTGTTGTATGGAAGCTAGTATTTTTTTAAATTTTTTTTATTTATTTATTTTTTAGAGAGAGAGGAAGGGAAAGAGAGATAGAAACGTCGATGTGAGAGAGAAACATGGATAGGCTGCCTCCTGCACACCCCCTACTGGGGATCGAGCCCCCAGCCTGCGGGCATGTGCCCTGACCAGGAATCGAACCAGGACCTCTCAGTTCGTGGGCTGATGCTCAATCCACTGAGCCACACCAGCCAGGCAGGAAGCTAGTATTTTTGTATACCCTGTAACCTGTCAACAATGATGTGTTTTCTCCATTTATAACTGGAACAAAATTGAGAGACATTCTACAAAATAACTGGCCAGTACGGAACGAGATTGCCAAGGTCATGAGAGAATAAGTGGTCACAGATCGGAGGAAACTAAAGACATATGTCAACGGATTACAGTGTGGGACTTTGGCTTGGATCCTGAGGCAGAAAGAGGATGCTACAGAAAAAATAATACAATTCAAATGGTGTCTGTAGGGTAGGTAATAGTATTGTACCAATGTTAATGTCCTGGTTTAATCATTGTACTGTGGTTATTATGTATATTGTTAGATTAGGGGAAGCTGGGTGAAGGGTATACATGAGCTCTATACTATTTTTTAATTGATTTTTGAGAGAGAGAGAGAGACCTACAGACATGATTTGTTGTTCTACTTATTTATGCATTCACTGGTTGCTTCTTGTATGTGCCCTGACCAGAGACTGAACCTGTAACCTTGGTGTATTGGGACGACGCTGTAACCAACTGAGCTACCCGGCCTCGGCTTCTCTATACTATTTTTGTAGCTTCTCTGTAAGTCTAAAATTATTTCAAATAAAAGGTAAAAAGCAAAACAAAAACAAAACCCAACAAACCAGGAAATGTGGGCAGGGCACCCCACCCAGGGAGAAAATGAAATGAAATCTTATTTGGATCTTGTATAGTTGTAGGGGGAAAAAAACACCATTTTATTAACCCAGAGCACTTTGCTGTCACTGACTCCTCCAGTCTGAGTATCACCAGTCTGCATAACTACAACTGTCCCAATAACCTATATTCATCATCCATTTGCCGTTTGTACCACGGCATCCCCCGTGTAGATTCTCTTCCACTTGCCCGCTCTCTCTCTCAGACTTGTTTTCACAGTTGCTGTGACTATCCACCAAGCAGACCTTTGCTCCCAGAAGCCCTCCCACAACTACACCTCCAGGGCTAGATTCTAGCCACTGGTGGGTGCCCCCCTCCCGTGGGCTCCAGCTCAGTCGGACCTCAGCCCAGCCCTTTCGCTAGGAGACAACAGCTGTGAAACTAGAATGTCAGAGGCATTGGAGCAAAAGCCATGTTGTTGGAGGTGATGCAGGAATGCGTAGCTTTCCAAGGAGGTCAGCGATTTTGAAATGCAACACCCTTCGACACCTATGGGTACATTCACTGCAAATGCAGTCTTACACCGTACAGCCAGCCTCGTGCATGTTTCGACTGCCTCCACACTTGGTTTCCAGCGGAAGTCAGTGTGAACCCACGAAGGAGCTGGATAAGGACACATTTTCTCCCATTCCAAACCACTCGTTAAATACCACGATGGAGCAGACACTGTACCACGCCACGGTAGCACAGAGATGGCGGAGAGATGGTCTTTGTCCTTGAACAGCACAAGGTGTGGTGGGGTGAGACACCACAATACGAAGTTTAATGTGAAAAGGGGAGGGAGGGAGGGAGAGGCTCCTGGGCAAATCCATCTCTTTTTCTGGAGCAGAGAAAGAGCATTTCATAGACGCGGTACAGAATAGCAATGAATTTGGAAGGAGGAAATGGTCTCTGAGTGTTTCCTGTCTTGACATTTAATACTTGGAATAGCAGCTCATATTATTCTCCAAAGTCCCTCCTTTTCAATGTTCGCCTACCGGGCAAACGCACAGAGCACCAGCTAAGGGACGATATCCCTTTAACGCAGTAGGATGCCGACTCCCCAGTGTTACTGCCCATAAGCGCTGTCTGGGGAGCTTTCATAGAGACTTTTAATCCCAAAGCCCCCCACCCCATCCCTAGATTCCAATCCAGTAGGACCAAGGATCTACTTCTTATCAGTGTCAGATGGATTTCAAGCCAGGACGGCCTTCGGCAGCCCTTGGACAAGAGGGCGGGCACTGCTCTGGGCACTTGCAGAGAGCAGAACAGACTGAGCAGGGGTGGGGCCAGGGCCACAGCTGTGTCATCCCAGGGCCATCAGGCACAGGAAATGCTGAGGCCAAGCGGGCCTGGGTCACAAGCAACAGTATGGATTGTAATCAATGGGGTAAACTCTCCCCTGTAATAAACGGTGTATACACTAGTCCTGAAAGGAGTCAGACAGTGAGAGCTTAGAAGGCTGAGGGTCCGTCACAGTGAGGTTAGAGCCTGAGAAGAGCTCACTGAATCCCAAAGCCACACAGCCCCCAACAGGCGCCGGAAGGTGGGGCCCACGCGTTCTCCGGAGCTCCGAGCCCCCGCGGGCCCCGTGCAGACCCTGCGTCCTCCTCTGTCAGCATTTCCTGTCCACTGCACAGCTGAGGAGTGAGGATGAATATTCATCCCCGGGCGGCGCCACAGCCACTTGCTCTCCGCATATGCACGATCAGAACTTGGGCTGGCGGGAGGGAAGATTGCCCCAAAGAAAGCGTCTGACGGAGTGGGTTGAGCCAGTGGGGAAAATCAAGCTGCTGATGGGAGACAGGAGGACTACTGCAGCAGTGACTTTCAGTTTTGCACTAGCTCGGGAGATGCCATCCCGAGGGGAAGGGACCTTTGGGCCAAGAAGACAGGCGGTGTTGGCCTGAAGGTAGATTAAGTGAAGATCCCGCTCACCGGCTCTGCGCCTTCAACCAGGCCCTAAGGCAGAAAGAGAAAGGAGCCCAGATACATAGTGTCTCTGCCACGGGCCATTAGAGGTTGGTTGGATAACTCTATAAATGGAGCAACACCTTCACATTTGAAAAGCACTGTTCCTTATTGAGTGCCTACTGTATGCAAAGTGCTTTGCATTTTTTATCTCACTTGATTCTCATAATGGCCCTGCCAGGGCTGCTACTGTTGTCTCCATTTTATAGATGGAGGAGCTGAGACAGAAAAGTTCAGTGTCTTGGCTGCAATGTCATGTACCTAGTAAGGGGTGGATTTGGGATTTGAATTCAGGTTTCATAAGGTCGAAAGCCCCTGTTGTTGCTATACCACTGTTCTTCCGTGTGTGACATCACTGAAAGAGAACCCCAGTATTTCACGACGTGTGAGGTGGACTTGCCATCACATCTCGGCCTGGGAAGACATCCAGGTGTCAACCAGGCTTGAATAATGAAGGCTTTTTAAAGGGCTCTTTGCCTGTTGGCTCTGACTGAACGAGGCAGCCCCTTACGGGGCAGTTGTGGCTCCCTCCTTTCCTAAGAGAAGCGCAGCCCAGCGGGAGCGGGGGTCTGTCTTTGAAGTGGTGCCCACCGCTTCAGTACTCACCACTGGTCAGGCAGGCGCTGTGTGCACGGCACAGAGTGAGACACTCGTCCTTGCCACAGTGCTGCCACTCAGATGGGGAGATGGGGTGGGCTTAGAGGACTTGCTCAAACCCCATACATTTAGGAAGTTCAGAACTTGGATACAAAGCTGGTAGTCTAACACGCGACCTTCCCTAATATGGGCCAGGATGACAGCATGGGCAGCGGAAAGCATTGTCTGAGTGCTCCATGCATTCCGGGAGCTCAGACCATGTTTCTCCTCATGCCAGCTGTCAGACTAGAGGGCCTGGGAGTTTATCCAGTCCCTCCCCATTGTGGGCTGCCCGGGAGACTGAGGCCCAGCAAGGGCCAGCGTCTTGTCCGTCCTCATGCAAGAACTTAGAGCTAAAGTGACCCCAAATCAATAACCAAGATGTCTTGATATAGCACTTCTTCCACTCACTCATGTGCCATAGATCAGTTGATTATCCACCCACTGTTATTAACCCCATTTACAGATGAGTAAACTGAGGTCCACTGAAGTTATGGGACTTGCCCAAGTTCACACAGCTAGTGAGTTTTGAAGATTGGATTCAAACTCAGGTCTGAATAACCCTACATGTGGGCTCTCGGGCTCTAGGTGATGTCCAGGTGACCCTCAACATGGTGGGACCAGGTGAGACGGGAGAGCATCAGGAGGGCACAACTCACTTTTGGGTATCTGTTCTCTCTACTCAGAAATATGCAATAGGCATCGTGAGGCCCAGTATACATGCGCACACGCGTGCGCGCGCGCACACACACACACACACACACACACACACACACAGAGCTTCTCTCAGTCTGTCTCCCTTCTCTCCCTGTTGAGAGTCCCAGCAGGCTGTCCCACCCATTATCCAAATGTACTTTGGGTTCATACCCAGAAGCTTAATTTCACATCTGGCAGGAAGCAATTGTGCAAAGTTGCTGAATCCTCTTCTCCACCCCCTTAGGGGGTTCATCAAACCCCATCATCCCAGAAGTGTCAAAATATTTTCCATTCCCCGGCAAAAAACCAAAGTAGCGCAGAGGTGGAAAGTCGGTTACAATAAACTATAAAGCCTAGCAGCTTTAAAACAAAATTCTCTTTCAGGAATCTGTGGGGCTATAGGTTTTACCCAAGGGGCCCGTAGCTGAAAACAACCCACGTTCTCCACAGGGATGAAGCTTTGGATGAGCGACCTCTCCGAAACCCACACCCCATGGAGAGAGCCACCAATCAGTATGGTTTTGTGAGCTCAGGGCCAGATGAAAATGCAGAAGAATGGGAATAATATGTATGCATCTCCTTCTACCACAAAACGCATCCCATAGGTAGCATCCCTGCATCTTTATAACACCGTGAGGTATGATCCATTTTCCTTATTTCGTAGATGAGGATTTTGGGCTAAGAATTCACAATCCTGAAATTTTGTCCTGGGTTAGCTACTAACTGGCTACATCACTTTAAATTAAAATCCAGAAATCCAGAACGGGCTTGGAGAGCAACACATATTCCCTGGAATAGTGAATACCCAGCCTTTGTCCAACTACCCTCCTGGCACATGCCCCTGACTGATTTTGCTAATTGATCATCCTGCTCTTTCCCAAGAATCTTGGAGAAAACTGCAGAATTCTTCTTAAAATAGCCTTGTAGGTGACCACCTTCTCTACATTGGAATTGGCACACGAGATGAACTCTGTTTGCTGTACCTGGCCTAGGTCAAGTCTTCATTTTTAAGATGAGGATATCAAGGCTCAGAGAGGAGCAGTAACTTACTTAATATCACACAGCAAGTAAGAGACAGATCTAGTATTTAGGGCTTAGGGTCCAAAGTGCATTACCCAGTGCAGCTCCCCTTAAAGGGACTGATCCTGCAAGCCCCGTGTGGCCACACAGCTCATTTCCATTGTTTTTGAGCCAGTGGATTTAAATTCCTGAAACAGCTCCTCAGGCTCTTTCTTCCAAAATGTCCCTTCCTCTTCTCCAGCTGAGCAGCCACGACGAACACGGTACCCAGCCAGTTAATGTGTGCCTGGCATTAGCACAAAACTAACATTTTATTTCCCTTCCATAGCATGTAATTTCTTTGGAAGTTGAAGTGTAATGAAATTGGTGTTTATTATAATTAATAAAAGCCCCATAACTTTAAATTGGGTCATAAATCTTGCAGGGAAATCCAATATCACCGTACGAGTCATTCCTTTCCCAGAAGGGGCTCTTCAGAGGAAGGAGGCAGCGGGCTCCCTCCCCCCCAACAGGCTGTGCCTGCTCAGGGGGCTGGTTCTCTGCTGCCAGTCTATTCAGGTCACAAGCAGAGCCCAAGCAGCTCGTGGCTCTGCAAATGGGAGAAGTGGACCTTAGACCAGCACCTGAGGACATCGCTCAAGTGTGAGCACTGTCAGCTTAGCAAAGACGTACCTTGCAAAATAAAACTACGTGCTTTCCATGTGCCAGGACTGTGCTAGAGAGAAGGAGGATGCGGTTCTTGTCCTTCCCGAGACACTCAGGTATCCGCAGTCCAGTGAAGAGGAATACTTGTAAGCTGATACGTGCAATTCAGTGTGGATCGTGCAGGTAGAGAAGGCGTACAGACATACAGTGGTTGACCTTCTCTTTGAATGATGTGCAGAGTGATGGGGTTTACTTCGATGAAAAAGGAGATAGAGGTGAGATGAGGTTACCAGCACAGCACCAACGTTCTTCCAACACCTCGCCCTCATTGTTGCCCCAGGCCCTTTGCACCTACTGGTTGTTGTGCCCGGAATACTCGTCCCAGATCTTTGAATGGCTGGCACCTCTGCATGCAGACCTCAGTTCAAATATCACCTCCTCGAAAGGCCTTTCCACCCCGCCTCCCCGCCCCCACCTCCTGTTTCTCCTTCCCAGCCCCTGGCCATCGTATCACCTTTGCTATTTCTTTTACAAACCTGGCCACTCTGTGAAGTTACACTTTTATTTGTTTTCTTGTTCATTTCTGTTTCCCAGATGCCCAGTACATTGTAGACGTTGTGACAACAAGAACTGGGTCCGTTTATTCACTATTGAAAGTCCCCACACCTAGAACAAGACCAGGCACCTAATAGACAATGAATCACGATTCTAGGCAGAGATTCGTGAAACTGCATGGCTCATTAAAAGAAACTTCTTTTAAAGCAGATTACAAAATTGCATGCAATATTAGAAGGGAAATGGTATATGAAGATGCCAAAGCAAAAGAAAATAAGGGCAGGAAAATAAAATTACCTGCCTCCTATATAGCTCCAGGGACAGACGGAGGAGCTGAGAAATGGCTAATAAAGAAGTTGTAAGTTCTTTGCTGTGGGATGTGAACCCCAAGCCCCCTTCTTTGCCCTCTCCCTTGAATTTTTTAGATAAGTCTTCATAGCTCACTAAAATAAATAGGTAAATAAAAATCCACCAAGCCAAGAATGGGGTGAGTGTCTACATTTCATATGCCTTTAAATCTTGTGAGAAGTGGGTAGCAAATTGAGTTCTGAGCTTCCTAACAGTCAAACCATGAGGGAAAAATGAAATGTGGTAACTTTTAAACCTCAGTGTCTATGAAATAAATCCAAGGCCATTGCTCAAGAGAGGCTCAGGTTTTCTGGACCCGAAGCCTGAGAGAAATGTTTCCCATTGGTCCTCGCAAGGGAAAATGTTATGATGGAAGGTCCTATAGCATCCCTTCAGTACACTCAGAAGAAAGTCTCATCATAGCATCTTTCTTAGCAGCCCAGGGACCTAATGCCAATGTGTGACTTAGTAAAGTCCTTTCTACAGGCAGCCAAAACCATGCCACCTGAGCTCATCTGTGATGGGCTGACCCGATGAGATGGAGAACACTTTGGAGAAATGGAAGTGTTTGCTTAATATATTTAGATGCTCCAATATTGGGTGTGTGTGTGAGTAGATATATTTACAATTATGACATCTGCTTGATGAGTTGACCCCTTTATCTTTATAGAATGACCTTAGATTTGTCTCACGTTACAGTTTTTGACTTAAAGTGTGTTTTGTCTGATAGTCAAGGATAACTAACAACCCGTGCTCTCTTTTGGTGTCTGTTTCCGTGGGACATCTTTTTCCATTCCTTCACTTTGAGTCTGTGTGTGTCCTTAAAGCTGAGGGGAGTCTCTTGTAGGCAGCATAGAGCTGGGTCTTATTTTTTTAAATCCATTTAGCCACTCTGTGCCTTTAGATTGGAGGATGAATCCATTTACATTGAGAATAATGATGGAAAGGTAAGGACTTACTAATGCCACCTTATTGATTGTTTCCTGGCTGTTTTATAGTTCCCTTGTTCCTGTCTCTCCCTCCTGCCGCCATCCTTTGTGAATTGGTGATTTTCCATAGTGGTATGCTTTCATTCCCTTCTTCCCGTTGTTTATGCATCTCCTGTAGCTTTTGCTTTGCGGTTACCGTGAGGTGTACATTTAACATCGTACAGGTAAAATAGTCTGTTTTAAGCTAATAACCGCTTTGAGCATATATAAAAACTCTACCCTTTTATACCCCCTCCACATTTTATGTTTTTGATGTCCTAATTTACCTCTTTTTATATTGTGTATCCATGAACAAATTTTGTAGTTATAGTTATTTTAATACTTTTTCCCTTTCACATTTATACTACAATTAAGTAATTGATATACCACCATATTACAGTATTAGAGTATTCTGAATTTGACTATATATTTGGCCTCAATATACGTTTTTATGAGTTTTCATGTTACTAATTAGTGTGTTTTCATTTTAGCGTGGAAAACTCTGTTCAACATTTCTTGAAGGCAGGTCTAGTGGTGAGAAACTCCCTCCGCTTTTGTTTGAGGCCATAGTTTTCACGCCTTCATTTCTGAAGGACAACTTTGCTGAGTCAACTATTCTTGGTTCTCAGATTTTTTCCTTTCAGCACTTTGAATATATCACTCCTCTCCTCACCACTAAGGTTTCTGCTGAGAAATCCCCTGGTCGCCTTATGAGGATTGTCTTGTACGTGAGGAATTTTTCTCTCTTGCTTCTTTTAAAATTCTCTCTTTGTCTTTGCTTTGAGAGTTTTGTTATACGGTGTCTTAGAGAACATCATTTTAGGTTAAAATTTGGGGGGAATCTTTGAGCTTCCTGAATTTGGATGTTCAAACTACTCCCCAGGTTTGGGAAGTACTCAGCCATTATTTCTTTAAACAATCTTTCTGCTCCTTTGTCCCCCTCTTCTTTTCTGGGACTCCAGTAATTGTGTACATTGTTTCTATTAGTGGTATCCCAGAATGCATGAGACTTCCTTCACTCTTTCTCATTCTTCTTCTGTTTTTGCCCCTCTGACTGGATACTTTCAAATGACCTGTCTTCCAGTTCACTAATTATTTCTTCTGGTTGGTGAAGTTGAAGCCCTCTATTAAATTCTTCAGTTCCATCATTGTATTCCTGTGCTATAGGATTTCTGGATTTTCTTTTTAATGGTTTTATTTATCTGTTGGACTTCTCATTTTGTTCATATATTTCATCATTTTACTTAGTTGTCTGTCTGTGTTTTCTTGTAGTTCACAAAATTTCTTTAAGAGAATTATTCTTAATTCTCTCTCAGACAGTTAATAGATTTTCACTTCTTTAGGGTCAGTCATTGAAACTTTACTAGTTTCCTTTGGTGGTGTCATGTGTCCTTATTCATGATACTTGTGGCCTTCATAAGAGCACATACATATATTATGCAAATAGTAATAGATCTGAAGAATAAATAGACAACAGTACAATAAATAGTAGGGGACTTCAATACTTCACTGTCAACAATGGACAGATAAGTGCATTCTACAATAAAAACCAAATATAATATATTTAAAAAGACACCAATGGACAGATTATCCAGACAAAATCGACCTAACAGATATATGCAGAACATTGCATCCAACAGCAGTAGAATACACATCCATCTCATGCACACGCAGAACATTTTCTAGGACAGGTGGTTTGTTGGATCACAAAACAAGCCTCAGGAAATTTAAGAAGATGAAACTCACATTAAGTACCTTTTCTGATCACAGTGGTATGAAACTAGAAATCCACAACAGGAGGAAAACTGGAAAATTTACAAATATGGAAATTAAATACACACTCCTGAACAACCAATGGTTCAAAGAAGAAATCAAAAGGGAAATTTTTAAAAATCTTGAAACAAATGAAAATGAAAATACAACATACCAAAACTTATAGGATGTGGCAAAAACAGTTCTAAGAGGGTAGTGTATAGTGATAAACACACATTAAGGAAAAAGAAAGATCTCAAATAAATAACCTAACTTTACACCTGAAGGAACTAATTTAAAAAGAACAAACTCAGCCAAAAGTTAGCAGAAGGAAATAACAAAGGTCAGAGCAGAAATAAATGAAACAGAGAACAGAAAAATTATAGAAAACAAAAAAAAGAGAGAGAGCTGTTTTAAAATAAATATATGTAAACAAAATTGACATACCTTTAGCTATATTAAGAAAAAAAAGAGAAGACTCAAAAAATGAAATCATAAGTGAAAGAGGGACATTAGAATGGATACTACAGAAATGCAAAGCATCATAAGAGACTACAGTTATATGCCAATAAATTGGGTAAACTTGAAGAAATGAATAAATTCCTAAAAACATACAACCTACCAAGACTGAAACATGACGAAATGGAAAACATGAACAGACCAATAATGAGTAAGAAAACTAAATGAATAATCAAAATCTCCCAACACACACACAAAAAAGTCCAGGACCAGATAGCTTCACTGGTGAATTCTACCAAACATTTAATGAATAATTAATACCAGTTATTTTTTTAACTCTTCCAAAAAAAAATAGATAAGGAGGGAATACCCCTTCAAACTCATTTTACAAGGTCATCATTATGTTGACACCAAAGCCAGGTAAGGACATTATAAAGAAAGAAAGCTACAGGCCAAATCCCTGAGGAATATAGATGCAAAAATTCTCAACAAAATACCTGCAAACTGAATTCAACAACACATTAAAAGGATCATACAGCATGATCAAGTGGGATTTATCCCTGAGATGCAAGGATGGTTGGACATATGCAAACCAGTAAATGTGATACACCAGATTAATAGAATGAAAGATAAAAATCACCTGATCATCTCAATAAATGCAGAAAAGAATTTTGACAAAATTTAACACCCTTTTATGATAAACACTCTCAAAAAAATGGGTGTAAAAGGAAAGTACCTCAATATAATATTTAACAAGCTCCCCAGGTGATTCTACAGCCCACATAGTACTGACCTGAATGATGGTGTCAACAATCATTTTTTTTCCATTATGGCCCCTGACACTAAGATGTGGATTTAAAATTCAAAATGTACTCTCTCTGAGAAACCTGCAGCCCAGAGATAGGATCTGATCCTCAGAAAGCCCCTGTAAAGACTGGAAAGCAGATTCTCCCATTGAATTGGCGGGCTACATGGAAACTGAAGTGTTCAAATGTTGTTCTTACAGAAAATACTCAGCAAGGGCTAGGGACAACTCATAGAGAACAGCATGGGTGATGGTTCAGACTCAGGCTCTGGAGCAAACCATCTGGGTTCAATTCCTGACTCCCCACTCATTGGCTGGCGATCTGGGCCTCCACCTCTTCATCTGCATATATGTGTACATGCACAGGGGTTCTTTTTTTTTTTTTTTAATGTTTTTTTCTTTATTGATTTTAGAGAGAGAGGAAGGAGAGGGAGAGAGAGAGAAACATCGATGAGAGAGAACATCGATTGGCTGCCTCCTGCATGCTCCCCACTGGGGATTGGGCCCACAACCTGGGCATGTGCCCTGACCACGAATTGAACCAGCGACCTCTTGGTGCGTGGGTCAGTGCTCAACCACTGAGCCACACTAGCTGGGCTGCACAGGGATTCTTGACGGACAGATGGAGCATCGCTTTGAGAGTGCTTAGCACCGTGATGGCAGGTGGTAAGCACATAGGGAATGCAGGCACCACCATTATTTCACCTCCCAGTATTGGGTAGACTACAATCGCAAGAGACATTTTAACGAGGCTTTTGGAGAAATAAAGATCACATTCGTAAATTGAGTGATGACCCCAATCTCACTTGGAGAAACCCAGAGAGAGTGGGGGCCGGTTGGAGTTCAGTGCGTGGTAGACCCTGCAGTCAGCAAACGGAGAGCTACCCTTGCTTTCCCTGTTCCCAGCAGAAGCCATGTCCAGATCTGACCGCTGGCCCACTTTCTCACACCTCTCAGGCAGGATGATCTCTCCCTGGAGAGGACTACCCGAACAAAGCCAGCGCTGAACCCAGCACTGTCCAGTAGAGCTCTCCGCAATGATGGAAATATTCGAAGCCGGCCCTGCCCAGTGTGGTAGCCACTAGCCACCTATGCTGTTGAGCACTTGAAATGTAGCTAGTGTGACCGAGGAACTGGATTTTTATTTCAAAATATTAATTCATTTAAATTTAGATAGCCTCCCGTGGCAGGTGGTCACCGTATTGGACCTCCAGAAGGAGAAATGTGAGCTCCCTACAGGAGTCATGGGATGGGGTCTCACCCCGGGCTGAGTCCAGCCCTGTGCACATGCTGGAAGAAGGTCATACTTATTTGGGGGACGTTACCTTTCTCCATTCCGCTTTTCTGATTCCCACCATGCCAGGCAGTCAGGGCGAGGCTGTGAGCTGCCGGAGGGGCAGGTCCTAATGATCTGGTTCTGACCTCTGCAGAGGCAGAGCCTGGCACAGCGCCCAGTGCTCGATGTTTGTTAACTCAGGTTGACGCTAACTCGTCTCCCGCCTGTCAGGTTTGTCACATCTGTGCTGTACTAAGGGCTGATTACCTGTTCCGAGGTGCCCAGCCTCACAATGGGCACTAATGAAGATTTTAAAGACAGGTGTGAATCCTTGATTGAAACGCCAGATGCAGGCCAGGAATTGCAACTCACATTAGCGTTATCTCCGTAAGAAGCCAGGCTGCCTTCTCATTGTGCAAAGATTTTTTTTTAAACCAATACAATTATTTTCCGTAGGTTAAATTAAACCCATGTTGCGATATAAAATGCAGCATAATTCAAGTCAATGCTAATCATGATGGGAAATCTTAAGAATTATCTTTTACAGTAAATTACCGCTGAGATTGCAGGCACTCTGTATCCAAAGTAAATTCAATCTAAAGAACGCAAATCACGCAGAAGTGATCAATTACGGAGAGAATCCACCTGCCATCATTCGGTGCCTCTTCGTTTTGAGTTTCAAGTAGCAACTATGACTATAGGGAAGTCATTTCCTATCTCTGGGCTGCAGATTGAACCAGGCACTCTCCAAGGGAACTTAGAGCTCTGAGCATTTATCTGTCTCAGATTCCATGAGACTGATCCATTTGGTATTTCACTCTCCAGTGCCCTCGCCACAAGAGAGACACCTGCTAATTTAATAAACTGAGCAGGCTCCTAGGAGGCAGCTGCTGGGAGTGGGCCCCTCCCGTCCCCACTGAGGGAGCATTTGTGCTCAGCAACATGAAATTGCCATTGCTGCATCTATTCCTAACTCCGGGCCTGGGGAGGAGGGGGCAGGGAGGGGAAGAAGCCCCTTCTGTGTGTCTCTGCTTCCCCCATGCAGTGTCTCCTACCCCATTCGTACTGGGACTGTTTATGACAGGGAACCTCAAAGATACCAACAGCTACAGAGAAAGGATTTTCTTCTGTCCTCACCCTGACGCCTCTCCACTCACCCACCCCCATATTTGACGGTCTCCAGATCTCTATCTGACTTGTCCTTCGCAACAGCGGTTCAGGGAGGTTAACTGTACTTTAATTACCTCCTGATCTAGGGGTATCTACATTATTGTGACGAGGAGGCTTGGGGACAGATGACTAACTCCTCTGGCCCTCGGTCAGGCTCACCCACACTCTGCCCTTCGTCCCTCCAGCCGCTCTCCCCAGCATCATACTATAACGGCTCTCTCCCCTTCTGGTCCACAACTTTCTGATGCTCCCTGTGGCCAGCAATGCTCTTCTTGTCCTTGCCTCTGGGAGTCCCAGGGCCTGGAGCCCAAGCTGGGATACAGGGCAGGTGGGTAGCGTTGGGAGGCAGACAGATCTCTTGGCTTGAGCTGAGCACATCATGGAATCTTAGGGACCACGCCCTCGAACCACATCCTCCTGCCTCCAACGTCGTATTCCAGCCATACGAGTTTGTCATCCCCACATTTGCTATGTGGGGCCTTTGCCCTCACTGTCTCCCACCTGTCCTGTCCTCTGCCTTGTCCTCCGCTCCCACTTTCTCCATTCCCTTCCTCCTCTTGATCCCGTTAACACTGCTTAAAATTCAGCTCACTGTCCACATCCTCCTGCCACCCTTCCCTGACATTCCTGACAGTGCCTTCTCTTTAACCATTTTATATGTCCCTCTGTCTCTGTTTCTGTCTCTGCCTATGTTAACATTCAAGTAAAATGACATTAAAATAATTTGCTTACTTAAAGGACTCTTCATGAAAATAGCCTGTTTATCTATATGCCCCAGTGAAAATGCTACCTTCCCTAATCCAGATTGGCTCAGAAACAGAGTGGGGTCTGAGCCCACAGGTGGTCAAAACCAAGAGGCCCAGAGAGGCGCTGACCCAGTGCTTTGTTCCAGACCAGAGCCCACTCCTTCCGCCTCACGTGCTGTGCCTCCCATCACTCGTGGACATGGGGTTTCTAGACATTCCCCCCGGGACAGCAAAGACTTCGCCCATCCTCCTTCCAACCCTAAGCACTAGCCATACCCGGTATTTCTTTGTTGTATCAGTGGCCTCTGAGCTTCTGGTCACTGCCTGAAGGGTACCAGGCCCTCTGGAGCCCCTGCATGGCAAGCTCCTATTCACACCTTAACGCCCGCCTCCTCCGTGAAGCCTTCCCTGATACCCCAAGACAGTATCTTCTTCTTCTGAGATCTCAAAGCATGTTGTTTACACTTTGGTGAACCACAGTCACATTGTACAGTGTCTCTCCACTAGACAGCAGCCTCTGGAGGGCACGGACCCTCGTCACGTTCCGGTGCTTGGCACAGTTCCTTGTATGTAGCAGGCATGCAGAGATGTCCGCTGACTTAGTTCATGAAAGAGTGAATGGTGAGAACGTTGTTGGAAGGGGCACTTGACATCACGGGCTTTCAGCAGCACCTGTCCGTGCTGCTCTCATGTGGGTACGAGGTAGCAGTTTGTGTGCGATTTGCTCCTGTTTCTACAAAATGAACATGAGGCTTTCCACAGTGGGCAGCACCACGGACAGCTCTGCCCTGCTCCCTGACTCCAGTCAAGGCAGGAAAAAATGGATTCATTGTCCTTTGGTATCTACATCAGTGCTTCTCAGATTTCAGTGTGACTTCAAATCCTCCAGGCTCTTGTGAAAACGCAGATTCTGATTCTGTGGGTGTGGGGCGGGGCCTGAGAGTCTTCACGTGCAGCCGAGGATGCCAGCACCGCTGTTTCAGGGGTGACGCTTGGAGCAGTAGGAACTCACTCCATTTCTTGTAGACAGGGCGATGCTTTCCAATTACAGGCTTCAAAACCCAAAGAGAGCCGTGTGATGGAGGAGCCAGTGAGCTTTGGAGTTGACTCATGTCAGATGATCGTGCAGGATCTTAACGTACCTTCTTCACTTCTTGAAGCCTTGGATTCGTCACCTGCAAAACTAAAGCAATGCTCTAGTGCCCCCGTGGATGTGGGAGTGGGGGAGGAGGGGTGTTTGTGTTTGTGTGTTTCAGTAAGGAGTCCATGTCCAACATACACGATGCTTTCTGCCTCGTAGTAGGTCTTCAATAGCTGGATATCCATTCCTCTCTAAATGAAACGTCCGGTTTCTAGATCACTGTGTGCTGTCTCTGACAGTAGGTCAGGCTTCTGTTCCTCCTTAATCAGAGCCCCTCTCGGGAAGAATCCTGCCCCTGACGTCAGGATTGGCTGTGTACCTTGCCTTGGCCAACGAGATGTGGGTGTAAGCATGTGCCCCAGGCCCAGGCTGGAGCCGTTGGGGCCAGTGTGTCCTCTGCCATCCTTTCTTTGTCCATCTCTACAAGGCATGCATGATGGAGCCAGGGGCAGCTTCTTCAGCCCGGGTCCCAGAGTAAAGGTGATATGGAGTGGAGCTCCAACCAACCGCAAGGAGAGTATTGAATGAGTGAGAAATAGACCTTTGTTTTGGAAAGCCACTGAGATTTGGAGAGTTAATTTTTTTACTGCAACCTAACTGGTTTGCTCTGACTGATGAATCCTCTGCCCATGACTGCCTTCCTGGCCACTTTATGGAGGTACTGGAGTGGTCACTGAAATGGCAGGCGTGGATGACAGCAGTGATGTCCTCAGAGCACTCAGAGTTTGGTGAACGAGCCAGCAATGTAAATCCCCAAGGATAACCCACAGCTGACTTCAGTCATCTGAGTAGGCCTATACTGGGGTGTTTCTAGACTACAGGAGAATGACTGGTGAATCCTTCTCAGGGAGCTAAGGAAGATTCCATGGGGGAAGGGATATTTGAGTTAGGCCTTGAAAATGAATTGAAAATTTCTTTTTCTTTATTGAATTTTAGAGAGAGAGGAAGAAAGAGGGAGAGAGAGATAGAAACATTGATGAGAGAGAACATCCATTGGCCGCCTCCTGCATGTTCCCCACTGGGGATCGGGCCCACAACCTGGGCGTGTGTCCTGACCGGGAATCGAAACAGCGACCTCTTGGTGCATGGGTCGACGCTCAGCCACTGAGCCACACCGGCCGGGCTAGACCAGTGTATTTTTAAACCAGACGTCCCATATTCCAGTCTTGACTCTCTAGCACTAATTTGCTGTGTGACCTCAAGCCAGACAGATAACCTCTCTGCTTATCACTTTCCTGTTGTACAAAGTACGGCTAATGATACATCTCAATGTTGGGGGGGGTGTAAATAAAACAGTCTACATACAAGCACTGCTGTATGCACACAGCTTATACAATAGACACAGTAATATGAACTGTAACATCCTTGCCTTATAATAGGACATAGAGTAATACCTGTTTACATCTTGGAGCGCTAACTTTGTTCTTAGTACCACGCTTCATGTTTTATTTAATCCTCTAAAAAAAAAACAAAAAAAAACTGTGCAGAAGGCACAGTTGTTATCCCTGTTTTACAGAGAAGAAATGAGACGTGGAGAGTCCCACTAACTCGCTGAAGCGCAGAGAGCAGTCAGGAGCTGGACTGCAGCCCGTGCTCCCACGCAGTTCACAGCCGCCCCTCCCTGGGTGGGAGGGGGACCCCTGAAACGCGACTGTGTGTGCAGGCAATGCTGCTGTTAAGTCGAGAGCAAAGGCAGAACAGATGGGCTGGGAAGAGCTTCTGAAGCTGCCCATCCTGGGATCGCAACACTGGCCGGGATTACTAAGTCTTTGAGGACGTTTCCCAGCAGCCTGTGTCCCTGGGCGGTACTCGGTTTGCAACTCCACCCAAAACGATGATACTTTCTCCACTCAACACAACGTGGATGGAGCACGAGCAAGGCCCTTGGAGAAATGCAAACATGCATAAGACCAACGCTGGACTCAGACGCTTGGTTTTATTCTTTGGGCTTTAGGAAGCCCTGGAAGGGTTTGGAAAGGCGAGTCAAAGGTGAATGGGGGCTTTGAGGGCAGGCTCACACTGTATGGCAGACCCATTGGAGACGTACGAGCCTGCGTGCGGGGAGGCCAGGCGGGGCTAACGGGATAGTCCAAGACAGCAGTTGGGGTAACGGTGAAGAACAAAACACTAGAGACGCTCCCAGGGTGGGACTCACAGGCCTTCAGAGTGCCAGGGGAAGAGGCCTGCTGGGAAGGGGAAGTCCCAGGGGACATCAAGGTTTGGAACCTGAATGGACGCCAGCAGGGCAGAGAAGGCAAGGACAGTCGACAGAGGACAGAGCAGCGTTCAGCAGAGCCGAGGCTTGGGAGGAGCACCCAGGGACACCGTGGGGAGCTGTGGCTACCCCTGGGGCTCCGGAGCAGGGTGAGGAAGTGGTGTCACTGGCCCATGCAGGGGCTGCCACCACAGACTCAGCAGGACTAGAGTGAGGATGGGAGGGAGTGGGGAGGGTATGGGGATAAATATCCCGGCCGTTCTCCATTCCAGTATTCCAGTTTCTCCTTGACCACACCCAACCTTCAGCCAGGCGGCAAGGGAGCCCAGATGGCATGGAGCTAGAGGTCAGCCTCCTGCAGCCCAGAGCAGGGCGGACAGAGGAAGGCAGAGCAATGACCCGGCGTGGGGTTGCAAATGAAGGATGCCCAGCACAGTGCCAGGGCAGAGGGAGTGTCTTGTGGTGACACCCGGGCCCTGGAGACAGATTGCCTGGATGTGAGCACCACGCTCACACTTCCTCATGGTGTGACTGAGCTCACGTTGCTGGACCCATCTGAGGTCCGGCTTTCTCATCTGTAAAAAGGAAATTGGGTTGTTGCAAGATAGTTCGTAGAACACAGGTGCTAAATACGTGTGACCTTTGTTTTTGTTGTTCTCATTGTTCTCTGTTGTACAAAAGTAATGGCCCATCCCCTAATACAGGGAATGCAGAAAGAGATGCTTGTTGGGGGGCGAGGGATCCTGTCTTATGTCTCGAGTCTTGTTCTAATGGGGTCTGTGATACTTGCTGTCTGCTCATGGGAGGATGACCAGCAGGCAAGCTGACAAGTGCCCTGAGGCTGAGAAGAGGGGCGACAGGGCTAGAAAAGCTTGGAGGATCGTCTCTGTGGGGTTGATGGTTCTCAAGACAGGCAGTGGATGGGACTGTCCAGGGACCGTCTATGGGGAGGGAAGGGTTTGGAATCTTTCTCTACCTGGTGAGGCTGCTGGTGCATTTGCTGTGACTTAGCCCTCCCATTGCAGTGAGACAGTCACAGAATGCTCGGCCTGGTTCTTCCTGGGCACAAATGCAGTTGTGTGATAAATGGTTGGGGAGAGCCAGAAGCCAAGTCTGCAGCCTTTGTGTAGAACTAAGCCAATCAACCTGAATGAATGTTTCACTCATTCATCTATTTATCAGGATTCTGTTCAGTATGCAGACGCAGGGTACCATACAAGGGGAGGGAAAGGTGTAAAATGAATCGTGAGATGGCCTCAGCCTCACTCGCAGCTATCACCTATTTTAGTATGCTGGGATACACTTGCATGTTTGCTGTGGCAAAGCACACGTCCCTGGACTTCTGTGGGTTTAGAAATGACGCAGAGCTCTGCTCCTTGGCTCAGAAAAGCAAAAGGAACGTAAATTGACGTGAAACTCCGATTCCAACCCCAGTACATGGGCTCCTTAGATAGTGGGAATGTTTCCTGGGACGCTGAAGCTCTCGGACAGATGCAGAGGGAGTCGATCCTGCAGAAGTCTGTGAATACCACCTGCCTTTGGATAGCACAGTGACCTGTGGCTGGACTGGGCTTGTTCTCCGTCATGGCATCCAGGTGGCATGATAGGCAGACCTGGTTCAGATTCCAAGTTCAATGACAGCTGGCCTGCTGGACTGTGAGCTCTGCACTGCATGTATTTTTTTTTTTTAAATCCTCACCCGAGGACATTTTTGCATTTATCTTCAGATAGAGCGGAAGGGAGAGAGGGAGGAAGAGAGAGAGAGAAACATCGACGTGAGACACATCGACTGGTTGCCACCCACACGACCCCAACCGGGGCCGGGGACAAACTGCAACCGCCATGTGTGCCCTTAGCGGGAACTGAACCCGGGACTCTCTGGTCCGCTGGCTGACACTCTGACTGCTGAGCCAAACCAGCCAGGGCTGCACTGCGTTTGATATACCCCTCCCCTGCAGTCTTCCCAGTGCCTAACACAGTGATGGTCATGTAGTAGGTGCTCAACACATAATGGTTGAATGAATGTACATACAGGGGATTTAAGACAGGATATTCAGCCCTGGCCAATTTGGCTCAGCGGTTAGAGCATCAGCCCGTGGACCAGAGAGGCCCAGGTTCGGTTCCCGCTAAGGGCACATACCTCAATTGCAGTTTGTCCCCAGCCCCGGTTGGGGTCGTGTGGGTGGCAACCACTCGATGTGTCTCTCTCACATCGATGTTTCTCTCTTCCTCCCTTTCTCCCTCCCGCTTTATCTGAAGATGAGTGCAAAAATGTTCTCGGGTGAGGATAAAAAAAAAAAAAAAAGGATATTCAAGGGGATGCAATCTTTTCTTAGAAAAGGGGCTCTACCATTTATTGAATTGTGAGATCCTGAGCATCTTACTTAACTTCTCTGTGATTCACATTGCTCATCTATGAAATGGCGATAATAATTATTGCCCTCACAGAGTTGTTACAGGGATTGAGAGTGCAATAAAGTACTGGTCACTGAAAAGCGGTTAATAGAAGGGACTCTCACAAATAGAAATTGCTGCAGTATCAGTATTTTTATCATTATTTTATTTGTTAAGACATTTGCTTAGTCTCAGATGTTCTGGTTTGAAAGGGATAGTCAGTCTTGTTTCCTAGCCGCAGGTCAGATACAGAGTGACCAGGTGTCCTAGGCACCCACAGAGGCTATGCCCTGAGGGCCTTCCCGGGCATAGCCGTGTGAGAGACAGAGATCCCCTCCCCTCTGCAGACGACGCCCCAAGGAGTCAAGAGAGTTGACACTTCCAGTTTTATTTTATTCTCACCATGTCCCTGTGAGTTAGGGAAGGACACACCTTCAGTCCCATTGTACAGATGAGAACACAGAGGTGTGGACAGATCAAGCCAACACAGCAGCAAGTGCTCAGGTGACACCTTGGGCCAATGTCTTTTGAATCTGGGTCCTGCATCCTGTGAATACAATGCTCCTAATGCCCATTTAGGTCCCTTTTTTGTTTATTTTAAATATGTTTGGTCTGAAATAACCCCCTCTTTTCTTTAAAAAAAGTAATAAAAAAAAAATCACCAAACTTCACAATTGAAAAAAAATTAATTTAAGCATTTTTCTCCTTTTTTTGTGAAATAATCGAAAGATTTCCCTGCTCTTTACTGGGATTAAGAGACCTACATCGAGTGGTATTATAAAAGCTGGGATTCAGTCACTCACTCTTGGACCCTTTGCCCTTTCAAGGGGATTATTCTTTCAAAAAGAAAGAAAGAACACCCATCCCGCTAATCATTTTCCTGTGGGCCGGGTGGCTTCGGTTGAAAGGAAATACAGCAGCTAAGAGTGGGGATTCAGTCTCCTTCATTAAGCATCTTCTTAGCGCACAGGTGGGGCCTGGCAGGCAGGGCCAGGGCAGAAAGAGGGTCTGGGGGAGAAGCAAGAAAGGGAGCAGCTCAGAACAGCCCCCTGGTGGCCTTCCTTTATGAGGGGCCTTAGGCAGAGAAGATACAAATTCCAGCCAAAATCATAACCAAATCTGTCACTCTTTATTTTTCTTTCCTCTCTTCTGGGATTTCTTTTTTTTCCCCTCACCTGAGGATATATATACATTTTTTTCATTTATCTTCAGACAGAGTGGGAGGGAGGGAGAGAGAGAGAGAGAGAAACATCGATGTGAGAGAGACACATCAACTGGTTGCCACCCACACGACCCTAACTGGGGCCTGGGACAAACTGCAACCGAGGTACGTGCCCTTGACCAGAATCGAACCCACAACTCTTTGGTCTGCGGGTCGACGCTCCAACCGCTGAGCCGAACCAGCCAGGGCTTTTCTGGGATTTCTTTAACTTTGAGCCACTCCTGCCAAAAGAACTACAGATTTTATATGTGGTTATAAAAAATATCTGTGGTGAGTGGAGCATGAGGTGGTGATCTAGGCAAAATTAACCCTCGGTTTTCTCTGCTCATCTCTCAGGGGAATTTCAAATAATAATAATGATTATTATTATTATCCCAGCTCTTTCAGAGCCTCAGTTTCCTGTTCTGTTCTCACTTATTCGCCAACGGTTCACTAAGCATGTACTGTGTGACCGATGCTGCCAGGTGATGGGGAATACAGCACACATTGGCCAGAGACATGCTCTGAGCGCTGCCAGAGCTCAGAGACTGGCTGTCGTGGGAGCTTGACATTAGGCAAGGGGGAGGAGGGCAGTGAGTTTTAACAGGACAGGAATACTTCTGGGACAGAGGGGCAGGACTAGCCGTAGGCACGCTCCCTGGTAGTCCAGGGAGGACACGCTGTCCATAGGGCATGTGGCGGTCGGCAGCAGGTGGAATGGGCACCAGGACACACACGATTCCGAAGTCCTGGCTGGCAACAGGTTGGCACGAGGGAATCTGTGGCCAGCCAAGGGGTGGGGAGGGACTCCAGTGTCAGGGGGACAGGACTGGCAAGAGGAAGTCAGGGTGCCGGGATGCCAGGGAAGAGGGTATCCTGGGGAGGCTCGGTCACGGGCATAGAGACACACCTGTCAGACCTGGCTGCAAGGCCCAGGCCCAGACCAGGTAAGCCATGATCAGAACTGAGGCTCAGGGTCAGGGCGACACGGCGGGAAGAATGGCTGACTTGAGGCAGAGGGCACTTGGTTTAGCAGAAATACAGACACCCAGTTAAATTTAAGTTTCAGATTAAAACGACACATGGGTTTTTGGCGTAAGTTCGCAGCGTGTGGGATATACTTACACTCCAGATGTGGTGTTCGCTGTAATTTATCTGCCAGCTCACTTGAAGAGAGACCTGAGGTCCTCCCGTTCCCCCTGCTCATGTGGTCGGTGCGCAGAAGGATATGATACACCTTGGGAGGCGTCCAGGGAGTGAGTGGGGCCCAGCCGGCTCTGGCAGAGGCCACACCCTCTCCTGTCATCCGGGCACCTCCAGATGTTTCCATCCATCAAACCCTAGGGGGAGGGGCAAAGTCAGTGCATGGGATTGATATTAGAACCCAGAAGGAAACAAACCCAAAGATGTGGGACCAATGCCCTGGTCTCCAGGCCAGTAGCTGAGACATCTTAGGAGGCGAGAAAGACTGAACACAAGAACAGCCTGGAAGAGAACAAGCAGGAACTGGTCCAGTGGGGGACGCCCAGCTGACGCGCGAAGACAGAGCTGGCTGCACGGGCCAGTCCCAGGAAGGGTCGCTAAGCCCCTTCCTCCCAAGTGCTGGAGGCCAGAGGCCTGCGGCTGGGAGTCAGCGCCCCAGATCACCGGCTTCCAAAAGGGGGGCTCGGGGCGTCTGCCTCCAGGGTCTGACATGGACACGCTGGAGTCTCACAGCCTCTGGCGGTGTCGTTGCCAGGGGGTGGGCTGAACCTCGAGCAGGTTTAGACAAGCCTGGGCTTGAACCCTGCCGCGGCTGGAGGCTGAAAGCGTTGCTTCAGGTGCTCGGGCACATGGCACTGCCCTCTTCGTCCTCACGACAAGACCTTAGAAGACTGACGTCGGTACCAATCCCCATGTCACAGAGAAGGATGCTGAGTCTTAGATAGGGGAGGGGACCTGGCCAAGGTCACACAGTATTCAGTGATGGCACAGGAGTGCGATCCCAAATCCTCCGGGCTCTTCCAGGGCCCCACACGCCAGCCAAGGGTGTAGTGGGGGAACCCTACGCCACAGGTCGGAGGTCACGGCCTGTCCTGCTCTGCTGGACCATCGGCGAGCCCCACCATCCCCGCTTAGCCTCTTCCTCACATGTCAGGAGCACACGTTGAAATGCAGGGTCTTAGCCATGCCCTCCAGTTCTCCCGAGGGGAGACAGATGGTTAAGATCGTGGGCTGTAGGTCAGAGATGGAATCCTGCCACTTCTGGGGTGACCTGTTATTTAACTCTCTGAATTCCGTGTTATCTCATCTGTGATGACAGTCGTTACAAATGATAAAAGGGACCATGTATGTGCGTGTCCAGCATGCACAGGGTGCTTCATAAATGTTCCTTTTATCTTTTGTCTTCAAATGTGTGGATGTTCCTGCCACTCTGAGGCTGCCTGTAGGCTCTGGATCGATGAGTACCACCTGTCCACAGCAAGGCACGGTGCCTCCAGCCTGGAGCTAGGGCCATCCCCAGATCCCAAAGCAGAGTGACAGATGCTTCCAGGGCAGCCCCTTCCCTGCAATTTACCCTGATAAACAAGAAGATCTTCTCCGTGGGAGGTCAGCAGCAGCTCCAAGCAGCCCTGGAATCCAGTCTCTGCACCTTCCCTCAGGGTCCGGCCTCCTCCTCCCTCTTCACTGAGGTCACACCAGCCCTCCAGCGTTCTGAGTGTGTGAGCTCTTCCCTACCTCAGGCCCTTCATGTGTGCTCTCCCCAGGTCCCCAGGTCCCAGTATCAGCCCCAGTGTCCCCTACCCATCATGGTCGTCGCTGACCACTGTATCTTAAGTAGCCCTTTCTCCAGTCAATCACACCATTCCCATTCTAGTTTATTCTAAGCACTTATCTCTATCTGAAATCAAGGTGTGTGTTAATTGGACTTTGTCCGTCTTGCATTTTGTCCATCTTCCCACCACACTGTTCCATGAGAATAGGTATCTCAGCTGTCCTGTTGATATATTCCTGGCGTCGGGAGGCGTGCCTGGTACATAGTCGTGCTCAATAACCATGTAGTGGTGAATGAATGAATGAATGAATGAATGAATGAATGAATGAACGAACGAAGGAACACACCAACAAACCCATCCATCCATCCATGCTGGTGTCTCTGCTGTCTGATCTCTGTTTACGTCTCCCTGCCAGGCCTGCTTCGCCTGGCCCTTGATTCAGGCTGTCTGTGGCATCTCGGCTCCCCACATCTCGGGTCTGCATGACTCGGTGCTCTGTGTGCGTCAGCAGTCTGTGCCGCTCCTGGCTTTAGGCACACCCCACCATTTCCACGCTGGGCTTAGAGGCCGTCCATGAGACCAGCCCGTCACACACACACACACACACACACACACACACACACACACACAGACAACAGAGAACTGTTTGCATCCCTCCCTGCCGAGGGGAGAAGAGTCCCAGTGCTCTCCTGGCTGGTCCAGGGGTGTTAACCATGGGGGTTGGTGGAAGGGACTGAGTCTGTAAGTGGGAGTTGAGGAGGGACCCCGAAATAGTTGGGCTCATCAGGAACACACGTGTCCTCCCTGGTTCTTTTGGGGTCCAGCCTTCTCTCTCTCCCTCTGCAGGGTGTGACTCAGTCCAACACCTCACCCGAGGTGGTACCGCTGACAGACTAATCACCCCCTTTGCTGTGACTCAGCACCCAGCTCTCCTTATTTCAGGTCTGCTGCAGCTCATCAGAGCCATCCAGAGACTGTTTACTGGCACCCCCAGCATGCATAATTCATCAGCGCCCTCTTCCCTGTGGCCAGTGTCCCTCGCTGCCCCCTATAATTCAGGCAGCCGAGCTCTCCTCCTCCCAGAGCTCTGAGGACATATTCACCACTACCTTCCTGAGAGAGGACAGCTTCAGGCTAGGATGGAGGGGTAGGAGGGGCTGAGGTGCAGAGAATCTGTCCTGGTCCTACATAAGACAAGTGTATGTGTGTGGGGGGGGGCATCGCACACATACCCCTCCCTCCTTCCCAGCCCTGCCCTTCGGCCCTTCTCCACAGTGTCCATCCGGGAAAGTCAGCAAGTCAGGCTAAGCGAGGAAAGAAAGAGCTGGGTTGACACTGTGGACGGAGCGGGAAGGGGTGTGAGGGGCTACCCGCTGCCTCGCTGCAATTAGCATCAAGTGCTATTTCTTCAAGTGTTGCCCAGAATAGTTCGCACTTGTGAGCACTTTTCATTATTCCAAGGTGGTGACTTGCTGAAATCTGACCTGCCCTCTCCCTGTCCAGCTGAGTTGGCTGAGACACTGGCCCTTAGCAAATGTTCCAGCCCCATCCAGACCCAGGCCCCTCCTGAAAGGGCCACTGGGACTCAGCCCTCCCAGGGGGCAGGAGCTACAAGTGACCTTGTGTCCAGACCTGGCTCTGTGGGGTGGGGGTCCTGAAGTGAGCGCTGGGTGCTCCTGTGCCTCCAGGAAGAAAGGGAGAGGGAGGAGAGATGCTCACTGTACTTGATTGTGGACTCTTACATCTGCTGGGGAGAGCCCGCTCCCAGTTCCAACTGGTGCAGAGACTTCACCAAGGAGACACCACCTGTCCCCATCAAAACACTGTGCCTCCCACCTTTACTCCCCCTTTACGGAGGGCCGCCCTGAATCCCAACACAACAATGTCAAACGCATCCAGGGCGGCACTGCTGTAGAACTCTGTCTGCATGGCCTCTCTGGGTCCTCACAGTGACACAGCTACGGTTCTGCTCCTCTTGGAGGGGAGGAAACTGAGGCACAGGTGAGCAGTAGGTAGCTTGCTCAGCCACACAGCTGGTAAGAAGTGCGGCTGGGATTGAACCCAGGTGGCCTAGCTCCAGGGATGATCTCTTTTTTTTCCTTTTTATTAATTTATTTTTGTGACAGATGTTTCTCCTCCCCCCCCCCCCCCAGACACCTTCCTCCCAATCCCCCCACCTCCAGCATTGTTGTCTAGGTCCATTGGTTACGCATACATGCATAAGTTCTTTGGTTCATCTCACCCATCCCCCCGTCCCCCTCCTCTGAGGTTTGTCAGTCTGAACCATACTCCTTTCTATGTCTCTGGGTCTGTTTTGTTCATCAGCTTATTTTGTTCATTATATTCCGCAAATAAGTGAGATCATGCGGTATTTGTCTTTCTCTGATTGGCTTATTTCGCTTAACGTGATGCTCTCCGGGTCAGGGATGACCTCTTAACAATGGCACCACAGGGTTCTTCAGCCGCTGTGGCAGAGGCCAAGACACCCATACCTAGTGTGGCATCTCTGGGGGTGCGAGCGGGCAGCCAGGACCGTTTTCATGGGGAGGTCTCGCCTCTCCTAGCTCCTGTCTTCCCACTGAGGCCACCTCTTTGCAGTCCTTGGCGATCAGGGCACAGCTGGTTCTCTAATCACTATCATTTCTTTAAAACATGGTTTCGTTCAACATTGTTTCCTTTAAGGTTGTTTTGTGCAACATAGTCTCATTATAATGTTAAGGAGAAGGATGTAGGAACTTAACTCTTGTTTCTATCAATTAGCCTATGGTAAAATCCGTTTCATTATACGTCGTTTCACTGCAGTTCCAAGAGCCTATCGACCTTAAGAGAGGACTTGGATATTCTGTTCAGCACTGATATTGAGCTTACCTGTGCTAAGCAGTATTCTAAGAGCTTTGCAAATATTAACTCATTTAATCATCGTGGCAACCCCACAAAGGTAAAAATTATTATTGAAATTGTACAGATAAGGAAAACGCGTTCTGAAAGTGTCCACACTTGGACCTTCCTGGGATTCTCCCCCCACACCGCCCACCCCAACAAATCCGTTCAGAAAACCCCACTGCCCTCCATCACTGCTTAAGCCAGAAAACTGGGGCGGCATCTTGGATTCCCCCTCCTCCAGCCCCTCCACATCCAGCCCATTGTCACGACCTCTTGTCCTACTGCCTCCGGATGTCTCATTCCATCCACCTTCCTGCTGGCCTGTTTCTATTCTTGCCTTCTTCCAGCCCATTCTCCAAATAGCATCCAGAGCGAGCCTTTGACAGAGCATTTAGAAAAACCAAAAACAAAAGACAGAATGCCTCTTCGTAGCCCCCAGGCTCTGCTTGACCCTGTTCCTTCTCTCTCCTGCATTTTTTCCTTGGAAACGTGTTACAGTTTCTAACTGTGTACCGTTTAGAAATGATTCTGTGCTCCACACCTGTCTCTGCCGCAAGACTGTATGCTTAATCCAAGCAGTGGCGTGTCTCATTTTTCTCCTCACCTGGCACTATAGCTGGCACCCTGTAAATTAGGGGGCGGGAGACTACGTATGGCCCTTGGGACAAACACAGCCTGCCATCTGAGTTTCCAGTTGTTTTTAATGTCACAGTTTTATTGAGGTATGATTCACATTACATACAACTCACCCATTTAAAGCACACCGTTCAGTGGTTTTTAGTGTAACCAAAGAGTTGTGTGATGATTATCACAATCAATTTTATAACCCCCTTAGCAGCCACTCCTCATTTCTCTTTCACCCCTCACCCCCAGCCCTAGGCAGCCACTAATGTGAATTCTGTCTCTGTAGATTTTGTCTCATCTTGACATTGTATGTAAATGGAGTCATATGATATAACTGGGTTCTTCCACTTAGCGCACTGATTTCAAGGTGCACCCGTGTTATAATATGTATCTGCACTTTATTCCTTTTACGGCGGAATAATATCCCATTGTGTAGATATGGTACCTTTTATTTATACATTCACCAACTGATGGATAGTGGGGTTGTTCCTACTTTTTGGGTAGCAGTAGTGATGCTACTGTGAATATTCATGTATAAGTTTTATGTAGACATATGCTTTTATTTCTCTTGGATTTGTACCTAGAAATGAAATTACTGGGTCATATGATAACTCCATGTTTAACCTTTTGAGGAACTGCCAGACTGTTTTCCCAAACAACTGAGCCATTTTACATTCCCGCCAACAGCGCATGAGGGTTTCAGTTCCTCTGATCAGGGAAGGTCCGGCCCAGGGTCCATAGGAGGCCTGGGAAATCAGTACTGCCAGCTAACATCACATGCTTCACCAAATTAGCCTGACCACATATAGCAGTTGATAATTCTGTGTTTTTTTATTTTATTTTATTTATCCTTATCTGAGGACATTTTTGCATTTATCCTCAGCTAGAGCGGGAGGGAGGGAGAAAGAGAGAGAGAGAGAGAAACACTGATGTGAGAGACACATTGAGTGGTTGCCACCCACACGACCCCAACCAGGGCCAGGGACAAACCACAAGCGAGGTACGTGCCCTTAGCGGGAACCGAACCCGGGACTCTCTGGTCCAAGGGCCGACGCTCTAACCGCTGAGCCAAACCGGCCAGGGCGATAATTTTGTATATATCCAAATGGCCCTTGGCAGAAGAAAGGTTCCCCACCCCTGCTCCATCCTCACCACACTTGCCCTTTGCCTTGTTATTCTAACCGTCCTAGTGAGAGTGAAGGTTCCTCCCTGTGGGTGTTGATTGGCATTTCTCTAATAGCTAGTGATACTGAGCATCTTTTCATGTGCTTATTGATCATCACATATCTCCTTTTGAGAAATGTCCCTTCACATTCTTTGCTTATTTTTTAATTGGGTCACTTGTGTTTTTGTTATTCTGCTGTAAGAGTTATTCATAGATCTTGGATACAAGTCCCTTATCAGAATGTTTCCTCCCATTCTGTGGACTGTTGTCATTTTCTCGATGACATTTTCTTTGCAGCACAAAAGTTTTAATTTTGGCCTGGTCAGTGTGTCTCAGTGGTTGAGTGTCGACCCATGCAGCTAGAGGTCGCCAGTTCGATTCCCGGTCAGGGCACATGCCCAGGTTGTGGGCCCGATCCCCAGTGGGGGGCATGCAGGAGGCGGCCAGTCGATGTTCTCTCTCATCGATGTTTCTATCTCTCTCTCTCTCTCTCTCCCTTAAATCAATAAAAAACAAAATTTTTTTTTTAAAGTTTTAATTTTGGTGAAGTTATTTTTTTCTTTTGTTGCTTGTGTTTTCAATGCCATATATATATATATTTTTAAAAAGGCCTAATTTTGAGTCATAAAGATTTATGCCTATTTTTCTCCTAGAATTTTATGGTTTCGGCTCCTACATCTAACTCTTTAATCCATTTTAAATTTTGTATTCAGTGTGAGGTAGGGAACCAACTTCATTCTTTTGCCTGTGGCTATTCTATGTCCCCTGTAATTTGGTTTTTGTAAAAAAAAAAAAAAAAAAATTTATCTGAACACAGACACACCCATTCATTTCCATGTTATCTAAGGCTGCTTTCAGGATACAATGGCAGAGTTGAGTGGTTGCTACAGTGACCTATGGCTCCTAAGCCTGAAATATTTACTGTTACTGATCTGGGCCCCAAGGCTAAGGCAACTAGATTCCATTTTATGTAGGCCCTGTGGTTAAGGCGACTAAAAGACTCCATTTTGTCACCAATAGACATTCCTCGATATTCTTCCAATAATAGGTTAATTACCCCTAGACAGAAAGGAATTTTGCTCAAGATTATAGTGGCCCCAGGAGTTGGGAGGCATTTGCAGTTTCCTGAGTATAGGTATTTGCAGGTATTTGCAGGTACTTGTGCCTGTCGGTGAATAATGCTAATTTTGACTTCTGTAGTCTCTGTCACTCCCACTATTGTACTGGTTCCCTGAGGGGAGGGGGGCAAAAGGAGGAGGGAGTTTTTGTCTTTAAAATGGGATGAGTAAGAAGAATTGGGGCTGTTGATCTGAGGGGAAAGCAGCCCGCCTGCGAAATAAAGTGCTCCTTTACAATTCGGCCGTGTGTCTCCTGTTATCTCGCTGTCAGGTTATAACATTACTTCCTTTAAACACTCCCCCACCAAATGCTGGCCCTTGCTAAAAATATTTGTCAAATAAGTAAATAAATGAACAACTCAACTTTAGTTAGTCTATCAATGTATGGCTATCAATAGTGCTTCCACAGCTCAGAGGAATAAAAGGTCCCTGGCTATTCCTAAGAGCAAACAGTAGAAGAAACTTCTCAGATGGAAACCTTGGGTCCAGGAGATGTGAGTGCAGATCTCAGCTTTGCTGATGATGTAAGTCACCTTGAGAAGAGCCATCAGCACCGTTCTTCCTACATGTCATGGTCTTGCTCTGCTTCCTCAAGGTGACAGCCAGACCCCTTCGCACCCCCTGTGAGGGTTTTGTTTTGGGGCCTGTGATGCGGGCTCGTGAAAGAACTCACAACTGAGAGAAGAGAGAAAAGGGAAGAGATGCATTTCTCTTCCCCCTCGGTCAGGGGAAGGACTCAGGCACTGACTGGCAGGGAAGAAAGAGTGAGAAAGTGTGAGCTGCTCTTTTATTGGGGGCTTTAGGGAGTAAAGGGCAATTGGGGCAGAATGATCGTTGAAGTTGAATAGATGTCCGGGTGGTTGCCTTGAGGAGTTGTAGTTTGTTTGACGTTCAGGAGACAGTCCAGCTGATGTGCCAAGTGTGTGTGTGGGGGGGGTTCGGATCACACCTTCTTTAGCCTGTAGAATATGCTTTGGAGTAAGAGAGTTTCCTACAGAGAGTGTACAAAGGAGTTTCACCTGAAGGGGTTACAAAGAATTTGGAAGAGGGGGATTTGTTTGAAGGGGAAAGGCAGAAGGGAAGTTTCTATTCATTAGAGGCTCTTTGCTGTGAATTACTTTTGAGATGCTAATAACCTCTGGAGAGACAGCCCAGCCCTTATCTATTTTACTGTTTGGGGAGAAAGGCCCTTTGAAGGTGCAGACACCAGCCATCTCTGCGTTTAATTACCAGGTACTTCTCATACATTGTGGGGAAAAAAATCATTACAAAAAGAGGTCTTGTTTTCTGTCCTCACACTCCCTGTCTGCCCCGGCAAGGTGTTCCTCACAGAGGGTCCCGAGGGTGAGTGTTATCGATGGAAGTGGGGTTCTTGGGGTACCGCTGGGACATGCATTTCCAGAGGCCCCCACGGGAGGATGAGATATGCTAGAAAACTTTATTTCTGTGGAATTACATCCCTCCAAGAAAGGGATGTTGGAGCCGGGTCCAGTTCAGCATCAGGCTAGTTGCAGTCCCTTAGTCCATTGTGTGTGGGGGGGGTCTGCATGGCCGTGGGCCATCTGGGTGAATGCAAGGAGGCCCCACAAGCCCAGTCACACAAGTCCCAAGAGCAGCAAGAGAAACCAAGAGAGCAAATTCCTTTGTTTAGGGAATTGAGTATTCCGAATTTCCACACCACCTTTGCAGCGGCCACGGCCATTCTGGCCAACCATCTCTGTCCCCAGGTGTGATTGACAGCAACCACCTTCCCCAGGTCACCCGGCTTTTCTGGGCATGCATCTGTCTCCCATGTGTTGCACCCTTGGGGAGTGTAAAGTTGTAGCTTCCTGGTGTAGCTGTCTAAATGGCCTGCCTACGACAACTGGCTTCCCCCTTTGCTCCTTTCCTGTTGTTAATAACTAGGTTAATTACAACCCTATCATGAGGATCCCGGGTAAGCTCAGGGAAGGTGGCAACAGAAGCCCCGAGGCAGTTATCGGAACAGACCTCTCCACCTGGCTTTCAAACACCATGTGCTTGCCTGGCCCGTGTGGCTCAGTGGTTGAGCATCGACCCATGCACTAAGAGGTCACTGGTTTGATTCCCAGTCAGGGCACATGCCCAGGTTGTGGGCCTGATCCCTAGTGGGGGGCATGCAGGAGGCGGCCAGTCGATGTTCTCTCTCATTGATGTTTCTATCTCTCCTTCCCTCTCACTTCCTCTCTCTAAAATCAATAAAGAAAAAAAAATTTTTTTAATAAATAAATAAAACACCGTGTGCTCATCCTCTAAGAGAAGTCTCCCCGGTTGAACCTCAGCTCCTCTAAAGGAGACCAGTGCCCTTCCCTTATTCTGGTTGTCTGCACCCCTGGTAACCCTCAAAGCCCCCCTAATTGGGCTTTGGCTTTGCTCTTTGTTAAAATGCCTGTGGGTGGCGGAACAGAGCCTGGTTTTGGGAGTCGGACAGAAATGGTTTCCCATCTTTCTTCTCCTTGATAGGCCGCACGACCTTGGCAAGGTAATGTTATTCTCTTAACTCGTCAAGTCTTCATCTGAGAAATGGGGGAGAACGATAAATATATATCATTGTAAAAATTTACAGAGAGAGCCGAAATAAAACATCACCATAAAAATCCTGGTGCATTGGAGGGGATCAGAAAGAGGGGTTGTGCATAATATTCATATCCCAGTTAGAAGGAGGTAATCCTCAGACAGCCTGACCCAGATATAACAGCAAATATGTGAATTTTCTAGTAAGCCTTTTCTGTTGCTTCTGGAAGTACTCATTCCCCCCTCTGTGCTTGAATAACATGTCTTTTCTCCATTACAGAAGCTTTGCCCTGTGTCTCTCTCCTAATGGTCTTTGGATAACCAGTGTCTAGAATAGTAGTTGGTACATAAGGCTGTCAGTCAATGTTGAACATCAGCATTCACCTTATATGTTCTTTTCTTCCCACGTGACTGACGTGTCCAGAAGACCACACATGGTGATCTCCAATGCCGGGTCTATGGAATCTCTCGACACCACTTTTCTTGTCCAATCCATTCGAGGCTGCCCCAGAGGCACAGAGATCAGTCCCGGGGCCCACATTTTATGGGGCATTTGGAATGTATTCAGGGAAGCAAACAGAAAGATGACATTTAGGAACAGCCCAAAGGACCATGGGGTTGCAAGAAATCAACTTAGAAAAGAAACTCAGAAAACCTGAACATTTGAAATACACATATTTGACCTCCAAAATATCACTCCCAGGCATTTACTCTAAGGAATAATCACAGAAGTGCTCAAAGATAAATGTGGAAAGATATTCATAGAAGTGGTTTTTTTTGTTGTTGTTTTTTTTTTAAATTGAATTTATTGTGGTGACATTGGTGACTAAAATCATGCAGGTTTCAGGTATGCAATTCTACAATACGTCATCTGTATATTATATTGTGTGTTCACCACCCCGAGTCTCCTTCCATCACCATTTCTACCCCCTTTACCTTCTTCTACCTCCCCCCACTCCCCCTGGAAGCATCGTGTGTGTTTTTTAAATATGTGTGTAGAATTGGGAACAACCAAAATTCCCATCATTAGGAAACTGTGAATAAATTCTTACAATAAAGCCTGATACAGACATTCAAAAGGATGAATTTAGGAACTTTTATAAACTCATGTTGAGAGTGTAAATTGGTACAGATGTTTTAGAAAAGTGGCAATTTGATTCCTAGTTATATACCCAAGAGAGAGCTCTGTATAAGTGCACCCAACAGAATGCACAGAGCGGCTCCTTGGTAATGGCCCCAAACTGGAGACAACCCAGAGGTTCATCAGCGTTGGAATGGATACATCAATTATTGTGTAACCATACATTGGAGTGCTATAAAAATAAACATGAACTAACTACAGCTACACAAACTGTTGAGCAAAGGCGGCAGACACAGAGGAATATATAGTGTTTGATTCCTTCTTTGTGAAGTTCGAAATCAGGCAAAACTGATTTGAAGTCGGGAGAGTAATTACCCTTAGACAGAAGGAAAGGAGTAGTGATTAGGAGAGGGAATTGGGTGGGGGAGGCTAGCAATGATCTATGTATTGTCCTCAATGGTGGTTCCATTATTTGTGGAATTTTCTGTCTATTATATTTCAATAAAAGACAAAAGTTAAAAAAGAATATTTACCATATATTAGAATAAAGAAAACAGATTACAATATGTATGTTGTAATGACCTAGTTATTAGTAATAGAAAAGGAGCAAAGGGAAGGCCAGACATTGTAGGCATGTTCCCTGCAAAACACTGGGGCAGGAACCACATCGGGAAGACCGACCCCTGCCCAGTAAACCTGGGATGACTTAGGGAAGGTACTTGCCTGTCAGTCACACCTGAGAACAGAAGTCATTGGCCAGAATGGGCGTGGCCACTGCAAGTGCATGATTTGGGATTCTTAATCCCCGCAACAAAGAAGTTCACTGTCTTGGTTCCTTTTTGGCAGGCTTGACTCATGGCTCATGCTTGGCTTCCTGGCATTCTCTCTTCTCGCCCACGGCCATGCAGATCCCACATGCAATGGGCTGATGGACTGCAACTAGTCTGATGCTGAAGTGGACCCTATTCCAATATGGAAGGGAGACTCTGGACACTGGCTGTGATTTTAGCTCTACTGAAGCCCCAGCTGCACTTCTATGCCTGAACTAAGGAAAATGGGACTTTGGAAACCCAGGGATGTAATTCCACTGAAATAAAGCTTTCCACCCTATCTCATCCTCCCGTGGGGGTCTCTGAAAACGCTTATTCCTGTGTTACCCCAAAACCCCACCCCCAGCAGCAATGGGGGAATGAGCACGCTCCCCTCTAATAGCAGTAGTAATATCTCATTTAGGTTAGAAAGAAGGAGGTTAGCTATGATTAGAAAATTCTGGAACTATATATACCAAGGTATTAATAGTGCTACGTGGCAGGAAACTTTTTACTTGCTGCCTTGTACATTTCCATACTGTTGTATCTTTAACAATGTCTATTACTTTATACAAAAAGAAGAAGAAGAAAAAAAGATGCTTCCATTGTGATCAATGGAGAAAATGGGGCCCTAATTCTGCCAAGTTGTGGGGCTAGTCAGCCCGAGGGAGACGGAGTAGAATGATGCATACGGAAACTGCCCCGCAGGCTCCTGACCACGGCCCGGTGTTGATGTGCATCCGCCAACCTGGGGCATCCGCATCTTTCATGCATCACCCCAGGTCTCCCACCTTCATTCCTGCGCCTCTCCTCAGTTGCTAGGCAATATGTAATTAAATTTTGGAAAGCTTCCTCCGCCCTGGATGTATTACCCTGAAAATTGGACTTTGCATCTGGTAGTCCTAGAAAGCAAAATTCGACTCTCCTCAGCCCCCTACCCTCTGGCTTGCCATTGACTCACAATTTAATTTAAAAGATTCCAGGGACATCTGGTCTCTTTGTCTGGGAGTCCATTTGCAGTTGTTTTTCTCTGGCGGGTTTTTGTTTGCAAGCCATGGATGTAGCTACAGAGGCGGAGCCTCGTTTTCCTTTCTTAGGTGTATCTTTGTGGTCTTCATTAATGCTGTGTTTTATGAGCTACCACTGTTCCTATGCAACAGAAGCTCCTAATGGTCTGTTTCTCCCTGAGCTCTGCTCAGTCAGTGAGTGATCCATGAGGCCACCGAGGGGCTGACCCCCAGAGCAGAGGACGCCTGTTCACGGCTGGGGAATCCAGAACACAGCCCCCCTGACCATCCTCAGCCCTGCTGCCCCTGACCATGAACAGAACCCTTTGGTTGGCCATTTTCTTTACTAGTGATAAAATAAATATAGAAAGAGCTCTTTGAGAGTGGGGAGAACTGAGCCAGGCGGAGCTGGGGGTCATCTCTGGTAAACCACACGCCCTTTCTGGGCCTGCAGAACAGGTGGTGGGACTTCACCAGCATCTCCCAAACATGGGGTTCTCTCCATACCTGCAGGAGTTGTTCCGGAGCTGTTTGACTCCTATGCTCTAGTTATACATTATTTTTCTTTAAATTAACTCTCTTTTCTCCCCTAAATGTGTGCATTTGTAATGGGGACTTTAAATCGCTCCATAAATGGTAAGATGTTACCATGCTCCCCCGACAGAAGGTAACTGTAGAAAGGAGGGCAGTGACGACAAGGCATTGCTGCTAGCTTGTAACCAGACGCGGCTTCCTGCCAAGGTTCTCTGCGCGACACTTGTCCTCTCTCCGTTAAAAAGGAAAATGAGCGAATGTTTAGGGACTTGTAAGAGGCATATTGACACCGCTCTGAGACTTTCTCCGTAATCAGTGGCAGAAGGACCGGAAGAGAACTGAGAAGGAAATAAGCTCCTGATTACAGGATAATTTAAAGAGAACAGGGGCCTAGATCATCTGAAAAGTCCTTTCTGGTTCTAGCAATTGTGAGAGAATAGACCATAGCAGAGGACATGATGTTGCGTTCACATCCACCGGGCCTCTTCTCTGGGTTATGACAACCTATGTCACCAGAGAGCAGGTGTGCACAGGAAGGGGATACTATTAAGGAAGGTCTTGGATCATTCATTCATTCATTCATTCAGCTATGGAAGGGCTGGTAGGGTATGGGAAGAGCTGGGTGCACAAAAGTAGATGTACGTTCAAATACGGGCCTGCCATTCACTAGCTATTTTACCCTAAATACATATGTGCACCTGTTTCTCATCTGTACGACTGGGATTAAAAAGACCTACGTCTGAGATGCTTTTGTGAGGGTCAAGTGGAATTGTGTATTCTCTGGTCCTGAGCATTCAGTCTCGTAGGCAAAACCAAAATATAAAACGAAGCCAGAATAGGGTGTGCTACAAATATTAAGAGAAGCTGGTGCGCTGTGTTCGGAGTTCCCAGAGGATGGAGCAGCTGGCTCGTCCACCTAAGAGGCTTCATTCTAGCTGACCGTGAAGGGGGAAGCCTGTTTCGAGACAGCACAGAGAATTGAGATACTGGGCAGAAGGAAATCTTGAGCAGTGTGAAGAGACAAGGCGAGGAGCTAAGCCCGGGGAGCCGGGGACAGCATGGGGCAGCCCACGCACTGGGCATCGGAAGTGGCTAATGCTGCAAAGACGTGAGGGGGGCAGGGCTGCTCATGCAGAGTTACACACCACTTTGGTTTGCCATGGTCTTCCACTCTCCCTGGTGGTTTTTGTCATCGCTTGAGTCCGAGTCAAAGGGAATTGTCACTGGGGGCCCCTGAGCAGAGGTATTTCTCTATTGTAACAAGAAAGCACTTCTGCTCACTTCAATACCTCAATGAAAGAGTAGATTACTTTGCTATAGAGCTAAGCAGTAGTGGAAGTACACCAAGACAACTGTGGGGAATTATCACTGTAACTCAACCAGCGGTGGTCCTGGCACCTTCCTCTCAGCAGGCAGAGAGGGTGGGAAGAGAAGAGGCAGACTTTCAGTGTTCTTGAGCGTGTGTCAAGCATACAGAAAAATCAGTGCGTTTTATAAAGCTTTGGTAACAATTCTCCCCTCCTCTCCATACTTTGCTGCAAGTGAAATGCTTAGTTATTAGATGGATAAGCCTCGGTGAAACTCAATCTCCTCACAGTTAGAATGGGAGCAATAATGCATGGCCTGGGTCTGTTACAGGGCTGCCATGAATCTCAGAATTAAGAAATGCATGTGAACCAACCTCAAGGCTGAAACGTGCCATGCGAATGTGAACACGGCATTCCATCTCTGCGATATTACTGCACAAACGATTTCAAACCCTGTGCTTTTCCTGTAACTCTGTACCTAAACATTTCCCACATCATTGGAACTCTGGGTACTCTGGACTTTTAATTACCACCCTCTGCCCCGTAAAGTGGGTATACCCTAATTTACTTAAGCACCCCCTTATTACTGGATATTAAGATTGTTTTCTTTTTTTAATATTATTCCTTTTTTCGCTTTTCAATTACAGTTGACATACAATATTATATTAGTGTCAGGTGTACAACCTCGTGATTAGACATTATATAACTTATGAAGCAATCACCTCAAAAAATCTAGTACCCATCTGACATCATATACAGGGGCGGGCCAAAGTAGGTTTACAGTTGCAATACAATAATTAATAAGTGATAACACAAGAATACACTCTGTGTTTCTCATACTCACAAATATAAACCTACTTTTGCCCACCGTTGTATAGTTATTACAATACTTTTGATTATATTCTCTACACTGTATTCTACATCCTTATGGCTAATTTATAACTACCAGTTTGTACTTCTTAGTCCTTTCCTCTGTTTCATCCATCCCTCAAAGCCCCTCCCATCTGGCAACCATCAACATGTTTTCTGTATCCACGAGTCTGTTTCTGTTCCGTTTGTTTATTTTGTGTTTTAGGTTTCACATATAAGTGAAATATTCTGGCATTTGTCTATGTCTGTCTGACTTATTTCACTGAGCATAATACCCTCTAGGTCCATCTATGTTGTTGCTGATGCAAGTTTCATTCTTTTTTACAGCTGAATTGTATTCCAGTGTAGATATGCACCACTTCTTGGTCCATTCATCTATGGATGGACACTTAGGTTGCTTCCATGTCTTGACTGTTGTAAATAATACTGCAGGAAACATGTATGGATGTATACGTCCTTTCAATTTAGTGTTTTTGGTTTCTTTGGATAAATACCCAGAAGTGGAATTGCTGGGTCCTTCCTTGTCTCTTGTTATAGCCTTTGTTTTAAAGTCTATTTCGTCTGGTATAAGTATTGCTACCCCAGCTGTTTTTTTGTTTCCGTTTTCATCCCTTTATTTTCAGTCTGTGTCTTTCGATCCGAAGTGAGTCTCTTACAGACAGCATATGCAAGGGTCTTCTTTTGTTATCCATTCAGCCGCTATATGTCTTTTTATTGGAACGTTTAACACATTTGCATTTAAAGCAGTTATTGATAGATATGTATATATTGCCATTTTATTCTTTATATTTTTGATGTTTTTTTCTTTCTTCTTAAAAAAGACCCTTTCACATTTCTTGGAATACAGATTTGGTGGTGATGAGTTCCTTTAGCTTTTTCTTGTCTGGGAAGCTCTTTAGATGCCCATCAATTCTAAATGATAGCTTTGCTGGGTAGAGTGATCTTGGTTGTAGGTCTTTGCTTTTCATCACTTTGAATATTTTTTGCCACTCCGCCTGTAAAGTTTCTGTTGAATAATCAACTGACAGTATTATGGGAGCTCCCTTATAGGTAACTAACTGCTTTTCTGTTGCTGCTTTTAAGATTCTCTCTTTGTCATTAACCTTTGGCATTTTGATGAGGATGTGTCTTGGTGTGGACCTCTTTGGGTTCATTTTGTTTGGAACTCTCTGCACTTTCTGGACTTGTATGTATATTTCCTTCACCAGGTTAGGGGAGTTTTTTATCATTATTTTATCAAATAGGTTTTTAATTTCTGGCTCTCTCTCTTCTCCTTGTGGCACCCCCATGATATGGATGTTAGTATGCTTGAAGTTGGCCCAGAGTCTTCTTACTCCTCATTTTTTTTGGATTATTTTTTCTTTTTGCTGTTCTGATTGGGTGTTTTCTGCTTCCTTATCTTCCAAATTGCTGATTTGATCCTCTGCTTCATCTACTCTACTATTGATTCCCTGTAATTTATTCTTCATTTCTGACTGGTTCTTTTTTATTGTTTCCATGTCCGTTTTTCATGCTATTGAAGTTCTTACTAAATTCCTTGAGCATCCTTATAACCATTGTTTTGAACTCTGTGTCTGGTCATTTGCTTGCCTCCATTTCATTTAGCTCTCTTTCCTGGAGATCTCTCCTGTTCTTTCATTTGGGACCTATTTCTTTGTCTCCTCATTTTGGCTGCTTCCCTGTGTTTGTTTCTATGTAGGTAGAACTGCCAAGTCTCCCAGTCTTGGTACAGTAGCCTTAGGTTGTAGGTATCTTGTAGGGTCCAGCGACACAGCCTCCCTGCACACTTTAGTGGGGCTTTGGTGCCCGCCGAGTCTGCCCCTTGAGTGTGTTGCTTGTGGAGGTGGTTGAGTTGTAATCCAGCATGGTCTGAAGCCCTCCACAGGGTGCACTGGCTCTGGGGCCTCCCAGGAGGTGCCCGCTAAGGTCAGTCACTGCCTGTGTCCTGCCTGGGGCCACCCAGCACGAGCTACAGAACAATCTGAAGATGGCTGCTCCTTGTGTTGGGATTGGAGGTGCCCTGGAGAAGCCAAGCTACAAACTGAGGCTAGTGCTAGGCCTGGGGCCACTTAACAAGAGCTATGGGGCACACTGAGGCCAGATGCTACTTGTTTGAGGGATTTTAAGAAAGTCCAAGGCATGAGCCAAGACAGACCATTTGTATGGAAAAGACACTGAAGCAGCTTGGATGGACCCACAAGTTGGGTGAGGAGTCAGGGAATCACCAGGTCAGGGCAAACAGTGTTTGCTAGGTTGATAGAGACTCAGATATGGCACCCACCTGCCGGCTCTGTGGGGAGAGGGCTCAACAAAGGAACAATGGCTTCTGCCAGCACTCTAGGAGAACACTGTCCCTCCAGCCCTCATCCTGAAGCCAGACAATTCAGTTCCTCCTCGTATGTCCCTGGCACCAGTAGAGCTGCTGCCCCAGTGCTGGAGCTCAGAGCAAGTGAGTCCAAGTAAGTACTTGCATGGGCCCTTTAAGAAGAACACTTGAGTCTCCAGCCACCCTCTGCCCCACTCAGCCACAAGCCCCAATGGCTTTTACAGCCAGAAGTTATGGGGCTTCCCTTCCTGGCTCTGGAACCCTGGGCTGGTGGTCCTGGTGTGGGGCTGGGATGCCTCGCTCTTCAGAGGGACCCTCCTGATTTTTATCCACCACACATGGGTGTGGGACCAGCCCGTTCACTGTTTCCACCTCTCCTACCAGTCTCGATGTGGCTGCTTCTTTATACTCTTAGTTATAGGACTCCAGTTCAGCTAGGTTTCAGGCAGTTCTGAATGATGGTTGTCCTGTCGCTCAGTTGTCATTTTGATGTGGTTGTGGGAGGATGTGAGTACCACGTTTACCTACACTGCCATTTTTACCAGACTCACATTACGATTGTTTTCTATTCTATGCCGTTAAGACTTTTTCTCTTCTTTTAAAAATTTCAGATGACTTTTCTTGGCATAGAAGAATTATTGTGGTTAAAAGGAATGCATAGTTTGCAGACTCTGGGTACCTGTCTACAGATTGCTCTCTAACAGGGTCATGCTGGTTCATAATCCTGCTGGTAGTACCTGAGTGTGGGCACTAGATCCCTGGTGACTGAGGCTGTAACCCCTGAGGGTAGGGACTGTGCCTTACTTGCTCACTCGTGTACCCCAGTGTCCTACATGGTGTGGAGAATATCCCTGGGACACATCATTTCAGCTGACAGAACGGTGGTCAGCTGGTGTCTACCTTATCAGGCATGTATCTGCATACAGGACTGGGACTGCTTTAACTTTGAATTTCATAATGACATAAAAAATATGTCTGTGGAAGAATGAACTCATGCTATGGGAACAAAACTAAATGAAAATCTAGGCATAGCAAGAAGTCCCAGAGGCTCTGCAGCTATGTTATGCAACTCTGGTATTAGCTGCCAGCTCCTTCTACTTTGAGAATTACTCACCCCGTGATCTGGCTTCTTAGGGGAGAGAGCATCCTCTGTATGGTGTACAACATAGAAGGTTTACCACTAAAAAGAAGTGATCAGATACATGATTGCTCAGCTCAGCTCAGACTTTCACAAAATCCCTGCACTTCATTCCTCTTTCCGGGCAGGCCCCCAGGAGGGAGAGGTGCCAGGTCCCTTGAATTGGACTGCATAGACAATCCCCGACTCTGCCTCCAGAGATGGGACCGGCCCCAGAGAGGAAGACAGTGCTTATCCAGCATGACTCTACCCCCAGCTCAAAAACTCTGAGCAGCCCACCCTTCTGTTCCCCGTCCTCACTGCCTGCAGACAGGAAAGTGAAAGGGCTCATGTTTATGGAGCAGGAATTATGCCTTTATCTCATTTCATCCTTTAAAAATCTAGAGTATAGGCACCATAATCTCCATGTCAAAAACGAGGAAACCAGGATTTAGCCTTCGCCAGAGCCGCCCCGCTGGTAGGTGGCAGAGCTGAGATTCTAATGCCATCGCCCCAAGTTGCTGTCCCCCAGTCTTTCTCATGCTGTGTGAGGAACGTATATAAGAAAGGCCACCTCCACCCCACCCCTGGGTCATATCACCCATCTGCCTGCCAACCCTGGCTATTTGGATGTGCCGAATTCCAGTCGCTACGTTTTACTCACTCTGCCTTCCTGCGGCCTCTCTTAACTGCCCAGTGGACGGGGACCTCAGTCCGCGCTGAAGATCTGTCCGCTGCTCCTGGCGGGACGCTGCGTGAGCTGTGTACCGTCCTGGCTGAACTCCTGGTTTTCTTGTCCCTGGACACAGTGACCTCACCAACCCCCCTTTTCTGAACTCTCTTCCGTCTCCCCTCCCCTTTCCCTCGGTAACTCCTTTCTTTCCTTCTGTCTTTTGTCAGCAAATCTTTGTGGGATGTCCGCTGGGCACAGGATACTGGGCGACATTTGACTGTGCTGCGGACACGCCCGAAGCCACGGCTTTCAGACCCGGAGAACCTCTTTGGACCTTTTGAATCTGGGGCACGTTGGGCATGATTGTTATTTCCTGTGTGAGGTGAAATTCACATTACACTATTATTTTCTCACCTCCTCTTACTTCTTATCTCACACTACTTAAGATTGTTAGGGTTATGTGTGTGTGCGGACGTAGCTACCCCTGCACTCCTAAGACATGATGCAATGGGTGACATGTAGTAAGTACCAATACTCTGCGAGTTCTGATTCCAGGAATGATTATGCCTTATCCTCCCAGTGACCGGCGCAGTTCCTGGACAGTGGGCCACGTCAGCATCAGAGCTGGAAGGGACCTCGATGCACTTCTGGGTCAGTCTGCTCGTATGGCTAAGCGGGGGCTCAAAGTCAGTGACAAAAGTAGGTGTCCCTACAACCACAGTGTGCACCCCTCTTTTGTCCCTGGCATGGTAGGTACAGTGGTTGCCACTGTCCTCTGTTGTGGTTTAAGGACAGGACCTGGGTGAGGCCAACACAAATGTGTGTTGTCCCTGGAGGTTCCCAGAAGGAGCCCAGAGGTCTCATGGGCGGAGTCTGCTCTTCCGTGATCCAAAGCCCTGGCAAAGGCCGCTGAGGCCCTGGCTCTGGCTGTAGGCCAGGGAAGCACCTGGGCGGTGAGAGAGAGCAGCAGAGATGCCCGCTGAGCCACTCGGGCCCCTGGCTGCTGGGGGACAGGGTAGGGGCAGGCTGTCTTTGATTCTAGACGATGAATCAGCTGGGAAGCCCTCCCAGGAACCCTGAAGTTAATGAGGGCTTTGGACTGAACAAAGTCCACATCTGTAGTTGAGAGCACAGAGACGTGTTCCCAAGCTGGCAGCGCAGACCCCTCATTAGCCATTTCTCTGTAACCAGCAGGCTGGACCCCGCAGGCTGGCCACGCAGAGGGGTGCAGAGAGAGGGCCAGGGTACGGCCGGGTTAGCCACCCAGTCGTTACTCGTTTCCCAGCTGTGGTCCCCTCATCTGTAGACTGAGGTTTGTTCTCTCTCGCCTGTAGGTTGATTGCTTGGTTGTACAAATGAGCATGTGCAAAGCATGTGGCCCAGTGTCTTCTGGGTAGATGGCTTCAGAATGAGGGAGAAGTGCGGATGAGGTAGAAGGAGCCAGCCCTGCGAGGAGGATGGTCCTGGGGAGAGACAGAGGACCGTCTACCCACCTGTCTGTGGAAATCCTGCTGAGGGCCAGAGCTCAGGGTCCTCCAAGGACTTGGGGTGCGCCCCACACGTGTTATCTGAGCTCTCCTTGACACTCACCAGACCCTAGGTTGTAAGCCTGAGGGGCTGCACGGTGGTTGTTGTTGAGGATGTAACCTTGAGCAAGCATGTGCTAAGTATGGGGCTTGGTTTCAGATAATTGCATGTACTATAGCAGAAAGGGAGTCAGAACTCTAAAGCCCAGAGAGGGAGAATGACAGACCCCAGGTCACACAGCCACTTGGGAGCAGACCAGGTCTCCAGTCTGGGGTTGGCACACTGTCATCTCTTTCCATCCCATCGCAAGGACCCAGTTGTGCTCATGTATGCAGGGGAGCTCACAGCACCCCATCCCTCCCTTCTCATGTCATCCCACCCACCTTCCCAAGCTCCTCAGCTCGCTCAGTTGGTAACCTACAACCATCTCTCATTTGGCCGGACTTTCTGCTGCCAGCATCTCACTCCGTGCTCCCCCTCAACTCACAGGACAAGCACTGGTTGACTATCTAGTTGAACAACTAAACTGTTCTCCCAGCAGGAGCCTGGGTCAGAGGTTTCTCTCACCTCTGTGCCAGCCCAGCAACCAGAAGGAAGACAGAAGCAGCAGCCCCACTTGGCCCTGGAGGTGGCCCACGTCTGTCTGAACATCAGCAGCTACAAGCTAACACTCACCACGTGCAGGGAAGGCCAGCCCCATAAGGAAAGCTTATCTCAGGCAGATGACAAATGGGAACTGGCCATTTGTGTGACAGAGGTCCCAGATCTTAGCCCAGCTGACTCAGCTGTGCACACACACCATTGGGACAATCCACAGGGGACCCCTGCCCGAGTGTCTGTGGGCTGGCTCGTCCGGACAGCATGTGCAACAGTTCTGCTCATTCTGGAGCTTCTCCTATAGAGAAACCACTTCCCCACTGCACAGTCTCATGCACTGATGGAGTCCTGGGGCATGCTCCTCAGACTCGGGGTCCTATTGTCCTCACCGGAACAGAGGCATGCAGATATGCACATGCCCCAAGCATGCACATGAAGCACATATGTATATACGTTCACCTAAGAAGCACATCGCCACACAGTGTGCTCGTGTGTGTGCACACACACGATAGGCACATACACGGATGCACACAGAACACACACCCACACCAGTAAATGCCACACTGTGCACCCTGAGGGACTGCACACGTGACCCATACACATGTCTGCACAACACATGTTTATAAGTAGACACGCCACCCATCAAACAGATATGCACACATGCCTGAGTGCAGAAGCTCACAGACTGGCTCCTCTGCCTCCCACACAGCTGGAGTAGGTGCTAGGCCATTCACCCCCAAACAAGTGTGCCTGCTCCCCACCTCGCTTCCCAAACAACAGACATGTCCTGGGACAGACAGTCCACACACTGGGAGATGTGCTGTCCCAGAATCAACCTCTGAATTTACTCCTAATCAGAGTGGCTGTCAGATCAGGGATCTTAGACCATTAATATTGATGTGCAAATACCTCAATTTTCTTAGAGGTAAATCCATGGAATCAAAGTGGGAGACTCCAAAGGCAGTTTAGAGATGAGGAAACTGAGGTCTAGAGATGTTAAGATCTCAAGGTCAAGCATCTCCTTGGTGGTCTGCTGGCCCCCAATCTGGTCATCTTTCACAAGTGCCCACTCACTTACCAAATTCAGCAAGCATTTAGTGAACATCCACTCTGGACCAAACTGGGTGCTAGACACTCAGGATATTAACGTGGTAAGTTCTGCCCCTGGAAAGCTTTGACTGGAGGTCCTTCCTATGCTCTCATCTCAGTCCACCTGCTGCTATTAAATCCATTCAGACCTCAGCTCACCTCAGAAGAAACCCCAGAAGGACACCGCTGTCACTTATGGACTACCCCTGGCTTGTAAGATCCTGGAGACCATTCGAGATCATCCTTAGGGATCATCCACTAGAGATCGCCCAGGCCATACTCCGTTTTGCAGATGATGCTAGAGATTCCTTAAACACAATTTCTTGGTGGGCCTCCTTGGCCCTTTTGTCTTCAAGCCAAACAAAAATGAAGAAATACATGGATATTTGACTTACGATTGGTGCTCACTCCACACCAGTTCCCTGCCCCGGCCAAGTGAGCCATCTCCCCCAGGCGTTCCCTCCCCATGGCTGGGCCCTCTCCTGCAAGGATTCTGCACACAGAGGTCCTCCACCAGCATCCCTTCCTCACCCTGCCCTCCTCACGAGGCGTCTAACAAAGTCCCAGTTCTGCCCTGGGATGTAATCATATCCCTGCTTGATTGTTACCTGGTCACCAAGTAACAATCTGCCCTTGTGTGTAGCAGAAGTGTTTTCAGCTGAGGGTCACAGACCTCTGACATTGTACACAACTCATCTGTACAGGTGAGAATGTGCATTTTTATGAGGAAAGGCTCATAGCTTTTATTAAATTGCAAATCTGTCTCTGGTGGGGCAGAAAGGGTTTAAACCCTCTGTCAGGGTGGCAATAAGATGGGGGTGGTCTGCAGTGCTTGCGTGGGTACCGTATTCTACAGTAAAGAGGGGCCCCCATAGAACGGCATCATGTGATGGTGGCCTGTTCCCTAGACCGTCCTGCTCTGGAGCCTTCCCAGGCTCTCAGAACCTCACCTCAGACCACGGTAAAGGCGATGGACTTTGCAGAGTGAGCTCCTTGGGAGTCCACTGAAGAGCTACGTGAATTGGGGGAAATTGTTTCTCCTCTTTGGAGGAAACGTGTGCTCATCAGAAGCAGCGGGCGTAGGGAAAGGAGCATGGCTTTGCAGTCAGAGAGCCCTGCGTTCACGTGCTCCCTCCCCAGTCATCCTAGGCAAGGCGCTTCGCCTTCCACAGTTCAGTCCCTGGGCTGTAAAAGCAAACTTATTGAGAGTGTGTCACACTTACGTGTGGATTGCGTGCAGCATCCATCATGGTGCCTTCACGTAATTGGTGCTCAGACGCCAGTTCCCTTCCGACATCCCTTCCCCAAAGAGAGGACCTGTGTTGGAAGGGGGCGTCGGTTATCCTGAGGCCAGTGGGGAAGGTTAAGCCAGTGTATGCCTGTCGCCTTCTGATGGTGTAGATCTCCTCCTTCCCCACTCCAGCCGACACATGACCACAGTCCTCAGTGATCGATGATGCTGATACGGAGGAAACTTCCTGTGCTGCGGGTATCCATGGCTGCATGTCTCTGGAAGACTCGAGAGGGAGTGAACTGTTTTGGCAAAGGGCCTCATTAGTCTCCCGGAATGAAGACGAACGCGCCCCCTGTTTTCCTTGTTAAGGAACAGCCATTCATTCACCGTGACAGTGAAGGCAGGCTCTGCTGTCTGCACCGCCGGCTGGCTGTCTGGCATCTCTTCTCTGTCTGACTCTCGGGAGAGAAGCTGGGATGAATTGGGCCGAGGGATGCAGGGCAGGCCTGAGTCACTGAGCTCCAGCTGGGGGCACAGGGAGCTATATGTCTTGAACTTGGTGCCGACCCAATGCGAGGGTGGCTGGTTGCTGGGATCGTCTCTCTCATCTGACAGCTAGAAGCAGACACTCTAGCTTTGGGGTCATGGAAACAGCAGCAGGACTACTCATTTGGGTAGTTCTTCTCAATTTCCCACACACTCTGTGAACTGAGCAGATCAGGGAGTACCCATTTGGGAGGTGAGCAGGCTGAGGTTCCTCGGTGACCGATCATCCACTTAGAAGGATGGTTCTCAACTGCGGGTGACTCCCCTCCCCAGGGGACACACAGCAGTGTCACAATGGGGGTGCTACTGGCATCTTGTGGTAGAGGCCATGGGTACTGCTAAACACCCGACAAGGCATAGGGCAGCCCCCACCACGAAGAAGCATCCAGCCCAAAAGTCAGTAGTACTGAGGTGGAGAACCCTGATTTAGACCCTTGAGCATATGCTCAGCCTGCGTCTTCTAGAATAAGCCAGTCAGGGAAGCTCATTCCTCTCGGCTTCTCCTCCCAGCATTGCATCGGCATCACTGTCCTCTCGGGCAGTGACAGGAGGGTGAAGGAAGGAGGTCTCCTCCCCCGAGGGTCCTCCCCCGCGGGCATGCCTGCTTCTAAGAGAGCCTTCTCTTTGGGAACTGGAGGGCACAGAGATTGCTCGTCCCTTTCCACGAGAGGTGGTTCCTCCCACCACCCTGAATTTTTCAAACTAGAAGAGAACTTTGAAATTCTTTTGCTCCGTATACCCCTTTTGAGATCTCTTAGAGATGAGGAAACTAAAGTCCAAGGTCACTTGGTAGCTACACAACTGGAACCCCGGCTCTTAACTCCTCCACCGGGGGTCTTCTCATGGCATCCTCTGCTCGAGGTTCTCCAGACCCCTGGTGCTGGGGGTGGTTTTTCCAGCCCTGCTCACGGTGAATGGGCTGGAGCGGCCGGTTGCAAGTCACGTTTCTGGGATTGGATTTCTGGGCTCCGGCAATGGCATTGAGATGCTGCATGCTGGACCGAGCGCCAGAAAATAATGTGATCAAATGACCCAAACAGGAAACTCAGACTCATCTGGCGAGGGCAGCTCCGGATGCCTGGGGCTCCGTGCAGAGTGTCTGCAACTTTTCATAGATTCTGTTCTGTCATCAGAACTAGCAACAATTTTACCCGCAGAAAAGATGGCTCTATTATATGTGTGCTGTCCAATCGCAGCCCAGAGGGAACAAGCCCTAGAACAGCCGAAACCCAACAACAGTCTGTCAGACTAAGCAGATCAACTGTTTCTGGGTCTTCCCCTTAATATCTGTTCGCTGCTGTTCTCTCCCTTTGTCATCGGCTGGTTCGCACCAGCAGACGAAGTGGTAATCGCTGTCAGAGGCTTAAGGACATTTATGCGAGAACCAAGCGTGGAGAAAAATGGTCTCCTTTAACTGTCTTTTTGGAAGTTGGGGAAATTGGAGGAAATGGGGGACAGAGCAACAAGGCACTTTGGTCCTGGTCATAGCATTTGTCTTCATTTTGTTATGTTTTTGACCGATACACAGACGATCTCGTGCACATACAGTTTAATGGGATGAATGGCTACAACACAGGTACGTTTGCCTCCATGCATTACTTCCACACTCCCTGCCACTCACTGCTCCCGGCTCAGCACTGATTCCAGAACCCCAGTGCACCCTAATGCCTGCTTGCTTGGAGCACCTGAGGGGAACAGTAACGGAGGAAAGCCAGGCACAGGGAGATGACACGCTGCAATCAGGCAAGGACCACATCTTTGAGGGTGTGCTTCTTGCAAGAAGCTGCATGTTTCGCGTATCAAAATTCAAAACATACCGTGTGTCCTTACTGCCTCTGTGCAATGCTCAGGACTGCAGTAGCACCCACTGGTTTCTCTGCCCCCCAGCCTCGCCTCAGTCCAGTCCAGGCTGCAGCGAAAGTGACCTTCCTAAGATGCAAATCAGATCCGCTCCCTCCTTTGAGCAGAGTCCTTCTTGGCTCCTATCGCCTTGAGATAGAATCCAAACTCTTTCATGGTGTGAAAAGGTTTCTTTGCCCAAGTCCTGCTTAATTCTCCAGACTCAGAGATTGCTGCTCCCCTTCCCCAGTTTCTGACAGTCTTGTAGGATGCCTGGCGTTTCCTTTCTCCACTTGGTTGGTTCTGAATAACCCTCCATGCTCAGCGGAGATGGCATCCCTGGGGACGCCTCCCATGACTCCCATCCTTCCCTGAATCTAGAAGGCAAATAGCATGTTTAAAAAAAATTTTTTTTTTATTTCAAATACAGTTTATATTCAATATTATTTTGTATTAGTTTCAGGCACACAGCATTGTGGTTAGACAATCAGAGACTTTACAAAGTGGTCCCCCGATATTGCCGGTACCCAGCTGACACCATACACAGTTATTACAATATTATTGCCTATATTCCCTATACTGTAATTTATTAATATATCCCTGTGACTGTTTTGTGACTAACAATCTGTACTTCTTAATCCCTTCACCCCTTTTCACTCAGCCCCCACCCCGCACCCCCTTCCCTTGGAGCACGATTTTAAGCAAACAGACCTGGGCTTGGATCCCGGTTTGGCTCTTTACTGACCATGTGACATGTGACACTAAGCAAGTCGTACGGCATCTCTGATTCCTGTTTCCTCAGCTGCAAAGTGGGTGTGATAATGACGTGTGCCTCCCGGGGCCTTGGAGGCTCAGTGGAGGGCATGCCGTGGGGCCTAGCGCCCAGGCGTTCCGCTCAGGCGGACAGCAGGTCACCCTCAGGCGCTCCCCCTTTGCTTCCAGATCCCGGTTGTCACCGTGGAGCCCGCTGCCAGGCAGGACGCAGCCCAGGACCTGGCCCAGGGTCAGCGCTGGGCACACGGTTGCGAATGCGTGTGGTAATGAGCGAGCCCATCTAGTCTCGGGTGTAGAAGAACAGTGCGGGATCCGGGGCCACCGTCTCACTTACACACAGATTAGTTATGAATGTGAGGCCGATGTGCAGAAACAGGAATGCCGAAACAGCCCAGGAATCAGCCAGGGGGCAGGATCCGCCTCTTCCGAAACGTGTCCCTTTGGCAGATGAGTGAACACCTCCTGCAGCCTCAGTTTCCTTAGCTGCAGAATCAGAACAAGGCCTACCCATCACGAGGAAGGCACACAGAGTGTGCACAGAGTGTGCTTAACAGCTGTCACTCCCACCCCTCCCCTTCTCGCGTTTTCCTGTTTTCCTTGGCAGGGCCCCTGAGCTGTGCCCGCAATGCCGTGGGCCCTGGCCGGGAGCTGCCCGCCTTCCCAGAGCCTCTGCCCTCCCCCACGCGCACCGCCCAGCTGCTGCCCGAATGCCGTGGGGAGAACAAATTGGGAATTACTGTGCACCTGAAATGCTGACGCTGGTATTTCTGCTCTTTTATAAAAGCATGAAGCAGTCGGCTCTGCGGAATGTTGTATAAATATACAGATTAAAAGATTAGTGAGAGATTCCTGAGAGCATCGGCGCGTCTAAAGCGTGGCCGCATTGAGTCAGGGAGGGGACGGTACCTCCGTGCCCCGCCTTGGCCGCTTTCAGGTTATATCACCCTCACTGACACGGGGACAGGAGCCGATGTTACCACGCTGCCAAGTGGGGGTTTACTGAAAGGACAGCAGAGGGGGAAGAGGTGCTTGACCTGGGAGCTGAGCGTGTAAGGAGAAAAATTGGGGAGACCCTCACCCCTCTGCTGGGTAACCCACTGGTGTGCCCCTTTAGTCCTCACTTTTATTATTGCCGAGGATAGAATGTCAACACTGCTACATCTGGGGGCTTGTTTTGCATCTAGAAATAACTCAATCTTGTTCTCTTTTTAATTTTTTTTTCCTTTATTGATTTTAGAGAGATAGGAAATGAGGGAGAGAGGGAGAGAACATTGATTGGCCGCCTCCTGCATGCCCCCCACTGGGGATTGGGCCCACAACCTGGGCATGTGCCCTGACCGGGAATCGAACCAGCGACCTCTTGGTGCATGGGTCAATGCTCAACCACTGAGCTACGCCTGCCAGACCAGTCTTGTTCTCTTCAGAAAGGGCTTCTCACCCAGTTAGCTCGTCCGATCCCCGGTCTGGTGGATTTTCTGTCCCAGGCAGCAGTGACGTCCGCTTTACTTTAGCAACGACGCCTCTGGCCGCGTTGACCACCCCCTTCCCAGACAGGCAGAGTGTGTACCGGGAGGAGCTCAGGCTGTGCAGTCCACTGGCTGTGAGGCCCCGAAGTCTCCTCACCTCCTCGCTGTCCAGCAGGGACACACGCGTACCTCACAAGGCTCCTGGAGTGGGCCCTTGGCCCCAGAAACACGCATTTGCACCTCCTGCCTGGACCCGCACTGCTCCCCTTTGCCCAACAGATGCTGACTGCTCTTCCTCCCTTCTTGAAGCTTCCCAGACTCCCCCCACTGGGCTTCCATCCCCCGGGCTTCCCTCCAACCAGCACCCTTCCTGTCTGCTCACCTTCTAGGCCAGGGACAGCCTCATCCCCCTCTCTGCCCGCAGCACACAGGGACTCTTAAGGAATGCCGGCCGATGAACTGAAATGTGGGGAGAGCAGGTGGCGTCCAGTTCACCACTGCAGACGAGGGCGCAGCGGTGCCCTAGGTGCTGTCTGGGGTAGAGAGGAAGGGCAGGTCTACCAGGGGGCAAGCCCAGTCTCAGTTCTGCTGTTTACGTCTGCCCAGCTATGGGCAGAAAGAGAGGCCAGAGCCTGGGAACTGAGGATTCCAGGAACAGGTCAAAAACGGGTGTCAGGCGGACGACGGGACAGTGTTGGCGACATGGGCTCTTCATGGCCCGTTGACCCGGGACTTGCTCGATGGTGACCTTGCTGCAGAGAGCTGGACGCCTAGGCTCGATGGAAACAGCAGGGCACTCTCTCCACTTGACAGGTCAGGAAACTGACTCCCAAGCAGGTGGGCTGTTCCCAGAACCCCTGGCAATGGTAGAGCCTGAAGCTAGTAGAAACTTTCTCCTGTGATGTTCCTCTTTCTGCCCAGCTGGGTGCCTCCCAGGGGTCGCTCTTTCCAGGGGAGGATGTGAGGAGGTCATTGAAGCTGTTTCCAGATCCTCTAGGTGCCTGAGTTTAGATGTGCCAGCTGGAACTGGGGACCCTTCCCCGCAGCCCCTGGAAGGCACTCCAGGGGGGAACCAGACTCTGAGCGCCTGGGTGCATTGATGAGCTGGAGGGAGCCGGGACGTCATTTTCTGGAGTGGGAGGAGATGGCGTTTGAAAAATTGTCCTTTTCTGGTTATCTGGCCTCGGCCTTGGAGGGTCAGGTCCCTGGAAAGAAACTGTGGATCCTAAAAGTTCCCATGAGGAATTCCCGCTGCTCACAGGTGCAGGCAGGGAAAGAAGGTGCTGCTGTGTGCGGATGGGGGCGCATGTGTGTTTAGCAGCAAACATCCCACTTTGAGAGGCGTCAGATGGGAAACGTCAGTGAAGCTGACTGAAAAATATTCATTACAGGGAGATGGCATCATATACGTCTCTAAATTACCTGCTGGATTTAGAATTAACTCACTCGTCGTCTCTGGTCCCACTCTCTGCTCACAACATTCAACAGGACAGGGAAGATGGCCAAGGCCATCAGAGGTATTAGGCCACCGCCACAAGGGTGCACCCGGGGAAGGGGGAAGAGCTCAAGTCAGCCGCAGCAGGACCCAGCAGATGAAGCGAGTGGATGTCGGACGTCGGGAGAGACCTGGATACTGTAGCCAAGCTCGGGCGCTGGCGCCTTGTTTCCTGTCCGCATCTGCTGAGCTCCCTCCCACCATCCCACCTGGGAGGAGCTGCCCCCAGGAGCTGCAGCTTGTCTGGCCCAGGAGAAGTTCCCAAAGCCAGAGCATGTCTGAAAAGCCGGTGCTTCCTGGAAGCATTTCAGTGCTCCTTCCACTTCTCACTGAGTTTGTTTTGCGTATGCCCCGTGCCCCTGTTGTCCTCTCTGGCGACTGGAATCTTAGACATTTTGTCTGCAGCTTGGAAAACCATGGAGATGGCCTTTGCATGAATTCTCCAGAGTCCCCCCAAGTCCAAAGTCATGAAAGGCAGAAAAAGTCCGTTTTAGCTCAACAGCTAAATACTGGGAGGGGCTTTGGCGAGGCGGGAGGCAGAGGGGCTCTGACATCGCGGGGCCGCCTCCTCACAGCCTCTCATTCGGATATTTACGAGCCCTTCATCAGAGTTTCCAAACCCTTGTCACCATGTTGGGTAAGAAATTCACTTGCTTTTGTTTTATGGACTGGATATCTGAAGCCCCTTTCATCACAGGCGTGCATCTCGTGAGGACCTGAAAGTGGGGAGTTCTCCATGTGGGGGGCTCCTGTGTAGCCGACGTGTCACGTATGATCACGCCATCACCCCGGCAGGCCGACGGGGCTGCGTTAGCCCCACTCTCAGCTCGGAAAACGGAGGCTTAGGTGACACGAGCAGCCCAAAGCCAAACAGCTCTTCAAACAGTAAGACGATGGAGAGTGAGGTCTGTTTCCTCTCGGGCATAAAGGATACATCGGAGGGGAGCTTCCATGAGAGGGAAGAAGATCCCACTGTCGGCTACGGTGAAAACTGAGCAGCAACGTAACTGGGTTATCGATCGGATAGCAGAATTAGGTATCGATAGTAAGGTTCTAATTTGACTTTTGCAGGACTTTGTCAAATTTTGGAGAAGTTTGTAACTCTAGGTTGTTTTTCTAAAACTCCGGGTATTCTACAACTCAGCATGTGATCTCCTGAATTTAGTTTTCCCCATGATCTGTTTATATATATTTTTTAAATATGATCCTTAATGTCGATGGTATTTTTTAATTTTTATTAATTTTTTTATTGATTTTAGAGAGGAAAGGAGAGGGAGAGAGAGAGAGAAACATCGATGACAGAGAACATCAATTGGCCACCTCCTGCATACCCCCCACTGAGGATCAGGCCCACAACCTGGGCATGTGCCCTGACCGGGAATCGAACCGGCGACCTCTCGGTGCATGGGTCGACACTCAACCACTGAGCCACACCAGCCGGGCTGTTCATATTTTTTAAATGGTTACATGTTTGGGCTTTGGAGCCAAGTTACAAGGGTCTGAATCATGGCTTCACTACATGCTGGCTGGATGAGTTTAGCCCAGTCACTTAACATCAGTGTGCCTCAGTTTTCTCCTCTGCAAAATGAGAATACTAAAAAGAATGGCGATTCTGGGATTGCTAGAAGAATAAAATAATTTGTATAAATCCATGGTGAAACTATCTAGCATATAGTAAGTACTTATCAAATATTGGTAACTATTATTATCTGGTATTTTGCAATCACTAATAAGCACTAACAGTACCTCATATTTGGCAATTGGATAGCTCCTTAAATTGGGTGAGGGAATGTGTTTCTTCCTTGTATGATGTAAAGAATGAGGGTCACTATCATGTCTGTGCACTGAAGGTCTGAGGGCTGGTTGCTCTCCATCCTCAGTTGGCCATCATCTTGGTATATGTGTGCCCATCATCTTCGTATATGTGTGCCCATCTGCCGTCTACATCATGGCAGTGGCTCCTTGGCCAGACCACACAGGTTGGGGCTGAGAATCTGGAGGTCATGCTTCTTGTTACTCGAATGCCCGTAACAGCCAGTCTCACATTGAAGCTCACAAACAGGCCCACGGCAGTCAGCCCTCATTGCTGCCTGCAGCCTGTGTGGTCCTGAAGGTTCCAACTACAATCCCAACTCGTCTGCAAGAATCTCAGGTTCACAAGGAGCCCCTAGATGTGTCTTTGTCTGCTAATATTTAGGATCAAGTGCTGCAGGACTCTTGCAAAATTTTTTAATTCAAATTTCATTTTCATACATACTTAGTATGTTTACTTAGAAGAACAATAGCAACTTAAATGTGCCGTATGTCACATTTTGACCACACGTAAGTGACTTGTGCTACTGGATTATTTTTGTGCTCTTCTGAGACCTCATTCTCCCAATAGAGTTATGCATTCATATCAGAACTTATTGAAAATGAGGCATTGGTTATGAAGGTTGCATCTTTGCGGTGATTTTTTTAAAAAGATGAATTCACCACGCCTGAGCATCTTCATCTGTGGCATTATAGTTCCACGGCACAGAAACACAGTCTCATGTTCAATTAAGAGATAGGCAAGGAGCCCTGCAGGTGTGGCTCAGTTGGTTGAGCGTCGTCCCATACGCTGAAAGGTTGCTGGTTCGATTCCCAGTCAGGGCACATGCCTGGGTTGTGGGTTCAATCCCTGGTTGGGGTGCAACTGATCGATGTTTCTCTCTCTCTCCCTTTCCCTTCCTGCCTCTCTCTAAAAAAAAAAAAAAAATCATATAAAAGAGCCAGGCAAGGAGAAGGTGTTTGCCTCCCCCCATGGCCCGACGATTGGTTGTACAATTATAACTGGACTTGTAAGTCTTCAGATTCACGATCATGTCACACACCAAAGTAGCGTTGGCACTTATTGTAAGCTTTGCCTCTCTCTGTCTGACTTTGAATGTCTGATAAGAGGCTACACACAGTTGCAACCTATAAGAGATTTGACTTCCAAGCTCCATTTCCCCACCACCCCGCTTCCAAGCTCCTGCCTCAGTGTAATTGAAGAATTATCCTGAGATTGCCAGATGAGCAATGGGAGACCAGTATCCTTTGCAACTACTTCCCTGCACGAATCAGGGTTTTCTCCGCGCTCTGCCAAGTCAAAGAAAATGAAGGCATCGATTACGTTCGCAGTCCTCTGAGACTGTAAGATTGTGTTAGGTTTCAAAGATTGTGTTAGGTTTATCAAAGCAATCTCATAGCCCTCCGTGATTCTCATTATAAAGGAAAATAAGTGGTTTACATGGGGACTTATGATATAAATGTATACTATTAAAATACCACATTAATCTGTTTTTTTGTGTGTTTTTTTTTATCCTCACCCGAGGACATTTTTGCATTTATCTTCAGATGGAGCGGGAGGGAGAGAGGGAGGAAGAGAGAGAGAGAAACATCGACGTGAGAGAGACACATCGAGTGGTTGCCACCCACACAACCCCAACCGGGGCCGGGGACAAACTGCAACCAAGGTACGTGCCCTTAGCAGGAACTGAACCCGGGACTCTCTGGTCCGCGGGCTGATGCTCTAACCGCTGAGCCAAACTGGCCAGGGCCCACATTAATCTGTTTTATAGATTGGGGTCCTGCCTGAGGTTTCGTTCAAGAAAGGCACATGTATATGTTTTGAAAGCCAATTTCAAGACTCACCTTTCAACCAGTGGTTGAGTCTCTACCGCAGCCTTCCTTTATTCATTGGACCAGTATTCATCAGCCACCTACCACGTGCCGGGCACTATTCTGAGTTCTTGGGACACAGCAGTAAACAAGATAGATAAGGTCCTGGTTCTCATGGGGTTTACATCCTACTAGAAGAGAGACGATCCACAAGTCAGCAGATAAACAAGACCATTTCAGATGGTCAGTGCAGGGAAGACAGAGCAGGTGAGAGTCACCGCCTCTGTGAACATGCGTATGTGGGCCGGGAGCCAGGGTCCCTGCGTTTTTCTCTGTTGAACACCTTTTGGATTCATTGTCTCCAGTGTAGCCGAATCCACCGTTGGAAAGCTCGGCTCTGTGTCAGACGTCTTCCTTTCATCACACTGAGATCCGTCTCCCTGGGATTCCACGCGGCTCTTCTGGTTCTCCCTCCGGGCCTGTCTGCACAGGTCGAATGTATCTTTCATAAGGCAGCCCGTCATGTGTCTGTGCACAGTGGCGGCGCTCCCAGGGGCCTTTCCTCTCCCGGTCTGCACTCCCCAGAATTTCCCTCTCTCACTTCCCAGTGTCTCTGCGTACCTGGCCAGGGCTCCAGCTCGTCAGCATCCCTCTGGAGGTGTAAGGTCTACATCTGAAGCCACCCTACCTCCGATCGGGGCAGAACACGACAGCCATCTGGCCCTTCTTTTTTTTTTTTTAATTTATTTTTATTTTTTCTTTATTGATTTTTAGAGAGAGAGGAAGGGGGAGGGAGAGAGAGGAACATTGATGAGAGAGAACATCGATTGGCCGCCTCCTGCATGCCCCTAACTGGGCGATTGGGTGCACAACCTGGGCATGTGCCCTGACCGGGAATCGAACCGGCGACCCCTTAGTGCATGGGTTGACGCTCAACCACTGAGCCACACCGGCCGGGCGGCCCTTCTTAATTCTCAGCTTCTCCACTGTCAAGATTATATTCACTTTTTCCTCCAGCTTCATAATACCGTGGCCTCCCCTCTGCCTTACAGTCACCTGCATTTCCCGAACTGTCTCAGTCGCAGGTGCTGACGCATCTCTCTCTCTCCCTTCTGCACTTTTGTGACTTTATGTTTAAACCTTAGCACAGGACACACAGGATCCTCTCAGTTATGTCCTACGGTGACGACCCAACATCAGTAGTGACCACTCAGAAAGACCGGTGGCTGCCTCTCACCGGGGCTTCTCCTAATAAAGGGGTCAGTGTTCCTCATGGTGCCTGGACCCTCCCTGGGGACAGCAGGTTGCCAGTGCCTGCTTTTCACTGTGGAAAGTGACATTTTCTTTGATTGCTTTCAAAATGGGCCCTTTGGGCACCAAGCCCAGCGGCTCAGATGTCCTGGGTTTGGGACGCGTGCGCATTGTGAGGTGACCGCCTTGGCACACCTGTGCCTGCCCGTGCTCCTCAGGTGATAATGGCCTCCAGCACTTCAGGCTTACAGGCTGGCTTTTAGACTTTAATTGAAAAAAATATATATTAAAAGCTGCATTTAAGTATTCTCAGCCTCCCACTGGCCTTTTCACTCCCTCACAGCATTGCTCCAAAACAGCCAAAAATTCTGAGCGTGAGGACCTCTGGAGCCCGTGTTCACACCTTCCCCGCTACCAGAGAATTTTCCCCTGGTCACATCTGCCTTTGTATTTCTAGTTGCTGTCTATTCCTTGCCCTTGAAAAGGACCATGTCTCACCTGTCCACTCCTTCTTTCTAGGTATCTTCCCTATCCGAGTGGCTTCGGGGTCCCTGAAAATCAAGGGGTCCTCCAGTTGCTATACATCCCGGCTCGTGCTCTCTGGAGTCTTTACGGTTGTGTAGCTGTCCATCAGAATGGTCATCCCTTCTTCTGCGATGCTCCAGAAGAAACCATTCTTTTCTCTCAGCCGGATTACCTCGGCTCTGTGTGTACACACACATGCGTGCCGAAACACCTTAAGCAATGACCTGACTAGATTTGGATTCATATTCTGGGTCTTTATGGAATGCATGTACCTATTTCTTACAACATAGGACCATGGGTTTCTGGCCTACAGGATTGAGCAAACTCTTACTTAAAAGCCAGAGTTCTACCAGGTACCGATTTTCCTTCTCCATTCCCTACTCGGCTGCCCGGGAGCTACTGTAAACATGTCATGGCCCCTTCTTAAAATATTTTATTATTGACTTAAAGGTTTCAGGATAAACTCCAAACATCTTAATGTGGCACTGAAGTTCTGCTATGACTGAATGATTCTGCTCACCGAAACTCAGATGGTTCAAGCCCTGTCCCCCCAGTATTATAAAACTAGGAGGGGGGAGGCCTTTGGGAGGTAATTGGGTTTAGATGAGGTCATGAGGGTGGGGCCCCATGATGAGATCAGTGCCCTTCTAGGAAAAGGAAGAGACTCCAGCTTCCTCTCTCTGCCATATGAGCACGCAGCAGGAAGGCAGCTGTCTGCAAGCCAGGAAGAGAGCCCTCCCCAGGAACCAAACCACCTGACACCTTGGGCTTGGACTTTCCAGCCTCCAGAACTGTGAGAAATACGTATCTGTTGTTTTAGCCGCCCAGTCTGTGGTATTTTGTTAGCGCAGCCTGAGCAGACCAAGACAAGATCCATTAAGAGCTGGGCTGCCCCCTGCTCCTCTGCCCGCGATCCAACTGTGGCCTCGCAGAGCAATCCCGCTGTTCTGCTTCTCCAAGCCTTGGCAGGAGCCGTTCCCGCTGCCTGAAATGCCACTGCTCTTCCCCTCATTTTGTTGAAGCCCAGTGGAAATGAACTTCAAATAGCACCTCCCCCAGAAAGGTTTCTGTGAGCCTCTGAGGAGGGGCACTGCCAACTGCTGAGGTGTCTGAGTGCTGAATGAAGCAGGAGCTGGAACCAAGTAGCCGGATTAGCAGTGACAGGAACAGCAAGCAAAGCAGGAACATGACAGCCCCTTATCCCTCCTTCCCACTCTCCCCCTAGTGTCTCCTATTTGCAGCACCTGACAGCAAGCCAGCGAGAATAACCAACCGTCCTGGTTGGCACAAATCTAAGGGGTTTCCATGCTAAAACGGGGACAGTGGTGGGCAGACTGGGGCAATTGGTCTCCTTAGAGCCAGCAAACAGAGAAATGCAGTTTGCAGAGTCCCAGCCCCAGAACTATCCAGCAGAGTGTAGAAGGGTGGATTTGGGGCTGGGAGACAATAAGTAAACAACTGTCCCATAGGTGATCAATTAGTGCTGCTTGAATTAATTACTGCATTGTCTGGATGACTTGGAGAATCCTAGGAATGCTGGGACTTGGGGTATTGGGAATGTGAAGGCCAGTTTATAGTCAAAGGCCTTAAGCTAGCCTTCATCCAGTGCTTCTGGGTACTCAGCTATTCCACAGTCTCCCAAGCATCTGTTTCTGTTGATAGCCCTGTTTAGACCTATTATCTAGATTGCCTTCTGGAGCATTTTCCTAGGTTCTTACGAAGACAGACACTCTTTGTCGTCCCCTGGAGTCTAAAGACTGGCTAGCACCTGAATCTCGGAGGCACCTATTAGGGCCAATAATGCAGCTTGTAGTTAGTTACGTTGCTCTTTCCAGGAACAGCCCTTCAAGGAATTTCTACAGAAGCAAACGTCTTGCTCTTCACAGTGTGGTGCATGCCTGGCGGCGGGGGAGAGCTTGTTAGAAATGCAGACTCTCGGGCCCTCCGCAGACCTGAGGAATCAGACGCTGAAAGTTCCCCAGGTGGTTTGCATGCACATTACAAGCTGAGAAGCATCAGTCTAGAGTGGGGGTTCACCACTCTGGCTGCTCTTTGGGAGCGGAGACCTTCTGATGCTTGGGCAGTAACCTCAGCGAGAGCAGTTGGTTGGGGTGGGGCAGAGTGGTATTTTTAACGCCCCCGCAGGGGATTTTAATGGGCAGCCAGTATGGCAGCCCACTGATCCAGAGCCCGAATGAGATCATAAAGTGCCTTACCATTAGCCATCCAATTACCTCACTTGTGCTGTGCACAGAGGCACACGAGTGAAATAACCAAGGCCCAATTATCCTAGCTCTCCAGTGATGTCTGAGGTCTGCAACTGAGGCTACCACTGAGGTCTCCTGATTCACGTCTGTCATAGAACTACCACTGACTTGCTATAGGTGTTTGTAGTTATTTATATAAGGAGCTACTTTAAGGATGTCATCAGATAGTTGATCACGTCTTAAAGATTTTACTGAATAACTAGGAGAACTGTCTAGGGGGGAAGAACATGATCCCGATGAATCATGAATGCAGAAAACTGAGCTAAGCCTTCATTCAAGCTGGGCCAGGCCAAGACCTTGTTCAAGGACCTCCTTGAACACAGGAGGGACCTTCGTGGCTGCCCGAGGCTTTTTGTCTCTTAGCTCAGCAGTTCAGGGCTGTCCCTTCTACTTTCTACCATGTCAGTCCAACTCCGTTCAATTCAGTAATCATTTATTAAGCAGCTGCATGCAAATTCCTAGGAAGGTACAGGGATAAAAACACAGGGCGGCTTGCTTTACATCTGTATTAGAGCCAAGCAGTGGTAGAAGGGAAAGAGGTATGTGCATCCTACACTCCATTCGAGAGGAACAGATACATCAGTGAGGGGTGTAAAGGGACGTAGGTCACCTCCAAGTACAAGCAGATGGGTTACCACGTGTTTTGAGTGGAGGCTTGAGAATGGTTTTGGAGAAGAGGTTGGGTTGGCATGGGAACAGATGGGAGGAAAAGTCCAGAAAGAGGAAACAGCATAAACAAAGGCCTGGGTGCCGAAGAGCTTGGGTGAAATGGTGTTGGTGAAAAACAAAAGATGAAACCAGGTGGGTAGATTGGATGCCATGTTATAGAGCAGTGAGCATGCCAAGAGCAGAGTTAGAGCAGTTAGTTAAACAGGGCGAGTCACTGAACAGTTTTGACTATATTTAAGCCCTGTAGAGGGTGAATTAGGGTACACAGGGCAAGATCGGAGGCAGGCAATAGACCACGATGCCAACATCCAACTAAGAGGAAGGTGATCCTGAAGTGGCATTTTGGGGAGAGAAAGGAAGGCATAATTTGAAACTCATTGAATCTAAGCCTTAATTAGCACATTTAGGAGAACATTTATGGGGTAAGTAGATATTGTGTTTACATTGGTTAATTGAAAGTACATTTCCCTGGAGCTAAATTACAGTGAACACCATTAAATCACCATTAAGGTCTATCTGGGTATCTACACCATTATGGATTTTGTGGGTGTTGAGACTGGCTCAGTGTATTGCCGGAGAGCAGTATTTTTTCAAATTTCTCATTATTTGCAAAATCAACTGCTAACAGAAGCCACTGACTGAGCAACACCCCAAGTCCTTAGCCCTTCGGGACTGCCCAGCTACTAATTCTAATAAGTCAGGAGGGAATTCAGGGTCTAGGGCAGCAGCTGTTGCCAGCACTTGGGGATCTGACAGCCCCAGAGAGAGACGGAACTTGTTATCCAAAGGCAGGTTTGCGTCACACGGCACAGAAGGACCCAGGGGACCTGGAAAACCCACACTAAGCTAAAGCCATTGAACGTCCAGCTCAGCAAGTCGGTGTGGAGAGTGAATAAGAGCTGTAGGAACTCAGATATAATTTTTGATCCCTTTAATTAGCATGAGTTTTGCCTTAACCACTGAGCAACCAGTGTATCAGTGCCGTGGAATACACACAGTGGAAAAGATACACCGTGGCAGATGCAGATTCAAATTCTGTCCTTTTTCACTGTGTGACCTTGGGAAGCCTGCTTTACTCCTTCAAGCCTTCGTCTCCCAATTTATAAAATGGGCATAATAATAGTACCTGCCTCTAGGAGCTGTATGACTATTAAATGAGTAATTTATATATACACACAATACATACATACACATATTCACATTACATTTGTACATATGTACACATATATACTAGATATGTATGTAACTGTATGTAATGATATAGGTATATAATATATACAATTATTTTAAATTATATATTATGCTGATAATTATATAATGTATGATAATTTATGTCTGTAAGTTGCTCCAAAAGCTCAAATCTTGACAATTATGAGAAGTCTTTCCTGATAAACTCCATATATATATATATATATATATATATATATATATATATATATAAAATGACACAATAATATGTGTGTGTGTATATATATATATGACACAATAATATATGTATATATAGAATATATTACAGATATATAGTGCTGTGTAATATATATTACTACACAGTTAATCATGAGTAGGCAAAAGTAGGTTTACAGTTTGTATGGAAATAAAACAAATACATAATATAATAATAAATAAATATTAATGATTTACATACTCACAACTATAAGCCTACTTTTGCCCACCCCTGTATATATATATTTTTACATATGTATTACATATAGATATATGTATTACACTGGAATACATTTTGTTGAGTAATAAAATGGTAGTGATTGACATAGTTTTTTTTTGTTTTTTAATTAGAGTCCTCTATGACGTGATGGAAGTCAGAATAACATAGTAAAGTCACAGGCTTTGAAAGCGGACAGACTAGAATTCGAGTCCCAGATGCCACTGTTGAAAGCTAGCTGTGTGATCGTCAGCTAGTCACTTGCCTCCTCTGAGCCCAGAGGTGACAACGTAGAACTTAAGTCGAGCCAGAGTGGTACTGGGTAAACCTAGGTGTTGACGGACGGGACTGCAGGACAGGAGAGGGAAAGGTTCAAGAGCGATGAACATGGCCCAGGATTTACCAGAAAAGACTTCTTAGAATGGACACATTTTGAAATTAGAGCAATTTATAGGCAAAATTAATGGAGAAGAAATAGGGAGAAATATGTACACAGGACCAGTGGCTGGATCTAGCCATTCATGTGCAAGAGATACATAAAACACATTTCCCTGGAACTGGGAGAGTCTCGATGGAATACAGTTAGGAAAAAATTATTGGGTGCTTCCTATATGCCTGCTGTAGTTTTGCTTTAAATGTTTCCGTATATTTTATCTTCAAAGCAAACCAATGAGATGGCTACTGCAATAACCCTCTTTAAATGATGAGCCAGGCCCTGGCCGGGTAGCTCAGCTGGTTAGAGCATCATCCCGATACACCAAGGTTGCGGGTTCGATCCCTGGTCAGGACACATACAAGGATCAACCAATGAATGCATAAATAAGTGGAACAACAAATCGATGTTTCTCTCTCTCTCTCCCTTCCTCTTTCTCTAAAATAAAAAAGGTGAAGCAACTTTTCCAAGATTACACAGCCAGGACCTGGTTGAGCCAGGACTAGAACCCAGCCATCTGGCCCCCGAGCCCATACCCTTAATGGTTATGCTACACTGCCTCGGAGGTAAGATCAGAAAGACGGGCATCTCTTGAATAAGTCCCACAATATGAAAAGTCCATCAGGACAGAAACCACACCTGTCTTATTATTTCATCCACAGTGCCTGGTACATGGGAGGGACTCAGTAAATATTTGTTGAAAACGTGAATGGAAGCATCTAGCAGAGCTATCTGTTCGCTTTTGGGGGAGACTGTCCTGGTTGGGACCTCCCAAAGCTCCACTACCCGGCCAGTGTGATGGACAGCAGGGCTCTCAGAAACTTCCTAAATCACTGGGGAGATGATCATCTATTCCACCCAAGGGGCAAAGATGAATTTGTCACAGTGAGAAAGGATAGAAATGACATCATTTTATATCTTTCTAAAATAGCATTAAAATGTTTCATTGAGTCCTTGATGTCTCAGAACAACAGTAGGCTAAGGGCTTTGGAGGCTGACCGCCTTTCCCCTTCTCCCATGGGAAATCTGGCTGCATTTGTTAAGTCACCACAGGCAAAAATGACTTCCCTTCCCCCACTGAATGGTCCTTCACAACCTGCCAGTGAGGAGAGGACCGGGCTTGCCCTGGCATCCATCATGCTCACACGCGACAAGGACCTCCTGTAACAGAAACCATCGAAAGTCAGGAACAGGACCTTGCCCTGATGGAATGGGTTTCTGGAGATCCCCAATGGAAGAAGATTAATCTACCAAGGAACCTTGCTTAGCAGGTGTTCAGAGTAGGAATTCAGCACTCAGATGGGTGCAATGAGGTCTTCACTGATAGCTGCTAAAACGCCATGCCCTGGCTGTGCTGTAAGGTTCTTTCTACTTGGAGGGCGCTTTGAAAGAAGAAGGTGGTGACTGGGATTGGAACAGCATAGGGATCGGGGCTGACAACAGACTCTACTTCTTTAGCAAGAATGATAATGGCTCACAGAGGTGTGGCAAGCAAGGAACATTTCCTAACCATGCCTAAATGCAATAGTTCATTTTAAACCACCAATAAGCCTGGGAAGCTTTTCTAGGATCTTCATTTTATAGATGAGAAAAACAAACCTCAGAGATAAAATGCCAAGACTCACTTCTGGTCTGGTTCTCTTATACTTTCATCACCATGACATTTGACGGAGGATACATCGTCCCTGCTGCTCCAACACCTGTGGGCATGCGTGCACACACACACCTTGATAGAAGTAGGAGTATATGATATGTATATATGTATATATGCTGGTTTCTTCCAACTACCACATGATATTCCTTAATATTTACTTATCCCATCTTACTTGTTCACTTGCTAACAATGGATGCCTATGTTGGCTCCAACTCCCCATTATAACAATCAAACAATACTCCAAAGATAATTTTGTGCATGCCTTCCAAAGAGCCTGCACAAGAATTTTTCTGGTATACATTTCAGAATCTATTCTCTGGACTATATGTGTATATATTGACCTGGAGTAAATATATTCCAGAAATGGTGTCACTGGGTCATGCGGCAAAAACATATTGAATTTCATCGTTAGCTATTTTTTTTTAATGAGTAGATGCCAACATAGCACCTTCTAACAGTAACGTCAGTGTCAGCGGTAATGTCTAGCTGATGCTGAAGATTTGGGGCTTTGCAACAGCCTACTGTTGGGTCCAGGCTCCTTTGCTCGATGTATATAAAGGGATATGTTGATAACATTCAACCCCTAATTTTCAGTCTTGCTGTCAGTGGAGCTCCTCAATGTCTTGAACTGCTCTTGTCTAGAAGGCTGCATCTCATTAGGCTTCCTGGTCGACCAGGACCTTAATCCCGTGCTTAGTATTATTAGCATACTTAGATTCCTGTCTGCTGCTTGTAATTTAGGACCCTGGTTTTATGCATGTGTGTATTTGGGGGGAGGTGAGAAGTCAGGAATTGAGGGGGTTCCATCTCTCCTGCCACTCACAAAACCAGCCATTTTTTGATACCACTTTGCTGGTGTATCTAGGCCCAAAGTTGACTATGTATCGCTGCATCTAGGGAGAGTGAAAGAAGCCGTAACCAACCACAGAGATCCTCCTCTCTCTCTCTCGCTCTCTCTTTTTTTAAACTCAACTTTATTGTTGAAGGTATTACAGATATTCCCCCCTTTTATCCCCATTGACCCTCTCCTCCCCAATCCCGCCCCCCTCCTGCCTTCCCCACACTATTGTCGGTGTCCATTGGTTATGCATGTATGCATAGAAGTTCTTTGATTTATCTCATCCCGCCCTCCCTCCCCCCTTCCCTTTGAGGTTCATCAGTCTAACAACCAATTTGTACTTCTTAATTCCTTCATCTTTTTCCCCCAGCCCCCACCCAAATCTGGCAAGCAACAAAACGTTCTCTGTATCTTCTCTTTGGAGGCTAGAAACAGGTACCTGGAGAGGAACTGAGGTGATGATACGTAGTAACTCCAATATCCCCTTTCTGTTGATCACAATGCACTACCATGTCTTCTTCTCCTTTTGCCCTCATCTTCCACAAAAATGCTCTGGGCACAAGCAAAGAGAGGGCAGAATGGCAAAGGACAGAAGGAAAGAGGCTGGGGAGGGACCTGTGGGGCGGTTTGCGGCTGCTCCAAAGGGGAAGGCTTCCAAGTCGGCAGAGCAGGGAGCCTCGTTCTCCCTCCGGCTTCTCCCTCTCCCCAGTTCAGGTTTGTTTCTGGGCCTGCTTCCAGAGCAGAATCCCAACAGTGTGCCATGCACTTGCTAAGAGATCACTGCACCCGTGTCCCTGGGAGGGCCGGGCCTGCTGTCGGCAGGGAGGAGTCCGACGCGGAAGCCAGCGCGTGGGGCTGAGTGCCGCATGCGCAAAACACGCACAGCTCCTGAATGAAGTCGGGTGGAAACGTCCCTGACCCAGACTTTCCCCGGAGCTCCTGTCTACTTCGGGTCGAAGAAGGATGTAAAAAATAATCATCTTGCCGCTCTACCCAACTGTGTTCTCTTGCATAGGAGGAGCAATGACTGAAGGTCCCTTGGGTGAAGGGAGTGTGTCCTGGTCCTCGGGGTGGCCCAGGACTTCGCACCGGGCCTGCACCAAGGCAGGGCATCAGGGCTATTGCGAAACTTTCTTGGTGCTTGAGGAGACGCTGAATTCTCGGGACAGCCTGGGTGACCGCCGGCGGTGCTTCCACCACCTGCTCCCCTCTCAGAAGTGAGGGGAAAGGTCTCCACTATTCAGTGGGCAACGCGCAGGTCCCCAAAGCTCCAGACTATGGAGGCGGACAGGTGCGGAATAATTTGTGCTCAGATGTAAATACAGGGTCATCACTATTTTCTGAGAAGAACAGCCAAATACCTAGGCACTTCCTTTTGTTTTGTTTTATTTATTTTTAGAGAGAGAGGAAGGGAGAAGGAGAGAGAGAGAGAAACATCGATGAGAGAGAACATCGATTGGCCGCCTCCTGCATGCCCCCCACTGGGGATCAGGCCCACAACCTGGGCTTGTGCCCTGACCTGGAATCAAACCGGGGACCTCTTGGTGCATGGGTCGAGCTCAACCGCTGAGCCACACCAGCCGGGCTAGGCACTTCCTTTTGAAATGCAAATATGTTCTGTAACACCGTGAGGGAGATGTCGGAGAAAAGACCATAGTACTAGATACTCAGCTGTTAGAGACAGAGACAGGAGGTCCACATGGTTGTTGTAATGGCTCATCTTCTCATCATATTCCTGCCACGAACAGGGGAAGGTCCTTGTTCCATTCTGACAGAACCAGAGGGCGGAGAGGAAGTTGATGCCTGGGAAGGAGGGCCACCCTGCCTCCTCTTCCCTCAAATTAAGACTCAAGAGAAGCAATTAGGAGAAGTTACTAATGAAACGACAAGGTCTAGACAAGCCGTCATGTTGTAGTAGACCTTGGCGACACGCCAAGATGAAATCTGAGCAGGTGAGATTTCAGCGGAATCCAAGGAAGAGCATTTTAACAAGCAGGATGGGATTGGGGGTGGCGGGGGGTGGGGGGTGGGAATCAGTTATAGAAAGCTGCCTGACATGCTGGGGTCCTCTCTGCTGGGCTTATTGAAGCCAAATTCCCTCTCTTTCGGTGATTCTGGAGAAAAATATTTCTGCTTTGGGTTGAACGTTAGATGCTATACGATGCCCTCTAATTCTAAAATGATGATGTTTACATAGATAAAAATAAACAGCTCCTGGGTAAAAATGTTTAACATCGTAGAGCATTCTGTTCCTGTCTTCCCCACAAACCCCGGGATTCCAGCGGTTTTCTCTGCACCACATGGTTGTTACTTCCTAGTCTCGGAGTTTCTGTCCTCTGGCTATGGTAAGGCAGAAGGGGACACAAGGGCATCAGGTGCTTTTCCCCATCCATACTACCTGTGAGCATAAACAAAGGGACTTTTGAATGTGGACTTCCCCCTGTTCATCAGAGGAACGCCGCCAGCAAGAACCTGTGCTAACGAGCAGGAAGTCACATTCCACACTCCTACCCTGGACTCCTGTCCTCTGTCCCCGACTCCATTTCTTACGTGGCTGGCGGTGAACTCAGACCTGTCTGACTTTTCTGTGTTGTTGATACCTGAGGGTGGAGCTGATCACTCTCTCCGCACCCTCAAACGCCATCATTTTCTTGACCAGATGGGGGCTCTTTGTCAGAGAAGGCTCTTCTCGATGCCATGAGGTCCCAGGCAGGGTCCAGCTATCAATGGAAACTCTAGTTGTTGTTGTTCATGCTGCATTTAAGCAAGTCAACCCACCCTGGAAAACCTCGGGCTGGGGAAGGGAGTGCCCCCTGTTTACATACCTGCTGTGTCCCGGGCTCTGCCACACACTTTATATCCTCATTGCATGTGGCCATCATAATGACCCTGGACGTGGGTGCTTCCTGTACTAGAATCCTCCTTTATTTTCCCGTGGGAGCCCCGAGTTCCGAGACGGGCAGGACCAGTCTGACTGTTGGCATCTTCAGACGCTCGGTGGTCCGACTGTTCCCTTCCGCGTGGGAGCGGGCATGGAACATCACAAGCAGGACTGGAAGGACTAGATTTAGTCAAAACATGCAAGTAGCATGCAGGGTTTTACTCTCTTTCCCCAGTTTGTGCTCTCTCCTGTCATCATTTTGTAGCGAATGCCACGTTCATCTCAACGTTCACGTCCCCTGCAAAGGCGTCAGGAGAGAAGGAAATACTGAGGCTACCGGACATCCCTCATCTGGGATTCATGTGTCCGTCCCCTTGGAGGCCTCATGCAGTAATCTCACATTTTCCTTATGCATTCCAGTCATAGTACAGCACCTGCCCGTGAGCACTGCAACGTTTCCAGATGAATTTGAGCTCTTTTCTTATGTGACACCAATGATCACTTAAATCCCTTACCCTGCCTCCTGAGGTGAGCCTCAGTGGATCAAAGGCTTATACAATCTCAAGTTATGTAATCGCACATATAGACAAGGGGATAGGTGAAGACTAAATACCCTTAGGTAAAAAGAAGTCTGCAGTAAGTTGCCATGTGGTGGTCCTTGCTTAATAGATTAAAGATAAAAATAGATAGGACCTAGTCCTATGGGACCAAAGTAAACACCGGCAAAGCATGCAGTAATTGTCTCCCTGTTCTACGTTTCTTATGCAGGGAGCTCAGTTCAGCTCTTCCAACTGTGATCACTTCCTTTCGGGCAAACTCATGCCCAACAATAGCATTTTATTCCTATTTTATAGATAAGAACACTGAGGCTTGCAAGGTTTCAGTTTGTCAAGGCTGTGTGACTCCAGGGCCACATTTGAATGTTCAAGCTATTTATAGCACATAGACAAGACCCCTCCCCCATCCCTTCAGTGACCCACATGCTGTTAAGATTCAAAGACACTCATGTGTCTAAGCCCCTCCACAGGACGTCCAGGCTCCTGCCATACATCAAGTTTTCTCCGTTCCCTGTGCCACATAATTTAGTACCTAATTATATATTCTCTTATAATGTTCTTCTAACTGCTTCAAGTGTGTTTGTTCTGTTTTTCCATTAAGTTTGTCACAGAGATCCTTGAGGGTAGAATTTTGCTTTAGTGATGTCTGTCTTTTTCTAGCCTGTCCCTCTCCCACTCCACCCCTCAATATGAAACTCCAGTCGGAAGGGCTGGTCCAGTCTGCACTGTCCTTGGTACTTTGGACCGTGGCAGTAACAAGGTGTGATGGGAAGAGCACCGGAGAGAAGTGGGGCACCCGTGTGGCAGCTCGTTTCCTTCCAGCTAGCGCTGTGGCGCTGGGAGAGCCACCTGCCCTCTCTGGGCCCGCGTCCTCATTGATGAAATGAAGGCACTGAGCTGGTGCGCCCTAACGTCCCTCCAATCCAATGACTCTACCTTTGTTAAAGGGAAAGGGGACCATCGTGAAGACCTCCAAGCCGAGATTGGACCCTGCGTATCGGTTGGTGGGCACTTGGCTGGAGACAAGTGCTGTAGCCCTGACTTTAGAAACAGATCAGAAGCATTTCCCAGTCATGCCTCACTCCCAGGGATGTCTCTTTGCCCTCCATCATGTGCCACGAAGGTGGCAAATACATGAACCCACAGGGAGGTCCTAAGAGAAGGATGCTTAGGTAAGCTCTCCAGGACCACTGGATTTCAGGGGAGACCAGAGGAAGTGTTCTTCTTCTGAGGAGTGAATTGTGAAAGCTAACCTTGCTGACAGCCTGCTATCAATCTAATCAACTGAACTCATTATTAAAAGCTAAAAGCTTGGATTCCCCAAATGGGAATTGATAGATGCACAGGTACCCACCTCTACAGGGGCCCATTGTAATTCAGCATTAGTTAAATGTACCATTAAAGTATCCACAGAGTTAATGGAATTTTGTTGGGGTTCGAGGTTTTTCCAGAGTTGTTTAAATTGCCTCTATCAAGAATGACTTCCTGAATTAAAAATTAAATGGACTTTCAAGTATCTCCTAATTAGATATAGCTACCATGGAAGTGGAGAAAACAACTGAAATTCACCTTAGGAATCTTATTTAAAGGAATACAGTATCTCTTCAGGATTATAAACACGGTGTCGATACATTTAGATACAGCTGCGTTTAGGGATAAAACAGTCAACAGGAATTTTCTTCTGTGGTTCTTTCCTTCTCAGGTTCTACAGTCTTAAAGGCACCTTCGCTTTTCATCCTTTTGAGGTCTTTAAATACTTGTGAATCTCAAAAAAACAACAGCACACTATGAGATGATGAAATTCATGTAGAGTGAAGGTAAGTGATGGTAAATTACCAGAGATGGCAAGTTGAGAATCTCCTAGGACAGGGCAGGGCAGGGCAGGGCAGGGCAGGGCTTCCCTTGCCCTAATTAGCTAATTAGGCTAGAAATAGCGGGGCATGTGCATACAATTCTGTGGGAAATGCAAGAAATTTCCTGGTTGGGGTGGGCAGCCGCTTCTGTCAGGGCCTCTTTCAGGGAGAGAACCATGTGTGGGCCCGTAAGACTCCTTCTCTGTCTCAAAGGGGATCCCCAGTGTCTTCTGTCTTCCATCCGGCACACCTTGGATCACTCCCTTTTCAGATACCGCCCCCCCGAATCCACCCTGTTGCTTTGGGCTCTTTCTCCCCATCTCCCCTGCTCAGTGGGACACATTGATTCTCCACTTTGCTGTCTGTAGAGATAAGACGAGGGCCCTTTTCATTGCGTACGCCTTCCCGCCACACTTTACGGGGGACAACACCCAGGGGTGCAGAGGGGAAATGACAAAAAATAGAACAGGTGGCACATTCAGCTCAGTTTGAGAATGACATTGACAATAGCAAGTGTTCACAGAGGACTCGCCGTGTGCTAGGCATTGTGTGTGTCTTTCTGTATGCACTTCCGCAGTCCGGGGGGTTGGGGGGGGTAAGTCACATGATTATCCTCCTCTGTCAGTGAAGCAGAGTCTCAAGAGGTGATGTTATTTGTCCAATGGCAAGCAAGGAGTTAGTAGCAGATTGAGATTTGAATCTGACTCAGCACCCCGTGCTTATAACTGCTGTACTCCCTCTTTTCTGAAAAACAAACGAAAACTATATAACTGCTAGTATCTGTCTGAGATGGTTGCTGGGGGCCTTCTCTTTAATATCTTTCTTCACCGTGTACCTTTCAGATGTCCGTCTCCATAGTCCTTGACCCCAAATTCATGCTGTCACCCTATCTCAACAAATGTCCACAATCTTAGTACCCACCTGGACATTCAGGGCCCAAAATAGGACCCCTTGTCTCAGGTGGTCTGTTCGGAGTGAGACCTCCATTCTAGGGAACCCTGTCCCCCAGCCTCTCTCCCATGTAGGGGTGGTCCCCGTGGGCCACTTTCTTACAACCTCCCTGTCTTCTCTGTGTTTCCTGCCAGCCTTCTGGGCCGTGTTCTTGTTGCTGACCAACTGCCTGAATTTGGAACAACCCACTCATCTCAAAATAGCTCCCTGCAGCTGGTTTTAGGACAGGAGAGAGAGCAGGCCTGGAAAAGAATGGCACATCCCTAGAATACAAACATCAGGGCAGCCCCAGATAAAGCAATGGAAAGGACCTAGGACAAGCCCGGGGTCTGGGGAGGAGTTAGAGAAGTGATAGTCCTCAGCAGCCGACCAGAAGCCTGGGTGCGGAGGCCGGGAAAGAACAGCGGATTGAGTGTCCAGAGCACCGGCTCCTACCCAACCCAGAAGTGGTCTGGGACTGTGGGTTGCTCATCTCCGTAGTCTCGTGCCCGCAACAAGAGATGAAAAATGTATGAAGGGACAGAAAGAAGATATAAATGAGCCAATGAAAACGTGCGGCCAGTGCTAATCAGAGAGGAGGCACTGACATCAGAGCAAGGCAGCTGAAGCGCTCCGTGCTCCCTGCTGTCACTCACGGACGTGGCTGCAGGCTGAGACCCACTGACAGTCTACGAGGGCGCCGAGGGCGAGAGGAGGTCACGCTCTCTGGGGCATGGGTTCCAAGGCACTCGTCTGAATCTGGACTGCACACCACATCTGCTTCCAAACTTACCTTGACCTTGACTCCATGCCTTTAAACCTTCCCTGGGTCCTCGCGTGCCCACGGTCCTTTGTCTGGGTCCTTCTGGACTTTGCCTTCTGCAGATGCAGGATGGCGTAGTGGTGAGGGCACTGGCTCCGGGGGCTGTGAGAGTTGTGTTCAAATCCCCTCCTGGCTGGGCGTCACCCTACAGCCTTGAGGGAAGCAGGACCCCCAAAGCCTATTGGGGGAGGTGCCGAATAGAGGCTCAGTAATGCCAGTTCCCTCCCCATGTCTCGAGGATGCAGAGCCAACATTTCTCCAAGGTCGCAGAGAAAACCACTGGTAGATCCAGGACTGAACTTGAGTCTCCAGTGCGTGCTCTGCAAACCCTCTCCACAAAGATGCTTTTCCCCTGAGGTGAGCGTCAAAGATAAAAACTAGCTCCAACTTTCCCAGCGAGGGCCCATCGGATGACTCAGTCGTTGGAAATCTAAAACTCAATTTGTGAAGACAGTTCTCCACTTTCAACCATGCTGCTTCCCACAGGGTGATCCCTGAAGTTTCAGGAAAGTGACATCTTGGCTGCCATGATCCAGAGGATGGGGTCTGGAATTTTCCCAACGTTGAGGAAACCTACGACGGGCCAACGCCCACTCATCTGCATGTCCCAGGCCTTTGATGAGCGTGGTGTCTGCTTCGTCTGCTCCCTTCTGCTTACAGTCAACGGAGACAAGGGCCCAAAGCAAGAGTGAGCATCGGTGTGGATCCTCTCCTCTCACAGATCCAAGGAGTAACTTGGAAACTGAGGTTCACTTGCCTTTACGAAGGATGGCGGAACTAGAAAAGGCTGAGAACTCTGGAAGAGTTGCTTTCATGAGCCATTGAAATAGAGCAAAAGAAAATGGAGAGTGCACACATTTTTCAATTTCTCAGGAGCTCAGCAGACCATCACTAACAGACATTCTGGGCCTTATAATAGCGGCTCTGAGGACTGGGCTACCACTGAATGAGCATCTACCTCTACGCCAGGCTCTGTGTTCTTGCAAACACATCCAGGAAATAGGTGTTATCATTCCCGATTCCAGAGGATGAAACGGAGGCTCAGAGAGCTGAGGCATTTATTTGCAATGGATGACTGGTGAGTCCTCGAGCCAAGACTCCAGTCTGGCCATCTCCCTTCCTGAATCGTGTTGTGTGTCTTCCTCATTTCACCACCTTCCTGGTTAAGTCAGAAGAGTATTACGATCGGGCCTCACCACCCGGGGGCTGAAAGGGGCTCACCCTGACCTGCAGGCGTTGGGTCCCCCATGGAGAAAGGCAGTGGTTGGACTGCTGACCTCTGAGGAGGTTGCTCCCGCAGATGAAGAACAGCCGAGAACGTCGTCAGGGCTGTCACTGCTCTTCAGTGAGCCAATGAAACCATCGCCAGTAACCCTGAGGAGGAAATGAGTTTGCTGACGGATATGCTTCAGTCCTGACTTGGGCATAAACAAGGGAACTCTTAATCTCTTTTCCACATTTGGCCAAATATCACAAAGCCTTGTGCAAATTAGACCTGGGACCCAAACCTGGCCGGTCTGCTCTCTGTTTGATTCCTTGTAGCACCTGCTGCCTGCCCTTCTCATCGCACAGGTTTGGACTGAGAGCGGCCATGTGTTCGGGCTGAACATGGCCTTCTGGGCCTGTCTGGACACCTCGGCCCAGGAGGCCTGGGTTGGAATGAGCTGGGGCTTAGCCCTATAAAGAAAGAACGGAGACTGGAGCAGACCACAGAGACCAGCTCTCCAGGTCTGTCAGGGCTCCGATGAGAAGGCTCCCACAGGGCTTGAAGGAGATGAGTTCTGCTCATAGGGTGCAGAATTCCGTCTCTCTGCAGGCAGTGAGTGAATCGAGCTAGAAATCTGAGAGGCGTCAGAGAGAGAGAGGCAAGAGTTGGACAGTGGGAGAACAGAAACATTCGGGAAAGGGGAAATCAATGCACAGAGGAGGGGGAGCTTTTAAAGAAATGATAGTAAGAAGGCCTGGGACTAAAAGATCCAGGACCATCCAAATCCTACCAAGACCCACCCAGTCATTCCTCCCCACAGGGTCCTCAAGGGAAATGCATGCACGGAGGAAGGGACTGGAGTCAGCGAAGTACATGCTTTCTTCCTCTGAAGCTTTGGCTCTGAACCGAGGCGGAAGCCCGGCAGAGCTGTTTGTACGTCAAGGAGAGGTGGCCTGGGGCTAGATTCAGAGCCGTCTGAGTGGTCTACATTAGCTCTGGCCAGACAGAAATATAATACAAGCCACATGTGAAATGTTTTCTTTTCTAATAGCCACATTTAAATGTCACAGACACAAGTGAAATTACTTTTCATAATGTATTTTATTTAACTCAGAATATCTAAAATATCTCTACATGGAATCAACATCAACGTGTAATCAATATAAACATTACCCATGAGAAAGTTGACATTCTTTTTTGTGCAAAGTCTTCAAAGTATGGTGTATGTTTTATACTGATCATAACCACGTTTCAGTTTCTCTTTTTTTTTTTTTTTTTTTTTTTTTTTTTTTTAATCCTCACCCGAGGACATTTTTTTCATTTTTTGTTCAGATAGAGTGGGAGGGAGAGAGAGGAAGAGAGAGAGAGAGAGAAACAATCGATGTGAAAGGGACACATCGAGTGGCTGCCACCCGCACAACCAACCAGGGCCAGGGACAAACTGCAACCGAAGTACATGCCCTTAGCGGGAACCGAACCCGGGTCTCTCTGGACCGCAGGCCGACGCTCTAACCGCTGAGCCAAACCGGCCAGGGCACGTTTCAGTTTCTCAACATGGCTGGTGGCTACCATCCTGGGCAGCTCATGCCTACGTCATTGCCTCATGTGTGAACATAGTCCCCTCCCCACCCCAGGCAGAGGCTCTGAGCCTCAGTTCACATGCAGATTTCCAAATCCCAACCCTAAGAACTCTTGTAGTTTCTCTTTTCCGATCAGATTTTCAGCTTCTGCAGAACTAGATTAAGAATAATACTAGCAATGTCCATACATTGAGGTTCTACTCTGTGTCATTGTATTTGATGCTTTCTGTTACTCAGAGAGGTCAAGTGACTTGCTCAAGGTCACACAGCAGGTAAGTGTCAGGTCCAAGATTCAAAACCAAGTTTGTTTGACTCCCAACACTGATACAGCCCGGCCTCCCCTGGCATGGCCAACACCACAGTCCCAGCATTGGAATCGGCACACTGTGGCGATGCTCAGGCTTGCACTTAGTCTATCTGTCACAGTTATGGCCATATTAGCAGAAGACGGAATTTCAGCGGGTGCCCTTGGCGTACCAGTCCTTGACCACATCCAGAATTAATGGAGTTCTCAGCAAAGAGCATTAATGCAATTATTGTCTTGGAATGACTGTATCTCCTCTTTATTGTCACAGTTTCCCAGCTCTTCCTAAAAGCCTTCGGAGGCTGACTTCATGCTGCACCCAGCATCTGCCCAGCCTCTAATGGATCTGAGCTGTGTTCATTAGGCAGCTTGCCAATGAGCCGTTGAGAGGGGAGGGGAGGAGACCGCGACCAAAGCCTGTCTTGGAGCTAAAGGTTAACTTGTAGTGCTTTTAAAATACCCGACCACTGACTGAATTGTACTAACATCGATGCAGACGGGAGCGAATGCCATTGCCCGCTCCGTGCCCCCTTCCTCCCAAACTAGGGGCGTATCTCCCCTTCCCTCTGTGAAGTGCTCCAGGGAAGGGAGTAAGGCTTAGGCCACAGGTGTCAAGGGGCATTTTACCTGGTCCTTTCTTAGACAGCGTGGGGCTCCTAACCTGACCGACTCCACCTGCCAGCAAGATGCTTTGTCTCAGCGCCCTGAGCCTGGCCCAGTGGACCCTGAGTGATGAGGCGGCCTGAGACTGCCCTCCATGGAGCCAGCCCCATGAGAACATCAGGGCCTTGGATGGCATGCCCGAGTTTAGGTGCTGTGAATAATTCCACACCCAGCAGAGCAGACACCAGCAGAGGGCTAGACCAGGAAGAATCCGGGGCGGCAGAATTAGGGGAAGGGGAGCAGAGACTAGCCTGAAGAAATGCCTGTAATGAGGTAGGAATTAGGATATTGTCTCTGGAGTGCGGTGTCTCCATCCTGGCACTATTGACATCTTAGTCTGAGTAATTCCTCCTTGCGGGGCGGGGACTGTTCCGGGCCTTATAGGATGTTTAGCAGCATCTCTGGCCTCTGTCCACTAGATGTCAGTAGTAAGCCCTCCACACCCACCCTTAAACTGTGACAACAAAAAGTGTCTCCAGAAATCGCCAACTGCCTCCTGGCTAAGAACCTCCGATCTAGAGCCACACGGGCCTAGCTTGTGGCTCACTACGGGTGACCTGGGCTGGCCCCTTAACCTCTACGCTACAGTTCTCACGTCTATAACATGAAAAGAATACCTGTGTCAGGTGCGGTGAGGTTTAAGTAAGATAACAGATGCAGAGGGCTTATTAATAGTAAGGCTAGTTGGTTTAGGTGGAGAGTTTAGGATGTACTTTTTAATCACCGAAATAAGTCTGTTTGGCAGTAGGGTATAATTATTCCCATTGTGGAAGATTGTATTTTCCCAAAGTGGCTGCAACAGTCCTTGCAGTCCCCCACGCTCTTCCCAGCCCTTGCTGCAGTCCCAGCAGGAGGAGGGTTCTACTCCTGGGGGAGCCTTGTGACTGTCTTAATGAAGAGAATGAAGTGGAAGGGATGCTAGGCGATCTCTGGGTCATAAAAGACGCAGCTTCTCCTGGCTCTCTCTTGGACACACGCTTGGGAGCTCTGAGCCATCCTATAAGACACCTGGTTACCCAGAAGCCACATGCGAGGCAGACCAAGTGGAGAGACCATGTCGAGACAGAGAGAGAGGCCTGAGGAGCCCCGGCACCCAGTCCGGACTGAGTCTCCCCAGCACAGGTGCCAGATGTGGGTGAGTGAGGCTTAGCCAACTCCAGCCCCAGCCTGCAGGCTGCCCCCCCCCCCCAGTCGATGCTGAATGGAGCCGAGATGAGCCTTCCTTGCTGAGCCCTGCCCAAACTGTGGATTCTTACACAAAGTAAATGTTGTGTTAAGCATCTGGTTGGGAGTCTCTTTATTGCACAAAAATAAATAACTATAGCAGCCATTTAACAGGTGAGAAAACTGACTATCAGGATATTATAGAGCCAGTGGGTATCCAGGCTAGAACTCGAACCAAGGATCTCCTGCCTCCGAAATGGCACTGAGTTCCTTTCATGATAGTTGCTCCCAAGGTGGCAAGGGGCTGCCCTGGTAGGTGGGAATCCAGGACTCAGCAGAGGACGGCGTCAGTGAGGCCTGTGAACAGGTCAGCTACACAGAACTCAGCCCAGCTCTACTCAGAGGGGAGGAGCGTGGCCAGAACAAGACAGGCCTCAGACCTCGTGAGTCTGGGGCAGTTGATGGGTCCCCCAAACAGAACAAAATGGACGATTCATTCTGAAAACAGAAGCACAGGTCAGGGCAGGCCAGCGTCCAAAGCGTGTCTCAGGGCACGAGGCTGTTTGAATCCCAAGTGCCTGAGCGAGAGGTTCTCAGTCTCCGCCACACACATGTCCTGGGGAACTTCTAAGTATCTCAGTGTGCAGGGTCCCATGCCATCAGACCTTCAGGGTGGACCCCAGGCATCAGTGTGGTGAAGTCCCCCCACCCCAGGTGATTCCAGGGTGCGGCCCAGCTGAGTGTGCTGCCCTGGGGGGCAGGGGAGGGGCGAGGCTGCAGGTCCGGGCAGAGCGGCCCAGCCCCTTGTCAGAGCTGTGAGCTGATGGCAATGCTATGAGCACAGGCGGGGAGCAGCCTGGAGAGACGAGGGTTGAGCATTAGCTACAATTGCTGGTTTGCTTTATGACTCTGCGAGGTGAATTAAAACTCAAACTTCATTTGGCTTCCAGTGGAGATGAAGATTCAGCAGATTCAGGGATTAGTAAAGGCCCCATTAATATGCTTCCTGGCAGCGCTCCGTGTGCTCCGCGGACAGGAGTTTCGGCAGATGGAGAGCGCCGCCTGGGCTGCGGGAACAACGAGAGCAGGTCGGAAGCTGTTCTCTCTGTGGCTGGAGGGTGGAGGATGAGGACTGTCCACCCTGCTGGCACTGAGAGGGGACAGTGAGCTGAAGAGTGCTCCTTGACTTTCCTCACCTGAGGTCTGAAGTCGGTGGGTAAGAGCGGCCAGCAGGAAGGAGTGGAAATGCCAGCCGCAGAGCCAGGCCGAGCTGGATTGGAACTCTGGTCCCCGCTGTGGCCGTGGCACGAGAAATCATTCAATCCCCCTCAGCTTCGGTTGCTTTCCTGGTCCAACGAGGGCAATCATAATATGCTCAGCATGGAACGAGCAAAAGCAGGTTTACAGTTGTAATACAAGTAAACAGTACAATGATTAATAACTAATAACGCAAGAATAAGCTCTGCGTTTCTCGCAGCCTACCTTTGCCCCTCCCCCCCCCATCTAGCAGCGCGTGAAGGCGCCGAGGATGCCTCCTGCAGGCGTTTGCTCATCGTTTGCTCATCGTGCTCCCATTCATGCTTTCTTACTTCTATCCACCTCCGTTTCCCCTTCGCTCCTCTTGCCCTGTTCGCTTTTGGAACCATCAGAGTGAGGAGCAGGTGCCCTGGAAAGGAGCCCACAGCGATGCATTAGATTAGGAGCTTCTCCATCTGTCCGAGCTCCTCCCTCTCAGGGGACAACACCTGTGTCCCCTGCTCTGGAAGCCCTCCATCGTCTCCTCCATCTGTGTAGGGGCCCCTCCCGGGTCCCCACACCCCTGTGCTGCCCTCTGTAATAACATCGTCACGCTGGACCATGATGGCCCATCTCCACGTCTGTCCTCAGCATAGACGGTGAGCACGCAGTACAGTGTCTGTTGAACAAAGTATTCCACAGACCCATGTCACTTCCCTTTTCAGGGCCTCAGTTTCCCCATCTGTGGGATGAAAGGGTTGGAATAGCTGTATTCTAGGAGCAGCCCGGCTCTAGTGCGCCCTCTCTCTGTGGAGCAAGGGAGCAACGAGAGGAAAGGGAGGAACCCAGACAATTCCTCTGGGAAGTGGAATGAGCGGGCCCCAAGTCATCAGGGGTGCAAGTTAACTTGCCCTCGGTGCCATCAGGGGAGCAGGGCAGCACCGTCATGCCTGCAGTGGAAACTCACCAAGCAGCAGTGGTCAAGGTTGTTCCAGGGATGACAGGTGGGTCAGAGGAATCCGGGTTCTCCGAAGAGGGACCAGTGAAGTCCAGACCTTTGCAGGAACCAGAGCCAAAGAGAAGCAGGGCATGCAGCTGGGTGGGCTGGGAGAGTTTGGGGCAAGGAGTCAGGACCCAGGAGGTCCTGTTTCATGAACAGTGCTGAGGGCTGAAACTCAGGAGATGCTGTGCTGGCTGGTCAGCCTGTGGGACCGGGCCCCAGACTGCACCAGCCAGGAGCGTGCGCACGACCCAGAGTCTGAAGCTTGGTTGCCTCTGTCCCACCAGGTTCCTGGGGAAATGTAGAATCTGGGCAGGGGGGACCTGTGAGGGGTGAGGTGGCGCTCTGCAGACCCCACTGTGGGGAGCTGGGGTATTGAAAGAAACTATGGTCTGAGATGGCCAATGTCTCTGAGGAACATACTCAACTCAGCCTGCAAAGCCTTCCCCTGAGAAGCACACTTTCCCAGAGCACAACTCTGCGGTCACACCCAACGCCGGCCACCCGTGGCCCTCACTCCACCTCCTCCTCCGACACGGCGTGACAAGGCTCACCTCGGAGACTCCCAGACACACCTGCCCTTCTTGTTCATTTGGCTGACATTTATGAAACATCTCTGTGCTAGGCATCAGGGTTTGTAGATGAAGAAACTGCAGACCCTGTCCTCTGGGAGCTCAGAGTACACATTGGCATCAACATGCGAAGGCATAGCCCAGACTCACGCTGTCTAATGCATGGATCCCCGAACACCCCCACAGAGGCACACACAGAGAAGGTCACGAGCGGTTATGCATGCACACACCTGCATGCTGGGGCCACCCACAGACAGAACCCCAGTGGACGAGCAGATGGAGCCCGTGGGTTCCCGTCCACCTCAGCTTAGTCAGCAGGTTGTAAATTCGTTCATCCTCTTCACGTTTGCAGGGCCAATGCACAAGCATTGCTCTGACCTTATTCCCACCGGAGAAGCCTTCCAGGTCTTTTATAGGGACATTACTTTATGGCAACATTGTTAGCTGACATTTATGGGGATTTAATCAATAAATTAGATACTGCTTGTAATGATGCATGGCTGGCTTGTGTTTGCTCAAGAGCCCTAAGGACTCGAGCCCCAAATGGGAAGCTTTAGATCTCTGCTGCTCCCCCCACCACACAGGCACGCAGTTGCAGAAGATGACATTTTCGTCACACTGGGAAGCAGTCTACTGCTTGTGTTTTGTTTCTTTGCCTCCCACGAAGGAAGCCGGATATATGTTAGGGTTGCAGGGATCAGAGGCTCAGGAGCTTACGAGGTGCTATTTTCTGGGGAGAAAGAATGGAGGAGTGACTGGGGTGAAACCCCCCTGCCCTCCTACCCCTGGGCAGAGGAGAGAAGAGTCTGGACTCAGAGACTGAAAACTGATTTCTCCACTCAAGTCCCCTCTCTTTGCAGCCACAGCCCTCTCTGAGCTCATCCTATGAATCCACCCACATCCGAGTCAAAGGGGAGGCTGGAATTAGGAGCAGGAGGGAGACGGAGGGAATGCCCTGCAGACCACCGCCCTGCCTCCACTGTGCCCCCGCCCACTCAGCCCTAGGAACCAGCAGGTGCACGGAAGACTGGTCGTGGAGGAGATCGGCTGTTCCCAGGCAGTGACTTCTTTTGGACACAAAACATGAAGCTTGCAAGTCCAAGGGTCAGCTCATCTCTCAGCTCCATCGCCTCATTGCTAGCAAAGAGGACACCCCCTTTTAAAATGAGGACACCCCCAGCTGAATGTTGGCGCTCTGGGGCTGGGTTTTGTTTGTTTCAGGGAGTGGGCTTGAGGGCCATTCGTGTGGGGACATCAGAGGTCCCGCCATCCTTTGCTAAGACAGAGGTTGCATCTGAGTGGCTCAGGCCAACTTGCCCTCTGAGGAAACACAAGTTCCTTCCACCCCAGGGAACGGTTCTAACACCCCCAGGCTGGGCTCTTTGCTCTCTGCCTCTGGGCTCTGCACAGCCCCCTCCTACTTCTCCGCCCATCCAGTTTCTAGAGGCCTTTTGAGGATCATGCAACAGGCATTGTCTTATGAAGGCTTCCCATGGTGGGGACCTCACGGTGAAGCGCTCTGTCCTCCATCAAGCTTCCGGGTCTCCAGAGATTGCCCGTCAAGGGTGGCATTGGCTTTGGCACCTCACTGGGACCTCAGCATCCTGATCAAGAGGGTGGACAGGCCACCCGGGAAACCCCCTCCCCAACTTCTGAGCCCTGTGGATTTGAGCCCCGAGGGTGGGGTGTCCCATCAGTCCTGCAAGGAGGCCCGATCAGAGATGCAGTCTGACGGAGGAGCCTGGGGGTTGCAGGAGGGCCCGGGTAGAAAACCCCGAGGGTCCTCAGGAAAGGGGGTCTGTCCTAAGCCTGATGTGGGTGAATCTAATCCGGTTAAACCACCCACGTTACAGTCTCTCACAGTGTCACGGGGGCTCTGCCCCAGTCATTTCCACATCCCTCTTGGGGACACACACAATTCCTGATGCTCATCGGAGCCTGCCTGGGGCCCAGGAATATCGAGGGGGTGCACTCCAGTCCCTCCTTCCCAGGCTCTGTTACTCCTGTCTCCGCCACTCCAGGCTGGATCAATGTGGAGAAACTAGGGCATCTTGCTCCCTTCGCTGGGAGCAAACGTAGGTCCCTACGGCCTCCTCAGAGTACTCCCCGCATCCCGTTCTCTCGCCCTCCTCTCCGAGTCTCCTTTCCTCCAGCTGACGGACAGGCAGGGGCCATGGCCCTGGTGGACCTTCCCTGTTGTCTAGGCCTAGCTGTGTGCTCTGGACCCTCGAAGGGCTTTTCCCCCGTTCTTAGCTGTCATCTCATCGATTTCAAGAGTCTGTGATGGAATTCAAAAGCTGGTCATGAACTCGATGGCAGGGCGTTGCTGCCGTGGTAGCCCTCCTCAGAGGGGGCTGGCCAAGGGTGCTGTGGTCCCTGCTGATGTCCCGGTGGGCGTGAGGGAAGGCAGGGGTGACGCTGAATACTTGGAGCAAAAGTACGTCCTTAATGCTTCACAGTGTCATCCTGTCTCTCGGACAAGAAGCAGCCCTTACAATGAAGGGCTTTCTGTGGGATAATGGATATGTCCAGCGTGGGGCAGGGACAGAGGGAAAAGGACACCTAATCCTTAGGGGGCTGGCGAAGAAATAATGGCAGCTTCCTAAAGGGGGCAAGACCCACACTTGGGTCTTGTGGGATGAGTAGGAGTTAGTCAGGCTGGCCGGGGACAGCAGGTAGAGCGGCTGGAGGTGGAAGTCCGGGTCCAAGTTCCAGCCACACCACCTCCCTACAAGGTGACCTCAGATGGTTGCTCCCGCTCTCCCAGCCTCAGCTCCTCGGGTAGTAAAATAACAGCCCCCTGGGAGGGTGGGTTCCGCAGAGCCGGCCTCAGGTGCTGAAGCAGATGTGAGAGCAGACCCTCCCCGCGGCAGCGCAAACCCTGAGACCCAGGACTCGGCCGAAATGTGTGCTGTGATCTGTTAGGGATGTCTGCCAATGTGCAGGGGAATAAGAAACAGACACACGCCAAGTCTTCCGCACTCATGGGCCACTGGTTACGGGGCATGGAATGAGGCAATGCCTGTGAAGGTGTTTCTCATGGTGCTTGGCGCATGAGGCACTGTGATGAACGAATCCTCTCCTCTGTAGGAGTGTTTGGCCGAGCGATGTCTGAGCGATGGGCAGACTCCTGCCCGGCTTTCTTTGGAACCCACACAGTCTGCCTGGATCCAGGCCTCCTGTCTCATCCCCCCATCCCCCCACCACCAGCCTCCACACTGAACTGAAGGGGTGACATACAGAAGAGAGGGGCTGAGGCCGGAGGCCGAGGAGCCGGGCAGTGGACTTTAATGGTTGGTAATTGCTTTTCCAATTGGCCTTCAAGTTGGAATAATCTCATTACATGAACTGCTGAACCTTGTGACTTGGCCTGAGAAAATGGTGTTGCGTGAATCTCTTCCTTCTCATAAAGGCCTGTGCCGTCGCCGCACCTTCCTCTGCGGAACCCTTTCTGCAGGGGGCTCCTGCTTCCGGGCCGGCCCAGGCCTGGGCCAAGAGAGCCGGTGGGGCAGGAGAGTCATCCATTTCTGAAAAAAAATGAATCAAAAAAGGGAACCTTTCTGTACCCTTGGTTCTACTGGTGTGTATTTGGGGTGAGGGTTGTTTTGGAAATTGTCCTTCCAAGATGGGAGTGTCGTTCAGAGGGTCACATGTCAGCCCTTCAGTGCGCACCCTTAGAAACTTCTTACAGGAAAACCTCTATTTTTCTCCCATTTCATTACGTAGCTTCGTAGCAGCACCTCTTGCCCTGAACGGAAAGACACCAGGACGTGGCCTCTGACTCGCGTCCTTTGAAACCGCCTTGCTTCTCTGTGGCCGAGGCCCCAGCCTGCCCTGTGGGTGGTGGCCCCGTCCCGATGGCCTCCTGGGTCTGCAGTGAGAATCCAGTGGGCTCTGCGGTCCCCTGGAGGAGAAGGGAGCTGAGCAGTTCCCAAGCAGTATTACGTCCGTACCAGCAGTTCCCGAATGTGGCTGCGTATTGGAATCAGCGGGGATCTTCAAACACCATAATACCTGGCCCCCATCCCCAGACAGACCGATATGATCGGGCATGGGGTACGGCTTGAGCATCAAGGTTTTCAAAAGCTCCCGAGTGAGTCTAATGTGTAGCAAAGTTTGGGAACCACTGGGACAGACTGGGACTTTCTTTTGCCCTCCCCACAACAGCCACCTCCAAATTCCCTGAAATGTTAAGACCCCTCCCCCCCCGGCCAGAAACGTCTTAAGACTCTGTCTGGCACCCTGCCACACTTTCTCAACACTTTCCCATAAACTGCCTCTTAATGAACCATGAGTGACTTCAAGAATATCTCCCAAGCCTGACTGTACAAATGATTCCCCCCCCCCAAATGCATGGATTTAGTTCACCTGTGAGAATTAAAAAGCAGAAGGTTAATGTCTGTGTTCGAGGGAGATAAATCTGAAGTCCTTTCCTACTTAGCCCCAAACCCCCACCCCCGGGAGGGGGCTCCGTTCCTAGGTGGACGTGAGAGCCATCCTTGCTTTATGGAGAAGAACTCTGAGAGCTGGCTCAGGTTCGGCAGGAACGTGTGCTGTGATCTACTAGTGATGTCTGCAGGTGTGCGGAAAGGGAAGCATAGCACCCAGTCGACTCCCTAGCTTTCATTCACAGTGAAGTCTGCAGCCAGCTTTCTGCTACAGGGTGGCCGCTGCAGAGGCACTGAGCCCGTGGGCCCTGGAAAGGTCTTAGATTTTGTTATACGCGCAGTAGCCACCCATCCACCTCGAGGGCTTGAGTGAGACGAGGCATGGCGAGGTTTGCAGGTGAAAAGGTACTTGTTGGCTCCAGTAAACAGGTGTGTGTGAGGAAGGCAGGGATGGGTACGCATTGGAGGTGGGGGTACGTGTTAGAAGTTATTTGGGGTAGTCCAGGAAAAACGCAGAGACAATGAGTGAGAGAGGAGAGGAGAGGGGGGAGAGGCAGAGAGGGAGAGAGAAGTAGAGACGGAGCCACGCCCTCTGGTTTACCTTGCCCCTTCTCTGGGTGTCTGTGCTGTGATGGGTGGATGGAGTCCTTGTCTCTCCTGCTGGGGGCGCAGCTCCAGGAGAGGGCAGGTCTGTGTCAGCAGCCCCTAGCATGGGGCCTGCTGCAAAACGGGTCCCCAGGGTATTTGCTGACTGCCGAGGGGATTTTGAATGAAAGACGAAACGACGGTAAGCCACTGCCTGGAGCTGCAAGAACCCACCTCTAAAGGATGTACACGTCCATGACCCAGAACCCTCCTCAAAGCAGTGTCCGCTCCCACCGGCACAGCCGCTGGTTTAATCACATCAGTGAGCAGGACCCCGCCAGCAGGGCGCCAGGCCTCCTTCGGGGAAACGACAGGTGGGTGGGGCACGTCCACCGTGGTCGGTGGCCGCCTTGGCAGGCCGTGGAGTCCTCCTGCCCCCGAGCGAATGGCGAAGCAGACGTTGGGCACAGCGGCCAGCTTTTCCTTCCAGGTGGAGAGGGCCCCCTTGCCAGTCAGTGAAATCGGCGCTCCGATTTGGAGTGTCGTGTTTATCGCGGCGGTGACAGCGTGCTGACGCGATGTGGCATCTTGGGTGCTCCGCAGACGCTGTAACTGTTGTTCCAACATGCGACTTCTCGAGCGGAGCTGTGGGCAGAAGGCTTCCAACTGGAACCAGTTCAGATGCCAGATCCGACAGCCAGAGCGCCGCTGGGGCTGGCGTTGGCACCACCGGCTCCTTTGGCACGAGTCCCCCTCTGGGGCGCAGGGAAGCCAGCCTCCACTGTGGAGGCCCCCTGGAGACCGCAGAGGGGAGCAGGGCTGTTCAGGAGGCCCGTGCCTGACAGCAGATTCAGGAGTTGAGAGAGGTGCACTGCTCAAGACCTTTAAGGAGGCTCTTTGCCGTGTTCCGACAGGGTTCCGAGGGCAAAGATGCATGTGGTTTTCAGGAACCGATAGATGGCATAAAGCAGGAGTTGGGCAACGATGGCCCTCCGGCCAGATCTGCCGGCTGCCTGCTTCTCCAGGGCCTGTGCGCTAGGAATGTCTTGTAAATGTTGAAATGGTTGAAAACAAATCAAAATAAGAATACTGTTTTTTATGGTGTGTGAGAATGATCCCATGGCAGTGTGAGTGCCCACAGGTGCGGTGCTGTCGGAGCACAGACGTACTGGCTGGTGGGTGTGCGGTCTGTGCGGCTTCCCGGGGAGGAGGCAGCGCTGAGTGGTCGTGGTGGAGCCCAGTGGCCCACGGAGGCTAACACACTCACCTTCTGGCCCTTTAAGGAAGAAAGTGAGTCAGTCCCCGGTTTGCATGATCAATTATCGTGTCTATGAATATGAGTGTTTCTCTGGGTGTCCGTGGGCCCTGGGTGGGAATGAGAATGGGGGCCAGAGCCATGTGTCTGCAGGAAGAGAGTGGGTCTGTGAGGGAGAATGATGTCTGCAGAGCCGTTCTCTTGACTGCTGTGTGTGTGTGTGTGTGTGTGTGTGTGTGAGAGAGAGAGAGAGAGAGAGAGAGAGGGAGAGAGAGAGAGAGAGAGAGAGAGAGAGAGAGAGAGAGAGAGAGAGAGAGATGGAGCAGGGAATCAGAATGGGATCAATATTTTTGCCAGGTGTAATACTAGTTGCAAGGGACATTGTAGGCATGACTTGATCCAAATGGATTTGGTGGCCAGAGAAGTGTGGGGGAAGGCCGTGTGAGCAAGGCAAGGCAGCTTTCCTCCCCCCAGGCCTGCAAGGACTTCTAGAGGCTTGTGTGGGTCATGACCTTCTGAAAGCATGAGGTCAGCACCAGCATTCTCTAACCTATCTGATGACAGAGAACATCTAGCATTCCGTGACCCGGCGATGCTGAGTGGCGCCCGTGTGCCGGCCTGACCATGGGTCTTCCGCTGCTGGGTTCTTTCCTTACCGTAGAGAGGGGGAATGCACGAGGAATCCCATCGGCAGTCGGGACACTGGTCCTCGCGGCGGTCTAAGACCCGTCTCCGTTCCTCCGATTTGAAGGAGAGGTTTCTCTGTCAGGAGGGAGTGGGGCTTTGGGAGACTGGCCGGTGTCAGGAGTGGCAAACAGGAACCTCTGCTGAGAACATCAGCCTGTCCTCTTACTCTCCAAAGGGTGGCCCATGAAATCATCCACCAAACTCCCTTCTCTGCAAAGTGGGCTTTCACCTTGGGACGGGGACCCCGATTTTGCAAACCAGGGTCCATTCGAGAGCGTGGCGGACCGCCATCCGCAGAGGTCTCCTGGGGCAGAGTGCGTAGCACAAGCCAGAGGTATCGACCAACTGTAATGCCAGTCTGGAGGACTTAGACAAAGAGGGAGAATTGGAAAAAAATGAAATGGCCCTTGAGAGAATTCAGGAGTGTCGGATCAGGGCGAGGGGGATCAGAAAACAATGTCGAGGGGAGCGATGATTCCTGGGCTTCCGGATGATGGCTGCAGATGCTTTGTTGGGGTGCCTGGAACATAAGAGGGGTGAGGAGGGAGTTTTGAGGGCACCAGGCTGGCTTAGACCAAGTGACTCAGCGGAGGGGGGGGTCCTAGGATCCAGAGCTTACTCGGATGAATTAATGACCTGAGGTTGGTAAAAAGAGGAAGGAGGGCAAAGGCAAGTGGAAAGTTATATCTAAGAAGGCATACAAAGAGCCAGCGTGAATGCTGTTTAATCTGTTTTCAGGTCTGAGCGATTGACGTAGAACTAAACACAGAATCCCCCAAATCCAGGAGACTGGTAGGGGAGGGACAGCCCACAGGACGAGGACCAGAGCTGGGAATGGACTCAGGCTCAGCAATGGTGCCCTAATGGCCTCTTTGGGGTGCCTGCTGACATCGTGGCCTAATTGAAAGGAGCAGAGTTCTTGTGACACTGGACGGACAGACAGCCGTTAAGGCTTAGTTTCCACCCGTCCTCCAGCACCAGCCAAGCTCTGGTCCCGGACAAATACTGGAGCCCACAGACACCTGACTTCAATAGCTATACGTTCTAAACAGAGCGTGTCTCCCTTCCTGGTTCCCCTGCCTGCACGTCCGCCCATTCCTCTGTGGTGACGTTGCATACTCTGTGCCGAGCAGCGAGCCCAGTGGCTGGAGGCCTCTTGGGTCCCTACCACGTACAAAGCAGCTGAACCTGATCTCAGACCCAGAGACTCGCTCTGGGAGGGGGCTGGGCCGCAGGAGCAGTGTTTGTTTTTTAAATCCTCACCCAAGGACATTTCTCCATTTATCTTCAGATAGAGTGGGAGGGAGGGAGGGAGAGAGAGAGAGAGAGAAACATTGATGTGAGAGAGACACATTGGTTGGTTGCCTCCCAACCAGGGCCGGGGACCGAACTGCGACAGAGGTACGTGCCCTTGACTGGAATCGAACCCGCGACTGTTTGGTCTTCGGGCCGGCACTCTGACCGCTGAGCCAAACCGGCCAGGGCTCAGAGCAGAGTTTTAAACATCCATCTCCTCTCGGCAACTGAGCTGCCTTCCCCCAAGGGCTTCCCCGTATGTTGACAATGGTGCAATTAAATGTCTGGATAAATAACAGTTATTAAACGGGTAAATATATTCCTAATGCTAAGCAGAGCCGAAGCCTCTCAATCCACTGGCTGTCCTCAACTGTTTATTCAGATCGTGGGGGGAACTGGGACACGCGGGTAATAACAGGCGACTTCTGACACATCGTTCTGGTTGCTTAAACAAGGAAAGGTCTCGGGCTGACTTGGAGGGGAGAGGACAGAGAGGGAGGCTGCAGTGGGTAATTTTAGATCTTCCCTAACAAAAATCACTGGCACGCAAATACTGGGATCCCTTTCAATGCTCTTCTTTGGGCTATTAAGGCGGTGGAAATCACACAATGGAGCCACCTCTCTACCTCACACTGCCAGTCCTCAAATCAAAGGCTCCTGAGCTGTAGTTGAATCTGAATTGATGGTTTGCCAAATAAAAAAAGTGCCAGTTATGATAATTAGGAGAATGTACTGGCGGAGTCTCCGAGCCTTTATCTTCCTCGGTGCTGGTGAATTGGAGAGCACATTTATCTCGTGGGCTTGTCTGAATGGAAAGCAAGTGAGGGAAATATGGGTTTTGCGGGTGAAATGAATTTTCTGTCAGTGAAAACAGATTTCTGTTCTTGTGATAAATATGAAGCCAGAGCCTTTAAAGAAAAAATAAAAAGGTGTCAGCCTTGGCCAGGGCTTTCATTTTGGTGTTCGATGATTTCATCTTCTAGGAGGAAGCATTAGGTATCTACCCCGTCAACCAAAGTAAATCCCGATCTCTGGAGTACACACTCAATTCTCTCGCCGTTTATTATACTGCAGGTACATCCCATTTAGGGAAATCCAAGGTGTGGAAATCCACTTTTATGCCAACCTCCCATCCTCACCCCTCCACGCACATGCACACACACACACACACACACACACACACACACACACACGGAAACCACCTGGCTTTTCTTATGCACTCAAAGTTGGAACTGTGTTTATATTTATTTTTACTCACACAGGTTTCCTCTCTTTACCTCTGATGTTTTCACTTAAAAGTAGTGGTCAGAGCCCTGGCCAGTGTAGCTCAGTTGGTTGAGCGTCGTCCCATGCACCAAGAGGTCGCCAGTTCAATTCCTGGTCAGGGCACATGCCCGGGTTGCTGGCTTGATCCCCAGTAGGGGGCATGCAGGAGGCAGCCGACCTGTGTTTCTCTCTCTCTCTCCCTCTCCCTTCCTCTCTCTCTAAAATCAGTAAAAACATTTTTTTTTTTTAAAGTAGTGGTCAGAAATGTGGAGTGCTTAGAAATTCCCACATGCAATCAACCGGTCTATCCTCCAGTGTTCTGCAGTTAACCAACTTGAAGGACTGTAGATCTTCAGGAATGCTTTCCTTTCCGTCAGCATTTCCTCATCATGGAGAAAGGAGAACCAACTTCCGTAGATGAGAAAAGAGAGCGAGGTTTACCAGTTGTCCAAAACCAGTGCTTCCCTTCAAAGTGTCTTCTGTTTTGGTCGTGCACTTAAGAACAAGGTCTAGGAAGAAGCACGAGGCTGTTGATGTGGTTCCAGTTCATTGCTGGAGTTTCTCCCAAGGGCAGGACATGCATTATGGAATTACCTGCCCTTCACTCCCAGCCCTGACAGACGAGCACACAAGAAGAAGGGGGTTGCCAGGGGCAGTGAACCTGGAAGCTGAAAAGCCCTAACTCTGCGTCCCTGGCCTCCAGGCCAACCACAGACGAAAGCAAGGTTTTAATTAAGTTGTTCTCTCTGTTTCTTCTTCCGTTTCTAGAGGATTCTCCTGATTGAACCAGTTACTGTTTCATATCAGGAAAAGAGCAAAGATTGAGAGACAAGTCACAGAGAACTAGGGAGCAGATACTTGATGTATCGCTGTGATTGGAGCAGCTCAGGCCTGTTTCCAAAGGAAATTCCTCGTGCTGCCTAGAGATGGGCCTTGGTACACCTTCCACTGGGCAGGGGACGACAGGCAACTCGAAAGGTCCGCCTCTGCAGTGTTCCCAGACTTCGCTGTCTATTTATTTTGTTTTTAAAGGACAGAGATCTGATTTGCTTAGGAAATCAAAATACCTGCCCCCCAGGTCTTTTCCAAAGAACTACCTATTGTCCACGTGTTACCAAATATAGCCTGAGAAAAACAGTGCTTTGGAGAATCGTTTGAATACTGTGTGGTCCGTACATCCCTCTCGATCAGCTCTAGTGAACAGAACTTTCTGGGACGATGGAAATGCCTCATACCTGTGCTTCCAGTAACCACTAGCCACATGCGGCCATCAAGCACTTGTAAATGAGAAACTAAACTTTATATATATATACATATATATTTAAATATGTTTTTATTGATTTTTTAGAGAGAGAGGAAGGGAGAGAGAGAGATACAAACATCGATGTGAGAGAGAAACATCATCGGCTGCCTCCTGCACGCCCCCTACTGGGGATCGAGCTCGCCACCTGGGCATGTGCCCTGACTGAGAATCGAACCAGGACCTCTCAGTCCATGGGACGATGCTCAATCCACTGAGCCACACCAGCCAGGCTAAATCTTATATTTTATTTACTTTTAACTAATTTAAATTCAAATAGCCTTATGTGGCTAGTAGCTATCATACTGGACAATGAAGTTCTGGAAACCAGCCATGGAAGAGCTACTGTTCACTGGGTGATTCGTCTTCACTGAGTGTTCAGGCACTGTGTTAAACATCTCCAGTGTAGCATCTCCTTTCAGCCTTACATCAACATACACATATTTTTACCCCCATCTTACTGAACAGGGTTGAAGCTTAAAGGTGGTAAGTAACTTGTCCAGGGTCCGTCATATAATAGGTGGTAGAACTGGCGTTGGAATTGGTGTCTGGCGGACTGCAAACAAGCCAGTGTGTTTTAGCTGAACTTCATGCAGAATCAAGAGAAAACCCAAGAGACCTCGTTGGCCATGCTTCACCGCCTGCACTGATTTGATTGGATTTCGCTCGGTGTATTGTGTAGTATGAAGACGGATGCGCTCTGCTAATTTAACAAATACAAAATTGCATTATGATATGTAACATTTTGTCGAGTTGTACATGGTGTCTGAGAAGTTTCAGTTTACCCTTCGCTCCCTCTCCATTCAAGATAAGAATTGGCCTTATCTGAGCTTCCCTTGAACATTTTGCTCTTGCATTGAAGAAAGGTATCACGTGTCTTGTGGGAATGTTGAAAGCAGTGTTACACAGCACCACACTCCCATTCTGAATACTCACGGGAGAAATTGTTTTCAGATCTCGGCACCAGGAAAAAGGAGATAGCAGGCATTTTTCAATGCTAATCATGCAACTAACTCTGTTCCCTTTATGCTCTGGTCACCGGGAACCTCAGAGTCAAGTTTTTTATTTCCCTTTTATGACTGTGTAGGAAGATGTGATTCTCATGCCCATTTTATCTTTCTCCTTTGACTAATCTTCCACCAAACCTGTATTTCCATTATCTTGATTTTTTATGTAATCAAATCTTCCCATTACATTTATACATTTGCATGATCAGCGTCAAATCCTCTATCCAGTATTCTGGCCTAGAGAGTTCAGAATGTCTAGCCCATGCTGGGCAGGAGAACTTAATGTCATCATTGGTGACGATGGGATTACCCCGAACCCCAAAAGTCAACGTATTTTCTTCATGGAGTGATCCACCATTTCTTCTAGACAGAGACAGTTTAGGCAGGGAAGAAATAAAGAGTTTGATAGTCACCATACGGTGCCAGGAAAGATACCCTACAGATTCCTTCTTTGACTTGAAAGAGTCGAAAGTGGAGCAAAGCCATCAGAGAGGATAAAGGATGGCGCACAGCCAGCCCTCGGAATTTTAGACAGTGAGCAGCCGGCCCGGGTGCCCCCTGTCGTGCCCGTCATAGCCAGCCTCTGCAGCGTTTGGGTAGACTCGGCGCTCGATGAATCCAGCTGGAAGTCTCCCGATTCATCTGCGTACCGTGGTGGTGCCAGCGCTGGGGGTTCATTAAAGGGGTCACAGCAGCAGAACAAGTCCGGGATCCCCAAACCTATCAGGGGAGACAGGAAGTCAGCCACCAGCTTGGGGAGGTGGGGGTGGGGACCGCTTTCAACCAAAAGAGTGAATGTGAAAAAGAAAAACAAAAGAACAATGAACATGTTTTTTAAAAAATCACACAGTGGGTATGTTGGGAGAATGGATCTCTGAAGGGCAGGGATGGGGGAGGGGGTGTGGCGAGGGTATTGCCATAACTTAAACGGGTAAGCCCCCAAGGCAGACTGGGATGGTAGCATGCTGCAGTGAGCTGAGTTACGTTTTGAACCGAATGGAGTCGAATCAGATCGCATCCCGTGATGTTTAAATCCACGCACGGTCTACATGAGAATGTTGACTTGGGTCGCCTGGCTCAGCTCAAGCACAGAAGAGAGCATCTCAGGGAAAATCAACCCAGCGCCCAGTGCTTTGGAAATATCAGCTCAGCACGTGGCAGTACATGGAAGGCGATGGAAGCCCTGTCACCCAAAGCGGGGCCCTGAGCCAGCAACGTCAGGATGCCCTGGGAGCTGGGTCCAAGGGCAGCCTCTCCGGCCCCACCCCAGACCTTCTGAACCAGGGAGGGTCTGAGTTTAAACAGCGTCCCCGGGCCATTTCTTTGCACTTCGCATTTGAGAAGCTGGGCTCTCAAGCTGCCTACTCAGGACTGTGAGTCTGTGAAGTGACCGTGGGGTGTCCCAGCCGCCTGCCTGTACATGTGTCTGTGAAGCAGGTACCAAGCATCTTCAGGGATGTTCTGAGCACAGTGGGGGCTGCAAAGATCGGTATGACTTGATCTCTCTTCTGAAGCAGCTTAAAGTCTGTGGAGTGACTAGGAGGAGAAATAAAACACACATACACGGAAACTAATGGTAAAAAATAAATGTCATAAAAAGTGGCAAAAGAGGGATTCGGAGGAGGACAGGCTGCCTTAGGTCAGGCAGGCAGGCAGGAGGGTGTTGAGGAGCTGGAGCGGCAGAGAACAGGGCTGGCAGATGGAGTCCTGCAGGACAGGGCCCGGGTGCTGCCCCCAAAACGCTGCCCTTTTTCCCGCTTGATGGCTCCCTCTCTCTTCTACCACCAGGGGACAGACCTCCGTTTTCCTCCTCTCTTTTTCCGCTAGAAAACTTGTCACTGACTCCTTCCTTCACCAGATCTGTGAGTGAACGATGTCAGCTCCAGGTCCTTTGGATCAGATTTTGATGGACATCAAAGCCCTCGGATGATGCGGACTTCTAAGCCGCTGTGGGTGGATTGCCAGTTTCCTTTCCCCAAGGGGTGTTCCGTCTCGCCACTCAGGACTTCACTCATTCCTCCTGTGGATGAAGTTGACAGAAGAGATCTTTTTCTTTGAGAGGCAGCACAGTGTGGTGATTGAGATGGCTTCTGGTGTCAGAGAAGTTAGCTGTGTGACCTTGAGAAAGTTTCTTACCTCTCTGCTTCCCTTCCCCATCCATCTGATGGGAATAATACCTGCCTCAAGAGGTTGTTAGCAGGATAAAAAGAATTACAGTATTGAAAGCATGTGAAAGCTGGCCTGGCCGGCGTGGCTCAGTGGTTGAGCATCGACCCATGCACCAAGAGGTCACCGGTTCGATTCCTGGTCAGGGCACATGCCCAGGTTGTGGGCCTGATCCCCAGAGCGGGGCATGCAGGAGGCAGCCAATCGATGTTCTTTCTCATCAATGTTTCTATGTCTCCTCCCTTCCTCTCTCTCTAAAATCAGTAAAGAAAAAAAAATGTAAGAAAGCATGTGAAAGAGTTATTGATGTGAGGTAATGTTTAATAATCTCTGCTGTTGTTAGGGCCCCCTCCCCAGACTTTTCTGAAATGTCATGATAAGAATCAACTGGGATGTGTTTTAAATATGCGTTTCCCAGAATTATCCCCCAGAAATTCAGATACTGTGAATGTGAGTGGTCCCTGGGATTTACATTTAACAAATACCCCTTGGTGATTTTTATTGTCAGGGAAGTTGGGGAAATAACTTTGCTCACGCGCCCGCCCTCTGCAGGAGGGTAAGGCAGCGGGAAGGAGGTGTCCCTCTTGTCCTTGGGAGTCCGTGTCTGTTCTCGTGCCCGCCGTGCTGGGCTGCCTGCACCCGCAGGCGGGAGGCAGTGATGCAAGGGGAAAGCACGGGACTCTGCAGTCAGACACACTCGGTCCCCAGCAGACTCTGCCCCTCCTGGGGGTGTGACAGAGGCTGTATGGACCAGAGCAGGTGCCCTGCGGCTCCCAGCATGCAGAGGGGAGCGCTGCACTCAGAGCTGAGCCTCTCCAGGCTATGGGCAGCAGCAAGCAAAGCTGACAGAGTGTCCTGGTCTGGACTCTTGGAAGGGTCTCTCCAGGGAGTAAGTGTAACCAGAAGGTCAAGGCCTGAGATGCAAATGCAGCTGAAGAGGACATGGGGTCAGCAGGAGCAGGCAGTAGAACACGGAAGGCCAGCTGAGGTCAGAAGGCGCAGGTGGGTCCCCAAGGTCTCTGTGGGCGTGGTTCAGGCTCCAGGACATGCGAGCGGGGAGAGCAAGGGACTCCGGCCACTGGGAAGCAGGGGTGAGAGCCAGTCCCAGGGTAGAAGCTGCTCACTCGATGCCTCTTTCATGCAGAGTTCAACCACAGCAGGCCCCCCCGTGTTTGTGTGGACCCCGAGAGGCTGCCGTGATTGGCGGGGCTGCCCAGCCCAAGGCAGCACGGTGTACACTGCAGTGCACGTAAAGAGCATCCTCCTGGTCGCCCGCTGTGCAGCCATACAGTTGTGTGCAGTGGCCATGGTCACCCTGAGACTAGCAGAAGGGGCTTGTTTTCGACGCATGCCAGAGCAAAGGCGTCCGGCCACCTGCCCAAAGCTATTGCGAGCCCCCTGCAGTAGGCCAGCAGTTCGGAGAGGGGTAAGAGCAGAAAGCAAAGCGTTTTTGGAGACAGCCCAGGTGGATGGCCAGCGTGACGCACTCGGATCCAGACAGAGCCACATCACGGGTCTGACTGGCGGGAGGGGCGGGTCCGCTATTTCTCTGTGCCACTGGGGGGCTCCTGCTGCAGCCGCCACACAGCACCTGTCCAAACACACGTGTTGAGCCCTCTTTTCTCCTGCCTCCTTTATGTTCCTCCTGCACATTTATCACCCTCTAACATCCTATAGTTTATATATTTCGAAGCTATTTCGCTCAACTAGTGCCTGGCACACAGTTGGCATTCAATAAAAAATCGTGGCAGGTGGCAGGAGGGAGGAAGATAGGAAGGGATACACAAATGTGTCTCTGAGTTGAACACGGACTGTAACTAGGCCTGGAGTAGAGGGAACAAGTCTGCCTACAGAGAACAAAGAGCAGAAAGAGTAAGTGAGAGGCTTGCCCTGCTGGGACCTCTAGGCATGAGGCCTTGCAGCCCAGCCCTAACCAGGTTCTGTCTGGTCAGGAACCTGCCTCATGACATCGCCAGGGCCCACAGCCATGCCGGGTTCAGCCCTCTCAGCCCCGAGGTGGCTCTCCCCCAGCCCTCGCACACAGCAGAAGGGGCTGGTGGCTGGGCGTCTGCTCCCCTTTGCAAGGAGTCATCCTGGGTTTGCAGGATGCTGGAAATGCTGCCTACATTGGGCCACGGGATGCACTCGCTTTAGGATTATTGAAACCCAGGGATATGATGACCTTTAAACAGAGCCCAGAGCACCTTCCCGAAGGTGATGTCCTTCCCTGCCACGGAACTCACAGACAGACGAGTGGATGAGCAAACGAACCCAGCCCCACTGCCGCGAACGTCAGCCTGAGCTCCTGCACCCCCGCTCTGTGGAGCCAGGTGCTGGGGTGTGTGCTAATTGGATGACGTCTCATTTGCATGATGGCTTTGATTTGTGCTTTGGGGTGCTTCATCAAGATTTCTTAAACACAGATTGATCTCTGCTAATTCATGCATCACCACTGAATATTTTGACATGTGACACCTCCTCCCTTCAGAGAATCTGTCAGGCTGGCAAGCCAGGAGGGCAAGCCAGATGCCCTCCTTCCTTCCCTTCTGCATGTTCCCCGAGCCCAGAATTCCTGCACAGACCCCTCCTCTGGGGGGGGGGGCTTTCTACACCATTATCTTAGCTCATTTTCTCCCCTCCTCCTCTTCCCTCCTCCTGCCCCAACTTTCTTCCCTCTTCAGTTTTTGTTTCAATACCATTCTTTCTCTGCACCTCCTCTTCTCTAATCCTTTCTTCTCTCTCACCCTTTTCCCATTCCACGTTCTTCTTTCCTGCGTCAGTAAAACCTGCATCTTTCCTGCTCTGCCACCATCTGCTCCTCGGAGCCGTGCCCCCTCTCAGCCGCCATCACCTCTCCCCGTTGCTGCTGCGCACCCTGTGGTTTCCCCTTCTCCCAAGCTCTCCCTCTCCCTGGCCTCTGCTCCTGCCCAGCCACCCTGCGGGTGAGAAAGGCTCCCCCTCTGAGTGCCGAGACGGAGGAAGCAGGTCCCAGAGGGTGAATGAGAAACCCTGACCTCCTTCCCTGTTGCAGTCCTGAGCAGTGTCCCCAGAGGCCAGGAACACAGACTCAGAGCAGGAAAAGCATGCCCAAGCCTCCGTCCCATAGAAGCAGGAAAGCAGAAACTCATCCTCAGCAAGCTACCTCGGTTGGGCTCGAGGAGCGGCAATGAGCATTTATCAGAATAAATTATCTGTTGGATGAATGAATGGATCCATCAATACTGAAAGCCAAGCTTCACAGCGATGCGCACAGTCATTTACTAATGATCAATCACGGACCCACAACATGAGACATAAATCTAAAGACACGACGATAATAGCAATTACACCATAAATCTATAACATACACACAGCAAAGTAGCTGGCTGCAACATGCAGCCTGACCTATATTCCCCAAGCCATTTTGCGTGGCTAGCTCATTCCATTCTCCCAGCGCCTCCAAGGGGTCTCATCCTGCCCTCCGCACCTGCTGCGCTGGTCACACCAGGCATGTCCCCAACATTGCAGCTCTGGGCCCCTGCACACCTCTTACCTGGAGGATCCGTTCTGATGGCCTCTTCCTCACCGCTCCTTGTTCATCACGTAAGACCCAGTTCAAGTGTCATATCCACTCTAAAACTTTCCCCAACCGATGCAGCAGAATTTCTCATTCATTTCTTTGTGGGGCATTTGGATGAGCTTGGTGCTGGGGCTGTAGTCCTTCCCTCACTCAGACCGTATGTCCCTTTTTACAGAGTATTTGAAATCAACCATAACATGGGCTCAGCGTTTAGTCTGGTTTTAGCGTCTGCATCATCCTGGCGAGCCAGTGTTCCTTGTCGCTGCAATCGCAGCTGTATCTAAATGTGATTATTACTGGTAACAGTTACCAGCTTTGAGGGCCAAGCTGCTGTTAAGCATGTAATATTACTTCTTGTTCTGACAACATTCCTGAAAGTGAAGGATTAGTCTTCTCTTCCCAGTAAACACACGAGGACTCTGGGTGAAGTCATTGGTCCAAAGGCGCACACAGACAAGCCCCGAGCTGGGGTCTGAGTCGCAGTGTGTCTTCCACTCTGTAGCGCTCTGGAGTGTGCACGGTGCTTCCCAGGGAGCCCACGGCCTCAAGCACGGCTGTGATTTCCCCTGAGTGTGAACGGAACACGTGGGTGGTCCGGAAGGAAGGCGGGAACCTGTCCTCCAGCACAGCCACGGGCCTGAGTCCAGGGCGGTGGTGGCACTCTGCCCATCGAGCAGGAACGGCCCTGGTGGCCATGGAGACGTTTGCAGCAAACCCACACCCGGCCCACCTCTCACGGAGCCCCCTCTTACCGCTCCGGTGTTCTGTTAGAGTTCTCCTGACTCAGTGAGTGCTCGCGAGTCCCTGCCATGTGCTCAACCCAGACGTTCCTTTATGTCAAGGGGAAGAGTTGGGCTTCCGTTTACCTGAGTAAGTCAGGCTAGAAGAGTTTGCTCCCATTCAGATGAAGAGCTATTGATATGTATAAGAGCTGTTGATATATATATATATATATGTGTGTGTATATATGTATATATGTATATATATGTATATATATGTGTGTGTATATATATATACACCTATATATATACATATATATGTATATATATGAGAGAAAGAACTTGGGCTTTGTTAGTTTACCTTTCTTTTTTTTTAATTTTTTTCCTTTATTGATCATTTTTAGAGAGAGAAGAAGGGAGAGGGAGAGAGAGATAGAAACATTGATAAGAGAGAACATCGATTGGCCACCTCCTGCATGTCCCCACTGGGGATCAGGCCCCCAACCTGGGCATGTGCCCTGACCGGGAATCGAACTGGTGACCTCTTGGTGCATGGGTCCACGCTCAACCACTGAGCCACACCGGCCCGGCTGTTTACCTTTCAAAGCTAAGCATTCACCAGGCCCCAGGGCCATATTCTAGAGAGCTATCCATCAGCGCAGGGACCACCAAGTCCCATCCCACCACACAGGGGTGTCTGTGCCCACGTCCCGGGACGTGGATGGGCACCAGGTCTGCTCCCATGCACTCTGAGTGCGGCCCCCATGCCCAAAGGCCCTGGCAATGTGTGAGTGTCTCCAGGAAGCAGACTCGGAGACAGAGATCTGGGAGCAGGAGGTTTCGGGGGCCTGCTCTCAGGAACAAAACCTGCGAAGGAGCCAGGGAACCAGGCCGGGGCAGAGGAGCCAGGGAACCAGGCCGGGGCAGAGGAGCCAGGGAACCAGGCCGGGGCAGAGGAGCCAGGGAACCAGGACGGGGCAGAGGAGCCAGGGAACCAGGCCGGGGCAGAGGAGCCAGGGAACCAGGACGGGGCAGAGGAGCCAGGGAACCAGGCCGGGGCAGAGGAGCCAGCTGCACTGCCCTCAGCAGCCCCAGTGTTCCCGGGGGAGCTCTGGAGCTGAAGTCGCCCTGATAGCATGTTCGTCGTCCAGGCGAAAGGCCAGGCCTCTGGACCCGGCATCAACCAGTCAGTGGCTGAGGCAGGGGCGGTGGCTGAGGTAGGGGCGGTGGCTGAGGCAGGAGCAGTGGCTGAGGCAGGGGCGGTGGCTGAGGCAGGGGCGGTGGCTGTGGCAGGAGGGTGGGCAGCAGCCTCTGACCTCAGGAGAGACCTGGGTGGCCCGTCGGGCATTCACTGCAGCTTGGCCGTGACGCAGAGAAGTTGTGGCCACGCAGACGCAAGCTCCTGCCGCACCGCCTGCCCCCTGATGCCCACACTTCACGTGGCCACGGGGTGCTCAGCTAGTGTCGTGGAAGTGAACTGCACCTGCCGCACTCGGGTCCTTCACACGGTCTGGTTCACCTCCTCACCTCACAGCCAAAGAACCCACAGGGCGCAAGGGTCGTATTCAGAGATGCACCCTCGGAAGAGCCAAGGAGTAGATTCAGGTGCGGGGCCTGGTGCTTCCTCTGTCAGGCCCTGCGACCTGCTCTGGTCTTTGATCTAGATCGTGAAAGGCTGCAGGGTTTTCAAGGTTTAACAAATACGTTCCGCGCCTGGGCCCGGGCTGCTGACTATCACAGCGGCTTACCTCTGCGGACGAGGCTGGAAGGGAATGGTCTCCGAGGGCTCACCCAGGATTGTCTGGCAAGTGCCATTTTTCACCATCAACTTTCTATCGAGCCATCTAAATGAGTCTTTCCCCAGCTTTCCCTGCTTCGAAACTATAGGACAGCGGTAAGAGGTATGTGGGTACCGCCCGACGCCCGCCCCCCAGGGGTTGCCGTGGTGTGGGCAGCACCCCGACACTCACATCCGTACAGGCGCGTGTCCCCGTTCCCCGTGGGCACCAGCCCCTCTGAGTGTCCTCAGCACCTCCACGCCCCAGGCAGCGACGGTGGAGAATGTCAGGTCACGTGGGCGCTTTCCACCGGAGGAGCCCTCACAGCATACGATACACCCGAACTTCAGGGCGACAGCCCAGCTCTCGGGGAACAGCCCTGAGAAGGACTGCACCTGCTCTCACTGATTTAGGGTCGCAGGAGCCGTGCCCTTGTCGTGGAGAGACTATGAAATCACCCAGGATATGCTCTCCCGCTCCGGGCAGATCGGGGCTCAGGAGCGTGGATGAGTGAGAGCTCTGGGCTCGGAACAGATCGTTCACTTCCCCTCTCTTGGCCTCCGTTTTTTTTAGCTGGAACGTAGGGGTAAATCATACCTCCCACAAAGGGTAGTTATAAACGTATGCTTTCAAGTTTCATCATCTTTGTTTAAAAAAAAAAAAATCAGCCCCGGCCAGTGTGGCTCAGTGGTTGGGATGTCGGCCCAAGCACCAAAGGGTCATAGGTTTGAATCCTGGTCAAGGCAAGTACCTGGGTTGTAGGTTCAATCCCCAGCCTCACCTGGGTACACACAGGAGGCAACCATTTGATGTCTGTCTCTTGCATTGATGTTTCTCTCTCTCTCTCTCTCTCTCCCCCGCCCCTTCCACTCTCTCTAAAAAAATCAATGGAAAAATATCCTTGGGTGAGGATTAACAACAACAAAAATCAAATTATATGTAAGATTACGAGGAAAATAATAATCTAAAATCCTACCTCCTTAGATAACCACCATTAACATTGTGGAGATTGATCCCTTGAGCCTCTTTGCACGAGCACATATATCACCGGGTGTGGGCAGATCAAACGGTCATGTTTATTAGATGCTTAGCATATGCTTGGTGGGTAGACGCCTTCGGTGAAGGCAGACTGACCAGGTCCTCCTTTTGACCACCACCAGATCGGCGGACATTTAAGCAGTAGAAGCAGCTTAGACTTTTGAGCGAGAGTTCACGAATTTGGGTCCAGGTTCTGCCCTTTCCTGGACGAGTCATTTGGAACAAGGAGTGTGTTTGCTCATCTACATAATGAGATAATGACACGCACTTTATGACAGTGTCTTTGGGGTCAGGCTGGGCCAGAGTTGAGTCTTGGCTTCCACTCACCAGCTATGTGACTTTGGGGCAAGGTTTTGTTTGTTTGTTTTTATTAACCCGGCTAGCCTTGGCTTTCTCACACATAAAATGCTGTGCATAGCTTGGATCACGGGCTGTACTGGGGACGAAGGAAGCATGGGACTGGCACAGAGTTGGCCCACAGCAGACACCCAATAGATGCCAGCAGGTCACAGAGACACCCACAGCAGCTGCGGTAACAGGGTCAGCAGTCCCCTGCATTACCGTGAGAATAAAACGAAATAAAATGAAACAGTGCCAGCCAGAAGTTCTGAAAACTGCTTCACAAGTATTTGTCATCACCACCCCCTCAACTAATGATATGTGTGCGTGGCGATTTTATCAGAAAACCCTTGCGTCACTATAGATATTTCTCACCCAGCAAAAAGTGTGAAACATGTTGGAGAGAGTTTAGGGTCACTGTCGGGATAACCGTGTTGACATTTCATTCTAAGGCTCCCCTCGTTTTTTATTCATTCTTTCCACGAAGACTCATCTACCGTGTACTGTTTGCAAAGCATTTTGCTAGTTGCTTCAAAGGCTGTGGGTGGCACGAAAAACTCACCTCTCCTCCAAGCCCTGGTCCGGGCAGTCACATGGATGGACACGATCTCATTTAGTCCACAAGAGCGAGGAGAAGTTGTTGATCCAGATTCCGTGACAGATGAAGAACACGGGGGCATGGAGATGAGGGTGCTAAGGGCACAGAGCTGGGAGGGGGTGGCCTGGGTGCCAAGTCTTCACGCCCCATCGTACAAGAGTTCCTAATGGAGTGCTTGTCCCTCTGTGCGTGTGACTTCTCTTAGTGTGTTCGTCCATCTGTATAATGACAAAAGGACACCTGCTTCATGACAGTGTCTTTGGGATCAGGCTGACCCACATTTGAGTCTTGGCTTTGCCACTTACTAGCTATGTGGCTTTTGGGCACGGACCTGACCCTGGCACCTAGAGAGCTCAAGACTAGACCATGGCAGGGGCATTTCCTGAGCCCCTGTGATTTTTAAAGACAGGTGTTTTCTCTTCTCTAAACAACAACAACAGAAACGTAAGGTATTGCAAGGCACCCAGCAGATCTATGGATTCCAAACACCAGCTGTGACATTTTTCAGATTTTGAATTCAAAATATTTTCTTCTGACTGACAGCCCCTAAAAGCCCACTTCTTGGGCTGAGCGTAATTAATCTCCGTGTTTTGACCGCCTCTGGTGCAAATCAACATCGTGTCTCAGCCTGGGGACCGGCCCGTGCTCCCGCTGCCCCCACCTACATCCTTGGGTGCTCTCAAAGCAAGATGGAAGGTGGCTGTGGAGGGAATGGGGACTGTCTTCCTCACCCAGACACAGGTGTGGCACCTGGAAGCAGGAGGCGGCACAGGACAGTGGGGGATGGGGACACGCGGCACCTGAATGCCTAGAGGGACCAATCCCTCCCTCGCCCTCCGTTTTCCCTTTGTGAAGTGGGACGACTGGAAATAACAGACGTCCTGTCCAACGTTTCAGTATGGAAAGTCATTGGTGTCCTAGAAAGCACTTTAACAAATATAAAGGACGGTAACAGTAATTGTTACTATTGGTGCCAGGATTATCATTGCCAGTGTGAATATCACCGCCCTCCGCTGGATGCCGCGCTCTCCCTGCCACAGCACCGCCGGGCGCGGGTCTGGAGCTGAAGCCCAAAGCCGCCTCCTCAGCCTTGCGCTATCTGTTATACACAAGGTTGGAGGCTCACATCTTCCTGCCTGGGAAATGGCAAAGGTTAAAGCATCACATTTGTCTTCTCTCCAAACCTCACACTAATCCTTGTCTGCACGCCTGCATTTTTTAGTGCGCAGGACCTCGTGGGGACCCACCTGAGGTCGCCTGGTTCCTGACAGGGCGGGGTCTCCCTGCTCTGCGGAGTGCGGGGTCACGGGAGGCTTCGCATCAGAAGGGACCTGCTCCATGTGCCACCACCAGCCTGGTAGCCTGTTTGCACCTGCTGCTTCTCCCTGCTTTGCAGGGCCTCCGTTGGCTCCTGTGTCCAGTGGCGGATGGACCCGTGGATCTCAGAGCGCCCTTCTCCAGCCTTCTGCATTCTCTGTTCTGCATGTGAGGATGCTCACCACCAACTCCACCCTCGAGGGAGGAAATAGGCTGGCACGCAGGGTGGCTGTGACTCCGACCCAACCTTAGGGCGCCTCCTGTCTCCTTGCTCGTCACTGTCACTGGAAGCATCCTGTGGTCAAACCTTCTCCTCGTGTAGCAGGAGGCCCAGGGTAGTCGATGGATGACAAGCCGGGCTCTGAGGCTGACTGGCTAGATGACAAGCTGCCCCGCCTCTCTGTGCCTCAGTCTCCTCATCTGCAGAAAGGGATAACAATAGCACCTGCCTCGTGGAGTTGGGGAGCCGAATACGTGAGAATAATGCCTGAAAAGTGTTCGGTGCCACGTCTGGCACGTGTCAGTTCTCAGCTGGTGTGCATTGCTGATGTCATCACTCCATCGCCACTGTCATCGTCATCATCATCATCATAAGGCACGCTTCCGTCAGTAAAGCAGAGCCAATAGGCAATAAAGAATAGATTTGTTATATATCTTATTATATTGCTTATTATAATAGATCAGCTTATGCAGCTGTGGGGCTGGCTAACTAAATGCAACATCTATAGGGCAGGCACACAAAGCTCACCAGCAGGCTGGACTCCCCTGGGCGTGAGCTGGAGCTTGTCCACAGGTGGCATCACCAAGGAAGACGGGGGAAGAGGGCAGGGAGAATTGGAGACCCGGTGACTGTGTCGAGTCTGGAGCTCAGGGAAAGCCTAAGTTTTGTTTGGAAGTGCTCACCTGACGAGGTCAGACCCCCCCCCCCCCAGCATAATCGCCCTTTTGCTTAAGATCCGCTGATGAGGAACTGTAATCACATCTGCAGAATCCCTGCACCCAGCACGTGGGTGAGAGTTTGAACAACCGGGGATGATGTGTGTGTGACGCAGTGGCCGCCTTTTCTCACCTGGCAGTGCTTCCTTGTCCTCTGAGACCAGGCTCAGGTGCGTGTTCTGCCAGGAGGCCATCACTGACCTTCCAGGTGGGGTTCAGGGCCCTTCTCGGGGCTCAGCACCCTTGTCACAAGGACATGGCTTCTCCCCTCCAGACTTCCAGCTGTGGGCTCATGACTCGGCTATGTGGTCCCAAATCTTGGTGAGTGCCTGGTCCAAGGGGCCTTCCTTAATCCTACCCTTGGCTGCACTGAGCGGACCCAGGGGCTGTCACCCGGGCCCCAAGGAGACTGGCCTTCTCTGCCAGCCACCCAGGGAGCACACATCCAAATGCCCAGGGGCAGTCTGGGCTGAAAGGGCTGCATGGGAATATTTCTGCGTGGGCCCCTGGCTCAGTTACAGGAGCGGCTGGATGCACGGAGTGACCGGGAGGGCGCTCAGCTCCTCCGGCTGTCCGCGGCCTTGTGTCTGGAAGGTGGTTGCCAAATCGGTGGCTCACGGTGGGGGAAATGGTGTTCACAAGCCACTCGTCTGAAGAAAGAAGTAGAAACCAGAATGGTTAGTGCTGGGCTGAGAGGGAGGGGAGGCGGAGGGCCAGGATGCCAGGGCACAGCAAGGCACAGGCAGGACACCTCCCCCACAGGCACAGAGGGGCTGAGCCTTGTGACCTTCGGGGGACCCCCATGAAGAAAAAGAATACAAAATAACGAATACAAAATGAAGGGCAAATGTAAGAAAACACGAGAATGAGACAGTGTCACCACAGACTGCAGATTTTAAAATCGCTGACAAATACCGCAAACACAATATCCAGAAAACTAAGAATCGTGCTATTAAGTAGCGACCCACCTGTAATATCTTTCTCCGTGGTTTTTGGCTGCGTACTCTATGATTGCTTCTTCACAGGACACCAGTGTTGTGATGCAGTTTTCTAAAGAGTGAATAGAAATAGAATCCAGCCTTTGGTCTGGCTGGGTAGATCCAAAAGGGTATTCCTGTGAGGTGAGATGCATGAACACAGGTGTAACCCTGGTTTGCAGTATTGCTACGTGAATTCTAGTTTGCAAGTCTCCATTCAGGAAACAAAAGAAATGCATGGTACGTGATGGTACAAATGGATTCACGTACAAGGAGGAAACTTTGGTCTTGATTAGGCATCCGTGTAAACGGAATCTTCTTCTATAACTTGACATGTCTCACGACTGGAAGAATTCCTCACAGGCTAGCTTCTGGCTCCATACATTTCCCACCTCATCCCTCCCCAAGCCCCACATGGGCACTGGGTGCTGTGGGACCCGTTCTCACTGCTGTGTGACGCAGCCAGCGAGCCGGGAGGGGAATCCCTGGAAGCTGTTCCTACAATGACCGCACAGATGTGACTCAAGTCCCTATAGATATATCCCATTAAACCCCAATAAATGTACCCAAAAGGCAACCTCCCCTTAGCCAGATGCCCAAACTGTCCAAAGCACAACACACTAAACTCACACAACGTGAAGGAGAGTGTCATAGAGAAGTCAGAGTGGACAAAGGGGACCTTGAGTCCTGATCGCCACTAAAATAATTTACTTTTGAAAATGCTGTCGAAACAAATGACCACGTGGCAAAGGCTGTCGGCGTGTTCGCTCGGCGTCTTTCCAGGACCTTGGAGGGAGCCCATGCAGGTGAGGAGTTCCCTTAGTCAGCCGAAATACTATTTCTACACATAAATATACACATACATGCATACACCTGTACACACACGTGCACACTTAGTGTAGGACCATAGTCCTCTGCTCAGTCTCACAGATGAAGTCTGTTTCCATGTCTGTACAAAGGGGGCTATAATATGTCATTGGGAGAATTGTGCAAAACAAGGTAAAAGTGCTTATCAGGGTGCTGGGGCCACGGTGAGCGAGCGGGAAATGTCATTGTTCAGTGTCACTGCTGTGAGGCACCCCCGCTTCCCAGGTGTCCAGTGCCGTTCCTCTCGTCTTGACACAGGTACCGTGCTGGGCTTCCTGCAGACATGACCCCCTCATCTGCCCCTGAGGACTTACCACTCTCCCCTCTAGTTGGGGTCCATTCTGAGGGCTACGGCTTTGTCCGGTTTATCTTTGAATCCCCAGCACCTGTCGCGGGGTGTGCCACCTTATAAAAGTTCGAAAATGTTTGCCCGGCCGGTGTGGCTCAGTGGTTGAGCGTCGACCCATGCACCAAGAGGTCGCCGGTTCGATTCCCGGTCAGGGCACATGCCCAGGTTGTGGGCCCGATCCCCAGTGGGGGGCATGCAGGAGGCGGCCAATCAATGTTCTGTCTCATCCATGTTTCTATCTCTCTCTCCCTCTCCCTTCCTCTCTCTCTGAAATCAATATAGAAAAAAAGAAATGTTTGTTTTCTTCTTTTCCGTGGACCCAGTAAGTGTGTTGAATTCTTTTGAAACATATGCCCCCCTCCCACATTGATCTCTTTGTTCTGTGACTATTCCCCTGCCTGCTCACTCTGACGGGCACTGGGAACCCCGTCTCCCTCCCTGCCATAGATGCCACCACAGGGCTGGACCCAGGGGGCACACCTTCTGCAGGTGGCCCTCTGTATCCACAGACATCACTTAGCCAGCAACACGGGTTGCCTCCTAGAAGGCAGCCATGGCCCTGGGCCCGGGGCCTCGCAGAAGGCAGCCATGGCCCTGGGCCCGGGGCCTCGCAGAAGGCAGCGCTGGGAAGAGCTGCTGCAGAGGGACCCAGCAGGTGTCCGGGGGACCGGCTTCCGGAGCGCATTCTCAGAGCTGTGTGCTCCCTGCTGGCGGCGTGTTCGCTCCTGGACCCAACACAAGTCCCTCGGAAGCGACTGAGAACAGTCTCTGCAGATCTGTCTGATGCATCCAAGAAATCCAGTTTTCCACAGACGTCTAATTAGCAACTCTTTGCTAAATGAGTTTGCAGCACCGTGTGAAAGCATGTGTCTGAGAAGAGGAAACTGAACCTGCCTTTGAAGATAGGCTGTAGTTCACACTTCTCACTGCTTTAGAGGAGTTAGTACAAAAGGACCCTTGTCCACTTTTGCCCCAATTTTCCGTTGGGCCCAAAGGGTGACTTAGTCAACCCAAGGGAAATAGGCCACCAATCCCTATCCCCCCTCTTTTACTCCCACTACAGCAAATGACCCAGAGCTAGGACACACGGTGGGGTGAGCGGGGCCAGGACTCCCTGAGGTGCTGACACTGAGTAATGAATGTGTCCTTTGCAGCAAAATGGGGAAAAATAAGGAAAAGGTAGCACATTTTCGTGAAAGGGACTTCATTAAATTTAAAGGATCATTCTTTTTGTGAGATTAACATCTTCTTAATTAGGTGTGTGTGGAAATGTCCTTTTTATGGGAAATGATGGCCAGAGCAGATAATAAGCTTTCCAGATGCAAAATAAAAAGTCGGTCCCCGGCACTGTTTTCAGTATTTTATTAATATCATTTTACCAGTTCCTGACATCTCGAAGTTTGGGAATCTCGATTTGAACCTGGAGCTCAAAGCCAGCCTTCCCTCAGCTGGTCCTGCCCCATCTGGGAGTCCCAGAGAGCGGAGGTCTGAGAGATCGCTCGGTGTCCTGGGTTCCTGTCCATCTCGGAAAGGGTGACTTGGGCCTCACCTCGCATTTCTAAGTCGTATTTATGGCCCTTGACCCTGCCAAGGAGTCAGATAGCTGTTTTCGCAGCCTGATACTCTGCCTGGTTTCCCCATCATGATCAGGGTGGTGTAGGCTTGGGTCCAAACCCAGCCTCCTCTCTTATTTCCAAGCTCCCTAACCTCTCTGAGACTCAGTTTCCACACTGGGAAGGCGGAGCTTAGCACCTGCCTTGCAACAGGCTTGTGGGGTTACTAACATCCAGCCGATATCAGTAACCCTGTGCAGCAGGGGCGACGTCCAGCTCGAGGAACCCCATGTGTGATCCAAATGCTCTTTCTTTCGGGGTAAATCTTACGTCTCTCTGGCGTCTTGCTATCTTCTCAAGGGCCTGGGTTGTGTTAGATCCTTTCATCCCCTCTAGAATCTCAATTTGGAACTTCTCATAGAAAAGTCATTTGAAAGGACTTGTAGCACCCATTGGACCGTTGGTGTAAAGACCATCCCCCAAAACTTGTTTTCTATCCCAGGCCTTGGAGCCCACCGAGTCCGGTTGCCCCCTCCCCCTCCCAGGCAAAGCGATGCCTTTGGTGCCGCGGGCTCTCAGAGAGAGGGCTTCTGCTGAGCTCCTGGCACGGGCGTCTCCCAAGACGGCGACACAGAGGCCAGTCCAGGTTTACTCGCTGAAGAGCTTAATCACGGGGTGTTGTCAATGGGGGGCCTCTGTGTTGACAGGACTGATCCCTGTGTTCTCACTGTGTCCCCTAAAGCCCCATCATGGTTTAGTGACTCTCAGGTCTACAAATGAGCTTTCCCAGAAAACGGCTGGCACAGCTCCACTGTGGGTGAATGGGCTCACGGGAGGGACTGGCCCCACCCCTCACATACACCACGGCCCTCCGGGCCTGCCTCCCTCCTCCCGCCACTCCATCCTCCCACGCTGTCTCTCTGGACACATGGCAGAGACAACTTGACCTTAGTGATCAGGAAAGCAATATCAAGGAATGCACGTACAGACCCCTGAGCAAACCAAGAAGCCCGCCGTTCCGGGGTGCTGTGGAGAGAACCGCCCCCTTCTCAGGCAGTGCAGGTCAGGTGACGTGCTGCTAGCCAATCTCTGCCGCAGGAAGTTTGGGACATAGACCTGGGAGCAAGGTTCGGGGCACGGAACCTCCTGTGATGGCATCACTCTGTGCCCTCCGTTTCCTTGTGGGAAAGGGTTTGTCACCGTGCCTCTCTGCCATGTGCCAAGCCCTTCACACATGTTCTTGTTACACCATTTTACAGATCAGAGGGCCGAGGCTCAGAGCTGTTAAATAACGTGGCCTGGGCCACATGGCTGATCAGGGACACAGCCTAAGAGTCCAATCCGGGCTGCCTGCCACCAAAGCCCTTACCTGTTAAGTAAATGACCTCCCTGGCCTGGCTCCCGCAGGGCCCTTCTGCCCGGCCTGCTCAGAGTACCCGCTCCTTGTGAGCAGAGCCTGAGCTGACCCCGGGCGCCCACGTTCTGTGCACAGCGCTGACCACTCCTGGCTCCTGGGGGTGTGCACCTGCTGCCTCCCCCCATCGGGCTGCACCCACTTGAAAGCAGTTGAGATTCTAGGACGTTAGGTAACTTTCCCAAGAAACTGGCTGAGCCTGGGATGCATTTATTCTCTAGACACCAGTTTCCTCGCCTGTAGCATTAACGTCTTCGTAGGACTGGGTGAGGGTTAAATGAGCTGGAACAGGGGAGCGTTTGGATGGTGTCTGGCATGCAGTACGCATTCATTTTAGTTGCTGTTATTATTAGTATCATTCCATTAAAACCCCTTTGCTGGATAACCCATCCCTCATCTCACTTCAGGGTGTCAAACTCTCTGCACCCGGTTATTGTCCCCAGACCCTCCAGCCCAGGGGTCCCGGGGAAAAGCTCGGCTCCTGGGGCTCGTCCGCAGGAACGCGGAACCTCAAAGGCTAGGTTATTCATTCTGCTCACAAGACAAAGGCCGGAGCTGGCTTTGTATCTAACTGACTGATTAAGCTGCACGTTAGCCGGGGATAAAGCTTCTTACCGAATAACTAGGCTTTTGCTGAGCCAGGATGATAAATTCATTCTTAATGCATTGGTAATAAGATTTTTTCCCCACTTCAGAGTTTCGGGCGGCGTTGGGGCTTTCTCTGTGTCGAACACTGCCATCTGGAGGGCATGGGGAGAATGCACCAGAGCAGAAGCCATCACTTTGTGAGGAATTGGAGAATTTACACAATCTGTATGAGCTTCGAAGGATTCGCCCTGGGAGGCCAAATGTGTTTACAAAATGACTGCCAGTCGTGACTTATTACCCTGGAAATGACATCCTTCTCTGATTGCATGGCTCCGTTATTCCCATGCCTCTTTTGTCAGAATTGGTTTCCGCACCTGTGGACCATAGAGGCTTTTCTAAAGCACCTACTACGTGCTTGGTAACACACCAGCACTGGAGGGAATACAGAAATGAGTAAGCAAGCTGTGCCCTTAAAACACCAGTGCACAGGTAAGTAAAATAATGATGAGATGACTTATAAATAAAGCAAAAGGACCCAGGTGCCCTACACATGATATACAGTGGAGGCTGAGCTTAACGGGATCCGGAGGAGGGGGAAAGGGATGGGGTCACACTTCAGGAGTATCCACGGTGCAGTCTGGACAGTATCGCACTTCATATGCACCCTCACCCTGTGAGATCAGGTAGGGATACCCGTCTTCCAAAGGAGGAGCTGGAGGTTCAGAGAGGTTAAGTCACTTGCCCCGTGCTGCCCAGCTGGGAGATGAAGAAGCTGGAGTTTCCATCCCTACCTGTGTGACTCTAAAACTCTTCTTGATGACGCGGGCTGCCTATTGAGGAAGGGAAAGAAATCGACTCTTGAATTATCTCAGTTGTGACAAGTGTTTATCCCCAGGAGGCGAATTTGATTTTCAGAAACAGTCAAAATCTTTTCTAGGCCGAGTCATTCAGTGGATAATGGGATGTGAGGTGTTTAAAAACGTGTGCCTGTAAGGCAGGGAATGTTGTAGGTGCTCCTCTGTCTGGCTGAAAGGTGTTTGTCGAAGTCTGCAAACAGCAGCAGAGGGGTGAGGCGTGGCTGGCACAGAGATGCCTTGATGAGACCCGTGCTTTTGGGGTGTCTTGGTGCCTGCGTGCTCAACATTTCTGTTTTCCTTTTTATCACTCACACTTCTGGTTCCAAGGCTAGAGCTCCTTCTGTAAGTACTCACAGAGGATCTCCAGGCTCCTTGCAGTTCCTTCCCCAAGGTCTCCAACAGAGCAGCACGTTTTATTTGAGAAAGGAGGGAACGGGCTTGAGATGAGTGACTCCCCACTGCGTAGTTTGGTGAGTCGGCAGTGATGCCAATGGGACCTCACAGCTTTGAGCTCCCTATTCTTCTCCTATTTCCCAGGGGAGGGACTTAAAGACGAAGGGAATTGATATTGCCATCTTGAGAAGATCCACACTGACCCCGTCACGGAAATGAGAGTCTGTAGAGAGGTAATCATGGAAGGCTCCCTGTAAGAAGTGGTACCAAGATCCACTTCAGGGGAGGAGAGGGGCAGTTGGTACCACCTAGTTCTCTTGTTACCACAATACCCCCCAAAACTGGTACCTGGGAGACTTTTAATGATATCACACTGGAAACTTGTATGCAATGGATGATCTTTTTCCCAGCCTGTACCTAATCGTGCCTTCTCCAGGGCTCAAGCAGCCCAGAAATCTCCCTCCCACTGATGCACAGCAGGCTGGATTCGGATCTCCACGGAGCAAGTGGTAAAAGCTCCCTGTGCACGAGAGCCAGGTCCACAGATGATGGTGCTTGACTCAGGCTGCAGCCCAGTGGTTCAGATGGATGTCGTGACGGGCGGGCGGGGGTGGGTGGGAAGGAGTTGGGGATTTCCCCTGGCTGCCACAGTTCCAGGGACCACATTAGCCCATCACAAGAAGCTCCAGAACAAGTCCCCACAACTGTACCCCAGAATCCAAGATACTCTCAGCTGCCCTAATCATGTCACGCAGTGTCAGTGAGAGGGAGGCACTGAATGGTGAGAACGGCGATGGTTTTAGAAACCGTCATGGCTTATACGCTTGCTCCCTTCTGCATCCATCCTTCATTCAACCGTTTGGGTTGGTGGCGCACGGGCAAAGGCCCAGAGGGCAGACGCGTGAGAGGGCAGACGCAGGATTCTTTCTGAGAAGATTCTTTCTGGGTGGTTAGAGGATAGGTGGGGAGATGACACCCCTAAAGGTTGAGCGGAGCCAGCTCATGGAGTGGCTGGTCAGGGCAGCTGCTGCAGGCCTCTGTGAACGGGAGCCGCAGGCTTATATTCCTGCTCCGGAAAGATCCCTCGGGCTTCTGCATGGATGATGAATGGAGAGAGCGAGCCTGGACAGATGAAAAGGCCAGACGAAGCCAGTGGCAGTGGGCACTGTTTTTATTGTCATTATTCATTAAAATGGTGGCCCTGGGCTCAGGGATAAAGTGGAGAGTGTCACAAACTCTGATTTTATCAAGGAGACGGAAGGCACTTGCCTCCGGTCACAGATGAGTGTGTGAAATCGTGCCCAGGCCTCCGGTTCCTGACCGAGGCCTCGCGGGGCCCCTAGCCTGTGCGTGTTTGCAGCTGCCTCCTTCCCTCCACGCATGTCGCGGCTGCTTCTTCGACCTTGACCTCCAGGTGAGAAGACAGAGGCCCAGACATGGAGGCCTTTGCAGGCCCAAGGCCAGCAGCCCCGCTGCGGTTGTGTCTGAATTTCTCACTGAGCTGGGTGTCCTGTATTTTATCGGGCGGCCCTACCCCATGGGAATCACCGAAGTCCCAGGCCGGGGCATTGCCCACAGGAGAGCAGAGGAGCTGAACCTGGGCGAGACCCACAAGAGGACTGTGGCTTCTCATAGAGTCAGTTCCCTCTGCCGGGGACACTTTCCCACTACACACGTGCACACCGCAAACATGCACACGCGTTTACACAGCATGTGCACACGAACAGGTGTGCACGACACGCGTACACTATTTAACTCCTGCTTATATTTTAGATCTCAGCTCAAACTCTGTTCCTTCATCCGCACCGACAGAGCTCCCTGGCTCACACACTTTTCATTCACAAAACGTATCCAGTTGCTAAGAGATGCTTCATTGTCAGTGAGCTCGGAGGTCTCACCCTCGCACCCCGAGAACTGAAGACAGACACCGCGGGCCCGAGTGCAAAGACCGAGTTCTGCTCGGGCTCTGTCTGGAACTTGCTGCAACACTTTAAATGCTCGTGATCCGTCGCCTGTCTCATCCAGGCCCGGCGGGATGGCTGCCGATCCCTAATGGACCAGGGGCTGCATGTTCACTGAAGAAAAAGCCATTGTATCCAAGAGGAACTGAACTTGCCAAACCAGCAGGTGGCCAACTTGGCCAGAAGGGACCACGGAGCTCTCCAGGCCCGGGATGGTGCAGGTGACAGCTGCTGCTGGTTTTCTCCCAGTATCCAGTTTCCACTTCTCTACCAACAGAGCCTCCTTTTTTTTTTGAGGGGTAGAAATGAACCCAATCAAAATGCTTACTTTTCCAAACTCCCGTTCAGCCAGGTAGCACCATGCCATACAGTTCTGGTCCGTGAGATGTGCACAGAAATCTGCTAGGAATTCCCAGGAAGTGCTTTATTTCCAGAGACAGGTATGTTCCTTTCCCCCTTCTCCTTCCTTCTTTGTCTTCCTGCTGAGCAATGCAGGCACGAGGCTGAGGCGGAGCCGCCTTGCAGTGAGCTCTGGGTGCAGGAATAACCATCACAGCGCTGTGTGCAACATTCTCAGTCCCCACAGAGGTTCCCGAGGCAGACATCACCAATCGATCCCAGCACTTTCTCCGAATGAGCCTGGATCCGGCTGCCTCAGAACCTCATGCAACCCAGAGCTGCAAGCAGCTGATCACAGTTGGTCTTTGTGTGGAGCCTATCAGCCATCTCTGATCTAACCCAGACCTGCCCTGACCCATCATTTTGAATTAAAATAAGCCTCGAGAAGCCTGGCTGAGTAGCTCAGGTGTTTAGAGCATCATCCAGATAAGCCAAGGTTGCGGGTTCAGTCCTCTGTTAGGGCACGTACAAGAATCAACCAACAAGTACATCACTAAATGGAACAACAAATCGATGTCTCTCTCTCTCTCTCCCCCACACACTCTAAAATCAATAATTTTTTAAGTCTCGAGAGACAAAAAGAGAGCTTCTGAAATAATAAGGTAGTGTTGTGGCCAGAGCTGGCCCGCGCTGTCCCGTTATCCCACTCACTCTCCGTGTGATGCTGAAGACAGCACCCCCCTCCCTGAGCGTGGTTTCCCTCACTGTGGCCCGGAGATGACGCTGCAGACGTCTCAGAGTGGTTGTGAAGGCTAAATCCGTGGTCGGGGAATTGAACTTGAAGGGCATGCAGTATCCCCTGGTGACTTTCTTCTTGTTTTTCCTTCCCTGTTGCAGTCCGGTACGATTCCACAGAGAGAGAGAGAGAGATAGAGAGAGAGAGAGTGGCCCAAATTAGAGAAGTGTAAGTGAGAAAATGAGGGGGAAAAATCGGTCTGATCTTCTCAACATGAATTACGCTCACTCTCAGCCCGCCGCCCCCGTCTTCCAACCGGTGACTTTGCCAAAAGCTGGAACCGCTAATTCACTGCTCAGCTGGGCAGTGGGCCCCCCGCCCTCGGAGGTGTTAATGACAAGCTGGGGTATGAAAAGTGATTAGGAAGGAAAATAACGCTTCCCTTACTGCGACTGCTTTTCTCCTGACCAGCCCGTTCTCTGGAGTACGAAGGTAGTTAGGTCACACCTGTAGTTAACCCTATGCTAAAATTTCTTTTTAGAGCAGTTAAATTCTCAGTATCGTTTTCTCAAAGATTTGCATCTCCTGTGTAGCTCAAATTTATTAGGTATGGAGTTGAAATTTTTTTCTTAACAAAAATGGTCGTCTGGAAGAGTGTGCTGGGAGTTAGAAGCACCTGGCTGAATGTGACCTGGATGACCTTGGCGTGGAACTCGGCCCCTCTTCCGTGTCCTTCTCCACCGATCCAGCAGTTGCTGTGTGCCAAGCACTCTGTCAAACTCTTTCCACGCCTTGTTTCTTTCTTTCTTTTCTTTATTGATTGAGAGAGAGAGGAAAGGAGAGGGGGAGAGAGATAGAAACATCGACGAGAGAGAACATTGATTGGCTGCCTCCTGCATGCCCCCCACTGGGGATTGGGCCCACAACCTGGGCATGTGCCCTGACCGGGAATCGAACTGACGACCTCTTGGTGCATGGGTCGACGCTCAACCACTGAGCCACACCAGCCGGGCACGCCTTGTTTCTTTGAACCCACTACCTCATTAGGTAGGAAGTATTTCTATTCATTTTTCAGCTGAAAAAGATTAAATAATTTCAACAAGACCACATAGCTAGTAAGTGACTGAGCCGGGATTTGAATGTCAGACTCACTGATTTGGGCCCAGGCCCTCCCTCCTGGCGTAATAATGTGGTAAAGTACCTGGCATGTCGTTGGAGCCCAGGAAACATTGGTTCTCTCTTTTCTCTTTACCTAAAGTCAAGTTTCAGCCAGTGTGGGCATGAATGCATCAAATTGATCTCTGATGCATGTCTGACCGAATAAACTTCGCTGATTTTTTTTTTTTTTTCAGAGAAATCGGAAAAAGCCCTCCTAGGCCTATGCCAAACATTTCTAAAAGTTCAGCCCTCGGGCAAAACCAGCTCTGATCTTGAAAAATGCTAATGGACGTTCTGTGGGGCCTCAGCTTGGATTCCGTCTCTACCCACAGGCGCAGGCTCAAAGAACACCCCTAGGAAGGAAGGAAAGTGAGAGGCAAACCAGCCATGTAGATGCCAAGGGAGAAAGACAGTTCCGGGCAACAGAGACATCTGTGCATGGGGACGGGAGGGTGACAGAAGAGAAGGAACCCCGACATCCCGCGCAGATCAGATCAGGGCTGTACTCCAGATTCTGCCACTTCCTCGGTGACCTTGGGCAGGTGATGTAACATCTCTGGTCCTCAGTTCCCACGCCAGCAGACTGGGGAATACTTCCCTCACTGCCAGGGCTGATGGTCACCTGGTGAGCACCAGAAGGGGCTACAGGCCAGTATCCATTCTATGGCAGCCCCGTGGCGGCCATAGCGAGTTACTTAGTATTTTCACTCTTACTCTGGACCCTAGAGTTGTTTGGGGGCAGCGCTCTCGGCCCAGTGCCTGGCACACAGTGAGCAATAATGTGACTCCCTCCCCAAACCGAGTCCTTCAGCAGTACCAGGCACAGGTGTCTCGCTGATGGCCCACCGAGCAGAAGGTGCTCTCCCAGCCGGCCACCGGGTCTAGGGCCGTGTCAGAGTCCTCATCGTTAGCCCGTCTTCTGGAAGACAGCTTCTGCCTCCGTTCTGGGTGGGTGGCGGGGAAACGTCGAAAAATCCACCCTGCGGGTTTCCGAGAAGCGGAATGCGAGAAAGCGTTTCAGTTTAAGCAAGGAGAGCGATAAAGCCGTGAGGACCCAGCAGGGGTGGGGGGATTGCCGTCGTCTCTGCTTGATTACAGGGAATTGGTTCCTGTTCAGGAGGCAGCTGGCGACAAGGGTGTACGGCAGATTTGCAGCCTGGGAAGTGGGCTGGGATGCCTGGGAAGGAAATCGGCATCATCCAGTAGCAGTGAGAGCTGGCATCGAGGGAGCTTCCACTCCATCCCCAGGACCGCGGTGGATGCCTTCTTGTCCAGGAGCAGTACTTATGTTCACAACAGCAGCACCAGCGTCAACGAGCATACTTCGAGTTCCGCGTGGTGCCAACCACGGTCTGGGCGCTCTACAAATCTGTTCTTCCATGTAATCTGTATGCCAACAGGGTGAGGCCACCTTCCAGAGGAAGACCCTGGGGCTCAGGGCAGCGACCAGTGCGCTGCTGGGCTGGCGTTAGAATTCCGGTCTGCTCCCCCCAAAAGCTTGCTGTCCGTCACAGGAGCCTTGGTGGGGAAAAACAGTGAAGCTTAGGGATCGGGGCAGCTTCTTGTAAACTTCTCCATAGGGTCTCAGTTCTTTCAGGGACCGCCACAGTCACCCAGTCCAACCCCATTATCTGACAGATAAGGAAACTGAGGCCCAGCAGGGGAAAATGACTTGTCAAAGGCCATAAAGTGAGTCAATGGCAGGTGTATATCTGAAACTTTGGCTTTCTGTCCCCGGGAAGGCGCTCTTTCTACAGAAATGCCCCTCCCACCCACCATTTCTCATTCAGCTCTCAGAACAAAGAGGTCGATCCCAGCCTGATTTCTCCACTTTGATGGTTGGTCATCTCCTGTTTGCAACTCGAGGTTCTTTAGCCAGGAAGGACCCATAAATATTTGATGTCTCTCTGGAGAGAGGCGGCACATTCATCCCTGACATGCTCTGCAAATATCTGAATCTGTGCCGAGGGTCCATGAATACAGGAAATCAGAAAGGAAGGCCGTCATTCATCTCCGGGTCCCCCAGGCCCCTCCGTGGGTCTGGCGCTGTACGATTTCAATGCCTGTCGTTCCATAGGCATGAACTTGAGATCGACAGATAGCGCAGCCCGTGAACCTCTCCAGCCCGGCCCTCGTGCCCGTGCCTACTTGTGGATTCAGAGGAAAAGAAGCAAAAATAAATCCGTGGTGTGGTTTAATTTCTAAGTGTTTTATTTGACGTGCTGACACACAGGATAATTTGGATAATGGAAAGTTTGCACTGTGTTCAATTAGACTGTTAGAGACACTTTTTAAAAACGCACGTGCAACTTCTTACAGCGAGGCATGCCTTTAGCTCTGTGGCCAGCACCAGGGAATCCATGCAGATGTTACGCTGAGTTCCCTCCATCAGTGAAGACCAAGCCCGCGGGTTAATTATCTCAAGATTGGTGAATCAAATCTGCCGCCGATGGCAAACCCAGGTACCTTCTCAAGTAAACGGACACAGTGTTCAGAACAAATATTCTGATAAACGGAGTGAATTAAAATGAGTACATAGAGTCTGAAGGTTACAAGTCCGTTGGCTTTGAAACTTATAAAATAAACTGTTCAACCAGACAAGGGCACTCTCTGTGATTATGAGGGCTCAGAAAGTTTACTTCATAATGATCTGATAGACACGAATAAGGAATTTCACTTCATCCTTGGGGAACTGGCATGTGGATATCCTCTGGCCTCCTCTCGTGTATGTCTGCACACAAGTTAATTGATTTGAGGGTGCCTGGTGTTCTAATGACCTGAGTCGAATAGCTTCTTAAAGTTTCTTAGATTTTCTGCTTTAAAATATCCTGTGGCAGCCCGGCCGGCGTGGCTCAGTGGTTGAGCGTCCACCCATGCACCAAGAGGTTGTCGGTTCGATTCCCAGTCAGGGCACATGCCCAGGTTGTGGGCCTGATCCCCAGTGGGGGGCATGCAGAAGGCGGTCAATCGATGTTCTCTCTCATCGATGTTTCTATCTCTCTCTCCCTCTCCCTTCCCCTCTTTCTAAAATCAATAAAGGACAAAGAAAAGAAGATAAAAATATATCCAGTGGCATCTGGTTTTCACTTTTACTTTCATCCAAGTGGATTCAGATAGCTTCGGGGCTGTTTCATGTCTGCGCTTAGTAGTTCGTATGTAAACACACATGTATGAACTCGGTCACCCAAACACGCACATGTGAAAAAGGCTGAGCGGGCTTCCTCCCAAATTATAAGGGATGTTTCAAAGTGGTCCAATTTTAACGGTGGGTCCTGAAACACCCCGGGAATGTAACGTCAAAGCCCCAGGAAGTCACAGACAGAGAATGGCTGACACCACGGTGGGTATGCACCGGGGGGAGACGCCACGGGAAGACAGCGTTGCTCTCAGACGTGAGCCTCAGAGCCAACGTCACGGCAGACGGTCTGCATCACACGCTCTGATTCACTCTTGGGCTGCTTCTCGGATGGACGACTCCCGGGCAGCCTGCTCCGGGGTAAATAGCAGCGAGGATTTATTTTATTTAATGATGCTTCATTATGATCCTAAGTGAAGCCAGCTGGGCCTCCGTGGACGATGCTGTCTTCCTCGATGTCTGTATCTACATGTCATTGGAGTTTATAACCATCAGAATGAACCGATGGATGAAGATGCAGTGCTGGTCCTGGGGTGCAGGGGGCATCACTGGGGTTAACACCCAGGAGTGAGCTGAGACAGCTCAGATTTTATTTCCTTTTGTTTGTTTGTTTGTTTGTTTTCGTTGTTAGTCCTCACCCGAGGATATTTTTCCATTGATTTTTAGGTAGAGTGGAAGGGAGGGAGAGAGACTGAAACACTGACCCCGACTGGGGCTGGGGATCGAACCTACAACCCAGGGACGTGCCCTTGACCGGAATTGAACCTGAGACCCTTCAGTCCGAGGGTCGATGCTCTAACCACTGGGCCAAACTGGCCAGGGCGTACAGCTTCCTAGTGAGGGATGGTCGCTGCTGTTCTGATCTGGAGAACCAGCCCTCCCCCGAGGTAAGAGCTAAACAACCCTGGGAAACACACATGTCAAAACAGAGCGCTCTGTCACCCACGGGAGACCTGTGGGGGCGCCACCGCAAGGAGCCCCATCGCCCCTAGCCCGACACCCAGCTGCAGGGTGAAAAGTCGGAGAGACGTCTTTGAAGTGTGCTGTCCCTGTGTTATGCGGAGATGTTTCTCTCACCTCACTCCTCTCGAGAGGGGCTGGAAGGACACCACTTGGGAAGTGTGACACCTCTCTCCTTGAGTCTGGGCCACCTGTGGTGGCAGAGGACCTGTCCTGAAGAGTCCCTGCCAGGAGCACAGCCCGTCTAGGCCGTTCGGAGCCACGGCGGGATGCCCACCAGAGACCCCGTGGGAATGCTTGCTCACACTGAGCCCTGCAGTGACATGGAGCTGGGGGGAAGGGCCCCCAGAGACCTCGCCGATGTGCCTGAAGGTAAATCCTTTGTCGGCTGGCCTCTGCCCCCATCTGACTCCACAGCCAGTCAAATTGAAACGTCCCTGTCTCCAGCCTGTTCTCCAAAAACCTGCTCTCTCTCTGGGAGGATGAGGAATCATCAGGGAAGGTGGGAGAGACAAGATCCCAGCCACACTGCTGATTCCCGTTCCCGGCTTCCAGGGACACTGGCGAGAAGCTTGAAGTTCGGTCTTAACAATGACAGGGGACGGAACATCGTATCTCGGCGATCAGGTTGTTTTGAGACTCGCAGTGACCAAAGGACTTTTCATTTCCTGAAAGTGGCAGGAGATGGAGGGACCTGCCCGAGACATCATCTTTGGGGGAGGACAAAAGGTTGAACGAGCAGGCTTGTCAGACAGTCCAGAGAGCGAGCACAGGAGCACGCTGTTGTACAGTGGGACCCTGTCAAGTCCCTCTCTGTCAACATCGCAGTGATTTTGTCTGCTGTTCCTTCTCATCCAGGGAGCAGGTGTGTGTGGGAGAGGGAAGGGGCATGCCGACGCCGGGACCGGTTATGATTGCCTGGCAGGCGGGCCTTGTGTAGGTCTGCATCAGAAGATGCCGAGGCGGCTGGCCCAGGAGCGGAAGAGAGCAGCCAAGATCAGAAGCAGCGGAGGGCAATGGGAAGAGGAGAAGTCAGGCATGTGGACAGACTGACGGACACAAAGGCTGCGTTGCCTCACGCACACCACCGAGAGTCAGAGGATCACCTCAGGACGGTACATCTGTGACGCGGGACTCCAACCAGCCAAGCCTTGAGAATGGGGGAGGAGGTTTCCAAGGTGGAGCTGATGCAGGAGAACCCCTCCAGCACAAAAAGAGACACCGGGTGGCGGTCAGGTGGGGAGAAGAGGCCTGGCAGGTGTCAGTCAGGAAGAGGCGAGGATGTGCCGCAGTAACGATCATCCAGAGCAGCTCAGTGACGTGAGGTCTGTCTGCAGGTGGTTGGTGCGTCTGCTCTGCACCGGCCTCACTCTGAGACTCCCTAGGAAGGAGCGCCCACTGGGACATGTTCTCTGACGGCCGCAGAGGAAAGGAAAAGGTGGAGTGTCCCACACTGGCTCCTGAGACGTCCTCCAGAAGAGACGCATCTCACCTTCGCTCTCGTGCGTTTGGCCGAAGTCGATCACTTGGGCACACCCAAATTCAGAAGAATGGGAAAGGATAGCCCTCCCCTGGCGATGGAACTGGAGACCAGCGAGCAAGAGTGCTGTCCATCCCCGTGCCCAGGGAGAGGGAGAAGGCCCTTCTGATATGGAAACAGGACATTCTTGGGCTTAGAGATGGAGGACTGGAAGATCTTGGGGCTAGAGATGGGGCTAGCAGCCCACAGGAGACCAGCCTGACCTGCTGTTCACTGGGCCAGCTTGAATGAAATGAATGCGTGGCCTGAGAGCTGTGTTCTCCCTCCAGTCATCCCTTAGTCCTTCATTCGACAGACATCTGTTGAACACCTGCTCTGCACCAGGCATGATGCTAAACCCCAGAGAGAGAATAATTGAGAAGACGCTTGTTCTCAGACCTCCAAGGAACCACAGTCAGGGAGACATGTACCCAGAAGTCTCCTCCAGGTGAATTTAAATGTACATGGGGGCAGCGTGGTGGAGGGAAAGCGCCCTGGGTTTGGAGTCAGCGGGTCTGACTCTGGTTCCAACGTAATCGTGTAACCGCGGTCAAGTGGATTCCCTTGCCGGCTTGACTTTTCCGGCCTTACTCGGGGATCTTGCTGTTGCAGAGGGCGGGGCCTCGTCGACTAGCTTAGTTAAAACAGAGGAAGGATAGGAAAGAACAAGGAAGTAGCTGATGGACGCCAGGGCCTGGAAGTCATGGACCCCGGTCCTCTCTTTGCTCCACTCACTGATCCCTGCTTCGCTGCCCCGTTTGCAGCCTTCATCTCTGACAGGGCCACCCTGCGTTAGCCTGTTCATACCCAACCACGGCTGCCCCCAGCAGGACCCTCAGAGGCCTCCTCCCTTCAAGCACATCATCGTTAAGTCCGGTGCCACAGCTGACAGAGCCGAGGAGGGAGGATGCGATTGGCCTGGACTGGATCACGCATCCATGGCTGGTCCAATCAGCTGTGACGGTGTGTCCCTGTGCAGGGGCTCAAAGGGGTGCAGGCTGGGTCTCTAACATGTGAGCCTGAGGAGGAAACAGAGGGCATCACCCTTCACGGAACAGCTGTGAAATGGTAACGATCATGTCTGGTTAGCATATCCTCATATCCGGTAGTACTTCCATACTGCCTCCCTTGAACCCAAAACTGCAGGTCTGACAAACTCACTGCAGAAGTGATTTCCGCACACCGTGTCAGTCTGTTCCGTGGAATACCAACCCCACAACACCCCCTTCACCTTCTCCAAGGGCATGGAGTATGGGGTGTGGGCCGTCATCCCCGAGCGTGTTATCAACAGTTGACATCTTTTCTCTCCTGTGGGGTCTCTTGGGTCCTACGACCCAACGTGGTGCCAGGCCCTCCCCATCAATGTAGGGCATGGCATCCCCTGATCACCATTCTGCTAGAGTGCTGCCACCCCCACAGTTCTCCTGGGGAGGACAGGCCATGCTCAGCACCTGTGGGCACTAGGATTGAATGGGCACCTCCTCTCGGCGTTCAGGTTAAGATGTGACCAGACCACAGTGAGTGAGCCCGTTTCCACCCCCTTCTGTGCCCCTGCTCACCACAGAGGGTGCTGGCTGTTCTCACTCGGAGCCTTCTCCTTCCCCTGCCTCCCGGGAGGGTCAGGCCTGGGTGGCACCGTGCCAGGGGCTCTGAGATGAGAGTCTGGAAAGGAGCGGCAGAGGTAAAAAGGCGCTGGGGCGTGGGTGGGCTGAGGTTTCCAGGAGAAGCGTGCAGGCAAAGAAAAGGGATGTGAGGAATGATTTCGGTTAACGGTGCATCCCTCTGTGTGTGAGATGCTCCACAAGGTCACTGCAGCCGTTTGGAAACCAGATGTCTGTTTCCTCGCCTGTGGCAGCCCCTTGAGACTGGACCACGTGTTACCGCCCCAGGAAGGTTCATCCTTCATCTCCGGCTGGAAGCCCTCCCAGAGTGTTGATGGCTCCGCTCTGGTTGCACCCGGCCAGACTGCTATCGCATCGGGACCCTTCGGGGCGATCTCTCTGGTTCAGCCTGGTGCTGTCAAACCAGGGAGACTTCAGGTTGTCTCCCCCGTCCCTGTGTTGAGGGACCCCAGAGTCCCTTTCTTCAGCCAGCAGCCCCTCCAAGACGGGAGATTCCCATAATCCAATCAGCAGGTTCCGCCCCGCCATCGTCGGCTCCTTCTGGGAGTCTGACAGCAAAGCCAAATGGGGGTCCCAGGTCCACCCTACATCTCGTGAACTGCGACTCAGTGTAGTGAAAGGGTCGTGGGTAGCTCAGGACGCAGGCGGCAGAAAGGTCACACACAGAGGCGTGGACGGGGAGAGGACGGCAAGGAAAGCTACGGTGCCCGAACTCCCGTCTCTGGATTCAGATTCGACACGTGAGAGTACCTGTGCCAGGTGCACATCTGTCCAGGTGTGTCTAGATTGGACTCCAGCAGCAGCCATTCGAATATCCCATTAACCCAACGCGCACTGCCAGAGAACACAAGACTGGCCCACTCACCAAACATTTTAGGAGGAATCTCCTCTCGTCCTGGCTCAAGAAGCGCATTTTACTGCAGAGACGTGTTGCAAACTCAGGTCCTGGGGGCAAGCCCACCCCTAACTGTGGAGCAAATAGAGGCCCAGAGACCCTAAGTCAAAAGGCAAGAACCAGATCCTTCCAAAAATAAATAAAGTATGCTCTAGCTTCCCACTGTGAAGACTATACCTTTATAATTTATATAGGTATAATTTAGATTATAATCTAAATATAATTAATAAATTATATTTAATTATAAATTATATATGTGTAAATTATAAACCTGGCTATGGTTTAGATATACGAAGTTATACATGGTATATGGTATATACACACACATCTATCTTGATATATATGTTTGTGTGTGTACATATATGTGTGCGTATTTTATATATATATAAAATCAGGCTATATTTTTTATGTGACTAGAAGTCAGCAAAATATCAACGGAATTCAATTTTCATTGGCTGTCTGGGCGTTCTGTTGATGATCCAGGGATGGTCAGATAAATAATAAAATGAAAACATACATTATTTATAAATATTATATATTTATTTCATAAAATGTATTTTTCCTGCTTTCATTTCAGCAGCTTCACTAATTGTGTTGTAATTAGTCAGTATTGTCGCATAACATGTGTTGTATCGAAAGTCATGTCAAATTCAACAGCTTCTCTTGAGTTGTAATCATTAGTTTTTTAAAAATTAGTTCCGGTTTGGACAAACTGCCCTGCTGAGACAGGAGCAGCCGGGACCACCAGGACAAGTATGAATTAAAATGCTTCTTAGGTTCAGACGAGACTGTGACTTTATATATCAGGTCCCAACACGGCACAGGGGCTGCCTTTGATAAACTGTTGTTTCAGAAGGTATTATTAAATATGCAGATTTCATCAAAAACTCCCATCCGTGTCCACTTTACTGGGCTCAGGGATGCCACATAGCTGCTGAACTTTGTTTCTGGGTGTGACTGTGAGGGTGTCTCTGGAAGGGACATTTGAATCTGCAGGCTGAGTGAAGAAGGTCACCCTCCCCAGTGCAGGGGACACTGTCCAGCCTGTGAGGGCTGAATGGAGCACAAGGCAGAGGATGCCTCAGGTGGTGTCTCTGCTGGGACTGGGACCCCATCTTCTCCTGCCCTCAGGCAGCGTCCTCAGTGTGGTTGCAGGTGGAGAACAAGGGATGAGGTTGGGCCACGTGACCAGGGACACCTGTTCCAGTGGCATTTAGCACGTGTATAAAGGGTCAGTCCACCCCACAGACAACTCTGCTTCCTGTTCCCTGATTAGCTGAAAATCATACCCCAATAATCTGCCCATCAGCGTGGGCTGGACACTCTCGGTGAATGGCCAAAACTTCACCTTCAAGGGGACCGGAGGGATTGGTGGCACGGCTCTGCTGTAGGCCACAGCCCCTGACCACGGGTCATCAGCCAGTCTCCGGAGCCTTCCGGCTGGGGACCGCTGACCTGGCCGATCAGCCTGCCTGTCTGTGGTGACACAGCCAGCCTTGACCCCCAGCTAGCTGCTGGCAGATACAGCTCGGGGACGTAGAGTGACCCCTGCACTACCTTTATGGGACTGCCTAATAAATGCCCTGTGTCACCAGAATGTGTTTGGGCCTGTGGCTTCAGGAGTAAGAGGTTGGGGATAAGTCCCCACGTAGACTAGGGAGGGGGCCCGTGTCGGACAGGACAGCTCCAATTCCGTGTTTCGGCAGCCACAGCCAAGATGTGCCCTCCCCTGTCCCGCCAAGTAGGAACTCCCCGTGCAAGAGCTGGGCTTACCTTCCTGGAACCCCCATCCTGGCTGGGGAGGTGGTACCCCTGACTGTCCACGGGACTCTGCCAGCTGGGAAAGTTACCCCTTTAAGAGAGTGAAGGACACCTGTCCATGAGACCAGCGTGGGAGCCCCGAGATGGACAGAACCGGGAAGACACCATCCCCAGGGGAGGAAGCCACATTGGCTTCCTGTTGCTGCCGGAACCAACGTACCACAAACGGGGTGACTTCACACGACACAGGTTTATGCTTTCCCACTTCTAGAGGCCAGGGGTCCAGGGGCCTCACTGGGCTGACACCAGGGTATCTGCACGGCTGCGCTCCCTGCAGGTTTGGAGCAGAATCCGTTGTCCTGCCTCCTTCAGCTTCCAGCGGCCGCCGGCGTTCCTTGGCTTGTGGCCACACCACTCCAATCGCTTCTTAACGTGGATGCCTTCTCTTACTTTCAGTTCTCCCTCTGCCTTCCTCTCACAGACACTGCTGATTACTCTAGGCCCCCCTGGATAAAGCAGAAAATCTACTCGTCTCAGAAATCCTGAATGCCATCTGCAAAGTCCCTTTTGTCATAGAAGGTGACATTCGCAGGTCCCAGGGGTTAGGACCCATGTCTTTATGGGGCCACTTTTCAGCTAAACCTGCGGACTCGTTTACTTGATAATTCATGTTGGAGCACATCCTCCGCTGAGGCAGGGACTTGTTCAGGTGAAGACCGCCGACATCCTCAGATGCAGGCCCCGCCCTTCCAGAGCTGCCGGCCAGCTGGGGAGACAGATGGCGATCAGAAACAGCGATCAGATGCTCCCAGGAGCCCAGGGGTGGCGGCCTTGGAGGTAACACAGTGACTGGCCTGGCCTGCTTACAGCTGGGAGGCCTGTGGGTTTGCCCGTGACTTCACGGGAGTGTCCGGAGTCCTAGTGCTGGAAGCTTCCCCTGGCGAATTGACGCACCCCTGACGGACAGAACCTCTACCAGCTCGGGGGTCCTCTCATACCTGGCCCCGCCAATGTCGTCCCAGGTGTTTGGGGAGCGGAGTCTGAAAATGGGCTGAGAACTGATGTTTAGAGTTGAGAGGAGGGAGGGGGGAGGGGCAAGAGGAAAGAACAGGGACAGGGAGAGCGAAGGAGGAAAAGCAGGAAGGCTGGAGTGGAGGAGAGTTAGCCCCTCACCCTTTTGTTTCTTGTTTCTTTAATTAATAGATTTAATTTTTATTTATTTACTTATTTTTTATCCTCACTCAAGGACATTTTTGCATTTATCTTCAGATAGAGTGGGAGGGAGAGAGGGAGGAAAAGAGAGAAACATCGACTGGCTGCCACCCACGCAATCCCAGCCAGGGCCAGGGACAAACTGCAACCGAGGTACGTGCCCTTAGCGGGAACCGAACCCGGGTCTCTCTGGTCCGCAGGCCGACACTCTAACCGCTGAGCCAAATCGGCCAGGGCTAGATTTAACTTTTAAAGCAGTTATAAGTTTACAGAAAAATTGAGCTGACGATACATTTGAAGATCCAATTGGCCTTATGAAACATTCATAATGGGGCAGCATCCCACCTAGCAACTAGCAGGGAGTTCCCCGGAGTGGTGCAAAGAGAAGGATGGGGAAGGGGAGCTATTAACAAAAGACAAGAAAGGACTATTTTTACACCAGTTGGTCTTTTGGAGGTTAGGGAACTGCAAAGGTTTCTATCACGCAGATTGCCTCTTCTTTTTACGGGGGTTGAGGGGTTGGGGGAGGAGGGAGAGGCCCAGGTGACAGATTGCCTTACTGCTGGACCGGACAATTCCAGACTGGTTAAGATTGTTTCCAGGAGAGGTTGAAACAGCAATTAGGTCAGGTAGTAAATCTAGGTTTGGTACCAGGGGCTTTAGCACACGTGACGCCATTTGGGGCCTGTGGTTTTATCTTGAACAGTATAGAGAGTTCCCAGAGACCACCTTTGTTCTTGTTGCTGCTGTTGAAAGTATTACAGATGTCTCTCTTTTTTCCCCCCATTGACCCCCTCCACCCCCACTCACCACCCCACCCCCCACCGCCTTCACCGCACTGTTGTCTGTGTCCATTGGTTAGGCATATATGCATATAAATTCTTTGGTTTATCTTTTCCTGCCCTCCCCCACACCCCATCCTTCTGAGGTTTGTCCATCTGTTCCCTGCTTCCATGTCTCTGGTTCTATTCTGTTTGTCAGCTTATTTTGTTCATTATGTTCCACAAATAATGGGATCATGTGGTACTTGTCCTTCTCTGACTGGCTTGTTTTGCTTAGCATAATGCTCTCCAGGTCCCTCCATGTCGTCTCAAAGGGTAAGAGGTCTTTCTGTTTTACAGCTGCATAGTATTCCATTGTATATATGTACCACAGCTTTTTTATCCACTCATCTACTGATGGACACTTGGGCTGTTTCCAGACCTTAGCTATTGTAAATAGCCCGGATACCCTCCTGCGGTCTTTCACTGACCACCTCCCTCTGTGCACCCACCTGTCCCGCGAGCCTGCCCATCCCACAAGGCAGGTCACTCTCCACGTGGCATCCCCTCTGCCACTCCTCCAGCGGAGGGGCTTGTTTCCCAGCCGGACACACTCAGAATCATTCCACAGGAACCGGGGGCCTAGAACCCAGCAAAATCAGGAACTGGATCCTCAGTCAATAAACACATTATCCAAAAGAGATGAAAAGCTTAAAAGATGTAGGGGTGAGGGTTGAAGAATTACTTGTGTTTTGTCAATGTAAGAAGCATCCAAACCTGTGGAGAATTGTTATGAGTGTATTTAAGCCAAACTGATGACATTTGCGGGGGAGCGAGATCTCAGATGCTCCTGGGAATGACGGTTTGGCAGCTTCTTTTATGCATCGGAGATTAAGAAAGGGATCTAAGGAAGATTACATAAAGGTGGGAGGAAGCAAGGCAGGGATTGGATTATAGGATAGTTAACAAGATTACATGCTCTCTTGAGGGTGGTTACAGTTTATTTCAAAGGTATGTTAACCCAGATTCACAGAAACAAGGGACGGGCTTGCTTAAAGCAAAGATAAACCTTTTACTAAAACGTTATATGCCTGGAGCTTGACTACCCGCCATGAACTCCCCAGTCAGGAATTTATGGATTAATCACCCTGTAAGGTTACTTTCCATAGAACCCCCCCACTTTTTTGTCCACAGTTTATATACACTGGCATTTTAGGAAAATCAATAAATTTGGAATAAAACATTCTGATTGCATCCCCCCAAAAAGGTATCCTTGAGCAAGTGACTCTCCAGACCTCAGATTTAGCATCAGGAAAAAGGGAAAGCTGGCCTCATATTTTCCAAAGACCTTTCCATATCTTACCTTTTCAGAAAGAGCAGCAGTTTCTGTTCCGTCGCATCGTTTAAAAAGAAGCCAAAATACGTTTCCTCCGGTTTCCCCAGGCAATTCCTGGCATTGCCACTAGATGGCAGAATGAGACCACGATGGTGCTGTGTCAGGGCCGCTGCAGACCCATCGGCTGCCAAGGCGGCTGCAAGCTAGCAAGCCACCTCCTGCAGACAGCTGATTAATAACAGAGCTGTAATTATCTTTACACAATCCCGATTGCAGCTCTATATTAACCTAGCTGTTAAATTAAACTGCACAAATAAATATGCCGGGTAACTCAACTTCCCCAGCAGCCCCCACCCTGGCGGCTTCCAAGCTCATTAACATATCAAAACACACACTCTACCCTCCCACTTCCCCTCATTTTCATAACAAAAGGGACCCCCTTTTATCTCCCCAGCAACCCAATCTGTATTTAAATAGCACTGGGAAGAGTGATAACATTATTACTTATTTCCCCAAGTCTAGCTCTGGGGATATCTCCAATCTGTTTCCTCCAGAAACTGGATGGCTGGGTTTTATTAGGAGATGAATCAGCCCTCCCTCCCCCTCCAGCTGCTTTAAACTGCAGTTTGGTGGAGGTGGGGGTGGAGGGGTTGGGGGGTGCCTGTCCCGAGGACTCCAGAAATCAGGCGTCCTTCCTGCCCGGTCCCTAGACCAGTCAGACAACGCCTGATGTCCTCAGTGGTCTTGGGTCAAAACGAAGCAAAGAAAAAATTAAAAACAAACACACAAAGGTGACACCCAGTGGATGCTCTCCACCTGGGGTGAGGTCATGGGCCAGAGCAGGGGTGGGGACCGTCCCCTGAGAAATCAGTACCAGCTAACATCACACGCCTCACCTAAGAGAAGCAGTTCCAGCCATCACAGCAGGGGGGAGTTGATGAAATGTTTGACCAAATAGAGCAGGCTGATTTTCAAGTTGATAATCTTGTATGGCCCTCGAATGATGTTATAAATATCCCAATGGCCCTTGGCAGAGCAAAGGTTCCTCAACCCTGGGCTAGAGTATCAAGAGTCATCATAGGAGCTGGGGAGGCCTTAGGGACCATCTCACCTCAGGACCAGGGACAGCTGAGTGCCTTTCCTTTATTTTGCAAAATGTCCCGCGTACAAATACATCTGGATTTGGGGGAGGGAGCCCCCAGTTCCTGCAATCTGCTAACTTAAGGATGGAGAATCCATTCCAGGAGGGGTAGGGGTTGCCCAGGGTCCCAGGGAGCCCTCTGCAGCAGCGTGGGACAGAAGAGTCTCTCTGTCTCCTGACTCAACCACATCTAACTGCCTCTCACTTGACCTCATGAGCCTCAGTTTCCCCCTAAGGAAATGCGCAGTCACAGGTCACAACCTCGTTCTCCCGAGCTAGCAGGGTGCCTCCCACACAACAGACGTCAACAAACAGCAGTTCATTGCAAGAGTGAGAGCAGGAATGGAAAACTGGAAAGGGGTTGCCTGGACCAAAGACCCTGACCTATGGGGGGCAGTAAGTCAGCCTAGGGCAGGTGGGGGTACCTGGGGGTAGGCTCCTGGCTTTCCCCAAGCTCACCTGCGCACAGCCTGCAGGATTTAAGGGAGCTGGGCCTTGTCCCTGCCAATGGCCCTCTTTCTTCCCTTCACCCTGGCTGGGGATTGGCTCAGAACGGAGGACACTGAGCAGAGAGGGGTGGGAGGAAGAGGAAGCAGGCAGGTTGACAGGAGGTGTGTGGAGTTAGACCCTGGCTTGCTGGAAGATGCCAGCCATCACCTCCTCCCTCAGCTAGCCTCAGTCTGGTGGGACCACAGGCCCCTCAGCTCTGTGGTGTGGGAGGGAGCCCGGAGGACAGGGGAGGGAAGTGCTAAGCAGGGTCTCCAAGGGGCAGCCAGCTCCAGATTTGTGCGTGGAGACTGGTGCTACCATTTGGATCACTAAAAATGTTCAGGACAATGGTAAGGTCCGTGTTAGAGACTTACAGGCCCGCAAGTAAGGAGAGGAGGGTGGGGCTTAACTGGTCAGCACGCCCCTCCCCCACCACGTGAGGCCCCCTCCTCCACTGCTCGGCTCCACCCCTTTGGGGGACTCCCTGCGGCTCCCAGCAGAGGCCCTGGGCTGGGCGAAGCCAGGATGGGGAGGGAGGTGGTGCACCCTGGGGAGGGGAGGGACCCTGCGTTCCTGGGAGGGGCGGGAGGGGGGCAGGGCAGGATGGCCCCCACAAGGCAGAGTCACCTGCCTTCCTGCTCAGAATTCCAGAGGGGGCTTCTCTCTGCAGCCCAAACCCAGGACTCTCTCAAGTCACCTGCTTCCCCTTCCTGTCACCTGCCAGGAGGCAAAGAAAGAGCAGCCCAGAGGGGGCCCAGGTTCCTCGTCCTCACCGCCGCAGAGGCCGTGTCCGGGGTCCCCTCTCAGCCCTGGACTCCACACCCCGGCCCACGGCTGCCGCCTTTCCTGCGAGGACAGGGAGAGAGGGGCGGGCCCACGGGCTTGGAGGACGGTGTCACACAGGACTGAGTTTCCTCCCGCTGGAGCGTGTCCGCGGTTCATGCATTCATTCGTCCTACAAGTATTGATTAAAAGTCTGCTGTGCACAGAGCCTCACTCTGACCACTCAGGAAGCGTGCGAGGGAGAAGAGGCCGGGATGCAACCTCGCGTTACCCGGCGGAGCCCAGGCGGCTCACGGGCCGGAGCGTGGGAGCGTGGGCGTCGGGAAGCACACGGGGCGGGCCTCGCTCTCGGGTGCCACAGATGGGGGCACGGAGACTGGAGGGCGGTGTGTGCCAGCCCCACCCACCGGCTCACCAGTTAAAGGTCTTGAATCCCCTTTTAAAAACGTGTTTCCCTTTCCTATCAGGAAGCCTGCTCTAAAGGGAGGCTCCGCTTCCTTTCTCGGGGTCCTGGTCCTCCCACAGCCCCGCAGGTAGGACATGTGCTGTGTCCCCCTCACAGACGCTCAGCCCCAGGCCAGACGGTCCCCTGAGCTCAGGAGGCAGGCCAGGTGCCCGGCACAGAGGCGGAGGACAGGAGTTTGGGGAGGAGATTCCACCGTCCAGAGCTGGCAGGTGGGGCGGTTTGAAGGGGAGACCCCCAGAGGGACCCCCAGGGGAGGCTGCAGTGAGGTCAGCCCAGGGCCCAGGCCAGCGAAGCTGCAGAGAAGGGCGGCCAAAGAGGGGGCCGCGCCATCCCCAGCTGGGAGGTCGGAAGGGTGGGCTTTGCAGTCAGGTCCGGTGGGTTCAAAGCCGGACTCCTTTGCATGAAAAGGTGCACGCGGGGGAGTCACTTCACCCTCCTGAGCCTACACTTCCTCATCTCTGAAATGGGATGATAGCGGTGCTTTCCCTAAAGGTGTTGAGGGTGATGGGAAACCACGGAAGGTCTGGCTCAATAAACACTGACTTGCGCTGAAGTCACAGTGACCTGGGGATGACGTCAGAGCGCGGCTTAGAGGCGAGGCCCACCTGGAGGCTGACTGCTAGGTCGCAGGGCAGGTCCTGAAGTCACCGGGAGTGGGGGAGGGCAGGGGCAGGGCTTAGTCACTCCTTTCTTGGGCTTCACATTCTCCATCTTTAGGTGAGGGGTTGGCCCAGACCCCCAGGATTCACAAACTGCAACAAGATGTCAGGTGTCACCATGAGTCCCCAGGGGTTGGGGAGGGGGTCAGAGATGTGCCATGTGTCCTGCAGGAGAGCAGAGAGCTTCTGTCTGTGAGAGTTTACAAAATGCATTCGTGTTCAACGATTGTGTGAGCTGCCCAGGACCTGGTGAGACAGGCAGAACAGGGATTATTCCGCCCACTTCACAGAGGAGAGCGTCATCATCAGAGAGGTTCAGAAATTTGCTCAAGGTCACAGAGCTGGTAAATGGCAAGCCAGCCAGGACTGGAGTTCTGAGCCCATGGCGCCAAGTCCAGGGTATTTTTTTTTAAAACGCTTTATTGATATATAATTTACATACCATACATGCACAATTCATCCATTCAAGTATACAATCCAGTGGCTTTCGGTGTAATCACAGAGTTGGGTGACTCTCAACGTAATTAATTTTGAAATATTTCCATTACCCCAAAAAGAAATGCCGTACTCCTCAGATACTACCCCTTCTCCTTCCCTCCCAGCCCGAGGCAACCTTGAATCTATTTTCTGTCCCTAATGATTTGTCCATTCTGGTCATTTCCTATAAATGGCATCGTGCAATATATAGTACTTTGTCACTGGCTTCTTTCACTTAGTATATATAACATTCTCAAGGTTCATCCATGTGTTTTTCCAGTGTCTTAACTTGGGAGGTCAGGTTGTTGATTTGAGATCTTTCTTCGTCTTTAATGCAGACATTTATAGTTATAAGTGCTGTGTTAGCCACTTTCTATACGTTTGGGAACGGTGTGTATTTTCATTCATCCCAAAGTATTTTCTAATTCTCCTTGTGATTTCTTTTTTAACTCATTTCTTTTTTCACTCATTGATTATTTAGCAGTGTGTTGTTTAATTTGCACATGTTTGTGAATTCAGCAAATTATTTTGGTGTTATTAATTTCTCTTTTTTTTTTTTTTTTTTTGAAATCAGGTAAATTGACTTTTCCCACTGCTTTGGACTGAATGTTTCCCCCTCCCCCAGATTCATATGTTGAGGCCCTAATCTTCCAGTGTGGCTGTGTTTGGAGATAGAGCCTAAATGGAGGTAACTAAGGTTAAATGAGGTCATAATGGTGGGGCCTGATCTAATAGGATTAGTGTCTTTTTTTTTTTTTTTGGTGAAATGCAGTTAATCAATTTTTTTTATTAATTTATTTTTGTTACAGATGTTTCTCCTTTTTTCCCCATTTACACCCTTCTCCCCGACCCTCCACCCCTTCCCCAGCTTTGTTGTCCATGTCCATCAGTTATGCATACATGCGTATAAGTTCTGTGGTTTATCTCTTCCCTCCCCCCACCCCCTCTTCTGAGGGTTGTCAGTCTGTACCCTACTTTCACATCTCTGGGTCTACCCTGTTCCCCAGACTGTTATGTTTATTATATTCCACAAATGAGTGAGATCATGTGATATTTGTCTTTCTCTGCTTGGCTTGTTTCGCTTAGGATAATACTCTCGAGGTCCCTCCATGTCGTCTCAAAGGATAAGAGATCTTTCTTTCTTACAGCTGCGTAGTACTCCATTGTGTATATGTACCACAGCTTTTTTATCCATTCATCCACTGATGGGCACTTGGGCTGTTTCCAGATCTTAGCTATTGTAAATAGTGCTGCTATGAACATGGGAGTACATGTATTCTTTCTGATTGGTGTTTCAGGTTTCTTAGGGTATATTCCTAGAAGTGGGATCACTGGGTCAAATGGCAATTCAATTTTTAATTTTTTGAGGTAACACCATAGTGTTTTCCACAGTGGCTGCACCAGTCTGCATTCCCACCAGCAGTGTACTAGAGTCCCCTTTTCTCCACACCCTCGCCAATACTTGTTGTTTGACGATTTGTTGATGGCGGCCATTCTGACAGGTGTGAGGTGATACCTCATTGTTGTTTTAATTTGCATCTCTCTGATGATTAGTGATGTTGAGCATTTCTTCATATGTCTCTTAGCCATTTGTATGTCCTGTTTGGAGAGGTGCCTACTTAGTTCCTCTGCCCATTTTTTAATTGGGTTCTTTGTCTTCCTTTTGTTGAGTTGTATGAGCACTCTATATATTTTGGAGATTAACCCCTTATCTGATGTATCATTGGCAATTATGCTCTCCCATAGAGTGGGTTCCCTTTCCGTTTTGATGGTTGTTTCTTTTGCTGTGCAGAAGCTTTTGAGTTTGATGTAGTCCCATGTGTTCATTTTTTCCTTTGTTTCTGTTGCCTTAGGTGATGTATCAGTGAAGATTTTGCTGCGTATGATGTCCGAAATTTTGTTGCCTACATTTTCTTCTAGGATTTTTATGGATTCACGAGTCACATTTAAGTCTTTTACCCATTTTGAGTTTATTCTTGTGTATGGTGTAAGTTGATGGTCTAGTTTCATTTTTTTGCATGTAGCTGTCCAATTTTCCCAACACCATTTATTAAAGAGGCTGTCTTTGCTCCATTGTATGCTCTTGCCACCTTTGTCAAATATTAATTGAGCATAATGTCTTGGGTCAATTTCTGGATTCTCTGTTCTGTTCCACTGGTCTATGTGCCTATTCTTGTGCTGTTTTGATTATAGTAGCTTTGTAGTATAACCTGATATTCGGTATTGTGATCCCACCTACTTTGTCCTTCTTTTTCAAGATTGCTGTGGCTATTTGGGGTCTTTTTTGGTTCCATATGAACTTTTGGAGTATTTGTTCTAGTTCTGTGAAATATGTCACTGGTATTTTGATGGAGATTGCATTGAATCTATAGATTGCTTTGGGTAATATGGACATTTTAATGATGTTAATTCTTCCAATCCATGAACAAGGTATGTTCTTCCACTTTTTTTATCTTCCTCTATTTCTTTTTTTAATGTCCTGTAGTTTTCTGCAAATAGATCCTTTACTTCTTTGGTTAAGTTTATTCCTACGTATCTTAATTTTTTTGCTGCGATGGTAAATGGGATTGTTTTTTTAGTTTCTCTTTCTGTGAGTTCATCATTGGTGTATAAGAATGCCGTCAATTTCTTGACGTTAATTGTGTATCCTGCTACTTTGCCAAATTCATTTATTAGGTCTAGTAGATTTTTGATGGAGTGTTTAGGGTTTTCTATGTATAATATCATGTCACCTGCGAATAATGACAGTTTCACTTCTTCCTTTCCAATTTGGATTCCTTTTATTTTTTCTTCATGTCTGATTGCTGTGGCTAAGACTTCCAGTACTATGTTAAATAAGAGTGGTGAAAGTGGGCATCCCTGTCTTGTTCCTGTTCTTAAGAGAAATGTTTTTAGTTTTTGCCCATTGAGTATGATGTTGGCTGTAGGTCTTTCATATATGACCTTTATAATGTTGAGATATGATCCCTCTATTCCCAAATTGCTGAGCATTTTTTTCAGAAATGGGTGCTGAATTTTGTAGAATGCTTTTTCAGCGTCTATTGATATGATCATGTGGTTTTTATCTTTCATTTTGTTTATGTGGTGTATCACATTTATTGATTTGCGAATATCGAACCAGCCTTGCATCCCTGGGATGAATCCCACTTGGTCATGGTGAATAATTTTTTTGATGTATTGCTGGATCCAATTTGCTAGTATTTTGTTTAGGATTTTGGCATCTATGTTCATCAGGGATATTGGCCTGTAGTGTTCTTTCTTTGTAGTGTCTTTATCTGGTTTTGGAATTAGAATTATGCTGGCCTCATAAAATGAGTTTGGAAGTCTTCCTTCTTCTTGAATTTTTAGAAATAGTTTGAGAAGAATGGGTGTTAGTTCTTCTTTGAATGTTCGGTAAAACTCCCCTGTGAAGCTGTCCAGGCCTGGACTTTTGTTTGCTGGGAGAGTCTTGATTACATCTTCAATTTCCTTCGTTGTTATTGGTCTGTTCAAGTTTTCTATCTCTTCCAGGTCCAGTTTTGGGAGACTATGTGTTTCTAGAAATTTGTCCATTTCATTTAGATTGTCGAATTTGTTGCCATATAAATGTTCATAGTATTTGTTAACGATCCTTTGTATTTATGTGGTGTCAGTTGTTACTTCTCCTCTTTTGTTTCTGATTTTGTGTATTTGGGTTCTCTCTCTTTGTTTCTTGGTGAGTCTAGCTAAGGGTCCATCAATCTTGTTTATCTTTTCAAAAAACCAGCTCTTTGTTTCATTGATCCTTTGAATTGTTTTTCTGGTCTCCATGTCATTTATTTCTGCTCTGATCTTTACTATTTCCTTCCTTCTACTTGCTCTGGGCTTTTCCTTTTGTTTGCTTTCTAGTTCTTCAAGTTGTGAGGTTAGAAAGTCTATTAGAAATTTTTCTTGTTTCTTTAGGTAGGCCTGTAGTGCTATGAACTTCCCTCTCAGAACTGCTTTCGCTGCATCCCACAGATTTTGTGTTGTTGTGTGTTCATTTTCATTGGTTTCCAGGAAGTTTTTAATTTCTTCCTTGATCTCCTCGGTAACCCATTCATTGTTTAATAACATGCTATTTAGCCTCCATGTATTCAAATGTCTTTGCATGTTCTTGTTGCAATTGATTTCTAGTTTCATGCCATTGTGATCTGAAAAGATGCTTGATATGATTTCAATCTTCTTGAACTTGTAGAGACTTCGTTTGTGTCCTAACATGTGGTCTATTTGAGAATGTCCCATGTGCACCTGAGAAGAATGTGAATTCTGTAGTTTTGGGGTGTAATTCTCTGTAAATATCTATTAAATCCATTTGGTCTACTGCTTCGTTTAGAGTCTCTGTTTCCTTGTTAATTTTTTGTCTAGAGGATCTATCCGGTGATGTCAGTGGGGTGTTGAAGTCCCATGCTATGATTGTATTGCTGTCGATTTCTCCTTTGAAGTCTTCCAGAAGATTTTAAATGTATTTTGGTGCTTCTATATTGGGTGCATATATGTTTACCAAGGTTATATCTTCCTGTTGGATAGATCCTTTCGATATTATGTAGTGGCCTTCTTTGTCTCTAGTTATGGCATTCATTTTAAAATCTATTTTATCAGATATGAGTATTGCTACCCCAGCTTTTTTTTCCTTTCTGTTTGCTTGGAAGATTTTTTTCTATCCCTTCACTTTTAGCCTATGTGAGTCTTTTGTTGTGAGGTGGGTCTCTTGTAAACAACATATATATGGGTCATGCTTTCTTATCCAATCCACTACTCTGTGTCTTTTGATCGGGGCGTTCAGTCCATTTACATTTAAGGTGATTACTGATATGTACTTACTTATTGCCATTTTTGTTTAGTGTGTTTCTATTTTCCTTTCTATTTCTACTAATTACAGCAGTCCTTTTAACATTTCTTGCATTGCTGGTTTGGTGCTAATGTATTCCCTTAACCTTTTTTTTGTCTGGGAAGCTCTTTATTTGACCTTCTATTTTGAATGATGGCCTTGCTGGGTAGAGTAGTCTTGGGTTCAGATCCTTGTTTTTCATCACCTTGATTATTTCATGCCATTCCCTTCTGGCCTGTAGTGTTTCTATTGAGAAGTCAGCTGATAGCCTTATGGGGGTTCCTTTGTAGGTAACCTGTTGCTTAGCTCTTGCTGCTTTTAGGATTCTCTCTTTGTCTTTAATTTTTGGCATTTTAATTACTATGTGTCTTGGTGTGGGCCTGTTTGGGTTCTTCTTACTTGGGACTCTCTGTGCTTCTTGAACTTGAATGCCTTCTTCCTTCACCAAATTAGGGAAATTTTCTGTCACTATTTCTTCAAATATATTTTCTAACCCTTTCTCATTTTCTTCTTCTTCGGCAACTCCTATGATGCGAATATTATTATGTTTCCAGTTGTCCCACAGTTCTCTTAAGCTGTCTTCCTGTTTTATCATTGTTTTTTCCTTTTGGTTTTCTGATTGGTTGATTTTTTCTACCCTGTCTTCTGATTCACTGATCCAGTCCTCAGCTTCTTCTACTCTGCTGTTTAGTCCTTCCAATGTGTTCTTCATTTCTGCTATGTCATTCTTCATTTCCAGTTGGTTTATTTTCAATATTTCTATGTCTTTGCTCATGGTGTTGATGTCCTTACACATGCTGTTGAGCTTCCTCAAGATCATGGCTCTGAATTTTAGTTCTGTTAACTTGCTTAACTCCATTTCATTTATCTCATCTTCGGTGGAGGTCTCTTGTTCTTTCATTTATCTCATCTTCGGTGGAGGTCTCTTGTTCTTTCATTTGGCATCTGTTTCTTTGTTTTACCATTTTGGCTATCTCAGTGGTTTTTGGAGCCTGCCAAATTTTCCCTGTGGATGTTGGTGTTCTGCTGTTTGTGGCTCCCTCTACTGGGTTTGGATGAGTGTGAGAGGACCCACGTTATACACCACTGTCAAGTCTTACTTTCCTGGGTACAGTTGCAAGCCCAGAAAAGGTTCAGTTATCCTCTAGCTTTTTGCCTAGAGGCTATTAGTCCCAGTTACTTGAAGAGCCTTGGGTTCTCAGTTGAATGAAAACCTCCCTCAGGTGTTCAGCGTGAGAGGATTTCCCGAGGGTGGGGCAGATGCTGGTAGTTAATGAGCCTCGATTTGCATTTCAATAACCCAACTGGGTGTGGCTGAATCTCCAAGGGAGGGGCCGCCGCCTCTCCCCAGAGCCCTGGGAAGGAGTAAGATGGCACCGTCCTGTGTGGCCGCAACTCAGCAAAAGCTCTGAGCGCCCTCCAAATCCCGAGTGTCCCCACACAGTTCCAGTCAAGTCCGCCCTCCCTCTGCCGGAGCCCAGGTGAGTGGCTGCGGCTATTTTAGCGCTCTGTCCCGGCCCTCTGTGCTGTGGAGTGGTTTGGGCTTTTACCCCGAGGGCACTGCTCATGGCTAAGGCCGCTGCTGTCCGTGGGCTCCCAGCCCCCCTCTCGCGCCTCCCCAATCCTACCCGGATCGATTCAGTGTCCCTGGTTGTATGGTCCTCGCAAGCTGCTTTTCCGTTGCTTTTTCCCGACGATTTGTCTTTATTTTAGTTGTATTTCCAGTTTGGTCCTGGGAGATGGTCTGTGTAGCTTCCATTCACTCTGCCACCATTTTGGAATCTCGGTGTTATTAATTTCTAACTTCACTCCATTGTGATTGGAGAGCAGACTTTGTACAGTTTCAACCCTTTTAAGTTTATTGAGTCTTGTTTTATGGTCTAACCTGTGGTCAGTTCTGAGGAATGGTCCATATGTGCTTGAGAGGAATGTATATTCTGGTATCGAAGAAAGAACATCCTGTAGGTGTGTTAGGTCCAGATTTTAACAGTGTTGTTTGAATCTTCTGTTTTCTGCCACAGTCTCCCCATTATTGAGGAAAATGTTTGGGGTATTGGAGTAGGGATATTGAAGTCCCCAACTATTATTATTGAATTGTGTATTTCTCTCTTCGATTTTGTCAGTTTTTGTTTTACATGTTTCAAGGCTCTGTTGTTAGGTGCATATGTGTTTGTAATTATCACAACTTTCTGATGAATTGACCATTTCATCACTACAGAACATCCCTTTTTCTCTCTAGTAGTATTTTTACTTATAAAGTTTATTTTGTCTTAGTAATAGCCCTTCAGTTTTCTTATTCTTGCTATTGGCATGATAGAGCTTTTCCCTTTCCCTTTTCACCTGTTTGTGTTTTTAAAGCTAATGTGTGCTTCCTGTATGCAGCATATAATTAGGTCCTGTCTTTTTATCCAGTCTGACAGTCTCTGACTTTTGATTGGCTTGTTTAATTAATTTACATTTAATATTGTTATGGACACATTTGGATTTACCTCTGTCATTTCATTTTTATTTTCTATTTGTCTCAGGTCTTGTGGTTCCCCTATTCTTCCTCCTTTACCACGTTCTTTTGTATTAAGTGAATTTTTTTCTCGTGCATCACTTTAGTTTCCCTAATGATGTTTATGACTTAATTTTTTTGAGTGATTTTGTAGCAGTTTCTCTAGGGCTTATTACATATATTTTAACTTATCAGACTTGACTTCCGTCTAGCTCCCTTATCTCTTCACCATTTTGTGTTATTATTGTCATTACATCTACATAATGACAACAACACCTTGCTGTCATTATTACTTACATAGTGTATGTTGCCAACTCTCGGCCTGCTAGCCAGGGGTCGTCGCAATGCAATGAACTGCAAGCAGACACTGCTTGGAGTGAGGGGGAGCATCGCAAGGGAGCACATGCTCCAGATCTCTGGATGCAGCCCGATTTATTTGCAAAGTGGTTCCCTAGGTTACATGGTGTTTTAGGTAATTAAGTCCTTGAGATCACAGCTCTGCTGACCTTACAGCCAAGCCCAGCATACTTCCCGCCCAGCTGTCTCTGGCTGTTTTCAGCGGAGATGCATAACAAACACATTCACGCTTGGACGATAAGACCACTGGTGCTATCAGGGCGGCGTTCCAAACCCAACACGCGTACCTGATCTATTCTCATACATACTTTGATCCTTGGCTGGCCAGGCTGCGAGAATGCATACCTCGAGTTAAATTTTGTTCACCCACCAAACCCCCAACCCTATGGTATGTCTATGAAAGAAAATGAAAACATAGAAGAAAGCAAAGCAAGCATATATTTATAGAGCATGTGACATTTACCAGTTTACCATTCCTGGTTCTCTTGGTTTGTTCCTTTGGGTTCTGGGTACTCTCTGGGATCATTTCCTTACTCCGAGACAACAGTGCTCTCCTACCTCCTCAAATATGTTACATAACAGGATGGTTTATACGTAACGCTGTACTGTGAACGAGGCTCAGTGGGACAGCCGTGTGTCCTGGCTGGAGGGTCAGCAGGGCTGAGGCTGCAGAAGCACATCCAGGTTGATCTGCACACGAGAACAGCCTTGTCTGACACTGGCCTTCACACCTGCTCTGCCCATGAACATCATCACAAATAAATGCTGCCGCCTGCCCGAGCCTGGGCAGTCCGGCGTGGGGACTGCGCGGCTGTGTCTGACTAGAACGGGAAAATGGCACTCTCTGTCACTGTCAGTGATGTGCACCGCAAACGCAAACATTTTAGAAGCCAGGATGGATAGCTTGACTGCCAGTGGTGCCTGGAGATGCTGCTCGGTGCCTGCCCAGGGTCCTGGGGACGCTTCATCGCCCCAGCATCAGCGATGTCTTATCTTTAGGTCCCCTCCAACTCCCCAGGGTGTCGAGTTTCCAGTCCGTTCACTGGATTCCGCAGCTCAGAGGGAAGAGGCCAGAACAGCAGGCATGTTAACAAGCGTCCAGATGGTCTGTCAGCCTCCTTCATCTGGTGTGATCTTCCCTCAGTCCTGTGTACGGACACGATGGACAGGGATATTCCCATTTCACAGATGAGAACATGGTGCCCACAGACGGTCAGAGATAGGCAGCCGTTAGAGAAGGAAGTGAAAAATCTACGCGATGTTCTGACTCCAGAAAGAAAATGCTTTCTAGCCTACTAATGCCTCTCTGTCTAACAGGATCGAGGGACATAGGGCTGGAGTCCCTGGGCAGCACGGCCTCTGCCCCATGCCCTGACCGGCCTGGGGAGAGCTCTGTGCTCCCAAGACCTCCTGGGCTCGCCTGAGCAAGTGTCTTCTCAGGTGGCCTGCACACTGGGCTGGCTGGGCTTGCTGGAAGTTAACAGCCAAGAGAAAGACCCATGAAGTGTTAAGGGAGGGTCCAAATTCAAACAGCAGGTGTGTTATCTCCTTCTTCCTCATGATAACTCTGTGGCAGGGGGATTTGCTATATTTTTCAGAGCAGCTTACAGAGGCCTAGCAAGATGGATTTAGTGACCCCCATAGCCAGGCCCGTCTGGTCCCAAAGCCACGCCCCACACGCCATGGTAGAGGCTATATCATACACCCCTGGATGTCCGAGGGAGCAGTTGATGGGTTCGCTGACAGCTCTTCTTGGAATGTCCCTGGGGGAGGCATCTCGCCCTCCTCCTGCCCAGGGGGAGGACGGAAGATCTGCCCAGCCCACCTCTCCATCTGATTTCCAGTTTCTCTGCTACTTGCCCTTTCTGTCACCCAACTGCGTGTATATGTCACAAGATTTGAGCCCTTGGGTGGCAGATGCCCCTCGACCTCACACGTGACCCTCACTAGATGCCCAAGAGCTGTCAGTGGATGGAGGATCCCGCACCATGTAAAAGTTGTCTAATGATTCGAGTCAAGCAGCAGAGGCGTGGGCTGTTTCGTGGAGAGGTGAGTTCTCCATCGTCAGTCAGGTTTAAAAGCAGGGGTTCCCGCTCTGGGTAGGAATATGAGAAGATGTTCCCAAAGCCGAGACTAGGAATAAGGTCTTCTGCTGCGGGTGGCCCGAGGAGGTCTCGGATGTGCCACAGCAGGGAAGCCCTTCCCTTTCGGTCTTAAAGGCGAATAGTCTCGATTTCCTAGATGTCTGCTTTGATGTACGACGAGACAGGATTGCTAGCAACTGAACCAGCCAGCGGTCGGGGGTGGGGAACGTCTGGCCTGCGGCGTGTGAGGCCCGTGAAATCAGTACCAGCGAACATCACACGCCTCCCCAAACCAGCCTGACCACACAGAGCAGGCTCATTTTTAAGTTGATCGTTTTGCATGGCCCGCGAATGATGTTGTAAATACCCAGATGGCCCTTGGTAGGAAAAACGTTTCCGCACCCCTGTGCGCTTACCCATAGTTCGGTTCTACGTTCCTATTTTGTTCATCTCAACTGTTATTTTCACTGAGTTATTTTTTTAATGTTTTTATTGATTTTTTTAGAGAGAGGGAGGGAGAGAGAGAGAGAGAAACATGGATGTGAGAGAGGAACATCAGTCGGCAGCCTCCTGCATGCCCCCCTCCGGGGATCGAGCCCACAACCCAGGCATGTGCCCTGACCGGGCATCAAGCCAGGACCTCTCAGTCCATGGCACGGCGCTCAGTCCACTGACCACACCAGCCGGGCTCAGTTCTTTTTCTTTTCCTTCTGGAAAGTTGAAATGGGTAGGAGAGGTGGGCCAAGGGGTCATTCGCTACACCAGCGGGACTGCGGTCTAGAAGTTCGCAAACTCCCACTCAGACGTTATCTTCCACTCTGACTGGAATGCTTGTGCAGTCTCTAAATCCATGGCGCCTCCCCTGACCTGGGTGGCGTGGACGCAGCGTGTGGGGAGATGCCGTCCCATTGGCTCAGGCATCCACTCGATTAGAACACCTGCCATTCGTTGAGCAAACACGGTCTCCTATGCACGATTAGCAGCATTTTGCATATTGACGTTCTCACCCCCCAGTGAGTGAGCCCCGATTTAGATGTGAGGACACAGCAGGAGAGAAGTGAACCTAGGACCTGTTTACTTAGGAGTGGGATAACTTGGGATTTCAAAAGCTCTAAACATCTCCCTAATCCATTCAGACGTAAGAAAGCAAAGCGATTCCCAAGAGAACCCATTCAGGAGAGAGACAGAGAGGTCGGGGCGAGGGGGTGTATACTGAGGGAGTTACAGCGTGGTCTGTGGGCATGGCCCTGGGCCAAAGAGAGGAAACTAGAGGCCCAACCTGTCCCTGGTAGCCAGGACTCGGACTTGGGAGCACAATCTGACGGGATTGGGTCAACTGTAAAACAAGGCCCTGGCCAGCATGGCTCCGATGGCTGGGGTCGTCCCGCACACCCAAAGGCTGCCAGGCATTCCCAGTCAGGGCACGTGCCCAGGCTGTGGGCTTGATCCTTGGTCCGGGGCATGCGGGAGGCAGCTGATCGATGTCTCCTTCTCACATCGATGTTTCTCTCTTTCTCCCTCCCTCTCCCATTAAAAATGAATAACTTTTTTCAAAAAATGTAAAATGATCATGTCTTTGATCAGCAGTCCTGTTGTTAGTAATCTAACCCACAGACACAAAGCCTGTTTATAAGGGTAAACGTGCAAGGTTGTGTGTGTGCGTGTGTGCGTGTGCGGCATATTTTGTATTAGCAAAACATTGCACACAGTTCAGACATCTACCAACAGAGGACTAGATCGTGGTGCCTTCAAACAACTGAGCACGTGTCGGCACCAGAGGACTGTGGTGCAAAGGCCAACCCTAGCAAAGCACGCACTCAAATATGTGCAGTTTATTACATCTCGGCTGTATTTCAATAACGCTGTTCAAAAAAGAGATCGAGCCTGGCCGGTGTGGCTTGGTGGTTGAGCATTGACCCATGTGCCAGGAGGTTGCCAGTTTGATTCCCAGTCAGGGCACATGTCCAGGTTGTGGGCCCGATCTTCAGTGGGGGGCATGCAGGAGGCGGCCCATCGGTGTTCTCTCTCATTGATGTTTCTATGTCTCTTTCCGTCTCCCTTCCTCTCTCTCTGAAAGTCAATAAAGAAAAAAAAAAGAGAGAGAGATCCAGTTAGATGCATCTATATTGGCCCAAAAGATGTCCCTGATGTATGCCTCAGGGAACAGGAGAACGTTTGCGTGGGAAGTGGATGGTGTCGTTCCATTTGGGACCTGCAAACTCGGGGAGCACGGACGGCATCATGCATACGTGTGTGTGTGTGTGAGAGCCCAGAAAGAGTGAAAGGTCATTTTTCTAATGATCTTGTTGAGGAAGGTATGATTCGCAAGGAAAGTGGGAAGACTATTATTAAATTTTTTATATAGTTCTCTGTGATAGGACTTTTTACAAGCTTGTGTTGCTCGTATAATAAAAAAGGAAATTGTAAAATAAAATAGTCAATGAATTACCACAGAAGTGTAACCTGTCTACGGGGCCGACGAAGATCACTTACCCCAAAGGAAACAGGCACCTGGGACGTCACCGTCCCTCCAGGCTGGCGAGGGACACTCTGGGCCGGGGCTGTGTTGACCAGGGCACTGCCCATACCACACTGGATGGGGCGGCATGAGTTTGGAATAGGAACGTAAAGGTCAGTGGCAACAGAAAATGTATTTCCTCTCCCCAGTGTCTGCATGATAAAATAGAGGATTTTAATAAAAATTCACGGAGTGGGAATTATTTGTATGTTGAGCTTTTCCCGTTGCCTCGGGCATTGGACTGACCCCACCAAGACCCCACTTACCTCAGTGACAGCAGGATGATTGTCAGTTTCATAATAGTCTCTCTCCTGTGGGAGGAAAAACAAATTCCTCCACGGCCTCCCTGCGGCCCAGCCCTGCAGACTCAACAACAGCAGGAACAGTCCATTCATTCAGCCGTCAAACATGGGCTGAGCACCCTTTCCCTGCTCTGAATGTGTCGCTTGTGTCAGGCACTGAGGATGCAAGGATTCTGAGATTCGTTCTGGGCAACGCATTCAGAGAGGAGCTCGAAACCATTCATGTATCCATCCATTCTTCATTCCTCGTGCCACAGGAAAATCGAAGCCAGAGACCTTGAGCTAAGAGATGAGAGAAGAACGGTGAGGTGCCCGGTGGAAGCAAAACCAGGCTCGTTCACCGTGGCTCTGGAGAGCAGAACTGGGGTGCCCAGGGCTGGGCGGAATGTGAGCCATTTGTCATGGTGAGAGCCCGCCCACCTGGGCAGCCCCGGGGCACTCCTTCCCGGGCGGGCGTGCTCAGTCGGGGTGGGGAGCTGTAGTCCAGGCAGCTGAGGAGAGGGTTTAGCTCTCTGAGGGGGGCTTCACCAGATACCACTGGGGACCCTTGCGGCTACAACCTTCTGAGACCCACTGGGTCTCTTCCTGACGGAGTGATGTCATCAAGGGCAGGCCTGTGGCCCTCCCCAGCCACCTGCACCCCGACCCTGCAGCTCCAGGCGAAGGTTCTTTCTGGCTGCCCCGCCCCTGGCAGGCACCTTTCCCTGACTCTACCCTAAAGGAGTGTGCCACTCCTGAGGTCACCTGGGGCGTGTCCCCTGGTCACTGCACTGAAGGGCCTTCAGGAACGATACTGTGATTCTTCACTGAAGACTTGCACTGGGCAAAACCCTGGGCCCCTCACACCGTCCACACCTCCCACTGCTGGCCCCGTTCTGGTGAGAGGACCGATCAGGGACTCGGACATGTCCCTTCCGCCAGTGCTCTTATTTCAGGGAGGGAAACAGCCAATGAGCACGTCCGTCGGGCGGAGGCAGAATAAGACGGGGAGGAGGCTGCTTTGCACGGTGAGAAGACCCTTTGTAGGCGCTGAGATCTGGATGCCAGCAGAGGGAGGAGGGCCCTGTGCCAGGACGATGAGGGCGGCATGCACCAGCTGTGACCAGGAGCCTCTGGGTGATTCTGAGGTCAGCAAGTTCAGCCTGACTGGAACGCAGAGACTGTCTTCGTCTGCTCGGGCGGCCGTAACAACACCCGTAACAAACGCTGGGTGGCTTACACAGAAGTGTATTTTCTCCCGGCTCCGGAGACTGGAAGTCCGAGGTGAAGGCACCACCCTGGTTGGTTTCTGGAGAGACCTCTCTCTGGGCTTGCTGATGGCTGGGTTCTGGCCGTGTCCATCTGTGGCCTTTCCTCTGTGTGCACACAGAGAGGGAGCCGGCTGACTTCCTCTTCTTATGGGGACACCGGTCCCATTGGATTAAGGCCCCACCCTATGACATCACTGAACCTTAATTATCTCCTTAAAGGCCAAACTTCCATTGCAATCATATTGGGGGGTTAGGGCTTCCACATATGAATTTAGGGGGGAAGATTCAGTTCCTAACAGTGAGGAAAGAGAGTAGACAATTAAATGCGATGATATAGCAGGTCTGTAAGTGGATGGCAGTGATCCAGGAGTGAGGGGCCGTGGGGGCCGTGGGCAGGGAGTGAGGGGCCGTGGGGGGCCGTGAGCAGGGAGTGAGGGGCCATGGGGGGCCGTGAGCAGGGAGTGAGGGGCCGTGGGGGGCCGTGGGCAGGGAGTGAGGGGCCGTGGGGGACCGTGAGCAGGGAGTGAGGGGCCGTGGGGGACCGTGGGCAGGGAGTGAGGGGCCGTGGGGGGCCGTGGGCAGGGAGTGAGGGGCCGTGGGGGGCCGTGGGCAGGGAGTGAGGGGCCGTGGGGGACCGTGGGCAGGGAGTGAGGGATAACAGACCGGTGACTGCAGGGTCTGTGGTGTTGAGCTGCTTTACAGGTGTGTGAGCATCTCTGTAGGATGAGTTCTTATGAGAAGAATTGCTGGATCGAGGGTATGTGCTTTCGTAATTTCGATGGATAAGGTCAAATGATCCTCCACGTACATTTTCAGTTACTTCGTGTTTTGTGCCATGCATTTACCATACATTTTTTGTATCATCATTCGCCATTGGTTTTAAGCCACCTTCCAATGTTCTGTTCATCCAGCCCCCCTCTGTTGGGTACACATCCATAATAGCAATGTCTCCACCCAGTTTGTGATGATTCCTTGCTTTTTGGGCTATACTGAGCATCATCCCTGCCTTGAGGTCAGCCTTCCCAAGGGCGTTGGGCACAGTGAAGAGGTCACAGACTTGCATCCACGGATTCAAGGTTCCTGGAGTGTGAGCAGGGCAGGGGGGAGAGCCTCAGCTGAGACCCTCACGTGTTAGAGATGAGCAGGGGGTGTCTAGACACCCTCATCAGCTCAGCCTTTCTCAGGAACTTTTCCCTAAATTCTCCAGGGGATTTACTGTTTCATTTACCACGATCCAGACTCTTCCTATCAATCTCTCTGTATATTAAATTCCCAGCTCATTTTAATTACTTATTGATTAGCCCCAGGAGAGCTCTACCATAGATGGGGGCAAAAGGATATTTCTCTCGGCGCCTCAGGTGAAAAAAAATTGGTTCAAAGTCTGCAAACTCTTGACTCTCAACTAATTTGCCCTGAATCCCATTTCCCTGCCCTTTCTGATAGTTGGTCTTCTTCCAACACTGATTCCCATTCTAAAAGGGGTTCAGAACGTTCTAATTCCCTCTAACAGCATTACTGTGGCAATGTCTGGCTTGGCAGCAAGAGACCCCATAGACTCCCCCTCCCTCCTCCCAGTAAATTTCCCCACCTCTGGAGCAATGATGATGGAGGCGTGGGGATAACAGAGGGCACCAGTGCCCTTGTGCTCTGAGTCTTTTATTCACACTCGCATCCGTTCACTCATCCGCCCAGTCAGTGCACTTTTCTGGAGCATCTGAGCAATCTCTCTGAGGCCGACTTGAGCATCGTATGAACAAGACGAATGCTGGTGATCCAGAGAGTCCTGCCCTTATTGCCGCCACTGTGGAAAAATGCCATTCACAGGAGAGTTCAAGGCGTTTCAGGTCTCAGAACCCATCAGACCTGGTCCCCAAAGGACACAGAGGGGGGCTTGGAGGTATTTTTTTCAGCGTTGGAATTTGGCCCTCATTTCCTGATCTTTGAGCTCTCCCTGATCAACAGCCACCACGGAGAGACCTGCTGTGCACAGGACGATGCCACCCTGGGTGCCGTGGGAGATTTGTGACTTGTGACGGTTTCTTCCACCATTCTGCCTTCAGCCCCAGAACGACGCCTGACATGCGGGAGGAATTCGGTGCGTGTGAATGAACTGAATGAATCCTTTGCTCTTTATGGAACTCCATTGCACACCTGGGCCCCAGTGTATTCGTTGTATCCTTTTAGAAAGAGGTGAAAGATACATTGTCAGGAAAATATGAGGATTTTTGAGATGCAGGGAACTGAGTTCAAATTCTGCCTAGTTTAGGACAAAGCTAGGTTGACGTTTTCCTCGAAGCCTCTTAAGGAAGGGTTTGTAAAACACACTAACCAGCAAGACGTGGGAGAGAAATGTTTCAAATACCTAGAGGAGCTCATTTGTCCAGCCCCCTTCAAGCATTTTAGAATTGTTTGTTTCCATTTGAGTAGTCAAGAAGTTCCTGAGATCATTCCCATCTATTCCTGAAGCCTAAGGACTTTTGAATGAATCAAGGGACTGATGAGTTTTAGGAGCCGGGTCTGAGTTCTCGTATGTTTCCAGAATGACCAAGTGGTGCAGCATATTTTCAGTTAGGACTTGCCTCACTCCTCCTCATCCTCCCACAATTAGCCCTCGCTAATGAGCCCTCCTGTTGGCGGGGGATCTTGAGCTCTGTGGTTCCTGGAGCAGGGCTGTTCTGATTTACCTCTCCCTGTGCTTGGAGGAATCAAAGGCAGGAGTTCATTAAGCAAATTAATAGAAGAGACACAGTTTCAAAAGAAATACTTAGCCCATCAAGGGAGGCAGGAAGAATTTTTAACACATTTTTAAAGTCATCCTTTCTCAGGTAAACTCTACGCACACTAATGAGAAGTCAGCCATTCTTTTGAACTCATGGAGTCTGTCCCTGCTGGGCTTGCATTCGGACCTTCGTGAGATGACCTACAATCACTGCATGTCACTCGATGTAATAAAATAATCAACATGGAATATCTCGTATTTCTAGCACGAGGCAATGAGGTGTGGGAAGACCACGGGCTCTTCGTTTAAATGCCAGTTTTTACGATGTTCTAGCAAGAATATCAAACATTCATCAGTGTTTCTGAAACAGAACCAGCTGCTTCATTTCAGTCAACTTCCTTAACCTCTGAACCTCAGTTTCCTTACCTCTAAAATGGAATGACGACAGGGACGTGTTGGGATCATTAACACAGCAAACACTCCCTCCGCACCAGGGCTTGTTCCTGGTGCTTTAGGAATATTAACTCATTAGCTCCTCAGAACGCTGTGAGGATGAGGAAATTAAGGCCAAGGCAGAGCAAGGGAAAGGAATCCTCCCAGGTCACCCTGCTCAGAGCGCAGATACACGATTCATCCAGAATCTGTCTCCAGAGTGTGTGGGTGTGACCGCTGCCCTGTACTGACTCTCAGATTGCCCATTCACAAAGACCTAGAACCTCCCTGGACGTATGCTACCGAATGATCTCACATTTGGGTAGTTTTCCTGTTTTCTGTTTCCCTGGAGTTTGACACGTGAACTTGAATGTGTGCAGTTGACTGTGTTGTTGGGGGTGGGGAGCACTGCAAAGACTGGGAGTGCCAGGTATGGTTTGCACCCCTAGGGGGAGCCCCACACTCAGCATCATCCTTAGCAATTCCAGTGCACCCACCGCACCCCTCCCTGCCTGCTACTATGTAGATGCTGATGCCCGTGGGCACAGACCCTGTCGTCCGCTTTCCCAGCCTCTCTCGGAACTCTTCCTCTGCCTTCCCAACTCGCTAGGGTGTGCCCCGAAAACACATTCCCTCCCATGCCTCGCATCTCCGCAGCTATTACTCATCCCCCTAAGCAGTTTGGAGGTGTTCCCTGGGCCCTGGACCCTCTTCCAAGGCTCTCCTCTAGCCAGACCCCGTCGCAGCTGGGGAGCCTGAATCTAAATTATAGGTGCACCGAGAGAAAACCAATTTCTTTCTGTGGTAAGGTCTCCCAGCAAAGGTCAGGCAGGTAAATAACTGTGAAGGAGGAAATGGTGTTACCTCCACAGCACTGACCTGGTTAGAAGGAGCTGGGGTTCCCATGAGTTGTGCTTTTTCTTTGTCCTGTTAAAACAATGTCACAGAAGGGGGAAGAGTCAAAGCAGGGTGTGATTTTAGGGGAAGCCCCAGCCTCAGCTCCCGGATCCCGTGGGGAGCTCTGGAGTGGAGTGCCAAGTACACTGCAGCATTTATCCTGCCTGGAGGCCAGTCATGGGCTTTGGGCTCCTGGGGGCATGGAAACTCCCAGGAACGTTGGCTCTTGGTGTAGGGAAAAGTGGCTCGAGGAGCCCACGAGTAACCTCTGAAGATAGTTGCAGGTGAGTGCCAGTGGGACAAAGCATGCGGGGGAGAGGGTAGCGCACAGAATGGGGGAAGGGCACCTAGTGTCACAGAGCCCCACGCTGCCTCTGTCGTTGTACCTGTCTCACTGCATTGGAATATCCTGTAAGTTCTTGGAGAGCTAAGCCTTCAAATCCAAAGGTGCCTAAGACAAGCAGATGCTCAATAAATATGTGTTAATGCATGGACGATTGTGGACAAAGGATGACACACCGGAAACCCACACGTGGCTTATCACAAAGAAGAAGCGGTCTTCTCCGAAGATGAGCAAGCTCAAGCCGGAAGTCCCTATGAATGGAGCATTTGCAAAAATCATACCGTTTCTGCCCATGTCAGCTCAGGATTATCGTTTTTACAATGAGACGTTGAGGGGCCTGTTTTGCATCCTGGAGCTTCCTGCATACAGAGGTGAGACCTTGTGTTGCCATCTTCCAGGCTTAGAAATGGGAAGTTGGAACTCCCCTGGAGAATCCCGACTGCTCCTGAGCCGTTGCTTCTTCCTTAGAAACACGTGAGCCAGTTTCTTCATTAATAAAATGAGAGTCAGACTGGATCAAAGGCTCCGGCTCTTTATGTGTGGGAGGGCTGTTTATGAACACAAACATCTCGTACAGAAGCACCTCTGTGATTGATTTTAGTATTCATTGTTTGAGACAATGTATGACAAAAAGCTCCTAGGAGATTTAGCGATTCTTTTAAATAAGCTTACCTTTTATCCATTACAATATTTATGCTGGTTTTCCAATTAGGAGCAGGCAGGCAAAGCATGATGCATTATTTACATATTCTACCCAAAATTATTGGTGCATTTGAGGATAGCCACAGAGCAGGTGGTCTCTCAGCCTCCTTCCTGTCCTGAGGTTGTCATCTATAATCAGATCATAAGGAGGCCTCACCTTTCTAAGTAATCTTTTATTTATTGATTTAAGAGAGAGAGAGAGAGAGAGAGAGAGAGAGAGAGAGAGAGAGAGATCAGTTTATGCATTCATTGGTTGCTTCTCATATGTCCCCTGACAGCAGATTGAACCCACAACCTTGGCGTATTGGGACAATGCTCTAACCAACTGAGCTACCTGCCCAGGGCTCTAGATGACTTCACATTTGGATAGCTCTCATTACAGAGTAGGGAGTCCTGGCTTGAGGTTGGTCCAGGGACGCCCAAGGGACAGGTGGGCTGGACTGCAGACCATAAGTTGCCTGAGGGGTTATCAGCTGAAGATGAGAGAAGAACATCTTTAGAATGAAATCTCAAGGGAAAGAAGAAATACAGAGGAGTGTAGGATCTGTCTCTTTTACTGCCCCCAACCCAGCCCTATGAAACTCCTGCCACAACCCAAGGGAGGGAGGGGATGCAGGTGTTATTTCAGGAAGCCCTTTTATGATAGTACAATGCGAAAGAGGGGCTTTGTGGGCTGCAGACACTGGTGAACTGAAGAGGTAAGACAACACAAGCTTCTTGTTGCTATATCACTACCAACCCAGAGGCTTACAACCACCACCGTTGTCTTATCTCTCACAGTTCTGTGACTTGACTGGGCTCAGCCAGGCAGTTCTGCCGCTGGGCTCCCTTGAGTCTCTCATGCAGTGTGGTCAGGTGGCAACTGTGGCTGGAGCCATCTAGAGGCTCTGTAACAGTGGGACATGGTAACCCACCCTGCCATTTCTTTGACATTGTTTGTGTAAATGCTGACTCTGACTAATATGTAACTTGTAGATAAACTACATGTTTGTATAAGAATCCTAGACACTAACTTCAAAAGATACAGACCCCTTCCTTCAGGCATTCCAGCTCCAGGAGATTTGATGACCTGGACTGTGTTGGTTGGCACACAGAGAACTTTTCAACCCCCTCCCCTTGGTCTCTGTTCTGCTTTCCCTCTCCCTCCTTATGAAAACCTCTGCCTGCACTGAGATGTGATGATGGGCTTTGAGATGACGGTTCTCCATTTTCTTGGGTAGCTGGCACTTTAATAAACCACTTTCCCTCTCACCAGCACCTGTCTCGCGAGTTTGGATGTCATTGCAGCAGGCAGCTGAACCTGGGTTTTGGTTACAGCTCAATGGAAGGCTAGGACAGCTGGGTCTCTCACACTCTGTAATTTCAGGGCCTTTTCAGGTGGTCTCTTCAGATTTCTTCCATGGAATCTCAGGGTTCCTTTGAGCACAGAATGCAAATGGGAAGCCACAAGCGGCACAGCCGCAACCTTCTGTCAGTTAATCAGTTAAATGAGTTACAGCCTGCATTCAGGGTGGAAGGTTTTACACCAGGATGTCAGCACTGAGAGATGTGGCTCAGTGGATCATGCCAGTGCCCCAGTTTGGGAGACCCTGGAGAATGCACCCTGGCCTATACCTGAGCATGCTCTGAGACCAGAAGCTATGACATTGGTGAGGTGCTGCCTGCCCTTGTGTGGCTTTGTGGGGTTAGTGCGAGCACAGGGCAAAAGCTCATGCAGCAGCCCTGCCATGCTGTGTGTGTGTGTGTCTGTCTCTCTGTCTATCTATCTTGGAATAAGGTGAAGTTGCAAGGGTCCTGCCTTAAGAAAGTTAGAGTAGAAACAAAACAAAAAAATGCAATTGCATTCATAGGCTGAGGAAACTTGTGTTATATAGCAACGTTAAAGGATGGGGTGGGAAGAGAGGAGACAGATGCAGGTATTCTGAGTGAATACTGTAGCCCATGAGTCGTGGAAGGTGCCGTCCGTATCTCATTTGATCTTGGCCATGATCTTACCCTATTTCTAAGTCTGTTTTAAAATGCAGAAACCAAGGTTTAGAGAAGTGACTTAGCTTCTGGAAGACCACATGGCTAGTGAGTGCAGAGCTGGGATTGAAAATCAAGCCAGTCTGACTCCAATGCTTTGGTCATCTTACCTCTCCATGCTGCCTCTCCTACTTCCCCATCAATAGCTCTGTCTGAGTCCACGCCCTGTATAAAACCTAATTGGGTCCTAGCCAATGTGCTTCAGTGGTTAGAGAGTCAGCCCACACGCTGAAGTTTCGGTTCCTGGTCAAGAGCACATACCTAGGTTGCAGATTCGATCCCCAGCCCCGGTTGGGGCACGTGCAGGAGGCAACCCATCAATGTGTCTCTTTCACATCAATGTTTCTCTCTCTCTCTCCCCCCTCCTTCTGTCCCTTCCACTCTCTCTAAAAATCAATGGAAAAGATATCCTCAGGTGAGGATTAACAACAACCACAACAACAGTAAAAAAAACAACTCCTAATTGTTCTGACACTTGAATATTTAATGTTGTCACTATAGTTTTTCTCTCCTTTAATTGAGGACTTTATCAAAGTGGGATTTTCCCTCTCCTCCACATATCCACCCTGCTCCCTAATGACATGTTTATTCAACACAGGGCATGGAGGCTATTTGTTCTGACAGCAGGCCCAGCTGGGCCCCCCACATGACAGGTGGTGGAGCTCAGAGCCGCCTCAGCCCACAACTGAAAGTGGAGGGCACAGCAGGAGGATGGCCCCCTGCTCTGACGTTCCGGCGACATGAGGGCAGAGCCACGATGCTGAAAGGCAGTAGTGACAGGTGCAGGAAGCCAGCTTGCCTTTCAAACCTCAGCAGTGCTTTCTAGACCTGGCAGCCAGCACGTCAGTCCAATGCATGTTAGGGAAGGTGATTGCAGCTGAAACAGATTACAGGTGCACTTAAGATTCATTTCTGCCTTTTCAAAGGAGAAAACAAAAGGGAAAGAGTGGGTGTTTTATTTAAGGCAACACGAGTGTGTGTTGGGGGGGAGTATTAATGTTTGCTACCTATTAATCCACATTCAATTAGTCAACTACCTCTTGAACATTTAATTGAGTATGTAATAGGCATCTCAGACTTATCACGTGCAAAGTCAAACTGCTTCTTCCTTTGTCCTCCTCATCCCGGTAACTGGCCACAGCTCTCTGCGGGGTCCACCAGCCAAAGTCAGTGTGGATTCCAGACTTTGTCTTCTACTCCCCATTCAATCCATCGCCAAACCGTGGCCTCTTGGCCTCCATCCTTTACCCAGGGCCCTGCTCCCACTCAGCGTTCTCTCACCACCGATGGCCCATCAGGTGTCCTGCTCACACCCACTGCCCCCACCCACTGGGACCAATGTCCATTCTTCACAGCGCAGACAAAGTCATCCTTTCCAGATGATTCCCACATCTCTGACCTTCTCAGACCCTTCCAATGGCTGCCCATCTCTTTCAGAAAGAAATCCAAACCCCTGCTGTGGCCCTAAGGTCCTACATGCTCTCGCTCCCCTCTGCCTGGCAAATTTCTGTCTTCTCTGTCTTTGTGGTTCTTTTCAATTGAGGGGCATTTTACACGCAGCAGAAGGCGTGGACCTCAGGCATGCAGCTCGACTGAGTGTTCCCTATGTGTACACCCAGGTGACCGCCACCCGCATCAGGGCTCAGAATATTTCCATTGCCTGGAAATTTCCCCGTAGCTCCATCCAGCAAATACCCTCTCCACCTGCACTAGCCATTATTCTGGCTTTTATCACCATGGATTCATTTATACCTCTTTTTAAACTTTACTTACATGGGATCATAGAGTGTGGACAATTTTGCGTCCGGATTCTTTCATTCAACATTATTTTTGAGACTTGCTCATGTTCTGTTATCAATACTTTTGTTCTTTTATGTGGTTGTGAAGTATTCTACTGTTTCATTGCCCCGCAATTCATTTATGTGTTTTACTGCTGATGGGCATTGTTTTCAGCGTTGGGCTATGTGTCTCCTTTCATTTCTCTTGGGTATATAGCCAGGAATGGAGTTTCTGGTAAGTAAGATAGGCGTATGAACATTAGAATTGCTAAAGGATTTTCTGACATGATTTTTATACTCCTACCAGCAAAGAATAAGAATTTCATTTGCTTCATATTCTTTTTTTAAACTTTTTTTTTCTTTATTGATTTTAGAGAGAGAGGAAGGGAGAGGTAAAGAGAGATAGAAACATCGATAGAGAGAACATTGATTGGCCACCTCCTGCATGCCCCGCACTGGGGATCTGGCCCACAACCTGGGCATGTGCCCTGACCGGGAATCAAACCGGCGACTTCTTGGTGCATGGGTTGACGCTCAACCACTGAGCCACACCGACCGGGCTATTTGCTTCATATTCTTGCAAATACTTAAAATTTTTTCAGCCTTTTTTAACCATTCTTGGAACGTATAGTAGTATCTCATTTTGCTTCAGAATTGTACTCCCCTGAGGAGTAATGAGGTTGACTACCTTTTCATTGGCTTATTGCCAATTTGGATATCTTCTTTGATAAGTTGTCTGTTCAAATCTCTTGCCCATTTTTCAAAATTAGGTTGTTTGTCTCTTTCTTATTGTTTTATGGGAGTTTAAAAAAATATTCCAGACATGATTTTTTTTTATTAGACATGCATTATAAATATTTCCTGCCTGGCTGTGGTTTGCTTTTACTCAGTTGTCTTTTGATGTGACCTCATCTCGCCCTGGCATTTGCTCCCTCTGTCCCTCCCTCCGGCCTCCTTGCTGGTCCTGCCACAGCCGGGCACGATCTGATATTTGAGCCTTTGCGCTCACTCTTTTCTTTCTCCAGAATGTCCCCCTCACCCCGATATCTAGATGGTTTACTCCTTTACTTTGGCTGGGTCTTTGCTCAAATGGGATGTTCTCAGAGGACCCTCCCTATCTACTGCATCTCAAGTAGCTTTCCCCAGCTTCTTAGCCTGTCTTATTTTTCCTCACAGTATTTACAACCTAATATATATTGTTTTCACCCTCCCCCTGAGAGCAGAAACTGGGTCCGCTTTGTTCCTGCTGAGCCCCCAGCACCTACAGGGCGCTAAGCACATGTTAGGTATTCCAAAAAAAGTTGTTTGGTGATTGGAACATTGAGTGGATGTATTAGTCAGAATAAGTATGAGTATGGTGTAGTAACAAGTAACGCCCAAGCCTCTGTATATAAAACTGCCAGAGGTTTATTTCTCCCTCACGCTGCAGCTCCAGTGTGGATCAGAAGGGAACTTCTGTTCGTGATAGTTGTTCAGGGATCCTGTTTGACAGAGATGCCACTGTCTATGATGCCACCTTCTCAAATACTGGCCTTTGGGTTTGCCATGGCGAGGGGAGAGAAATGGAGAACAGAGCACTGACCCTTCAGTTAGCTCACCCAGCAGTCACACGTCACTGCTGCTCACATGTCATTGTCCAAAGCAAGGCACATGGCTGGTGTGTGAGCCTGTGAAGAGAGAAGAACGGAAAATCCGGATGAGTGCCAGTGATGTCTACCCCCGTGAATGAAAGCGAGAATGAATGCCCAAATACTCGAATACATGAATGAATGAACTCAGGAAACAAAGATGACATTATGGGGCCAGGTATATAGGAGAGGCTGGGAGCCAATTTCTTTTTTTTTTTTTATTCATTAAAAATTTTTTTTTTCTTTATTGATTTTAGAGAGGGAGGAAGGGAGAGGGAGAGAGAGATAGAAACATTGATGAGAGAGAACACTGATTGGCCGCCTCCTGCATGCCCCCCACTGGGGATCAGACTCACAACCTGGGCTTGTGTCCTGACCCGGAATCGAACTAGCGACCTCTTGGTGCATGGGTCGACGCTCAACCACTGAGCCACACCGGCCGGGCTGGGAGGCAATTTCCTATTCTTCTCTCGTGATGTTGCATGGGACCAGCATTGTCTTCTATGGAGAGACAGCTGGTGGAAAAATGCCCTTAACCACGCTCTAAGGAGTAGAGGAATAGCCATGCATATTTGCTGTGTTTTTATTATGTTCCAAGACAATATGCCTAGTGTTTTACATGCATTACGAAAGTAGGTAGTATTTGCCTCATTGAACAGTTGGGGCACTGAAGAGCCAGAGAGATGAGACAGATGGTCAGACGTCTTGCAGCTAGCTGGGCCCGGCTGGGACTCTCAGATACATGCTCGTTCCACAGAACACCAAGATACAGACATGGTCCCTGTGTACGTGCTCCTGTGTCTCCATCAAAGTTACAGCTGGAGTCACAAGCCTCATTTCAGTGTTGGACTTTGCTGAATGCTTACAGTGACCCCCAAGTTATTCCAGATGAGTTCACCCTGGCCTGTCGGGCCACGCCACCGATGTTATAACCTGACAACTTCTACCCATTCGTTCCTGAGTCTTCATTTTTTTGTTCAGGAGGCCGCTCTGGAGTACTCCCGATATGCCCCATCCCTCGAGTGACTAAGGCCGGCCCTTTGTAGAGTACGTCAACCTGAGCGTTTACGTATCTCCGAGTCACTGCTTGACACTGGGATCGGGTACCACTTGGCAGTGCAATTTCTTCATTTGCAAAATGAAGATAATACCCGCTCTGCCTTTCTCGGGGAAGTATCCTGTGGATAAAATGACACGGTGAATATTAAAGCCTTTTGGAAACTGGAGAGAGACGTAGAAAGCGATTGTTGTTTTGTGACCATGTCTGTTGGCATCCAAGAAAACTCAAAGCCTCCTGTCTTGTTATTCTACGGCTCCTGGAGACAACTGCTTACTTTTTTCAATGTTTTAAATAAAAACGTTAACTGGGCTGGGCGAGCGTTCGATTCCTCAAAGTCTCTCTCAGCCTCACTGGGTGACGACATTCCTCTTGGCTCTGTGTCAGAGCTCCTTTGGGGGCGAGTTTGAAGTTTGGGCTACAGGAAGACAAGAGGCTCGAAGGTCCCCCAGCCCAGCCCCAGCCCTGAGCTTATTTGGAAGCCAATCTTCTTACCCCACATCCAACTTGAGCCCAGACTGTCACAACTCCAGATGAAATCCGGGCTTCCCGTCCCCCTGCGGGGAGTGCCCTGCCTGCGGGCACCGTGCCAGTGCTGGCTGTCCCATTGCTGATGCCCTAGACTTGCATCTCAGTTAGACCCGTTTTCTAGCAGTCAGCAGTCGAGGTTCTTGGTCTGACAAAAGCAGTGGATGTGACGCGTTCCTGGCATGCAAAGGAAGCAGGTTGAGGAGGGCACTCTCTTCAGTCTGCACGACGGAGACTGGCATGCTGGCCCTGCACTGCTGGGGCGTCAGGCAGTAGAATCTGTTGCCCAGGGCACTCCTCGGGGCGGAGCTTAACGACGTCCTCCCTAAGCCTCCCCGGTCCTGGCTCACCAGGGTCTGCCCTGAGCTCCCAGTCATCGAGCCCTCTCTGGCTCACCTCCACCGTGCCCTCCTCCCCCCTCCCCCTTCCCTAGATAAGGTCTTCTCTTGTCTCTAACACTTCAGTTGAGAACTCAAGGCATGTGGGCTAGTCGGTCACCCTGACTTGGTCCCTCCCCACCCATGTTTGGGTCTGATTCCCACTCTAGCAACACTACACACAGCGGGTCCCTCCCATCTCTCTCAGCGAGGTCTCAGTGGGAGACTCCACCCGCCCCCGTGGCCGCCCGCAAGTCTGGGCTTTGGCACTGGTGATGGATAAGGGCTCTGTCCTGGGGGAGCCTGAGCAGGCCTGGCCTGCACCGCCGCCTGACAAGCGTCTGTCTCTGGGTCTCTGCTGCTGACTCAGACCTCAGGCGTGGAGGCCACGGGCTGCTGGGGGCATGCCTGGAGATCCCTGCTCTCCTGGCCCCTGCTGACCCCTCCACCCTTGGGATAGTGATGCTCTAGCAGGCAGGGAAAGAGAGGGGCTTCGGCCACAAAGGTCCTGTTTGCTGTGCAGACCCCAGGGCTCTCCTGTTGCGTTCTCTGCCCCCACCTCCCATCCCCTCGAGGGTAGAACACGAGTCCTGGGACTTCCTGAACCCCTTCCCTTTGCAGGGGCATGTAGGGAAGGTGGGGGCTAGCTCCCTTCTGCTCACAGGGAAGTTTCCAGCTGCTCTAGTCTAAGTCACCCCATTTCCTCGTCTCTGCCCCACGTGGGGAGTAGAACAGGACTTTGAACCCATCCTGAAATTGTTGAGGTGGGTACCACAGACCGATTGCTCCTATATTGAAGCCTAACCCCCAATGTGATGGTGTGTGGAGGCGGTTAGGTCCTCAGAATGGCGTCCTCATGAATGGGATTAGTGCCCTTGTAGGACAGACCCCAGAGGGCATCCCCACCCCCGCCACCAGGTGGGGACACAGCGAGCAGATGGCCGTGTACGAATCAGGAAGGAGGTTCTCACCCGTCGCTGTATCTGCTGGTGCCTTGATCCTGGACTTCCAGCCTCCAGAGGGGTGAGAAATAAGTTCCTGCTGCTTGTGAACCACAGTCTGTGGTGTTCTTTCAAGGCAGCCTCAACGGAGGAGTAAGGCAGTGGGGGAGGAGGCACGAAATTCAAGGGCATCTTCTCACACCTCCAGATCACCCGCCCCATCTGCTGGGTTCTCCCGGGTCCCTTCTGCTCTCTGCCTAGGGACCCAGAGATGCTCTTTCCGTAAATAGAAGTCCCTCCTGAAGCGGCGGGAACAGAAGGCTTCCGGAACTCTCTGTGTGGTTTCTCAGGACTGGGTCACTTTATCACTCCCCGTGATTACAATTTAATCAGCGTGCTCCTTAGGATAATAAGATGCTAACATAATAATGACCATGAGAAGAAGGACTGTTTACCAAGCATCTTACTAAGCTAAGCAGGTTATATCCATTTTCCCATTTAATTTTTACAACATCCCCGAGAGGCAGAAGGAATCACCTGTTTCTAGACAAGAGGCAGCTGACATAGTTAGGGAGATCCCGCACCCTCTCCTCTCAGAGGACAGTCCACTGGGACCTCTGAGCCTTGGGCAGGGAGCAGGTCTCCTCCTAACCAGGGGCTGGACACAGCATCTCACGAGCCTTTAAGGGGGCCTCTGGATCAGAGGGGTGTGCAGCGTTAAGGGCCCCCGGAATCCAGACAGGGTAGCTCAGCTTCAGCCCTGACAGGGCAGCCGGGTCTTCCCAAAACAGAGTCAGCATTGCGTCCTGTTCCAACAGCTCTTGCTCTAATTAGGACTTTTAATACTCCTGATCAGTGGGGAGGTGTCCCAGACAGACCCAGACAGGCCCCTCCAGGCCAGAAATGTGGTCAGCCTCTGCACACTCGCCAGCCGCGGTGGGCTAAAAGCCTTTGCCGTCCCAGCCTTGCCCTCCGTAACAGCAGGTCCCCGCTGTGCTTGCCTTGGCTCCCTACCTGTATTTTGAGCGGGAAGGGAAGCACATTTTTTTTTTTTCCCGTAATATTCGTTTTATAACCACTTGGTGCAAGGGCTGAGCGCCGTCAGAGCGGTAATGCATTGCATCAGATTAACATTATTTTCCTGAAATGGTAATTACACCCTTTTTGTGTGCCTCTGAATGGACATTTTTTTTGAAGTGTGAATGAGGTGCTGACATCCACGTCTCACTCTAAATCATCCTTATTCGTGCATCGGTCCCAGTGATTGAAGGGAAATGGCTGGCAGAGGTTTGGAAGTTGAGAGGAATTTCGAGGTGAGTCACAGAGCCTCTTTTGAAGAGTGGGAGTGCCTAGCATCTCTAATAAGTGTGTGTTCTTCACGCCCTGGAACCATTTCCAGCCCAGAGATGCTATGAAGCCCCACTCAACACATCTTTATGGAGCACCTACTGCGCTGATGTGCCTCGTTTGGTTACTGATGCAGAACAAGACATGGCTGCTGCCTTCCATGCCACAAGGAAGGACAGACAGATGACTGGAAGACAGAGAACCATGGCATGACATTTGGATGCAGAAGACAGAGGAGGATTCTGAGCTCGTGTGTAGGGGGCAGGAGATGCCATCATGAGCGGCATCTTCAGAAGGTGGCATTTGAGCTGGACCTTGAAGGGTGGCAAGGATGGAGTGTTGTTGACAACAAATACAAGTTTAGGGAGAGATCAGTAAAGCATGAGATTGGAAGATAGCGAGAACCCAGCTTTGAGCGCCTAGTGTCGGAGTGAAGGATCAGGTGCCTAAGGCACCGTCTCCAGTGTAGACCCCTGGAAAGTGTCCATCCATCGCAGATGGCTGGAACCCACGGATGGAGGTGGAGCAGTAGGCAGCTACCAGGGACGACATCATAGTCATTGAAGAGTTGAGTCTTCCAAGAGCCATAGAAGCCATTGGAGGTTTTAAGGAGTGGAGAGGTATGAACAGATGTGTTTGTGAATGGTCACGCTGGCTACTAAGTAGATACCAGATTAGAAGCAGAGGTGTGGTAGGAAGAACAAGGTAGAAGGCTGTGACTACAGGCTCAGTATGTGATCTAAGCCTGGACTGAGATGATGGCAAAAGGAATGGAGTTGAGTACTTGGCTTTGATGGGTGTTGAGAAGGAAGATTGGGCCACACTTAGCAATCAATTCATTGCTTGATTGTGGCAAAGGAGGAAGAGGTGTTGATCACGGTTCTTGGGTTTCCAGCTTGAACAACGGAGCAGATGGTGGTGCTATCACAGGATGTGGAGAAATAAGGTAGAGGACCAGGGGCTGGAGAGAAGTCGATGCATTCAGTCGGGGAATGTTGAGTTCTAGCTCCTCTAAACCACTGCGTTTCTGTGCCTGGATGATGTCTCTGTTATTTTAACAAGCTGGTTGGGTTCTTCTTGTGACACTGAGCCATAGGAACATGATCTTGTTTCGGATGTGGCTGTTCTGATGACAAGGGAGTGAGCCTCACCGCAGCTAGTTCCTGAAAGGGAGGGAAGAGATGTCATTGGAAACATACACGACATACTTCAAACACCCAGGAACAGTGACTCAGATTTGTTCAGGCTTCGTGGAAAGCAGAATGCAAAAGCCAGGAGGCCAAGACCACTCTCTCCCTCTCGCTCCAGGTGGAAGGGTTTTCTGCAGTTACAGTGCCCAACAGAGAGGCAGTGAGAGGCTGAGCAGTGAACAGCTGGGTGATGCCATAGCTCCGTTGTCACCGGGACCTGGGGTTGCTCCCCCAGCTCTTCGCGCTTGTCTCACAACTCCAGGGGATCACATTCCCATGGGAATTGCATCTTTGCAAATCAGGGCCTTATCTTCATTCTTCTTCTTTAAAATGTAAAAAACAATGATTGAGCGTTAACCCATGCACCAAGAGGTCGCAGGTTCAATTCTCAGTCAGGGCACATGCCCAGGTTGTGGGTCAAATCCCCAGTGGGGGGCGTGCAGGAGGCGGCCAGTCGACATTCTCTCTCATCGATGTTTCGCTCTCTCTCTAAAATCAATAAAGGAAAAGAAATAAAAAATAAGTAAAATGTAAAAAACTGAGAAAATCAATAATAACATAAAGAATACCAGTGAAGCGACATTTGGTTGTTTTCTTTTTTACTTTTCAGCAACGTGTGTATAAAACCAACAGGCTAGTACAGATGAAGCTGAAGTTCCGTTTGTTCCGCTCTTCAGGCTCCTTGTCCTCCCTCCGGGCCCAGGGGCAATCCAGATGCACAGACTGGGCTGCTTTCTTCCTGCGCGGCGTTCTTTACCTTTACCGCACACGCACACGCACATAAACACAATGCAGTATTGTTGGGCGTGTTTTTATTGAACATAAATGGCATCACTCGGTGTGTGATGTTTTAACATTTGCTTTTTTCCCTCTTAGTATTGTTTTCAAGATCCATTTTTATACATTCATACGGATCCAGTGGGTTTAACTGCTGTATAACGTTCCATTTTAGGAACACACTAGCCTTTGCTTATTCATTCCCCTACTGAAGGACACTTGTGTTGCTTCCAAATCTTTGCCGTTGCACACACCGCTGCAATGAATACCCTGTTACATGCTTCCCTGGGTGCTTTCGTGTACGTTTCTCTGGGGTGAATGGGGTGTATGGAGTGTCTGTGTGGGAGTGGAATTGTTGTGGATTGGTGGTTTAGTGAGGGTGCTCATTTTAAAATTTTATTAGGGTCCGACCGGTGTGGCTCAGTGGTTGAGCGTCAACCCATGTACCAAGAGGTCGCCAGTTCGATTCCCGGTCAGGACACATGCCCAGGTTGTGGGCCCGATCCCCAGTGGGGGGCATGCAGGAGGCGGCCAATCGATGTTCTCTCTCATCGGTGTTTCTCTCTCTCTCTCCCTCTCACTTCCTCTCTCTCTAAAAAAATCAATAAAAGAAAAAAATTTTATTACGTATTGCCAAATACCTCCTGGTGGGTGTGAAGGAGTCAGTGTAAGAATTACCTTCAGACAACATGTCACCCATCCAGAAACTTCTCTCCACTTCCACACCGCCACTCCTCCTCGCCAAGCCGGCATGAACTCCCCGTGAGAACCGCTGCTCTATGGAGAAACACTCCTGGAAGGGACTGTGCCATGGGCTTCAGTGTATTGAAGGAGAAAGGGGATTGAAAATAATTGACTTTCAGATCACAAAGACATAACCAATTTGCTTTGATGTCTTTACTTTGGCGACCAAATCCCTCGCAGTCTCGTTCCCAGCAGAAATATTGTTCGGATCCCGGAGGATTAGGGAGGACAAGTGTATTAACTGCTTTCTACTGAAATCCCCTGGATAAGCCCGCGGGTTAGGATGATCCGAAAGCCGCACTGATCCTCTAAGGCCACCAGCACTGGGCCGTGAGTGACCAGGTCGTTCTTGAGCACGTGCAGCCTGTGCACGGGGGCCCAGTCCAGGGTGAAGGTCAACGAGAGGACAGAAAGGGGAGCATGCAATGAGGCCATCACTTCGGGAGTGGAAGGGACAGAATTAGATGTCATGGTAGACAGCTGTACTGGATCAAATAGTGTCCCCCGGGGGGTGGGGAGTAGGAAAGGGTAAACAGGGGCCAACTGTATGGTGATGGAAGATGGTTTGACTTTGGGTGGTGGGCACACAATGCAATACGCAGATCATATATCATGGAAATGTACACTTGAAACCTATATGATCCTATTCACCAATGTTACCCCAATACATTTAATAAAAAATAGTGTCCCCCACAAAAGTCATATCTACCTGGACCCTGTGAATGTGACCTTATTGGAAATAGTCTTTGCAGATGGAATCAAATTCAGCTGAAGTCATACTGACTGGAGTGGTTCCTAAATCCAGTATGTGTCCGGTACGAGACACAAGACCTGCACAGAGAGGAGCCCCCTTTCCCTCCCAGTCATGAATCACTGCTCCAGGTCGTTTTCCATGTGACTTTCACTTGGGCCTTTCCATCCTCGTGGTGGCAAAACTGAGATTGTTTTCTTCTAGTATCACTGATTATATTTATGTAAAGTCATCTGAACTCATTTGCATAATTGCAGATTCTTCCATCTGGGTTGCACTTTCTGAAACTTGGTAGCTTTTGCGAAAAGAACCTGAACTGTACAGGTAGAATTTCTTCAGATATCCCTACCGTTCTGCATGGATATGCCACAACTTTTCTTCTGCCGGTTTTCATGTGTGTAAAATCAGGAGATTCTTTACATAATCTCCAAAGGCCTCTTCAGCATTTACATTTAATCATGCCTTATAAAATATTCTGAAGGTATAGAAAAAAATGTAGAATCAAGTGAGTGTTCATGGAGCTCATTCTTAAAAACTGGGCATCACCTCCTCTGAGAAGTCCTCCATGATCTCACCAGATTGCAGGTCTGCGTGGCATGCCCCTTTGGTACATGGCCCAGCACACATCCATCGATCGAAACTTACATGGTAGTGCTTGATTGACAGATTTGTTTCTCTCCCCTCTCAGCTCTGGTGGCAGAGACTGGCTTGTGTCTTACTCTTCTTTGTTTGACCAGGACCTAAGAGACAACTTGGCACATAATAGATGTCCAGTAACTATTTGATAAATTAATGAGTGACTAGATGGATAAATGAAAAAAATGGCTCATGGTGGGAATCCTGCTTCCTGAAAAACAGCCCAGGAAGTGCTGTCTCTCTTGTCACATGGCTTGCTTGTGGAGGTGTCATAATATGGGTGAAGAAGGACATACAATGGTACAGAAAGCCTGATCTCAGGATCCATGCAGACCCATGAAGTCGGGTAGAAGCTCACCTCCTTTCTTCTAACAGTCTATGGAACTTCGAGGCAGAGATAATTCATTCATGGCATCTGTGGAGACAGATGTTAGGAAAGTGGAACAAAGATAACAAGGTGAATACGCAAAGAAAGAAGGGGCCATGAATACTGCAGTGGCAGAATGTGTCGCCCCGCAGAGTCCTGGGCACCCTTATAAATAGAAACACCTAACAGAAGATCAACATCGAACAGGCAAAGAAACAGGTGTTTAGAAGGATCAGTGGCTTGAACTGATTCTGTCTCTCTGCATATTAAGGGTTTCACCCTAATGCAGAGGCCATGGCAAAGGAACTCCTTAGTGGGATTCCAACCATTGTTCAGACCAGGAGCTGAGACAGGAACACAGCCAAGGGTAGACAGGGCAGCAGTTGGTGGCAGTGGTGTCGGTGGACAGCCTCTGATACTGCCACCAAGTAGGAGACATCAGAGTAGTCCCTGTGGAGTGCAAAAACAAACATACTCATCCATCAGGTCCCAGGGTGTGGTAGAAAAAGCATGGCATTGATATAGCACCGATGTGGGTTTGAACTTCAGCTCTTTCATCTTCTAGCTGTGTGCTCTCACCTGGATTCATGATGCATCATCTTTCCCAGCCTCAGTTTCTTTATCCATGGAAAAGAAAATATGAGCCCTATCATACAGAATTGTTGTAAAGATTAAAAAGGGTGTTTGTTGAAGCACCTGTCAAATGCTTGGGTCCAAGTTCTGCTTAGAGGGCTAGAGCAATCAGGTCAGATGCCTCGGCCACAGAAGTTGCTCCAAGGTCCAATGTCTTAAAGGAAGGGGTGGTTGGTGCACACTGGCAGAAGGGGGGCATACAGCATGGCAGGTGGGCTTTCTCTGCTCCACACCCAGTAGAAAATAGAGGTAATGACCACCCACCTGCAAATGGAAAGAAGTTTGGGGACCACCAATTCAGACAGGAGGTCTTGGCTTCAGAGCTAGAAGAGAAGAAGGGAGGAGTTAGGTTCTTAGAAAATGTGGATGATAGAACTTAGGCGTTTTTTTCTGCTCTAACCCAAGCGCCCACTAACATGAGTATAAAAAAAGGGAGGGTCATGCCCTCATGCAGATAGAAACTGGGAAAGGAAAAAAGAAAGCAGAGAGACAGCAAGAGAACTTTGAATACTAGAAAACAGATGGATGGGTAAAATTTAACTTTGCATGGCAGTGAAAGCTGAAATGGGTCATCAAGAAGCCAACCAGTTTCTCTCCTAGAACCCTGTAAACACTCTGAACTTCAAGGCAATGGCAAAAGTGAAGGTATCCTGGGGCTGGAAAGCAAAAGATTGGTTGAAACTCTATGAAGGGCAGTTAGAGCCCTTGATTCCCTGCTGTACCCTCAGCACCCAGGCATCTCTCCGGCCCCCATCCCACAGAAGACTGGGGATTTTCTCTTTGGAGAAGTGGGGTACCAGGGGAAATTAGAACTCAATAATACCATGCCTAGTTTGGGCAGAGTGGGAGGGTGCAGACTGTGGTACTGAAAAGCGGGAATTAAGGAATAGAAAACTTCTAGTCCCTATAACAGAAGATTATAGGGTAGACAAGACCTGCAAGAGAGAAGAGTCTTATAGACACTGATGACTGAGGTCCCCTTAGCAAATGCCTGGCACCTATGGGGGCATCCCAGTGAAAGTCTATCACGGGTTCAGCGTAGCCTGCGCACACAAAGCTGATCTCTGAAATGCCTCACTTCTACCTGTGAAAGGACACCAGGCATGGAAACCCTGGAGTGGAGCCTCTAAATGAAATATTTAAAAAAATAAAATAAAGGAACTGGAAGAAAAGAGAAACAATGCAGGAGGCAGAGAGGGGGGAAACCACGGAGGGAAATTCTTCAATGTATATCCTCAGAGAGATAATAAAAAACCAATATTGATGCTTTTAAAAAGTATTTTTAAAATAACAAATAAAATTTCTCTTAGAAATGAAAGTGATGAGAGGCAAAACAAACTTTGACAGAATGACTATTTATATGTATGTGTGTGTGTGTGTGTGTGTGTGTGTGTGTGTGTGTAAAATGAAAACACAAAGGGGTGAAAAAGAGTAGGGAACATGTAAGCACCTTATAAAATTAGTCCCAAAAGTTCAAAGTCTGAGAAAACATCCAGAAAATAAACAACTTGGACTAGAGAAAACCATCCAAGATCTAGTAGAAGAAAATTTTTCTGTAATCGGAGGATTTCCAGATTTGAAGGGCTCACTTTATGCTCAGCACAATGAATGAACGCATTATAAAATTTTGGAGTAATGGAGGTAGAATGAAAATCCTAAAAATTCTTAGAGAGAAAAGCAAGACCACATGCACAAGATCAGAATCAGGGTTTGCATATAAACAATCAACTGCAGTATCTGAAGCTGGAAGATGCTAGGGAAATGCCTTAGAAGCTTTTAGGCAAAAGGAATCTTTTAGATTGCTACACATAGCCAACACCTGCCATACTATTTTCATAGCATACACCCTTTCTCTAGAAGCAACGAGAATATTGATTCTTCATTTTGATGAGGCACCATAAAGAAAGAGAAAGACAGAGGATCCAGGAAGCCAGGTCTCCAATGGGAAAGAGGGAAGAGGATTTCAAAGATGACAACAGAGGTACAGGTTTAGAAAGCACCCAGTTCTGAATGGATCATGAAGACAGGGAGATTTGGAAAGGGTATTTCTAAGGTGAGGGATGGGGGTAAAAATCATAGGTTACCTCATGTGTCGGAATGTATTGAGATACATTTCTCAATTTCTGGCAGAGTCTGGAGCTGCAGTTGTCGTGATATGTATAGAAATGAAATGAGCAAGTAAAAACTGGAGGCAACTACTAACTGCAGGAAAAACTAAAGGTTGTTCAAGAAGGAAAATGTTAACATGGCACACGGAAGAGCTACGAATGCAATTTATCTCAATGTAATAATAAAAAATATATAATTATAGATTTAGCCAAAACTTATATTAGTTATTTTGGAAGCTGGTTGCATGACGGAAGAGAAGTGTATGTACATACATAGTTTTGGAGCGATAAGATTTTAAATCCCTTTAAAAAAAATACAAAGTCAACAGACAAAATATAAAATGTATATATGCATCCTGGTTGGACATATGGAAAACATCTTCAGAAGAAAATGCAGCCTTGGCCAGTTTGGCTCAGCGGTTAGAGCGTCGGGCCACAATCAATGAGTCGCAGATTAGACTTCAGTCAAGGGCATGTACCTTGGTTGTGGTTCATCCCCAGCCCTGGTTGGGTCATGCGGGAGGCAGCCACTCAATGTGTCCCTTTCATGTCGATATTTCTCTCTCTCTCTCTCTTCCTCTCTCTCCCTCCTACTCTATCTGAACAAAAAATGGAAAAAAATATCCTCGGGTGAGGATAAAAAATAAAAGAAGAAAGTCCGATGATTTCAAATATTTGCCTCTAGGGAGCCAAACTTGGGGTTTGGGGGTGGCGGTGGAAGACTGTCGTTTTCCATTTTAAGCCTTGAACACTGTATTCGTTTCCTGTGGCTGCAGTATCACAAACTGGGTGGTTTGAAACAACATGAACTTATTCCCCCAGAGTTTTGTAGGCGAGGAGTCTGAAATGGATGTCCTGGGCCAGTCCAAGGTGCCAGCGTGCCCGTGCTCCATCCAAGGCTCTGGGGTGGAGCATCTGTTCCTGCAGCTTTCAGCTTCCGGTGGCTCCTGGCATTCCTTGGCTTGTGGTCACATCGATGCAATCTTCAAAGCCAGCACCTACACTTCTGTCTCTGCTCCACCTGTGCGTCCCCTCCTCTCTCTGCCTCCCTCTGCCTCTCCAATCTCCCTCTGCCTCCCTCCTATAAGGATGCACGGGACGGCGTGCAGGGCCTCCCTGGGTCATCCAGGGTAGCATCTCTCCTTCACGGTCCTTAACCACATCCGCAAAGACCCTTTTTTCAAATAAGGTAACGTTCACACGTTTCGGAAATTAGGATGTGGCTATATTGGGGGGGCACTCTTTAGCCTACTACAAACCTTTTGTCACCTTTTTAGTCCATTTAGGTATGGTCAATGCCTACATGCATGTATGCATCCACACATAAATATGTAAATAAAATCATATGTACCTTTTTTTTTTTTTTTTTTTACCGTGGTTATCAGTGGAACGTTATGGCAGACTTTCAATTCTGCGTCATGTGTTTCTATCCTGTTCTTGAATAGTGAACCTGTGTTACTCATGTAAAACGCTAATACGTGAGGGAAAAGAGAGGCAGGGAGAGATTCCATGCTGTGGCCGATCAGCCTTCGAGACTCACTGGAGGGACACGCTCGTTCATGCTGTTTCCAGGGAGACACATGTGTGTTGCAAACATGTGGTTACCAGAGCCAAGAGCTCAGAGGGCTGGGGAGAGGTTTTGCGGGGTTGAAGGCCAGGAGGAGAGGCTTACACTGATGTGGAGAGTCATCCGCTCTGGAATGTGCAGCAGGTCTGCGTTCTACCCCCGGCTTCTCTCCGTTTCTCTCCAAGACAGGCCACGTGACTGTACCCCAGGTGAGAGCATGACGGTTGAGGGGACCCTCACGTGGTGCACCGTAGAGAACCCAGAGAGGACCAGAGGGGTGAAATACTGATTCCCAAGGCAACCGCGGCAGGACTGTGCTATTTTTTAAATTAATTAATTAATTAATTAATTATTTTTTCCCTTTATTGATTTTAGAGAGAGAGGAAGGGAGAGGGAGAGAGAGAAATAGAAACATCAATGAGAGAGAACATCGATTGGCTGCCTCCTGCATGCCTCCCACTGGGGACCTGGCCCACAACCTGGGCATGTGCCCTGACCGAGAATCGAATTGATGACCTCTTGGTGCATGGGTTGAAGCTCAATTTTACTATTATCTAGAGTATTATAGATGTCCCCTTTTTCCCCCATTGCCCCCCTCCACCTGGTTCCTGCCTGGCCCCAGACCCTTACCATCCTATTGTCTGTGCCCATGGACAGTGCATAAATGCATATAAGTTCTTCTGTTAATCTGTTCTCTCCCCTCTCCCCCCTTCCCTCTGAGGTTCATAGCCCTGTTCTATGTTTGCATACCTCTGGTTCTATTTTAATTTTAGTCCATGAAACTCTGCTCCCCACTTCTCTCTAATTGGTGAGGTCCTGGCACCAGCAGCATTCAGGAAACACGGAGAGTAGGGTCATCTGGGCTCAGGGGGAACTAGAAAAGGAATTGGAGTTGGTGGTACTGAGCCCTGGGTCTGCAGGAGGCATAGTGTTATCAAAGGAAAAGCCTGAAGCCAGAAGAACAGAGTTATGGGTTCAAGGTGTGTGCCTAGGAGCCTTGGTCTGGCCCTCCCAGCTGATGGGGCGGGCAGTCTAACACCAGGGGCACCTGGGGGCATGCCTGGTTTAGGAGCAGAACATGGCAGCTTCTAGCAGTGAGGGCAGGAGCAGGTTCAAGGTCCCAGCTCTTCTCCCCGGGATGTACCTTTCCTGGCTTGAAGCCTTCCAAATAGTCCCAATTTCAATGAATTAAAATCTGACATCTGTCAGGATACAAACACGGACAGATGTGGGAGGCAGGCTGGACTGTTCCTAGGGATGAAATACGGATGGAAGGCAACTGATGGCCATCTTAACCCTCAGGCTTTCTAGCCGATTAAGTGACTTGCAAATACTGACAATCAATTCCTTATGATCAAGCTGGTTAAAATGTATTATCCAGGCCCAGCTGGTGTGGCTCAGTGGCTGAGTGTCGACCCATGCACCAGGAGGTCGCCGGTTCGATTCCCAGTCAGGGCACATGCCCAGGTTGTGGGCCAGGTCTCCAGTGGGGGACATGCAGGAGGCGGCCAATCAATGTTCTCTGTCATCGATGTTTCTATCTCTCTCTCCCTCTCCCTTCCTCTCTCTCTAAAATCAATGAAGAAAAAAATGTACTGTCCAGGGTAGTGCTGCAAAGAATATCTCAGCGTGGCAGTGCTGACCCTGACCAGAAGGGGTTATACTGTGTGAAGGTGCTGGAATACTGCACCGAACTCTTTCTAAGCAGGATCCATCCTGCAGAGTTCCGTCTATTGCTTGGGAGACGGACCCAGACCTACTTCCTTTCTCTTACGGAGGACGGATTTGGGCTGGGTACTGTGACCAAAAAACGACTTTCTTTTTCATCTTTGTATCTTGTAAAACACAATATTTCTACCTCCCTCCCTCCCTCCCTCCCTCCCTCCCTCCCTCCCTCCCTCTTTCCTTTCTTCCCTCCTTCCCGCCCTCCCTCCTGCCCTTCCTCCTTCCTTCCACCCTTCTTCCTTTCTTGGCTGCAGTCAGGTAGGTCTATAACCAGCATGATCCGCCCTGGCCGGTTTTGCTCAGTGGTTAGAGCACCGGCCCTCAGACCGAAGAGTTGAGGGTTTGATTCCCAGTCAAGGGCACGTACCTGGGTTTCAGTTCGATCCCCAGCTCCATTTGGGCTCGTGCAGGAGGCAACCAATCGATGTGTCTCTCTCACATCGCCGTTTCTCTCTCTCTCCCCCTCCCACTCTGTCTAAAAATAAATGGAAAAAAATATCCTCGGGTGAGGATTAAAAATATATATATAAATGGAGGTGAAACCAGAAAGAGCAGCTAGAAGAGTTGACGGAGGTTGCTAAGGGGTTAGAGCAGCTGAGGGTGGCACTATAATGTGCAGGGAGCTAATGTATTTATTCAAAGCCTGTTAGTCATTTAAAATTTGTGTAAAGGTATGCATATATTGCTTTGAAAAGCTTGCTCCTTTAAAAAGTCATGAAATAATGTAAAGAATTTACATATTTTAAGAAGCTTGAGTTCTTAAGGAGATGCGCTCTCCGCAGCCCGGCAAGCTGAGAGGTATAGAAGGACGTGCTCCCTGAGGCTTCTCGGAATAGTGCTTTCACTGGACAGTGACGCAGATGACAAGTTTCCTTTGTGTTTGTGTCAGGTACATTTTACACAAACATACACACACATACACCCACACACTCGCACACTAAATATAACCCTATAAAGTTAAACAATTTGTCCCCCATTTCCCTATAAATCCCACCCCCCAAATAAACTAGGAGTATAGATTTACTGTTATGGTTTTTTAAACAATATTTTACTATACACATACACACATACCTGTAAAAATACATTAATGTACTTTCCACGTTTCAAAATGTTCACTTAAATGCCATCACAACACGTGTATTACATCTTTCTTTATCCATTCACTATGTGGAGACCCATCCACGCTGCTGTACGGAGCTCGCGCGATCATTTTATTTCATCCTATGAACACACCAGAATTCATTTTCCTTCCGTCTCTTTTACTCTTACGACAATATGGCAGCGAATCTCCTGCTAAACAGGTAGAAGACTTTCTCCGGGGCATATACCTTCCAGCAGAATTGCTGGGGCCAGGGAAGACACCTTTCCCATTTCACTAGGTCACTGGGTCACCATTACTTTAAAATGCAATGAACGTGTGCTTTCCGTGGACCCGGGCCCTGGCGCCCGGCTTGCACAGACGGCCCCGGCGGGGGGTGGAGGCGTACCTGACCCACCTGTGGGGCTGCACAACCACCTTCCAGGCTCTCTCCTCCAGGACAGCCCTTTAGGGCCGGAGCAGAGACCTGTCTATTCACATTCTTTTAAACAGTATCTGACATAGATAGAGCTGCGGAGGTTCTTTTCCCTTTTCGACGTGTGAGGGGAGAGCTCCAGCTAGCGCACCGCCGAGAGGCTGCAGGGAGGCCGAACAAGGTGGAGTGCGGAGCATGGGACACAGAGCAGGGCCCATGCGGAGGACAAACGTACACGGTCTCCTGTTCCTCTGTGCCTCATGTTTGTCCACAGTGTGTCAGACATGGGACTAAACTCTGGAGCGGAAAAGACCGTCAGAAAGGCACAGCCCCCTTCTGATCCGGCGTGGCAGAGGGGGCTGGGACGCTGGCTCCATCTGCATTCTTTTCCGAAGAAACAGCCTCTGGTCTCGGGCGACCACCTTGTTCTAAATTGTTGCGTTAACTCCCCTCAGCTCTCCTTGAAAACGGGGTCAGCTGGCCGGACCAGGGAGGGTCACTCGATTCAAGGAATGCGAATCCTGAAACAACTCAGTCCTTAGGGGTCACACCCCACACCGAGATATGGAGCCCGTCATATCTGCTTAGGGTGCTCTCGCCTGCCTTTAGGAGAATCCATCCTCACACTGGCTCAAGTGGTAAAGAAGGTTTTCTTGCAACAGGCAGTCCTGGGGTGGAACAGTTTCAGCATCGTGTCCCCATAATTTACGGTGTTAACATTGTCCCTGACTAGCTTTCCTCGTGTCCGAAGAGGGACACCAGTAGGAACAGAAACCAGAGTGCTGCCTGGTCTATATGTTGTGGGAACAATCGTGGGATAAATAATGGTTGTTTAGTCTGATTGGGCCAGCTGAAGGCATGTGCCCACTCTGAACCAATACCATTCACTGGGAGAATGCCATGCACTGATTAGTTCAGCCGGGGTTCGGCAGCCATCAGTAGAAAAGGGATGGGATCACTTTAATGGGTTTATACCGGCGACAGACTCCTAGACCTGGAGGTCAGTCCCCACCAGGTTCCACGAGCCCCACTAGGGAGAGGAACAGAGGAAAGGATACCAGGAGGAAACCGACACCTGTAGCAATCATATCTTAGAGTTCTCAGAAACTTACCAAGTTTGATTTGCTTGATTTGCTCCATAGCTGTTAGTGTTATTCTTTCAATCCATCTGCCACAGGCAGCAAACTAGGGAAAACACAGCCAGAAATGGAGATGCAGATTTTAGAGTCACGTGGGTCTCCCTTTAAGCAGAAGGTCTCCGCCAGCTTCCTTCCTAGGTACCGAGGAGAAGCGACTTCTCTCGCACCCTGAGATGGTTCTGGCCATTGCAACAGTTAAGCTTGCAGAAGCAGCCACACCCATCCTGATGGTGAGTGAGGGCGGGCAGATGTTTCAGCCCCACCTCCTGCCTATTATCTCTGCACAGATGGAGACAGCTGTGCACATTGGGTCCCAACAACTAGGTGTCCTTAGCTCTGTTAGGTCAGTCACCGGCCTTCCAACTGCCCATAGCTGCCACGTGCTTCCTGCAGAGACGGCTGGGAAAGTGCAGGCTATTCAAAGGGACTTCCAAAGCCCTATTTATGTAGCGAATACCTGGGGAGGGTGGCCCATAGCAATATGGCCGGTGTGTGTGTGTGTGTGTGTGTGTGTGTGTGTGTGTGTGTGTGTGATCCGTATATCAGAATGATGGACCTGTGAGGAATACTGTCACATAAATGTACTCAGATTTGGATGGACCTGTGAGGAATACTGTCACATAAATGTACTCAGATTTGGCCTGGCCGGTGTGGCTCCATGGTTGAGTGTCAACCCATGCACCAGGAGGTCACCAGTTCGATTCCTGGTCGGGGCACATGCCCAGGTTGTAGGCCTGATCCCCGGTGGGGGACATGCAGGAGGCAGCCAATTGATGTTCTCTCTCATCAATGTTTCTATCTCTCCCTCTCCCTTCCTCTCTCTCTAGAATCAATAAAGAAAAAAAAATGTATTCAGATTGGGATGTAACAGCCTCTGATGGCGGGGTGGGAGTCTGAAAGAAGCAAGGTATCCGTTCAGAGTTATCCAGTGCAGAAACCCTTTGTTCTCATGTCCGTAACTATGAACACGACGGCAGTGCTGGGGTGAGCAGCGTGGATGAGACAGGCTGTGGCTCCTAGGCCAATCCCAGGACTCGAGGCCAACCTTTAAACTCCCGCCAAGTTAAGTAACGCCCGACGTGAGTGGCTGTAATCATATTATTAGGATGACTTTTAGTTCCTTGGAATCTGTGTGTTAAGCAAATTATTCGAGACCTCATTATTTTTATTGTTAATAATAAACACTGCCGTGCAGTTCGCCTTGGAATCGACCTAACGTGCCAGGGGGCCGCGGCAGCCGCTGCGTGTCATCAGGACCTTTAATTGAAGCGCACACACATACACAGAACAACCGGAAGGCCCGGGGCCAGAGCACATCCCAGCGGGGCCAGAGGAAACCACTGGAACTCTGGGCCGGCCCGGCCGGCTGCCTCGCCCTGGATACAGGTGATGGCGGAATTTTCCAATTTTCCTGCGAACACGCGCGCGGTCCCCTCTCCCTGCACCCGTGGGGGGCTGCGCAGGCTATAAATTGAACCCGAATTGGAAGGCAGTGAGGTTGATGGGGTGCTGAGAAAAGCACCGTGATTAGGCTCCTCTGGGCCTCCTTGGGGGGCTGTCATAGTTTTGGTCTTCAAATCCCAGTGACTCTCTTTCCTGAAGCAGCAAAATTACAGGTAATTGATTCTGGGAAGAGCCAGATACCAGACCGCTTCTCTCCTGACCAGATTTTTAAAAATTCTCGATAAACAGAATGGTCACATCTCTGCTCGGCTCTCCAGGTCATAGGGAGGCTCGGCTGGGACCATCCCTGGGCACAGGACCTGCAACCGAAGGCAGTGAGCTATGTCCCCCAGACAGCCATCCTCGGTCATTATTCGGCTGCAGAGAGATGACCCTCCACTGTCTGGATTCTTCTTTGGGCACCTGCCAGCCATGCTGGGAGAGAGCTGGGTGGGCTCGGGCAGCGCGGGCAAGGAGAGGTTCTGAGCCCCGTCCTCTCCCCTGCCATGTACCCAGGGCTGCCGTCCCTTGTGGCGGGACAGGGAGGGTCCCGACCTTCCCAGGTATCCCAGGTGAGACGGCAGAGACAGCAGGACTGAGTTGCTGGAAGAATCTGTCCTGATGCATGAGAAGCACTGTCCCCGGGAGCATCCACCGTGGCTTGTCGTGTCTGTCTGTCTATCCCTCTTATGGCGAAACCCTGCCTTTCATAGAGGGTGACCCAGCTCCCATCAGAACCTCTCCCTCCAGACTCCAAGTCATCCTGCTACAAATCCCTGGCACGGACTCATCTCTGCTTATGGCCTGGAGACCCGGGGAGGTAAAGCTAGAACTCAGATTAGGCACCTACTCTATGCCAGTAAAGTACTAGGCTTTTCAGTGTTATACCATTCAGTCTTGACAATGATCCTGTGAAGAAATCACTCCTCTTGCTTTTGCCGTGTATGAGGGAAATAAGGCCTCTGAATACAATGACGAGTGTCTTAGAATAAGAGACACACAGGGAAAGATGGAGGCAGAGACTGGAGTCGGGCAGGCACAAGCCAGGGAGCACCCACAGCCCCCAAAGCTGGAAGAGGCGGGAGGGGTCCTCTCCCCTAGGGCCGTGGGGGGAACGAGGCCCTGCGGACACCACAGCTTTGCCCTTCCGGCGTCCAGACTGAGAGAGCAGAGACAGCTGTGTCTTAAGCCACCTAATTTGCAGCACTTTGCTACGCCAGCCCTGGGGAGAGAGGCAGGGACTTGGCCGCTGCAGCAGCGTCTAGGAAGGTCTGTGCTGAGCGGCTGGCCTGGGTGAGCACAGGGAGGGAAGGGAGCCAGTCCTGCCCTTGTGCAGATGCTGCCGCCCTCCGCTCCAGGCCTCGCCCTGTTCCCGCACCCTGCCGCCCTCTGCTCCAGGCTGCCCCCTTCCGGACCCTGCCGCCCTCCGCTCCAGGCTGCCCCCTTCCGGACCCTGCCGCCCTCTGCTCCAGGCCTCGCCTGTTCCTGGACCTGCCACCCTCTGTCCCTGCTGATGCCACCCCTGCCCCCGCTCTCACCTGCATGCCTCTGCTTTCTGCTTCTGTGTATCTGTGGAGTCTGTGCCTCAGGACCCTGCTGCCTGCCCGTCTCATCTCTGTGTGGTTTCGTTTCTAATCCACTACTGATTTTTTCTGGGTATCTTTCTCTTCTGCTTCTCAGCTCTCCAGCCCCCAAAAGAGGGCCTGATTGATCCAGCTAAACCGCACCCCACTTGGGGCTGGAGTTCTGTGCTGTGCTCCTTAGTGTTTGCCGCCCTGGCTAAGCCCCCGTGAGCCGTGGCCAGAGGACTGGGTGGCCTCCTCACAGTACAGAATTCAGCCACCAACGTGTGAGCTCAGTGCCGGTGGGCACTGCCCTAGGGGAGGAGGCGTGCTGTGGGCGCTGCCCTAGGAGGGGAGGCGTGCTGTGGGCGCTGCCCTAGGGGGGGAGGCATGCTGTGGCAGTGGCCAGAAGGGGTAGACTCTGCCCACTCTCGGCAGGGACACCGGGCACTCCAGGTCCCCCACCGCCCGGCCCAGCTGCCTCAGCCTCACCTCCCCCTGTCCCATGAGCTCCATTCACCTTGGTGTCTTTTCGCTGCCCAGCCCTTGACCATGGTTCCTTGGACCTAAAAACGTTCTCCACTCGCACACGGCCCGTCCCTTCTCATCTCTGGCTTCAGCGTTACAATCTGCTTTCCGGCTGGAAAGCACATGCCCCCAAACTCTGTGGCAGTAACAGTATCCGTTGACGGTCTCGGTTTCCCAGGGTCGGGAGTCTGGGCTGGCCTAGAGGGTTCCTGGGCTGAGGGTTCCGGAGGCTGCAGTGAGGGTGTGGGCCAGGCCGTGTTCTCATCAGGAAGCCAGACGAGGGAACACCTGCGTCCGAGCTCACTCAGGTGGGCGGTGGAACTCATCGCTATATACCCGTGGGTCTGAGCTCCTCTTTTCTCGTGGGCTGGCAGCCAGCATGCTCCTTCCGCCACTGAAGTGTCCTGCCACGTGACCTCTGCACACTACGGCAGTTTTCTTCGTGGGCAGCAGGGCAGCTTCCCTGAGCTCGGGGAAGGCTGTGCCACCTTTTCAAAGGGGTTTCAGCTGATCATGTCACACCCACCCAAGACACTCTTCCTTTTCATTAACCTAAACTCAACAGACTTGGACCGCAAGGACGCCGGTGAAATCCCTCCGCCCTGCCAGCTACCACACCCTGATCACAGAGGTGGCATCCGTTATCCTTGCCGGGGACCATAACCAGGATGGGAGGTCAGGGGGCCCCCAGCGGTTTTTCCTTCGGGAAACCTTCTTTGGTGTCCCAGGGTTGGTGTAGGTCCTCTGTGCCTACCCCCCTCCCTGGCATGCTTTATTTTTGTATCTGCCTCTCGCACTGGACCATGAGCTCCTCAGAGACCAGGAGGGCGTTTTATTCCGGTATTCCAGGGACTGAACGTAGAGGCTCCATGAATACCTGTCCAATGGAATTGGATGGAACCATGATGGCGAGCCTGTCGTCACGGCTGCGGTCGGTCCACACCTGGCTGTGCGGCCCCTCCCCCACGCGGTGCCATGCAGACATCACCAGCTGCTCATGGTACTCCTGACTCCCGCCCTGCCCCGGGGTGGCCTTCGGGTCCTGCTCGGGACAGAGGTGTAGGCAGCACTAACACACTCGGAGGCAGTGGGTGAGATCCATACCTTTTCCCCTTGCTTTCCTCTCCCTGACCTCCAACCCTCTCCAGTTCCTGAGGGTCGACACTGTCTGTCTTGCCATCTTTCTTCTCCCTGTGCAGGCATGAGGACCATGGCAGTGCCATGTAGGGTCCTCTGCTGCAGCCACAGGGCCCCAGAAACCTGGGCCCAGCTCGAGCCCGGCCCAGTTCCCCCACTGGAGCCCAGGAGCTGGGCCTCCTCCTTCTGGGGTGGGAACCAGATTAACAAGGTAGTCCTGTGGGAAAACAGCCTTGACCCAGCCTCAGGCAGGAGACTCACTACCGAAGCATCGCGTGTGAGAAGTCCCACGGCTCCTGGGATGCCCCCACCCTGATGGAGAGCCACAGTGGTTCAGCGAGGACACCCACTGGAACTCAACTTCCTGACTGCCTGGTCCTGACTTGACTTACCCAGGGGAGCGACGTGGGCATCGTATCAGACACTGGGGCCCTTTCGTAGCTGGTGACCATCTTCATTGCTGTCCCGAGGCCTCAGTCTCCTCATCTGACTAATGGGGCTACCCTACTCTGCTGTGTGGGGGCCTGAGAGGACCAGCCAAGGAACAGATGGCTAGGAAGGGCACAGCAAACACCAAGAGATGGATAGACTCTCTTCCGATGGCGAAGATTACCAAGCCTGCCAGTCTCCTTCCACTTAGAATTCAAGCAGACAGCGGCTCTTTGGGGTCTTGGCCTTTGCATTCCACAGCTAGGCACCCCGCTTGGAAACATGGTCGTCAGGCTTCCCTTACCAAGGAGGGCTGTCAGGGTGATTTAGGGCTCAGGCGGAGCAGCGCTTTGGGAGGGGTTCCCAGAGGACACAGTGGGGGAGGCTGGAGACGCTGGTGAGGGCCGTGGAGAGGCAGCCAGTGATGGATGGGGGCGGGGCGGTGGGCTGGGGGCAGGCCATTCATCGTCGGGCATGCTGTGGGAGGGGCGGTGCTAGATCGGAAACTCTCTTGGGACCGAGCCAGGAGCTGAGGACTGGTTTTTACCTACCTAGACAGTGACAGGTGCCATGTTCTACCTTAAGGAGAGGGAGGAAGCCTGACCTTTGTATGTGAGTGCCCCTCGGAGAAAGACAGTGACACCCTGGAGAAAGCAGAGGTGAGGGCAAGTCCAAGGTCATGTAGCTGGTAGATGCTCTTGGCTCAAGGGCTTGCCTGGTGCTGGGGCGAAGGCTTGAGGCAGACAGTCTGGTGGGCTGTATTCCTGCTTTGATACGACAGGTGTACTCACATTTATCTCATGTCCCAGACCTCCACGGAATAGCTGCTTCCTCACAGCATCCAGCTGGTCCACTTTTTTCTGACTTGATACCGCATGAGACATCATTCCCAAGAGATGCTGGAGTTCCTGACTTGGACCAATTTGTTCTTCCTCTGAAATATGATCATGGACATCTTTTCAACAACTGAAAAAAAAAAAAAGGACATGAATATAATTTCCTCAATTTTAAGATTTTTTTTCCCTCCTCTTGGAACCATTGGGACCTGCTACTTCCTGTCAAAACCAGAATCTAGAAAAGATAATAACAAATTTAGCAGGCAATTATACATTTATTATATTCCTTTTAGCTTGACATATCAGTATTCCATGGTGCTCAGCAAAGGGGGACTGTCATTTCTAGCTGCTCGGCTACCTGAGGACATTTTAAAAAGTGGTTTCTTGTAGCACTCGAGAAGCCAGCTCTACAGAAAGCCACTCTGAAAAGGAGCACCCAGGGGGCAGGGTGGAGGAGAGACGGACTCCTGAAACCCACGGCAGCCACCAGCTGGCAGCTTCTCTGACATGCCAGCATTTTCCAGAGACTCGGGCCAGCGTTTTGCTTTTGAAGATGCCAAGCTGTCGAATTTGTAGACCAGGTAAATCTAGCCTTTAATGGTAAGGAGACTCTAAGAACGCTATAAGCAGAAAGAGGATGGAAAATTATTAGCAGAGGCATCCTGGAAACAGTTAGTTAGCTGGGGGGAAAGAACTAAAGAAAAGTCTATATGCCGATGACTGAATAGTCAGATATCTTTTCCATCAAGATGACTGGTATGGGTTGAATTGTATCACCCTGTTTTGTGCTGTCAATAACCAATGTTGTGGTTGGACCCACCCTTGTGGTTCTTATTACGGTTGTAAGACGCCTGTCAGCAATAATCAGGAAACTTTGACAAACATAAAGGTTTATTACTTATAGGACCTGGAAATTACACCTGGGGCCACAGCAAGATTGCAGGGAGGGAAAGAGAGAGAGAGAGAGAGAGAGAGAGACAGGAACTGACCTGGGGTCTGCTTTCACTGGGGTCCAGGGTGGGGCCAAGGGTTGCCAGGGCTCACTCTTCATTGGCGAATTTAAAACACAAGAGTGGGAATCCACAGCACTGGAAGAGAAAGAAGAAGCAAGTGGCCCAAATGGTGAGGTGCTGAAATCAACCAAGATCCCCCAAACAAAGGAGCCTGTGGGGCAGGTGGCCTGGCCCTTTATTTACCCCTTCCTGTGGGTGCCAAAAGCTGAAGTCAGGTGCTTGCATCACAAAAAAGAAAAAAAAAAAACTGTCAGGGTTTACACTCCCTACTCCCCAGATTCACACCCTCACCCCCAGAACCTTAGACTGTAACTATTTTTGGAAATAGAGCCCTTGTAGATGTAATGAGTGAAGACGAGGTCACGTGGGAGTAGAATGGGCCCTATATGACTGGTGTCCTTATGAAAAGGGGATGTGTGCACACAGAGACCCGCACACAGGGAGAACGCCCTGCGGAGACTGGAGTTCCGCTGCCACAAGCCAGGGAACTACCGGAAACTGAAGAGGAGCCTGGGACAGGTCCTTCCCCGCACCTTCCACGGCGTCATGGCCCTGCAGACACCCTGATCTCGGACTTCCAGCCCCTAGATGGTGAAACGATAAATGTCTCTGGTTTGAGCCACTCAGTTTGTGGGTGTCTTGTTACCGCAGCCCTAGCAAACTCGTACACTGACTATCGGCTCCCTTGTTGGGGACGGGAGCTCTGGGCAGACACTCAAGGCCTTCGGCTTGCTGTGCGGTTTGCTCCATCACCCTGGTACTGGGAAGCGCTGTTCCCCAAAGTTCAATCACCTGAGAAGAACCTTGACAGGCTGTGGAGGCTGGGAGCTGGCGGTGATTAGAGAACATAGGGGTGTTTCTATTATTTTTAATATCCTACGCAAGGCTTACTAACTCCTAATTCCACTTCTTGATTAAACATTAAAGGTTTGCATGGGCTCAGCAGAACATGGAGTTATCTGTTAACTTGCAATCATGCTAAATTCATAAATCTAATTTGGTTCTGGCATCAGGCCAGGAGCCAGTGCAAGAGATTAACATTTTCGAACTATCAGGGCTGAAAACGAAAATTACTCTGTCATTGTTTTGTTTTTTTTTTTAAATGGATTGATTTCATTTGATTTCTAGAGGCTGCACGCAGATCTCTTGCGTGTGAGAGAGAGACTAGGCGATGGGAGATGCTTATCCCCTTCCAGCTGCTCGATTGCAGGAATCCAGTCGTGGGAGATGTCGCTGAGGTGACAGTGTGTCAAGGTGGCTGCTGCCCTCTGCCATCACAGAGTCCTGCAGAGGTCCGCTTGTGTGCGCCCTGCCTTTTACGGACGAGGCAGTGAGAGGTGGAAAGCTAATGCAGGTCGAAAGGACTTGCAGAAGCTCCACTGGGTTCCAGCCACCACGACGGCACTAGGTGTCAGCAGGAGCCCTGTCTCCTGCCCTCAGGATCCTGTGCTCTAACGGGGAACAGAGGATGATGACGCAGGGGAGAGGCTTGGGGGCCTTTCGTGTGGTGACCAAGGATGGTTTTCTGGGCGGACACCCTTCAGCTGAATCTGGAAAAGGGATGAGAGCTGATCAGGAGACGTGGGGACAGCATGTGTCACAGTCTGAAGCTGAGAGAGTCCAGTCCTCCAGCCACGCAGAGCTGCACCCGCTGTTCCAGGGAGCTCGGGCGTCCTTGGCACACGATGGGAAATCCTTGAGATGCTCAGGGAAGGGCCCAGCGGATCTGCGTTTGTGTTGCGCTCTGTCTGGGTGAAAGGGGAGGTCAGGCTGGAAGGCTTTGCACCGCGGGGACGGAGCCACAACTGAGGTGAGAGATGGTGACGACCTGGACTGGGGCAGTCGTCGCAGCCATGGAGACAAGGGGATGGGGCCAAGAAGCAGAGAATGGCTGGACTTGGAACTCAGTAGGGTGTGTCATGAGGGAGACGGAGGTGACAAGAAGGGCTGCAGGCTCCCAGTTTGGGGTCAGATCGGGTGGTTGCAATGACAGAAACCCAGATGAAATTACAGTTGAGCCTTGAACAGCATGGGCTTGAGCTGCGTGGGTCCACTTATATGCAGATTTTCCCCCAATAAATATACAGTTAACCCTCCATATCTGTGGGTTTTGCATCCATAGATTCAGTCAACTGTGGATCGAAACATTGCATTCGACCCGTGGTTGGGAATCTGCGGATGTGGAGGGCCAACTGTGTGCATTGTTCTCCGCCACTTTATATGAGGGACCTCAGCACCCGTGGATTTGGGGATCCGCAGGGGGTCCTGAAACCAATCCCAGGCAGATATGACGGGACGATTTAAATGTTGGGGGACTCAAAATTGTACCTGGGTTTCTTTTTTTTTCCCACTGTGTGGGTGTCGGTGCCCCTAATCTCTACACTGTTCGTGGGTCAACTGTACCTACATCCTTGACTTCCGGGGGCGCCATTGGCTTCAGGGACTTTGGGACATATGTGCCATGCTTCTGCTCTGCTCTCCGTTCTCCAGCCTCAGCATTTGTGCCAACCTCATCCTTGCCCCCTGTGGACAGTGGGGAGTGCATCCAGCTGTAAGTAGCTCCTGGCTAACGTCACCCCAGCACAGAGACCCCGGAGCAGAGAGTGGCCCCTCTCAGCTAGTGTGTTTATACAGTCTTAGGGAGGCCCTCATTGCCTGGTCCGAGTTAGACGCCCACTCCTGGACCAATCACCGTAGCTGGAGGTGGGGATTCTATGATTGGCAGCTGACAAGAACCACACGGAGAGAGGGAGGAGCGGTTCCCCAAAGCAGGAAAGTCAGAGCTGACAGGACAAGGGCAGAGCAGGGCTGCTTAGCCCCAGGAACACCAGCACACCTCCACCTTCTCGGGGCCATTAACCCACAGAGAGAGGAAGGAGGCGGAAGCCCATCCTGGGCTTGAGATAGAGCCTGGTCGAAATAGGCTGAGCTTGTGGGCAGCAGAATACCCAGTAAATGGCAGAGCACACAGAGGTCTGAGGCCATGTGGAGAGATGCCAACTAGAACTGTGGCCAACAGCAGACAAAGCAGGGGCCCTGGAGCCCAGCTGCCTACGTTTAACTGTTGCCAATTCGGCTTACTGGCTGCGTGACACCCTCACCTCCGCAATGTGTGTGTGTATTTGGGGATTAAACGAGGCACCCTAGTTCATAAGTGGGAGCCCTTGGGAACTCCAGGTACCAAGGTATCCTGGCACCTCTCACATTCCCACAGCTCACAGCAGCCCCCCCACCCCCGAGTCTGTGCCCAAATCTGGCCTGTGGAAAAGCGTGCTGGACAAGAGGAGTATCTCAGGTCCAAAGAGCATGACCCATCTGATGAAAAGGGAATGAAGACAACATGGAAGGGGGCTCAGCTCTTCCTTCTAAGGAAGCCAGACTTGCTGTGTGCTCCGTCCACTGCACCACCTTGGGCCAGCAGAGGGCAGAGGAGAGCAACATTGCTCTCTTTCCACCAGTCTGCTGGATGGCACAGAATGGGCAGTACCATGCATCCGCTGATAACACATCCACTTAGCAGTTTTGGGTGTAGCTTCTCCTATGGCCATTATTAACTAATCCACACAGTCGTTCATTCATCTATTCAGTCATTTCAATTCACGAAACATGTATTCATCTAGTGTCTGTTATGTAAAAAATACTCCCCTAGAGGCTAAGGTAGTGGGGGCGAGTTTCAAAGATGACTCAGATAAGGTCTCCCAAGACAGAGAGAGAAAACATTGTGAAGTGACTGCTATAAGGGAAGATGGGGGTGGGGGGGGTCCCTGCTGGTGGGAGACATAAAGGGCACCTTCGTGGAACACTGAGCCTTTGCAAGAGATAGCTTATTGAAAACACAGAGGCACGGGCCTCAGCTCAGAGGCACAGGGGCCCTGTCCCCAAGGATGAGGCTGGCTTGTTTGCATCTTTACAGCATTTCCCCAGCGATTCTGCTCATAAACTCGGTGCAGGAAGCCACTTAGTTGGATATTGCCCCTGAGGAAGGCTTGCTATTGCTGTGGGTGCAGGGGACCGAGTCATGCTTGTAGAAGCGCAAAATGGAAAGGTTCACCCCCAACGTGGGAACCGCCCCCACCTCCTCCGTGGCCTGCGGTCCTGGAGCCTTTGCTTGAATATCGCTCCTTTTCTTTGAACCTCAGTTGCCCCATCTTTAAAAAGGAGGATTGAATCAGATGATCTTTAGATGCCTCTCTGATGTTACAGGACTTTTATGTGGACATCACTGCTCTTTCGGGCAGCCTGCTAGATAAGACAGCGTGAACTTCCAGAGGAATCCACTCCATGCCTTCCATAGGTCCCAGGTACCCACAGAGCAAGCCCAAGCCAGTTCCTCTTTGGAAGAAGGCCCGCCTCCTCTCCTGTCCGTCTCATCTCCTTTACGCTTCAGTTAAAGTGAATGGCCTGCTCACTCCTCCCCAGGGCCCTTCACATCCTTGCCCCTGTCGCATCCTCTACCATCCTGAAATTCTCCTCCTCCCTCCGACCTTCATCCCCTCCCCCCTGCACCCGAATCTAAGCCTCTCAAACCCTATAGGACTTTGTTCAAATGTTGCCTCCCCGGGAGGTGGTCCCCGATTGCTCCCAAATGAAGGGACACCTGTTGTCTGCGTCTCCCGTCACCACTGTGAGCGCTGTCCGCTGGCATTTACAGAGTGCTCGCTGTCTGCTGGGCGTTGTGCCTGCTTTGTTTTACCGACTCCCTTCACGAGCCTGGGATGTCGACATGCTGCCATTTCCATAAGCGAAGAGACTGAGATTCAGGTGGTGAAATTATGGTCTGCGGAGACGCCCTGTGCCCCCAGGGGCCTCTGCAGGCGACTCCTCTCCGTGCTGTGCTGAAGGCTCCTCCTGGCCATCCTAAATGGTGCCGGTGTATTTCTCAGGCCCTCTGCAGAGAATCTGAAAACCTGTGTTCAAGGATACAGCAGACTCCAGGGAGGCAACATTGGCAAGACAAGAAGGGTGGGATGGAGAATCAATGCTGTCTCTTGCAACCCTCGCCCAAGTCAAGGAACTCGCACTGTGCCTACTAGGCTGAGAACTCCTGTCGCCAGCTCTGGGTTTAGGCCCAGACCTCACACAGCTCCCAGGACATGTTTAGGTATCACAACTTATTAAAATGAAGACTTCATAACAATAAAATAAAGATCGAGGGTAGAAAATGCAGAAGCAGCCACAGCACAACTGAGATCCAGTTTTTAGTTTGGCTCCTGTCCTTGGTGGGCCAGGTGGGCGTGTGTGTGTATCTGCCGTGGCCTGTGATGGAGCAGACCCCGCCCCTGCCCTTCCTACGCAGTGGCTTTTGCCTGAAGAATTGGCTCAGCCCTGGCCGGTTTGGCTCAGCGGTTAGAGCGTTGTCCTGTGGACCAATGGGTTCGATTCCGGTCAAGGGCACGTACCTCGGTTGCGGTTCATCCCCAGCCCCGGTTGGGGTCACACGGGAGGCAACCTATCGAGATGTCCTCTCTCGTTGATGTTTCTCTCTCCCTTTCTCCCTCATACTCTATCTGAAGATAAATAGAAAAATATGCTCGGGTGAGGAATTAAAAAAAAAGAAGTGTCTCCGATGGGAAAGGCTGCCTGTCCGTGACTGTCCCGGCGGCTGCCAGCTTTAATGGAGTGTGCAAAGCCGGCCTTTGGGGAGAAGGTCTGTGCCAAATGACTGCAAGGGTTAAGAACCAGGTGGCTCACTTTTCACCTGCGCAGCCGTGAGTCCCAGATCCTTCCTTTTATTCTGGGGGGAAAATTTTTTTTTACTTCTCAAACCCCCAAATGAATAGGGGAGAAAGCGTACTAAAATGGTTCTAATTTGCCACCAGAGTGCCCGTTTTAATTGACTTCTGGTGGGAGCAGCACCAGCAATGACCACAGAACGAGACTGGAATTAGTCATGAATAAGACACAAGGTCCCCAGCCCGCCTTCTCTTTCATTAGCTTTAAGGGATGAGAATCAAAAAGGCGGGTGGTTCCATTGATCAGGTTCCTAATACAAGCATGGGGTGGTGCGTCCCACGGCTCAGGACCAGGACCAGGATCCTGGGCGGCACTGAGATCTAACAGGGAGCCCCGCCCCCGGCGGTATGGTTTGATTCAGAGAGACTCACAGCTTCCGAGAGCTTTGGCTGCTCCCAGCGAGATGCTCTCATCATCTGAGCAACCTGGGCCTTAACGAGCGTCCTTCACTAGTACAGCCAGTAACCTCCCTCCCTTCCCCTCGTCCTCATCGCCCCAGGCTTGATCCCACCGGGCTGTCCGCCGTCAGACGGCCTTGGTGACTTCGCGTAAGTACGTCGTCGGGCAGCTCACTCACCATCCAGGGCAGCGCTGAGTTCCTGCAGGTGCGGGGCTCAGAACCGACCCTGGCACACAGCGTGCACTCCACAGTGGTCGTCCTTCTTACTGCGGCTGCTGTGTGTCTGACTTTGCCCACAGGGTGGTCGATGCTGTGCGGGGTGTGTGTGTGGCTGGAGACGAGGGGCGGTTTCACCATGTGCCATGTGAGACTAGAAAGGAGGTCAGGGGTGGCCTGGGATGGGAGCGAAGGCGGCATGTGCTCGGGGCAGGGACAGTGTTCATTCTCCAGAGCGGAGTATCCGTGGAGTAACCTGGAAGGAGCTGTAGCTACAGACAGGAGGCAAGGCACCCCCGTGGAATTTGGGTAATAAATTTGGATAATAAATTTAAAAATGTATTAAACCTTCTCATGTCTTGCCTGGACGGTGTGGCTCAGTGGTTGAGCATCGACCCATGCACCAGGAGGTCGCCAGTTTGATTCCCAGTCAGGGCACATGCCCAGGTTGTGGGCCCAATCCCCAGTGGGGGGCATGCAGGAGGCAGCCAAACGATGTCCTCTCTCATCGATGTTTCTATCTATCTCTCCCTCTCCTTTCCTCTCTCTCTAAAATCAATAAAGAAAAAACAATTGTTTTTTTTCTGGTTTTTTTTTTTTTTTTTTTTTTTTTTTTTAAAAACCTTCTCATGTCTTAGAAACAGAGATAAAGGAACAAGGGAAGTGAGGGTCTAGGGGCAAAGGCCAAAGAAGGTTTTTCCAGGACTGACATTTTTGAAGGGGGTCTCACATATGATCTTTAAAACCTACCGAAGTGTGTGTTCTACTCTGAAATAGAGTCCGACCTCGAAACAACAATGCGAGGAGCCCAGGAAGATACTCCTTGTTCACCTGTGGGGGTGGGGGGTTCCTGCCAGACCCCCGGAACCTGCCCACCCCTTAGGAGAGACGCCTCCGTGGGTGATGGGGCAGGGGTTTAGGAAGGAGGGAGCTGTCCTTCTCCGTTGCTGTTTCGGGAAGACGGACGGCTGGGTTAGAGGGGGCAGGGCAGGCGGCTGGGACAAGGCCCGATGGGAGGGGCGGCGGCTCGGAGCTCAGGATGGTGCTGTCCCGTGGTCTCTAGGAAGAGCCATGTGGTGGATGCAGGTGGTTGGGTTGTCCGAAGACATAGTGGAAATAAGTTCCAGGCAGAGGAAGAGCGAATACAAGAGCCCGTTGGGGATGGAAGTGTGTGAGGGGCTGTGAAACCGGCCCGTGCTCCAGGGCGGCTGGAACGCAGCGGGGTGCGTGGGTGGGGTGCTGGAGGGTTTGTCGGCGTGGGGGTTCAGTGCTCCTGGGGCTGCGGGAGCCTGCGGAGACGGCATCGCTGGGCAGACCCCTGGGCTGGGCACGGTGGGTGGGTGCACCGCTGGGGGTCATGGGAGGATCCAGCAGCCGCCGATGGGTGAGCAGTGCCATCCTGTTCGTATCTTTAGAGGTGGGCAGAGCCTGAGGACGTGAGCAGGGGGAGGGCGGAGGATACATGTGTTGAGCCAATCACTGTCCAGATAACATCATAAAAGTTTTCTCCTTTGATTCTCCTAACCCCCCGGCCAGTTACACATTACCTGTGGGGTCCATGCTAAAAAACTGAGGTTCAGAAGGGTTAAGTATCCTCCCCACGGTCACTTGGGAAGAGCCTGGATTCTCAGCGAGGTCTGTCAGGACTCAGAGCCACGGGGAGGTGCCCTCCACCCGAACTTCCCTTTGAATTCTCGAACGTTTAATTCTGCCTATTCCATTCATTATGCAATTAGACGGAGAAAAACTTACTCACCAGAATTCCTCCTGGGGAGTGACCCCTGAACTTGTCTGGAGAATATTCTTGGATAAGCTGTTTTGGGGTGGAAGGTGAGGAGAGACTCTGAGAGCATATTCCAGCCATAAAAGATGGTCTCCTGACTGCAGCGCCCGAGTCAAGACCGCGCTTGGCTTTGCGTGTGAACCGTGTGGTCCTTAGAGACTGCTAATTTGTTTGCCATCTGGGCTCAGTGTCTCCTGTACCCTCAAGGGCAAGGCCAGCTCGGAGGAACCTCAACCCTGACCCTAAGCACTTGGACAGTGCCAGCCTGTCTCCTATTCATTCCACAAGGACATGCCACTCATGCCAGCTGGGCACTTCCTCTGTGCCAACTGATCAGTAAAGAGTCGTGGGCTTTGCTCTCTGTGGCTTCCCAGCACGGTGCCATTGTCTACAGATTCTGAATCAGACAATCCTATCAGCACACGATTTTGAGCACCCCTCCCCCATATATGTCTATTTAATTTAAATAGAATATGCAATATAAATTATATACAGTTGGCCACTGTTGTGGACTGAATGTTTGTGTCCTTCCAAAATGCATGCAGTGAAGCCCCAGTTCCCCATGGGATGGGTTAGGAGGTGGGTGGAGGTCCTGAGGATGGAGCCCTTCTGGTGGGATTAGTGCTCTGATAAAGACAGCAGACAGCTGGTCTCTCTCTTGACCGTGTGAGGACATAGTGTCCAGGGAGCCGTCTGGGAACCAGGACGCGGGCCTTCGCCAGACGCTGAACCCGTTGGCATCTTGACCTTGGACTTCCCAGACCCCAGAACTGGGAGCAATACATGTTTATTGCTGAAGCCATCCAGTCTGTGCTATTTCATAACAACAGCCAGAACCAAGACAATCACTGTTCCCATAGTTTATGAAAATCATAAAACACGCACAACCTAGAAATGTTCAAATAAGGAGGAGGAGGAGGTAAAATCAACACAATGCAATGTTTTTATTAGCGAAACATCCCGAGTGATACTGGATGTCCTGATTTACATATCTCAGATAGTCATCTTGGCAATGACAAGCCTTGGGGGCTGACTTCTTTTCAGACCTGATTAGATCAGGTTGTTTTTAGCCTAGAAATCAGGCTGACCGTGAGCTCCCACAGGGAGGACCGTTGCACTTATATCGTTAGCATCGTTTGCCACCCATGATTTCCTCCCAGGAATTTGTGGAAGCCGCTTGTCCGTTTTGCAAGGGTTGGTTGAGTTAAAACTCAGTTACACCGTGTGAAAATTCTCTTGGCGGGGCACGCAGGAAACACGCACCCCAGCATGTGTGCAAGGGAAGGGGTCGCTTTGTGTGCTCTGCACTGATCAGACACGTCCCCCCCTCCCGTGGACACCGGGCTGAGTCAGGGTGGCAGTGTGTTTATGAAAGATGAGTCAGCCTCAGTTCATATTTTTAGCTAAAGATCAGCAGAGTCCTAATTTTATCTTCTCTGCACTCACTGGATCACCTTGTAGACCCTGTTTTGGAAACTACCCATCTGCTGGGTGGGGGACATCCAAAGGGGCCAAAGAGTCACACAGTGAACATGTATCAGCCTTGATACGTGCAGTGAAGAAAAATCCGGGCTCCTGAGAGAGAGACTGAATAGGAGGCCTTGACTTTGGGTGATCCGGGACCTCTTCCTGGAGAGTGCCCATGGAGATAAGCTCCAAAGGCAAAAAGCAGTTTCCCGGATGACGTGCCAGAGGAGAGGTGTCCAGAGACAGGGAGCAGCATTGGCAAAGGCCCTGAGGTCTGAGGAAGTGGAGTCCGTGAGGGGAGCTGCAGAGGCCGGAGTGGCTGGCGCACAGAAGGTGAGGGGGACCGTGGCGTGAGATAAACCCTCACAGCTCTTAGACACTGGAGGCGCTGATAGGACACAAGCCCAAGGAGGTGCTGAGAAAATACCCTGGGATGAAAAGAGGCTGAGGGGTCGAGGTCAGGAACAGTCATGGTGAGAACGGATTGCTCACTTGGTCATGGAGCGAGGACAGGGTTGGAGTGGCTGGTAGCGGGTGGGGCCCTGGGACTCTGAGGAGGGCTGTGTTGAGCCCTGACATTCAGCCAGAACATCCCGGAGACGAGAGTGATGACTAATGACAGGGGGCAGTGAAGTGTGCAGGGACGGGAGGAGGATTCATTGGCAACCATCACAGCCGCCGATGAAAGCTCAGGCACGCGGTCCACTGGCAGGCCTTCCCCTCGGTTTGGAGTTGCAGGCCGTGCCCCCGTGCCAGCCAGCACTGCCACGTCACATTATACGTTCCTTTCCTGCCACAGGTACCGTGCAGCTCGGCTCTGCCCAGAACCTCCGGGCACAGAGGCTTTCCAAGCGAAACGTCAGTTGTCTCATAACTCGCATTTAATTCGTGCCACCTTACACTTACGAGCTGAAAAGAAGACTCTGCAGACACACAGTAGCATGCACACACATCTTGCAAAGACTGAAGGGAGGAAAACCAGGGGGAAAACAACGTCATTAGCTTCAGTGACATTCAGTGAGCGAAACATACTTCTTTACTCTGGGTAAACATCTTAGGATTCACTGGAAGCTATTTACTGAGACACTGATGTTTACTCTGAGGGGCATGTGTGGCGGCGTTCTGTGTGCGCAAGAGCAAGGGTTCGGGAATTGGACCCTGGTGTGAGTCCGGGGTCGCAGTCATCTGCTCTGTGAACCTGGGAAGCTCGCTTAAGCCCTCAAAGCCTGAATTTCCTCATTTTCAAAATGCAGGAAATACATCTACCGCACAGCATTACTGTAAAGATTGAACGAGCCCTGGCCGGTGTGGCTCAGTGGTTGAGCGTCAACCCGCGCACCGAGAGGTCGCCGGTTCAATTCCCAGTCAGGGCACGTGCCCAGGTTGTGGGCCCGATCCCCAGTGGGGGGCATGCGGGAGGCGGCCAGTCGATGTTCTCTCTCATCGATGTTTCTGTCTCTCTCTCCTTCTCACTTCCTCTCTCTCTAAAATCAATAGAGAAAAAAAATTTTTTTTTTAAAATAAAGATTGAAGGAGAGCGTGAACAGTAAGTGACTGATATCTCGGGCGCATACTGGGGTCCCCTCTGTGTGTGTGCGTGGGCGTCCCCATGCGTGTGTAAAGCTGTTCCATGATGTCACCGAACAGGACTTAGCAGAGGTTACAGCTGGCAGGCCTTCACCTGTGGTTTCACTACCAGCCCAGAGCAAATGTCAACCCTTGTGAAAATCTGGGGCGTTTTTTTTTTTTTTTTAACTGCCCAACTGTGTTATTTTTATGACCTATTTGTTGGTCTGTGACCTTGGCCGATTCACTTAAAGACTTCTTATTGCATCTTACATAGTCTTGAAAGTGCCCTTAAATTCTAGGCTGAAAAGAGAACGGAAAGTAGGAAGAAAGAGGAAGGAGGAAGGGAGGAAGGGAAGGAGAGAAGGAGAGGGGTAGGGAGAGCAGAAAGAAGGGGAAAAACAGTAATGCGATAATCTAGCATAGGAAGCCCTTGACCAGTGCTTACTCTTTGTCAGCCCTGGCTCTGGATTCACCCATTCACTTGTCACAGCTGTCCTGTGAGGCGGGAACTGCTGTCATCTCCATTTCCAAAATGAGACAACGGAGGCTGTGCTTGCTGTGTGGCTTGAGGCAAGTTGCTTAGCTTCTCTGAGCCTCAGTTTCCTCACCTTTAAGCTAGGAATATTATCATAAACATCTTGCTAAGTTTTCTGGTGAGGATTCAAGGATAACACCCCCCACCCCACAGACAAAATCCTTGCTCTGTATATCAGGCGTAGTAGGAAGTGTTATTTCCCAAGGAGGAATCGGGCAGGGATGACCTCATTCCTCTCTCCCAGTTGGAGCGCAGGGGTGAGCAGAGGAGACAGCTTCAGAGACGGCGCGGGAGGTCTGCGGTGTGTGGGAGGAGAGAGTAGTGACGTCCAGTTCTTGCAGCGTCCTGTGTGTTTAGGGGAGGAACAGACGCTGAAGTGAGTCCTGAGCAGTTTTATCTCTGCCCGGTGGCCAACCCTCCTCACCAGGGCCCTCTTCTCAGTGCCCCCATGTGTGGCGGGGACAGGAAACAGAGGCTGACTTTCATTTAGAACAACTCCGGGACTTGTTGCCACAGTGAAAATCAATCACTGGGCGTGACTGGGCTGCACACAGGTTTTAACTTCCCAATCCTCAGAGTATTTCCCCAATCAGTTCCCGCTTCTGCACGATTGGAGAGCATAGAGCGAAGCTCGGGTAACGGTCCCAACCGTTCCCTAAAGGACTGCTCACCTGAGCTTGAGGTCCTGGAGGAAGGACACTGGACGAGGAGCCAACCAGGGAAGCTGAGGCCCAGAGTCATCCACTGTCAGGCCCGAGGCCAGCGGAAGGTGGATCCGTTTGGTCCCGTCACTTCAGGGTGCTGGTTATACTTCCTCTGCAGATTGGGTGGCCCTGGGAGGTGGGCATGCTAAGGAGCACCTCACAGAGCCTGCTTCTCGAACAACTTCATGCTCGGAAGTATAGGACCTGCTGTCCGAGCTCTGGGTCCTACAATCAGGGCGGTAGCTTGCACGACATGAGCTCAGGTGAGCACAGGGTGCTTGCTCCTGGAGGCTGGAGCTCCCTGAGGTTCGGCACCAGCGAGGGAGGGGTTAAAGGCAAGGAAGGCGTGGCTGCGTCAGAGAGCGGAATGGGCAAGGGGAAGGAATAGCGGATAGCGGGAGTTCAGCCTGGATCCGAGCGTGGAGTTCAGTCAGACAGAATCAGAATGCAGCAAGCAGAAGGGCCAGCTGGGACATCTCGAGGAGACAGGTAGTGAAGTGTTGGACGGAGGCTGAGATCAAGAAGCCGGAGACGGTTCCGGCGGGTCAGGCCTTGTGCGTCGTGGGTAGGCCTGTTGGCTTGGAAGAGCCCTGCAGCTCTCAGCCCGTGGCTGCGGAGGGAGCACGATGCCCGAGCACGCAGATAAGATTGGGCGTCTTGAGTGTCAGGCAGAACAACCTCATTGTTACCAAATCCCCCAGGGAGCTATGGGAGGTACAAGAGGTGACGGAAATGTACCAGTCAAGTGGCCAGCCAGGGTCCCTCTGGTGTCCCCACACGGAGTTCTGCCGTCACGCAGCCCTGCCCTCCCACTCCGGAGCACAGCGCCTTCCGTGAACAAGCAAAGATAAAAATGAAAAAGAGTGAGAGAATCATGTCTGATAGGCTCGGCTAAACCACGCCCAGCACCTCATGCAGGGGGACTGCAGGAGCCGGCCCCAGACCCTGCCCTGCCCCTCACCGTGCACTGGGCGCACACCACCATTCACACACTGGCACACTGGGCAGCCCAGAGGGGAGCCGAGGCTCTGAGCAGCATTTGTGAGCGAGATCAGTGGGATCCCGTGAGGGGTCTGCAGGCTTCGGCCTGGGCCTCGCTGCTACAGTAGCTGCTACCCTCGTTTCCCTGGACTGGCTTACTGTCCTGGGCCGGGCGGGCGGTCTCCCAGGCGGCATGAGCTAATAATATCCCCGAGGAGTTGTTAGAAGACAGCCGAGCTCCAAGCTGCCCCAGGCTCCTACTAGCTCGAGCTCCGCCCCCATTCCCATTGTGCCCTTTATTAGATGATGCTGGGTTCCAAGTAAGCTGGGTTCCCGTCGGCTTCTCTCAACATCCTGGAGGTGACGGTTGTGCAGGGGACCTTTTCTAGAAACGGCCGAAGGTATCTGAGGTCACCCACTCAGGAGCCCTAAAAACTGTGTTGCTTGTTTAATGTGGGCTTTCTGGGGAGCTTGCCCAGAACCTCCTGCCAAACTCTCTGCAGAATCCTCCCTTCTTCCACTCCCCAAGCACCTCATTTAGTTAAGTGGTTTTGCCTCCGTTAGGTTGCCTTGTAATTGGAGTGATTACTCATTCCTAGCACAAGACAGAAGTGGGAGGAAAAGGCTGGCTCGGGACCCCACCTCCCGTGTCCTGCGCCCTGCTGACCTGCATGTCTCCTCTGAGTGCTTGACTCCTGCGGTCTGAGGAGCTCGCACGGGTCAGCCAGCCCCCCTGCCTCGCGGCCACCGCTCAGGAGCGACAGTTCCACTCTTATGATGGTGTCAGGCGTGGGAGGGGAGGGCAGTGGGCACCTTGCTTGTCGGCCAGGAGGAAGACTGGGTGACCCGGTCTGTGTGCTGCAGCTTCTGGGCACAGCGCCTGGGTGGGGAGTTCTGTCCAGCCCGTCCTGCAGGCCAGCAGGGGTTATCCGCGATCGTCGTTCACAAAGAGATGGTCTAGGACCTGCCACGCCAGAGTACATTGTCAGCCGTGCAGGGAAACCTGACCTCCGCTGTGTTCTGCACAGATACAACCTCGGAGTCACGTACACAGCCTGCTTCACGCGGGGGGCTGTTCACTTCAGCACCCCCAGACACCCTGGCTCAGCGAGGCCCCGTTCCCTAGGCCTTTGCAGATCTGAGGCCCAGCAGCCACCTGGTTTGCCTTTCACTGATGTATTCGATGTGTAGTTACTGAGCGCCTCCTACAAACCAGGCACGGTTGGAGGCGATGAGGATATCACCGTGGGCAAGAGTCTCCTCATCCCTCGGGCAGGGGATGGGACGGGTCTGGCCAGGCCGTGGTGAGACCATATCATTGGGCTGCCTGTGCTCAGAGAGGCTGAGTGAGCTGCCCAGCGTCACCCAGCTGGCAGAGCTGGGAAGCAAGGCACGCAGGTCTGGTTCCCAAGTCCCGTCCCTCAGCACGGCACACGGCTGCCACTAGGTGGAGCCTTCCTCTCCAGGCCCTTCTGTTTCCAGGCACTCCAGCTCCCCAGCAAAAAGGAAGAGGGGGTACATAGTTAGGAAATACAGCACCCCGTGCTTTGGGATGGCGAGTGGTCTCCCATGCTGAGCCCACTACCTGCACGTGGCCGCAGGGTGTTGGCGGGGGCTATGCCCTCCCCCGGTACCAGGAGTCCAGCGGCGGCTGTTGGGTCGGGGCGGCATTCACGGCCCCGAACCTTGTCCATCCGCGGCCGCCCTGATAAACGTGGAGCAGCCCTCAGCCCTCTGGCTCAGCAGCCAACAACGCACACGCGTCTGACAGGGCATTTTCAGGCCATTAAGTAGATCGATCAACGACAATTATCTTCGGCTTTAATTTTGCTCTTCTTCTGTGTGTCACTCTCCAGGCTTTAGAGTGACTGGGAAGGGTACACATGTCTATACATCAGCATAAACACACAGGCACATGCAGCCCACCCTGAGTGTGTGCAACACGTGTGTGAGCGCGCGTGCACACACACACACACACACACACACACACTCTGTGGGGCAGAGGCCATCCGAGCGAGTGGCCTGGCTCCCCAGCCCCTGCTGGTCTGCCCTGATCTCTGGTCCGGGCTTCTCTGTGCTGTGAGCTGTGGAGGGAAGAAGAGGAGTTAGAGGCGCACAGGATGCTGGGTAGCCCTCTGCCTACTCGGGGTGGGGAGTGGGGCGGAATGGAGGCATTACATTGTATCTGGGAGGGGCCCCACGGTCGATTTTAATGCCCATTTAGTATATACAGAGGACCCCAGGGGCCCATTTCTGCCCATCAGACAAGCACACAGAAAGCGACCATCCACAGGACATTCCTTCTGTGCCGAGCCGCGGACTTGGCCCTCGACATGCACCGCCTCTTTCTGTCCTCCTGACATCACCATACAGCAGGGATTCCTCCCCCATTTTGCAGATTAGGAAACAGAGGTCGGAAGGGGTGGTGGCCACCCCGGGCAGGCAGCTTCTGTGACACTCTCCCACCTCGTTCCCGGGCAGCCCTTCGCACCGTCAGGCTGTGACCCAGGGGCTGCGGTCTCCACCTGCAGTGCCATTTCCCAGCCTAAGTCCCTGCTGGGACACGCTCCTGTCCCACCTGCGCCTCCTACACACCCACGGGAGCCCTCTCCCACCCCTCTCTTCCTCCGCCACTGCCCACCGCCATACCATCGGCCCCCCAGCACAGTGCCCACTGGCTTTTCATCTCCCCCCTCCCCACCTTGCTCTGTCGCTCTGATTTCTTGCATTTTAGGAGATTATAAGCATTTTAGGAGCAGAGACCACCCAGCCTTTTCCTTTGGGCCTCTCGTCTCCCATTGGAGCTGCTCCTCACTCGGAAGTTACCCCAGGGGCTGTCCCCAGCAGTCCCGTCTCAGCTTGCCAGGGGTCCGTTTCACTAGACCTGAATTTGTGGGAGATACATGTTTTTGGTATTTCTGTTTCCAATGGAATTCAAGCAAGCCAGAATCTGGACAAAGCCTGTGTCATGCAAACCACAGAGGCAGAAGGGGGTCAGCTGTCTCCAAGGCCCTGTTCTGCCTCTGATGGTACCTCTGCTCCTATTGCCCCCAGAAACACCCGTCACGTCCAAGTTCCTTCCACTCTCTCACATTACCCAGGCCCAGGAGGAGGGCTGGGGAAGGGAATGGTGCCTTTTCTTATCTTTCTTCTCCTTCCCTCCTTTTCCCATTCCAAGCCCACCTTCACGCCATACTAGCCTCTGGGGATCTGGCCAATGGGTGGAGTGTCTCTTCCTTACCTTGTATAAGGTCATTTCTGAGTACAGGCAAGCTTTCCCTTATCCAAGTCTTTCCCCCATAACCTGTACCATACATACCTCTAGTCTTCTCTCCGTTTCTGATGTGTACCAGCCTCCAGAGCCCTCCATGCCGTGGCTGTTCAGTCTCTCACGCTGCTTGGGGTCCCTGTTCGTGGTCAGAAGAACTGATTTGGGAGGTAGTATTTCTTTACCATTCAGGGTCCACATCCCCGGTGAGCTGGCGGTCTGCAAGCAAAGCACTTAGGAGCGTAATGAAAGAGGGAGGACATGAAGGCCCTGGGCTGATCCAGTGCAAATCCCAAGGGCTTCGGCGTCGGGCGGACGTGGGTTTGAATCCCAGCTCTAACCTCACTAGCTGTTCACCACTAAAGAGTTTGCTCAGCCTCCTCAAGCCTCAGTTTTCTTGTCTGTGAAGTGGGACAGTAATAACATCACTGGTGTATTTGTTACTCTCACTGAGGGGATTACAAATGTATAACAGAAAGTGCCGGCATGAACCAGATCACAATAAAATGACACAATTAATGGAGCAAGGCTCTCCTCCTGGGAGGACTGAGTTGCATTTTAACAATCAGAGGTTAGAGTAAAGCAGCCCTAATGCCCAGTGGAGGGTGATCACAGAGGGGATGGCCACAGATAGAGCTGGTGGGTTGACTTTATCCGAACTGCACAGGAGCTGGCCCGTACGTAGAGTTCAGACGTCCGATGTCCAGGTGTCTGATGTCCAGGTAAGGAGTAAAGGTCCGATCTAGGCAGCAGGACATCCCGGTTCTTGGCTCAGGGTTTCAGAAGAGCTGGTCCAGAAAACTGGAAAATAGGATTTTCTGCTTCACAAGTTTGCCTAGGTCTGTGGCACCAAGCAAGCGGTGACCTGGGGCTGTTCTGTTTTAATGTTGCTTTCTGAGAGGACCGAAAAGGCTCGGGCCAAGGACTGGGACTCCTTCCAGAGTGGCCTCTGTCCTAAATGGAACCGAAGTTATCCTGCATGGGAGGGGTGGGGAGAGAGGACAGCCCCGCTCTCCCCCTCCCTCCTGTCGCCTCTTCCTGCCTGGCGTGGGGGACGGAGCACTGAACTAGGAGCCCAGGGCTTGAGTTCAGGCCTTGGAGACAGCTGACCCCTTCTGCTTCTGTGGTTTGCACAACTCGAGCTTCGTCTTGAATTCCACTGGAAACAGAAATAACAAAAACACGTCTCTCCCACAAGTTCGGGTCCACTGATTTGCAGCATTGTGTGGGATGCCATCCCTGCACATCCTCCGACTGCATTTCACCTGTCAAATGGGAATGTTGACTCTGCCTCTGCTGCTGACTGTGGAGACAAGGAGGGTGGATGTGGTGAGAGATACACTGCAGCACGCTGAGGTGTGTAAGCGTTTATGTTTATTCCAGCACGCCTCAGGGTGAGCCAGGCAGCCCCAGACTGAAGTGGTTAGGGGTCTCCCACAGACAGGAGCGGGGGTGTTTAGACAGAAGATGGGAAGCAAAGCAAGGAGATTATTCAGTTGGCTGTCGCTGGAGTGACTGCATGATTTTGGAAAACCCAGAGGACTGTTTGTGAGTGGTTGTCCTTGAGTGTCATTCTCTCAGACTGGAGTGCGTTTTCTCTGGCTTAAGCTTTGTTTGCCTATGCAGTGCTAGGGCCACCTCGCCCGAACAGCCTCTGCCTTCACTTACTTTAGCAATGCTCTTTGCGAACTGAAAGGCCTGTGACACATTCAGTGGATGATAATAATGTTTCTCATAGCTGGTTCTGAAAGCCAAAGCAAAACAACAGTGATGATGATTACTCTTATTGCCAATCTCTGAATTTTTTTCTTTGTTCATCGACCTTCACCTACCCTCTTACTTACCTTCTTACCTACCTACATGCTATCTTCCAACCTACCTACCTTTTGAATGTCCTACCTTCTATCTATCTACATGCCTACCTTCTCACACACCTAGCTGCCTCCCTCCCTCCCTCCCTCCCTCCCTTCCTATTTACCTTTCTACATATTAGCTAAAAATATTCACACCTTTGCTGAAGCCAATGGACACACAGTACTATAGTCCCCCCTCATCCTCTCCACGGGGAATACATTCCAAGACCCCCCAGTGGATGCCCGAAACCGAGGATAGTACCGAACCCTATATATACTAAGATTTTTCCTATTCATATAGACCTACGATTCCGTTTAATGTACAAATTAGGCACAGTAAGAGACTAACAACCGTAACTAATAATAAAATAGGACAATTATAACAGGATTCTGTAATCAAAGTTATGTGAGTGTAGTCTCTCTCTCCTTCTCCAAATATCTCATTTTACTCTGCTCCCCTTTTCACGTAAAGGAAGCACTTTGGGTGGGGTTTTCTTGGGAGTGTACGAACGGCCAGCGTCACTGCTCTGGCGCTCGGGGGCCATTATAAAGTAAAATAAGGGTGACTTGAACACAAGCACTGCGATTCCTTGGCAGTCGACCGGATACCTGGGACAGGTGCTCAGTGACTAACAGGTGGGCCGTGTGCACAGCGTGGAGACGCCGGACAAGGGGTGATTCGTGTCCCAGGTGGGTGAGAGCTGGAAGGCGCACGATCTCAAGCTGCTGAGAATGGCGCACAATTTAAAACGTGTGAATTGCTTACTGCTGAAATTTTTCATTTAGTATTTCCAGACCACGATGGATGGCAGGTGACTGAAACCACAGGGGGCTGGACCGCAGAGAAGGGGCCACGAATGTCTTCTCTATAAAACCACACTCGTTAACTCGCAGATGTCCACAGGGATAGGCAACAGATAGGAAGTATCTGTTTGTTAGAATTGTATGTATCTCTGAGCAGTTATTTAATTAATATTCTGGAAATGAAGCTTAGCATTTCTTCAGCATTTAATATTAAATTTACCTCACCTCGTTGGAACTTACTACGACCCATTCAAGTATCCGTGATGATGGAATGCATCTCCAAAGGTTGATTTATGTAATCAGAAGAGGTTATGCTTCATTCAGTTAATCAAAGGTTTAAAAGTGGTAAGAAGTGTCTTATGGCTGAATCACGGGAAATAATCCGGAGAAACAACAGAAGAAATGCTAATGAATCATCAGAAGAGAGATCAAATAGACAACGCAACCGAAACGAACACCTCGTCCGACAAAGGCTGACAGAGAGCACTGACGAAAGAGAGGACACTTGGAGGTGAAAAGGAAAGAAAAACTGTGTGGGTTGTCCAGAGAAAGCACCAGGTTCAAACAGTCACTGTTGGAAAAACGCACCGCCGGTGAGCTGGCCGTGTGTTTCGTTGGAGGCACACGGTAACACAGAATACGAGCCCAGTACAGTCGTGTGGAGAGGCTCACCTGAGCCCACGGTCTGGGACAGCTGTGCTCTGATGAGAGTTGCAATCAAACGCCAGAGAACCTGCCAGAGAGGAAAATTCAGGAGCGGTGCTCCCAACAGGGGGGACCCATATGTAGCTCTTACCTAAGTGCCTTCAGTGGACTTACAAAGCATTGAATCAGGCAAGAATCAGGGGTTTGTTTGTTTGTTTTAGAAAGAGAGAGGAAGGGAGAGAGAGATAGACACATTGATCAGCTGCCTCTTGCACGCCCCCTACTGGGTATCGAGCCCGCAACCCAGGCATGTGCCCTGACCGGGAATTGAACCGGGACCTCTCAGTCCATGGGACGATGCTCAGTCCACTGAGCCATACTGGCCGGGCAAGAATCAGGGTTTTAATCGCAGTGACAAGGACATATATAATCAAATGAATAAGATAGGTTACAATTGTATCGATACGTGTCAAGATCTGTACATCAACGGATGTCACATTGGGTACAGCTTTTTTTTTACTACTTTTAATAATAACAGCTGCTACTTATTGAGTGACTTTTTATATTGTTTATATGATCCTTATTACCGTTGCCACCACGTATGAGCACCTAGTGCCTGCAGGCCCCCGGCCGGAGCTTTGCCCTCGTCATTGCTCAGGTTTCCGACAGCTCTGAAGGAGAGGAGCTCGGTCAGCACTGTGCACGTGAGAGAATGGGGACACTGAGGACTTCAATGACGTCCTCGTGGTTAGGAGGTCCAGGAGCTGGTATCGATGACCCAACCCCCTTGTTTTCTTCCTTCCCGCTCCCCTAATCGCCCCCGTTTCCACCTGGCCCAGTAGCCCAAACGTTATCAATCTTAGGTCCGCTCTTGTTCTTACTGAAAACCCCTTTCTCACGGAGTTCATTAACATCTTCCTCTGCCCCTGGCTTCACGGGTGCGGCCGCTGGAACGGACACCGGAGACTGCGTGGCTTACGGAACGAACGTGGATTTCTCACACTGGAGGTGGGGAGTCCAAGGTTTCGTGTCTGACGAGGGCCCACTTTCTGGGTCATAGACGGCTGTCCTTCCACTGTGTCCTCCCATGGCGAAAGGGGAGAGAGAGCTTTCTGGAGCCTCTTTTATGAGGGGACTGCTCCCATCCCGAGGGCCCCACCCTGATCACTCACAGAGCCCCACGCCTAGTGCCGTCGTCATATTGAGGCTTTCAACATAGGAATTTGGGGAGGACACAAACATTCCGTCCATAACTGTCCCCATGGCAGTGGCGAAAATGACATCGAGCCCTGCTCTTTCCAGCCTGGAGTTGACTCAATAGGTAGCGGTGACCAGCATGAAAACAAAATGCAAAGAAATAGAATAGAATAGCGCATAGAAAATAGCACAGGGCGTCAGGTAGCAAAGATAAAAGGTAATTTTTCAATTATGCATATACCATATTTCACTCAATCAAAGTCCTAGTCTATTGGAAGACACAACCTGTTATGTACCGCTCAGAAAGAAAAAAAATGCTGCCTATTAATGGCAAGTTTGGAAGATGTATCTACATTTCTGAGAGATTAAAATGTGGAAACAAATCTGTGTCTGGGAATGATGGAGTACAGCGTATGCATTTAATTACTGGGTCACTCTGTTAAACATATTTCCTACTGTGGGTCACGGCCAAGGAGTTTGCAAACCTCCATTCTGTGTGGTGGGGAAGGTGACTGGGGCGTCTGCACAGGGGCTGGCGCTGCCAGGAGTGCCCAGGGTGACCGATCAATTAGTGTGCTCAGCCACGGACAGCCTGGGCTGAGTTCCGGCTGCAGAGTGCCCTGTGCCCACCCCTTGGACTGCCACGCTCCAACAGGGCTCGAGGCGGTCCCACCCCGTGCCAGGGCCAAGCGTTAATGAAGGTGCGTGGCATTTCAAGAACGCGGCTCAGAGGTGTTCCTTTCCCACCTTCATATTATACGGAGATGAGGTCCTGACCAGATAGCATTATGTAATTAATGGAGGCGTTTGGGAGAAAATCAAACCGGAATTGATATTTCCTAGGCAGTACTCGCAAGGCTCAAGCTGGAGAAGGCACCTGAAAGGCTGGCCAGGTACTGCAGAGGAGATCCTGGCTTCTGACAGAAAGGTCTGATGGGTGCAAAGTGAGGGGATAAAAACGTTAGAACTACGCGTTCAAATGTGATCTTGGTCTGTCTTTTTTGTTCATTCGACCAGTATTTACAGAGCACCCAAGAAGGTCAGGCATGGTACTGAGGCTGCCGGAGATCACAGGCAGCGTGTCAGATCAGAACTGACTTCTCAGTCTCGCTGTCGGGGGCCCCACCTGCTTTCCCCATTCTGGCTGCTCCAGAGCCGCCCAGGGTGTGCAGGGCCCCTTGCTCAAGCTGAGACCTGTGCCAGCTCCCAAGCCACTCCCGACCGAGGCAGGGTATGTTGGAGTGTCCTTTGCCCCCTGTCTGGTACAGCTTGGTACCAAGTCCCAAGTTTCACTGTGTGGAGACCAGCTGGGCAGCTGCCACTATGGGGTCCTTCGTGTTGCCCCCAAAGCTAGAGTAACAGCTCTGCCTCCTTCCTGCTTGAAATAGTGTACAGACCATAATAGTTTAAGGCTTCTGCTGTGAACCCCAATCACAGTGTATCCAGAGGCTCTGCCTGAGGTCTCGGTGCCCTCTGATAATAAACACAGCTGCACGTATTGGTCCTGTAGTAAGATAGGTACGATCTCAGAGCTCAGTTAATCCTTTCCGCAGTCCTGTGTGATAAGGCCGGTCACGTGCCCATTTTACAGAGGGATATACTGAGGCTTACTCTATCTCCTGCCAGTCCCTTTTGCACATACCACTGAACTGGTGCTAATGGCGTTTCTGCCTGGCTTTTGAGCTGTCCTGTTGCCAGGAATTCCTCACTGTTCTGTGCAAGGGCCCAACCGAGAAGGGGCAGGAATTCGGCCACTTCAAAGGCTGTCTTCCTATGTGCGGGGTGATTGCATTCAGCTGCAAATGTAGGAGCTTCTGGGTGGTAAAGCAGGCACTCCCTGTACCACATATGTGTACACAGATGATCTGAGTAGGAAGAACAGTGGACAGAGAGGCTGGAATACCGGTTCAAGTCCTGGGTCGGCCACAGCTGCTGTGCAGCCTTGGGTGAGTCCCTGAATGTCCCCCCTTTCAGTTTCCTCACCTGTCAAATCCCTAAGGCTTTTCCAGCACCGGCATTCAGGAATCCACGAAGACAGAAAGCATGATTATCCAGGGATGTGAGCACAGGTGTGGAACAAGAACAGAGCTGTGTCATGTGCTAGGGATGCGGATGTCCTACATGAGAGCAGAGAGGTGCTTTGCTTTTCTCCCCACTTTTCTAATGCGCTCAGAACCCCTCTCTGAGCCCTGTGCATTCGCAGGTGCTGGGCAGAGGAACAGAAATCTCCATGTGCTGGGCTGAAAAGGGGGCTCGAGGCAGGGAGATCCTGTGACCAAACGTAGGTCACTCTTTCGACTGACGGGAAGGGCTGTCTGATGGGAAGAGGAAAGGGGACAGGAGCACCTTCCCTGTGGGGAAATAGCCCAGCTTTATCAGGCTTAATTCCAACATTAAAAAAAAATTCAGCATGAAAAAGTGGGTTGCTCCACAGCCTAAAGACAACCTCCTTTCCCATGCCATCCACATTGCCTGCCATGCCCTTAGCCAGGGACATAGTTTTCATTTTTCTGAAGTGGGGTGTGTTGCACGCCCAGACTGAAACGTGCCTCCTGAAAACCACGTTCCGTAAGGGGTTTGCCTTCACGGAGCTGCCCACGCTCAGCAGCTCCAGCCGACGCTCACGGGCAGGTGAGGGCAGCCCTCTCTTCCCCCAGCAACACCTACAGGGGCTCTGTAGGGAAGCCAGGCACCCATGGAGAAGACTGCCTCAGCCGTCCAGAATGGGAACTGCATGCAGTTCACTGTGCTACCACGGACACACACGTTCACAGTAAACTCCCAGCACAGCTCAGTGGGGCCCTGAGAGGCCGTGCAGTTTCTCTGCACTGAGAGCTTGGTAAAAACTCTCCAAAGTGCAGCCCCTGGAAGAGGCTGTGTGCCAGCTCGGCCTGAGTTTCCTCCCTGGGCTCTGTGGATCCTTGCCCGCCCCCCAGGCCATCTGCCGCCCCTCCTCTCGGTTTGGGATCCGAGTGCAGTCCAGGTAGATCGCGGGCGGGTTTGTGGTTTCAAAGAAACAGAGTCTGGCAACCGAACAAGAGTGAACATGTTTCCTCTCTTGACGTGTCTTTTGATGAAATGCAAAAGGCAGGTGTGCATTCTTAATTCAAGGAACAATCTCTTTCGAATCTCCTCATTCCTCGATGCTCTTCTGAGTAATCTCTTCCTAGATATCACGCACCCCAAACTCTCTCCCTCACCCTCAGCCCCCATGGAAGCCCCCTCTCCCCCACATCTCGGTTCTGTAGATCTAAGGCCTCTCTGATTTCCTTGGCATCCTCTGCATTGCATCCCTTACCTGACACCTCCACCAGAAAACCAGACCAAGATACGACCCAGCAAGCAAAGCAATTTCTGCTGGGGGTGTGGGGTCAAGGACACTCCTACATGAGTGACTTTGTCCCCATTACCGCCTCTCCCTTCTGTCCAGCCCTTTGCAATGTCCCAGACTTGCCGCCATCTCTGCGGATGCCGTTGCTCAAAGGGCACTTTAAGTATAATCATTATCCATTGATTTCTTTCGGAGGCTTTTATTCCCTCCAGTAAGCTCTGCCAGAAGCCGGCTGCTGGCTCTATTCGTTCAACAGGGGAGAGCTGCGCTCTCTGTGGCTCTTCTCCTAGCCCCGCTTTCCCCCCGCCCCAGCACGGGGCCAAGGGGAGGCTCTCGGCCATGCCGTTGGGTGAGAACAGTCACTCTGATTGGGGTGCGGCCTGGAAGTGGGTCTCCCACTGGGGAAACTCGGGCGCCCTGGCACTTCCTGTGTCGCACCGTCACCAGCCCCTGGCCCCAACTCAGGAGACACCTGCTCAGGGCAGTTCCTTCTTGAGAATGTCATGGTCTGTAGTAAATTGGCTACTGAGGGTGGTACCGGAGGGGGACGCTTTGCACTTTAAATCACCTGATGTGTATGGAATAATCTTCAGAGACCTGGAGCAGGTTTTAAAAGAGGCAAGAGAGCAAAAGGTTCCCAGGGTGATGGGAGCATGAGCTCTGGAAAAGGGCCCAGAAAAAGCGGCGGCTTTGAAGATAAAGTGCCTGATGTCACCCTTCTACTGAGTGTAGACCTCGGAGAGGGGATGAAGTCAGAGCCTTGTCGGGTCACATTTTTTAATAGTGATTCTTTCCATGAGATGAGGCTTGCCAGTTTACCCAGTGCCTGCACACCCATTACCTCATTCCGTGTGCCTTACGTGGACGGACTGACCCTTCTGAAGGTGCCCCGGGGGAGGAGGGAGGCGGACCCACACCCTGTGTCCTTGCCACTCGGTCCCACACCCCTTCCTGGACACTCTTCCTCCGCAGCCCGTAGCCTGGGTGGGGTCTCCTGGCTTTGTGCTCCCGGGGAACCTACCCCTCCCCTTCCTACAGATGCCAGAGGGCCGAGTCCCTGGGGGAGACTCAGCCCCGAGGGAGGAGGGTTCCTGATTCACGCAGGAAAGAATGCAAGGGTGAGCCAGACACGAGGTCAGAGTGGAAGCAAGTTTATTTAGCAAAGGGGATGAGCAAGGAAGCCACTCCACAGACAGACTAGCGGACTCTCCTCACAAGAGAAGGAAGAGAGACCCCAGCCATCTCGAGAGGTGGAGCTGAGTTTGCAGTTTCCATGGAAAACTGCTGGTCTGGGGAAATGGAGAGTGGAAAACAATGTCGGGACTAACTTTAACCTTTACAAGGCGTGTTCTGTGATCTGTTCTCCTTATATGGTGTGGCTAGACCGTAAGGGATGGGTGAGGAGCTATTACTCAGTCTTTGCAGGAATTCTCCTTGTCCAGAGGCTGTGCGGTCGGCTGGCGTCTCTGGCAGCTGAGTTCCATGCCAGGCAGCACGGAGCAGGCCCCGACTTCACTCTGTTTGACTTTAGTGAATTTCCAGACTTCTCACGCCCCTTTCCTGGATGCCCAGCACTCATCGACTCTGCTAACCACCTCTTTCATCCTCTCGGCTTGGGGCAGGGAGGCAGAGAAGGGAAGAGAGCGGTAAAGGGAGCCTTTTCAACGCTGGAGCTCAGTCTTGCTGGTGGACTCCAGGGAATGTGCCTCAGCGTATCTGTGACGGGGCAGGGGACCTGGGCACTAAGCGCCACCCTTCCTTGGCTGAGGGCGGCTCCAGGGCTACTGACCCCCTGGTGCTTCGGGCTTGCTCGGTGTGGGGACAAAATGTGCCTGTGCAGACGATGGGGGCAGGGCAACCCTCAGACAGTCCCACTGGTGCTCAGCAGCCTCGTGAGGCTGGGGCACGGGCGTGATCTGCCACACCCATCTCCCTGTCCAGCTGTGACTCTCCGAGCGCAGATCTTAGTCCCAACACTGAGCTCAGCACAACGTGTCTCACTAAGTGCTGAGTAAGTGTGGCTCGGTGCAGGCAAGCCAGGCGTGCGTGTTTGCAAACAGTGGCACTCTTCTCCTCCGTCAAGCATCCGTGGCTCCTTGGCAGACAACACCCATCAATCAAAGCTCCTTAGTGATGATGACAAAAGAGCGGCTCTTAATAGCCACTAGTGTGGGAAGTGACGAGATCACTTACCAGCCCAGACCTCTTCCATTGGAATCTGTGAACAAAGACCTGTGAAAAAGTATCTTCCCAACGACCTCGGCAAAAAATGTCTGTAATACAAGTCCCTTCCTGAGCCTAAAGATCCTCTTCCCAGCCCCTCTTCATCGCCGCTCCAAACCCACCCTTTGCCTGTGGAAGGGAGGTGGGGTGGGGGAGCCGTGGAGGTGGCGCCGGGGCTAGAGGGGACGAGCTGCACAGGGAAAAGGAGTGGGAGCAGCGCTGGGAGATGGAGACCTAGGCGCCGAGCTGCTTGCAGAGAAAGGGCACCGCAGGTGCGAGCTTGTTGCTCTGGGAGGGTCAGTGGGGGACAGACAGACAGACCGAGGGTAGAAAAAACAGTCAAGGAAAAGCCTGTTCCTGGCTGCCCCTGGCAGCTTTTAATTGGCGGTCCAGCTCCTGCTTGTGTTTGTGCATCATTTAGCCTCCAGCACCAAGAAGAAAAGGGAGCTTAAAAGGAGAGCTTGGGCAGGGATGGGCGGAACAGGAGGGAGAGGAAGGGAAGGGGAGAGGGAGGGAAAAAATGAAGAGGAGAGAGAGGAAGAGGTAGAGGAGGAGGAAGAGAGAAAGCAGGTTTGCAGGTTCGGAAAGATCTGTGGTCAGCTTGCTGGAGGGGCTGGAGCTGCACCTGTCTCTTTTCTCTCTTTCAAAGCTGGAGAGAATGGGACAGGTGTGTGGTGTGTGTGGATATGTGTGTGTGCGTGTGCACATGCATGCACCACGTGTTAGTGCCATGTGTCTGTAGCTTTGTGAGCACGGGTTTAAGCTGTCGTGAGTTGTCCGTCTCGGTCACTTGGTGCGTTGGTGCAAGTCTGTGTCAGTGTGTGTCTGTGGGCTGTGTGTCTGTATCTGGACACAGACCTCGAGACCTATTTGTTCCCTAGAAAAGAGAAAAGTGAGTGAGTGAGAAATCGTCAGTTAACATCTTCTCAGCTGCGGAAAGCAGCCCAGGAAGATGTTCCCCACAAACCTGGGTTCTGAGAAAGATCAGGGCAGCCTTAGGGGGATGGACGAAGGAGGGGTAGGCATTTGCCCGAGCTTGTCCTTCCAAGATGTCACTAGCTCCTGAACAAGCCAGGGCGGGTTCTGTTAGCTTTCTAGGACAAGGAGATGGTCTACTATCGAGGACTGGGGCCAGATGGCCCGACACATGGCAGGGTAATGAGAGGGACCGGAGGCAGCCCTCTTCCCCTGAGAGGCTCCTCGTGCTGCCCGGGGCGGGGGAGAAGGAGTAGGCATACAATTATTCTGTTTCTTTGTCATGGTCATTTCTTTTTCAAATCAAGGATATCCTCACAAACATTATAGCATGTCAAGAAATGCACAACTTAAAACACGAAGTTCTCCCGTGCTCCGGTTAGCATTTTGACATCTTTCCCTCCACATGGTTTCTTTGCGTTATTAGCGTTTTGGGTATATGTGGATATGTCTATATGCACACAATGTATCTGCATACATTCACACATACACATGCCATTATCACCCTTTACAAAAACAAAGTAATATGGTTCTGCAACTTGCTTGCTTCTATACATAACATTTTGTGAACGTCAGTTCCCGTCGATTAAAATAAAATTGCATTAGTCATTGAAATGGCTCGATACTATTCCTTTGTGTGTGTGTGTGTGTGTGTGTGTGTGTGGGAGGGGGTCTCGTCAGTTCATCCAGCGTCCCCAGGAAGGACTTGTCCTCGGTTTTCTAAATTGTGTGGTTGCAGTGAGCACCCTGGTGGATGCCCTTGTGTGGTTCTCTCAGTGAGGTGTGGAGAGGAGGTTCTCTTCTAATGAGGACATGCCAGGAAGTGAGGCTGGAGAACCACCAGCCTCCCGCTCCCTGTTCTCAGTTCCTTACGTCCCCTTACCACGCAGGGCGACTTCTTGTTCTCTACCTCTGGTGCCTTCTCTGTACAGAAAGATGCTAAAAATAATTTCACTCCCTCCTTGTCACTCTGTTTATTAAATTATCTTCCTTAAGGATTCTCAGCATATCCATGAGGGTTTAAAAATACAGACTCCAACAATCCACCTGCATCACAGAAGGCTCAACGCTGCCTCCCACTTGAGGCTTTTCCCAGTACTGCCGATGAGACAGTCGTTCTAAGGGAAATAGACCTGTCAGCTGGAGAGAAGAATGACCTGGTCAGAGTCCCAGCTCTTCCGCCTCCCCGCTGGGAGATAGTGGTCAAGTGAGTTGTTCTAACCTAAACTCCAGTTTCTGGAAATGAGGATAGTAATGCCGAGAGTGTTCAATGAAATATGTATTTAAAGCAATTATTATTTTTTTTAATGAGAGAGAGAGAGAATTCAGAAAGAAAAAAAAAAAGCCCTGGCCGGCGTGACTCAGTTGGTTGAACGTTGTCCCGTGAACAGAGAGGTTGCCGGTTCCATTCAGGTCACAGCACATGGCCTGGTTGCTGGCTCCATCCCCAGTAGGAGGCGTGCAGGAGGCAGCCGATCTCTCATCGATGTTTCTCTCTCTCTCTCTCTCTCTCTCTCTCTCTCTCTATCTCCCTTCCTCTCTCTCTAAAATCAATAAAAACATTTTGTTTTAAAAAAGAGTTCTTTAAAGTAATTAGCACAGTGTCAGAGATGTAGCAGGTGCTCACTACATCTTAGCTACATTATTACTATCAGCACCGCCTACAAATACAGCACTTGTGTCTAGTTCAACCTAACCCCCGTCGTCTTCCTCCTCTCTGTAAGTGGCATCACCAGAGACCCAGTGGTTGGACTCGGAAACGGCGGCTGGAGGCGGGGCCTACACTTGGATGACACATCGTCTTTGTTTGTGTGTAATGTTTACTTCTTTCACGGCTTCCTGCCTGCTCGTACCATTCCTCACGTCGCAGGAATTGTGACTCGGAATGTGTGAAAGTCCCCATCATTCTCTGTTTCCTTTTTGCCAGTTTACTGCCTGTCTCCCTCCTCCGCGAAAGGATGGTGAAGCTTCCTCGCTCCAAATACCTGGCCTCGGCACAAGGCTGGCACGGTGCAGGATGTCGTAAAGGCGTTTTGAAGGAATATGTGATCATTATTAAAAAGGCCATTATTATTAATAACTTCCGTGCAGGCTGGGGTAAAGCATGGGGCCGGATAGGGTCACGTTCATTGCAGCTGGACAGGGCCGGCCAGCAGGGGATGGGATCAGAAGCTAGGCAGCCCCAGGTGGGAGGGATGATCCGCCAGACAGAACCAATTACCCTGAAGTCTGGAGGACAGGCCGCAGGAGACAGTCCCGCGTTCCTGGGCCTGCGGGCAGCTGCTCAGGTAACTAGAGCTTGTCAGGGCGTGTGAGGCCCAGCGGTGGGACAGACAGGGCAGGTTCTGTTCTGAGATCCAAATGGGCCGAAGGTCAGACTCTGATGGGCTTGTTGCCGGGGTCCAGGAGTCCAGGCTGCAGCCTAGCGGGCCGTCCAGGCTGCACAACGACAGGCAGGAGCCCAGAGAGCCTGGGGCAAGGGCAGGATTCTGAGACACCGATTATGGCCCAAGGAATCGGGCAGGAAATACCTCTGGAAACTCCCAGCTCTAGGAATGGAACAGCGGATGGGGGCTTGGGGGTCATGAAGGACACAGGATCTCAGCGTCACTAGGTTAGTGACCCTCAATGTCAGACTCTGCGGATAAGATAGAACTGCCCTCAACCCTCTCCTGTCTTAGACCAAGACTGGCTGAGAAGCTGGTGAATGGTGGTGGCAGGAGGGTTGGTGGCTGATCCTCCTGGCACAACGCCTGTGAATAGGAGGGAGGGAGGGCACACCCTGTGTTTTGCTGGCCTTGCCAGTTGGCAGACATGGTGGGGGTAGGGAGCACCATGAACGCCAAGTCTGAGCACACAGATGGAGGGGCATTGGTGAAGCCAACTCCAGTGGTCTTTCCACCCAGAAGAAATGGGCTTCCTGTGACCTGGAGTTTGGGGTGCCATAGCCTGAGGCAGGAATTGGGAGTGGGGAGATGGTGTGCTGTTCATTTGCTGGTTGGCCCTTCCTCACTCTCCCTGGCCTTTCTGTGACCTGGCATCTACTCCTGACTGCTTTCAACGTTGTGTTCAGATGTTAGGGCTGCCTAGAGAATCCAGTGACCGCAGCAGGTGGGGAACTGCTCACCCCAGAGCCCTCTCTGATCCTGGCAAACACCCTCGCAGTGCCGGGAGCTCAGCAGGCAGGTTCCTGGAGCTCCAGGGACGGTTGGCTTGATGTGTGTCGGTGGTAAGGAAAGGGTAACGCTTTCTCAGGTGGCTCCCCGCCGATTTCACCCTGGCCAGTCCTTGGAGAATGGTGGCACCGTCCAGGCAAAATTGTGGTGTCTTCACTCAGCCTGATGTTCTTGTTTTTTTTTCCTTTATTGATTTTAGAGAGAGAGGAAGGGAGAGGGAGAGAGAGAGGAACATTGATGAGAGAGAACATCGACTGGCTGCCTCCTGCATGCCTCTCACTGGGGATCTGGCCCACAACCCGGGCATGTGCCCTGACCGGGAATCGAACCGGCGACCTCTTGGTGCATGGTTCAAGCACTGAGCCACACCGGCCAGACAGCCTGATGTTCGTAAGGGGAACAAAGCCCCTGGGCTGGTGGCCATTAGGAAAAGCAATATGGACCAGAGGTGATGCTTGTCTCTCTCACATTGTTATAGGACAAAGGGCCTCTGAGCCTCCCTTAATGAGGCTCGAATTCGGGGCCTTCTCCTCATTCCCCGTGGCAGCACAGTGTCGCCGGCAAGTAAAGGCAAATGCAGAGTAAATGGCAGCTGGTATATGCACTCCGAGGTGGTTGCTGTGAGGTCAGAGACAAGCCTGGTCAAAGGGGAGAGTCAGAGGGCAGAGGGAGTTCCAGAGGGTGGACCCGCACTCTCCCGTCGCCAGGGAAACAGCTTCTGGTTCTCGGGCTCAGGGTCAAGTGTTGGGCGGAGGGTGGGGGCGTGATGTTCTTCTGATGGGTCTCCTGAACTTGAACTCAGGATTCTATCCCGGCTGCGCAGCCCGAGTGCTGGGTATGTCATGTTTTCCCATCCGCCAACTCGGGTTTGATCTGAACCCCCACAGAGAACCGTGCGTTACTTCGCCAACAGCAAGGACAGCCATAAGCATTATTTTTTGTTGTTTTGATGTGTTATATTATTACTGTAAGTAATCTTATTATATACATTTTACCATACTTCCATGTAATTAAGCGATCACTTACCATGCTCCATGTACCAGGTGCGGACTTTTCATGTACGTATCACTTAGTCCTCACAAAACCTTTCTGTGGTAAGTACTACTACCATCTTCCAGATGAGAACATTGAGACGCAGAGAGGTCAAGTAATTTCCCCGAGGTCGCACAGCTAAAAGGTGGCAGAGACAGGAATCAAACCCAGTTCTGTCTCCCAACCTCATACTCAGTTTTGCTGCCACAAAACGGACCTATATTTTCAGCTCTGCTTTGAACCAATATTAGAACCTCTTCCCAGGCTTTTTATCATTTTTTAAAATGTTTTTTCATTCATTTATTTTTATTACAGATGTTTCTCCTTTTTCCCCCATTGACACACTCCTCCTTATCCACTGCCAGCCCCCCGCCCCGTCCCCAGCATTGCTGTCTATGTCCATGGTTACGGATACATGCATATAAGTTCTGTGGTTTATCTCTTCCCTCCCCGCACCCCCTCTTCTGAGGTTTGTCAGTCTGTACCCTACTTCTATGTCTCTGGGTCTATTTTTAAATGTTTTTATTGATTTTTTTTTTTTTTTTTTTTTTTTAGAGAGAGGAAGGGAGAGAGAGATAGAAACATCAATGTGAGAGATACATTGATTGGCCATCTCCTGCACTTCCCCCACTGGGGGTCGAACCCCAAACCTGGCCATGTGCCCTGACTGGGAATCAAACCAGGACCTCTCAGTCCATGGGACGACACTCAGTCCACTGAGCCACACCAGCCGGGCTGATTTAAAACCAAGTCATTCTTCTCTAATGGTGGATCCAGGGAGACTCCAGATTTAGCCAAACTCGGAATGTGAGAAAGGCTGACAGAGAGCGGGAAGCCAGGCAGAATGAGGGCTGGGGAGTGTTCTTCAGCTCTGGAAGCTGGTTTCTGGGATGGGAACCAGGAGGGCTAGGAGGGCAGGAGGGCCAGTGTACCCTTCTAACCAGAACAGCAGACACAAGTGCAGTTCGGACAGATGTTGGCAGCACACGGCCCCAATCCAGGGGCAGGATCATACGGAGGGTCGGGCGAAGGCTTCTGTGGCTTCTGAGAGATCAGCAGGCAGGTCCACAGTAGCCCCCACTCAGCAGCTGAGAGGCCCTTGGGCGGGTAGAAGGCCTGTGTCCGCTGCCCAGATGCTGTGCTGGGGGAGTGCATGCCAGGAGCAGGGATGTGCGTGGTATCAGACCACCTTTAGTTCAAACCCAGCCTTGTCTCTTGCTAGAAGGGAAGGTTGGCGTTGATCAAGTCCTTAATCTCCTTCGATTCAAGTTTTCTTCTATGAAGAGGAGGGCTGTCACGGGGATTAAGTATCACATGGGAGGTGGTACAGTGCTTAGCACCGTAGCAGGCCTGGCACGGGCTTAAACACTGACAAAGTGGCTGTGATCATTGTAAGCTGGCACCAAGGTTGCACTCGTAAATGGAACAGTGCCCCCTGCCCTCAAAATGCCAATGGATAGGGACCCCACTCCAACAGCAAGTCAGGGGGCATTTGGGGCAATGGAAGCAGAGTTAGGTAGGGACACACAGAAAGAGCTGGGCAGACCCCGGGCATTGAGGACCACCCTCACCAATCGGGGTGGCAGGGGCTGGTGGGGGAGGTTGGCGGTTGACGTCCTTTGCCTTCTATTGCCCCCATCGGGCTGTCTGAGCCACCTGTGCCTGCGTGCCCACGGCACGGGAGGCCTCTGCCCACGGCTAAGCCAGATGGAGGCTGAGATATCACTTGATGCTGTGTGTGAAGCAGGTGAGGGCCGGTGGAGCCGACTCCACCGCGGAGACTGAACGGCTTATCTCGTCTCCCCAGTGAAATCCAACCAAATCCATGAAAAATATTAGGTTTTCAAACAAAAAAGAGGAACTGTGTTGAGCAAACCAGCCGCCGGCGGCAGGCAGCTAATTGGCTTGTGTCTGTCAAAAAACATTGCACTTGACGGGAAGCAGGAAGCACTGACCAGCGTCTCACCTTCAGGGGTTGAGAGGATCCATCTACCCCGGGTGTGCTGCACCGGACACTCCCACCCGCCACCCACACCCCAGGCCCATGTGCTGCAGCAGAAGGGAGCTGGAATTTCGTCCTTCTTCAGCCCAACCACAGACCTGCCCCGTGCCCTGTAAGCCATGCATTCATTTGGGAAGCATGTATTTCGTGGCTTCTGTGTGCTAGGCATCTAAGACAGAGATGTAGATATAGCTCCCTCAGCTCTGCCTTCACAGCATTGTATTGGAGGTGGGATTTCAAGGGACATCTTCAGCACAGGCTGCTGTGAGGGGGGCGTGTAGGCAGGGAAACAGTAGCTCCAGGGAAGGGATGCCTGTGTCTCTAGTGGGGAATCGGGGAATCTTTAGCTGACCCCCTGAGGGTGAGGAAGCTCATTGCAGGGACTGGCAAGGGAGGATGCTCCAGGAGGAGAACACAGCCTGCTCAAAGGCACAGGCACGCGTGGGAGAACGGTCTTGTCCAGGGAAGTGCAACTCCTTCCCGGTGGCCAGAGCCTGGGGTGTGTCTGTGGACGTGCTGATGGGGCAGTGAGGTTCAGAAAGGAGGCTGGCTGGTGTGGAGCATCCTGGGCGTGAAGTACCGAGTGCACAAGGCTTACAGGAAGCTTGGCTTTTTATTCTGAAGGTGATGGGGGAGAATTTGAGCGAGGGAGTCACGTGGTCAGAGTTGTCTGGAGCAGAGGGAGGCAAAGGCTTGAGTTCCGGAGGTCAGGAAGCTGCTGTGATGGTGCATGTGACCAGCAGTGATGGTGAGCCAGGGACGCTGTAGAGGGAATGGGGGAGAGGGGTGGGAAGAGTTGTTTGGGAGACAAGATCAATGGACTGGGTAATTGCTTGGAGAGGGAAGCCTGGAGAGTGACTGACTCCAGAGATGCTGACATCCAGGGACTTCCAACACATTCTACTCAAGCACAGCTCCAGTCAGGGCATCCACCTCCCTGACATCATCATCCAGGTGTCTCCCGAAGTGGGATGTGCCCCTGCTGGGCTAGTAGGGGATTTTAGGTGGTGCACAGAAGAGCACATTTTAAAAAGAGTGATTGTTCATTTTTTATGTTTATTAGCACAAATATAAACAGATATCAAACCCATGGTCTCATGGATATTATTGCTTAGGGCAAAATAGAAATTTCACAAAGCTAATCAATTAAGATGAAAAATAAATGAGAAATAAACATATGGGATACTTCCATAATATAATAAAGTGGTAAAGAAATGAAAGCCTGAGGAATATGGAAAGAGAGCTCTTGTCTTTGTACAGCTCTCATCGTTTCTCCATACTTACCAACCCCATTAAACCACCAGCCAATCTTAAGAATGTACCCCATTATACAAGGGGTTGGCTTTGGTTTACAGTCACCATGGCATTTGGTATACCTTTCCACCTGCATGCCCAAATCTCACCTTTCAGAATCCAGTTCAAAGACACTTACTCATGAATCATTCCCCAGCTAAGAAGTATAGATTCCCTGCTTCTCTCCGACTAGCCATGAGCTTATCCTCCTCAAAACTCCCACGGTAGAGGTATCAAGGTTATCGCTTTACAGCACTTTTTACTTCAATGATATTCCCTAAAAGTGGACACCACTTATACCTTTGATGTTTAGGGACATTCAAAAAGTGTGTGCAATAATCCTATAGGTTTATGTTTTCATTCCTTTCTGTATTAGTTATCAATTGCCATGTTACAAATCATCTCCAAATTTAGATGCTTAAAACAACAAATATGTATTGGCTCACAGTTTCTGTGGGTCAGAAGTCAGGAAACAGCGTAGGTGGGTGGTTTCAGCTTCAGGTTTTTCATGAGGTTGTAGTCAGGCGATTGGCTGGGGCTGCAGTCAACTGAAAGCCCAAAGGGGGGAGGATCAATGTGTACCCCCTTGTGGTTGCTGGAAAGTCTTAGTTTTGCACTGGTTGTTAGATGGAGACCTCAGTGCCTTACTATGTGGGCCTGTTCATCGGCTGACTGTGTTTTGTTGCGTTATAATCTGGCTTCCTCCAGAGCAAGAGCAAGTGAAAAAGAAGATGAGAGAGAGTGTGTGTGTGTGTGTTGGGGGGGGGGGGCTTTTATAACATAAACTCAGAAGTGACATACCATAACTTTGTTGTATTCTACTGGTCACACAGACTGACCCTGGTGCAGTGTGGGAAGGGTCTAAAGTCTAAGCAAGGGTGTGAATACCAGAGTGTAGAGCTCATTGGGGTCATGGTGGAGGCTGGCTACCACAGCTTCTCACAATGTATTTGTTGAAGATAGGCCTTGACTTGTGTCCATTTCATAATGCCTATCTTAGTTCCTGGCATATAGAAAGTTCTTAGTGAAGGTAAATGGATGGATGGATGGGTGGATGGATGGTCAGATCAATGAACAGACAGAGGGTGAGTGAATAGATGGATCGATGGGTGGGTGAATGGGTAGATGGACGGACAGATGAATGAATGGATTAATTGATGGATGAAAACGACCTCCTTTTGTCTACTTAAACCCCAAATGCTGGGCACTGTGATAAGCAACCATCTTCATGGGCTTGTCTTTGATTGAAAACATTTAAGGTCTAGATAGGACCATCTAGTGCCCCACTCCATTCTACAGATAAAAAGCCAGAGTCCAAGGGAGATGATGTGAGTTGCTAAAGACCGAATAACTTAGTAGCAAAACCAGGACTCAAACCTGAGGCTCCACTTCCAATGTTTCTTCTCCATCACCAACGTGAAAGTCTCTGTGGATGCTTGCCCCAGAATTCCTACCCACATCTGATGGAAGAGGAGGCTTCAGATAGAGGTGGGGAGAAAACATGAGTTGGGCAAGTCGGAGACCAGATACCGTCCCTGCTTTTCCTTAACACCACCTACTTCTGATCAGTCCGTGTATCTGTCTTCTCGCTGGACTCTAAACCCTCACCCTGTGACCACACCGCAGACATGGGTCTTCACCACCATGCCTTCCCAGCATGCCCTAGGGTGCCCTGCTGCTTTTGGTTGTATCTGCCTTCAAACCCAACACCTTGTCATGGGACTATCTTAAGTGGATCTTTTCCTCTGCTGACACTTCCCTGTGGAAGCACCATAAACATTGACATTTCTCCAGAGCAGGACGGTTTTGAAAAAATATTTTAGATGAATGCCAGGCCAGGCCGCACAAAATGTCACGGTGACTTTCCAAAGAGACCTGCTAGGAGTTAGGGTGAGTAAAAATAGCCACTGTGGGGTGCAGAAGTGAAGAGAGTAAAGATCACAGAGAAAAGAGTTTATTTGTTTTTAAAATGATGATTTCTAAGTGGTTCTGGGCCTGAGGAATGCATCAGACCGGCAGGAGGTGTGTGTTGGATGTGAAAGGGAGAAGGTAGAGGAGCCAGCAGGTGGGAAGGTTGGGGAATGGAGCCCAAGATCCCGGCCTGCCAGAATGCTCTGTAAACCTTGGAAAGTCTCTTTATGATGGTGAACCTCAGTTTCTCCAGCTGGAGTAGAGAAAGAGACGGAGAAGTGTACTTAGGGAATTGTATACATGTGCCTACATACAGAGAAGTGAGAGAGAAACACAGAGAGACAAAAGAAGACTGGGAGAAATGGACAAAAACATTGCCAGTGTTCAATTAAGAACAATACAAGGACCACGGACAGCTCCATCCATCGGCGCCGCACGCCCCTGGTCGGACATAATTCTTTCCCATCCTAACATATTACAGGAGGCGTTTTGGATTAGTGCATGGAGTTGGAGTCAGACTATTCTGGGAGCCAGCCCTGGGGCCATTATTTGCCAGAAGCATAATCCTGAGCAGGTTATTGCTTGAAGCTTAAATTGCCTTGATCTACAAAACGGGGAGAGTTCCTGTCCTCAAGCTTGTTGTGAGGATTTAGTGAACAAAGGAACAAGGCACTCATCAAGGTATCTGCTACTTGGGAGGCGCTAAGTAAACGTCTCAATGAATAATGCCAGCAATGAGCGACCAGTGTGAGGGGCCCCACGTTTTCTTGGCTTTCTGTTTCGGGAAGGAAGATCTTGCCTCTCGTTTAAGCTGATAACCAAGTTAAAGGGTGTGTGTCCTCTATGGGTTTGTTAATGTGAAAACAATGGCGTGCTTTGACAATTTTCAGCTCAGGCTGACAGTCTAGTCAGTGTGTGTGGAAGGAAAGAAAGGGAAGCAAACATTTTTCTGAGCATCTGCTATTCGCCGAACCTTGTGTTTAGTGTTTTGACAGGTGTTGTTTTGTTTAATTCGTAAGACAACTCTGTGAAGAAGGACCCGTACCGCCCTACCTTTTCTGTTGTTGTTTTAAACAATTAAGGGCCTGAAACATCAGAGAGGTAACGACACTTGTCCAAGGTCACACAGCTTAATTGGTATTTTGAATGCAGCCGATTTGACAGCAAAGCCCATGTTCTTTCTCCGGAGAAACGTGGCCGATTGAAAACCGCGTCTGGTACATGACAGAAAGGCTGGATTCAGCCTCATTTTGCACGCGGCTTTCAAACTGCTTATTTCTTCTTCTCTTTCCCTCTCTCTTTGCTTCTTTTTCTTAACTGTAATTAGTTTGTTTATTCCGTGGAAAGTCTTGACTCAATCCTAAGGCCCAGTCCTGACAGAAGTTTCATTATGCTTGCCTTTGCCCCCGCTTCTCCATTTGGAAGAATTCCATTTCATCCTTCAAGGCTTAACTCAAATGTCAACTGCTCCACAAAGCTTTTCCGTAATCCCCTAAGCAAGGGAGAGATGCCGTCCTCCATGCTCCCATGGTGCTTTGAACACATCGCTTTCTGTGAAAACTGCCTTCTAGCTATCCTGTCATCGCAGACACCTAGCGTGGTGGCAGGGACCTAGCAGGAGCTACGGTCATATTTATTGAAAGAAGGAAGGGAAGGAAATGCTTCAGAAACAATAAGATTTATCTGTGATGATAGTGGTCATAATGCCAACAGCCAGCATTTACGGAGACACACAATAGTCCAAGCTCTGTTCTAGGTTCCTAACATGTATCATTATCTCATTTAATGCTTGCAATAACCCTGAGGTGAGCATCCTGAGTCAACAGGTTACATTACTTGTTAACAGTCACACAACTAATGAGTAGATTTCTGGTAGAAGGTGTGGAAGAAACCTTTTAGTAGATGATCTAATTAGTAACAGATCATTAGAAGGGGTTTGAACTCTAGCAGGCTACAGACAGAGCCTTCAGGGAACTGCATCTCTGTGCTCTCCCGAGGACGGCAGGGGAAGAACGTGGGTCCGGAGTCTGACACACCGGTCCCAAGGCGCAGCTTTGCCAGGTGTCAGCTGTGTGGCTCCAGGTGTTAGCTGTGTTAGCTCGCTACACTTCTACACCCTCGGCTGGACCAGGGAGCCAGCCCCCCTCCCCTGAAGGGTAGTGGAGAGGATGGCATGCTCATGAGAGGGACCAGTCCGTACTGAGCATTCAACAAGCAACAGCCCTCCAGTTCCTGCACGATGGGCCTCTGACACCTCCTGCTCCTCCAACTCCTCAGCTGTTTAGGGAAGAGGACTCTGCCTTCAACATCTGCAGCATGCCGCTCACTTAGTTATCTAACAAATATTTATTGATCAGCTACTATGTGCCAGGCGCTGTTGCGGGTGCTGGGGGTACAGTAGTAAGCCAAATAGGCAAAGCCCGTGCCCTTGTGGCACTTACATGGTTATGTTACTTATATTCCTGTTACAACTAGTAAACAAACACAGGATCAAGCTAAGACCAAAAGAATATGAAACAGGATCGTGTACAGGCATATCTCAGAGGCAGCGCAGTTTTGGTTCCAGACCACCACAATAAAGGGAGTGTTACAATAATGCGAGTCGTGATCTTTCAGCTGGTGTAGGGTCTTGCCTTCGATTTGTAAAAAAAAAAAAGCAACATCTGTGAAGCGCAATAAAGCAGAGGGCAATAAAACGGGGTGTGCCTACCACGGGAAAGGGCTGGGGTGATGCTGCATTTGGGTGAGGAACTGAGGAAGGGCTCCAAGATGGGGGGCATTTTAACTCAGCCCTGCATGAGAAGGACCAGCCTTGGGAAGAGCATTCCTGGGGGAGGGAACAAGGATAAAGACCCTGAGTCAGGATAAGTGTGTAAAGACCGACAGTCTGGCTCATGAGTGATGGGGGAAGGGCAAGGGTTCAGAGGCTGGGGATGCCAGGCATGCCAGGCCTTGGAGCCCCTGGAATGGGCATGGACTTGATTCACAGGGTGGATGAAAGGTGAGAATTAATTGGAGGGGCAATTAAACTGAGCCTTACCGTCTGACTCCGTTAAAATAGACGTTGTCCATTAAAAATCGTCCACCTTGCAAGAAACAAGAAAGCTGTGGATGCACCTATAGCCTTAAAAATGTTTTCTGAGACATGTAAAAATCAATCTCTCAACAGAAAAATAGCGGAGTTGCTAATTTTGGGGGAAAGAATGATTTCATTTCCCACAGGCTGTCACTAGATCCCATTCGAGACTTTATTCACTTCCAAAAATACTGCGCAATACCAAACCATTGTGGTTAATGCAGACAAATAGGCCTTGTGGACAGGAGATTTCGACATTATACAGGAGTTTGTCACAAAACGCCTAAATGTGTGAAATGAAGTAGAGACCTGGGGGACCTTTGCCATCAGCTGTGTTCTGCGGTGGCCTCGTGAGCTGATGATCTCTGTGGTTGCATTAATAGAGGTTTAGTATGGAAAACACAGGAGGTGACCTTTCCTTTCTCCTCTGCCCATATCCAGCCCGGCGGATACTTTGCAGTATCCCACACGTTTCGTTCTTCTGACAAACTAAATTAAAGGTATTGCATTTTTATAGTTTTACAAAATTTCTCTGAAATTTTCCTTTTGGGGGATTTTAAAGCAGATCAAAAGAACATTCTCTCTCCATGTTTTTTTTTGGCTGTACAGATATAAACATTTTATAGGAGAAATGCATCATTTTCTGGCAATAAAATCACATAACAATGGCAACATTTCCAAACATCCGTTTTTCCAAATGCTCTTTCCATAGTATAACTTTGTTATTTTTGGAGACTGGCTCGCTCTCTTATGTGTCGTTAAAACGTCATTTCCATCACGAAGGAACGGATTAAGTGTGCATTATTTTTTCCAGGAAAGATCTGCTGGGTAATATACTCCTGACTGCCCTTGTCATTACAGAAAAGGTCACCAAATTTGGAATGCTTATCTTTTTTAAAAGAATAATATGCATCTCTGCTTTTAAGTCTGTCCCCATCTTAAGTACTCACTATGACATCACCAGAGGAACTCTGAGCTACAGGAGATGTTATGAACTTCCTTTCTCGTTACACGGCATCCTAGTGATGGACTCTGTTTTCAAGTTCCCGTTTTTATCCGTGTGCCCACACCGATGGCATCTGTTCACTGTCCGATTCCATTTCTCGGTGCCATCCCTCACCTGTGAAGGAGTCAGTGGATGACTGTCACATGGTGTTCTCGCTCCAGCCTCATCCCTGAATTCTTATTTATTGCATCAAAGCAACCGCCACATTAGAGGTTATACTTTCACAGTTTGTCCTATTAAAATAGTGTGTTTTACAGAAGAAGTAACTTATTGTTGAGAATAAAAGTTTTCTGGGACATCAACTTTAGGAGCTTAAAAAATGTAGCTCTTCGTATTCTGGAATTGAAGTTATTATTGAGTACAAATAAAAATTATTATTTAAGTTATTCTGAAGGCCAACTCACAATTGTAATTTAAATTATTCTTTAAACAGAATTTAAACGATAAATCTAGTTGCAGACTAGTTTGACTCATCTGTACTTTTATTCAAGTATATGGCAAATCAGCTGACAAACTAAATGAAAGGTATTGTATTTTTATAGTTTTACAAAATTTCACTGAAATTTTTCTTTTGGGGGATTTTTCTCACTTACAGGTTATCAGTTCAGCTAATTAGGACTGCTCTCTCTTTTAAAAAAAAAAGAATAGCCTTTGCCTGTTTGGCTCAGCGGTTAGAGCGTTGGCCCGTGGACCAGAGTCCCGGGTTTGGTTTCCCGCTAAGGGCACGTACCCTGGTTGCAGTTTGTCCCCGGCCCCGGCTGGGGTTGTGTGGGTGGCAGCCACTCGATGTGTCTCTCTCACATCGATGTTTCTCTCTCTCTCTTCCTCCCTCTCTCCTTCCTGCTCTATCTGAAGATACATGCAAAAATGTCCTCGGGTGAGGATAAAAAAAAAAAAAGAATAAATTTATTGACATCAGGCAATAATAGGAAAAGTATTAGGCTTTTAGAATTCTTCTTAAGGTCCACAAAACGGTAACACGATATATTCATCACATGGCATAACCGAATTATAACAAAGCTTTTTTCAAACCCTAGTGGCATCAGTATTTCCTGGAGGGCTTCTTTTTTTATTGTGGTGATATATTCATAACATAAGATTGACCATTTATTCATTTCTAAGTGCACAGTTCAGTGACATCCAGCACATTCACCGTGTTGTCTGACCATTGCCACCTTCCATCTCCACCACTTTCGCACCTTCCCAAACCGGAACTCTGCGCCCATTATACAATAATCCATTAAACACGCTCTCTACGGCAGACCGCCCTGGATGAGCCGTTGGGACATCCACTTGGCTCCATCAAGGTGGTGGCTGAGTTGGTTGAAAATAAGTCGATGGGAATAACCGCCCGTGTGTGCATCACAGTCCACGATGGTGCATCCAGATGCCGGGTGGGACAGGGGCCTGGATCCCCAGGGGTGACTACTTACTGTGATGTCTCCCTACCGGGCAACCTGAGAACACATCTTCTCAAAAAGAAACTTTGTAAAGAAGACAGAAATGTTCCTTCCCTTCCTGTGTAAATATCAGTACAGTTTAGAACATGCTTTTTTGCATCCATCAGCCCCTTTAACTCTCAAAAAACATCTTATGAGGCAAGCAGAATAAATATTGTCCGTCCTGTTTCGTAGACGAGAAAAGCAAATGGCTTTCGCAGAGTCCTGTGAGTTCTCGGCGGCAGGGGAATTGAAATTCTAAGTGCAAGGCGATTTGTACTTCCTACTTTGTGGGGACGCGCTGATGTTATTTGACAATGTCAGGTCAGGAAAACAGAAGCCACTCGAGGCGTTTTAAATAGGAATGTATTTAATGTAGGGAACTAGACAGAGGCTTATCCAAGCCTTGCTGGCTGGGAGAACGAGGTCGGAGCGCATTGCTGTATTTCAGAAAATGTGGAAATGTAGACGTTAGAAGGAAGCCAGCCCGGAGCTCAGAGCCTGCAGGAGGGTGTCCGCAGCTCAGAGCCTGCAGGAGGGTGTCCGAAAGCCGCTGGCGAAGCCTCGTCTCCTGTCTGCAGAAGGCCACGCATGTGCACACAGAGCTGCCGCGGGAGAAGCGTGTCTCCTTCTCTTCCATCTGGAAGTCGCAGGCAGGGGGCCTCTCCTCGGCCCCGTCTCCCTGATCCCTGCTGGCAAGGGAATGTGGGAAATGGAGTTTCTGGGCCTCTAGCCCCTGAGGTTCAGCGATTGCTTAGAAAAGCAGGAATGATACTATTAGCAAAAAATAACGTCCGGCATGTCCAGTTACTACCCAGAATCACATGAAGAGAGTGAAAAACCAGTTAACTGTGTTGTTACCCCAGAGATCGATTTCTTCCTCTTGTCTCCTGCCACACACGGCTGGGATCAATGTGCTTCCCCTCCCAGAGACCTCGTGAGGAAGCTGGGGAGAATTCATTGCCCTCCGAAAGGGGAGATGGATGAGGGAGAGAAGGCGGGAACCCACAATGAGGCAGGTGAGCAGGTGAGGGGGGAGGGGGCGAGCAGAAACCCGAGCTGGCTCCGGGTAAGAGGCAAGGTGGAGTCGCAGGAAGGAGCACAGTCGGGTTGACTAGTTTTCATTCCTGCTTCACTGCGTCCTGGCGGCGTGACCTTCCCTTCTGGGTGTGAGTTTCTTTAATTGCAGAAGGAGTGATGCTACAATGATATGGACTTTACAGGGTTCTTGGGAACACTTACCACCGTCTCCGCCTGCACATAGCACGACATGCTCAATAAACACTAGGTGTTACTGGAATGAGCTCGGGGAGTTGGGCCGGCCACCAAGGTATTCCTGGTCCAATGACGGAACTCACTCTGCATGACAATTTCTCCACTGCAGGATCTCATCGCCGGGCTGGCTACAGGGGCTTTAACAGCGAGTGCTTACACTTCACTGTTTTTGCCCTTATTATTTTCCTTACTGTTATTAGTTCATAGTGAAGTAGCCTGGTCTAGTCACATGCACGTTCCTTTCCCTTGTTTTTACTTTTTGTACTTTTGCAACGACCCCGTGGCATAAGGCGGGGAGGCACCACCTATCTTGCAGACGAGGCCACCAAAACCCTGGGAAAGGAAATCACTAGTGGAGCTTGAGTTCTGAGTAGCAGTTCTAGGTTGGCGGCAGACAGAATGCTACTTTATTATTATTTTTTTCTTTATTGATTTTAGAGAGAGAGGAAGGGAGAGGGAGAGAGAGATAGAAACATCGATGAGAGAGAACATCAATTGGCCGCCTCCTGCATGCCCCCACTGAGGATCGGGCCCACAACCCGGGCATGTGTCATGGCTGGGAATCGAACCGGCGACCTCTGGGTGCATGGGTCAACGCTCAGCCACTGAGCCACACCGGCTGGGCTAGCATGCTACTTTATACATGGAGGTCTCAAAGGGTCCATAATAAGCCCTCACTGCCTGTCAGCAGCAGGACTTTGTATCGATGTCCTTGACTGGCAGTTCGGTCCTCAGACCCCTCCCCCGCCTCCCCCTTCCTCCACGGTTCTCTCTGGCCTTGCAGTTCCTGGCAAAACTCAACTTGAGAACAGACCACGGCTGCCTTGCAGATGTAGTCAGCCAGCTCTGTCTGGTTGTCCCAGGACAAAGAATAAAGGACACTGTATTCTGCCTCTCGGAGAAAAGGTAAAGATCATGGTCTCTGTGTGACCCTGGACAGACCCCTCAGCCTCTCTGAGCAGGGGTTTGCCCACTTGCGAATTCAGAACAGCTGACTGTGGAGAAGCGCCTGCTTAGTGCCTGGCACATGGGGAGCACCGAGCAGACGGGCCTTCCCCTGCCCTTCCCACTCCGGATGCTCCCTCGGCTCCCTCCTCCCGGCTCCCTCCGTCCCTGGCATTTCGACACGCTGCCCTTCACCTTCAAGCTGCTGCCCCCAACATCCTTCGACATGGGTGCTCCTGCAAAGAACGAAAGTAAAATGAACATATTCTGGAGGGATCTAACCACAAATGTAGCCTTGACCTTTTCAAGGGGAAACCCAGAATGCAAAGTCCTGATTACATTGTTTGCCGATTGAGTCATGAAGGTATTGACCTTGAGTCTGGTTTCAGCTGGGGTCGCAGGGCGTGGAGGGATGGACTGCTTCTCGCGGCAGGGGCAGAGGCTTCTGACCTGTGACCCAGCTGGGCTCGGTGGCCCTCCCCCACCTGCCTCTCCCCCACTTGCTCCCCATGCTCAGTCAGCCCCGTGCATTTAATTTGAGTTCTCGTCCTAGAGAGTATAAGGTTTGGAGTTTGATGGCCGGTGTCCCTCTCTTAGTTCTCACCACTACTATCTCGCCAGGTGGCCTTGAACAAGACTCTTAGGTTCTCTGGGCCTCCGTTTCCCCCATAGAGACACTAATAATGTTAATTACATGGGCTCTCTGAATACATTGCTAAATAAATTGAACAATCATGGGGATAGAGCATTGCTGTGGGCCAGGACCTCCGTCAGGAGACCTACAGGGAAGTCAGTGTTGTAAAATCTGACTTACAGGGGAGGAGCCCTTTGCTCAAAGAGACGGCACACGTTGCCCGAGGGCACACAGCTGAGGCGTGGCAGAGCTCCAGTGGATGCCCACACCCTTCCTCTTCCTCCTGGACCACACCAACTCCCCCAAAGTCATGTATTTACTTATCATCGGACAAATGCTTATCGAACGCTCAGTACCTGCTGGGCACTCGCCAGGTGTGTTACAAACATTGACTCATGGAATCCCCATGCACCGCGATGCCGGTACTATACCACTGTTGTCCCCATTTTACAGAGGAGGAAACTGAGGCACAGGGAGGAAGGTGACTTGCTCACGTCACACTGGTCAGCGCAGTCAGCACCGACACCTGGGGAGTCTGGCCCCAAAGTGCACACTTGTCAGCACTACGCTCTGGATGTCGTGGGTGTGAATGGCTCTGACACTGGGCGTGCTGCTGACCGGTGGCTCTCAGACTCAGCCTCTGCTCCTGTTGGCTGCTTCGGGCTCCCCCTCCCCCAAGGCCTTTCTCGTGGGGAAGAGGAAAGCGGAAGCTGGATCTCTGGGATCCAGAGAAGACAGGGCTGATAGGAGAAACCGGGGCCGCTCTGACGCCTGCAGCGGATAGGTTCCCTGGCAGAGGCAAGTCCTGGGCAGACCGTGCTGACAGCCGGTGGTGACAGACTCCGCGGGGCCAAGCCCTGCTAATGCATTCGGTTACTTTTAAGAGTGCCTCCAATTACATGCCCTGGTCAAGGGCCCTGGTTGAAGACGTGTGGCGGACTACACTGCTGATGTCTTTCATAAACTCGGGAGAGCGGGCTGCGGAGGGTGAGGGCTGGAGGGATCTCTAGAGCGTGGTCTGTGGCCCCTACCCCCTTCACCCCGAATCCTGCCGGCAGGATGCACGTGGCTTGGCCAAGGTCATGCCCCCGGGAGTGGTGACATTCTAGGTCTGTGAATTTACCGCGGTGAAGCGTTTGCCGCTTGGTTTCCTCGTTAAAAGCATTCTCCCTGGTCCCTGGAAATGTAACCGATGAAGGCTCAGACAGACCTCTCAGTGCTTTTCAGAAGCGAGGGGACGCGTGTGCTGATCGGTACATACACCTTCTCACCCGCCCTGTCTCCCTCTTAAACAAGGCTCTGGGGACTCAGAGAGATTAGGAGGTTCCTGTTCTTTGTGATGCTGGAACCAAGACTTGATGAGGAGTGGGAGCCCCTTAACCTCAGAAGCTTCCGTTTTCCCAGGTTCATCCTGGTTTTAGCTTCGTTCCATGTCTAGTGTGCTGCTTTTCTTCTGAAATCATTTTCCTTTTTAAACAGGTCTACGGAGCCCTGGCCAGGTAGCTCAGGTAGTCGGAGCATCGCCCCGATATGCCAAGGTTGTGGGTTCGATCCCTAGTCAGGGCACATACAAGAATCAACCAATGAATGCGTAAATAGACCTTTTGATGTCTCTCTCTCTCTCAATTAAAAAAGCGGTCTATTGGAGCATCCATTCTGGGGTAGGGGGAGAAGCTTAGCTTAGTAGATTTTGAAAAATAGTCAGACCCAGCTTTGGTGAAAGAGCGAGGAAACAGGGTCCTCGTATACAGCTGATACACACGCAAGTTGTCCCAGCTTCACAGAGAAGGTTGGACATCAAACGCTTTGAAAGGCACTGTATTATTAGCTTTCGATCCCCATAGCTAGAAATTGGCCACAGAGTTTAACCTCAAACGTTGATTATTGCAGTTATTTATGATGGGGAAGCTGGAGAAATCCCAAATATTGCACAGAGGGGCTTTAGATAAATCGATGGCACACCCACGGAAGGGAAAGCAATCCTGAATAATAATAATAAATAAAAAACACACACAGCTCTTCCTCTTTGCCAGCTTAACTTGTAATTAATGCATCCAGCACACACCACAACCCTGTGAGGTGGGTACTGTTACTATGTCCATTTTACAGATGATGAAATCGAGGCCCCGAGAATAAAAGTGACGTGCTGTGGTCCCCCAGCTAAGTGGTGAGGCGGAGATGTAACCCAGGCTCGCGGGTTCAGCAGTGCATGCCCCTTACCAGCATGTCACCTGCCTCCGGAAGAACGTCTCCTGGCCTTGTGCACATGTGAAAGGACTAGACATCTGTGCACCAACATGTGAACACTAGATGGTAGGATTGCAAGCCGTTTCTACTTTTCTTCGTTATGCTTTTCCGTATGTTTTAAATGCACTTCAAGGGCGCTGTTATCATTCTAATCAGAGAAGAGTGCAATGGATAAACTTAAAAAAATAAAGACCCAAGACGTGATGGCCCCTCACCTACAGCGGAACTCGCCTTTGTCTGGACTGCTCGGTGACACGGAGCTGCTGGGGCGGGCTGCTCAGGGTTGGCTCCGTCTGAGGAAGGAGGGGAAGGCGACCTTGGGTTATGCTGATGTGGCCCAGCCCGGGTCAGGGAACCAGTGAAGGGATTCGGGGCAGACGTTCGAGGATGCCGAGGAGCCCACGGTGGGTGTGATCGCAGCTCCGGCCGAAAGTGACAAAGCCCCCAGCGCCCGGCGTCCTGTGCTCTGTCTCATTTATTTCACAGCCTCTTAGTGAAATAGTTCATCCAGGAAGCTGGTCTCTAGTGGACAAGGAGGAGGAAACCCTTCCTTAAAGAATTCACCCTGGAAAGAATAATATGCCATTTTCCGACGAGGAAGTGGGCAGAAATGCAAACCCAGGGCTGGTGAGAGAGCTTGGCGTTCCCCCACGCTGCTGGCGGGACAGCAAATGGTGCCGTTTGGAGACGACCATATGGTAATATTTACCAAACCCAAAAACATATATTCCATTTAACCTAAAAACTCCATTGCTAGGAAGCTGCCCAATGAGCGCATATGGGGATATGCGTTCCACTTGTTCCAGCTCTGGCCGTAGTAGAAAAATAGATAAGCAAGTAGTATTGGGAACAGTGTCCCTCCGCTGGGGCCACGTTAAATCAATGACAGTACCACCACAGGATGGACTGCTCGGAAGGCATTCAGTAGTACGAGAGAGAGATCTGCAGGTGTGATTGCTGGGATCCCTTGAGGCTTTTGTCTTATTAATTGACAACAAGCAAAACACAGAACAGAGTCTTAAATAAAGAAGACTCTATGCTTTTTTTTTTTTCCCCTGAAAGAAAATACAAAGAGCTGGTCCCATATCATTTAAAATATCCACCTTTGAGCAGAGGGACTGGGGGAACCAGGAGACAGAACCATAGATTCATTTTGTATCTACTTTGTTTGAATGCTCAGCTACATATTGCTGTTAGTTTAAAAATAAAAGCAGGGTTTATCTGGGAAATTGTGGTCCGTATTGTTTGTTGGTTTTCCGCTTCTCTGCACTAAAACAAAACATGTCCGTGCACACACAACTTAGTAGCTGTCCTTTTATTTTGAAAAATAACAGAGAATTTCCCTCAAGCTCTCTCAGAACCCCTCCCCTGTCCAGAGACACTCTCCTCTGGGCCAAGGACAGACCTCTGCGCACAGCCCGGCCTGGGTCCTGCCTGGGAGGCAGTGAACGAGCCCTGACTGGCAGCAGAAGAGGAGGTGATGGTCCTGCCCAGGAGCCTATGCATTAGCAGTGTGTTTGTCGGGACGGGCTGTGGCAGGCTGTGACAACAAATCAACCCCACCTCTTCATGGCTTGACAATGTCGACGTTCAGCGTTTGCTCACGACCCAGTTGGACGCTGGCTGTGCACCTCTCCTCCACGTGGAGACTCGGGGATCGAGGCTGCGCCCACCTGCGGGTCTGCCCTCTTGTGGCTGCAGGATTGCTTTTTATCACAGAAGTGGGCAAAGGGGGAGACATGCTGCTGTCTCAGCCCACCTCAGCCTGAAAGTGACCGTGTGGCTCTACCACTAGTCACATGGCCAACCTCCCCGCAAGGGAGGCTGGGAACTGTAGAGAAGCACAGGGGTCATTGGTGACTGCCAGTACCCTCTGTTACAGCCAGAGGCACCTCCCCACGTGGCAAGGAGCACAGGGCATGAGAGGAAGCCTTGCCCATACTCTCCGCCCTGGTGCCTGGCCAGGACACCTGCAGTGCCCCCTCACCATCCATCACCTGTCAAAGACCTTGCAGAACGTCGATTCACTGTTCTGAGAGCCTCCTTCCGTCCCCGCAGTAGAACTTACCCATCCAAGCCCTCTGGGACGCTGCACTACTTCCCACTGGAGTAGCCAGAGACTACTTCTCCTCCCCATTGCCTTGGCCTTGGCCGTGTCACTCTCTTAGGTGATGGCGTGTTAGTAAACACGGTATGAGTAGAGGCTTTACATGTGCTTGCATGATTTAGCCAGGCTTCCTGCACTCTTGTGATCGGCCGGGAGAAAATCTCATTCCAGACAGCCACCATCCCTTCGGTCTGGGACCCAGAACACGGCTACATGGAACACACTGGAATCTGACCTGGCCTGGACGCCAGCGTGGCCCCGCCTAGCCAGCCCAGATCAGCAGAACCTCAGTTAACCTATAGACCAGTGAATAGGAAAGTAGATTTGTTGTAAATCACTGAGATTGTAAGGTTTTTGTTTTGCGGCAGAAACTGATGTGGGGCCCACAGAGTGCTAATTTCAAGGGAAGCATGGAGCACACAAGGTTGGGTCCTAGGGCTATGGACGGCCCTAGCATGAGCCATCTGGAGCCCAGAGAGGGAAGGGGATGTGCCTGAGGTCAGGCCAAGACCAGAGCCCAGGTTTGCAGAGAGCCCAAGCCAGTGCTTCTTGTGACCAGACAGCCATGAACCAGCACAGAGCAGGGCTCTGAGGCCTAGAGATGCTGGCGTGTTGATTTGGGCAGGGGAGAGGCAGAGGCTAGAAGGGCTAGTTGAGACATCAAAGGCTGCCAGCACGGGGGCAGAGGTCTGCGTGGCTTACTGTCTCCTCCCTGATGAGCTGAAGTCTGCGGGTCCTGCACCCCGTGGGTTTCCTGCGCAGCCACCACACCGATTCCCAGGAATCACGCGAATTGCAAGTCCTGTTCTTGGAGGCGCGCTGGGTCTCCGTCGGGTGTTCCCGGAGCCACGGGCACGGTGTGCCTTGCACCTGCTTCCCGCCCTTGGGTGTGTGTGCCCGCTGGTGTGTCCAGCACACCTCAGGCCATTAGGGAAAGAGCCCAGGATGAGGGACCAGATGGGAGAGAGCAGAGCACTTGCTTCCTTCCTGACCTGTGGTGTGCATCCAAATCTGTGCACAAGTGCGTGTGCTCACACACTCACACATGCCCATAGACTTTTTCCAGGGTCCGCAGGAAAACAGAGACATCAGGTGCACCTGTCAGGTGAGGGCGCCACAATCCCGCAGAGAGGGCGCCACAACTCCCAGCTGGGAGCTCACACTGGGAGGAGGAGGAGGTACGGTCAGCTAGCAGGACTCCGGTCCTTATTTACTCTACTCCCCTCCTCTCTCTCCTCTCCCTTCCCTCAGCCTCCCCCTTCTTCCACCCTTCTCCTTCTCCTCTCCCATCTCCATTTTCCCTTCACTTGCCTTCCCTTGGTCCTCTTCCTGTCCTTTATTCCTCACGCGACCCACAGGTCGGGGGTGAGCTCCCTAGGAATGCAGGGCTGAACGGACAGCAGTCCCTGCTTGGCGGAGCTTATCCCTGGAAGGGACGGCAGGTCCATAACTGAACACAAAATGAACTGCAGTTCCAGGCTGTGATAAAGGCACTGAAGAAAAAGAGTGATGCAGCCCTGGCCGGTTTGGCTCAGCGGTTAGAGCGCTGGCCCGCAGACCAGAGAGTAGCGGGTTTGATTCCCTGTCAAGGGCCTGTACCTTGGTTTCAGGTTTGATCCCCGGCCCCGATCGGGGTCATGCAGGAGGCAACTAATGGATGTGTCTTTCTCGCATGGATGTCTCTCTCTCTCTCTCTCTCTTTCTCTCCCCCTCCCTCCCTCCCACTCTATCTTAAAAAAAAAAATCAATGGAAAAATATCCTTGGGTGAAGATTAAAAAAAAAATGTGATGCAATGGGAAGGAATTCCAGGGGGTGTCTAGTGTAGACTGGGGGTGCAGGCTGGCTTCTTGGGGGGTGGAGAATGGTGTATTTGACCTGATGCTGGAAGGATAAATAGCTGGGGAAGAAACAAGTGGGGAGCAGGGGTCTGGATGAAAAGGATTCTGTGCAGAAGAACCGGCATAGGTGAAGGAATGCCCTGGGTGTGCTCAGGGAGCTGGACAGAGGCCGGGGGACTGTGGATGGAGGGACTGTGGGTGGTGACCGTGGCCCAGACAGGGGGAGCTGTGCACAGTGAGACTGGAGGGGCAGGCAGGGACCCCAGGGTCCACCCTGCCGCAGTGGGAAGCTGCCAGTATCTCTAAGGCACAGAGCTGCCGTGGTCCAGTTTTACGTTCTCTAAGGCACAGAGCTGCCGTGGTCCAGTTTTACGTTGCACAGAGATCGAGTTGGGTCGTGTTCCCTTGTGTAAGTGCCCCACAGCGGTGACATCACTCGTCTGCTGGTGGACACTCGGGCTGCTTCCAGATCTTGGCTATTGTAAGTAACACTGCAGTGCTCACACGGGTGCATGTATTCTTTCACATTAGTGGTGTGTGTGTGTGTATATTTTTTTTTTTTCCCCAGAAGTGGAATTGCTTCATAAGACAGTTCCATTTTTAATTTTTTGCGGTAACTCCAGACTGCTTCCCCCAGTGGCTGTGCCAATCTACATTCCCACCAGCAGTGCACGAGGGTTCCCTTTTCTCCACATCGTCACCAACACTTGTTTATGTATGGATGATAGTCATTCTGACAGGTGTGAGGTGATATCTCATCGTGCCTTTCATTGGTATTTCTCTGATATTAGTGATGCTGAGCATCTTTTCATATGTCTATTGGCCATCTGTATGTAAAAAGAAGGGAATCGTACCTTTGGTGACAGCCTGGATGGACCGGGAGAGCATTATGCTGAGTGAAATAAGCCAGTCAGAGAAAGACAAGTACCATAAGATTTCACTTCTATGTGGAATCTAATGAACAAAATAAACTAAAAAACAAGTGGAGACAGACTCGTGGACACAGAGAACAGACTGACAGCTGTTGGGGGGGGTTGGGGGCTGGGTGAGAAGGGTGAAGGGGTTAAGCAAAGAAAAAAATGAAAGATTCATGAGCACAGACAACAGCGTGGTGATTGCCAGAGGCAAGGGAGTGGGGGAGGTGGAGGAGGTAAAGGGGGATAAATGGTGGTGGAGGAGACTTGACCTGGCGTGGTGAACACACAATACAATACACAGATGATGTGTTGTAGAATCGTACACCTGAAACCTACATGATTTTATTAACCAGTGTTACTCCAATAAATTCAATTAAAACAAAACAAAACATTAAAATAGAAAAAGAAAGCTCACATTGGCAGCTCCGAGGACAATGGATTAGAGGAAAGTGAGAGGGAAAGTCTCGGAATTCCCCGTGGCAGTTCTGGTGGGAGGTGAGGTGGGTGAGCTGGCGGTGAAGCTGGGACACTGTCCCAGGTGCCGGAGAGAAGTAGAGTCGACACGCACCTTCGCAGCAGGGGGGTGTTTGTGAAGGGGTACAGGTGCGCCCCCACCCTGCACTCCCCACTCAGGCAGCGGCACGTGAGACACCTGCTCCTGGAGTGGACTTGCCAGGGTGGGACTAGAGACGAGATCCAGGTGAGAGATCGGAGGACTTGGGAGGAAATGAGGTCAGGATGAACACGTAGGGAGAGGGAGGGCAGATGCGCAGGAAGGAACAAGGTCTAATGCCAGTGAGGATTCTGTGTCCTGTTATATACCCACGTAGTCAGATAGCTAAGGGGAACACAAAAATCTCCCCAAATTTGGGGGGATCCTAGAGCAGAGGAGATCTGTCTTGGTTCCCAGGTGGGGCCCCAGAAAGTTAACAGGACCTCAGAGCTCCCCAGCACTGCATCAGCCTGCTGCTGGGCCTTGGGGCCCTCGGCCCTTCCAGTCCCAGGAGGAAGACAGTTCCAGCCCACCGTGCACGTGAGGACCTATAGCTGGAAGATACGGAGAATGCATGAGTCCCTTCCACCATCCCAAGACTTCTGTTGGAATCCCAGGATTTAGGGCCCGTGGGAAGGAGGACCAGACTGGAAATAGGAGACTGGGGTTCAACTCCAGGTCTACCCCATGCTGGGAGATGCTTCTAGGGAACCACCTGACTTTTCTGAACCTCGGTCTGTAGTTGTGACCTCCTTGTGGGGGTGGGGGAGAGTTAAAAGAAATAAACACATGGAAAAACTACGGAACTCCGTGCTTGAGAAGGTATTCCGGTTAGAGGGATGAACGCTTCCATCATGCTGAACTCACTAATTCCATCTTTTGAGAATTCTAGCAGCTTCCTCTTCTAGACCTGGTTCTGTTTCCTCTAAATTCCACCAATTGGTTCTGCTTTTGCCCTCCCTTTCCGTGACGCAGAGCAAGCCCACCCTCTTGCCCCGATAGCCCCATCCGGTGGCAGGCACAGCCAGGGACTTCCAGAGATTTCTCGTCTTCAGGTCGAACCAGCTCAGTCCCTTCAGCAGTTTTGCTTAGAGCCCTGCATTTGAGTCTTCCTCTCCTGGGGACACTCCTGTTTGCTGATATCCTAAGAATGTGGTGCCCAGGGGGGTCACAAGGCCAGCTCATTCAGTCCACAGTTTTGCTGAGATTTCTGGAGCTGGTGGTCCAAAGCCGTCTTGCTGGAGTCCCTCTCGATGAAAGTTAGCTCATGACTGGTGCTGATGGAGAGTCTCAAGGCAGGGACCAATAACAGGTATCTGTCTCCCTCGGGGGCACACAGACATCATCTGCATTACTGTCATCCTCGCACAGAACATGCAAGAGAAAAAGATGACCACAGCCCAGCTCCCAAGGGAAAGAGCCAGCGCTGTCCTGAGACCGGCTGAGTCCTCCAGGGAGCCCTGGGTTCTGCAGAGGGTACATGCTGTGAGGAGAGCCCCTGGCCTGGAGATCAGTGCAGGAAGCGAGGGAGGGGGAGGGGGAGTTAGAGGAGCCGCCCAGAGCCCACCCTGGCAGGTGTCCAGGGTGCTCCCTCCCTTCCCCGCACCCTCAGGATTGGTGTTTCTTCCCGACTGATTCCTCCTTCACACTCCCCCAGGAGGCTGTGCCTGGGCAGAGGGCACCCAGACAGCCGTGTAAACTTCTCCGCTCTCTGGGTCTTTGTTCCCGCCTTGTAACTCGGTCTTTGTTGGTCTGCTGCCTAATAGGTTCTCTGGCTGCTCCAGTCCCCCGCGTCCTGTGATCCGAATCAGTGCTCCTCTTGGCCAGAAGCATCTTGACTGTGTGCAGGATGCTGGGTCAAACCAGTGCTGGGGACTCGGTGGGGGTCCAGCACAGGTGGCTCAAACCCCTGGCCCCAGGAAGGGGATGGCTGCTGTCACACTCCCCCCCCCCTGCACTGCTGGGCGCCGCTCAAGCTGGCGGGCAAGCTGGCGGGCAGGGGAGGCGCCGTGCTCTAAGGAGGGGCTGGACAGAAGTGTGGAGCAGCCAAGGTGGTCCTCAGACCCTTCAGCCCGTGTCGCAGCACTTTGGAACCAACTTGCTTTTTCTGGGCATATCTCCTCTCAACAAGTCCCCTGGGACTTGTGAGTTACAGCCTGGTGAACTCAGCCATGTGCTTATTCATGGATTCATTCATCCACTCACTCATTTATTCAGAGTTATTTTCCGGGTGCCTAGCAGTGTGCCAGGACGGTGCTGCATGCCGGAGACAAAAAGGTGTCTGCGATGCCATCCTGGTCGTCCAGGCATTCACAGTCGAACGGGAGAAGCCGCACAGACATGTGCATGCGGTGTTAAGCGTCACAGTGTCAGAATTTCCAGGTCCAGGGTAGGGGCATCGTTAAGGGCTCAGCCTCGACCTCAAGGGGGAGAGTGGACCTTTGCACAGCCCACGGATGGGCTTGTCTCTGTGTCACAGCGCCTAGCCCCGAGCCGCGCTCCTGGAAGGACCGGAATAGAGCTGTGTGGAGTGATCTTGGTGTTCTCTGAACCCCCAGCTCTAAGCCTCAGTCGTTCTAGGAGAAAATTGGCACCGACGGGCCAGATATGGGAGCCGGGTTCTAAAAAGTGCTCAATAGAAGTGAAATAAATTGGAAACGGCTGCTCCCATTGTCCTCCTGGCATCTGGAGAGCCGTCTTTTATTCTCCCTTCCCTTGGCCAAATGAGCTGCAGCCTCCAATCTGGGCCCCTGGGGCCACTGCCCAATGGCAGACATTTCTGCCCTGGAACAGCTCATTGGCGGAGCTGAGATGACTAATAACAGCTCCTGACAGCCCTTCATGGTTTTTCCTAAATGTTCCTTCCTGCACACAAAAAAATTTAATAAAAATATGGATTAAAGCAGAGACTGCGACCGGGAAATCAATGGCGGTCTCTCGGCTGTGTTATTGTAATAAGGTCAGTGCCTGTGTCGCTCAGCCCGGGAGACGGGAGTCAGGGGGTTCAGAGGCCTGCAGGGCGGCAGAGGCCGGGAGGAGCATGCCGAGGAAGGGGCGCTGTGCCTCAGACAGGGTGGGCGAGCCTGGCATGAGCCAGGGCGTGCGGTGTCCTGGGTCTGCAGAGGATCTAGAGTCTCCTTGCCTAATGCTATTGATAGTCTGGTCTATGTAACGGCTATTTTATTATATGTAAGTTAATTAATTATTCCCCATGCAAAGCAATAGTAGACAGAGTCCCCCACCCCTGAATTATTAACGTTTAGTTAAATACGAAACAAATTGGCTTCCGAAACATGGAACGCCAGCTTCGCAACAGAAAGCGTGGTAATGACACGGGACTTTCTCTGCTCTTCTTTAAGCGGTCCCCAAAGCGCCTCTAATTGGGCTTGTGGTGCTCCCTGTCTGTCCATTTGTTCCTGCATGCCTCGAAAGCAATTAAAAACTGCTGTCTTGAAAAGTTCTCTGTAATTCAGACTTTGCATCATTCAGAACAGGGATCTTCACTCCCAACCCTTTTTTGCATATTGATGAGGGTTTCTCCATGGACCCTGGGCAGGGGCCACTCGGTGAGAATGCTGCCATTCTCAGAGACCAGATGGGCTCCTCCCCGGGGGGCAGAGACCCACTTCTCCACGTGCGAGCTGCAGCCAGGGCTCTTGCCACACCTGCACCCACAGCAGGTGGCCCAGTGTGGGTGGACAAACGTGGCTTAGATCAGTGCAAGCTGCAGGGTATGTTATGGGAACGTGCTGGGTTCCGAAGGCTTCCTGGTGTGTGTGTGTGTGCGTGTGTGTGTGTGCAGAGCAGTTGTAGGAATAGAGCAGACACCGTCCAGGAGACGTGAGAAGAGGGCTCTAGACCAGGCTATGCTTCCCACTAGTTCTGTGGCTTTGGAAAAATCAATCTTCTTTTCTTGACCCTCATTCTCCATCCGTAGAATGTACAGGTTTTTTAGGAGGATCCTTTTCACGCCACCTCTGAAAACTGACTTCAACGGCCTGGGGCAGGGCCTGGGTCTTTCTATAAAGTTCCCAAGGGAGTCTGACACGGGCCTCCCTCAGCCCTCCGGCCCCGCCCGCCCCTTGCTCTCTGTCCGGCTCTCTGTCCGCCCTCCTGAAGTCTCCAGTCTGCCCTTGCCCCAGCCACATGCCAGGGTGGGAACTCCCCTGCACCCCCTTCTCTGAGGACCCCAATTCGCTCTGCCCCTTGGGTGGGAGGCTCTGTCTGTTGGGCTCAAGGGATCCTGTTCTCTGTTGTGACATCATTTTATTCAAACCCTGCCTCCCCCACCCATGTGCCGCACTGCCAGCGTGGCTCGAAGAGGACGTCCCGATGACTGCCAAGTAGGGGACGGCGCTAGTGACACCCGGGGGCGAGGCGAGGGTCCCAGTGTCTGGCTCCAAACCCACTTCGTCATGGCCGCTGTCCACGCCCACCCCGCCACACCCCGCCCCTCCCCGCCTGGTCCACCCTTCCCTCCTCCCTGCTCTCAGCAGAGCCCCGAAGCGCCTTGGGGAGGAAGCCTCGCCATGCAAACCAGCAGTGGTTTTGGAGTCAGGCCCATCTGATTCTGATCCTGCCTGTTTCTGTCCCTGGGTGCTGTTTGCATGTGGGGCCACTTCCTGTCCAGCGCTGGGCACCGTTCACCTCCAGCCTGCTCCCTTCAGACACCTCCTCGTCCAGCCCGCGGGCACACGCCAGACTGCGTGGCCCAGGCCCGAGTGAGGCGGGGTCACGCGATGGCCTTCTGGCCAATGGGACGGGGGCAGAGTGAGGTAGCCCACCTGCAGGTCTGGCCCTTAAAAGCCTCCCTTGGGGTGCTCTGCTCACCTTCACAGTGTCTCTGCTGGATGTCAAGTCCAGGATGATCTGGGAAGCCACCTGAGCTAGGCAGACCCCCTGGCAGCCTGGGTCCCTGAGCACGCCCCCATTTCTCCGACCCTCGGGAATGCTCTATGTGGAGTGGGGGGTACACTTTTATTGGGCGGAATCACTGAGGTGGGGGAGTTAACTTTTATAGCATTGCACGTTGTTTAACTAATGCACAACCATGTAGCCAGGTCAGCCCCGCCTCCTGGGGTGCAGGGGGGTCTAGAGTCCAGCCTGGTTTCCCAGGGGTCCCCACCTCAGCAGTTCCAGGGCCACATCTGGGTTAGCCGTGGGAGGGGTGCCATCTCTTCACTCTCCTATGTATTTCTTTTCTCTCTTGTCCATTTCTGCCTCCTCCTGCTTCCTGGGTGCTGGGCCAGGCCGGCCAAGTCCCCAGCAAAGGAGGGAGGACAGTCGGGCCAGGCCACAGAGGACGCCTTTCTCAGGGCTGCGACTGGCCCCCTGCAGGCGCCCCCCAGTAAGTGATGCTTTGTGTTAGGGCCGTGCTCCTTCCACGCCTTGGCAGGCACACGTGCCACCATGCTGGCGCTGCGGTCCCGGGGGAGGGGGGGACGGGGCGACACCGCAGCTCTGCCCTTTCCGGAGGCCTGCTTCATGGGGTGTCCAGACGAGCAACCCGGCACCCCCAGCCCACTCCCACCACTGCCACCTTGCTGGACTCCAGGTGCACACTGCCCGGGGCTCTGTGGATGTCTGTTGTTCCCATTGCCATGACAACCAGTCACAGTGAATGATGACAAGAGTGACTTTACTGCTGCTGGGAGGACAAAGAAAAGCCTGGCCCGTGGGGGACCGAGGGGCTCCTGGAGGCGGTGGAGAAATTTGGAGCCAGGGGAGGGTCTGGTTTGGGGACGCGCCTTCAGACTCCCTCTCTGCGGCACGGGGAAGGGCGCAGGCCTGCCTCCCAGACCTCCGTGAAGATTCGGGGAGGAAGGTGCAGGGTAGAAGCTACAGTGAGGGGGAGGCGTTTTCTGAACCCTGGTCTGAGCCTCTAGCTGGGGGTATGGCTGAGTCAGAAGGCACCAGGTCCCTGCCCTGCCACGTGGAGCGGCCCTCGAGCGGGGACTGTGTGTACCCTGGCACCCCACCTGGTACCCAGTTACTCTGTGGTATTCTGGAGGATCTTCAAATTAGGAAGCCGCACAGGGCTCGGAAACGGGGCTGGCCTTCTGGTTTGCCCCAGCCTCCTCCTGTGCGGTGAACCTCGCTGAGCCTCTGCGTCCTTCTCGGCAGACTGTGGACTGAGGCGGTCTCCGGGGGATCTGGAGAATGGCCTCCCCTCCGCTCCTCATCCCCAGAGCGCTGTGCCATTGACGACCACAGTGCCCTCCTGTTCGGGACCCGATCTCACACTAGGGTTTCACTCACGTTTTCAAAGGCACTGTTTCCAGCCCTGGCTGAGCGGCTCCATTGGTTACAGCATCGTCCCGCCCTGCCAAGGTTGCACGTTCGATCCCTGGTCAGGGCAGTCAACCTGTGACGAGTTTACAGTCGTGATCTTATTGCCCCAGCCCGGAGCTGTGTGAGGCACGCAGGGCAGATTTCAGGGTTCCCATTTCGCAGATGAGGATGCTGTCCCAGGCTTCAGTTTCTTTCTCTATGGTGGCCTCTGTTGTCCCTTCAGCTCTGACTTCCTGTGGCTCTCAGATGCACACACATGCAGGAGAGACCCCCCCATGCACACACACACGCACATGCACTGGAGCAGATGGGTGCATGTGCACACAGGCATGGCTCCTTACTAATTGTGTGATCTGCACACACACACACACACACACACACACACACACACACACAGTCCAAATGGTGCTGTTTCTTCCCAGCAAAATGCACAGATTTTGCTCTGCAGCAGGGCCCGCGGAATCTCTGCCCTTCCCCTGCAATCTCACTCACTGGGAACTGAGGGGGTCTAACTCCCGAAGATACAGATGGTCCAAGCTATGTCCTTGACCCAGAGCACAGGGAGTAACCTGCAAACACTCCCTGTCAGAAACCAGCCTCCTGATGGAGGTCCTGTGGTCAGTGCTGGTGGCCAGGGCCACAGAGCTGAGAGGGCAGGGCGGTGATCTAGCAGGGAAGGAAGCCAGAGGTCCAAGCAGGACATAAGAGTGTGGGGATGACTCCATGAGATATGTCCTCCTCATCAGAAGAACAAGCGGATCAACAGACCAACTGGACAAAATACCCAGTGACCTGCCAAGAACTTGAAATTCCATTAATAGTCATCTCTCTTTCTTTGAGGTCTGGGAAGGTCTCTCTTGAGAGGAAGATGGTCCCAGGTGGGGTGGCACAGCTGGACAGCTTGGTTTCTTTTTTCCTAACCCTTCTGCATGGAATCGTTCATCTTTTTCTTTTTTTTTCTATTTTTTAAGCCACATCACAGGATCTTGAGGTCATGGGACATAGGCTAAATATATTTGGATAGAGGAAATATATATGCATAAAGAGTATTTTTAAGGCATTTAGCATGTATTGACTTTTGAAGAAGAAAAAAGAAAGAAGGAAAAACCAAGGAAAGTAAAACAGAGATCCCAAGCAGCATCCGGAAAGAGGCGAGCCAGGACGCCAGGTCCTGGGACCATCCTCCCCGTCACTGCAGGGTCACCTGCGCAGGTGTTTCTCCTCCCTGGGTCTAGTGCCCTCACCACAAAACGAGGGGCCGAGCGACATGCCCTCAAAGGGACTTCCTACGGTGATTCCGGCCAGTGTTAGGCCGATTCTACCCCTAGGACTGCTGTAATCCCAGCATCAAAGAGTTCTTTATATTTGTATAGAACTTCACAGTGTGTAAATGGTGTTTATACTCCCTATCCCATCTGCTTCTCATAGAAACAGAACTTGAGTCACGTTTGTAGACGTGAGAAGCCCAATTTCCACAGTGGGACCTGTCATTCTCAGGGTCCAGGATTGCTGTCTCTGCGTGCACCCACCTATTGTGAGGTCCAACGCTTGTTCACAGGTTGAAATGTACGAGCTGACAGCCCTTGGAGATTCTAGGAGAAAGAGCCTTGGAGTCGGCAGTAAGTGCAAAGGCTCTCTGGCTGTCCACGGAGGCGTTTCTCCTGGCCTGCAGGGCCCTCTGGGCATCCTCTGCCATTCGGGAGATGTTCTCGGGAACTCTGGTGACGACAAAGAGGCATGTTACCTGGTTGGCTGGGACTGTCAACAGGTGTCACCTGGGTTGATGGCAATAAGGCCCCGAGACAGTGGAGAACTCTGGCTTCTCTCGCTGCTTTGCCGTCAGCCTTTGGCTATGTTGATCGGATCCTCTGACCAGCAGTGAGTTCATTCTTTCCTTTGACTAAAGCTGTAAAGCACCAGCGATGACCAAGAATGAGCCCAGAAGTCCTGGGTCTTCGTGAGAGCTCGTACACAGTCTGCATGACCCTGTGTAATTGCTGACCCTCTCTGCGCTTTGCTTCCTCGTCTGCCAGAGGAAGCCATGGTCACCTGGCCCCACGCAAGGCTGCTGTAGGGCGCCAATGAGACCAGGGCTGGGAGAGAGCTTTCAAGAGTGTGAGTCACTCTATTGGTACGAAGGATGCCTGGCCACTGAATTTGATATCAGTGGGGAGGAGAACAAGAGGCGAGGAGAAGGGAGAGGAGGGCTCTTTGAAATCTGCCTCCTGCAGGTCAGGGTCCTGATTGCCTGATGAATGCACTGCTGGGTCTTGCTGTTAGACACACAATGCCACGTGAGGCCGACGCCAACCAGGAAGGTGTGGGGGAGGGGAGCATCCTGGAGCAGAGGGGAAATCACTGCACTGTGCTCCCAGGCCCTTCCCTCCCTCCCCTACTGCTTCAAGGCGGTTTGTTTTCTCTGCATTTCCAGAGCCTAGAAAGAATCTGTGTGTTCAATTAATTTCCCCTTTAATTCTCCACCGTTGCTTTCCTGGAGGTTTAAATAAGACAGACTCTGCAAACAAAATAAGTCCTGTCTCAGAGTCATTTCTTGCCCCCGTGTTGATGGTAAGGGAGAAGTGAGAGAGAAGGAGAGGGGAGGAGGAGAAACACCTCAAACCCTCCACTGGAGGCACCCAGGCCTCACAGCCGCTCGAGGAAGAGGCTCAGAGCTCCCAGAGTTGGTGCTTGAGTCAAAATTTGGAACCTATTTGTAGACAAGTTGGAGGGAGTTCAGAGACAAGCCACCAAAACAATTAGAGGAATGCAGCTTAATTGGGTCAGCTTGGCTGAGCAACTGCTAAGCGGGGAGCACTGGGGAGTCTGTAGCCAGAGGAAACAGCATCAACACCAGGGAGGGGGAGGGACTGTTTAGCCCACAAACAGAAGGGGATCCAGCGTGGAAACGGGGCCCAGAGAAGACGGGAGCCGGCTCAGCTGGGCCTGGCGCTTCCCAGGGAGACCCCTTGGGCTTCTCTGGCCACACGGCCGACCCTCCGCACAGGGCCGTCAGTCACTGCCCTGGTATTACTGACACCAGCGCGGTCATTGTCCAATGTCATGGTCACCTGCAAGGCGGCTGCGTTCACTCCATCTGTGCAGATGCAGAAACGGAAGCTCAGGGATGTTGCGTAACTTGCCCAGAGTCTCTCTGTAGTCAAGTGAAGATGGAAACTCAGATCGAGTTGGTTTTTTAGCTCAGGCTCATTTCTGTGACACAGCCTCACCTCCCGGGAGCTGTGACAGGATGGGAAGAGACAGGATAGGAGCCCCTGTGGCCGAGGCTCCCAAGGGCACCTCATCCAGCTGAAGGCTACCTGAGTGGGAAGTCAGAAGATGACAAGCTCCGTCAGGTGTGCCTTAGAACAGCGGGCCCCTGTCCTCTGGCCCCTGAGTCCTGAGGCCCCGCTCCTCTTCCCTGCCGGGCTGACCTCTTTCCACGTGCTCTGGGCTTCTTCCCCTCGGAGGCCCTGGCTGGGGTGGAGCAGAGAGAGTGCTGGACACACCTGGTTTCCAATTCCCCCTTTTACAAACACTGTCTGGCCTCAGGCAAGTTACTTCACTTCCCCAGGCCTGAGCTCACTGACCGCTTGGACAGAGACCCCCACGCCTGCCTTCCAAGGTTGCGGCCGGAGCAGACGGGACGGTGAGTTTGCATGTGCTTTGAAAATCGCAAAGTGCTGAGTGCGAGAGTCCGTGACTGGCAACAGTAATGAACTTGTATTCGAACTCCCTGTGGACAGCGCGGATCGTCTCTGGGCGTCCACCTGATACACCGTCCCCAAATCCACATGCCCCACGGTGACACAGAGATGCTCTGCAGGCAGCTGCTGGACGCGAGGTTACGACTGCGCCCACCGTCTGTCTGGGCACACACAGGTGACCCGCGTCAGAATGGGACCAAGTGCCAGGGCTGCGGACTCACAGCAGACGGCAGTGGCAGCCTGGAATCAGACACACGGAACGCGGAAACCCGGCAGGAAAAGTGATCTCAGGCCCAGCACGATGTCTTGCCTCTGAGGCAAAGCACAATCTTCCTGATGGGACGGAGCCCAGAAAGGGGGCCCTGGGACTTGGCGGAGGAGGCAGGGGTGGGAATGTGAGTCGAGAATGATAGCGCCAGGCACCTCCTGGCACTTCGAGTTGCCTTCAAACCTCCCTGATTGCTGGGGCATCAGCAGGCCCAGGAGACAGGCGTTTGTGTGGCCGTGGCTGGCGGGTCCTGCAGATGTCTTGATGATGGGCAGCAGACGTAGCAGACGGGGAGGGGCAGGGGGAGAGCCCACGGACTCGAGAATCCTGGAAGAGTCTGGCCTCACCGCCTTGACCTGGACATGACTCCTTGCCCTTCGGTGACCTCTGCTACACATGAATGACAGCAGAGCCCACATTTAGTGAGTGCCTGCTGTGTGCCTGGCTCTGGTCTGGGACTTCACACGGTTGACTCTGGTCCTTAAAGCATCCCTGTGGGGAGCTGCCGTTATTATTCATTATCACCGCTGTTTCCCAGAGGCCCCAAGAGGAATCGTGCCCAAATGGCGGAGCTGAGGTCCAAACCTGGGTTTTCTAGCTCTGGAGCCCCCACCCTTAGCTACTATGTTCTGCAGCCTTTTAAATGGATCCTGGCCCTGGCCCATGTGGCTCCGTTGGTTGGGGGTCGTCCCATGCACTGAAGGGTTGCTGGTTCAATTCCTGGTCAGGGGGCCCACCAGGGTTTCAGACTTGCTCCCTGGTGGGGGTCATGCAGGAGGCAGCCAGTCGATGCTATGCTCTCACGTCGATGTTTCGCTCGCTCTCCCTCTTCCTTCCTCTCTTTCTAAAAAAAAAAATTAATAAAAATAGATCCTGAAAGAGATGGTTTCTGAGGTTTATCACAAAATCTCAGGAAATCCGTGTTGAGCCAGATGAAGGTACTATGGCACGATCTGCTCATTTTACCAGTGAGGAGACCCAGACAGACAGCCAAGTGCCCAGCAGGGAGCAGGCTCCGGAATGCAGTCACGGCACGATGCAAAGGCACTGGAGAGAGGACAGTTCATCTACCAGCCAGATGTTCCGCTGACCCCGCAGCTGGGCCCGCACACACACGCGCACGGTCTATATGATCAAAACCTCTCTCCGTCTTTGCCTCAAGGCCTTTGGACGCACTGGCGAAAAAAATCTAAGTAGCGATTCTTGACCTTTATGGTTCGCAGATGCCTTCAGGAATCTGGGGGCAGGTAGGGCTCATTTGGCCAGAAAAACTAGCCGCGCGTTTCAGTTTGGGGGAGGGAGGTTATGAACTCTTTGAAGCTCTTCCCTGAGTCTGTTTAAGGTCCCAGGAGCCACACATTATAAAACTCCTGCTCCAGGTAACGAGAAAACCAGAAGGAAACATGTGCTTCCCGGTCTGCCTCCTGAGAGAGCCTTCAGAATCTGTTCTGTCCTTTCCATTCTCCCCCCTCCTTCCGTTTGGTCCAAGGGAGAGAGTCCCTACTCCCAGTGCTGTGATATCTACCCCATCCCACCGGAATGGAAGGGATCGCTCGGTCTCCTGTGCCAGTGTGTCCACGTGTCCAGCACACGTCCAGTGTCCAGGGCGCAGGACACATCTGTGGGCTGAGCATCGATGTATTGCACCGCAGAGAGAGAACAGAAAGATTTGCACATTCGCTCAAGGTATCCGGTCCTTGGTTTTTCCTTCCTGGGTGTAGCGTCAGAGAGTGTGACAGATGACTTGGCTTCCGTCGGGTTCCCTTGGAACAGAAGCGGAAATGGGGGTTTTGTGCAAAGGTTCAGCAAAGGGGTGCTCTCAAACACAACCTGTCCAGGTGTGAGGGAGCCGGGACAGAGCCGAGGGGCACCCCGTCTCAGCCAAGGGGCACTTCCTGACGAGGTGGCACCCATCGGGGCCAGCAGAGGGCAGTGCTCAGGAGGAAGGTAGAGTTGTGGGCTGTTGCAGGCAATGCGGGCGCCCAGCCCTGGGCTGAGTGCACGGCCCGGAAGGATCTGGGCGGGACGGCGGCGTGTGTACCACACGCTGCGAGGCCAGCTGGGTCAGTGGGAGGCGGCTGCCCGGGCACCGCGTTGAGAAAGGGCGAGAAGCCCGGCCTGAGCGGCACCTGCTGGGGGCTAAGGGGGCACAGGTCTCTGAGCCTGAGGGGAAACTGGAGGCAGGTTTATTATCAGAGGTCTCCAGTAATTGAGGGACTCTGGGACAATTTTATGGGTCGCAAAATTTAGAATCTACAGTGTCAGATAGGATTCTGTGTTTTCACCGATACAGGGAGAAACCAGGCAGGCAGCGGTCGCCGAACGACACCTTCGCCCAAACTAAAGCAAAGGAATTACTTAAATGGACAGCCATTAGCAGGGACAGCAGTCGCACCCAGGGCCAGACCAGCAGTGTAAAACTGGAACTGAGGTGTCAGGAAATGGACACGGGGCGTTTGAGGACCTTGGAATAAACGCAACGACAGACTGATGGCGAGGACCCTGGGTCTCAGGCTCCTGTACCCACAGGGCCTGGCAGTATGCCAACCACACAGTGGTTTCTCAGTAAATATGGTTTCGATGTTTGAAACCACACACGCCAAGCCTTGGGGAGTTAGCTCTTTGGGGCCGGAGGCGATGGCTCCAGAATGTCCAGCACAGCCCGGTGGCGGATCGGTCGGCCTCCAGGAGGGAAGGCAGCCTGCTTCCGCTGTAGATTCAGGACGCGGCGGGTGAGTTTCCACACCTCTCTGTCATTAGCACAGATGTTGGCATCAGGAGGAACTGGGTGTCGTGGAGAGAGATGGCGATTTAAGATGTCATCTTTCGATTTTATTTCCGTGGGCTTGGCTGACGTGGTTGTGATTGAAGGGGCCCATTCCGTGCGGGCACCGCAGTGACCGCCCCTTAGGGTTCCTCAGGCCGTGGTGGGGGCGCCCTGGGAAGCCCGAAGGTGCTCTAACAAGGACAACAATGAGGACAATAACAACAGCCATGATCGCAAATGTCTGGACCACCACTTAACAGGTTTTATTCCTTGAGCTTCAAAACAACTCAGCGAGGTGGGCAGGGGAGTAGTTGCCAAACCCATGGATGTCCTGGGCTGGGGGGCGGGGGGGGAGGGGACTGGGGAAAGAGGTAGGAGAGGAGCACGCACCTCCCAGGGCACCACAGAGCCACACTTCTGGGGAAACCGGGATTGACCGAGGCGATTGTCATCACGCAAGGACATGCAGCGTGGCTCTGGAGAGGAGAGCCAGGAAAAGATTGCGTCATGGGTGGGTCACCCCACCAACGTGTGCCCTGCCTTGGCACTCATCCAGAGAGTGTTTTGCTTCCTCCTGCCCAGTCATTCTCAACCTTTAAAGTTCAGTTCAAACAGAATTACCATGTGATCCAACAGTCCCACCCCTCGGTGTATACCCAGACGGATCGAAACCAGGGATTCACACAGATGCTGTGCACCAATGTACACAGCAGCGGTACTCACCAAAGGGACAAAGCACCCCAGGTGTCCACCAGCAGCTGCAGGGCAGACAAACAGCGTGCGTACACACCCTGGAATACCACGCAGCCTGACGAAGGAATGACGTGGTGGTCCGTGTGGCAACATGGGTACGTCTTGAAGACATTGTGCTGCGTGAAATGAGAGGACAGCTACTGTATGAGTCCACTTATATGGAATCCATGGAGTAGGCAGATTCATAGAGACAGGAAGGAGAATAGAGGTTGCCAGAGGCTGGGAGGAAGAGGGGAATGGAGACCTATTGTTGAATGGGGACAGGGTTTCTGTTTGGAACGATGAACGGTTTCTGGAGATGAGCAATGGTGATCATAGCATCGTATACGAATCGAATGCCTCTGAATTGTGCCCTTAGAAGGGTTAAAGTGATAAATTCATGTGTGCATTGTACTGTAATTAGAATAAATGAACGGATGGACGGATAGGTGGATTAGTGTATAAATAAATAAGGAAGCAAATCAAGTTCAGGGCGCACGGCCATCCGAAAGCTTTCCTAGATCCAGCCTGATGGGAACGCCATTCTCTGCACCTGCGACACACTGTTCTCTGATTATGAATTCACTTGCCTGTCTCCACACTAAGCATGAGCTCCGACGGACCATGTCCTTTTCTACTTTATATTTCTGGCTGTAACCAAATGCCTGGCGTATTATGAGAATTTGATAATCCTGTTTTAAATGAATGGATCTGATATATATGATATGTGTGAAATACACATCCTAGCTTTTAACTAAATGACACAGGCATCAGCTACTATCAGGAGAGTGGCTGGTTAAACTTAGCTCAGGTTCTTTTTAAATGTATCTGATTGTCCTTTCCGTCATAACTTTAATAAGCAATGTAGCAAGTAGATTGATTGGGGAAAAAAACTGAACCTCAGATATGAAATAAATGGTAGACAGTGTGTCAACAGTTCTTAACACGCAGCGATACCCTCACCAAGGAAATCCTTCCTCTCCCTCTCCCTCTCCGGAGCTTAGCTTGGGCTCCTCCTTTGGGTCCTCATGTGGACACCACCATCGCTGGGAAGCCTCTTAAACCAGGTGGCAACTGCTTTCCTCGTCCCTAACCGCCATGAGCTTGCCGTGCCTGTCATCTCTCCGATCGTCACACTTGTCACACCGTGTTATGTGTGTGCTTTTTCTGTCTTCCCCACTGGACAGTGAGCTCCGTGAGGACGGAGACCGCTGCATGCCCAGCATCTAGCAAACTTCCCGGCACATGGAGGTACTCAATACACAGTCTGTATTGAAAGGGTGGCTAAAGGAATGAGGAGTGAATGAATGCAGTAACGTGAGCATGAAACAGTATCGAGTGTATGGCCAACTCTTTTTAGCTGGCTGAAACAGATGAGGGAGGCCAAGTCCAGAGAGAGAAGGTGGGTGTTCCTAGGGGCATAGAAAATTCACAGACAAAGGAGAACTAGAATCCAGACGTCCTGGCTCATCGTCCCGTGCTATTTTCGTTATAACACCGCTTGCTGCTCCCCAAGAGGTCAATATTTCTTCTGTCCAAGATGATCTATGACCTCGTACCTTTGGGATGAAGTCATAAACTCCCCATGCTTAGCCTTTTGAAAGTATCATCCATTTTAACGGAGGGATTCCGGAGAACAATGCATTACAACGAAATGTCTTCTGTATAACTCGGTTTAAAACACTGGACTCGGCTGGTGGAGAATAGAATTTGAGGCATTGTACATTCTCCTTGGAGGTCCTCAAATCTTTATCAGGAGACCAGGCTGCCTCCTTAGAAAAATCTGGATCAAGTGGGATTGTCATCAAGTCAGCGGACACCTGCTGGCCTGAAGGTATGGTCAAGGCTGGTGGCTGTGGGGAGGAAGTGGTGGAGAGGGTAATGGATGACAGATAAGATCTACCTGAAAACTACAAAAAGGAAGAAAAGTACTAATGTGCGCATTGAATTCTGCCAAGGGGAGAGAGTGAGCAGACTTCAGTCTTTAGGCACAACCATGTCCAGTGTGAGGAAATGGGGGTGTAGGTAGGCAGCCCCCTTCTTCTCCCATTATTACAGGCAACGTATCCATCCTCAAGGCGTGAATCATGACTGCTCTGAGCCAGTTGTGGCGGGCTCTGTCCCTCGATCAGTGATTGGTCTAGCAGTAAGCATGTGATCCAGGTCTAGCCAATAAAACACAAGGAGACGTCCACCTGGTGACTTGAGGAGGGGATGTTTTTCCCTGGGAAGGAGAACGCCAGTGTTTTCTCTCATTATGTACGCTCCTTCCCCCCTGGAGCTCTGCTGTGCAAGGGTGTGACTCTCGGGGCCGTGGCAGCCGTCCTGGAAGCCTGAGGGAAGAGACCACAGGCACACACAGGGCAGGCTAGCGGGACCTCGAGTCCTTGATGGCGTCACTGACTTGCTGAACTGACCCCGACACCTCTGGTCCCTGGTTTCTCGGTAAGTGAAATACTAAGTGCCCACGCGGATGAAGGTATTGTCAGGTTTATGGCTGCAGCTGACATTTTCCGTCAAGGGTCAGACGGTAAATATTCTCAGCTTTGGGAGCTATCTGATCTCTGTCACAAGCATTTAGTGTCTGGCATCGTGTCGCCGAGACAGCCATCGACAACGGCGCTCAGGGTGGCTGCCTTTTGGTGACACTGTATTTCCAGATGTGGCCCACAGGCCGTCGCTTGCTAACTCCTGGTTCGCGACGCTGATCCGTTCATCTCACAGAGGTTGATTAGGAGCGGTGGGGACGGACCCCGTGTACATGGGTTGGTGAGGGGAAGATGACATCTGAGACCTAAGGGATGAGAAGGAACTTGCTCCGGGAAGAAGGAGGAAGACCCGGTCCCAGACAGCGGGAACTGAAATGTCAGCACTAGGGCAGGGCTAAGCTTAACCTTCAGGAAGCCGAAGGCAGGAGAGAGCGGACAAGAGAGAAAGAGTAGGCACAGGCCAGACCCGAGGGGCCCGGAAAGCCTGAGAAGAAACATGGATTTTATGCCCAGAGCTCCGGAGGATTTTTCAGGGGCTGTGGTAGGGCCACAATGCACACTTTCTAATGATCAGCCTGAGCGGCGCGTGGATGGTGGGAGGGAGGGGTGAAGAGAGGTCAGTTAGACGCTGTCTCAGCAGGCCGAGAGGTCTATAAAGGGTTGTCTTAGTCACCTACGCTGTGGATACAGCGGGCTCCCCCTGGCTGGTAGCAATGGGCTGAGGGGAGACGACCTGGGAACTTCGAAGCACCAGACAGAAAGTTCCAGGAAGATGAACTGGCTTCACTGAGAAGATATTCAGTAAGCCACAATTCAATAAGGCCCTGAGACAGGGTTGCCCGGCACCTCTCCACCCCTCGGCAGCTCGGAGGGGAACTTGCTGGGTCCCCCTGCGCCCAGGAAGGGGTGGCACCGCTCACTGCAGCCAGGGTTGGGGCGGGGGCGGTGAGGCACACCCTCGCCTCTCTGCGTTCTGCTTCTCTTCTATGTCTTACCCCACAGCACGGCACTCCAAAAAGTCACCAGTGGAGGGGCTGGTTGGACTGTGTATTTATTCCTCACTTTGTCCCATGAGGATTCGAGGCAGCTTTCAAGAAATACATGTAGCCCAGCCAGTGTGGTGCAGTGGATTGAGCCTCGTCCCATGGACTGAGAGGTCCCGTTTGATTCCCAGTCAGGGCACATGCCCGGGTTGTGGGCTCGATCCCCAGTAGGGGGCGTGCAGGAGGCAGCCGATAGATGTTTCTCTCTCACATCAATGTTTTTATCTCTCCCTTCCTCTCTCTCCAAAAAATCAATAAAAACATATTTTTTTAAAAAAGAAATACATGTAATAAAATAGAAAAAAATTTAAATATATCAAAATGAATACAACTCAGTTGAAAGATCAAGACCAGCGGGCAGGAGAGAAAGCCAAAATGCAGGTTATCACACCCTACGCGGTTCCGTCACTGAGAAGTTGGGGAGCCCCCTCCGATCACTGGTTCCTGGCCCCTATTTACATCCCCTCCGGCAGTACACAGTTTCCCATGTTTACTCCAGCCCTTGGGCCTGCCTTGCTAGTCACTTGGTGCTCTCCACGCACCCGTGTGGTGCCCATGAGGAGGCCCCCGTCTCCCCGCCTGCCTCTGAGGTGACCTCAGAAATGGTGTTTCCCCTTCTCTGGACAGGGAGGGCGCACTGCAGCTGGGATTCCCAATTTCCATTCAATTACCTTGTTCTGGGCTTGGTTTAGCTGAATGACTTCCCAATCAGATTTGAATTTCTTCACATTACTAAAGTCAAAATGCTAACAAGCAAGGCAAACGGAACCCAGTGCTGAGACACTCATCCTGAAGTGGGGGGGGGGGAGGGTAGCGGAGTCCCGGCCAGAGGTCCTGGGAGTGGGGCAAGGCCAGAGGGAGGGCGGCGGAGTCCTGGCCAGAGGTCCCGGGACTGGGGCAAGGCCAGAGGGAGGCCGACAAGGGCACATAGATGGAACCACACTAGCCATGGCCGGCCTGGCACCTGCTTTGGTTCAAGGTTAATGCTCATGACCTCGGACTGGAGAGCTCAATGCTCTGCCCTGGCTTGGGCTACTCTGGGCAACTCATTTCTCCTCTCCTCCCTCCCCAGCCAAGTGGGACTGGCTAGTTGATCGGGAAGCGGTTGACCTCCTGGTTGGAGGGAAGAGCTACAGCCCACAGAGGAGAGACGCTGTGGCTGACAGCCGAGGGCCGCAGGACTGTCTACGGCTGAGTCTCCCTCAGAGGCACCCCTCTCTGCGCACTCCTCCAGCCCTTTCCTTCCCTCCTGCGTTGTCCCGTCTGTCTTCAGGCCATCAGCGCCCCTATCTTGGGTCCCTCTGACCAGGCAGTTCCTGATAGTGTCCCGTCTCTGCTCAGCACCCACAGGCTCTCAGAACCCTGTTGTGAGCCGTCTCTGCAAACAGCCCGGGCAGGTGTCACTCCTCTGTTCAGGCCCCACCCCCTTCCCCTCCAAACCCACCCACCCCCTAGTGCAAGGTCATCTGGGACAGATCTCTGGGGTCACAGCGGGCTGTTCTCAGCTCGCGGCTCTGGCAGACTGGGCCAGACATGTCATCCGCCTCACCTGGTGGGGAGGACAGGGCTCATCACAGGAGGTAGCCTGGGGTCCTGACGGAGGGTGACCAACTTCCCCCAGTTTGTCTGGGACTTGCCCCGTGCTCACGCTGACAGTCCCGGATGCTGGAAGCCCCCTCAGGCCTGGGGGAGCCGGGATGGCTGGTCCCCCTACAAGAGGACTGGACAGGGAACGTGAGAACCAGTTTCGGCCCCGTCCCTTCTCCAGGCCACTTGTGTAACTGGCAACACACGGCTGCCTCTCCGTAAATAAGGGCTGGGATCCCTTTCCTGCTTACCTCGCCGGGCTGCTCTAAGGGTCACACGGATAACAGATGGGAAAGCGCTTAAGGAACACTAAAGCACTGGACAGATGTAAAGGGGTTTTATTACCCAGTGTTTATGACCCGGAGGCCAAAGTATTAACAATTTCAATTAATCAAATAAATGGAAAAATAAATTGGTTTTATGGAAAGAGATTCCCGCACCTTGCCAAGGGTTCAGGGCTGGGGCAAGGGAAGGGAAAGAATCCAAGGAACTCGTAGCTTTCGCTGGGCTACACCCAGGCAGAAGCTCACCCCAGCCACCCTCGGCTCCAGGAGCCCGGAACACGCCCGCCTGGGACCTGCAAGCTCAGCTCCGGGACAGGTCTCATCACGTTCCTCTGGCAGCTGCAGAGAAATCAGAGGCAGTGTCCGCGTCACTGCCCAGGCTGTGGTTAAATAAACCTGCCAGGTGTCAGGCGAGCATCGTGGATGTGATTGATCTACATGCGACTTCAGGGTTGGCATGAGTGCTTACCCTTGAGCACCCGTGTGTGTCCAGTGCTCTGGGCTTCACAATACTCCGGACCTGTCCAGGAAGCAGCATCCGGAGGACCCGATTCAGGAGAAGGTGGGGACCTAAGCAGCTCTCAGAGGGTCCTCTCCCCCTCAGTAGTTTCTGCTCTGGAATGTGTCCCGGACACCATGGGAGTGCCAGCCTAGCAGGGCGGGCGCTGTCCCGGGGTCTGAGTCCTGACGCTTTGACTTGAGTATGGACACAGCTGGAAAGAGCTGGCTCCCTCTTCCATCCTAGGAAAAAGGTCATGGTTGGGGCACAAACATTAAACTCACTTCGACAGATAGCCAGGTGACCCCTCTGAAGGACTTTCTCCTCTAGATGAGGCGACAGGGAGAGAAATGGCCACACATAAATAGCTCTAATATAGGGCCATCTGAGAGCATGGTAAGACCATTCATGCCCAAATGGACTTAGGCTGGGTGAGTGAGAATCTCATCAATATTTGGGAGCAAGGTGTGCTGGGGACAATTGGCAATGCAGATCATCGGTCCTCGTATAATCAGGAATAGATTGTGCGCAGTTCTGGTTTATGGGTTTATGGAATTGGGGGCACTGTGAGTCCAATAAAGAAAAACAACCATAACCAAACAAATGGCCTCTCCTTCCCCCAGCTCTGCTTATCAATGAGACCATCGACAGAGCAGCTTTGCCTGGTTAGGCCGAGCCACTGCTTCCAGTCAGCCTCGTGGAAGTCACTGGTGTCCCATCCTCTTTCCATCTGGAGAGTGGGGTGACCGCCAGACAGCCCTCACCCCTCTCATTGTCTGTTGTCTGCTGGCGAATTTCACTTCGGAAAGCCAACAACAATGAGAAGTAAGGGAATTTGCCGAGATGAAAAGAACAGTGTCCAAGGCTCTTTAAAGTGATAAATGTTTTAAAATTGGAGAATGTACTTAAAGTTTGTGTTATTACAGGGGCGAAAAACAAGGCTTGGAGTGTGTTTGAGGGGATGGGGCATGGAAAAGGATCAAGGACATGGCTGGAAAAACAAAGATTAAATTTGGAGGATTCTGACTCTATCTGCAAATACCAAATATGTATTGAATAATTACAACAGGTGACTCACTGTTCTAAGAGCTTGCTATGCATCCCCTTATTTAATCTTTGTGACAACCCTATGAGGTAGTTACTACCATGATCTTCATTTTGCAGATGAGAAAACCAAGGCTCAGAGAGGTTAAGTAACTTGCCAAAGGTCACACAGCTAGCTGGCTGAGCTAAGATTAGAACTCAAGCTCCAGACATCATTCTTTTAAGCACCCACTTCTCAGTTATCCTGCCTTTTGATTCAGCATATTGCAAACCCTGCCTTTTTTCCATCAAAGTACTTATTTATAAATTAAAAAAATGTATTCATTGATTCATTCATTTATAAATCTTTACTATGCATCTACTCCATACCAGGTTCTGGGGTCTCCAAACAAGTAACAGCTAATTGCTGCCCTCCAGGGGCTCACAGTCCATTAATGCCCCTCCGTTAAGTGACAGTCTTCTGTTTTATAAACTGCACTTAGTTTTCTGTTGTAAATAATTCCACAAACCCCATGGCCTGAAACTGCACCCCGTTATTAGCTCACAGATCGGTCGGTCAGAAGCCCCAGGGGCCACAGCTGGGCTTTTTGCTGAGCCCGAGCTCTTACCTGGAGTCCCTGGGGGGAAACCCACTTCTAGGATCACGTGGGCTGCTGGGGTAGGTGCTCCCATCACTCTTGTTTTCCGAGAAGGAAATGAAGCCCAGACACGTCCTAAACCTTCTCCAGGGCCACACCGGTGGAACTGATGTGATCCCAGCCCCGATCCATCAAACTCAAACAGCATGCCCTTTCCTGTCTGCACAGCTCCAGGGCCGTGGGTCGGCGGGATGGGGGCCGGGGGAGATAGTGGCTGTGGGCGGTGAGTGAGGACTTACCCCCCACCCGGCTCCACATCATGGCATCACCGCGTTACCCAGACAACTGGAATGCACCAAGTTCTTACCAGAGGCTCACGTCACCCTCACAAGTACCCTGTGAGGTGGGGACCATCATCATGCCCACTTCGTAGCTGAAGAAATGGAGGCACCATGAGCTTCAGTCAGTCCCCCGAAGTCACACAGCCGGTTAGAAGGAGAGCGGGATTCGAAGCAAGGCAGGCAGTCTGGCTCCGGATCCTGCGCTCTCTGCTGTCCCTGCCAGGATGAAGAAGGAATGAGAGAGAAATAGGCACACCGTGCCCAAGGGGGTGTGAGGGTGCCTGCTATACGCTGGGCAACATACTGCGGGCTCCGTAGATCTAACCACATTTAACACCTGTATTTGACCTTGGTTCCCTCTAAAGCCTGTGCTTTTCCCCTTCACCAAAGCCACGCAGAGGCTCAGAGAACAGGACCCACGGGTGGCCCCGGGTCCACAGCGGTTTGGTGCAGAATGAGAGCCTGAAAGCTGAAGGGGCTCAGCGGGTCAGTCTAGTCCAGGTGGACTTCCAGGAGAGGGTGAGAGGGAAGATGAATGAATGAGGAGGCACCATTGTAGCTATTTGCGTGGCTTGGCTCTAACTAGACACCGTGCCCATTAAAAAAGTACTTGCATTGGATTACTATAAATAAATGGGGGGCTCTGTTTCTAAATTGGCTTTTATTTCCATGTGTTAACAAAGTTTGTGTTACTACGGGCACCCTCGGCAGGCAGCCCTCTCTGGGTGTGCAGAGCGATCCGCTGCTCTCTCAGCAGGTGTGCTTGGGGAGCCCCTCGCCTCCCTGTTGGAAGGGGGTCCCTGCTCAAAGTCAGCCTCCCCCGTCCCCACGAGGTGAGTCCTGGGCAACTTGACTCCCTCCTTTCAAAGACAGCTTTTATGGAGTGGAAAGCAAGGCAGACGCACAGTTAGAGCCCCCTTCAGACTGTGAGCCCTGGGTTAAAATGTATCCTTGTCGAGTTTTTGCAGAGAGCACAGCCAGCTGCCAAAGGCTGTCCACAGATGAGAGAGGGCATGTGAAACTCCCTGGGGGAGAGGACGAGCCAGAGCTAGGCGGGAACACTTTTCAGACCGCTCCACCGTACAAACGACAAGCTTATCACAGTCCTTCCCTTCATCTTTCAGCGAAGGAGGGTTGCCTCCTCACAAAACTCTTTCTGAGTGTTATTATTTGTATCTAAAGATAGCAAATCATCGTTTCTTTACATTGTTTACATCGCAATCCACACTTTGTAGCACTCCCTAATCCAGACTCACCGGTCACCTGTTTGTAGAATCATAACGACATTCTGTGGCATCTGTGAACTTTCATTGCGTGTTAAGGACTTGACGTGGGTTGTCTTGTTGAATGATCACAAAGGCCTTAGGAGTTTGGTGCTATTTGAATCTCCATCTTCAGAGGAGAAAAACAAGGGTGAAAGGGACCAGCGCGAAATCAGCCTGAAGGTGCCGGCACAGCTAGCTCTTCCCCTGAGGAGCCCTGGCTCCGATTCGGTCCTCAACCATACTGCTCTATTGGTGGGATGACTGGAACATTGCGATCTGTGCCCAGCTGCTTGGTTATCACACAGGGAAACTGATATGCGAGAAGGACAGGCCCTCATCAGAGAGCCAGGACAAAACCCAGACCTCCCCACTCCTGCTGCTACCTTCTTTCTATTCCGCTGGAGCCGCTAGACAGACCTGGTCCACACCCTGACTCTGCTACCCATCAGCTGAGCGCTCTTGGGCAAATGACTAGACTCCAGTCTCAGCACCTGTGGGGTAGAGACATTAATGCGTCTGTTGTAGATTTCAAGCAGAGATGGCAAGAGAGTGTGCCCAGACTGGCACTGGACTAGTAACAGACTGTTCTTTCTCTTTCTAAGGAAAAGCGTTTTGTTTTGCTTTTGTAACTTTCTTTTCTTTATTGATTTTAGAGAGAGGAAGGGAGAGGGAGAGAGAGATAGAAACATCGATGAGAGAGAATATCGATTGGTCGCCTCCTGCATGCCCCCCACTAGGGATCGGGCCCACAACCTGGGCATGTGCCCTGACCGGGAATCGAACCAGCGACCTCTTGGTGCATGGGTTGATGCTCAACCACTGAGCCACACCGGCTGGGCCGAAAAGCGTTTGAAATAGAAAAGAACCAGATCTATTGACTATCCCACAATATCTCTGAGGGGATATGTGAATCTGTGTAAGTGGCCACAGATTGATATGCATGAAGAATAAAGTGTTCCTCTGCATCAGTGGCTCTCAGCCCAGGGGGGTTTGGCAACGCCCAGGGACATGCTTGTCAGAGCTGGGGTGGGAGGGGGACTCGCTGCTGCCATCTAGTGAGAAGAGGCCAGGGATGCTGCTAAAGGCCCTGCCGCCGCCGGACAGTCCGCCACGAGAGAGAATCATCGGGCGGAAATGTCAATAGTGATGCTGTGAAGAAACCCAGCTATAGATCAACATGAAAAAAGATCAATTCAATAGAAAAATGGACAAAAGATTTGGAGAGGTAAGATAAGGAAGTGGAAACAGGCCCGTGAGCATGACAATATGCCCTGCCTCACGGGTCATCAGGGGAATGCAAATTGAAGCCAAATGGAGGTGCCGTTTTCCACCATCAAGGCGACAGGAATTAAGACGTGTGAGAGGACCAATGCTATTCGGGTTGTAGAGTAATGGGAACTCGTGTGAATGCGGGTCCAACCCCTTCGGAGAGCAAACATGGGAGTCGTAGAGTCCCTCTGAAGGTTGGGATTTGCATGGTTCTGGAAGTCCTCAGTTTGGACTCTAAGAGCGATGTTCTCTCTCTGGAAGAAGATCACTCCATAGTCACCTTCAAGGTCTAAGAGGCAGATGTTTGTGAGAGTCCCTGGGGACCGCGGCGACAGGTGGAGTGGCCCATCACCGGCACAGGCAGTGCAGAGGGCTGAAAGCAGGGGCAGGGCATGGGAGTGTTTCGGAGATGGCAGCCATGTGCTTCGAGCCAGGCTGGTCCCCGAAGCATGGAGCAGCTACGATGGGCAGCCGACCTCTCCTATGGGGTCTCTGTAGGCGGGCCTCGGGATTCACTGGAGAGTGCTCATTGGTACTCTTCCCTCGCGCTGACTCAGCCTCGGCGCAGGTGGACAGCTGGGCCTGGTATAATATGTGATCTGCAGATACACCTGGGACGCGGGGTCCGACCATCACTTAGATCTGAAGTCAGGAGCTCCCCACCCTCCGTGTAAGAACTTTTCTACTCGTGGCCAGGGGTGGGGATGGAGGAAGGGTCACAGACTCACTGGGTGTCCCATCCTTGCTTGGCAGAGCCGATGCGGCCAAGGTTTTGACGACAGCTAGAGCTCCAGCTGGCACTGCCCGGCGTGGCAGCACACACTGCCAAGGTGGTGGCCGGGGACCTCGCTGCTGGCTTCCTGGGGCCCCGGCAGCAGGGCACAGAGACCTTTACCCTCAGGTGGTGCCTCTTGGTTCAGAGAGCCAGGAGTCTGTCAGGTTGATCGCGTAAGGTTGTCTCGGAGGCCTTCTGGGCGGTGAGCCAGTAGGGGTAAGTGATTCCATACAAGCTACTGGGTGAGGAAGTCAACAAGGGTGGCAAGCGGCTGCCAGCCAAAACCCTGCTAATATATGTGGAGAGCAAACCCATCCATCTCTCGGCTGGTGTGAAATTGACACTTTGCTCAATACGGTCAATTGGCTAGGGGAGACTCTGAGCGCTGGGTTTTCTAGCTTCTGAGAAGGAACAGGGCGCCTTCTCCAGCCCCTGCCAGAGAACAGACCAGACATCTCTCCCGTACAGTGTCTCCCGGAACCTGGAACTTGGCCTCAGTGAACAGCCCCATCTAGGCTAACTGGGAAGTCTGGAGAGATTGCTGATAAACCCCTTGGTGAGAGGTCATAGTGGTGGTGGAGGGGGGAGGGTTACTTTTTACTTTTCGTGTCCATACATCTGAATGGCTGAGATGAATTTATTTGAAGGAATGTGAGTGCAACACAACATCCTCTTGTCTTTCCATATGTTCAAACTTTGTCTTGCCAAAGGGCTTATCTGCTTCCGAGGACCAGAACCCTCTCTGGACGCATAGAAGACTCTTAGAAACATTTGTAAAATCGGCACAAAGAGGGCCTCTGCCACCTTCGTAATGGTTCACACGAGGTATAATAAACGAGTGAAGGACCCTCAAAACACAGATGTTCATGGGCATCTGTCAGGAGGAGCTGGGCTGTGAGGGGGTGTAAGGCCTGATCACAGTTTTCAGGGAGCTTTCATTCATTCAGAAAATATTTACTGAGCACCTACTAGGCGATGAATCTGCCTCTAGGTGCTGGGCATTTGACAGTGGAAAAACAAAGTCCCCAGATGAAAAGAGAAGTTTGTCTCATGCACAAGTAAACAAAACAGGAAAACCAACAACACATGGTAGAGTTCAGACAGTGATCACTGTTGTGAAAAATATGCAATGGGAAGCATGTAGAGGGTGACCGGGGCCCCGCCTTCCTAGGTCGTATTCCCTAGCTGGGACTAGTAAGATGCTCTAACTGACCCAGCTGGAGGGGTGACCACTAAGGCCGTAGCCCAAGGGGTTCTATACCATCTCCAAAGTGGGGAGCTCTGGTTTAACCTGGGACACGTACCACCACCCAGGGGAGAGCCGGCTGGTGGCGGGCCAGGCTAGAGGGGGTGGATAGATTGAAAAACCCGGCCCCGATATTTTAGAGCTCCTCCCGTCGAGAAACGCAGGCTCTCTTGCACGCCTTGAATCTGGGCTGCCCAGGGGGATGTGTTGGAAGAGATGCTGGGTAAGTCAGAGCCAGGGTTTTAAGAGGTCATGGAGCTTTCCTGTTTTGCCCCTCCTGGAGCCTCCAGGCGGCCACATTCTGAAGAAGCTCGAAGTCTTCAGCAGGAGAGACCACGCGGAGAGAGAGAGGCCATTCCAGTCACCCCAGCGGAGGCCCCAGACACATGGGTGGAGCCGTCTAGGATGTCCCAGCTCTTCCTGTAGTAACCTGAGGGAAGCTGGGCGAGACTCAGCCAACCCACGGAATCGTGAGAAACAAGCAGCTTTGAAGTGGTTATGCAACAATGACTGACACGGGTGATCCCCAGAGACACACGTCCAGCAGAGGCATGGTTCTCTAGGGCCCGTCAGTTCACAGAGAGTGCTCATCAGACCTGTGGTGAGAGAGACAGGTTCTACTCTCAGAAGTGTGGCCCAGGTGCCAAGGCCATGCCGGCTTCTGGGGGAGCCCCACCCTGCATTCTCCTTATGTGTGCTGGTGGTCTGAGAACGCGGGCTTCGGGCCAGAGGCTCACAGCTGCCCAGGACGCTGGAACAGTGGGCCCACGACCTGATGTTCCAAGACTCACCTTCCTGACCCCTCTCTCTGAGTCTTAGTGCCTTACAGCTAGGTGGACAAGGGTCAGAGGAATACGTCTTCAGTGCTGAGCAAGGGCAGGCCTATCGGAGAAAGGCCACATTTAGAAAAAGATCAATACAAGGACACAAGGGTCAAGTACCAAAGGGTGGATCAGATACTGAGAGTTTTAGGGGTTTAGAGAAGGGATGGATCCCCCGGGAGATGAACAGTTAGTGCAGGAGGGAGTGGGCAGTCTCAGGAGGTGAGGAGTTGAGTGGATGAAGAGTTGGACTGCAGCAAACGGAAGTGGATAGAAGTGATGGAGAGGGCACCAAGGAAGGGAAGATGGTGGGGAGAGGGAGAGCAGTAAGACCCCGCTGGCCAGGGGGAGATGAGCAGGCCCAGTTGGCTAAGGGAGGGCCCATGTGGATATGAGGATCAGGAAATAAAGGCTAATGGGGAATGCTAAGGCTAGCAACTTGGCTTCTGGGTTGTGGCACATGAGAGCCACTCAGAGTTTTTGAGCAAGAAAATGATAGGTGCTTTAAAGATTAATATTTAAATGGATGGATGGATGGATGGATGGATAGGTGGGTGGATGGGATGGATGAATGGATGGATGGATGGATGGATGGATGGATGGATGGATGGATGGATATATAACTATGATTACACACAGATATGCACTTCAAAGACAAAGATCTGAATGGGTGCATGAATAAATAAATGAATGAATGCATGCATGGATAGATGCATGGGTAGATGGATGAATGGATATATATGTGGCCGAAGAGAGAGCCTGAGGAAGTCAATTAAGTCTTCTGGGCAGCAGCTTTGACACTGGCATCCATCACCGCTGCTGCTGTCTGCTGCCCCACTCCCTGGGGCCCATCCCACCAGCCCAGACCTGCAGGCTCGCTGGAGTGCTGTGCAGTGGTTTAGCAGGGTGCGTCCTGAGGGTGAAGGAGCTCATCGGTCCCGGCCAGGCTCCAGGTCCTCTGGGAGCAGATCACAACAGCATGGATGAAGGCTGCAAGCCTGGAGACCCAGGCTGGTCACACTTCTACATGCCTCGCAGGCCCCACCTCCAGAGTTTTGGCAAAGGGAGCTCCCAGCCTCCTTGCCTCGTCACAACATCGAACACAGTGCCAGGCACATAGTAAATGCTAATTAAAATTTGATCAGTTGAAATGAAACTTCCTGACATTGTCTGGGTGGGACAAAGAAACAGGCTGTGTGTAACTGACGCCATCCCTTGTTAGAGAGAGAAAGACAGAGTGAGCTGAACAGTCTGTAACCTGACCTTCAAGGGAAGACATAAATCAGACCTCATCAGCTTTCAGGGAAATAAATTCTGTGAAATGAGCCTGCCATCTGCCTTTTGTGACATAAATCAAGCTTCCATGGGCTCTTTTTTTGCCTACAGGAGGAAGTCCATATTCCTTAGCAAAATATGCATCGTCAAACTTAGCACAATATGACCTCAAGCTTTTAAAATATCTATACGGTCATTCATTTATTGATTGTTAACTATGTGTAAGAGAATACGTCAGTCCTTGGGACCCTGAGATGAATGAGCTACATTCCCTCCCCTCAAGGAGAATACTGTCTATTGGGGAAATAGGTACTTGTGCGTATACTGTACATTTTGTGTACGTCTATAGGTACATATTACAACATAATAACTACAGAGGTGGGCATATCCACATGGCCCAGGTAACACAGAGGAGGAATGCTGAGTCACTCTGTCTGTGGGTCGGGAGAGGTGCCGTTTCATATTGAAGCTGATTCTGGAAGGCGAAGTGGACATTTCCACGGCCAGAAAGAAGGGCAGGACACTTCAGGCAGAGGGAACAGTCTTCGTTAAGAGCGGGTACAAGTTACGGAAGTTGAAGTGAAGTAGCAAATCCGGTATCTGGAGACCTGCCCTGTGGATTCAGAGGTTGGCTGCACCAGTCCAATGAGAGACTATACAAGAACGCGTTGTAAGCCGCCAAGTGGGGGCAAATGCATGGGCTTATCCTAGAAGGTGCTCGGTAGCCGAGTGGTGACAGATCGGCCAGTTTGGCACAACCCGGTGGGAACAGGCCACGACAGCTCCCTGAGCCAAGGCTTGCTAACGGAGAGCCTACCACAGTGCGTCTGTAATGCGAGGGCTCCCCGGTCCCCACTTGACTTCTGTTTGACTGTGAGAGCACCGATGGAGGGTATCAGGAAGGGAGGAGGTCAGACAGACTCGGAACGAAAGGGTCATGGTCGCTGCCATCTGAACAGTCATCAAAAATAACAGTGAAATGGTTTGGTGGTGATCAAGGGACCTAACGAAACGGGTACCATTTGCAACTTTTCGGGAATAAAGACACTGAAAATCAAAGCATTCATCGACAATGGACTAAGCATCTGCAATTCGTGAGGACCTGTGCTAAGCAGAATGAGGGAGATAGAAGTGAAAGAATTGCATAGACCCTCCCCCCATGGAGTCTGAGATTAGTAACAAGGTCTTACCATACGGTCGACACGTGCTGGTCCAAACCCAACTCTGGACCTCCACCCCCAAATGCATGCATTGCCTGCACTTGTTTCCGTCTAGTTAAACAGTGCCTCCATTCACCAATTTCAGGCCCCCATCTGAAATTCAATGGCACCCTTTCCCTCACCCTCCCCTTCTGCACCCAGTCCATCCACAAGACCCGCTGGCTCTTTCTGCACAGGAGATCCCAGTCCTGTTGCCCTCACCCCTCCAGAGCCGCCACCATCACCTCTGCCTGGACCACCGCTTCCACGCTCTCCTTCTCACAACCCAGCAGCCAGATCAACCTCTTCAGAATGCAAGTCAGGTCACGGCACCCACTTCTCTCCACCCCTCCCCTCCCCAGAGTTTCTCTTCATGCTCAGACCGAAGTCCACATGTCTGGCAGAGGCCCACTGAGGCTACCGAGTTCCCATCGCTTCGCCCCTGCCCAGTGCCCTCGCCCCCATCCACAGCACTCCAGCCACACTTGCTGTCTCTCTCTCACCGGAGGTACTCCCACCCCGGGGGCTTTGCCTTTGCTGCTCCCTCTGCCAGAACCACTCTTGCCCGGACCTCACAAGCTCACCTTCTGACCACTACCAGACTGGGCTCAGAGACCCTCCCGAGGGCCACTGCTACGTGACCACACGTACCGCGCCTGTCACTCTCCCCGTTGTCTCAGCAATAGCAGTGCACACAGCGGACAGGACACAGTGTGGGAAGGAGTGCCTGCAAGAGAGGTACCAGGAAAGAGTGGACATATCTGCTGGGGCTGGGTTCTGGAAGATGAGTGTGATCTCACCAGGTGGGCAGAGAATGAGGACAGAGGGAATCCACACACCGAGGCAGAAAGACGTGGAAGAACACGGCACGTGGAGGGGCGGAGGCATCTCGGTGAGAAGGCTCAGGGTGCCCGGGGGACCGCGGAGGGATGCAAGTCGAGGCAGCTCACAGGGGCTGTGCCTCCTGCCCGGAGCGGGTCGCTAGCTGCAGAAAGACGTCTTGGACAACGGGAGGTTATTGCGAGTGCGGCAAAGGGAATCCCGGAGAGAAGGCTACAGAGCCCAGAGCTGAAAGACCTCTGGGTCCCGGGTGGCTCGGAAGGGCTGGCAAACCCTGCTGCTGCGTAATGTAACATTAACAGGACCCGCCGCCCACGCCCCCTCCTGGCTCCGTTTACCTTCGTCACTCAAGGACTGAGGACTTCTTCTGTGACGTTAGTTCACATTCCTCTGACCAAAGGAAGCGGGATCGATTCCTGGTTTCTCCGGGAAGACAGCCCATGCTTTAAGGGCCAGCGGGCAGCAGGATGCGTCCCTCTGGAGCCTGATGTTCCTGCCTGATTCGATCAGACATGGCCTGGTTAGAAAGAATTCCCGCCACATGAACTTGGCTGCTGGGCCCTCCCTGCCCCAGCCGGGACCCTGGTGGGGACAGGGCGGTTCCTTCCGTAGGAGAAGGACCCACCACCCCGAGGCTGTCTAGTTCTGCGTATGTGGCCAGAAAACACAGGTAATCCTAAACGTAAGAGCCAAGTAGTCACTGTCTCAGTTCTCAAGTATTTGCTGAGCTTGGGAGAGTCCCCCGGGTCCTCCCTCAGGGACAGCAGTGAGGCTCCTGCAGAGGCAGGCGGGAGGAGGCGAGCCCCGCGCGGGAGGGCCTCCCTGTGCCCACAGGTGCGAGAGGGCTCCCAGAGAGAGCCCCGCTGGCGCTGGCATGAACAGTAAGGCCCTCCGGGAGTTCACAGAACAGGAAGTCCAGAGTTTGGCTGGGCCCCAGGGTGTGACAGTCGCGGTCCCCACTCCACCAAGGGCCAGGCTCTCTCCTCTCTCTGCTCAGGGATTAGCAGTCCTCAGTGCCGGTTTCATCTTTGTGCTGGTAGCAAGATGTCCACGGAGGCCCTGGGGGTCACACACAGAAAGGACAACATCTAGGGAAGAAGAGAAACTTCTCCTGCGACTCTTAGAAAAAAGGAGAGATTTTTCCAGAAGCTTCCCAAAAGATTGCTTCCCCAGCCTGGGCAATGTGGCTCAGTGGTTGAGCATCGACCCATGTACCAGGAGGTCGCTGGTTTGATTCCCGGTCAGGGCACATGCCCAGGTTGTGGGCCCGATCCCCAGTGGGGGGCATGCAGGAGGTGGCTAGTCGATGTTCTCTCTCATCGATGTTTCTATCTCTCTCTCCCTCTCACTTCCTCTCTCTCTAAAATCAATAAAGAAAAAATATATTTTTTAAAAAAGATTGCTTCCCCAATTGTTGGCCAGAATTGGTCACATGACCTGTCCCATGGCCAAGGGGAATGAGAGTAGCCTCAGGGCAGTCTAGGTGTGGGGGTCATCGTCCCTGAAATGGGGGGCTCTGTTGGGGAGGGATGGCTATCTCAGCAGGTCCGGGTTCTCTTGGAAGGGGAGATGGCGCCTGTGTGGATGCTGGGAAGGGAGCCCGAGAGTGTCCACTTCACCTCGAAAGATCATCCCAGAGAACAACAAGGACACAGCCACACAGACGGGTGTGGCACAGGGAGTGAAGAGCTGCATCCTCTACACAGAAGTGCACAGAGGTGGCAGCAACAGCTGTTTCCGAGTCCTGGCTCTGCTGCCCACTGCTGCCCGGCCCACACCCACGGCTCTCTCCGTGGGCCCGTGAGCCTTCTGAGTGCCCCCCACTCCCATGGACATGCCCGGTTCTTTCTGCCTGGGTCCGTGCGCTTCCCTCTGCTTGGAATGTCCTCCTTCCAACCACGTCCTCACTGAATCTCAATGTGCTCACCTGTAAAATGGGCACTCAGATATCCTCTCAGACTCCTGTCATCCTCTCAAAACCCAAACAAGACAGAGGGACAGAGGAGGTTCCCAGTCTCAGGAGTGTGCTGCCTCCTATGAGGATGTTGGCTGTTATTAATGGGGGAGAGAGAGGGAGAGAGAGAGGGAGAGAGAGGGAGAGAGAGAGGGAGAGAGAGAGGAGGGAGAGAGAGAGGGAGAGAGAGAGGGAGAGAGCCAGCCTGCAGTCAGGGTCACAGGCAGGCCAGGAACAAGTCTGCGGGCCTTGCTGGCACCTTGAGGTGTAAATGGCAGGCACTGTCCCTCAGGGCATCAATGTCCTTCTCTACCCTTGGATATTCCTGCTTGCAGAAAGACACCAGATAACAAACATAATGAATTCAAGCAGAAAATTGTACTTTCTGTGACTTTCCACCCACCCAGGGCCCGTGCTGGTGCGGCCGGCAGAGATCTCTATCATGTCTGAAATGGAGGGCTCCGTCCCCTCCAATCAGCATTCTGGAAACGTCCAGGGGATGGTGGAGAAGCCAACGCCACCCCAAGCTGTCGAGAACCGCCTGGGGGATGAATGAGGCAGGGCAGACCTTCCTCATCGAGATTTTGTTTTTCAATTCTGAGGCTTTGCTCAAAAATCTCAGCTGATAGGATTGCTGACTTGGCTGTAGGGACGCAGGCTCTCAAATGGAAGCGAAAGGCAGACAGAGACGGGGCGGCGTGTGGCCGTGTCTCGGAGTCCGGTGGTGCCTTTATCCAGTTAATCTCAGCTTAGTGTCACCAGGGCTGTGTCCGTCAGCCCAGTCTCACCTGTTGGGGAGCTGGAGCGACATTGCTCCCCAAAGTAAGGCATGGCCTCTGCGGCATCAGGCCTGAGACTCCTGATTTGGACCTTTGCCATCTAATTTCTTAAGGAAGATTACGGTACCAGGGTTGGGTCTGCCCGTGTGCAGCACATGCGGGATTTGGCTCTTTTGGAAGAAAACGCTAGATTCCTGCTGGCTGAAGCATCCAAGAACTAAGGCAGGTGGCTAGGATCGGGGAGACTGGGTCCAGTCCCCTACCCACCTCGTTTGCCACGTGTGGCCTTGGGCAGGTCACTTTCCTCCCCGGCCTTGCTTTTCCAGTGTTCAAAGTGATAGGATTCCATTAGGTGTCTCTGAGATCCTTTCCAGCTTGGGTCTTTCTGGTTCTTTGATTGGGAGCTGTGGCTACAGGATCGGGCTAAGGGCATTTTCTTACTCAGCCGGTGCACCCCGGAGGGTCTGGGTGGAATCACTCAGAAGTAGACCTGGGGTCTTGCAGCTCGTGAAAACAGGAGCAGGGGAAGGTCAAAATGTGCCTTCTGCACTTCGTGCCAAGGGCCCCAGGGCTGTGCTGGAGGCCAGAGACGGGCCGGGGGAGAGCTGTGCGCTGTATTCTGCAGATAACGCAAATGCGGGCGTCAGAAGGGGCCAGGACTGGAGTGTGGAAGCCTGGATGTAATTCTCACTTCTCATGCACAGTCATCCTGTGAGCAGACGCTTCTTTCTAGGCCTCAGTTTTATGTACCGTAAGATGAGAAAAATAGTGTCTGTATCACGGGGCTACGCGGTGGATTGCATTCGATGAGCTTGTAAGGTGCCTGATACAGGGTGGATGCTGAAACGCCAGCTTCCCAGGAGGCCTGAGTCCTGGAAGCAGAGAACCTCGTCATTTTAAGTAGCACGAACCTAGAGGGTTTAAGCTTTGGAAGGAAGCTTCTCAGGAGTGAGAGGCAGCTGGCTGTGCCACTGTGGTTGGCATGCCCTCGAGCTCCCTCCATGGAACAGCTCCTCTGAGAGCCCACTGCCCAAGCCTCGTCTCAGACAAACCATGTGGCTCTCCTACAAGCCGCTGGGACGAGCCGCGAACGCAGGGCTGTTGACCGAATCCTAAGGGAGGGCAGAGAATGAACCCAGTCACTCCTCTGCCTTCCACGGGGATCCACACGCCACTGGAGGTGCCACCCATCCCAGCCCTTGGCCTGGCACCCCGCCTCCTAGCTTCTGGATCGACTCCAAATAGATGGTACCACGTCCCCCAGAAGCGGCCTCACGGCACTGCAACCCCCTGGAGGTGGAGCTTCGAGGGTCCCATTCCAGTAGGCACCCACCCCCCAGGGCACAGACACCAGCTCCGGTCTGACAAGCGCCTCATCCCCAAGCTGGTTCCAGGAACGATGTCCCCTTTCAGGCAGGACCCCCCTGACACACAAGGGTGTGTCTTGCCCTCTGCTGGTGGTGGCCCTGCAGGACAGTAGCATTTCAGTGTCTGTGCTAATGCAACAGTGGCATCAGTCATCTTGGACAGTGGTCCTTCTGTCTGCTGTCTTCCCGGAGGGGAACGACAGGGCCGATGAGGCGGGGTGGGGAGGGCAGCCAGAGGGACGCTGGGGAATCTCCGGGACGTCTTCTCGCTCGGTCATTAGCAAGCGTTCCTGAGCTCCCACCAGAATGCTGGGTCTGCCCTGGCATGTGCACAGGAATGGCCACCAGAGAAAAACGTGCCGTGAGAGCAGGTCAGACTTGCGGAGGAAGATAGGGCGTGGGGGGTGGGGCGTTTGGCCCAGGCAACTTAGCGAGGGTTTCACAAAGGAGGGACCTTTGAGCTGAGTCTCATCGAATGGTGCTGACTTTCCTGAGAATAACAACCCTCTGTGATTCACTGTGGGGGAAAATCCTTGAATCACCTTGGGTTGGAGCCGCTGCCCTGAGATAAACCCTGAAGAGTCTGGCAAACCAGGAACAAACTGCTCCAAGGAGCCCGGGAATGCGAGCATCCAAACCCGAGTCCAAGATTTTAAGACCTTCCGGGGGCAAGGGGGGGCTCATGTGCACAGCCCTAGGTAGGGGAATGTCAATAACTGAACCAAGGCCAGCGTCTATTTTTAAAATGATCTGCTCTTCTGGAAATATTCTCTGAGGGAAATTGGTCATCCATTGCTAGGAAACCAGCAGTCCCTGCGGGGCTTCTGTTCCCTGCCACACTGGCACATGCTTTTTCCCGGGCTCCGGCCTTCTCTCCTCTCAACATGCACATGCGAACTCACCAACGTATGTTCCGGCTCAGGCCCCATGTTTTCCTGGATAAAAGCGCCAGTGTGCAATGGACGGTGTCCCCCAAACTGTGGCACTCCAGACGATGTGGACCGTGGAAGCAGAGTCCACGTGTGTCTACATTTTGTCTCTGTTTAGTCTTCTGTTTCCGTGGCTGATCATTAAAGCAAACTCTTGGCCATGCTGTGGGCCTGCCTTGCTCCAAGTGGGCATGGATCTGTTAAGTGTCGCCTGGCCCAGCAAGGAGCTAAGCTCAGTGCTATCAGTTCAAGAGCCATCAGTTCTGCCCTGGCTGGTTTGGCTCAGCAGTTAGAGCGTCGGCCCGTGGACCAGAGAGTCCCGGGTTCAGTTCCCGCTAAGGGCACGTACCTCGGTTGCAGTTTGTCCCCAGCCCCATGGGGTCGTGTGGGTGGCAACCACTCGATGTGTCTCTCTCACATTGATGTTTCTCTCTCTCTCTTTCCCCCTCTCTCTCTCCCGCTCTATCTGAAGATAAATGCAAAAATGTCCTCGGGTGAGGATAAAAAGAAAATAGCTATCCGTTCGATGTTAGACCAAAGCCTCTCTGTCATTGGTCTGTAAAACCCAAGTATGACACCAAGCACACACACACACTACATGGGCTTGTGCTATTCCTTCAGGGTCCCCTGGTGCAGCCAGAATTTGGTCTTTGGCCATTGCATACACACATAACTTCTAATGTTATCACTCAGGGTAGGGACGTGGAAAGGATTCTCATCAGTAATGAGTGGACTCGGCGTTCCCATGTCCGAAATGACACGAATACAATCGCTATGAAACCCCCTCGTGTCCGAAGCATGGCATTCAATACCCTGTGATCCAGGAAGCAGAAAGACCGGACCCCTGGGGATTTAGACGCCCACCCATGTGCCACCTGCCGCGTACCAGGGAGACAGTCTGGCATTTGGGAAGGACCGTGGGCCTTGGAGTTAGGCAAGTCTGGGTCCCCATCGCAATTCTGCTGACTTCTGATGTGTGCACTTCCCGGATCCTCAACTTCACTTCTCAACTAGAAATCACAGGACCTGCCTGATTGGGGTGTTATGAAGACAGCATGAGCCAACGCATGTCATCCCCCAGCAGAGTCCCTCACCCCTGGTACTCAGTGAGTGTGAATTTTTCTCCGCTTCTGTGGCCCTCCTTAGGGACACCCAGCAGCCTCTCTCGTCCTCTGCCACACCGGCTGCCTCTTTCACTGTGGGAGTGTTTGCTAGGGGATAGTTAAAACACATCTTAGAGCCCAGCTGGCATGGCTCAGTGGTTGAGCATCGACTCCATGCACCAAGATGTCACCAGTTCGATTCCCGGTCAGGGCACATGCCCAGGTTGTGGGCCCAATCCCCAGTGGGGGGTGTGCAGGAGGCGGCCATTCGATGTTCCCTCTCATCGATGTTTCTATCTCTCTCTCCCTCTCCCTTCTTCTCTCTCTAAAATCAATAAAGAAAACAACAACAGCAGCAACAACAAAAACACACCTTAGAGAACTTCTGATCTGTCTGAGTTCTTCCTTCCAGAATCTCTCAAGCCATAGACTTACGCCTCTCTACTCTGAATTTCTTTGAACTCGACCTTCCAAAAGATCTTGGGGATATTTCTGCCCAAACCCGGATTTTCCCTTCCCTGATGATCACAAATGCTAATTTTCTGTATTTAAGATTTGCTGTCAAATGTATTCATCAACTCATGAGTCCTTTGGGGCCTTGCTTGCTTCCAAAGTAGTAGTTCTCGTAGTCACTTCCTGTCCTGTCTGAGAAAGAGCTTGGTCTCCAGGGTGATCTCCCGTGCCGTGATGTGGGGGGACGTCAACGTCACACACATGGTGTGCTTGCTATCGATCTGTTTTCTCTTAAGGTTTTTGTGACAAACTGGCTGGGCTTTTATTTTTAGCAAATTGATGATCCCTTCTGCCTGCACATATGTCCCTCTGTCCGTCTGTGGGCACAGCCACCCCAGGCCCAAGGAAAGCCTTCTTCGCCTCGTCTAGACAGGTCTATTCATCTTAAGAGCTTCACGCTGGGGAGAGGGTGGAAGGCCTTTGGTGCCGTGCTCTTCAAGCGTCCTATTTTCTACACGTGAATTCATCGAATCATTTGGGGTCAACCTCCTGGATTGGAATCTCACTGAATAATTCACTCTTCCCCGCGCTATCTCACGCTTCCCTGCCTCTGCTGCTGGTGTTCTCTCTGCCAAAAGTGCCACTTCTCATTCATTTATTCATTTGCTCAGAAGTATTGATTTACATACCTGTTACAGGGAAGGTGCCATGCTGTGGGTTGGGGACTCATGGATGGGCAAAGCAGACTCTGCCCCTTGCATGTGATCTTGAGAGCAAAGAGGACACGTTGAGCCCCTTGAGGACAAGCACTGAGGGGAGTAGATGCTTAGATTGGATGGAGCATTGTGGCTGCAGGGTGAAGACGGGACGGGATAGGACAGGTGTGTATGTGGGGATTTCTGCGTTGGCCCAAGATAGAAAAACTGGCACTAGACCAACCCTCTGCCGTAAATAACCACATTACAGGACTGAGTGTATAAGCAGACTGCCGCCTGGCTGTGGCCGTGGGCGGCACAGACCATGATCCCTGAGATGAAAAGTCCTTTCTCCAGTTCTCCACCTGGGGACAACAACCTACCTGTGATGTAGGGAGGTGGAGCCCAAACAGAGCCCAGCACTCCCGTGGCCCTGGGGAGAGAGGGATCAGGTGTCGGAACTGCTGAAGTGCCCGGGATCCCGAGGCAGGCGTCCCCGAGGAGGGAGCTGTGCAGAGGGGGTCCCCGGACTCTGCGTGGCGAGAGGAAGGGGCTGCACAGTCACAGGGCAGGGCTGCACACAGCTTCCCAGGAGGGGCTGTCGCGGGGTTGAAAGGGGAGCAGAAATGCTGGGGCGTGAGGCGTTCGGGGCGGTGTTGGAGCTGTGGCCCAGCCAGAGTGCAGAGCCCTCTGGACCCAGTAGAGACAGCAGAAAGCCCAGGCCTTCGGGGTGACAGCCGTGTCCTGCAGCAGGGGTTCCCGTGGCTCCTAGAAATGTCAATATACAATCAGGAGAACAATGTATGAGCATGGCCACCTGTGTTTGCAAGGCACGCTGTAATGGAGCGCATCCTGCCCAGTCGCCTGCATTGACGCCGCAATGGCAGCGCTGACTGTGTGCTGTGAGGACCACATGGCCAGCAAGCCGGAAACAGGTACCCTCTGGCCCGTCTGAAACGTGTTCTGACCCTGATCCTCGCGTAAGGACTACTCTAGACCGGTTCTAATAAAGCCTAAAAATAAGCCTCTACAACATCCACAGGGGATTTTGAAATTTAAGTCCAGGGAAGTTAGAAGAGCTTAGAAGCAGACAATAGAGCCGGAAAGACCAGGATTTGATCTTCAAATCTGCCTCGTGCTGATAATATGAGAAATGCAGGTAATAAGAGGTAGCTGGCAGAGTCTTTGAGAGTACCAGGATAAGAAAGTACTTAAGACCCCCCACCCCCTCCTTGATGTATAACGGGCTCCTTCCCTTTCATTCACCCTAGTCTGTGGTTGCTAGTGCATTTCAGATGTGTTTCAAAGGTCCCACTGACAGTACCTCTCAGTGAGACAAGGTCTGAAGCATCCCGCAGCCCCCTTCCCACCAGCGCGTCCCTGGCCAGCCTCGGGCATGGACTCCTCCCTGGGCGTGGGGAATATCCCTCCTGGTGGTATCTCCTGTGTTCATTCAGGTTGCCCATTCCTTCGTTCAGACCCTACCTCCTTTGCCCATCACCTCTTTCCACATAAAGCACGGAAGATAGAGGATCGTGTGACAATGATCCCAGGTGCAGACTTCAGAAGGGTTTGGGGTATTAGGTCGATGGGCAGCGGCAGGCCACATCGCTCCGTAGCTGTTTCCACTGGAATGTCATCTCCCTGAAGCGTGTCTTATCCACAAGGTGGATACATTCATTCTGTAACCGTCCGGGCTTCCATAGTCACGCCTTTCAATTGATCTCCACCCACCACACACACGCACACACACGCACAGGCACACACAGGCACACGCTCACACATTCATGCTAATTACTGTTTTATTTCACTACTGTTTCCCTGCCCCCCCCCCAAAAAAACTGTAAACTCACTTAGAACGGAGACTATACCATCTTTGTATAGAAACAAACTCAACCCAATAATACTGCCTCCAACTAAAGCCACTTTCCACGCTGAACAATGCCACCCGTAGGAAACGCTTCAAGGCAGTTCAAAGCATCTGCCTCCAGTTTGTAGGTGCTTCCTCGGGCACCCCTCATTGGGTCTGCATAGCCACTCTGTGCAACCCCCCGGTCCTTCCTGCCCGTCTGCACTGCCGCCTGAGTCCTTTGTTACCAGCTAGCTCTGTGCATCTGGATGCTTCCATTGTGCCTGGAAAGAGAATTCAATTGCAGGAAAAATGACGATGGGACCCAGGTTCATTCCCACCTGCTTCACGCAAACAACAAAAAGAACCCTTCAGTGGGTCCTTCTCCTTCTACAGGGTGCTTCATACACCCATTGACGCCTCACAAGTACATTTGAGACCTGAGGATGAGCTGTTTTATCTCTCCTCGCCCGGCTTTCTCTGTCACCGACGTAGGGACAGTAATGCTATCTACTACTTCATAATATTGTGAGTTAATTGGGTTAAATGTACGAAGCGTATGATACCATGCCTGGTATGTGGAAGGAACTCAACAAGTGTTCGGTGGTCTTCAAGGATCTTCCTCCCCCCGAAATCTCCTTTAGCGGGGAGAAGAGGCCAAGAGCTCTAAAGCAGTTTCCCCTACCTGCTTATAGGCTCCCCTCCCTCAGCTGTAACATTGTTGTCTTGGGGCCTCTGAAGGCTCCAGGGCAGGAAGCGTTTCCCTGCTTGTTATTATTACGACTTATTATTGGAGAGCCCGGGATAAGTCGCATATCCAGTTACCACTTGCTCTGTGCCAGCTCAGTTCTGTCTGCACTCGTGTCCCCAGAAGAGACCCCTGCCCTTCGGTCGGGTGCATGCCTCTGCCGCATCGCTTTGGTGTTCCCCTGACAGAGCCCCGACTCCACCAGGACCTCCGCCCCTCCAGCATACAGGGCGGGGTTGCCAGGGCTCTAGGAGTGTCTTTCTGCTGAACAGCCCAGAGCCCCAAAGAACAGGTGACTTGGATGCCCTGCTGCTTAGCGCCCTCTGCTGGAGACACTGTCCCGTGGGCCCAGGACACAGGCTGTGGAGGCAGAAGAGACAGCTGGCAAACGCGTCTCCCCTCCACTCGTCCCTGGGGAAACATTTCTGCAGTCACCAGCCATGCCCGCCTTACCAGCAGGACACCTGCCACGGCGTCCACTGGCCACCTCGCTTCCAGCCTCGTCCAGAACTCACTAGGTGCCTTTTGACACATCCCGGCCCAAAATGGTTAACTAAAAAAGTGAACATGCCCGGCCAGTGTGGCTCAGTGGTTGAGCGTTGACCCATGCACCAAGAGGTCGCCGGTTCGATTCCCAGTCAGGGAGCATGCCCAGGTTGTGGGCCCGATCCCCAATGGGGGGCATGCAGGAGGCGGCCAATCAATGTTCTCTCTCATCGATGTTTCTAGTTCCCTCTCCCTCTCCCTTCCTCTCTCTCTAATATATCAATAAAGAAAAAAGAAAAAAGTGAACAAATCCTACTGGTTGATCCTTGGCTGCACAGTGTTCTCGGGATCCCAGCGTGGACTAGGACTCAGTCGGCCGAGGCCTCGGTGTGGAGGGCCTTCTGCTCATGCTGCCCCCCCTCGACGTCCAGCCGCACAGCTTCCTTCTCCAGGTGGGGGAACTGCAGGTCAGGTGGCGGGTTCGACTGTGCCTGAGCTGAGCCTGGACCGGGCTGGTGGACAGCAGGCCCCTGCACCGTGCTACCCCCCATCGCACGGTTTCGTGGAAGAAAATCAGGGCAAAACGCACGAGTTGCGGAAAGGGCTTTTGGTGAAAGGTCACTGAGAGGAGACCGTGCTGACCCCGACCCCTTGATCACGCTCCCTGACCCCAGCAAGCGTCCACTGATCCCTAAGCTCCGCTTTGCAGCTGGCCCAGCCCCCGCGCGGCCTGGCAGGAGGCAAATCTTCTCAATGCTGTGTAATAATAGGCTTTGAAATTGGGTTACAAGGCAAACCATCTCTCATTTCCTCCGGAAAGAGAAAAGCTATTCAGCAGAGGTCCTTTCCCTCTCAGGGCCCCTCCAGATCTGTTAACTCTCTGCAAACACCGCTTATGAAATCGCACTTGAAGTGAGGTAGCTGAGGCCCTGGGAAGCAGTGGGCAATGGGATTTTAATGTGGTCCACGCTGGGTGCCCATCCTGGCTGTCTGCGGAGCCTTGTGCTTAGACCCTCAATTATCCGGTCTCTCAATCTTCCACCACCACCCACTGCACATCTCATTTCTCAGACCAGCCCCGGGCTCCTCCGTGATAACCTTCATTTTCTGCTCACAGCTGGGTGGCGGCAGAGGCAGCTGGAGATGGAGGCTGTGGGAGGGAGGACGGCGATGGCTGTCTTCTCCGTGGCTGAGGGTGGAGAGACCAGCGGCATGGCCTCCGCCAAGTCAAGACAGCCACCACGAAGTTTCCTTGTGAGGACAATGTCTGCCTTTTACATCAAAAGGGTCCCAATGGCTGTAACGTCTCAGACCAACAGTCTGCAAATCTCTACGAAGTTTTGAAATAGGCATGATTGAGTTTTGGGGGGCATATGGAGGTGCCAGAAGAGAAGATCTATAACCTAATTGTTGTCAAGGAGAAGAGCATTTTCCAGGATGAAAGACCATGCTGGGTGTGTCTGATTAGGAAGCGGACCAGGGGTCTAGAGAAGAGGATCGTGGCAGCCATTGACTGGTCATTGATGAAATCATTGGCCTCAATTTTGACTTCACAATGGTAGTGGTTTTGCCCTGGTCAGTTTGGCTCAGCGGTTAGAGCGTCGGCCTGCGGACCAAAGAGTCGCGGCTTCGATTCCGGTCAAGGGCATGTACCTCAGTTGTGGTTCGATCCCCATTCCTCGTTGGGGTCGTGCGAGAGGCAACCAATCAACGTATCTCTCTCACATCGATGTTTCTCTCTCTCTCCCTCCTTCCTCCCCCTCTATCTGAAAACAACAACAACAAAACAAAACAAATAAAACAGTGGTCGTGGTTTTCTCTCTTGGAGCATTTCTGCCTGGGAAGGTGTTCGTACTGTTGTCCACAGCCCCCGGGCACCGTCCTGGCCCAGGCCCTCTTCTCGTCTCCCCGGATCGGAGCATGGCCCCACAGCATCCTGACCTCCGGCTGCAGCCTGCACCAGGCCACCTCCCTACGGCCGCCTCAGGGATCTTTCTGGAATGTAAGCCTGACTGTAATAGTGTCCTATTCAAAAATACCCCTTCGATGGCATTTTTGTAAAGCTAGACTAGCATGCATATTCATCAGAAAGTGCAGAAAAGACTTACGACCAAATGTTAACAGTAGTTATTTTGTGCAGCGGGTTTACACGGATTGTTTTTCCTTTGCACTTTCTTGGTATTCAAGTTTTCTGCACTGAGCTTAAGATAAATAGTGTTTATTTTTCTACATATAAAAATACCGTCTTGAAAAAAATATAAAAACTCCTTCTGCATAGAATGAAGCCCGAATTCCTTAGCCTTGCATTCAACTCAGAGAGCTTTAAGCAATCTTTTTTTTTTTTTTTTTTTATCCTCACCCGAGGACATTTTTGCATTTATCTTCAGATAGAGAGGGAAGGAGAGAGGGAGAAAGAGAGAGAGAGAAACATCGACGTGACAGAGACACATCGACTGGTTGCCACCCACATGACCCCAACCGGGGCCTGGAACAAACTGCAACCAAGGTACATGCCCTTAGCGGGAACCGAACCCGGGACTCTGGTCCGCAGGTCGACGCTCTAACCATTGAGCCAAACCGACCAGGGCAACTTTAAGCTATCTTTTAATAGTCTTGTTGCACTACAATTCACAGGCTGCTACACAGAGGCCTCACATGCTGTCCCCTGCCTAAAATACAGCCCCCTCCTCTTACCACCACCATCATTTTCTCTGCTACCTACACCCCCACCCTCACCATAGCTTTTTCTGCCTATTGAACTCCTACTCATCCTTTGAGGCCCACTTTAAATGTACCTCCCCTAGAAACCTTAACCCCCTCACTCAGAAGGCATTGCTTCCTTCAGTCCGGGCTCACAACACTTGCTAACATTCTCCCCTCCCCTCACCTCCACTAGGCTCTGAAGGATGCAGTTTCTCCCATCGCTAGATGAGGAAACACCAGCAGTAGCCAGTAGATGATATAGCCAGGGCCCAACCAAGTGGTCTGGCTCTAGATTCTGTGCTAGTTAACTAGTATGCACTACAGCTTTAATACAGTTGCTACCTGTCCCAAGCTGTAAGTAAGAACTGTTTCAATATGTGTGTTAACTATGAGGGTCCCTTGACATCACTGCAGTTGTCCACCGTGACTAGCCACGCCGCATCCTTGTCATACATATGAACCCTCCCGACTGGGTGGTCGGGGGAGGGGGCTTGAACTGAGATGTGAGTGATGGGAAGAAGCCCCATATGAAGATTCAGGGAAAGAGATTTCAGGCCAAGGGGATGGCAAGTGCAAAGGTCCTGTGGTGATTACAGACTTGATTTGCCTAAGATACAGCAGGAGGTTCAGCATGGCTGGAGTGGAACAGGCAAGGTGGAGAATCTTGGGAAGACAGTCAAGGGCCTCACCATCACTTACCACGTAGCAGGGATTTGGAGATTTTGTCTTGGGAAGGGGAGTCATGAGCGGTTGAAGCAGGGAGATACACGTAGGAAATTGAGAGTAGAGCTGGAGAGGAGTACCCAGGCCTACAGACTTCCAGCCAAGTGCTCTCTCCACTATACTGCATGCCCAGTGTGCAGAGACTTCTGGCCCGGTTTTCTAGAACTGCAGGGTGGTGGACTTTGTCCTTCCTTCTGGTTCAACGCTGAGCCAATGGCAGGGAGATGTGCCTCTGCCCAGAACACTGTCTCTTCCTGAGCACCTCATCCCTGAGTGAGGAGCAAAGCCTGATCACTGGTGACCAATTAACGTGCATTTCTCTTTTGTAATCATTTCTTATTTTTCAATTGCAGTTGAAATACAATATTATATTAATTTCAGCTGTGCACTCCAGTTATTAGACATTATATAACTTATTAAGTGATTATCCCGATAACTCTCATACCCATCTGACACCATACACGGTTATTAGAATATTATTGACTATATTCCCTAGGCTGTACTTGACATCCCCATGACTATTTTGTAACTACCAATCTGTACTTCTTAATCCCTTCACCTTTTCACCTATTCCTCCGATCCCCCTCCCATCTGGCAACCATCAAAATGTTCTCTGTATCTAGGAGTCTGTTTCTGTTCTGCTTGTTCCTTTATTGTTTTTTGGATTCAGTTGTTGATAGATATGTATTTATTGGCATTTTATTGTAGGGGATGGGGTCTCAGTCTCTGAGCAATGACACAGTTGTGCTCAGGTAAGATTCTTGGGAGGTTTGGGGGCAGTTCCAAAGCGGGGTCCAGACCGGAGGGAGAGACAGACAGCCGCCAAGCAATGGGTCTGGGTCCGGCCCCATGAATATTTGGAATGGTGCTTTTAAGAATATAATAACCTGTCTCAACATACATGGGCTCATCAAAATCTATAAACTCTCGAACACAGTACAAGTTTATTTCTCGTTCATTTAATCGTCGCAGGTGGGTGTAGCTCATTGACAGGGCTGCTCTGTGCAACTTCCAAGGTCACTCAGATACCCGGACCCTTTCCATGTTGTAGCTCTGCCATCGCCGAGGGCGTGCTTCTCAAAGTGTGGTCCCCATGCCAGCAGCTGCAGCTTCTCACCCGGGGGCTTGTGAGAAACACCCCTGCACAGACTTTTCTCGGGGCCTACTGGGTCAGAAATGCTGGGTGTAGGGGCCAGCCAGCTGTGTTTTAACCAGCTGTCCAGGGGGTTCTGATGCATGCACAAATTTGAGAACCACTGGTCTAGGACCTTGTTGCCATCTGCATCCAGCAAAGGCAAAGAGAGAGCGCGGACGAGGCACCTGAGTATTAAAAGCCTGGACCCCAGCGTGGGCCTCGCCCTGGCACTGCTGCAGGGAGAATGCGTCTCACGGGCCCGCTGACCTGTAACAGGGCTGGCAATGAGGGCCCGTGCCGGCTAGCATCTTCCCAGCTGTACGTACACAACATGGAACAAAAGAAAAGGATTTTTCCTGCCGCAAAACATGAACCCGGGGCCTGAGGAGAAAGGGAGCCGGGCAGACTTGCCATCGCTCGGAGGACTTAGGAGAGCAAGCGGCCGTTTCCCCAGCGTCCTTCTCTGCTGGAGAAGGGGCTTCTCTGAAGTGCCTGGAGGCTCACCTTGGCTCGGGACCATCAGAACACTGCAGGCAGAGAGGTCCCGTACCTTGCCAAGGTCACAGAGATAGTAAGTGACAGAGACGCAGCTTGACTCGGGCTTGCCTGCGGCCGATTTCTAGGTCTGATTACCACACTCAGATGCCTCCAAAATGCCAGCACTCTCAGACCATGTAATTGAATTTTGATTCTCGAGATAGGTCCATGTAGCCCTCCTATATCCATTTACAGCAAAATTGAAGGTACAAGCAGGTGTTGAGAAAACATAAAGGAGAAAGGATGCTGAGCGAAGAGCACAGCGAAAATTCCTTAGAGGGTGCAGCAAGAATAAGAGGGGGGATGTGTGTATGTGTTTGTGTGTGGATGTCTATTCATGTGCATATGTACAGTGTGTGTATACGTACAATGTGTGTATATGTACAATGTGTGTATATGTACAGTGTGTGTATACGTACAATGTGTGTATACGTACAATGTGTGTATATGTACAATGTGTGTATATGTACGATGTGTGTATATGTACAATGTGTGCACATATATATACACATGCATATTAACTCGTTATAGGCAGCTCAGAAAGAAGAGAAAACTTTACCCATAAATGCATCATGCTAATATGGCCAAATGAGCATTATCTTCACCTCTGTGAGTAGCCTTCAGCAGGAGTAGGAAGAGAAAAGTTTTTGTAGAAAAATCATAGGCTGGATCCCAGAGGGGGCAAGTCCCAGAGGGGACAAAGCCAAGGCACTTTTGGAGAACGCCAATCAGGGGTGCCCGGAGTGGAACTTGATGAAGGTAGTACAGAATGGACAGATAGGGCCCAGAATGCGGGAGAAACTGAACGGCAAGCTAAGGAGTTTATTCTTTACATAATGGGGATCCAGGGGGGAGTTTGGGCAAGAAGACAGACACCTTCAGATTTGTGTAGTAGAAAGATCACAAAAGGGGTAATGAATACGATTGAAGAAGAAAAAATGGCTAGAAGGCAAGGAGATAAGTGAGGAGGTTTTTGCAGTAGCTTCAGAGAGAGACGGGGACCTGGGATGGAATTATAGGGGTGGGCAGGAAGGGGAGACTTGCTGGGACAGGATGTGGCTGGGGAGGCAGGAAGCATCAAAGATGAAGCAGATGTCTCTGTGGTCTGTGACAAGGGTTTGGGGGACTTTAAAAAATAGAGCATGACAGAAACTTAAATTTGGGTAAAATAGGCTCTATTTTATTAATTATAAGATGCACAATTTTTTTTTTTTTCAATTTTAACATCCTTACACTCAGGCTGTCTCCCACAAAGGAAGGCATCTTTCCTTCACCGGCAAGCAGTAGGTCGTGAAAAAGTCATCACAGCCGCGCACGTGTGCCCTTGGTGCTGTGTCGGGTTTTGCTGGACATGAAGAACCAACAAGTGCTGAGGGCAGGAGAAACGTCACGGTTCCTTTAAAAAAAAAAAAAAAAGGGAATGGAATTTAAAGCAACAGAGGCCGATGTGACAATGTATCCATTGAACAGGGCTATCTTTAAAGCACTGGGCATCTATTCCCCAAAAAACTTTTTACTAAATTTAAATGTATGATGATACATAGTTCAACTGGGCAGTGGGGGAAAGTAGAAGTGTAGTAAAGTAAGAAAGTTCCCAGCGCTGAGATTCTCTTTAAAAAAATCTTGGAGACAATAACAGATCATCCTTTTTAAAAATGCTGTGTCAGTCCTGGCTCCTTAGAGCATCAGTCTGCAGACTGAATGGTTGCGGGTTCGATTCCCAGTCAAGGGCATGTACCTGGGTTGCAGGTTTGATCCCTGGTCCTGGTTGGGGTACTGCAGGAGGCAACCAATCAATGTCTCTCTCTCTCTCTCTCTCTCTCCCTCCCTTCTTCTCTTCCACTCTCTCTAAGAAGCAGTGGAAAAATATCTTCAAGTGAGGGGGAAAAAAAGCTGTATCATCAGTAGGTAGATGGCACAGAGAGAGATCCAGAAGGAAAAATGTAGATACTGAAGACTTAGAGTCATAAAAGATTCAGAAGATTCTAAAGGTAGATATGTTCTAGGAATATCCTAGCCATTTTTCATCGTTCATTTTATTTATGTATAAGAGTGATCTACAGACTATTTTAATAAGTATGAAATATTTTTGTCTAAGTGAGTATTGCGTCATAGTTGGTCAGATTTTTTTCTTTCTTAGTGGTATGTAAAATAATGATGCATCTTAAAATTAATGCTGTCTTAGATTCAGTGAAATGTGGCAGTCATCATGCCCAACCTCTCAGGTCAGAGCAGCGCCAATGAAGAAATGTTGAGCCCAGAACGTTTCAATGTAGCTGAAAGAATCGTTTAGGCAATACTGCTGAGAACTGGAAAAGGCACAGAAAGTTTGGAAAACAGTTTGATAGGTTCTTAAAAAGTTAAACATACATAACCTGAGACTCAGGAATTTCCACTCATGGGTATTTACCTGAGAGAAATGAAATGAACATATGTTCATGCAAAGACTTTTGCACAAATGTTTGTAACAGCCTTATTCATAATAGCTACACAATGGAGCCAGTCCAAATGCCCATCAGCTGGTGAATGGATAAACACGTGGCAGTATATCCATACGACGGACTACTATTCACCAATAAAAAGGAACAAACTCATGACATCTGTGACCTCAGGGAGGAATCTCAAAAGCATTATGGCAAGTGAAAGAAGTCAGGTACAAAAGACCACAGAGCGCGTGATTCCACTCACAGTTCATTTTAGAACAGGTAAAACTGTGGGCACAGAAACAAAGCGGTGGCTCCCAGGGGTGGGGTAGGAGGGAGCAGATTGCCTGCAAAGGGCAAAGAGAGGGTTCTGGGGTCAGGGCCGTGTTCCGTGGTTTGATTATATGGTGGTGGTACAACTACATACATTTGTCAGAAGTTTTCTTTTTAATTTTTAAATTTTTCAGTGACAGTTGACATACAATATCATATTAGTTTCAGATGTACAACATAGTGATTAGACATTTATTTGTCAAAACTTACTAAACTGTCTGATTAAAAAATGTGAACTTGCCCTGGCTGGTTCGGCTCAGCGGTCAGAGCGTCGGCCCGCAGACCCGAGTTCTGGGCTCGGTTCCCGCTAAGGGCACGTACCTCGGTTGCAGTTTGTCCCTGGCCCCGGCTGGGATCGTGTGGGTGGCAACCAGTTGATGTGTCTCTCTCACATCGATGTTTCTCTCTCTCTCTCTCTTCTTCCCTCTCTCCCTCCACTCTATCTGAAGATAAATGCAAAAAAAAAAAAAAAATGTCCTTGGTGAGGATTTAAAAAAAAAAAGTGAACTTTATTGTATGTAAATTATACCTCAGTAAACCTGACTTTTTAAAAAATATGGCTGAAAGATTGAAAAAGACCTGAGTTCAAACCCCAGCTCTTCCTCTTTTTTTTTTTCCTTAATTGTTTTTCTTTATTGATTTTTAGAGAGAGAGAGAGAGGAAGGGAGAGGGAGAGAGCGATAGAAACATCGATGAGAGAGAACATCGATTGGCTGCCTCCTGCATGTCCCCACTGGAGATCAAGCCCACAGCCTGGGCATGTGCCCTGACAGGGAATTGAACTGGTGACCTCTTGGTGTATGGGTCAACGCTCAGCCACTGAGCCACACCGGCCGGGCCCAGCTCCTCCTCTTGTTAGCTGTGTGACCTAAGCAGCTTATTTAACCTGTCTGAACTGACCCCAGGTCCCCCATACACAGAGGCCTACTGCATAGGGCTTTGTTGTGAGAATTAAGGGAGAGAATAGATGTAAAGTGCTTGGGGAACTTGTCAAGGGGTAAATGCTCAATAATGGGAGCTCACATGCTAGCAGGGACGACGGGCAGTTTCATTACGGAGGAATTGATCAGTTGTTGAGGTGACAGAAGTGTGTGGGCCAATCCATTGCTTGTGGCCAAAGCCATCATTCTGATGAAAACAATGTTGAAATCGGGGCTCCGGGGAGATGCAGCCCGAACCATTTACAGTCTGCGCATTCAAGCCTTCACGGCCTCTGCTCACACTATCCATCTCACGCCGAGAAACTTCCCGGGAAGGGAGAGAGCGCTGGGTGAAAGTTATTCTGAGCAGGAGCCCCAGTGATGCCTGGGAGGCTGAGCACAGTCTCTGGCATACACAGCGGGCATTTATTTGAATGGACTTCTGCTTCCCAGCAATTTGGAATCATCGACACCACAGAGCAAAAGGAAGGAACTATTTTGTATATAACAGGGATTGAGTTAAGCATTTTGCATCCATTGATCTCATTTAGTCTTCGCAAGAACCCTATGACATAGAAGCTGTGGTTGTTCCCATCAAATGGATGAAACAGACTCCGAGAGATAAAGGCAGTCATCCAGGGTCACAGCCAGTTAGGGGCAGAGCCTGGATGCAACCCTAAAGCCCTGGTCCAGTGGGTCTTAACAAATACTAGACCAAGGGAAGGACCCAGGAACCCAGGGCGAGGCAGGCTGTCTGGGAGCAGAGTGCCGGGCTCAGGACCTGGACGTGGAGTACTTGGGTAGTGTGCTGGAGAAACAGCTGCCTGGGGAAGCAGTATGTGCATTAGCGTCTCTCTAGGTGGGTAGAGTCTGGAGGTCCGGGCCCAGTGTGTGCTATGCTTCAGCACCAAGCTACCTTTGTATTCCTTTCTCCCCCATTGAGAGCAGTCATGGGCAATCCTATAAGGATGCTCACCCTTTCCTGTGATGCTTCCCAGAGGGCCAATAAGCTCCAAAGCCCTGAGAAAGAGGAAGTCTTGACGATGCGGTCCTCACCTGGCTGCAGGTCATGTACTTCGCAGCAGTGCCCTGTGCTTCTCTGAACGTCTCCCTTCCTGGCCTGTTATTACCTGCTAGCTCTGCTCAGGTGAGTCCCCGTTCCTCTCTGACCTCTCTCCCCCATCTGTAAATGGGTGGGTGGGCAGCTCTGCTGTTCTCTGGGCTCCTTTCCCATGTGGATGCTGCAATAGATTGAGCTCCACTTTCTCGTCACGCGGCAGCTGGCTTGTCAGCCATTCAGTCACTCTGTTTTGAGGAGGTGTTCTGGGCTCCGGAGCCCCCTTTCTTCAGAAGTCCAAAGACTGTGGCCAGGGCTACAGAATCCTGCTTCTCTCTGAGCAAACCCGCAGGAGTCGAATTTTTTTTTAAAAAGAGAAAGAGAGTGAGAGACCCAGGCAAAATCTTAAATCTTGAATTCTCGAAGTGGATCATTAAACTCACAACCTCTAACAATGTGGCGGCTGAATAAACACCATTTTAAGTGTTAACTTGTCAGCCTTAAGGTGGCAAACTGATTCTGTTATTTCCCTCAACATTGAAGATGCACAAATAACGTATTGATTTTTTTTTTTTCTAAGACAGATAACAAAACACCCAGTCAGATTTGTTTTGCAAACCGCATATTACAAGATTCAGGAGTCTGGGAGAACATAAGGAAGGATTATAGTTTTAAGAGGACGAGACATGCATAAGGAGGTACAAAAGGGATTGTATATCACTGCAACAATGATGCACAATGGATGAATAACACACGTAAATGAAGAGGCAACTACACTCAGCTGATACAAGAGCTGAACTGATTTGTTCAATTGACAAGCATTTATTAAGCATGTGCCATGTGCTGATCCCCCCTGCTGGGTGTCCAGTGAATAAGGCTTGGTCCTAGTCCTCAAAGAATTCGCCATCCAGTGGGGAAACCCACACCCACCCACCCAGGATAGTGCTCTTGGGGAGCTGTGTCGGGCCTGAGAACCCAAAGTAGTGACTAACTCTATAGATGACAACGAAGACAGGTTCCCTTTGCCCTTATGAAAGATGGCACAGTCTTCACCATGGTTGACGAGTCCTCCCTGAGTGGCCCTGGTAGACACAACTAGCCTCTTCTCACCCTTCCATTCTCCACTTCAATCTCAACACCACGTTCAGTCCTTTGAGCGGGGCTGTTATGAGTTGAATTATGTCCCCCCAAATAGTGTTGAAGCCCTGATTCCTAGTACCTGTAAATATGATCTTATTTGGAAATAGGATCTTTGCAGATTGTCAAATTAAGATGATGTCATTAAGGTGGGTCCAAATCCAATGTGATGTTTTCTTATAAAAAGGGGGACACAGATAGACACACACAGAGCAAAGAGGATGGCAAGACTCAGGGAAAATGCCACCTACAAGGAGTGCCTGAGGCCACCAGAAACTAGGAAGGAGGCCCAGAACAGACGCAGAACCCCAAGCAAGAACCAACCCCGCCGACACTCTGAGCTTGGACTTCCAGCCTCCAGAACTGTGAAACAACACATTTCTCTTGTTGTCGCCACCCAGTGGTGCTTCTTCGTCATGTCAGCCCCAGGAAACTCATACAAGGCCTGAGCCCTTCCAGTGCTAGGCCCTCACGTGGGCTATTCCCTCTGCCTGGGGCACTCTTTTTCTCGTACCTTCACCAGGCTAACTCCTCCCTAGCCTGGATGTCACCTCCTTGAGTGAGGTCCCTTGTCACACATCCCCGGAGCACCGTGTAGGTCTCATGTTGTGCCATACACACCCTCATGGAATGCTCTGGTCCGCCTGTCTCCCCATCCCCACCCGGACGGTGAGCTCCTTCGGGACAGTCAGCACTCAGCAAATCCCGTTGCTAGTCACGTGCGTTGAGCTGCGCTTCCTATGAGAATCAAGTCCGAGGGTGGTCGTGGGTGTGCTTTGCAAGCCGTGAAGCCCCAGGCACACGGGCTGGGTTTCCATTATCAGTGTTGTAACCAAGATTGTGTTGGACGTGCAGTGATCCCACTGGGGCGCTTTCGCAAGGCTCTGCATATTCAAGTTGTCTAGGTGTTCTCTTGGCAGACAGGAAAAAAGGATTTGCATTTGGGCCTGAAGATGTTTGCATTTGGAGCCGCCTAGCTTGTGTTTCTGCCGTCCTGCCCTCCGCTTTGGAATCCAGCCGTAGAGCCCTGAAGGGGCCCAGGAGGAGTAAGCGGGTAGCATCCAAGGTGCTGGAGCGCTTCTAGGGCAAGGAAGGGGGGAGCCAGCGGCAGGAGCAGCCTGGCCTGGCCACTGGGAAAGTCCAGAAGGCCTCTCCATCTGGCTGCCCATTTAGAAACCTGACCTCTTTGCAAGCAATGAGCATCCAGGGCCCATTAAAATGCAAGGCACCTGCTGGGCGTCTGCGAAGGAATCTGCCAGTCAAAAATGAACCGCTCTGGGGGCACTGCACGCTCCATCGTCAGGTGACAGCAGTGTGGGTACAGTAACCAGAAGTCGCCTCCCGTCTGACTAGCTTAAGGCCACGTGGCTCACCAGCGCTAGTCCTTTCCTCTCTCTGCGCCTCAGTCTTGTCTGCAGGTGGGGACAGCACTCTCTTTGGTGCCCACCCCACAGGCTTGCTGGTGGGGGGTTGTGAACGAAAACTTGGATCTGAACAGGCTTTGCAAGGCATTCTAGGCATGAGGGGTTGTCATTTGTTTCCAGCAAATATTCATGAAGGGACAAGAATGCCGCAGCTCTCGCTTAGACATCTGCCTGAGCCTCTCAGGTTCTCCCAGTGACCATGTCTGTGTGGAGATTTGGAGGCTTCCTGCCCTCTCATCACCCAGCCCAGCTTTGCCTACTGCGTGGTACGGTAAACCCCATACAGATACAGCTTTCGTCTCTAAGTCCTTTCTAGCTTTGAAACCCAGTTCCCGGTTCTAAGGTCCAACTAAAGAATACAGACAATAAAAGGAGTGATTATTCATTCGCTGGCAAGAAGGTCAGGAAGGGGATGGAAATTAGTAGTTTGTGTGTGTGTGTGTGTGTGTGTGTGTATATATATATATATGTATATATATATATACATATATATATTTTAACTTATCTTTATTGTTGAATGTATTTCAGATGTTCCTCATTTTTCCCCCATTGACCCCCTCCTCCCCGTTCCCACCCCCCTCCTGCCTTTCCCCACAGTGTTGTCTGTGTCCGTTGGTTATGCTTATATACATATAAGTTCTTCGGTTTATTTCTTCCCACCCCCCCAACCCCCCTTCCCTTTGAGGTTTGTCAGTCTAACAACCAATTTGTACTTCTTAATCCCTTCACCTTTTTCACCCAGCTCCCCAGCCCCCTTCCCATCTGGCAACCAACAAAATTTTTCTGTGTCTATGAGAATGTTTCTGTTCTGCTTGTTCATTTTGTTTGTAGATTCAATTGTCGATAGATATGTATTCATTGCCATTTTGTTTGTTCATGTTTTTTATCTTTTTCTTCAAGAAGACCCTTCAACATTTCATATAATAATGGTTTGGTGGTGATGAACTCCTTTAGCTTTTCCTTATCTGGGAAACTCTTTATATGGCCATCGATTCTAAATGACAGCTTTGCAGGATAGAGTAATCTTGGTTGTAGGTTCTTGCTTTTCATCACTCTGAATATTTCTTGCCACTTCCTTCTGGCCTGCAAAGTTTCTTTTGAGAAATTAGCTGACAGTCTTATGGGAACTCCCTTGTAGGTAAGTAACTGCTTTTCTCTTGTTGCTTTTAAGATTCTCTCTTTGTCTCGAACCTTTTGCATTTTGATGATGATGTGTCTTGGTGTGGGCCTCTTGGGGTTCATCTTGTTTGGGACTCTCTGTGCTTCCTGGACTTGTATGTCTGCTCCCTCCACCAAGTTAGGGAAGTTTTCTGCCATTATTGTTTCAAATAAGTTTTCGATTTCTTGTTCTCTCTCTTCTCCTTCTGGCACCCCCAAGATGTGAATGTTGGCACGCTTGAAGTTGTCCCAGAGGCTCCTTACACTATCCTCATTTTTTTTGGATTCTGTTTTCTTTTTGCTGTTCCGATTGGGTGTTTTTTGCTTCCTTATATTCCAAATCGATGGTTTGCTTCTTGGCTTTACCTACTCTACTATTGAATCTGTGTAAATTATTCTTTATTTCAGTTAGTGTCTCCTTCATTTCTGACTGTGCATCCTTCATTTCTGACTGGTCCTTTTTTATGCTCTTGAGGCCCTCTCTAAGTTCACTGAGGTTCTCACTAAGTTCACTGAGGTTCTCACTAAGTCCATTGAGCATCCTTATAAGCAGTGTTTTGAACTCAGCATCTGTTAGGTTGCTTGACTCCATTTCACTTAGTTCTTTTCCTGGAGTTTTGTTCTGTTCTTTCATTTGGGACCTGTTTCTTTGTCTCCTCATTTTGGCTGCCTCCCTGTGTTTGTTTCTATGTATTACTTAACGAGAGGTATGGGGCTAGCTGAGACCAGATGCTGCTTGTTTGAAAGAATTTAGGAAAAGCTGAAGCAGGATCCAAGACAGGCCAATCCTATGGTAGAGCAACTGGCAACAGCTTGGGTGGGCCTGGAAGTTGGGTGGGGCGGGGCCTCAGGGAATCACCAGGGCGGGGCCAACAGTGTGAGCCAGGTTGCTGGAGTCCCAGATATGGCAGCGTCTGCCGGCCCAGGGAAGGGCTCACCAAAGGAACAAAGGCCTCTGATAGCACGTCTGTCCAGGAGAAAGCCGCCTCTCCAGCCCTCGCCCCAACGCCAAACAGCTCAGTTCTTCCCCATATGACTCTGGTGCCTTTCAAGCTGCCTCCCCCGCGCTGGAGACTGGAGGGAGCGAGTCCGAGTAAGTCCGTGCGCGGGCCCTTTAAGAGGAGCTGCCGGGGGCTCCAGCCGCCTCAGCCTCAGTTCCCGCTGGTTTTTCCAGCCAGAAGTGATGGGGATCCTCTTCCTGGCACTGGAACCCTGAGCTGGGCGCCTGGTGGGGGACGGGGACCCCTCAGTCCTCAGGGAGGACCTTCCCAGCCGAGGTATCCTCCTGATTTTTATCCGCCACACGTGGGTGTGGGACCAGCCCGTCCGCCTCCGCCCCTCCTCCCAGTCTCCATGTGGCTTCTTCTTTAATTTCGTAGTTGTAGGACTTCCATTCAGCTTGATTTCAGGTGGTTTTGAATGATGGTTGTTCTGTAGTTTAGTTGTAACTTTGATGTGGTTGTGGGAGGACGTGATACCGCGTTTACCTGCGCCGCCACCTTGACCGGAAGTCAGAAATTGGTAGTTTTGAGACAAGCATTGTGCTGAAGGCACTCATGCATCTATTCCTTTAGTGATCACAGCAGCCATGGAAGAATAGCATTAACCTTTTCTGCAGAGGAAATGGAGGTTCAGAGAGGTTAAGTAACTTCCCCAAAGTCACACAGCTAGAAAGATAGGAATTGCTTCTCTCGGATGCCCTAACGAAGGGTCCTTAGATAAATCCACCCAGATTCTATCCAGTTGCCCCTCCTAGACCCGCTTGTTCCCTTCATTGATGAATGTTGCCCTGAGACTCAGTTCTCATTATTCTTCTGCATGCCTTTTAGACTTTTCTGCTCTGTGTGGGTTCTTCCCTTGGTTCCCTTTTTGTCCCGTGCTCCTTGGGCATAAATCAGCCCACCTAGTTCTCCTGCCAGGCCTGTTTCCTGTTTAACAATCAGTTCCTTTCAGGGAATCTGGGTTTGTAGCATTTGCCAATTCTTATGGTGTAAAGAATCCCATCTGAGCTGCCTCAAGCTCTCAATAAGATGCCGCCTTGCTTGCAACATTCCCGACAGTTTCTCAATCAGCTCTCATCAGCTGGTATGAGCCAACTCCAGCACACCACTGGTTAAATATTGAAGGTAGAGCCTAAATATATTTATAAATATAATATTTGATAGTTAAGATATGGGAGGCAAGGGAAAGACAGAAGTCCGAGATGATTGCCAATCTATCGAGTACCTGTGGGTGCCATTTACTGAGATGGGAAGACTGAGAAAATCAGTCAGTGTGGGAAGGGGCTCAGAATCACAAATGTCACTCCAATATACTCTCCAGGCTTAACAGGGGGAAGTAATATCACCACGTTTTTGCTCTCGGGTTTGGGAAAAAGGAGAAAAATTCCTATACTCGTCATAAATCCGAACAATCCTGGGGCCACCTGTAGTACAGCAGTTTATGAACACGTACATCTGACAGAAGACTTTTCTTTGGGGGGGGTCTCCATGTTAGTCAGGGTGTTGCTAGCCGCTATAACTAATAACTGCTGAAACCTTAATGACTACATTCAGTCTAAGTGTATGTCTTGCTTATGTAATGCACAATCAGCAGGGCTTGAGTCGAGGTGAGAACTCTGCTCCACACAGTCATTCAGGGATCCAGGCTGATAGACACCCTGCCAGCTAAAACCCAGAGCTTCTGAAGTCAGTCTCAGGATGCATATCCACTGACAGAAGGAGAAAGAGAGCGATGAGAAGGCACCTCAGCTTCAGAACCCCTTCTACCAAGAAGTGACATCTTTCTTCCCACCGTATCCTTTGCTAGGAACCGGTCAGCGTGGCCTCGTCTACCACAGGAGAGATGAGAAGTTCTTACCTGGGCAACCATTTCTCAGGAGCAGCTTCACAATTTAAAAGGGAGCACAAATCCTTGGTGGACAGTCACTTACCTCTCTCGGCCTCAGTCCCCCGTCCCAGCTCTTGCCTTGAGCCATTTAGTTAACTACTCAGAGTCTCCATTTCCTCAATCCTGGTACTCATCTCAGAGGGCTCCTGTGCAGCTGAAAGAAATCATGCTTAGAAAGCACTGAGCTATTTATGATCACCCGGTCCAACCCCCTTATTTTCCAGACACGCCTACGTCACACCCATGTACATTCTCTGGCTCAACCCCAAGCTTGTATCCACAATCCAGAGAATGAGGCCAAACAAATCAAAGCATTTTGAAAGAACTTTACACCTCAGAGGGGCCCCTAGGGACGCTGCAATGTGCCCCTGTGTGCACAGAACTGGCTTTGAAGCCAAGGGACCTGAATTCTAGTCCCAGATTTAGCAGCAATACATGGAGTTCTTTGGCAAGTTGTTGGAATCCCCTGGGGTCCCCTTCCCTTCTCTGTAGAGGGCAGTAATAATAAGTACCCAGGCTCATCGGGAGAATGAAGTAAGACATCTTATGCACAAGTGCTCACATGTGAGCCCTTACATGCGAATGTCTGTCTTCTTACCAGCATCAGAAAACCCTCTGAAGGCTGCTTAGGATGCAGTGAGATAAGGCACATCACCACATGGACCCACCCCCACCGACAGATTTGCCTGGATTTCAGAATGATCTGTTTGGTAATCCGCACATACTGCTGCCGCCCCTCGAGCAGAAGGCTCCTGTCGGTAAGAAGTCGAAGCTGTTCATTTTCCAAGACTTCTCCCTCTCGTCTTGCTTCTGCACGCTCAAGGTTGTCCGGGGTCCCAGGCAATCAGAAATGATTTGTGTCAAAGAGCGTATTACAAGAATCATTTGTCATTTCTGGTTCGTGTTTGGATTTGAAGAATGATGCCGGGGAGCGATGTGAAGGGTGGTTACGATCAGTAGCAAAATCGTTATGTTAACCTTCTCGGGCGTGTGCGCTGGGGTTCAATGTTGACATGGTGGGATGGATTGCGAAGTATTCATAATGAGAATACCTTATCGTTGAATGACAACTTTTGCTCAAAAAAAATAAAAAGAGAGACTCATAATGGAATAGTCAGCGTAGAATGACCCACAGAGAGCATCTGAGCCCCTCGTTCCACAGAGAGGACCACTGAGGTGCAGAGGGTTTTGTTACTCCTGGCCTCAGAGCTAACTGCCTTGTTGATTAGACGGTGCCTTCTTCTTGCAAAAGCTGGGGTGCAGGATTAGCATAGTGACCTAGGAATTTGGACCCCAGGTTCTAGGCCCAGCTCAATCTGCAGCGGGCTGCGAGCTTCGGGTAAGGGACCACCTCTCTGCACCTCCGTCGGCCTCCTGGAGGGAGCCATCCGTGCTTCCCCAGGTCTCCTGCCGCTCTGACATTTTGTGATTCTGTGCAAAATCACGGAACACGCTCTCTATCCTGATTTGGCAGATGAGAAAACTGGAAATTCGGATATCTGGAGAAGCGTCTAAACAGTGGCTTTTGAGCTGACTCTTGTGACCTAAGTAGATTTATCTTTTCTAGACAGAGAAGGGGGAAGGACACTCCAAGCAGAGAGCATGGCCAGAGGCAGGTCTAAGGCAGGGTGCCGCCCGGGAGTCCTGTGTACGTGGCAGTGGCTCCGTGGTGGGATGTGAGGGAAGAGGGTGACAGGCAGTTTAGAACAGATCATGGAGAGCCTTGACTGTCAAGTTCAAAGACATAACATTTCTTAGCCACTGGCTCTCAACCAGGGCTGATCTTGCCTCCCAGTGGAGATTGGACCATCTTTGGACACATTTTTGGTCATCACTGCTACAACGCACAGGACAGCCCCCAACAACAAAGAGGGGTGCAGCCCATACTTCGCTAGCGCCAAGGCTGAGAAACTGCTCTGGACAGAGACGGGTTCTCTGCTCCCCTCTGTGGAGGATGCGAGGTCAGGAGGCGACACAAGGCAGAGGCTGCTGCAGTCGTCCAGGGAAAAGGTGGTGAGGGTCTGGACGGGGGCAGGGTGGAGGGGACCGAGTCAGTGACGTGGAAGAGGTGGAATTGACAGAGGCAGGTTGTCCATCCTTTGTCATAGCACCCTCGGGCTTCAAGGTGCCTTTTTATAGCACCGTCTTCCTTTCTCTTCCCTGTCCATTTGCTCTGCTGTCCCAGGAGCCGGAAAGTGACAGGAGATTCAGGACGGCATTTCCCCTCCAGCATGCAGCACTGGCCCGTCCATAGCTGCCTCGCTTTTGACCGCCCCAGTCCGTGCCAGGGGGTGCGAGGTCAGGAGCTGGCACGTGAGGGCGTTGCAGCTCTCCCGGCAATTTCGACTTTCTCACGATCTCTGTCATTCTTCACTCACCACCCTTTACTAGCACCAGGTTGTTACACTCTGTGAGCAGGGACCGCGTGGATCGTTATCTTTGCTGCGTTCCCAGAGCCCAGCATACTGCCTGACACGCAGTAGACGCTGAAAAATGTACCGAACGAACAAATGAGTGTCCTTGGCCTCATGGGTTAGGCTGGTTGGGCATCACACACTTTCTGGAGGGAAGCTATGGACGTCCCAGTTTGGTGAACTGGATTTCACCCCCACTCCCACTCCCACTCCACCTCCCACCCACTGGGCTGAAGGATAGGCTGGGTGCTGGTTCTGGCTACCGTCACGGTGTCCAGCAACCGGCACAGACCTGCCTCCCCAGAAGCTAGAAGGAGCAGGGGAGAAGCGATCGGCAGGCGAGAAAGGACCTGACAGTGTCCCTTACGATCCCTCAACTCCTCCTTACACACCCGCCTAGGGCATCCCTTTCACAGCAGTGCCTCCCCCTCCCAGGTGGCCCTTGCTCTCACCTGGCACACTGAGGTGAGGCTAAGGGGTTGACAGAGGGCTGGGCCGGTCCCACCATGTGGTTGCTCCCCTTTGGGGGACAGTCAGGGAAGTGCCTCACTGCCTTCAGCACCTCACTGTTGGAGACCTGAGAGACGTTACCAGCATCCCCAGGTCGTAGGGACAAAAGGATGGGCTTGGAGGGACAGCAGAGGATGGAGGGAGAGAGGACCTCTGTCATTGGCCGTATGACAAGCCCTTGGCCGTGTGGCCAGATTGGAGGTGTGTGGACCTGTGTGTGCTGCCCAGAGCGCAGGGGGCAAGCCTTTCAGCACTGGGTTCCCTGCACTTTGCAGAATTTTGAGCAGCAACTCCAGGGTCACACCAGCCCCACAGCTCAAGGAAACGAGCCAATCTAATTCTCAGAGACCCAAGTGGCCATCTGGCCCTCACCCCCAGATGGTGCGAGCCGAGGGCCTCTGCAAGGTCAAGCGTCTCTCTAGAGGCAGAGAGAGGCCTGGCCCCATGTGCCGGACTCCCAGGTGCCCTCCTGCCAGGGGCCTGTCTGCTGGAGCTGTGGGTGGGCACAGAGAGGGCAGCTCCTATCTGGTGGATGCCCACCCGCTGCCCCCTGCCCAGCTTTCCCCGCCCCAGTACTACCCAGGACCCAGCCTCCTCGATCTCTGTCCTGCTGGATGCTTCGTCACCCATGTCCTAGGCTGTTCTGGAATGTCTGTCTTAAAGGGCCAGTAGGCCATGGCGACCAGCTCCTACTGACCAAGGCTCAGCGCAGACAGTCGGTGGTTCAGATCCTGTCAAGTTCTTGCTCTGGGATTTGGGGCTAAGTTACTGGGCTTCTTTACGTTTCTGTTTATCTGTAGGTAAAAAGGGGGCGGAAATAGGACCTAACTCAGAGATTTCCTGTCCAATTAAATGAAATCAAATGGAACAAGGTACAGAAAGGCGCTCCGTATACTAGCACAGAGTGGGGACTTGGGAAATTTTTGTCCAATGAGTGAATGCATAGATTAATACAATGATCGCCTTCCAGAAAGTGATGGGATGTACTCTCCAACCCCTTGTGGCCTGCTAGGTCGTCCTGGTGTCCTGGGGAAGCTGGCCCATCCCTGGCTCCCTAGGGAGGACCGTTGGCTCTCCCCCGGCCCTGGTAGCAACACAGACTCCTGAGAAAAACGGTGGGTGCATCCCCAGAGGCCCCACGCCCACCTGAGCCCTGCCCCGAGCAAAGGTGGCCTGTGTTCACACCAGTTCAGTGGCCTCATGGAAGGGCCTGGCACTGTCTGTGGGCAGCTCAGGGTGACCACCTTGGGCGGCATCGTTGCCATCAGCCAGGCCTCCCCTCGCCGGCCAGGGCCTGACAGCCCAAGGGGGCCAGGCCTCACTTGGGTTCCACCCAGAGCATGCTGGGAATGCAGGCGGCCCAGGACGGATCCCAGCCTTGACTTTATTGTTCCAGAGGCTCACCGTCTAGTTAGGTCTCTAAGCTTGTAGTGCTGTGGGTTGAAATCGACCCAGCACAAAGACTGTTCCCAGGCATGTTGGGAGCCACTTTCCACTCGTGGACAAGTCCACCTTCTTCAGAGTCAGGCTCTCCTAGGGTCCGAGAAGCTGTACGTCTAGGGACTCAGAAACCCCGGGCACCCTGGCCTCCCAGCCTCTCTATTCACCAGCTAAGGAGCCCTTTCTGGCCTTCATATTTATTTAATACATATTTCCCAGACCCTCTTTATACTCGTCCCAAGGAGGAGAACTGAGTAAGACCTACTAGGTACATGTGACCCAGGAGGGTAGAGAGACTTATAAAAATAGCTGATTAAAATCTAGCCCTCTCTGTCCTGGCTGGTTTGGCTCAGCGGTTAGAGTATCAGCCCACGGACCGAAGGGTCTCGGGTTCAATTCCTGGTCAAGGGCACACACCTGGGTTGCAGGTTCAATTCCCCGGGCCCGGTGGGGGTCGTGCGGGAGGCAACCAATCGACGTGTCTCTCTTACATCGATGTTTCTCTCTCTCTCCCCCTCTCCCTCCCTTCCACTCTATCTGAAAATAAATAAATAAATAAAAAATATTGGAAAAATGTCCTCGGGTGAAGATTAACTGGAAAAATAAAAAACAAAATAAAATACAGCCCTCGGAGGGCTGGGGGAGACGGACGGACAGAGAGCCAGAGGAGCACAGAGCTCCCGCTGTTGGCCTTGGGAATCCTTGGGGAGATAATAATTGCTTGCATTTATTAAGCACTGACTGCATGCAAACACTCTTTCTTCCAAATGCCTCGCGTGGCTGATTTCATTGCCTCCTCATTGAAAGGGGAAAGGGTCGGCATCTACTGAGACGTTCCTGTAGGCGGGGCACTGCGCTGGTGCTTTGCAGAAATGACCCCGTCAGCTTCTTCTGGTGGCCCTGCCATCGAGGTCTCGTTCTTCTCACTTTGCATGGAGTGAAACCACCTCCAAGGACTTAGGTGACTTGCTGTGATGCTGGCGGCAGAATAGAGCCCAGACAGTCCGGTGCCTAAACCGTTGCTTCCCACGCTTGGACATGCGTCTGAGGGATACAGGGACATGCTAGGTTCCACCTCAGTGGGTCTGAGTGAGGTCTAAGGGTCTCCCAGTCTCCCAGGTGATACTGTTGCGGCTGGTCTGTGGGGCACACTTGGAGAAGGAAAGGGGTCCACAGCACCCTTGGGACCAGTGGCTCAACCTTGCATGCACCACAGAATCACCTGGGGAGCTTTTTTTTTTTTTATCCTCACCCAAGGACATTTTTTGCATTCATCTTCAGATAGAGCAGGAGGGAGAGAGAGAGAGAAACATTGATGTGAGACAGGCACATCAACTGGTCGCCACCCACATGACCCCAACCGGGGCCGGGGACAAACTGCAACCGAGGTACGTGCCCTTAGCGGGAACCAAACCCGGGACTCTCTGGTCTGCGGGCTGATGCTCTAACCACTAAGCCAAACCAGCCAGAGCATCCTGGGGAGATTTCAAAATGCCTTCGCATTTGAATCTCACCCCTTGGAGATTCTGATTTGACTTGGGTGGGGTTCTGGAATTACTATGTTTTCAAAGCTCCCAGATGATTCTACTAGACAGTCAGCATTGAAAAAAAAAAAAACTGCTGTAATTTTTACTGTCTTCTTTAAACCAAATCTTCAACACTCAGCCCAGTCCCCAGACGTCCCACGGGTTTGCTTCCCTGGTGGGGAGCCGCGGGCCAGTCCCACTGAGCCGTGCAGCCTGAATCATTCGGCCAGACTCTCTCGACTCTTTCCTCCCAGGTTGCCCCCCAGGTGTGGAGTCTCTGCAGTTCTGTTCCTCTCACCACCTCCAATGTTCAGTCCCATGGATCGGAGCCTGCCTCTGTCCCCCTCACCATCCCTTGAGCGGCAGGAGGAAGAGACTTCCCTGGGGCTATCGATTCCCTGGGAACTCACAAGGTAGCAATTTCTTCCTTAATTAAGACCTTCACGAAGAGCCACTGGTATCGGACCAATTCATCAGCTCTTTGAAAGCGAAAGAGGGAAGCAAAAACCCAAAGGGTGATTCAACAGTGGTTCCTCCTATGTCAGGGTCTGCAACCTGGTCTCATGGGGGTGGGAGCGAGGCGTGGAGAAGAAGGAAGCCTTATTTTTCGGTCTTTTTTCCCCCTTTTGGAGTCAGATGCATGATGACACATTGGAAGGGCAATCTATATGCAAACATTATCCTCCCCCCGCAGCCCCACCCCCAGCCAGTCCCCCTCGCCACTTACCATTATCTGTCATGGGAAACAAGGCAACAGAAGATATAGGAGATTCCAATTCATGCTGTTTCTTTCTTCTATTCTCTGGGGAAATTATTTTGAACATCTTTTTTTTTATTTTTATTGACTTATTTATAAGTGTAGAAAATGAATTCCTTAAAGGTTTGTGTTGGAGCAACCTGGATGCTATCGGGGTCACTGAGGCTCCCTCTTGGGCTGCAGCTGTGGCTGGAGGAAAGATTCCAGGGGCCCAGTGGGGTGTTAATTAAATAGATCAGCCTCCCTTTCCCCATCAGAAGCCCAGGAGGTGGCCCAAAGCTTTGTCCAGATTTGAGACAGAATGGCACGGCCAGCCCCACTGGTTGCTCCCTGCCTCTCGTCCTGCAGGAGTATGACTGGGAAGGACCCACATGTGGGGTCACTGGGCCTGGGTTCTGATCGCGCCTGCCATCCATGAGGCACTCGCTGGCCCTGCGCTTGCTCACCTTGGGAGCATTACTTTGCTCCCTGGCCCGGGGACTAGAGTACTGCTCCCCTCCCGGGAGGCCCCAGGCATGGTGTGAAATGAGCACCTGGCACACGGTAGGGCCTCTGGGAATGTCTGTCCTCCTTCCTTCTGTTCCTGCAAAGATGTCACAGCTAGCCCTGGCCGGTTTGGCTCAGCAGTTAGAGCCTCAGCCCTTGGACCAAAGAATCTCAGGTTCGATTCCCCATCAAGGGCATGTACCTCAATTGCATGTTCAATCCCTGGCCCCTGCTGGGGTCGAGCTGGAGGCAACCAATCCATGTGTCTCTCTCACATGGATCTCTCTCTCTCTTTCTCGCTCCCTCCCTTCTTCCCTCCCACTCTATCAAAAATCAATGGAAAAATATTCTTGGGTGAAGATTTAAAAAAAAAAGTCACAGCTGGAAGTGCCCTCAGTGACCACCCAATCCAGGCCTTTCCTCTGGCCGTCGGGGTCCAGGGCCTAGAGAGGGACAGTGGGTGGGGCAGAGCCAGCTTCCTGACTCCCCGTCTGGACCTTCCCCTCCCCACAGAGCCTCCTTTGTCTTGACTGATGGGTGTACCCCATTCTGTGCACACGACCCTAGAGTGAGTGAGCAGTCCAACTCTGGTCCCCACGGATGCCAGGCGTGCATGAGGGGTGCTCCTTACAGGGTGCTCCTTATGCTGTCCACAGGCCCCTCAGTCAAAGTCGGCTCCTTTTGCTTTGGTTGTCGCAAATATGATTTCCGTAAAGTGGGGCCCGGACTCCCCACTCCTGGTCCCTGTTTTCACCCACCTGAGCGCTCTCCTCTGCCTCCTGGCCTGGCCCCCAGCCCAGGGGTTCCTGGGCTTCTAGCTCAGCAGCTGATCCAGAGCCAGTCATTTGGGTTCTGGCTCTTTCTGAGCGTCCAGTTTGCAGCTTAAAGTCTTTCCCCGTTTCTTGCCTCTTGGGTGGGTTTGGGCCCTGATTCTGGCCTTCCTCAAAGACTCAGGCGAGACACTCTCCTTTCTTGGGCCTTCCCACTGGACAGTCCACCCCACTGCCTCCTCCCGACACACACATCTGCTGGAGAACGGGGTCCTTCTTCCTCGTGGGAACACACGGCCGCCCGTGTTCCCCGAGGGGCAGGGATGAAGGGTGGCAGCGGCTTCCCCCGCAGCACCCTGAGCCAGCCCAGCGCTGCTCCTGAGAGTGTACGTGGCAGATTGTCTCGCTGGAAAACGGAGATAATCTGTCTTAATTATGCAGGAGTTCAGCAAATTAGGGCCCAGCATGAGAAAACCGCCTGTGTTTTGATTAGGAAACAGATGTGTCCATCCTGAGGGGTTCACACACAAGTTTCCATTGTGGACCTCAAAACTGGCCTTCCCCGCAGACAGGCCACAGAACTGCTCAGGGCAGGGAAGCCGGGGTTTTATGGAGAGGGGAGTGGGGGACCCGGCTGCAGCACCCAGTGGTGCCTTCATGGAGCACCTATGCTCCCATTGCCCCCCCACACACACACACACAGTAGGGCAGACCGGGCCCTGATGGGAGGACAGCCGGGCCCCTGTTCTTATTGAGTGCCTACTCCGCATTTGGCAAAGGATTGGTCTAGAAAGTCCTGGAGACACAAGAGGACAGAGCCCCACAGGAGAAGCAGCTAAACCCGAGGCTGTCAGACCCAGCCCGGGGGTCCCGAGGTGGGAGAATCAGAGCTGAAGGAAAAGAATAAGGGACTGGGGGGAGGAGGGTGGCTCCTGGGGTGGGTGGTCGGAGAGCTGTCCTCTCTGCAGAGGCACAGAGGGGACTGGAGCCCTGGATCTGAGTGAGGGACAGGGAGGAGCAAGAACCAGTCCCACCAGGACCGCAGGGATAGTTGGCATCCCCGGTACCTGAGCTCAGGTGCTCTACTGTCCTGCAAGGAGAAAGAAAGAAAGAAACCTGAGAAATCTGATGCAGTGGGAATTCTAAGCCAGATGTTGCCCCAACGCAGGCTGGTTTGGACACGCCTCCTCCCAGTCTACCATTGTCATTGGCGGCCAGAGCAGTCCCTGTCACATCCATCAAGATGTGGGTCCTGTCATCTGAGAGTTCATGGTTTACTCAGGGCTGAGTTTCTCAAATGTCTTCATTATTACATTTGTGTTCTAGGTGAAGGCTCACAAAATTAGTCTTCCAGGGAGGGACTTAAGATTTGTGTGATCATGCCCGGCCGGTGTGGCTCAGTGGTTGAACGTCAACCCATGCACCAAGAGGTCGCCAGTTCGATTCCCAGTCAGGGCACATGCCCAGGTTGTGGGCCTGATCCCCAGTGGAGGGGGCATGCAGGAGGCGGCCAGTCGATGTTCTCTCTCATGGATGTCTCTATCTCTCCCTCTCACTTCCTGTCTCTCTAAAATCTCTCTCTCCCTCTCACTTCCTCTCTCTCCCAAATCAATAAAAAAAGAAAAAAAATATTATTTTTTTAAAAGATTTGTGATCTATGAAGTGTAAGAAACCTTGGTCAAGGGCAGTAGGGACCTCACTGGTGGACAGATAACTTACAACTTACAGCAGGACCGGCAGCAAGTGCTGTGATGGCTCTGAGGTGGAAGTGCATACTGGGAAGGCCTCCTGGAGGAGGTGAGGGTGGGACTGGGCTCTGCAGGATAGATAGGAGTCATAGGTCACCATCAACTTTCACACATTGAGCACAATATCAGTTTGAGAAGGAAAGTAAAGCCAGTAGGAGATAGAAGTAGTAAGGCGTCTGTCACAGAGATCTGACCTTCCACCCCGGTGGGAGCTGGTCAGTGAGTCTCCGCGAGGCTGTCGTCTTCACGTCTGACGCTGGATCTCAGTGTGGGAAAGGCAGGAGTAGGGGAGGGAAGGCGGAGGTGAAGGGAGGGACAGTGAGGGTAAGCCAGGACCCCCCCCTGAGTCTGAGGTGGAATTACAGCAGGGTGGACTAAGTTTTACTGCTTTGACCCAGTGCGGTCAATTTGCCAGACCAGCCAGCATCCCCACGCCGCCCTTCCTGACAGCTGTTAGGGGGCTGCCTGGTTGTTTGAGCGACGTAACATCTAATGAGCTCTGACACGTCCTCGGCCAATCACGCATACCTGTGCTTTAACCCTTAACCCAGGACATACAGAAACAAGAGCAGCCAGAGCTCGCGTGTCTTGTTTGGCATCAGTTCACCTCTTTCACACCCATGTGGGGAGAACGTGTTCTGCTCGTTCTCTCACCCTGAATCAAACAGATCAGGCTTCCAGGTGCTGGCTGTGTGACCTTGGGCAAGTCACTCAACCTCTCTGAACCTTCGTTTCCTCCTCTGTGAATGGGACTCCTAATGCTTACCCTGGAGGTGTGCCGGGCGGACTAGAAGGGGATTGTTTAGAACGTGCCCGCACATAGGCGACCCAACAACTGTCTGTTTCAGTGCATTCCAGGAGGGGGAGAGCTGTTGGAGGAGGGGAGCCGTGGAGCTGGACAAGCTCAGAGGCTGAGCCTCGGGAGTCAGAGGAACCCTGAGCCCAGCATGGATCTGAGCCCACAGAGGTCCTGCTGGCAGAGGTCCGCATCGGCCCTGGGCTCTGCGGTCGGCCCTGACAGTTCAAGTGTGATGAGCTCAAGCTGAGAGGCGCCGGGGAGGTCTCAGGCAGATCCGTGCGAGGGTTTGGTGAACAGAGATGAGAAGACTCAGGGGTCACTGAACGGTTGATTTGGAGAAAGAAGGATTCAATCAGTCTCTTGAGACTTTACCCGAGGGTGAGAACTACATGGAGACGGAATTCGTGACGTGACAGGAGGGACTTCTCCGCCATCCGAGCTGTTCAGAGGCGCCAGCCCGGTGCAGTGGTGAGCCTCCCAGCCCTGGAGGTATGTCAGCAGTGACCAGACGACTGATTGGCAGCTAACACAGAGGTGCTTCTCAGGCCTGGGAAGCAGCACAGACTGGGTGGCTTTGAGATTCTTTGTAACAAGGGGGAAGTGTGATTCCATGATTCAGAGTTCACGTGGGAAGGGCACCTGCTGGGAGCCAAGCCCTGTGCCAGGGTTATGTACACACCCTGCTTCTTTAAACCTCCAAACGACCCTCTGCAGGAGGTTCATTATCCCCATTCTAGAGATAAAGACACAAAGGCTCAGGGAGGCCAAGCACATGCCCACGGTCAAGGAGGCGGTACGTCCAGAGCAGGTAGGCCTCCCCCTGAGGCCACTCCTTTGGGGGAAGACCTGGTGTCTGCAAAAGTAGCCCTTCGGGACAGGTGGGAAGTTATGCATTTACCCTTTAAGCGTCTATGTCCTATTAACAGGATGTAAATTGGAAGAGGACACAGGAAATAGACTAGAGAGTTAGGGGCCTAGAGAAGAGGTCCCAAGCAGGGGTCCCGAGCAGACGGCACGAGTGCCTGGCAGAGACCACAGTGACAGAAAGGAACACCTGTGAGACAGGTGGCTCAGGTCATAATTTTGCCATCACTGGACCTGCTTAAAAGGGTGCTCGCCGGTACCATCGTCCAGACCTCAACCCATTCAGCTGGCTTCACTCAGCCCCGCCCTGCCATTTCCCTGCCCTTCCTTCAGGTCAGGCAGTGGCCTTCCAGCAGAGGGCGCCCTAACTACACAGCCCAGGGTCCAACAGGCCTCTCTCTCTGCAGAGAGCCAGCTGATGGGGAAAGGGGGTCTGCCTGCTGGACCCCCCCAGAGCAGCAGCCTGGGCACATCTTTGCCAGACGCCTCCAGAGGCCATGTAGCAGGGCTCCGAGGGGCTGACATGAGACTCGGGCTTTGTGAGGTGCAGGGGGCAGGTGTTGAGAGTAGATTATAACTCTGCGGGCAGGAGAGTTGGGATCCCAGTGGTGCCATCAACCAGTTATGTGATGTGAGCAGTCCCTTCCCCTCCCGGATGTGTTTCTCCACCTGTATTGCAGGGAGCTTGGACTAGAAGATTCTCCAAGGCTCCTTCCAGTCCTGACCGTCTGGTCTGGCATTCTAGCCCAACTCAGCCATCCTCTCAACATTCTGTCCTGGTGGGTGCCCCTGCTTGGGGGCACTGACTCATTAGTTGTATGTCTCCTTCAGCCTCCAGGATGCTGGAGGTCAGGTGGGGCCATCGCTCCCTTCCCACAGTGGAGCTGGGCCTTGCCTGCCCTGTGGTCACCATGGCTACCGCACCTTTTGTGTCCTGAGGACCACACTCGGGCATGAGCTCATGAGCCAGTGGCCTTTCGTACTCCCACCTCCTCGCTCGGGACACAAGGACTCCTTCAATTCCACCTCATTTTTATTCCTTACAAAGATGCTCCTTAGCAGACTGAGATGCTGGGCCCTCGCTTGCTCCCAGAGGCCTTTGTTCTCTGCTCCCACCCAGCAGCAGAGGGTTGTGTGGACTCTGCCGGACCTGGGTCCCCACACTCAAGCTGCCGCAGAGTCACGTGACTGCGTTGGCATGACTGAACCCAAGGCCCTGGCCTTGCAAAGGCTGTTGCATGGGGGTGTCTGGCCCACGGGAGGCATGCAGGGGCCAGCTGCCTGGACAACGAGGTTACGGATTGTTATCGTTGTTGTTACGTTATTATTATTATTATTATTCAGCCTCCTGGCTGACATAAGCCAGTGTGCCAACATCAGCACCTTCCCTTCGACTCTCTCCTACTTCTAGATAGCATTTTGGCTTTTCCAAAGTACGGCAGCGTCATTTCAGTACCCACGCACCCAAAAGGATGAGGTGAGAGTCCCCTTACCTTCTGGTTCCACAGGCTTACTCCCAGGGCCTCAGTGTCAGTTCTAAAATGCCCCCTGGCATTTCTCCCCGGGGAACGGGAGCCTTCAGGAAACAGAACCGCCTGCAGTCTCAGAACTCCCAGATGAAGGCCAAGGTGAGCCCCAAGGGCACGCTTATGTGAGGCAGACGGAGCTCCCAGGTCTCGCGCTGGCTCCTGCACCTTTCAGGCCCCGAGCGGGGCCCCGTCCACCATCCACGCGTCCAGGGATTCGCCAGAATGTGGTCTCAGTGCCTCCCCTTCCCTCTCGTGGCCACAGAGCCCACTGTCTCTCCTGGCGGGGGCGGGGGGACGACTCCTTGTGTGCTGACCGGAGTCGGGCACGTGAATGAACAGACTGCCCAGATAATCCGAAAACGGTGGGGGGTGCCCTCCCTCCGAAGAGGCCCCAGCAGGGCTGTCTCTGACTTCAACAAGGGCAGGAGAGGGCTTCCTCCTGCTCCGGGCACTGGGATGAAAGTGGCAGTGATGCCCACGTGTCTCCCTGCCTTTCGGCCCCGCGTCCTTTTCCCCTCCTTTCTGTGGGGCAGGGTTTCTTTTCTGTGGATCAGTCACGGTCGTGAGCCCAGCATGGCTGCCCTGTGACTGCAATACCTTTTTTTAACGACCTTCCCCTAAATCTGTCAGCCAAGGAGGCCCCCAGGAGAGGCCGTAGGAAGCCAGACTTCCTATTGCAAAGACGTTGTCCGCAGTCAAGCTTGTAATCAGCACTTGGGTGGGAACGATCTCCAGGAATAACAATAATTAACACACGATGTCGAACACCATTTGTTTCTCTGATTCCCGGGCCGTGCTGAACAGTAATGAAAATTGTTTTCTTTCTGAAGCATAAAAATGTGCGTGTCACCCGGTGTGCTCACAGGTGTGCTGATGAATCGTGGCCGAGAAAGTCGTAATGACCAAGCCACAGGCTTCGCTCTTGGCCGAGTGCAGTTCCTTGCTCACTCCGGTGACCGTGACCCAGGTGGGTGGCCTGAGGGGAGGTCATGCTTCGCAGATGGTCTAACAGCGCCTCCGCCGGGAGACTCAAATAGGCAAGACCCCTGGCTGGGCTGTCAGAGCCTGGTCTTCCCCCGCCTTAAGGACATTGCTAACTCCAGGCTTTTCAAAGCCCAGTGGTTTGTGACCAAGCTGTCCACCCTCCCTTGGGATGCTGCAGAGAGTGAGCCTGAGACCCACCTGTGTGCTCATTCACACGGAGGTGCCTGGGCCCCCCAGACATTCAGATCCTGTGCAATTGGAAGGTGGCCTAGAAATCTGCATTTTAATAAGCATCCCAGGTGGTTCGGTGCAGGTGCCTGCAGAGTCCACCTGGATCGCAGCCCATGGAGGGTCAGAGTCAGAGGGAAAAGCCTCACAAGCACTAGGGGTCTGTAGCTGTGCTTGGGAGTGTCAGTGGCAGAAGAAGAGAGGGGACCAAGCAGGGGACTCTGGGTCTCCCCCTTCACTCCCCCTGGAGCAATTGCACTTCTGTTTGTTCAGCAGAGGGGCCAAGAGCAAGGCCCCGGGGCCTCCCTGCACAAGTTCAAGCCACGTACAAGCTGTGTGACCTTCAGCAGGTTACTTCACCTCTCTGTTCTTCAGCCTCCACTTCCATAAAATGGGATTATGATTTTTAAAATAATAGCTAACTCACAGGGCCACTGTGGGGATGAAATGGGTTCATATGTGCGAAGCATTTAAGAACAGCATTAAAAGCGTACTAAGCACGAGTGCAGAGCCGCTGTTATCCTATTGTCTGCGTCGTGTGGAACAGCTGTGCTAACGAGGCAGGAGTACTGCAGCCATCCCGTTGGTTGTAAGGCTTGATTTGGAAAACAAAGGTGCCCCTGTTTTAAAAAGCAGGTTACGTAACACAGGGATGGGCAAAAAGTAGGTGGACAGTCGTTCATATAGAAAAAGACAAATAGTACAAGTAAGTAATGCAATCATTAATAAATAATGATATAAGAATAAACCGTAAACCTACTTTTGCCCACCCCTGTATATCAGTCCAATGAACTCATTTTATAGGTGGGGAAACTGAGGCCCCAGGGAGAGAACGTCTGCTGGAGGTCACCTGGGGGTGGAAAGCAGACCTGGACCCACTGAGATCTGGCTGGGGGGCGCACACCCTGCTGCCTCCCTGGGGGAGTCGGCTCGGTGGACCTCGGGGTGGGCTTCGTCTCTGGTCCTGCCTTCTGTCGTGCACGGTTCAAGGGCAGGTGCAGGGGGTGGGTTTCCACCAACCCCTCCCCTCCCCGCGGAGCCCACTGGGCAGCTTCCTCGGTCTGTCCCACTCCCAACTCCATCGTCTCGAAACGTGGCTGTGATAAAAGTTCACACTCTGGAGATGTTTGCAACTTCTGGTTCGCTCCTGGGTCTCAGGTCACAGGTTCCCTGCAGAGAGTTCGGGTCTCAGGGCGTTTGGGACTGGAAGCCAGGGGGGCATCCTCTCAGCCCTTCTCCAGAAAGAGGCCGGGGGCGGCATTCATTCCCCGCACAGAGGAGAGGTGAATGCACGCTTGTAGTTGGAGAGGGTGATGAGAACAGGCCGGGACAGGGACAGGACGCCCCGTCTGGAGTCTCAGCCCAGCTTTCCCTGTGGGGCCGTGGTGCCCTGGTCGTCACCCTCCAGGAGGACCTACAATGGCCCCGCCTCCTGGTGCCGTCCCGCCCACACTGCACCAGGTTATTCCGTGAGGCCTACGAGGAAGCGACACTATATATGAAAAAGACTGGCTTCCGGCTGTGTTGGTCTCTCACTTGCCTGTGTCTTTGTCCCGTGGATCCGTGGCTCTTGGGAAGGCCATGTCCTGAGCCACTGGAGCTTGTCCCAGCAGCCACGTGAGGAGCTGGGGGTAGATTCTTCAGCCCCGGTCAGTCTTCACATGTCGCAGCCCGGCTGGCATCCTGACTGCCGCCCCGTGAGGGCCCCTGAGCTCAGCCTCCCAGCCCCGCCGCTGCCAGTTCCTGCCGTGCACGGGAATAGCTGCTGTTTGAAGATGCTAAGTTGTGGGGTAATCTCTTCCACAGCAAGAGATAACTAACAGGGGCCCTGAGGCCCTCAGAGACCAGCGCAGAGGGACACTGTCCAGAGGGGAAGAGGGCTTCATTCGCCACCAGGGAGGCCAAGAGGGGAGGAGGGGACTAGATCCTGGTGGCCTGGTACATGCTGACGTGTGGCTGCTTTGACAACGGGTTCAAAGATGAGAGTCTGGATCCGGCCCAAGGTCAGGCAGCCCATTGTCTGTGGCGAGCCCAAGACAGAGGGGAACAGGGAATGGAGCACAGAGAAGTAAGAGGTCACTTGGCACTTGGTCCAGGTGGGAGGGAAGGGGGCTGGTCAGACAGAGTGTCCCCGAGAGGGTGACTCCCGGTAATTACTGTGCGGTTGGTATTAATCCAGGCACCCCAGAGGAGACAAAAATGGATAAAGCTCCGTCCTTGAGTCCAGGGACTCCACATCCAGTCCTTCTCAGCACCAGCTGGGCCTGGCACTGCTACTCCAAAGGCCCAGTGCCCAGAGTCCACTCCAGACCAATTGGATCAGAGTCTCTGGGGATGCACCTGGGCATCAGCATTTCCAAAAGTCTTTCTAGGAGATTCTAATGCTTAGGTTGGGAACCACACGCCCACACACACACACACACACACACACACACGCACACACATGCACACACACACTCTCATGCACACACACACATGTACATGCACATGCACACACACACTCTCATGCATACACGCACATGCACATGCACACACACACTCACACACATGTACACACACATGCACACATTCACACACTCTCATGCATACACGCACATGCACATGCACACACTCACACACTCATGCATACACGCACATGCACACACTCACACACTCTCATGCACACACACTCACACACACTCTCATGCACACACACACACACACACACTACGGTGAATAACTTTGGTAATTTCCCAGTGAGGGACACAAACTGGACATGGTGGGCGAGCGTAGAGAAGACAGTCACTGCTGAGGCTGCACTGGCTTGGGGGACGTCTCCCAGCACCGCCCTGGGCTCCACCCAGCTGGACCCAGCAGGACACTGTGCCCTGCGTTATCCAGAGTCGGGGCAGAGTCAGGACAAGACCAGCAAGTGAGTCTCCAAGTGGGAGTGCGGCTGTTTCAAACTCGGGGCTGGTCCTGGCAGCCAAGGGCAGGGCGGAGCTGGCAGCAGGGGCCCCTGCAGCCCTGGCCGTGGTGGGAGGGCACAGAGGCTGAAGGTCAGGCAAGGCCTGACACGGAAGAGGTTTCATTGAAAAAGCGGTGGAAGGGAAGACAGAACTTCATGGCACTGGACTCTCTGCTAATACTTCACATTCCTTATCTTGAGCTATTCCTACTGAAGCACATAGATATTCTTATTCTTACCTCCGTTTTATAAGCAAGGAAACAGATTGAAAGAGATTAAACCCATGGACTAAAAATGCCCATGGGCCATGCATTAGGTTCATGCCAGAGCTGTGCTCCACGGCCGGGCTGTGACAGTCCACAGCCACCTTGGGGTCAGTCGCTGAGGCTTCGGAGGCAACCTGCAGTCCCGAGAGGAAGGCTCGAACCAGCCAGGGCTAGCTGGAGTGACCGGGCAGGGCTGGGTGTGTGGGCCTGTCCTGGGAACCGGAGGGTCTGGGACCGGATGTGCCCCCCACCTCCGCCCCCACCCGCTGTGGGAACAGCTGCAGAGCCATTTCCCTGCCCTGTTTACTTCCCTCTTTGCCCCTCCCACCAAGTGCCAACAGAGCAGCCATATCCCGTGAATCCTTTGTCCTCTCCCTTGGTCCATAAGCACGCATTGGCACCTGTGGCCTGGGGACACACGTGCACTAACCCCGTGGAAAAGAACGCATGACGCCCGAGGTGGTGGTGCGGGGGTGGGCACAGAGGTTGAAGAAAGTGAGGACTCTCGGAGAGAGGACCAAGGACTTGCTCCCAGACGGAGCAAAGACTCCGGGACAGTGAATGGCTTCCCCACAGCCACACTGTCACAACCCCCAGTGGGCGAGAGCGTGAGTGAATCCGGGAAGGACAGAAGCTGTGAGTCAGGAAGAGGAGGGAGAGGCCCACGGAGTAAGAGACGGGCAAGGTGGCCTTTCCGAGACCACATGACCTTTTCTGGCTTTCATCGCCCAGTTCCCAGCAGCAAGGTCATAAAACTCTTTCAATCATCTATTGTAATGATATTGGATTCCATTCCAAAAAAAGATCCATAATTCTTGGTCATTGGGTAAATCCATGGCTCAGAAAGATCAATACAGGTGGCACAGAAGTCCAATGGGGCGGCTGGGGAAGGCCCAGCATGGACGAGTCTGTTTGTCTTGTCTCCTGTCCCAACACAAAGCTTTCCCTCTGCACCCCCTCCCCGCCTGCCTGCCCCTAACTCCTACCACACTCTCCATGCGTCTCAGTTTTCCCAGTTAGGAACCAGGGCCTGGGATGAAGGTGACAGAGATGTAGAGGGAAGATGAGGAGATGGAGAGAGGAGAGGATCAGGAGACAAGAAGAATGAACATGTGCTCTCACTGGTTTGGGCCCTTCTGTGCCAGGCACTAGCTTGGTGGTTATGTCTAAATCCCTTACTCAGGGCCTCCGTTCCCACGTCTGAAAGTTCTGAGTGGGTGGGGAGGTGTCAAGATTAGACTAGAGCGGAATAACATGAAGGCAAGGAGCCAGAGAAATCTGTGTTTATCTCCAGTTCCCAGCCGGGTAACCTGAGAAAATTGTCCTCAGCCTTTTAGGACTCAGTTCCCACCTCTGTCCATGGCAATGATGCCTGCCCAGCGAGTATATGAGGTCCCAGGGGTCAAGTACCCAGCAGAGTGTCTGACATAGTCAGTGCCCCATATTGACTGATCTCATGATGTCAGGTCAATGGTGGGTCCCTTCCTACACCTGTGCTGGTCTGTGAGGCTGCCCCTGAAGAGGGGCTGGAAGAAGACAGCCTTCCTGCTAGGACAGGACTGGTGGCCGCAGACATTCTCATGGGCAAGGGGCCCATCCACCAAGAGCAGGCAGCCTCCAAACAGTCCCGTGCAGGACATGACTTCCGCTGCAGAAGGTGATGGGCCGCGTGGGGAGATGCTTCCTAGCGTTGGGCAAACAAGGGATCTCACATAGGTGCAGAGAGGGAAGCAGTACTCTGGGTCACAGCCTGGCCAGAGAACAGACACCGAACTGGGGACATCATGGGGTTCTTCCCTCCAACTTCCTCTTGCTTCCTCCTCCCCTACATCAGTGGAGGTAAAACCAAAATACTCAACCTAGCTGACACCAGCCAGATTGGAAAGTTGGTTGTAATTGCTATCTCCTCCTTGGAGCCAATTCCTCTTTGTTCTGTCTCTAGGCAGCAATATTGACAGGTATTTTATTTTAGGAAGTATTTTTTTAAAAACTACCAAAAAAAAACCACCCTTAACTATTTTGAAATTAAGGAATACTTTCTAAATAATCCTTGACTCAAAGAGGAAATAAAAACAGAAATTATATATTATCTAGAAAGTAACAAAGAGGAGAACACTCAATATCAAAGCCTATGGGACTAGCTAAAGCTGTGCTCAGAGGACATTTTATAGCCTTTAATGCTCTTATTAGTTTTTGTGAAAAGCTGAAAATAATTGCACTAAGTATTCAACCTCAAAAATTAGATTAAGAGCCATAAAATAAATGAAAAGCAACACAGGAGTTTGGATTTAATGAAAATAAAAGCTAAAATTAATGCAATGGAAAACAACGAAACATTCCACTTTTACTCTGAATAGTTTCTCTTCTTCCCACAGCAGTCCCACAATGCCATCGCCCTCTTCACTTACACCCACTTCTACGACTCTCATGGAAAAGTTTAGGTAAAAGCTGGTATCAATGAGGTGCATTTCTTTCCTTTGTAGAATTGATTTAATAAGACTATTTTATATAATGCAGGGAGCACTTGACTTTACAACAGGAATACCTGGCCCTGGAGCCAAGCCCATCACTGTCACCTCAGTCATGTCACTTCCCCTCCCTGGCCCTCCCATTTCCCACCTGTACAGGTGCAGGCTGGGGCTACCTGCTGGTACTGATAGTCATCAACTACATTTCATTCATGGCCAAAGTCTTCAGAAGAAAGAAGTCATCTTCATATGGGTAAATGCAGGTGGGCTCTTTTCTGAGTGGAGGTGGTAGTGAGTAAGGGTCGCTGTCCCAGCGGGCTGCATTACAGAAGGTTGGCCTGAGAGGGAGTGCCAGGTTGGAAGGCTAAATACAGACACTGAAGGCAGCCTGGAGCATCTCAGGGCCTGGGCTGGAGCGAGCAGGGAGTATAGCCGGGACCTTGGGCTCTCTTAAAATCTGGTGGATTCCCCTCACTTCCGCCTGGTCTCACTCATTTTCTCCTTTAACTTTCCTGAAAATTCCTCTACCTTGAAGTTATAACTCTGCAAGCTCAGTACCGGGCAGGAACAATGACAATAAGTGGAAAGAGGTGTTCCTATCTTTAGCCTTAAGGCTCTAAGGTCAGAGGCCGCTGGTCAGAGGTCAGGCTGTCGATAGCCGTGACCAGCGAGCCTTGGAGTCTGGGACCCAGGAAGGCCTCTGTCCCTGTTCTCAAGTCAAAGTAATGATGCGCTCACGTTTTGCCAATGGAGCCCCAGGTGAGCTTGTCCGCGGGGCCTCCTGATCCAGGTCTGGGGTTACTCCAGCTCCACGAACCTCTGCCTGGAAGCCCCGGCTCCGTTCTTGGGGTGAGTGTGAGCTTTGCAGAAGGGTGGCCCCCCCGTGCCGGCTGCATACGGAGGGCCCGGACCCTGCAGAGCCATATAGGCCTGTGAGAGACATGGGGCTTTATCCTGACACCTGTCAGAAGTCCTGAAAGGGTTTTAGAAAGAGGCGTGCTGTGGTCCGATTCGGGTCTTCCCAAGACCAGTCTGGCGTGGGAAGAGGAGAGTTGGGAGGGTGCGAGTGTGGTCAGGGAGACCGAGTTAGGAGGCTGTGCAGGGGGCCAGCCAAGAGACACCGGCGGCTTGGACTTGGATGTGAGCAGTGAGACTCGAGGGAAGTGACAGGTTCAGGGAACGGGACGTGTGCCATGTAGGAGTCAGTGCGGCTCGGTCTGCGACGGGCTGGGACGTGTGAGGTGGAGAGAAGTCAAGACGGCTCTCACCTCTGGCTCAAGCGACTGGGAAATGCCATTTATCCAAACGAGGGACAGTGGCCACGGGACAAGGACAGAGGTAGGGAAGAGGCCGTGGGTGCCATCGTTAGGACATGCTGAGTTGGTGGCGTTTGCCCACAGGAGCTGTCCAAGAAGGATCTGGATACACGTGTCTGAAGCTGAGGAGAGAATGCCGTGTGTTAGACAGGAATCAAAGCAGCTCTCAGTAAAGGAGATGTCCCCTCTCTGACAGTCATGGCTTAACTTGGCCTCCCCTCCCCCTGCTTTTGTATGGAGAGTCAGTCACCTCCCTGAGTATGGCTGATGGACCAAAGGACGGGGGTGACGGGCACAGAGTCTGGAATGATAGGACTGCAAGGACCTTGTGTGCAGAGGTTGGGGCGGGGACCCGGCTGTGAGAAGTCTCTCATCCCTTAGTCTAAGGGTTCTCAACCTTCCTAACGCCGCGACCCTTTAATACATTCCTCATGTTGTGGTGACCCCCAACCATGAAATTATTTTCGTTGCTACTTCAGAACTGTAATTTTGCTACTGTTATGTCTTAGGCGACCCCTGTGAAAGGGTGTTTCGACCCCCAAAGGGGTCGCGACCCGCAGGTTGAGAACCGCTGCTAGGGGAACACGGCAGCCTTTCCCAGAGGGCACAGGAGTTTGGAAAGGTATGTTCACTCTTCCCTACCTCTGTCCTTGTTCATAATGTAAACTTACGTGTGAAAAATAAAAATAACTCCTGCAAGTTGGGATGTAGCCGTCTAAGGGGACAGCAGAGGCGCTGGGTGTCGGCCCGTGTGAGCAGAGGGGCCGTGTGTGCCCGCGGGCAGGGCATGCCGGTCGCCGGCCCGTGTCCGGGGCTTGCACATATGGGTGCTTCCAGAGGTGGACGCTGGGACTGGCAGCGGATGGCAGCCCCAAGGGAGCCGGCACTGCCCACTTCCCATGTGCCTCTGGTGTGGACGGGGCTCCGCGTGGCTAGGCCTTCTGTTTTCCCAGGACAGCTTAGGAATCCAGAATTGGATGTGAAACCTCCCAGTTCTTAAATGTTGACTCACAAAGAAGGTGGAGGATAATTAGAAGGATAGATCTGTCCAGGAACCAAATAAATCGCATCCGCAAGTCAGATGGAGCCCACAGCTCATCCGTTAGGGAGCTCTGCCCTGTCCAAGCCACCGGATGTACAGACACAAGAGCTCAGGCCCGGGCACAGGCCTGGAAAAGCCCGCGGTCACAGTGAGGTATGGTCCAGTCCAGCCTCAAATGCATCCTCTCCTCTACTCCCGAGACTGCACTGTGGCCACTTCCTCCCGCGGGAGGTCTGTTTAAGAGAAAAGATCTGGCCCAGCTGGTGTGGATCAGTGGTTGAGCGTCAACCCATGCACCAAGAGGTCACCAGTTCGATTCCCGATCAGGACACATGCCCAGGTTGTGGGCCCGATCCCCAGTGGGGGGCATGCAGGAGGCAGCCAATCGATGTTCCCTCTCATCAATGTTTCTATCTCTCTCTCCCTCTCCCTTCCTGTCTCTCTAAAGTCAATAAAGAAAAAAACATTTTTTTTTAAGTGAAAAGATCTGAATTTTTTCATCACCTCACTATAACGCTGCCGACTGGTCCTAAACTGAATCTTCCCAAACTCCTCATGTTACACAGAAGGAGACCGAATCCCAGAAATAAAAACAAGATGTGCTTTCCCCTTATGCAATGACAAGGCTGGGAGCAGATCCCAGGCCTCCAGACTCCCAGTCTAGCTGGCTTTCCACGGTTCCTTAAGTACTCAAAGCTCTCCCTGGGCGAAGGCTATATTCAGCTTGCCGCGGATTGTTGAAATATTCTGTTCCTAAGCATATTCGACAATCTCAATTATAGTTCCCAGGACCAGCCCTCGAGGACACATCACCTTAAATCTTCTCTGCCCCCGGGGTCTGACTCACCAGCCTGGCCCATGGCCTCTCTCCACTGATGAATGATAAACAGGACCGCAGCAGGCACGGCGCCCTGCCAGCCACTTCTGATTTGTCTGCTAATTGGCGCTGGGGCGAGGCTGGCAGGATGCCACCCGTCAGTGAGCAAGCAGTGTGGGAGGGGCAGAGCACAGAACTTTGGGTTCAGAGACCAGGCTCAGTTCTGCTCTTTGGAGCCGGTTGACCTTGAGGAAGAGGTCATTTAAGTTCTCTAAGCCTCACTTTCCTCCATGGTGAAGCAAGAATCATCCCACGTGCTGGACAGTTCCACGGCCATGGTCAGAAAGGAGATAAGAGCTTAAGACGGACCAATTCTGGTGCCCTAGCTTAAAATCTTTAAAAAAAAATTTTTATTTTTCTTTATTAATTTTTAGAGAGAGAGGAAGGGAGAGGGAGAGAGAGATAGAAACATCAATGAGAGAGGACATCGACTGGCCGCCTCCTGCATGCCCCCCACTGGGGATCGGGCCCACAACCTGGGCGTGTGCCCTGACCAGGAATCGAAACGGTGACCTCTTAGTGCATGAGCTGATGCTTAACCAGTGAGCCACACCGGCCGGGCCGAGCTTAAAACCTTTCAAGGGTCCCCCCTCTGCCTGTATGTTAAAGTCTAAAGACAGTTGAGGCAGGTGTCCTCTGGGACCACAGCTGGGCCCTGTGGTGCCTCCCTCCCATCTCCTGATGAGAGCAGCTGGTATTTATTAACACTCTGCGCCAGGCACCGTGCTAGGCACTTCATATTCATTAGCGCACACATTCCTCCCGACAGTCCTCTGGGGGAGGTACCACTCATCATCTCTAACTTGACGAATCAGGAAAAGCAAAACAAAAGCTCAGACTGCTTGAAGGACTGGCCCGAAGACCCGCGAGCGAGTGAGAGAATTGACATTTGAACGAACTCTGGCTCCAGAGATTGTGGTCTTACCGGCTCCATCATCCATCTCCAAGAATGTTCTTCCCGTGAATTCTTCTCCTCAAACAAGTCATGTACTTTCTTATCTTCGCCTCTTGGCTTAAACGTTTCTCCTGCTTGGAAAGCCCTGCTCAGCAGAATCTTACTTCGAGGCTCAATGTCCCACCCCATCTCCCCGGGATCTGCCCTCTTTTCCCTCCCTCCCCGCTGGGCTCCGGGGCCTGCTGTGTGCTGGCCTGAGATAACAGGATCACACCAGGTGCTGCTGCTCCTTTACCCCCGCCTCACGCTCTCCGTGCTGATAGGCTGCCATTCACGTGCACGCCCTCTGCCAGCTACTGTGACAGGCTCGGTCACCTCAAATATCCCAAACGCCTTGAGGAGTCTTGTTCTGCTCATCTTTATGACTCTGGCCACAGCACAGCACCCAAAACCTAGTAAATGCTTTGCAAATGTTGGGTACTGGGGAAAAGGGAGGGAGGGAGGAGAGAGGGAGGGAAGGGGAGCAGAAAGGGAAGGGATGCAGAGAGGGGAAGAGGGAAGCGAAGGAGAAGGGGGGATGCAGAAATACATTTATGAATGCACTGATTTAGTGAATGGTGTGAGGCAGGGGTCAGCAAACGAAGGCTGTCTGGTTTAGGGTCCTATCCAGACCACGGGCTATTTTGTGTGCAACCCCACACTAAGAATAATTTTTACATCTTTAAAAGGTTGCAGAAATTTTTGCCAAAGACTGTGTGACAGAGACCCCAGGCGTCCTGCAGTCTAAAATATTTACACCGTGGGGGTTCCCAGAAAAAGTGTGCTGACCCCCGGCGTAAGAGGACGCCATCATGGGCACGGGAACGTAACGGACAGCCAACAGAAGGTGATGTTCGTTCTGCAAAGAGGGTGAACTTCAGAATCTGGGGAGGAAATCGAAAATACCAGACCTTGGAGACTCAAACATATGAGACGAGATGAGTCAGGCCCCCGGGATGCGAGCCACCAGCCGGGTGATTTATCGGAGCGCTGCAGCGACGGCTGTCTCAGCACAGGGTCTCTGGGGCCCCTCTGGAGGAAGGCGCACAGCTAAAGGAAGATGCGCTGAGATCTTGGAAGCCGCCAGCTGCCTGTCACAAGGCGGTGCTATAGAGGCCGAGTTTCTCAGGACTCATGTAAACACTGGAAGGGAGGACATGGAGGGTGGATATTGGGAGTGATGTCCAGCCTGGGAGGGCAGGGGGGGTCCTGAGCACTGGCCCAGGTGTTCCAGGCCCCTTCACCAGCTGTCCCAGTGAGGACGTCGCGACTTCCTGGGTCTGGCTGTCAGAATCCTGTGCCCTCCTTTGCTCTCTCATGTACCAAACGGACATTTGATGATGATTGGATTCCTTCAGAGAAGGTGCTGTCCTGTCCGGCTGACTTACATCTCCTCAGCCTAACAAAGATAATTACATGCGTGCTGTTTTGTGAAAACCTGCCCCGTGCCAGGCACCGGGTGAGGTGCGTCCTTATTTACATGATCCCAGAGCGGGGCAGCGTTATCCCCATGACACATGTGAGGAAACGGAGGCCCCGAGAGAGCAACGAGCTTATCCGAAGGCACGTGTCAGAAGGTGGCAGAAACAATACCTCTGGCTACGTGGCCCCAAGGCCCATTCTCTTCATGATCTCTCTCTCTGTCTCTCCCTCTCTCTCTGTCTCTCTCTCTCTCTCTGTCTCTCTCTCTCTCTCTCAGACACACACACACACACACACACACCCCGTAACGTCACAGATTTTGTTCAGTCTCAGCTCTGTCTGCTACTTCTAGGCCCCAGTATCCTGGGACCCTGCTCTAACCCCAGACTGCGTGGCTGGAAACCTTAGTATTCATTTCCATTTGATCAAATGCCCGTTGATCACACATTATATACAGAGATAAACAAAAGTCAGTCCCTTTTTCAAGGCGCCTGCAGTCCCATGGGGAGGTAGATAAACTGTCTAATAAAATTCAGGGTGATGAGCAGAGGTCAGGAGTCGGAGAGCTGCTAGCCCTCGTGTTGGGGTGGCCCAGGCTTTGGACCTTGGGCTCTAAGAGGGCTTCCTGGAGGAGGGTCCACCAGGTTGAAAGAGTTCACAGGTGAAGGAGAGGAGAGTTCAAGAGCAATCCAAACAGAGGGATCAGGAAATGCTAAGGCTGCAGGGTCGGCAAGATCTGGTTGAAATTCATTTAGGAGCCCTGGTTGGTGTTGCTCAGTGGTTAGAGCATCGGCCTGCGGACCGAAGGGTCTCGGGTTCAATTCCCGATCAAGGGCATGTACCTGGGTTGCAGGTCTGATCCCAGCCCAAGCTGGGGTTGTGACAGGGGCAACCAATCACTGTGTCTCTCTCATATTGATGTGTGTGTGTGTCTCTCTCTCCCTCCCTCCCTTCCACTCTAAACATATCAATGGAAAAATGTCCTCAGGTGAGGATTAACAAAAATAAAAAAATAAATAAAAATGTAAAATGAAAAGAAAAAAAAAAAAATTTGTCCGGCCGGTGAGGCTCAGTGGTTGAGCATTGACCTTATGCACCAAGAGGTTGCTGGTTCGATTCCCGGTCAGGGCACATGCCCAGGTTGTGGGCCAGATCCTCAGTGAGGGGTGTGCAGGAGGCAGCCAATCGATGTTCTCTCTCATTGATGTTTCTATCGCTCTCTCTTCTTCTCTCTCTAAAATCAATAAAGAAAAAAAATTTTTTTAAGAAATTTATTTGGGACGGACGGGGCTGACGTTGAATCTGAGGAAGTAGCGGACCAGCCGTGGAGGGTGTCTGCAACACACTGAGGACTTTGTGCTCCGTGGTCACGACCGTGGGAGCCACTAGAGGTGTGACTGGGAAGTGACGTGGCCAGACGTGTGCATTTGAAGGGTCCCGAGGACCCCGGCGGAGGTGGGTTGAGAACACCAGGACATCGGTCAGTAAGCCGAGTGGTAAAGTTTAAGCCGGAGAGAAGGCGGAGGCGTGGGAAGAAGACGCTGCTAGAGAGTGGGCCGGTGGGAGCAGGAGGTCCAGGTGGTCCGTGGGCTGTGAGGGGAGGGAGAGGAGTGTCAGTGAGCACCCTGACTGGTCCTCCGCAGCACCCCTCTCCTCCAGAGCACTGCACGGGCCTCTACTCCCCAGCCACTCCTGCCCTGACCCTCTGGCGCCTCACCTTCCTAGGACTGTGGCTGAATGCCCCACTCCCCGAGGAGCTGCCCTGGAAGCTGTCACCAAACCCAAATGTACCCACTCATGTCCAAGGTCCTCTGCTGAACTCCTCGTTGCATCCTGTCCCAGCCCCAAGCCAGGCCCATTCCTAACCCTCACCCTTCCCTGTCCTGCTTCCCTCCCCTTCTCCAGGGAGCTGAGCCAGTCCCCGCAGCAGCGACCACCCCTCTGAGCTCCGACACAGCAGCTGGGCCCTCCGCCCGCCCCACGCCGCCACACAAAGCTGGCAAAGAAGCCAATAGGGTAGATTCGAATGCTCTTGACAGCTGGGAACGATGGAGCTGAACCAACATGATGACACTTTGCAGAGACGAACGTCACACTCTACATATAGAGCCCAGAAATGCACCGCAGGGGCAGGGCAGGGAGAGCTGATTTGCAGAAAGGACGAAGGAAACGTCCAGGGGTGGGGCTGAGCGGGTGGCCAAGAGTGTGAGCAGCAGCTGCGCAGAAGGACGGACAGAATTCGAGGCCAAATCCGTGGGAGCAGAGTGTCCAGACAGGTGGCTGTGTTCTAGACCCCAACTAAAGCACAGTGGGCACAGGCCTGTCCAGAAAAACAGAGCAGCAGTGAGGTGGCGAATATCGAGAACCAAACTCTGGAAACAGGGGGGAGGGATGGCAACACGGCTGTGAGAAGCTGGTTCTCCGTGAATGCCGACTCCTGCCCTTGTTCTTTTCCCTGTCCCCAGCTGTGGGTTCCGGGCTGGGCCGGGGTTTGGAGGCCCAGGGTCTGCCTCTCGGAAAACACAGACATCTCCGCCCTAGCTCAGCTGCGGCTCCGGAACCGCCCTCCCCGTTCTCCTGAGGGCTGGGCACGGAGCCTTTGCTGTGCGTCTGAGGGGTCCTTGCATCTGACTGGGGTCAGGCGCAGAGTGTGCTGTGGTCTCTCTCCTCATTCCTCATCTGCTCCCGGCCTGCAGATCTGAGGGGTCCTTGCATCTGACTGGGGTCAGGCGCTGAGTGTGCTGTGGTCTCTCTCCTCATTCCTCATCTGCTCCCGGCCTGCAGATCTGGGGGTGTCCATAGAGGTGAACCCTGTGTCTCCCAGGGAAAGAAGCTGGGCCTCCTAAGAGGACTGTGGCTCGCGGAGGCGGCTGAGCCCATTGGCAGCGGGCTAGGAGAGCGCCAGCCACGAATGCCCTTTCCAAACCGCCTTCTGGTCTCTCTCCTCCCGCCCCAACCACTCACTGACTTCCCGGGGGGTGAAATTGTTGTTGTTTTAAAAAAATTTTTTTTTCTTTACTGATATATTAAAGAGATAGAGGAAAGGAGAGGGAAAGAGAGAGAGAACATTGACTGGCCGCCTCCTGCATGCCCCCCACTGGGGATCGGGCCCACAACCTGGGCATGTGCCCTGACCGGGAATCGAACCGGCGACCTCTTGGTGCATGGGTCGACGCTCAGCCACTGAGCCACACCGGCCGGGCAAATTGTTGTGTTTTTTTAAGGCAGGATGTATAGGCTCTGTGGGCCAGCAACAGAGCCGCAAGATCAAGAGAAGCCTGGGCCCAAAGGCTCTGTCTTTTATCGACAGAGTTGCCTTTGTTACTGGAGTGAAGTGAGCCAGCATCTTGGCCGATTTCCTGGGGAGCCCTGGCTCCCCAGAAAATCCTTGATCCACCCCCTCACTGCTGCCTGCAGAAGGAGATAGGACCCGCCTGAGATCAGCATAAGCTGAACCCCCTCCCTGGCTCCCTTGGGGGCCGTCACTGCTTTGAGCTCCAAGACCAACAGCCCCAGGCCAAGTATTAAATGGAGAAGCGAAGTTTTGCCTTGAATGGCCCCATTTCTGTTTTCAGCACAACTTCCACCCTCAAGAGTCCAGAGACTTTGTTATCATCTCACTGTTTTCTCATCCCCCGCCCTTCCCCGTGCACAGCCCACGATGGGGGGGGGGGTACTTTATGCACCACTTGCACGCCCACTGTCTCTCTGGGCACTCCCGATTTCCCTGGGAGGTTGCCCATGGAGACGCCGATGCCCGGGGAGGCTGCAGCTCTGGTGAGCGACTCTCGGGATGGTATTGGTTGGTTTTGCTCCCTCGGGAAAGGTGTATTCTTAAATGCACCTTGTTGTGAAGTGCATTCCTGACAGAACTGCAGCTTCCCACCTTCACAGCCCTACGATGGGAGACTCCCCTCAGAGCCACAAGGAACGAGCGAGACTGATGTGCGGAGCCTGGAACACAAGCCGACTGAAGTCAGTCCAGGGGACCACCTGTGTGGCCAGAGACGTCCGAAGTCACAGACGGAAATAGATCACGGAGGCCAACTCACGGTGCAGCTGTCGGCACCGGGACTCGGAGCAAAGGGGCTGTTTGTATGGGGGTGTGGCGCTGGTTAGTGGCGTGGCTGGGATGACTCCTTGGATCTCTGGGTGGCCGCCATTCCCTGAGCTGTGGACGCTGAGCGCCCGGAATCTGTTGGCTCTGACCTGCAAAGGACTAGCTCGTTGCCCTTGCCCTCGGTCTGGAGCGCGGGAACCACCTTTGCTCCAAGCTAGCAGACGGCTCTGTTGAACTTCAGATCACCACGCTGCATTCACAGACGTCCCCCAGACGTCGCGGAGAAGGTGGGTGTCTAATTGCTGCACATCTCCCCAGACTTCCAGGGTGCCTGGGATGCGTCTGTGTCCCCCAGGGCACTGATGCTCCGGGCAAAGAAGAAACACTTAATGCTTCCACTGCTTTTCTAGGATGACACCCCACCTTATTCTTGGGACCCCATTTCCCAGGACGTAGGTCCTGTTTCTCTGCTCAGCGATACTCCTTTTGTGGAGTATCTGTGTTCATGTAATGCAACCTCCCGGACCCTGGAGTTCACGGTCCTATCTTGCCCCGCCCCTTTGGGTGCCCCTGCCCCCCATCCCCCCACCCCCCACCCCCGCTCAATCTTGACAATAGTCTGGCACTGACTGGATTGGCCAACCTCCCATTTGGACTTCATCTCTTGACGTCAGTGTCCACACTAAGGATTCCTCCTCCCTGGCCTCATGCTCTCCGCTCAGACGTCAAGAAACTGCCAGGACCAGTCTTTCCCCGTGCTGGTGGTCCTGTCGCTGGCCTCAGAGCCTCCCGCCCACTCCCCACTCCCTGCCTGCCCCGCCATTCCTGCTGCAGACAAACCCAAAGGCCAGCCCTAAAAATAGGAGTTCCGAGGAAGTTATTCTCTGGGATGCCTTTCACAAACAGGGAGGTGCGTTCCCTGGTCCGATGCATTTGGAAAGCATTGGGTTAAACTGAAGTTCAACGGGAGTCTCTACTGCAGAATGTCAGTGTGCTCTCCAAGCAAAGAATATGGATACGCTTCTTCCATCCGTGACCATCCCCAAAGACCAGTGTTCTCTAGAAATACAATGTAGGAAGCATTTAGTGAACTCCTTCCTGGGCACTAACCTGGACAAGTTTTGACGCTACTGCTACTTGGCTGTGTGGCTTCAGGCAAGCCACTTTCCCTCTCTGGACCTGAGTTTCTTCATCAGTAAAAACAGAAAGCAAGGTAGGAGGTGGGCAAGGTGGGCACTGGGGTCCTGTCTGACGTCTGCATTTTCCAGTCCCCTCGTCCGTGTCTCCGGCAGGTCTGCTCCTGGTGCGGGGGCAGCACGGGCGCTGGAGACTGGGAACAGTGCAGAGCTCACCAGACCCGAGCTCAGGGAGACACGGCGGGTGCCTTTGTGAGTGGCTGGGATGCTTTCTACGTGTTGAAAGTCATTTTTATTAGGTGACATCACAGGGCCATTCGCAGCACTCAGAATCCCCAGGGCCGAGAGAAGCAGGTGGCTCAGGGACAGACGCCCCCTGGGGCTGCCAGGCCGAGGGAGTTCCACTGGGGACGCAGTGCCACCAGCGGTCCATGCACATGAGGTGGCCCTGCAGAAGCCACGGCAGGCAGCACGGTGACGTCAGGCCAGGGTGAGCTACCAAATCGCATCCTTAGAGTCCCACTCAAGAATCCAGAGAAATTGCAAAAATCCAAGGACGGTTTTTTTTTTTTTAAAGAATTTTATTTTTTTCTGTGTTTTTACTGATTCTTTAAAGAGAGAGGAAGGGAGAGAGAGAGAGAAACATCAATGTGAGAGAGAAGCATCTATGGGCTGTCTCCTGCATGCCCCCCACTGGGGATTGAGCCTGCAACCCAGGTATGTGCCCTGACCAGGAATCGGACTGGGACCTCTCAGTCCATGGGACCACTCAGTCCACTGAGCCACACCGGCCGGGCAAGGACAGGGTTTTGGTTGGCCCACTGCTGACCATCACGATGGTCCCTGGAACAGGCTCCTCCTTACCTGTGAAGCATGGGACTTGGCCTAAAAGCTCCCCAGGGTCATTGCAGGTCTGAGACAGGTCAGAGGCCTGGTTTCACCCAGGACACTGTGAGGCACCGCAGTGACACCGAACCAAGTGATTTAGGGCAGATATGGCAATCTGAGAAAGAGTTCTGGGGAAAGCTATTCAACACACTCACGTATCACACGAACATTGGGCCAGTTGAATTTTGAGGACTCTGCCAACACAGCTTCTGGGGTTCCTCTGAGTGCCTTTTGCGATCAGTATATGATTCTAGACACAGAGGAGGAAAGAAAAAGGAAGGAAACACAGCCCCTACCATTACGGGGTAGAGTTTTTCTCAAATTATGTTCTAAGAGATACTGATCCTTTAGAAACTCTGGAAGGAAGGTGCTTTAGATCGGATGCATTTCAGAAATGTAGCATGCATCTCCCCTACCCCTGGGATTCTAAACCTACACCAATCCGTTAAAGGCCCTGAGAAGTCCCGCGGGAAACCCTCCCAACTGGTTAATCTAAAGTTCCCCACATTTGTTTGGTCTGAATACCTTCTAATAGACCTGGAGTGGGTGCTAGGGAGCTTCAGCCAAGTCCCATGCTTCCGGATGAGGAGGGCCATTCCGCGGACCCCTGTGACTGTCAGCAGTGGGCCAACCAGAGCCCTGCCCTCGGATTTTCCGAACTGTCTGATTCTCGACTGGGACTCAGGATGCGGTTGCAGATGGGTAGCTGCCGCCGTGTTGCTGTCACACGAAGAAACCCCAACAAAGGATGAGAGGAAAAAGGCGCCAACGGGGTGTATTCCTCATCGTAGTTGCCAAGGTTTCCGGAGCTGCCGTGTGTGCAGCTCTTTCTTCCGTTTATTTGCATACAATCTCAGGCTCTTTCCAGGAAAACCTTCTTTTAAATCCTCACCCAAGATATTTTTCCATTCATCTTCAGATAGAGTGGGAGGGAGAGAGAGAGAGAAAGAGAAACATCAATTTGAGAGAGACACATCGATTGGTTGCCTCCCGCATGACCCCGACGAGGGCTGGGGACGAACTGCAATTGAGGGATGTGTCCTTGGCCGGAATCGAACCCGTGACTCTTCGGTCCGTGAGCCAACGCTCTAACCTCTGAGCCAAACCGGCCAGGGCTCAGGAAAACATTTTTTCTTTCTTTCCTTGTTTCCTTCCTCCTTTCTTTCTTTCTTTCTTTCTTTCTTTCTTTCTTTCTTTCTTTCTTTCTTTCTTTCTTTCTTTCTTTCTCTCTCTCTCTCTCTCTCTCTCTCTCTCTCTCTCTCTCTCTCCCTCCCTCCCTCCCTCCCTCCCTCCTTCCTTCCTTCCTTCTTTTCCTCCTTTCTTTCTTGCTGAGCTATATAAGTCAATACTCTTCCTGTCACAAATCGAAGAAAACTTGACGCAAACTGGCTTAAGCCCAGAGTGACTGTGTTGGCCCATGTCACGGCTTTGGCCGTGGCTGGAGACAGGTGCGCCAACGCCTCATCCGGACCTACCCTTCTGTCCCCATCTCTCGGCTGCTCTCGGCGGCCTTGTTCAGAAGGATGTCCCTTGTGGTGCCACAGCGGCGGCAGCTGCAGCCTCAGACCAGGCCAGCAGGAAGCAGCCCGTCATGCAGGTGGCTCCCGCGCAAGTCCAGGGTCACTCTGGCTGAACCCCTTGGGGCTTGAGCCCGCCCCAGACCCAGTGCCACCGGTGTGTCCATTCCCGAGGGTGACCCGAAGGCAGTACCCCGGGCTTGAACAACGGAAACGCACCGTCTCTCGGTTCTGGAGGCCAGAAGTCCAAGGTCAAGGTGCCGGCAGCTCCTCCTGAGGGCGGTGAGGACGGGTCTGTCCCAGGCCTCTGTCCTCGGCGTGCAGAGGCACCGCCCACCTCTGGCTCCACGCTGTCGTGGGCTTCTCCCTGCGCATCTGTCTGTCCGCACGGAGTTCTTTTACAAGGACACAGCCACGTTGGACGAGGGGCCACTGTGCTCCGGCAAGCCCTCCTCTTTACTGATTACCTCTGCAGCGAACCTGTTTCCAAATGAGGCCATAGGTTCTGGGCTTTAGGACGTCAACATAGGAACTTTCAGGGGATACAATTTGCCCCTAACACCCCAGGAACATGCTCTGCCAGTTGGCTTCGGCCTGCACCCTCTGGTTCGGCCTGGGGTGGCCTGTGACGTCCCACCTGGACCGCAGGAACCGGGAGTAGAGGAGGGGTGAATACTCCGCCTCCCCACTCCCCAAAACAAGCCGCCCTGTGACTGGAGGAAGGCTTACGGATGGGGGAGGCAAACCACTCAGGCCCACGAGGCTCTTTGGACTTGGGTTTTCAACACTTAGCCAAAAGGCCCAACCAGAGCTTCTGCCTTTCCTTCCCCAGCCCGACTCCCAGTCTTCCAGGCAGTTCTACGAACCAGGACCCTGTGAAACCAAGCATTTGGTTCGATCACCATGTCCCTTCTGCCAGGAGTGCCGTCCCCCACTTCTCTAACAGAGTCCGTGCCCTTCCCCTGGACCCCGTCCGAGTCTGCTGCTTCCGTAAGCCTCTCCCCGGGGCCTCGGCATACACCCCACTCCTTCCTTTTTGCTTCTACAACAGCTGCTTTGACACGAGCACCATGACAGCACTTTCCATGCTGTATTACCCTCCACGGCCGTGGCCCGGAGCCCCGAGGGCAGGCCCGCCGCTGCACACGGAGCCCAGCACAGTGCCTGGACCCAGGGAACGTCTCCGAGCTTCTCCACCTGAGTGGCGTCACGCAGACAAGCCTGGCTCTCCCCGTGAACCCCGGGCCTGCCTCTCTCTGCACAAACACTTGTCCAGTCCTGGCTTCCCTGCTCTCCCTCGCCCAGGGCAGTGCCCTAAACAGGCCTCACTGTCTCACGAATAGTCCTGAGTCTCTCTGGACATGACGCATTGCCGACCCCAGAGCCCCCGGAATACTCCCCCCCTCGCTGTCCCTCCCGTGGCAGCCACACTCCAAGCTGCGTTTCTCTCCCTCTTGTTCCCAACTGTTTGATACTTAGCTCTTAGAGGACACCACCGCTCTCTGCTCTGGTCACTGTGTCTCAGAAGCGCAACCAGCTTTGCATTATGGTCCAGCGGCTTCCCAGGAAGCACCCCTACCCAGAGGGCAGGGACCCCCGATTACTGGAGCTTGATAGAGGGGAACACACACTGGTTTGGAGCCAAAAGCCCAGCGTCCCAGCCCTGAATTTGACACAGGAGTTAAATGATGGTTTTCTGTGCCTCAGTTTTCTCTCTGAAAGATGGAGTGATTCTTCCAGTACCTTACATCACTGGAAGTGCTTTGCAGACCAAAAGGAGCTACGCGCACATCGTCCTTCGTCTCCCTCGGTGTTACGTCCCGCCACTTACCTAGTGACAACTCTAAGGAATGTTCCTGGGCTGTGGCCAACCCCCTGTGATCACTCCCTTCCTCCGTGAGGATTGCTGATCACTCCCTTCCTCCGTGAGGACTGCTGATCACATTCCCTCTGTCCAGAGCTTGTGGGAGGCTCCTGTGGAGAAATGGGGGGCCTATACATGGCCTTGTACTGTTTTTTTCTAACTAGCTGTGTGACCTTGGGCAAGTCACTTAACCTCTCTGAACCTCCTTTCCTTTATCTGCAAAGGGAGTGGTTGTGAAGCTATGTAGAATGTGGCTGTGAAGTGTGTTATGGGCCCTGCACGTGGCGCCTTCCTGCCCCCTTTCTTCACGCCCCCAGCCGGAGGAGGGGCAGGCTCCCCAGAAGAAGGGAAGCAGAGAGCATTTGACATGAGAACCAGACCTCTCAGTGATCCCCCTGCTATTGCAGGGCATTGCATGAGAAGTCTGTTTCTGGTGCTTCATTTGCTAGGCCTGTCCTTAGAGGGCCTTCAAACTTCCCCTCAGCGGCCTTCCCCTGGCCTCCTATTTTTGTAAAAAATGAGAAACACACATTACATCGAGGAAATTGCCAACGATTTGTATGTTCCAAGGTGACCCCTACATGAAATAAGATGAAGGGGGATGCTCATTGGAGGTAGCTCCGTGAACCCTTTCTCCAGGAACTTGTCTAGGAGCCCACGGCTCTTGGTCAGAAAGGTTCGCCCAGAGTGAGACAGCATTTCAGGGAAGGTTGGGAGAGGAGTTCACCTGTTCACTCAGTGTTTGCTAAGCACCCACAGGGGGCCGGGGAGAATGCTCCGTGCGAGGGCATAATGATGAACAAGCAGGGCTGGGTTAAGGTTGGGGGTAGAGATAAGGGTTAGGATTAGGGTTGGGGTTAGAGATAAGGGTTAGGATTAGGGTTGGGGTTAGAGATAAAGGTTAGGATTAGGGTTGGGGTTAGAGATAAAGGTTAGGGTTAGGGTTGGGGTTAGAGATAAAGGTTAGGATTAGGGTTGGGGTTAGAGATAAGGATTAGGATTAGGGTTGGGGTTAGAGATAAGGGTTAGGATTAGGGTTGGGGTTAGAGATAAGGGTTACGGTTAGGTTAGGAGTTAGGGGTTAGGGTTAGGTTTAGGGTTAAGGGTTAAGGTTAGGTTAAGTTTTCAGTCTACCAGGAGACACACAGTAAAACATTCCATATCCTAATCCACAACTCCTCCACCCCGTCCTTACCCATGCACTGGAATCTTTTAGAAGGCAAGGACATTGAATTTCAGGGCGGTGAATTTTCAGGTGATGATCGGGAATCATCAGTGGTGTGAAGTCACTGAACTACAGTGTGCCGGTCATTCCTTAGACATGGGCTGAGGTCTGCTGCACCCCAGGCTCCGCGTAAGAGCTGAAAATACGGCATGGTCACCATGCTCAGATTTCGCTCTGGGAGACAGACTGCAGCGTGTCCTGGAGGGTGGGCAAGCGCCCCAGCCTTGCAGGGAGCAGCGAGAACACTGCTCAGAGACGTCGGCTCTGAGACCTTCTCCATGCTGTTCACTTCACATCTGCTTCTAGCCATCTGCTCCAAGCTGCCTTCATCTCTCAGACTCCATCCATAGCCTCCTGTCCTGCCGCCTTTGCTGCCCTTTGGTCTAATTGCCCTAATGCTGCCAGAGATCTCTTTGCAAAGCCAATCAGATGGCGTCACCCTCCACCCCACCCCCACCCCCAAAGTTCTGCAAGAATGACCTGTGCTTGTAGGAAAAGGCCGTGATATTCACATACTCTGGGCCCAGTTGGCATCTGTGGATCCACGAACAATCACTCTGCCCACCCTCTGCCTTCCACCCATCGCCTTTGGCTCCTTAAACATGTCCTCCCTCTTTCGGGCTTTTTGTTTTACACACTGTTGTTTGTATCTGGAATGTCCCTTCCTCCCTTCCTGTCCAGTGAGTTCATCCTTAAGAAAACTGCCCAATGTCAATCTCTCGGGAATGGCTTTGCTCTTTGACCCCAGAGACTGGTCCAGGTCACCTTGCCCTCCCTCCCCTGGTTCCCTGTGTCCCTGTCACAGTACCGTCATCACCGGGGCTCATCAGAATGTTCTCTTGGGCTCGGTGGCGTTCCCCGTCATTGTAGCTCTGTGCAGGCAGGGCCCAGGTCTAGGCCCGGGGCCAGCAGAGGGCTCTACGCATACTTACTGAAGGGACTGCAGAGCGTGAGCCCCGCTGTCCCCAGGGTTTCTAAAGACAGTGGGAAACAGGGACGCAAGGTCAGCGTGAGTTCCCAGCTGCTATAATTCTACCTGCCGTGAGACAGATTGATTTGGTTTGGTGACTAAGAAAACTAAAGGCCCTCGATCTGGGAGATTTTCCTTCTCGCTTTCCCAGGAGATGAGACGGTTGACAGGACTTGGCTGTGGCCCTCGGGAGATGCAGAGAGGCTTCTGTGTCCAGACCTGGGACCCAGGATGCGTGTGGTCAGAGCTGCTGGGAGCAGGCGCTGAGATACGGAGGCAGCCCGGGTCCACGGGGTACCCACCAGAATCCACGGCAGGGTTTCACAAGTTCGGACCGAGAGGCAGGCCTGGACTCGCCTCTTGCCTCCAGCTTGTCCCAGCCCTGTCTAGAGGCCAGAGCGTCACTCCCTAAGCCTTGAGCTCAGTCCTTCTTCCCAGGTGATTCTGATGCACAGTCCAGCCCGGGGCCCCTTAGTTAGAAATCTCCTGGGAGGATGAGTGGAGACTCAGGCGCACAGCAGGTTGGAGGCCCCTGCCCTCGTCAGGAAGCTTCTCTGTGAGTGATCAGGGTGCTGGTCTGGACACAGGATGTCATCCATTCTCCCGTCTCCACATCTAACTCGCTGAGGTGAGCTAACAAAGAGCTACAGGGGAAGTTCGATCAAAAGAAAACTGTGTAGCTCGGCCAGTGTGTCTCAGTGGTTGAGCGTCGACCCATGCACCAAGAGGTCGCAGGTTCGATTCCCGGTCAGGGCACATGCCCAGGTTGTGGGCCTGATCCCCAGTGGGGGGCATGCAGGAGGCGGCTAATCAATGTTCTCTCTCATCAATGTTTCTCTCCCTCTCCCTTCCTCTCTCTCTAAAAATCAATAAAGAAAAAATATATTAAAAAAAAAAAAGAAAGCTGTGTTCAGGATGCTCAGAAGTGGGCCGTATGGGCTGCCTCCTGCACTGCAGTTTCACAGGCTGAGTGTTTGGGGAGAGTCCATCCCAGGGCAGCCGTGAGCCCCTCCCCCACGGCTCCTCCCTCGGGGTGATCCAGCCTCCACTCCTGCGCCTCTCCTGACCCACTGACCGCATTACCATGCACCTGGCATCACCTGCTGCTTCTGCAGCCCTAAGGTTTCCTTGAATGGTGCCCACTGCTATTCTGTGTACACTCCCTGGGGCCCCAACATGGAGCTAATGCAGCGTACCTTGTTTCAGGACGCATCACAGTACCCATGCGATGGCTTCTGTGCCTTTTGCAGAAGAAGAAACCGAGGCTCAGAGATGAAGTGACTTCCCCAAAGCCCTGCAGTCTGCAGGTGTCCCAGGATCCCAAGGCCTGACTGCAAACTCCGCGGTGTTATTCTCTGCGGCACATTCGCATTCCTGATGTGCCGTCCGCGGTCAGCACCCCTCATCAGGAGGCTGAGAGAAGGCAGGGCCAAGGCGTTCCTGCTGATCCTGGGCCTGAGCAGGGGCCTCAAAGGCTGGTGCTGGTGCTTCTCCGGTCTCAGCGCCTCTGGCTCCCGCTCCTCTCTCTGGTGCCGGCCGGGGAGAGGTGGCGGGTGCCTGTGAGTGCCGGAGAAGGAATCAGAAAGCTAGTCCCCAGCCCCAGCTCTCTACTTCCTGGCGGTGAGACCTAGGCACACCTTTCCCTCAGACTCTCAGTTTCCCCAACTACAAAAGCCTTGAGAAGAAAGGTCGTCCGAGAGAAAGCAGAGTCAGGTAACCTTGATTACAGCAACTTGCAGGGTGGGTGATGGAGGGCAGTGTGTGGGGTGGAGCTGGATGCTGTCAGCTGGGCAAACCCTGATCCTAGCTGCTGGTCTTCCTTGAGCTTAGTGGGCTGCGAGCCCTTCTGTGGCTACGCCTCGCCCAGGGTGCAGGGTGGAGGAATGTTATCTTGGAGGAAGGCTGGCAAGTTCCTCCAGTGAGGGGCACAGCCATCCCGGGCCCTCCCAGGGGCAGAGCCAGAATGAGAGCTTTCAGAACACTGGTTCTGGTAAAACTTGAGGAAAGGACCATGAAAGGGGGAGGAAGTGGAAGAAGAAGGAGTTGGCGAGGAACGCAGACAGCCCACTGCTTTGGGGAGGCTGAGATCCAGCCGTGGGTGTGGCCAGGCCCCGCATGCACCCCGGGGGCCCCAGAAGCCAGCGCGGGGCCTATGCCTGCTGAGTCCAGTGACTGCCTATGTTCCCCAAATGCGCGGCGGTGTATTTATGCCTCTGAAGTGTTTGTTTAGAGAAATCAGTAGCTACGGAATTAGCAGCTCGTTGTGTGTTTCTGTATCTGCTCATTTGGAAAACTGGGTTGACTGCAGCTCTGACCTAAAGGTGCTGGAGAGAATCCAGCTGCCTGTGGATAGAAACCTCTGCTGCTCAGCGGGAAGGGCTGGGCCGGGGTGGGGCCCTGGGCCCACGTAAGGGGGAGAAGCGCACCAGGCAGTTAAGCCGTTAGCCGGGCAGCTTTGCCACGTTCCGCATCCCACGAACCCACCGCCCTCGGCTGAAGGAGCAGCAGTTGCAGCAAACAGTGTGTGTGTGGGGGGTCGTTTGCTGTTCTGGGACGTGGATCACTGGTGGTGTGCCGCACAGGGGTGGCCCTCCTGCCCCACCTCCTCACCAGTGCCCACGTTAGAAGCAAACCGAGAACAAGGCCACACTCCCCGGATCTTCCTTGGGGCTTGCCCAGGACTCCAGCCAGGGCCAGCTTCTTGAATGGGACAAGGAGAAGAAAGGTGTGTTCCCCTGACAAGGCAGGTATGACCGTGAGCAAGGGGAAGGAGAAAGGAGATCGAGAGTCTGCTTTTCTGAGCGTCTCTGTGGGAAGGAGAATGTCCCACTGAGGGGCAGTCCTTCCTGAGAAAGGACCGAGGAGCCCTCAAGCTGCCTTCACCCGCACCGTGGGCACACCTCCTCCTGAACCCTCGCGGCGTCTCGGGCACAGGACTCCCCGGCCCATCTGAGAGGTGAAGGGAGGCTCGGTCCCTCGATGAACGGCCCAAAGCAGCAAACTGGAGCGCTGGAACGCGACTCGCGGGGCTTTGGCTGTGCGTCCCCCCCGCTCGGTCTGCCATCTGTAAAATGGGACAGCGATGGCATGTCTGGCAGGACAGCCGTGAGGACGAAGCGCGTTCCTGGACAGAGTGCACTTCGGAGCCGCTGTGTGGTGCACACTAAGTGCCCTGGCTGTTATTATCCCATTAGGTGTTGGGACTTCCAGCAAAGCCAAGGGAACAGAGGTTAAAGGAACCGGAAAAATGTGGGCTGAAAGGAAAATATTACGGGGAGACAGGATCTTCATCCTTCAAAATGTGAAAGGGGCCACGGAAACGACCGACAGGGCTTGTTCAGCACTCTCCAGAAGGCAGAATTAGGGCCAATAGGAAAAATAAAGGGCATGAGATTTAAGCCCCTCATAAGGCAGCCGTTTCTAATGAATAAACTCCCTAGGGAGGGGTTTCTGTTCCCATTTCTCTTTTTCTTGTTCACAAAGCAGGGCGATCGTGAGAAGAGGCGCTCTCAGGAGTGACGCGACAGGCGGAGCCCCTCCAAGGTCAGGCCAGGCTGCGGAGATAGCAACCTGCCCCCCAGCCACGGAGGGATGGCATCGTTGGCCAGGGGCCCCAAACCACGGGGGTCTGGCCTCGCAGAGCGATCGGGCTCCTCGAGAGTCCAAATTGCTATGTCAGGTCAGCTCGATGAAAGTAATTGCGAGTGTTCCTAACGCCGCAATTAAAGAAACTCATTGGCAAGCAGTGTTCGGCAGAAATCCATTTTTAGAGTTTTTCCTTTTTCATTAGCCACTCTCCCATAGAAATAGTCTGTGCACGCAGTAAATCAGAAGCCGGTGTGCGGATAGTTGCCGAGAAGCCGGAGGACAGAGAAAATGTGGAGAGGCATCGCAGGCAGAGCCCAGAGCAGGGCGTAGGCAAAGCCCCATACATCCTGACAAGCTGCCCTTGGGCCTGGGCGCCCGGCTTCGTGTCGGACCAAGGGGAGGAGTCCAGTGATGGTTTCCGCCTTCCCATGCCCAGAGTGGGCACGCCAGCCCGAGCCTCTCTTTGTGGTCCACTGAGAGATCTATTCTGTATGCTGGATGCCTCTGGGGTGTGGGAATGCGAAGTGAGGGGAGCAGGGGAATGAGGGGAAAGAGAAGTGTTGTGCGGAAAGGGATTGGCAGAGGAGGGCTGGAGGGGTGGGAGTGGAGGAAGAAGAATGAGGGGCACTCATGCTGTCAGGGCAAACGCTAAAGGACAGCCTCTGGTGAGCTACATGGAAGGGTTCCACTGAACAGAAATTCAAAAACGAGATTCTGAATCCGGCCGGGGCTCTCAGTGGGTCAAGGGTCAGAAAAGTCAATTTCCAGAACAGGGTCAAAACAAACAAACACAACAGGGACAGTGTTTCGACCACCTCTAGCGATAATGTCAGATGATTTGACCTAAGAATCCCTGTGGGGATTTTTCCTAAGGAAATCATTCAGCAGGAGCACAAAGATCTTGATTGCAAATTATCCAGGCCAGCAAATTGATCTGACCACTTGGGAAGTGCTGAGTTATAAATCTCAGGCCACCCAGTGGAGCGTCATATAGCCATTAATTATTATAACCAGCAAGACTGTAGACTGTCTGATACTATGGGAACTTTTTCATAATGCTCTGAATCAAGGATTGCCATTTTTTTCTGTAAAGAACCAGATAGCACATATTTTTGGCTTTGCAGGCCAGAGGGTCTTCATTGCAACTACCCAACTCTGCCTTGTAGTGTGATAGCAGCCACAGATAGTATGTAAACAAATGGGTGTGATTGTGTTCCAATAAAACTTTATTTACAAAAACAAGTAGTGGGACGGATTTGGCCAAAGAGCTGTTTTAAGTTACAAAAGCAAACCACAGAGTTGTATGTTCATTATGATTGCAATCAGATACGGATTTGAATGGCAGAAATATTCAAACCTGGAATGGGTAGTTAAGACAATGGAGGTAGAGTGTGTTCTCTTTTAGGGGTGAAGCCAGGACTCTTTGGTTACCTGAGGACTTAGGATTCACACAGATCCTCCAAGGACTGGGTGTGCAGGGGCCCGAATTCCCATTTCCAATCATGGTACAGTCCTGAGGTTTCTCAATGAATGCTTAGTGAGTCGTAACACTCGGAAGGCTGGCCCTGCCCTTGACCTGGGAGCCCATTTTAGTCTGCAGGTGGGGCACACCCCGTTTCTGCTGGAGTCAGATCTGAGGGTCTGTCCAGTTTAGCTGAGGAACTTATGTCCCAGAGACGCAGTGGTGGGAACTCACAGTGGCCCCAGTGTCCGGGGCCAGTGAGCTGACTCGGGTGGAATCTCGGGGTGAAAACCACAGGCTCGGGGGCGTGGGCTTCAGTAGATGCCCTAGAAGATGAGGAGGTGGGAAGGCTGAAGGGGAGAGCAGAGGCAGTTCCATTCTGGTTGGGAGCACATGGTTTTGGAGTCAGACCGAACTGGGCTTAGCTCCGCCCTCTCTGCTCACGGCTCTGTGTCTTTGAACATGTCCTTTTACTCCTCTGGGCCTCTGTTTCCGTGTCTGGTCGTGGGGATGGTAGACCCGTCCTGCAGGGCTGTTCAGAGCACTAAATGAGGTCACGTGTGCCAAGCCCTCAGCGTGGTGACTGGTTCAGAGGGAGCTGTTACTAATGGTGGCAGTTGGCTAACAGGGGCTGGGGCCGGGGTCAGACACTGAGTGGGCCACACGGCTGCCCTTGCCCAAGAGTCAGATGGGGTCAGCCAGGATGGCCTCCCACAGGGACCTCACTCTGCACCACCAGAACAATACGTGGTCTTTCCAATGGAGAGGCTGGGAGATTGAGGACACTGTGGCCAGAGGCATTATCTAATCAGGCAGGGGGTAAGGTTGTGACCCAGGCATCTGGGTCAGCCCAGATAGAGATGTCCCCAGACCAACTGAAGAATCTCAGGGGGACTTAGTGTTGGATCCAAGAAAAAAACCTACGTCAATTGCCAGGTCTCCCTGGGTCAAGGTCACCCCATCATGGGACTGAGCAGACACCAGGACTGAGAAAGCAAGGCTAGAGGGCCTGGGACAGTCACTCTGAAGTGGGCTGAGGGGGGGGCGCTCACAGTGGGCGGGGCTGGCCTGAGCCTGAGGCTCTGTGAGCTTGGGTGAGAGTTCCAGGGATGTGGTGGGGTTCTGGAAGAATATTTTACTCGACACTTAAAAACGGTGAAGACAGTGAATTTTATTATGTGTCTTTTAGCACGATTAAAAATAAAATGCAACTGTGCATTCACTAAATGTAGCAAACGAACAAAAATACCAAAATAAACACATTGTAGGGCATGCAAATAAACTGCATAAAAATAAATGCAGGAACTTCAGAAAACACCTTTTACCAAATTCGACAGGGGTGGCCCTGACGCTAATACTAACAGGAAGAGATACACACATTGCACTTTGCAAAATGTTTCTGTGCATGTTGATGAGCCGGCAGAAAAGAAACAGGTCTCCCAAGACGAGGCGTGTGGGAAGGTGTGGAGGTAAGGACGGGACTCATCAGGAGAACAGCTTCTCTGGGACAGGAGCATCACGGGGCGGGGGTTGGGGGATGGCATCTCGAGAGGCAAACGGGGTGGGTGCTGGCCACGTTCTCACACGTTTCCAATATTGCCTCTGCCACCTCCTCTGTAAATGGATACTTGACTTACTAAATGCTGGCTAAGCCCCACAGAGACGTTTCTGGGCGGCAGGCACGGTACGAAGCAGGCACTTTCTCATGTATTGCCCATGACAATGCTATGGGAGAGTAGCTGTGATTGTCCCCACTTTACAGATCGGGAGGCCACCGCTGAAAGCAGTTCTGTGACTTGCACTGGGTCACATGACTTGTACGCGGAGATGCCGGGATGGGAACTCAAGCCCTCCGACGGAAGTCAGTGCTCCTACTGTGCGACCTTGGACAGATGTCCTAACCAGTCTGAGCCTTGGGTTCATCAGTGTCGATGGCGGCCCGTCCTGGCTCTGGCCTTCCAGTTGCCTTGCTGGGGTCTGCCGGGAGGTGATGGTGGAGAGAGGTGGTGACCCGAGGGCTGGGAATGCCCGGCGGAGAGCTCTGAATTTCACCTAATCAGCGATAGGGAAGCATTGTGGGCTTCAGTATTTCCTTTTTTTAACTTTCTTCTTGGCCACAGCTAAAAATGAATCCTGCTTTGCCTGGAACGCTTGTCTGTAAGTGGCTTTCAAAGAAAGTCTCCCCAAACCGCATCAGATGGCTTCTGTGAGAATCTCATAAGAAATAAAGAACTCCTGTCACTGGGGAAGCATGGCTTCGAACCCGGCCTTGCTGCCTCTCTCTCCCACCACACCTCCTTCTCCACCTGGGCTGCGGCCCCAGGCCTCCCCACCTCTGCCCTGACAGCTGACCTTGGAGAGCAGCAAAACTCAGGCTGTCCTCCTCTTGTCCTTGGGTGCTTTGCCCTCCTGACTTCGGGGCAGCATGCCCAAAGCCTGGCTGTTGAGAGAGCTGGCAGGTGCGGAGTGGGGGTGGCAGCAGCTCCCTGCCCGCACTTCCGGTCACTGCTCAGGACACTGAGGGTTCAGCATCTGAGAGGCGCCCAGGGCAAGCAGGGAGCTCCCCGGGCTGTTTGCATCTCCTCAGACCCTGGGGTATCAGGAGATTCCTTGGCCCTGGGGAGACAGGTATAACCGCTCCCCAAGTCCTACCCCTTCAGATGAACCCCCAACAGAGACTGATAGGGAGTCAGAGCCAGGAAAGCCGCTCATTCATTCCAACAGCTCTATGGACCTCAAACCCAGTGCCAGGCTCTGGACCAGGCTCCAGGCAACGTGAGCAGTGACGGTTTGAGGTGATGAGGGAGTTCATAGACTCTCAAGTCGGATTGTCTGGCTTCAAAGCTGACTCTCCCACAATAGCTGTGTGACTCCTGTCAAGTTACTTAACCTCTCTGTACCTCAATGGTGTCTACGGTAAATGGGGGTCATACAGCGTGGAGTTAACATGGGCAAAGCCATCAGAACACAGCCCAGCACATGTAAGCACTGGTCAGGTGTCAGCCGTCATCCTTCTCACATCCTGGCTCAGGGTAAGGGGTGGAGGTGACGAGAGAGGTTTCACGGACCAACGCACAGGTAGTCAGTCTGGGTCAGTGGGAGCTACAGCAAGTTAGGAAGGGAGAGAGGAGATGAGCTATGGACTGGCATGGGAAGCATGAGCCATAGGCATAGCAGTGAGCCAGGGACAGGCCAGCAGCAAAGAGGAGGCAGGAAGGGAAGTCAAGCCTGGCCCAGCAGCCTGGACAGAGTAGGGCTGGCTCTGCAGTGTGACCTTGGAAGGCCCGCGTTGGGTCACCTCAGCCTTAATTAGCAGCCACAAATTAGTAGATTCTCTCAGCACTGGGCTCCCCTCTATACCAGGCTCTGGGTCAAGCATTTCACATTGAATACTTCATTTAAAATCCAAACTATCCCACAAGTTCCTGAATTCTCTTCTCCCAGTCTGTCTCCCAGAGGACATTTGAAGCAAATGTCTTGAAATGACGAGGACCCTTGAGAAGTAGCAAGGTAGGGAGCCCTGGAGAGGCTGGCTCCCGGTGCACGGAGGTTCGGGGGCGGGTGGGGCTCAGATGTCTGGCTGACTCTAAAGAAAGGTGAAATGACCTCAAGTCAAGGATTGGGTCAATATCCCACAAATCTAATATCATTTACATTTAGGCACTCGAAGCATACTGAAGGATACGGAGCATCCTGACAGGAAGTACACGTGACTGAGTAGATAAACCAAGTTACAGGACAGTGCCCACAGCAGGAGCTCACCTGTGCTCCCAGCCTCACTCTCCCCTCCCCACCCCTGGCCAGGGAGCCAGCGCTCTTGAATTCTGGTCCTGATTCTCACCAGCCTCTGGCTTGACCCTGGGCGACCATTCAGAATAGTGTCTCTTGTACAGTGTGTAGAGGCCATTACCTCCGAGGCCCTCACCCACTCAGGGTCAGCTCGAAAGAGCCCCACGGACTCATCTGCTGTTAGGAGTTGACAGCCTCACCCCTTGAGAACTGTGCTGGTGGACCCGAGATGACCCCCTGCCGGTCCACCTGGGACGTGCTGTGCATGGAAAATGCACACTGGGTTCCAGAGACCTGATGCTGCAACAAGGGTCTCAGGGAAATGTGCCCTGTAATGACCATGGACACCATGTATTGGGTTGAATGCGCTATATCGTTAAAATTAATCTCACCTGCTTTTAGTCTTCGCTGTGAAGCGACTAGGAGAAGTTCAATTACCTGCGTGGCTTGCGTCCTCTTTCTACCGGCTGGTGCTGCTGTCTAGGGGAGCGCATTTTAACTCCCCATGTCGTTACATGGCACAGAAGAGTGTCTCTAACGGGGGTTCCTCCCGGAGTATGGCTCTCGGACGGGGTGCCTTGGTTTGGGTCATATAATCTGGATATAAGTAATGCCAATGGGTGAGATTAGTCCTGCGATATCCGTTCCCTATCGCTGCTGTAACAAATTACCACAAACTTCGTGGCTTAAACCAACAAGCTTATTCTCTTACCATACCACAGGTTAGAACTCTGAAATCTATGGGGCAAAATAAAGTGGGGACATCTGTAATACTCTTAACAATAAAATAAAATACTCGCCCAGCCAGTGTAGCTCAGTGGTTGAGTGACGACCCATGCACCAAGAGGTCGCCGGTTTGATTCCCAGCCATGGCATACGCCCAGGTTGTGGGCCCGATCCCCAGTGGGAGGCATGCAGGAGGCGGCCCATCGATGTTCTCTCTCGTCGATGTTTCTATCTCTCGCTCCCTCTCCCTTCCTCTCTCTCTAAAATCAATAAAGAAAAAAAATTTTTTTTAATACTCAAAAAAAGAACTCTGCAATCGATTCGCTGGGCTCGTGTTTACATGTTGCCGGGGCTGGTTCTTTCCGGAAGCTCTGAGAAGACACTCTGGCTCCTGGCCTTTTTCAGCGTCCAGCGTCTGCCTGCACTCTTTGGCTTCTGCCCCCTCCCTCCGTTTTCAGACCACATCACTGCATTCTCTGTTTTGCTTTGTTTTTTGTCACCTTATTGCTTTTTCCTCTCTGACCTCCAGCCTCCCTCTTCTAAGAACCCCTGTGATTACACGGGGCCCACCCGGGTAATCTGGGGCACGCTCCCACCTCAGCATTCTCCACCCCACCGCACGCACAAAGCTCCTGTTGTCTTATGGTCATACTTACAGGTTCTGGGATTAGGACGTGGACATCTCGGGGCCATTATTCAGCCTAGCGCACCTACCTGTTTCGTTCCAGCCTCCGATTTAGAAATAATAAGCTGGGCCACAAATAGCCACCCGACCGTGGCACCGAGAGGCGTGGGCCTGGAGAGGACAGTGGAAGGGCATCCGTCTGCCTCCTGACTTCAGGACAGGGAAGTCCTGCACCCCCAGTCTTCATGCGGGTGCAGCCGCAAAGCCCCGGGAAGGTGTGGTGACTGGGATCAGCTCCCTCAGCTAAGAAGAGCCTCAGCCCGGCTGGCACAGAGCCCCACGGGTCAGGCAGGCAGCTCTGCCCCACTCCCTTCTTCTTTCTTACTTTTAATCCTCACCCGAGGATATTTTTTCCATTGCTGTTTTAGAGAGAGTGGAAGGGAAGGGGGTGAGAGGGGAGAGAGAGGAGAGAGAGAAACATCGATGTGAGAGAGACACATCGATTGGTTGTCTCCCACACGTGCCCCAGGTACGTGCCCTTGACCGAGGATTGAACCCATGACCCTTCAGTCTGCTGGCTGACACTCTAACCGCTGAGCTCCGCCGACCAGGGCCCCACTCCCTTCTCTGCAAGCATAGTGGTGCTCGGTGACCTTGTCTGACCTTGTGCTCTCACAGGCCATCTTCAGGTTGATGGTCCTCCAGCTCCTTGGAAGCTGCCCAGATGTGCGGCTGTGTCCGGGGACCCATACTGACAGGACTCGGGCAAAACTGCAATCACAGGGGCCGCTGAGAAGTGGCTCACAGCAGATGGTGGGCTTGGTGCCCCCACGGTGCTCATGTGTGCCAGCCCGGTGGTGCCAGTTTTATTAATCAGGGACAGAGGAAGCAACTTGGGCTGGAGGCGGTGGGAGGCCGGGGGGCTGCCTGTGGCTGGACACGAGGCCCCGCTCAGCAGGGCTTCTCCTCTGACAGGTCGTCCCTCAGCCTAGAGACTTCCCACCGCTCTCCTCTGCCATCTCTCTGCAGACTCCCGCCCCATCCGTCCACATCCTTCCTGCTCACTTATTTCCTGTCTTGTCAGCAGAAGAGCCCTGTTCCCGGGAAGTGGAGTCTAGGAAAGGAACACCTTCCATCCTCAGGAACAAGGAGGTTAGTTGTGGAGCATTCCCCCCATCTGATCCCTCTCCATTCTCGGCACCAGGCCCATCTTTCATGTGGGGGCCCAGGGGAAGCCTGCAGGCAGCCCTCCAAGACATGGGTCTCGGGTCCAGAGGTCAGCGAACAGCTGGTCTTGGAAGCGGTACCACTCTGGACCACTGGGCCCAGTGAGGGAATGTGGAAACAGACAGAGCCAGGGTGAGGAGTCACACGATCTGGGTTCGAGTCCTAGACCTAGTATCTATCACTGTGTGACCTTGGGCAGGTCACCGGAACTCTCTGACCCTCGGTCTCTTTTCCATTAGAGTGGAGGTAACAGTGGATATTCCCACCTCACAGGGTTGTTGAGAGAATCAGATGAGAAAATGAACGTGAATGCAGTTTGCAGACTAGAAGGCAGACCTCAAGAATAAGTGATGCTCCTCAGAGCTGGCACAAGATTGGGACTACAAAACCAGTCCAAGTTTAAGATGAGGCCTGGACAGCAGAGGTGCGAAACACTTAGGGTTACGGTAGGGTTGTCGTCCCCAAACCGAGTAAGCGGCTGGGAGAAGGTGATAGAGGGTCAGATGAGAGGCGCAGAGCGGCCCAGGGCCGGGGGCCTCCAGGCGATGGCACAGACGGTGCCGCGATGAGGCTTCAGCAGCAGTGTGGCGAGGTCTGGCCGCTGAGTCTGACCACCGAGGGCAGGAGTTTGGATGTCACCCAGAAGGAGGGAGAACACTCGAGGGGAGTGTCATGACGCGATCTGCCGTGGGGAGATCGGACTGGCTGGAGCCCGAGTGGGATGGAGGAGGAGGGAAAGGCCAGGGTGGGGGACCAGGGCAGTGACGGGTGAGAGAGTGCGGTTGTGAAGTCAGGAGAACACAGTGTTTCAAAGGAAAGAGAGGGCAGCTGGGCCGACCACGGCCAAGAGCACAGGTACTCGGACACACGAAAAGTGTGCATGCCGTGTGGCAAAAATGAAGTCATCAGAGGGAGAAGAATTCCCTTGAGAGGGGGAAGCCAGTGGTGGGGGACGAAGGGGTGATGGGAGGAGGCGGAGCCGCGACCGGGGCCTGGGCAGGTTGTCCCGGTGTGTGCTGGGAGGGGAGTTGAGACACAGCTGTGGCCAGAAGGAACGGCCCCCCAGGTGGCGAGCTGTTTGCTGTGGCTGGGTTTGCTCTGAGGCAGTGACCACGCCTTAAGCAGGTGTAAGTGCTGGTGCGGTGAGTCAACAGAGAGGCCGAGGCTGACGGCCCAGGCGACAAGGACGATTCAGCAAGTGTTTTTCAAACACCTGCTATGGGCTCAGTACCTCTTTAGGCGCAGGGAACAGGAGCTCTTTCTCCTCGGGAGTGGATACTCAATGGCGCCACCTCCTCGTGAAGGGAGACTCTGTGGGGTTTGGAGACCAGGTCCGAGAGCAGCTGCAGAAGGGAAGGCGGGGTAACGTGGGCGCTGTGCCTGGCGGAGGAGGCAGTCCTTGTCGATGGCTTTCGCTTTCCCTTGGAAGCAGGAAGCAGGTCCTCTGCTGAGACTCAGGTGGGGAGACAGGAAGGGGAGTCTGCGGGAGAGGGACGAGGATTTGAAATAACTGCTCGGAAGAATGAGCAAGCGTGGGAGAGACAGGTGGCCGGGGCGGCCTGGGACAGGAAGATCCAAGGCCGCAGAGGCACCAGAATCGTGAATTCACAAAGGGACGCACGTGTGGCCCTTGCCCTCTGCGGTCCAGGTGTAAAGGACGCACCTAGGGCTCAATTTATGCACAATCAGAATCTTGCAGACCAGGCACAGGCTGGCGGAGACATGGACGAGGCAGGGTTGACGGCTGTGGGGATGGATCAGATCAGGCCAGAGAAAAGGAACTGAGAACGGCATGGTTGAGAAGTCAAAGGCGTGGGTCCCAAAGAGGTCAGAGAGCGACCTTGGAAGAGCGCTGAGCCAGGGCCCAAGCAGCAGGGAAGGATCAGAGCTGCGGTGGCAGAGAGGGGCTGTGAACGGAAGTTTCCACAGGCAGAGCCTTTCCTGGCCCAAGTGTGTCCTTGGGAAAGGGAGCTGAAGGGAGGGCTGTGGGAAGTCTGGAGTGCAGGGTTCCTACAGTCCTCCCAGAGGATGGCTGGCTTTGGGATGGAAAGGACACTGAATGGGAGGCTAAACTCTCCGCAGGACATGACCAGGACGCATTCGTGGGAAGGAAGGAGGTGGGCGGTGGTCACTCGTCTTCATTGCCCTTAGCAAAAGCCCAGCTCCTCCCCTGCTCTTTTTTTTTTTTATCCTCACCTGAGGACATTTTTTTTCATTTTTTGTTCAGATAGAGTGGGAGGGAGAGAGAGGAAGAGAGAGAGAGAGAGAAACATCGACGTGAAAGGGACACATCGAGTGGCTGCCACCCGCACAACCAAACAGGGCCGGGGACAAACTGCAACCGAGGTACATGCCCTTAGCGGGAACCGAACCCGGGTCTCTCTGTACCGCAGGCCCACGCTCTAACTGCTGAGCCAAACCGGCCAGGGCTCCTCCCCTGCTCTTAAAAGACATGAACTCTGCCCGCCCCCTTCCCTGGTTTCATCCGGTGCTTTCTTGCTTCCCTGTCACCACAGCCCAGGGCCCTTTTCCAGCTCCGTGTATGTGAAGCCCCTTTCTCCTTCGGGCCTCCACGCATTCTGCTCCTCCACAGGGTCCATCTAGATACGGACACACACACACACACACGCCGTGCGATCCAGCGACTCCACTCCTGAGAAAACATCCAGCAGGACCATGTTTTCATGAGCTCCAGGGTTGTTTTTAGTGCAGCATTGTTGGTCCAAAGCAACAGGTTGAGAAGTTCAGATGGCCATCAACAGGAAACGGGCAAATACGTCGTGCTGCGTTCCTATAATGGAATCTGGTTTAGTGACTGAAGTAAATGAAGGAGATTCACATGTCACCACAGCTCAGTTCATGAAGTTGATCACTAGTGGGTGGTGCCTAGGGGCCTCGGACTGGTGCTGGGAGGGACCCCTGGCATGCTGCAGCTCAGCCCTCCGGGTCGGTGCTTGGTAGAATGGGGCATGGACTCAAGCATTCTTGCAGTCAAAGCTCCAGGCTTAGCCTGGCCGGTTTGGCTCAGCGGCTAGAGCGTTGGCCTGTGGACCAGAGAGTCCCGGGTTCGGTTCCCGCTAAGGGCATGTACCTCGGTTGCAGTTTATCCCCGGCCCCGGTTGAGGTTGTGTGGGTGGCAACCAGTCGTTGTGTCTCTCTCACATCAATGTTTCTCTCTCTCTTCCTCCCTCTCCCCCTCCCGCTCTATCTGAAGATAAATGCAAAAATGTCCTCGGGTAAGGATAAAAAAAAAAAAAAAAGCTCCAGGCTTAGGTGCTATTTGGTGATGGATTCATGTTTGTCTTTATCCTGTGAACAGAGCTAACAAGTGATAGCTTCCAGCGTTCTACCTCTTCTCTCATTGAGAGGTGAGGTGGTATCTACGTAAGTCTGGAAAATTCGATAAACAGCATGATGCTAAATATGAAAAAGGGACCAAAACTGCAAGAGGGTTTCTCGTGTGTATGGGCAGCTGCCAGAGATGGGCAGGTGGTCCCCTGGGAAAGCAGGAGAGCTGCCCGGTGAGGGGTGAGGGCAGCAGCCGCCGCCACCTTCCCCGTCTTTCTCGGGGGGCCTTGCTCCCATCGTGGTTGATGATCAGGAGGTGGGGGTCACCCTGTTGCAGTGGGAAGAGGAGGAACTGCACAGAAACGCCAAAGGTCCTGTAATTTTCGGTGCTTATGAAATCTCTATGCAAGGCAGTCTTTACGTCAAACGCGGACCGGACATCATTACTTGACCCTCGTCATTAGCGGGAAGCCATCTGCCAATCACGTCTCTTAAGACTATATCCAAATCAGCAAAGCCAAAACAACAAGGCACCCATGTAATGTTGAGTGGAGAAAGCAAGTAATGAAAGGGTATCTGTAATCACATACACTTTTAAAGCAGAGATATCTAGCAAACGTTTCAACGCATGCATGAGTAGGATACTCTAACTTCAAAATACTGTTCCAGGAGGGGAAGAAGTATAATAGATGCTTCCATGGCATCTGGGATGTTTTATTTCTTTTTTTAAAAAAAATCAGCTGCGCCCTGGCCCGTTTGGCTCAGCGGTTAGAGCGTCGGCCCACGGACCAATGAGTCAATTCCGGTCAAGGGCACGTACCTCAGTTGCAGTTCGTTCCCGGCCCTGGTCGGGGTCATGCGGGAGGCAACCAGTCAATGTGGCTCTACCACATCAATGTTTCTCTCTGTCTCTCTCTTTCTCCCTCCTTCCCACTCTGTCTGATGATAAATGGAGAAATATCCTCCGGTGAGGAATTAAAAAAAAAATAGCTGAAGCCAATGTGGCATAATTTCAACATTTACTAAATGCAGGTGGTAGCTACGTGGGTGTCTGATGTTTATTCTTTATACCTTTCTGGATGTTTAAGTAGGTCATGAGTTCTCAAGGTCAGCTAAGAATTGGTCAGGCAAAGAGGAGGAGGAAGGATGTTTCAGGTTGGGGTCTGGGTGGAGGTGGGGAATGGCGGCTTCCAAGGCCCAAAGGGAGAGGGTGTTGGGCACTCAGGGAAAGGGAAACCCCTCAATATTGATGGAGGTGGGGGGGGTGGAGAGAGGTGTGAGGACTGGTCCCGGAGAGGCACACAGTGCCAGGGCTTGCAGGACTTTGCCAGCCACGCCCAAGAATTTGAACTGTAGGGAGCCCCTGAAAGATTTCCAGCTGGAAAGTGAGGCAGGCATGTGTGTTAGAGAGATCACTGCTGCTCCAGGGGCGCAGACGAACTGCCCCCCACCCCTTCCCCTGTGAGACTGGGAACGCAGTGGAAGGAATGGCGGGAGTTACTCTCTCCCTTCTAAGGCTCCCTAGCTCTCTGTCCTCACGGCCACCACTCCAGGTCACCGCTCCATGTCCTCGGTCGCACTGCACATGCTGGTCACCTTGGGCTGCCCTCCAGAGCCACTCTCCACCTTCTCAGCCTTGCTCTCCACCCCGGCAGGCCGGCCACTGTGCACCGAACGGACGGGCTTCTGACCCTGGCGGTTAACGGGGAGCACGAGACTAGCCCGTGCGTTGGGCTTGCTCCTGGGGGTGTTACCTTGGCTGCCTGTGTCCCTTGACAGAAAGAAAGTCACTGCTCCTCTCAAGGTGGCCAGCTGTGCACAGCTCTCACCGGCTGGGTCCGTTCCCTTCCTTCCCCGTGGGCCCTGGAGGTGAGGACAGCATGCTGCTGGCGGCTCCCCCGTTGCTTCAGAATGAGCCCCTTTGCACATGCGCCTTCCTGGTCCGAACGTGCCGTCCGCTTCTTGCTGGGAGCCCGTCTGATACAATGCGACGTCCTCCATTCCCTTCTGACCAGCTCGAGGGCAGGGAAGAGGTCTGATTATTTTTTGTGTGCAGCTCCTTTGCTAGGACCTGGCACTTTTTCGGGGACCAAACATAATCCGTGAATGAATGAGAACATGGTATTAATGAATGAGTGGATGCATGGGGTGTACTCCTGGGTTTGTGAATAGGCCCTACACAGACAGGTCTTGGGCTCTGGGGACAAGGAAATAGGTGATTCCAGGAGAAAGGACAAACATGCAAGGAGAAAACCCTTCACAGTTCTGGAGTTCCGGAAACTTGATGACTGGGGCCAGGTTCTTCATTCGCTCCTCTCGTGTCATGCCCAAACATCAAGGTGCTCGGTTCACAGGCTGAAAGCCGAATTTCAGAGAGGTTAAGTAACCTGCCCAGCACAGTGTCCTGTGTTCTCACCACTTTGCGTCATGGGCAAATCGAGTCTCCTTCTCATTGTACCTGCAAGTATCTCATTAAGTCTTCAGAAGCCCCACGTGTCCCTGGTCCGGGCCTGCTGCACCCCCCAGCCTCCCCCCAGAGGCTGACACTTCCTGCTTGCGGGGGGGGGGTGCCTTGTCTGGGCTGCCATTCATGGCAGGGTACCTGGGGTCTGATTTCCATTTGTTCTGCATCCTTTATCTTAGGCATAAATGTCACTGGTGTTATTACAGTGGTGGGCTGACGGGATGTTCATCCATCCGGAGCTTTTCAAACCAATTAGGTGGAATTAGTGCTAGGGTGAAGACTCCTGAAACTAGCACTTTGGCCTGGGGGAAAAAACAAACAGATGGATATTACGCCAGAATCTCTCATGCCAGCTCGTGTCCTGAGGCCACCCTGCTGCAATGAGATCCAGCCTACCCAGGAAATTAGCCCCCTTTTCTCTATAGCCTGATCAGAGCCGGCAGGAGCCCAGATAAACAGGGCAGCAAGAAGGCACTTACTGATGGTCGCGAGCCAGGGGCCATACTCATTTATTCTTCCCCGCATCCAGGCAAGGGAGGTATCAGTATTCTCATTCCACAGTTGAGAAAACTGAGGTCCAGAAAGGCGTAGTAACTGGGCCAAGGTCACCCAGGATTAGAACCCAGGACTGCTGGACTCCAGAGGCTCAGGCTGCCTGCGGGTCATCCCAGCACTGCACCAAACCCATCTCTTGTCATTTGCCAGCTAGCCTGGTGTCACCTCCTTATCGGCCCTCTGAAACCCACAATTTCCCCGTTTCTTTCCTTCTCCGGGAGATTATCCATGCCGTGTGCGCCCCCAGCCCTAAGCAAATGTAGGGCAATCATTTCATTATAAAAGTGGCTTGCCCCAGGCAGCCTGTGTGGGTCACCCACGTTTACTGCCACCCCTTTGGGTTAAGACGTCCAAGGATTTAATGAAGGAGCAAGAATCTGGCAAGGTCAAAAGAAGATGAGATTTGCCGCTCAGGCAGACCTAGTCCCTAATTCCAGTCCTTCTATTTAGTGACCATCTAAATGTGCAAAACTCACCTGTCGACAGGTGCATCCGCCCCCTGCAAAACAGCGCTGCAATACTTGCTTTCCAGGGTGGTTTTCAGGAGGGAAACGATGGCTTATGCAAAGTGCTGGGTGCACGGCCCGTGTTCCACAAGTAATGTCAGTTAACAGTCACTGGTTTAAATTCCTGGGTTCAGTTCCAGCACTGTAAGACCTAGAGCAAGTTCCCTAACCCCTCTAAACCTCAGTTCACTTATCTGTAAAATGGGGGAATACGACCGCTTACTTTGTAGGCTGGTTGGGAGGGTTTCATTAAACTAGATAATGCATGTGAATTCTTTAACACAGTGATTGGCATAGAGCGGTCAAAAGACATTTGTTGTTACTGTAATTAGGATCATCAAAACATTTATTGGTTATCTAAGAGATGTGATACATTTATGTTCTCTTACTTCTCTTGATTATTATGTTTCTTGTGTGATATTCAGAGGTTATCCTCTCAAAGCCTGATCGTTCCTGTGAAAAAAGGCAGAATCTCTTTCCTTTTTCTTCCCTCAAGAAGTGGTAGTTTCTTTTTATTTATTTATTGACGTTATAGAGAAAGGGGCGGGGGAGAGAGAGAGAGAAACATCATCGATGGGTTGCCGGTTGCCTCCCACATGCACCCCAGCCGGGAATCAAACCCACAACCTGGATGTGAGCCCTGACTGGAGATAGAACCCACCACCCTTGGTGTACAGGACCGTGCTCAACCAGCTGAGCCACACGGGCCCGGGCCAGAATCTCTTTCCCTAACGCCTCTCCATTTTCATGAACCACCGATGAGCGCTCCCTTTCGTTCTGCCCGCTGTGCTTGGCGCCCGTCCGACAGCTCACGGTGCTGCACACGGAACACGCGTGTCTACGTGCCCTCCACCGAGCCCTCGGAACACGGCTGATCCGATCTCACCGACCTCTTCCCGTCCAGCGTCTCCTGCAGGACTGTTCCCAGCACAAAGGGCTTGATTTGAAAAAGAAGAAAAGGGAGAGAAATGTTTAAAAGGAAAAAATCCTCTGTATGATTCACTGAAATGCGTGTGGATGTTGCTTCTGAAAGGCAACTCGGTGCAAATAAGACTTTTCCCCAGGGCCGAAAGGGAGGAGCCAGCCCAGATCCACTGTGTGAACGAGAACCCACGGTGCAAGGCCTGTTTTGCCGAGTGACATCTGTCAACGGCAGACTTGTTCACGTGACCGAACCCCAGAGTCGGTCGGCCAATGCCACAATCGCCTCCAGGTCCTTTCTCCTAACACAGAAAGGGCTTTGAAGAGATCTCGCACACTAATGATCACAAATTGCTCCCGTGAACAATACTTTTCAAAAATATTTTTCAAAAACATGTAAGGGACAAATGTGATCCGAAGTCATTGTACCTATCTTTCCAGAGTGAGCGTCGAAAGGAAGGAATGCAGAACGTAGCCCTCAGATCTTCTCCGAGCCAGTCTGGTGCAACCAAACCATCCAGTAGACTGGCCGTAGAAAGGTGCAGAACATAGTCTTGAAATGCCTGGCCGGGCGAGGGATGTACAGGACCCAGGAGAGCTCTGCAGGTCAGCCATCAAAACAGGAACACAAGAACAGGAGAATCAGGGGCCAGAGGGGAACTAGGCAGGGGGAGAAAGTACATAGGCCGTCCGGCCGGTGTGGCTCAGTGGTTGAGCGTCCACCCATGCACCAAGAGGTCACCGGTTCGCTTCCCAGTCAGGGCACATGCCCAGGTTGTGGGCCAAATCCCCAGTGGGGGGCATGCAGGAGGCGGCCAATCGATGTTCTCTCTCATCGATGTCTCTATCTCTCTCTCCCTCTCCCTTCCTCTCTCTCTAAAATCAATAAAGGAAAAAAAATTATATAAAAAAAAGAAAGTACATAGGCCACAGGTGGGCACCTCAAGCCCCACCAGAGTGTCCTTATTTCACCTATATAGGTGTGGTTTCAAGGTGATTGGGATGTGTGTGACTTCTTAAAGGTCCAGGATGGAGAAGCATGCATTTGCTTTCAAAAGCACTTCCTGATTAAGGGGCCCTCTTAACTCTGGGTCCCACCATCCCAGTGAGAATTAAAGGGCCGGGGGGTGGTGTCGAGCCCTGCTACTCAGAGTGCGGTCCACAGACCTGCAGCCCAGCAGCACCCGAGAGTGCGTTGGAAATGCAGAACCTCAGGCCTCATTCGAGACCCCCTGAATCAGAGTGTTTGAGGGAAGGGCCCAGGAATCTGTATTTTAACAAGATCTCCAGGAAATCTTTAAGCACACTAAAACTTGGGACTGGTTTGGGGCATGGGCTCTTAACCAAAGATGCTCATCAGAATCACCTGGGGCGGGGGGACTTCTTCAGTACGCAGTCAGGCCCCACTCCCAGGGCTCCTGACACAGGGGACCCGAAAGGAATCCGGTCATTTCAAATGATTTCTATGATCCGTGGGTGCTGCAGACGTACAACCTTGGTTTGGAAGCATTCGTTTAGAGGCTTAGCGGTTGGTTTAAGACCCGAACCCATGGTCGATGGTCTCTTGGCTGGATTCTGCGATTATCCTCAATTATGGCTCTCCTCCGTGATCTAGCTCAGACACCAGCCGCTCCGTGAGTCCCTTCCTGAATCTCCCTGGTCAAAAGGAATCCTGCCTGGCTCCGAGTTCCCGCAGCCGCTCCATGCGTCTGCTCCCTGTCAGTTCTCATTCCATTCCGCCCTGCACTTTGCGTTATAATTGGTTGTGCACATGTCTCCCTGCCTAGATGTTAGCTCCCAGCCCTGTCCTTCGGCGCGCAAGCTTTCAGGCGTCCTTATTTTGCGACAGCACTTAGCACAGGGCCTGACACACTGCAGATACCGCACGTTAGCTGGTGCATTAAAAACGTTGAAACATCCAAATCCTCATACTCAACCCTCCAAATGAAGTAGACAGCAGAGAGGTGACCATAATTCCTTACTTAAAAGGAAGTCGGGGCTTCCCTGTGTACTTTTGTTCGTGGTCTCCGGTCAGATGCATCCCCTAACCCTGAAAGGAAGGATATTATCACCATATTGTTCAGCGAGACCATGTGCTCGGCTCAAGGCCACAGCTAACGAGTGAAAAGCTGGTGTCCACAGCCCTGACTCTCCACCACCCGGTCTCCAAACAGTGCTCCTTGTGTCTCGCTGCTGCCTCCAGGGAGCCCACTCAGATGACTCATGACACGGTTCCTGCCGTAGTTCTTGCCTGCACCTCAATGTCTTCTTCCTGGTTAAAAACTCAGAGGACTGGGGAAGAAACCTTATGACGGTCTCTGTGTGGACGCTGGCGAGCTGGGGATCAGCCGGGCCTTAGGCCTGCTGTCCCAGCTCCTAATGGTCTCTGCCCTCTGCCTTGGCCTGGCTCCCTGCCCCGAACCCCAACTCACCTGGTCTAGCCCCACACACTGTGCCGTGTGTACCCCAGTCTGTGGCCCCTGGGGCTGGACCCTACTCCCTGCCCTGCAGCCTGGTCTCTGGCTGGGGTCTGGCTCTGAGCATCTGTCTCTGAGCACCACCCTGCCAAGGGCTTTCTTCTGCCAGGCCCTGCCCACCCCTCGGTCCCACCTGGGTTAGCAATGCCAGAGGCAGCCAGCCAGCTTCTGTACCCATTTGGCACCAACGTTGACTGTTGGCCGCCTCCCTCCTCTGGGGTCCAGGCCTTCCCCCTGCTCTCCCCCGACCCCACCCCAGCCTCCTTCCCTATTCACCAAGGTGTTGCTGAGGCCCAGCAGACCTCGTTCTCCGGTGCGCAGTGCCCACGTTTCCAGTGGGCTCCCGATCCCGCCATTGTTCCCGCCCTGACAGGGAGTCGGAGGCACTCACCCTCTCAGCTCAGGTGAAGGATGTGTAATCAGAAAACGTGGACTTGAGACCTGACTCTGACTCTCACTGGCTGGGTGACCTTGAAAAAAATGGCTGTTTAAAAAATCTCCAGTTTCTTTATCTGTTCAAATGAGGAGAATATGTGTACCTATGCATAATTCATGTTATAACGTGCTGTGAGGATTCAATAAGATAATATATGTAAAGTTGTATCATAATTACAAAGCACCCTAGAAAAATGTGTCGTGGTATTTTATTATTACTATTATTTTCTGAAGCAGAGAGAAAAAATGATGTTTCCTAAGCCCTGCTTTAAAAGTACATAATATGGTTAAAGTGTTTTCAGATCAAAAGAACCAAAAATACACTTGTATGCTTAAAGAAGTTAACTTCAATACCTGGAAAATTAGTCTGTTATGGAATCTTCATTCCTGGATAAGTTAGTTGTGGCAGTGTTTTGGCACCTGGGATATGGAGGGGGCAGAGAACATGGGACAGTCTTGCCTTCCGAACCACCACGATCATCTCTCTCTTCAGCTGCTCTTTGATTATTGATTTATTCATTCACTTGTCCAATAATGTCCTGGAAGCTCAGAATCTGCCCTGGCTGGGGAGTGTTGGGGAAGGTAAGGAGTTACTAATAGCTGCTAACTAATTAGCATCTCAGGTTCTCCAGGACCCAGCCTCTTTATCCCTAACTACAACAAATACAAGGCCATGCCCTTGAGTCCTCAGTCCTGAGAGCTGAGGAAGACCCATCTCATTAAGTCTAGAGTCATCGACCCGCCCAGTTCTCTGGTCCAGACTCCTCATCTTTGGGGTATTTGACGTACCCCAAGATAGTTCATGATTTTCTCGCCTTTCAAGACTTTCAGGAAGATGTCCCTCATGTTACCTATTCTCCATATGTTTTATCACTTTGATAATCCTTTCCAAATTCACCCTCATTTTTAAACATTATGTGAAACCCAGAATCACAATGCCCTAATTCTCAAGAAACTCTTTCATGGATCTGATTACATCCTCCCTGGCTTCAGCCTGAGGAACTGTCTTTGGCCAGTGCTCACAGTCTTTAAGGTTTGACTCCAACAGCAACAAGAGCACTCTGATGTAGAACCTTCCTACCCATCCCCACCTAAGTCGGGCATGACAGAAGGGGGACATCATGGGACAAGAGTCAGGAGTTCAGCTTCTGGGCCTGCCTCTGCTACCACTTCCTGTGTGGCTGGGCATTCATCTCTTTTCCTCTCTGGGTCCCAGATCATTCCTATTTCAAGGGAGAGGTCAGACCTTTCCAACTCTGGAACTTATAAGCTCACTGATCATCAAAGCTCATCCTCAAGGATTCCTCGCAGACTCTTTCCAGAAGTGACTTGAGAATTTGCATTTTCAACTCAGGAAACAATTTTCCTGTTGAACAATTATGAAAATTCAGCACATGGGGGAAAGCACTAGGAACCACCCTGGTGTGTTATCACTCTACCAAGCCCCTAATAAAAACAGCCAGGGGAGGCTGGAGGCCCATGTGAAATATGGCCTACTCGTGTTCTTAACGGCCTGCTTCCCAAAGTTATCCAGCGACTGTCAGCTCCAAGGGGAGCACAGCATAAAGAATAGGGCAATTTCCCATCTTTTATCTTGGTGTCTCAGGCCCCAGACATTATTTTAATGGAATTCCATTGTATCTTTGTGTTCAAACGGACTTGAAGGCAAACGAAATATTTGAAGGCAGAAGTTTCTTCCTAAGCAGAAAAAAAGTGCCTTGTTGATACTTGTGACTTTGTGGAAAGTCATGACTCAGAGAATCTGGTGATTCAAGGGGGTCTAGAGATGCTCCCTGGAGCTTTGTCCAAATGCTTGGAAGGTAGTGGGGGATCTGAGGATTCTGTGTGAAGTTTCAGTTAATGAGCCCAGTAGGAAAATTAATTTCCAGATACCTGCTAATGTTATAAAAACATTAAAGGGGCAGGAGCAGGGGTTGAGAAAGGAAGAAAAGGCATGGGTAGAGTCACTGAGGAGTGTGGAATAAAGGATGAGGGTTTTTTCATTGAAATTTCCTATTTGAATATATTCCCCAAATGTCAGTAACAAGTAGCCCCCAATGTGAGTTTAAATACTATATTATCCAGATTCCTGCCCCACTACCCTCAGGGGGCCTGGGGCTAGAGAGAGGCTTCATAGAATCTGGCCAGAAATAAGGAGTACTTCACTGAAGACCCCAGAAGTCATTGCACAAGCAGGATGGAGAACTATGAGGATCTAAGGATCTGTCTTAAATTCAGAGTGAATGGCACCAGATGTTAGACCTCAGTCCTTGAGATTTGGCTAAGAAAGAATTCAAAGCCAGGACTCAAATACAAGCACAAGTTTATTTAGAAAGTCACAGAGGTAAAAGAAGTGAACTGTGAAGAAGTGAGCCAGCTGGGCTGAGTGGGCTCAGGAAACAAGTTACAGAGGCAAAAGAAGGGCCCTTGGAGCTCAGGAGAAAGAAAGCAAAGGTACACACCTTGAGGGAAGAAAGCGGGAGGAAAGGCTTGTGTGTGCTCAAGAGAGAGAACTCAGGCTGGGTCCTTTGAGTTTTAAAGGTGGGGATTTTAGGGGAGGTTCAGTGGTGGATCTCAATAGAATATTTATCAGCTGGTCCTTTCAAGGTCCTCGTCTCTCCTGATTGGTCAGCCCTAGGGTAGGGGGGTCATCAGTCCTGGAAGCTGGTCCTGAGGTCAGCCATGGCCTGGTTTTGCTGCTTTTCTGGTCCTGGAGCAGAAACACAACGGAGGCCTAGATGTTATCTCTAATTTGATCAAAACTGTCTCTGTGGTCACCAGACCCAAGGCTTTTTTCCTAAGATTATTTGACGCAGGTCAGAACCTCATTTTCCTGAAGACTTAATGCTTAAGGGAGTAGTTACGCAAGGGCTTGTATGGGAGTCGTATGAGGCTACTCTCCGCCCCCCTTGTTCCTCCTCTCAGAGGGTCTACCACGTGAGTACTGACATGCCAGGGAAGGAAGTGTCGGGAGAGGGTCCAACCCGCATGACCAGCTATATGAAAGTCAGGGGAGCTGAACCGCATGATCAGCGAGCCATACGCCAGGGGAGGAGAGGTCATCCTCGAGGCAAGGTCCCACCCTACAACTGCCCATTGCTTTCTGCCCTGGTGACCTTCCGTACCTGGCCTGTCATTCCTACTCTGCTTATGCCTGTCCAGCTGCCTGCTACAAAAGGGTGCAGAGAGGAAAGCCAGTTCTCCCGGAATGAAAAGGAGACTTCAGAGCCAGGAATATTGGGACTGGGAAAGTGAGCATCAGCTGGTAACAGGGCGCACACGGGGCTGTGGCGGGACAAAACCAGGGCTTGAATGCCAGTTGTGTTCAGAGTCTCAGAACTGGGCTGTTTCGTGTTCAGATGCCTCTCAGAAGGGCCTGTAACCAGCATGTTTTCTGATGATTCATTCATATTATAAACCTTTTCCTTGTGCTAAGCATACACCAGGGGGCTGGGAGGAGAGAGAGATGAGGAGGGAGGGACAGAGAGAGAGGGAGGGATGGAGGAAGGAAGTGTGTGTGGGGGGGGAGAGAAGCCAATTGAGCTGGGAACTCCAGGCCATCCAGGGCTTAGGTACTAAAATCCTAGGAGAGCAGATATCTGAGAGTCTGTTCTTGGTTTCACAGATGATTTCCCACAAGTCCTGCAATTGCCTCTTTTTTTGGTCCATAAAGGCTAGATAGAGCGCATAGAGACAAGATTTGGGGAGGAGAGAACCCTCTGGAGACTCTAACCTACCTACCTGATTGCTTGTAGATATATGGTAAGAGAAAGGCATTTAACTGACAGCAACTGGGAAATATTGGAGGAGAGTGAAATCACCTTTTTGCCCTTGGCATTGTTTTCCAGTATTCAGCCTGCAGAGTAGTTTTTGGAGGTGTCCTTGGTCATGTGGCCAGGTAGGAGAGGAAGAAAGAACGATTGCATGGGTTAAGACGGGTCTGTCGCATAAGGAGAAATCATGCCAGAAGCGCCCTCTGGGAGACAGTGGCAAAGGGGCAGCTAGCAGTGACCAGTGCAGGTAGCTATGAGTCAAAACGGACCCAGTCCAATGAGCTGGTTTTATTTGAACAGGAGGGCTGAGGCTGAGAGGACAGACCGGGCCCAGGGACAGGTCCTAGGGATAGGAACCAAATGCACACGCGATTCGGAAAGACCTAGAATCTGGGGTTTTCATTCGGGAGGACTGGGTGGAAGACAACCTCCAGACTTCTGTGCCTTGGGAAGTCTCAGCAAGAATAACAGGAACCCATCTTTGAATTGCAGAAGTCCAAGATGACCTATGACATTGCCGAGAGCAGTGGCCTGCCCGAGGGGAGGGGGGCAGGAAGTCGGTGGGAGGCAGCGGCAGCCCAGAGCACAGGCTGAGAAGCAGGGCGAAGCCCCTGTCACCCCTCCCACTGCATCCCTTTCATTCCACCTCCAGGCACCCAGCCGCGTGGAAGGACTCGGAGGGAGCCCCGGCCGCACGCGAGCGGGGTGCTCACTGTGGCCGCAGCTCAGTGCTGTCTCCTAAATCCAGGGCTTTATTCATCCTCAGCTCCTCCACAAGTGTCAGAGCACGGTGACCACCAGCTATGTATAAATCATATCCAATCAGGCTGGATTCCTCCTGCAGAGCTGAGCCCGTGGGTGGGTGCTTATTGTGCAAAGGTCCAGGTTAAGCGGCGATTATGGAAGGGCCCCCGCGTGCAGTGGCTGCGGTGGGGAGCTCCAGGGTTGGCGGGTGACTGAGAATCCTCCAGAGACCCCTTTCTTCTATCCTGTGGTTGTGTCGGCCATTGGGGCATTATCCAAATGGTCGCCCCTGCCTTATGCACATCCCACCCCAAAGAGAGTGGGAAAGAGGACGCAGAGGGTAAGATGCCTTTTTTAAAGATTGTAACCGGACTGTACACACTTCTCCCACTCATCTCCTATTCACTGACTAGGACTTAGTCTCACAGCTACACCAAGAAAGGAGACTAGAAATGATCCTTTGGCCCCTGCGCCCACTTCAAGCCTGGTAGGTTCTATTACCGGGAGGAAGAAGGAGAAGACAGATACAGGAAGTAATTAGTAGTATTTCCCACAGCGACTCTCAGCTGTTCATCCCAATTGTCACTGTTGCTAGGAAGTCTTTTCTGACTCCCGAAGCCTGGCCCTTCGTCTGTGTTCCTGTGACACCCTGTGGCTATCTCTGTTAAAATGCTCACCTAAATGGACGGAAAGACTCTGTCTTCCTCCAAAGTATGAACTCGGAGGGCAAAAATATATGTATTTTTCATCTTTATATTCTCCATGCCTTACACCGTACCACATGCAGGTGTTCAATAAGGTTTTGTTAGATGAATGGGTGATAGGTGGATCGATACATTATTCAATTGATGAATGAGTGGAACGAGGGTATAACCGGTACAGCCAAGCATCTGGAGGTTTTCTTACGTGATTTATAAAAGTTATCCTCTCGTGTGTTTATTCAAACAAATAGGCCAGTGACTGCTTGATATGGATGGGATAGATAAGAGACAGGATGACTGGGGTGTGTGATACACACACTCACACGCACACACGTGCACACACACACACACCCTTCTCATGTGTTTGACAGTAGAATCCAGAAGACAGCGAGCACTCGGACCACCTGGGTATCAGTTCTCTCTCAGAGGCGTGAAGCTCTGGGGACACTGCTTGCCAGTGTGTGCCCTTTCCCATGACTCTCTTAGTGCCCTGATCGTGCCAGGCAGAATCCATCTCAGATCCTTTTCTCCACATTACAAGAGGGTGCGTCACAGCCAGGAGAGCTTGGACAGCACCAAGAAGAAGCACCTGGGGAATATCAAAGCGTGGGGAGGCTGAACGTGAGAATCCAGAAGGCCTCCGGCTCGGGGATTGGGAGAGCAGTTATTTATAGACTTAAGGTCGTGCCTGGATATTGGAATTGACAGAGAATAGAGAGGGACAGTGAGGAAACATTCCACAACTCCCCACTTCTCTCGGGACCTGGGCGAAACCAGTGTCACAGACTGAGCAAGTTTCCATCTAAACCTGGGGGGGTGTTGGTGTTCATTTCCAAGGACTCGGATCCCCCGGGCTGTCAAGCTGGTCTTTGGGAATATTCTAGAAAAGCTAGTACGGAAGGGCAGGTGGAAGTGGGTTGGTTGCATTCGAATATGGTGCTGCGGAGATGTTTGTAACAGAAACCGGAGTGTCAGACTTGGAGGAGGAAGAGGATTTCATGCAGCAGATACTTTGGGCAAAGGAGGCGGAGCTGAGAAAAGCTGAGAAGTCTCTGGGCGATGAAATTGGCTGGTTGGTAGATGGTTCCCAGCAGGAAGCGTCGCTGGCTCCGTTTCTGGAAATCGCAGAGTCATGAAACACTAGCATCACAGGGAATGGGAGAAGTCTGATGTCAGATTTAATCACGGCTCTGCCACTCGCTGATTCTGTGACCTTGGGCAAGTGACTGAATGTCTGTGTGCCTCAGTTTCCTCATCTGTGCAATGGAGTTAATAGCAACACACACCTCGCTGGGTCATTTGGGAGTTTAAGGAAGTCATAGCACGTGAGTTGGTGTCTGCACATCTTCTTCGTAAACCTCAACTCTGACGGAATCTGCAGTGTTGAAAGGCATATACCGGGTGGATGAGACCAAACCAAGTCATTGGTTTCCCTCATTCCTGTGGCGATAGGACTGTCTGTGCCTTGACTTCCCTTTGAGTTAAGGGGAACTCTGGCCCAAAGCGAAACAGAGTAATTGGCTAACGTGACTGACAGGTGCAGAGGGGTCCTGGCTTCATCTGGGGTCTCTTCCAGAGACTGACACCGTCGTCAGGGAGCCGGCCCGATTCTCTCCAACCTGGCCTCCTTTGCATGCCAGCGGCACCCTCAGCATGCCCCTTGCCAAGGAAGCCAAAAGGGCTGCACCGGGTCCTCCCTCGTGGCCTCAGAGTACGCCACCAGGAGAGGGTGGATGGGGGAAGGGTAGGTCACCCCCACCCCCGCATTGGTGCACTGTGTGTCACTATTCAAACTGTGTCACATGCCTGGTGACAGAGCATACCGATTGGCTCACGCTGATCCAAGGTCACCCTGGAGTTGAGAGTGGGGTCAATACCCATGGACAGTGCTGCGGGGAGGTGGGTCCCCAAAGCAAATGTGGACATTGTGGACAGAATAGAGTGGGGAACAGGTATGTCAGGGGCAATAAAAAACAATCTACCAGAGTGTATAAGTTATTAGCTGGGCTCTCAACCACAGAAATCTGAATAAGACTCTGGAATACAGTAAAAAGCCTGGGATTTTTGAAAAATCATTTCCCAGTTCCCAGAAGATAGCTGGGTCATGAAGAGTCTAACCACAAACCAAGGACTAGATGAACATGATACCACCGAACATCCTGACACTCTGAAGGAGAGAAGCTTCATTCACCAAAAGATAGTCAATTCCCAGCCACAGCCCACATTGCGGTCTCAGCCCAGGCTGGAAGGGGCACAGGAAAGACACCCGGAGGGGCCAAGCTGGCCGGACCGGTGACCTCCCCCCCATCGGCACAGCCAGCCCTGCCTGACACTGCCTCCCTGCACTGAGGACGGGACTCTCCAGCCCCCACAGAAAAGCATATTATGTAGAAATACGGATTCGCCACCAGTCACTTCCTGCAAGGAGGATGCTGCTTGGAGTCCATCTCCTTTCATCTCTCTGCCTGATGCTTTCAGCTTCGCGCTCGTTTCCAGCAACAAGCCCCTCGGTCTGCAGAGCTCCTGACGTTTCCCTCCAGAAAATGAAACTAAGACAAAGGAAGGAAGCATTTTTAGCACTAACGTTGTACTGAGTTTCATTTTTCTATTGGAATCGATTGCTGTTTAATGAGCTAAATAGTCGCTGGAAGAATTAGACAACACTCTGTCTCCTGGGAGGCGGCCCCTCAGTGGCAAGATGTGCCTCAGACACAGCACGTGGGAGCCACGTGGCCTGCCTGACAAACACGCCAGGTCCTGAGTGGGAGCGCAGCCCCGTGGGGACGTGGACAGGAAACGGGCGATGAATCACTCGTGGCTGACCCTGCAGCCAGCCACGCAGGCAAGAGACTTAGCGGAGACAGAACTGGGTCTTTTTTTTTTTAATTTTTTTTTTCTTTATTGATTTTTACAGAGAGAGGAAGGGAGAGGGAGAGAGATAGAAACATCGATGAGAGAAAACATCGATTGGCTGCCTCCTGCGTGCCCCCCACTGGGGATCGGGCCCACAGCCTGGGCATGTGTCCTGACCGGGAATCAAACTGGCGACCTCTTGGTGCATGGGTCAATGCTCAACCGCTGAGTCACACCGGCCGGATGACAGAACTGGGTCTTGATCAAAATGCATCTCCGAGAAGGCTCGGCGGGGCTGGACCCCTGTGCAGCCTAGGTCAGCCCCCTGAATAGTCTAGTTCCTCATTTCATCAGGTAAGGAAAGCTCTAAAGTTATGCTCTTCAACTTGGTCACCGAAGGAACTACTTGGAACTAAATCATTTAGCCCGGAAGAGATCATAGAACTAATATGACTCATATGAATCGCACAGCCAGCCGTCCGCGGACCCTTCACTAACAATGAAAATGCTTCTGTGAGTGCTGGCGTTGTGCCAGGCACCGTCCTAAATGTTTATATATTTACGAGTCTGTCTGAGCCTCCAGCACACCCATTCTGCAGAGGAGACTGAGGAGTGCTCCCTAGCACGCCCCAGATCTGATACAGATAGGATTCAGACTGGGGGAGGGGATTGGGGATGGGTTCAACCTCAGAACCCATTGTGGTTTTTAGTCTTGAAAATAGAACCTAATTTAGTCTTTAAAATAAAACCTAATTTAGTCTTTAGTCAATAAAACCCAATTCTCCTGGCTCCCAGGTTAAACATACGAGAAAGCTGCAAAAAGCAAAATGAAAAAAAAAAAATCTTTCCCTGTGGAACCTGGAATAATTTACTTAAGCTGACAAAAAATAAAACAATTAGCATGAGGCTTCCTAGCCTTTGCATCCCACAAGCTTGGCCTCTAAATACCCCTCCCCCAGCCACACTCCTCTCTGCTTTACCCAGAACCCTCCCTCCGACCACACCACCTGCTTCTTGTTCCAGCCACACCAGAGTCCTGAGGACTCTGCATTGGCCAGGCTGTTCGCTCCACCTAGAATCTCCTTTTACTCCTGTCCTTACCATAGATCTCCTACTTATCCTTGAAGACCCAGCCTCGAAGGGTCGTCAGCTACAAAGACATGAGCAATCACCCCGGTCAGAATCGGGATGCTCCCGTCCCCTCCCCCACAGCGTATATGTGCCGTTTCCCTGCATTATACTTGGTCACGAAGGGCAGTGTCTGGTGGTTGGGTGCGAGGTCTTGGACACTGATCAGACTTGAGTTTGAGATCTATCCCTGCTACCTCGGTGCTGTGTGGCATTGGGCAAATCACTCCAGGGTCTGGAACTAGACGGCTGGTGTTTGGAGTGATGCTCAGTCCAGCTCTCTTGCCATCTCCACACACAATCCCAAGCCATCCATACTCCAGCAACCGTTACCTGCAAGCACCAGGCAGGCCCCGCCTACCACATAGTTAAGAGAGAAGGAATCATCCCAGGTAGACACATCTCCACACAGTGAAGACCCAGTGGAGGAGAGAAATGAATGCCATCAGGAAGATGTATCGGTAGTCACCACCCAGCGGCTGGTGCAGGCTGGAATTATCACTGAAGGATGAGCTCCGAGGGTTGTCATTATGAGTAGGCTCTGCAAACTGGGAATAGACTGAAAGGGGTGGGGACAGTGCATGATGGGAAATAGCAGCATCTCATGGGCTGGAAGTGGGAGGGAAGATGGGGTGAAGAGGTCTGGGGGGATGGTCGGTTATACAGGCACCAGGAAGACAATAAAGTGGGGGGCAGGAAGAAACAGAGCATTAATGAATGCCAGAGACCCTGGGGTGGGAAGTGCCACCAACCTCAGCCAAGCCTGGGAAATCAGTCTGCAAAATGAAAGAGGGAGAGGAGAGCACCAAAAATAACCTTGAAGGTAATGGATGAGGCAGAGGAGAAAAATCAATTCAAGGAAAACATATTAAGCACAGAAAAACTAAACGATTGCCGAGGGCTGGGGGGAGTCGAGACGGGGAGAGCAGTGGGCTGGGAGCCGCAGGCTGGGTTCCTGGTCCAGCCCCGCCACTGACAAGCTCCGTGACTCTGGGCAGGTGCCTCGCCATCTGAGCTGCGCTGTGGAAAGGCACAGCTGGACGATGCGGCCTGCGAGGCACCTGCCATTCTGACAGTCTGTGATAAGGGATCGTGCAGAAGCCTGGCAGCTTCCTGAAGACGGCCCTGAGCAACGACATGAAAGTGAGCACATTCAGTTAGTCCTCCAGATATTTCCAGATTATCTGGGTGCTTGTGAGATGTAAATGAAACCCCACTGGCTTGCGCTGTACCGTTCCTGCGCCTTTCGGAGGGATTGTGAAATTGATGAAGAGGGAAATGCACAGGCGGAAGTTAGCGATGATCAAAGAAGCTGTTGGAAAGGGATTCTATGACATTTATATGTTAGCACCACACACCACTCACACACACAGTGGTAATTATGTGAGCGGATGGAGGTGTTCACTAACCCTGCTGTGGTAATCACTTTGCAATATATGCGTGCATCAAATCATCATTTGATACACTTTAAACTTACAGGTTCTATGTCAATACTATCTCAATAAAATGAAAAGAGGCCCAGTGCTCACCTGTAAGACAATAAAAGTCCTCCCCACAAAGAGGCTTAGGAGTCAGCAGGACACCCTGGGACCTCTCAGACACAAGCCCGATAGATACCGTAACATGGATAGGTGGCCTGTGACTTTGAAGGACTAACAGAGTATGCCTCCCTGAGCCAAAGGTTATTTATCTATCATCCCCAATTGTCAAGAAAATGACCCAAACCCTGCAAGCAAAGCAATCAAGAAGGCAAATGCAGCAGGTGGATTTAGGCGTGCTGGGTGTTTGCAGTGGGTTCCACGTTTTTTACACGCATGCCTAGTGCCAGCGTGCCCCCACCCACGAGTCTGCCCGGGGCACAGGGCTTTGCCTCACAGCGGTTTCTGAGTCAAGTCCTTGGTGTAGCCACTTCTCCGAGAGACCTTCAGTTCAGCCACAGGCCAGTCTTCCCTATGCTACCGGTCACCACATGCTGGGCACAGTGGACTGTGAACATGGGCGAGCCACACCGCCCCTTCCTGTCCCTTTATTTTCCACAGCACCCTGTGAGATTGGCTGGCTGTGTCGGGCTTACCAGAGCTTGGGAACAACTAAAAGAAATATCCTCACAAGAGGTGGTAACATTTAGACTGTATATTTTAGCATATATTCACACAAAGGCTTACATGCAAGTCCTTCTAGCAGATTTATTTATAATAAGCAGCAATTGGAAACAACCCGAATGTCCATCCACAGGCAAATGGATAAACAAACTGTGGTATATCCATACAGGAAAAAATAAATAAAAAAGAAGGAGCTATTGATACACGCAACAATATACAGAGATGAACCTCAAAATAATTATGCTGAGTGAAAGGAGCCAGACCAAAAAAAGTATATGCTGTGTGACTCCATTTATATACACTTCTAGAAAGTGCAAACTAATGTATAGTGATGAGAAGCAGATCAGTGGTTGTTTAGGGGTGGCGTGTGAGGGGGGCGTGAATTACAAAGGTGCATGAGTCAACTTTGGGGGATGATAGGCATTATCTTGACCGTGGTGACTGTCTCACAGGTGTATACACAGGTCAGTATGCATTACACTGCACACTTTACGTGTGTGCAGATTGTCAGAAATCAACTTTACCCCAATAAAGCTCAGCAGGGCAGGAAAGGCAGAACCCACAGGCATAAGTCAGCCACCTTCCGGGGGCCGCCGGAAAGGAGAGCCGATGACGGTCACTTGAAAGGAGCCACGCACTTGAGCATGAAGACATCAAGGCCCTGTCGTTTCACGAGACTGTGCTCTTCTCGTGCTGAACACAGACATGTAGGTCTCTCTCACTTGGAAGGGCTTGATTAGTCCAGAGTTTGATGGTTTGGGCAAAAAAGTCTCGTTTGGGTTCTGGCCCAGCCAACCTGAGCCCCTGTGGGTGCACCGTGCACACGGGCTTCCCGGGCCTTCCTTTCTGTCTAAGAGTCACTGTGTGCGTGGGCGTGCACACACCGCCACCGCCGTCACCACTCCTGCAAAGAGAACATAGTTCTCAGGGACGGCAGCATGTGGGTCCCAGCTGCACCCTCACTGGCACGGCTGCCCGGGAAACGCAGAGGACACAGCACCACCTCCCCGCTAAGGAGGAGCTCTCAGCTCCACTCCAAGGCAGGGCAGGAGCTCAGACAATCAAGTTTTCCGTCTCTCTAGATTTTCAGCAGGTCAATTTCTTGGCAAAGGGGAGCGGCGTGAAGACGGGTCACACTCTTGACCGAGGCCAAGTGACTGGAAGAAGAGAAGGCTCTCTCAACCCTCACAACAGCCCTCTGAGAGACAGTAAAGTATTGTTTGTAGATTAAAAAGCTGAGACCCAAAGAGGCCAAGGACATGCCCAAGCAGTCCAACCAGGAAGGGACGGGGCCAGAGCCGAAGTCCGGATCTGCGTGACATCCAAGGTTGAGTTCCTTCCATGAGACCCCAGCACGTATAAGCAGGTAGATGTACAAAATCTGAGCATGACTGTGCAAACAGGTCGGCAGCTGGTGTTTGTTCGTTTGCTTTTCGCTTTTCGTTTGCATACAGCTCGGACTGGGTATCCCAGGTTTTTATTTCACAGCTGATTAAAGTCTGCTCGCTGGAGGAGATGCATTCACCCATTCGTATATTCATTTGTCTAACAATGTGTGCTGAGCACCTCCTACTATGTGACTGATGCTGAATAGGTTCTGAGGCTACATCAGGGATTCAGACCACCCAAGTCCCCACCATCACAGACTCATAGGGGAGACCGGTAGTCAATCAATGTGCACACGAATTGCTCTGATTATAATTATGGAAAGCGCTAAGAAGGAAAAACATAGAGTACTGTGGGGGTGTCCTCATACATACTTTTTTGAGTAGGTTCAAAGATTGCCTTTGAAGCATGCATTCATTCAACAACTATTCATTGCATACCTAGTCTATTTCGTGTATGTGCAAGTACTGGGTGAAAAGACGTGGTCCCTGACTGTATCAGCATCCGATAGCTGCTGTAACAAATTACCACGAGCTCAGTGGCTTAAAATGACAGACAGTCTTTATCTCACCGTTATTCACAATGCCAGTTCTAATCTCAGCCGGCTGGAGACTTTCTCTCTAATTTGGTCCACTGTGTAAGGATTCATGTTGCCTTGCTGTAGCCACAGAGTCTGGGAACTCTGGGCTCTGCGTTATAACTCAGCGCTCCCGTTAGCTCACAGAAGTCCACAAGCAGTTGCAAGGCGCCAGCAGAATCCCACTCGGCCAGAGGCTCTGAGGGAGAATCCAGTCCTTCCCTCTTCCAGCTCCCGGCAGCTGCCAGCATTCCTTGACTTACACCACCTCACTCCAGCGTCTGCCTCTGTCCTCACATCCCCTTCTCCTCGGGGTGTCTGAGCTCCCTCCGGTTCTCTCACACAAGGACATTTACGATGACATTCAGGAAGAGCCTGATTTCTCCATGGCAAGCCAACTCCTGATTCTAGAGTGTCCTTGTCGGTCCTTCAGTTCCACAAGCTACCCCAGTTAGCCCTTCAGGAACCGCCCCCCAACCTCTCCCCCACCCCTCTCTTAAGGGTAGCCAGAATTGGTTTCTTTTCTTTTCAATCGACAGGGATCTAGCTACTCACACCTGGTGTTCACAGGCCGTGCTCTGAGCAGTCCTGCCTCACCCACTGACTCGTCTCTCTGTCCTCCGTCTACCTACTCCCTCTAAGGACAAGACCTGACCACTCACACATGTCTCGGGCCACTTCGTTCCAGTCTTCCGACTTCATTTCGGGTAGCGCTTTGACGAATAGTTACACCAAGAAACACAACCTCCTTTGACAGACCCCCTTGACTTCTCTTGGTTAACGACATGTCTGGAGAGGCCATCTGGGACACACCTGCCATCAGGGACAGACTCCAACTCTGCTTTTCTCCAGATGCACCTAGCCTTAACCTCTCGGTCCCCATCAGGCCCTCAGAAGTCCTCCGCTGCCATCTGATCGGAGGCACTTGCATGTCACCAACACCCCCTGGGCCCTGTGGAGCGGACGTCACAGGGGCAGGCAGGCAGTGAGCAGAGACCACGGCTCCGTCTGCAGGTGGTTCCACTGCAGATGCGAGGTGGGGGGGGCAATGTGGCCTTTGTCCCCGAACTTGAAGACCGCCCCACCCCCCACGGAGGAGGCCTGTCGGGAGAGCACAGATGACTCAGCCTTGCCGTCAGGAGTCCACGCTGAGTTCTAATCACCAGCTGGACATTTGCGCTCTAATTCGGCCACTGCCTAAGGATTCATGTTCCCTTGCCGAAGCCACAGAGGCTGGGAATTCCGGGCTCTGAGTTATAGTTCGGGGTTACGATTATTAATAAACTCTCACCCACATTGCGGTGTCATGTCAACCATGGAGTGATCCTTACTGTTGTAGCAAGGCTTACCGTGCTCAGACTCTTCAAGGGAAAAGGAAGAATGCATAAGGTTAAGCCTCAGGTGATAGTCCCTCCAGCACCTCTCTGCTGACCGTGTGCCTGTTTCACAGGGTGGGTTGTTTTCTTGGAGTTCTCTCATCCCGTCTTTCTCTGCTCAGGGATAGAAATGATCTCCTGCCCCCCTTCAAATCAAGAGAAAGTGCCTAAGAAAATGCTAGATCACACACGTCCCGTGAAAGGTTCATGGGTAGCATCCAGTCTGTAAGTAAAATGGGTCCAGGTCAACACCGGTCTTCTGTACATGTCAAGATGAACAGCAGTATGTATGGTGCTACGTGGTTTATGACAGGCTTTCTCACGCAGTGGGTCTGTTTGAACAGCAACCCCAAGTGACAAAGGGTCCTCTGATTCCCGTCCCACAGGGGACTCAGGCCAGTGGCTTGCTCTGGGTGGCAGGGCGCAGGCTTGACCCCATCTCGCGATCTGATGCCCTGTTCACCTGACCATGCCCCAAGCTTGATCACATGCCTCTGGTTGTATGTGCGATACTCTGCCCACACATCAAGGGCTTTAGCTACTGTGGTTTTGATTTCAAACAGGGATTGGCCGACTTTTTCTGTCAAGGGCCAGAGAGTAAGCATGGCAGGCCGGTAGACCAGGCAGTCTCTGTCCCAGCTACTGGGCGTGTGTGGTCCACACAGCACAGAAACAGCCGTGGGCAATATGGAAGCAAATGGGTGTGGCTGAGTACCAATAAAAGTTTATTTACATGCCCGGCCGGTGTGGCTGAGTGGTTGAGCGTCGACCCATGCACCAAGAGGCCTCGGGTTCAATTCCCGGTCAGGGCACATGCCCAGGTTGTGGGCCCGATCCCCAGTGGGGGGCATGCAGGAGGCGGCCAGTCGATGTTCTCTCTCATCCATGTTTCTATCTCTCTCTCCCTCTCCCTTCCTCTGTCTCTAAAATCAATGAAGAAAAAATATTTTTTTACAAAAATTTATTTATCAAAAATGGATGACAAACTGAATTTGGCCTGGATGTTATAATTTACCAACCCCTGCTTTAAAGCATCCGGTCAGATCTTTATGTGAAGCCTAGATCTGAGCCAGAGGCTGGCATTCCAGCCCCGCTCGCTGACCCTGAGCTGCAGGCCAGTCCACCTCCCGGGGGCACGAGCTCCCTGCCAGCCTGCCTTCCTCGGGGCACACTGGGCACTCCCGTCCCACCCAACACCTGCCCACTCCCCAGAGCACCGGACCTCCAAACTGTGTGCTGGGGAGGACACGCTCACGGAGACAGTGGCCGTACGTTGTGACAGTACGGGACAGCAAGGCAGGCTTTTCATTTTGTGTTTTCCTGTAGACTGTACATTGAGTTCCCGCCTCCACCTCTGTCCCTGTCTCACGCTCCTCACGACCGGCATCACCTCTGGTCTCCAGCCACCACCCTGTCTCTCCAGTGCCCCAGCTCGCATCTTCCCCGGCCCCGTTTCTAGTCCTGACTTATTCAAATTCAGCTGACACTCCTCGGCTTCCCTGTGCCCAGCAGCACCTTTAAAACCAGAAGACAGGGCACACGCCTGGCATTTTAACAAGATGAGGGGGACGTCCGGCTGCAGAGGAATGAAGAAGTTGACAAGTCTTCCCTACAAAAAAACAACTATAAAACCAGACAAAATGGTCAAAAACAGCCACCTCAAGACTCTGGATATTGGCCAACGGCAAACAACAAAATGAGAATTGCTTGTTTGTGAGAAACTTTGGAGCTTCAGGTAAGAACAACAAGAGTCTAGGGCATTCTTGCTGGCCGCAAGCACCGTCGGCGGGAGCCGGCTTGATTAAGAGAGGAGGGCAAAGCCTGTGCCAGCCTAGATGGGAACCTGCAGCTGTCCTGGCCTCGGGCTGAGGTCCAGAGTTGGTGAGCCACAAGCCAGAGGACGAGCCAGAAACTGAACAGGGAGATCCTGGGGCTGAGGGACTCCGGGGGAGAGGCGGGCGTGCTAAGCTCCACACATCCGTGCCTGGCCGGGCTGTCCAAACGTGCAGAGACCCGAGGGTGCCCGGCAGAAAGTAAGAACCGTGGGGGACCTCAAGGCCACCTGAACTTTGAATGCTTTCCCCAAACCACACGCGGATTCACGCACGGAGGGTGGAAGCCCCGTTGGCCAGAGGTGTGGGAACACAAGCTCTGCCCAGTCATTGGCTGACACTAAGCTTGGTGGAAACTGGGGCAGGCCTTAGGAATACTAAAATATTAAAAAATATTAAAAAGGAAAATTTGAAGGAACAGAGCAGAGACTAAGCAGCCCGCTGCGCAGCCCAGAGGAATAGATTCTGCAGCTTGCGTTCCGGCAGATGGGCACGGATTTCCAGAACTGACTCAAGAAAGAGTGGGAAATCTGACTAGGCCTCTAACAAGTAAAGGAATTGAATTAATTAAAAATCCCCTCCCCCTAAAACTTAGGTCCAGACAGCTTCACTGGTGAGTTCTATCGCGTTTTTAAAGAAGGAATAATACCAATCCTCCAAAAACTCATTTCAGAAATAAGAGAAGGAGGAAAACACTTCCCAACTCATTAGATAACACCAGTATTACCCCGCAACCCAAGACAAAGACATCACAGGAAAGGAGACCTGCAGATCAATATCTCTTATAAACAAAGATGCAAAATGTCATATATTAGCAAACTGCCTGAATCAATATATAAAAAGGATTATATACCTTGACCAAGTGGGATTTGTTCGAGGAACAAAAGATTGGTTTAATATCTGAAAATCAATGTGTATAATATACCATATTAATGGAATAAAGAGCAAAAGCAACATAATTACAATAGGTGCAGAAAAAAACATTGTTACACAAAGTCCAACATCCATTTATGATCAAACTTTTCCAACAAACTAAAAATAGTAGGAAACTCCCTCAGTTGAATAAAGGTATCTACAGTTTACATAACACTTAATGATGAAAGATAATGTTTCCCCCTGACGATCAGGAAAAGGGGAAGGATGTCAACTCTTACTACTCCTATTCAGCATTATATTGGGGTTGCTAATCAGTGCAATAAGGTAAGAGAAAAGAGATTAATGGCACACAGAAAAGGAAGAAGTAGAACTGTTTTTATTCTCTTACAACATGATCCTTTATGTATAAAAGCCTCTGGAAACTATCCAAAAAAGAAAAAACCGGAAAAAACACCTGCTAGAACCAATGGACAAATTAGTAAAGGTGCACGATACAAGATCAGTATTTCAGAATCAATCGTATATCTGCATGCTAGCAATAAACAATCCAAAAGTAAAGTTAGGAAAAAGAATTCCATTTACAATGGCATCTAAAAGAATAAAATACTTAAGAATAAATTTCACAAATGAGTGCAAAACCCAATCGCTGAAAACTATAAAACATTGCTGAGAGAAATGAAAGTGTATCTAAATAAATGGAGAAACAGTTCATGTTCACGGGTTGGAGGACTCAATATTCTTTCCAAATTGATGTATAGATTCAACTCAATCCCACTGAAAATCCCAACAGACGTTTTTAGGAAATTGACAAACTGATTATAATATTTATATGGAAATGCAAAGGATCTAAAATCATCAAAACTATTTTGTAAAAGAGTAAATTTGGAAGACAAAACCTACCCAATTTCAAAACCTACTATAAAGCTACAGAAATCGGGAAAGTGTAGGTACTAGCGTAAGGATAGACATACAGATCAATGGAACAGAACTGAGGGTCCAGAAGTAAATTCTTTCATTCGTGTTCAATTAATTTTTTTAACGTTTTTTTAAAGAGATGCCCGGCCGATGTGGCTCACTGGTTGAGCATCGACCCGTGCACCGAGAGAGAGGAGGAGAGAGAGAGAGAGAAACATTGATGTGAGAGAGAAACATAGATCAGCCGCCTCCTGCACGCCCCCTACTGGGAATCGAGCCTGCAGCCCAGGCATGTGCCCTGACCGGGAATCGAACCGGGACCTCTCAGTCCATGGGACGATGATCATTCTACACAGCCACACAGCTGGGCCATGTTCAATTAATTTTTGACAAAAGTGCCAAGTCAACTCAGTGGGAGAAGGATGATCTGTTCAACCAATGGTGCTGGCACCCCTAGGATATCAATACACACACAAAAATGCCCTTACATCTTACCATACACAAAGATTAACTCAAAGCGGATCATAGACCTAAATGTGAAAGCAAAATCTATAAAACATTTTTACAGAAGAAAATCTTTCTGACTTTGTATTAGGCAAAGACTTTGTAGATATGAATCCAAAAATATGGTTCATAAAAGAAAAAAAATTTTGATAAATTAGATCTTGTCTAAATAAAAAATTGTTCTTCAGAAGACACCATGAAGAAAATGAGAAGATAAGCCACAAGTAGGAGAGACTATTTGCAAGTGATATAAATATTGCAAGTAATATAAATGTTTGCAAATAATATAAAAGGCTTGTATCAAGAAAATGTAAAGAACTCTTATAACTCAATTATAAGAAGACAAACAACTCATTTTTTTTTTAAATGGGCAAAAGATTGAAATAGACATTTCACTGAAGAATCTACATGAATGATTAATAAGCACATGAAAAGATGCTCCGTGCCATTAGTCTTAGGGAAATGCACATTGAAACCACAGTGCGATACCACTACATTCGTACTGAAATGATTTTTATCAAAAAGTCTGACAATACTTTGTGTTAGTGAGTATGTGAAGGAAATGCAACCCTCACTCATTGCCGGTGGGAATGTAAGGTGGTACAGCCACGTTAGAAAGCACTTCGGCAATTCCTCAGAAGCTTAAACATGGAGTTACCATGAGACCCAGCAATTCCTAGGTGTCTACCCAAGAGAATGGAAACACGTTCACACAAAGACTTGTATGCAGATTTTTATAGCAGCCTTACTCGTAACAGTCAACATATGAAACAATCCAATTGTCCTTAATTTTTCCTTTTCTAGTGAGTCGCTATCACTGTAGATTTAAGAGCCTTATCAGTTCTTTTCCTTTTTTAACATTTGACTCCTTTCACCCACCTCTGGAAACCACAAACCTGTTCTCCGTAGCTAGACCTGTTTTAGACTCCACATTTAGGAAAGATCATGTGATATTTGTCTTTCTCTGGCTCCCTTGGGGTCCATTCATGTTGCTGCAAATGGCAAGATTCCATGCACTTTTATGGCTGAATAATATTTCTGTGTGTGTGTGTCTGTGTGTGTGTGTGTGTGTGTGTGTGTCACAATTTCTTTATCCATTCATCCATCGATGGACACTTAGGTTGTGTCCATATCATGGTTATTGTAAATAGTATTATAATGAACACAGGGGTGCACAAGATTTTTGGAGTTTTGGAGTTACTATTTTTGTTTTCTTCAAATAAATACTCAGAAATGAAATTGCTGGGTCATATGATAGTTCTATTTTTCATTTTTTTTTTTAGGAACCTTCATACTGTTTTCCACAGTGGCTGCACCAACTTACACCCCCACCAACAGTGCACAAGGGTTCCCTTTTCTCCACATTCTGCCCAACACTTGTATTTCTTATCTATTTGATAATAACCATTCTAACAGGTGTGAGTTAATATCTAATGATAGCTTTGATTTGCATTTCCCTGATGAGTAATGATGCTGAACATCTTTTCATGTACCTTTCATCATCTGTCTTCTTTAGACAAACATCTCTTCAGAGCTTCTGCCCATTTTTTTATTGGATTGTTTGGGTTTTTTTGCTATTCAGTTGTATGAGTTCTTCATATATATATTTTTTTTAATTAAATATTTTTAAAATTACATTTCACATTCAATATTCTCTTGTATTAGTTTCTTGTATACAGCATAGTTGTTAGGTAATCATGCACTTTACAAAGTGTTCCCCCGATATTTATATGTTTTGCGTATTAGCCCCTTATCAGACATATCGTTGGCAAATATTTTCTCTCATCCAGCAGGTCGCCTTTTCATTTTGTTGGTGGCCTCCTTCCCTGGGCAGATGCCGTTTTAGTTGGATGTGGTCCCACTTGTTCATGTTCTTCGCTGCTTCTACTCTCTGTGTAGGATTAAAAAGATCATCACCAAGACCTGTGTGGAAGAGCTTGCCACCTGTCTCTTCTCCTAGGAGTTCAGTGGTTTCAGGTGCTACATTCAGATGTTGACTCTGCTTTGATGGAGTTGAAGTTTTGGATGGCGTGAGACAGTGGTCCAGTTTCATTCGTTAACCTGTGGTTGTCCAGCACCGCTTGTTAAAGAGACTGTCCTTTCCTCATTGTACGATCTTGTCCGTTAACTGTTGAATGGATAAACAGGATATAATATGTACATGCGGCAGAGTACTACCCAGCAATACAGAAGAGCGGACTACTGATACGTGCTACGTCGTGGGAGAACCTGAAAAGCATCGTGCTAAATGAAAGAAGCCACATTAAAAAGACTATATGATGTATGATTCCCTTTGTATAGCATTTCCAGAAAAGGCAAATGGATAGAAATGGAAAGTAGATCGGTGTTTGCTGGGGATTAGGAACAGGAATGTGGACTGACCACAAGTGGACACAAGAGGACTTTGGGAAGTGATGGTTATTGTCTCAAGTTGCATTGTGATTCTGATTCCACAACCCAAAAAGCATTGGCATGATATTTACAAGAGGTGCACTTTATGATATATCAATTATACCTCAAAATATCTGACTAAAAATAAAAGGACTAAAGCCTACTAGAATTCAGTTGTCCTGCTCTGAATCTCACTTTCAATTGTTTGTTGATTCACTGGCCTTCACCAGCTCTTACTTTGACTCCTATCCACACCCCGTCTGCTTCCTGCCTTGCCCTTGTCTCCCAGAAAGAAGGCAATTCTTCCTGCACTGCTCCTAAGGGCTCCAGAGGGCATCAATGTCTTGTAGCCTCTTGAACCCTATTCATTATTCTGTAGCATCCCGCCTGAAGATGTTCACAAATGCCCAGAGGACTTGAATTCACTGGTGCCCCTCTGACTCTGGCCTCTTGATTTTTCTCATAGCTCCTCTCTCTCACTTCAATGACCCTTATGAAACTCAGCCTCCTCCTTGCTTTCAGCGTGCTCAAACCCCACTTACATAAATCATCGATGAGTGTGGAGCGTATTTCATTCTACACACCTTGTGAAGCCAGGGAAGCGAAGAATAGAGTGGAGTAATTTATACAAGGAGCATTTAAAACAACTTAACTTTGAACCTTAGATTTTCTTAAGGTGCCCTTAAGCCCTCTCAGGGAATTTCCACAGGTCCTTCTTGCTACATTGTTCCAAATCCATTCCCTTTCTTTCTTCTTGCAATCCTTCTCTCTGTTCCTTTCTGGACCCCCCCAAAAATTATTATTCTTTTCTCGTTGTGGACGAAAAGGGGCCACATACTACACCTGACAAGCTCAAGGGAGGCCTTTGTGGCAGCCCTACAAACTCAGAGTCCAAAAATAACCACAAAGGATGGTCTGAAATTAAAACTTTTGAACTAAAGCAGTTTATGGTGGGTAGTCATGACCTAGGCTGGTATCTTCCCTGACAAAGGTCAACTTTCACCTTAATTGATCCTATTATCTTTCTGCATCTATGATAACATTGCTTTGGGGAATGTCAGGGTAACTTCCCTTTTTCCAGACCCCTCAGGGCAGAGACCACAAATCCCTTGTTGTCATTATTATCATGTTAATTGCTGACTGTTAACTGTCCTTGTACCCACCTATGTAAAAGAAGCACATGTCTATCATTTTACTTTTTACCCAATCCCAGAGGTTTCCCAGCTTTGCTTTCTCCCGCCTCCCTAATCTACCACCAGCGGATTTCATGTAACCCACTTACGTCCCCTCTTTTGATTGTACTGTATAAAATGAGCTGCAGAGCTGCCATTCTCTGGAGCATTGCCTCAGTCCCTTGAGGTTTTGCTTCCCAGCAGCTGTGGACAGGTTTGGGTTCAAATAAACTCACAAACTTTTTCACAGGTGTGAATGTCTTTCTGTTGACATCGTAAAGATGAGTATGGCTGTCTTTTTTGAGGCCTGGTTCCCTTTTACTCCAAATAGCTTATCATGACATTATCAGACCATGGTGTCGGCCAGGTTTCTAAATTAAAATTTACCAAAAAAAAAAAAAAAAAAAAAAAAGACGTAAAGACTTCAGATGATTTAAGCAAAGAAGATCTTTATTGAAAGACCTTGGGTTGCTCAAGAATTGCCAACAAGACTATAGAGTAAGATCACACTGAGGAAATACGCAGGAACACTGGTGGGCTGTGCAGTGTTAGCCCACACCCTGCTTCTGCCCCCATCGAACCCAGGACTCTGAAGTTCACACTGTTGATTCTGCCACCACTGTCCACAGAAACAGGACCCCACCATCACTGTTTGTTGGCCACAATGTCTGGAGTGTTTCTGATTGGTTGGGCCTGCTCCCTAGCCACCAAGACCAGGAAAATGAGTAATTGGCTTTTTCAGCTTCTGTGGTGAAATGTAGTCTCTTCTCACCAAAATCCATACCAACAAGACCTCTCCAAACAAGAAGGGAATTCAGATGCTAATGAAGGGACAGAAGACTTTTCCTTTCTCCTCTTCTAGGCTCTTTGGCTGGTCTAATAATTAAATTGACATAAGACAGATTAACAGGAGAGAAACAAATATTGTACGTACAGGAGCCCCGAAGTCATGAAACCCAAAGACAGTCATCCTTAGCTAAGGAGAAGGTGGTAGGGGTCTAGGCTTCACAGGGGAGGAAAGCAATTCACAGTGTTGTAACCCAGTAGATCAACCTCCCTCGGACACCAAAATTATAAGTTTTAGGAGCTTTATTAACCTGCGCAGGGACTGCAGCCAACCTACTCAGAGGAGAACTGCAGCCCCGAGCCTCTAAAATGGCAGCCTTTTATAGCAAGCAAGCAGCATTCACAGAAGCAGATATCAGCAGTTAGCAGTTGTTTGATTAACATTTCTCAAAATCCCTATCTAACAGTTGCCCGGGGGTCTCCTGTTTGTCAAGCAAACAGAATAGGCCTCCCTCCCCTCAGGGAACCAGTACAATAGTGGGAGTGACAGAGATTACAGAGGTCAAAATTAGCATTAAGTACTTGCAAATACCTATACTCAGGAAACTGCAAATGCCCCCAACACATGGGGCAACTATAACCTTAGGCAGAAATTCCTTCCCGTCTAGGGGCAACTAACCCATTATGGGAAGAATATCGAGGAATGTCCACTGGTGACAAAATGGAGTCCTTTAGTCGCCCTAACCAAGGGGCCCACATAAAATGGAATCTAGTTGCCTTAGCCTTGGGGCCCACAACAGTATCAGCTCTCTCCTGACAGAGGACTTCTATCTAAAGTTCTTCAGGCATGTCTAGCTGGTGTGGCTCAGTGGTTGAGCATCAACCCATGCACCAAGAGGTCTCCGGTTCGATTCTCGGTCAGGGCACATGCCCAGGTTGTGGGCCAGATCCCCAGTGGGGAGCATGCAGGAGGCGGCCAATTGATGTTCTTTCTCATCCATGTTTCTCTCTCTCTCCCTCTCACTTCCTCTCTCTCTAAAATCAATAAAGGGGGAAAAAAATTAAAGTTTTTTAGGCAGTTAAGGGAAGGTGAACAGCTCTTTCCTGCGTCTTGGGCCTTGATTGTCTTCAGCTGGAAATGATCTACATGCCCGTGTGGCATATTTGGGGATCACATATTCTTCTTCCTCTCACTAACAAGCCCCGAAAAAGCAAAATCAGCCTTTATGACTAATTTGAATAATTATTTGGGTAAATGGGTAGCCCGATATGCTCGACAAAATGATTCAAACTTTCTTAGCATAAATTCTGTCTTATTGCGTGAAGATCCATGTGCATGAATAAGAAAAGTTGGGAGTTTGGCCCGGGGAGCAGGAAATGAATGGCAATCCCCAGTTCTTTGCATGGTTATGCATATTCTGGCCCTCCAAACCGTGGCCTTCCTGTGTGTAATTATGCCTTGTTTGCCCACAAGCTGGACCGTCCTGGAGCAGCCCACAGCCCCCTCCACCCTGTGAAGCAATTACAGTTCTCTAAACAAATGCTTACTGTATCCTGCAAGCTACTGTTTCAAGGATCCTTGATGCCAAACCCTTCTTTAAAGGGAAGAATCTAATTGTGATGGAAATATCACAATTACCATGACATTTTACAAATTAGATGCTGTTAAGGCAGACTTTGCCTAACAGTATTGAGCCACCATTATAAATATACATTTCTCATGACATTTACTGGAACTTTATTTGACCTCAAAGGGCTTCTGGCTAAAATAAAGTAGAAATGTCAAATGCAGGGTGTCCTCTGCTCTGGGCCAATTTACACTGTATTACTCAGCTCCTTTTTGGTTCCTAATAAAAGCCTGTAGCTTACTCTCATGACCTGTGCCTGTTCATTGGATAATCTTTGAAATGCTATGAGCCAGAGAGAAGAGAACAGCAGCTGGGAATCCACGTCCTAGCCAACATCCAGTTGGTAGAATTTGAACCTAAAAGTCTTAATGACCAAAGTAGCCTTATCAATATGTTATCTTTAGCCTACCTATCTATGTGGGTTAAAACAAAACAAAACTTTTTGTTTTACAATTAAAAAAAAATACATAAAACCAAAATAAATGTATAGCTTGAAGACTATTATAAGGCAAATACCCTCATAACACCACCAAGGTCAAGAAATAAAATTTTGCCATTTACCCCAAAAGTCCTTTCCTGTTCCTCTTCCCAGTCACAACTTCTCTCCAAAGTAATTATATTCTTACTTTTATGGTGTTGACAAAAGAACATTCAGCCTAAGAAAAAATCTCATAATAGTTTATTTGAGCCAAACTGACGATAATTGCCAGGAAGCAAAATCTCAAGGGATTGAGAAGTACTCTGGAGAATGGCAGTTTTACAGCTTATTTTATACATTGCAATCAAAGGAGGACACAGAAGAGGGGTCACATGAAATCCATTGCTGGTAGGTTAAGGAACAGGAGAAAACAAAGTGGGGAAATCTCTGAGATTGGATAAAAAAAACAAAGCAGAAAGACACATACTTCTTTTACCTTCGTAGGTGTAGGCTAGCTAACATTGGCAGCACATAGAAATAGTATTTGGGCAACAAGATGATAATGAGGGGTTTTGTGGTCTCCTGCTCTGGTGGGAGATTTTGCCCTGAGAGGTCTGAGAAAAAGGGATTACTCTGACATTCCAAAGGTAGGTTATTTTAGATGCAAAAAGACAATAAGCATTCTCAAGTAAGGTAAAGATCAAGGAAGCTACGGGCCTAGGATATGACTACACGCCATGACTCGCTTTCAGTTAGAAAGGTTTAATTTCAGACCATCCTCTGTGGTTACTTTAGGTCTCTGAGTTTGTAAGGCCGCCTGAGCTTGTCGGGTTTAGTATGGCCCCTTTTAATCCACAATAGTAAACAATTCTTTGTGTTTTCTTTGTAGTTTTATCACTGAAGTGTGCTTCCCTAGTGACTCTAGTCTTGCCCATGATAAAAAGTCGCCATGTGTGTTAAGGCACTGCACAGGTTGTTCTCCATCCCTTTCTTTCTCTAACAACCTCTCTGTTGAAGAATCTGAATCGTTTGACCTACATTTCCTACCATCTGGGTTTTGCTGATTGCTCACTAATGATGCTGTTCAACAAGTTCCACTGCCTCCTGTATTTCCTGCAAATGTGTCATCGGTGGGGTGCCTTCTGTGTCCCCACCTGTTACAAGCGGAGCTCTTAGGGTGCCGAAGGAACAGGAATGTTCTGAGGCCTCCCATGGGAAGATGAGATACTGTGGAAAGCTTTATTGATGAGGTAACATTAAGGGGGTTCCCCTCCAAGGTCCCATCTCCCTCCATCTCGCCATGGTAACAGTCCCATCTTGTCTTCAGCAGGGCTAGGATTAAGGCCACTGCCCGGAGTCTTTGCTCCATATTAAAGCACAGTCCAGCCCAGCATCTGGCTAACATAGCTTGTGTTCCCAGCTGCAGTCCTTTGCAGGTGGGGTCTGCATGGCCATGGGTAATGCAGCTTCTGGGGCCATGTGGCTGTGGAGGAAGCACGGGCGAGTGCAGGTCATGGAGCCAATGAGAAACAGGAGTGCAAGCAAGCAAGAGCAGAACAAGCAAAAGAGCGAGAACTCTTTGTCGCCAGGTGATAACTAGGAGCTTAACCGATGAAGCCTTCAGGATTTTGCACACTTACAGTGGCTTTGCCCTCCTAGCCAGTGATCTTTGTTCCCCAGGCTAGACTGACAGGCAGGCACCTTCTCTACGTCACCCCGCCTTCACTCTGCATGCGTCCATCTCCCCTTTGTTTGAACCCTTCCCCCAGCGATCTGCAGGGAATGGAATTGTGGGTCCCTGGGGAGTGTAAAGGTGCAGCTTCCTGGTGAAGCTGCCCAGATGACCATGCTGATAATGTCTGGCCTCCTCTTTGCTTTCTTCCTATTATTAATATTAATAACTAGCTAATTACAATGATAACAAATGGGCAGCTGGGTTCAGAGACCTGATCAGACTCAGGTTTGACCCCGTTGGCCAGATCACAAGTGGTACATTAGGAGGCAAATAATGTCTTGTTTTCCTTTTATGTTGTTATTGGTGCTCAATACCTAGATTCGATCATTTGTTAGCGGATATAAATGGTGAAATTCCAATTTAATTATTTCTTTTTTATTTATTAGTTGCAATACGTCTGTGAAGAGATACTTCCCCTACAGTTCATATAGGAAAGACGTGATAAATACTTAATAATCCTCTTTCTTTATCAGATTGCAAGATAATAACTGGTTCCCTGTCATCTTCCCAAGCTGACCAATTATATACTTGTATATTACATCATATTTATTGTACTATAATTATATACTTTATATATTTATAAATCTATATTTATTTTTATTTTATAAATAAATCTATATTTATGTTTATTTTAAAACATAGATTATAATTATAATTTTAAAATAAACATAAATGTAGATTTATTTATAAAATAAAAATAAATATAGATTTAGAAATATATAAAGTATATAATTATAGTATAATAAATATATATTATAAAAACAAATATAGATTTATAGATATAGAAATATGATTATGAACACAGTATTTAGGTATATGTGGTGGATTTTAATCCATCTTAATTATTATCCTTATTAAAGTTCAAATGGCCTCATCCTTGGCCAGGAGGAGCTCCTTAAGTCGGCTCCTACACCGTTAACGTGATTCTAGTGTTCTTTGATAACCTCTTTGCTGTCTGGTATGACAAAATATTCCAGGCTTACCATGTACGCTTCCAGCCTCAGATCTGAAATCAGACGTTTCTCAAGAAGCCCTGATTCCTTCTGGTGGGAAAGTATTTCAAGACCACAATCTGCAGACTAGGGATGCTTATTGCTGCTGGTTTGGTCGTTGTTTCTAGGCCTTTTCAGTGGACAGAGATAGAAAATACATATACTGTACAGATACTGATACTTTCTCTTTTGTGACATACAATATTGTATTAGTTTTAGGTATACAACATAGTGATTAGACATTTACATAATGTACTAAGTGATCACCACGAGTCTAGTACCCATCTGACATCATACATAGTTATTACAAATTTTTTTAGTTTTAAATAATTTTTTATTTTTCAATTACAGTTAACATACAATATTATATTAGTTTCAGCTATACAGATACTGATACTTTTTATTCAAATTCAGAACTACTGGTTTTTTAAAAATTGTGTTTCTTTTTTTTTTATTTCCTTTTTTTTAATTGATTTTAGAGAGAGAGGCAATGAGAGGGAGAGAGAACATTGGTTGGCTGCCTTCTGCATGCCCCTCACTGGGGATTGGACCCACAACCTGGGAGTGTGCCCTGACCGGGAATCGAACCGGCGACCTCTTGGTGCACCGGTTGACGATCAACCACTGAGCCACACTGGCTGGGCCAGAACTACTGGTTTTAATGTAATCTCTTTCCTATTACATGTGTATCTCCTTTCTTCCAAACTGAGTGCCCTGATTTCTTGAGAATACAGGAGATAATAAGATTAGAATTTCCTAGAATCAATCGTGTGCTTTATCTCACATTCCTCATTCAACAGGCTCAGAAAAATAATTCAGATACTACCACCACTATTTTTATTACTGTAAATAATTAGAAAAAAATAGCTGCCTGTGTTCTCCTCCTTGTCCCCTACATTTTTGCAGTTGTCCTAGAAACTGTATTTTCAGATCATGTAGTGATTGCATATCATATGCTCTCCCTTTTAAGCCCTATTCAGTCTTAATGTTATAAGTAGCTAGTATTTAATGCTCACCCTCAGTCCTAAATACCAATGTCTCTGTGGTGATTTTGCTTATCTGAAACTTGTTATCTTCTAAATCCCTCAAGAAAAGCTCATAGGAATACTACTCCTTGAGTTTGTGCATGTTGATACTAGTTAGCTGTGCTCTTTGTACACGAAAGTCAGTTTTTCTGAATATAAAACTCTTGAATTATATTTTCTTTCCTTAAGGATCTTAAAATGTCATTTCATTTTCTTCTAGCATAAAATATTGTTGTCGTAAAGTCTGATGGTAACCTAATTTTTCTTTCCCTTGTAAACTATTTCCTCTTTTTGGCTAGACACCTAAATAATTTTCTTCTGCTTTAAAAAACATTTTTTTTTTCTCTCTTTCTTAAAGTGAAGTAATTTTACCAGACTGTTTCTTGCTATTTAGGCTCAATTTTTCAGATACACTATGTGCCTTTGTGTTCTTTCAATATGTACGTTCAGATCTTTTGTTATTATTTCAGGGATGTTTCCTTAAAGTATAATTTCTAGTATTGGCTCTGTCCCCTTACTTTGATTTTCTTTTTTGGGGACCCCTATTTCTACGTAGAGGATATTCCACGCTTCTGTTGAATATTTTCATTTTCTCTCAGATTCCATTTATCGCTCTCTCTCTTTTTTCTTTCCACTTCTTTTTGATTCTTAAAATATTTCTCCTTTTCACCTTCTCTTATTCTCAAGGCATTATTTATTATTGTATTTAGTCTTGTGTTCCTTGCCGTTTTAACCTTTGTTTTTGAAATAACTTTCTTCTTGCCTTCTAATTACTTCCTATGAGTTGTCATATAATTTCTGAAGTTTTCTTATTCTTCTCAGTGATGATGATGATGATGTCATTTACTGTCTTTTAACTGATTTTGGTTACGTTCTTTTAGTTCACTAGGTCACAGTTTTGATTTGTTTTGTGGTATTGCTTTCCGGCATACTTTCACTGTCTATAAAGAAGTTATTCTGTCACTTATTCTCTTTGTTCTTATCACACCTTTGTGTGGGTTTTGTCCTCTGTATTTTTAGAACTTTTTTTTATCTGAATACAATTTTCCTGAAATGTGTGAAGGAAGCCTGGTTTAGGGTAGCTTTTCCAACTTCACAGCATTCCATCTTTGGTTGTTTTTGTGCGGTATTTAAAAATATAGCAGCTCACCTGAGATTTCCTGGTTCTCTTCCCCTACCCATTTTTATAGAGACCTCTTTCTTTTGGAGCCTATGACCCCTATTCTACTTCATTTTGATCCCACACTAGCAGTATGGAGACCCTGGGTTGGGGATGCCTGGCTGGCCAATTTGAGTGTGTGTAGGGTCTGGACCACTCCATTCCTTCAGACTTTGCCACAAACCCCTTGCACTCACCCACTAGTGAACCAGAAAGAACCCTTCCAGTTTCAGCTGCTGTTTTCAAATTGCCCCCCTCCCTATGCTCCCCAGTGAACATCTGTTGGCTGTTTGGGGATCCTCCTTTACTCAGGTCCATCAGGTACCTCCCTCTCCCTCTCCTTCCTCCCACATAGATACTGAGACCATGCAGGGCTGGGTGGGGGCTGTTAGCAGTTTGTCCCACCTGCTTCTGTTTTAGGGTTCATAAAGATACCTTATCACCTAGTTTGCGGCAAATGTCACAGTTTGGGGGGTTGGTCTCCAGGACTTGCTCTGTCTGTCTTTATGTGGGGAATTGGGGAAGCTGAAAAACCACGCTGTTTTCATCAATTCTGTGTGCAGTATAGGTGTTTTTTGTTTGTTTTTATTTGAACTAATTGCCGATGCTTTCCATTAAAACCAGTTCTTTTTACTTACCTTGAGAAGTTCCAGTGTCTGGTTACACTGCACCCCATTCCCACACAGCGACGGCTGGCTGGAGCCACGCAGCTGCGTCCCCCACTAGACGGGCACGAGCTCTCCCATTTGCTATGGCCCTGGGGCCCTCCGTTGTTTTACCAGCCGCTGATCTGTTTACACCGTCTTTCCGGCTGTATATCTACAGAAGGCATCCACACTGTGACTCCTGTTCTAGGATCAGTGACAGGAAGTGTCACCAGAAAACCAGAAAGGGACCAGGACCGGGCTGAGATGGGTCTGCCCTGAAACAGTCTGGAATGTGTGGGTTCTTGACTTCACGCAGGAAAGGTTTCACGATTCAAGTCCAGGCGATTTTGAGAGTACATTTATTAAAGCTGAGCACAGTGAAACCAGGAAAGGCTTAGCCCAGAAGGAGCAACAGGAGAGCCTAGGCTGGGCTGCTCTGGCGCACTGGGAAGTCAGAGAAAAGGCACAGGGGGCCTGGGAGACACGGTCAGGGCATTAGCCTGGGACGAGCTGCTGCTGCCCATTGCTCCCCTGGTTGCAAGCCTGATGGGGTCCCCTAGGGTTTAGAAGATGCACGTCTGTGGGGGAAGAGGAGAGGAAGGGGAATGGCGTGCGTGTACTGCCCAGAGAGAGAGCATGCACTGGGTCCTTTGTTTTGAGGGGTTTTATCTCCCTCTTGCAGGTGGGAATGTTAGGGGAGGTCTCAGGGGAGGGTTTAGCAGAATATCCATCAGTTTTCTAGGTGTGCTCCTTCAGGGTCCTGGTCACCAATGACTGGTCAGTGTCAGGGCAGGGGGTCATTAGTCATTGCATCCGGTGCTGGAGTTGCCCACCTGGTTTTGCTGCTTTTCTGGGTGCGGAGCTGAACTACAACGGAGGCCTTGATGTTATCTCTAGGGAGCTGACCTTCTGCATCTGCTGTGAATTGCTCTGCCGGGGTGTTCCGCTCTCTGTCTCAGTTTCCCTGTTCCACTTGTCCTGGCTCACTGGCCTGTCTCAACAGGTGCTCAAAAAGTGATTATAAATGCTTCAAGTCATATATATCATACAGTGACATGCAGGTTGTACTAGTGCCCACTCACGAGAGGGTCACGGGAGATCAGGCAACGTGCAGTGCTGAGGGAGGCTGGGGAATTCACAACATCCGACGATGCCCTCCGCAACTTTCACCTGCTATCACTGTAATTATTTTATTGCAGGTTTCATCGGGGAGAGAACATGAGGGAGAGCAAAGAGACAGCCAGGCCTCCTGAGTTATTGTTCAGAGAGGGGAAAGTGTCCCATTAGCCATGGAAATTCGAGGACACACACAGGTTCCCAGAATCAGTTGTCATCATTGCTCATACGTCTCAAAGAGCACATTCAGAGGCAGAAACGTGGTCTGGATGGAAAACGCAACGGAAGGGAGAAGCAGCAGAAGGGCTGTCCTTCCGTGGAGCACTGGGTGTCCTGCACACTCCCATCCTGCAGGCAGAGGGCGTCAGGGGCGCTCAGAGGTCAAAGCTCCAGTCTGCAGAAAGTGGGTTTACCTGCCTGGCCCTGGACCTCCCTCTCCCTCAGCTAAGGCCACTCGATTTCCCTCTATAGGCTTGTGTCCTTAGGGAAATGTAGGGACACTATGGTCAGAGACTGTGCACACTAACACAGCCTGAGTATATGTCCACAGTGAGCTAGGCCCTGATCCATAAACTGGGCTTTGGCCTTTGCACAAAGTAGAAGTCTCAGCATAAACCAAGTTCTAACTCTGGAAACTGAGGCAGTACCCCATACCTAAGTCCTGCGATATTGACCTATCCAGTACTCTAGTCCAGTGGTTTTCCATCTGCCCATTAAAGTCATCTAGGGGCTTTTAAACACAGCGATGCCTGGACTTCACCCCAGACCAAATGAATCGGAATCACTGGTGTGGGACAGGAGCATCAGTAATTTTAAAATTTCCTAGGATTATTGGTTTTCTAACACTATGCGACAAGTCACGCCGAAACGTAATGACTTAAAGCGATAGACGTGTATGTCTCAGTTTCTGTGGGTTGGGAACCTAGGGGTGGCTTAGCTGGGTGGTTCTGGCTCAGGGCCTTTGGTGAGGCTGCAGTCAAGGTGTTAGCTGGGGCTGGAGGATCTGTTTCCAAGATGGTTCTTCCCGTGGCTGTTGGTAGGAGGCCTCGGTGATGTGCCCCGTGGACCTCTCCCCGTAGGGCTGCTTGAGCATCGTCACAAAAAGGCAGCTGGCTTCCCTCAGAGTGAGTGACTTAGGGAATGAGACAGAAGCCACAATGTCTTTGAGGACCTGGCCTTGGAAGTCACATGCCATCATTTCCACCCTATTCCCTTGGTTACAGAGGGGCTAGGTGGGGGCTTGTACACCAGGAGGGGAAGCTCTGTGGGGGCCCTTTGGAGGCCGGCTAAGATATCAGATACCTCCAGAGTGCAGCCAGGGTTGAGAATCATAGCTTCTAGTGCCCTTGGGGCCGAGGCCCTGCCTTTGACCTGCCCCTCCCTGGGGCATTTCCCTTTTAATAGATGTAAAGCTTGAGGTCCTGGGATAACCAGCATTTTCTGTGCTGTTGGGAGGGCGGAGAGTGGGAGGATGGGGAGGCTTTCAGGTCTCTCGACACATCACCATTTACAAAGCCCCTTTTCATCCTTTTCTCCTGTGATTCTGAAGCAGGCGAGACTTATTAATGTTTATTCTCTTCACACAACAGCCGGAGTGGTTTCAGTCTTTTTAACTATAATGAATACTTTTGTACATAATTCTTTGTTCTGCTAGCAGATTATTCCCAAGGGGTAGATTTTGTGGGATGAAAATACTTGTTCAAATCTTCTCCCCCGCCTCCCCGCCCCCCTGTATGGAGGTCCAAGTATTTTTGTGTTTTTTTGTCATTGTTTTTCCATCTCTTACTGTTTATTTTTAGCATGTGAATCCAATCATCACGCTCCTGTGCAAAACCGAGCTACGGTCTGTCAGCGAGCATGGGGTAGTCCCAGACCCCTCCCTGGGCCGATGGGCTCTCGCTTCATGTTTCTACCTCGAACCCCCAACCCCTGCTCACTGCACTCAGGCTGCATAGGTTAACGTCACCATCTAAAACATACCACTCTCTGCCCTGGCCGGTTTGCTCAGTGGTTAGAGCATCGGCCCATGGACCAAAGAGTCCCGGGTTTGATTCCGGCCAAGGGCACATACCTTAGTTGCAGTTGGTCTCTGGCCCCGGATGGGGTCGTGCAGGAGGCAACCACTCGATGTGTCTCTCTCACATTGATGTTTCTCTCTCTCTCTCTCCCCCTCTCTGACGATAAATGTAAAAATATCCTCGGGTGGGTGAGGAATAAAAAATAAATAAAAAAATTAAAAAATAAAACATACCACTCTGTCCCCCTCATTAGGGCCTTTGCACAAACTCTTCCTCCAAGTCTGACTCAGGTAACTTGAACTCGGCCTTCAGGAATCAATGCCCAGTCCCTTCCTCAGAGGTCTGCCCGACCCCTCAGCCTAGAGGCTTCTCCTCAGCACCCTGTGCTTGCCCAGACCATTGGTACAGTGTGCACTGCACACTCACCTGTGCAGGGACTGTTTACTTCTGCCGGACGGGCAGTTCCACGAGGGCAGAGAGCATGGACTTTTCTCTGCTGCCTGGCCCAGCCCCTGACAGAGCACGGGGCATACAGTCACAGGTGCTTGCTGAATGACTGAATGGAAGACCCAGGCCCAGAGACGTGAGCCAGGGCCCTGCTGGCAGATACACTCACCTGGGAGTCCCACCCGCACCGGAGCCGCCCTGTCGCGGAGTCCCATCCTGCAGGGGGCCGTGCGCACCACGAGCTCGCATGCTGCCGAGGCCCCCAGTGGCCCGGTCCGGTGTCTGTGGTAGTCACGGGGTTACCGCTGTGCTGGAGACAGCTCTGAGCAAAGTCACCCTGATGTTCCACTCAGGCCTCTCATTCCGAGCCTCCGTGTCTGTGAAACGGTCCTGTGAGTTTCCATGTGGCCTTTGGGGGTGCTGCCAGGCAGCCTGTCGGCAAGGTGAAGCGCGCTGGCTGTGATTATTTAATGACCCCCAAACCGTTTTCCTGTGACGCATGCTTGCTGCTCTCCGGGGGGTCTGGCTGAAGCGAGGCGCAGCTCAAGGACAGCTTCCAGGAGCCCTCAGGGCCCCCATGCGCGGGGCGGGTGCTCTGTGCTGCTGGGGGGCAGCCTGAGGATGCCGGGGGACAAATGAAGAGCAGAAGGGCAGTCAGAGCCCTTCTCTTTGATTAGTCCCTCCGGCTCCCCAGATGACCTTTGTTAGCGCCACACCTGACACTAGCAGCTCTCACTCAGCCACGGGAGGGGGACTGCATCGCCAGATTGATCCCCAGGAATCTCCCCAGGACACCAGATAGGCTCACGTTCTAATTCAGGCAGCTCCCAAATGCCCTGGCCATTGGCCTCTCCCCTCCGTGGTCGGTTATTCACGACTGTAGGTTACTTATGATTCTGCACCATCCCTATGTCTGCTCAGCCTTCCCTGCCCTCCATCTCTCTGGGTCCACAGCCCACCCACCCTTCAGGCTCACATTCTCCCCCTTGCAGGTGGAAATGAGCATCTCTCCTCTGAACACCCATGCACTGCGGCTCCACCTCCTCCACGACGCTTGGAACCAACTTTCTGCTTTCTAATCATGTTCTTTTGCACATATCTTAACAAGTCTCCCCCCCCCCCCCACTTGGTACATTTCTCTGACGCGCCTGCCTGTTTGTACTCTCCAGACACAACGTGCATTGATAGAAAGATCATGGGCTTTGATGGCCGACAGAACTGAGTGGGTTCCCTCTTTCTCCATTCTCCCCCTTCCTCCCTTGCTGCCACGGTGTTTCTGAAGCTGTGTGCCCATCCGTGCTGCACCCAGCAAGGCCTACGCGAAGACTGCAGCTTGGCCCTGATGGCGTCTCCAGGCTCTTGGGGTGCTAATCCCCAACCTCTTCTCTGTTGAACAGCAAAGATCCTCACTTTCCTTAACTACAACATTGAGTCTTATAATAACCATCTCCCAGGTGTGTTTTAATAATTAAATGGAGTAATGTACATAAAATATCCAACAGTGAGTGTGCATTTCTTCCCCATACTCCTCCTTCAGAGAGAACTCTCAAACATAACAGAGATGCGTGTGTTTGTTGAAAAAGAGAGAAGAAGGAGAGGGAGGAGGGAAGGGAGGGAGGGAGGAATGAGAGGTCGCCTGGGCACCGTCTCGGATTCCCAGCACCCACCCTGCCCGCTTTGAGGGCAGCCCAGGAGAAGCAGCTCCCGACGGGGACCCCAGTGTCCCCAGTCCTTTTCGGGTTGCCCCCTGTGCCGTCGCAGCCACAGAGCCAGGGCTAGGAGCACTCCCCTGGAAGAATGACACATTTCAAAGAGAAAACAGCTTCCGGGGATTTTCAGGGTCCCCGAAAGCTATTGCTCCCAGGATTCCCGCTGAACTTCTGCCCTTCGTATTTATAGCCCTCCAGTTTCCCTCCGTCCTGGCTTTCCAGACAGTGGTGCAGACAAAAGGACCGTTTATAACAGCTTTTCTGACGGCTGGACATTATTTAATTACAACTTCTGGCAGCCACACAGTGTGCTCGGGGCTATTTAAAGTTCTAGATGGCAGGAGGAGGAATGGGGAGACTTACAACCCTTGGGGGGCAGGGGTGCAGGGAGCCAGGGTGGGAGCAGCCAGGACTGACTCTCAGGTCCCTTGCTCTGAAGTGGCCTCTCTCAGAGCCCTGGCCTTTAGTACTGGGGTCTCCGTGGGAAAAGGTGGAGATGAGGTCAGGCCCCCAAAGCATATCCTGAGGGGGAGGGTATTGCAGAACCAGCGGCACCAAAGTGAGCAGAGTTGTCATTTATGCAGATTAGCCGCCCATATTTTACAGAGCAAGCAACTGAGGCAGAGAGGAGAAAGGACTTGTCTGGAGTCACACTGTGACGTGCAGTTCTGGGGAAGCCGTGTAGGCACCTTGGGCTTACGGCTGCCCTTGTGTGAGCAAACCCTGTCCTGCTTAGTTTTCCACACACAGCAGCTGCACACCTGCCAGTGTCATCTGAAGGGCTGAGCCGCAGCTCGTGTTATCCTGAGTGTGGACAGGAGTGTGATCATGGATGCCAGGGTTTGGTCATCTGGTCAACCCCAGGAGCACCACTGGTTTTCCATCCAGCAGCTACAGCCACAGTCTAGGCAGCTGCCGCTGGGATAAGGAGCTAGGTCTCCCCCATAATGGGCGGAGGCTAAGGAAGGCGAGCCTACCATAGGTTGCTCTGCTGGTGTGGGGGGGGAGGGGTCAGAAGGCCAAGCATGAATATAAATAGTACCAGCCCCACAGATTGAAGGCTATTATCAGCACCATTGTTATGACTAGCAACATATTGCCCTTTTGATATTTCCATGAACTCTATGTGATTTACATGATTTTAGAGATGAGAAATGGAAGCTCGGAAAAATTAATTACACCCTGAAGCTGCCCGGCCCCTAGTGAACCAGGATTCCGCCCCAATTCTATCTGATTCCGGAGCTTATGCGCTTCCCGTGGGTGCTTCTCAGTCTCGCTGCGCATTAGAAGTCCCCAGTGGGCATTTCAAACAATACGAAGGCCCAGGCCTTACTGCAGACCAAGGAAATCACACTCTCTTAAGGCTGACTACCGGCATTGGTATTTTTGAAGTGAATCTGATGTGTAGCCGTGCCCGAGAGCACCCTGTGGAACTGCCGTGCTGGGGAGAGCCCCAGAGAGTGAGATCAAGTGTGAGCACTTCCACTCTTCCCCACTGCTGCTAAATCATCCCACCCGGTCCTGGCAGGGTGCTGCCTGGTGGCCAGGGCTAAGCACCACTCTGCTGACATCGGTTGACCCTGCTCTTCTCTGGGGCTCTCCTGGTTGCCCTGCTGACATCACCCTCCTGCCGGTAGCCTCGGTTCCCTCCGCTGTCATCCCGGACTACCAGCTCTGACCAGTCTGCCAATATTCACAGCCCTCGGCAGCAGGCCCGTATTATCCTTGTAGGTTGAATTCCTCGGGAAGCAAACGCAGGGATGGAGAACAGCATGCAGGACGTGTATTAGGGCGTGCTCCGGAGATCTGCACCTGTGGAAAGGAAAGGAAGGTTGGAGAGTCCGTCCTTCAGTGCTGGGTGGTGACACAGCACCCACATGAGCCCTCGGCGGTGGGGTGCATTTGTGTGGGAGCTGAGGGAGGGCCTCCTCTGCAGAGAGCTGGAATGACTTCCTTGGAGCTAGTTGCCTTGAACAAGGCTTTCATTTACCTCACTCTGCAATAGCGTACAACCCTCCTGCCCCCCTGGGAGCCTTACTCGACTTCCCTCAGGGGCTCAGCTAAAAACAATTTAAAGGACTTGGCAGATCAGAGCTCCCATTTGGCCTTCAGCAAAAGTCTGCAGCCAGCGGCTGGGGCTGGCACACCCTCCCTCTCTCTCCCAGGGTGGAGCTGGGGTGGGGGTGGGGGGGGCAGGACACTGGCCTTCCCAGTGTCTGGGAGTCGGTGACCAGTTCCAACCCTTCATCAGTGCCACCTCAGGAACCCTTAAAGGGCTCACAGGGAAATGGGGGAGATAAAAACACACACTTGCAATGAAATCGCCCTATGGCCACTGCTGTGGTTTATGGGGAAGCCGCTACCGGTCAGAGAGGAAGCGGTATCTCTCCCTGGGGGCAGGGCAGATGTGATGAGAAAGAGCATCTTTCTGAGGTCTGAGCAAAGGCTGAGGGCCCAAACCTCAGCATTAGCAAGCAACAGGTGCCCCCGGAGCCTTACCTGGGTGCTGCAGGGTGGGCTGGGGGACTCAGGAGAGGACATGGGAAAGAGGCAAGGACAGAAAACGGAGGTCCCTATACCCATGCCAAGGAATTTGGACCTTGCCCTGAAGGGAAAGGCCCCCCCACTGGAAAGTGTGGGTTGTCACATTGTTTAATGTGTGACATAATAAAAGGGAGTCTCTGTCCTGTTCTTCCCTAGTCCATCGTCCACCCCCCGGCCCCCTCAAGCACTCCCAAAACACACCTCACTGTTGTCTTCTGCGGCTCTGGTTTCTCTTTGTCTGTCTCATGGATAAACCCCCCTCGCCGCCGTGCCGAGTCTCCCCTCACTCCTGACACAATGGAGTCGGGGCGCCTTCACTGATCAGCAGGCACGGAGGCCGGCACACTGGAAGGGCCCTGGCCCCACTTTAAGGAGGAAGGCTCTGACTCTTGCAGAGAGGAGATGACTTACCCAAGTGCACACGAGTCATCAAGGACATCATGGGACCAGCCCGGTTCCTCCTTGCCACATAGTAGCTCATTCTGTTCCTGCTCCAGGAAGAGAAGTCAACCATCAACCAGACTGTGCAGCTGGGGATTTTGTCTTCTGAGCCCTCCTTCTGAAATCTCTTCCAACTCTGTCTTTTCCTCACTGCTGGGGTCCTTTCATACCACCCCCCCCACACACACACACAGAACCTTCCTGTTGAACCCTACCCACCTGTGCTCTCTGAGAAACGTCTCTGCTTTTCTTTATAACCTCTGTGCCATCCAAACCACATGGTCTCATGTTCCGTCCTCGCTACAATATGAATGATTTCCAAGGAAAAGCAGAAATCCCACTGCCCCGAGAACTAGAAGGTAATGTCCCCACTCTGCCCCTTCTTCCGATACTGTACAAGCGCCTTAATTTCTTCACAAAGACTCCTAAGAGCAAACGTGTGGCTGAGGTTTATTTTAAACCTCCTTCATTTCCTTTTGGCTCTGATATTCTGGGACTCTAATTTTTCCAGTGGCGTGCCGGAGTGAGCACGGTCAGGCTTAAGAGAGGCCATCATGCATGTCACTTCCCAGCTCGCTTTCAGGGTTGGTGGCTTGAAGTCGGCCATGGTGGGAGTGCTTGCTGCGGGGAAATTGACCCATGTGAAAATCCGGTCCTTTGTGAGTGTGTGTGTGTGTGGGGGGGGGAGGGGACTGGTTTGCTAGCACCCTCACTGAATCCATCCCCTCACATCATAATCGAAAGCAAGTGTCTGCATTCTCACAAAGACTCCTAAGAGCAAACGAAACCGTAATCCACAAGAAAGCATTTCTGAGAGTGCGGCAAGCTCACGGGGATCACCCTTACGGTGACAGGGCGGGTTTTCGATGCCCGCTCCATACCTTTCTTCGTGTCGTTCTCCCCTTCACCCCCCGGAAATTCCGCAGCCCATTCGTTCATCTTCACGTCTCACTGTTCTAGCGCTAACCCTTTGCACACCAGCTCTGCGGCTCTGTGACTCTCCAGTTCCCTGGTCACGATGCCATTTCCCCTCCAGCCTGTGGAATCACTGTGCGAACACACCTGTCTCCCCACCTGGACAGGAGGTGCCCCGGAAGGAAGCACGACGGTGCCTTCTGTTTCCTCCCGCAGTCAGGCTGGCTCCGGATCTTGCAAACAATGGGTGTTCGATGAATATCTGGGTTGGTGGGAAGAGCAGCATTGGCGGGTGTGCCGGAGACACAGGCTTCCTTCTCATCACGACTGTTTTTGTTGGGAACAGAGCGTAGCTCACGAAATGAATGGAAACCGCACACAACTGTACAGAAAGAAAAGCAAGCCCCCCTCTCGACGTTCCTTGTCCTTTCATCACCCCTCCCAACCCAAGGGGAGCGGTATCACCCGTTTTAGGTGGATCTTCCGGAAATGGTCTGCACAAGCACACGTGTCTGTGAAGAGGCCTTTTTATTTCGCTCACATGGGAGCATGCTGTTCTGTAGTCTTTCTTTCTTAATGTGTCAGTGCAACTGTATCAACCTCATTCTTCTTCAAGGCTGTGTGGCCGTCCGTCATTGTTTATGTAACCAGTTCCCGACTGATGGAAATGGGAGTTCCTTCCCGTCTTGGGAATAGCCAAGAATGTGGCATGTATACCCACGTACCCACATCTTCACCCACGTGTACAAGTATATCTGCAGGGAAACAAAACCTAAAAATGGAATTTGGGGATCAAAGAGTAGTCACAGTTTTACTCGTGATTGGTAATTGCTGCATTGTCTCTCTGGCCGTCTTTAGCGGCTTCTTCCTTCCTCCCCATTGCTCACGACCACCTTTTCTAGCATTAGAAACAGCTGCCGTTATTTTTCACCGTCGTCCATGGAGCGCCCAGGTGACAGCGGCCCAGCATTGTGCTGCCACAGCACGGCGTGGGACACACTCCCCCCTCCGATGACCACCTGCCTCAGCTTCAGCAGGCGAGCCTCTTGACGGTGTTTCTTTGAGCTGCTTCCCATCATGGCTCATCGATCAACAGTCGAGATAGGGAGAGACCCAGACAGAGTTACCGCTCATCTTAGCCACTCTCTCCAGGGCAAGGAGGAGAGACACCAGGGGGTACAAGCAATGCTCCCCAATCTCTCACAGGCAAGGCACGGACCCTTCCGTCTCCGAGTTCCTGCCTTTTCCACATCTTTATTTTCTAAGGGAGTTGTTCGGTTTCCTTCCGAATGTCTCACTTCGGGAGGCGTGGGGGAGCCGAACCCTTGGTGCTCTCCAGGTGGTGGTAAGCCGGAGGCTCAGGGATTGCTGGATTCTGCCCTCCTGATAGCCCTCTGCACTGTGGGGTTTCACACTAGGGAGTTATTCCCAAGGAAGAATAGCAAGATAAGCAAGGTCAGTTCTTTTCAGAGCTGGGAAAGTCCTCATTTACTCTGACATAGGGCGTGCCTGAACACACACACACACACACACACACACGCACGCACGCACACACCCTAGTAGTTTCTGATTCTAAGATTGCTGAGTCCGCAAAGCGGGCTTGACCTGGCTGCAGGCACAGAAGCATAAACCAGCATGTTTGAGCCTGTCCTGAGGAGCTCAGCCCTGCCTGGCCTCCGTACCGCCTAGTGCCCAGACAGCAAAGGGGAGACCACACACGTGTGAACTACACCCACAGTGGCCCTACCCGCTAGCCAGACATGGCCTAATGAGTGTCCTGGACCCTGAACTGTCAACCCTGCCCTCTTGGATGTAAGTTAGGAAGGCCATGAGCAGAGGGCTGGAAGTGTTGGCATCCCTGGTGGGGGGGGGGGGCCTTCTCCTCCACAACAGCACTGTGAAGGGATTTGGGGGCGTGTCTTATGAGGCACATGCTCCTGATCGCAACTGGCGGATTTATCATTGTATCCCCAAAGCCTGGCATAAAAGAGCCCTCGGAGGACACAGCCAGAGGAAAGACGTCTGAAAGAGGACAGGTCACTTCCTTTATGGAAGGCCGGTAAGGAGGAGAGGGAATGGACATGATCTGTGTGTTTCTAAGGCTAATCTTGACCCAGTGGGTCGAAGCTACCGAAAGACAGGTGTTCATTCAACATAAGCAACGCTTTCAATGGACTGATTATTCCAAGCAGGAAATCATCTGCTTTGAGAAGCCATCATTTCCCCATCACGGGAAGCATTCAATATAAGGGCAAATGTTCTGGCAGGGATTCAAGGACTAGAGGTCTGGACTGGGTGAATTTTATGATTTCACAATGCCTCAGAAGGAAAGAGTCTATGGAAGGTGCCTTCGTGCCCAGAGAATCATGCTACGTGCCACCAAACTCCCATTCCTTCAGCACCCTGCTGAGGCTGGGTGTGTTCTAGGTCTCCCTGAGGCAGCCCCACCAGAGAGCTGGTCTTCACCCAAGGAATTTCTGCTCTCCAGAGACCTGGAATCTTGTTCTTCTTTCCTTCTTTCCGCTCTGGCAAAGCGGGAGCCGGGTTGCGCCATGAAGCTGCCGGCTCGATCAGAAGCTGCTGGCTCAGTCTAGCACAGGCGGGGAGACAGCTGTGGTGTATTGGTTAGATCCCAAATAAATATTTTATCTCCATCCTCTGCAGAGATGGAGAAACGGGTCTTTCAGAGATGAGCAGGCTGTGGGACTTCCTATTGGCAGTACCAACTATTTAGAGGAGAAGGGGGACCTGTCATTCACCTAGGTCATCAATCGTGAAGCCTGGACCACTCCGAACCCGGGTCCCCTAGAGTCAGAATTTGACAAATGGCAAAATAAACTCAGCACTCGCAGATGAATGAGGGGGGCCCCCAGCTATTAAAAAGCCATTGCCATCTCCCTGCAACTGCACAGACTGCCATCCTCAGCTGCTTGTGTGGGCGGGGCACCCAGCAGGGCACACAGACCAGCACCTGCAGTAAATTAGCAGCTCCGCCCAGGCACCAAAGTCTGGCTTAGTGCCCCATCCCCATCACCCTGGGGGAGGCCGTCCTCCGGGAGTCACGAGCCCTCGAAACTGAAACAGAGTGATCAGGCAGCAGAGAGGAAGGCCACGAGAGAAGGCGGAGAAGATCGGCCATGCCAAGAGCTCATTGTTCACTGGCAGGGACCCCGACGTGCAAATGGGAAAAGGAAAAAAGGAATAAGTGAGCATGTCCCTGCTATGACGAATGGTCCAAGCTGGACCAATCTGTTCAGTGAGGGGAGGACAAGGAGGAATTAATGAATCATGCTTCTGTGAAGACCTCCAAGTCCTGCCTTGATTTTGGCCTCCTAAAATGGGTATGTGGCCCTGGCCGGTTTGGCTCAGCGGTTGGAGCGTTGGCCCACGGACCAGAGAGTCCCAGGTTCGGTTCCCGCTAAGGGCATGTACCTCGGTTGCAGTTTGTCCCCGGCCCTGGTTGGGGTCTTGTGGGTGGCAGCCAGTCGATGTGTCTCTCTCACATTGATGTTTCTCTCTCTTTCTCTTCCTCCCTCTCTCCCTCCTGCTCTATCTGAAGATGAATACAAAAATAAATAAATAAATAAATAAATAAATAAATAAATAAATAGAATAAAATAAAATGAGTATGTGAGTTACCTCCAAAACAATAACATCGCAAAATGCAGGCAGGAGTCAGACCAGAATGCTGGGCTCAGCGGACTCTCCTGTGCTGACTTCAAGTGCAAAGGCCACAGGTGAACCGCGAGCCCCAGAGGTTCTGCCTGCTGGAGCCTCGCGGACCGCTGCTTCCCACTCTGCACATCTGCTGGAACTGGGCTAGTGCCCCTGTGGAAATAATTTCCCTCATCTAACGCAGCTCACCCCACAGGGCCCCATGGCTCCAGCTGGAACAGGAAGGAGCACAGCCTTCTGAAGCATCCTAGGCTTTCAATCAACTCCCCAAAAGACGTTCGACCTCAGTGTCATGGGGACAAAATGTGATCAGAATTCTTTTTCATCTTTCAACCGCTCCTCTCCTCTCCTCTCCTCTCCTCTCCTCTCCTCTCCTCTCCTCTCCTCTCCTCTCCTCTCCTCTCCTCTCCTCTCCTCTCCTCTCCTCTCCTCTCCTCTCCTCTCCTCTCCTCTCCTCTCCTCTCCTCTCCTCTCCTCTCCTCTCCTCTCCTCTCCTCTCCTCTCCTCTCCTCTCCTCTCCTCTCCTCTCCTCTCCTCTCCTCTCCTCTCCTCTCCTCTCCTCTCCTCTCCTCTCCTCTCCTCTCCTCTCTCCTCTCCTCTCCTCTCCTCTCCTCTCCTCTCCTCTCCTCTCCTCTCCTCTCCTCTCCTCTCCTCTCCTCTCCTCTCCTCTCCTCTCCTCTCCTCTCCTCTCCTCTCCTCTCCTCTCCTCTCCTCTCCTCTCCTCCCTCTCCTCTCCTCTCCCTCACCTCTCCTCTCCTCTCCGCCTCCCTCTCCTCTCCTCTCCTCTCCTCTCCTCTCCTCTCCTCTCCTCTCCTCTCCTCTCCTCTCCTCTCCTCTCCTCTCCTCTCCTCTCCTCTCCTCTCCTCTCCTCTCCTCTCCTCTCCTCTCTCTCCTCTCCTCTCCTCTCCTCTCCTCTCCTCTCCTCTCCTCTCCTCTCCTCTCCTCTCCTCTCCTCTCCTCTCCTCTCCTCTCCTCTCCTCTCCTCTCCTCTCCTCTCCTCTCCTCTCCTCTCCTCTCCTCTCAGAAGAATACAAAGAACTTCAAATGAAATTTCGGGAAGGCTATCATATTTCCTAGTCCAAGCCCATCATCCTGTTTTAGCTGAGCCCTGGAGAGGGTGAGTGACAGAAGTCAGAGGAAATCCGTGCAGTTAAGGGAAAGCTGAGATTCGACCCCAAGTCCCCAGAGGTGGTCTGACGGCCCTCTGGAGCTGTGAGAGGAATGCCTGGGAGGGTAAATCCGAATATCAGTCAGGTGGTCAGACCCACGATGTGCAACAGGACAACAGGACATTCGATCTAGGTGTCGCCTGACTGAGAAACACATGGCCTGGTTAGAAGGGAGGAGAGGAAGAGAGAGGGGCAGTGGAGAGGGGCCAGAGGGGAGAAGATTCTTTGGAGCCTGTTTGATGTCACTGCACACCCGTTATAAGACGTCATTTCGAGGGGGAGGGTGGGACCATAAGTGATATCAGCGACAGGACCAAATTAAACTGTAAAGGAGAGACATGTTTGGCATCCTTGGTGTAATGGACCTTGTTAAGGACCCGAGATAGCTCTCCCGGGGAGTCCTGGGAAGACCCTGGAGTGCCGCCCTCAGATTCTCAATGACCTCAGGGTCATGTAGCTCCACAGATAACTGGGAAAGGGGAGAGCCCCACAAGGCAGGAAGGAATCATCCCAGCCAGGGGCTTCATGCCTCTGCCTCCCTTCCCCCTCCTCCCCCTGCCCATGGGCATTGTCAGCCACCCAACCTGGAAACACCCTCTCCCCGTTCCCTGTATCCAAACTGTCACTCTGTCCTTTCTCCTCTGTCCACCAGATTGTCTCAGAGCTGATTCCTCCATCTCCTGGCTGCCACTGATGGCTGAACCTCCTCAGTTCCCTTCTCTGCTCTGGCCACTGCCCCCAGCTGCCTCCCTTTCTTGCGTCTTTCTGCCTCCAAGGTATTCCTTCTAGAAGTACCCGATGAATGTGCCTTTCACCTGTAGAGTCTCAGCTGGGTGTTGGAGAACCAAGCGGGGTGGGACCAGACTAGGATAGGAGAGTGATGTGCCCTGGATGCCAGCGTCAGGAGGCTGGTGCCCAGGCTCACACACGCTCGAGGTCCGCCTGAGCCTCCTTCAGTGATGCTTCTCCCAGTCATCGCCCGAAGCCAATTGAGAATATGAGGCAGTGGTGTCTGCCCCCATGGAGTGGACCTGCCAGAGAGAGGTGGGCAGGAAGCAAACCATCCGAGCGCACCGGACCAGCGCAGGGAAGGACTGGGTCCAGGCGCTCCTGTTTGGGGGTGGGGACTGGAGAGCCGTGTGAGGAGTGACATTTGGGCTGAGAGCTGAAGAGCAAGCTGGATGGAATGAGGTGAGGGCTGGGAAGGGGCGGCTCCAGGACCGAGGGCAGAAGGAATAGCAGGTGAAAATCTGCCGCAGAAGGGGGCAGGTGTGCGAGGAACCAAACCAAAGGAGTCAGTGCAGCACAAGATGAAGTTGGGGAGGGGAAGGCGGCCGGGCCAGGCTTCAGTTGGCCAAGAAGTGATACTGAGAGTCCAGCTCAAAGGCCCGCAGAGCGGTCCCGGTGAGAAAGGGGGCTCAGACCAGAGCGGCAGCCCTGGGGGGAGGGTGGGGAGATACGTGGGCAGCTTGGAGAGATACTTCAGAGGTAAAATTGACCGGATTCATGCTGCAATCAGGACCAGCTGAGGGCATGTACGAAGGCTTGTTGATTGATCCATGGTTACTCATTGGTGCTAATGGGTTTAATCAGGGGAACAGATCTCAATAAAAACAAATGATTAGTCTTTATAATAGAAGCGCCAATGGGCCTTTAATGAGTGGATTTGCTAATCCTTTTCCCAATTGGGGCGCTCAGTCTTGGGTGAGAACATTCCGGCTCTTAACCCTGAGTCAGAGCTCTTGCTTTGGGGGCTGCGTCCCGCTCACTTGGTTTGGAGAACCTTGGAAACACAGCCCCCCAGGGCACAGCGCGGCATTTCCCATTGCACGCCTCCTGTGTTTCTGTCTCCAGAAAACCCTGGCTACCAACCCCAGTCTCGGAAGCCAAGTCCCTCCAAGGCACGGGGACAGAGCATGTCTCGGGGAACAAGTAAGCACAGAGAGCAACCTGCCCAAAGCATCTTGGCTGGTACCACGCCGTAGGCAGCAGGGTGGAGGGGCTCTTCACACACTGCCCTCACCTCCACTAGCCCGTGTCTGCCTTGTAGCCCCCAGTCCCTCGCACAGCCCCACACTTGACCTACTGCTGGTCACATAGAGCCCATTTTTTAAATCCAAATTCATGGGTGTTTTTTTTCAGCTCTCTGGGCTTGGATCTGTCGCAGGCACCACCTTCTCTCCCTCTGTGCATTGCTGTCCTCACACTCCCAGAAGCAGCAAAGGTGACCCAGGCAGCCTTTCCCTAAGCCTGCACTGACCCACCCCAACTCAGACACATGGCCCATGGCCAGCCCGGAGACCACAGGACAAACAGAACCACTGCCCCGTCTAATGGATATTTCATGACTTTGGCCTTATTGAGACAAGGATTTTAATTCTGACTCTACCTCTTCCTTGCTCTCTGATCTTGGGCAAATGATCTGACGTCCGTGGGCCTGTCTCTCTGTAAAGCAGTGGTTCTCAACCTTCCTAATGCCGCGACCCTTTAATACAGTTCCTCCTGCTGTATGTGGGCGGATCTGCATGTGGGCGGACCCGCCTGGAGACGGATAGAGGAGCGGTGTCTCGGTTCCGAAGACCATTGGAAATATGTGTTTTCCGATGTTCTTAGGCGACCCCTGTGAAAGGGTTGTTCGACCTCCAAAGGGGTCACGACCCACAGGTTGAAAACTGCTGCTGTAAAGGAAGATTAATGTCGACCTCAAAGACCCTGGCGGTGGGGAAACGCCTAGCACAGTGCCTGGCCCGTAGGAGTCTCTCATTAAGTGAGTGTTCCCCTCTGCCGTCTCTCTGCAGCCACCATGAGCCCTGGGAAGGCAGATCAGGACCATCATCATCATCACCATCACCATCATCATCACCATCTAACCTCGGTTACCCACAGCATTGCATGTCCCACAAAGGCTGTGGAGTCTGTGCTGCTAGACAGGAACTCCTCGCCCCTTTCTTTTCAGCCTGGGAGAAAGCAATCGGACCTTGGAGAGCTGAAAAGTGGCCCAAGCAAGGCTTGGTCTGAAGGAATCAAAAACAACAAGCAGGAGGAGCCAGTGCCTGAATGCAGCTTAGAGTTTTGTTTGTATGTCATTGAAATTCAGCTCAAATCATGGCACTCACAGGTTTGTTCAAGCCCTATCCAAACTGCCTTGGACAGCCGCTCATGACTGTGACCTCCCTTCTGTACCGCGACCTAGATTGCATCTCACTCGGCCGGCACGGTGATGCTATAGTTAAGGTGGGTGTCATTGTGCCATTTCACAGATGAGGAAACTGAGGCTCACAGCAGTCAAGAGACTCACCCAAAGTCACACAGTGATCCTATGGTAAAGCCAGTTCTGAAACCGGGGGCAGCAAATGCCAAGGCCCATCTCCTTCTCCTCCTCCTGCCCTTCCTCCTCCTTTTTAAATTTTTTTAAAATTTTTATTTATTTAATTTTTAATTTTTTTATTAATTTATTTTTGTTACAGATGTTTCTCCTTTTTTCCCCATTGACACCCTCCTCCCCAACCCTCAACCCCTTCCCCAGCTTTGTTGTCCGTGTCCATCAGTTATGCATACATGCGTATAAATTCTGTGGTTTATCTCTTCCCTCCCTCCCACCCCCTCTTCTGAGGATTGTCAGTCTGTACCCTACTTTCACATCTCTGGGTCTACCCTGTTCCCCAGACTGTTATGTTTATTATATACCACAAATGAGTGAGATCATGTGATATTTGTCTTTCTCTGCTTGGCTTGTTTTGCTTAAGATAATACTCTAGAGGTCCCTCCATGTCGTCTCAAAGGATAAGAGATCTTTCTTTCTTACAGCTGCATAGTACTCCATTGTGTATATGTGCCACAGCTTTTTTATCCATTCATCCACTGATGGGCACTTGGGCTGTTTCCAGATCTTAGCTATTGTAAATAGTGCTGCTATGAACATGGGAGTACATGTATTCTTTGTGATTGGTGTTTCAGGCTTCTTAGGGTATATTCCTAGAAGTGGGATCACTGGGTCAAATGGCAATTCAATTTTTAATTTTTTGAGGTAACACCATAGTGTTTTCCACAGTGGCTGCACCAGTCTGCATTCCCACCAGCAGTGTACTAGAGTCCCCTTTTCTCCACACCCTTGCCAACACTTGTTTGATGATTTGTTGATTGGCGGCCATTCTGACAGGTGTGAGGTGATACCTCATTGTTGTTTTAATTTGCATCTCTCTGATGATTAGTGATGTTGAGCATTTCTTCATATGTCTCTTAGCCATTTGTATGTCCTGTATGGAGAGGTGTCTATTTAGTTCCTCTGCCCATTTTTTAATTGGGTTCTTTGTCTTCCTTTTGTTGAGTTGTATGAGCACTCTATATATTTTGGGGATTAACCCCTTATCTGATGTATCATTGGCAATTATGCTCTCCCATACAGTGGGTTCCCTATCTGTTTTGATGGTTGTTTCTTTTGCTGTGCAGAAGCTTTTGAGTTTGATGTAGTCCCATGTGTTCATTTTTCCCTTTGTTTCTGTTGCCTTAGGTGATGTATCAGTGAAGATTCTGCTGCGTATGATGTCCGAAATTTTGTTGCCTACATTTTCTTCTAGGATTTTTATGGATTCACGAGTCACATTTAAGTCTTTTATCCATTTTGAGTTTATTCTTGTGTATGGTGTGAGTTGATGGTCTAGTTTCATTTTTTTGCATGTAGCTGTCCAATTTTCCCAACACCATTTATGAAAGAGGCTGTCTTTACTCCATTGTATGCTCTTGCCGCCTTTGTCAAATATTAATTGAGCATAATGTCTTGGGTCAATTTCCGGATTCTCTATTCTGTTCCACTGGTCTATATGCCTGTTCTTGTGCCAGTAACAGGCTGTTTTGATTACAGTAACTTTGTAGTATAACCTGATATCCGGTATTGTGATCCCACCTACTTTGTCCTTCTTTTTCAAGATTGTTGTGGCTATTCGGGCTCTTTTTTGGTTCCATAAGAACTTTTGAAATATTTGTTCTAGTTCTGTGAAATATGTCACTGGTATTTTGATTGGGATTGCATTGAATCTATAGATTGCTTTGGGTAATATGGACATTTTAATGATGTTAATTCTTCCAATCCATGAACAAGGTATGTGCTTCCACTTTTTTATATCTTCCTCTATTTCTTTTTTCAATGTCCTGTAGTTTTCTGCAAATAGATCCTTTACTTCTTTGGTTAAGTTTATTCCTAGGTATCTTAATTTTTTTGCCACGATGGTAAATGGGATTGTTTTTTAGTTTCTCTTTCTGTGAGTTCATCATTGGTGTATAAGAATGCCGTTGATTTCTTGACGTTGACTTTGTATCCTGCTACTTTGCCAAATTCATTTATTAGGTCTAGTAGATTTTTGATGGAGTCTTTAGGGTTTTCTATGTATAATATCATGTCATCTGCGAACAATGACAGTTTCACTTCTTCCTTTCCAATTTGGATCCCTTTTATTTTTTCTTCACGTCTGATTGCTGTGGCTAAGACTTCCAGTACTATGTTAAATAAGAGTGGCGAAAGTGGGCATCCCTGTCTTGTTCCTGGTCTTAAGGGAAATGTTTTTAGTTTTTGCCCATTGAGTATGATGTTGGCTGTAGGTATTTCATATATGGCCTTTATAATGTTGAGATATGATCCCTCTATTCCCACATTGCTGAGCATTTTTATCAGAAATGGATGCTGAATTTTGTCAAATGCTTTTTCAGCATCTATTGATATGATCATGTGGTTTTTAGCTTTCATTTTGTTTATGTGGTGTATCACATTTATTGATTTGCGAATATTGAACCAGCCTTGCACCCCTGGGATGAATCCCACTTGGTCATGGTGAATAATTTTTTTGATGTATTGCTGGATCCGATTTGCTAGTATTTTGTTTAGGATTTTGACATCTATGTTCATCAGGGATATTGGCCTGTGGTTTTCTTTCTTTGTAGTGTCATTTTCTGGTTTTGGAATTAGAATTATGCTGGCCTCATGAAATGAGTTTGGAAGTCTTCCTTCTTCTTGAATTTTTAGAAATAGTTTGAGAAGAATGGGTGTTAGTTCTTCTTTGAATGTTCGGTAAAACTCCCCCGTGAAGCTGTCTGGGCCTGGACTTTTGTTTGCTGGGAGAGTCTTGATTACATCTTCAATTTCCTTCGTTGTTATTGGTCTGTTCAAGTTTTCTATCTCTTCCCGGTCCAGTTTTAGGAGACTATGTGTTTCTAGAAATTTGTCCATTTCACTTAGATTGTCGAATTTGTTGCCATATAAATGTTCATAGTATTTGTTAAGGATCCTTTGTATTTCTGTGGTGTCAGTTGTTACTTCTTCTCTTTCATTTCTGATTTTGTGTATTTGGGTTCTCTCTCTTTGTTTCTTGGTGAGTCTAGCTAAGGGTCCATCAATCTTGTTTATCTTTTCAAAAAACCAGCTCTTTGTTTCATTGATCCTTTGAATTGTTTTTCTGGTCTCTATGTCATTTATTTCTGCTCTGATCTTTACTATTTCCTTCCTTCTACTTGCTCTGGGGTTTTCCTTTTGTTTGCTTTCTAGTTCTTCAAGTTGTGAGGTTAGATAGTCTATTAGAAATTTTTCTTGTTTCTTGAGGTAGGCTTGTAGTGCTATGAACTTCCCTCTCAGAACTGCTTTTGCTGCATCCCATAGATTTTGTGTTGTTGTGTGTTCATTTTCACTGGTTTCCAGAAAGTTTTGAATTTCTTCCTTGATCTCCTCGGTAACCCATTCATTGTTTAATAACATGCTAATTAGCCTCCATGTATTCAAAAGTCTTCGCATGTTCTTGATGCAATTGATTTCCAGTTTTATGCCATTGTGATCTGAGAAGATGCTTGATATGATTTCAATCTTCTTGAACTTGTAGAGACTTCGTTTGTGTCCTAACATGTGGTCTATCTTTGAGAATGTCCCATGTGCACTTGAGAAGAATGTGAATTCTGTAGTTTTGGGGTGTAATTCTCTGTAAATATCTATTAAATCCATTTGGTCTAGTGCTTCATTTAGAGTCTCTGTTTCCTTGTTAATTTTTTGTCTAGAGGATCTATCCAGTGATGTCAGTGGGGTGTTGAAGTCCCCTGCTATGATTGTATTGCTGTCGATTTCTCCTTTGAAGTCCTCCAGAAGATTTTTAATGTATTTTGGTGCTCCTATATTGGGTGCATATATGTTTACCGAGGTTATATCTTCCTGTTGGATAGATCCTTTCAATATTATGTAGTGGCCTTCTTTGTCTCTAGTTATGGCCTTCATTTTGAAATCTATTTTATCAGATATGAGTATTGCTACCCCAGCCTTTTTTTCCTTTCTGTTTGCTTGGAAGATTTTTTTCCATCCCTTCACTTTCAGCCTATGTGAGTCTTTTGTTGTGAGGTGGGTCTCTTGTAAACAACATATATATGGGTCATGCTTTCTTATCCAATCCGCTACTCTTATCTTTTGATCGGGGCGTTCAGTCCATTTACATTTAAAGTGATTACTGATATGTACTTATTTATTGCCATTTTTGTTTAGTGTGTTTCTATTTTCCTTTCTATTTCTTCTAGTAATTACAGCAGTCCTTTTAACATTTCTTGCAGTGCTGGTTTGGTTCTAATGTATTCCCTTAGCCTTTTTTTGTCTGGGAAGCTCTTTATTTGACCTATTTTGAATGATAGCCTTGCTGGGTAGAGTAGTCTTGGGTTCAGATCCTTGTTTTTCATGACCTTGATTATTTCATGCCATTCCCTTCTGGCCTGTGGTGTTTATATTGAGAATTCAGCTGATAGCCTTATGGGGGTTCCTTTGTAGGTAACCTGTTGCTTAGCTCTTGCTGCCTTTAGGATTCTCTCTTTGTCTTTAATTTTTGGCATTTTAATTACTATGTGTCTTGGTGTGGGCCTGTTTGGGTTCTTCTTACTTGGGACTCTCTGTGCTTCTTGAACTTGAATGCCTTCTTCCTTCACCAAATTAGGGAAATTTTCTGTCACTATTTCTTCAAATATATTCTCTAACCCTTTCTCATTTTCTTCTTCTTCGGGGACTCCTATGATGCAAATATTATTACGTTTCCAGTTGTCCCACAGTTCTCTTAAGCTGTCTTCCTGTTTTTTCATTGTTTTTTCCTTTTGGTTTTCTGATTGGTTGATTTTTTCTACCCTGTCTTCTAATTCACTGATCCGGTCCTCAGCTTCTTCTACTCTGCTGTCTAGTCCTTCCAATGTGTTCTTCATTTCTGCTATGTCATTCTTCATTTCCAATTGATTTATTTTCAATATTTCTATGTCTTTGCTCATGGTGTTGATGTCCTTACACATGCTCTTGAGCTTCCTCAAGATCATGGCTCTGAATTCTAGTTCTGTTAACTTGCTTAACTCCATTTCATTTATCTCATCTTTGGTGGAGGTCTCTTGTTCTTTCATTTGGCATCTGTTTCTTTGTTTTACCATTTTGGCTATCTCAGTGGTTTTTGGAGCCTGCCAAATTTTCCCTGTGGATGTTGGTGTTCTGCTGTTTGTGGCTCCCTGTACTGGGTTTAGATGAGCATGGGAGGACCCACATTATACACCACTGTCGAGTCTTACTTTCCTGGGTAGATTTGCAAGCCCAGAAAAGGTTCAGTTATCCTCTAGCCTTTTGCCTAGAGGCTATTAGTTGTGGTTACTTGAAGAGCCTTGGGTTCTCAGTTGAATGAAAACCTCCCTCAGGTGTTCAGCGTGAGAGGATTCCTGAGGGTGGGGCAGATGCTGGTAGCTAATGAGCCTCGATTTGCATTTCAATGGCCCAACTGGGTGTGGCTGAATCTCCGAGGGAGGGGCCGCCGCCTCTCCCCAGAGCCCTGGGAAGGAGTAAGATGGCACTGTCCTGTGTGGCCGAAACTCAGCAAAAGCTCTGAGCGCCCTCCAAATCCCGAGTGTCCCCACACAGTTCCAGTCTAGTCCGCCCTCCCTCTACCGGAGCCCAGGTGAGTGGCTGTGGCTGTTTTAGCACTCTGTCCCGGCTCTGCGCTGTGGAGCTGGCTCGGGCTTTAGCACTCTGTCCCGGCTCTGCGCGGTGGAGCCGGCTCGGGCTTTAACCCCGAGGGCGGGTGCTGCTCAAGGCTAAGGCCGCTGCTGTCCGTGGGCTCCCAGCCCCCCTCTCACGCCTCCGCAATCCTACCAGGATCGAGTCAGTGTCCCTGGTTGTATGGTCCTCGCGAGCTGCTTTTCTGTTGCTTTTTCCCGAAGATTTGTCTTTATTTTAGTTGTATTTCCAGTTTGGTCCTGGGAGATGGTCTGTGTAGCTTCCTTTCACTCCGCCGCCATTTTGGAATCCCCTCCTTTTTAAATTTTAATGTTTCTTCCTACTGCCTCCTGGTTCATAAACCACTGACTTAGAATAAAACCAGCATGTCTGCTGGCTCTGAAATCCATTGAACAGACAGATGCATGGGTTAGCTCCAGGCCCAGAATAACCCAGAGTGCCTTCCTGTCCTTCTCTCCCTCCAAAACCAGCCCAGTGGGAAAGCCTCACTGAGCCATTGAGGAGGACCTTTGAAAACTCTCATCCAGTTACCATTTTCATTGGCATCAGATTGACATAATGACAGACCAGCTCCGGAAAGTCTGGCCCAGCTGCACTGATATTCATTTGGTGACTCACAATTAGAGAAGCTCTTTTTTTAACCACCTCGAAGTTTTTCTGATCATTTGAGGACAATTGATAACAATCATACAATCCAAACACGAAACACGAAGGTGGAACACTGCTAATCTAATGAGGATTCTGAGCAGGAGTGCTGTGAGGACCACACATGATAGCCTAGGCAGGGCTGGCCACCCGGAAGCAGCCTGTACTCACTGTGCTCCGTAGTGTCAACTTGACGGTGACCATTCATTCATTCATTAATTCATTCATTCACTTACTCATTTTTTCACACAGTCTTTCACCTGTTCTAATGTTGTTCATGCTTTTATTTCCTTATGCATTTGTTGTCTTGTCCTTCATTCATTTATTCTCTCTTCTGCTCTTTCATTTATTCACTCACACATCCATTCCTCCAGCAAGTATTTCACGAACATCTGTGTGCCAGACGCAGTTCCTATGGGCATCTGCTGGCATCACGTCGATCCTAGGCATCACTGGCTGGACGCAAAGGAAACTGCTGCCCTTTCAGAGTTTACAAACCCACCTCAGCCCAGGAGGAGCTACAAAGGAAGAAGTGCTATGCTGGACACCTGTCCCTGTTCCACAAAGATGATACAGTCATACAGGCATGGAGCAAGGGAGGGATGTCCAGAGGGTGACCCACGCAGGGAAGGGTCTCGACAAAGACAAGGGTCCAAGGTTGGCAAAGGGGAGTAAGCAATGGAGGGAGGGACAGACCCTAAAGCCTCGTGATGAGGACAAGTGCTGCGGCCACCGCCTGATCTGATGGGGACCTGCTGGGAGGCTGGAGGTGAGTCAGAGGCACAGGGAGGGGCTGGTACTTACTCAGGGGTCTTGAGTCCCAGGTGAGTACGTCCCTCAAAAACAGTAGTTCTCGCCCTGGCCGGTTTGCTCAGTGGTAGAGCATCGGCCCATGGACAATGAGTTGCGGGTTCGATTCTGGCCAAGGGCACATACCTTGGTTGCAGTTGGTCCCCAGCCCTGGTCGGGGTCATGCAGGAGGCAACCAGTCGATGTGTCCCTCTCATGTCGATGTTTCTCTGTCCCTTTCTCTCCCTCTCTCTCCCTCCCACTCTATCTGAAGATAAATAGAAAGGTATCCTTGGATGAGGATTTAAAAAACAAACAAAACAGTAATACTCAAACCCTGATCAACAGAAAAAGTCTTACTGAGCTAACCTGGATTGTTGATCATTTTTTCTCAATTTAGAGAGGAAAATAATAACAGCGTTCTTTCAATTAGTATTGTTCTTATCTCATATATGTTTCTAAACCATCAGCGTCTCTTACTCACCTAGACCAGGGTCTAGTGTGAGAGGGTATTCAATTAAGCACACATTATGTGTCCATTGTTTTGCGTTGCGTGGTCCAGAGCCCCGTGGTTTCTGGGTGCTATGGCCCCCATCACGGTTGCCTAGAGCAGCTCAGAAACTCCAGCGCTTAGATCCTCATTACTGCCTGTCTCAGATGGGTACAGCTCCTCAGGTCTGCCTTGGGACAGCCTCTGAAGCTGACCCGGAGGCCGACCATTTGCCAATGTGCCTGTCCATCTTCAGTGGTTGGGAACTATCACGTCCGTCATTGCAACTGCACCGAAGAGATGGCCTCCGCTGAGTGGGCCAGAGTGACCGCCCTGAGCTGCTCTGGAGGGTTCCAGCTGGGCTGAGCCGAGCGGAGGCAGACAATGCCGGACTGGAGCAGGCACGGCCCGGAGGGCACCCAGACTGGGCCAGGACCCCGGAGATTAGTCGCTCACGAAACCTGACGCAATTACCTCCCTAAGGCCCTTCAGCTGAGGCTCTGTGGCCCCTACCTCAGCCTCCAGGAATAAGCCAAATAGTCCAGCTCCCTCTGCCACCTCCTCCCAAGATTCATCTTCGATCAGAGCTTCAGAAAATACCGGCACCGGCGGCAAACTTTCGTCTCCTAGCCACGGTTCCGTTTGACCTGGATGGGGAGAAGGTTGGTGCTGACTCTGAGCATCTCTACCACTCTCCCCAATTCTGGCCGAACTCCTGACATCAGTTTTAAGAGTAGTGTTAGGGTTAGCCTTGGAGTTTGCTCAGACAAGGTGTTAAGTGTGTTCCCCAGTCCCTCCCAAATAGAGGGAGGGGAGGGGTCCGCAGAGCACACCTGGCTCCTGGAGGGTCACGTCAGCGTCTGAGCTGCTGCCTCGCTGCAGACACCCTCCCCTTGCTTCGGGAGCCCGTGCCCCGGGGATCAAGGTTGATGGCCTCTGGACAGGCAGGACCAGTTCAGTCCACACACTGTCCTCCCTGCGCCCTCTGAGCATTCTCGGGCATGTCCCTGTCCTCTCTCACGTCCCACTCTGCTTGCTTCCCCCTCCCCCACTCGTGTGGCTTCCCCACCTTGCCACCTTCCCACTGGGAATCGGGAAGGCTTTCTTGATTGTTCTGCAAAGATTGAATAGCTGCTCTAGTTTCTGGATGTCTCCACGCCCCTGCCATCTACTCATCCATCCATCCGTCCTTCCATCTGTCCATCCATGCATCCATGCATCCATCCATCCATCCATCCATCCATCCATCCATTCATCCATCCATCCATCCATCCATCCATCCATCCATCCATCCATCCATCCATGCATCCATCCATCCATCCATCCATCCATCCATCCATCCATCCATCCATCCATCTATCCATCCATCCATCTACTCATTCATCTGTTTGTCTGTCTATTTATTTATTGCCAGTTTTCATCCAGGGAATGGAGGATAAAGGCATTGCTACTGTGGTGAGGAGAGGGGCGAAAAAGGGGTTTGCTATTGTAAGTGTGTCGTCAAGCATCTAATAAGTCCTAAATCATTTTTGTAATTGAGTGTCTATTCTGCCATTATTTTACGTATGGCTTGTTCTTGTAAGTTACATTTATCCCACATTTTATTTCTTTTTTCTTTCTTTCTTTTTTTTTTTTTGGTACATGCCCCTAGCCGGAACCAAACCTGGGACTTTCTGGTCCACAGGCCAATGCTCCAACCGCTGAGCCAAACCGGCCAGGGCTATCCCACATTTTAAATATGAGCAGACTGAGACTCACATGGCGAAGACGTACCACAGGCATATTCAAACCCCGATCCGGCTTCTCTTCTTTGCACGGCACTGAAGTGGCTTGCCCTCCGTGCCAACCGTCACCTACGACCACAACCCCGAGATGGCCCGGGTCTGCCTGTTTCCTGGTGCTGTCGCCAGTCTGCCACACTGCTGTGACATTTACTGGGGAATGAAAATTAGTCAAAACAGAAAAGTTGGTTATCAAATTAAGCTGCTTTCTATTTTTTTAAAACATAATTCAGTCAAATTGATTTAGGTGCAGGCGCCCAGGGTCTGAGCAGAAAGGAAGCTCCTGGGAAGCCATTTCCTCGGGCTGACACTGCCCGTGTTACTGTTTTTATAAGGGGCGGAAGTCACAGATCTGGAACCGTGCTGACAGCTGGGTTTGGCCCTAACTGCCTTCTCACCTTGAACAGGAAGGATCTGGAAGTGACCTCATTATGCTGACATCAGATGCAGTTAGACGCTTTCTGATGAGCTGAGTTTCCAGCCAGCGCCCTCCTTGCCCTGGCCTGGCGTGTGATCCGGTGTCTACGTTGACCTGGCTGTAGACTGTAGGTCCACCAGGCCTGCCATTGGCTACCAGGCCAAGCGCATCCCAACCTAGCTCCCAGAATTCCTCGGGCTTGCTTGGCCTGCAGGTCCCGCTGCTTCTGCATTAAATCCATTAAGAGTAAATCATGTATCTGATCTAATGTTCCAAAACCTGCAAAGACCTGCAATTCAAATTATTTCTCTGATCGGACTATTTCATTACTAACTTTATTGGATTAATTTTTTATTCGTGTGCCTGGGACCCGATAAAAAGGACTTCTGCTTTTTCCCCCATCACTTAAAGAAAACATAAGGTGGAGAATTTTAGAAGAATTGGGCCTATGTTTGTCCAGAGCGATGCATCATGGGAGTATCACCAGACTGTTTCTGGGGATGAGAAGAAAATATAACGCTTGCAGAGAGTCTTAAATGATCAGTGGCTGTTAGCCAAACAGATCAAGGATGCTACACAGTTAATAATAACAACTGGTTGTCGCTCTTTGAGTGCCAGCTGGCTCCAGCTCAGCCCTGAGAGACTGAGCACAAAATAACAGTTATTAGATCTGCTCCTGGAATCAGGCTGTCTGGGTTCAAATCCCAGCTCAGCCACTTATTCCTGAGTGAGCTCGTGCACTGAGTTACTGGCCTTTCTTTGGGCTGCCTTCCGCGTGGAACTCCGTCCAGCGCCCAGCAAATACAGCAAGCGCTCGGCCAGTGCAGCTGTTGTTACTGCTCTCTGTCCTGGTCCCAGCTGCTACAGTGCATCATACAACCGACCACACTGAGGCTCGGAGGGATCAACTAACTGATGGCATGGCTGGAAATGGCAGAGCTGGGAAGCCGGGCTTCCTAGACCTTGAACCCAGGTCTGTCCGACTCAAGACCCAGTGCTGTTTCAATGACGTTTCACTTTCTCTTTTCCCTCTGCAATTTGAGAGTGTTTAGGGGCCAAAATATTAGTCTATTACCACCTTCAACTTTTTGGCATCTCATGCAAATGCAATTCCCGAAGCAGCCCTTTGATCTTCTGGAATTCTCCGGGCTCTCGTTATGCTTGTAAATTATTTAAGGGTAGGAACACACATTCCACATCTTTATAGATTCCAAAGTCTTAGCTCACACCCTTGCCATAACAGGTGTCAGAAAAGAATCAGCAAATGCTTGCATAGCCCTGACGATGTGTCAGCTACTAGGTGTTTTACAAATATTTACCCATGTAATTTTTTTGTAAATCCTCACCCGAGGATATTTTTCTGTTTATTTTTCTGTTTATTTTTCAGTCGGAGTGGGAGGGAGAGAGAGAGAGAAACATTGATGTGAGAGAGTCACCTTGATTTGTTGCCTCCCACACAACCCCAACCAGGGCCGGGGACCGAATTGTAACCGAGGTACGTGCCCTTGACCAGAATCGAACCCGAGACTCTTTGGCCCGCAGGCTGACGCTCTAACTGCTGAGCCAAATAGGCCAGGGCTACCCATGTACTTTTTACACAACCCTCTGAGGAGGTTACTGGTATTGTTCCAACTTATAAATGAGGAAACTGGAGCACAGAAAGGTTGAGAAGTTGAAGAGGGACACACAGCCCATACGAGAGACAACCAGGACTCGAGTCTGCCCTGGGCTACGTTCTGTGATTGGAACAGTCGGAACTCGACCTTGAGGAAAAGTCTTGTACAGATAAGACTTGGCCCAGACATTATTATTTATAATTTATGCCGCACCCACATAGCAAAAGGAATGTTCACAGACGGCCTTTAAAGGGCTAACAATACATACCAGACACAGCACCCCAAAGGTCCCATCTCACTGAGTCTGTGGGCCACTGCACACGTTCATCCGGAAAATTCCATCGCCCATCAAGCCTTCCCTGCGGTATCAACTGTGCCCACAGAATTTTAATCCGTGGGGCTGACTGAGTGATGACATGGAGGGTCTAAAGCCATTGAAAGATGGTTTTTATTACTTACACTTCCTAAGAGGAGGGGTGGGCCTTGCCGTGCACGGCAGAGGGGAAGTACCAGGTCAATCAGGAGGCAGGAGGTGAGGGGAATGCCTGGCCCCCAGCCTGGGTTGTGTTTCCCACGGGAAAGGCAAGGCCGGGCCCACCATTTAGGACGGGCTTGTTTGAATAATGTTGGCAAGCCCTGGGCTCCAGGGGTTGTCTCTAGCTGTCTACCTGGGCCTGGGGTGATTTCGGGTGGCGGAATATAGCCTCCAGGAATGTAAGAGCCAGCTAGAGGAAGTGGCTCAGAGTTTGGGTTCGGGTGGGTCAGTAACATACGAAAGGTGTGCTCCAGAGCCTTTTGCCATCACTAAGAAGTGACTAGCCTTGGGAGGGCAGTCTCTCCCCAGCCAGCAAGGTCACACATGCCTGAGCATCAGGAATACAGAAAGTAGCCCTGGCCGGTTTGGCTCAGCGGCTAGAGCGTCGGCCCGCTGACCAGAGAGTCCCGGGTTTGGTTCCCGCTAAGGGCACGTACCTCGGTTGCAGTTTGTCCCTGGACCCGGCTGGGGTTGTATGAGTGGCAGCTAGTCGATGTGCGTCTCTCACATCGATGTTTCTCTCTCTCTCTTCCTCCCTCTTTCCCTCCCGCTCTATCTGAAGATAAATGCAGAAATGTCCTCGGGTGAGGATAAAAAAAGAAAAGAATACAGAAAGTAAGAAAATATAGTTAAGACACCAGCCTGGAGAGTTGTCTTCCATTCCTCTATTTCTACCGTCTCCTCCTTTCTCTGCTCCCGTAGTATCTCCCACTGTGGGATTCTGTTCGCAATGATCCCCACACCTGCCTCTGTGAGGGCAAAGGGCACGTCTCACCCGTCCTTCCAACCCCGCTACATGCGACGTCCTTAAGAAACATGTGATGATTGCATGGATGTGAGAGAGAGACCTGACGGGGACCGGAGAGCAGGGAAACAGAAGTATCAGGGATGACATCACGCCTGTCTCTCTGCTCAGTGTCCTGGCGATCGAGACAAGACAGAAGAAAACGAAAACGGAGGAGGAGGAGGAGTGATCACATGGGTGTAGCTGCTCCCACTGCCTGTCAAATAATTCATTCAAGTTTCTAGGGTTGAAACTGTTTTTTGGACACTGACTTTTACGGGGTACTTGCTAAATTGGGTCTCGTGGGAAGAACGCCGAGTACTTGTATAATGGACACTATATTGGCCAGAAATACCTATATAGTCTTTATGGGATCATTTTGTTCCTTGAGCTTTGATAAAAGGGAACGATTATTATTGTAGAAGCTGCAAAAGCATGTCCGTGGAGATGGAGGCTAATGAAGTACAAACAGCCTGCGCTCTCGGGACCCAACAGGATGCCCACAGCCCAGGGGGGCGTGTGGCCGACACCATGCCTATGTTTCTCTTGAATGTCACCAACTCAACATGCACTGGACAGACGCTGAAGACCTGTGAGGACAGATTGAACTCTTCGACCAGGGTCTGGAGTGCAACTGATAGGAAACCGAGCCTTCTGCTTCAGACCTGACCCCTGCGTCCCGGAGGTGCACCGTCTGAGGGCCAGGCACACACCAGCCTGGAGCCCCGGATTTATCGTCTACCTGTGTTCTTGTCCTGAATGTGTTGTCTGAGCTCGTATTCTCAGTCTTATCTTTCTTTTTCCTTTTTTTATGTTGGGGGTGGTGGGAGTATAGCTTTGGCGCGGTGTAACTTACATACCACGAAATTCATTCATTTTAAGTGTACGATTCAGTAATTGTTAGTACATGTACGGCCGTGCCGCCCTGGCCACAGTCTAAGTGTGGAAACCTTCCGTCGCCCCATGCCTATTTATCTGTGGGCACTCCCAGTTCCCATCTGCTGTTCCGGCCAACCACCGAGCACCCTCGCTTCGTCCTCTGTCCCCTAAACATTCCCGATCCAACCTTGACAGCCTTGAGCACCAGAACCTCTCTCTGCTTTTTATGGAAGTCAGTGCTAAAGAATAAAATGTGTTTTCAGCCCTGGCCCGCTTGGCTCAGCAGTTAGAGCGTCGGCCAGCGGACCAATGAGACATTGGTTTGATTCCGGCCACGGGCACATACCTCGGTTGCGGTTCATCCCGGCCCTGGTTGGGGTCACGTGGGAGGCAACCAGTCGATGTGTCTCTCTCACATCGATGTTTCTCTCTCCCTTTCTCACCCTCTCTCCCTCTCTCCCTCCCTCCTATCTGTCTAAAGATAGTGGAAAAATGTCCTCGGGTGAGGATAAAAAAAAAAAAAAGTGTTTTCATTTAGCGGGTGACTTGGCGAAACTGCAGCGTTGCACCAGTCTGGAAAGGCCAACAGGCAAACACAGCGCGGCCGCAGGTCTCTGTGAGTTCTGGTTTGCACTGAGGGCATCTTTCCGACGGTCCGGCCACAACCCCGGGCGAGGCGTGGGCCGGTCACTCCCTCCCTCTGGGGCGCTCCGTCCTCACCCAGGGGATGCCGAGGTTTCCCCCGGCTCTCGGTTTCCAGATTCTCTAGGGGAAGTGGAAAGGGCCCATCCATGATGGTGAAGGGGGTTTTCTCTTTCAGCACTGGGCCATCTCAGTCCACAGAGCGAGATGGCTGTGGTCGAGGAACGCCCCTGGAGGATCTTTGCCCTCTTTCATTTTGGGGTCCGTGTTTGACTCCCACACCCACCCGAGAACATTGTCACCGGCCCAGGTGCCTGTGGCGACTTCCTCCAGATGAGGCTTTTCTCCGGGGAATGAAATACTGTCAGACACTCTGTAGTTTCTTTCTTTGCTTAAAACATTTTTTTTCCTGGGCGTGAGAGAGAGGCTGCCTTATTTTAACTAAAGCAAAATGCAACAGCGCCATAGAAGTAAATGACTGGTGAATGCAAAGACAGGACCAACCCAACTGGACAGCTGACGGCGGAGAGAGGTGTCCTTCCTGAATGGAAAAGGAGATGTGATCACAGGGGCGTAGTTGCTCCCACTGCCTGTCAAATAAGCCATTCAAGTTTCTAGGGTTGAAACTGGGAGGGCCCTGGGAGTGGAGGTGGCAAGCTCTGTGCCTCCCTCTTTCCATTCCAAACCTTTACAGTCTACATAGTGAGCTCGAATATGAGGAGACACCCGTGTTCTGCTACGGGCGCTGAGACTGGTGACCAGGGAGCTTCTCCTAGGCTCTCCCGAGTGCATTCAGGAACTCTGGGCAAGCCCTGCACAGTCACTGATGCTGGGTCTGCAGCCGGGCCCTCTGAGTTGATTTACCTACAGCAGGTGGAAGCAGCAGAGCCAGAGGAGAATTCATCTTAGTCCAGGTGGTCCGAAAGGACATCGAAGGGTAAGGCCAGACCATAAAACGGAAGAAAACACTGAGGTTAAAAATGGGTCTATTCACGGAGCCCATCATGCAGTGTGGGCTCTCGGGTGTAGCCCCCCAGCCCCAGCCCCCTAGCAGCTGCCCCGGTGGGCTTGGGGCTTGCAAGAAGATTGATCTAGGAGTCAAACACAGACCCCAAAATGAAGGAGTGCAGAGACCCCCCAAGAGCATTCCTGGACAATAGCTATCTTGCTCTGTGGACTAACAGGCCCAGGAGGAAATTAGAGTCAGAGAAGGAATCAGTTCTCTCAGAATTCTCTGGGTCAGCCATGTCATTAGCAGCTATCTGACGCTCCCAGAAAGATCACTCTACAGAAGGGGGAGCCCGCATAACTCAATTTCCTCATTTTATCCCCCTCCCCCCTCCCCTCTATCTCTCTGCCAGGCCTGCCAAGTCCTGTTTATTAAAAGTGTTGTGTCCAATTGAGCCGGCTTTTAATTAAGCTGTCAAGTTGAAATGGGATTGTCTCCTGGGGAGCGAACAAAGATTTTTATGGTCATTTAATTTTTGCTTAGAATTTAAAATCTTTCTTCTGGCATGGTTGAAATTATTAATGAGATCCAGGAATTCTTGCCCATTTGTGTACATTACAAGACATAAATCATTAAGCTCAATTAGGGGCCAGGGGAACGTGTGAAGTTGGACTTGGAGGTGGTGTTCAGTTGGGTCTATCCGAAGCAGCCAAGGGACAGAGGTGTGACCGAGTGTCGGGGCGGGCTGGATGGGGAACAGAAGGACAGGAGGGGAGATCACAGATGGCAGAGTTAGAGAGACGCGCATGGAGACGAAGCAGGAGTGGAAGGAGGGAACATTAGCCGAGGGGTCAAAGAACGGAATTCAGAAAGAGGATCAGGAAGGACAGAGGGAAGAGAGGAATTAGGGAGGCGAGTTACAGGAGGTGAGGTCATGCTCACCAGTCATTCTCGTTCTCCTCTTCTTCCAAATACAAGGGGGAATTATATCTCCCGGACTCCATGAAGTTAGGCAGGACGACATGACTTCGTTTGGACAATGAAGAGCAGAAGCGGCATGAGTCTCGTCTGGGTAGAAGCATTTACAAGCTCGCGTGCAATTCCCCTTGTTCCCTCATGAGAGTGCTGGGCTGGCGCTGTCTTTCACATAGTTGACTCTCCGTCGGCCTGGGCCCCCGCATGGCTAAGCTGATCAGATATGTAGTGTGTGTGAGAAACAAACTCGTGTTGGTTCAAGCCACTGAGATTTCGGAAGTGTTTGTTGCGTGACCATCCATACCTCAACCGATTGCAACTGACAGAGGTGAGTGGGAAGCAGAGACGCTGGTTTGTAGCAGGGAGAGACTGGGGTGGCGGAAGCCAGGTGGGAGCCAAAAAGGGCGAAGACTGAGGACGAATGGGAGGCAGGATCTGAACAACCTGAATTCTCAGCCCCTGGACGGTGGACAGTGGTTTTCATAGAACAGTCCTGTGGAAGGGAGTCAAGAGGAAATGGATGAAAGTTATTTTTAGAGTCTTAATTGTAGGCTGTGGGCATAGTTCTAAGAAGACGCGTAGGTCCTTCTCAGCATTAAGGTTCCAGTGTCTCCTCAGAGACAGACTTCTGGCTCCCCAATCCCCCCCACCCATTATCAGGCATATTTTAGGCACAGAGGAGAGTTGACAAAGTCCCCAGGACTCACAGACACCTCGACGCCAGTCAGCACTCACCCTCTGCACTTCTCTTACGTTGTATCCCTCCCCTTAGTCCCTCTCCTACTGCCTTCCAAGCTCACTTCTTCCTGCTTGGTCTTTTCTAAGATGGAAGACTGGTCCCAAGACTGTTCAAATGCTTCCAACTTTAGGTCCTGGAAGACCTCTCGGTCTGCTATTTCCCTGTAATGACACCTATGACAAGACCACATAGGCAGAGACAGAAACACAGTGCTTGGCTTACAAGGGCCTTGATATCCGATAGCTCCCACCCTCCCTCTAGAAGGTACCTCTCCGGTCATTTTCATGTATCCTCCTCCAGGAACCTCCTGTCAAGATGGGTTGGCAGAGAGACAAAAGAGAGAGAGGTTGGTGGAAACGCCGAACTCAGCTTCAACCCAGACCCACCTCTGCATGGTCCAGAGAGAAATTAACAGTGCGTAGAGTCCAGAACAGACGTCTGGCCCAGACTGTGCAGACACGTGTCTAAGGTAGCTCGGGTCTGCTTATTCTGTCCCTTCCTCCGACAGATTGGTTAGGAAGTTAACTAGGAAGAGTCCCGGTCTTCTCTGAAAAGGGCTCAGTTTTCTATTCCCCAGAGGGACGAGGTCTCGATGTTGGGTGGGGCACGGTGATGGCCACACTAAACTCAGGTCACTGTTGGACACTGCCCACCACTATCTCACACACACACACACACACACACACACACACACACATACACACACACACACTTTAAGAGACCCCGTTGCTAGGTTTTCTGTGCATTGCTTTCTCTCCATCAGAAATGTCGCGAAGCTGGGAAGGGCCAGATGCCATGAGGTGTAGAAGAAAGGGGTCCCAAAGATTACACTAAGAGCAGAAGTTGCTTCTCAGTCCCTGTTGGGGCCCTGGCACTGTGCCTACACATCGTGGCTAACATGAATTGGGGGAAAAAGTCAAACTGGGCTGTAGATGGGGGCAGATTTTTCATCCTAATGCCACTAAGGATGGAAAATGGGTTGAGCTGGGTTAGGAGGGAGAATAGAAGATGGAGGGGGAGGGGCGTGGAATCACTCACGAGTAGATGAACAAGCCCTTCGCCTCATGCTACCCTCCTCTCATCCAGTGCCTCTGGCTGACCCAAGTTGAGGGGCTGAGGCATCACGGGGGCCCAGAGGAAGCAAGGTGGGGTCATAGGTTGTGTGTGTCTCTGTCCCACCTTCCTGTCTCTCTTTCACTGAGTCCACGGTGGAAAATGGCCACCCAGAGTGGCGTCGAAATCTTGGATTGCATTAACCTTCACCGATTCTATTACTGATCCATTCGTTTGTTCACTCAACGAATATTCATTAAGCACCCACTGTATTCCAGGCCCTGTTCTGGATGTTGGGGCCACATCAATGAGCAACACAAAGAGGACTAACCTCGTGGAGCTTATATCCTAAGGGGGAGGGGAGATAAACGATGAATAACAAACATGATATACAAGTAACCTACATGGTATGTGAGAAGGTGAGCAAGCCAAGACCAAAACTAAAACATAGGGAAGGTCAGGAGCCCGAGGAGAGAGCAGAAGGTCTCCCAGTGCCTTCTCCTCAGCCTGCACTGTCCCCACCGTCGCGGAAAACCTCCCGGTCTAAGATTCCTTTATTTACTGTGATCCTCACTGAGAAGGTCATTATTCGACAAGTATAAATCTCTGTGACTCAAAAAAAAAAAAAAAAAGATCTAATTAAAGAGATTTAAAAGTAAGGTACGGTGAGTTAGTAAATTATTCACAATAAAACTGAGGTCTCAGTCACGGTGGAGACTACAGTGAGAGTGCAGGAGAGCTGGTGATGGATGCTGCCTGAGGGGCTCCTCCAGCTAGGCCTGGGGGTGCGCCCCGAGCTTGCCCGCTGTGCGCACTGGCTGCAGAGGGGTGACGGAGGATGACCAGCTCATTTCTTCAGGGCACCAAGGGTTGTCCCTGGGCCTCTGCCCTGACTTAGACCCCCAGGTCCAGCTCTAGTCCAAATAGAAAGTGGGTGCAGTGTGCTTTAGAAGGGCCTGTAGCCCCAGTCTCCCTTCCTCGTGTGTGTATGTCTTTCCTCCAGTTCCCTTATCCTTCGCCCCCTTATCTCTTTTTAAAAAAAATTTTTTTTCTATTGATTTTAGAGAGAGAAGAAAGGAGAGGGAGAGAGAGATGGAAACATCCATGAGAGAGAACATCGATTGGCCACCTCCTGCATGCCCCCACTGGGGATCGGGCCCACAACCTGGGCATGTGCCCTGACCAGGAATCCAACCGGCAACCTCTTGGTGTTTGGGTCAACGCTCAGCCACTGAGCCACACCGGCCGGATACACCCCCTTATCTGTTACCTTCAGATATCCTCATCTTTTCACCCCTTTTACAGTCACTCACATTTACTGAGCACCTACTATGTGCCAGGCCCCATGAAACCACAGGGAACACAGCCGAGTGACAGGGGCCCAGCCTAAGACGCTCACAGTCTGAGATAGACCAGTGAACAGATCCCCACAAGTGGCCCAGATCAGTGCTTTGACAGGGATGGTGCAGAGTGCTGGGTGAGCACTGCGGGTAGAGAAACAACCTTCCACAGGAATGTGGCAATAGACACAGTCCCCGCCTCTGCCCTCTGCGGGGTCGGGAGCCCCCGCTGACCCCCCCATGTTAGCATGCACCTGCGTCCTGTCCACTTTGCATCCTTAATTGTGCATTTTCTCAGCTGACATCCCCACACAGCGAGCCATCGAGGCAGGACCTGTGCTTCCTTAATAGTTCTTGTCCCTAGCCCACAGAATGATGACTCAGATTTTACAAGTCTCTGTGTTCCTCGACATTTACACTAGGCCTTGAAGGATGAGTCGGAGTTCAAAAGGTGGGAGAGGGAAGAATAATTCACTCGTGCTGAGCTATCAGGACTCGCTGTGCCTTCACCCTCACTCTCAGCTATTCAGGATGAGAGCCACAAATCAGCCAAAGGAATCAACCACTAATAGTGGAATTTCAGGCATTGGAGGAGCAGAGAAGTATGGTAGGTAAACGTTCCAATGTCTTCCCCCATCACGGAAGTTCCCTCTGATATATCTTCAACAGCATGTGAGATTGTTAGAGAGGTGGTCTAATTGTGTCCCTGTGATGAGAAATGCTACCGTGCTTCAACCTTAGCCCCAGATGTGTGACCCAAGGCCAGCCCTAGATGCATAAATATCTATAAATTGTTTGGAGGCAGCAAGGCAGTGAGGTAAAGCACAGAAAGTATGAGCTTTGAGTCACAAAGACCTGGATTCAAGCCCAGCACCCTACTTTCCAGCTATGAGTCCCTGGGAAAGTCACGTAATTTCTTTGAGCTCCAATTCCCCACATCTGTAAAACAGAGAAAATAATCGTAACACCTACTTCATGGGCTTTTATAAACATTGGATGAGACCACATGAGGGTATGTGCCTAGTACATAGTCGATGCTCAAGAAATGTGAAATGTGGACTCTTGTTTCTGTTGTATCAATGCCCGTTTCAGAGCCACAATAGTTAAAATAATTTTCTGTTCAGCAGAAGTCAGGGGTGCATCTCCTCCTGGGTGATGAATGAGAACTAGGACTAAGCATTCTGAGCTTCTTCCGACCCCGTGAGTCAGTACCTTACTGTGCAGCCTGGGCCAAGGCACTGCCCCTCTCTGGGCCTCACTCTTTGTTTGTAAATGAGGGAATTGGAGTAGATGACATTTACATTCTTTCTAATCTCAAATTGTGAGTTTCTCTGGTTATGAAGGGATCTGCTTAAGCAGAGAAATCTGCTGATCTCCAATTGATTGCAAAGTGAAAAACAAAAGCCTGAAAGTAATTAAAAAGTTTTACCCATTCCGTTCACAACTTCTCTGGCCTTTATCATGAACACTTACCATACATCAGGCCTGACATGCTTACTTGCTTATTTAATCATCACCACCGCCCAATGTTCTCATTTCATAAATGTGGAGCTGCAGTTTGAGGAGAATAAATACATTGGTCAAGTTTCCACAGCTATTGCCCAGCCGGTGTGGCACAGTGGTTGAGCGTCGACCCATGATCCAAGAGGTCGCCAGTTTGATTCCCGGTCAGGGACGTGCCCAGGTTGTGGGCCCAATGCCCAGTGAGGGGCATGCAGGAGGCGGCCAATCGATGTTCTCTCTCATAGATGTTTCTCTCTCTTTCCCTCTCCCTTCCTCTTTCTCTAAAAATCATTAAAGAAAAATATATTTAAAAAAGATTCCACCACTACTAAGTGCCAAAGTCAGTACTGTTTCCTCCAAATGACTGGACTTTTAATGGGAAAGCTCACGTACCATTACCTTCACCCACATCGGCATTTATCCAGCTCGGCTAACTCCAGACCCTGGCTCCAGAGCGAGAAACAATCCAGGGTCTTTCTCCTCATAAGTTAAGACCAGAGGCGGGACCCTCGACATACACTCGTTATACCTGTGAGGGCGAATGACAGCGGTTGGAGGGCTAGCTAGGTGTCTGTGCATAACAGGCCCTCCAGATATTTTTATTAAAGAAATAAATGGGTGAATGGGAGAGGGAGGGAGGGATGGATGGATGGATGGATGGATGGATGGATGGATGGTTGGGTGGATGGATGAGAGCACAATGAGAGTAGGAATTCAGTCTTTTCCTTTTGGTATATCTACCTCCAAAAAGACAGGATCCACCTATATGAGCACGTGAAGGGAAACAGTTAAACGTTGCTGTGAGCCCCGGGAATGTCTCCAGGCAGGGCTGTCCTGAGGTGCAGCCAGTGAGGTGTCTAGGACACAAAACTTACAGAGGCATTTATTCTCCACCAGTTTTTCCTCCCTGGACACCTGCCTTGCCTCACCCTGTCTCCAGGGGCATTTCCCCTCTGTTCTGCTCTATTCCCTCACCTCTCCCCTCCCTCCCTCCCTCCCTCCCTCCTTCCCTCCCTTCCTTCCTCCCTCCCTCCCTCCTTCCCTCCCTTCCAAGGTCATTATTCTGACCTTGACCTATGTCTCTCTTTAGCCTAGTGTTTGTCAACCCAGGCTGCACAACAGAATCATCTGAGAGGCTACAAACAAACCCATATGTGGGCCCAGCCCACAGATTGAATCAGAAACGTTGTTGGTGGGGCCCAGGCACCAGCACTTGCTGAGAGCCCTCACCTCCAGCTTGCCATCGGGCTGAGGGCCACTGCTCCGCCCCTCCTGCTGGTGACCTAGTTTCAAGCTGCTTTCTGTAGCACATTGTCACCTGTGCCGCCGTCTGTCACAGATGTTATGGAGCAGGCTTCCCTGGGCTCCCACCGGGCTCTTCCCGGGTTGATTAGTGAAACATCTCGTTCCCTTCTTACTCACAGTTTCTGTGCCCTGGGATGAAGACAAATCCACAGAATCAAGAATAATAACCTAGAACATAATGGTTAGCATTTATTAAAGCTGCGGTCTGCCAGAGGCATGCTCAACTCCTTCCAGCTATTTCACTTACTGTCACATTAACGCCGTGAGTGGCCTTCTTCGTCAGCCCCCACTTTGGAGATGAGGTCAGAGAGGCGCGGAGATGGAGGACCTTACCCATGCTTGCTTGGCTGAGACGTGGGAGAGTTGGAGATTCAGTGCAGGAGACAGCCCCCAGCCAGGACCTTTCCCTGCTGAGCTTGGTCTCTGTCACCCAGGTATTGTTTCAGTCACATCAGGTCACCTGGAGTCTTGGACACCATGGGTGTGTTCTCTTGGCACAAAACGTCCATGGCGACTCTCCTCCGTGGGCCTTCCAGGTGCGCCCGGCTCTGTCTGAACCCTAGACTGGCACAGCTGAGGTCTCCAACGGGAACTCTCTTGGGCACACACATGTCCTTATTTCATCCTTTCTGCAACCCCAGGACATGTATTATTATCCCCCATTTTACTGAGCATGTCAGGTTACATAACTTGCCCGAGTGCACATAACTAGTCAGCCACCAGTTGTGCCCAAGCTTCTCCCTCTACAGCAGATGAGAACAGTTGCTGGTGGTCGATGGGCAGAGAAGACTGGTGGAGAAGTGAAGACAGGGCAGGGTTCAGGTATGTGGAGGGAAGCAGGGGGGCCTATGTGAGCGATGGCGTGGAAGTGGGGCTCCGTGGGGCTCAATGGAACACGATAGACGCGGTGACTAGCACACTTTAGCTCGAACAGGTAATGTTCACAGTGCCGCAGTGATTGTGAGGTTGGAGGGTGCAGTAAGGCATATTGGGAAGGTTATTGAAAGCCCAGCCAAGAAACTTGGGCTTTATTATGTAGGCATCAGGGACCCATTGAGCAGACAAGCAATGTGTACAAAGCGGTGTTAATAGAGTAGAAATCATCACGATGAACTGGACGGGGCAGCAAGGAGTGAGCCAGGACGCGCGTTTGGAGGTGATTGCAATGGGCCGCATGAGAGCTCGGGAGACACAGGCTTGGGATGATGGCTGGGAAAATGGCAAAGGAGGGAGGGCTAGGAGAGACCTAGCAGGAAAATCTGCAGGGCTTGCCTACTGATTCGCTGTAGGGGTGAAAGGAATGAGATGCATCAAAGATGACTCATTAGCCATTGGATCTGCTGCCAGGACAGGAGCTGCAAAGATCACAGTCCAGTCCCTGCTGCTATGAAGTGCACTGTGGGGAAGGGGGTACTCGGAGGTAAACAAGTGGCTCGGCCCGGTGACAGCTGCTATTGCAGAGGCATCCTCGGGCACTATTTCAACATCGGAGCGCCTCAGTTCCCATGGCAAAGACCCAGCCAGTTAGGACGATGTCAAGCTCACTGTGGGTGGCCCTGGCACGTGACACCAAGGAGGAAGTGATGGCCTCAGCAGTGGGGTGACAAGGAGGGGATGCTTTGACCATACTGATGATTCGGGGGAGAGAACAGCACACGCACAGGCGTAGGGGTGTTCCTGGCATGGCGCGTTTATTTTATTTCATTTTTCAAATTTTTTTTCTTTATTGATTTTAGAGACAGAGGAAGAGAGAGGGAGAGATAGGAACATCGATGAGAGACAACATCGATTGGCGGCCTCCTGCATGCCCCTCACTGGGGATCGGGCCCACAACCTGGGCATGTGCCCTGACTGGGAATCGAACCGGCGACCTCTTGGTGCATGGGTCAGTGCTCAACCCCTGAGCCACACCGTCTGGGGCAGCATGGTATGTTTTAAATCCCAAGATCGTGATGCTGAAAAAATTAGAGAAAGGCAGAACAGAAGTAGGAGAGTCCAGAGAGAGCAGTTTTGGGGAAAAGAACATGAGGATAGTAGTTAAAAGCCCAGATTATAGAAGCAAAAAGACATGGATCTGTACCTAGTTATGGAATAGCAGACAAGTCACTTTGCCTCTCTGAGCCTAGTTTTCTCACCTACAAAATGTGAATGGTGTTGCTTACAGTATGGTGCTCTTGAAAGGATTAAATAAGAAAATACAAACAGGGCGCTTAGCATAGGAACTGGCACATACATCATAAATAATAGTTGGGGTTATTCTCATAATCATGGCTGAGTTTAGGTAACAATGGCATGTCAATGAGAATGCCCATCGGGAAGTTAAATAGGGGATAACTGGAGCACAATCAGGGTCCAAACAGGAGGAGGTGATCCTCAAAGCCCTGCGACCAGGTAACTCCGTCAGGGAACCTAGAGGGCAGGACTAAGAGCTGGCCCCCGAGAGGAAAGGTGGGACCAGGTCTGTGTGGTCTCATCGATGCCAGAGGAGAAGATGATAACTCAGAAAGTAGGTCAGGATGAAATACTTGACCAAGAAGTTTCTAGGTGACCTGTGAGAGAATGATTTCTATGGAATGACTAGAACTCATAAAGTATGCAGAAGATGAAAAGGAGAATAGGCAGGTGAGAGTGGGTGGAGGAAGCCAGCTTGGGAAAAGCAGGTGACCTGAGTGAGACCCCATTCTAAGCCCCATTCCATAAATAATTCCATCCTTTGGGGAAGGCCACCCACTGCTTTCAATGCCTCTTTCTCGTGTATAAAATGAGGCTATTAGACACGATTTCTAAATTCCTCTCCAACTCTCAGAGGATAAGCAGTCCAGGGTGTGAGACATTATGGGGAGAGAATTAGGGAAGATGCACTAGAGAGGTAGCTGAGCCCGTACCATGTCCAGCTGCTTGCTGGAGGAAGGAACACGTGGAAGGCAGCCTCCAGCTGGCCCCCAACGATCTGCACCTCCCGCATCCACGCCTTCGTGTAATCCTCTGTCCTTGAGTGTGGTGCGTTGGCTCTTAGTGACTTGATTCTAATGAATAAAATATGACGAAAGTGGTAGATGTCACTTCTGAGATTGCAGCGAGGCTCAAAGAGTCTGTGAGTTTCAGAGAGACTGTGGCTTTCACCTTGTGTGTCCTCACGCCGAGGAAAGCCAGCTGTCACGCGGTGAGCGGCCCTGTGGAGGGGGCCCGAGGGAGTCCTCCAGCCAATAGTAGGTGCGGAGTGCAGTGATCCATGAGAAACTGAACCCTGCTACCAGGCACCCCCCAGCTGAGCTTTCGGATGGGATCGCAGCCCAGGCAGACACTTCGCAGCTGAGACCTTGAGGCACACGCACCCACCCAGGCTGTTCCTGGACGCCACAGAAGCCACGAGATGATAAACATTTGGTTTTTTTAAAGCCACTAAATTGGGGGCGGGGGTAATTTGTACATAATGCATAATTACAAACTACATGACTATAAACAGAATAACTGAGTGACATTTTCAAGAAGAGGAAGTGTTAACTAGAGGAAGAGAAGACGAGATGGGGTGAGCATTCCAGGAAGGAGGAGTGACAGTCTCGGGCTTGGGTCGCAGTGGGTTGTGATTTTTGAGCCCCACACAGAGCCCAGCACAGAACTGGTCCTCTCTCCTTGCTTCAGGAAGTCCATCGTGAACTCATCATCATCACCTCCCCACAATCCCTGGACATATTTTGTTGTGTCCAACTCTCCTTTGCCCGAGCTCATTGCATCATTCCTGGTCATCCATCGTTTGCCAAGTCTCTCGGGATTTTCAGGAATGTATGCCAGGGTCACTGATTTGTATGCCTGAAGACATACAAGCCTCGTTTTGTCAGGAGCTATTGTGGTATGTTCGTTCCACCCCTCTTCCGTGATCCTTCTTCTGCAGGCAGATTTAACTAATGGACTGGGTGTCTTCGTCCTGGGAGAGCCAGCATTAATTTCCTGCCCAGCTTCATTGATAAGAACTGGCCTCATAGTCTCTTCATTTTGTCCGTGCTCTGCTGACATAGTGGCTGAAACCCTGCCAAGCAATTTTTCACTTCCGATGAGACTTCCCTTGGAGCCTCGAATCCACAAGCAGGACTCGGATGACCTCCCTGTAGTACAGATGAGAAAATCTCGCCGCATCTATTTTCCCCCTCATCCAGCGTTTATATCAAGGCTCCTCAGTATCCCTTGCCATTGCGTCGGCACTCGGGTGACTGGTTCTGGTCGATGAGCTGCAAACAGAAGGGATGTGTGGTCCCATCTGTTGGAGGGCAGTTAAGAGTGGGAGTGGAGTCTCCAGGACCTTGATTCCCCTGCTGAGGTGCTCACAGAGACCACCACTTGAGATGGAAGAATTATAAGATGGAAACGTCCTGGCTTGCCGAGTTACCACGCGGAGAATAGCCACCCTACCCTGGGCTTGGTGTGGGCAAGAAATGAACGTTTTCCATGTTAACGCACAGAAATCTGAGGGTTTATTTGTTACTACATAGCCCAGCTTACCCTGATCCACTAACCCTCTCCTTGCCATGTGGTTAACCAGCCAATTGCCATAGGAGGCAGCTCTGGGCTAAAAATATCTGGAGGTACGGTCTGAGCCCTCCCTGGTGAGTGAGTGATGAAAGTCTGTACCCTTGAGGTGAAAAGACCATCAGATAAATATGTGTGTGTGAGGAGTGGGGAGGGAAGGTACGTAATTAGCTTGAGGGATGGCTGGAATTAGGCACTCCCACGCCGGAGGTCTCTCTGTCCACCTTCACCCTCTGCCCTCTGGTGTGGGCATCATTCCATTTTTCTGCGAAGTCCTAATACGCGCCGCCTGCCGCCTGGGGCCCCATTCTTCCAATTAGCGAGCGGCTTAACCCAGTAGATACTTCTTTCACAGTTCTGGAGCCCAAAGTCACTGTCACAAGGCCAAAATCAAGGCGTTGGCAGGACCACGGGCGTAGGGGAGAATCCGTCCCTGGCCTCTTCCAGCGGCTGGTGGCCGCGGACATTCCTTGGCTCCTGGTCCCACGACTCCAGTCGCTGCCTCAGTGGTCACCTCGCCGTCTCCCGTCTGTCCTCAAACCTCCCTCCTGCAAAGAGACTTGACCTTGCATTTAGGGGGTTTCTCCTGGACAGTCCGAGTTAATATCTCCATCTCGAGATGCTCAAGTCAATCACGCCTACAAAGGCTTTGCCGTGTACGGAAACGTTATAGGTCCTGATACCTCTGGGGGAAGGCACCGTCTAGCCTACTACACCTGGCCAGGAGGAGAGGTCTGTCTGCTGCTGGGCAGTGAGGAAGAGGATGTGCAGTGATGGAAACGAGAAAGCACCCCCTCCCCGGTGTCTGTCCCCGGGGGCAGGACCCGGGTGTGGGAGGAGGGCTGCTCTGTGGCCTGGGGCACCTGGGAGGAAGGGAGCTGACATACCGTCCTGTCACTGCGTGACTGTGTTCCAGACTTTGGAGTCAGAGCTGGATCGAAATCCTTCGATGAGTGCTCTTCTGAGCCTCAGTTTCCTCATGTATAAATAGGGATTCAAATAGGACCCGTTTCACAGTTCTGTGCTGATATTGACTTCGTGCAAATGCAGAGTGCCCGTCACACGCTAACCTCTCAGAAGTCTTCATGGAAACGCAGAAGCAAAGGCCTTGAGAGAAGTCGCCTGCGTTGGAGGAACTAAGATCAGGGGCATGGCAAGACATCTGAGAGCTACACACACACACACACACACACACACACACGGCAGTAAATGCGGCCACAGGGATCGAAAGGGGCTGAAGGGGGTTGCTGGGATTGTTAAGGTAAAGGGCACAGAGCAGGGTGGCATCACCCGTGAGCGTTCTTGCTCCTGGTTGGAGGACGATGTGGCGGTGGGTACGGGGCAGAGTGCAGGCGAGGGACGGCTGTAGCTTGGAGGAGGGTGGTGGCAGAGTTCCTGGAGAGAAGTGGACGGATCTGAACTGTGCTCACTGGGTAAAATCAACAAAAGGCGGTGACTGATTAGATCACAGCGTAGGGTGGAGAGACATCAAGGTGTAAGTCCCGGGCTCTCAGCCGGGTGAACAGCGGTGCCAGGGTGACGTTTGCTGGAATGAGGGACATGTGGAAAGCACCCAGTGTGGTGAGAGGATGGGAGTGCGGGGAAGGGGATGCACCCAGCTTTAAACAGAGTGAGGAGAAGGTGAATATGAGGCAGCCATGTGGAGAAGGTAAGCGTGTACTTGGAGATACAGGTGGAGACAGACATTTCTGCCATCAGCTTAGAGTCGGCCGTCGAAGACATGGGAGAGAGCGAGCACCTAGGGGGTAAATGAAAGGAGGAAAGAATGTATTTCAGTTTAGCAAACACCTTTCTCGGGCCAAGTCTGTCTAGATCCTGGGCATACAAAAGCAAATAAGACACTGTGCCTTGGGTCGGTTAGATAATTAGTTATAGTGTGGTCAATATAGTAACAGACACCTGCCAAGGCAGAGAGGAGAGTGTGATCACCTCCGTGAGGCAGGCCAGGCAGGCGGGGTCCAAAGCCTTGGCCCATCACCATGCCAGGAGCCCCGCCCTCGCGGTGCCATGTCCTGTCTTCCTTACGACTGGCATTCTACCCCAGCCATCAACCAGCTGTGACGTGGGGTCCTGCTGCCCTGTCCACCCACCAAGTCCCCTCCTCACAGCCTGTGGATTGGTCCCTGCTGTAGAAATCCCCTTCTCCTCAGCTTCCCCAGGCCACGCCCCTCCCCCAGACTTTGCTGCAAAACCGTGGACGCCGGCAGGCCTCGCGGAAAAGTGAGAGAATCACTCCCTGCATTTCGCAGCTGTCTCCATTAGTCACGGAATCCTTTTATTACAAGGGATTTGTTTAAAATGTGTTATTAAACAGATCAGAATGAGCAATGGCAATGACAGTCGTTAACATGAAAGGCACGCGAGAGAACAGCTTTCCCCTGGACGTGAGAGAAATCGGAGAGGGACGTGCCATGAGGAATGAGGGGCTGCAGGGACAGCCACTGCTTGAAGTGGTGGCACTCGGCTAGGAAGCGGAGGAAGCCAGGATGCTGAAAAGAACGGCCGCTGATGTAACTCAGAAAAAAGGCCACAGGAGCTGGGTAGGGATGGATGCCCAGACCTAGAAAACCCAGCCAAAGACAGGCGATTCAGTCCTGTCATCAGAACAGAGCGACAGTGGCCAGTGTATGCTGAGTGCTTACCATGCGTCACCATTGACCAGGCTCCTCACTGTCACGCCTTCCTTCATCCTTACCACAACCCAGCAAACAGGTGATGTGTCAGCCCCATTTTACAGACAAGGCAACGGAGCCTCGGAGAGGTTCGTGCCTTGCCCAATTCACACAGCTCGTCAAGGCTGGAAGTGGGGTTTGGAATTTGAGCCCCTGTCCGTCTGACTTCAGAGCTTGTTCTCCTAACCACGACGCTATGGGGAGCCGGGGGAGTACTTACTGTATTCACAGACAGGGCCTTGCCCTCCAGGGATTCACAATGCCATTGGGAGTGTGGGTCCCAGCTAGGGGGTGTCCGAGTCAATAGCCGGGCATTCAGATTTGGTTGGGCATTCCTCAGGGCGGAGTCTACAGGCCTGAGAGAGCCAGGAGTACCCTGAGCACAGAGAGAACTGAGCAACAAGTCCTTTGGTCAAGGTCAATGACCTGCCCTTGGCAGGACAGACACAGCACGGCGTGCCTCCCTCGCATGCCCACTTGTCAATGATCCTCCCCTCCCCCTGGGCTCAGGTTACTAAAGCACAACTTGGAATTTTAGCCTCTCCAGTGCAGATGGCACCGAAAAGTGGATACCTTCCTCCGAGGTCGTAAATCCTCCCGTAACAGCCCCGACAAACAGTACAGGTAAAGGGGAGTCCTGGCATCACCGGGCAGCTCATTCTCCTGGTGAACAGTGCTGACTTATTAGAACATTATTTCTATGAAAAGCCGAAATATGTCTGCCTGGCACTTTTACCAATTAACATCGATCCTGTCCATTAGCCTTACAGAATCATTCTTCAAGGTGGTAAAATTGGATATTTGCAAAGGGTGGTCATGTTTCTCCTTCAGCTCCTGCTCTGCAGGGTCACATTCCCTCCGTGTCTTGGATTTCAGTGTCTTAGCGTCAGGTCACTCTTCTTGGGACATGGACCAGTTTGTCAATGCCTCCTTTAAAAGGCGGTGACCAGGTGTGAGCCTCACGCTCCAGGTTCCATCAGACGAGGACAAGTCCAGCAGGACCGACGGCTGCTTCCTTCTAGAACTTCTGCTTTTCATAACGCATGCTTAGCTTTCGTTCCTAACAGCCACACTGCTCCCTGGCTCACGCCTCGCTCCCTCCCGAGGAAACACGCCTCTCCCCACGCACTGCGGCTCAGTCACGCCACACCCTTCTCATCCCTGTGCGGCCAGTGTCTGGGCCCGAGAGTAATCTCTGCTCGATGAGTCGCTGTGTTGTCGCCGCTTATTGCAATCATTTTGGATCCTGTTTCTCTCCTCTGACATAATCGCCCCCCTGTCTTGTCATCTTCACGTCTGAGATGCAAAACCTCATTGCATTTTTCTGAGTCATTGTCAGAAACATGGGGTTTCCCCGGGCCGAGAACAGAGGCCCGATGCTGGAAACTGACTATCTCCAGATGTCTAGACACTGAGACATGGAAGGATTGACCCACGGCGTCAACCTCTCGAAAGGGCAAAGCGTGAGTCAAAGGTCAATTTGCTGTTGATACTGGGGCGTTTCTGCCATGAAGCCTGCAGTTGCCAGGCACCCCCCACAGCTGCCTGGCGCCCACCTCTCCGCCTCAGCCGCCTGGGACATGCCCGCTACTCCCAGGAGGGGGCTGCACCGACCATTTCCGATGAAGAAGAAGCGAATGTGCTGAAGGAGTTTCCACGAAGGCAAGCTAGCATGCGTGGTTTTCCTGTTCTGATACGGACATCCTGGGACAAAGGCAATTCCAACACGGCCTAACCCTCGAGCTGGCTAACGAAAGAAAAAGATTCATAATCAAGAAATTGAATCTGTGTGATAAGAGCTCTCCTAGAGGAGAGGACAGGTTGCCATGGGACTCTGCATGGGAGATCCTCGCCCTGCAGAAAGCACTTTTTAAAACTTCACAGAAAGGGGGGGGGCATTGAGCCCAGTGTTGAGGAGAAATGGGGAGAAAAGGGAAGGATCCTCTGGGCTGGAGAACTCAGGTGCAGAAAGAGACATGGCGTGAGAAACAGCGAGAAGTCTGGGTGTATGGGCAAGTGGAAAACAAAGCTGAAAAACCAGTTTGTCCTCATCTACATCAACACTGATTGAGCTAGACTAGCCAGTGTGGCTCAGTGGTTGAGCGTCGACTCGTGCACCAAGAGGTCGCCAGTTCGATTCCCAGTCAGGGCACATGCCCAGGTTGTGGGCCTGATTCCTAGTGGGGGCATGCAGGAGGCAGCTAATCAATGTTCTCTCTCATCGATGTTTCTATCTCTCTCCTTCTCCCTTCCTCTCTCTGTAAAATCAGTAAAGGGAAAAAATTTTTTTTAAACAAACAAACTAAAAACCCACCACCGATTGAGCTACTACCATGCGCCGAGTCCCGCTCGCCTCTGAGGATGCAGACGGGGCAGCCCCTGCCGCAGCGTGTGTACTAGTTGGGTGGCCGCACGAGGTCCTCATCCCCTCTGAGCTTCAGGGTGGCCAGTAAGGCAACGATAAACTCGTGTTCCGGGGGGCTGGTGAGATGATGTTTGCAGAGTATCAGCACCATGCCTGACCCTTGGTGGGTCTGCAGGGCAGACACGTAGTGGGCGCCCTCCTGTTTTCCTTGCCTGAGGTCGGGTGTTGGGGGCTGACTTCCCCAGGCTCCATCCCCTGAGTGTGTCGTCCCCGAGATACCGCTTTGGATGAGTCCTCCTGCTGCTGAGAAGGCCGTGGGGGCCTGGAGACGCCTCTGCTCAGCAGTCTGACAGAGGGGCTTCCGGCCCAAGCCACCCTGCAGTGTCTCCAGGGAAGGTCAAACTTGGTGCAAAAGGTCATCATCGTTCACCTGGAAAGGTTTCCGTTTTCAGTTCGTGTCTCTTTGCATCCTGTTTTGGGTCCGAGCTGGCCCAGATACCCCGACCAGGTTGAGATGGATTCTGAAAGGAGCTGCACAGGAATTAGACTGTCCACTGGGGAGACATCTGTCCCACCTTGAGTGCTGGGAGCAAGTCCAATGCAGACCCGAGCCCAGTGTCTGGCCCGGCTGGCCACCCCCAGCAATGCACTCAGCACCAGGAGGCCCCCAGAGGGTGAACACAGGCCCCACAGCAAAGAACGAAGGGCGCTGGGTACCAACCAGGTGGCCATTAAAATATATATTACAAAATATTTCTCGAAATCTTATGTGTCAGAAGCAGAACCGACTAGTTTATATACCTCGCCTCAGCTCATCCTCACACTAACTCCAGGAACTGGGAAGGAACCCAAGACTCGGAGAGTTTATGGAACTTGCTGAAGGTGAATCTCTGGAGGAGTCAGGGCTGGGGCCTGGACCTGCCTCTGCCAGGCCTGTGCTGTAACAGCCTTCCCGATCACAGAAGCAGCTACCGTGTTTTGAATACCTAGTATGTGCCAGGCGCTGTGCTCGGCTCTTTCCTCGAATCATCTCGTTTTCTCCTCGGTGCACTTCCAGGAGTGTGATCGCCCCTGGCCTCACCCGACAGCCGAGGGACGGAGGACGGACAGAGAGTCGCAGTGCCTGGCTCTGGGCTTGTTCCCGGAGCCACAGGGTGGAGCCAGAACTGCCCGACTCGGAGCCCGAGCTGTCCCCATCCTTCTAGATAAGAGGACACAGGAGCAGAGAGTCTGATGAAGGAGCCTGTGGTCGGGCTGGACCCGCAGGGAACGAAAGCAGGCAAGACCGGTCCTTCTGCAGCCTTGGGGTACGGTCACAGACTGTGAGACTGTCCCTTTGACCCCCAGCCCATCAAGGGCGCAGACATCCCCAGAGAGCCCTGTGCGGCAGGGGGCCTGACCGTGGTCGGCTGTGCGATTCGGAGGTAGCGGCAGCTGGGACAAGCAGGGTCCTGCCCACCATGCCATAGCCCAGGGAGGGTGTGACCTGGGTGCCCCCAAGCAAGTCAGGTTTCCTGTTTTACCAAAAGGAGCTTTCCGGCCACGTCATTTCGAGTAAAAACACAGCAAGCTTTGGTTCAGACCTAATAATTCTCTCTGAGCCATGTTCATGCCTGCTCGAGATGGAATAACGATTCTTCACCTTGCTCTTTATGGACAAAGAAAGGGCAGCCACCCACGAAGGGCTGTTCTAAGCCTCCTGCTCGGAGAAGCCACAGGTCTCCCTCTCCTGGGCCCGAGCCCTGCCACCTGGAACCGGGAGCTGGGGTTCCAGCTCTTCTTTAAAATGCGAATCTGCCTCTCCAGGCCGGTCTCTGTTCTGGTTCTCCTCACTGGAGCAGTGCTGGGCAGTGTGGGTAGATGGCGTGGTTTGGGGTGTTAACCACCCCCGTGGCATGTCGGCTACTTGCATGACGGACTGGACCCTTCGGAGGCCACATTGACACTCAGGGCTGGCAATCTGCAGAACAGCAGCAATTTCGAGGTGCTCAGGAAGGACCCCTTCTTCAGTGCAGACCCGCAGGCAGGCCTCCGGGATCTTTGAGAGATGTTTGTGCCCCGGATAGGGATCAAGGGGACAGACTCACAGCCTGTGACCATGCGTCCAAGACTGCAGAAGGACCGGCCTTTGAAAAGCCGAGGACCGCTCTCCAGGGCACGATGCCTGCCACTCGAGGAACTGAAAGCTGAAGCTTGGTGCAGACCCTGGAGGAGAGAATGTGGGTCCTCAGCGCAGACGCATCTGGACACAGACGGGTCTGTGTCACGGTCAGCTGTGAGCTGGTGGGCGTGTCACGGAACCTCCCTGAGCCCGTTATCCTTCTTCCTGTGTAAAAAGAAGGTATCGCTTTCTACCTCCGAGATGGAATTTAAATAGCATGCAATGGCGTGCCCAGCAGGGAGTAGGACCTAATCCATGTTTATGTCATCGTCGTCATCATCATCATCATCATCATCATGTATATGCTGAGAATCAATGAAACCAATCTTAACAAAGCCCTACTATGGACCTACTCTGTGCAAGACACTCAATTCCTACTATGTGCTGGGCACCAAAGCCAAGTTGTGATGACCGTGAAAGAGATTCAGGTGGGCTTGGTTGCATGTGGTTGGTGCCCTTTCACCTGTCTTCAGCTACGAGCCACACAGTCCCTTTCCCTCGTCACTTCCTCACCCCTGCGCCCTCCGTTAGCCACAGCCAAGTTCCCAGCAGCCGGGACCGATGTGTGTGCCACGGTCAATCATCTGAGAGCTGTTTGTAGGTCAGATGGACGGTCCTCACAAGACTCTTGGGAAGAAGACAGAGCAAGTCTGCTTGTCGCACTTCACAGGATGCCCTGAAGGAACAGCTCGAGGTGCAGAGGGAGACAAAGGTGCAAGCGTGAGGCGCGAAGTGTGCCCTGGGAGTCCGCAGGCAGTGTTTGAGTGTCCATGAGAATTCTCAGCCCACAACAGGTCCCAGGTGCGAGGAGTCCCGTAGCATCGGTATCTGGGAGACCGGTGGTGCATGCAGGGCTAGACCCGAAGAGCTTTCTGATTGCTGACAAGGAAGGAAAACATTTAATGAGTGTGCCCCAGGCACGAGGCTTGGTCGTGACTTGCTGAACGTATCTAACCCTCACAGCCACCATCGTGTTATGTACTATCATCAGCCCCATTGTACAGATGAGAAAACTGAGACTTAGGGAAGGTAAGTAACATGACTGGTGTCTGAAACAGCGAGTGAGCCAGTATGTGGGGACAGGTCTGCCAACACCAAAGCCTAGCTAATGAGAGGCCCCACCATGCCGCCTCCTCAAACAACCATCACCTCTGTCAAAGGCAACCTGCTCACGGGTCTTTTGCTCTGGTCCAGTCCCTGGCTGAGTACTTTGCACGCTAAATCTCATCTCCTTTTCCTAATAACCCTCAAATGCTAATATCCACGGAGATTTTTTAGTTACAAAGCCCCCTTTCCCAGTTATTGGTTATCATTTAATTATTACACAAACCCTGGAAATAGTAGGAAAACGAGGCCCAGAGAGGTTCGGTAACTTACCCAAATCCTCCGTCAGGACTTCTGCCCTCCAGATCCCATGTCTGTGCCGTGTCAGCCTGCCCTCCAGCTTCCTTTCCCTCCCGCTCTTCCCTCCCGAATCCAACGATGGTCAATGCCCTTGCTCAGGAGGGCAGAATCAAGGCCCAAGGAGTCAAGTTGTTGCACAGCCCCAGAGAAATAGAAACATCTACTGGTAGGAGTAATCCCCAAGACCCAGCATTTTTCTGAGGCTAGTTGCCCTCTTGCCAGTCCATTTCCAAACACCGGTCATTTAAAGTCACCCCCACCGAGAGCCTTTTCCGTAACCCAGTTTGCTGCGCGTGTTGTCAGTTCCACCGCCCCGCCTCTCGTGGGCTCTAGCTGCATGCTTGGGGAAGCAGAGAATGAGGAGGAGCAGAGCGTGAACCACCCCGAATGGAGCCAGGAAGGGGGGCGAGGTAGAGGCCAGTCCCAGTCACCCCCGAGGCCAGCAGACAAACCATCATTCATGGCAGGCTGTGCAGCTGCCAGCCCTCAGAGCCAGCTGAGGCCGCCTCCGGGCTCAGGGTCCAGATGCTCTCTGTCTAGGAATCCACCAAGTAACAGAGGGAAGAGGGCTTCCCCTGACGCCGCCGCCGAGGCCTCGCAGCCAAAGCTGATGGCCGTAACGTTTAGCCAGCAGAGAGGAGGAAGGGAAAGAGCGTGTGGGTACATCTACGTGTGTCACGCCCGTGATAATTTGTAACAATCTCTGATGAAACTGTTATCGTTGAAAATTCAGAAAGGGGAGGGGAACTGAGGCACTGGGATAAGTGACTTGCCCAAAGATCACATGGCTCTAAGAGGGCGTGAATCCCAGATCTACTGGCTCTGAGCCATGCTCTGAAGGCAAGAGTGCCCTCCAGGCCTGTCCTTTGCCCACTGGGGGGCATCAGCATCCCCTGAGGAGTAGGGATGAGAGGGGGCCTACTGTTCTGGGCTCTCCCCATTTGGCTGCTGAACTGGTGTTGTTGGGGGACCCTGTGGAGCCCCACTGTGTCCTAATCTTCTGTGTGGAGAAAATAATGTGGAGTGATCCCTGGGTTCTCTCTGTTCTTGCAATGAGGCCCAGAGAGGGCCCTTGACTTCCCCAGAGTGACAACATCTGGATTGGCCGAGCCCTCCGTGCTCCGAGATTGGAAACAATTCCCAGGAGGAGAGGGTCAGAGGAGTCAGCGTTGAGAAGACATAAAAAGTCTCCATGGAGACAGGATTTTTTTGAACTCAACCTAGAAGAAGAGTGAAGATTGCATAAAGAAGGACTGGGGACCAGGAATGGAAAAGAACATGCACAAATTGCAGGTGACGCGAGTCAGATTGGGGAAATGCCAGGTGTCCCTGCCTGCCTGGAGCATACGATAGAGAGCAGGGACCATGCAGGTGAGTGTGGTTGGGTCGACGCCACCATAAACTGAGCGTAAGAGGCCGGCAATGAGAAGGTAGTGAAAGTTAGTATCCAAGAGAAATTTACGAGGGGTTATTACAACCATTTCTAAAAGCCTTTAGTTTGTGTTTTTTTTTTGTTGTTTTTTTTTAAAAAAAGTCGTCTCCAAAAGTAGCTCTTTCTAATTTTTGGAGCATAGCAGATCCAGATTTGACTGCCAGGTTCTCATCTTAAAGGTTGCAGGACCTTGGGTAAATGACTTGGCCTCTCGAATCCTTCATTTCTTTCATCAGTAAAAGGGAGATGCTCAAGGTGATTTTGAGAATCGAAAATAATTTAGGTGAAACATCTAGGAGAATGCCCGGAGCCAATAATTGCTAACAAAGACTATGATGATGATGGTGGTGGTGGTGATGGTGATGATGGTGGTGGTGGTGATGGTGGTGGTGGTGATGATGGTGGTGGTGGTGGTGATGATGGTGGTGGTGGTGGTGATGGTGGTGGTGGTGGTGGTGGTGATGATGGTGGTGGTGGTGATGATGGTGGTGGTGGTGGTGATGATGGTGGTGGTGGTGGTGATGATGGTGGTGGTGGTGATGATGATGGTGGTGGTGGTGATGATGGTGGTGGTGGTGATGATGGTGGTGGTGGTGATGATGACGATGATGATGAATTGTTCAGATACGTCAGCTTAAGAATGCTGTTGATAGAGGAACGTATACTGCCAAGACCATAGACTCGAGCCGTGTAACTTCAATAACTTCTCCCTTTTTCTTTTTTCAATTTCTCTGCGTTTACTAGGGGGGTAGCAGTAGCACGTGCTTCCAAAGTTACTGTGAAGATTAGTATGTGTAGAACACCTACAGGAGTGCTCAGCAAAGAATAAGTTCCTAATAAATGTACGCTATCACCAGCTCATTGAAGAGCAGCTGGAAATGGGCAGTTATGGAAGGACATATCATTTAATTTAAAAATGTGCTTTAAAGGAGCACTTCCTCCTAAAATATTTCATAGTTTATTATATTTTATTTCCTTTATACTGCTTGTATTATACCGACATCATGTTTTATATTCATTTGTTATTTTATTTCCTGAATCGCCCACTAAAATGTAGGTCTGTGAGAGCAGAGACTTTATCCATTTTCCGCATTCCTATATTCATAGTGTTTACATTTTGAATGGTACGTACTAGACACTCAGAAAATGTTTTGTTTAGAACTTGATTATGTGTTTAGTTATAAACATGATTTCCATTATGTTTATTTTGGTTGGAATTCACTAAACTTACTCTATAAATGTGCAACTTTACCAAATGTAAGAAAATGTTGATCATTTATTTCTTCAAATATTTTTTCTGCCTCATTTTCTCGTATCATTTTTTGAGGATTCGAATTATATCTATGTTAGACCTTTGACATTATTCCACAGATCACAGTTCTGTGTTTTTTGTTCCCTAATCTTTTTTTTCTCTCTTTTCTTTACTTTGGATAATTTCTATTAATCTATTTCAATTTCGCTGATTCTTATATAATTTCTAATCTGTTACTAATATCTTCCAGTAACAGATTTATTTATGTTGCATTTTTTTCAGTTCCAGATTTCCATTTGGTTCTCCTTTGTGTCTCTACCAAGATGGGATTTTCTTTTACGTTTTTTATTCATTACAAGCATGTTTTTCTTTATGTTCTTGGGCATAGTTATAATAGCAGCTTTAAAATCCCTGTTTGAGAATTTCAACATCTGGGTCTTCTCAAGCTCAGTTTTCTTTCCTTGACTTTTCTCTATGTTTAAATTTTCCTCTTTCTTCAAATGTCTATTCATTTCAAACTGTATTCTAGACATTATGATTGATACATTATAGAGATTCTGGATTGTGTTATGATCCTTTAAATAGTATTGATTTTTTTTTTTTCTTTTAGAAAGCAGTTAACTTGGATAAAATCAAACTTCAAACTGTCCCCCCTGTGGTGGATAGCATGTGACATCTTGATTCAGTCATTTCTTTCTTAGCTCGAGGCTGGGAGTCTGCTCTGCATAGGTGTAGTTCAGGGGTTGGTCAGCCAAAGAATTGGGGGAAACATACAGAACACATTTAAGGCTGCCCTTCTGTGGCTATCTCCTGGGTGGCATCCCCTTCCTTCCATGTTCTAGATTCTATGCTCACCCTGAATGCTATCTTCTGATTTTTTCAAGATAGTAAAACCTAAAATTTTCTATCTGCATTTAGCCACTTCATGTAGCACTACTAACTGGGTCCTGCCATTTTTTAAAAAAATCATAAAAATGTGAAATTCATCTAATTCCCTTTCTCTTTTCCAAATGCAGACTCCTCCATGCCTTCATGCCTTCAAGTTTCTTTCTTTCTATTTTTTCCCCCCAGATATTTTGTCCAGAGTCAATAGATGTGGGAAAGTTGGTCCATTAAGTCCTACTTCTCTATTACCAGAGGCAGAACTGTAGTAAATGATTTTGGTTAAAAAAAAAAAAAAAAAAAAAGAATGACATGCAATAAAAATGCATAGAATCAGATTTTGAGAACTCAACCCTTAGTCCTCAAGCCCTACCCTCTGTCTTTGACTCACTCTCCTGCTGTCCAGGCTAAGAACGCCTTGTCACTGCCTGGCTGTTGTCACCATGGTTCCTGGGGGTTGCTTTAGTCATTCTATAAACCAGTGGCATGTGCTTTACAGTACTTCCACTTTCTCATTTGAGTCCCACACACCTGTAGAAGGTGAGCAGAACTGGAAGAGGACCAGAGTTAACAGCAAGTCCCACTGCTGAGATCCTTAACTCTGAACAATGTTCCCTCTCTCTCCTCTGCCATCAATTTTTCTCTGGCTGTTAGGTCATGCCCTAAAGCAAACAAATTCTCTCCCATTAAAAAATAATAATGAATGTTTCTAAAAAATATATATTTTTTTAAAATGTGTTTTTATTGACTTTTTTAGAGAGAAAGGAAGGGAGAGAGAGATAGAAACATCGACGTCAAAGAGAGCATCGATTGGCCGCCTCCTGCACGCCCCCTAATGGGGATTGAGCCCACAACCCAGGCATGTGCCCTGACCGGGAATCAAACCTGGACCTCTCAGTCCATGGGAGGATGTTCAACCCACTGAGCCACACCAGCTGGCCTAAAAATCTTTCTTGGTTCTACCTCCTTTTCCAGCGATTGTCCCACGCACCTGTGCACCTTCACAGCAAAGCTCCTCACACTCTGCTCCGTGTCTCTTTCCTCTTTCCGCATTTTCTCTTGAACCTGTTGCCCACCCCACCACCTCTTGAGGACAGCTCTTTGACCTCTGTATTTTTAAATACTGCAGTTGACGTGCAGGTTTTGATATAGATGGTTGCTTATACCGAATGCTTTGGAAATACCTTTTCTGCTTAGCGTATGAAACACTGTTCTCTCTTTTTCTCACCTTGTACTTCTACTCGTCCTCTGTCTCATGTGTTGAGTTTTCTCATCTCTCCGACCTCTACGCACTCAAGTGTCTTAAGGCACAGACTTCTTTTCTCAATCCCTAGGCTATCTCATCCAGTCTCATGGCTTTAAATACCTCATCTACTCACACTTTCCAAATTTATGTCTTTATCCCAGGCCTCACCTGGTCTCCAGCGTCCACAGGCGCCTGCCTATTCAAATCTGTATTTGCATATCTAACCCAGAAGGTTAGACTCGTTATGTCCACGACCAAATTCTGATCCCCAGCCCCCAGACCACTTGTCCTTCATTCTTCTCATTGCATTGCTAATGAACACCTTGAGTGTTCATGGGATTCATCTTTGACGTCTCTCCTCTTTCACACTTCACATTTACTCCGTCTGCAAATAGCTCTACCCTCAAAAGTTATTTCCAGAATGGGACCGCTTCTGGCCAGGGTTCGAGCCACCACGAGCTCTCCTTGGAGTATTCCAGTGCCTCGGAACGGGTCTCCCTGCTACTGCCCTCGCGCCCCCTACAGCCCACTCCTAAAACAGCAGCCAGAGCGGTCCTTTCAAGACACAAGCCGTAGCATGGCGTGCAGGGCTCACCTCGCACTCGCTGTTAAGAGAAAGTCTTTACGGAGGCCCGCGAGGCCCCACGTGGTCTGCCTCTGTCACCTCCTTGACTTCGTCTCCTGCTACTCTTCCCGCTCTCTCCCTGCGCCAGCACACGGACCAACTGGCCCTCTTCCAACATGCCAGCACATTCCTGCCTCGGGGTCTCGTCACGTGTGGTTTCCGCTGCTTCCCGCAGAGAGCCCCGTGGCTCACCCCTTTGTGTCCGTCAGTCTCTGCTCTAATGTCACCTTATCGGTGGGGCCTTTCCTGACCAACCTTGACAAAAGGGAGGACCTCTTCACCGCGGTTCTCTCCGCACCCTTAACCCGCCTTATTTTTCAACACAGCACTTACCACCCTTGGACTGTGTATTTCCTTATTTATTTCTTCATTACACGTCTTCCCTCGGTAAGCTATAAAACTCCGTGGGCGCTGTTATGTTCACTGTTTTGTATCTATAATCCCAACTGTGCCTAGAACAGGATGGGCAATCAATAGTATCTGTTGAATAAATGATTGAATGAATAATGAATGATTTCATTGGGCTCGGAGTTGCCTAAGGAGCATTTAAAACTATAGATTTTTTAGAATATAGATTCTTGGGCCCAGCAGAGATCTAGCTGAGGCAGAATCCACGAGGATCCCAACCTCTCTGGGCTTTTCCTTGCCCGTAAAATAGAGATACTTCTTCATACCTGTTAGGGCTGTGATTCAAAGTAAGTAAGATGATTTCTGTATAAAAGGGCTTCAGACCCTGTTAAGCATCCAGAGCTGCTTAACCACTGGGAGACTCCTCCTCTATCAGTAAAAGATTGATTCGGGGGCTGAACATCGGGACTTGAACCTCCTTCCCGGTTGTGGCTCCGCCCACAGGCCCATGTGATTGCACACTCACACTTTCTCATCTACTCTGCTGAGGGAGGGCCCTGTCACCGTCCACCCTCCTTTTTTCCTAGCATCTGAAATATTTCCTAGCATCTGCTTGCCTGGCCCAGTCTACCCCATGACCTAGGGACCCCATTTCAAATGAGTGCCCCAGAATCCGGGAACACACTGACCTCCGCCCCGGCTTCCTTTCCGGCAGGGACCAGGGGTGCTCACGGCCAGGGCTCCCTAGCTCTCCTGGGAGGTTTCAGAGCCAGTCCTCTCACTGATTTGACCGCACACCCCACACCTTGGTCTGTGGGCACCAGAGCTCCAGGAGCGCCGCTGATGGGGACACCCCCAGGCCCTAACCTGAGTAAGATGTGAAGGAGAAGACAGGGACCTCTCCTGCATGGGAAACAGAGCCAGAAGCCCCCAGGTCCTGCTACTCTAACAGCAGCTGTCCAACACTCCTCAATGCCCGGTATGACTTGTGGCCACCCCGGCACCTGACCCCACCACTCACTCAGCCCAGCAATAGAGCCTGCGAGCAGGAAGCATCTGAGCCGACGCTGTCCCTGCACCATCCCATGTGCTTTGGTTCCAGCTTCAAGAGAAGCAGAGAAGGTCCTCTTTGGCTGATGGGGGACTTCTCCCCACGAGTGTTCTTTCTGGTCCCGTTTCTCCTGGGGCTCAGGTTATTGTCTGGGATCTCTACCTTCTCCACCTCTCCCACTGACCTCCCCCTGGGAGAATGCACAGATCTCTTCCTAGATCAAGCCTCCTCCCCAAACTGCTCCCACGCCCCACTCAAACAAACATACAATTGCTTTGCTTTCTGTTTTCAATTTCCGATTCATTTCAGAGGCTCTGAATCCAATCTTCCCAGAGCCCTAAAGCACCATCTCTGAGGATTAAAGCCCCCTAGACCTCATTCCCACGAAGAGCTCCAGAGCTGCTTGGAAATTTGTTTTTCTCTGCTGTTTATGTTCCCCCTCCCCCATCAACAACAAATCCTAAAGCGTATTTATAGTTTGCAAGTCCTTTTCACACACGTCGCACCATTTAATTCCCTCCACAGGCCCTGAGGAACCCGTGAGGATGCCCATTTTACAGGTGGAGAAAGGGAAGTGCAGGGAACGCAAATAACACCACTAGGTCACAGGGATGCGTAAGCGGCAGGGTCAAGAGGTGCAAACGCCTGGAGGGAAGGGGAGGTTTCAATAAGATGCCATGGGGCCTCAAAAAGGCCCACTGCAACTTTTTGTTGTATTTTTTTAGTTGTTTGCTGTGCACTGTACGGTGTGGCCCCTGCCTGTGATCCTCTTGCATTTAGCAATGCTTGATTCCTGCACAACACACACACACACACACACACACACACACACAGCCAAAAACTTGCCCAAGCCGCAGGCTCCTATACAGCAAAGCTGGGAAGCTCTCCCAAGCCTGGCTTTCCTAGTCTACCATGTTGTGCTAAAGAGAGGATCCCAGTGGGGATTCTGGGAATCAGCTAGTTCCTGGAGATGGATTTACCAACACTCCTCAAAGGATCTGCTTTGTACTTTCTGAGCTTCTCCAGCTGGGAGGCGTAGAATCCCCTCCACCCCGCCACCAGCCTGCTTGCAGAAATGGGCCAGGGTCTCTGAGTGGCATTGCCGGGCAGAGGTTTTGGTTGCTAAGGAACCAGAGCCCCCCTCCCTGCCCCCTCCACCCAGCAGGAGAGTGGACCTAATGAAAGCCTTGCACTTGCATTTCCATTTTCCCTTATGTTGACTGTCTAGTCAGAATCCACACCTTCCAGGCTGATTTGTTGGACAGCGGAGCGTGGCATGCATGCCTAGCTGCTCATTTTGCCTGTGCTGCCAGGCTGCCCATTTGGGGGGTTTTGTTCTTTGGCAGAAAAGGTTAATTACGGAGCATTGTGGGTGGGAGCACATGCTGAAATGCTGCTCACTCCCGTCCAGGAAGCTCGTCCAGGCTGGATTTGCCCGCACTGTGGGCTCCATTTGCTGTATCCTGTAGGTTTCAGGGACTGAGCCCCCCATCAGCCGTGCCCAGAGTGGATGTCTTGAGGGATACTGCCTCACTACGGCATCTGTGGGGCTGGCATACATAGACCTCTTCTCATCAACATCATTAGGGCAGCATTTCTGGTCCCGCATTCCCCCAGGATCTTGGTACTAGAAATTAAGACGTCTTTGGAGGACAGCGCCGCAAAAATCTGATCAATTCCATTGGAATGTGGTCAAAGTGAGGGAATTTGCCCTGGCCGGGCGGCTCAGTTGGTTGAGCATTATCCCATACACCAAAGGGTGTTGGTTTCAATTCCTGGTCAGGGCACATACCTAGGTTTAGGATTTGATCCCTGATTGGGGTGTATACGGGAGGCAACCAATCGATGTTTCTCTCACATCAATGTTTCTCTCTCTCTCTCTCTCTCTCCCTCCCTCCCTTCTTCTCTGTCTAAAAATCAATGAAAACATATCCTTAGGTGAGAATATTTTTAAAAAGTGAATCTGGGGACAACCAGGTACCCTTTCATGATGTCAGGCACCCCATGTGCCTTGTGCTAAGAATATGCTCGCAAGACGGATCACAGAGGAAGCAGAAAATCAATAACAACAACAACCACAACAATGGCAGTAATCGTGTTCTGATGGACAGAACATTGGTTTCAGCACCAGGCACATCTGAGCTGGAATGTCAGCTCTGCCTTTTCTTTCAGAGAAAGGGGGAGGGAGGGAGACATCGATTCGTTGTTCCATCCATACGTGCATTCACTGGTTGATTCCTGTGTGTGCCCTGACCGGGCTTGAACCCGCAACCTTGGCAGATCAGAACAACGCTCTAACCAACTGAGCCACCGGCCTGGACCTAGATCTGCCTCTTATTAGCTGTGTGATCCTGGGCGGTTGGTGCGGCCCCTCTGCCCAGTGCCTCAGCTGGAACCCGGGGTGGTGATTCTGACATTGCAGGATTGTTAGGACATGGCACAGGTGGCGTGCCCAGCACACGGCATGGCACGTGCTAGGTACTCAGTGACAGCGTCTTCCTGTGCATTTTGTCATTTGATCGTCACGACAGTCCCGGGAAGAGACAAGGCAAGTTGGAGTTACTCCCATGTACAAAGAAAGGAAGCTTCAGGAGGTAAAGTGACTTCTCTGTGCTCACACAGAGCTAGCAGGGGAAGAACAAGGACTTGACTCGTCTAATCCCTGCCTCTGGATTCTCTCCAGTTAGGTGACTCGGGCTCATCCCCTATCTTCCTAAAGCATCTAGCTCATTCTCAGAGTGGACTCAGGTACCAGACGCATCTTGTGCTTTGAACTCTTTCTAGCCCTCCATGTGGTAGGCCCACCCTCCTGAGGGAGGGGGCTCTGTGGCAGGCCCACCCTCCTGGGGGAGGGGGCTCTTGGCAGGCTCTTGCTTATGCTCCTGGAGACCTCAGCTCTTTGGGACTTTTGGTTGGGAACTTATTGCCCTTTGATATTTTGGTTCCCGGGGTCTCTTTGCTCTTATCCCAGTATCTGACTTCCCTAGAGAAGGGGGTCTTCGTGGGAAGCAGAGGGCCTTGATCATCTGCTCCTCCAGTCTCCTCTCCTCCATCCTGAAGAACAGGACGTGTATGGGGTTGTGTCTGGACAGTTTAAGTCTAGGTGAATGTCACCTGAGAAGGAGAGGTTCACCAGTGATATGAACTGAATGTTTGCACACCCCGCCCCAGGTGTTAAAATCCTCACATGATGGTACCTGACGGTAGGTGCTTTGGGAGGTGTTAGGTTTACATGAGGCCATGATTGTGCGGCCCCAGGATGGGGTGAGTGTCCTCATATGAACAGGCAGAGACCAGACTCATTGTCTCTCTGCCACGTGAGCAAGAAGGCTGCAAGCCAGGGAGCGAGCTCTCGCCAGGAACCGAGTTTGCCAACACATTGATCTTGGACCTCTCGGCCTCCAGAACTGTGAGAGGTAAACGTGGTTTCTGCCAGCCAGTCCATGGCATTTTGTTACAGCAGCCAGAGCTGACTAAGACAACCAGGGAGAACACTGCCTTCCCAGACGGGCCAGTGCCTGGCATCCAGGCCGCCACCCAGGGCCTCCTGTGCAAGTCTGTGCCATGCGGAGGAGAGGGCCGAGGAAGAAAGCCAGGCTCCAGCACCAGCGAGGACAAGTAAAGGTGGTGGCCAAAGAAGCACCATTCAAATAAGGCGGCAAGGTGAAGTCTTAACCGGGGGAAGAATCAAGAGGTGAAGGGTGCGAGGGCCAGCGCCAGGTTGGAAAGTGGACAGTGATGGAGAAGGCAACCCCTTGTTTGCTCTGATTCTCTCTCTCTTTATTTTTCTTTATTGATTTTTAGAGAGAGAGAGATAGAAACATCGATGAGAGAGAACATCGATTGGCCTCCTCCTGCATGCCCCCTAACTGGGGATCAGGCCCACAACCTGGGCATGTGCCCCGCCCGGGAATCAAACCGGTGACCTCCTGGTGTATGGGTCAATGCTCAACCACTGAGCCACACCGGTTGGGCTGCTGTGATTCTCTAATGCCATGTTACAAATTTCCCCCAAACCTAGTGAGCATAAAAGGACCATTCACTGTGCTTAGACATTTACACAGGGCACAGCAGGAAGGGCTTGTCTCTGAGCCTTGATGTGTGGGCCATCCCTTGGAAGCCTTCAGGACTCATCCGAAGGCTCCTTCACTGCTGCCCGATGCTGGGGCTCTGTGGGCATTGCGTTCTGTCCCTCCATGGCCTCTCCGTGTTTTCTCTCCGACCTGGCAGCCTCAGGGCAGCCAGACGTCTCCCATGTCTGCTCAGGGCCCCCAGCGTGATGTGGACACCAGGTGGAAACTGTATCACTTTTTACGACCCAGGCGCAGCAGGCACGCCGTGCCCTACCCCCATGTCGTAGTGATCAAGGCTGTTACCGAGGTCCTCAGGCTGGAGCAGGGTGAGCACAGACCTCCCTTCTTGGTGGAGGGGTGTCAATGCCGCACTGTAAGAACACATAGAGGCACGTGTGGGATGGGATAAACATCTGTGATGCCGTCGTGGGTAATATCATCAGCCACTTTGTCCGAGGCCCCTTCCTTGGGGTACCTCCCATGCTGCCGTGGTCAGCTGGGGTGGAAGGAAGGACGGAAGCAGACAGTGGGTCTCGCCTTGAAAGGGTGGGGCTGGAGATGAGAGTACCCCAGGCTGCGACAAAAGGGGTGTTTGGCAAGTTCCTGGAGAAGAAGGAAGCAGTTCCGGAGACCTGGCTGGAAGGGACAGGAGTCCCTTGTTCTTCTGCCTCAGTCATGTCACTTCTGGTTTGTGGCAGCTGTTAGCGACAGTGGAAGTGTCATCTTTGTTGATTTCCCTTCGTTTTTGGTAAAGATCTTCCTGAAGATTGAGCCCACGCCAGTGGTGCCGAGAAAAACCAAAGGCAGGCTCTGATTTTGCTCAGGGCTGAGTCAGAGTCGAGGCGGAGCCTGTGCCCCGCGGGGCGGCATGAGGGCCAGAAGGAGGCCAGTCGGTGGGAGGCAAACAGGCTGCAGACACATCGCCCCGCCCACCCCACTCCCTCTGGCCGCTTGTCTCCGCTCAGCCCGGAGCGGTTTGTAGATTGCTTTGGTGAGATGCTTTTACAGACAGAGGCAGGGAAGGATCAAAGTGGGGGCGCCCCAAGGGAGAGGTGAAATGCCAGAGGGGTAGAGCCAGGCTCTTCGCACCAGCATCCTCTGTATATAGTACACATTCGCGCTCTTTACCTCTTCCCTGACCTGCCCCACACACCACCTCTCAGCCTCTGGCATCCTCCCTGCTCAGCTGAACTCCCAGAGAATGTACTTCCCCCAAGGCAGTTCCCCCAAGGCAGCGGTGCATGAAGAAACAGACACACTCCATCACCACGAACAGATGCCAGTTCAGAAGGTCCTTAGTGGAGACAGTCTGTCCAGCTGGGTCTAGCGCCCCCTACAGCAGCTGGTGCACAGGACACGCACAGTTCGCTGAACTGTGTGAGCATAACGCTGGGTCCATAAAACACTGACAGTGAACATATTTGCCACCCACAGCATTTCCCACCAAGCAAAGAGTATCCTCATTGCAAATATTTCTCCTTATTATTTATTAATAGAGTGTACAAGGTTCTCAAGGACGTAAAGCCCAATTCCATTCTTGTCCTGTACGGATAGAAATACTAGAGCTGGGCCTTGAGGGTTATACTCCATGTTTTATTTGTCGTCCACTTATTCACTCCGAAAATATTCATTGATTATTACACTGTGCTTGGCCTTGAACGTAAACAGATAAGCGTCCCTGCCCTTGAGGAACTCATGTTCCCAGTGGGAAAGCAATGAAATAAAGAAACATTTTTGTGGCTGTTATGAGAGAATACTGAGAACGATGGGACCATATAACAGGAGGATAACCTAGACTGGAGGGAGGAGGAACACAGAAAATTTCCTGGAGGAGGGGACACCTGAGCTGAATTTTGAACCATGAGTATGAGTTGGCCAGGAGAGTATGAGAGGGTGACACACATGTGTAGGTACCAAGGCATGGGACAGTGTGGTACCTTCAAGGAACAGAGAGGAGCTCAGAGATCCTGGAGGGAAGGGAGGGAGGGAGCGGACGGGCAAGGAGAGGAGGGGCACGGGAAGGGAGAGTGAGAGCCTTAAATGCTGTACTGAATAGTTAGGTCTTTCTCCAGAATGATACAATCATCAAACTAGCTTACAACTTGGAGTTGAATTCACAGAAAGTCAGCGAGTTCACACGCACAGCATCACGTCTCAGAGGAAGTGACAAGGAAGCTGTCCTGGTCTGAGTCAGCAGCAGGGCTGAGCTGCTGACCTCAGGTTCCCCCACATCACGGGAGGGTCGGTGGCAGGACGCGGACAGCACCCGCTCTTAAGAAAGCTTTGCCCACCTCGTCGTCTGCCCTGATGTCTAGGCCCCATCTGCCTGCTCCTTCCTGCTCAGCTAGACCGTTGTTGGGGGTCCCTCTGGGCAAGTCCTACCGTGGCACTGCCTTTGTTCCCAAGGTGCAGCTGTAAGTAAACTGTAAATCAGGAGGATTTTTTTCTCTTGCATCTTAACCTCAGCTACTATACTTGCTGTCTGTGGACTCCTGATTGGATATCTTGGAAGTATGGGCAATTAAAGATAAAAGGCCCTTAAGGGATGCTCATGCCCAGACCTCTCCTTTACCGCTAAGGCCAGGAAGGAGAAATGACTTCCCTGGAATAAAGATTCACTGGAAGGTCTTCTGACTCTCAGGCCAGCCAACAGCTCAGACGGCCTCTTGGTAACGGGAATCGACAGACCGGTAAACACAGTGGGTACCAGACACTCGTGAGCTGAGCTTGAGGATTTGCTTAGACAGCTCCCCACAACTCCATAATGGGCTGAGCCTTGTAAAGTCAGATGCGTTCATTCACTCCACAAACACCACCCAAGTTCCTGCTCTGCTTCGGGCTCTACAGGAGACACCAGGGAACCAACAGGAAGCAAGGCCGGTCCCCACCCGAGGAGCCTGTGTCCTAGTGAGAGAGGTGGATGACAGACAATAATCATGCAGAGTGATGGGAACTCCAACAGGGACAGAGAGAGCGCAGGGGGCCCTCCGGGGTGTCAGGGAAACGCTGGATCTGGAAGAATGAGTGGGAATCAGGACACGCATGTAAAGGAGGGGTGGAGTGATCCGCGTGTATGAAGTTGGGGACGGGCCCGTGTTCAGAAACATCGCGGTCACAGAGAATCAGAGTGGTGACGAAGGGGGCTGGTGTGACCCTGCATTGAGCAGGGCCTGGTCTCCATGTGGAGAGGGGAGGGGTGGTTTTAGGAAGAGGAAACCGGAGTGTGACTGGGGAGTTAGGCGGGAGGCAAGGACACTTGTTAGGAGGTGCAGGGCTCCGACACCACAGGGAAGGAGCCTTCATGCCAAGTTCTCGGTTCGCTCCTTAAAACTGTCGTGACTGTGTGGATGCCAAGAAAACTTGGTGGGATCAGAGGATATGGTTTGGGAGTCTCATTTCGACCCATTTTTGAGTCATCAAAAAGGTTATGTCATTTCTATCAATAAAGCAGAGGATCCTAGATCATTAAGACCAACCCCTCATTTGTCAGAATGGGAAACCGAGGCCCAAAGAGAAGTGACTTAGCCAAGGTCACCGGTTATGCTAACTGGCCTCTAAATAGCCCTTCTGACTTACTGCAGAAAGCACACTGGACTGAGTTCCAGTTCTGGTCCTTCCTCATTCTTAGGGACTGTTCGTGTCCCCCAAAACTCATATGTGGAAGCCCTAAGCCCCAATGCAGATGGGCCTTGGGGAGGTCGTGAGGGTCGGGTGAGGTCCTGAGGGTAGGGCCCATGAAGGGATTAGTGTACTTACAGGAAGAAACGCCGGCGAGCTGGCCCCTTGTCCACGTGCACACGCTGAGGAAAGGCCCCCTGAGGACAGAGAGGAGCCCCCACCAGGAACTGAATCTGCCAGGACCTTGATCGTGGACTTCCCAGACTCCAAAACTTTGAGAAATGAATTCCAGTTGTCCAAGCCACCCAGTCCCTGGCATTTTGTCGTGGTAGCCCACCAGGGCTGACACCCCATTCAGAGTGCCTTTCTGCAAATCACTGTCCTTCTGGGCCTCAGTTTCCCTGCGTGTCAAAGCAGAGCACTGGGCCAAAAAGATCTCCGACGCCTTCCAGCTCTGCGGCGTGATGTTGCCATTTCCCGGCGAGGAAAGGGGGTGGGCACCGAGGCAGTGCCATGGCCTGTCTCTGGCCACTTGTGAAGGGAGGCTGATGGCGGGCGGTGCCCAAAGCCAGGTGGCTGCCCCAGGAAAGAGCGAGAGCGGGGAGGGGTGGCGTGCACATCCCCCAGGGCATGCCTGGAAGCTTGGAGGGCCCAGATGGGAAGCAACCAGGCAAACCCTCTGACGTTGGCGGAGCCCTACATCTTCCAGAGCAGCCGCCGCTCCCCTGTTGCCTTGGCAACTTTTCTCTGGATTTTTCTCATTTCCCAGCCCTCGGCCCCGGGAGCAGGGCCCAACTGACCTACAAGTGGAGCTCAGACAGCCAGGGAGGGTGCAGGTGTGGGTTGGGGACATAGGCATTAGTGGTTAGTGACCGCCTCACAGCTCAGAAGGCAGGGCTGGGGCGTTTACCCAGGTAAGTCAGCTGCTGCCCTCCTTGCTCGCAGCAAAGCTTGGAGAGGGGAGATTTGATATTATAGGGCAGCTGGTCTTGCAGAACCGCTGCTTTTCTCGAACGGTCATTTGTAGCAGCCGTGGAAAGGTCACTGCTTCCTACTCCACAATGAACTTGCTGTGTGACCTTGGGCAGCTCATTTAATCTTTCTAGGCTGTGCTTTCCTAAACCGGAAAACGAGCCAATAAATCCATCAGGAGCCCGGAGGCAGGCTCTCTTCCGCTCCTGCCCCTGCCTGAGACTGTGGGGGCCTCCACTGAGATATTTGAAGGGTCTCTGCTTGGGAAATGACAGTCTTTTGAAATGTAAAGGTTTACCAGTGATCTTATTTTTCACCCCCATCATTATCCATGCATTTAAGAACAGATTTTCTGAACATTTTTTCCTTTATGGGGAAAAATGCTTTAGGGGCCAATATATAAAACAAATGCCCATTTTAAATCAAGAGGATATGGAAGCAAAGCTTCTCTGAAATTGTTATCAAAGTCATTAGGAGAAAATAATTTTTTTACTTATCAGACCTCAATTTACACACAGATAGTTTTAGGAAGACTAAAAGGTGGGCAATTCCAAAACTGATATGTCACCCCCTTGGGAGAGTATCAAGCCACTTCCTCCCTCCCTCCCTCCCTCCGTCTCTCCCTCCCTCCCTGCCTGTCTGCCTGCCTTTCTTTATTCAGCAGATACTCAAACAGTGCCAACTCCGGTGACTGGTATTCAAATGCACGGAAGGCTTGCCCGCTCTGTGTCGGGCACGGTGCCGGATGCCAGGGATGCAGTGACAGCGAACAAGTCCCAGCTCTAGAGGAGCACAGGACCCAGGGAGACAGACCTTCCTTCCAAAGACCCTGTGAGGAAAGTGTGATTGTTGCCATTGCAGAGGGAAAGGACTGATACCCCTGAGATAAAGTGCCATCTCACCTGCAGGGTCTCTGCTTGACCCAGGCTGTCGGCCCCAACTGTGCCCCAAGCTTGCCACCCGGCCCTGTCCTCCCTGGTTTCTGACTGGCGGCATCCGTCACCCTCCCAGCTCCTGCCTTGTCTTCCTCCTCGCACCTGACCACATTACGGGGTCACAGCCTGCTTGCTCATCCGTAGCCCCCATCACCACCGTTTCTTAACCACAGGTCCCTGAGCTGCTAGAGCATTTACAGGGAGACCTCGGAGAGTTTGAGAGTCCCTATAGTTTCACGCCAGGTTTTGGTGGAATCTTAAGGGAAGCGAAGCTAGGTCATCCATCGGATTCTCCAAGGGATCGAGAGCCCACACGAAGTTGAGAATGACGACGCATGTGCCCCCAAGTAGCTGTGCCTGTTTCTTCTTGTTTCCTCCATGGAGCCTGGGACTCAGCCAACAGAGATAGGAAGAAAGGACACGGCCACCATGCCCAGTGGTTCCACTATGTGTGGTATAACGCATGGCAAACCTACAGCCAACCCCAAACCCTGCTCTTAAGGAAAGTTGTCTGGAAGAGGAAGAGAGAAATGAAGAGTAATCGGAGGGATGACAACGATGAGAAGAGGTCAAGGAGAAGATTCAAGTGGACCCAGACCCCCTGGAGATGCCGGCCACACAGAGGAAAGCCTCAGGGGCAGGGTTAGACGAGATGGAATCAAGTCACCTTAGCAAGGTCACAACTCAATCAGTTCGGCAGCAAACACCTTCAAGTACCGTTTCTGTTCCAGAAACGGGTCCAAATGCCTAGCTTTGTGAGTCACGAATGGCAGAGGCACTGGGCTGATGGAAAGGGCCCTGGACTTGGAGACTGGAGACAGCATCTGGACTGGGTTCCGCCGCTCATCATCAGTGTGCCCTTGGGTGAGACTCTCTGAGCCTCAGTTACTTCACCTGTAAAATGGGGATGTCGTATTGGCCCTTCTTCCACGGTGTTGCCACGAGGCTCAGATATGATGCTGGTGTTACTAAAGCAGGGTAATTACCATCCACAGAGGTCCTTCTGACAGGTCTCAACGTTTAAGAACCAGGCTTCTAGGAATTAGTGGATGTTGACGTCGCCCATGTCCGAATACCAAGAGCTCACCTCAGCTTTCAGAGGCAGAAAGCAAGTTGCTTACTCCTCCCCCACCCACAATCCCACCTCTCGCCCTCAGGACACAGCTCAAGCCTCAGTTCCCCCCTTCCCCAGCTCAGTGGCCTCAGCCTTCCCCGCCAAGACCTTCGGCTTGTCCTTTACGCCATTTCTCCCTCTCCACCGCCCCACGCCGCTCCCAGAGGGGCTTCCTGTTTGCTCTCTCAGCCCAGTTTCCATCAGTCATGGCTCCTGTCAGTGGGAACCCAGCATGTTCTCACCCCTCCTTTCGCAGTCCATTCATCCCCCATGAGCTGGAGCGTCCCTAGCTACATGTTTCCCCGCCCTTTCGCAATGGTCGATGATCAGGAGACCACGGCCATCTCTCCGAGGCCTTCAGAGCTGAGGACGAGGTGTCCCAGGTGTCCTCGTGTGGGCAGAACCTCAGGTGAGAGACCCGAGCACATTCTGAAATCCGCAGTCCGCACACCAGGACTTGGGGCGGCGTGCTGGCGAGGGGGCATCTGTACTGAAAGCTCCTGGGGTGAGCTGAGCTGCTTGAGCCAGGGAACTCCTCTCTCCTCCCTTCCCCGGGACACCAGTTCTGCTTAGGGCTCCGTCTGACCACAGGTGATAAATATATTTATGCTCAAGAGAAACAGGCAGCCATAGATCTTCTATATGGGACGCAGTTTCCTTTTATTTCAACCACATGAAATGGGGCCGGGCCAATGAGCCGGTGTGAGAAGGAGATCAACACAGAGTTGTAAAATGGCTGAGGCTAAAAGCTGCGTTTAATAAAGCCTGAAAAAATAAAAACCCGAGAAGCAGGTCGCCTCCTTGTGCTATGGAACGAGAAATTGCACATTAGAAGGTTGGAGAAAACATCAGGATGGAGCGTAGGATCTGGAGTGGTGGGCTGCAGGGGAGGCGCAGGGCGTGCTGGGAAAAGCTGGAGCCCGCTCTGGGAGACAGCTGCGTATGATGTCATTCATTCCACAAACACTTCGTGAGCCTCTGCTGTGAGCAAGGTAGGCAGTGGCTTGCCCAAACGAGGCAGGTCCAGGGTCAGCGTCACTCCTGATGGCTCTGCTTGCATAGATCACCACCTCGGTTCTGCCTTTGTGACTGTTGCCATTGCTTCAAGCTGGGTGTGCTATTGTTTATCCAACCATATCATTGAAATTGACTTACTTTTTAAATGTAAATACCAACCTGAGTCTTATCCATGAAATCACAAAATGGAAGTGTTGGCTCTATTTTGTCCAAGAATACATTAAAATAAACATATAGCCTTGGCCGGGTGGCTTGGCTGGTTGGAACATCATACCACGTGCCAAAAGGTTGCAGGTTCAACTCCCGGTCAAGGTTCATACCTAGGTTCCGGGTTCCTTCCCCCATCGGGGCAAGTACAGGAGGTAACCGATCGATGTTTCTCCCTCTCTCTCTTTTTCTCCCTTCTTCTCTAAAATTAATAGAAACATATCCTCAGGTGAGGATTTATAATCTTTTTTTTTTTTTTTTTTTTTTTTTTTTTAATCCTCACCCGAGGACATTTTTTGTTCAGATAGAGTGGGAGGGAGAGAGAGGAAGAGAGAGAGAGAGAAACATCGACGTGAAAGGGACACATCGAGTGGCTGCCACCCGCACGACCAACCAGGGCCGGGGACAAACTGCAACCAAGGTACATGCCCTTAGCGGGAACCGAACCCGGGTCTCTCTGGACCGCAGGCCGACGCTCTAACCGCTGAGCCAAACCGGCCAGGGCCTCAGGTGAGGATTTAAATAAACAAATAAATAAACATTTAATCATGGAGCTCTGCTTGTCTGAGTTAATACTATCTGAAAGTGTCGGTGCACTGTCAAGGACACATAGGCCGCACATTGGGAAGTGTTACTGGATGGACAGAAGTATCCGTTAGGAGTAAACTTGGCATCGCATAATGGAAAACCCCAAATAACTGGCCTACATAAAATAGAAAGTTTTCTTTTATCCAGTGTAAAAGAAGTCTGGAGATCATCCAAAGTCTGACGTAGCTGCTCCAGGGTTATTAGACACCCAGACTCCTATTGTTCAGCAACACTATTCTAGCATGTGCTTCCATTCTCAAAGTCACTTAATGGCCCAGGATGGCTGCTGAAGCATCACCATCACATCTGTGTTCTGGAGGCAGCAGGAAGGGGAGGGAGGCCAAAGCGAGAGAGCCCTTTAAGTCAGCTGTCTCCGAAAGCTTTTCTGCAAGTGCTCCTGAGGATTTCTCTCACATCGTTTTGGCTAGAACTTTGTCAGGTGTCTGGCTGGACTCCAAGCTTCAAGGACGCAGTTTTGCCTCATGGGTGGGAATGACGTTCTAGGTACCTCTTCAGCCCTCAGCCTCCCTGCTTGGCTGCCAGTGCTTGTCTGAACTTCTGCCCTCGTTCTGCCTGTGATTTTTGGCTGCCTCCGCCAAAACTAGGGCTTGGCCCTGAATCCTAGACCAGATAAGTGGCGGTGGCATGATACTATTGCTTTCTTTTCATCTCACTGTTTCTTCTAAAATGGGATTCAGGAACTCATTTCATTGACTGGGATGTACCTCCTTGACCTAAAATCTGGACCCTGCCTGATACCAAGAACCAGCAGACTTGGAAACCCCTCTCACCTTGCCTAGACTCCAACCCCAGGCTAGACCCTTCAGACAGTCATTTCTGTCTGCATTATATTGGAGTCAGCGTTGCCCCGCTCTCTGCCCTCAGCATAGAATGAATTCTATTCGGGCCTCTCTGGCTGGCCCACCTGTTCCCCGTTTGCCATCAAGCTTGCCGGTGGCCAGAGCCAGGCTCTTCAAATATGTCCAGTCCGTCTCTCCCCCCTGGAGTGGCCTGGAGTTCCGACTGTCCTCTTCCTCTGGTGCTGTTCGGTGTTATCCACTGACACGTTGTTGCCTCTCCTGCTGGCCCGTGTTGTTTCATGTTGAAGAAACACAGAGTTCCCTCACCCCCTGCCTGCATGGCTTCCAGTCTAGTCTTTGCTGTTTTCTATTCCTGTAACATTAAACCTCTTCAGTAGGTCCAGGGATCTCCTACTGGGAACCTTTTCTGTTAATGCCTTTTGCGAAAATCCCTCCGCAATAATAGGTAACACTGTTCTACAGTAATTAGAGATTAGTTCAGGTTTAGCCTGCTACTTGATAATGAGCCTCACAATGGGGAAAGCACAATGCCGAGCTTAGGTGTCATTCACCTGTCATGTTCTCTTTGCGACTCAGTGCCTAGCATCCAAGGAACGTGTACTGAAAGAATGAAGAAACGAATGCGTGAATGGTCATGTTCGTTCTCATTTGTCTTTGCCACAAGGACTCTTAAGTCCGCAGGTCATGATGCCACAGCTACAAATCACCGTTCATGGGGAGGCACCTTGTAAAGTGGAGTTTTAGGCACCGGGACATGAGTCAGCAAACTCCTGTAAAAGGCCACCTAGTAAATGTTTTAGACTCTGCCGGCCGCATGGCCCCTGTTGCAGTAATTCAGCTGCCGCAGGAGCACAAGAGAAGCCAGAGGAAGTATACAAACAAACGAACAAGGCTGTGTTCCAATAGACTCTTCACGTGTCACAACATATTCTTCAATTAGTCTCCCTTTGATTTGTTCCGCCGTTTAAAAATGTAAAACCCGTTCTCAGCCCACGAGCTGTATAAAAACAGGTGTCGGGCCACGTTTGGCCGTGGACCGCAGTTCGCCAATCCTAGATCTGGACTGTGGTTGTCACACTTGCGTGTGCATAAGAACCGGCTGGGGTCATTTCTCAAGTACAGATTGCCAGCTGCAGCCCAGGAGTCCGTTTCCGTAGGGATGAGCCATAGAAATCTGCATTTTTAGAAAGCAAGGGATTCCGCGACAACAGTCCTAAGATCCTGCTATGAAAAAACTAATCATATTAAGGCAGGTAATACGGCCCAAACAAATGGACTCCAACATCGTGGTGGTTTAATACAGCGTAAGTGTACGACATGGAGTTCTGGGTAGTTATTCAACTCGGATGACTCTGCTCCACACACATGCTCAGGACCTCAGGTTCTCATGAGTTCCAAAGTCACCCTGGAAGTTGACATTCGGAAGCAGGGGGGAGATCAAGCATTCGGATCCTAGTCTGTGGGAGGGGAGGTTACTTGGGCCAGGCCTGGAAGAGGTGTGCATCACTGCCCTGCACTGCACTGGAAAGAAACTGGTGAATGGTCTTACTCGGCTAGAAGAAGGCTAGGAGATGTGGTCTAGCTGGGTGCCCAGGAGGAATGGAAGAACATAGACTTTGATGCCTCGTTCGTGGTCCCCCTCCCCTGAGCTAAAAGAAAAAGCTGCTGAAAATCTGCCTGTGCAGATGTCAGCCTGGTGGGCTGTAGCTACGGGAACAGAAGACCTGGGTTTCAGACCCAGCTCTACTATTTCCATGGGAACTTGGGCCTCAGCTTCTTAATCGGAAAAATAAGAATAGCCACCCTGTCCTCCCTCCCTCGCTATATGGCGAGGCTCACTGTAAACCCCGGGCAATGTGAGGAGGGAAGAATTCGGCTGTGATTGTGGGGTCGGCCAGGGGGTCTTCCCGAGGAAGCTGGGGATTTCGTGCCTCAGTTCACTTTAAAGCATAGTTCTCAAAGTGTGGTCCCTGCCCGGCTGGTGTGGCTCAGTGGTTGAGCGTCGACCCATGCACCAAGAGGTCACTGGTTCAATTCCTGGTCAGGGCACATGCCCAGGTTGTGGGCCACATCCCCAGTGGGGGGCATACAGGAGGTGGCCAATCGATGTTCTCTCTCATCGATGTTTCTATCTCTCTCTCTCTCTCCCTTCCTCTCTCTCTAAAATCAATAAAGAAAAAAAATTTTTTTAAAAAAGTGTGGTCCCCAGATAAGCAGCACCAGGGAATTTGCTAGAAATGCACATTCTCAGGCTTTGCTCAAACTGACCTCAATGAAAACCCTGGGGTGGGCCCAGCCACCTGTGTTTAACCAGCTCTCCCAGGGATGCTGCTGTGAGCTCAGGCTTCAGAAGCACTGCTCTAGACTGTCCCTAACCCCCAAGCTGTTCCCTATTGGAAGAAAAAGGAAAAGGGCCTTCTTTCCTCCTCACAGAGTCTGGGACCCCCTGTGGCAAGCTTCACGTAGCCGCAGCAATGAGCAACAGAGACGCACCCCAGCCTCCCTTGGAGCCCGGGCTGCATCAAGCCCTCTGATTGCAGTGGCTGGAGCATCGCCCCTTTTCCAAAGACCTGATTACATAACGAGGCCTTCGCGCCTGTGGAGCTTCTTCCAAATCGTGCAGCCAGGTGCTGGCTCTGCGTGCAACCTGTGGGCCTCATTTGAATACCATTAAGACAAGAGGTTAACACTCTGTGGCCAAAGCACTGTGTGCAGAGGTGGTCTTTCTTCCTTCCCTTCCTTCCCCAACTCAGTCCCCCAGATCGGACTGTGGTAGAGACCCACCAGTGGGCCCCGGGATGCAGACTGCGGCCTCATCGTCTGGGATGTGCTGGTCCCAGGGTCTTCCCAGCGCTGGGTGCCTTTTTCCTCTGCGGCCTCGGAACCCGAGGTGGTTCAGGGAGTGGGCAACACCTGAGCCGTAGGTCCGAAACCTGGCCGGCTGCTGACCAGCTGGGCACACTTCCTGAAGCCACTGAACTTTCCTGGATCGTATGGATGTTATCTCATGGATTTGGGGAGCCATTCAATCACAATATAATTATTGCACCTGTCTTTTGTGTCAGTGTCGTGCTGAGCTCTGGGAATGCAATATCGGGACTTGTAAGGTGCTTGGAATCCAGGGTGGGGGCCGATGTGTAAGGGGGGGCATAGGTGTAGGGGACAGATGTGTAAGGAGGGCAGATGTGTAGGGGGACAGATGTGTAGGGGTGCAGATGTGTAAATGGCATCAGCTCAGCTGTGGAGGAAGAGTGAGGCTTGATCTGTCCTTGAAGAATAAGCACAGGCTCCCCAGACAGGTCCCAGGAAAGGGAAGTCAAGGGCCAAGGGAGGAAAAGAGCAGGAAAAGGAGGTTGAAAAGAAATCCTGACAGCTGCAATAGAAAATGCACAGTGTGCCCTGGACAGTTTTGCTCAGCGGTTAGAGTGTCGGCCTGCGGACCAGAGAGTCCCGGGTTCAGTTCCCAGTAAGGGCACGTACCTCAATTGTGATTTGTCCCTGGCCCCCGTTGGGATCATGGGGGTGGCAATCACTCGACGTGTCTCTCTCACATCGATGTTTCTCTCTCTCTCTTCCTCCCTCCCACTCTATCTGAAGATAAATGCAAAAAGTGTCCTCAGGTGAGGATAAAAAAAGAGACTGAGAGGGCCAGAAGGGTCTCATGAGATCATCTTCTCCAAATCTTCCCACTTTATGGAAGCAGAGAGTCCTGTGAATCACCCAAGTTCTCACTGTTCGTGAAAGGGAGGCGGGGAACCTGGCTGCAGTGGGTAGAAGAGGTTAGAGAGCGGAGTTCTGGAAGGATTTGAGACAGGGGTAGGAAGGGCCTCCCTGGAGCCCGGCAGTGGCAGGGGAGCACAGTGGGCAGACACCAAGGCGTCTCACGCCCAGCTCCAGTGTGTGGGGGACAGACAGTGATGGGCGTGTTGATTGACGTTTCCAAGATTTCTGGCCTATTGTTCCTGAGGGGAAGACGGGGGCTAATCCTGTAGGAGCTGGGTAACTCAGGAGAAAGAGTGGGCTGCAGGGAAGAGGGTGTGCTTGGTTCTGGGTGTGCCGACCTTGAGATGCCTGCAAGATGTCCACGTGGAAGTCAGGTCGGAGGTTCGGGTGGGTAACGCTGAACGTTTCAGCTACAGATAGAGACTGAGGAGCCGTCCTTGGAGGGAGGGCAGTAGGAGTTATGGGAGAGGAGGCGCTAACCCAGGAGGAAAGAGCAGAGACAAGGCACAGAACAAAGCCTAGGAGACCAAGGAGGAGGCACCAGAAAGGTACAGCAGAGGAAAGATGGTTTTAAGGACTGAACTGTCAGCAAACCTGCTCCTAGTCACACAGTTCCTCAGCTGAAGAGCAGGTTCAGATCTCAGGTGCCCCAACTTCTTGCTCGTCCTCCTCAGCACCCCAAGCCACCCCCAGAGCCCCTTCCCCCTGCTCTGAGTGCAAGGGTAAAGAAATCCTTCGGAAGAACGCTAAAATGCCCAAGGATCATAATAAACGCGGGGCGCCAGCCCTCCTGAGACTTTGATTTCCCATGGAAATTTTCTCTGGGAAACACAGTTGCATTATGAATGCATTTCGACAGGCTCCACAATCAAACATTTTGTAATCACGGGAAGAGCTTGGAGGCGGGGACGTATGAGCCTTCAGCCTGCGTGAGAGGCTGCTGGGAGGTGCAGGTTGCTTGGAGAAGGATCCCTGGGGAGAAAAGTGAGCTTTGTACCTTGGCGGGGGGCCATGTAAACAGGGACAAGACTGATGAGGAGAGGATGGAAAATCATTAGAGCTGTGCAGAAACAGCTGGACCTGGGGCTACCTTTCCTGAATCGCTTAGCATGGCAGCCTAAGAAGAGACGGGCATTTGGAAGGGAGCGCTCAAGGCCTGCTTCGGCCTCCTGGCCTTTCCATCTGCAGTGGGGCAGGTCGTGGTGTCCAAACACCCAGATGGTCACCTACAGCCAGTGGGTCCTTGGAAGTGGGGAGGGTCATGCAGACACAGAGGAGAGAGGAGGAAGGGGGCTAATTATAATGGAATCCTCCCACGGTGGGGGTCTTAGTTTCATTTTCCTGATACAGATACTGAGGCTTAAAGACTCAAGTACCTTGCCCAGCCGGTGTGGCTCAGTGGTTGAGCGTTGACCCACACACCAAGAGGTCGCCGGTTCGATTCCCGGTCAGGGCACATGCCCAGGTTGTGGGCCAAATCCCCAGTGGGGGGCATGCAGGAGGCGGCCAATCGATGTCCTCTCTCATAGATGTTTCTATCTCTCTCTCCCTCTCCCTTCCTCTCTCTAAAAATCAATAAAGAAAAAAAAAAGTAAAAAAAAAAAAGACTCAAGTACTTGTCAAATCATATAGTAAATAAGTAATAGGAGCAAGATTTGAACCCAGAACATTCCGACACCAAAGTCTATGCTGTTTTCAACACTACAAGGGAAATAGAGAGTCCTTATAGTAGGAGCAAGGGAGAAGCAAGGAGTTTGAAGAACACCATCCCCCCCTATTATGGTGAAATCTTGTATGGATGGGCAATTTTTTACAGAGAGGAGCTATAACATTGTCAAATTCTTAGTTTCTGTGACTCATGGGAGGTGAAGAGTTGCCAAGGTCCTGAGATGCAGAGAAGAGTTAGTGATTCACTATTTCTTGAGGTTGCTCTTTGCTGGCTCAGCAAAGGGTCAAGTTACAGTCCCGGCCCGCATGAGCTTATGACTGGGCAGCGGGACAGACCCGTCCAGCGCTTACCTCACACGTATACAACTAGGAGCTGGCTCTGTTTTGGACGTAGCCCTTCAGCAGTGAGGGTGATGACAAGGAGCAGGCGGAAGTCTGGAGACGCGGCAGAGAGGGGTCTTCACCTAGACTTTGAAGAATGGATGGGACTGGGGAAAACTTTCAGCCCACTCCCACTCGGAACACTAGCATCTGCAAGCTCGATGGACAGCTTTCCCCGCAACAGCACAGTAATAGACACTTCAGTTCCAAGAACACATTACCTTAATGGATAAAATTTTCTCTATATTAAGTGTGAGTTTTTTCCCCTTTTTTAAAAAAGATTTTTAAAATTGAATTTTAGAGAGAGAGGAAGGGAGAGGGGCAGAAGCGTCAATGTAAAAGTGACACATCCATCAGCTGCCTCCTGCACGCCCCCCCACTGGGGATAGAGCGTGCAACCTGGGCATGTGCCCTGACCGGGAATTGAACCGGCAACCTTTTGGTGCATGGGATAATGCCCAACCACTGAGCCACACCAGCCAGGGCAAGAGTTATTTTATCAACTGTTAGCCCTGGTCGGGTGGCTCAGTTGGTTGGAGCGTGGTCCTGTGCACCGAAAGGTTGTGGGTCCGATTCCCAGTCAGGGCACATACCTAGGTTTCGGGTGGCAACTTATCAGTGTTTCTGTCTTTTTCCCTCTCTCTGTAAAAATCAATATAAACATATTCTCAGACGAGGATTCAAAAATAAATCAATTAAATAAAATAAACTGTTGTTAAACTTCAGCTGCCTGGCCCACGTGTCTGCTGGTGAGTGCTGTAGGTGATGCAGAGAATGAACAAGTGGAAATAAATGCGAGTGGGAAACCAGGACTGTGTTTTCTCCCAAATATTTTATGGGTGATTATTCCCTTTTTGAGTTGCAGGGGCCCGCGTCTATGTTATATGGCTATATTTCCCGCTAGAAAAATGGTTTCGGGCCTGAATGATAGGATTACGTATGTCGATATTTCATGGCATTTCACAAAGAAAACTGAGAGTTCCAGGCGCTCCATCACCTAAGCCGCTTTCGAGGCCGTGGGCTCGGGTGGGAGGTGAGCGGGGGCAGATGGAGGGCGCGCTAAGTGAAGGAGGCAGAAGGGACAGCGTCTCTGCAGCGGTGGGCGTGGACGCAGCCCGGCAGGGACAGCTGGCAGCCAGGTGCACGAAACTGCTGTTTCACTTTCGGATGCAGTGTGAATGGAGACCTGTAATGCCAGAGCCAGAGCCAACGCTAGGACCGAGGCCAGCACTGCCCCCTCCCCCTCATCCTGCCCCAATTCCTGTCCGTCAGATAGCACGCATCGACGTGCCTTACACCAACGTTTGCTTTGGCCCACCCATGTTTCACACATTTTTTTTTATTATTTATCAATGTATTTTTTAGAGAGAGAGGAAGAGAGAGATGGAAACATCGATGTGAGAGAGAAACATGGATCAGCTGCCTCCCGCCCGCCCCCTACTGGGGATGGAGCCCGCAACCCGGGCATGTGCCCGGACCAGGAATGGAACCGGGACCTCTCAGTCCATGGGACAGTACGCTCAATCCACTGAGCCACACCAGCTGGGCTATTTATCAATATATATATATTTTTTTCATTTGACTTTTTTTTCCTTTGGTACCTAGCCCTTAGCGGGAACCGAACCGGAGACTCTCTGGTCCGCAGGCCAAGGCTCCAACCGCTGAGCCAAACGGGCCAAAGCTACTTATCAATATTTTTAAATGGAACTATTTTACATAAAAATTCAGATCTCTGGCGTCTCTTTAAAAATCAGAAGGGAAGACCATAGTGAGCCTTCATTCTCGAATGACAATGGTACAGATGAGAGAGCTGCTGTCTTTACCGACCACGGACTCCCCAGTCCTCACCTCAACGTGTGGTCCGTGCACCAGCAGCGTGAGCCTTACCTGGAGCGCGTTAGATGCGCAGACCCCGAGGCTCCGCCCCGGACCCCGAGGCTCCGCCCCAGACCTACCCCATCAGAGTCTTCATTTCAACAGGGTCCCCAGGTGCTTCATTTGCATATTGGAGACTGAGAAGCACTGATCTGGTTCCCCCCGGTTCTGGCCCAGCCTGCTTCTCTTCTTCACCTCAGTGGGCTGGCCTGGGGACACATGACATGCCTGCTCCTCTCCTTCTGCCTTCTAACCATATAGATTCCCAGCTCACACACGCACACACACACACACACACACACACACACACACACCCTTGAAGGTCAGTGCAGCTGCCAGCACCAGCTAGTCCTCCTTGCTGCCCCTGCCTCAGTCAGACCCCATTCACCTTGTCTCTCTGTGTCCTCACCATCACTTCTGTCATCACTGTGATTTCAGAATCCCCATGCACGGGTCATCCAGCACCTTGGCCTCTCAGTTACTTGACCTCATTTGCAGTAATCCATTTTTGTCCCCTACTGCCTTAGCTACCCAGCTCGCTAGTGACAATCTTGACCTCATTATCACCCATGGCTGCATCACCTTGAGAAGTCTTGACTGTAAGAATCCCCTCTGATGACTTCTTACCCTACCAGCTCACCCGCGCCGGTGCTCGGGCTCCAGCGATTCTGTGACCTCGCTGAGGCTTCTAAACAAGTGACCCCTACCACTTCTCACCCCCAGTCATCTCCTCAGGTCCTCACTGCCCTCCGGATCTTTCTTTCATCACATTCTTTGTCATTATCATCACTCGCTACAGAACACCTTTAACTCCTTTGTCACCTCTGTCTCTTTTTACCTCCCAGGGCCAACCCTGAGCATGATTACATCTGACTCTTCACCTGCTCTAAGTTGCCAGTGAAAAACACACACGTTCATAGACTATCTGGTCCAACTTTCAATCCATGGCCAGGCGTTTCAAATTTGGCACTCAGTGTTGCCTGGCAATCCTACTACACTCTCCAAGTTCACATGTCTGTTTTCAAAACGATTGCTTCACACCTTCTACTCTCTACTCGAAACTCCTACCTCCTCCTCCCCCCAATACTCGCACACATATTCATGCACAATAGCAACCATCCTAGTCCTTACCGCATGCTCGAATGCAATTGGATGTGACTAGATAGACACGCTCTCAGATTTCCACTCTGAAAAAGATGCTGCCCAGAACCCCTCTTCTTCGTCTTTCCTCTTGTTTCTGTAGATGGAGTGTCCCTGTCCCCTTCAAAGACCACCCCTCCTCTTGGGCTCTGGGTCCCATTCACCTCTCCTCAATCCACCTCCCTTGCACCACCCATTTCTCCCTCCCGCTAACATCATTTCCCTGGATACATAAACTTGTTCCTACTTCTCTGTTCTCCTCAGCAAAACTTCCTTCCAAAAAAAAATTAGAAGGTGCCTATAGCTGTCCCTGTTTCTGCCTCACGTTGTCTTCTCAACCCACTATAATCATGAGTGCAACCCCACCAATGCAACCCCCACTACCCAGGGCTCCTACCAAGGCCCCTGGCTGCCCCGCCCAACAGTCATTACCTATTCTCACACCACCGAAATCAACACTGTCTGCCCCTCCCTCTCCTGGAGCCCGGTCTTCTTCTGGCCTCAGTGACAGCTCACTTTCAGATTTGACTCTCACTTCGTAGCCTCTCCGTCTTGCTCTTCTTCTTTGCCAGTTCCTCCTTCTTGGCTGAAACTCTAAATATTGAAGTGCCCCAGGGCTCTGTTTGGGGTCTCTTTCTCCTCTTCATCTGCATTTCTTTCCCTTGGTAATCTATGTGCAAATAGCATCCAGATCTCTATTTCCAGCTTTTATCACTTCTCAGAGCTCAAGTTGCAAATATCTGGTTGTCTACGTGACACCTCCACACGGAAGCGCAATGACACCTCCAACTTGGCGAGGCCAGAGAAGAGCCCTCGACCTCAAAACACTCCTGTCCCTACCATACGTGTCCACACACATGCACAGAGAAAAATCCCAGACTGTCCCCAATTCTTTCCTTAGCATCTCAGAAAATATCACCACTGTTCACCCTATCACAAGCCAAATATCCTGGAGTTCCTCTTTATTCTTTTCTTTGACTCACTACTATCGTCCCTCAACAATCAACCAACAAAGGCTGTTGATTTTACTTCCAAAATACATTGATGTTTCTATGTTTCCACTTCTGCTGTTAACACCTCCAAGCCACCACCATTTCTCATCACGCTACTGGAATAACCTCACAACTTCCTGACTGGTCTCTGGCTCCCAATATATATACATATACATACATATATATATATATATATACATATATATATATATATACACACATATATATATATGTATATATACATATGTATATATGTATATATATATATGTATGTATACACACACACACACACACACATATATATTTTAAGGACAGCTATCAGATCATGTTACTCCCCTGCTGAAACTTATCTATTGCACTTGGAACAAAATCTAATTAATTTCCGCCCGGCTGGTATGGCTCAGTGGTTGAGCATTGAACCATGCACCCAGAGGTCACTGGTTCGATTCCCGGTCAGGGTATATGCCCAGGTAGGTGGTAGGCCCAATCTCCAGTTGGGGGGGGGGGAGGTGCAGGAGGTGGCCAGTCGATGTTCTCTCTCATTGATGTTTCTATCTCCCTCTCCTCTCCCTTCCTCTCTTTCTCTAAAAATCAATGAAGAAAAAAAAATCTAAATAATTTCCCCAGGGATTTTAACAACCTACATGATTCAGCTTTCACTTTCTTCTCCAATTCCATTTGTGTCCCTCTTCCCATTTGCCCACTACTTGACTATGCCACTCTCTTTTACACCCCAGGGCCTTTGCACCAGCTCTACTTTTGGTTTGGAATTCCTTCTCCCCCTGGTCTGACCACCCAACCAAAAGCAGTCACCCAATTGCTCCTGAGCACATCACCTTGTTTTAAATCTCTGTTCCATGTTTACCATTCCTATTTCTCTTATTCATGTAGTTATTGACCATCTCTCCTCCCTAGATCATAATATGTATGAGAACAGGGCCCCTTGTCTTACAGACTGCTATGATCTCAGTGCCTAAAACAGTACTCGGCACAGAACAAGAGTTCAATAAATATTTGTTGAAGGAATGCATGGAAAAATAAAAAATGGTTACCGTGAAAAAAAAATTGCTGATCTTCAAGATTACAAGGATAATGTTCAGTCTTCTCCAGAGAACAGATTCTTTTTTTCAGAACTTGAGTGCCTTACTGCATTTGAATGCAAAGGGACACTCACTAATTACAAATGAGCCTTATCTGTACAGAGAGTCTCCCTGGCAAAACCTCTGTCTAGAAACACTTTGGTAGTCAGGAGTTCTGGTGGCCTACTAATTGGAAAGTTCTTTTTTTAAACTTCTTTTGTTTTGCTTGGAAAGTCTTCTCGAGGTTTGCTCATTCAAGCTGCTGTCTTCAGCCCTAAAGAAGCAAGGTTTTGCTGCATAGATAGCAGCATGACTCTCCCAGCTAAGAATTTGTGTTTATTCATTTGCTTCATTTATTTATTCAAGGGCGTGTTGGCGCCCATATGTGCAGGTACCAGGAATACAGAGCTGAGGCTTGGTCTCCATTCTCAAAGAATTTCCAGTGTACGGACATAAATAAATACATTCTTCAAGTCGTATGGGTGAAGAGGGTTACTGGGGAAGAGAGACCACAGAGAGATCTGTAGGCAAGGAGTCCCTGTGGTCACTACTTAAACATATTATCTTATTTAACCTTCACCCAACCCTAGGAGATAGGGATTTCTATCCCTAATTGACAAAGAAACTGAGGCCTGCCTCAGGGGACTTCCTCCTTCTGCAGCAACTGGTCAAGGGAGTCGGTTCAAAGTTGTACTGAGAGCCCACTATGATACAGCACTGGGGACAGGCGACGAGGAGCCACAAAGATGATTGAGCTATGGTCACTGCCCTGGAAGAACCGATTGTCTGGTGGGGAAATTGGACTTCCAACCTGATTTTGATAAAGTGCTATCATGAGGCATGACAAGTCCCCATAGGCAGACAGAGGCTGGAACACAAGACTCAGCCTGGAGGAATCAGAGAAGGCTTCACAGAGGAGGTGACAACGAATAACGAATATTTGCAAAACAGAAAAGGGTAAAGGTTAGTCCAAGTCTAGAGGGAAAAGTGTGAGCCAAGGCACAGTGGCTCTTCAGGGGACTCCATGGAGATCCACCCATGACTTTTACATGGAGAAGAGCTCCGGTCACATCTGGATGTGCACATCTGGGGATAGCAGAGCTGGTGCTGATGAGGGGCGGGGCCTCAGCTGGCTTGAGAACCTAGGCAGTGCTCAGCCTGTGGCCCTGGGTGGAGGTGGGCACAGTTTTGAGACCGGAGAGTGCAGAGGAAGGAAATACAGCTGAGGCTGACTGTCTCTCATGCACAAAAGGCTTTATGAGACCGACAGCCATGTCAGCCCCCGTCTGAAGAGATGGCTCGAGTGCACACTCGTCTAGAGCGCAGAAGGAAGATGAAGACAGCAGACACCGTCCTGTGCCAGGGAGCTTTCAGTCCGGCTGGAGAGAGAAGATTGGGACGTGTACAAAAATCAGTAATGTACTGAGGCGGTCAGTGACAAGTGGTCATGTCTAGAGGAGATTAAATGTCCAGGGAAGTTGAACAAATTCTTGGAGTAGCCAGTGGAATCTGTTAAGAATCACAGAATAGCCCTGGCCATTTTGGCTCAGTGGTTGGAGCGTCGGCCTGTGGACCAGAGAGTCCCGGGTTCGGTTCCCGCTAGGGGCATGTCCCCCCCCCCCAAAAAAAGAATCAGAGAATATTCTGGAGAGGTTTGGGGAGGAAGATAGGGATCCTATGAGTAATAGAAGCAGTGGGCCTTCCAGGGAAAGCTTCTTGGAAGAGGGGCCTTAACAGTCTGCAGGGCCCAGCCCTGAACATGTTAGCAGCCCATCTGGCCCCGGTCATTGGACAGGACCCACCTAGACTCTGGCCTCTCTGAAGTGTTCACAGCCTTTGTCTTACCTGCTCGCCCTCTTTTCTGCCTGGATCTGAACTGCTCACAGATAGGGCCCTGGCCAGCCTCAGCCTCCCTCCTACCTCTCAGACCTGCTGCTTGGAGCTACTTCCGAATGCTGACCTTGGCTCACATATTTGGCTACATTTTGGCCCATTGGGTATATAAACTCTTTGTCTCTCTGAGTAGCATCTTAGGCCCAACCAACCTCCCTCCAGGACCCCGTCCTGCTCACCCAGCTCTGTCCTGGCCCCCAAGAAGGGGATGATGGAAGAGCATCATGGGTATGAACCGTCAAGGCAGACTCGGTCTGTATAAATGAGGAGGTGCAGGAGGGGGAGCTGTAGAGAGGATCTGAGCCCTGCCCAGAAGCTCTACCATCCTCAGATAAGCAGAAATTATCGGACCTGCCTGTCCTACAAGCCCCCAAACCACAGCCGTGGCATTTCTGGATAGGAAGACTCAGCTGAGAGTTAATGATCACTTACAGTCCTGATGTCGATTTAATCGGTCAGCGGAGGGCAGGAGCAGCCAAGCTGTAGGTATAGGGCAGCAGGCGAGCAGAGGGACCCTAACAATGTCAGACGACAGGGAACATACACACACACACACGTATGTACATGTGAACACATCGACACACATAAACAAACACATAAGGACCACACACTTACAAAACACAAGCACATACATAGGCTTGCTCAAAGGTGCCCATAAACACATACACACATGCACAGACACACACACACATGCACACGCACACGCGAGCCTGTGCACACACCTCTCCACAAAAAGCCACTCTGCGGTTTAAAGCCCTGACACCAGAGGAAGGATTTCACGGGAGGCCCCTTCCACGTTGCTGACTTCCTCACAGGGAGCCCCCAGGGGAGGCCTGTCCCACCGCACAGTGGGCAGAGTTGGATTTCAGGCCACTTCTGCTCATGTCACCTGCTGCTTGACGTCGGCATGACTCGGTCTCTGTTTACTCACCACACATTTTCTGCTGCCAAGCAACATTAAGTTTGAATCAAAATATGTGACTACTATGTAATTATTCTTGCTGCTACTTCCCTTTGGTTACATTGTTCTTGCTGTTTATTTGTTCAGGGGTAGATGTGGGTATCCATTTCAAGAAATGGCAGTCTAGGGCAGGCCTTTACTCAGCACGCCACAAAAAAGCATCCGAAGCCAGAGCAAACCCCCACTGAACCCACGTCCCCCTGAGCCCTCTCCAGTTTATCCCAAGGACTGCTCTTTCAAGGCTCATTGGCGGTGGGTCCTTACCCAATCCTGAATAATGCAATGCAATCGGCTATCTGGGCATTGCCCACACTTGACTTGGCCAAATCCTAACCCCCGTGGACCTCAGCTTCTTTCTAAGTGAAAGGAGGACGATTAAACTATAGTTAAGGTAGCCATGCCAGATGACACCTGCAAACCTGAGTAAATATTAGTAGTGTCTCTGTAGCAGTCAGTTATTACCCTGATAATGCCATGGGACAAGCCACCCCAGGAGTCAGTGGCTTAAAACAATGCTCAGTGATGCTTACTCATGAGTCTGTGGGTTGGCTGAGGTTGGCTGGTCTTGGTGGGCTCTGTGGGCATGGCTCCGCACAGGGAGCTGGGTCTGGGTCTGCCCCACATGTCATTCTTTCTCCATGGACCAGCAGGCTAGGCAGGACATGTTCTCCTAGAAATGCAAGAATAACAACAGAGCAAGCCGTGGCCTGTTCCCTAACATCCCATGACCCAAGGTAAGAGACATGGCTACACCCCACATCAGCGACATGGAGAAGCATGCTCTGCCCTCAGGAGGAAGAGACGGGGGAGGGGCACATATTTGCTGCACAATTATTCAGACCAGGCGTGGGAAGTTGTTTCTGTGAAGAGCCGGATAATAAACATGCTGTGCTTTGTGGGTCACGTGGTCTCCGTTGTAACGACTCTGCTCTGCCACTGTAATGTAAAAGCAGTTGTAGACAATGCATAAACAGATGGGCATGGCTGTGTTCCAATAAAACTTTATTTACAAAAACAGGTAGAGTCTGCCCCCCTCTCATTTAAACTATTACAGGTGCCTTTTGTTCTCAATGGGCCGGAGATGATGAATTGCGTGTTCGCCCTAATAAGAGTTGCTCGGTGGGTGGTCCTGGACCACCCACATCAGCGTTAGGTAAAATGGGGAGTGTGTATGCATTTTAAACATTAACCTTGGGAGGGGGGCCTGGGAATCTAGAGGTCTAGCCAGTTCTTCCCAGATGATTCCGATATACTTTTAACATTTGATTGCCAGTGCATTGGATGACCTCAAAGAGCCCCCCAAAATCCAAAATTTGAGGAAATCTATCCTTGGTTTGGAAGGCTCTTTAGGGCAAAGATATTTGCTCTTCCTTTGCACTTTGTTTTAAACAGTGCCCCTTTCCTACACATATATGAATCTTACAAGGCTGGGACTAGGGTGCGGCAGCATGAGGCAGAAGACATAACGTATTTAAGGAGGCACCCACTCCTAGGTCATGCCAGTGCAGGGTCAGCACCTGAGAGTTAATGCCTCCTCCTTAAATGATGCTCCCTGATCCTGGCCCTGGCTTCACCCTAGTCCTGGCCCTGGCTTATGCAAGTATACACACTTGCACATATCCATTCACACCCAGGTACCTGCTCACACACCCCATCTTCACCCCTACCCCCCCAACACACACACAGCGATACACTATGCACAGCTTGTTTGATGAGGCAGGAACCTCCACGTAATCTAATTTGAGGATCATGAATACCTCCCTCCCTAGACTCTTAATGTACTGTAAATTCTGTTCTTAGACATTTATTCCCTCAAATCTTAGAAAAATTTCTTTCTGATGTCATCTTCCAGAAAACACAAGGACACCAGGGAGGTGGGCCGGGGAAGTCATACCTGAAAATGTAGCCTCTGTCTAAACTAACGTTGTCCAACCTGGAGTCCTTATAGACCTTGGACAGCAAAAGATGAACAGAAAGAGAAGAAATGTTTATTCAATGAACATTTACTATGTACCAAGCACTGACCTGGAAAAAAACAGCTGTGTCCCACAGTTATGGTGGGAGTCACAGTTAATTAAGAACTTTCTGAACTTTCTAGGTAATGTGAATAGAGCCAGAAAAATTATCATCATCTGTTTTGTATCTGAGGAAACTCAATACTCTGACAAATAATGAGACTGGCCCCTGACAGTGGTCCTTCCCATCCCCTGCTAGGGGAGTTTGGTCCTTTGTCTGCTGCCCCACCCCCGCTCCCAGGCGTGGCCCACTGGTCACAAGGGAACTGACGGTGTTCCTCCAGCCCCGTTGGCAGCCTGACAGAGCAGGATAGACCTTCAAGCATACAGCAGAGAGCAAAGGTGAGCAGTTTCTTGGGTTGTTTTACTCTTAGAGCTTTCATGCTGCTGACATTTTCCTATTTGTGGCATTTGATTATGTAGTAGGCATTTAAGATGCATTTATAATATTAACCTTTTCAGAGGGACACATTTTAACACAGTCATCCTAGCCTGCTTAAGATGCAACTCTGAGTGTCACCCGCAATTCCAGCGGTTGGAGTTAATATAATCAAAGCTATGAAATGCAGGGTGTGTGTGTGTGTGGAGGGAGCGGATTTTGCTAACAAATGACCTACAGCGAAGTATCGGGAAGCCGTTCTAGCGTCGTCACTGCTGCCAAGTTTGGTTCTGTCTCCTCTTGGTGCAGCTATAAAGATCTCAGAGCTGGGGGCCGTCACAGCTTTGGGTTTGTACAAGGTCAAAAAGAGGAGGCAGCCCCAGAGAGAGACGCCTGCATCCCACCTCCACTCAGAAGACACTGCCTGGCGTGAGGGGAGGAAAGGCCCCCACCTCCCCGATGGCACTGGGCTCGGACGAGCCCCTAGCAGGCACTCTAAGCCAACTCTTGCATAGATGCCAAAGTGGCTTCTTGAAATGGAAACTGGATCCCCTGAGTGAACATTTGCAAGGGCATGGCAGGCATCCGAGGCAAACTGTGGCCCACGGGCCAAATCCAGATGCCTCCATCTTTGTAAATAAAGTTTTATTGGAACATCACCCTGTCCATTTGTGTGCATATTGTCAATGGCTGCTTTTCCTCTATGACAGCAGAGTTGAGTAGACCCGATGAACCACAAAAGCAAAAATATTTACAAAAAAGTTTGCCGACCTCAAGCCTAAAGTGTTGAAACTCCAGTCTACCCAACACAAGATCCAAGATCCTGCAGGCCTGGCCCTGCCCACCTTCCAGCCTCATCGGTACGTGCCCCCTCCTCCCCCAGCACCCTGCTCGAGCCCAGTGCTTCTCAGCCCTTTTCCCAATGGAGACTTTCCCTTTATACATTTTTTAAAAAAATTACTGTGATAGAAAAAACAGGTGATGTATGTCCAGCCGGTGTGGCTCAGTGGTTGAGCATTAACCCATGCACCAAGAGGTCACCAGTTCAATTCCCAGTCAGGGCACATGCCCAGGTTGTGGGCCCGATCCCCAGTGGGGGGCATGCAGGAGGCGGCCAATCGATGTTCTCTCTCATCGATGTTTCTATCTCTCTCCCTCTCACTTCATCTCTCTGTACAATCAATAAAGGAAACAAACAAACAAAAGGAGGCAACATAAAATTTACCATCTAAACCCTTGCTAAGTGTGCAGCTCAGCAGTAGTAAGTAGATTCACATTGTTGTGCAAACAAGCTTCAGAATTTTCCACCTTGTGGAGCTGAAACTACAACCGGTTAAACTCTAACTCCCGGCTTGCCCCTCCCCAGCCTCTGGCCATTCTAAGCCCTGGCTCTATGAATGTGAGCACTGTAAGCACCTCTCAGGATGGACTCAGACAGTATCTGCCTTTTGTGTCTGACACAATTCATTGAGCAGAGTGTCCCCAAAAGTTCACCCATGTTGTAGCCTGCAGAGTCTTTGTAGTCCTTGTTTTCTTATTTGCCCAAGACATTTGAATACCACCGATACACTATACATCTGTTTGTGTACTGTGACCAGTGTGATATCTAAGATCTTTTACCCTCCCCCGCAAGAACCAAGTCTGCTGTCATCCATTACTCATCCCAATGAGAATGCCCGCACTGGCTGAGCCACCTGTGGCCACGCCTGCACCCATGTGCCTTGCTCCTTCTTGCTTCCGACGTGTGCCTGCTGCTCCAGTCGGCCTGGAATTACCTTCCCCTCGTTCCTTCCAACCCAAGCTGGATGCCACCTCCTCCAGGAAGCCACCTTGATTCTCCCACTTGCACCGTTTCTCCTTGTTGGTGCAGCGCTCTCCTCTGCCATGTGCTTCTCACCGGGTGCTGCCACCTTTGCTGACTCCCCGGCTCACCCACTCACCGTGAGATCTCTATGGTAAGAAATGTTTCCATTCTCGTCTGGCCGGTGTGGCTCAGTGGTTGAGTGTCGACCCATGCACCAAGAGGTTGCCGGTTTAATTCCAGGTCAGGGCAGAGGTTGTGGGCCTGATCCCTAGTGGGGTGCATGCAGGAGGTGGCCAATCGATGTTCTCTCTCATCAATATCTTTATCTCTCTCCCTCTCCCTTCCTCTCTCTCTAAAAAAAAATCAATAAAGAAAAATTATTTAAAAAAAAAGAAACGTCTCCATTCTCTGCACTTGCAGAGATAGCAGCACGGGGCCGGGAGCAGGGCGGACACCTGCTAGGTATCCAGCGAGTGCATCAGCTCAGGAATGCTCCGGGAATGCTACCAGCATTAGCAGCCCCTTGAACAGTGCAGGAAACCAAGGCCCCGGGAAGCGAAGTAACTTGCCCCCGGGCCATGTGACTTGGTGGATGCCTAGCAAGGACTTTGGAGTCAGACCAGCCTAGGTTAAAATCCCGATTCTGCTACCAGCTATCGCGTGCCTTTGGGCAACAGCATTCCTCAGAGCCTCAGTTTCCACATCTGTAAAGGGTGGACTCAGCGAGGCTCAGTGAACTGATGTACGCGGCGTGGCCCAGGCAGGACCCGGCAAACGGCAGCCGCTGTTACTCTAAGTGACGGAGCCACGCTCGAACCCACGTCTGGCAGCTGCGGAGTCCAGGCACCTTGTGCTTCTGCGGCCGCGGCCTCGCTCGGGCGCACGTGTGCTCTTGAACAGTGGACCGCGAGTCGGGGGCCACTTGTCTCCCGTGGCCCTGTGTGAGCGGGCAGGACCCCTCAGGGGCAAGGCCAGCTCCGGAGGGCACTCGGAGAGACCCAAACATCTCAGATGTTTTCATCCAGCCCGGGCAGCCTGATGAATCACCCTTCTCTGCTCTAGGAATATATCTGTCTCGGAAACCGAGGCCATTTGTCTAGATTCAGAGTCTTCCCGGCTCCTCTGAGCCGTGAGCACATCGACAATGTGACTGTCTGGTTCCTTTTCGTTCAGTCAGCAGAGGCCCCCGTTCCTTTCGGTCTGACAGGCCACACCACAGCCCGATGGGCCTGGCTTTGCAGGATCAGTCCGACTCGGGCTGGCTCTCCGGAGAGGGAGGGAACCAAACCTTGGGAAACGCTGATCACTTGCCAGACACAGGCAGCCTCGGGCACCTCAGCCTCCCTGGGCGTCCCTCACCTCCCCTGGAGCAGGGGACCAGTGACACCTCCCCACCCAGCCCCGGGAGGCTCAACCAGGTGCGTCTGGAAGGCAGACAGTAGGTGCACATCAACTTCAGTCCGCTTCCCGGTGCTGTCCCAAACCTCAGTACCAAATATAAACAATACTTTAACGCAGCACTTTTTAAAAAATCCTCACCCGAGGATATGTTCATTGAATTGAGAGAGAGAGAGAGACATCTATGCGAGAGAGAAACATCGACTGGCTGCCTCTCGTACGCATCCCAGCCGGGGACCGAACTCAGAACCTGGGTGTGTGCCCTGACTGGGAATCGGACCTGCGGCCTTTCGGTGTACAGGACAACGCTGCAACCAACTGAGCCACGCCGGCCAGGGCTAATGCAGTACTTTTTAAAAATAAAAATTAATTTGAAAACACTCACGAGGAACACGAGCTCCACGTCTTAAATAAAGGCGGGATCAGCCTCAGCAAGTGTCCTTTTGTCTACATGGTGTCGCCCCTTGCCCTTCCTTCTGAAGGAAGGCTACGTGACTGACCTAGAGACACCGAGGTCACAAACCTCACTCTTTAAAGTTTCGATATAATCCAGAAATGGTCCTGAAGGACAGAGAGCCTGGGGAGGGGCCTGAGGCTCCCGGGCGGCGCTGGCGGCAGACCTGGGAGGCAGACGCAGTCCGCGGGCCGCTCCTCGCTGGTGCGTGCCCATCCCAGGACTTTCCGGGCCTCGGTGCTTCTGCTGGGGCTGCTGTCTCTTCCCTCTTCCTTTTCTGTCCTTGAAAAAGTGCGAACCATCCCGCGATGCATCACTCAAATGGCACCTCTGTCCCAAGGAGACTGACTTAGCTCCTCCCCTGTCTGTGAATCTCTTATTGCTACGCAGCGCTTGGTGTTGTCCCGCATGAGGACCGGAAGGCTGGACTGTGGGCTCCTGGAGGGTCTTCTTCATCTCTGTGGCCCCACGTCCTAATATGACATAGGTACTTCTTGAGTGTTCCAGCAGTAACGCTGACCTTGGACACCCTCTCATTCGTGCGATGTGGCTATCGCCTCTCGGCTTATCCCCTCCTTGTGCTTTGACCTGCTCTGCCATGCACTTGACCAATCCTGGTGGCAGCACACGGCATGCCACATTCCTTGGCATCCCCTAGCGTAGAGGTGCTCCTGTCTGTCAGCCAGGCGTCTGGGTTCACTGACCCCACCCTGACAGCTCCGGGGACCCAGCCTGAGGTGGTAGAAAACGCCTGGACTTTGAAACCCATCATATCTGGGTTTGATACCCATCCTCCCCACTTCCTGTCACACTGGCTGCACTACTTAGATGAGCGAAACTGCAGTTTCTTTAACCCCAAAGCGAGTCCGCTTTCCCACCTGCAAATTTGTGAGCATTCATGTGAATGGAATGCGTGCAAATTACCTGGCGCGTAGTAGGTGCTGCGGCGGCTGCAGCCTTCATTACTGTTATTTTCGTTCTCCTTTTAGTTAGAACAAGGCGTGCTCAGCCTCATGCCCAGGCTTTATGTTCAGCTTTCAGGGAACTGAGTAGCAATTATCATTTTACCTGGATGCTGGTGCTGGGATTAGCCTAACTGCTTCCATTTATATTTTTCCATAGCTGGGTTCTCAACAGTTTAATGCAAAAAGGGATAATAGATCTGTGTCCTTTAAATCCAGCTGCCAGGCTTGGCTCCCGTTACATGTTTTACAGACTTGGAGAACTAGCAAGTAACTGGCAGGTCTGTCAGCCCCAAGTCTTCGAAGCCACGAGTCAATCCTGACTTATTGTTATTATCTCCTAATAGTTTACACTGTATTATTCCATAATTACTCCGTGAATCACACTGACGGCCGGCTTGCTTGCGGCTTGCCTGAGTTATTCCTCCATCTTCCGCGGAAAGCATCGTTAGTCTCGGGCTCGCCTGCAGGAAGACGACCCTCGTCACCTGCCGAATACAGAGGACCCTTTGTCGGCCCTTGACAGGAGATGACACACGAGCCATCGCGGCCTTGGGTGGGGTTGCTCATCTGGGGAGAAGAGGCAGTTGCTTGCATTTTAAATAAGCCCTCCACACGGCACAGCCCGTCGGCCCGTGCGCTGCGAGAGCTCAAGCGACTCCCTTTGTGTCTACCGTCCTCTTTGGTCACACTTCCCCGCAACTTCTAGGGTCACACACTAGCGGGGTTGATTCCCAGTGGGGTCTGTTTGTGACAGGCTACGGGGCCATGGTCATTGCAGGACAGGTCTCCCATCCTTTTATACATTAAACTGTGGGAACCCGGGAATGGGAAATTGGGACTGGTCAGAGCTAGGAGCCAGCTGAACAGCCCAGTTCCCACCTTCCAGGGCGTGCCCGCCTCATCGACCGCCCCTGCAGAGCTCAGCAGAAGATAAACAAGGGGGAGTGCATGAGCTTCGGAGCCCGGCAGACCTGAATCTGAACCCCAGGGGTGCCCTTCACTCTGTTCGTGACTTTCTCCACCCGCTCTGCGCCTCAGTGTTACCATCCATGAAATGGGTACATAAACACTTCCCTCATGAGATGCCTCAGCGCATGCTCCCTCCTCCAAGCTGACTTTGGAATAAACAAGGGTTATGTGTGAAGTCAGGAAGACCTCGGGGTTTCCAACGCAGTGGCCTGGGACAAGGGTTCCGCCGCCCAGGGGATTAGCAAAATAGTTGTGCTTCTCAGACACTTCATTTCAGACTTAAAGCAACTGAGCAGCTTCCTTGTCCAGGCTCTTCCTGGGGGCATTGAATGCGTCCATTTTGCGGGTCCAGGCTGAAGAAAGAGTTTGTTGTGTCAACACCACCAAAGAGGGGCTTGCTCACAAACCAGCCTTTTGTTTGAGGGGCAGCCCCAGTCCAAGGCTCTAGGGAAAGGCTTCCCAAGTTGTCAGAAATGATGTGTCTGTGTGCAGAATGCAAATCTGCCGGGCAGGAGAGGAGCCCAACACCCACGATCCCCCTCTCCCCTCCTCCCCCTCCCCTGGACCCCATAGGCACAGCCAAATGATTTTCTACCATGCGACAGCAGAAACTTTTAATTGCTTTTGAAAGTTATTTTTTCCCTTAACTTGGTGAACTCAGTGTAATAAAACCTATTTTGCTATGAAAGAAATATGGACTCACTGTATTTCAAAAATACAGATAAGTGGAAAAAGGGAAGGGAAAAATTGCCCATCATCCTCCCACCAAAAGATAACTACTTTAAAACTCCTTGGTGTATTCTTTTTCTGTCATTTTGTTGAGATATTTTTATATACTTATAATTCTGCACAGAAAATGTGCAGAATTGCTCTCTCCCTTTCCTGTTTTAACACAAGACGCCCCTTTATGCTAACTCTCGGATATTATTATTATTTTTTTAAACTCGTTATTTTTAATCTTTATCTGAGGACATGTTTTTATTGATTTTTTTTCTTTTTTGGAGAGAGAAGAAATGAGAGAGAGGGTGGGGGAGAGAAACATCGACGGGAGAAAGAAACATTGGTTGGTTGCCTCCTGTACGACTGGGGATTGAACCTGCAACCTTTCGGTGTACAGGACGACGCTCCAACTAACTGACCCTCTCAGCCAGGGCTCTGATGTTATTAAATAGCTTCATGACCTCTCACTCTTTAGATGTGGTTCAGACTCTATAATCACTTTGCTACCACTGAACATCGTGTTCAATTATAAGTAAGTATATATAAGGCCCTGATAAGCATCTCCAGGCCTGAAACTTTTTCCACATTTCAGATTATTTCCGTAGGAAAGGGAATGGGTATTTTTAACCTCTCCTGATCCATATCGTCAGATTAATTCTCAAGACATTTCACTTTTTAAACAGACGAGGGAGGAAGATGAAGGAGAGAGGGCTGGCCTTCCTGCAAAGCAGTTTCATCCCCAGGGCTCGACTCTCCTCTGCAGGAGTGGACGGGTGAAAGCTGCTAAGAAGCCAGATCTTCTGTGTCCCCACTGCAACAAAGGAGATGGCAGTCATGTGGCAGGATGGAGGTGTTCGCTAGTGCTGTGGTGGCGATCATGGGGCATTTGGGAGAGCAGAAATTGATTATTGTAGATTGAACAGATGCTGTGTAGGTAATGAGACAGATTGGTACCTAGAAGGCCACAGAAATGCAGTGAGGGAAGGCCTCTCCTGGGTATACTGCTATCATTTCTGCATGAATCTGAGACCTTGGGAGAGGGACCAAGGGCCAGGGAAAACTGGCCAGGGAGGTATCGTCCAATACACCAGCCATTACCGCCACATGGAGCCAGCGAGCTGCTGAACGGGCGAGTTCAAACTGAGATGTGCTGTAAGGACGAGGTGCACACCAGGTTTCTCAGAATTGATACAAATACACACACACACACACACACACACACACACACACATAAAGGATCTCATTAATTATTTTTATACTGAAAGGATAATATGTTTATATATTGGATTAGATAAAATGTATTTTGAGAATTGATTTTGCTGGTTTCTTTGAACCTATTTCAAAAACAGAGTTACTGGAAAATGTGGCATTCCGTGTGTCTCTCGCGTGGTATTTCTGTGGGACACCATGGCAGCAAACAGCTCTGGGGTTCGCTTCGCTGGCACCAAGAAGGCCAGGGCAACTCTCACAGCAGCGGAGACTGAGGAAAGGTGGGCGTCGCTTCGTCCCCTGGGCGCCATTGTTGAGTGGTGAAAATTCTGCTGCTGGTAAAGTAATCATTTTTAACCTTCACTGAGCATCTGAGTGCACTGCTGGTGGGAATGCAGACGGGTGCAGCCACCGTGGAGAGCAGTATGGAGTTTCCTCAAAAAATGAAAAATGGAACCGCCTTATGACCCAGCAATTCCACTTCTGGGAATTTATCTGAAGAGACCCGAAACGCTCATTTGAAAGAATATACGCACCCTGTGTTCACTGCAGTGTTATTTACAATAGCCAAGATTTGGAAGCCGCCCGGTGCCCATCAGTAGGTGAGTGGGTAAAAAAGCGGTGGCACATTTACACAATGGAATACGACTCTGCCATAAAAAGGAAGCAAATCTTACCTTTTGTGACAGCAGGGATGGACCTGGAGAACATTATGTTAAGTGAAATAAGTCAGACCGAGAAAGACAAGTACCATATGATTTCACTTATATGTGGAATCTAATGAACAAAATAGAAATAGACGTATGGATACAGAGAACTGACTGACAGAGGGGAGGGGGAGGGGGGCTGGGTGAAAAAGTGGAAGGGATTAGCAAAAAAAAAAAAAAAAATCATAGACAGACAACAGTATGGTGATTACCAGAGGGAAAGGGGTGGAGGAGGCAGGAGAGAGTAAGAGGAGAGAAATGGTCATGGAAGGAGACTTGACTCTGGGTGGTGAACACACAGTACAATACACAGATGATGTATTACAGACTTGTACCTCTGAAACCTATATCACTTTATTAACCAAATCGCCCCAATAAGGTTAATAAATAAAAACATGGGTGCTCCACGCTTTACGTCCCAGAGAGCCTGAGTTGGTCTGGGGAGGGCACAGCCTCCCATCCTTCCAAGGCTCCACGCGTGCTCCTGACGTACAGCCGGCTGGGAGCTGCTGCTGCCTGGCAGGTGCCCAGTTTGGATCCTGGCTCTGTCACCTGCTAGCAGGACGACTCTGGGCAGTTACTGACCAGCTCTAAACCTTCATTTGCTCATCTGTAGACTACGATGACCATGGGCTGATGGGAGACCCAGACGGTATTACCATTGTACAAGAACCCAGCACAGAACATGCCTAGTAACTATGAACGCTTTTTCCTCACCTGTGGGCTGTGATTACTGCTCCTTGGCATAGCAGATGGCTGGCTCTGACTCGCGAGTCCATCCAGGCCTTTGCAAGAGTGCAGATCGAAAAGGTGGCACAGTGAAGCGTGTGTGTGCCTGCTGTCAGCGGAGTCTCAGTTCCGTGCCTTTGGTGTCCCGGAAACCCACCTTCAGAAGAAAATGAGGCAGCAGCTTCTAGTGGAATCAACTCGAAATATCTGAGGTTTTCAAAGCAAACAGATCGAACATTTTGACTCCACCCCTTAACTGCTGTGCAGCCTTGAATGAGCATCTTAACCTCTCTGAGCCTTCCTTTCCTTATCTGGACAACAAAGACAACAGTGCTATCTACTTCAATGGTATTATCGAAAGGATGCAAGGGGTAAGCCATCAAATACACCCAGCACGATACCTGGAACTTCCTGAGAGCTCAGTGGTCCCTTCTTCCTGGTTCCGCCCTGGGAAAGCCCCACACGCTCTCTGGACCTCAGGATCTTCACTGACCACATGAAGAGTTCAATCCCTTGGGTCCCTTCCAGATCTAACCTTACATGTCCACCCTTTGGAAACCGAAACTGCCCATCCACCAAAAAATAAAGAAATGGCAACGCAGAGAGGAGAAAACGGGAGCAGAAAGTATACCGTGCGGGAGAGGACGGTGACAAAAATGGGCGGCAGGAGCACAGACAGAACATGGGCTTCGAGGCAGGGAGACAGGCTCACGTGCCAGCTTAGCCCTTCTTAGGAGCCCTGTGGTCTGGCCAGGGAATGTGATGGCATGGGCCTCAGTTTCCTCATCTGTAAGATGGGGCTGATAGGACCAAGCCCCCGGGACGCAATGAGGACGCAGTGCCGTAGGGTCTGCACAGGCTGGCTCAGTAGATGCAGCCTTGGTCCTTATGATCCTAGCTCATCACTGACGCTGCAGGATGCTGGTCCCAGGCCCTGCCCTCAGCCCTGCCAGCTGCCCAGTTGCTTGGGGAATGCAAAGTGAGTCTAGAAAATTAGGAGAGAGTAGGTGTCTGGTTCCGCAAGGGGTGGGGGTGGGGAGCCTGGGATAAACCCACATGCCTCTGCCCAGGAAGGTAAAGCTCCTTCCCTCAGAACGGGTGGGGCTGACTTCAGCAGCGGGGGAGCATGGCTTATGCCAGGGGAGGCCTTAGAGATTGTGTGGTCCCTCCACGGCTACCGTTTCACAGAGCCAAAAAAAAAAAAAAAAAGCCGAGAGAGGGAAAGTAACTGACCTCCGGCCACAGAGCAGCCCAGATACAGGCGGAGCCGTGATGAGAGCCCAGCCCCTTTCCCTTGGGACAAGCAGGGGCTCCAAGGACCCACCTGATTCACAGAGAGCAAGACGTTGGTGCCTTCCCCTCTGGCCCCAAGTATATTCCTCCTTCTCCTCAGTGCGGAAGGCAACTCCTTTCTGCCAGGAGAGGGCAGGTGTGACAGGTGCAATCACCTGTACGGTTGGCTCTGGATAGCTCCACGGGTTTATCACCTCTCACCCTACACACGTGTAAGGCCAGGATGGTGAGCCCATAGGGAAGGGGAAAAGACAGGGGTGTCACACGGCTAAGTGGCTTGTCCAAGGTCAAGAGCTGGCTTGTTAAGGACAGAGCCAAGGCTTGAACTAGAGTTCCCTGGTTCCCAGTTTGCACGTAAAGAGAAAATACTCCTTGGAGAGGCCCCACAGTGCCAACTGAGGTATAATTGGCTGCCAGGTGGGGGACTCGTCCTGGCAATCAGGATATCAAGCTTTCGGATGACCTTCTTGACCTTGGCCAAGCCCCTTCTGAAATCCGGGCCTTCGTTTTTCTCATTTGTAAAGTGGAAGGTTTTCCCAGATGACCCTAAGATCTCTTTCAGATCCGACCAGTGATTCTGAGTCGGGGTCCTACCCTCATTAGCTCAGGCCTCCTTATTTCTTCAGGCTGATATTCCCATGAACCCAACAGCCTTGCAGCTAATGAACGTCTCAGCCAAGGGAGAATTAACAGTCCAATCACACTAATGATCACCACTTCCCAAGAACCTACTACTGTATTCTATGCATATGTGTATCCCTGACCCTGGGATACCCTGCAAAGGGAGACCAGACGCCTCCGCTTCCCAGAGGAGGAAGCTGAGGCCCCGAGAGGGTCAGGGGCTTTTCCCCACAGTCACACCCCCAGTGAGGGAGGCCGATGTGGCCCCAGCCTATGCTATGACACCGACTACTCCACACCGGCTTTGACCTCATCGCCCAAGCATTCCCACCATTATTTTCTTGTGATTCTGAGCTTTTTTGTGCTTCGTAAAGAAGTCTATTCTTAAATGAGGAAAGCATTTAGCCAGTGAGCTGAGGTTCCACCCAGTTTCCCCCCAGCATTCCACCCCCCCCCCAGCTCCAGGAAAGGGACTCAAAGAGCAACCAGAGAAAGGTGTTTGAAAACAGTCAGGTTCACTTAATCACTATATTTAACAGGGTGTCCCCGGGAGACTAAGTTAATATGTACATATAGCAATCAGTGGGTATCACAGGGCTTGCCAATCTCTACTTAAAAAAAAATACTCAGAAACAACCGAAGTGCTGAAGATAGGCTGAAGGGGAGACCAGGGATTTTCTCTTTAGCTCTTCCTGATTCTTCCTGCTCCAGGACAGGGGAGAAGGGAATAGAGAGAGTGGCTGAGAGGGCATCCGAAGGGAAGCAATTTAAGAGTTCCTTCGGGGGGGGAGGGGGAGAAAGTAAGCATCACACCTGTGCCCTGAGAGGCTGTGTCTCCATCACAGAAACGTGGTCCTCAGAAGCAGAGATGTTACAGGTGGTGGTGGGTGGGTGTCAAGACCAACAGCACCCTGGTTATCTCAGAAGACGGAAGGGGGGAGAGGAGGAAGCAGGAGGACCATCTGACTCCCTCAGAATCCTGGGGCTTTCCTCCAGCTCCTGGCCCTCGACTCCACCGACCCGAAGTCGCCGTCAGCACCCCGGCCTGCCACCTCCACGTCTCAGGTGTCGCCTGCACCCAGACTTCCCACCTTCCCGACTCACTGTGCCCAGGGCACCCAGGTACTTTCCCCAGAACAGATGCCATTTCAAGGGGCTTTTCCTCAACGCAGGGTTTGTGTCCTCTGGGTACCCCTTTGCTAGTTTCCTAGGGCCACCAGAACAAAGTCTCACAACCTGGGTGGCTTAAAACAACAGACGTTTGTTCTCTCACAGTTCTGGAGGCCAGAAATCAGAAACCACGGCGTCGCAGGGCCCACGAGCCCTGAAGGCCTGGGGACAGAAAGGACGGCCTCTTTCCTCACCCTGGCGCTTGCCGGCCACGCTCGGTGCGCCTCAGCGCGCACCTGCCTCACTCCAACCTCTGCCTCTGTGGCCGCACGGCCTTCTTCCTGTCTGTCCGTCTGTCTGTCTGTCTCCAGTTCTCCTTCCTTAGGAGGACACCACCAGTCGTTGGATGTAGGGCCTACCCCAGTCCCGTATGTTTCATCTGAACTTCATTACATCTGCAAAGACTGTGACCAAATACTGTCACGTTCACAGTTACTGCGGATTGGGACTTCAGCGTATCTTCTCCGGAGACACAGTTCCACCCATGACACCCGCATCCTGGGGTAGGGGGCTCTTCTCACGAACTATCTTAGAGTGATGCTCTTGAAGCCCACCAGGTGTTACCCAGAAGGTGGGCGTCCATTGACCTGCCACCACCCCATGCTCAGCTCCATGACAGCAGAGAATGGGCTCGTTCATTTTTTTCCTCTTTATTGCTTTTAGAGAGAGATGAAGGGAGAGGGAGAGAAATAGAAACATCGATGAGAGAGAATATCGATTGGCTGCCTCCTGCATGCCCCCCACTGGGGATTTGGCCCACAACCTGGGCATGTGCCCTGATTGGGAATCGAACTGGCGACTTCTTGGTGCATGGGTCGATGCTCAACCACTGAGCCACACCGGCCGGGCAAGCTCATTCATTTTTGATGTTCCCAGCATAACAAGTGCACAGAGTAGGGAGACAATCCGCTCTGTGGTGGTTAGCTAAACACCTGCTCCACGAAGGCCTTGCTTGGGTTTTCACTTGACGCATAGACCAAATAACCGCTGTGTCCAGAGGACTGTTCAAAGCTCCTGATCGCACTCTGTGCGGGCTGCTGTGCTGGGCATTCTGGCTACAACAGCGAGTGAGAAGCCATCCCAGCCTTCAGGGCTGAGAGGACGCAGCAGGTGCGCTGGGGATCGGTGGCGGAAAGTCTTGCCTCGAGAATCAGGAGAGGCTTCCCAGAGGAGGTGAGACCTGGGTGTGGTCTTAAAGAGATGGGAAGACAGGTGGAAATGAGAGAGAGAGGGATGGCCTGGGCATGAGGAACAGAATGTCAGAAGTGTGGTCGAGGGATTGTGAGTGGTGCCTTGGGGGGTAATGGGTTGGCTTTCTCGGCTGGAGGACAAGCTCCCTGTGGACTAGGGCTGGCGGGTGAGTTCAGAGAGACCGGCAGGACCAGCGAGATTCCTGACCTGCTGCCAAGGCCTAGGTGTGTGGTGCAGACAGTGAGAACACAGCTTGGGCAAGCATCTGAGAGATCAGTTCAAAGGTTACTGTGACGGAAATGGGGTCTGAACTAGCGCAGTGTCGGGGATGGGGAAGAAAGGAGCAAGGAGAAAGGGATTGTGGAAGAAGAACTGGCAAGACTCAGCGACCGACAGACTATGGCAGTGGGGACAGGGTAGGAGGGAGGGGGGACTGCGCCCAAAGTGCTTATGGGACGTGGAGAGAGATAACAGGAGGCCCTCTGGGGAAACGTGGGTTGGCTGTTCTCCGGCCCGCCCCGCACTGGAGACGCTGCCTTTTCTCGAGGGAACGGGGTGTTGGGTTGACAGGCACACACTCAGGAGCGGCTTCTTCACTAATGAGAATTGAGTGTTTGCTTTGTGTTAGGTGCTGTGTGAAATGCATTCGGCCCATATTCTCGCTCCCTCCACCCTGGCTCCGGGCCAAGCTGGGATCCCGGGCTGTCAGGGACAATGGTAGGCTATGTCACATCTCTTTCCAGGGTGGTTTTCTTGTGACATTCCTGGTGACTGTGGTGAGGAGGGGACCTGGCAGGCCAGGAGCCTGGAGGAGTGATTAGCATCCCTTTCCCCTGGCTTTCTCCTCTGGAGCAGGGAGAGAAGCAGCCTTGTACTATTGAGAATGCTGCTGGAACTACTGATCCCCGGGCTCCTGTCTCACTGAGAGGAAGAGAACACAGTGGTGGTTCAGTGGGCTGGCCAGTTGTCAGGGGCGACATGAAATGCTGCAAGAGAGCAGCGACATTTCAGTGGAGGGCTACCCGTGGGTGCCCGAGGCACGCAGGTTTGGCATCCTGATTTTGACACGCACCTCCAGCCCCCTGCATCAGAATGCAATGACCCCCGGAACTTGTGTGGTCCTGTCACGTTCTTCATCCTGCTGGAGGCCACAGGGCCGCACCTGCTGGCGTTAGGACTGAATGATAGCACAGCTCTGTCGGAGCCGCAGCCCCAGACTGTCACCCCACTCACCTGGTGTGGAAATCGAGAGGCCGAGTCATGCTGCCCACTGCTGATGAACAGAGACTCAGCCATGTGGGAAAACTCTTGCTCTGTTCGAAGCCACGTTCCGCCTTCTGAAATACTACCACCTGTTGCAAACGCTCAGTGAATGGGATGAGGCCTCCTCTGAGGGAAAATGAAGTGCCTGGTTTAATGACACAGGGGCCCCAACCCTCCCAGGAGTGCCCACTCTTCTCTCGGGGGACTCAGAAGTACCCGAGTCACCGCGGACCTTTTCTGTAGTCCAGATTCCTACAGCCCTGGCCTGTAGTCTCACCCTGGACTGCACATGGCTTTCAAGCTTTTATGGAAGGGTAATACACATAGAAGACAGTGCACTCTCTTGCCTGGCCTGTTTGGCTCAGCGGTTAGAGCGTCGGCCCGTGGACCAATGAGTCATGGGTTCAATGCCGGTCAAGGGCACGTACCTTGATTGCAGTTTGTCTCCGGCCCTGGTCGGAGTCGTGTGGAAGGCAATCAGTGGATGTGTCTCTCTCACACTGATGTTTCTCTCTCTCTCTCTCTTCCCCCTCCCCCCTCTCCCACTCTTTCTGAAGATAAATAGAAAAATATCTTCAGGTGAGGATTAAAAAAAAAGATAGTGCAGTCTCATGAGTGTACGATTCACTGAGTTCTCACAAAGGGAACACCTCCAGGTCGCCAACGCCTAAATCAAGACGCAGAACATCCTGGCACCTGTGCAGCCCTCCCCCTCCCCCTCAGGAATGCTGTTTTCAGTCACTGTCCCTGCCCAGTATCACCGCTATCCTGACTTCTAATCACAGATCCGTTTGCTGGGTACTGCACCTCGTGACAGTGACTTTGAGACACGTCACGTGGCTGTGAGTGGTCGTGGACGGCTCCGTCGCCATGGTACAGCGCTCTCCTGCACGGACACCCCACAGTCTAGCTCCCGCTCAGCACCGATGGCACCACAGCAGTCCCCAGTCTGTGCTGTGAGGAACGGCACTGCTGTGAGTGTTCCTGATCGTGACTGGGGGTGAGCATACGCGCGCCCCTCGGGGGGTGTGGACCTGGGAGTAGAAGGGCGGTGTCAGAGGGTAGCCAGCTGCTTAGCTTCACAAATACTGCCCATTCTCCAAAGGCAGTTGTACCCACTTATACTGTGAGACTTCAGTTATTTCTTGTTTGTTTTTCAAAAAGTATTCTCTGGTTATTTATGGCTGTATCCAGAAAGAGGTAGTCACAGCTTCAAATACTTTCGTCCTTTATTCTCATGAATATTGAACCAGCCCCTAAGTTCTCATAGGGCAGGGCTTTGGCTCACTAACTCTTGCTCAGCCTTCAGGCGTCTATCCAAGCATCGCCTCCTCTCCCTTGCACCTGGGCGTGATGAGGGAACCCCCCTTTGCTTGCACCACACTTTGTTCTCCCTGCTCTCCCAGCCCCCTCACCCCACCATCCGTCTATCAGTCAGTGGCGTTCCTGAAGGGAAGCATTGTGTTTTAACTACTGCTGCCTTCAGTACTTCATATCACATAGAGGGCAAGGCAGGCTTCCAGAAAACATTGAATGAATGAATGCTTTCCTACTAACTGGTAAGTTCATTGAAGGCAGGGGTCAAGACTTCTCTTGTATTACCCCAGTGGACTAATTGACATACAGCGGGTGCTCAATAGAAGCTTGCTGCAAATTGGCATGAATTGCAAATCGACACCTTCAGTTGCTTAAGGGAAGACACTTTTTCTAAAAAAAAAAAAAAAAAAGTTATTGATTGATTTTAGAGAGATTTGTTGTTCCACTTATTTACACATTCATTGCTTGATTCTTGTATGTGCCCTGACTGGGGATCGAACCCACAACCTTGGTGTGTCAGGACGATGCTCTAACCAGCTGAGCTACTCGGCCAGTGTGGGAAGACTCTTCCTGAAAACCATAAGAGCTGGACGGACAAGGCTCTCCCTCTGGCTGGATTTTGGCAACATTTGGGTCATACTTCCCACTGGCTTTTCCTCTGTCGCTCTGGAGGCAAAGTGGGGTGATTCAGAGTCATTCCTCACCCACACACAGAGTTGTCCCACTTTCAGCCTGGCTCGGGCTCTGATCTCCCAAGATCTAAAGTTCGGAAGCCAGGGTTACCGTGACGGAAATAAAGAATAACCCACCTCCTCTACCCCCTAGCCCTTGGGAGCAGGTACATAGAGAGGGCCCTTGCTGTTGGCTAACTCTGGGCCGGGCCCTCCTCTGGTACGTCACTCTTTCGACTGCAGAGCAGAGCGTGGACCCAGGTCCTTCCTGGGCTCCAGGCAGCTGACAGGGAAGCCATGACATCCTGGACAGACAGACTGGGCACTGCCACCACCGTCCCCTCATAGCTCAGCTCCCAGCACTGAGATGTGTCTGGTGTCAACCATGGTGTCGCGATCTGCCGCTGGCTCAGAGGACAGCCTCACACGTTCAACGCTCTACGTAAACCAGCACCACGCGTCTCATCCAGAGGGCTGGAAACTCGGTGAAAAGAGAACGCGTAATGAAAGTTCAGTCGATACCTTTTCCCCGTCTAAGAAGGAATCATTTCTACTAAAAATGTGATCGAGAGTAATTATGAACTGATTTCCCTAAAGACTGAGAAGTGGCCATTTCGGCTCTTACCTCCAGCAAGAAGCAAAATGTTTTCTTTGTGAGAAAGACACAAAATAACAAGAAGAAGAAGAAATGCTACAAACACAATCTTTCGTCTTTCTTTGTGCCTACGGGAATTTTATAGAAAGATGTTTTTTAATGCCACTGAATAAATATTTCAAGTGATGGCACAGGAAAAGTGAGCAGCCCTTCATGTTCTCCCGGAGGCCTGGCTTTCATTTTAATTCTGACACGGAAATGCTGTGCCTCCTGGCATCGGTCAACTCCCTTTCTGGGCCTCACGTTGCACATTTATAAATGGCCCCCTTCACCGCTGATGCACTGAGAATGCGATAGACGAAGTGTTTGCAGCTCTGGAACCAAACCTCATGCATCTAAATGTGAAGGACTACACCCAAGACCAAGGAAGCCACAGCATAGGAATTCATCCCACCAGTGTTCTGCCTACCACGTGCTAGGTGCTGGGACGCAGAAAACAAGCAATGACCTGCCTGAGGAGTTCAAGGTAGAGTGAGGGTGACAGATGCTTCATGACGTCCACTTACCAACAGGTCCCAGCGGGCCGCAGGCACACAGACGGCCACGGGGCACCGGCAGAGGGTTTTCAGAGGAGGGGACCTGGGGCATCGTGGGGGACACATGGCCAGGAAGAGAAAGGAGAAAGAAGGTGGGTGTTGGTAGGTCAGAGAACAGACACATCATGACTTACGGATTCCGCGTGTGAAAGAGAATTACGTATGGAATCCAGGCAACTCTAAGCCCAGAAAGAGCCCACACACGGATGTGTTTGCGACAGCAAAACCCTCACAGGCTACTGTCCGTCTCACGTCCATACGGGCCCAGCACAGGCGCCAGCTCCGTCTCCGACCATCTCCCAGACTTTGGGCAATTCCGTGGCTTTCCCCAGATCTCAGCTCCTCCTCTGTAAGGGGGTGGTTTGAAGGGGGGCGACGTGGTCTGGAAAGGCCCTGACAACTCACATCATCGCTGGGCTTGTAATGATGATGACACACCAAGCGCTGTCCTAATAAAAAAATGAGACCTTTTAAAGCCTGAAAGACTCGCTGTCTAAACCCACCAGCTGAAATAATGAATGTCTCCACAAAATCACATTTACAAAAAATACAGCCACGGAACTCCTCCTCTGGAAAAAAAAAAAAAAAAAAAAAAGCAGGCTCGCAATTTACGAGGGAATTTTATAGAGAACCTGTCTCAGGAGGGAGGACGCGTCTGGGAGATGTTGGAGTTCTGGTTTCATCCCGATGCTTTCCCAGATGCAGGGCTGGGTGGGGGAGGCTCCCAGCCCCCTCCATGCCTGCTAAGGAGCCTCTGGGAGAGCCCCAGGGTCGGGCACGCTCCAGGTCACAAAGGCATTATTGTGCTTGGGGGTTCCCAGTTTCTTCGGTTGTTTTCAGCTCCCCCCGCCCCTCAGAATTTTTCCAAATCTTAGCTTTCACGTAGACCAGGAGACGGGATGGTCTGAATCTGCACGAACACAGGGAAAGCCTGGACGGGTCCCGGACCCCTTCTGGATGCCCTGCAGAGTGAAGGTGATCAGCTGGTCCTTTGCAGCCAAACAGATCATCCGGGCAGCTGTTTGTCCCCCAACCCCCATGGGGGACACCGTGGGCCCTTGAAGAAGGAAGAGCCATTCTGTTGGCCCTGAGCATGTCCAAAACTGTCCCACGGGGTGCATAGAATTGGGGTTCTTAACAGTCGGCCATTTCAGTCCTTCCCAAGACTTTCTCCAAATTTCTGGTTGCCCAAATTTGCCCCTGGTGACCATCCACTTTCTTTCCCTGAAGATCAGCACCCCCAACCCTACCCCACCGCCCCGAAAGTGAGCATCTTTTTCCCTTTTAAACTTAAAAAAAGAGGGCTTTATTCCGCCCCCTTCCTGCTCAGCACGGCATCTTAGCACCGTCCTGGGGGAGGGAAGCTACCTGTTGATCTGCGGGTGCCTTTCCCCTGGCCCCCAGGAGCCTCTGGGGGACTCACCTCCCTTGTGATGATCAAAGGGCCCGCACTAGAGCAGAGACGAAAAGTAAAAGCAACTCCTATCTTAGCAAGCCATCCTGCTCTATTTATGGACTCTATTAATTAAAGCAATGAAGAGTAAAACCAGTTGCTCATTGGGCAGAAGCCAAGGAAGCTTCTCCCCTAGAAACCTGTTTGAATTCGAGAGGTGATGTGTAGGCCAAGTGAGGCAGGGCAGCAGGGAGGGGAACTGTGAGGAGAAGAAAGCCTAGTGCGTGTTAGGACCTTATGTTGGCACCAGATCCTCCTCCCAGCTCTGCAGCAGGTGAAATCAGCCCCTGGCTAAGGCATACTGAGCGATGATAGACAGCCTGGAACCCACACTCACATAGGAGCGGAGTGCCGATCTCTCCTTGCGAATGGGCATGTTCGGGAAGGGAAGAGAAGGCGGGAAGACCCAGAAATACAGAGAGCACATCTGGAAGTAGAAAGAAAAGGGGAGGGGGTGTGTCCCTCAAAGGGAAAGAGGAAGGCAGCAGGGGGAGGCTGATTTCCAAATTCACCTACCCCGTAATGCTGCAGAGGTCCCTCCTGACCCCCAGCTGCTGCCCAACAAGGTTTTCTCTGTGACGAATGTGAGATCCCCCACAAATGCAACCCATGGCTTTGCAAATGCTGGAGGTCTAATCCCCAGAGGAAGTATTTCCTTCTCTTCTTGCCCCACCTACAAGCTCACACACACACACACACACACACACACACACACACCTTTGTACATCCAACTCGCTTTCATAAAAGTCACCTGGCCATAATGCCACCTCCTCCATGAAGCCCTTTGAAATCTCTGTGGTCAGCAGTGTTCTTCTCTTGCCCCAAGAGCTTGTGGCACCTTCTTCGACTTTCCCTCGTGGGACTCGTGTTTTGCAGCTGCTGTCAATGTATTTCATCCCCCCCACTAGCTTGTAAACTCTTTGCTAGCAAGAGCCATGTCTTATTTATCTCTGATTCTTCACAGTGCCCACAAAGAGGTGCGAGGGGTCCTCCGTAAATACCTGTTGCATTGATGATTCTCCTACCTCAGAAGTCATTGGGCGGAAAGGAACTGTAGGGGAGGGCGAAGGGATTTTGATCGGGTGCCCCCTATATGCAGACCTTGGACAAAGCTCTGCAAACACAAAACAAAAGAACACAGGTCTGCCCTCAGAGATATATATTTTGGAAAATTGACAGGTGCATCGTGGCCAATGAAGAGTGACCGAAGGACTGTGCACCCAACCTGGGGCAGGTTCCGCCCAGAAGAGCATGTTAGAGCAGTGACCTTGAAGTTCGACCGTCAGAGCTCATAGGAATCCCTGACTGTGTCAGGAGGAATGAGTCGCAGCAGCCCTGGCCCTCTGACCAGGCATGGGGACCACAGCATTGCCAGGGCACCAGGCCTCTGGCACTGGATGGAGGACAAAGGCAGAAGAAACTCCGGACAGCATTCAAACTTCATGAGGGCTTCATTAATTGCTTTAATTAGCCAGCCTGCCACCATCAAGGGAAGTGGCATGGACAGTAATCATGCAAGAATGGGACCCAAGATTAGGCCTAAACCACAGTGGCGCTGGTCTCCCGGCGGCCGGACCCAGCCCTCCGAGGCCGGTCCCGGAGCCCGAGGACAAAGTGTGCAGGGCGTGAGCCGAGGCAGACCAGCGCCGACAGCACCGAGCTCTCCCTTGTCCGCCGGCGCCCGGGGTGGATCGAGTGCTTGGGAATGACTGCGCCTGGAAAATCTCCAGCGTGGGTTTTCTTCGTGCCCCGGCGTCACCCAGCGTTGTAATTAACCTGGGCTTACTGTTCTAATTGCCGGAGTTTCGCGCTGTGCTTTGCTGCTCGGGATGGGTGACGACTGGTAAACACAATTACCCTGTTTATTTCCAGCCACGCTTTGCCCTTCCATTTTTACTTAAAAAATAATAATTAGCAACATGAATCTTTAATTTCCAGTCCACTGGGGCTAACAGACTAAGTAGGATGGAAGAACAGGTTTCTGAGAATATCAAGCTTTGGTCTTCGTGGTCCGCCATCACTGAGGTTTTAAGGGGTTTTCTTCATGTGGGGGAATATCGGGTGCAGAACCTAGGGATGCAAAGGCTGCTGGGATATCTTACTGAATGCGAGAACACATAGGCAACAATGACATTGAAAAAATAATAATACAGCCCTGGTCGGTTTGGCTCAGCGGTTAGAGTGTCAGCCTGTGGACAGGAGAGACCCGGGTTCAGTTACTGCTAAGGGCATGTACCTCAGTTGCAGTTTGTCCCCAGCCCCGGTTGGGGTCGTGTGGGCAGCAACCAGTAGATGTGTCTCTCTCACATCGATGTTTCTCTCTCTCTCCTCCTCCTCCCTCTCTCCCTCCCTCCCTTTCTCCCTCCCACTCTATCTGAAGATGAATGCAAAAATGTCCTCAGGTGAGGATCAAAAAAAAAAAAAAAGAAAATTAAGCTTTCTGGTGCAGAAGAGAAACTGATGAGGTTGGACTAGTTAAGAAGTAGTACTTCCCATGGGGTACCTTGCTAAAAGATTCTCAAGGATGGTTTTCATTTGCTTGACTTTCACCTTATACCCCATATGAGAACCTAAGCCCACCTGCAATGTAAATCCAGAGAACGGAACTTGATGAGATGCACCTGAAATGGAAGCATGTTCAGATGCAGGCTGAACAAACGAGTGTTGGTGGGGATGTGGAGAAAGGGGACCCCTCATGCACTGTTGGTGGGAACGCAGACGGGTGCAGCCACCGTGGACAGCAGTATGGAGGGTCCTCAAAAAATGAAAAATGGAACTGCCTTTTGACTCAGCGATCCCACTTCTGGGTCTATCGTCTGAAGAAGTCCAAACACTAATTCAAAAGAATATACAGGAGTGGGCAAAAGTAGGTGTATAGTTATAATAAAAATCAATAATACAATAATTAATAAATACTAATACAAGAATAAACTCTGTGCTTTCTGTACTCACAACCGCACACCTAGTTTTGCCCACCCTGTAAGCACTGCTATGTCACTGCAGTGTTATTTACAATAGTCAAGATCTGGAAGCAGCCCAAGTGCCCATCAACAGACGAGTGGATAAAAACACTGTGGTACATTTACACAATGGAATACTACTTGATCATAAAAAAGAATGAAATGCTACCCTTTGTGACAGCATGGATAGACCTAGAGGTTATTATGCTAAGTGAAAGACAAATACTAGATGATTTCACTTGTATGTGGAATCTAAAGAATAATATAAATGAAGAAACAAGCAGAAACAGCCCGGCTGGTGTGGCTCAGTGGATTGAGCGTCGTCCCATGGACTGAGAGGTCCAGGTTCGATTTCCGGTCAGGGCACATGCCTGGGCTCCATCCCCAGTAGGGGGCGTGCAGGAGGCAGCCAATTGAAGTTTCTCTCTCACATCAATGTTTCTCTCTCTCTCCTTCTTCTCTCTCAAAAAAAAAATCAATAAAAACATATTTAAAAACAAACAGACTCATAGATACAGAGAACACACTGATGGTTGCCAGAGGGGAGGGGTGTTGGGGGATGGGTGACAAAAGGTGAGGGATTAAAAAATACAAATTAGTAGTTATAGTCACGGTGATGTAAGTACAGCATAGGGAATATAGTCAATAATATTGTAATAACTATATGGTGCCACGCAGGTACTGGAAATATCGGGGGAATCACTTTATAAAGTATATGATTGTCTAACCACTATGCTGTACACCTGAAACTAATACAAAATAATAGACTGTAAACTGTAACTGAAAAAAATTTTAAAAGAAAGCTAAGCTGAATCCCAGTCTCCACCCCTGATTTGAAGAGTAGGTGACACTGGGTCTGGAGGTCCTCACTTATTCACCCAGAATGTATTCATCCACTGTGTACAAAGCATTGGTCTCCCCACGAAGGGCAGGCGGCAGGCATGAAGATGCCACGCTGAAGGAGAAAAGGTTCTTGCTTTCAAAGTCTCAGCGTCCAGCAGGAAAAGGTACCACATGAAGCAGTGCGGTGGTGAGGGTCACAGAGGGAAGCCAGGCGGTGGACAGGTGCAGCGGTGGCAGCTACGAGCAGGAGACACCTGCACCAAGGTGGGCGCTCACGGAGATGCTGGGTGACCAGAGGAAATGAACCAGCTCTGGCCTCAAAGAGCCCATTGTCCAGCAAAAGAACCAGAGAGAATGTTGCAAGAGGGGGTGAAGGGGTCAACAGGGGTACCCAGAGACACAGAGACATTAACTGGGCAGCAATGCATGGCCTGATCGAAAAGGCGCTACTTGAATGGTCTTGAAGAATGAATGGGCTTGTGTCATGCTGACCAGGAAAAGGATGCTCAAGGCAGAGGCAGAAGCTTGCACAAAGACATTATGTATTCCGGGACGGGTCGGTAGTTTAAGAGGCCTGGAATTTAGAGCATTTGCTAGAGAGCCGTGGCTGAAGGTGGGAGAGGCCCCAGGGTGAAGGGCTCTGAACGCCCGGCCGAGGCATCTGCACTGAGTTTTGTAGACAGCTGAGACACTCCGGAGAGGGTTAAGCAGGGAGAGACATATTGAGGTCTGTATTTTAGAACCATCTCTGTGGTGCCAAGTGGAGGATTAAGAAGTATTACACAGTAAGGCCTGAAAATGAATCAGCTCATGAGCTTAGACATCCTCAGAGAAAAACACGCCAGGTTACATTCTGGGAAAGGGAAGAGGAAGAAAATCGATCCATGAAGCATCTACTCTGTGCCACACTCCCAGCTGGATGGCATACACCTGTCTGCCCACTCTGTGCCCATAAGGATACCATGGGGAAGGCTCTGGGATGAGCTCCATATCGCAGAAAGGGAAAGTGAGGCTCGGTGGGGGTGAGTGGGTTACAAGGTCACACAATTGCAAAGTGATTGAACCAGGATTTGAACCCAAGTTTATTAGATGTCAAAGCCAGTGCTCCACCATGGTTTGTCCCCTACCTCGCCTTCCTTGGTCAGGGGTCGGGATGCCGGAGGCCAGATGGAAGACACTGCAGCGGGGTCCCTGTGAGGCAGCATCCCTCGCTTAGCTCTGTGCATGAAGTTTGAGGTTAGGGTCATCAACGCCTTAGGGATTTGTGAATTCCTTTGGAAATGTAATACCAAGGAAATATCTCCTCCCTTAGGACCATATGCTATCTTGGATGATGAGAATCATTTAATCCATCCCTTTCTTCCTCTTGGCTTGTTTACCAGGAAGCTCCAAATTCAGTGTTTCAACTCAATAACTATGTCAGCCAAAGTAATTACAATATATGCTCTCCCAACCTTTCATGTGTTCTTGGAATTTCCTGTTTTATTGTACCCATAGACTTTGTTTTAAGATAACTCCAAGTTTTTTGGTATGTAGTTGGAGAATGTATCAAAGAAACTACAAAGTGTGTTTTCTACTTACCTGGTTCTTCTTTCCATCTTCACTCTGAACAAATCTCAGAGTAATTGCTACAGTAGCAGCCCTGTGGTTCCTCCCTCCCAGGGTTCTGTTTGCAAGGTGCTGTCAGAGAGCAACACTGTTCTTCCCCGTGATGCTCTGCACGTTCTTGGTGTGACCTTCATGTATTTGTTTCATCCTTTGGACCCAGTAGGAATCAGACACGTTGTTGGGTGTTGTTACATACCGTGTCCCACTTCATCGCTCTGACATGCAAGGTAGTTACTTTACCCTCATTGTACAGATGAGAAAACTGAGGTTCAGAGCCCTTAAATGACTTTCCCAGGGTTACACAGATAGTAAGGGGTGGAAATGAGATTTGAATTGAGGGCTCTTTGATACTGAAGCATGTTCGCTTTTCCCTCTGCTGAAGGAGACCCGATTTCCTTAATCCCGTTGTGAGTTGGCAAAATTGTATGTCTCATGCGACCTCCCCATCTCTCTACCCTTTCAGCCCCTCTCCCTCCAATTAATAAAAAGAAAAAGAAAAGAGAAAGATCTAGTCCCAGCTATATTGACAGGACTAAATATTCGGATTGGCTATTTTCCTGACCGAAAGTAAGTGCTTTCAAATCATAAAAATAGACTCTTCCTTTTCCATTATCCTTGTCCTTAAGAACATAGAATAGAGAATGTGTCAGACCCCCTGACTCGTCTATCTTTGTTAAAAAAAATTTTTAAATCTTTTCCACCAAGCTCTTCTGCTTTCTATGAGGCTGGTAATGAAACTCAATGTGCAAATTCTAACATCAAATCCATGTTACATAATAACCCTCTGCCTCCCCAGCCCTCTCCAGAAGGGCACATTTCAGTGAGGCCACTTCAGAACCGAAGCATGAGAAATTCTTCCCTGTGGTGATGGACCTCTAACTGTCCACCGTGGTGCAGGGTGGGGAGGCAGAAACGTGGGTTCTCGCCTGGAATCCACATCTCAGAAAGCTCAAGATTCTGGAAATCTACTGCTCAGCCCAGAAGGAATCATGTCCTTGGAGAAGCCCAGCAGACTTGTAAAATACCAGTCAGAGTCCCGTCCTCCTGGTCTGGGATGGAAGGAAAGAGAACGGAAGGAGGCAATTACCACTGTTATATCCAAAACAGAGCTGAGGGCTTACTCTGCCGGTTCCTCATTCATCTCAGCAGCCTTTCAACAAAGCTCCAGGGAGGAAACTGAGGCCTGAGGGGTAACATGGCCCAGGTCATCTCAGATGGCAAAGAGTGGAGCCACAAAGCCAAGCCAGCATCTCCCAGCTTCAGGTCCCACTGCTGTTCCTTCACATGGCATTGCCACCCACAGAGAGCCACACATGAAGCAAACCCCCGAGTAATCCCCAAAGAATAACACGTCCTCTGTGGAAGAACTCCCAGCAGGAAAGGGTCACCAGTGACGGCTGTCCTCACCTTCTGCTTGCCCACAGCTCACCAGCAATGCCTCCGTAGAGCCTCCTGGGTCACCATTCTGCGTGGCTTCCCAGATTGGCCCTCTCCTTCTTAGCTATTCTGGAGACAAGTCTCCGTCTCCCTGGACTCAGCCCAGAAACAACTGGACAACTTCACAGAGCATGTGAAATGTGCAAGTACAAGACAGAAGACGGGGAGCGGAGACTCTCAGAGAGCATCTCAGAGAAGGCATTTCTTGACAGATGTCACGTAGGAGCCCCCCGACCCCAATCCAGGTATCCACATGTCACAATAACTAGAAAGGTGCGTGCGTTTTTTTTAATCTCTGGACTTTTTGAAGAAACCACAGGGATTTGTTGAAAATGATGAAATCTGCACTCCTGTGATCAAAAAGATATACATGTACTGGACATAATTATAGACAGGAAGCCTTTCAGTGGATTATGATACCAGATGATAGAACATGGGCTGTGTCTAAAGAACAAGAATGGCCTTTAGCCACTGTGGCGAGGGGAATATTTTGAGTCCTGTCAGATTCTTTGCAGGTGTGCGGGGCATCTCGTAGGACACACGCCTCGGCCGAGGTTCACGGTGTGCCGTCGGTCCTTGACGAGCCATCGTGGAGCATCCCGAGATGTTGGCCCTTCATTCCTCACTGACCTTTTTCACCGTGATCCTTATGGATATGTTTACTTCTCTCCAGCCGTCCTGGCTGCTGCTGCCCTTCTCGGCCACAGGGCGGCCAGGTGTCTCTGCTGCACTTGGTTTTGCTGATCTAAGTGTGCTCATCTGGGTCCTTTCCAATGCCCGCCGACTTGTTCCACGGGTAGGTTTCATGACATTGTCTCTACTGTGCACGGGGAAGGCATGGTATACTACGTGTGGCAGGAAAAGTCACTTCTTTTTTCTACCTTGGAGCCCATGATGAGATGGAACTCCCCCTTACGTAGAAACCTGGACCCCATGACACTACTGTACACCGTGTCCCACTAACAACACACCTTAGAACGTTGCCGTTTAGTAACGACCCCCGTTCGGCCCTGGCCGGGTAGCCCAGCTGGTTAGAGCATCTCCCAGATACACCAAGGCTGTGGGCTGGATCCCGGTCAGGGCACACATGAGGAGCAGCCAAAGAAAGCCTAAAGAAGCGGAACAACAAACTGATGTTTCTCGTTCTCTCCTCTCTCTTTCTCCCTCCCTTCCTCCGACTCTCTCAAATCAATAAAAGTAAAATAAAATTTAATACAGGAATGATTACCATTCAAAGCGACGACACGTCGGGTACTTGTCGAACAGATTGCATCTCGTACTGTCGTTTGATGCAATTTTCAGAAAGATCTGCCGTGTCAATGCTATTAGCTCCACATGAAAAATAAGGAGACAGGTACATTAGCGTTGATATTCAAGGTCCTTACCCATCTTCCTCTTCTACCCCCGGTGCGCCTGACAGCAGTCCTAAAAATCCACGGTGGGCTTGGAACGTACTGAAGGCCAAGGGGAGCCCTATTTGGTCTAGAGAAGACTGTGAGGTGTTCGGATTTGGCAGCTGCTTGGGGAATGGATGAGAGGGGGTGGCAGCGGAGACCAGATGGAGACTGTAGCAGGATTCCAGATGATCGGAGTCTTGAGAACATTCCTGAGAGTGGGTATAGCGGCGGAAAGTTAAAGACGTTTGAGAAAATTAGAGTTTGGATCGACGAGACTTGGGGACAAGCAGAGGAAGTCAAGCACGGCATCTGGGTTTCCGACACGGGCAGTGGGGTGGGTGGCGGAGCCATCCGCGGAGGCGAGAAACTTTAGAGGAAGGTGTTTGGAGGAGAAAGAGGAGGAGACACATGCTGGTCACGCTGAATGTCACGTGCGTGAAGAACACCCAACAGAGTGTACCACGTGAGTCGCACAGACGGGCCTGGCACGCAGAAGCAACATTTGGTAGAAGCCGTCGGTTAAGCGGTCATGGCTTCATCCATGAGTGGAAACCGACAAAGTAAATAACTCTCCAGAAGAAAGCGTATGGAAGAGGTGGGATGGGGAGGGAAGGCTGGAGATGCAGCGGATGGCAGGAAGCGTCTTCTCGCTGTGTTCACAGGACAGCCTCGCAGTCTCTGTGCGACCTACCGCCCGCTCCTACCTGGTGTCAGGGCTCCATGGGAGCGGAGCTCCCCAAGCATGGCTGAGAAGAGATCCTCTCTCCATCTCCCAAACTCCTAGACTCTCTGCTCCTAGCAGAGACATGATGAATCAGTAGTTTCCTGCCTATGAGAAAAATCTGTGTTCAGAAGAGACTGGGCTGCCCTGCCTTCTCCCATCTTGACTATGACCACCTACACACACACACACACCTAAGGAGCAACCATGTATGAATAAGGAAGTATATTATCTAGTAGAAAGCACATCGTCTTTGGGGTCAAACAGACTTGGACTGAAATCCCAGGTTTAATGTGGAAATTTGAGCAAGTTATTTCAAATTTCCCAGTGTCAGCTCCCATATCTATGAGATGGGCAATCCTCCCTGGAGACCCAGAAGCGTGGTTGTAAAGATCCGGTGAGATACAAAGTAGCCAGGGCGACGCCTTGCACACAGCAGGCTGAAGTGAGAAAGTGCTGCCCGCCTCCTCCTGCTCTCCCCGGTCTAGGGCGAGCCAAAGCCGTGCAGAGAGTCTGAGCTTCATCCCGCTCCTCCCCAAGTCTTTTGAACCTAGAAAGGGCTCTGCTAGGTCTGTGTTTACCTGTCTGCACCTCTAGCTGGAGGCTGGAAAGTCAGGCTCCACGATTCCCATGAAAGCTCACCCTTGGACCAGATAAGCCATGCTAAGACAAAAATGCAACTTCCCTGTTCATATCAAGCAATAAGGAAAGTTTGCCTTCCAGCCCCCAGGCAATCTTACGTACAGCAAACATCACTGAAATCAGCAGGAATGTATTCCAGAGAAGGCTCTGCCTCTTGGACCCTATTCGCGTGGTTTTCCCCTTCTGGAAAAACATAAAAAGAAAGAAGAGCAGAAGAGACGAGGTAAGAATCAAACCCACGCACAGCCGGTGTCCAGCTCCTTCAAATGCATTTTTTACCCAGGTTCTGAGGATACAAGCCCAGGCTGTTCCCTCAGAGCACCACAGTCCCTAACCTCTGTCTTTTCGGATACACATTAGTCCCCTAAGTTAAGGAGGCAACGCTGGTGCTCAGAATTGCTCCGAAGGCGAGACAGGGGCTTCTCTTGTCTGAAGGCAATGATCAGCTCCACTGTATACGAGTATACAAGTCTTAGAGCAACACAAATCCTAGAGGTCATCTGGTCCAAGTAGGTCATCTTTCAGATGGAAGACCTACTCCCTGAGGTGGACAGTGACTTCCCTAAAGTCGCGGGGTAAGTCAGTGGCAGATTTGGGATGTGAACCCAGAATTCATGGCTCCCATGTCTTTGCTGAATATAAATGTCTTTTTTTTTTTTTTTTTTTACCATCACAGACTGGGCATGCAGAAAGACATCAAAGGGACTGAGGGCTGTCACAGAGATCACAACAGCCAGGCTTCAATGGACAGGCATCAAATAGCAGTATTACAATAATGTCGTGTATTAACATCAGAGGAATACAATAGTCTCTCCTAGCATATTATTCTAGGACTCAATTTTAAAACTACTTTTGACTGACAAAGGCATCATCTCACTTGACTCCGTGGAACGCAGACCGAGTGATGGGATTCTAGGTACAAAATATCCTCCCAGGTTAGGGATTCTTCACTAAATGTTCATTAGATGTCTATTTATGTCGAGTGTGTGCTCAATTTTGAGATGACTGTCAAGAATGAAGTGGTCTCTTAAGATATAGGAGCTCATATGGGCATTATGGGATAATTTTGTCACAAAAGAAGTTGCCAGAGTGGGTTTTGAGTGTTGGGCACGGGGGCTTCCGCTGGTGTGGCCAGCAGTGCCCGCTCTGGGATGCCCCTGCAGGAGGGACAGGGGATGCACCGAGGGGAACGGGAGGCTGGCTGCTAGTGCTGAGGGTGAAGGTGGTGCTACTGGTGGAGGAAGGGAAGGGGGAAGGTGATGAATCCAGTTCGGGACACACTGAGCTCAAGCCGCCTGAGGGGCACCGAAGTCCCAGGGATTGTGGAACCAACTGAGGCTCCCTGCTCATGGGATTCCCTCTCCGCGGCTGCTGGGGTCGTCCTCATGCCTTTCAAACTGGATCGAAATATCTCATCCATTGATGCCTCCTCTCTGTCTTTGAAAATGTCCTCTGCCCTGGCCGGTTTGGCTCAGCAGTTAGAGCGTCGGCCTGCAGACCAAAGAGTCATGGGTTCGATTCCAGTCAAGGGCACATACCTCGGTTGCGGTTTGTCCCGGCCCTGGTCTGGGTCATGCAGGAAGCAACCAGTCAATGTGTCTCTCTCACATCAATGTTTCTCTCCCTCTCCTCTCCTTCCCTCCTGCTCTATCTGAAAATAAATCCAAAAATGTCTTCAGGTGAAGAGAAAGAAAGATAGAAGGAGGGAGGGAGGGAGGAAGGGAGGGAGGGAGGGAGGGAGGGAGGGGGGAGGGAGGGAAGGAAGGAAGGAAGGAAGGAAGGAAGGAAGGAAGGAAGGAAGGAAGGAAGGAAGGAAGGAAGGAAGGAAGGAAGGAAAGAAAATGTCCTCCTTTTTTCTTCTTTGACTCTCATTTGCACGGAGTGGGCGGAGGTCAAGGGCATGTATGTGTCTGCAGGCAGTCCACCGTGTTTAACCAGGAGTTTCCAAAGGCAGTGTCCGAGCAGTAAGCAGAGGAGGGGGAGGAGGAAGGAAAGGGGCAGGGGCAGGGCAGAGAGCTGAGAGCAGGTGAGAGATGCGGAGCGTCGGGAGCCGGTGCAATGGGGGAGAGCCACGCGGTCAGAAGCCACCTCGGGGCCCTTATTTGCAATACGGTAACAGTGTGTCCACCCAAACCAGTGGGGTCCTCCCAACATAGACAGTTGGTGGCTACCTGAGTGCCATCCTCCTCGACGGTCCAGTCAGCTCAGACCACGGCGAGTCGCCAAAGGACAGATAGTTCCATCAGATGGGTTCACTGGCTCACCAAAGCCACCTCTTCAATCTTTTTGTTTCTAAATAAAAATATGAATCTTTTCCTAAAGTATGTAGATGATTCATAATGTTTCTGATAGGTAGGTGGTACTGCCTTTTACCAGAAATAAACCAGCTGAACCACGTGTTTGGGTATCCTAGGGGGTAACTCTCTCAGTGGCATAGATGTGGTTCTCCTGTCCTCATCCCTTCCTGCCGGCTTCCATTCACTAGTCATCCATTCAGCAGACCCAGAATCAGCGAGTACCTGCAGGATGCTGGTCACTGGGCTCCATAACTGGGGTTTGGTGCATGCGTGGGGCCAGCGGGCTGGCTGTCGCAGGCAGTACCAGGAGAAGTGTTTACGTGAGGCAACCCTGCGGGGTCCCGGAAATCGGAAAGGGAGGACGTTCATAGATCAAATCCAAACGACTTGGTGAATGTCAGAGAAGCTGCGGAAGAAAGAGCAAGGATCACAAAGCAGGACATCCTGTAAGGGACATGGGACACGCCCCCTGTCTGGAACCTGAGCCGCGCACCCTGGGACGGGCTCGCCTCCCTCGAAGGAGGAGGAGGAGGAGGGGAGGTGAAGAAGCCAGGCATGGTGGTTAAGATTTGAGTAAACACCATCTCTCTGAAAGAAGCATGCATTTGGAGATTTCCTCAATAATTAAGCTGAAAGCCACTGACTCATTCCTTCCCTAATTAGCTTGCTTCTCTATCCCAGGCAAGAAATCCCTCTTATTGAAGCTAAAGTTTCTTTGCTTAAATGAGATTCCCTGTTTTTTGTGTTGTTGTTTGGTTGGTTGGGTTTCTCTTGGCCTCTTTAACATGTTAAGGGTGTTCCCATCAGCCGTGATACCTGCCTGGTTCCACTCATCACCTGGACTCCTGATTAATTGTCACCACTTCTTCATGAAGGAGCCTGGCGTTGACCCTTCCCTCCCTGTGTCTCTCACATATATCCTTTAATTATTTCTTTCCAAGGAAATGTGTCTTCCCATTCCCACCGTCACCGTCCTGCTCAGGCCCTCATCAGTTTACACAGAGAAGATTTCGACTGTCTCCCTGTCTCCTCTTTTTCCTTCCTCTAATACATGCTGCTACCTGTTGAGAAAATACTTTGCTAAAAGTTATATATTACTTATGTTTCCTCACTCAGCTTTCCTGCAAATGAAACCAATAAATAAACAAACAAACAAATAAATAAAATCATTTTCACTATCTAAACAATAAAGTACGCAGACAGAGAAACACACACCCCAGTGTGGCCTCGGTCCGCCTGTGTACCTTATCTGTGTTCACTCACCTGCCTGTACAGAGAATTTTCACTTCTCTCAGTCTGTTCACCAAATATCCTGAGCTACCAAATATCTATGAATGGAGCCCTTAAATAGAGTTCCCTTTCCCAATAGTTTGTGGGTATCGCCTTCTCCTCCGCTGTCACAGAAACCATAGTAAAGTGGAAGGGAGAAATGCTTACGGGGAGCCCCACAGCTGGCTGTGTGACCTTGGACAAGTCACTGACTCTCTCTGGGCCTCAGTTTCCTCCTCTATAAGTTGGACCACGGAGACTGGACCAGCTGATCACTAAAGAGCTCCCAGCTCTCAAGTGAAGTGCGATCCACCCTAGAGCCTTCGTCCCGTGCCCTTCCCAAGGCGACTCTCCTCGATAAGGGCGGTCACACCTGGTCTGGAGGATGAGTGTAACTGGACTCCGTGTACAGAACATCTAGAACTGCATCTGTGTGAGAAGCACGAGAACGGAAGCTTACAGACCCGTGAATGGCTCTTCTGTTCGGGCCTCTCTTTCAGAAGGTCATGATACAAATTAGCATGTCTGCCTTGCTCACCTCTGTCCAGCAGAAGGGCTGGCATTTTCTGTGGGCACCAGCTGTCGCTAGAACGTATGTGAGTCTGGCAGCAGGTGTGTGAGCTGATGGCTCAACCCAAGCACCTGCCTTGAGGCAAAAAGTCTAAATGAAAGGATAGTTCCTAGATTTATCAGAGGTGTGGAAGATGTTTATACCTTCACACTCCTTCACATGCATCATCACATTTGACCTGCACAGGAGCCAAATGAGGAAAGCAAGCAGTCGGCAAATATTGCTGAGGTCCACTGTGCCCAGCTCTGCTGAGGGTGTGCAGGGCACGCCAGTGGGCGGACTCCAGACCCCTTTGTTCACGGAGCTCACGTCCCAGCGGAGGAGAATCTATTCACTACGATGAACAGGAAAACCTTCAAAAGAGTCAACAACCACTGTGCCATAATGGGTTACATCCACTGGCAGAAGCTGGATGGTTAATGATAGCAACTATCATTTATTATTCAACATATATTTACCGAGCGCTCACAGTATGCCAAGCTCTGTGCTAAATGCTTTACATATGTTATTTTATTTAATCTTCATGCTAACCCTGCAAGGCAGATATTATTATCTCCATTTTTCAAATGAGGGAATTAAGGCTCAGGGAGGGTAGGGAACTTTCCCAATTTCCCCTAGCTGGCTTGCGTTGGAGCGGAATGGAGACAGCAGTTAGTCCTGTTTGCAGGAGAGGGGAGAGCTCCAGAGGGGAGCGTGCAGGTTCACCAAGCAAAGGAGAAGGGAGGATGCCTTGGGGGCCACCATTCCAAAGTCATAAGCTTGCAAAACAGGTGATGTCGATGTAAGCTGGAAAAGCAAGAGGTTTAGATAGCCAGGGCAAAGGGTTTGGGGGGGTAGGACGGAGGCACGAGAGGCTTGGGGCAATGGGAGCAGGGTGAGAAGGGCTTTGCACGCTAGGCTTTTCGACAACTTCCTGGAATTTTTTAAAGAACGAAATAGATATGTGCACAGGAGCACTGCACTCCCTGCACCCACCACGGGACACGGGACACAGGCTGTAAGCTGTGGGAGGCAGAGGGAGCCACTGGAGGATTATAAGTGGAGAAATGATATAGTCAGAAGGACAGCCCGGCCAGTGTGGCTCAGTGGATTGAGCATCGTCCCAGGGACTGAGAGGTCCCTGTTCGATTCCCAGTCAGGGCACATGCCCAGGTTGTGGGCTCAGTCCCCAGTAGGGGGCGTGCAGGAGGCAGCTGATCGATGTTTCTTTTTTTTTTTTTTAATTTTTTTATTAATTTATTTTTGTTACAGATGTTTCTCCTTTTTTTCCCCATTGACACCCTCCTCCCCGACACTCCACCCCTTCCCCAGCTTTGTTGTCCATGTCCATCAGTTATGCATACATGCATATAAGTTCTGTGGTTTATCTCTTCCCTCCCCCCACCCCCTCTTCTGAGGGTTGTCAGTCTGTACCCTACTTTCACATCTCTGGGTCTTCCCTGTTCCCCAGACTGTTATGTTTATTATATTCCACAAATGAGTGAGATCATGTGATATTTGTCTTTCTCTGCTTGGCTTGTTTCGCTTAGGATAATACTCTCCAGGTCCCTCCATGTCGTCTCAAAGGATAAGAGATCTTTCTTTCTTACACCTGCATAGTACTCCATTGTGTATATGTACCACGGCTTTTTTATCCATTCATCCACTGATGGGCACTTGGGCTGTTTCCAGATCTTAGCTATTGTAAATAGTGCTGCTATGAACATGGGAGTACATGTATTCTTTCTGATTGGTGTTTCAGGTTTCTTAGGGTATATTCCTAGAAGTGGGATCACTGGGTCAAATGGCAATTCAATTTTTAATTTTTTGAGGTAACACCATAGTGTTTTCCACAGTGGCTGCACCACTCTGCATTCCCACCAGCAGTGTACTAGAGTCCCCTTTTCTCCACACCCTCGCCAACACTTGTTTGATGATTTGTTGATGGCGGCCATTCTGACAGGTGTGAGGTGATACCTCATTGTTGTTTTAATTTGCATCTCTCTGATGATTAGTGATGTTGAGCATTTCTTCATATGTCTTTTAGCCATATGTATGTCCTGTTTGGAGAGGTGTCTATTTAGTTCCTCTGCCCATTTTTTAATTGGGTTCTTTGTCTTCCTTTTGTTGAGTTGTATGAGCACTCTATATATTTTGGAGATTAACCCCTTATCTGATATATCATTGGCAATTATACTCTCCCATACAGTGGGTTCCCTTTCCGTTTTGATGGTTGTTTCTTTTGCTGTACAGAAGCTTTTTAGTTTGATGTGGTCCCATGTGTTCATTTTTTCCTTTGTTTCTGTTGCCTTAGGTGATGTATCAGTGAAGATTCTGCTGCGTATGATGTCTGAAATTTTGTTGCCTACATTTTCTTCTAGGATTTTTATGGATTCACAAGTCACATTTAAGTCTTTTATCCATTTTGAGTTTATTCTTGTGTATGGTGTAAGTTGATGGTCTAGTTTCATTTTTTTGCATCTAGCTGTCCAATTTTCCCAACACCATTTATTAAAGAGGCTGTCTTTGCTCCATTGTATGTTCTTGCCACCTTTGTCAAATATTAATTGAGCATAATGTCTTGGGTCAATTTCTGGATTCTCTGTTCTGTTCCACTGGTCTATATGCCTGTTCTTGTGCCAGTACCAGGCTGTTTTGATTATAGTAGCTTTGTAGTATAACCTGATATCCGGTATTGTGATCCCACCTACTTTGTCCTTCTTTTTCAAGATTGCTGTGGCTATTCGGGGTCTTTTTTGGTTCCATATGAACTTTTGGAGTATTTGTTCTAGTTCTGTGAAATATGTCACTGGTATTTTGATGGGGATTGCATTGAATCTATAGATTGCTTTGGGTAATATTGACATTTTAATGATATTAATTCTTCCAATCCATGAACAAGGTATGTGCTTCCAATTTTTTATATCTTCCTCTATTTCTTTTTTCAATGTCCTGTAGTTTTCTGCAAATAGATCCTTTACTTCTTTGGTTAAGTTTATTCCTAGGTATCTTAATTTTTTTGCCGCGATGGTAAATGGGATTGTTTTTTTAGATTCTCTTTCTGTGAGTTCATCATTGGTGTATAAGAATGCCGTTGATTTCTTGACGTTAATTTTGTATCCTGCTACTTTGCCAAATTCATTTATTAGGTCTAGTAGATTTTTGATGGAGTCTTTAGGGTTTTCTATGTATAATATCATGTCGTCTGGGAATAATGACAGTTTCACTTCCTCCTTTCCAATTTGGATTCCTTTTATTTTTTCTTTACGTCTGATTGCTGTGGCTAAGACTTCCAGTACTATGTTAAATAAGAGTGGTGAAAGTGGGCATCCCTGTCTTGTTCCTGTTCTTAAGGGAAATGTATTTAGTTTTTGCCCATTGAGTATGATGTCGGCTGTAGGTCTTTTATATGGCCTTTATAATGTTGAGATATGATCCCTCTATTCCCAAATTGCTGAGCGTTTTTGTCAGAAATGGGTGCTGAATTTTGTCGAATGATTTTCAGCGTCTATTGATATGATCATGTGGTTTTTATCTTTCATTTTGTTTATGTGGTGTATCACATATATTGATTTGCGAATATTGAATCAGCCTTGCATCCCTGGGATGAATCCCACTTGGTCATGGTGAATAAATTTTTGATGTATTGCTGGATCTGATTTGCTAGTATTTTGGCATCTATGTTCATCAGGGATATTGGCCTGTAGTTTTCTTTCTTTGTAGTGTCTTTTTCTGGTTTTGGAATTAGAATTATGCTGGCCTCATAAAACAAGTTTGGAAGTCTTCCTTCTTCTTGAATTTTTAGAAATAGTTTGAGAAGAATGGGTGTTAGTTCTTCTTTGAATGTTCAGTAAAACTCCCCCATGAAGCCATCCGGGCCTAGAGTTTTGTTTGCTGGGAGAGTCTTGATTACATCTTCAATTTCCTTCGTTGTTATTGGTCTGTTCAAGTATTCTATATCTTCGCGGTCCAGTTTTTGGAGACTATGTGTTTCTAGAAATTTGTCCATTTCACTTAGATTGTCGAATTTGTTGCCATATACATGTTCATAGTATTTGTTAACGATCCTTTGTATTTCTGTGGTTCCAGTTGTTACTTCTCCTCTTTCCTTTTTGATTTTGTGTATTTGGGTTCTCTCTCTTTGTTTCTTGGTGAGTCTAGCTAAGGGTCCATCAATCTTGTTTATCTTTTCAAAAAACCAGCTCTTTGTTTCATTGATCCTTTGAATCGTTTTTCTGGTCTCTATGTCATTTATTTCTGCTCTGATCTTTACTATTTCCTTCCTTCTACTTGCTCTGGGGTTTTCCTTTTGTTTACTTTCTAGTTTTTCAAGTTGTGAGGTTAGAAAGTCTATTAGAAATTTTTCTTGTTTCTTGAGGTAGGCTTGTAGTGCTATGAACTTCCCTCTCAGAACTGCTTTTGCTGCATCCCATAGATTTTGTGTTGTTGTGTGTTCATTTTCATTGGTTTCCAGAAAGTTTTTAATTTCTTCCTTGATCTCCTTGGTAACCCATTCATTGTCTAATAACATGCTATTTAGCCTCCATGTATTCAAAAGTCTTCGCACGTTCTTGTTGCAATTGATTTCTAGTTTCATGCCATTGTGATCTGAGAAGATGCTTGATATGATTTCAATCTTCTTGAACTTGTAGAGACTTCATTTGTGTGCTAACATGTGGTCTATCTTTGAGAATGTCCCATGTGCACTTGAGAACAATGTGAATTCTGTAGTTTTGGGGTGTAATTCTCTGTAAATATCTATTAAATCCATTTGGTCTAGTGCTTCATTTAGAGTCTCTGTTTCCTTGTTAATTTTTTGTCTATAGGATCTATCCAGTGATGTCAGCGGGGTGTTGAAGTCCCCTGCTATGATTGTATTGCTGTCGATTTCTCCTTTGAAGTCCTCCAGAAGATTTTTAATATATTTTGGTGCTCCTATATTGGGTGCATATATGTTTACCAAGGTTATATCTTCCTGTTGGATAGATCCTTTCAATATTATGTAGTGGCCTTCTTTGTCTCTAGTTATGGCCTTCATTTTGAAATCTATTTTATCAGATATGAGTATTGCTACCCCAGCTTTTTTTTCCTTTCTGTTTGCTTGGAAGATTTTTTTCCATCCCTTCACTTTCAGCCTATGTGAGTCTTTTGTTGTGAGGTGGGTCTCTTGTAAACAACATATATATGGGTCATGCTTTCTTATCCAATCTGCTACTCTGTGTCTTTTGATTAGGGCGTTCAGTCCATTTACATTTAAGGTGATTACTGATATGTACTTATTTATTGCCATTTTTGTCTAGTGTGTTTCTATTTTCCTTTCTATTTCTTCTAGTAATTACAGCAGTCCTTTTAACATTTCTTGCAGTGCTGGTTTGGTGCTAATGTATTCCCTTAGCCTTTTTTTGTCTGGGAAGCTCTTTATTTGACGTTCTATTTTGAATGATAGCCTTGCTGGGTAGAGTAGTCTTGGGTTCAGATCCTTGTTTTTCATGACCTTGATTATTTCATGCCTTTCCCTTCTTTTCTATTGAGAAGTCAGCTGATAGCCTTATGGGGGTTCCTTTGTAGGTAACCTGTTGCTTAGCTCTTGCTGCCTTTAGGATTCTTTCTTTGTCTTTAATTTTTGGCATTTTAATTACTATGTGTCTTGGTGTGGGCCTGTTTGGGTTCTTCTTACTTGGGACTCTCTGTGCTTCTTGAACTTGAATGCCTTCTTCCTTCACCAAATTAGGGAAGTTTTCTGTCACTATTTCTTCAAATATATTGTCTAACCCTTTCTCATTTTCTTCTTCTTCGGGGACTCCTATGATGCGAATATTATTACATTTCCAGTTGTCCCACAGTTCTCTTAAGCTGTCTTCCTGTTTTTTCCTTTTGGTTTTCTGATTGGTTGATTTTTTCTACCCTGTCTTCTAATTCACTGATCCAGTCCTCAGCTTCTTCTACTCTGCTGTTTAGTCCTTCCAATGTGTTCTTCATTTCTGCTATGTCATTCTTCATTTCCAATTGGTTTATTTTCAATATTTCTATGTCTTTGCTCATGGTGTTGATGTCCTTACACATGCTGTTGAGCTTCCTCAAGATCATGGCTCTGAATTCTAGTTCTGTTAACTTGCTTAACTCCGTTTCATTTATCTCATCTTCTGTGAGGGTCTCTTGTTCTTTCATTTGGCATCTGTTTCTTTGTTTTACCATTTTGGCTATCTCAGTGGTTTTTGGAGCCTGCCAAATTTTCCCTGTGGATGTTGGTGTTCTGCTGTTTGTGGCTCCCTGTACTGGGTTTGGATGAGCATGGGAGGACCCACGTTATACACCGCTGTCGAGTCTTACTTTCCTGGGTAGATTTGCAAGCCCAGAAAAGGTTCAATTATCCTCTAGCTTTTTGCCTAGAGGCTATTAGTCCTGGTTACTTGAAGAGCCTTGGGTTCTCAGTTGAATGAAAACCTCCCTCAGGTGTTCAGCGTGAGAGGATTTCCAGAGAGTGGGGCAAGATGCTGGTGTTAATGAGCCTCAATTTGCATTTCAATAGCCCAACTGGGTGTGGCTGAATCTCCGAAGGAGGGGCCGCCACCTCTCCCCAGAGCCCTGGGAAGGAGTAAGATGGCATCGTCCTGTGTGGCCGCAACTCAGCAAAAGCTCTGAGCACCCTCCAAATCCCGAGTGTCCCCACACAGTTCCAGTCCAGTCCATTCTCCCTCTGCAGGAGCCCAAGGTGAGTGGCTGTGGCTATTTTAGCTCTTTGTCCTGGCCCTCTGCGCTGTGGAGCTGGCTCGGGCTTTAACCCCGAGGGCGCTGCTCACAGCTAAGATCTGCTGTCTGTGGGCTCCCAGCGCCCCTCTCGCGCCTCCGCAATCCTTCCAGGATCGATTCAGTGTCCCTGGTTGTATGGTCCTCGCAAGCTGCTTTTCCGTTGCTTTTTCCCGACGATTTGTCTTTTTTTAGTTGTATTTCCAGTTTGGTCCTGGGAGATGGTCTGTGTAGCTTCCATTCACTCTGCCGCCATTTTTCAACACCTGATCGATGTTTCTTACATCAATGTTTCTATCTCTCTCTTCCTCCCTCCCTCTCTCTAAAAAAACAAACAAACAATAAAAACATATTACAAAATAAAAATTAAAAAAGGGCTGAGTGGGGAAAGGATTGGAGAGGGAGGAAGTCAGAGTTCTACATACCAGGGTAGACCAGGAGGGCCCCAGTCAAGGTGACAGGGACAATGGGTCACAGACAAGGGACTTGAGAATCATTTAGGAAGCAGATTGCACAGCCTTTGGTGATAGATAGAACGTGGTGGGGTGAGGGCCTAGCTGAGGATAATTCCAAGATATCTAAGTTAAAAAAAGAGACTTAGGATTTATAACTGAAATATCTCTTCTCCTGGGTAAAATTTCAGTCCCGTATTTAAAAGACTATGTGGTCAATACTTCACAAAGCAGTGCAGACATTGCACATTTCTCTGTGTCTCTCAATGAGTGTGTATGCACATATGCATACACACGTACACACATGTACATGCACACACATGTACACGTATGTATGCATGCACACGCACACATATACATGCATACACGCATGCGGGCACATGTGCGTGTGTGCGCACACATGCATGTACATACACGCGCACACACATATACACGCACACGTACACACACATGCACGCACGCACACACACAGAAAAATCCCCACGGGAGGTTCGCATTCAGGACCCTAATGAAGAGCTCCCGTGACACCCTCCATAAGTTGGAAGTCGGCTGTCTCCTACCTCACAAGACCTCCAAGCCCTAAAACGTGTCTGATGGGGACATGAACATTAGAACTCTTTTCTCAAACAAAATTCTATTTCCCCTTTATTGTTTCTTCCTGCAGGGGAAAAACTGTGGTAAAGATTGGTCTGTCATTGTTTTTAGTTGAAGAAACAGAAAAGCAATAGAAGCATTTAAATACCACAAGAGTCCATTTTATGGAACAACTAAATACCCACAACATAAACCCAACTGGCAGCAAGGTAACCAGTGGAGAATGTGACGTCCTGTCCCAAATCGCTGTTTGGCCATCAGACAGAATGACAACAGGGAAACTTTAGTTCAAGGTGATGACTGGGACGGTGAACCAGCCCGAGTCAAACCATTGTTATTCAGACTCTCTCTCCTGGAGAAGTAAGTCATTTTCCTGAATAGCCAATGTTTCCAGGATTTATGGATTCCCTTAAGCACCAACTTTTTTTGTTAATGGAACCATTTGGCTACAACACCTTCTGAAATATATCCCATCCTTTCCTATATCCTTATGCAAATGATACAGAACAAAATGTAAGCTCGGTGACTCAAGCCCATCATTGTAAGTTCCAACTATTATTTTACGCGAAAAGACTTCAGGACCTTTTTAACAAAACTGTGTGGAGTTGGCCCAACATGAAATCACATCATTTTTTTAGTCCTTTCATCTCTTTTTATAGTGGTTTTTGTCTTCTCCTTTGTTGTCGGGCTTTGGCTGTCCGTTCTGTCTATTGCTACCTTTGAATCTTAAGCCTCCTTGTTTCTTCTCACAACATACATCGTTTCTATTCTGCTGAGAGCCTGAAAAACAAACAGCCCGGCATGTTATCAGGATTGTACATAAAGTAAGAGTAAGCAGGCTCCGTGAAAAGACAAGGGCTCGCTCATGCTCAAACTTTGCGACGGTATGTTTAGTGTCTGGAATCACATCGTGGAAGGGGAGGACTTGACATCAGCAAAACCTGAACTTGACCTTAAATCATCCATGCGCTGTCTCTCAGCCTCAGATTCCTCCTTGGCACAAATAAAAAGAATAGCATCTACTTCATTAGGTTTACTGTGGGAATGAAATGAGATAGATAATGCATGCAAAGTTCCCAGCATGCTTGCTACACTACTATCCACATTTAATTAATATTATTGTCATTATTATTATTATTGATTTGTGACATGCATTGTGACTACTCAGTGGTGTTTTTCCTTATCTCCTTGCACTGCCTCTAAACTGGAAAGAACAATTGTATGGGTGCCAAGACCAAGGGGAATGTCAGCTATGGTTAGGGACGGAAGCACGGCTGTAGTTGGGGAAACTGCTCAGGTCCTTCGTGGTGCTGAGGTGCAGCCAGGGTCAAGTGCACCAACCCAAGTCAAGAATTTCATCACGAGGCCGAGTAAGGTTTCCAGGCAGCGACTGGGAACAGGTGACAGAGATGCAGAAAGGACTCAAGGAAAATAGCACCTCAGAGGCAAGTAATAACTTCCCCTTGTTGGGAACAGTTTAGCCTCTGAGTCCGTTTTTATTATGGGTCTCTCTTTGGTCAAAGAGCATCTGTCTCATGAGTCATTACCGAGGGATTGAGGGATTGAGGCTAAGGTGAGATCTGATGGAGCCTGGTAATGCAGGGGGAGGGGGACCCAGGAGTTAGAAGCCAAGAGGAACATGGTTTAGAGTGGGCGTGGTTAGGGTGACTGTAGTCAGCCACATGAGGGCAACGTCTGTGGCTCACATTCATTGGTTGGTGGGCAGTGCCCGGGTGGGGAGGATGAGGAGGCCGGCCAAGAGGTCCAGGGCTGCAGTGGCCCATAATCCAGTGGTGCCACTTCATAGAGACAGAACACCTTCTGCTTCCAATGCACCTGCTTTCCAAGCGGGGCTTAAGTGTTTGTTAGTAAATGCTGTCTCTCCTAATTCTCCTCTGGCCATTGTTCATGTGCAAAGAGTGACCCAGCCCGTGTGCCTTTGCACTCCAATCTTTTCACTCAGTGTTACTTCAACACACCTGTTCTTCTTTTAAAATGACATCAGCTTCCAATGACACAGTGTCACCATCCCCATCATTTGCTCGGCCATTCTCCTAGTGTGGGGCATGTGGACTGTATTTAATTTGGTTTCCCCACCCCCCACCCCCTCTATCATGAAAAGCCTCACTGCGAATAACTTTGTGCTTTTTCTTTGCTTTGGGGTATTTCCTTGGGGAACCTACTAGGGCGTGGGATTACAAGGTCAAAGGGTGTGACGTGTTTCATGCTCTTATTACACGCGAAGCTTATGAACTTGCCTTTATAACTCCAAGCACTTTCAGAAAGCTGTTTCCAGTCCAGTGTTGTGTGTTCGGTGCTGTGGGCTGCTGAGAAATATTGAATGAGTCAACTGGAGCACTGTTGGGCTAAACAAGTATTGATTAGAAATGAGAAAGCAAGGCTGAAGTCAGGAAGGAGGGGAAGGAGGGAAGGAGGGAGGGAGGGAGGGAGACAGAGGACAGGCTGCAAACCTCTGGTTTGTATGGTCGGTTCCCCTTGGTGGCCATGGGCTGGTGCTCAGTGTGTGAGGTGACTTGGATGTTGAGAGAGGGAACATTTTGTGTGGCCCTCTCCAGCTTACTTAGCCCAGCCTGGTACTGTGCCCAGGGGTACTTCCCTCACCCTCTCCCCCACCCGGCGTGCGTATATTTTTAGCTCTACCGATGGCATCACACTGAAGCTGGGAAGAGCAGAGCCCCAGATGCGCCGCGGATACTGAGAACCTGGCTTCTGTTTTCACTTCCTTCATGTCCCCCAAGGGTTTTTCAAAACTCCGAATTATGCCGCCACCCACTTTGTCTTTTCTCTTTCTGAACCCCCAAATTCCTGCCTCTCCAATAAGTTCCAGCATGTTGGGGTCAGACCTGGGTTCGAATCCTGGCTCTCGACACTGTGGGACATACCCTGCGTGGCCCTAGGCAAGCAACTTCACCTCCCTGAGCCTCGCTTTCTTCATTTGGACAAGGAGGCTCCACTCAGCGCCTGACGTCTAGCTCAGGGAACGGCTGTGTTACGTGATCGTGGCTGTTTTGGTGGTTTAAGCTGTGCTTAAACCCGCAACAGAGAAAATAAGATTGGAAAGAAAAAGTTTCTAGGTCCCCATCTGTAAAATGGGGACAATAGTACCCACCTGGGAGAATTGTCATGAAGAATCATTACAGGTGCAGGTAATAGAACGAGGTAGATACCTGGTTGGTACTCTGTTATTTTGTTTCCCTCCCCTCCCCTGTCTCTCCCTCCCCTCCCTTATCCCCCCCTCCCCTCCCCTGTCTTCCCTCTCCCCTCCTTTCCCCTCCCCTCCCCTTCCCTGCTTCTCCTTTCCCTGTCCTGCCCTTCTCTTCCTGTCTTGTGTGTGAATAGTCACACCACTGGGAAAGAACGCACTAAATCCCTCCCTTCTGCTCCTTCTGTGAGTGGACGGGCAAGATAAACTAGGAGCAGAGAGATCCCTGGTAGTGGCTTGGCCGGGTCGTTTATAAGGGAGAGCGAGTAAACAAGCCTCTCGTGGCTGAGCCAGGAAAGCTGAGGCTAAGAGGAAAGCAGCCGGGATGGAGGCCTCTGACGAACCCACCTGGCCGTAAATCTCCAGGCACCTCGGGGGCCTGCCTGCCGGACAGATGCGGGCTGGTTAGTTAACGCTCCCCAGGGCGGGGTGAGACCAGGGCAGGGTTAAGTCATGACTGAGCACAGTTAAGGGGACAGGCGAGGAACTGTGAATAGAATGCCTAATTGTCCCTAGACTTGTACACTTCATGAAATCCTGGCTTAACTGGATGCCTTTTCATCATCTGAGTGGATGGTAGGTAGGTGCTGGAGAAGCAAGGAGGGAAGGAGCGGGGGAGGAGGACAGGCTGCCAACCTCTGGTTTGTATGGTCGGTTCCCCTTGGTGGCCATGGGCTGGTGCTCAGTGTGTGAGGTGACTTGGATGTTGAGAGAGGAAACATTTTGTGTGGCCCTCTCCAGCTTACTTAGCCCAGCCTGGTACTGTGCCCAGGGGTACTTCCCTCACCCTCTCCCCCTGAACTCCTTTAAGGAGAGTTTTGCCGTGTGTCCGGGAGAGGAAATTGGGTAGAGAGCGTGCAATGCCCCCTGTCTCTGCTGGCATTAGAGCCCAAGTCACAGCCAAGACCCAGTTATTCGAGCACAGACCCAGGGTAAGTCAGTGACAGGCAAGGCGATGCTGGGGGAGGGGGGCAGGTTATTGAGGTGGCCTGAACGGAGGGAGAGAGTAAATGTCACAGGTCAACAAGGCACCACTGGGGACACGAAGCCCACACAGGAAGAGGACGTGGACGTCATGGGCAAAGAGGACGGAGGCACCCTGGGGCTGTGCCGGTGTTGCTTTGGTCTCATGCCTTGGCTCCAAGGTTGACCTCGTGGGAGAGGGCACACAGTTCTCCGTGAGCTGGGGTGGAAGTGAACGTGGATGGAGGAACGCTGAGGAGAACCAAGCATGGACGGCACAGCTCTCGGACCCACCGAGGGGAGCGCCCGCCGACGGACCCTCTCCACATGCTGTGCTCATTCCCGGCGTAACACCTATCGCGCATTATTAGAATCATCTTTCTCCCCCCTCCCCCCCAGATCCCTCACTGGGCTGTAAGCTAGGGCAGGGCCCATACCGGAGGATACACTGCATTCCCAGTGCCAAGGACAGTGCCTGACACAGTCTGGGTGCTCAATAAATATCCGCCGTCATTCAGCCAATGACAACCGACTTCATTAAGAGCCTATGTTCTAGAGCCAAAATACTTGGGTCTGAACCCAGCCTTTGGACAAGTTACTTATCCCGTCTCTGCCTCAGTTTCCTCCTATGTAGAAGAGCTATAATGGTGCTACACATCTCATAGGGTTATGGTGAGGGTTAAGTGAATTCATGCATGTTAGTTGAGCATAGTGCCTGATACATAGATAGTGCTCAATCAATGTCAGTTATCAAATATCGTTATCTTCACCATCATCACTATCACCATCATCATCATCATCATCATTGTCCTCACCATCACCAGATCAACTTCCCACTGACCGGGGCAAGTCACTAAACTGTGTGCATCAATTTTCTCTTCTAAGTTCAATTACATGCTCATTCAGATCACTTCTGACACGGATACCTTCTGGTTCGCTCTGCGGTATGTTTTACCCTCTCTGTGCTTTAGTTACAGAAACACCTGAATCCCAGCTGGCTTTCTCTGCCAACCAATGCATGCATGGACCACCGTCCCAAACCAACAAGGGCTCTGTGCTCAGAGCCCTGAGCTGCATGTGTGTGTTATAATTAGCCTAAGGACAATATGACCAGAAAATGAAATCCTATGCAAATACATGGTGTAATAGTCTTTGGAGGAAAGGAGGGAATATCTCTGCATTACCTGCTGTTCGAGATTATCCACACGAGAGCTTCTACCCATCAGCGTATCCAGCAAAGAGTTAACAGGAATCTGCTAATAAAATGCCAAGCTCTGTGTGCCAGCTTGTCATAGCACCCAGTGTCCTCTTTGGATGGGAGAGCAGGGCAATGTGAAACGAAAAGTTGAGAAAAATAACAGAAGTTGGGATGAGGTGTCAGGCAACCATGAAATAACTGAAAATACAGGGGAAAGGTGTGAAGAATGTGGACGGCAGCTGGTCTGGTAAACAGTACTCACAGAATGCGGCCATTTCTGTGAGGAAATGGTACGCACCCGTGTATTCATAAAGTATCACGATTTGATTATCCAGCAAATTGATAGCATTAGTTGCCTCTAGGGAGGAAAAATTTAGCAACATTTACTGAATTCTTTACTCTTGTGTCCTTTTTGAGCCATGTGAATACATTACTGATGGCAAAATGGATTTTTAAAGAGTTATTTCATAGGGTGAGCAGAGAAAGAACCAGAAGTTGGGATCTGGGTTCTAGTTCTGTGTTTATCAGGGTCGGTCTGTGTGATTCAGAGTGAGCCTCTGCCCGCTCTGGACCAGGCTCTGTCCCCTGAGAGTGAAGGTGTCCAAATGCATCTCAGCCCAGCTCCCACCCAGGCTCTGCCGTTCAGCCAGGGCACAGCGCCACCTTCCACACAGCTCCCTCCAGCTCTGGGCAGAGAGCCGGCACCTGGACCTCCGCAGCCCCTGCTCTTCCCTACGGTGCTCCTGGGCTCCTGTTTGCCCTCTTACCCCTGGGACTGAGTGGAGGATGGGCAGCGGAGAGCTAGAACTCAAGAAAAATGGGGATGACCAAAAGGGCAAAAAAAAAAAAAAATCTGATGAGAGTAACGAGTGTGCAGTGAGCTACCCCCATGGGGGAGAAGTGCTCCTCACTCTCTTCCTCCAACACAGGAACCCCCATCCCGGCAACCAGTCCTTTGCTCAGCACCTGTGACCCTGCAGCCTCTCCTGTGACCCAGAGGCCACTGGTAGTACGGAGAAGAAAAAGTCCGAGAGGACCACTAGGCTTCAGGCAGAGGCTGGGGAGAAGAGGAAGGGAAGAAAAAGAAGAGAGAGGGAGGCTGACTGACAGAGAGCCAAGGGCAGTACAGGAAAAGACAGATGAAGAGAAAGAAGGAGACAAAGAGAGATCGTGAGATTCACAGGCAGGCCCACAGAAGACCACCTGTCCCATCCTATCAGTGAACTTGAATGTTAAAAGTAGTGTTGACTCATCCCCGAGGAGCAGCAGAGCCCTAAAAGAAAGTGCACTAGGTATTCTAAGCAGAGACACCAGGAACCCATCGTTCCTGTCCCCTCCCCCACCCACCACCTCCGCTGGATCCCAGGGGTAAGAGGACAAACAGAACCTACGTCCATCAGAAATAAGATCCGGGGCTGCAAGGACCAGCCAGGTCCAGAGTAACAGGCTCGGTGGGCTTATCCTTCACAGGGCGGGAGGGTCACTTTTTAAGGATGTTGACATCTAAGGTCCCATCCCAAGAGCAGAACATACAGGAGGAACAGATGAAGGATCTGGTGACGTTTAGCCCGGAGGAAAAAGACGACCGTGTTAGGTAGCCCACGAGAACCCCTTTCGGCGCTGAAGTGCTCTGATTCCATAAAGTATTTTGAAGTGTTCTCATGTGAAAGGAAGATCAACCTCATTTTGTGCGGCTCCCGATGGGTACATTAGGAGAAATGAGAGAAATTCACAAGGAGACGGATTCCAAGCTGATGAAAGGAAGAAGCAGGTGTTCCAGAATTGGAGGGTGGACTGTCACTGAAGGGGTCGGTGGAGGGGTCAGCAGGTCAGGAGCCGGGTTAGGTGGTACCAGACACTTTCCAGTGCCAACCCCCTGAGTGGTAGGGCTTGGGGTAAACAGGAACATTGGGGGCTCCAGGGAAGCCTGATGGAGCCAACAAAAGTGTCAGCTCCTAAAATTAGACGATAAAAACAGAAAATTGCATGGACTTAAATGGACCTCTTTCTCCCAATAAACTCATTTCATGGGAGAAAGAGCTTGTTACTAATGGTGGTGGTCGCATGGCAGAAGGTGGACCGGCTGGCCACAGGCCCCTCTGCCTGCACACAGGCACCACACAGGATGCCAGGATGCCAGATGTGGAGCAACAGATGTTTCAGATAAACAAGAAAAGAAAAATGTTCTTAAAAGCTTATCATTGGGAGCCCGGCCAGTGTGGCTCAGTGGTTGAGCATCGACCCATGCACCAAGAGGTCGCCGGTTCGACTCCCCGTCGGGGCACATGCCCAGGTTGTGGGTCTGATCCCCAGTGGGGGGCATGCAGAAGGCGGCCAATCGATGTTCTCTCTCATTGATGTTTCTATCTCTCTCTCCCTCTCCCTTCCTCTCTCTCATATCAATAAAGAAAAAAAAATCCTTTAAAAATAAAAGCTTATCATTGGGAAACTGCGATGCTAAATTCCAATTTCTCGGTGAATAGGTTATGTGGGTCAGCCCGGGCACTGCCTGGCGAATTTGTTTTTCTGGCCAAGTGAGTCTGCCAGGATGCGAGAGCTAATTGACACGAGCTGCCGTGTCAGTGTCGCTCCGAGAGCAGAGATGCTACGGGCTAGGGTTTGAGAGCACAGGGGACGGAGCCAGGCTGCCTGGATTCGAAGGCTGCTCTCCTGCTCAGGTGTTGCGTGGCTTAGCGTGAGTAGCTCAACCTCTCTCTGGTAAGGGTTCCGCCTCTTTGAAGTAGAGAAAACAATTATCTACCCATAGGATTATTTTGAGGATTAAACATTTATAATAGTTATGACATTTATTTTTAGTGAGGGTCACTTAGAAGAGGACCTGGTGCTTAGGAAGGGACTGTATTTCTTATAATATTATTATTGTTATTGATCATAATGCTTTTTCTAATCATCACCCAGGGATATGTTTTTATTGATTTTAGAAAGAGAGGAAGGGGGGTCGGAGAAAGAGAAACATTGACATGAGAGAGAAATATCGATCGGCTGCCTCCTGTATGTGCCCTGGGCCCCGACCAAGAATCAAACCCGCAACCTAGGGTTCGAACCCGCAACCTTTTGGTGTATGGGACGATGCTCCAAACAACTGAGCCACCTGGTCAGGGCCATCAGAATACTTTTGAAAGAAGCATGATGGAGAGGGGAAATCCTGGACTTTGGAATGAGTTAGAGCTGAATTCAATTCCTGCTCTCCAAGCCCTTGTTTCAACAACTGTAAAAGCGGGGGAGGGGGGACAAAAAACACAAACTGCAGGTTTGGAGTGAGAAATAAAATATGTTTATGTGCCCGGTTCAGTGCCTGGCATATAGAAATAGTCAAGCCATCTTAGTTCCTCCCCCTTCCTCGCCACCGTGCCAGGCCCTGGGCAAAGAGGAAAGGACATAAATATGACTGGGAGGTGGTCCCTGTCCTCAAAGGGCTCACATCCAGAAGAAAGGCCTGGACGCAAGCAATGGTAAGGTGCTACATCGAGGGCTATGAGGGAGGTATCAATGCAGTTACACTGGGCAATGCTGAAGCTGGGATTTGAGGAGTTGAACTTTACGGAGCTGGTCAAAGTATTGGTCAGAGAGGAGGTGGGGTATTCCAGGCTGTGTAGCAAACACACTGCGAATGTGTGACATCAAGACAGCCACTGGTCATTGCTTGGGGTCACTACCCATCTCTGAGTCCACCTTGCATGTCTGTGCCAAGACCCCTGGAGCCTATGCCGCTCTGGAGAAGCGACCACCTGCGGATTAACAGGAAACCCCATGGCAGAAGACACCGACAGCGACCAAAAGCAGCATGTGTACATTTCAAGGGAAATTTCCAAGCAAGAAAAAGCCTACAAATCAGACTGCCCTAAAGGTTTCTAGAAGACCAAGCTTAGTGCCACCCCGGAGTTATGGTGCTGGAAGATATCCTGTGCTTGCCCTGGCTGTTTCATCAGTAACTGCTCGGAGCTCATAAGGTTGCCCCATCCACACACCACATCCCGAAACCCTGGTAGTGTCATCTGTCCCCGTGAGGCCTCAGTGAGTCACGTATTTGGGCAGTATGGGCAGAGACCTACCTCGCACCTCACATCAGCACAGCCATTCATACATACCACCCACTAAGTGCACACATAGGCACACACATAGGACATGCACACCATCAGACACTCAAATACACACGCCACACACACTCAAATAACCGCAGCACAGTATGCACAAACAATCCCACATTCATGAGATACACGGAAATGCCTGTTCACACACACGCGTGTGCATCCCACCCACACTCAGTGCACCGGCACCCCACTCACACACTTGTTCAAATGCCCACACTACCCAGAGCTTCACTCTCTCTACAGCCCATCTCGCACAGTCAGAAGGGCTCACACTTCTCTGCACATGGCCCCATGTAAACACAACGTGTCCACTCCACACCCCTCCCGTCAGCCCGCACACCCCGGCACATCTGTGCAGTGCATCCCCCACCCGGCTTACTCCAGCAAGAGGCTTCCAGCTCGGTGTGCAGCGGCCACAGTGGCCAGGAATTAAAATGCAGCGAGGAGGAGCCGGGCGCGTCAGCACCGCGTCTCCAGGAGCACACGGCCTTCGCCACCGCCGCCCCGCCCGCCGGGAGCCGCGGGGCCAGCGAGCTGAGGAGCAGGTGCTCGAAGCCCAGCCGCGCCAGCGTCGCGCGGCCGCTGCCCAAGTTCGCCCGGGGCCCAAAGAGGGCCGGGCAACCGGAGAGGAGTGCAGCTGGCGCCGCCGCCACCGCGGGCTTGGAGTCTCGAGAAGAGAAGGGCGTAAGGAGCAGCGAGTTCGGGTCACCCCGGGAAGGTGTAAACCGGGGCTCCGCAGTCCCCAGCTTCTGGCGCCGCTGGGGCAGGGAGAAGAAGAGGCAGCGGACAGCGAGGCCCGGCTTTTCTGGAGACTCAAGGCACCCTGGAGAGCCGGGTGAAGAAACGACACTTCCCTCTGGCCAGCCTCCTCGACGGGGCCCAGCAGCCAGCAGCCTCTGGCAGGACGCCCTGAGAGCCCCCAGCCCCAGGCGGGAGCGGGCACATCGCAGCGCAGGGCTCGGGCGCGAGACTTAGGGGCGCCTTAGCTAGTCTCAGCGGAGCTCAGCCGAGGAGCAGTGAGAGGGTCCTGGAGGGAAGGGAAAGAAGGCAGCAGCCAACAGAGCGACCACTCACCCCAGTACACACCCACCCCACCCGCCGAGCCAGGGGCCGCGGTGAGCCTCTGGGGGCGCTCGTTCCCTGGCGACTTCTCTCCCGTGTCCCAACACCGCTGGACTACGGGCCGGGCTGGTGGGGTCCTTGGGAATGTCCAAATCAGGCATGGTGGCCAAGTGGCTGCTCTCCCGGGACCAGCGTAAAAGCTGGGGTTAGGCGGAGCAGGGGGGACTCAGTTCAGGGTCCCCCGAGGTCCAGGACGAAGGGAGGTGGGCGCAGCACCCAGGGACTGGAGAGGCGGCGCCTGGTGGGGGCCCATGCAGAGGTAGTAGCCGGCGTCGGGCATCTTTCAGGAAGACTAGGGACCAGGAAGTCTAGGGAGGCGCTCGGAGAGGCCAGTGCCAGGGGCGGCGGGCCCGGGCGGGAGCCCGCGGAGGCGGCAGCGGCGGCGCCGGGCGGGCATGCCGCGCCACCGGAGCTCCTTTCGGGCGCACGCTTCCCTAGCGCGGGCTGCGCGCGGCTGCTGCTGCTGCTGCTTCCACTGCTGCTGCGGACTCCCATGGCGGCTCCGCCCGGCCGGGGCCGCCGCCGCTGCCGCCAGCCGCGGGCTGAATGAATGAGCCGGAGCGGCGGAGCCGGGCTGCCCCCGGCCGCGCTCACCGGCCCGGGACGCTTCCGCATGGCCCGCGAGGAGCCGGCGCCTGCGGCGGTGGCGGCGGCCGGGCAGCCCGGGGGTGGCAGGGGCGGCGTGCGCGAGCTGGCGCTGCAGGGGCCAGGGGTCGCCCGCAGGGGGCGGCCGTCGCTGAGCCGCGCTAAACTGCACGGGCTGCGGCACATGTGCGCCGGGCGCACGGCGGCCGGGGGCTCCTTCCAGCGGCGGGCGCTGTGGGTGCTGGCCTTCTGCACGTCCCTCGGTTTACTGCTGTCCTGGTCCTCAAACCGCCTGCTCTACTGGCTCAGCTTCCCGTCGCACACGCGGGTGCACCGCGAGTGGAGCCGCCAGCTGCCCTTCCCCGCCGTCACCGTGTGCAACAACAACCCGCTGCGCTTCCCGCGCCTCTCCAAGGGGGACCTCTACTACGCCGGCCACTGGCTCGGGCTGCTGCTGCCCAACCGCACGGCGCGCCCGCTGGTCAGCGAGCTGCTGAGGGGCGACGAACCGCGCCGCCAGTGGTTTCGCAAGCTGGCCGACTTCCGCCTCTTCCTGCCCCCGCGCCACTTCGAGGGCATCAGCGCCGCCTTCATGGACCGCCTGGGCCACCAGCTGGAGGACATGCTGCTGTCCTGCAAGTACCGCGGCGAGCTCTGCGGCCCGCACAACTTCTCCTCCGTGAGTTGCCCATCGCGCGAACCCGCCCCCTCTGCTTCCCTTCTCTCTAGTCAGAAGGTCCCCACCCGCGGAGGGGCTGGACACCAGGCCCCTTGCCGTGACATCATGTCATGACCCGCTGTTGGGTCCCCTGAGTCTTCTCCTCTAGGTTGTGGGAAGTTGAACACAACTAACTGTAGGAGGAGTCGCCTGCTCTTCTATCCCCGACCCTCTCCTTCCTGTCTACCCCAAGCCCTCGACTCTGCTCCTAAGGGCCCCTTCTGGGAATACTAGGCCTCCTTCTCCCGGGCCTCGACCGGGACCCAAGGACTCCAGGCAGCTGCCGTGTGTCTGTGTTGAAGGGTGGGGAGGAGAGGGAAGCATGTCTTAAGTGGGAGCTTGTTGTCTTTGGGAAAACCAATAGGAAGCTCTCCAAGAACGGGCCATGGGGAGAGGCACCCAGAGGCCCTAAAGCAAGCTCACCAGTTCCAAGACCCTTCGGGTCTGGGAGAACTGTGATGGAAACTCCGAGTATTAACACTGAAGCTGCTGCTGGTTTGGCTTTGGGGGGAGGGGGGAGCCTTTCCTTCTGCTACTTTTAAAAATTGTTTGTCTTACGCATACAAAGGAGTTGAGCCTTGGTGGGCGCTGGCGGGGCTCTTGCCCCCACCAGGTGTGAGTACGGGTCTCGCCGTCTAGAGGAACCAAAGCCCTGCAGTGGAGAAAGCAGCCAGGCAGAGGTATTGGTGGAACAGCGGGGGCCAGGAGAAGCTGTGCTGGGGGTTTGTAAGCCATTTGCTGCGCTGGTTCCCCCATGCTGTGGGTCTGGATAATGCAGCTGTCAGACAGAAGGTATCTGCCTTGTGCGGCTTGCCTAGGAGGAGCTGGGTGCCAAGCCCCAGCATGAAGCGAGTCTGTCCAGCCATTCATGTGTAAACAGATGCCTCTCAGGTGGGTCTGGGCTCATCCACCGATGCAGGGAATTTTGCAGTGTGTATTTCTTTGTGGAGCTGTGATGGTGATTTTACCAGCCCTAGTGCATCACTCCTGACAGTATCGTTTCTGACAAAGCTTTTTCTGGGAAGGTAAAGAGATGCCACCATTCCAACAGGTGTTGGTACATCAGGCCAGGCCTCTGATTGGCTGATTGGGCCAGTCCTTGTCGAGAGTGGTAACCCTGGCTTCGATCTTGCCCCTCCTGCTTTGTTTTCAGCCTGTTTGTAGAGCAACCCTGAATTATTGTTTTCTGGACTTTTTCAGTTGCCTTTAAAGAACACCTACCTGGTGACTAACCTACCTTAGCCGGCAGGAGATGCCGTGAACATTTGCTTCTCGGTGACTTCTTTCAAACTTCAAACACAAGTCTGAGTTCACAAAGATGAAAGAATGAGGGTGGTGACGCCTTTTTGTTTCTTGTTTATTTGTCTCACCCCTACCTAGCAGCCCCTGGAGTTACACTGAAGTTCCGTGTTACGTTCAAGTATCTGCAGCTCAGGTTGTACGGCACGGCCCACCAAACACAATTCTCACGTGGATTTGCGTGTGCAGCATGCTGGCCGCCCGTGTTCACCTCCGATAGTCGCCACCACCCTGCAGTAGCGATTACTTTTATTCCCAGTGTAAAGATGAGGCTCTGAAACACTGTCCAAAGCTCAGGGCCAGCCAGTTCAAAGTCCAGCTCTGCGTACCATCAAATCCATTATGCAGAAGCCACAGGTAACCTTCCTCTCTGACCCTGGGCTTCTCTTCTCTCAGAGGATGCCTAGGTAGGAGTCACACCTGTCCCTCCTAGGAGCAGGGCTGGGAGAGTGGGAACTGGAGCTGCTCCAGGGGTCCAGGTGGCCATGTCCTCAGCCACATGTTACTGGACCCACCAGCTCTGCCTGCAAGCACACAGCACCTCGAGGAGCTGCCTGACCTCAGCCTCCCCAGCAGGCAGGTATGGCCATGAGTTAAAGAAAGCAGGGTTCTTCCCACTGGGCAGACCCTTTTCTTCCCTCTCTGTGCCCTGCTTTCCTGCATTTGAAGAGTTTGTAGGTACACACCCAACCAAGCCAAAGTATTACCTCCACTCCCCAAAGGTATGTGTTCCTGGGGACTCAAGTGACCCCCCTTCCTGGCTTCTTATCATGGCTTTGTCCTGGGAGTTTCCAGCGCCTTCACATTTCATGCTGTAGTTTGTTGTTTGTTTTTTCTAAGGGCCTCAGAATTAAAGGTTGTACTTCTCTATCTGTAGAAGCCAGAAGCTGTTTCAGGGGAGCCCCAAATAGAGAGCGGACCCATCAGGAATGCTTTTGCCTAACCACGCCACTCTGTCTCAAGCCTTTGTCATCTTTGATGGAGTGGCACTAAGGTGTAGTGGTTAAGAGTGTGGATGCTCAAGCTGCACTGATGGTTCAGATGCTGAGACTACCACTTACTGTGCGCCCTTGGACAAGTGGCTTGATCTCTCTGTTCTCTACTTTCCTGCTCCATCTGGTGGAGGTAGCGATAGTGGATACACCATACACACACACACACACACACACACACACACACACACACGCACGCACACACACGCACACACACACACACACAGAGGGGAGCTCTTAAAACTGTGCTGGGCTCCCATAAAAATGTTGCCTTTAAATGGCATTGGCCTCCTAACTGACCTGTGGCCTCCAGCTCGGTACTCTCCCCACTCTGCATCCGTCCTCTGCCCTACAGCCAGAATAGTCTTTCTAAAGCTCCACTCTGAGCATGCCATCCTGCTTCTTGAACCCTCCAGTGGCTCACCTGTCCTCAGGATGAGGTCCAATTCCTCGGGCCCTGTACTGAGGCCCTGCCTTCTCTCTTGCTGTGCCTTCCCACATACCACACACTCACGCTCTGCGGAACAGCTTGGACCCCGCTCCTCAAGACTCTGCCCTGTCAACCTGGGGACACCTACTCCTCCTTCAACACCCAGCCCCGGGGATGTTTCCTGATCACCCCACTCTCCTCCCTTCCTCCTTTTCCTCCTCTACCACCCTGTTTAGGCATTGGTCCACTGGTCTGTGTCTGTCTCCCCTCCAGACCCAGGCAGGATTGTGTCTGATGTCTGTGCTGTCTCTTCCAGCTAGCACAGTCTGATTCTAAGTGTTCAGGAAAGGCTGGGAAAGGAATATCTTCACCAGGTACCCCCAGGGCTTCCTGTTGTCCAGGGTCACCCACTCCAAGACTCTTGGCTTAATTTCTCTGGGAAATACCAGTGGGGTGCATTGCTAATGAGTAAATGCCCAAACAATTTGGGGGCATTTATTCCTTTTGAGGACAAAGGGGGAGCAGGATGCCAAGCGCTTCCCAGACACCTGTGCTTCCCAGGCCCTAAGAGGACTAGTGCAACAGGTGAGGAGTGGGCTCCCCGGGGACACCTTTGGGGGAATGTGCCAGCTGTCCCCACGGTCTCACTCCATTCGGTTAGACTCCTGGTCTGGAAATAAGCTCAGCAGGCGAGAGAAGAGTATTGTGGAGAGGCAGCTGTTGGGTTCCACTGACGAGGCGCACTCAGGATGGTTTTCCTTCCAGCTCTTGTGCCTGTGTGTGCAGCTGTGCAAGGGTTAACCACTCCGCACTCAGACGGCGCCGCTCCTGCTTCTGAATACCCGTGTTGTTTCCCTGGCATCAGCCCCGGACCTCTGGCTCTGCACGCTCGGGCCCTTCCGGGTTTTCCGGGGGGCAGAGGAGGGCAGCTTTCCCAATAATTGGGCAGGATGCAGAACTGTGAGGCCAGTCTATCCAGGCACTGGGGCCTTGGAAGAGGGACTGAGGCGGAGACAGGGCCCAACAGAGGCTAACCACGCCCACTGGGAGAGAGGGAGCAGTGCCCCTCTCTGGGAGGAGGTGCTGTTCCGGGGAGAGTGTCCGGCGGACCTGGCTCGGGCTTTGGCTCCGCTCCTCACTGACCGTGGGCAGGCACGCCACTCTCCAAGCCTCAGGGAGCTGGGATGAAGACAGCACGAATGCAGTCACCGGCTCGTGCTAGACAGCAATAGGTGCTTGCTATTCCAGAACGATTGTTATACTTTGGAGAAAGAGATCGACACAGAAAGAGTCTTTGTATCTGGTGGTAGCACTTATTAATTATGATCAATATAATTATTGTATCTTATCCTGGCCACTTGCCTGAGTGAGGATATGCTCATTTTCTGGTTCATTTATTCAGTCAATCGGTGTCTACTGAGTGTCAACTGTATGCTAAGCTCTCTACTCGCTGCTGGGGATGTCAAATTACACAAGGTTTGGTGTGCTGCAGGATTGTTGAGGAAAGACATGTGTGAACAGTTGCCAGGAGAGCAGCGGTGCTCTGCGGCCTCAGAGGATCCCCAGGCAGGAAGGAGGGAGAGGAGATTTCAGGGAGAGAGGACAGCATGTGCAAATAAATACAGGGGTGTGAACTAGGAGCCTGAGAGTGGTTCACGGTAGCTGGAAGGAGGGCTGGAGGTGCTGAGGTGGGCGGAGCTGAGGGACGGTCATGCAGCGGTATGACGGACACCTGGGACCCAAACTGAGTGTCTCAGCTTTGCACCGAAGCTCTGACTTCCTTCCTACTGGCTGTCACTCTGTGGAAGAAGACCTCATCTATGTTCCAGTCCCCCAGCTGCCACCCCCATTGCTAACTCCATCAGAGGCCGCTTCTCCTTAGACCCTTCTCCCATTTCCTACCCCCATCTGCAGGGATCAACCTGGAGTCCAGATTTGGGATAAGTCCTCCTTGAAAGACAGCACTTGGTTTCATCACACTTTGTCACAACAAGCAGGCTGACTAGGACAGGGACAGAAAACAAGAGATCATTTCAGCGGCCGATTGTTTTGGATCAGCAAACCCTGCCGAAATGGTGTTCGCCCAAGAAGTCCAGTCGTCGTGAGGAAGGATGCCTTGAGGGAGGCAAGAAAGATACTTTTGCCTTTAGAGATAGAGTAGTCAACGAGCTAATACATGTAAAGTGCTTACAACAGTTCCTGGCAACAAGTAAAGACTCAATAAATGTGAGGTATTTCTGTTATCGTTATTTGCAGCGAGCGTTTCCAGGGAAGGACGAGAGCAATCGCGCTGGGCGGCCGTTGTGCCAGACCCGGGCTGGGCATGTTTCATGCCGTGTCAATTCTCCTCATAGCCTTAAAAGGTTGTGTGATTATCCACGTTTTACAAACGGGGAAACTGCAGCTCAGGGAGCGTCTATAGTGTGCCCAAAGTCAGAGAGCTAGCATGCAGTGAAGCGGGGGTTTGCACCCAAGTCCTCGTGACGGCAAAGGTGTATGCAGCTGGATTCACAGCTGCACAGCAGGGGGAGGAAGGAGCAGGTTGGTGGGAGGCGGGGAGTGTGCGGGGAGGACCAATCCAGCCTCAGTTCTGCCCTGACCAGCTGTGTGACTTTGGCCTCAGGATCTTCCTCTGTGAAATGAGGACATGAGCTACATGAGCAATGGGACTCCGCTAAGAAGTTCTCGGTCCAAGTAAGCAGTCGGGGAAACGGGGCTTAACCACTACAGACGGCCTGAGCTCCTCAGCCACCCGTTTCTGTTCTTTGCAGGGCCGAAGCAGTGACTGAGGGGGAAATGGACAAGTTATCAGAGTGCGAGAGACAGGATGGTGATTAAACAGGCATTTATACAAGAAACATGAAAAGACCTGCACTAGTTATTTGACTTTGGGGAAATTAGTTTAGGGGATCAAATGTACACCGCTCAAGGTCTACAAATATCCAAATTGACCAACGTCAGGCTGATTCTAATAGTGGCTATTTGGGGGCCGCTATGGCTGGTCAGGAAGGCATCCCTCAGATGTCTGTCCAGCCGAGAAGGGCTGGAAGAATAGCCAGGCTATTTGCTCCATGCTTCAGTTGCTTTGACTCTCCTGAGTGATTTGCTTGGATCAGCTATTCGGAGATTCAATCAACCAGAGCTCACTGAGCGGCTATTGTGTGCCAGGCACTGGGCCACAGAGACAGCCATAAATTCTCTCTGTTTCTGGTAAATGGGCTTGTAAAGGTCAGTGTGCTTCATCAGGTGACTGGATCTGTAAGGAGCTGCCCATCAGACAGGGAGTGGGGCCAGGCATGTGACAGGGTTTGCATAGGACATCTGTTAAGTAAACAGTCACATCCGTTTCACCAGCATCGAATGGGTGTTATGGAACCCATTTCACAGATGAGGACAGCAAGGCTCGGGAAGGGGCAGGGTCTCAGCTTGGGGGCAGCAGAGTGAGGATTCAACAAAGGATCAGTCCAGCTCAAAGCCAAGGTTCTTTTCTATACACCATTCTGCCAACATTCAACAATACCGGTCAGAGCAAACCCTTCCATTGAGGGTGCCCCTCACAGTCTTCCACGTCTGAACTCACAGGTTTTTTTTTCTCACTGCAAATTGGTATGGAAGTTGCCTGGATTCCAAGGCCTGCAGGTTGGAGAAGGAAAGACTGTTCCTAAGAGTACACAACCCGTGACGGACTCGTACCCTCCCTCTCCATCAGCCGATCAGCTCGTGGGGAATCTCCTCAAGAGCTGTGGGAAAGTTTTAATTCAGCCATGATCTGAGCTAAATTACCATTTCCATTCTTTCAAAGACATTGGGTCCAGCTGGTGTGGCTCAGTGGTTGAGCTTCGACCCATGCACCAAGAGGTTGCCGGTTCGATTCCCGGTCAGGGCACATGCCCAGGTTGTGGGCCCGATCCCCAGTGGGGGGCATGCAGGAGGCAGCCAATTGCTGTTCTCTCTCATCGATGTTTCTATCTCTCTCTCCCTCTCACTTCCTCCCTCTCTAAATCAATAAAGGAAAAAAAAGAAAGACATTGGTAAATTAAGTCCTGGCTAAGGAAATGTTGCCAAACTGAGATCCAGCTCAGGCCCGAGCTAACAAACAGATGACTCACTCATAATTGGAACATGAATTGTTGGTAAAACAAATGGAGGCCACTAACAAACTGGGCAAGTTTGTTCTCCTGAGCATGTCAAATGCCTCCCCAGACACCCTTGTTTATGCTATTAAATTGCTTGGTAAATTGTTTTCTCTGATTCCACGCACGTCCATTGAGCGGCTCTCCATCAGGCTCTTCACATTCATTCATTGATTTCAGCCTGACGTCAGGAGGACAGTCGTCCTTAGTCCCGGGTCCCCGTAAGGAAACCGAGGTGCAGGGTGGCTCGGTAACTTGCTCAAGGTCAGAGACCTTGATCTCAGGGTTCCAAAGTCAGGGCTCTGTGCATTGCATCTTTGTTGCTCCACGGAGAACTCCCAACGCAGTAGCCTTCCTCGTTACACCTGGGCCAGATAGCGCGGTGCACACCACCATCTCCTCTTATCTCTGCAACCCTGGAAGGTGGTCATTTCACCGTGTCGCCTGCCTGACTTCAGAGAGGGCAGGATCCATGGGGCACGTGGCATGGGAACGGAAAACAGCTGGAGTTTGGATTCAGGCCTCTTCGGGACCCCATGTGCCTTTTCTTTTGTTTTTTTGTTTTTGTTTTTATCCTCACCCGAGGACATTTTTTCATTTTCTGTTCAGATAGAGTGAGGGAGAGAGAGAGAGAGAAACATTGACGTGAAAGGGACACATCGAGTGGCTGCCACCCGCTCGACCAACCAGGGCCGGGGACAAACTGCAACTGAGGTACATGCCCTCGGCGGGAACCGAACCTGGGTCTCTCTGGACCGTAGGCCGACGTTCTAACCGCTGAGCCAAACCGGCCAGGGCCCCATGTGCCTTTTCTTCCCCCACCGCTCCTCTGTTTCTGGTCAGTTTGGGCTGGTGGGATTTTACCTGCCCTGGAAGATTTTCTTAGGGAAAAGGTAACAGGCTTCTGAGTTCTGCCCAGAAAGGAGCCGGTGCTAAAACGGACTGCTGTGAAGAGGCGCAGAGGCAAAGGCTGAGTTCCTTCTTTGGGCACGGAGACCCTCCTTCCTGAGCCGGTCTGTTCTGCCACACTCCAGTGGCCGTGGATGAGTGGGGAACCCTCGAGGCCCGTGCTCCTCAGACTTCAGCATTCCTGGTTTCCTGGGCCCACCGGGGAGTCCCCGATTCAGTAGGTCTGGAGTGGGGCCTGAGATTTGCATTGCTAGAAGCTCCCGGATGATGTAGATGCAGCTGGTCCATGGGCCACACTGGAGGGCAAGGCGATGGGCTCCTTCCGGCCGTGATCAGCAGCCTCTCTCAGCCATGCCTGATTCAGTGGGTGCAGCAAGGAATGGCACCTGGGGCAGGAGTGCTGGGCTCCCAGTGAACCCAGGAGGATGGGCATAACAGAAGCATCTTTGTTCTGGGGGCAGCCTCCATGCCACCCCACAACAGGGTCCACAGTGGGACCATGGGCCTAGCCAGAGTGTCAATCAAACCAAATGCTAAGGCCATCTGGTCGACTGAATAATGGCCCCTCAAAGGCAGCCATGCCCACACCCCCAGAACCTGTGAATGCATTACCTTACATAGCAAAGGGGACTTTGCAGGTGTGCTTGCGTTAAGGGTTCTGAGATGGGGAGAGTATCCTGGATCATCCAGTGGCCCCATGTCATCACAGAGGTCCTCCTCAGAGGGAGGCAGGAGGACCAGAGTCAGAAAAGGAGGTGTAACTACAGAAACAGAGGTTAGAGAGACAGAGAGGTTTGCAGACACCGTGTTAACGGCTTTGAAGATAGAGGAAGGGACCACAAGTCAAGGAGAACAGGCAGCTTCTAGAGGCTGGAAAAAGCAAGGTAACACATTGTCCCCCAGAGCTTCCAGGAGGAACACAGCCTTGCCGAGCCCTTGAGTTGAGCCTTCTGACCTCCAGAACTTCAAGCTAATACATCTGTGTTGTTTGAAGCTCCTAAGTTTGTGGTAATTTGTTACAGCAGCAACAGGAAGCTCATACAAGCCTCATCTGACATACGAAACACTCCCTACTACACCCCTGATTCTACACAGAGAGCCAGGCTGGTGGGTTTGGGTCAGGGTCTGTCCCAAAACCAAGAAAATAAAAGAATCCATAACACACAGGCTTAGGTTAGGTTACAAAATAGTCAACATGGGAATGTTTTGTCCATGCTTACATTCATGCAAGATTGAGAATTTAGACCCCAGTAACTTAGAAAGGAGGTGGTTTCAGGAGTCAGACAGGCTCAAGTTCATATCCCAGGTCTGCCAGGTATTACCTGGTGGCTGTTGAGGAGTCGCTTACCTTCACTGAGACTGTTTCCTTACTTGCAAAACAGAGAGTATACCTTTCTTACAGGGTCATTGTGAAACTTCAAGGTAATCTATGAATCCATTTAAAAAGTATTTATTGAGGCCCTGGCTGGGTAGCTCAGTTGGTTAGAGCGTCATCCTGATATGCCAAGGTTGTGGGTTTGATCCCCGGTCAGGGCTCATACAAGAAGCAAACAATGAATGCATAAATTAGCGGAAGAACAAATCAATGTTTCTCTCTCCCTCCCTCCCTCCATCTCTCTCTCTTTCTCTCTCAAATAAATAAATACCTAAATGCAAATTATTTATTGAGAGTCACCTATGGTCCAGTCTTGATGGATAAAAGTTGGGTATAAAGATACAGAAAGCATCCCTACAGTCTTGGATATGAAGGCACAGGCACCTAGGTGCTAAATAAGCGAACCATCGGATGTTCCTATCGTGACTGATAGGTGACACCTCTCACTTCTTCCAAGAAAGACTTCTGGGCCCTGTGTTGATAGTGACCTCCTGCCTATTGTCACAGTTCTAACCGGAAACCATGACTGTATGTCATTTTCATATCACACCTCTCCGGGAAGGCCAGAGCCTTTGGGGATACTTCCTCCATTCAGCGCCCTGACCAAAATTAAAAATCAGAGAGGGAGACTGGGTTACTCAAGGTCGCGTCGAAAGCCGCTGAGAAGCTTGAAGCAGGCTCTGAGGATATTCGTGGTTAAGGCCACAGAAGGTATTTTTACATCATCACTGCAGAGTCTGCCCCTTCCTCCGTGAACGTATCCTTTTTCCGAAATATGTACGCTGGTCATCCCCTTCTGATTCCGACGGCGGATCTGATCTGAGCGCTGTCGCTGCTCTGATCTCTGCAAGCGAAAGGTTTAATCTTCTCCTGGAACCCCTCCCGACGAAAATTATTTTCCTGCTTTGAAATGGCATGGGCATCCACTGTGAACTCACATCCATAAATCTGAGCCCGCTGCTCGGGGAAGCAGATGAGGTTTGATTCTGCTTCTCAGCACAGTCTCACCGAGCAAATTATGGCAAGAATTTGATTTATAGAAGCACCTCAAAGGCTCCGGAGTGAGACGCGTGTTTATTCACTTTATTACCGTTTATTTTACACTATCTCTTTATGCTCCCTGCGCATGGATTCGAAAGACTATTTGGATAGATGCTGATGACCTGTCAGCTTGCACAGCCCTGTTGAGGAAGCTGGCTCTCTTTGGCAGTGCGGCCGACAGCTTGGGGTGGGGGGTCCTGACACCAGTGTTAGGGTGAAGCCCAGATATAACAAGCAGGCTTGAGGACCGTCGCCCAGAGTTCCCGAGTCCCCCCAGCTCTGCGTGTGCTTGGCGCTTGGCAAGGATCTCCAGCTGCAGCCCCGGGATCGCACAGGCAGGCTTGATTTAAGATTCAGCTATCTCAGAACAGCTGGGGATATTTAACACGGCTATAATTACATTACATTTCTGACAGTACATGGAGTGAGAGCCTTTTTTGTTGTTGAATATTCGATGAGCATCAAATCCTTTAACTAGCCGGGGAGACACGGCTGCATTTTTTTTTTTTTTTTTTTTTACATCCAAGTGGTTTTGTTTTCAGAATCCCGGCCCGGGTGAGTGTCTCGGGCTCCCTTACCTTGTCTTTGGGGAGGCAAGAGCGACGCCCCCGTTCGGTCGGCTGCGGCTGAGGAGCTGGCTGAGGTGGGCGGTGCTGCTGATGAAAGAAGGGACAGCCAGGGCCAGTGGGCGCCCCTGTGTGGCAGAGCCATCGGCAGGGTCTAGATGCCCGCACAGCTCTCCTTGCTGTGGCACTACCCCAGCCACCACGAGGAAGCGCAGGCCCAGAGAGCAGACGGAAACTTGCCAAAAGTGACATTACTAATGAGTGTTGGAGCTGGGGTCAGCTCAAGTCTCTGCAAAGGCATTCCTGGCGACTTGGGTGTATAATGGTTGATGTCCAGGGGTGGGTGGGAACAGTGGAAAGAGGATGGGGGACCACCTGCTCTGCACCAGGTTACGTGCCTCACTGCCTCACATTGGTCTTCTTCAGCCCTCGTGACAGTCCTCTCAGGGACGGTACTGTCGTGCTCATTTAACAGATGAGGAAAGCGAGGCTTGTAAGGTTGATGTGGGAAGCGGTGAGGAAAACTGCATCTCGCACTATCGCATCTTGAATATGTAATTTTCTATTGACTGCTGGCTACCTCTCTCCCACGCCCTCCCTCCCTGACTCCTGCCCCAGAGGTCTCAAGCAGCCCGTCAAGTAGGGAGCTACCTGCCATCTCTTCCCACTTCCCTGGAGTCAGAGGCTCGCGGCCCCGAGTCCCAAAGCCAGGTCACGTAGGAGCGGCTCTTTGTTCGAGGAGTTTGTCAGCGTCCCTGCCCTGGCTCCGCTGGTCCCCGTCCCCCGATCCAGCCCTCTCTGCTCCGTACAGCTGTGTGCTTCGACGCCACAGACCACAGCCGGAAGGGTGCCTGGGGTCTGAGAACCGGCTGCCTCCGAGGAGGGCACTGCGGAATCGGTACCTTTTCCTGTGGTTTGACTTTTTCTACCACGTGTACGTGTAACTTATAATCAACAGAACGAAAGTACTTTCTGGAAAAAAATGCCGCCGCCTCTGAGGTTTTCTCCGGCTACGTCTCCACGTAAACCGTCTGGAAATGAAGGTCTCATCCCTTCCGCCACCCAACTCACGCTGCTGGGCCCCTCTGGTCGGGCCCTTGCCCCGCTTGGCTTGGAGTGCCACGCCCGCTCCTCCTGGCGCCCAGCACCTAATGCCATTTCTTGTAACAAGTGCTCGGTCTGAACACTGACTTCCGGAAACAGGAAAAAGGGTTGGTACCATTACATACGTGTGGACTCCTTCTGTGATTCATCCATCCACTCAGTGAAGAGTCCGTGGTGGGCATTGTGCCAGGTGTGGGGTGCAGAGGGCGACGGTGCACCCGCCCTTCCTTCCCGGAGCTCACTGACTGGTCTTCCCTCCGATCTGAACCATCCCCGGCCTCAGCCCAGAACTTCTGGATCAGAGCGATGGGGGAGAGGACCAACCGTCTATTTTTAACATGCAACCCCAGGTGACTGAGGATTTTAGGGAAAAAGTCTGTGTTGCGGGGCGGCACAGATCATCTACAAATAAACCGATAAATGAACAAGCGTGTTTCCAATATTAATAAATGCTGTGAAGGCAAAAAAAACATTAAGGGCATGTGATAGAGAATGGCAGGAGGCTGCTTGAAGAGAGAGGAGGGACGGATTGATTCCCTGGGCAGGTGACATCCTCACTGAGACACCTGGAAGATGAGAAGCGGAAGCCATGAGGGGTCCAGGGAAAAGCGTTCCAGCGGAGGGAACAGCAAGCTGAAGGCCTTGGGGTAGGCTGGGGTCGGGGGATTCGTCGTCTTCCTTACGACGCTGGAAATTCAGCTCCGTAGCTCAGTCCTCCTGTTCTGTGTGCTGTGAGTGCATCTGGCTGCTTCCGAAACGTGGCTGCCTCTCTCACCCACACGACTGAGAGAACAACGTGATCTTAGCAGTCCTGGAAACATTGACCTTCGGAATGCTAATGTAAGGGAGCCTCGGGTCCTTAGGCTGAACTCTGCTTTGGAAAATAGCTGCGAGTAAGCGGAAAAAAGCCGCGGTTCCCAACAATCCAGTTACAAATCCCTGCGTGAGGGCAGCTGGGTGAGACCCACGGGCCGGGCCCTTTCTGTGGAGCACTACATCCTGGTTAATTAGCCCCCCCCCCGTTCCGCCGCTGATGGATTCTCGTGAGGGCCTTACCCCTTTAACGCCCCGCTGGAGTCTCCTTATTCACCTTCTAAGGTGTTGGGTCCAGACGGTTGGTTGTCCACACTGAAAACAGGGCCCTTTGCCCGGCTTTGTGTTACACGGAGAACTGGCCTGGTTTTCAACATCTCTTCATCCTCGTGATACCCATGTGACAGAAAAGCAGACAGTATCGTGCCCATTTTACAGATGGGACAACTAAGGCTCAGAGAGGAGAACCGACTCGCCCAAGGTCACCCAAGTAGTACCAGAGGCAGCTCGGTTCTGACTCCTCCTCTGGTACTTTCCCCGCCCGTGGTGGTGTCGCAACTGGGCGACAAAATCAGTGCCCGTCTGCCGGTCATTGTCCCTGTCACCTCCTGGGGGAAGTCTTGCTTGATGCCCCTGGAGGGCTTTGTGGAACCTGGTCAGGTAGTTGAATCCTTGGTTCAGAGGGGCCTGGCTCTCCTACAGGGTTGCTCAAACTTCAGTAACTTTTACATGCGTGAGACTCACCTCTGGGTATTTCCAAGATGCCGGCTCTGGTTCAGTAGGTGGGGCCTGAGAGTCTGCATTCCAGACGAGCTCCCAAATCATGCCAATGCTGCTGCTGTACGGACCACATTTCAAGTATCAAGGACCTACAGGGCAAGAGGCAAAGGCAGCATGGAGTACGAGAAAAAGAAGGGCCTCTCTCTGGTCCCAGACCGACCTGGGTGCATTTCAACCCTGACACTTTGTTCTGCATTTCAACAGTCATCCCTTTTAGACAGAGTTCAAGGAGGGACCACCGCGTCCTGCCCTTGCCCTGAGAAGCAAAGCTGCTTCTTCCAGCCTAGATGCTCAGGCTGCTGCTGCTTAAAATGCAGACGGCACCGTCATGGCTAAGTCCCTGTTAAGGATAACTCTTTCCTTTGTCTTTATATGATCCTGAAATGACTGGTCATTTAGGGAGGCCGAGTGAATGGAGAAATGGCAACAGTGTCACATACCTCGGAAACGAGTGCCGCCCAGAGAGGAGCCAACACTGGGCATTTCTGCACACTTGCCTGATTTCGGGGATGTGTGTGGACGCGTCCGTGAGAGGTGTCAGTCCGAGAAGGACGGCTTCCGGCTTGATCACAGTAATCAGTCTTTGTCGTTGTGCGTCATGTTGCTCCTGGGCCGGAGAAGACTTCAATTTGACGGAGTCGTGCCAATAGCAGGGCATTTCAAGGCGATGCAGCTAGAAGCCTGTGCTTTTGTTGCTGCAAGGCCATTAGTTAGAATTGCTAACGCTGCTTGCAGACCATGCCTTGGACTGTTCATCTGATTCCCTCATTCACACCCTCCTTGGTATCTCAGTCACTCGTCACTTTGCTCGTTCTTTTCTTCACCCAAGAGTCTCAGATTCATCTACTAATTCATACATGTATAGAGTGCCTTCTATGTACCAGGCATTGTGCGGGCTCTGAGGATATCAACATAGATCCATTCTAAGTCATCCATGCAATCTCCTCATCCCTGTATATCCTGTAGCCAGCCACAGGCCATGCGCCTCACGACCTCTTCCGTTGAATGCTGAAAAACCAGGCCAGCCATCTGTTATCTGCGTTCTGAGAATCTGTCCTGCTTAAAGTTATCACGTGGCTCCCCATTACAAGCTAAGGCCATGCACCCAGGTAAGCTCCAAACTCTCACCCCCACGCTTCATGTCTTCTGCCATGTGGAGCTGCCTCAGGTCCCTTGCACCTACCGCGTTCTCCCAGGCCTTTGCATATGCCATTCCCTTAGCCTGCATGTCCTGCAACCCCCATGCATCCCTGGAAACCTCATCCCCGTCCTCCAAGACTCCACTTTATCATCTCCCCTCCCTGTGCCTCCGTGTTAAGTAGAATTAGGTCCTTCCTCTCCGGGGCTGTATAAAGCCAAGGATGCCCTGAGGCGTTCTAACACACAGTGGTTGGGAGGAACGCTTCGAGCCTTGGCGTTCCCGTGTGCTAGCTGAATGACCTCGGAGAGAGGTTCTGGAGTCTACACAGGCTCACATCCGTTCTCCGTCGGAATTCGCACAAGCACCCTAAGGGACAGCAGAAAAGTCACAACACCCCAGGCAAGGGGAGTGACTTGCCCAAGGTCACAAAGCTAAGGAGCAGCCAGGTCTTAACTACAACTTAGGTCTTTTTACTCCTTTTCCAGGGCCGAGGACAAAGATGTTAGCCACAGGGAGTCTTTCGTGAACACCTGCCGGGCATTTTCGTTACTTTCCGTGGAAGGCTAGGAGACTCTGCTCTGGCCAGACACGTAAGCCACAGAGGAGAGCTGAGGTTATTGTACGATGATTCAGGCTTTGAAAAGCAAGTTTTGCCCGAGATATTTAAATAACTTCGAGTTACTGCCACTCCATGTGGGAGAGGACAACCAGGCAGTAGTATATGACTTCTGGGTGGGAGGGGAATTGAGTAGGAGGCTGGAGCCAGACTTCCGGAGAGAAATTACCATTCTGTATTTATTACTTTGGCTCACAAGAGCACCGCAGGGACAGGCTTGCTAATACATTAGGTAATTGCCACAGTTCTCCACTTCGCTTTGCAGTGTGCCGACCAGCCCAGGTGCGGACCTGTAGGGTATGACTCGGCTTAGGCCCCCCAGGTGCCCAGGGCTCTCTTTGGGGACATGAGATGCTGGAGAGGAGTAGGGAATTGGGAGAGTGGGGGCCTGGAGTGTCCATCTCTCAGGCATCAGGGGACAGACACCAGGATTCTGGCCCCTGTGACCAGAGTGAAGGGAGTGGAGAAAGAGTCCCAAGCTAGGAACCAGGAGACTGGAGTCTGCAGTCTGCCACTGACTGCTGAGCAACCCTAAGCCCTTAGCTGTCCCTCTCTGGGCCTCTGGGCCCTATCTGGAAAATAAAGGAAATCATAAATCAGCATTTCTCAACTTTGGCTGTACATTAGGATCAGCTGGGGGAACTTGTAAACCAAAACATTACTAACACCACAAGCAAAACCCCCAGAGAGTCTGATTTCATTGGTTTGAGGTAGAGCCTAGACATAGGTACTTTTTAGCCAGAGTTGGTAGTCCCTGGACTAAGCATCTATTTGTGTGGTCTTCCTTAGCATGGGCATTCTAGGAGCCTTGTCATCAAGAGTCCGAAAGTCAGTGACCTTGAGATTCAAGGTCACTTGATTCCATGTTTAGCGTATTGCTGTCAATCGTTGGGACCTGCCAGTGAGTAGGAGGTAGGGGGCTCAGCTTCAGGCTCTTATATTAGCTCTGTGGCCATGGGTCAGTCACCTGGGATCCCTGGGCCTCAACTTCCTTCTCCCTAGATGGTGAGAGAGCAGCTCAGCCTGCCTGCCTGCCTGCCTGCAAGCAGGGGTTGGCCCATACTCCCTGTTACAGTGCCATCTGGTTTCCAGAGCGCTTTCCCATCCAGGCCTGAGCAGTCAGCCTGAGAGTGGGAATACTTGTCTATTTCCTAGATAAGGAGACAGAGGTTCCACGTGGTCAGGTAACTTAGCCAAGGCCATCCAGCCAGGAAAAAAATGGAACCAGGCCGACGTCAGTCCAAACCCTGGCAATGCAGCTTCCAAACTGACATGGACCACCTCATTAATTTTTCTGTGCCTCAGTTTCCTTATCTGTAAAATGGACATAAGTGCCACCTATTTCCAGAGTGTGATTGGAAGAAGGAAGAAAGATAACTAGGCCAAAATCCTGTGGACCCTGGCGCAAAGCAGATGCTCGGTTAATACTTCCTTCCTCCCTCCCTTCCTACCTCCGTCATTTCTCCCATTCTCCTTTTCTCCCTTCCTTTTCCCCTGGCTGGTTTTTAAACTCTTTAAGGACTGGGTCCCTGAGAAGCAATTCACTATGCATGACCTCAGGCAAGTTGTTGAACATCTCTGGGCCTCAATTTCCCCATTTGTAAAATGGGGATATTCGTGGTCTTTGCCAAAATTTAAACTACATTAGTTGAGAGAACAGGGTCTGGCATAAACATCGGCTGCAGAACCCTCCTTCTCCAGAGCCTGCCTTCTCCTCGCTGGGCCCTGGCCCAGAGGACACTCTGCCCCCTCCCTGCCCCCAGTGGTTGTTGAGTGATCTGGGGAGTGATCCGCCCTCTCCAAGGCAGAGGGCCAGGAAACAAGCACAGCTTCCCACGTCTTCACTTGCTGGCTGTGTGCTCAGCCATGACAGCCCTGCGGAGCACGCGAGGCCCCCAGGGTTCCCGGCAGAGAGCGGCAACCCTATATCAGGGCATTGCTTACTGTCTGGAGGTGGGGGAAAAGGAAAAAGCTATAAATATGGAGGATTTGCCTGTGATAAGTCATGGTTAGAAACCCCAGCTATATAACTTTTTAATTCCGCACTTCAGCTTGTAAGCTCATGCAGTAAAAATAGTCACTAGTAATTTATTTTTTTTCCACTCTTTTAATTTTGTAATTTTTTTCTTAACCAACCAAAAAGTCCTCCTAAACTCGACTTAAGCTTTTATTTTTTTTTCTCTTTAGTAGTCATAAAATGTCACCAGGGATTACAATCTAAAAGCTTTCCTACATTGCCAGGATGAAAATGTATAGACTCGGGGCAATTTCTTAATTAGGTGTTGTGAAAATAGGAGTGAGTCCTGGGCGTGGCTTGCCTCACCTGCCTCCAGGTGGCTGAGGAGGCTGGCACGGAGGGAGGCAGTTCAGTCAGAACTGGGCGTGCAGCTCAAGTGCTGGGTTTGAGTCACTTCTCTTTCACCTGGGAGCTGAGTGATTCCAGGCAAGTGACTTTGCTCCCAGGGCTCAGTTTCCTCGTTTGTAAAATGTGGACAAAAATTAGGGGCTGACCTCCCTCACTGGAATGTTCTGAGAATCCAAAGAGAATGTATAAAAAATTGTTTTGTTCAATGTAAAGTACTATAAACATATTGGAGATTATTTTTACTGATGAGGATGGTGGTGGTGGTGCTAGTGGTGGTGATGATGGCACTGATAGTGATGGTGGTGATGATGATGATGGCACTGATAGTGATGGTGGTGGTGATGATGATGATGGTCATGATAGTGGTGGTGATGGGGATGATGATGATGATGGTGGTGATAGTGATGGTGGTGGTGGTGATGGTGATGATGATGATGATGGTGATGGTCGTGGTGGTGGTGGTGATGGTGATGATGATGATGGTGCTGATAGTGATGGTGGTGGTGATGATGATGGCACTGATAGTGATGGTGGTGGTGATGATGATGGTGGTCATGATAGTGGTGGTGATGGGGATGATGATGATGATGGTGACGGTGTTGGTGATGGTGATGATGATGATGATGATGGTGGTGATGGTGATGATGATGGTGGTGATGGTGGTGGTGATGGTGATGATGGTGGTGGTGGTGGTGATGGTGATGATGATGATGATGATGATGATGGTGGTGATGGTGGTGGTGATGGTGATGATGATGATGGTGCTGATAGTGATGGTGGTGGTGGTGATGATGATGATGATGGTGGTGATGGTGATGATGATGATGATGGTGCTAATAGTGATGGTAGTGGTGGTGATGATGGTGGTGATGGTGGTGGTGATAGTGATGACGGTGATGATGGTGATGAGGTGGTGGTGATGGTGATGCCACCAATGCAGGGTAGAGCCTATGGGTTTATGTAATGAGAAGAAGATTTTCCTCAGAGCCTTATACTTTTCTATGTATTCAAAATAGGTGCTCAGTAAAGAATCATCCACCTAAAATCTACTTCAGATTTCAGAACTCGGTTCACCTCTTAGAGGTTTCAGTCATTTGTTTGGCAAATATTATTGAGTGCCTACTGTGTGCCAGAACCAGTTAACACTGGACCACAGAGAGCAACAAAAAAGGCACAGTTCCTGCTCTCATGGGGCTTATTGTATAGACCAGCGGTTCTCAACCTGTGGGTCGCGACCCCTTTTGGGTCGAATGACCCTTTCACAGGGGTCGCCTAAGACATAACAGTAGCAAAATTACAGTTATGAAGTAGCAACGAAAATAATTTTATGGTTGGGGGTCACCACAACATGAGGAACTGTATTAAAGGGTTGCGGCATTAGGAAGGTTGAAAACCACTGGTCTGGACTCAAGAAGATGGTAGAGTGAGGTGGTGGCAATAGATGCTAAACATATGAACAAATAATAATTTAGATGGTGATAAAGACTCTGAAGACAATAAAATATGACAGTAGGATATGCAGTGATGGGTAGGAGTTTTGGCAAGACACTTTTAGCTTGTGTGGTTAGGAAGGCCTGTCTGAAGAGGTGACATTTAAACTGAGACCAAAATGATGGAGGGATGTAACCAGGGGAAGATCTAGGGGCAGGGTGTCCCAGGTAGAAGGGATACAATGCAAAGGCTTTGAGGTGAGCATGAACTTGGCTGAATGAGAAACGAAGAGAAGACCTGTGTGTCTTGAGCAGAGAGGAAGAGGGAGAGAGTGGTTTGAGCTGATATTGGAGAGGTAGGCACAGGCTAATTTGTAGCAAGCCTGATAAGCTGGGCTGAATTTGGAGATTACCCCCAGGGCAGTGAGAAACCTTTGGAAGGTTTAATAGGTATGGGCATACCATGAATTAATATGTTCTTCAAGAAGATCATTCTGGCTTCAGAGATTGGATAAGATGGGTCAGGAAACAAGTTAGCATGCAAATGCAGTTTTTCGGATGAGAGATGCTGGTGGACTAGACTAGGGTTTTGGTGGTGGAGGTGGTAAGAATGGTCCAACCTGGGATATGGTAAAGGTGAATTCAGTGAGACTTGATGTTGGATGGATGTGGCGTGTGATAAAGGGAGTGCTGCCGGTGGAAATGGGGTCCCTGTGGTGTCGTGAAAAAAGCATTTCGGGAACCATGCATGGGAGGATGTGGTGCAGTGGTGAGGTTTGTTGAAGCCGGGGCAAACACAAAGGACTGCCCCGGGTTTAGCTCCATCCTGTCGTGGAAGAAGTCCAGCCTTACCTTCATCAAGCCCAGAAGGAAGACCAGGGTCCAGAAATTCGGCACCATGGGTTCAGTCGCTGTCAAAGCTTAGTCCTGCCCAGCCTTTGCTCCTTTTTGGCTAGCACAGTCTGTTCCTGCCTGCGTTCGGCTGGTGCTGCGTTGCTGCACCCAGGCTTGCACCTGAAGCCCGCGCTTGGAGTCTACGCGGCTGCCTGGCCCTGTGCAGCTCTCTGCTAGGCCCGCATGGCGGCTACAGAGAGAATGTGAAAATGCACAAACTAATGGGTGTTACCCAGAGAGAGGCCTTTGTTAGACTTTGATTATATTATCTCAGGCTTGGGAAGGATTCTTTCAAACTAACCAATCAACTTCCAAATCCTTCCGGGGCTGGTGTTGGGCCCTCCCCCTAACCAATCCATTTCCTAGATCGCTCAGGGTTCTGTGCCCCTTATCCAATCCAATTCTTTCCCCAGGGTAGGCTCTGCCCCTTACGGTTGCCATCTTAGTTCCTACTACACATGCCTAAAAGTGGGGAGACCTCCTCCTGCATCATCTTGGCCTCTCCTGGGCATGCACCCAGCAGAAGAATTTCCCCTTTATTGTCTTATCTTTCCCGGGCAATCCTGGATAATGACTGGTAATGACCCTTCCTGCCCATTTCAGGGATTAGGTCCTGAGGGCAGAGGATGCAGAGGTCCCCCGGGAGCCTGTGAATGCTGCCACTTCCTAGTAAAGCAGGTTTGTCGTCCAACTCAGCTCTCTAGTTTATTAGGCATAATGCCTGATTCTCTTTGCTGCCGCCCTTTATTAATATCTGGTTACGTATGCCAACAGGAGGACTCAAGAATAACTCCCAGGTGTGAGGCCTGAGCTACTGGGCTGGTGCTGGTATCATGCACTGAGAAAGGGAGGGCTGGGGAGAGTACATCTGGGCACGGGAGAGATAGGTGTGCAGGGGGACGATAGAACTCAGCCTTTTGGACGTGTTGAGATAGAAATAACTAATGGGCATCCTAGTAGGCAGTTGGACATATGACCCAGGTGCTTGTGGAGAGGTCAGGGCAGGAGATAGGGATTTGGGAGCCATCGGGGGAATGATGGGGTTCAAAGGCATGGACGGGATGGGATTGTGTAAGGAGAATGTGTAGACAGAGATGAGCAGTGAGCTGAGCACTGGACAGGCTGATATTCTGGGTCAGGAAGCAGAGGAGAGTGAGAGGAAACAGGGAAGTAGGAGGGAAACCAGGAGAGGGCTGACATAGCATCCTAGGGCGGGACAAGCGAGGAGAGTGGTCCTCTCTGCACAGCAATGAGCAGCAACGAAGGGCAGGCCTCTCCTTTCATCCCCGTTGGAAATGGAAGGCTGTGCAGTGTGGAGGTGGTCAGCAGGCTTTGGCAGCAGGTGCACTGAAGCCAGGTCTGACATGGCCACTTCTTAGCTTGCAGACCTCGGGCAAGCCCCAACCTCCTGAGCCTTGGCATCCTCCTGTGCATGGCATTGTTGTGCCATGTAAAGGAGAGAACGTCTGTAAAGCGCTTAGTGTTGGGCCTGGCATATAGTAGGTGTTCAATCAACAGAAGCTCGTTGTATTCTTTCTAAAGCTGTTCACGTGGGTAGGGTTTTTATTAGTCAGAGGTGCCCAGGTTACGAAGGGAAGGTTTCAGTTGGGCAATCCACCTTCATTCAGGCTTGGAAATGAAGTTGTCTTTTATTTTTATTTTTTATTTATTGATTGATTTTAGAGAGAGAGGAAGGGAGAGGGAGAGAGACATAGAAACATCGATGAGAGAGAACATCGATTGGCCGCCTCCTGCATGCCCCCCACTGGGTATCGCGCCCACAACCTGGGCATGTGCCCTGACTGGGAATCGAACCGGTGACCTCTTGGTGCATGGGTTGACGCTCAACCAGTGAGCCACACCAGCTGGGCGGAAACGAAGTTGTCTTGACGGGTCAGACAGGTCATCTAAGAAATAAGCAGGTGGACGCAGAGAGGGAAGGTAAGGCCACCGGCCACTGGAGTGCACGCCTCCTGCCTCCAGGCGTTCTCAGTAGAATGTTTCAATCCCGTGTGGGCAAACAAAACCTCTTCACAGAGGCCCGGTTCTGCTCACCTGGGTTTGATGATGGAACAGAGAAGCATTCTAAACAGATTGATAGGCTCAGATTTGCATTTTAGAAAGATTTTTCTGGAAGCAATGCACAGAGAGGATGGTGGGGGTTCGCGGGTCTAGTTACCCCCCAGGGAGAGGAGCCAGAAACCCTTTTCTCGGGTGAAAGGAGAGTCAGGATGAGGAAATGGCTCATTATAACATAATTAGCTGTAGAATCAGTGTGCAGGCTTGTCATCTGCAACGCGTAAAGATGATTATACAATTAAAGGGTTTTCTTCCTTTTAATGGAGGTAACTTGCCAACCTGGGGGTTTGAGTGGGTGGTTGAAGAAAAAATTTTAAGGTGTTTTTTTAACCAATTGATTTTGCAAGGAATTAGTGTATTGATTTGAAAAAAACCACTCTCTGTGGGGAGAATAAAAGTTGTAAATGAGATTAGTGTCTGGTTAGAGTAAAAGTTAAGTGCGGGAGCCCTGAGGCTTCTTCCCCTCCTGAGGCTGGAGAGAGGTTTTCGCAAGGCTGGAGAGGAAGGGCTCTGGCCTGGACCACAGAGCCTGCTGGACCCAGAGTGAGTCTGTTCAGACTCGGAACTCTCTTCTCCGCTCTTTGTAAAGAACCACCAAGTGGAACTGTGGACAATGAGGCAGTCTAAGGCAGCGGTTCTCAACCTGTGGGTCGCCTAAGACCATCGGAAAACACATATTTCCGATGGTCTTAGGAACTGACACACCGCTCCTCTATCCGTCTCCAGGCGGGTCTGCCCACATACAACATGAGGTATTAAAGGGTCGCGGCATTAGGAAGGTTGAGAACCACTCTAAGGTGACCAGGACTCCTCCCTGCTCCAAACAGAAAATATTTCTACCATCCTTCTCAATGTTTTTAAATGCATAGAAAGGAAAGGAGGAAGGAAGGATGGAAAGATGGATAGATGGAAGGAAGGAAAGGAAGAAGAAGGGAGAGAGATAGGGAGGGAGGAAGGAAGGAAGGGGGCAGGGAGAGAGGGAGGGAGGGAGGGAGGGAGGAAGAAAGGAAGGAAGGAAGGAAGGAAGGAAGGAAGGAAGGAAGGAAGGAAGGAAGGAAGGAAGGAGGGAGGGAGGGAGGGAGGAAGGAAGGAGGGAGGAAGGAAGGAGGGAGGAAGGAAGGAAGAAAGGAAGAAAGGAAGAAGTAAAGAGATAGGTAAGATGGTGGAAACTAAGTCCCACGGAAGTGCATCGATCTGGCCCGGGTCACACAGTGTAAACATTAGGCAGTGTGGGGTAATGGAAGGACCAAGGGTGTTGGAAACAGTAAGACATGAGTCTGAATTTTGGTTCTGCCATTTCATACATGTGACCCAGGTCAAGCTGCCCAAACTTTCTGAGCCTCGGTTTCCAGAAAATGGGGTTGCTGACACCTACTTTGTAGGGTGATTGAGAAATAAAGTATTTAGAATTATACTATATGCTGATACTATATGCTCTATAGGTGTTGGTTCCTTTAAACTTTGGTCTTAAAAACATCCCTCCTCCAAAGAGCCCTCCCATTAAGCCCAGCTGGCCCTGATGCTTCTTCATCTAGTGGACCATCTGTGTTCTATTACTTTGCACTGATTTGCTTGTTATTATAAGATTAATTTTTAAACTCCTTCTGGTTTTTTCAGTTCCCTTTAATTTTGTGCTCTTTGTCTGTTCTTATTTATTTTCTTTAGTCCTCAACACTCTAATAATAGACTGGGGGATGGATGGATGGATGGATGGATGGATGGATGGATGGATGGAAGGATGGATGAGTGGATGGATGGATGAGTGGATGGATGGATGACAGATGGATGGATGGATGATGGATGGATGGATGGATGATGGATGGATGGATGGAAGGATGGATGAGTGGATGGATGGATGAGTGGATGGATGGATGACAGATGGATGGATGGATGATGGATGGATGGATGGATGGATGATGGATGAGTGGATAAATGGATACCAGTTAAGGTTTGTTGATCAGCAATAGAACCTGACCTTGGCTAAATTAAGCAAAAAGGATTATATTAGAAGTAATCAGGGAGCTCCTCACAGAAGCAATAGTCCTGGAAGGACTTTGTTTGATTAAATAACCACTGAATGAGGTTTTCCTTTACCAAATATAGTACCAGGATAGAGCCCAGTTAGAGAGGTGGGGCACACATGAGCACCATGCATGCACAAACATGTACACAAGTGCACATACACAGAGATATGCTGGAAAACCAGGCTGAGGAAAAGGCAGGGACTGAGGAAATGCAAGGTTAAAAGGTGGCAATAATCACCTCTCAGTCAGATCGGGACCCTGTGTCTGGCATGAATGAGCAACAGGTCTTTTTCATGCCCAGACCTAATTGCATTCAGGTCACAGTCCGGGAGAGAGAATCCAGTTGATGTACCTCGGGTCACACATTCCTTATTGCATAACCCCCTCCCCCTCAGCATGTGTGCACAGGTAACTTCCCAAAAGGAAATTAAGGTATTGTCAAAAGAAGAGAGAATGGCCGCTGGGGGCTCAGTGTCCCACCACTGAGTGACTTGTGCTTTCATTGGCCCCCTGACACTCACCCCCTTCATGCCTCGACTCACCCTTCTTCTCTCCCCATCCCGTCCAGGCTCCCCTCCCCCTCTTAAAGCACAGTCACTCCCTACCTGCTTCAGGAGGCCCTTGCAGCTTCCCCAGCCCATGCCGATTGCTCCCCTCCCTGAACTCCCATTGCCCTTGCCGTCACCGAGTCCCAGAATTCCTCTTAACTGCAGCCTGTGTGCTGCTTCACCCTCGGGGTGTGGGCTCTACTCTAAGTTCCCTGAAAGCAGAAGGCTTGTCGGACTGGCCTGATATTCCCCGTGGTCCAAGCACAGTGTTGCGTTCGGAATCCGTGACCCTTGAACGCATGCACTCAGTTATCAATGAGGGGGTGTGGCATGGAGTCATCGGCTACATTATCATATCTTAGAAAGGAGTCCAGCCGAACCTCTTTGAGAGTTGAATCAACAGGGGCCCCAAAAGCTGTTCTATTCAAAGTTGCACAACTAGTCAGAGACAGACCTAGGCCTGGAGCCCAGCTCTTATTTTTCCCCATCCAAACCAGCACTCTGCTGCCTTGGGCTCTGTGTGTGCATATGTGTACACGTATGTGTGTGCATATGTGTGCATGCGTGTATGCATGTGTGCATCTGTATACACGTATGTGTACGTGTGTGCATGTGTGTGCACGTATGTGTGCACCTGTGTGCGTGCATGTGTGTGTGCATGTGTGTGCTTCAGTCCCGCCTCTCTAAGTTGATCTAGCCTGGCACTGTGTCTGGCATAGTAAATCCTCCGCCGGTGGGTGTACGATTACACACAGCCCTGCCAGGATGCTCTTTCTTGTTCCTGACCTGTCCTTGCTCAAGCGATGCTCACCTCAAGGCCCTTTGCCACTGAGCAACCAAGACATGCCGACTGATCGCCCCAAAACTTCATGTCTTTGGAAAGTCGATGCATTTCAAAAAGCGGATAATTTGTCGTGTCTAGACAGAATCAACCGAACCCTGTGTCACTGGAATCACTCCGAGCAAGAGCTCCTGTCAACCACCCGCCTCACTCCGCCGTCTGTGCTGCTTGAAAAATTAGTCGGTGTGCTGGAAATAAAGTCACAGGGAGCGAACATTTTGACAAGGTAATGGTCCCCTGCCTTTCTCGACATTTGCGAGGGAGTCAGAGTCCATTATAATGTCACAGTGGCGCGCGCCACTGACATCTCATTGAATAATTAAAAGGCGGTTTAATCATGGCGATCATCCACTTAGTGTCTGGTTCCAGATGTCGGGGACGCCTGTGTAAGGAGACAGTGCGGGTGCGCGCACGGGGGACAAATCTGGGTCAGAATGGGGAGACCTCTGGGAGTCAGGCTCAGCTGCAGTGCCGCAGCTGGGGGACGGGAGGCAGTTCCTGACCCTCGCAGTGTCCCCCACCTGGAAAAGGAAAGAGAAAGTATTTCTACCTTCTTTTGCTTCTGTGAACTAAATGCAAGAGCGGACTCTCTTTTTAGTGCAAATGAAAACTGAGAGTCTGTGGTCGCTCGTTAGTCACAAGTAGTTTTTGTTCTTTCGTAAGGCAGGTGTTTGTTGAACGCCCGCTCTGAATCGGCGCTGTTCTCAGTGCCGTGGATCCGGGGAAGAAGAGGACAAGCCGGACTCCCATGGTGGATTCACACCCAGGACTTTCGTGGGAGGAAAGGGTTTACTAACCAAAACACAGAAAGCCGGCAACTGCAGCTTACAGGTAGTCCTCTGGAGCCACACCCAGACCTGCGGCACACGTGGCGTGCATGGGACAGGGGTCCTTCCGGACACGGGTCATCCTCCTGGCTCAGAGGGGCAGCGGGTGGGCTGTGCAGAATAAACACCCTTCACTCACCACCTGCCACTGCGGAGGTCACGGCCGACGCTCTGTATAATGAGGCGGTGTCTGTATGAACTGGTAATTACAAAGCACTCAGCTCGGGCCCGGAAACACGGGGCAAACAGATGCCCTTCCCTCAGGGAGCTCGCAGTCCAGCTGACGAACTGCAGTGGCATCCCCGGCATCCCCCTCAGTAGCTCATCTACTGAACACACGGCAGTGACCTCTTTCAAGTCCTCTCAAGTCTTCTCTTTCGCCCTCGGCACCTCCTGCCTGGCTGAGACCTGGGTGTCCACCACCCACTACAGGCAGCCTTCGCCCCTCGCTCCAGACTCGACCCCCACCCTGCGTTTCCCTCTCACGATTCCTTATTTTCCCCAATAGCACTCAGTACGATGTATGATTGCACATTCATTTGTGTCTTTATTTCTTTAATGTCTGTCCGCAGTCAGGGACTGTCTGGTGGACTCGTGTTGTTGAACCAGGGTCTAGCAGAGTTTCTGTCTGCTACTGGACACATAGGTTCATTTTAAATCAATGAATGGCCTTGGGGGAGACGGTGGTAGGTAAGTGTGGAGAGTGGCTGAGGTTCAGAGTCTGGGGGAGGGGATCTGAATGACAGGCTGAGAGATTCGTATCAGAAGGCATTGGAGCAGCTATAGACGTTTTATCATCCTCCTTTCTTCTTCCTATCCTCCCTCTCTCTCTTTCTCTCCCTTCTTCTAACCCCTGAAAGATAAGAGGAAAAAAGGGAAAGAGACCCCTGGGGGATGCAAAGGAGTCAGTGAATTTTGAAGCCGGCCGATGAGTTTTGGTAAAGCTGTCCCCTGGCTGGATAGTCACTCCTGGGGGTCCTTCCCGGCAGGCACTGGAAGAGCCGGACGCTTCCACGGCTCCCCCACCTGACAACTTGGTCACATACCATCTCCCCGTCACAGCTGATGCTCTGTCTCCAGACACAGCCTTGGCCAGGAGAGGCCACTGGGCCCTGCGGGGCTGCAGAGAGGGCCTGGGCCATCGGGCAGGCTCCCCCTGGGATCGGAAGCACTTTCGGAGTGAAGGCAGCCGCCAGTCCCCGTGTTCACCACTGCCACACTCGTGACTGTGATTGCAGTGTGAAAACGTGAGCTCTGGGGGCCGATGTGCCGAGTTCATCCTCACCCCGCTGCTCACACGTCACTTCTCTGTGAAAAATGCGGCTGATGTAATAACGGCGCCCGTGTCCTCAGACAGTTGTGAGCATTAAATGAGCTAACATACGTCAAGTGCTGGGCTGTGGTCAGTGTGCTGAGCCCCTGGACTGTTATTATTATTGCAATGGTCTGGATGACTGGCTCTCTCCCCAGGGCCAGGGACCAGGCCTGGCTTGCTCGGCAAAAGTTAATTGACTCTCTCCAGGTCAGGACAAAGCCTAGTTCCCTGTTTCCTGGCTATTTCTCCCAGAACCCTGGAAGCTCCATGAGGACAGCACCCACCACCTGGCACACAGTGGCAGCTCAGAGAACAGTTGTTGAATAAATGATTGACAGGGATGAGAACTGGGGATGCTGCGATGCAGAAGATGAGGGGAAGGCAGGAGACAGTAGTCGTTCTTAAATGTCCTGTCTTGCTCGAGAGGGTAGGTTGTAATTCTGGTGGCAAATAAAGCACCTGTATAATCATGTGAGGCCACAGTGAGGGGCCAGCATTTGGTCTGCCTGAGCCCATTTAAGAGCAAGTGCCCAGGGGCCAGGACCTGCACTGTGCAGGGGGCCGGTGAGGGTGGTGGTGAGATGGTCACACCCCTGGGAAGGACCAGGGCTCTCCCTGAGGAAGCAGGCAGGGACCAGGCACTGGAATGGCGAGAGGTAGGTCTCTGGGCATCTCTGCCCGCAGGGCCCCACCCAGCAGGGCACCCCTCTGGTTCCCTTGATCCCATGAGTCATTTATGACCTCTTGAAAAAGTATCCTGCCTTGCAGTGCAGCCCAGACCTGTATTCCTTGGCCTCCTGGTGGCAGCGATCTATCGTGTGGCTGTTGGAGGTGATGAGGTTCAGCAGGAAAAAAAATCAGACCATCATTTTCCTTTCAAGAAGCCATTAGATGATTCCATCCGACCTTCCAGGGAGCCCTGGGAAGCTCCGAGTGGCCGCTGCCAAGTGCTCCAACTGGCCCCCGCAGAGCTGATGTGCAGGGCAGGTTCTGCTGCAAGTCCTGTGTCCCTGGTTGCCATCCTTGTGGCCTCCCCTCACTGCCGTTGCTCCCGTGGTGGGAGTATGCTTGGGGATAAAGTCGGGAGACAGGCAGGGCGGCCCAATGGAAGAGCACCGCTCCCGGGGTCCAAGAGACCAGGCTTTATCTGCCGCTCTGCCCCCTTCCGCTGTGATAACTTGGGCAGATTGTTTGTCCCTCTGTAGTTTTTATATGGAGGCCCCCAAAGTCCTCTGGAATGACCCCAAGTGGGGATCCAAGACCAGCAGCATCAGCATCACCCGAGAGCATGTTTAAAATGCAAATTCTCAGGCCCCGGACTCAGATCAGAAACGGTCGGGTGGCGCCCAGCATGTGTGGTCCACACGGGATCCGGGTGATTTGCGTGCACACTGAGATGTGACAAACACCGCCCGGAAGGAGGACGTGTTGTGCCCCCATCCCTGTCTGCAGCCCAGGGCGGACATGCGGGCGGGGCCATGTGAGCAGATGGCCCGGTTCGGCCCGGAAAGAAATGATCAAGCCCAGACTCACATCTGGGTCTCCAGGCTGTCACTCTCTGTTCTTCCCACCAAATCTTGCGGTTTTAGTACCTTTGTCTTCCTGTCGCTTAATTTACTGCTCAACCTGTAGGTTCTGGCACTGATGCGTGCCTTACCTGGTCTGTTGAACCCTGCATTTGGGGAATGAGTTGGGGAGTTGCTTGGGGCCTACCTTCTAAACCAAACAGTGACTGCATATAGAATGCCAGGCAGTGATCTCTCCGCATATATAATATATAAGTTTGCAGGATTCTATTATAAATTACAGGGTTTTACGGCCCTGGTTCTGCAGACTGATGGCATGAATTGTAACAATGCAATATATCGCTGTATAAGATAATGCCACCCGAGATGGAGGCCTCATATATCACCACCAAATAGGACATCGCAGTTAGAAATGTGCTGTTTGTATATAAGTGCCTTTGGTGTTTTAAAACTGTCAGCTCTGAGATGTCCCAAGAACTGACAAGTTTTGGGCAAATGCCATTTTTCATGTGAACCCTGAGCTCTCACATTTCGCAGAGTGGCCACCTGAAGCTGCCAGGTGAACGTGGGTGCCCCGGAACAGAGGAGGCGCCCCTCCATTCTGCCCCACTTCTCTTCCCTGCACAAAGGCACACACACACACACACACACACACTCTGTCTTCCTTACACACACACACACACACACACACACACACACTCCCCACTTCTCTACCATCCTATACTCTGCGTCTAATTTCCCAGAGTAGGAGCACAGACAGATGTGTCCACACTTCCCTGTATTGCTGGTTGCTCATATCCAAGGCAATGTATGTACCAGCGGTTAAGTGTACATGCCTTGAAGCCAGACTGTCTTCGGTTCAAATCCCTGGTTCTACTAAGTAACCTTGGGAAAGTGACTTAAGTCCTCTGAGCTTTAGTTTCGTCTTCTGCAGAACAGCGTATAATGCCTGGTGCTTGTCTCTCTCCCCGTCCTGGGTATGGGCTCGCTCCCCCTTGCCCACTGACTTCAGCCCCTAGGACCTCTGTTCGGCTCCTCGAACATTCCACATAGCCGGCCTTTCACCCCGACCTCAGGGACACTGCGCTTGGCCTGTATTCTCCCAGGAAAACTCTTCCTGTTCATCTGCTTGGCCTCTCTCACTGCATTCAGGTCTCAGCTCAAATGTGCTTCATGGGAGTGGCCTTCCCTCACCACCCTACCCAAATTCTTCACTCAACACCGCACCCAGACTCATCCTCTGTGCCTTACTCTGTATTTCCCTTCACAGCGTGGATCACTCCTGGCTACTGACTGATTGATAGATTGATGATCTGTGTCCTCCTACCCGCCCCTCAGAGAATGTAGGCTTCATGAAGGCAGAAATACCATAACCTTTCTGTGTTTTTAATGCTATATTTCCAGCACCACGGACAGCGCCCAGCATAAAGACAGTCAATAATAGTTCAATAAATGAATGAATGACACTACCTGGTTCCAGTTAGAGAACTAAGCGAGATAAAACATGCAAATCACTTAGCATAATTCCCGCCATATAGTAAGATATCCATGTGTGTTTATTGAGCACTTACTCTGTGCCTGACATGGTCTAAGTACTCTGCACTTAATAATTCAGTTCATTTTCAAAACAATCTTTTGAAGTAGGCGCTGTTGTTATAATTTCTGCTTAGCAAGTGAGGAAACAGAAGGACAGAGGGACAGATAACATGCCCAATGTCACCGAAATCATAGGTACTAAAGCCACAGTTCAAAGCTGGGCTCTTCTCCTCTATTCTGGATTCCTGTTGAGAGGAGTGAGTAATCAGAGAAGCTGTGGCTTTCATTAGTATACCTGTTTCCTCTAGATGGTAAGGACCCCTGTACCCTACACACATGTGCCAGCCCTCTTGCCTCACTCAGGAGATGGTGCCAGAGGAGGGGGGGCTGGGTTGTGCCCACAGGGAACCCAGCCCGTTGACTCTCAGACAGGTCCAGTCTGGAAGCTGGTCTGTGGGAGGCAATATAACTTGCCCTTGGTGCTTTGGGCTCTTGTCCTGCCCCTGAAACTAATTTACTGTGTGACCTCAGAGAAGTCGCCTCACCTCTCTGAGCCACAGCCCTCCTTCCGCTGTGGAGCTCCTTAGGATACGCTTGGACAGACTTCAGTAGAAAACATTGTTGCACTGAGAGGCTGAAACGTAGCGATGTTCAAATGCCACTTCTCTTGGAGCGGGAATTGCAGACACCCCTCCCCTAAGAGGCAGGCGCCAGATGGGCTCTGAAGGAGGGGACCTAGCCGATGGAGAGTGCTCACCTGTTAAAGGCAGCCCACACCTGGCTGCTGCTTAGTGTTGCATTCACAAACACAGCCCCGGTTTTGCCAGATTTCTCCAGATGGCTCAGGAATCTGAGTGTTTTATGTGAAATCTATACGTTTTCAGTGTTGACAACCATTTTCCCCGCAGTCTGTGATGTTAGGTACCTCTGTGGGCACCATCTCTGCATCTGTGCCTGCTGGGGGGCGAGGGGCTGGCACGCTGACTCCGAAGCTGAGAGGCTGCCCACCTCGGCCCACCCGCGGGGGCTGGGAACGCCCCTTCCTCATTCCGAACCGGGGGAGTGGATGTTCTAGGAAGGGCGAGGAGATAGATTTGCTCTCGCAGGAAAAATTGTTTCATGTTGGTTTATTTTGTTTTTATCATGAATGTATCACACGCACACAGTTTAAAAATATACACACAGCGTAACAGAGTGTCAGATAGTATCATAGGAGCCAGCCGTCTTCCTAGAAGTAAGCCAGCAGCTTCCGGTGTCTCTTTCCACTATATATCCCTGTTCCTTCACACCCTGGGTTCATGTTTCCTAGTCTGCCCCTCGTCCTGCAGTTTCTGCCTCCTGTGTCTAGGACACAGTGAGTGAAAATGAAGGCACACATATTAGGACACACAGCTTTTCAGATTAGCACATGTAAACCCATGTATGTTTTGATTGCTCAGTAGCAAACCTCTGTATGGGTTGGCCATCATCTGTTTCACCGGTCACAGGCATCAGACTCTTTGGTGGTGGTCAGTTTTTTCTGCTACAGATTACAAAGAACAACTTGGTGTATAGATGTACTTTTCTATACAAGTAGCATGTCTGTTGCCTAAGAAGCAATATGTGTTTTTCTAAAGTGACCACTCAAATCCGTGGACATTAGTCTGGCATTCAATAGTGATGTCATAAAGCTGTAAGACTCTTTTTTTTGTAAGGTGTGAATTAAACAGAGAACAAGCATGACTCTCACAGAGAACAAGGAATAAAGCCGGCAGTGCGAAATGGTGAGGAGAGGTGACTTCGGGTAAAGGATACGGGGGTGTTCTCTGTACTGTTCTTTGTAGAATTCCTGCGGCTTTTATCTAAATTTGAAATAACTTCCAAATTAAGAGTGTTAACAAATTACTCTAATGAAGCAACGTTGTGACTTGCCTGAAATCTTATGTTATTAATCATAAGCGCCTTGGTCCAGCCTGGTATTTAGAGTCTTTTATTCTCTAGTCTTGATTTTTTAAAGATATTTACAACAGTGATACGTGCTTATAATAGCAAGTGAAATAAAATAGTGGGAAGATCAAGAAAGGCAAAGCGCACCATCTGCCTCCCCCAGCCCACCTGCCCCTCCTATACCCTGGGATGATCATCCTCATCAGGCTGGTGTGACTGTCACCCACAGCTTACTCCTGGTTGACACATTCCTATGTGAGCATATATTCACCCATTTGTGTGGTTTTTCATCCTTGCTGTTGAAAGTACTACAGATGTCCCCCTTTCCCCCCCATTGACCCCCTCCTCCCTGCTCCCACCCACCTCCTGCTTTCCCCGAACTGTTGCCTGTGTCCATTGGTTATGCATATATGCATACAAGTTCTGTGGTTTCTCTCTTCCCCACCCCCACCCCCATCCCTCTGAGGCTTGTCAGTCTGTTCCCTGCTTCCCATTTGTGTATGTTTAACCAGGACTATACCCATCAGTCTGGAGCTTGCTCCTTTTACTTATCGTATGTCATAGATCTCCTCCCTTCTGGAGATTTAGATCTAACACAGTTTTGTCTTTTAAAAAAATATATATATTCTCATTGATTTTCTTAGAGAGAGAAGAAGGGAGAGAGAGATAGAAACATCGATGAGAGAGAGAAGCATCCACATCAGTCGGCTGCCCCCTGCACCCCCCCCCCCACCAGGGATCAAGCCCGAAACCCGGGCATGTGCCCTGATCAGGAATCAAACCCAGACCTCTCAGTCTGTGGGACTGACGCTCCATCCACTGAGCCACCGGCCGGGCAAACACAGTCTTTTCTTTACATTTTGTTACACGCACACACAATACTCAGTGCCACTATTTCTTTTCTAAATATCATTTTGTTTAATTATAAAAAGTACCAGTTCAACATATAAGGTGTAGCTCCTTCACAAGCATTAAAGGAAGGAAATGAAAATCACCCCGGCCCCTGCACCGGTGGGGCCACCGTTAGCTCTCTGTGTATTTCCTTTGGGTCTGTTTCTGGTGCACGCGTTCATGTGGCATGTGCATGTCTGTGGGGGGGTAGTTAATTAAAATGATGCCATTCGGTGTGCTTTCTTGTGTCCTGCTCTTTTGACTTATTATTGTAATGTGAGCATTATTCCCATGCCGTCCTTTTAATTTATTTATTTTTAATCAGGAAGCTCGAGAGGAAACACATGTTAAGTCCGACTGGGTTTGTCCTGCCTATGAAGAGGGAGCGATAATCAGGGAAGGAGGTGTTGCCTGAGCAAAGCCCCGAAGGATGGGTAAAGGTCAACCAGAGAGAGAGAAGGGGGACAGGTGTGCCAGGCAGAGGGCACAGCATGGGCAGCGGCCTAGAGGCAAAAGGAACCCTGGTGCATCCAAAGCCCACATGAAGTTTGATAGGTCCACGTCGGGGAGGGAGACGAAGGCCAGCTCTGGGAAGGGTTTGGACTAGATGAAGGGATTTGAATTTTGTGCTGAAGGTAAAGGAGGCCTATGGAAGGATTTCATCCAGGAAGGGAAGAGTGTATGATTATGTTTGAGATTTGCATTTTAGGATCATCACGCTGGCGACAGTGTGGGGGCAGGACTAGGGAGAGGGTTAGAGGTTTCACAGAAACTCCTGAACCCGTGTTCCCCCACCTTTTTAGACTGACATCTGAAGAAGTCGCCCAGCCCTCCCTCTCCCCTGCAAGCCCCTGCCCTTCTGCAAGAGTGGCCTTAATTTTTCCTGGCAGTCATGCTGTTCTCAGCTGCTGGACGTTGCCTCCAAGCCCCAGCGTGCCTCTTAGCGGAACCATTAACAATTTGACATAACTGGTTTTGGAAAAACTGCACCGAAAAATCTGTGTGTCTCTTCTCCAGTTGCCCTCCATGACCTATAGTTCAAAACACAGAAATTCAGGGGAACAAGGTCCTGGGAACCCACATAATGATGGACACCAACAGATGGCCGAGTTGTACAAGCTGTGGGTGAGTGTGAGCTTGCTTTGTCATCTACTGCATGCTCTCAGCGTCATGGACCCGGGATGGCTCCAGAGACCAGGCCACCTTCCACGTGTTACAGTTGGGAGACCCACGGCTCTTAGAAGAAGAGGCTAGATGTCTCACTTGTCTTAAAAATCCTCTTCTTAATCAGATCCTCACTTTCCTCTTCTTTTCATGAAAACTGACGTCTCAAGGGTTGAATGCTCACCTGTGTTCCCCAACTTGTCCCCCAACCTGAACCCCACCTCAACCTTGAGTCCCCTGACTGACTGGCCCATCCAAAGAGCATCAGGTCTGCCAGAGAACGCTGATTAATGCGGCCTACGCAGACACCTTCATTTCTTCTTGTAAACATCTGTAGTATTAAGTGGAAAAAAAGAAAAATGCAAGAATATTCATCAGCCTAATTGTTGGGAAGTGGAATGTTCTCCATGAGGTATTAATAATACTGACTTGATGGTAATTTTTCATTTTCGACTCTGGTCTAGTTCCTATAACTCCCAAAGAGATAAATGAGGGGTGGTATTTGTGTGTGTGCACACGTACGTATGCACGCAGGCTCGTGTCTGTGCACACTCATGGCTAACTTGAAGCTGGAAACCTCAGTAATACCTCTGTTAGGTTTTGAGTTCGTGAGATAAGCACACTGGTTGGGGGGCAGAATTGCATGTTGCTAAAAACATATGGACCTGCATTTGCACCCTGGGTCTGCCCCTGTGAGCTGAGATCTTGGGGAGTTGTGTACCTTTTCTAAGGCTCGGTTTCTTGAGTTGCAGAGTGGGAATACTATAATGACTCTCTCACAGGGTGTCAGGACTGAGATGATAACTAGCAAACGAGAGGACTTAGCACAGCACCCGGCGTGCGATCCATGCTCACCGTGATCCTCACAGAGCTCGACCTGTGAGCAGGGAGGGATCCAGGTGTGTCCGAGCTCCGCTCACCAGAACAAGTCAGACCTGGCAGAGGCGGAGTGTGGAGGGCAGGAGGGTCCTCCGTAAATCTAAGCGGCCAAGGCAGCCCAGAGTGTGTTCTTCACATGGACAGAGGCAGCCGTAGCCCAGTGAAGAGCCAAGTTCTTGAAAGGAGGAAAGAGAATGTATAATGAGCCGGAGATCTGTGTAGACATACTAGAAGGGAGAGCAGCAAAACTCCAGCTAGGAGAGACGAGAAAAGTCGGGGGGTAAGGGACACGCCAGGTCAGGAGCTGAGGCCGAGAGCGTGGGGTCCGCACCAGGCCAGTAGGAGCTCTGGGACATCTGTGCGGCCGTCGCTGGGCTCTGCAAGGCTGTCCTGCTGCTCAGGGAAGCATTCCTGACCGGACCCGACATATTAACCTTGGGAATGGCAGACCAAACAAAAACACACTTTTGCCTTTGTTCTCTCCCAGCCGGCCACGGGCAGGGAATCTGGCCCCCAGACTGGGTCTGTGTCCACGCGCCCAGAGAGGTGTATCAGGCCCTTGCAGACCAATTTGTCCTAGAACAGAGGGACCGTAACAAAGGCTGTTGGTAGCAGGGCTGGCTGTATTCTGCGTGACATTCATTTGCTCATTTGCATTTCCTTCCCCTGTTAAAAATATGAAAGCAGAAGCAAATAAATGAGTAACGGAAGGAAAATTGAATGCCTAATAAATGAAAAGCCTGCAGTGATGAAAAATTTGATGCACTTTGTAAACAAAACAGGTTTTGCTAAACGGGTGGGAGAGGGGCATGAACTTCCCGAGCAAGGCAGCCCTGTGGTTCACGGTTCATGGGGAGAAGGTCCAGAAGGGAGTAGCAAAGCCCCAGTTTTCCCACACTGGGCGTGACCCTAGGCAACTCAGTCCATCTCTCCAAACCTCAGTTTCCCTATCTGAAAAATGGGCACGATGGTACCTGGCCTGCTTATCTCACAGGGTTCATGGAAGTTCAGCATTAGGAAAGTAGATGAGGGGGCTGGAGCTGAACCAAGAACTTGCAGATTAATAAAAGGGATTGCTTTTAATTCGATGACTGTCTGCTAACATCAGACAGCCTTTTTGCCCTTAGGAACATCGTGGGGTGGGGAGAGCACACACTGCATACAGGTCTGATTTTGATTCCTAAACCTATTAGCTGTATAACCTCTGGGTAAGTCCCTCTACCGCTCTGGGCCTTGGTTTCCCCACATGGGAAAGGGGAATAATGATACTTGCACCCTCATAGCACTGGCCAAAGGATGAACGAACATAAGGTATAAGATGATACTTGGCCATAGTAGGTGCTCAACTAAACCTGGTTTTACCCTCCTTCCTGCCCTGACTCTCAAGCAAAAAAGCGTTTGCCCTCATGTCTTGGTAACTCAGAACCCGTCTCATGAAATTGTAGAGACTCACCTCAAGAAAAAGTGATCATGTTTGAGACTTTTTTTTGAGTTCAGAGAGACCTTAGAAATACTTAGCTCAGGATCTGTTTCTCTATTTCTCACAGTCCAAGCCTTTTTAACCGACTACAAATACTAAGTCAACCCCCTCAGCAGAATGTCACCGTGCAGCAAATCTGACGTCAAGAAAGTCACAAGTAGGCATAAAACATCAAGAATCTGGCTGGCTATCTGCAGGTTAAAAATGGAAATAAAGCATATACACAAATGCATTTTTATACATAACTATTTGCAATGCATATTCATCAGCACCAATTCATCTCACTCCAATCACATATAGCCTTAAATTCAGAACTGCTAGCAAATTCTGCCTTTCATCAGAAGTTTTCAGCCTGTTCCTTGGAGCTGTAGGAGTCCATGGAGGTATCTTGGGCTACCTTAGTGGGCTGGGAGGGTTCTGAGCTCCCTCCCCACTTTATTTATTTATTTATTTATTTATTTATTTATTTATTTAATCCTCACCCGAGGACATTTTTGCATTTATCTTCAGATAAAGCGCGAGGGAGAGAGAGAGGAAGAGAGAGAGAGAAACGTCGATGTGCGAGAGACACATCGAGTGGCTGCCATCCACACGACCCCAACCAGGGCCGGGGACAGACTGAAACGGAGGTACGTGCCCCTAGCAGGAACCGAACCTGGGCTCTCCGGTCTGCGGGCCGATGCTCTAACCGCTGAGCCAAACCGGCCAGGGCACCCTCCCCACTTTAACCAGGGCTTCTTTAGTCTGTTTTCAACATCAGGCACCATATGAAGCTTTAAAAACATTAACACGCGTTCCTGCTAGAAAGCAAAAGTGTGCAAACAACCAGTGTGGTTCAAATGTAGCTCAAACCCTCCTCTTGCAAGTTGAAAAACTGAAGGTCACAGGGGAGTGGTGACTTGCTGAGGACACCGTGGGTGGGCAGAGAGCCACAGGACGGGGCAGGACTCGGCACCAGACCTCCTGTTCCTTCGAGTCTCGCGGCAGTGGCTGTGAGCTGTGGGCGTGGTCTTCCAGGCCTCACTGGACGTGGGTTTGTGCGTGGCTGGGCCGTGCGGGGCTGGCCTGTGGATGAGGCAGGAGGCCAGTTACCCCCGTGAGGAATGGACCCCTGGCTCTGGCCTCCAAGTGCACAGGCTGGCTGCCTGGACCTCCTGGCTCCTCTAAAAACAGACATCTCCCCTTGGGTGGGTGTTGAGGGAAGAAACCTGATTCTCCGAGCACCTCTGATGTGCCTGGTGGCTTACACACAGCACAGCGGTCCCCTCCTTGTCCACACTTTCAGGCATCCACCGGGGTCTTAGAATGTATCCCCTATGGATAAAGGGGAATTGCTGTATCTTATTACTGCCCAGGGAAGTCGATTTTGGCAACCCCATTTTACAAATAAGAAAGCGGAGGCTTCCAGAGGAGAGATGATTTGCCTTAGTTGACACAGCAAGTGTCAGACGCAGGATTACTTCCTAGGGTTCTGGCCCCCAGAATCCCCGTTTCGAACCCAGACACCCATGATTTCCGGATGGGCCACACTCACTGTGTTCTGGGACAACTTTCTCTTCTCCACTTGTCCCGCCTCCCCAGCTACAGACGGACAGGCCGGAGGTCCCAAGCGTGTGTCTCAGCCCCATTCTGAGAGTCTGGGGTGCTCGGCCTCTTCCATGGCCTGTTGGCTACAGGCCCACCCCGCCTTCGGCAGAACGAAGTCTCTGTGGCCAGGGTTTTGTAGAGGATCTGTGGGGAGACTCCTGTGTGATCTGTGAGACCCAAACGTATCTGCCTTTGCTCTTAGGTAAGACTCACCCTCCCTCTCCTTAAACACCTGCTCAGGAGCCTAGTCTGGGCCCAGTAGACTCACCCTCCCTCCCAGGGAGCTGCCTCCAAGTCACTTCCGTACCAGGCTGCCAGGGGGCACGGGGGGGCTCTCCCACTGCCAGGCTGCCAGGGGGCACGGGGGGGCTCTCCCACCGCCAGGATGCCAGGGGGCACCGGTGGTCTCTCCCACCTTGGCTTTCTGGCAGTCACTCTGTTCTGTCCATCTCTTGTCCTGCCCCACTGGAAATTTTCCGTCCAAAAAATCTGATGGGTTCAAGACCTGAGGGACAATTTCAGGTATTTTTCTGGATTTAGAGTTTCATGAAAAAGTTAGAAAAAACACCCAAGGGAGACCTGCCCCCTGGACACCTAAGATCTCCAGGCCCTAGACTTTTGTATTGGGCGACGCACACCTTTCTGTATCAGACACACCCATGGGGACCCCTGATCTCACAGGAAGTACAACGTTTCGCGTAACACGTGTTCAAAGGATTGGTGGAATCCTGCCTTTGGGGTGACCTGACCACAGTTGCTCATCTGACTCCCCCTGGCTGCGATTTCTTAGCCACAGCTTGGGGTTCTGGAGAGTGAAGAGAATCTGGCCTACAGGTTATTTCTCAACCTAATGAAATGTTCATGCGAGGTCCATGGAACAATGAATGAAGTTGACGTGACGTTACATTTTGGAGGCATTCAAATTTTTTAGTATGTTTTTTATTGATTTTTTTAGAGAGAGAGGAAGGGAGAGATAGAAACATCCATGTGAGAGAGAAACATGGATCGGCTGCCTCCTGCACGCCCCCCACTGGGGATCAAGCCAGCAACCCAGGCATGTGCCCTGACTGGGAATCGAACCGGGACCTCTCAGTCCATGGGGCGACGCTCGGTCCACTGAGCCACACCATTGGGCACATTTTGTAGACACTTAAATAAACATTCATTTATTTCATTTCTGCCCTTTTCCTTTTGGGTTTTAGAGCCCATACGTTTTGGGGGTTTTTCAGGCCCCAATTTTGGTTGTTGCAGGCTCTTGAAAACCTTCCGAGTCCCAGGGCCCGTGGCAGTGGTGGCTGACGGTGAACTGGCCTTGCTCAGGACCCGCGGTGGGCATCAGCGGCCCAGGCTGCCCCTGCCTACGGTGTGAGCCGAACAGCTCAGTCCGTGTGCACTCTCAGCCCGAGAGTCCCTGGCCCTCGACTGGGACGATGGCTCGGCCCCGTGTGCTTGTAGGAACCACATGGGATCAGTAACGCAATACACCTTTGCTCTCCGTGGCCAGCGTGTTCCCCCCGCGCTGGCTCACCCCCTGGGCCAGGTGTGGGGTCTGCTTGCCTCGTTCCCTCCTGAGCAGGAGCCGGCCTGAGCTCCCGGGCAAGGGCCCCTGGCACAGTGCCCACTGTTTGCCCAGTTGCATCCTGACGTTCTGCCTGCTGGTGCGGCTGCCGGGCCTGCTGAGGTTTCAGCATGTCGGCCCATCGCAGTGAAGGGACAGGCATTTATGGAGTGCCCGCTGTGTGCTGGGTGTGCTGTACACCTCATCTCATGGAACCCTCTTAGAAGCCTGCGAGCCCGAAGTGTCCTGTGGCTCTCCCTGCCTTCACCCTCAGTCCACAGCCCCTCTGTCTGCCTGCAGCCGTGAGCCAGGAGGCCAGGAGTCCTTGTCTAATGACAGCCAAGTCTACCTTCAACACGTACCCCAAATCCACCCACCTCTCTCCATCTTCTCTGCTGTGATCACCTCTCACCAGGAGGAGGGTGTGGCTGCCTCTAAACTGGCCTTCCCCCATTCACTGGGACCCCTCCACCCCCTCCCCAAATGGGATCCAGTGAGCATTTTATTTTATTTCTTTATTGATTTTAGAGACAGGAAGGGAGAGGGAAAGAGAGATAGAAACATTGATGAGAGAGAACATCGATTGGCCGCCTCCTACATGCCCCCCACTGGGGATTGAGCCCACAACTTGGGCATGTGCCCTGACTGGGAATTGAACCGGCGACCTCTTGGTGCATGGGTCGATGCTCAACCGCTGAGCCAAACCGGCCAGGGCTCCAGTGAGCATTTTTAAAAGGTGAATCAGATCTGTTCACTCCCTGCTCTTCCCTTCAGTACCTGCCTGGCCCTTGGTTCTCATCCCAACCCACATGCCCGCTCACATCTGGCTTTCCTGCCACTCAGCCTCCAGTTTCATGAGTCCCCCAGCTCTCGGCACCTTTGCCCAGGTCGCCTCCAATGCTCTTCCCCCGACTCCTCACTGGGACACCTCCATCTTACCCTTTGGCCGCCAGCTCAGCAATCACCTCTTCAAGGAGGTCTCCCAGATCTCTAAGGCACACCTGTCCCTGTCACTCTCTCGTATTGCTCCTGAGCCTCCTTCCTAGCTCCGTCCACAGCAGGGAACTGCATCCCAGCTCCCGTCCTTCTGTAACGCCCGCCTCCCCAGCAACTCCTAGAGGGCATGCTCAGAGCGGCCAGCGCAGCGCCTGGGGCTCTGTAGGAGTTAATAAACAATTTTTGAATGAAGAAAGGGTTCCATATTGACTCAATGTGGCAGAGCAGATGTTTAACCCAGAGCTGAGCTGAAATCCCAGCCCTTTTCGGATGATAGCCGCTCCTCTGGCCTCCTCAAGCACCTGTTCTTATCTCTGTAACAGCACCTCGATTGATCTTTTCTTTGTCTCTTCTGTAGCCTATGAGCTTTCCAAAACAGGAACCTGTGTCTCAGCGTCTAGCCCTGGGAAAATGCAATTAAGGAGCAAATAGCGCTTGGGGAGGCAGTCCCAGGAATCAGGGCCCGATTGGGAGTCTTTATAGTACATATGATTATTCCTATAAATTGTTACAGGTATTGTCTACGGTAATATAATTATTATCTCATCGTTATGATAGAATAGACGGCGTTCATGCTAAAAAATGTGCCCCCCCCCAATCTCGTTCAACCCTTTTAAGTGCACGAGACCAAGAACACTGAGAGAGGGTGGTGCCCAAGATCACATGGTAGCAGAAGCCAGACCAAACTCAGGGCCACTCACTCCCTGTCCTCTTCTCTCTGCTCCTTCTTGCTACCAACCTGCACCGTCTCATCTGTCTCCTCTGCATTCTCGCCTGAGCAGAGATGCAGGACCAGGGAGAATGGCGGGGCTGGCAGGAGGCAGCTCCTTGTCATCGGTGCTGAGGGCTGTGAGTGGAAAGGACAGCACTCCCTTTGCAAGGCCCACCTGAGAGCTCACGGGACCACAGGTGATTCCTTGAGACAGCGAGCTGCTGGCTGCCCCCTGGGTGCTGTTTAGGGCACAGATGATCCCTGCTAAGCAGGTTGTTGTAACCTTGCTGTTTTGTCTCCAAAGCTGATCGTGTTGTGTGGGCTGTATACTATGTGTGCGCTTAAACCTTTTAGTTAAATATCTGCATGGAAAAAGAAAGTATCAAAACTATGTCTAATAGATAGCCTGCCAGGCACTATGCTAAGGGTTTTTTATGTGTTTGCTCCTGTAAACAATGATCTGATCCATTTGACCAGCAAAGGCCACCCCACTGTGTAAATGAGAATTTCACGGGCTTCCCAGGGGCCTTGTTTTCTAGTCTGGTGGCCCACGTGGTTTTCTGAAATCAATGGGTGGTCACCTAACCTGCCTTTCCAGTATGAATGGTAGACAAATACGCAAGTGTCCCCAAACACTGCCAGTACAAATCCACTATCATCCCGGCCGGTGTGGCCCAGTGGTTGGGCGCCAACCCACACACCAAGAGGTCGCAAGTTTGATTCCCGGTCAGAGCACATGCCCAGGCTGTGGGCCCGGTCCTCGGTGGGGGGGGGGGGGGGTGGCGTGCAGGAGGCAGCCAATCAGTGTTCTCTCTCATCAATGTTTCTAACTCTCTCTCGTTCTTTCTTCCTCTCTCTCTAAAAATCAATAAAGAAAAAATAATTTTTTTAAACAAACAAATCCACTATCATTCTGCATCATTTGAAATAAAATGGCTTTGTTCTGCTTCTCCCTGCACGGCAGATGAGGACGTATCTCAGCGTATCTGACCTGGAGTGAGTGTCTGTCCTAACAGGGTCACTGAGTGTGTCCCCGCACTTCCTTAGACATGGCCCGTGGGAAAGGTGATTGGAGGAATGAAAGGGTGGCAGGACCTTGTCGGTTTGACTTGCTCAGCCCCACATACACCCTAGAACTGTGCATTCTTTATCACTGTTTATGAACTCACAGAAGTGGGTTGGGGTGACAGGAGGTTCCTGGGAGATTATCTGGTCCATCTCCCTCATGTACCTAAAAGGAAACAGTGTCAGAGAGGTTAAGTGACTTTTCCAAGATCACACAGCTAAATCTGGTAGAGCCATAACTACAGCCCATTTCTCCCAGCTCCCAGTTATGGAATTTTTTAAAAAATATGTTTTTATTGATTTTTTAGAGTGAGAGAAAGGGAGAGAGAGATAGAAACATTGATGTGAGAGAAACATCCATCGGCTGCCTCCTGCACTCCCCCTGCTGGTGATCGAGCCCACAACCCAGACATGTGCCCTGACTGGGAATCGAACCGGGACCTCTCAGTCCATGGGACAACGCTCAATCCACTGAACCACACAGACTGGGCAAGGTGATCCTTTTTTTAGAGTGTTAAAAATGATCAGGAGGAAGCTGGGGATGGGTATATGGAATTTTTTATACTATTCTCTTTACTTTTGCTTATCTTTGAAATATCTCATACAGAAAAGTTTATCTTTGAAAAGCCCTAGGGGAGTGTCTTCTTATAGCAGGAGGGGGGTCCTGTTTTTATGTTCACCTCTTCAAAGAAGACGTTTAATTCTTCCCGAAGCGATCTTTCCTGTACTTTGAATTTCCTCGACATTACTCACACGGTGCTCCACACATAATTACTAATGGTGAAGCAGAGGTGTTTTGGTTTTTTTGCCTTCTGTCCACCAGCCCAAATGCAAGCCATTCTGTGTTTGAAGCTCCAGACCCCTTCAGGAGGTGGCCTCCGGCTCCTTCCGCACCGTGTCTCCCCGATCTGCCCAACCCTCCTGGCCAGGATATCCCCAGTTCCATCCAGCTGCCCACCATCTTCAGGGTTTCCGCCCTCTCCAGGTCCCGCGGCGCTACCATTGACTGGATGCTTGCCTTGGAGCTGGCCCGTTTTATTTACTTCAATATATTTTCAGAGAAAACTGTGTGTCATAACTGCTGGTGGAAAATCGGCCGTCGTATCTGTGAAATCAGGGTTTGAGATACTAGCTCCACTTATTCTAACGGTCATTACAAAATGCATGGTTATTTAAGAGTCAAAACGTCTGTCGATGTACAACTTAAAATTTCAGTGCAGACCGTGCTTTAAGGAAATTGTCGTCGGCTGCTGGTCTCTGGGGAACAGCCCTGCTTAGTGTGTCTGCCCAGAGTCAGACCAGTGGGAGGTGTGTGTGCGCACGTGTGTGTGCATGTGTATGCGCACGTGTGTGTACATTTGTGTGTGTTTTCAGCAGCAGGACCCAGCCATCTGACCACTGCAGCAGGCATATCACGTTCCAGAGAGTGTGTAGCTTGTCGGGAAGCTAAGCGGACAGTCTGGCAGCAACCCCCTTTCGACATACATACTTGTTTTCTGCTCACCCACCTTGCACAGCAGCCGCCCACCCCCAACCCCCAAGTGAGCCTTAACCGCCCCTGCTGGTGATGGAAGTAGGATCGAGAATCGATGGGTCTTAGCTAGAAAATAGATGTTTTATGGAGGTTGTTATAGGTTAAAGTGAATTTGTCAGGTGGGCGCTCCCAGTGGTCTGGGGATTGCTCTTGTGAATGTCACGGGTTTAGTACCATCCTGTTTATGGAGAGGCCGCTAGGATGGCCTTGGCTTTGGAGCCACACAGACTGGCTTTCAATCCGGTCTAAGTCCTCTCGAGAAGTTCCTGAAGTCCTCCGAGCCTCATTTCCTTTATCTGTGGAATAGGGGTAATAAAACCTCCTGTCCAGGTAGCGTGGAAGATGAGCTAAGAAAGAACGGGCCGGGGCGCCAGGCCGTGCCTCCCAGGCGCTGTGAGTTCCCCACCTTCGAGAAAGGCGTTCTGATTCATTGGAGAAAGAATCGATTCCGGTCTGTGTGGGCTCAGAGTTAACGTGGAAAATATTTATTCTTGTATTCCAATATTTTGAGATTGCATTTTCCATTTACATGTGGCAACTGCCAACTAGGACACGGATTTAAACGGATCGCTCTGTGCTTGCCCGGGGCGTAGCGAAGGCCTTCCAGGGCACCGCCTTGGACTCGCCTTGGGAGCGTCTTGCGGTTCCTGCTCAGTTCTAAAGCCCAGGAGAACAGGGAGCATGCTTTCTGCTTCTGCAGAGAGCCCCCTGGCATGGTCGTGAGCTCTGTGCACGTTGGACTCACAGAGCAGGTGTCCTGGACTGAAAGGAATGAGATCACAGGACAGCCCGGGCCCGGAATGTCCAATAAATACAGCCCTCTTTCCTGCCCAGGTTCTGAACCATTTGGAAAAAAAATAAGAAAAAAGACGTAAACAAGATAGAGGCCAAAATGTTTCCCGTATGACCGACAAGGTCTAGATGAAGGATGGTTTATATCTGTGGGAAAACGACTTCCGAAGCAAATGCTGAGTGCCAGGCGTGTGCAGACTCACCTCCAGGCCGGCAGCACCAGCCTCAGCCAGGCTTCCCCCGGGGTGAGACCGGAGGGGGCAGGAGGGGCCCACGCCGAGGTCGAGGAGGAAAGCCGAACGAAGCTGCTGCCGTGGGAAGGGTGCAGCGGAGGAAGAGAGGAAGAATGCTCTCCACCAGGGCGAGTGTGTTTAACTGTGTTTTCCTGCCTCTGCTTCTCCCCGAGAACCAACGCCCTCTCAGTCATTCATTAAGCACACAATTCTGTCACCCGGTGTATAAAACGGGTGGCCCTTGGGAGAAACAGCGTGGTTTCATGGAAGAAGCTGGGAGGAGGGATTTCAGTAGGACTCTGCCGCTTGCGAGGCGTGGGACCTTGAACCTCTCTCTTAGGCTACCTGAGCGTCCATCTCCTCATCTGCAGAAGGAGATCTAGGAACTCTGTGTCCCAGCGTTGGCCTGGGTGATAAATGAGATCGTGCAGGTGCCCAGACGCCCCACTGGTCGTACAGAGTGGGTACGCCCTAAATGGGAAAGTTAATTGAAGAGCTAAAATCCCCAGGTACTGACATGCCAGAGTCCTGTTTTCAACGCTTTTTTTCTTGAGAGGGCTGCCCATGAAGAGGACAAAGAACAGGCTCTAAGAGCATCTCAGTGGAGGGAGGACACCAGCAGGCCGGGACCCCACAGGATGGGAGGGGGGAGACACAGCCCGCCTTCCCTGGTCCGGCAGCTCCTGTTGGCTCCCGGCCGCCCTGGGGGCTGTCAGCCTCTGCTGTCCTCCCGTAGCCTCACAGGCAGAGCAGCGGGGACGCGAACGAGATGGACACTCTCTCCCAGACCAGGAACTCCAGGCCTGAGCCGCACAGTGCCTGGCGGGGCCCCCGGAGGTGAAACCAGCATTTCCTTCCTGACCAGCTGCCTGGCACCCAGACTCTCCCTCTCCCTGGCAGGCTGCTTTCTGTGAGCAGCTTTTCTCCAGCCTCAACCACGGGCAGTCACTGGGCGGAGGCTCTGGGAGAGGAAGAGCCACCATCGCAGGCCCGAAGGAAATGCTCGCGAAGGAGCTGGGCCCGCAGCGAGGTCTGCTGGCCCCGGGCTGGTAGGAGGAGCTGCTCCGACCTGAGGCCTCTCTCTCAGGAGAGACGCAGGGGGCAGTGTTTCCTGGGTAGTCACCTGTGTTTCTGCAAGACAGTTTGGGGCATCCCTCACTATGCAGACCCCAAGTCAGGGCGGGGATGGAACCAGCACCCGTAGGCCCGAAGCATCAGGTCAACCCTCTAAGGGTGTGCCCATTTCGAAAGATTTCTGGCTCCTGTGTTATAAACTCTTCCAATAAGCCACGTTTGTACACCTGCTATGTGCCAGGCCCAGAGACGGTGCCCATCCTACAGTCTAGAAGGATAGAGAGGCAGATATGGTTCAGTCTGGGAAGGGCTGTGCTCGGGGAGCACCAATGAGAGAGATCTGACCTGGTCTGGAAGTCAGGGTGGGCTTCCTGGAGGAAGGAATGTTTAAGAACATCACATGCAAAGGCCTGGAGACTAGAAAGAAGAGAGCTTATGGGGGTGGCGGGGGGGCAAGCGCAGTGCTGATTGTGGGTAGGTACTGAACACTACCCAGCATTCAAATTTAGGGCGGTTTGAAATGTCTCTACTGCTGATCTCAGCAACCTTTCTTCTGAATGTATAATCATCTTAGTGGGGGGGTGAGAGAGAGAATGGTAGTATTTACTGAGCACGAACCCTGAGCCGTGCCAGACAGCATCTTGAAAGTTTTCACTTATCGATTTATTTGACAAATAGTTATTGAACCCTTACTGTGAGCCAGTGTTGTGGGCACAAAACTGCATAGCCGTGAGCAAAACAGACAGAGCTCCCTGCTCTGCGAGCTTGCACTCAACCTGCAAGGGACATAAACAAATACGTGGGTGAAATAGGTGCCACGTCGGATGGGCCCAGGGCCACGGAGGAAGCTGAAGCAGAGTGGGGACCCGGCATTGCTGGGGCCAGGGGGAGGGCGTGGGGTTACTCTTTTCATTAGGGTGCTCAGAAAAGACCTCCGATTTGAGCAAAGACTTGAAAGGGGGCATTCCGTGTGCCTTGTGGCTATCTGGGGAAAGAACACTTCAGGCAGAGGAAACAGCCAGTGCAAAGGCCCTGAGGCAACAGTGGACCTGGAGTGCTCAGCGAGAGCAGAGAGGACAGCGCAGCCAAGGCTAAGTGGGCACAGGGATGGGAGAGGGGGTGAGGGCGGAGCTCACGGGTGGCAGGCAGGGCACAGCACGCACGTGGCTTTCCTGGGACTGAATGGGAAAGGGGGCAGATTTGGAGCAGGGCAGCAGAGGTTACATTTGATCCCTCTAGTGTCAAGAATAGCCTGCAGAGGTAAGCAAGGAAGCAGGGAGGCCCATGAGGAGGCAGCTCCCTGCAGCTAGAGCCTCCGCATAGCCTTGGGCCACGCTGCCTGTCTCCTGGCAGAGTCCCCAGGGCCTCGTCCTCTGTCAGGGTGAGTGAGTCACAGCAGCCTCAGAGTCCAATACCCCGGGCGGTGCTGGGGTGCAGCTCCCTGGGGAGGCAGCTTCCAGGTTCCTTCGGCATAGCCCCCTGCGTTTCACCTGCAGGGTCCTTCATCACGAAGCCAGCCAGCCAGTGCGGGACTCCCAGCTCTGGTGGCAGTGGGGTCAGGTGGCAGAACGGAGCTTTCCACAAGCACAGAACCTGTGAGCACGAAAGCACCTTTGTGATCGCGTTAAGCGACTCTGGCTCGAACTACACCGGCCTGCTGGGTTTGAATCCTAATTACTTACAGCTTCCCCATTTGTCAATGAGATAATAATCATTCCCGTGGCTGTGGTGAGGATTAAATGAGATGATGTATGAGAAGTCCTTGACACAGCCCATGGCACAGGGAACGTGCTCACTGGTTGGAGAAGTAGCAATAGCCACTCTACAGGGAGGAGGAGACTGAGACCCTCGGAGAGAGGGGACTTACCCCAGGTCCCATAAATTAGCATTAGCAGCGTGGGACTCACAGGGAGATACCCTCTGTGTGCCAAGTACTACCTCGTTTAATCCTTCCTCATCCTGCCAGGTAAACGCAATTGCACTTACTTGACAGATATGAAAACCAAGGCCCAGAGCAGTCAAGCAACTTGCTCAAGGACCAGCGTCTACAGAGTGGCAGTGGCAGGTCTCTCTGACTCCTGAGCCCAGCTCCTGGCAGTGCGTCCCCACACGGAACCCTGCCGTGGCCCCAGCGGCGTGCAGCCCCAGGCCCAGCCCTGGCTGGCGTTCTGCTTCCCCTGACGTGCCTCACAAGCTGCCGCCTGGCGTTTTGGGGGGAAGCCACACATAACTTCTTCTGGCTCTGATGGCGTCCTGCTGCCCGCACAGATGCGGGACGTCCTGGGAGCCCTGTCTTTGGCGTGGCTGTGAATTCTCCCTGTCCCTGGACCAATACCCTATTCGTTTCCTGGAGCTGCCGAACCAAATTAGCACAAACTGTGCGGCTTAAAACAACAGAAGTGTAGTTCCGAGGGGGTGACTCAACTGTCCGAGCACCGTCCTGTGCACCAGAAGGTTACGGGTTTGATTCCAGGTCAGGGCACATACTGGGTTGCGGGTTTGATCCCTGTTTGGGGCACATACAGAAGGCAGTTGATTCATGTCTCTCTCTCTCTTTTTCCTTCTCTCTCTCTCCCCCACTTCCTCTCTCTCTAAGCAAGTCCTCAGGTGAGGATTAAAAAAAAAAAAACAGAAATGTATCCTTTCTCATTTTGGCACCAGAAGTCCAAAATCAAGGTGTTGGCGGGACCGAGCATCTTCCTAAGGCTGTAGGGAGGTCCTCTCCCTTGCCTCGTCCGGGTGCTGGTGGCTTGGGGCACCTCTTGGCTGGTGCAGGCGGCATAACTCCGGTCTACCTCCGTCTTCAAATGGCCTTCCTCTCTGTGCCTCTGTGCCCCGAGCTCTCTCCCTTCTCTCGTAAAGACGCTTGCTGTGCTTCGCTATGTCCAAATCTCCCTCTTTTCTCATTGGATTTAGGGCCCACTCTAAATCTAGGATGATTTCATCTCAAGAGCCCTAACTAATTACAAAGACTCTGCTTCCAAATAAGGTTATATTCTGAGGTTCCAGGTAGACATGAATTTTGAGGGGACACTATGGAACCCACCACAGTCCACCGTCTGGACCCCCTAATTTAATATGCAAAATACATTTACCCCATTCCAACATCCCCAAAAGTCTTAACCCATGCCAGCATCACCTCTAAGTCCAAAAAAATAAAATAAAATAAAAAAATCTCATCAATTCCAAAAGCACCAGATCTCATCCTCTAAATCATCTCAATGAGGTAAGGGTGAGACTCTGGGTCTGATCCATCCTGGGGCAAAATTCTTGGACCAAAGAGAAGTTCAGGGCACACTGGCTACATGGAAGCCGAGGCCGGCCACACAGGCTGGCTCCTTTCCCGGCAGAGGTCAGTGGACCCTGGAACTCAGTGAACAAGCACAGGGGCTCCTCTGAGGACTCGTGAAGAAGCTCAGGTGATGTCTGTGTCCTCAGGGAGCTGAGCTAGATAGAGTCACCCACTGGCTTTCTGCACTCCCAAGCTGCTCCTCCCCTCAGCACATACATTTATAGATTTGTACTTATGCCCTGACTCATTCCAAAAACGACCTGAGTTAGAAATAGAGCGGGGACTCTCAGGGCTGGAAGGGATCAATGTTCACCCCCTCCTTGAGTCATCCCTGCCCGGCTCCGCCCTAGCTGGGCACGAACACTGTGGGTGACGAGGCTCTCCCTCCCTCCAGGCTCTGCCCCCACGTGCTCTACTGCATTCAGACGGATTGCAGGACCTGGGGAGGGGGAGGGGAAGGAGCACTGGGCCAGTCTGGGAATGAAGACAGCTATGGGTACCTGCGTTCATGGCCGTGGCTGTGGTATCTCTCGTGCTCCAGGGTCCAGCAGTGACCTTGCTTTTCAAGAACAGAAGACAGCATGGCAAGTGCCGTCTAGAGGAGAGTATGTGACCAGAGTCACATGCCCTCGGGAGAAAGGGGATGAAGGAAGCAGGAAAGGATGTGATCACCGCTTTGTGTCTGGCCTCGGCGTGAGCCCACGGGGGAGCTCGGAAGCATGAACCATAGCATCAAAGACTGGATGATTTTGGGGGAGGGGGGGTTGTGAGCAGCAGACCCGACCCACTCTGAACCCACTCCCCGCCCACCAAAGGACCCTGCTCAACCAAGCACCCACAGATCACCGCACCTCCCTCGGCCGGGCGGGACCCTGCAGGGCCCGTCCAGGTCAAGCTGTCGCAGCCATTCCTGAGGCGGAGCAAAGCCGAGGAAGAGCTGGCAGCCTCTCAGGCCCCGTTTCTAGTCAATTACGGGAGGCACTCAGCCTGCCCCACACCTCATAAAAGACGCACGCAGTTGTATAACATTCACGGCTTTTTATGAACTTCACCTTCCCTTTCAAAAGCTGCTAACTTCAAAGAAAAAGGAACCGCTCTAGGCATTTTGGTGGCTGTAATAAAATGCGTTCCCTGGGAAGGCGGGTTGTGTTTCCGCCTAGGAGAAGGAGGTCGTGTGGCCACGTGGGTGCCCGCGTGGCTGCTTCCTTGTGGGCGACAGGCTTTATCTCCCACAACTGATTGATGCTGAGAGCTGCCAGCCTGGGGCCCTGGCCTCCTTTCCTCCTTACAGTACAGTATCCAGGGCCTGGCAGGGCTGCCCTGCTTAAAGGAAACCAAGAGGACAGACGCCTCACTTGGTACCCATGGGCGCCGGGGTGCCTCTTGACATTGTGTTTTTACCAAAAACTGAAACAAAGTGTGTGTGTGTGTGTGTGTGTGTGTGTGCGCGCGCCCGTGTGTGTGTTTAATTCCAATTCAGTGACCAAAAGTGTCGTTTCAGTTTTGAAATTCTGGTAAGAGTCCATGGGTGTATGAATCGGGTCAAGTAGTAAAATCCAACTTGAGGAAATAACGTACACACCGGCATCACACGTGAGTTTTCTGAGTCTCGAGGGAAAATCTCTGTAGGGGAGGAAGAAGCATTTTCCTTCTCTTTCTGAGTTCTTAGCTGAGACCCCTGTCAGGAAGACAGATGAATAAGAAAAGTTTATTAATGTGTGTGTGTGCTGCATGCCGTTAAACTGGCTCCCACTCCTGGGGACCCAGTGAATGAATTATGTCCAGTGTCCTGTCCTCAACAGCCCTGCTCAGTTCCTGTAGACTCACACCTGTGGTTTCTTTTATGGAGTCCATCCATCTCATACCTGGTCTTCTAGTTTCCTGCTGCCTTCTCTTTTTCCCGGCATTATTGTACCGTCTTTTCCAAAGAACCCTGCCTTCTCATGAGCCTTACCCCAATTACAGCCTCCGTTTTATCATTTTTACCTTCAGTGATGTTTTAGGCTTAATTTGCTCTAGGACCTACTTGTTCATCTTTCTGGCAGATCGGGGTCTCCGTAGAGCTCTCCCCCAACACGATATTTCAAATCAACCTTTTCTTTTTTCCTGTCAGCCTTCTTCACTACCTTTTGCATCCGTACGTAGTAATTGGGAATACGAGGGTGTGGGTGAGCTTAGCCTGGGTCTCTAATGGCACACCTTTGCTCGTGGTGATTTTTCCTGATGCTTTCATTGCTGCCCTTCCGAGTCTCAGCCTTCTCTTGGTGTCTTGTCTCCAGTCTCCGTATGAATTGATGACTGGACCAAGGTAAGCAAAATCTTGAACACTCTTGATGTCTTCGTGGTGTATGTTTGAGTTGCGTATTTCTTCTGGAGTCACGGTTTTTTGTCTTGATGTTCAAGTTCAGTCCTGCTTGGCACTTTCTTCTCTCACCTTCATCAGAAGTCATTTCAAATCATGGCTGCTTTCTGCCAGGAGGATGGTGTCATTCATGTCTCTTTTTTTTTAATCCTCACCTGAGGATACTTTTCTATTTTATCTTCAGATAGAGTGGGAGGGAGGATAGAGAGAAAGAAACATCAGTGTAAGAGGGACACAGCAACTGGTTGCCTCCTGCACGACCCCGACCAGGGCTGGGGACAAACAGCAACCAACTCCTTTGACTGGAATCGAACCCACAACTCTCTAGTCTGAGGGCTGACGTTCTAACTGCTGAGCCAAACCAGCCAGGGCTCATTCGTGTATCTTAAGTGAGTGATATTTCTTCCACCAGTTTGCACTCCTCCCTCCTCTGAGTCTAGCCCAGTGTTTCGTGTGCTGTGTTCTGCGTACAGACCGAACTGATAAGGAGATAAATGCACCCTTGTCTGACACCTGTGCCTGCCTATAACATGTATGCCTCGGGTATACATGGGAGATACCCAGGAAAATATGAGTAACTCAGAAAGGTGGCTTTAGAACTTCAGCTTAAATACCATCTTAATAGGGACAAGGTGCGGGGGTGGTGTAGGCCTCTGAGAGCATAGTAAATGATTTTTGGGAAAGCTGAACGGGTCCTTAGAAGAATAGATGAGAGCTGTGGCAATTGTCTGGGTGTGGAGTGGACGTCTTGTCTCCTTTCCTGTGACAAGAATCAGTCTCCCCTGAAAGATGAAACCCGTTCGGGAAGGCCCTTCTCTGCGTTTGCTGTTTTTCAAGTGCCAAAGCTGGAAACAAGCAATACTCCTAAGTGGCCCATTTTGGGGGTGGCATGTCCTGAACTCCTACAGCCACATTGTGGGGTGGTATGTTCTGCTACCCCCCGCCCCTGGGGAAATGGCGGGAGGGGCTCTCTGCTCAGGGCCCTGTGGGGGCAGGTGGAAGGGCAGGGCTGGGGAAAGGAGGACTTGGGATGTGGGTGGAGCCTCAACACAGGCGTTGGCCCAAGACGCGAGCCTGGGAGGCTAGGACTGAGGACCATCTAGAGCAGCTGTCTTCAGAACAGGCTACCCAGAGCGCTGAGGGTACGGACATAGGAAGACTTTCCAGGGGGTGCACAGGAAGAGAAGTGGAAGAAGAAGCGATTTCCAGATTCTCATCTTCCACATGGTCTGCCTGGGCCTGTGCCTGCGGTCTGCAGGACGGCTCTGCTCAGCTCCCTTTCGTAACCCGCCTTCCTCCACTTCACGGATGAGAGGCCAGCCTCACACTTTGTGGGGTGCATTGCCCAAGGGCGCAAACCTCCTGGTGCCATCCAAGGAACAATGTAAGAATGTGCAGCCCCAGGGAGAAGCCCCTGCTGACGGAGCAGAGGGGTTTCGGTAAGGAGCGGTGACGCAGACAGCAGGTGTCAAAGGCTCGCTGTGCCCTCGTCCACCTCCGTCATCCCCCTTCCCCTCTCTCGGCATTTGGAAGCGGCCGTGGAGACGTGTAGGAATGTGTTTATTTGAATTGAAAAAGGATGCCAGACTCTTGCCTGAAAGTAAGTCTGATTTGGCTGATTGATTTGACAATAAGGATGGCTTGGTCACTGAGGTTTGATGGGGTTCAGGACACGCTACCCCCAAAGATGGCACCCTGGCAATATCGAATACATATTTTTTTAAGTTTATGTTTTAATTACAGTCTACATTCAATATTATTTTGTATTAGCTTCAGGCATACACCATAGTGGCTAGACAATTGTATACTTTGTCAAGTGATCTCCCCGATATTTTCAGTACCCACCTGGCATGATGCATAGCTATTACAAGGTTATTGATGATCTGTTACTTTACATCCCCATGACTATCAAGGGTATTGTGCTGAGTGAAATAAGTCGGGCAGAGAAAGACAAACACCACGTAATTTCAGTTACATGTGGATTCTAAAGGACAAAATAAATGAACAAATAAAATAGAAACAGACCCGTAGATACAGAGAACGGACTGATGGCCTATCGAATATCTTCAGCTGAAGGAATTTGAGAAAATAGCAGAAGCAGGAAGGTCACATTGACTTCCCTGCCACACCCTTCTTCCCTGAAGCAGGTCTTAAAACTCCCAAATGAAAGATGCCCTCCCTGTATCAGGAGGAAAGAAGATATTCTTATCACCAGAGACGGGGAATTTAGGGCCAAAGAGGCTTTATAACCAAACCTTGTTAAACTGACCCTTATTATTCCAGTTAATTCTGGACCACTACTGTCCTGGTCCCAAACCCCTTTGTCGCATAAGTTCCTCACAAATGTATTGTTTCTTTGTCTAAAAGCTATAAAGGCACCCTGCTCTGACTGCTTCTTCGGCTCCTTATTCTCCCATGTAAGCTCCCAAGTACACATAAAAATCCAACTAAGTGTGTGTGCTTTTCTCCTATTAATCTTTGTCAGTTCCATTTTCAGACCCAGCCAGGGACCCTAAGAGGGTTGAGGAAAATTTTTTCCTCCCCTGCAGGTTGCAGGATGGACATTTTACATACATTCAATGAGCAAAATTCGCAGCCCACGGTTTCGGTGAAAATATATTTAAAGCACACATACAAAATAAATTATATTTAATTGCTGCTTTAAGATGTTTGAGGGGGTTCATCGTTTTTCAAATTTATTTTAGTATGTTAGCAAAACTTATTAAGTACCTAGCGTGGTGCTAGAGATGTCCTACACAATGAATATTTGTGGGATGAAAAAAAAAATGAAAATGGAGGAGGAGACTGAGGCAGCAGAAGACATGCCATTGGTCTATTTTTAAAGTGGCACTCAAAGTATACACTTAAAAATACCTACAATGATACATTGTAGGCTATGAATGTTTTACCGCAGTGAAAATAAATGAGTGTCGGAGTTGGATAGCACCCAGGTGTCCTGAATCCTATCCAGTGCCCCCTGCTTGCCTCCCCATTTTTTATCTTCTTAGTTTTCTGCAAATGTTGTTATCGGGTATTTGCTCAGTGATGCCTGCAGAACAGGAGACTTCATTGTTGGGAAACGCTGAAACAAGACATAATTTGAACCACAGAAGCAGGCTGGGAAGAAGCGTTTCTAGGCCTGAGAAATAGTGGGGTCAGGGGACAGTTCCAGGACCCTGATCACAGTACCCAAAGTGACCATTAGGCCTGGATCCCACAGGCATCAGGGTCAGTATCAGAGGCTAAAAGCTGGGGCTTGAGGCCACAGCAGGAGCCCATCAAGTCTGGGGCTGGACTCCAGCTAGGGCCCCCAGGACCGGGCACAGGGTCCAGCCATGAGGAGATGGAGCTGGCACACGCCAGGGCAGCGGGGTACCCTCAGATCCAGGCCCATGCTTTAGACTCCCAGGTTCTGGCTCTTGTCCAGCCATGCACCTGCCCATAGAGTGAGGAGTCCATGGGCCAAGGGACAAGGCCACTGGGAGCCAGACCGTACTCCAGGCCCTTAGCTCCTGGAACTCCTTTCCCAAAGGGCACCAAGTCCCGCAGGTGCTAGGGATGGGCCTGGGCAGGCGTGGGGATGTTTTCTCCTGAAGGCAGGGAGACGAGTACCTGATGATGCCACGTCCCAGCCCCTATGCCAACAAGTTCCCGGAGGCTTATCACACAGGTGGCCTTTGGCCCTACGGGGACTCCCTGCCCGATGTTTGCCTCCGCCTGCATGCTAAGCTTTCTGAGGACCAGAGAGCCCCGTCTTCAGCTCCCAAGGCTGGGGGGCTCTTTGTTTAACAGAGCGGGGCATCTTCTGCTTCTCTTCCCAAGGCACCTGGCATGGCACTGAGCTCAAAGCAGGCATTTGATAAATAGTCCAGTGGTAGTAACTATCAAAAGATGCATTTCCTTGGCCCACACAGGGAATGAGTGAGAGTCCCTGGGCCCACGTGGCTGGGTTAGGTTGATGCTGCCTGGCTGGTCTCTGTGATATCTCGCTGAGCAGAACCCAGGGCACATCCTGTGTGGCGCATGTCTTACTGGTTAATAAATGCTATTGCCACCTTCACGGAGTACCCGCTCTGTGCCAGGCACTGTGCTGGGTGCTGACCTCATCCTTGCGAATCCTCACAACACCGTAAGCCTGACGGTGTTGTGTGCTGTTTTACAGGAGGGGGGGGCTGTGACTGAGGGCAGAGCTGAAATGCATCCCCAGGTCTGCCTGTCTGCAAAGCCTTTGCCCATGTATTGTTTGTGGCTTCCCTGACTGGCTGTGGAAGGAGAACTGTTGGCCTTCCAAGGAAACGGCCTGAGCCACCCGCTGGATTGTCCCCAGACCCACCTCCGTAGTCTGGTGATTTCCCGGAGCACTGGAGGACGGCCACCCACAAACTGAGTTATGCAAGAAATGGGCAAAGTAGCACAGATTCTGCCTTAAATCTCTCCTGTGGTATAAGCAGGAAATAGATTTGTGAAAATGCATCCACAAATCGATAATTTGTAAATTATATATCGTATAATACTCATGATGTTATATATCATGTAGGTACTCATATATCAAAGTCACCTCCGCCTCCTTGGGGTACGTTTTCATTGCCACATCACCCGGGGGGGGGCGCTTCCCCTTAACCTCACACCCACACTGTTGACAGCTTACGCCATCCCCCTCGCACCTGCCCCGTGATTGTTTTCGGGGTGTGTGGACGTGATCTCCCCTTGTACAGCAGGGGGACAGAGGCTTGTGGATGGACGTGGATCCCCCGGTCAGCCAGCTGAGCGGGCGGCAGAGCTGAGCTGGAAGCCCCCACCCCACCAAGTGCACGGCCCTGCTCCGGCCTCACACCACTGGCCACCACGGGCGAAAGGGGCAGCGCTGATTTCCCTTGGCCTTGGCCTCTGGACCAGTGGGCGGGGCTCCGCGTAAGCGTCCCTTTCACCTGGATAGTTTATAACCTGTCACCGATCATCAGCTTCCAGAAGAGGGACAGTCTCGCTAGAGTGAATCCAGAGCCCAGAAAAGCGGAGTCTCTGATACTTGTGGAGTGAATAGAACAGCGGCTGGAGCCCATGGTCATCTGCTGTCGTGGTCAAGTGGACAGCTGCCAGCGTTGGGCCCAGAGAGGCCTTCTGACAATCTATTAGGCAGAACTGAAGGGTACTCTGGTGCCTCACCCCAGAAAATGAGTCATTCAGTGGCCAGTCTGTGTGTCAAGAGCCAACATGGGTCCTACCTGAGACCCAGGGAAGGGACAGATGTCCTGCATGACCATCCTAGGTGGCCTGGCTCAGCTCCTCAGCCCCCATCTGGGCAGCTCAGGGCTGGAAAGGACCTTCAAGGTCATCTGGTCCAAATACCTATCAAAGGCTAGAATCCCACCCAGGGGTGCCTACCCCCTGCTTGAATACCTTGGGTGATGGGGAACTCACTGCCTCTAGGAGCAGCCAGAGCTGGAAAGTCCCTTGAGAGTCATCTAATCTAATATCCTCATTGTACAGATGGAGACATTTCCAAAATCAGAAAAACAGCTTGTTCCAAGGTCACCCAGCTAGGCTAACAACAGGGAGATGACTGTGCCGCCCGCCGCGCGCCCCATGCTCCGGTCGTATTTCAGTTCCTGGAATGAGCCATGCTGTTTCCTGTCTCCTAGTCTTTGCTCCCCCTGCCTCCCCCCACCCCATCCCCGGATTGCCCTTTATGCCACGTCTCCCACCTGCATGGGAAAACACACCTGCATTTTCTCCTCCTGCCTGAGACCTTCCTCCCACAGTTAGAAATACTCCCCATCTCCGGTGCCCCGAGTTCAGAGCACTCGCCACCCTGGATTCCATATCTTTATGCTCATCTGACCTCCGAATCGCCTGGCACCTGCTGTAAGCGGCCTTTCTGGTTCTTTTTTCCAAGTTCAGGGGAAACATCATGGCCAGTCGTGCCACCTCCTGAGTGGCTTCTCCTGTGGACGAACCTTCCCTCCCCCTGCCCAATGTGTGCAGCCTGCCCTGGGAACTTCCTCTGCCCCAGCTCAGCTCTGGGTGCCCACACCAGTCTCTTGGATTCTGCATCGGTCCCTCTGAGCTCCAGCCCCAGTAAAGGGGATGCAGGTGCGTCACCTTCGTGCGATAGAAGCACCAGGGGACCTGGGCAGAGGTGGGGGTCCGACAGGCCTCGCTGCTGTGGAGGGAAGGAGAGTGGGTGCAGACTGTAACCAAGCAGGGGGCACATTTAAACATGTACTGGCTCTAGGTCACGCACACCGTGCAGCTCCCTCCTCCCTCGCGGTGGCCACCTGTGCTTCCCGCCTATGGTCCGCACTCACCTCACCTGTCAGAGGTTCCAGGCAGGTTCGGCCCCTTGTTGGGGTGCTGGGTGGTGCACACATGAACGGGACAGATATCACGTGGCTGTCACATACTCTTGATGTCACACGCTCGCGGGTGTTACACACGCACGCGGGTGTGCACGCTCGTGGGCGGGGCCGGCCTCCTCGGGTGCAGTGGCTGTCAGAGCCTGCCGTCCACGTCCCTGCCGCCTGCTGCAGGACAGCTCTGGTGCTCCGCACCCACAGGGCTGCAACCAGAGCAGCTTTGACAGAGTTGGCTGAAGGGGCCCAAGAGTGCCGAGGTGTCCCTGGCTTTGGCCACTCCCCAAATCTTCACTTCCCTTTGCCCAGGCATTTAAAGTGACCGAGAGAACTGGGTCCTGCTGTCACACTTGATCAACGCAAGTGCACTGTGGGAAATGCTCCACTCCCCACTGAGTGGGAGGGGAAGTCAGGGAATGAGACGGTGGGACCAGAGCTGCAGGCAGGAGCGGGAGGCCCTATGGGAGGGCCTGGGGACGCTGCCTCCACACAGAGGGGACAAGGGGGGCTGCCAGGGTGCCAACACCCAGAGGGAGCAAGTGTGTGAATTACATGCTTTTAAAAGATTTTATTCCCATTTTGTCAGACATCTCCCCAAAGTCCCTCCAGCCGGGTGACAGTTCCTGTGCAGGGCCCAGGCCTGCTCCACTGACGGTCTCCGGTGGGTCTCGGAGTGGAGGCCTCAGGCCTCGCTGTCCAACACTCGTGGCCACTGAGCCCTTGAACTGTGGCTGGACCCGACTGTAAGCAAAGGGTCAGTTTGATAAAAGAGTACGTCCATCATTTTTACATTGATGACATGTCGAAGGCATACTATTTTGGATATAATGGGTTAATAATTAGTTAATTGCTTGCATCCGCCTCTTTTTTGTTTCTGAAGCATGACTACCGGAAAATCTGAAGTTGCTGCTGAGGCTTGCTTTCTATTTCTGCTGCACAGGGCAGCCCCAGACCTGCCCAGACAGGGAGGGAGTCACAGGCTGGGGGGCTGAGGGCCCCTTCCTCGATCTTCTTTCTCCCTCCTTTATTAATTTACCCAGTGAACGTTGATTGAGCACTGTGAGCTCTGAAGACACGTTCCAGGAGCCAGAGAAACAGATGCAGACACCACACGAACACCCGGGTTCCGTGGAGTTGAGATAGGATGCGGAGGGTCCAGCGGCACTGCGGGGAGGAAGGAAAGCTGGCCATACCTCTCTGCCCTGCTTCCTCCCGCCCTTGCTGATATGGGAACGTGTGCCATACGACTTTCCTGAGGCCTGGAACTTTGCAGCTGTGTCGTAGACATCCGAAGCTACGTGCGGTGTCAGCCTAGCAAACTCCTGGTCATCCTCCAAAACCCTGCTCCTATGTCCCTTCCTGTCACAGACGTCCTTGCCCGCGCCGCAGGGTGGGGAGGCGTGCGTCTGTGCTTGCGGAGCATGTCGCTGTGCATCTCTGTCCCATCAGTGTGAGCATGGACTGGCCACATGCTGAGCCCTTTTCCAGAAGCTGGGACAGTGACAAAGCAGATGGAGTCCTTGTCACACAGCTCGCAGTCATCCTGTAATTACTTGTTCCGCTGGCTCTCTCTCCCACCGGACCACGAGTTTCTCCGAGAGCAGGAGTCTTCTCTGCCTCTGTGTGCTCAGAATCCTTATGAGGCTGCCTGGCACATAATTCCTGATAACTGAATGAAGACAAGTGAAGGCGGAAGGAGAAAGTCTGGTGTGATGATGTTAGGGAGGGTGTTAGTAAACACAGCAGTGACTGGGGCTGTGGGAATTCCTTTCCTTACTCCCTTCCAGTGTCAAGAAGCACGCAGCCTGACCCTCCTCACTCCTCCTGGCTGCTGCTGGCTGAGGCCAAGGACGGTGGCCGGTGTGACCTCAGTCCGGAAGCCAGAGCAGGCTGGCCGCTCGGTCCCACGGAAACCTCTCAGAGCTATACCATCCTGGTGACTCCTTTCACCTTCTGAGCTTTAGGACTGGACACGGTCCCAGCCCCTTAGCTCCATGGGGTCAGCTGTCCCTTGGGACCAGACTGGCTAGTCACCTGGCCAGAGGGAAAGGCCTGAGTCTCAGAGCGCTGGGGGCAGGAGGCAGGGAGGAGAGGCAGTTTTATTAATGATTTCCATACTTATGGAGGACAGTTAATTATTACAATGTATTAACCCCTGACTATATGCCAGGCACTGTTCTAAGCACTTTTTATGTGTTAATTCTTATGCTCCTTGCAACAACCCTATTATTAGGGGGCTGCCCTGTCCAGCAGAAATAGAAAGCAAGCCTCATTTTACAGATGAGAAAAGTGAGGCACGGAAAAGTTATAACTTGGCTCAAATCACAGACAGTGAGTGGCAGAGCTGGGGTCAGTATCCCGACTTGTCACCATGCCTTTCTGTGCAGAGCTTTGCACTTAGCCATCCCCTGTCGGTGCCCACTCGGGTTGTTTCGGGTTCTTGCTGGAGTAAACATCACCATGCTTCATTCCGTACGTGTGCAGGTTTGCCCCGAGGGCTGCCGAGTCAGAGGTGCCAGGCATGTTTCATTTTGATAGAGTGCCAAGTTGCCCTCCGGAAAAGGCTGCTCTGTTTACACTCAGGGATGCCCTTCCTGCGCAGCAGAGGTTGCTGCAGATGGAGAGGACCGGAAAAGGCAATCAATTTCCCATCAGACTCAGGCTGGGGAGCTCAGGGCGGCAGGTTCCCCCCAGAGCTGCTCCTCCTCCCAGGGAGAGAAGGCGTTGACAGCTCTCTCCCGACAGCATCTGATGCTCATAGTTTTGCCCACTTGTCCTCCAAATCAACATCTGGCCAGTGGGGACCAGACAGCATGACCTGAAGTCCCCACTGCTAGCCAATGCCTGCAGGTCTCTGGTGTAGCCCTGGCTTCCTGCACAGCGAAGCTGCGATATTAACACCCACCTCGCAGGGTCCTGGGGATTAAATGAAACAGGTGTGTGTCCCCCTGCCCTTCACCTCAAGTGATGGCAGTGACAAATACATGACCCAAAGGAGGCGCCCAGCCCGGGCCAGTGTTCTCCCTCCTCCATCCACGCATGAATGCTCAGTCATCGGGTGCCTTGACCCTGACCCACCACTGTCTTCTGGTTGGATCTGTCCTCTTGCTCCCCATAGTCTAGCCCATTCGTTGTCAATTCGCTCCCACCTTCTCTGACAGCAACATTGCCTTATCGTTCTCTCACTTCTCTGGCCTCCCTCTCCCTCTCCCTGCAACCTCTTGCTCCCCCAAAGCCCTAAGACACATGAGTTCCTCAGCCCCGTCTACGTTTCCTGGAACCAAATGCCGCATCTGCTCATTCAGGCGCCACAGCTGGCGATCACCAATCACCACGCTACTTCATGTCTGGCCTCAGGAATAATTCAGGGCCCAGAAAGCAGGAACATCGTCATTCACACGAGGCGGAGGGGATGTCCAGTTCCAACACGGCCCTGTTGGTTTTACAGTCGGATGTTGCCAAGTTGAAAGGCACTGCACCCGATGCTGTGTTCTTGACTTGCATTTAAGCTGCTTTCCATATTGAGGCAGTGTGTCTGGGCCTCACCTCAGCCACCGCTGGAGCCCTTTCCAGAAGCCAGTCCGTTAGTGAAATCCTCGAAAAGCAATGAAACGGAGCTGCCTGCAGAAACCCCCGGACCTTTGTCCTTTAGAGTGTCACGTGCAAAATGCAGGTGTCTATGACCAGGGTCTTCTTTGCCCCTTGACTGACTTCTTGCCAGTAAAGTCTGACCTTCCAAGACAGAGGGTCGTCTGCAACCCCAGCCCCACCTGGGTCTCAGCACAGCGTCCGATCAGCACAGAGGAGGCCCCCAGTGAAATATGGGGCTGCACCTCACCCATGTTGTCTTTTCAGAAACGCTGCCCCCTGGTTCTGAGAGAGCCCTGAGGGGTGGTTGCCTTGAACGTCTCAGTTCTAGGTTTCTCGTCTCAGAGCAGTCCTATCTGACACCAGGGGTTCCGTACAGAAACGTTGAAATGCACCAGGCAAACTCCCTCTTTGACACCATGCTGGAAACCTTTTCATAAAGCACCCTAATGGAGTTAGTTGAATACCTCAAATGTTTGGATGTGTGTTTGTTTGTGTGTTTGTTTTTGTTTGTTTTTCTCCTTAAAAAATAACCTGCTGTTCAAGGGCAAGCCTTTGAAGAGGGGGAAGTTGGATGTGTTTTGAGTCAGTTCTGTGAGATGTGGGTTGGAATGTAAAACAGGGATCATTAGGGCTTTTAGCACAGAGAAACATTTTTTTGAACCTGGCTCCCTGATGAAAACCTAGATCCCTGGTGTGAACCTGGGTCCCTGGGAGAACTTGGTCCCTCCAACTAACACGGCTTCCTGGCGTGAACTTGGCCGTCTGGGGCAGAACGGGTGGTCAGGAAAAGTTTTTTGTAGGATAGGAATGAATGAATGAATGAATGAATGAATGAATGAATGAATGAATGCTGCTAGACAGTAGTCTTTTTGGATAATATTTTGGAAAATACACTCTCTCTTAAGAGACGTGTAGAAATATTGCCTAAATTACGAATCCCCATGTTACAGACATCCCGTCTATTTATGTAAGCGGCATACCTGCTCTGAGCCAGGGGAAGGGGAAGGCTCTCTTCAGAGCACAGGAAAGAGAGAAATATTTCCTCAATTGCTTTGCTTAATTCTGTTTGTTTGTTTGTTTGCTTGCTTTAATGGCTTTATTGACAAATAATTCTCATCGTACAATTCACCCCTTGAAAGAGCAGTTCAGTGTTTTTCAGTGTATTCAGCGGGGATGTGCTCCCATCGCCGTAAATGGCTCTAGGACATGTATGCCCCCCACAAAATACGGAGCACACCGTACCCATTGCTGCCACTCCCTGCTCTCTCCAGCCTTCAGCAACAACTCATCTACTCTCTGTCCCCATAGATTTGCTTCTTCCAGACATTCCATATCCGTGGAATCATAAAACAGGTGGTCCTTTGTGACCGGCTTCTCAGCATAATGTCGTCAAGGTTCATCCACGTTGTAGCATGTCAGTGCTGCATTCCTTTTGATTGGCAAATACTATTCTGCTGCACGGATATTTTATGTTTTATTCATCCATTCATCAGGGTTTGTGTGTGTGTGTGTGTGTGTGTGTGTGTTGTTTTGCTTAATTTTCGCCAGGGTGGGTGATAAGCCCTGAAGTTGGGACTAGAGGCTCAAGTCACCATGTGTCATTTTAACTACAGACAGCACCCACATGTCCCTCACGTCCCATTTTCTCTCTTGGTGGCTCTAAAAAAATCTACTTACCCTGGGGAATAGCCCAGGACAGCCCGCCAAAACACATTCAACTCATAGTACAGCCCCAAATGCCGAGTAGACCACAGAAGGCATTAAGATGTTAATCATTTCAATGGGGAAGTCGGCGTGTGAATTGGGTTAAATAAGCCTCTCTCGGGCTACCCTGGGAATCTGACCACCATTTATAACTGTGCTTTCACGGGGAAGGGGATTCTACATAATTATCTTTGAGATGGACTTTCAGGGGGAAAAATGTCTTATGAAAATCATGTACAGTGTCTGTAGTTCTTTGTATTTATTTATTTATTTTTAATTTTTTAATCCTCATCTGAGAATATTTTTCCATAGATTTTTTTTATGTTATATAGAGTGGAAGGTGGGGCGCGGGGCGGGGGGGAGAGACATCAATGTGAGAGAGAAACATCGATGTGAAAGAGATACATCAATTGGTTGCCTCCTGCATGACCCTCACAGCAGCTGGGGATTGAACCTGCAACCCAGGTACATGCCCCTGACCGGAAATTGAACCCATGACTCTTTGGTCTGCAGGCCGATGCTCCAACTGCTGAGCCAAACTGGCCTTGGGCCAGTGTCTGCCTTTCAAAGCTCAAATAAATAAACATATTCTATGTTTGGTCCAAACAACAAAACTCCGTAGACTCTTCATCCTACACATTGTGGCTATTTTACAAAGTCAGATCTAAAAGAAGTGAATTTCTTTTATTTGGCCCGCTTGACGAGAAGCATCTTAAATAACTTTGGGTTTTTTCAGTGCCAAGTAGGAGTAGAACCGGGAAGCTTAAAATCGTTACTCACAGTCTAATCAGCTAGGTTTCTCATTATCTCAGGAGCAATTGAAGAGAAACTCAAATGGTCGAGTCTCTCCGGGGGAAAGAACAAGAGAATGATCATGCTGGTTTCTGGTCCTTGCCGATTCTACCTCTTTTGTTTGGGGTAAAAATGTTTCTTGCCACTTTTCTTTCTGAAACTCAGATCACTGGCTAGCTTTTTACAGAATACGGAACAGTATGTGAACATTTCAGAACACCCCAGAAATGCCAGAGCTGGACCTCAGGTGTGGAAACCAAGACCCAGAGAGGGGAAGGGATGGACCAAGATCACATTTGGGTTCTCAGCAGAACCAGGGCCAGAGCTGGTTCCTAGAATGGGAGAATTGCTATCACGGTCTATCCGTCTGTTCCAGGGGTGTGACTACACCTGGAATTCTTGCAGCATCCAAGGAGGGCAGGACAGCAAGCCTGAGCATGCCACACGGGCAGTGCGGGGGGACTAGAAAGGTGGAGGAAGTGCAGAGGTGAGGTCAGTGATACATATTGATTACCTACCCAGTGGCAGGAGTTGTCCTGGGTGCTTCGCATACAGTATCTCACTAATCCTCAAAACTTCTGTGTGGTACATAGAATTTTTTTTTTTCCATAGATAAACTGAGACTTGGAGAAATTAAATAAAGTGCCCAGGTCACACAGCTAGCTATCATGGATTCAGGATTTGGACCTCCAAACCCCAAGGCCCATGTCCTTTCTCAGATGATCTGCTTTCCCCACGAGGGCTGAAAACCACGTCAGTGGGAGGTGACAGTGGCCTTCACACCTTTCGGAGCTCACAGAGACAAGACGTGTCAGAACCGCTGCAACGTATAGTTCCCGTCGATAGGAGGAAGGACTTTCTAACAGTTTCTTTTCTCTGTAGAATGGGTTGCTTTGCGAGGTAGCAAGCTACCTGTCCCTGGAGGTATGTAAGCAGAGGCTGAGGGTGGAGTGAAGGCTCTAGTCTCTACCATAGGGTTAGAGCAGAGGCCTCTTCGTGCCTCTTCAACTAAAAGTGCAGGACAAGACCTCAGCAGGACTGTTATTCATTGTGCATTCAATCCCTTTGCACGACAAATTTTTTCAATTCTGATGTTTCTCGATAGGGCCCTTTCCCTTAAGCGCTGGCCCCCGTGGGAACAGTGGGTAAATGCACTGCTCTGGAGTCCTCTGGCAGAAGCATGTCCATAGCCCTGCTCCACAGAGCTCAGGGTCCGTGAGATGCTGGTGGACGTTCAGGGAATGAATGAGTGAGTGAACAAGAGAATGGACGACTATGTGATGGAACAAGAGAGAGAATGGCCGGGCTCAAAGAATCAACATATTTCTTTCACACACGATTTCTCAGGGCCTTTAATAAGCAGCACGTGTGCTGACTCAAAAAGGGAGTGAGGGCATGCAAGCAAAAAGTCCCAAACCGCTTGCCCCACAGAACCCCTTTTCCCTCCGATAATCACCTGTTAGCATCTCAAGAGGCCCTCAGGTTCCTTGGGACACGGCTTGGGAAACACAGGACTTGACGACTGTGGGCTTTATAAACACGGGCTCGAGTTCCATGTTGACTTCCCCATTCACTGCTCTGAGCCTCAGTTTTCTCCTCCAGGAAACAAAGACAACAGAACGATGTCTTCAGATGAGTGCAAAGATTTGTGAAGATAATGGCTATCATGTACCCGGGGAGACCTGGCACCTCCGTAGGCAAGAAATAGAAATGGGGCTGGTATTTATTACCTCATAGGCATTAAGTGTATTACCTCATAAGGTCATTGTGAAGATTAAATGAAGTAAGATATGAAATAATGTGTGTCAAGTACTTGGCATCTCGGGGTGCCTTCTTAAGGCTGATGTGCCTTTCTTCCTGCCTCTTCTCTCTGGGCGCTCGTAGCTAGCTAGTAGCAGATTTCCTGTGCCGGGAAGGCATCCACTCCTTGGAATGAGAAGCCTTTCCCATCTGCTTATGGCTGTTAGAAGAAGGTGACATTCTCAGCTTCATCAGGCCCTTGAGTTTTTAAGTAATTGAAGTGCCGAGAGTCTGAAGTGACTCACCCTGTGCCATCTATCCTGGTCTGCTTTGCACAAAGGAAAGAAAAATCACCAGCTCTTACCACCCACTGCAAAATGTTAAAGATTAGAATAGCTGGAGAAAATACCGAAAATAATTCCCTGGGCCTGGTTTGGCTGTTCCGTGCTTGGGAGGGGTTGGGAAATATTCGCGGCAGATCCCGAGTCATCAGTACGGTACACCCATGTGTCACCATGTATCACCCTTGAAGGGGAGAGGAGGGAAGCGTTAGGATGGAGAGAGGAGGGAGAGAGGTGCCCTGGGACCCAATGAGATCTCCAGTCCACACTGGAAGCCAATGGGAAAAGACGTTTTACAAACCCATCATCGTTGACTGCGCACCTACTGTGTGTGAGGCACACTGCCAGGTGTGGTAGGGGAAACAGTTACGCCCAGAGGCAATTCTCCACTGACCTTGATACAAATACAGCTAACAAGGTAAGTCCCCGCATACTAAGTATCTGCTATGTACCAGGCACAGGGCTTGGCATGTTCTATTTTGCATCTCTGACACAGTTCTTTAAAGTAGGAATTATTATCCATGTTTGAGGGAAGGTGGAGTGGAGAGATTTATTCCTTCATTCATTCATGCAGAGGACTGTAGCCCCCCGCTGTGTGGGACCTGGGCTAGATGCTGAGGAACACAGATGCACAGAACACAGACTCCCAGCTGAGTGCAGCGGTCAGTGACTTTCCCACGGTCATGAGCCAGCAGTGGGGGAGCAAGGCTGTGAACCCGACTCTGCACCCCAGACCTGTGCCCAGCCTGCAGCATGAGGAGCTGCCTTTGCTCCAGGCCCCGGCCAGGCTCCGGACGCCCAGGGAGGGGATGTATGCAAACCGCACTCAGAAGCAGCCTTGCGGTGCAGTGAGGTGCCCTGAGAGCAAAGCCATGGTTCTGCACCAGAGTCAACAGCACACCTAATTTATTTCAAACAAAAACATTTAAAAGGGAGAGTTGCACGATCTAGTAAATAGGACTTTGACTTTCCCATCACAGGAAACTTTGTTGCCAAATTGCCCTATTGTACAGGACTATCACAGCGCTGGATTACCCCGAGAGGGCCTCCATGCAGGCACAGGTGCCTATAGACCTGTCTCAAGTCCCCTCTGCCAAGATCCAGAGGACAAGCTGCCACTCAGCTCACCCCCAGGCCCGAGTGTCCCTCGCAGCTCTGAAACGGGCCTTGAGTCTCTCCTGTGTGCTGCGTGCTTTACCTGCCTCACTGCGTTTTTCCTCACAGTGGGCCTCCAGGGCGATGCTTTCATCCTGTTTTACAGAAGAGAAATCTAAGGGTCCGGGAGACGGCGTTCCCTCCCTCCAGATCCATCCGTGTCTGGAGTCAGAGTCTGGGCTCTTTCCACGACACCAAGCTGAGGTTCCCAAGTGCTCCAGGAGAGTGGTGCAGACTCGATGTTTAAACACACTCAGTGTGGCAGGTGGGGAAGGACCAGCACCCAGGAGCTGGAGACTCTGGCTGGGGACGGACTTGGCCGTAACACGCATCGTGTTGCAAAGCAGACTGTTCAAGTACCCTGACCCTCATCTATAAAATGTGTGCACGTACGCTTGTGTGTGTGTGTGTGTGTGTGCACGCGCGTGCTTGCGTTTCACAAATATGTGACAGCAAATCACAAATTCATGAGTCCTTTGTGCTTTTCAAGGAAAGGTGAGCTGCAGGGAGAAGCCCAGCCTGATCCACCTGAGAGTTCCCCAGACACCACTGTACCTTGGCAATTTTCTCACCTTCCACATTCCCACCCCGCCCCGATTCGGGGCAGCCATCAGTCAGCCCTTCTGCTGTCTAAGCTCTCGCCAGCCGAGCCCGCGTCCTGACTTTGCTGCCCCCACCCGGTGCAGAGCATCTGAGTGCTGGCCCAGGGCCTTCCGGAGGCACGGAGAGTCATTGGCCTTCACATCTCCACAGTGGCTTGTGGGTAACGCGTGGGGCCTCGGTCTGTGCACGTACCTATGTTTTCAAGATCTGTTTATATTCCTAGAAGGTTGTGACTAAATCATATTTTGTTCAATCAAATTGCCTTTTCATTTACCCTGAAATGTGAGCCTGCAAAAATACATAAGTTAGCAGTTACAAATATGCTGACCCAGTTGCCCAAGCCAGAAACCTGGGAGCTCCTCTCTCCCGCTGACCCTCCAAACCAATTAATTTGCAAGGCTTGGAGCTATTGATTTACCTCCTGAATCTCCCTCCCAGCTGTCCAGCTCTCTCCACCCCACTGCCACCCCGTTCACTGTTTCTCACATAAATTATAGAAACGTCCACAGGCTGCTTCTCACTACCCCTTCCCACACTCTCAGTTTGGCCAGAGTGATCTTCATTAATGTCCAATCCGGTCATGATCTCTCCCTCTTTAAACCCTCCTGGGGTTTCCATAACTTTCTCAATAAAATCCAAACCCCACAGCATGGCATCTGCAGGCTTTGACCAGCCCAGCCGTTCCCAACTCATCTCTTCCTGCCCGCCCCCAAACATGCCACCCGTAGGCCAGGCCACACTTTGGGTGGCTCCTTAAATCCAACCATGTCCTCAATGTCTCTTCTTTAAGCCTTTGCAAATTCTGCTTGAAGAGCCTTTCTGTGTCTTCCCTGCCTAACCCCTCCTCATCATCTAGGACATCTGCAGAAGGCGCCCCTGTGACACCCTCTTCACCATGCCCTGTGTGGATCGGCCCTGAACATCTGCTCTTGCTGGACCAGTGACTGACCTACTTCTCTCCCCTCCCAGACTCTGTGCCGCTTACCAGCTATCTTTCACCTCGGCACCCATAGAGCCCAGTGTGTTGAAGGAGTGCGTGATCACTCATAGGTCTGTTTACTGTCTGACCCTCCTGATGACTTCTGAGTGTTTGCTCAGACATTGTGATATAGTTCCTCGTAGGATCTGGGGACGGACAGACCATAGCTGCACCAATCAGTGATCACTCAGAAGTGAAGTTCTTGTCTCTGAAATCATCATGCGAGTCCATGAGGAAACAAGGAAGAATTCATAGAAATGTAGTGTGCATTTGACTTTGAAGTCGCTGGGTTAAGCGCACTAGAGCTATATTCATTTGAAAGGACATTTTTACAAGATCACCATAGAGACCCCATGCACACTTTAGAAAATACTTAATCACCCCCTAGTTTCACCACCCAAACCTAACCACGACCGCATCGGCTTAATTCCTTCCAGTCTTTTTTCCCTCTGTATGTTGAAATATCCGTTTTAGATTATGTTCTATGTCTCATTTTGCAAGCCACTTTCTCCCCTATGACATTAGCATGTTCGTAGTATTACAGACACAGGAAACAGCATTCCGTGACTACACGAAACTCTGTGGCGTGGATGTTCCATAGATTAAGTCTCTTTCCTCCCCTGTCAGATGTTTGCATTGTTTCTGCTATTTTCTTATCCTGGAACTTTGTTAGGGAAGATTCCCAGAGGCAGAATTACGGAGTCAAAGACTAGCAACAGGCCTGGCCGGTTTGGCTCAGCGGTTAGAGCATCGGCCTGCAGACCAGAGAGTCCCAGGTTCGGTTCCCGCTAAGGGCACGTACCTCGGTTGCAGTTTGTCCCCGGCCCCGGTTGGGGTCGTGTGGGTGGCAACCAGTCAATGTGTCTCTCTCACATCGATGTTTCTCTCTCTGTCTTCCTCCTTCTCTCCCTCCTGCTCTGTCTGAAGATAAATGCAAAAAAAAAAAAAAAAATGTCCTCGAGTGAGGATAAAAAAAAAAAGACTAGCAACATTTCTTTCTTTTTTTGCTAGAACATTTCTAAGGCACTTGATAAATGTTGCCGTCTGTTGTCCAATCATTGGCCCCGATTCACACTCTCCTGGAAGTGTATGAGAGTCCCCGTTTCACCACACCTTGCCCGGCATGCAATTATTATTTTAAAACATCTATTATATTTGGACTGGTGAGAAATCATTTCACACCGGTTGGTTTTGCATCGTCTGGGTGAAGAATGAGACTCAGGATGTTCCGTATGTTTACTCACGAGATGTATTTCCTCATTTGTGAGTTGCAATAGAGCTTCATCTTCATTTACAGGGAAACGTCTTGGGAGACAGCGCGAGCATGAGCCAGACGCGCGCGCTCAGTCCTGGCTGCCTGTGTCAGCTGGGGGGCTCTGGGGGGCTCTGGGTGCATGCCTGTCTATAGCTCCCCCAGCTTCCGTTCCTTCTCTGTGAAATTAGGATTCTAACCCACTTTGCAAATTTGATGTGAGGAAGAAAGAGGGAGCAACTTTCACCCCCCGGCCAGCCGCTCCATGCAGCAGACGTGCCATTTTCGTTCCCCTTTTCCTTCTTTTTGAGTTTTTTGTCATTGCCTCAAGGTGACCCTTTACACCCCTACTACTTGAAGATCAGCAACACCAGCATCCCCTGGGAACTTGTTAGAAATGCAGATTCTTGCCCTACTGGTGTGGCTCACTGGTTGAGCATCGACCCATGCACCAAGAGGTCGCCTGTTCGATTCCCGGTCAGGGCACATGCCCAGGTTGTGGGCCCAATCCCCAGTGGGGGGCATGCAGGAGGCAGCCAATCGGTGTTCTCCCTCATTGATGTTTCTCTCTCTCTCTTCCTCTCCCTTCCTCTCTCTCTAAAATCAATAAAGAAAAAGAAAGAAAGAAAGAAACGCAGATTCTTGGGCTACACCCCAGACCTGTTGCTTCGGAACGTACGTTTTAACAAGGTCCCTGACTAGTGTATACGCACAGTCGAGTCTGAGGACTCCTGCTTGAGGCTTTGAGATGTGAGGGTGACGGGTATGTTCTCCAGGAGCAACACCCAGCACCAAGCAGGGGAGAAGGCTAGATTAGGAGCCGGGGCCTGGAAACGCTGACACACCCCGTGCTCACATAGCTTCTGCCTGCCCCAGAGAACCGGGACAAACAGATCGCCCCCATCCCCTTCGAAGCCAGCCCGGCTGGGTGCAGTCTCTGGAAGGCAGCCCACAGGCAGCAGCCCAGAGTTGAATTTTCCCTGAATCAGAGCCACCTCCCCGGGAAGAGTCGATCAGGGGTGCAGGTGAGATGTTGTGGACCCAGCAGGATGTGGCAGGCTGACCCCTGTCGTGCGGACATCCTTGTGTTGCAGGGCGGCCGGAGCTGCTGGCAGAGCCTCAGACAGGGGTCGGGGATGCTCCAGAGCTTGGAGAGCAGGCCCTGGGCCATTAGGCCTACTCCTTGTGCACGCCATGCTTGCTGGGGATGAGAGGCAGATGGAGTTTTGCTCCAAACGTGGCAGAACCACAGCTGCTGGGGGACGGGAGGCGAGCACGCTTTCCAGCCAGTGGTCACCCCGCGGCAGGGGTCCAGCCACCCTCAGAAAGAACAGCAGGGGCGCTGCCCGTCTGTCTCCCTGTCGTGTCCTGTTGCTCTCGGCCTGTGAGAGAGCCTGCGGGGCCAGCCCTCAGGGCCGCACCACTAAGTATCCTCTGTCTCCAGACCTCCCATCCACCCTCTGACGAGGAAGCCCATTTTCCAGTTGAGTAAACTGAGGCTCAGAGAGCTTGGCAGCTAGGACACCCGGCCTGCCAGGAATGAGGGGGAGTGCTGCTTTCTAGCTCCACAAAGCTCTTATCAGCCACCCGGCTGACAGATCAGGAATTTGAAGAGGAACATGTGAGACACTCCAAGTCCCAAGTAAGGATGGCTAAGCGGGCTTGAAAGGGGGCCTCGGCCTTTGGAATCCCGGTTCCCGGTTTTCAGGTAAGCCACGCCGTAGCCCACGGAGCTTTACTCCCAGGCCTAACCTCACCGCGTTGCCGGGCCCAGCCTTTAGGGGCTAAAAGAATACCCCCAGCAGAACTCCAGCCACTGAGCATGCCGACCCCTGAACCACGTCGCTCCGTCTCACCCCCGAAGCCGTCTCCTCTCGGCCCAGCAACCCCAGAGCCTTCACATCCGCAGACTTCCCAGGATTGCTTCTCGTCTTTCCAATCAGGTTTTGATTTATTATTTTTTCACCTTGAGCTCATAGGACTGACCCATGCCCACTCTCTAACCGTGGCCGCTGGAGAAATCACCCCAAATTAATATGCATCGGAGTTTCTCCCTGAGGGATGGTGCCTCAGCCTCCAACTTTGAAAGGCCTCTCCCGGGAGCCTTGGGAAACTGTCATAAAAGATGAATAAGGCCCGGCCGGTGTGGCTCAGTGGTTGAGCGTCGACCCGTGCACCAAGAGGTCGCAGGTTCGATTCCGGGTCAGGGCACATGCCCAGGTTGTGGGCCTGATCCCCAGTGGGGGACATGCAGGAGGCGGCCAATCCATGTTCTGTCTCATCGATGTTTCTATTTCTCCCTCTCCCTTCCTCTCTCTCTAAAGCCAATAAAGAAAAAAATTTAAAAAAAAAAAAGATGAATAAGAATTATCTGCATGGAGTCTGTTTTGGATGCTCCTTTGGTAAGGGCTCCACATTTTACCCAACTTGAGCTTACAGAATTAGTTTGCTCAGCACAGAGATCAACACTTGAGAACCGGATCTGAGATATCCTGATCTTCAGAAGTTGAGAGAAATAAAGTGCTTTGGCCAAGAGACGTAAGTGGCTGGCAGAGTGACGACGGACCCTGATTGGTGGAGCCCAGGGTGCTGTCCTGCCCCTCAGCTGCCTCCTTCCCCTCCTCATGGGGTCAAGGGATGCTTGTCTTCATTACAGGTTGCATTGTTTCGGATTGAGGTCAGTGTGGCTAACAGGGGTGGGGTGACAGGAAGGGGAGGACCCCTGGGATCCAGCCCCATCTCATTCCTTTCCTGCCTTCGCGCCTTGACTCCGTTCTCTTCCTCCTGCTTTGGGCAGTGGATGAGTTTCCTGTCGGAACAGTATCCCATAATCACTAACGGTGGCTCAGGACAGCAGGATGCCTTTGCTCGGCGTTCTGGAGGCCAGGAGTTCCCAACGAGCCTTACAGAGCTCAGATCAAGGTGTCGGCAGGGCTGGTCCGTTCGGGAAGCTCCAGGGGAGAATTCAGTCTGTGCCTGTTCCAGCCGCGGGTGGCATCCCTTGATTGTGGCCCTATCATTCCAGTCTCTGCTTCCAGCATCACCTTGCCCTCATTTCTTCTGTGTTCAAATCTTCTCTGCTTTCCTTTTCCTACGGACCCTTGTGATTGGGCCCCTGACAATCTTCCCACCTCGAGAATCTTAACTGAATCACACCTGCCAAGTTCTTTTTGCCAGGTAAGGTAATAGTGACAGGTTCCAGGGATTCGGATGTGGATAGCGATGGGGCCAGTATTCAGCCAGCCATACGTAGTAACAAGATACAGTTAAAAGAGTAAGAGCCTTAGACAATCGTGGGTCCACCTGCTAACTCTGGTGCTTGCTGACTGTGAGACCTTTCACACGTTTTTTCAGCCTTCCTGGGACTGCCGTTCCCTTTTCTGCAAAATGGAAGTCGTATCATCTCCCTTTCGGGGCTGTCTTGAGGATCGGGTACAGTTCCCATCGAATAACCACCACTGTAGCGGGTGCACGGTGGCTACTTGATAGAGGCAGCCGGGGGCGCTAGGGGACTCTGGGACTCTGTTTCTTCACTCACGGGAGGGTCCGCTGGTCGGGCGCATTCGCGATGATTCTGAGGAGTCAGCACATGCTATGAGGATGCAAAAGCCAGCCGATGGTACACACAGATTGGACCTCCATTATCCTCGAAATTAAGTTTGCACCAGGTCCATTTGGATTAGCTAGCAACGGAAGAGGCAGAGCGCTGATCTATGGCGAGAGAACTCTGAATAAATGAGTTTGGGATCATGTAATATCCGTAATAGATGGAAGGGGCTGTGTGCTCTGGCTGCCTCCCCGCTGAGAAATTACAGCAGGTCAGATCTTCCCGTTGATTCTTTTTTCCATTTAAAGAGATATTTACTTCTCTTTAGATGAGGCATTCCCACTTTGCAGGGGAAAAGAAAAGAAAAAGAAAACGCAGTCACTTCTGGTTTCCTGAAGGGCAGACGTGAATTCCCAGCCATTAGCATCCCCTTCCTGGAACCCTCACTTTACCAACCTGCTGTTTTATGAAACCTTGGAGGTAATGTCCCTCCGCTCCCCAGTACGTGCTAATAAATGTTTAACAAGGGGATTCTGACGGTGGGGGTCCCGATTGCCCATTTCCATGGTGTAAATGTTCCCATCGTGGCTGATTTCAAGCTACCAGCCTGACCTCGCTCAGCACTGAGTTGGGCAGGGTGAGCAGCCAGCTGATGGACTGAAGCAGGCTGGTTCCATCACTACCTGCACCCACATCCCTCTGCTAACGTACATCACTCTTCACACACCCCTGGCCCCGCTGTCCCTCAGCCCTGGAACCTTCCCGTCTTCCATCAGTGAAAATTATATTTGTTCCTCGAGCCTGGACGCATTGCATCCTTCAAGTGACTGACTCCTCCCTTTCTCTGCTTGCCCACAGAACACTCCTTACCCCTTCATTTGGCATCTCTTTCATCCCGCCTTGTCGTATCCAGCTAAGCCTCTTTCCCGGTCACCTGGCTTTGGAAAGCCGGTGGCCTTAGTCGAATCCCCTGAAGCAGCTCTGTGGCTCAGAGCCCATGAGATTCTCGACTGTGACACAAGGCTACCAACCCACACCCCGCGTTCTGTTACGGACTCACTGTGAGGGCATGTCCGGGCACATACAATAAGTGCTCGATAAATGGGGAGGCCTTCCTTGGAGGCAGGACCGACTCTGATTCCCCATCACCGACCCTCACGTTCCTGGTACTCAGAAGGCTCTCCCTGAGCCAGGACCTGTTGAAATGAGACGAAATCTCCAAACACGTGCAGTGCAAATAGAGATGAGGGGGGATCGCGCCCTAGAAGGTCTGCGGTTGGCCTCCAATCTCACCCATATGGGATGAGCTGTAACAGTCTGAGAGATTCTAGCTCAGCCCAGGTTGGGGAGGGGGTGTGGAAATGAGCGCAGATGGAGCATTTTCATGGTGGCTCAATCTTGCAGTCATCATAGATAACTCGTAAATGTCAGACGTGATGCATACTCTTTAGGAGGCAGAAAGGGATCTGGAGATATTGAGATGTTTACCAGACCACGTGAGGGAGCAGGCTCAGCCTCAGATGCCGCTCATATTTTCATTAGCAGAGGCTCGGTGAACTTGAGCAGCTTACTGTCTGATAGAAGCCTCCCATTTTCGTATTTGCGGTCTGAATGGAGTTGTTTCATGACACAGTGTAATGTTCCCTGATGAATGTCGGCTCCACCTGTGTCTATGAGAAGGAGAAATATGGGGGGTGCAGGGAAAGCTCAGTAACTTCTTCTGCTGTCGCCTCTTACACTGGACCCCAAAGGCTGTGAATGACCCCCGACGGATGGGGGCATCTGTTGCATACACTCCCGTGTCCTGGTGTTCTGACTCCTTCTTTCCCTGTTTCCCCTGAGGGTTTAGGTGAGGTGGTTCTGGATTCTGTGCACAAGGCTGAGACAGATCCTTTTGGGAGCTGCTGCCTGCTTGCAGGTGGTTTATGGGGAGCCAGATGGAATAACTCTACCAGAGGCGGGCTCCGACTGGTCAGTGAGGCTGGCAGACACTGTGATGTCAGGAAGACAGGAGGAGTGAGGAGCCGCTGAGGTCTGGTGATTCGGCAAGCTCGGTCCAAGAACACTGGCCGGGTTCAGGCGTTCATTCATTCACTTAGTCTCGTGTGCATTCATCCTTTCTTCCAACAAATATTTATGGGGCACTTAACACAGTCATCTGCAAAATAGACGTAGTACCTGCCCTCCGAGAGCTCAGGGCAGTGGTTCTTCAATGGGGGCCGTTTTGTCCCCCAGGGAACGATTGGCAGTGTCTGGAAACATTTTTGGTCGTCATAACTCGGGGGAGCTTCTGGCATCTGGTGGGCAGAGGCCAGGGATGCTGCAGAACATCCTGACATGCACAGGGCAGGCCCCACCGCAAAGAAGGACCCAACTCAAAATGTCAGTCGTGCTGGGGCCGAACAACCGTGGCCTAGAGGCTGTAGGGACAGCATTCCTCTTTATGGGACGTGTTTTTAAAGGCAGCTAATTTGTATGGCTGACCTATATATTTGCTCATAAACTGGCAAAAGATAGAACTGGGACAATTTCCAAATAAAGTTGGAAATATCACAGCAACAAGAATAATATCCTCTGTCTATGTGACGTGGTCGGAGTCTGGGCTGCCAGGTCAGAAGGTCGTTTTAGGCGTGTTGAGGGACCCTTAGAGGGTGCCCGCAGGACAGTGGTGGGCGAAAGCATGGGCGCCATGGCCAGGACCCCAGGTTCGGGTTCCGACTCTCCTACCCCTACCTGAGCGACGCCGAGCCATTCACGGTACCCTCTCCATCTCGCATGGTCCTTTAAAGACAGCCGGTGGGTCCAAATAAATATGCACCGAGGCATTAAAAGGCAGCCAGAGATGCCGGCCCTACACTCCAGACCTCAGCCACTGCAGTCCTCTCATTAGTCTATTATTCATTCTTTTATTCACTCATTAACAAATAGTCATTGATCGCCTCCTGTGCACCAGGCCCTGTTACAAGTGCTGAGGCTGCATCCGCGAACGAAATAAACAAGGTCTGTCACAGAACCTGCATTTTACAGAGAGAGCAGGTTGTTCATAATGATAATAAAATACTAAGATGCAGATTCTATAATGAAAAGAGAACGAGGTGATGAGGAGTGACTACGTTGGTTGGTCAGAAAGGCCCCTCTAAGGAGGTCACTTTTGAGTTGAATCCCAAAGGAACAGGGAAAGGAGTCAGCAGAGCTCTGTGGGGATGATCCTCCCAGGCAGGGTGCCAGCATGAATATAGGTGCCCTGAGGGAGGGGTGAGCTCCCTGGGTCCAAGGGTCAGAAGATGCAAGGCTGGAGCTCGAGAGTGAGGGCAAAGGCGTCTGGATGGGTTGGAGAGGGTGGCAAGGTCTGTGTAAAGAGTCTGGGTTTTGTTCCAGGAGAACTGGGCAGCTAAGGGTGGGACCTGAGCAAGGAGGTCCTGTGTTCCTCATAGATCGACCCCCCAGCTTGGAGTCTCGTGCCGGACCTTCACTTCAGCAACCCCTCCAGCACAAGAGTTTCTCTGCTTCTTCACACCAACTCAGCTGGCAGGGTGCAGCCCCTTCCAAGCCCAGCTCGGTCCCCAGGAAACACCCACATCAAGGCCCCCTTGCCTCAACCGTCCCAGGCTGGGCTCAGGGATGGACACGTTCTCCATTCAGCCACTCACTCGCTCCAGAAGCCGTTGTTTAACCCTGTCTCAGCGCAGTTCCCCTAGAAGCAGACCCTTCAGAAAGGACATGGAGCTTATTGGGAGATGATCCCAGGAAACACTGATAGGGAAGTAGGAAGTGACCCAGGGAAGGAAAGTAACCAAAAGCAGTGCATTGTTCATCAAGGTAGCACTGTGAATGTTTAGACCCTCTCCCCCAGGGGACTCTGGGAGCCAGCGGGAACACCCACCTGAGTTACGCCACCTGAAGGGTGAGTGTTCCAATTCCTGACAGTCTAGCGGCGGGCAGCTCCGGGAGAGCCCTAACTTTCTGGTTCTTTTGGCCTGCCCAGTGTGTGGGCAAGAGGGCTCTTGCAGTCAGAGAAAGAACTCAGGCCAAAAAAAAAAACAACAACAAAGATGCCAGTAGTTGCAAATTGAGCTATCCCAGACTAGACTGTTAAGTCCAAGGGGATACGAGAGGGCATCAAAAGCATGAGCTACAACCAGTGTTTTGTTTGGTCTTTTTAAATTTTTTTATTGATTTTTTTTTAGAGAGAGAGGAAGGGAGAAAGAGACAGAAACATGGATGTGAGAGACAAGCATCGATCGGCCGCCTCCTGCACGCCCCCCACTGGGAATCGAGCCCACAACGCGGGCATGTGCCCTGACCGGGAATCGAACCCGGATCTCTCAGTCCATGGGACGTTGCTCAATCCACTGAGCCACACCGGCCGGGCAACCAGTGTTTCTTTAGCACTTGATTGTATTTATTTGTATCTCATTTTAAGGTGCTAAGCACATTTAGCACAAGATACTGTGGACAGTACAGCGCTCTTGGCTATGCAGCTTGCTCATCTGAAGCGTTTTGCCCTTTGATTAATAACTTCCCACTTCCCTCTCCCCCCAGATCCTGGCAACTCCCATCCCACTATTTGATTCTGTGAATCTGGCTACTTTAGAGAGGTATCCGTCTTTCTGTGACTGACCTATTTCACTTAGCACCATGTCCTCGAGGGTCATCCGTGTTGTCACTTAATGCAAAACGTCCTTCTTTTTAAAGGCTGAAGAGTGTTCCGCTGTGTCTACAAACCACATTTTCTTTCTCCATTCGTCTGTTCAGAGACCCTCAGGTTGCTCTATCCCGGCTATTTTGAATAATGCCGCAGTGAACATAGGGAGTGCAGATATCTGTTTAAGATCCTGATTTCAATTCTTTTGGATACATTCCCAGAAATGGTATTGCTGGACCAAATGGCAGTTCTATTTTTAATGTTTTGAGGAATCTCCATACTGTTTTCCATAGTGGCTGTACCAATTTACATTCCCACCAACAGTGCACGAGGGTTCCAATTTCTCCACATCCTCTCCAATTCTCTCTCTCTCTCTCTCTCTCTCTCTCTCTCATAATAGCCATCTTGACAGGTGTGAGGTGATATTTCATCGTGGTTTTGAGTTGCATTTCCCTGATGATTAATGATGTTGGGCAGCTCTTCAGATGCCTGCTGGCCATTTTTATGTCTTTGGAGAAATGTCTATTCAAGTCCTTAGCCCATGTTTTAATTGGGTTACTTGTTTTTCTGCTATTGAGCGTGGGAGTTTGCGGTTATTGCCGGACACCGCGCTCGGTGCTGAGGATCTGTAGGTGACAATGCTCCGATTCCTCCCCTCCAGGGGCTGCCTCTCTGGCCCGGCCTCTGTTCTCATCTATAAAATAAACTCTAATGAGTTCTACCCACCCAGGGATGTTTTGAAGATTCGATGGATGCCACATAGGAAGACCTTGTGCAAATGAATTGTGGCCACGGACGTTAGATGATATTATCGCCCCTCAGCAAGTCACTTTACTTTCTGTAACCTTAGCTCCCTTCATCTGTCAAATGAGAATAAGAGTATTTGCTCTGCAGACTTCAGACAGCGGTCACTTGCTCTGAGTGAAGTCACGAGTGAGAATGCACTAGACGTCTGAGGGAGGTGAGCCCTGCCCCCGCCTGCATCCCACCTCTTTGCACTAAATGAAGCAATCAAGGACTGGGTTTCCTGTGACGCACCTTTGGAGCCTCTCCTCAGACCAGGTGGAGTGCTTGGCACATAGTCAGTGCTCACTGTACCCTGGTTGAGTTGAGCCAAATGCCACATCTGTTGTCACTGTGAAGGGGACAGAGAAGGGATTATTAAACCCAGTTTACAGATGAGGAAACTGAGGCTCAGAGAGGGAGGGAGGGCCATGCTGCTAGGTGGGGGCAGAGGCAAGACTAGGATCCCTGCTGTCTTGCTTTCAATCCAGTGAGCTCCTCACTGCCACCCATTAGAATGACTCTTTGGGGATACATCCCCCCAAAAACAAATGTGGATGTTTCCTGGGGGCAGACCAGCCTCCCGGCTCTCTGGCGATAACGATCTCAAATAACTTATCCAGGGTCACCCTGAAAGTAGCTTCTCCAATCCGGAGGTATCTGAGTCTCCTTGGATTTGCACCGTGGACCCAGTTTATTTGCATGCCTTCAGATTCTCCCCTCCCCCATCGGAGAGGCCAGAACCCATGGAAGGATGTTCTACCTTGATCAGGACACACAGTGGAGGGGTTGTCAAGGGGCAGAAATTAGAAAATAACACCTCCACCACCACCAAGGAGAGTCAACAGACAGACCAGCCGAGTCTGAGATATCTCTGTCATACGAACACACCAGTGAGAAACCCCAGGCCTGGGTTCAAATCCCAGCGCCTCCCTCAGGCGAAAGGCTTCACTCTTCTGCATCTCCGATTCCTCCACAGCACAGCAGGACGCCTTCAGCTCGTTGGATTTCACGCAGATCGAGAAAGGTCATGAGTGCAGAGCGTGGAGCCTGACACTTAGTAGGCATTCAGCCGATGGTGGTCTCCCCTCCCCTCCTTCCCCACCACCCCCAGAACTAATGATGCCGGGGCCGCTGGCTGCCCCAACTCCTCACGGGTCCTGAGAATGTCCGAGGCAAATCCAAGCAAGCATTTCTGTTTCCTGGGAAGTACGGAGCTGCTGTTTTGAAAGGAAAAACAGGTCTATTAAAATGTGGCTCTCTTCCTGTCTCCAGGTTTGTGTCTCCAGGAGGCCTCCTGTGGCCGTCCTGCATGTTTATGACCCTGGTGGGTTTCGTGACAGGCCCTGATTCCTGGAATCTCATCTACTCTCCTGACCCTGAGCGCGTTTGATTTGAAACATCAATCACAGTTTAGTGCTGAGCTCCCTGTTTACAAGTAGCTGCAGACGCTCTTGTTGCCCAGTCTGAGCTGTGGTCCCAGAATGGGGTGTTGGGGAGTCCCAGGTGGCCCCGGGAGGAATGAATGTTGTCAGCCCAATCTGACTGTCTCCTTCTGCCGTCGCCGTGGGAACGCTGTGTCAAGAAACATCACAGCCTGCGTGGCCCCGGCCCTGTGGCACGCTGGGAGATACGACGGCAAACAGGGATGTCAGTATCACCGGGCCAGGATGGAGGTGTCAGGACCCATCCAGGACTGAGGGCCAGCCCCCTCCAGGAAGGGGCCAGGTCCAAGGGACATCTGCACATTCTAGTCAAGGTTTTCCAAAATATGTTCAGGTTATCATAGATGTTATACCCACACCAAAAACACGTACTCACCAGTCACAGACTCCTCAAAAGGCTGGATTGTGATATGTCAAACACCTCTGTTTACTGCAGTACTTATCAGAAACTTTAATAAGAGAATGTGCTTGTGGGTGTCCAAGAGAGCGATATGAAATACAGGGCTTTGTCAACTTTTTAAAATTGACAAACCTTTCTTTTATTTCTTTAAATCACCAAAAAGAGCGTCTGATGGGACCGGCGTTCCCCAGAAAGTATTTTGGAAAATGCTGACTCAGGCTGGCAGCCTTTCCAAGGGGCGTAAGGCAGGAGCCTGGACGGTGCGCTGTTCTCAGTGTCAGTGATGCAGGGGCCACTCGGGACCGGGCGCTGATGGACGGCTGAGGAGGACCCGGTCAGGACTAGGGCCTGGGGGCATCTGGTCTGCGGAGCCAGGCCCCGCTTCCAGCAGTTCCAGTTGAGCAGTGCTGGCCGAGGTGCAGAGAGAAGGACCCCACAGAGCAAGGATTAGAAGAGACGCTGATGGTGGTTGGTGGGGATCGAGGCTCTGAATCAGTGAGGACACTTGTTTGCAAGCGAGACAACTGTCAGTGTGGTTAAGTAAACCAGAGAGCGTGTGGGTCAGGTAGGCTGCTGGGGCTCAGCCTGGGGCCCAGTGCTGTCCCCGGACAGGGTTTGTTTCTCTCCGTTCTGACTCTGCCTACTCTGCGTTGGCTTCATTCTTGGCCAGACTGTCTCTCAATGGTGGCCACTGGAAGTCCCCAATTCTACATCCTTCCAGCTTCATGTCCAATGGAAATGAAAGACCACTTCCCAGTAGAGTGCACATGGACACACACACACACACACACGAATTGAGTTTTACTGGCTATTATTATCCTGACTTGGATCATTCTTATCTCTGATCCGACTGTACCAGGGGATAGGATTCACCTGGTGGCTGGGCCTCAGCCCTGGGTGCTGCCCTTGGAGTCTGGGTAGAGCCTGCTTCATCTGCAGCCCAGGGGGCAGGTAGAGGAGGTGATTCCCCAATGGCTGGCCTCTCATTGACATAGTGGCTGGACAAGGGCTGAGCCTGTAGGTAACAGGAACACAGTGACCAGAGCTATACGAGGGCAGGGTTGGTAGGGACAGATCAGAGAGAGAACTGACAGGCTAAGTTCCTCTGAAAGAGTCGACGTTTCACGGGAGCGAAGACCAGGCGAGAACAGGGCCGAGCACCTGCTCTTCTGTCAAAGCCCAACTCTGAGAGGTAAGGGGACCTGCGCCCCGCCTCCCCTCCAGGTCTGACCAATAGAAAACAGGCAGAAGAGCACAATCAAATGCCAACCAAATAGCAACTTGATTCAAGGCCAGGCATGTGCTTGATGCCTCTCAAAGTGCAGGGTCCCCTGACACGAGCCAGATTGGAGAGTGTGGCTCACCTGAGGCTGAAATGGGGTCTCATCGCCCTCACTTAGACCTTGGAACCTGCCAGGGACAGTCGAGCAGATGGTGAAAATCCTACCCAGCTGGTCACTGGCTCTGCCCCCAATATCAGAGAGAGTGACAAGTCACCCTCACTGCATGCCCCCGTAGGGTGCTCAGCCCACGTGAACAGGCCTCAGAGGAGTGAGGCCCGGGGCCTGTCCTGTGGTTCAGGGCAGGTCCCGGAGAAAGAACAAAGGGGGAGTCAGTACGCACTCCTGAAGTCCATTACTAGGCCTCCTGGGAGAGAGGCCCACCCCCAATCAGATGAGCCGCCTCTCTCCAGCAGCGCAGTTAAAAAGGGGCTGGACCTCGGCATTCCCCAGGAGGACAGAAGTGAATGGGAGTTCCCTCCTCTGTGACCCAGCAGGCATGTGGGGAGAGATGGAAGCAGATTCTTCGCATCATTTAAACAGGTCTAGTTTCTTCCCATGTGGCTGCAGTTAATCCTCTGGCCTCGTGGGCTAGACCTTAGGGCCTGGTGGGATGCGAGGGCTTGTTACCCAGGACGACAAGAAAGCTATGATTTGAACAGGCATGTAGACACACATGTGGGCATACATATATACACAAACGTGCATATCACCGTGTGCCAGACACAGCTAAGCCTTGGACCATCAAAATCCACTGGCTGTGTCCCTGCCCTCCTGGTGCTTCCAGCCTAGAGCGGAAGGCAGACAGGACCCCGCTGATTATGTCGCAGCGTGGCCCGCGGGCTGCGAGCTCCGGTAAGGAAGGGGCTGCGGCTGCACAGACAGGGCCCTGTGCCTCCCTGGCGGAGTCGGAGAAGGATCTCAGAAAGGAGCGAGGACAAGAGCCCCGCGTGGAGCCTGGCACCACACCTCCGGACCAGACAGTTGGCCTCCAAGTGTGCTCTCCTGGTCCCTGAGCTCTGCGGAGGACTCCCTCTCCCTCTGTCCTGGCCAGGCCCCCTCCGCCCGCCCGTGGCATCTGGCAGAGCCGCTCCAGCTGTGGGAAAGTGCTCCCCGCAGCCCTCTGGCCTTTGCTCTCCCTAACAGCTTTCTTTCCTGGTTCTTTGGCCAAAAGAAGAGAATCATTCTCTGGTTTGGCCGCTGAAGGGTCCGAGCTCCTCGGCAGGGCCAGGTGCCGTCCTTTCTCATGGATCTAGGGCTCTTTTTCCCTCTGGCTATTGAAGTGCTGATCCTCCTGGGGAGGCCTCGGGAGCAAGCCCCCAGCACAAGGATTACGCTGAATAAAACTGAGAGGAGAAATGGAAGTAGCTGCCTAAGTAGGAAGATAACCAGGGGGCCACAATGATCATTTCTCACAGGCACATTTCCTTTGCACAGAAATGCATATCTAATTTTTCCTAATATAGAAGTTAATGGATGAATGGGTGCAGAGTTCGCTTTACATCTTGTGTCTAGGCTGGCTGCCAAGTTCCGCCGGAGCCCTGCCGCCCCTCTTAGCGGTGCCCCAAAGGGGGCGCTGACCCTCTAGCCACACCCAGGCCGCCCCGAGCGGGGCACCAGTGTCTGAGTGGGGGAGGGGCTGGGCCCTGCAGTGGCACCCTCCATCTCACACTTGACTTCTTCCTGCTCTCAGGTCCAATTCAGAACATTCCCTCGAGAGACAATCAACCCGGCTTCTAGTAGCCAGTGACCCCAAACAGCCCATTATCTCCCTGCAAAGCTCACTGCACAAAAGGGATCCACGCCTGTCGCTGTGTGGAGTCTGTCTGCGCGTTGTCATTGCAGATGTGGCCTGGACTACTCCCCCCTCACCCTGGAACCCCTCCCTCCTGCAGTGTGGAGGGCTGCTGGACAGGCTTCTCCCTGAAGGTTTTCACTCACTCACTCATTCATTCACTCACTCATTCATTCACTCACTCACTCATTCATTCACTCATTCACTCATTCATTCACTCATTCATTCATTCACTCATTCATTCACTCACTCATTCATTCACTCACTCACTCATTCATTCATTCACTCACTCATTCATTCATTCACTCATTTATTCCACCAACTGATGTTTAATGGACACCTGTGGGCCAGGCACTGCGATAGGCCCAGAGGACACATTAATTAACAAAACACACCAAAATCCACGCCCTCACTGCTGGGAGGAAACAGAAAATTAACAAGGTAAATAAGAAAAGTGGATAGTTTGGGGGATAATAGTGCTGAGAAGAAAGCACAGTTCAGGCACAGAACCTGTGTCGGGAGGTGAGGTTGGGGTGAGGTGGCCAGAGAAGGCCTCCCTGATAAGGTGATGCGTGAGAAACGGCTGGAGGACGTCGGGACGCCAGCCGAGTGGGTCTGGGCGGCGCGCTCCGGGCGGAGGGCAGCCAGGGGGCGCTGGCCGGGGCGTCCGAAGAACAACAGAGAAGCTCGGCAGGTGCCAGGGCCCAGATGGCGGAGGGCCTTGCAGTCAGGGCAAGGACTGGGGCATTTGCTCGGAGTGTGATGGGAGCCTTTGAAGGGCGGGGAGCCGAGGAGTGATGTCATTTCACAGGATCTCTCTGAGTGCTGTTCTGGGAACACACTGCAGGGGGCGATAGTGAAGCAGCAGGGCTGTCGCAGTGATGCAGGTGAGACCCACAGCACTTAGACCACAGTGGTGGGGTGGGGAGGAGTCAGGCTCTGAATCCCTTTGGAAGGTGGAGCCACGGAAGCACAGCCAGGCCAGGTATGCGGTGCGAGAGAAGTGAAAAGAGTCAGGGCACTGGGCTCTGTTCTGAGCCATGGAAAGAGGGCTTTCCATCAGGGGCTGAGTGTGGGCCAAGCTTGGACGCCACGAGCTTTGAATGTGGGCAGTGGCGTGTACGCGTGTGGAGGTTAAGGGGGCAGTCCGGGCGAGGTGCATCTGTGAGTCCTCAGCATGGAGACAGTTGCTAAATCTGAAGCTGGGCAGGACACCCTAGGGGTAGAAAGCTGAGTCAAAGAAACTTCATAGTCCTGGCCGGTTTGACTCAGTTGGGGTGTCGGCCTGTGGACGGAGGGGTTGCAGGTTCGATTCCTGGTCAAGGGCACATACCTGGGTTGCAGGTTCAATCCCCGGCCCTGGTCAGGGTTGTGTGAGAGGCAACCAATCGATGTGTCTCTCTCACATCACTGTTTCTCTCTCTCTCTCTCTCTCCTTTCCACTCTATCTAGAGATTAGTGGAGGAGTATCCTTGGGTGAGGATTATCAACAAAAAAAACCCTCATACATTGTTGCCTCTGTGCCAGGCACTGCAGTGGCTGCTGGACATACAGCGAGGACTCGCCTTCGGGTCTGAGAGAAGGAGGGGGGTGGGGTGGAGGAAAGGACGAGGGCAGCAATGTCACAGGAATGTGTTCATTGCTGGTGGTGGGAAGCTCCCGGGTTCGAGGGAGGGCTGAGCCTGAATGGGGTGGGGATGTCAGGTCTCCACAAAGGGAAAGGAGTTATTCAGCAGAGATGGTGGAAGGTACTCCAGGAAGAGGGAACAGCATGTGCAAAGGCAGGAAGTCAGCACAGAGCGTGGGGCTGGGACAGGAAGTGCCTGTGGAAGAGCTGGGGAGGTGGGGAGGCCAGGGCAGGCGGGGAGATGGACGGCAGGTGGAGCGATCCCTGGTCCACAGCTGACCGCCATTCTTTCCCTGCCCCCAGCTCTGTCTTAAGCTGTGAGGGACCTTTCACACGTACATGGGGACACCCCAGCCTACACATCCAAGGTCAGACTCCCCACTTAGGAGTAGGGGGTGTACACTCCAACACCACGTCCACCCCAGGGACGCCCTCCTGGGTCCTGGAAGCTGGCGTGGGGTCATTCAGGCAGAGGGTCCGTGGTTCCAGGGACCCAGGTGTGGTCTAGAAAGAGAAACATGATCCTGTGAAATCCAGGTGGGCATGTGCTCTTGGTCCCTGTGGGGAAGGACACGGGTGGAAAGGACCAGGGAAACACCTTCTAAAGCGCGGGCCCAGAGCAGCCCCAGTAGAGAGCGGTGCTTAGACCCAGGCTGTCTGTGTGCAGAGTCCAGATGCTGAACCCCTGAGCTTTCTCAACAAAACAGAAAATCCAGCCCGGCCAGTGTGGCTCAGTGGTTGAGCGTCGACCCATGCACCAAGAGGTCACCAGTTAGATTCTGGGTCAGGACACATGCCCAGGTTGTGGGACAAATCCCCAGTGGGGAGCATGCAGGAGGCGGCCAGTTGATGTTCTCTCTCATCGATGTTTCTCTCTCTCTCTCTCTCCCTCTCCCTTTTCTCTCTAAAATCAATAAAGAAAGAAAAGTAAAAAGAAAAAAAAAAAAAGAAAGAAAAAATGCATAAAATCCAGGTGGTGAATGTAGATTTCCAGAATCCCACATGTTCGAACAGGGAGAGAGCTAGGGTAAAGAGCACCCAGTCTAACCCCTGCCCACTCACACTTTTCACTCTCCACCCATTTTACAGATAAGGAAACTGAGGCTCAGAAAGGTTACGTGACTTTCTCAAGAAGATAGACAAAAGCCAGGCCGTCTCCTGCTCCACCCTGCCTCTCCCTACCCCACCTGCCAGCTTTCTAACGAGGACTTGGACGTGTGTCCTTGCGGGACACAGCTCCCTCCATGCGATTTACAGTACGTGTTCCAACGCTGAGGTGGAGAGCCCTAGCCCATGGGTGTGTCATGCCGCCAGGAGCCCCGGGTGGTGTCAGTGAATTCCAGTTAGCCTTCTGGAGCATAGCTGTTGTCTTCAAATATTTATACCCAACCACTTCCCACCTGCTAGAATTGAACCTTAGCCTCTTCCACAGTTCCTCGCTGTCTCAGTTCAGTTGTTCATGACATCAGGCGTTGCCACCAAGCTCGAAGATGTTTCCTAATCAGACTTAAGTGGGATGAAGGGTGCCCGACTCAGGGCACTGAGGCTGCGCACTTGGAGCTTATTGCTTCTGACAAGGGCACTTGGCTTCCACCAAGAAAAGCCGTTTGCCATTCCATCACTAGTCCTCAGAGCTCCACACCCTGCCTGGGCTGTGAAGGCTCCCGCAGCAACTGCAGGGACACCCCACAGGGAACCCTGTGTCCGTCTCCCCTTCTCGGTGGACTGGGGCATCTTTTGCTGCGGGTTACATTGACATTCTTCTTCCACAAGGGTTAATAGGCATCATCCTCTCGTGTGCTTTCAAGTCCCAGACAGCATAGCATGGCGGAAAGAGCAGTTTGAAAGTCAGGATTTGTCTCCAAGGTATACCTCTTAATAGCTGTGCCACCTGGATTCCATGACCAGTCTCCGCATTCGCAAACGGGGGTGACAAAGGAATCATGGTGACGATGAAATGGGCTGTTCACCTGCTCATAGCCTTGACGGAGCAGCCGCCCTGGGCCCCACGGCTTTCGCAACCCCTTTGGTCTGCGTGAGTAGCCAGCAGGGTATCTGGCATGGAGCACGCAATGCATGACCTAAGGCAGGGCATGAGTGAGTGTCACGTTCTGCAGAGAAGGAGACTGCCACCTAAACCCAGCCAGCGGGTGAGCTGCCAGGACCTGTACCTGGGGGGCGTGGCCACAGTGTCGGAGTCCCTTCATTCATCCTCAGAGAGAGCAGCCATTCCTGCCCAAGGAAAGTAGCCTGGCTGACAGGTGTGTGGGTGAGTGACAACCGGAGTTGTGGGAGTCTGAAATGGGACAGTTGAGAGTCCCAGCCAGGATGCCCCCAATGTCCCAAATGATGCCAGGACGGCCTCCTCCTCGCCAACACAGTGCTTCAGCTCATGGATTGTAATATGTACTGAAGTGCCAGGTCCAGGACGATTTTTGTAGCACTCATTCAAAAGCCTCCCTCTTGTCCCTCACTCCCTCCAGACCCCTAATCTCAGAGTCCCCGCACCGTGTCCCAGGACAGTGAGAAGGTGAGGGCAGCCATCCTTGAGGTGTACTATAGGGTCAGACAACTAGGCGAGACCATGACCCTCCTTCCTAGCTGCATGACCTTGGGCAAGTCACCTGGCTTTCTGATCATCACTTTCACTTTCCATATAATGAAGATGATCATGTGTGTTTTCTAAACCAAAATAATATCTCCTAATGATTGGATTTTTAAGTCTGTCTACTCTGATAGCCTACAAATTCCCCGAAGACAGGGTTTATTCGTTCATGTAAAAAAGCTGATGACCAATAGCCATTTAATACGGGGATGGGAAACGTTTTAAAACGGTGAGATATCCAGCAAACCAGCATCATGAGCGTCATTTATCATAATAGTCGCCGTGCAATGAAGTCATTGGCAAGAGGCTTTCCCATCCATCCTCCACCTGCATCCAGACAGGGACCCTCTTCTCTGCGATTATGGCGTTTCACAGTGAGAATGAATCACGGAATTGCTCTCAGGTCACGCAGCACTGAGCGGTGGAGTCATAGCTACACCTGTGTCTGTGTGATTCCAAAAAGGCTCTGTGACTCTTCTTCCCCACGCTGCTGTCACATGGGGGTTTCGGGCTGTGCAGAGGCGGCTTTATGCCTGCTGCCTGTGCGCAGGAAGGTTGGGGTTGTGACTGACATTTCGGTTTTTAAATTTTCTTTCCATTTTAATGAATAGTATGTCACAATTCAGGCAAGCCAGCTGAATAATAATTTGTCAAGCCCGAAGGCCGCCTTAGCTAGTTTCCACCGTCTTCCTACCTCCTGCCTCTCTTTCTCAGTCCAGTCTTCACACATCCTGCTGAGCTCCAGATAGTTCTGCCTGGGTGCTGTCTTCCTTCCCCGAGAAGTGGCAAACATTGACTTTTTGTCTTTCCCGAAAGTTTCCACTCAGACTCCCGTGATAGGCTTTGCAGCTTGGCGTGCTGGCGAGGGGACAGCTGACAGCCCCGCGTGCCCCCGGACACAGCCCAGACGCTGGATTTACCACACAGTCCACCCCTGGCACTCGGCCACCTTTGACCTTGGGCTTGGTCGTGCAGAGTATAATAGGTTGGGCTGAAGTACTATCCGTTAGCGGTGGGAGGTCCCACACAGGAGATTTCTACCCCAATCTGAAAACTTCAAGGCTTAGGTTTGTACATAATAAATAAATCTTTCTACTTTCCAGTGCTTGAATACAAGATTTCATGTACAGGTACAAAATAACTACTTTAGGAAAACTCTGCATATGAAAGATTGCTGTATTTTTTCCTACATCATCATCATCATCATAACAGCTAGCATCCATATGGACCTTTTCAGCTCAGTGAGGAATTTCACATCTATCTTCCCATTTGGTCATCACAATTCTAGGACAGCAATAAGGGCAGGTATCGATATACCCATTATTTGGATGAGGTAAACCAAGGTACAAGCAACATTCAATGAAAACACAAGGAGAAGAGGGGCTGATTCTGAGATCGGGAGCAGCTTTGTGGTGAGGGTGGCATTAGAAATGAGTCTTGAGAAATGAGGAGTGTACAGAGAAGTGGAAGCAAGAGTCCCAGCTTTAGGGAACAGCAGGAGCAAAAGTCAGGAGTCTTGGGAAGCTGTGGTGTGCCTTGGATTGGGGAATAGAGACTGGTGCCATCACGGTGGGCCTTGACTGGCACCTTCTACCTGCCAAGCATTTATCACCTGTTGTCTTAGGGTGGGCTCCCTAGAAGCAGACCCGGAGACAAGGATTCACGTGAATGTGATTTCCAATGGTGGGGCAAAGGTGTGATGGTCACCGTCACGAGAAGGTATGTTAAGACCAACGGACAAAGCTGGCAACTCCATAGAGTATAACAGGATTTATTATAGGGTACTTTACTTATGGGAAGATGGGGTTGGAATGGAAGAGACGACCTGGCAATTTTGTAAAGTTTATTCTCCATTACCAGACCCCTGCTACAGTACGTTTCTTAATAGTGCAACTCAGGTACTAATGATTGACAAGACGAAGGAAGAAAGAACGCAGAAGCACCAGCGGCCATGCTTCCTGGGGGTCTTGTGACAGATGGTTGCTTATAGTCAATACTAGTACCGGTTCGATATGTATCTCAGTTGTCATGCCATTCCAGTGATAGCTAACAAAGATATTTAAGGCTACATTTGTAAGAACACAGATAGTCTTCAGCTAGAAGGCTTTGATATGCAACAGTGAGGTTGGTCAAAGATCGCAGCCGGAAGCAAATCCAGGACACAGATGCAGTTGGTTTCGCCCACATCTGCATCCATAGAGTGATTTATTAGGAAGTACTCGCAGGAGGATCAGTAGTGAATCGGGACCTGGAAGATGGCCAAGCCAAGTAAGACTACCAGACACGGTCCCCAAGATGCACACTTGACTCAGGTCCCACCGGGCACCCTGGAGGCTGCAGACCAGTGGGACTCCAGCGTGGTCCTGGACCAGCAGCATGAGCCATCACCAGGGACTCTGCAGACTCTCGGTTAGATTCTCGGGTCTTGTTATAATGGTTTAGATTACATCTCAGACTTGTCCCAATGAATGCACAAGGGAGCTGAAGTATTTTCACACCCTGCCTCTGTCAGTCATTGGGTAAGGGTTGCTCTCCAGAGGGATGTAAATTCCCCAGCACTACCGACTTTCCATGTGGTAGGCGCAGATTCTAGCAGGCAGAGGACAGCCTTCCAACAAAGAGGCTCGTGTTGGGGCTGAAAAAGCACGTCAGGCCAGGAGCCCTGTGCGGGAAAATAGGAAGGCTCCAGGGTATGTGAGCAGAGCTTTATAGGATTTGGTCATCCAGCCAGCCCGAGGCAAGCACGGGTGCAGGTCTACATCCTTGAGCCCAGCGCCTGTGGGCACAAAATCTTTGGGGCAATCAGCCAAGTAGGGTGTGGAGGCTCTGGAGAAAAGGCCCCACTGCAAACTACCTCACTAATCTTCAGATTCACCTGGGGAAATTTGTGTTATTTCCTGACACCTATCATGTGTTCAAAGGAGGGCTAAGTAGAGTTAAGTAGGTTTTCCTCTCTTCAAATAAACAGACAAAACATCTTTGCAATTTGAACATTAACATGCAAATGGATATGATTAATGGACTTTCAGATGAGTTCGTTTGTATCAAGCAGGTTAAATGTTTCCTTGAAACCCAGGGTGAACTCCTCTGTAGCTTAGCAAACTCCTGCCGTGTAGACCACTGTGGTGAGCAATCCTTGAACAAAGGCCAAGTCAAGAAAAAGAAAAATATGTATGGGCAAAGATTTGTTTTCTTCCCCCCAAGTAGCCATAGTAACGCCCATGGCAGTACAAAAAAGAAACAAACAAAAAACACTAGTCAGCCATGCCATCATGTCAGGTTAACAACTGACCCTCTACAGTGTGTTCATCGTCTTAGACGATTTCACCCAGCTGTGGGCTAATGTAAGTGTTCTGAGCACGTTTGAGGTAGGCTAGGCTAAGCTCTGATGTTCAGTAGGTTTTAGGTGTATTAAAAGCATTTTCAACTTACGGTATTTTCAACTTATGATGGGTTTATCAGGGCATAGCCCCATCATAAGTCAAGGAACATCTATACATACACCTGTAAACCCATCAACACAATTAAGAAAATAACAGTCGTCCCTCAATATCCAGGGTGCATTGCTTCCAGGACCTCCATGGGTACCAAAATCTGCAGATGCTCAAGTCCCTCATATAAAACGGCATGCTATTTACATATAACCTATGCACATCCTCCCATGTACTTTACTTATTTATTTTTTAAATGTATCTTTATTGTTGGAAGTATTACAGATGTCCCTCCTTTTTTCCCCCATTGACACACCCTCCTCCCCGCTCCCACCTTCGCCCCTACACCACTTTCACTGTACTGTTGTCTGTGTCCATTGATTATGCATATATGCATCTAAGTTCTTTGGTTTATCTCTCCGCACCCCTCTCCAACCCCCCTTTCCTCTGAGGTTTGTCAGTCTGTTCCCTAGTTCCATGTCTCTGGAATCATATCTAGATTACTTATAATACCTAAAACAATGTAAATGCTATGTGAAAAGTTGTTATACTTGTATTGTTTAGGGAATAATGACAAGAATAAAAGTTCAGTACAGGTATGACCATTGTAGGACTAACTACAGAGTACATGTCAGCAACAACATAACTTTTTTTTTTCCAAATATTTCCAATCTGAGATTGGTTAAATCCACAGATGCAGAATCTGCAGATATAGAGGGCTAGCTGTAAATGTTTCTATCACCTCTCAAAGTCTTCTCATGTCCCTTTGTAATCATCCCTTCTTTCTTCTGCAGCCCTAGGGAACAAGTGATCTGGTTTCTGTCACTATACATTAGTTTGTATTTTCTAGAATTCTATAGAAATGGAATCAAACATTAAGTTCTCTTTCTTGTCTGACTTCTTTAACCAACCATAATAATTTTTATAGACTTCTCCATATTGTTTATGTCTCAACTAGTCACTCTTATTAGTTCTGGTAGCTTTTGTGGAAATTCCTTAAATCTTTTACACAGATAATTATATCTACAAATGAAGTCAGTTTTACTTCTTCCCTTCCAATTTATATGACTTTTATTTAGTTTTCTTGTCATATTGCACTACTTAAGATAAGACCTCCATTACAATGTCGAATAGAAGTGGTAAGAACAGACATTCTTGCCTTCTCCTTGGTCTTAGGGGGAAATCATTGACTCTGTCACCATTATTATTCAAGCCTTCTATACCCTTACTGGTTTTCTGCCTATACATTGTACTCATTATTGAAAGGGGAGTGTTATTATGCCCAACTATAACTGTGGCTTTGTTTATTCCTCCTTTCAGTTCTATCCATTTTTGCTTCTTGGATTTTGAAGCTCTGCTGTTAGATGTATAAACATTTTTTATCATTTTGTCCTTTTAGTGAATTGACCCCTTTATCATTATGAAATGAATCTTTATGTCCCCGGTAATATCCCTTGCTCTGAAATCTACTTTGGTATTAATAAAGCCACTCCAGTTTCCTTTTGATTAGTGTTAGTATGATTTACCTTTTCATATCCTTTTACTTGTATCTTTGTCTTTATGTTTAAAGTTTTTTTGGTGTGTGGACAACATATAGTTGGGTCTTACTTTTTTTATATCCAATCTGACCATCTATGACTTTCATTGAGAGGTTAAGACCATTTATTTAATGTGAGTATTGATATCATTGGGTTCTGAATCTACTGACTGTTGTCTATTTGTCCCATCTGGTCTTTGTCCCCCTTTTCTACTTGTCCTGCCTTCTTTTGGATTCATTAATATTTTTATTATTCCATTTTATCTCCTTTATTGGTGTCCCAGTTCTGTCTCTTTGTTTTCTGTTTTCAGTAGTTGTTCTAGAGCATGGTTTCTCCTCGCTGACACCGTTAGCATTTGGGTTAGATCAGTATTCATCACAGGATGCTGTCCAGTATATTGTGGAATGTTTAACAGCACCCTTGACCTCTACGTACTAGATGACAGTCACATCTCTCCCCACGTGGTGACCAATATCCGAAGGATGGACTACCTTGGAACCACAGCTCTAGAGTTTATACTGTAAATCTTTAATTTATCGCAGTCTACCTTTATGCAAATATCATACCTCTTTATGTAAATATAAGAAACTTACAAATGTATACTTGCATCTCCCTGAACCCATTTTAGTGCTATTTTTGTCATACACTTTACTTCTGCATGTGCTGTAAACCCCATAATACATCATTATTTTTAAATTTTTAAACATAATCTTTTAAAGAGATTTTAATATAAGAAAAATATTTATATTTACTCACATATTCCTATATAAATTCAAATATCCATCTGGAATCATTTTATGTTCTGCTTAAAGGACTGATTTTAACATTTTGTGTTGCCTGCTAGTGATAAATTCTGTCATCATGGATATGTTTGATAAAAATCTTTGGTTCACCTTTTTTTAAAATATATTTTCACTAGATATAGAATTCTAGGTTAACAGTTACTTTCTTTCAGTACGTTAAAACTATAACTCCAATGTCTTTTGCTTTTCATTGTTTCTGAGAAGTCTGTTTTTATTTTAATATTTATTCCTCTGTATACAATATGTCTTTTTCTCTGACTTTATTTAAGATGAATTTGAGATTTTTCTCTTTAAAACTACTATTTAACAATGTTGTTATGATATGATTTGATGTAGTGTCTCCATTTTTTTTTTTTTTTTTTTTTTTGTGGTTGCAGTTCATTGATTTGTTTGCATCTATGGGTTTGTAATTTCCATCAAGATTTTAAAATTCTGTTTTTTATTTCTTCAAATATTTTTTCTCCCCTCTCATCCCTTCTTCAAAGACTCTAATTTCATGAACACTAGGTCAGTCAATATCATCCCACAGCTTACTGATACTCCATTATTTTTATTTTGTCTTTTCCCTGTGTGTTTCATTCTGGATAGTTTCTATTGCTATGTCTTCAGGTTCATTGATCTTTTCTCCTGCAGTGTCTAACCTAGTATGAATTCCATCCACTGTATTTTTAAAATATGTTTTTATTGATATTTTAGAGAGAGAATAAGGGAGAGAGAGATGGAAGCATCAATGTGAGAGAGAAACATTGATTGGCTGCCTCCTGCACACCCCTTACTGGGGATTGAGCCTGCAACCCAGGCATGTGCCCTGACCCGGAATCAAACCAGGACCTCTCAGTCCATGGGACAACGCTCAATCCACTGAGCCACACCAGCCAGCCATCCACTGTATTTTTCATCAACAGTATCATATTTTTCATCTCTAAAATTTTGCTTTGGGTCTTCTTGACATCTTCTGTGTCGTTCCTTATCATGCTTACTTTCCTCTACCTTCTTGAACAAATGGTATGTTTATAACAGCTGTTTTAATGTCCTTATCTACTAATCTGATCATCTCTTTTATTTTTGGATGTTTTTATTGATTGAGTTTTCTCATTATTATAGGTCATAATTGGGTCTGTTTCTTTGAATGCCTGATAATTTTTTATTGCATGTCAGGCATTGTGAATTTTATGGTGTTGGTTATTGTCGTTTTTCAATTCCTCTAAATATCTGGGGCCCCATTCTGGGATGCAGTTAAATTACTTGGAAACAATTTTGATGCTTTAGAGCAGGGATCAGCAAACTACATTCTGCATGCAAAAATCCAGCCCACTTTCTGTTTTTGCAAATGCAGTTTTAATGGAACAGTCACCAGTTCCATTCATTCATTATGTATGGTCTGTGGCTACTTTTGCATGACAACAGGAGACTTAAGTCATCGGGACAGAAATGAAGGCCAATATGGCCTTCAGAGCCTAAAATATTTACTCTCTGGCCCTTTACAGCAAATGCTTGCTGACCCCTGCTTCAGAGGCTCGCTTTTAAGCTGTATTGGGTGGATCCAGGACAGCCCTAGTCTATGGCAAATTTGTCTCCACAACTGAAGCAATACCCTTTTGAGGACTCTGCCTGATGCCTGGTGTATTGCAAAGTCATGGCACTCTGGCTGGTTGCAGCATATATTCCTGGTTGTTTCATCTCTGGGGATTGTTCCGCCTGCAGTGGTTCTGTCTCAGACTTGATCGTTCCCTCAAACACGCGCCCTCGTCAGTACTCACTGAGGACTTCAGGGGGGCTTTTTGCAGAACTCTGGAACTGTTTCTCTCTAAGGCCTTATCTCTTAGGTTTCCAACCCCATGAATTCTGGCTGTGAGCCCTTCCTGACTTTTCATCGCTACCTCCTCGACTCTGGAAGACTGACAGGGTCTCAGGGTTCTTCCTCCTTTGACCGCAGCAACAGACTCTCTTGGCAGCAATTTGGGGCGATTGTGGGACTCGCCTTGTTTGTTGCTCTCTCTCTCTCAGGGAGCACCGCCCTGTATTGACTATTATCCACTGTCTGAAACAAGTCCTAGGCTTCCTCTGCGAACTGCAGAATTTGCTGCTTGAGCCAGATTCAGCGGTGCAGCCCCAGACTCCCTAACTGACAGTCATCCAGGAGGATGGGCTGCCCATTTTGTGGAGAATATTTCATCCCTTTGAATCCCGGAAAGCCATCTCATGAGGAGATAGGGGAATACAAACAAAACCCATTCAAAAACTGAAAAACAGCATTCTGCTCTAGGAAGGGAATATATATCAAAATAAAAGTCAATTTTTACAAATGCTGGTGGGATTTCCACTTTTGTTTGTTTTGTTTCGTGTTAATAAGAGATTGCGGAGAAGGTGCCAGAGGACTAGACTTGAATAAATCTTTGGGTCCAATTTCTCCCTTTTATTAACTCTGTAAAAGGGGTGGAGGGAGCTGATTGCCCCTGAGATATTTAATAAAGGGTCTACGCCTAATGAATTGACTGCATTTGCTTATGGTGAGCAGGTGCTCAATTTCATGTAAATTTATACTATCTCCTAGGGGGTAATAAGTTCTGGAAGCTTCATACCCTCTGTTTGAAATAGAACTGCCTTTTAATGTCCTAAACTTACTGTTGAATGGGAGCAAGCCCAGGAAGGCCGCAGGTCCCACTGGTCAATGCTCGGGTAGAATTAACAGGTTGGGGTGGTGCCTGGTACTTACCAGAAAGAGGCCATAGGTTGATGGGATGCAAGGAGGTGTATGCAATGGTAGGAAAGGATGGGAGTGGAGGACAGGCCTCAGGAGAAATTTGAGGCTTTAAACCGAAAGGGTCAGAGCGAACCACAGAGCAGAGGGTCAGAGGTCACAGTGATCAAGAAGCACGTTGGGGCGTCACATGTGGGATGTCTCTTGTGAGGGACACAGAGGACCAGAAATGTGATGTGTCTGGGGGCTGACCACCCGTCCTGGAGAAAGTTCTATTTTAAAGGCACAGGACTGGGGCTCCTCCAAAGCCTCAGACAGCAGCATTTTTAGGAAATTTAGGGCGTTCATGACTCTCCCCTCTTCCAGCACATTCGCCCACAGGCAGTGCCTTTCTAGACTGATACGTTCCAGACGAAGAGTTTTTACGATGGATACTTGGGAGGAAGTGTTCTTTAGTGCTGACGTGATGGTTAATGAGGCGGTGAGCTTGGAAGCAGGACACCTTGATTCTGCTATAATCGTATCTGGGTCACCAGATAGCCAGGTGGATTTGGACAAGTCACTTTAACCTCCTGATACATTAATTCCCCCTCTCTAAAATAAAGGGGTTGGGCCGAACGGCTCAATGGCAGTAACAGACTCCTCTAACTCAGCACTATTGAATGTGCCTGCTGCCACCACAGACACTTCACATACAACGCTCACAGTCCTCCAAATGGCCTGTGACACAGACGTGATCATTATTGGCGTAATTTGTCTGATGAAGAGAGTTTAAGGATGTGCCCAAATTTGCACAGGTAGGAGGCGAGGGAGCCAGGGCTCCATGGCGGGTCTCGACTCGAAAGCCGTAAGCTTCCTTCTACTTCTAGAAGTGTGACTGAGCCTCGGCAATCAGGATGCAGATCTTGAAATCAGAGATCAGCCCCAGGAAAACAGACCTCTGCTCGTCCGCGGGCTGGATGGAGAACTGCTGATGAAAGATGATCATAGATCCAACAATCACTTTTGAATTTCAGTCCTACTCGTTCAGATTTTGATAGAAAAGTTGATACAGTGTCTGTGGTCTTTCTTGAGTCGATAGTTTGAAATCACCTCTGCTACTGAAAACTTTGGGGGTCTCAGGAGGGAGGGAAAATCCATTTAAAACCAGCGTCCTTTCTATAAAATGAAGGGCTCTCGAATTAAGCATTCCTTTCATGCGTCAGCAACTTCGGAGTCCAGCAATTAATTACTGTGATGTTAAAGGTCTTTTATGTTTATGATGCACGCTTGCATTCTGCAGGCTTATTATGAATTGTAATTTTTTTCATTAGCACCCTTCATATTCATTATTTGCACTCTATTATATCTCAGTTGATCATTGATATAACATTCGAAAGTAATAAGACTGTTTTTCATTAGAATCATTCTATAATTCCAACATTTCACTAAGGTTAATTTAAAAAAAAAACAAAAAACTGTTTCGCAAAGGAGGAAAAAATAAAGGTTAGTTTCCGTAAAACCAGATGCAGTTGATCCTTGTATAATGCAGGGGTTAGGGATGCCAACCCCCCTACAGTCAAAAACCCACATTTAACTTCTGACTCCCCCAAAATGTAACTACTAATAGCCTCCTATTGACCAGAAGCCGCACCGATAACATAAACAGTCAATGAACACATATTTTGTACATGTATTATATACTCTATTCTTACAATAAAGTAAGCTAAATAAAAACAGAAAGAAAATGTTGTTAACAAAATCCTAAGGAAGAGAAAACTACAGTATTTATTGAAAAACATCCCCATAGAAACTGACATGCGCAGTTTAAACCCATGTTATTCAAGGGTTCATCGTGCTTTGCAAACCCCCTGTCCAGTGTGGTGGTTACACTTTGGAATGAGGGTGCGAGTGGGTTTTAACTCTGAGCTGTGCTTCTTACCAGCTGTGTGGCTTGCGCATGTTAGTTTCACCTCTCTGGGCATCCGGTTTTTGATCTACAAAATAGAGATGATGAAAATAATAGCTACCTCGTCGTAACTAAAAGTTGTGAAATGTTTGAATGAAGGAACCCATACACTCACGAATCACATGTGGAATATCACTCTCCTTGAAGGAAACAATCAACATGCAACTGTCACACTGATAAGAATGTTGCTAGAAACCTGGGGAAAGGGGAAGGGCATAAATCTATCGCTTCCAGAACAGTAGCCTGTCATTGTACAACCCTCACTGCGAAGAGGGGAGAGCCTGCAACTCATCTGTTTAAATTCAATGGCTCAGGGAGAAGAAGAAAAAAAAAGTGACAAAGATCTCAAGGAGATAATTTCAAAATTTGCCACTGTTTCCTTTGTTGCTGTCTGTATTGTGTTCACCGTGGCAGAGAGAGGCTTCTTGAATACCAAATGTGTACTCAGCACAGGCGGGAAGAGAGTGAGGCACTGAAAAAGGACACATTAAAATTATTTTCAGCTAATTATCCTGTCGTAATTGAGGCACTGATTATTTTCATGACAAGCGGTTCAGCCCAGCCTGGCACCTCCTGGGAACCTAGAGCTGGAGGAAGTTTCAGGCCACGGAGTAATAGTAACAGCAGCCACCCCAGAAGGCGCTGGGCAGCGCTTCCCGGTCACACGGCGCTTTCCCACCTGTCTCATTTGCTTCTTGTAAGAACCCTGTGAAGAAAGCAGCAGAGTCCATGGAAACTCCAGCCTTCCAGGTGCTCAGCTCAAAAATGTTGGCTTCCTCTTTCTCATAAAGCCCACATCCCACCTGCCAGCAAGTCCAGTTCACTGGTTCTCCAAAACATGCCCAGACTCCGACCGCGTCTCCAGCCCTGCCTCCCTGCTCCAGGCTGCCGTCATCTCCTGCCTAGATTATCGCGGTGGCCTTCTGTCTCCCTGCGTGTGCCTTGGACCCACAGTGGTCTGTGCTCAACCCAGTAGCCGCTCTGGAATCCTCCTAAGCACGGAGCAGATCCTGTCACTTCATTGCTCAACACCATCCATTAGTTTCCCATCTCATGTGGCTTGAACATCACAGTCACTAGAAGGTTCTACACAGTCTTGTCACTATCACCTTGTCACTATCACGCGCACTGGCTTGGCTTCAGTCACACTGGCTTTCTGACTGTTCCTGGAATAGGCTTGGGGACTGGTTTTTGTCTCCCGCCGCGTCCCCGGTGGCACACACGTGTGTCTGGGAGCCGGCCCCGTCTCAGACCTCCGCCCAGGCTCAGGGGTGGGAAACGTGCCCAGATGGCCTCCAGAGTCAGGATTCTGTCAAGAAGGAAGTCGCTTCAAGAAGCACGGTTTCTAAACATCAGGGGGTCCCCACATCGCTGGATGAGTCCCCCAGTCATGTTTTCTGGTAGAATTTTCCCTGTAAATCAGCAAGCCCAAAAGTACTGCCAATGACTTATTGTTATTCTGGGTGGGGGCTGAGGTGGCGGTGGAATAAAGAGTGAGGACAGACTTCAAATGGAACTGCTCCTTTCACCTGCCTCATGAGCACTGGGTCCCAGGAAGGGGTGTCAGTGTTCCTCAGGGGCACTGGCTTCCGGCTTCTGAGCGTGCTGGGAACACAGGGAGCCAGTGGTGAGGAGGGAACCAGCAGGAATGCAAGGCGACCCTCCCCACCTGCATGATGCGTCCCTGAGCTCCTGGTCACCGTACCCAGACCAGGCTCCCTCCCCTACCTGCGAGGGGGCCTGGAGTAGGTAGAGGGATTTGCTGAGCTCTGGCCACTAACATTACTACTAACAAAATGCCTCCTCTAACTGAGGGCAGCTTGCAGGAACAGTACACCTCATGAGGAGAACTGGCTGCATGCCCGGGCATCTTGCTTGACTGGCAGGTAGAGTCAGATCACCCTCTTCTGACGGAGAAGTGGGGCTGGGGTGGGTCCGTAATCCAGACACCCAGTTGGACTTGAGAACAAGCATACGACCACATCCTGAGGAGAACACCCGAGACAAGCAGGGAGCAGTTCTAAGCCGGGGTTTCAGCAAGTTCAGGGCTGAAATAAGGAGGACAGGAGTGAGGTGCATTGGGCAGAACAGTTGGTGACTAAAGGGATAGGTGTGCGGTGATCCTGGGATGCTCACAGAGATCTATGCTAAGACCTTATTACAAAGTAGCTACCTTGCACATTCTGGAGTCGGCCTGCTTGGATTTAAATACCAGCGCTGCCACGGTGTAGGTCTGTTAAGAGCAAAATCTCTTAACAACTCCGTCCCTCTGTTTCCTGATCTGTAAAATGACGTTGGCAGAGACGACTGGATGGGTTAATTCACAGGAAGTGTATAGCGCCTGGCATATAACAAGTACTTAATAAAATGGGCATTTATTCTTAACACTGATAATATTATGAGTAGATCTCTGGAAAGAGTTGAGCAGGCTGGATGGAAGAACCTTCCAAAGACTCACGATTCGAACCTGCTTTTGCCTAAGCCTCCTGCTGCCTCTCCCCACCATCAGCGACAAAAGAAAGCCACGACATGGGGAACCCCTGCCCAGATGGAGGACTGAGACTGGATAGTCGGGATGGTGATGGGGAAACAGGAGAAGCAAATGGGCGGGACATTTGTATCTTGATCAACTGCTCAGTGACCTCAAGTTATGTCTCTGAAAGTTGGAAGAAAATAGAACCATTGTTGGCCAAGTCCTGTTTTTAGTGAACTAGGGTTTAGGGTCAAGATCCTATAGTAAATCTTTCCATAGGTTTTGGACCATTCCTTTCCAATTGTTTTTATTCCTTCAAGTATTGGAGGGGAGGTTAGGGTTCTTAAAGTGGGGGTGGCCTTACTGTTTGTCTAGAAAGCCACAGGAGGCCAGCAAAGAAATCTAAGAAAGAATTATAGATTGAGAACGGTTGTAGCTAAAGCATCTCTGAAGGAATCTATCATCAACTCCTACTTTCATTCCACAAATACTCCCTACTTATGTTCAAGGCACACTGGACCCTGGGAAGACCATGATAGTCCTGGCATCAAGGAGCCCCACCAAATGGAAAGGAAGAACCAGTCAAGAAAGGATGCCCACTGATGTGAGCCATGATGAAAAGTCAGAAGGAAAGGGTCCTTCACGCAGAGGAACTAACCCTGCGGCTGTTGGTAATGAACATAGAATGCGCTTTAGCATCAGCCAACCTGGTTTCGACTTCTGGCCTCATCACCCATGAGCTGCTGGACCTCGTACAAGCTTCTTACCTTCGCAGCCTCAGTTTCTTCACCTGTAAAATGGCACTGCTGCCTACCTATGGGGTCATTGAGAGGATGTTTTGAGATCATAAAAAATGTAGCCCAGTCCCCAGAACAAGGTAGAGAGGCAACAAAAATCTGTTCCCTTCCACTCAAGGGGGCCCAGAAAGGGCATTATAAAGGAGGGACCGTTTAAGCAGGTCCTTAAGGGAAACAAAGAGCTTGCCAGGTAGAACGGGGTGCATATGGGGATCCTTTTGACAATATTGTCATTTCTGCCCAACTTTTCAGGAACCCATATGCTTACTAACTGACAGTAATTTTTCAAAGCCGGATGTGTCTGTATTTTTTTCTATCCAGAAAAGGATCTCTTTTAATTTGTGTGTGTGTGCGTGTGCTTGTGTGCGTGTGCCTGCGTGTGTGTGTGTGTGTGTGTGTGTGTGCGCGCTTCACGGTTGTTTTGTGGTAGTTACAAAACGTCCTCTTACTGCCAGCAGCAAATGTGCCAAAAATATCACGGAGGGCATTCAGCGTGCCAGGAGACTGAAAAGAGGCAGAAACCTGTTTCCTTCCATTAAAACGGAGCGAAGTCTTGCAGGTGAAAAATGGCGCTGAGCCCAAAGAAGAGGCAACCAAGCTGGCAGCTGCAGGCTGGGTCCCCTGCCTCCCCACCCCCTCGATGGCTACGCACAGAGGCACCAAAGCCATGCGGAGTGACCGGACCCCCGGGACCCTTCAGTAGCCAAGCTGCCCGTGAGCTTCCATTTCTCATGCACTTAGAGTTCTGGCCAATGTGGAGAAAGAAATAAGGGAAGGCCCTCTCCCAGGATGGGCTCTGGACTGAGATCAGGGGAGAAACCTCGGTGGTGCCTGGGGCGTGGCAACCCCCAGCAATGGCTCTGGGCACTGCTGCAGGGAGGCTGGAAGGGGAGCGGGGTCCATGCGGAGGATGAGCTGGTCTGCTAATTCATGTTTGTATGTGTGCACTCACGTACATGCACACACATGCACATGCATGCACACACATGGAGCCTCCCTTCCCTCCATGGGCTGTCTTCTTCTAGCATGAGCACTAGAAATTAGTCCCATCTAGTCAACGTAGAGGAGCAGAGGGGGAGATGATGCCCGTCTGCTGTTCTCTGATAACTCAGCCCATGCCTCCCAACTCAAGCCCTGCTCCCTGTCTGGACTGCCCACCCCCCTCTACCCTGCTGCCTTCTGTCCTGACTGATCTGAAGACTCCGTTTAAATGCCACTGCCCCGTCAACTAAGATCCAAGGGGTGGGGTTATATGGCTTTATTCGCCATTCTGTCCCCGATGCTTAGCACAGACCCTGACGTAGCGTAGGTGCTTGATAAATATTTGCCGAGCAAACAACAAGCCAGTCTGTTTAAACTCCATTTCCCCTGAAGGGGGGACTTCACTTGTCATTTCTCAGCTCCTCATTTCGCATCGCATCGCCGTTTACATGAACCTAGCGTACATGACTGAGCTTCGGAGGAATGCAGAAGCTCCCTGAATTTCTCACAGAGGCTGTGACTGGAACAAGGTCGGGAGCTCGAGCAGTCTGCTGAGGACGAGACGGGGCCCCCTTTGAGGCCGGGGTCCTCACTAGCGCAAGGGTGGCGCACAGGAAGTACTGAACACACGTTCACTGAGCAGTGAGTGAGAGAAGGATCCTTGGCCCCGGCCTGGGTTTCCATTGTTACCAGATTCGCAGACACTGATGCCTCCAGTCACAGCCCCCACTCTGAGGGACCGGGCATTTCGGAAATGAGTGCCATCGCGGAGAGCTCCCTGTGCGTCTCTCGTACCACGGTCTCAGCTGACAGGGGACGGCAAGGCAGAGCAGAATGTGAGCAGACGTCCCAGCAGACTCTTCCCGAGTGAAGCCAGGGGACCCCACCTGCAGCTCGTCCGCTCCCCTCCTGGCGTGGCACGCGGCTTAGTCTGTTCAAGCTGCTGTAACAAAATACCACAGGCCATGGCTTATGCACAACAGACATGCATTTCTCGCTGTTCTGTAGTCTGGGAAGTCCAAGATCAAGGCGCTGACAGATTCAGCGTCTGCTGAGGCCCGCTTCCCGGGTCACAGATGGCACCTTCTGGTTGTATTCCCACACGGGGGAAGCGACAGTGTGTCCCTCTGGGTTCCCCTTTATAAAATCACTCATCCGACCCACGAGGGCTTCACTCTTATGACCCAACCACGTCCAAAAGGCCCCACCTCCTAACACCATTCCATTGGGCATTAGGTTCCAACATTTGAATTTGGGGGGGACACAAACTTTCCGTCTATAGCAGTCTGTCACCTTGATTTGTTGGGCTGGGCGCCCCCTTTATCTGATGGCAGCCCCTCTCCCTAGACCACTTTTCCAGCTTCCTGTGTCCAAGGTCATGTCTCTGTCACCCACCATCACAGTTCTCCTGTGGCATGTTCCCTGCGTTCGTGGCGGCTGTCAGCTTTACCCAGCAACACGGGCTCCTCTTTAATATGGGGGACCCTGGATTTCTGGAGGTCCAGACACTAGAAAACAAGCATTATACAATCTCTCCTGCCTAACCTGGTTCATTAGGCAGGTCGAAGGCAGTGGGGCACAGCCTCTGCAAGGCTGGGGACTTCCCCGCACCCCAGATGAGTGCCATCATTGCCCTAGGGGAATTGCAATGGAAAACAAGGAGGTTATTGCCAGAAATCCCATTCCACTTGCAGATGTAAGCTGTCCCCAGACAGCCATGTGCTTGGACACAGAACAAAGGCACTCAGATTCAGGCTTGATGAGATCAGACACACAGGTGCAGGCGTTGCTGCACACCTGCCTACTGTTTGCTCTCTGTGCCCTGTGCCTCTGGAGAGGGCCTGGCTGGGGCACGTGCTCCCCGTTTCTGTGGTGGCTGTTCTGAAGTGCTCTAGGGATGGGACCTTCAGGCCAAGGCCCCTGGGGGAGCAGCTTTAAGTCACGGAACGATGGCATTCAGACTGTGTGTCTCTGAGCCTCGGTTTCCTCACCTGTGAAACTGGGGATCATTCTTGCTCAGCCTGCATCCCTGAACTGTCATCAAGAATAAGGGACATCATCGATTCTTTCACTCATATTCAACAAGGACTTACTGGTCAGCGATGACGTGCCAGGCTCTGGAGGTGTAAAGGGAAGTGGGATCTAAGCTCTGCCCCCCAAGAGCTCCCAGTCTAATGGGGGAAACAGAGAAATGATCAGTTTCCACGCAACGTGGAAAGCACACGGCACTGTGGGAACACCCAGGATACCGCCTTCCCGGTCATGAAAGATTGAAAATGGACACCTCGCAGAGGAGGTGCAGGGCCTGAAGGATGAGAACGTGTTAGAGAAGAACAGGTAAAGGACAGTCCAGGAGGGGACACTGCCCATGCAGAGGCCAGGAGATAACGATACGGCATCTCACGGGTGGTCACAACTCGCCTGGTGTACGGTCGGAGAGACAGAGACTCCTGGAGAGGGGAGCAGGGACTGGGTCAGAGAAGGGTGTCGAGATTGGGCTTTCCCCAGAGAACAGCCGGGAGGGATTTTGAGAAGAGGTATAAAACATTCAGATTTATATTTTTGAAAGGTCACGCCTGGCTACAGGGAGAGAATACATTATAGAAGCAAGACAGAGCACCAAGGCTGGTTAGGGGGAGACGGGGCATCTGGGGAGGAGGGGAGGGCGCCTGAGTGGAGAGGGAGCAGCGAGGGGAGTGAATGGACCCACAGACACCTGGGAGGCGACTGGCGAGGTGACTGAGGGAGAACGCTTTGACAGGCTGCAAAGTGCTGCCTCTTTGAGAGGAGAGCTTTGTGTTCTAAATGTAGGAGTCACACTGCAGTCCTTTGGACCTGCTGCAGGCACCACAGATTCTCATCTGGCGGCGAGACGCCCTCTTCTCCCTGTTTGTGGATTCTTTTTATCTCTGTAGTCTGACAGAGGCAAAACAACTAAATAACAGGACAGCAGAGAGGCGCGCTTTTAAAAGTAAAGGGAGACCAACGCGGGGCTGTCTTTGGAAATTAGGGGACACACGGTACCCACAGGACTTGCCTTCTGCCAACAGCTACAGACGTGCCTAGAGATGCCCCCTAGAGAGAGCTGGAGAAGAAAAGCATTTCAAGCCAGATCCGACCTTGGGTTGGAAACAGTGCAAAACATCAGTTTCAGAGAGAGAGAGATTTTGCAAAAGAAAAATGCCTCATCAGTACCAATTTAATAGAGCACTTTAGCAGTAGAAGAAGAAACGTTGGTGTTCTAGGTCGGCTATTTTTTAATCACCAGAATGCCTAGCTTTATGTAAGCCATCTCACATTCATTAGAAATAGGAGTGATTTTATTGTCTTGTTTATGGTTTGACATTCTGGTAAGAGAGGCTCCACTCGGGCCGGACATCGGGGTGCTTGGTGGCTGTGTCCATCAGGATGGTCTGGGTTATGCTGTGTAAGAAACAACCCCCAAATCGCAGTGGCTTAGCACAACACGCCTTCATTTCTGGCTCATGTTATGTGTCCAAGGGGGACCGACAGCAGGTCACGCAGGGACCCGGGCTCCATCTCCCAGGAGCTTCTGTGGTTCCCGGGACAGCAGGAGGGAATGAGGTGCTCTATCTCTTCTCTTCTTTTTTAAAATATTTTTTCTTTATTGATTTTTAGAGAGAGAGGAAGGGAGAGGGAGAGAGAGATAGAAACATCGATGAGAAAGAACATCGATTGGCCACCTCCTGCATGCCCCCCACTGGGGATTGGGCCCACAACCTGGGCGTGTGCCCTGACCGGGAATTGAACCGGCGACCTCTTGGTGCATGGGTTGATGCTCAACTACTGAGCCACACCGGCTGGGCAGTTGCTCTGTCTCTTAAAGTGTCCTCCCTGCAGTGACCTGTGCTGCTTCCTTTCACTGGGCAAAGCAAGTCACACGTGGCCAGAAGCCCTATCGCAGGGGCGTGCAGTCCTGCCTTAGCGTGTGCCTGGGAGGGGACTGTCTATGGACAGCCCCAGTGAGTACACAGTGGCCCCAAAGCCATCAAGCCCTTTGCACCCCCACTGAGACACACACTCCCTGAGGGCAGGGACCACATCTTATGAATCTTGGTATCTCCAGCACGAACACAGCACCTCTCACAGAGTCGATGATGGTTTTTTAAACGAGTGAATGAATGCATGCTTGGATACGTGGATTTGATTTTTAGGTGTTGAGTTTTCCTAAATGAGTAGGTCCGGGGATGTCTGCCCATCTTTTCTCACCCAATTTTCCTTCAAGATTTACTGGAGTGCCCGGCGAGGGGTTTATGAAACCTTCATCCAGCCAGGTTAGAGGAGCAGCCAGCTCATCAAAGCCGTCATCTGGCTGTCCGGGACACGGGAGTTAGGCAGCACCGAGGCTGGGCGAGGGAGAAGCGTGGACGGTGTCCTTGTGCCGTGTTCGGCACAGGGCTCGCAGCTTACCGGCCTGTCTCGTTTAATCCCACAGCAGTCCCGGAGGAAGGCGTGATTACCCCACCCCCATTTTACCAATGAGAAAGCTGACTCTTGAAGAAATAAACTCTTTCGCCCCAGACCTCGTAGCTATCACCGGCACAGGGCCCAGACCAGTCCAGTTCGGAGCCGGAGCTGTTAACAAGGCTGACGCCTGTGTCCAAGGGGGTCCCACTCGCAGCCTCAACGCACTTGTCGTCCTCGTGAACATTCAGCCGTTCGTGACCCTTTCTGTCTCCACCCCCCTAGGAGGCAGGAAGGGGCCAGGGGAAATGCACCCCCATCTCCCTCTCAGGCCCAGGGGCCCCCAAAGTCTCGCCCTCCACCGGCGCCTTCAGCCTCTTCGACAGCTCAGACTGATCTGCGTGCGAGTGCGGCGTGGGAGATAGTTCTGTGGGTTTGTTTCCTGTCGCTGGTCGCCGGTTCTCACACCAGTCAGGCTGAGCTGCTGTGTTCATGCGGCGACCCCCCCTCCCCACAGCCTGACTCCCCCCAGCTGTGTCTTTCTCAGAGGTGGTGTCGTCCGGGGTAAGGAATCAGGCTGAGGCCCACTCCGTTCTCCCTCACCCTCTCCGTGTGACAGAGTTGGGAAATGACATTCATGGGGCATCCACAGTGTGCCGGACACGTGACGTGAGAACTCCCACTGTCTGCACGGGGAGGGGAGCCCTGTCCCCATTTCACAGATGAGGAAACTGTTCGAGCTGATCCCTGGTGGCTCGGGGCCCACAGCCAGGCACAGAGGCAGCGGGGATTCGAATCCGGTCTGCATCTCCCGATGCTCGCATTCTTTCTGACATATTTGTGGATCTCAGACCTTCGCGTGAAATGAGGTGACAGGCTGGAGGGCTGGTGACACGCGGGTTGCTGGGCCCCGCTCCCAGCGTGGCTCATTCAGGAGGGCCAAAGTGGGGCCTGGGAGTTTCCCAGGGGACGCTGAGGCTGCTGGGGGCGGGCCCACACTGTGGAACCACCGCACTGAGCTTTCTGACCTGCAAGGACTCCCAGCGGAGAGATGCTCACGAACTCCGAGTGAGAGCATCGCCGCTGCAGGGTGTTCTCTTGATGTGTGACAGGCGCCCTGGCAGGGACCGAGCGGCTGTCCAGAGGGCCTGCACTGCGGCTCTGTCCCCACGGGGAAGGGCTTACAGGCAGGGCCGGGGCCGGCACCCCACGCCTCGGACAGCAGCGTGTGCCCGCTCCTTGCCCACTGCGCTCGGTGAGCTGCCCATCTGCCGGGCAGAGCTGGGCTTCCACTCCACCATCGCCCACTGCCGCCTCTGGTGGGGCGGGGCGGGGCTTTCACTGGCTCCCAAGGCCACACTCCACATACGGAAAACAGTGCCCCACCCATCCACTCCCTGGCAGTCTGTATATAAAGTGCAGGCTTTAAGCATGGTTAGCTACGCTTTGGGGCATGGTCATTTGGGAGCCCAGGAGACAGTACTCACCCATGGCACTAGTAGGTACTAGGACGTTCTATGTAGCAGGGACTGTCCTTCCAGGGAGCGTGATGCACTAGTGAGCAGAACAGACCCCTGGCTCCCTCCCCTCATGCAGTTTAAAGCATAGTAGGAGTGCCAGAATTCATCAAAGAAGTACACGAGTGAAAACAAGCATCTCAACCTTGGCCAGCGCCATGAGGGAGAGGGCCGCAGTGCTATGAGAGTGCTGAGGAGAAGAACTGGCCGTGAAGCTGAAATTTGAAGGATGAGGGTTTCACTGGGGGCAGGGAAGGGCTTTCCAGGCAGAGGGAACGAGATTTGCAAAGGCCTGGTGAAGGAACAGGTGGAGCGAGTATGAGCCAGAGGGGCTGGAGCCCAGGGTAAGATGAGGCTGGAGATGGCTAGGAACAGACTGAGGCCACATCCCAGGGTTTGGCCCCTGTGTGCAAAGGTTACGTTTCTATTCTGGGGGCAATGGGAAACCCTGGAGCAGTTCTAAGCAGAGGGGTAGGATCACACCTGTGCCCTGAAGGAGTCACTCTCGGGTTGGGTGAACCCACTGGGGGAGGCCAGTGAGGATGCAGGGAGCCCTAGCAGAGTCCAAGTGCAGGGATACAGGTAATGGAGATTAAGCATGGTGATGATACTGAAGTGGAGATATAACGAGGAAGTAAAACCAGGTGACCCTGGTAATGGACTGAGTGGGAGGCTGTGAACAGAGAAGGTTGGACGGCGACTCTTACTGTACGAGACAGCAGCATTCAATGGGAGTAGGTCCCCAAAAGATGACCACATTTGGGCATATTGAGTTTGAAGAGGCCCTAGCCCGGCCGGTGTGGCTCAGTGGCTGAGCATTGACCCATGCACCAAGAGGTCGCCAGTTCAATTCCCAGACAGGGCACATGCCCAGGTTGTGGGCCCGATCCCCAGTGGGGGACATGCAGGAGAGGGCCAGTCGATGTTCTCGCTCATCGATGTTTCTCTCTCTCTCTCTCCCTCTCACTTCCTCTCTCTCTCGAATCGATAAAAGAAAAAAATAATTTTAAAAATCAATAAAGAGTTTGCAGAGACCCTCAATGTACTAAAACACAGTTTTAAATAAGCGCGGACTGTACAAGCCTCGAGTCCTGACAAGAAGTTTGGTCTAGAGACAGGAATGTGTTGGTCGTCTGGAACCATGGCTTTGAGATTTCCTAGGTGGAAAGAAAGAGTGCGGTTGACTGGCGCATAGAGAGAGGTGGTGGCAGAATGAGACTGAGCACAGGAGCCTTCCAGTGCCGGGTACCAGCTTGCTGCCCCCAGGCTCACAGAGGCGCTGCATCCGGCCATGAGGGGTTTGCATCCGACCATCAAGGGGTTTGAGCCTTCCCGAGCATGCCAACCCTACAAAGCCATGCCAGCCCTGGCACCTGTTTACCTTGGTTGAGAGCACAGAGTCATCCCTCTGAAGGCCTGGGGAGCAGAAGAGGGTAGACCTCGGCCAAGCGAATGGAGCTCCTTCTGTCGGGCTCACGGTGAGCAGCTTCCGTTTGCTCAGCGCTGGGCCACGTGGGAGGGGTCTCCTTGGGGAGCAGAGCGCTCCCCATCGCTAGAGAAACGGAAGTAAACGTTTCAGGTGAACATTGTTAGAGGAGGATCCTATCAGCCTGATCTTTGGCCCTTTGTGGCCGGTGAGAGCTTGTACACGCAGGAAAGTCTCGTGCTGTCCTGCTGGGTCTCTAGCTCTTTCTTGAGGTTGGTGGTTGCTGTTGGGCTGTCGGGGGGAGGTTGGCTGGGGAGGGGGAGGGTACGGGAAAACTCGGTGTATATGTGAGGGAGCTGTCCCAACACCCAGACTGAGGCCTCGGGAGCCTGCTCTGAAAGCAAGACCACAGGGGACTACGGTGCCCTCCCCTCCTGGCTTTTTTGGGGGAGCTGTCCTAGAGGACCTTCGGTGGGTCCGTATTTCCTACTTGTGCCTTTAATTTTGTCTGACCTCACGCTGCCCATCTGCTAGTCCAATAGTTAAGGATCCGTCTTAAAAACGACCATGGGAAGCATTCCCTACCTGAAGGGACTGTAGAGGCAAACCCTTTTGTAACATAAGGGACAGCCGATGGGCTTCTGTATCTAGATGGGAGTCCTGAGCCCCGAACCAGGGTGCTGCCGTGTGGATCGTGAGTCTCTCCGACAGGTCTGGGTCTCCCTGCCAGACGTTTCCACCATACACGTGTCCCGGTGCATACAGCTCGAGGAGGAGTTTCCCAGAAGGATGGCCGGGCTGCAGCTGGTTCTCCCGGAAGCACCCCCAGGTCCCCACGCCACGACCATGCACATTTCCAGGGCTGCGGGGAGGACGGTCCTCCTCGCGGGTGCCACGTTAGCGCCCAGAACGCTCTCTCTCCTCTGTGGCCTCCCTAGCACAGGACAAGAGGGGCTGTGACGTCGACGGACTCCTCTTGGGTGGTCCTGCGCTCCTTCTGGTACGAACGGGCGCCGAGAGGCCCACCCAAGGCTGCAGAAGTTGTTATTTCTGGAGATGTTACTTGGGTGGAGCCCGGAATGAGAGTCGGAGGATGGGCGTAGCAGTAAGGGCTGGGGGCAGGTGAGAGGCACCCCGAACAGACCTCTTCTCCAGAACCCCCCGCTGTGTGTGAGAGCAAAGGATTTGGGACACAGCCCGACTTCGCTGACCCTGGGGCTTCATGGGATCATCTCCATTGGTTCAAAGGCCACAAGAGACACTAGGGGTCTCCAGTTTGTCTCTGGCTGCATTTTGGAGAGAGGAGAGATTTCAAGGTAAACAGACTTCGGTTCAAAGTCCAACCCCCCAAACTCACTATCTGTGCTACTCTGGGTGCATCACGTAACCTCCCTGGGTCTCCGGTTTCTCCTTGGTAATAATAAAGAGCGAATTTCAGTGAGGGCTTGCTGTCTGTGAGGCACTCAGCTCAGTGCCTTGTCCAATGGAGTCCACAGCAGAGCTCGGGCGATGCAAAGCATCTTTCTCCATTTCATCACTCCCACCAGACAGTCTCAGCGGCATGGACAGTGTGAGAGGGGCTGGAAGGAAGAGACACAGCAGAGGCTGGACCATCCCTTGGAGCTGGGGCAGGACCCTGTGCGGGTGGAGCCAAAGGCAATGGAAGATGCCATCTTTACCCTTGGCCACGGTGGGTGAGGTGCCCCCGTCTGCCATCACCGTGCTCTCTTCTTGCAGACTGTCCACGGACATATTCCTTCCTTCCTCCTGCACAGCAACCAGGCCGTAAGTCCCCAGCAACCAGGGCAGAGACTCTGTCTTTCTTATCTCTGAATCCTCAGGACCTCTGCAGTGCTTGGCATTCGGCTAGTGCTCAAGGAAGGAAATTGAACAAATAAATAAACGAGGAAATCTATACGGCTAACAATGTCTACAACCCCTCCCGTCTCTCTTGTCTCTAAGATTCTGGTCACCCTGTGCGGCCCTGGATAGTCACTTTCCCTCTCTAGGCCTCAGTTTCTTCTTCTGTAAAATGAGGGCATTTGAAAGGATGGTGTCTCAGGGCCCTCCGAGCTGGGCAATTCTGTAACATCTCTAATGGCCAGTCCGCACAGAGCAGTCCTGGAGCCTCTGCGTTGCAGGAAGTCGCCGTCCTTGAGGTCCTCGGGCAGCGGGCAGCACAGAGGACTCAGATGACCCGGCCCGTCCACGGGAAACCTCACCTCCCAGGCCTCGGTGCAGACCGGCTTTCATGGACGTGGCGCCTCTGGTGCATGCAGGCCTGCTCGTCACTGCAGGGAATTCAGATGCACCCGAGTTCCATTCCTGCCCTTCGGGAGGGTTAACACCTGCCCACCCATGTCCGCAATGCAGGGTCCCCTGGGGGGAGTGTCTCAGGACAGGTCCAAGCCGCCATGTTCTGTGAATTCGTGGGGAAAATGATAACAGCTGGTTGGAGATGAGAGGAGTTCTTTCTAAGGGAAATGGCATTTGAAGGGCCCTGAAGGATGGGTTGAACTTCGCACATGGAGATTGAGGGCTTGGAGGTGGACACGCAGTGCGGAGTCCATGTCTGGGAAATGGGAGATGATGTGTTTTTGTTGAGCAGTGTATTCATCCAGGAAAGATGCCCAAAGAAGCCTGGGGAGGGCCCAAGGCACGGTGGGGTGAGGCTTTGCATGCCAGAATGAGGAGTCTGTACCCAATACAATAGGCAATGAGGAGCCACGGAAGGTTTTTGAATAAAGGGGTAAGAGCAGGGCTGCCTTGGGGAAAATCCGTTTGGCATCGTGGGTAGACGTATTTGGAGAAAAGAGACACACAAGCTGGAGGTCGGGGGTTGGGAGGCCATTCTGAGGCAGCAACACTGACCCAGGTGAGAAACGGCAAGGAACTCAGCTGAGAAGCTAGAAGCAGAACGGGGGGCCACTGTGGGAGGACAACCCCTGCACCTTGTCAAGTGGCTGACTGAACAGAGGTCAGGAGGGGGGTCCCAGCTGCCTGCAGGCTTTGGTTATGGCTGGCTCACTGCGGGCCGAGTGCCACCAAGAGAAAGGGCAGATACCAGAGGATGTGCTGGTTTGATGGCACCAGGGTCCCGGGAAGGAGGGGTGCCAACCACAGCCGTGGCTCGGAGCCTGCTAGGTGCCGGGCGCTGTCCTGACACTTCGTCTTTAATCAAGGGGGTTGGGCCCCAAGATCAGGCAGTGGGCACCCACGAGGTGCCGAACCTGCAGGAGAAACTGGTCTGTCTCCTCGCCGCCAGCTGCCTGGGAGACAGGCATCGCCCTCCCAGCCCGCCATGAGATATTGATCCGTGATTCCAGTCTGCAGCGAATAATGCTCTTTTCATAGGAGCAAGGCAAAACCCTGCCCCTTTGGAGCCTTTCCGAAGAAACAAACAAACAGTGTCACTTGTGATGCTTTCGCTGAGCTGACAGCGTCTGAGGAGTCCTGGCGATAGATGTTCTGCAGGACCCCCTGGGTGCAGTGCTGGGCGTTTGCTCGGGCTCGGGCTCCGCCTGTGCCTCGGTCCCCACTGCGTTTCCCCATCTCCTTCCGTTACCGCAAGGATGAGGCCAGGAGGGTGGGCTCTATTCGAAGCCCTAGGGAAGCAGGTCCTGCTTCGTTCGGGGGACCTGGAGCGTGAGGCAGGCCCAGACCCCAGCAACACCTGCAGTTGGGAATTGGGGGTGGGGTTCAGGGACTCAAGAATTTCTTCCTTTTCCCAGCTGAAGGGGACTCCTCGCCCTTCTGGAGCCCCATGGCACTTGGTCACCACTGTCCTCTGGAACTTGACTCTCAACTTTTTCTTCTTTATCTACGTGGTTAGATTATTTCTCCCTCTAACCTGTGAGCTACTTGAAAGCAGAGAAGAAAGGAAAGGAAGTAACATTTCATAAGCACCTATAGGGGTCAAACAATGTACCTTCATGACTATTCATCTGTGTAACAACCCAGTGAGAAAAGGATTATCATCCCCATTTTCCAGATGAGGAGACGAAAGATTAAGGCAACTGAGTAAACTCGGGAAAGGCGCTTAGTCCAGTGCCTGGCACGAGTGCCCTGTAAATCCTAGCAGTTACTACTGGCTGCCTTGCCCAAGGACTCACACCTGGAAGTCGGTCCAGTTGGACTGAGTCCAGAGTTCACATGTGCCTAAGCCCTCAGTGTGCTACAGTGTCCACTGCAACAAGTTAGAAGATGCTAAGTCATATGTCCTTTATGCTTTCATTTATACCCTGCACCCTTCCACACCCTCACACAAGGCTCGGAGTAGCTCACTGCTCTGCAGGGGGCGCCCCCCATGGATGCACCCCCACATGGAAAGATAAATCCTCCGCTACCTTCTCCTGTCCTTGCTCCTCTCTGCAAAAAGTGCGAGGATCTTGGCAGAGCCACCAAACGGAGATGTCTTTGTCTCTGTCTCTGCAGCTGAGTGTCTTAAATGGGCTGGAAAGTACTTGGTCAAAGGGGCACCAGGAATCCAGAACTCACAAAGGAAGTGTCTTCTGGCTGATTCGTGGGCTCGGCCCACTTAAAGGTTGGCCAGACCTCCCCCCTCCACCAGACGCCCTCACGACCGGCCTGTGAAACACCCACAGAGGGCCCTGCAGCTTGTGTATTCACACACACACACACACACACACACACACATCTTAGATGACAGCCTGACCCAAGACTGGGCCATTCCGTGACCCTCCGTCTCCGCCCACGTTCGTTTTTTCTACGAGCGTTGGGGCAATTGGAGCGGACGACGGAGTCTGAGCGCCCTACCGGGCCCCGTGTTCTGTGACTCTCCCCGTGGCATTGCAAGAGTTCAGCCCCTCCCCGCCCTCCCCCAATGCCAGAGCTGGCAGAGGGGAGGGCAGGCTCTCTGGCTGGACGTGGCCGGGGTCGCCAGGTGTGCCTTGGGCACGGTCTCCTGGTCAGAGCCCTGGGCCCAGAGCAGGTGCGGTGGGAGCCCGGCGAGTGCAGCCCGGGACCAGCGCCACGTCTGTGCCAGGGGGTCACCCTGCCTCTTGTTCTCATGTCTCCGGTGGCTTTAAGTGTTCCGGGAAGGGGACCTGCCGAGTCACGGTCAGTGGGGACAGAGCAGCACTTGCTTCCTGAGCCTGAGGTTGGGGAAGCGTCAGGGACAAAGAACACCCAAAGGCCCGCCTCCCAGTGACGGAGGGATGCCAGGGAAGTTTGCACAGGAAAAGGCAAGGGTCACCGAAGCCCCTGCCTTGGAAGGTGACCCACAAATTCCAGGGCAGTTCCTGCCTCCAGAAGTTTCTTGGCGGCAGGGATGGGGGCGGGGGGGATAGTTCCAAAGGGCTCATGGCTAGACGCAGCTGCCAGGAAGGCCCGAGCCTGCCGCAAACTCCTGCCGGCAGTCTGGCGGGTCGTTGCACGTGTGTGTGATTGTGTGTGTGTGCGTTCATGGTTGGGACCGCTCTTTCCCAAGAGCCCGGTCAGCTGTCTGCCCTGCAGCGCCACTGCCGTCCCCGCAGGAGTCGGGCCGGTTCTGCCGCGTCAGCCGCTCCTGGGGGAGAGAGCTCAGGGATCTTAGTGTCTGAATCCCAGGGACCAGCACCTCTGATGAGAGCCCAGGACGACAGCAACGCATCAGAATCCCGGGACGATTCAGGAGTCACCTGAACATGGAAACTGCCATCCGTCCTGCCAAAAGGGGGGCGAGCTCTGTGTCCGCCGTCAGCACGGGGTGGGCCAGGGGGAGAAAGGATGGGACCGGTGACCAGACACCAGGCTCCAACAGGCCTGGGCCAGCCCCGGGGAAAGGGGGAGCCTGGCAGGACTTTGGAACCCGTATCAGGAGCGGCAGTGCGGGACACACCACACCTGCCTACGGATTCTGCTCACGTGACCTGGGGCAAGGCCCTGACGTCCTGACCTGGAAAGTGAGGTCAACCCCAGTTGAAGGTGCAGGATTCTCCCCCTGCGGTGTTGGCCTTGCTACTCCCTCTGCCTGTGCCCCACGACGTCTGCATGGCTGACTCCTCCACCCCCTTGATCTGTGAGTGAGGCCGCTTGACCACCTGTGTAAGCCTGCGGCCGGCCCTGGCGCTCCTGGGTCCCCGTCCCTGCCCTGGCACTTGTCCCCCGCAGTATTCATCATCCTCCCATTCCTTCGTTGACTCCCTGCCCCACTAGGGCGTGAGCTGCACGGGCTCACGTCTGTTTGGGCCAATGCCGTACCCGCCGTGCCTGCAGCCGTCCCAGCATCGGGGAGGTATGCAGTACATCCGTGTCGGACGGACGTGCGAGCAGGCGCATGAGTGCGTGGGGCGGCAGGTGGAAATCACCAGCGCTGTATGCCTGGTGGCAGGCAGGAAGCAGAGGACACCTGGCCAGGGGTCAGCCTCACGCACGTCCACCACATGACGGGTCTCAGTGCAGGTGGGGGCTGGAGCAGGCCCTGTGAGTCGCTGTGGCCAGCTCCCGGCACACAGAGGTGGTCTGAGAAGTCAGCCTGCAGGACGTGAGGCCCCCTCTTGGAGGGTAGGAAGGGGCGAGGCAGGACACAGGCTTCTGGGAAAACTTTGCTCTTGGTCGTTCTCCACCAAGAAGGCTGTACCCCTCTTTCTGCGCCTTAAGAAATGCTCTTTGTCCTTGGAGAGCCTTCTCGGGTACCCAGACACCGCTCCGTGACCTGGAGCCTCTGGGCTTCCCTGTCTGAGGTCTCCCAGGGGTCACCTTCATGTTCGCACCGCCCCCCAGCTCCTGCCCCACTGGACTCAGCTCCTTGGGGGCTGGACTGTGTCTTCTCTGCCTCTTTATCCCCAGAACTTAGCCCCAAAGCAGGCACATAGCGGCCCGTGTGGGTCAGGGTTCAGTGCAGGCAGTGAAACAATCGTGGTCACTTTAGGTATAAAGGGAAATTGGGGGCTTACGAGATTGCCAGGGAGATGGAGTGGGCTTTCAGTTCAGTGTCTACATGACTCCAAAGGACCCCAGGAGCTGCCCGTCAGTGGGGCTGCTACCTGGAAGGCAGGCAACCAGGAGGCCCCGCTCCCATCCCCACTCCACTCGCCTTAGACACCCACAGAAATAGCAACATGAGGAATGAATTTCCCATCTCTCGGACTGAGATTCAGTACCAAGCAGAGCCCAGGTGTATGGGACGGATTATCCAGCAATTAGAACGGGACATCAAGTCGGAACTGGACCCGAGGGGAGGCAGGCTTGTCCTGCAGCCCAAATCAGGACTCAGCGGTAGGTGGGGTGGGCCCGTGGCTTCCCTCGTGGACGGGAGGGGCTGTGAGGGGCACAAAGTGGGAGAGCCGATACAACAGCCCGCTTCCAAACAAGGTCCATACCCTTTGCTCTGCTAGGAGTTTTGTCCTGTCCGATGTCACTTGAAAGAAATGGGCCACCCTCTGGGCTTGGGGAGATATTTTGTGCAAGGAGATTGGTCGCGATGCTGAAGCAATGTCTGAGCATGCCTCGTTCACTCCGAATCTCACACGGCAGCCACCCCAACCTCCGTGATCAGGAGCTGATTATATCACTGCCCCCAGGAGTAAACAGCCCCTGTGGGGCAGGGGTAGGTGGGGGCCCATATGAACCAAGCTCTTACCAAAACACTGGATGGTAAATAGAGACACCCAGTGATTAACTTTCCCTGGGAGAGAGAACTACCAGGAAACATGAAATATTCATGCCAGACGGTTGGCACCTTCTTCTCTCAGTTAGATCTCTTGAGAAAGCCAGAGCAGGGGCAGAGGTTGCTTGTTGGGAACGGAGGGATCGTGGTGATGCCAACAGCCACCGTCTTCACCTTGTGCTGACCGAGGTCCCCGAGGAAGCAGAGTAGTGGTGTATCTAAAGGTGTGGCTTTGAAATTGAAGTGCTAGAGCGGATCTTAGACCTTTCCCTCCTTAGCTGGGCAAGTCCCTCACGGCCCCCGCTCCTCTGTTTCTTCACATGCACAATGGAATAGTTACACCACCTCCCGGGTGCTTGGGAGGTTCCTGTAAAACTCCATGGGAACGGGGCCCCGCCTCCAGGAAGGAAGAGATCATTGTTGAGCCCATACTATGTGCCAGGCACCGTGCGTGGGCATACAGTCATGAACAAAGCCAAAAGAATCTTCAGAGAGCTCATCTTCTACTGGTGGGAAGCAGGTAACAAGCAAACTAATAACTAAAACGTTAGGGTACGGAGAAGTGCCCTAAACAGGATAAAATAAGGCGATGTGAAGGAGTGTGATGGTGGGCAGGGTGGAATGAGGGCTTTAACTGGGGTTGGAGAAGCCTTTTTCAGAGAAGACAAACTTCAAACATAAATGGTGCTCAGGAGATACCCATGCAAAGAGCAATGGGAAGAAACAGGGAGGGCAGCACGTGCAAAGGCCCTGTGGTAGGGACAGCTAGGTTTGAGAGGAAACAGTTAGTGTGGCTGGAGCCTATAAAGGAAGGCAAGGCAGATGCTTGGCACAGTGCCTGATTCACAGTGGGCGCTCTGTAAACATGAGTCTTCTTCCCCACGCCAGCAGTAAAGACCTGAATGCTCATGTCAGCTGGCTGCCCAGCCCTGTCTCATCACAAGAGACATCAAAGCCTGATTCCCTCATTCTGGAGCAGGGCCCTGTCTTCCACTATCACAGTGGATGTTCCTACTGCTGGTGTAATTGCACTCCAGGCTTGTGATGAGATTCAGGAACTCCCCTCGGTTCTGTAGCAGCCCAGTTACAAGCTATCCCTTAGATGGGTTCTCTGCCGCCGACGGCTTAATCTCCCCTCCTTCGTGTCTTCTTCTTAGCGGCCTTTCCAGAGGAAGATGTTTGCTGACCTTGCCCTAGATATGTTCATTCTGTGCACGGTTGCTGAGCCAGGCGCAAGGCTGCAGGGATGGATGCCTGAGGGCCTCCCCCACCCATGAGCAGAACGTACAGCTCAGTCCACAGGGGGACGGACAGTCTGTTTGGAACCTATCAGCCTCTCTCCAGCCAGACCCCATCCCAGTCACCTTCCATCAGCCAGGCAGACGGGCCCTATGAGAGGGACATTCCCACTCCTCTGGTGTGTTTTAAAGACATAGCAGGCAGTCTCTGCCACTTCTGCTACGACCGCATGTATCTAGTTTGATGCAGAACAAGGGGAAACAATCTCCAGGTAGCCCAGAGACAGTGAGGCAGCAGCTACGGGCCGTCCATCCACGCAGCAGAGCATCTGTGAGGAGGCAGAGTCGAGGCAGGGTGTGAGTCCAGAGATGCTAAGGTTAGCTCTGAAGGCAGTGTCGGGAGTGGGAGCGCTCTGGTCATAAAGCTGCAGACTTGAGTTCAGAGTCTCTCCATCACTGAGGCTCAGTTTTCCTGTCTATGAGATGGGGATAATCATCCTTGCCCTGAGTTGTTTCAAGGCTCAAATGAGATGCCACAAATGAAATTACTGTCTAGAGCTGAAAGCTTGATACATTTTTATTTTCTCCCAAGAGGCTGCAGGTGGGCATGGGACACCAGTTAATATCTAAAAATATTAACAAGGATCATCACCCTGAACATTTTCCATGTGCCAGGCCCTGTGCTGGGCACACGGCGTGAACTGTCTGATTGAATCTTTCCAAACCTAGGAGGGGGTGCTAGTGTTACTCTATGTTACAGTTGAGGAAGTTGAGGCACGGGGGGTGGTGTGTGAAATAACTTGTCCAAGTCACACAGCTGGAAAGGAGTCTGCCTGCAGAGTCCCAACGCTTACACACGACATAGGCTCTTCTACTACAAACCAGCATCACCTGGGAAAATCCGAGAGGGTCCCCTAACCCAAGGGTGGGACATTTCCAGCCACCTCTGTGGGACCCAAAGACCTCTGTGGAGGAAGGGGTCCTGGCCTACGCAGGTAATGTGGTGAGTGCAAGAAGCCCAGGACAGGTAACAGGAGAACTAGATTTTAGTGACTATGTATGACCTCTGACCCTTCACTCCTTGGGCCTCAGTTTCCCCATCTATAAAACAGGAGGGAGAGGGGAGATTGATGCAGAACAGTGTCTCCTCTCAGCCCACCTCGGCAAGGTGAAGACTGGTGAACCCACAGCCGCCTGCCTCACCTGTCCCCACGTTTCGTCAGGGAAGGAGCTCGGGGATGGTATGGAAGTCACCGTGCGGGCAGTTTGGGGGGAAGACTGGAGACAGATCTGCTTTCGGAACCAGGGTAGATGATTCATAGTTGAGCTGCAGTTCACGCATGCCTTAAAGCTCAGCCATTGAAAAATCATAAGCTCAAATTACTGTTGTTAAGCAAACAACCCACAACAAACTAAATTGGGAAGGATGCAACTAAACGAATGGTAATTTATAATTAAAAAGCAAGATCGGTGGCGATCGGACCGCAGCGATAGCTCAAGACAACACTGCCGACGTCTGGCTGATAACCACACTCCCTCCCTCCCTGGCAGCTGTGCCCAGGTGCGGGCAGTGCCCCCTAGGGGGCTTGGCATCGGACTTCCGGTAGAACACCAAAGTAACGTCTTTAGTAAATACCAGCCACATGCTAATTTTCATAGGCGAATGCTGCTATTTAGTAACCTACACCTGACTTCAAAGCAGGAGCCCTTCATTAAACACCAGCGGGTGCCTGTCTCCCCACTGAGCTCTCTGTGGGTGTTGTCTCTGGCAATCCCGCAACCCATTGAGCTAGGCGGAAGGATTGCTTTCATTTTACAAGTGAGGTCCGGAGAGATGGAGCCATGTCCCAAGGTCACATGGAATTTGATTTTGAATCCAGGCCGTCCGGCTCTGAGCTTGCTGTGGAAGACTGTGTTTGGAAGACACTGAGGAGTCGGCCCCAGGAACGGGTACAAGTGAACTTCTCTGGCCATGCCAGCCATGCTCCTAAATGAATCGAGCGGACTTGCACCGTTGGGTTCGTTCAGAGCCCACCAGGAGATCCTCGGAGCTCGCGGCGATCTGCAGGCACGGCCCTGCCAGCCGCTCGCAGTCCACAGGCCTTCTGGTCCACCCCACCACCCAGTCAGGGCCTCAGCAGGGTGGGACCACGTGCTCCCTCAATGTCACATGCATGCCCCTTCAACTCCAGAGCCAAGGAGGGGAAACGCAGCGGGCTGCTGGATTCTCAATCAGGGGTGGTTTTGCCCCCACAGGGGACATTTGACCATGTCTGGAGACACTCTTGTCTGTCACCACTCATGGAGAAGAAGACGCTGCTCCTGGTAGTGAGTAGAAGACAAGGATACTGCTAAACACCCTCCTACCCACAGGACAGCCCGACAGCGAAGAACTAACTGTCCAGCCCAGCAGGGTCACGGTTGAGAAAGCCTGCCCGTAGCCTCAGCTTTGCACAAACCCAGTTGCCCTTGGGGACTGTGTACAGAAGGTGGCTTCAGGCTGAGTAGGAAGTAAGGGACCGTGGTAGCCCAGTCCATGAGTGCCTGAGGCAGAAACGCTGTGAGGAGGCAGGGACTGGGTTCAGCTCGCCTGGGTGGAGTGCTCTCCGCATCACTCACCAGCTGTGTGACCTCGGGCAAGGTGCTTCACTGTTCTGTGCCTCGGTCTCCCCATCCAGGGATATCAGCAGTACCTGCACTGGAGAGTTGTGAGGTTTTGAGGACATAGGGGCGTGTGCTGGGCTTACGGAGTATCTGGTGCCTGGGAAGACCCGGATAACTGTTCATTGTGGTGATGATGGTGAGGATGATGCAGGGTAGGGGCAGGGCAAGGTGAGCACATACAGGTCAGACCAGAGGAGCTGAGACACACAGCAAGGAGTGGGGTCCGGAGCCCAGCGGACAGGATAAGACAGCACACCTGCTGAGCTCCTTAAACATGGTGACCTGTAGGGGGGACCATGTGCTCCCTCAATGTCACGTGCATGCCCCCTCAACTCCAACACCAAGGAGGGGAAACGCAGCGGGCCGTTGGGGACGCACCCTTCCCTTACACGGTCCCCAGTCTTTTCACTAGCCTCTGTGCAGAGGGCATCACAGAGGGCAGCCCCAAGAGGTAGGGGCTGGAGGGATTGATTCGTTCGTTCATTCAGCAAGTACGTACTGAGCACCTCCTACGTGTAAGCACTGTTCTCGGCACGGGGGATGGAGCCGTGAACAACACAGATGAACTCGTGCTCACGGAGGCAGCCGGTCAGCAGAGCAGTGAGGTTCCCTGGGCAGGGCACCAGATGGCCACGAGTGCTCCGGAGAGAAAAGGCAGGCAGGAGGAAAGGGTGTGCCCAGGCATTCGCGTCCGTTTTCAACAGGGTGGCATTTGAGCAAAACCTGGAAGCCAGAAAAGGAGCACACCCCGTGGACCCTGGGGGACACTCCGGGCAGAGGGAACGGCAGATGCAGAAGCCCGAGGCTGCGGCTGCTGGGAGAGGTGGGGGGAGGCAGACCTGTGGGTGGGGAGGAGGTAGATGCGCTCAGAGAGGGGGCGGGAGGGCTCCGCTGTGGAGGGCCGTGCAGACCATGAGAGGACGCTGGCATTGACCCGGAGTGAGATGGGAGCCGGTGTGGGGCCATGTCGGGGGGTCACTGTATCAGTCAGTCTGCCTCTGCGCTATAGGTACAGAGCGTGGGCAGGGGCGGGGCAGTGAGAGACGGCAGTGCTTGGGGACAACCTGAGGGCAGGGAGGTGGCGACGGGCTTGGATTCTGGAGACATGGTCCAGGTAGACACGGTAGGATATGAGGGAAGCAGAGGAGTCCAAAGTGGCTGGCCGGAAGCCGCAGGATGGAGTTTATATTGAGCCATTCACGGATATAAGGACAGCCACACGTACAGGAGAACGAGGAAGAGTTGGGAGTTAGACCGAGTTTGACTCGTGGTTCCACTCCTTACAGGGCACAGGCACAGCCTCGAGGAGCCTCCGTGTTTTCATGTATAAAATGGGCATCACAGTGCCCGCCTTGCAGGACTGCGATGAGATACGGAATGTAAGGCTGGCCCGAAATGAACGTTGGTGCCATTTTCTCAAGGACGTCACTCTGCCGATGGGCTGGGGTCCTGGGGCGCTGGGGGCTGGAAGAATCCCCGAACTGATGAGCTGTCGTTTTCGTTGGCCAGGGAGAGGAGGGGACTGCTGGTTTTTTGCCTTGACAGCGCTCACCTCATGGGCTATGGCATGTGTGGGTCTCCATCTGCTCTCCAGACGAGGGATCTCAGTCTCTGTAACCTGCCAGGACCCCAGCTCCTCCCACTGTGACCGGGTGACCAGGCACCGTCCCTGGGGCAAAGCAAGGGGAGGGGTGGGGGGCAGCATTTGTTTAGGGGTGCAGGCAGTGGTTCCCAGCCCTTGCTGCACAGCAAAACCGCATGGGGAGCTTTTAAAACACGGACTACCCAAGCCCCCTCCTCACCCCGGGCTGACTTAACCAGCTCTGAGTGCAGCCCAAGGGCTGGTCACTTTTAACCCAGGTGGTTCCAAACTATAGCAACTGTTAAGAAACACCGAACCAAGTTACACTTTTGCCCCTTTTACAGATACGAAACTCTAAGACGCAGAGGGGTCGTATGGCTTTTCCGGGGTCTCTCACTGCTAAGCCAGGATTCAAACTCTGGTAGCTCTGACTCCAAAAGCCGGGGTCTTTCTACCCTATTTCGCAGCAGCCTGAAGTAGAGGGTGCTCATCGTACATGTGAGCATTCCTCTGCGGCTCGATGATTCTTTTACAGATCGAGTTTGGGTGCCAGAAATGGTCAAAGACATTTAAACCTTAAGCATTAGGACGCCCCTGACATGTATATCATCCGTGTCCACAATAACACATATCCAGAGTGAGCCAGCAGTCAGAAAGGGACATGGATTCAGTACACAGGAGTTCTGCTTACAGATGACTGCGGAGACACCCCTGTGGGGCAAATCGCAGAGTCCTCGGGTCGGAGACCGCAGCTGCCAGGCCCCAGTGTGCCCGCCTGGTGCTGGGGTCCACCCACGGTCAGCCAACATTCACGGGGCATCTAACATATGCCGGACTCAAGGTTGGGCACGAGGGTCCTTGGTGAGCAGGCACCAGCCCTGTGGTCTCCCTGTTGATTGGAAGCCCTGGGATTCCAGCTGGAGCCGCAGCCCCGACAGATGCCTAAAGAGAAGAAGCTGCCATCGCCACCAACAGCTCGGCGCAGCCGGCGCAGGAGAAAGACAGCCCGGAGACTGGAAGCTTGGCCCGCGGTGTCCTGCAAAGCAATTAGAAATGCAAATAGCCACACAAGTTTCAACTTTTCTTCCAGCCTCACAAACCACCTGTTATGAAACAAAAGGGGATTTTTTTTTTTAATTAATGTGACAGTAATGAACAGAGTTCAGATGCTTAGAAGAGCTGCATGGGGAGGACCGTCGGCATTGAACGGAACGTGATTTGGTTTTTCAAAGCGCTCTGAGCATGTTGGGACTCGGTGGGCGCCCCTCGTGCATCCATATGGCAACAATGTATCCACAGTGTCCTGCAGCTGTGTTTGTCCCACACAGCCAAGGTGTGCATCTCAGAACACAAAACACTGGGGGTAGAACGCAGGCGTTGGGCTCAGCAGGCCTGAGCTTGAATCCCATGTGGTTACTCACCAGCTGTGTGGCCTGGGAATAGCTCCTTAACCTCTCTGAACTCTAACTTCCTGATTGAGATAACAGTACCTGCCTCCCCGAGACGGTCATGAGATTGTTAGGAAGACTGAAGGGGGAAATGGCACGGGCCCCGCTGCCAACGTGTTAAAGAATGAAAAACGATTCTTGATCACCATGGGGGTGATTGTCTGCGGCTGGGTTTCTGTAGGGCCCTAGTGTGCCCAGGTCTGTCTTGGGTTTTAGCACTGAAAGTCTCTCATCTTGGGCAAGCTGGAGAGCAGAGAGGAGCTTAGTGACAGCCCGGAGGGGCACCCTTGGGACCAGAAGGGAAAAAAGCAGGACAGAGCAGGGGGGAGACTTCAAATTGTGAGGGAGACCCTTGGTCGGACCCACAGGCACTCAGAGCTAACTGTCCCCTCAGAGCAACCCTACATTGGGCCTATGTGGCCCTCGGGGATGAGTCACTGGACGTGGCTGCCTCGGGAGAGGCGAGATCGCAGGCGCAGGTCCCCGACGGGCTGGAGGTCTCCGCTGACGCTGGACAGCAGTGGGAAACAGGTCTTTCCTTGGAGGGGGATGGGGCAGGGCATTGGTGTCCACCGTAGACGTGAAACCAACCCCATTACCTAGAAAACGTACCTCATTTAAATTGTGAAAGTCTACACCCTGAAAACCTGCCATCAAAATAGAAAATTAAAACCTACCATGACCACATCCAAGAAATCCCTCTCCTGCCTGACCAAAGGTTGGAATGTGTTCATGAGTGTAGCGACCACAGCAAACACTCAGAAAAATAATAAACCCGTTTCCTAGAGCTTTCCTACTGATCTTGTGATCATGTTGCCCCCAAATGAGTTAACCCAAGACCCTCCCCCTCAGAGGCACTACCGCCTGCGGTAAGGAAAGCCATCTACGCCCCTCCCTGAAGGACCGGGTGGTAGGCAGGGAATACCCCCCAGGGTCAGGGCTAGAGGCTTCCTTTGGGAAGCCCAGTCTCAAGAATAGATCCAAACTGCTTGACATTGGAAACCCTCCCAGATCCACAGGTGAACCTCCCTTTCCAGCACTTTCTCTCCCACTGCTCTGTGGAAACCTCTTGTTCCAAGGTCTCCTCACTCTGTCCTCCATGCTCACACCTGCCTCTCTGCCTTGGCCGTTATTTCTTCCTCCTTCTGGCTTTGATGTGCTGCTTATCAGAATCAAAGGATTCGAGACCAAACTCGGACCTGCCTCCTCCTTGACGGCTTCTCCGTCGGCGGGGATCCGGGCCACCTGTGAAACACCAGCGCACTTGGCCTCCGGCTTTGCAGTGTTCGGCACTTGGTGAAGGCATTTTGACTCTTCAGGGGGAGTGTAGGCTTCTCCTGTCCCCCCCGGCCGACTCCTCCGTGCATAGTATGACCCGGTAGTTCACTGGGCAGCGGGAAGAGCAAGTGTGCCGCCAAATCTGTGACCTTGAACGAGAACTGTACCCTCTGAACATCAGCTCCCTCATCTGTACAATAAGGACAAAAATAGCATCCACTCCCCGGGATTGCTGTGGGTATTAAAGATGATGTAGGAGAAAATCCCCAGATGCGATCACTTTATTTTATTTTGTTTTTTTTTTAATTTATTTTTTCCTTTATTGATTTTAGAGAGAGAGGAAGGGAGAGGGAGAGAGAGAGAGAAACACCGATGAGAGAGAACATCGATGGGCCGCCTCCCGCATGCCCCCCACTGGGGAATGGGCCCACAACCTGGGCATGTGCCCTGACCAGGAATCGAACCGGCAACCTCTTGGTGCATGGGTCGACGCTCAACCACTGAGGCACACCGGCCAGACCAGATGCGATGACTTTAACCAGTAGAGCCCATTTTCAGCGTCGGTCCCCTTCTACCCCCTGTGAAAACAAAAGGCACCACGACGGGAAACATGTACTGAGCGACCCTCCGGCGTGACGCACTTCACATACATCTTGGACTTCAGGATTACGACTTGGCACAGTCACTGCTCCAGGACCATCATTCTGGAAATGAAAACGCCAAGACTAGAGGGTGTTCCAAGGTCACCTATGAGTAAGTGGCAGAAACTGAAGCAGGGATGACTTCACTCTGATTAAAGAGAGAACTTCTTGCTCATTGGTGGTAAGACCCCGGCATGACTGATTATAGGTCCGTGTGAGGCTCTGCTTTCCAAAGACGCTCCAAGAAGAAAATGAACGTCTTTCCAGGAGGATTTGGACGTTCACCTGAAGGCGAAGGATCGAATCGCCCGACCTCTCCAGTTCCGGAATGTTCTGTGATTCTGTGATTCCCCGAAGAAACATACACCAGTACTGGGCAGGTGGGTGGGAGGGAATATGTTGTCATGATAGGAAATAAAACCCATTTTTCCTCCGTTGTCGTCCCCTCTCAGTCACTGACGGGACGCGAATGCCTTCGGCGAAGGCTCCTGCAGCGCCGTAATTGGCCGTGGGTAGGGCGTGCGTGGAATCACAGGCACACGGGGCGGCCAGCTGAAGCCGGAGTGGAGGAACGCTCTGCACCAGCAGCCCCGCTCCCTAACCTTGAGCGGGAAGTTCATTAATACCTGAGAGCTGCCAAAGCTTCCTCGGGATTACTGAGTGACCTCGTTAATACGACTACCTTAAAATAATTAGCAAGCACCCGACACATTGGGATGAACCTCAGGGGTCACCTGGACGTGTGTCTGTATCCACAGGAAACGTACGAGGACCGCTGGGCTGGTGCCTGCTTCTTCAACAGTGCTTCCTTTCGAAGGAGGGTGGGAAAGACGAAAAGAAACGGGGGAGAAAGGGAAAAGTGCAAATTACCAGACAGATAGCTAATCAATAGATGAATAAGCTTACGTATATTAATATCAATGAAATAAATAAAAATTAAAGCAACAGGATTCCATATTCTATTTAGTAAGTTGGTAAAGATGTTTTTATTTTATTTTTTAATGAAATGTATCGCAGTGACATTGGCTAATAAGATCGTATGGGTGTCCGGTGTACATTTCTGTGATACATGATCTGTGCAGTGCATTGTGTGGCACCACCCAAAGTCAAATCACCTTCCGTCACCATATATTTCACCCCCTTTTCCCGTTGCTACCCCCCAGCCCCCTTTCCTCTGGTAACCGGCACTTTGCTGTCTGCGTCTGAGTTTCAGTGTATGTCCCACATATGAGTGAAACCATACGGTTCTTAGCTTTTTCTGACTGGCTGATGTTGCCGAGCATAATGTTCTCAAGGTCCATCTGCGTTGTCGCACACGGCAACATTGCATCTTTCCTCGTGGCCGAGGGGCATTCCACTGTGTCTGGGGACCCTGTCTTCTCGACCCCGTCCTCTGGCGAAGACACTTCGGTTGCTTCCATGTCTCGGCCACCGTGAATCGTGCTGCCGTGAGCGTAGGGGTGCCTCTATCTTGGCGAATCAACGTTTTCCAATTTTTCAGGGAGCTACCCAGAAGAGGGATTGCTGGGTCACGTGGTAACTCTATTCTTAGTTTGTTGAGGAACTTACATACCGTTTTCCACGGTGGTTGTACCAGGTTACTTTCTCCCCAGCAGTGAATGAGGGTTCCTTTTTGGTAACGATTTAAAAAAAAAAAAAAAAAAACACATTTTTTTTTTTACCCAATGCTGGTGCGATTGGAATAAGAAAGACACTCACACAGTAAATGTAGGAATGCAAAGTGGCAGAAACGCTCTGTAAGTTCCTATCAAAGCATGAATGTGGGTGAAGCCTCCACCATAGACGAAGCAGTGTGCCAGGGTGAGGCAGGCGGAGGGGACCAGAGGTAGCCTCTCCCAGCGAGAATGAAGGAAGAGCCACTGCACTCAGCCGCTGGGCGATGGACACGTAAGGTGTGGCTCGCCTGTACCGGGGCATGACTTTGTAATGACTGAAAGTCCTCTTTTTAAAAGCCAGTTAATAGCGTAGGGGAATGCCCTGTTATTATGCTAAGTTTCAAAGGCAGGATGGAAACTGCCGGTGTGTCTGTATGGTTCCAGATGTGTTTAGGAAACGATGGCTGGAAGAGTATCAAAACGTTGTGGGTATTGCTGTGTGTTGGGATTACAGTGGCTTTTATTTCCTTTTTTAGGTTTCTGTAGTTTCCATTTTTCTACCAAAGTGCCAATCTGAAGCAGTCAAGAAAGACGTGGGTCAACTTTTTAATTTTTTATCATTGCTACTTTATTGTTACTTGTATAACAAAAATACTATTAGTTAGTATTTACTGAGGGCAAAGCAGGACATTTCTCTGAATGCTTTCAGACCTGGTGGTTTAATTCCCCCAATAAAGCGATGAGGAAGGTACTATTATTCCCGTTTTACAGATAAGAAAACTGAGGCACAGGAAGGTTCAGAAAGTGGCACAGCCCTGGAAGTGGCAGAAGTGGAGTTTGAACTCAGGCAGTTTGACCTCAAACCCCAGGATCTGAACCCGTCTGCATTTTGTCGATGGCGTGTTGGTGTTTAAAAGCGGCTAGGAGCTCCCGTTGTCTGGGAGATGTGCGTGTGGAGAACAGCGCGGGAAGATGGAACAAGACCCCAATGTGAAGTCGGTGACCTCGATTTAAGTCCTAGCCTTGCCACTTCCTGGGGACCGTGGGAAAATCACTTCTCCTTCTCTGCACCCCAATTTCATCCTCTGTGGGATGGGCTTCATAATCCCTGCCCTGGGCTCCCAGGGAGTACGCGACATGTGCCAGTGTTTCTGGGCACGGTAGGACATTCTCTACAAACATAAGGTCTACTTCTCTCCCCACCAGCCTCGCGGGCTGTGGGGCGGATGGAGTGGCACTGCGGTAGGCAAGCAGCCTGAACACTGTGAGCGTACTCTCCACTGAGAAGTAGCCGGTACTGTTATTTCACGTTTCCATAGTGTGTGGCTTTCTTGTTGGCCAAAGCGGGCGGCCTAGTTCTAGTCTCGTCTCAGCACCTCCCCGGGCCTCCGTGTTCCCGTCTGCTCAGTAGAGCAGAGGGACTCCTTGACCCCTGGAGTCCCCCAGCTTGGGCATTGCAGACTTCCAAGGGAACGCACAGAGCTGGACATCCCTGGTCCCCCCATCCGTGATGTGGCAGGCAGCTCCGACGGGGAGAGGGACGCCACTGAGTCAGGCCTGGGTGCGGGGCCACAGCCTTGTGGAGAGCATTTTCAGGTGATGATGGATGTGCTGTGCTCAGTACGCATGAGTCCCCATCCTTCCCCTGCACACCAGCTGAGTCACATGGGCCCTGGCCCTGGGTTGGACTGTGGGTCATTTTTGCTCATTAGAAAAATCATTAGCAGCTCCTTCCTCAATCAAAACCTGCGGTGGAAATACTTCCTCGGCACCAGCACTCCACAATTTCTGTAGGACGATCCTGCTGTGTCTCATTAAATGTTAAAAAAAAATCGCAGTGAATTGGGACTTGTCAGAGAACACACTTCCTGTGGGCCCAGCAGAGGTGTTTATTAGTGTTATCAAAGTTGCAGTTCAGAAAGATGTCACCAGCCCATCTGTCCTTCTAGATTTAAACGCCAGCGGAACCTGCACTGTGTCTCTTATCAAACAGTGAAAATTGTTTCTCTTTTCAGATGTGGCTATCAGAGAATTCAGATCTGAGTTCACAGTCCCCATGCATTTACAAACTCATTTCAAATGTTTGCTTCAACTAGCTGCTCTCTCCTCTTGCTTTTTTAAAAGATTTTTTTTTAAATTGATTTTTGGAGAGAGACAAAGGGAGAGGGAGAGAGAAAAGGAAACATCAATGTGAGAGCAGAACAGCATTTGGCTGCCTCCTGCACGCCCCCTACCGGGAATCGAGCACAAAACCCGGACATGCGCCCCGACAGGGAATCAAATCAGCAACCCTTCAGTACACGGGACGATGCCCAACCAACTGAGCCGCACTGGCCAGGGCCCCTCTTACTTGCTTTGGAATCTGCCTTTTCTGGGGGAGGTAATTTTTACTGTTCACTTTTTTTTTAAATTAAAACATTTTATTATTTTAATTTATTTTTTATTGTTGGAAGTATTACAGATGTCCCCCTTTTTTCCCCATTGACCCCCCTCCTTTCTACTCCCACCCCCTCCTGCTTTCCCCAACCTGATGTCTGTGTCCATTGGTTGTGCATATATGCATGTAAGTTCTTCGGTCTATCTTTTCCCGCCCCCCTCCCCCTTCCCTTTGAGGTTTGTCAGTCTGTTCTTTACTTCGGTGACTCTGGATCTCTTTGACTGACAGCTTATTTTGTTCGTGATGTTCCATAAATAAGTGAGATCATGTGGTACTTGTCTTTTTCTGAGTGGCTTGTTTCGCTCCGCATAATCCTCTCCAGGTCCCTCCACGTCACTGTTCACTTTATATATTCCAAAATCTTTAAATTTCCTCAAATTCTCTGCAACGATTAAAATAATAGCACCCCCCCATCTCCTCCATCCCTGTACTATCATCCAGTTAACCTAACCTTACCCGGACTTGAGATGTTGTCATACCCTTATTCAAATGTGAGCTAGAATAAGCACATTGTCAGACTGGGAAGTGGCGTTCTTGGAGAGACACCAAGGAGCAAAACGGATACAGCAGCAGCGGCAAACAGGACTGGGCTGGACCCGCCAGTTGATGTCAACACAGGAGGACCCCCAGGTTTGGTTTGCTGTGGGCTCGTTTCCTCGGAGAGCCGCCGAGTGACCATAGCTCCCCAACAGTTAGCTTCACACCCCTGGAATTTATCCTGTAGACCTCCAAATCCTTCCCAATGCTTCTCCCCTTCCTTCCAGTCTAGACCACGGCTGCTCTTGGGGGCCAGCCAGAAGCCAGAGTCCCGCAGGTGAGGACACAGGTGGGCTGCGGTCTTCTTTGGCTGGTGCGGAGTCTTCTCCCAGCTCTGGAGGCGGGGGCTGGGCACAGCATCCTCTGTCCGCCTTGTCTTAGCCCCGTGCCCTCTGTCTGGCTCTGAGCGGCTAGGAGCTCCCGTTGTCTGGGAGATGGACTCCGAGTGTTGCATATTCAGATTCCGCAGCCCCGTTTCCCACTTTTTGATCACAGGCAGCTGAGTCAGGTGTCCACAGGGAAGACCTAGAGGGCAGAGCTCACCCTCCATCTGGCAGCTCTGCAGCCAGCCAGGTAGGGCTTCAAATCCCAGCTCCGCCACCTGGATTACAGGACCGGGCCCCACCCCACCCCTCCACGTGTGAAGTTCCTCGTCTGTAATTTGGATGTAATCCCTCCCGCCTTGTGGGTTGTTGTGAGGATTGAATGAGAGAGGAGGCTTTCAAGGTCCCGAACACAGAGCCCACGCCCAGAGGCGCTCCTCAGTCACTCAGTCCGTCATTCCTTCAGCCGTCAAATGCGGGGTAGCTTTTCCCCTTTCCCCAGGCAGGTGCATCTCCAGGGATCTGTCATTGACTCTGAGGCGGCAGGATGGAACGTTGAACTCCCTGCACCCGCCTGGGGCCATAGAAGGATGTCTTTGAGACCAAATTAGAATCTGCTGGAGTAACTAAGATAGGGGATGCCAAGAGGGAGGAAAGTTTTGAAAACACTGTTCTGAACACTTTCGCCTCCTCCTGCAGGTGAATCCAAGCTGGCCGTGCCCCCAGGATGGCTGTGGCAGGAAGGTGAGGGCTTGGGCTTGGCTTCTGACTGCTAAGGGTACAAATGCTGGAGACCAGTGCTCTCGGCTGTGTACCAGCCACCTGACCGTCATTATCTCACCGAATCCTCCCAACATCTTCATGAGTGAAGGATTATTTGTTTGGATGGATGCAGAAGTTGAGATTGAAAAAAGTTAAATGAGTTAGATGTTGTCAGGAATACTGAACTAGGCCGAGGTTTCACACCCAGGCCACTTCATCTGGGGAATGTGCACGCCGTGTGTTGGAAGGCTACGGGGGAAAGGCGGGGTGCTAAGGGAACCCCGAGATTAGAAACTGCAGGAAGCAGTTAGCATCTGCTAGGACAGGGGAGGAAAGGGAAGAAATGGTGTCGCTAGCATCTAGCTGGGTGGTGCTGCCCGGCAGGTGCTGAAGGACGATGACGTGCGGTCTGACATGGCCCAGGCCACAGAAGGGGGTGGCAGCCCAGGGATGAGGTCTTGCAGTAGCTGGCACTGCACTGGTGCTGTGAGTGACAAAGGACGCTGGGCCGTTGATGTCCTCTGATGCCCGAAGGATGCTGAGCCGGAAGCTAGCTGGTAGACAACCCCTTCTCCATTCTAAGGTCTCCATTGTCCTACAAGACCACCCAGACCTGCCAATCTCCTGGCAAGGGGGATCTGGTAGTTTGCAGTGTCCTGGCCCCAGCATCAGAGAAGAGAATAGGAGGGTGGGTTAGAGCTGAGAGGCTCCCTGTAAATAACAACCCCATACACCAGGTGAGAAGGGGGCTGCCCCCCAGCAGTGAGCAGGTGCTGCTTGACCCCCTCTGGGTGTCAGTCCCTGTACTAGTGCCAGGATGCGGAGGTAATCAGGAGACGACCTGGGTCTCAGGAAGCTTCGGGTTCATGGAAACGAAAGAGCGGTGCCTCTAATGAGATTCATCATGTACTCGTCAGACTGTTCTGTAGTATCGTAAGGACGGTGAGTTTTCTGGGAGGGGAGGAGTCTAGGTGCGTGTCCTAGGGCCACCACATTAGGTCCATACAGATGCCTGTCCAGTGGGGTGGCCCAGCTCCTCAGCTTTCATGAACCTTGGAATCAGAGCACATCTTCTCCAGTAGTTATGTCTCGTTTCTCCTCCAACCCTCTTCTTGTTGGTCTAGACCTTTTCCACCTCGAAACAACACCTTGCTCACCTCTGCAGCCCCCCACTTTCTTCCCCAGAATGCAGATCTCTAAACCCCTGCTGTCTAAATGAGGACTCGCTTGCCTGTGACACAAAGCCAATTCTAACTGACGTGCAATGAGAAGAGCTTATTGGAAGAATGATAGGGTGTCTTGTGGGGTTCGAGTGCAGATGAGCTTTTGGGAGAGTCAGAACCAGGATCTGGAGTGCCATATGGAGTAGGAGCAGTCCTCCACCTGTGCTTCACTGCTCTCAAACCCCCCTCTTCTTCCTCCTTCTCCTCCTCCCCTCTTCTCCTCCTTCTTCTCCTCCTTCTCCTTCTCCTTCTCCTTCTCCTTCTCCTTCTTCTTCTTCTTCTTCTCCTTCTCCTTCTTCTCCTTCTTCTCTCTCTCTCTTTCTCTCTCCTGCCCCCCCTTCATCTCTTGATTCACAGAAACAGGACAGGGCCATCAACCAATATGCAATATTACCACACACTTCATATTCCCACAGAAAAACCAAGCTTTCTCCAATCCCATTCCAAAAACTTCCAGGGAAGGAACTGATTGGTCTAGCTCAGGTCAGGTGATGCCCACCTTGGAGCAACCACCTAGACCAACAGAGCAGGGTCACATAAATGACTTTGGCCCAGGGGTAGTCAGTTCCCAGAAAGCTGGGGCAGCTCCTAGAAACAGAGGTGAGTGGACAACCAGTGGGACCATATTGCTGCAGACCACGTATGCTAACTACGCTGAACAATAGCACCACATTGCACTTAATTGCTCCCCTATTGGACATTGCTTATTGCTACATTTTTAGATTGTGAATAATGCTTCAGTATATTTCTCCATGCATAAATATTTTCCATAGTTAGGATTGTTTTCTTTATGTACACTCCCAGATGTGGAATATAGCTTAGAGTTTATGTGGGTTTCTAAAAATTAGATTATCCAAATACCAACACCGATTTTACTACTGTTTCCATGGAAACTATTTTTTCTGTTGCTAGGCAATTGGTAAAAAATTACGTAGTGAAGACTAGTAAAAAGACACAGACAGTCTGTCTGTAGATCCAACAATCTGGAGTTAACTCAGTTTTTAACTGGCTTTGTGACCTTGGGCATGTTGTTCGACCATTCTGACCATTCTCTGCTCTTCCAAAAATGGAATAAACATACTTTTCCTAACTGGGTTGTTTGGAGGAGTAGGGAGAATATATAAAAAGCAAAACCAACCATTATGGTGCCTGGAACATAGTGAGTTTTCTATAAATTATACTTTTTATATTATATCTTAAATGTTTGGGTGGGTATAGTGATCACTTTTTATCATGAGATTAATAGTAGATTAAAATACGCCCTAGCTGGTTTGGCTCAGCAGTTAGAGCATCGGCCCGTGGACCAAAGATTCACAGGTTCGATTCCGGTCGAGGGCACACACCTTGGTTGCAGTTCGGTCCCCAGCCCTGGTCGGGGGTCATGCAGGAGGCAACCAATCAATGTGTCTTTCTCACATAGATGTTTCTCTCTCTCTCTCTCCCTTCCTTTCTCCCTCCCTCCCTCCCTCCCTCCCTCTCTCCCTCTCTCCCCCCCTCCCACAGTATCTGAAGATAAATGGAAAAATATCCTCAGGTGAGGATTAAAAAAAAATAATAGACCATTCCCAGCCTCATAGAAAGCAAGAGACCTCAGTACACCACTTGTCCAATCCGTGGATATCTCTAAATGTTGTCTGCCTGGGATATCTACATTTCAGAGAAAAGCTTTACCTAAGTAGCCAGCACACATGAACTAGGAAAGGTTCAGAGGTCTAAGCAACCCACCTACACTGCCACCAGGTGGCATGCTGGCAGGCCTTGGAGTCACACAGAGTAGGTAGAACTAATTATTTTCTCCTCCCACTCGACAACATGCATTCTTCTCCCAGCCCACCACCAAGCCCTTACTGCGCTCTTTGGGTTGTATATGGAAGAGGAAGTGAAGCACCTTTATCCCAAGGTCAGAAAGACACAGGCCCTGACCTTCAGGACCATGGATAGTGGCACGCCCCATGTGTGGGGAGCCCCACACTTTAATCTAGTCACATCAACAGCTCAGTGAGCTTACCACCTACAGTATACACATACAGGGTGGTCACCAAATCTGGGGACATTGATGCATTCCTAATCAATGGTTATTGCTAGTATATTATAATACATAATAAGATAATACCTATGTTTCCAGTGATGTCCAAATGAAGAAGAGGACAGTTCTACTTGAGTAAAGGGTGTGGTCATTGAACTTAGTCTTGAAAGATGGGGCCAAGTGGACTAGGAGGGGCTGGACATTCCAGGCAAGAGGAGCGACATATACAAAGATACCGAGGGGGACCCAAGGCCCAGTACCAGTCTCTGTTGCGCTCTGGGTCCTATCCAGAGAGTCAGCTTGCTCTATGTGTTTAAGGCCTCCAGACAGGGCATGCATTGACCTGTCTAGAGTCCAGATTCTCCAGGCAGGAGTGTAATCCCTTATCAAAGGCTATGGCTATCCTTTGAAGACCAAGAAAAGATCTATAAATGTTCAGAAGAAGCTGAGTGATAATGGATTCATCTCTGTGTGATAGCTTTTAAAAGCTCCCTATCAGAGGGGTGTGTGTGTGTGTGTGTGTGTGTGTGTGTGTGTTTCCACCACTCGCTCCTCTGGGTGGAAATTGTACCTCTAGACTCCACAGAGGGCTCAGTTAATGAGCTGGGTGTCTGAAACACCTGAGCATGTTCTCTCAAAGCCCACTGTTTGAGTCTTCACTTCATTTCATTGACCTCCTTATTCGCAAGATAAGCCCTACCATTCAGTCATTCGTTTATTCATGTCATTAATATTTATTGGGCTCTCAGCATGTGCCAAGCTCTGCACCAAGCACTGAAGAGGCAACGGCAGGCAAATCCCTTGTCTTGCATTCGGGGGTTTACAGTCCAATGGAGGAAACAGACATTTACCTACTAATCTTACACACATAGATATATACCAATAAGGTCTGGAAACACAAAGAGTATTTTCTTTTGAAGACGTCCTTGTCGACATTATGTAGAGTTTTCTATGTTTCCAGGCTTCACGGAACCCTCTATCATGACAAACTGTTAGGAAAGAGTTCAGAAGGCGGGGTGGTGCTTAATAGAATGACTCAGAATGCGGATTCTGGGCTATTAGGGCTACAAGGGACCTCAAGGTCACTAAAGACTGAGGCTTAGTGAGAGTGAGGGCTTACCTGTGGCTGGGAGAAACCAAGGTCCTGACCTCCTGGTCCAGCTCCTGCTCTAGACCTCAGAATATGCATTAGTGAGCAAACACTGAGGCTCAAGAAGTGGTCACTGGGAGCTACCAGCACCTCTCCAGCACCCTCCTCTCCTCACCTGGGAACCAGCTCTCCCATCTCTGTCCTTTGTCCTCTGGGAAGCCCGACTCCAACCCCAGCGTGTTTGGGTCACGTTTGCCGTCACAGCTCTCGCGCTAGCCCATCGCGGGGGCTCCGCTGAGCTCGCGGTGCTTGCTCTGCGCTTAAGGGAGTGGAGGCCGCTGAGTGAGCATTTAGCAGGACATGTGATGCTGCTTTTCCTTGCCAGGAAAGCCTGCCCCTCCTTCCTCGCTCCAGTTTTCCCCTGAGCAAAATATAAATGATTTTAACTATCTTTACTTAGAAGCCAACAACCTGTCAAAGAAAGCCGTTTGCCTTCTGCTATTACTGCTTACAAAGCAAAGGGCAGAGACCCAGGGCAACGGGAGTTTCGGGTCTGGGATAAACAGGGCATTCCAGATAGTCTCTGGGACAACGGCCAGCAAGCAGCCTCCACCCTTGGGGAAAGAGCCCTCAGTCTGATCCTGGAGACATAGCCCTGACCAGAAACCTCATAGTCTGGTGTGGAGAGCACAGTTCTGCCCTAACTGGAGCCCCAGTCTGATGGGAGGGACACAGCCCTGCCCTAGACAATCCTGAGCTGATGAGAGGCAAAGCTGTGCCCAGAGAGTGTCCCCAGTCCAATGAGGAGACAGGTGGCTGTCTTTCTTCGCAGATGGAAATCTGCAACTCAGAGCCATTGCCGAGCTCAGCACAGGTATCTGCAACCAGAGAGCTCTGCGGGAGACCACTATGCTGATCTGCCCAAGCTTTGCATCCCCCACCCTGACTGAGGGCTGTACGGCTCTCCCCACCCTGTCACAGTGTCTTCTGGCTCAGCCTCATGGCCTGGCCCACGCCCCAGGGAGGCCCCATTCACTGGGGGCAGCCCTGGCTGGGTGCAGCGGCCAGTCCAGCAGGGTGTTAATAATGCACATCTCTCTGAGCCGCTAATTAAACTGCCATAGTCCTGCACGGGGAGCTGTGGTCTCGCTTGAGCTCTGGGGAATTCAGCCGAAGTTTTGCAGCAGCTGCCAGGTTCTGAGAATCAGGTCTAGTGTGGGTCCAGACGTGCCACCTGCAGCGGCACCCACCTGGAACAAGCAGAGGCAGGTCCCCGGCCCCTTGGGTGAAGGGCACTCGTTTTTTCCTGAGCCTGTACAATGTGGCAGCTACTTTTCCTGTATTAACTTACTTCCTGTAACCCTACCCATAACCCTGAGATAACTGGTCCCAGATAATGGTCTAATTCCCAAGCTCCCGCCTTTTCCGTGGCACCACGATGCCCCTTGGACATACTCAAAAAATACCCTGGAGCCGGGGGCAGTGGGAGGGACCTGCTCGGACGCTGGGCACGTAGTAACCCTTCAGAGCATGCTCAGTGGACCCAAGTAGCTAAAGGGAAAGTGGAGTGTGCAACCTGGGGAGGTTTGGCTATCATAAAAATACGCCAGTGATCCTTAACTATCAGGACTCATAAGAATCACCAGGGAGTCTTATTTAAAACCCGGATCCCTGGGCTTGCCCACCCAGGAGTGTGGCTCAGCAGCTCTGAGCCAGGCCTAGGAAATGCATCTTCTTGATCGTCTAGGCTGTCCTGTTGCCGCTGGGCCCCGAGGACGTTCGGGGTCACGCCACATAGCCCTTCTCCTGCATGCCGCGTGGCATCCTTGACAAACACGTGCCCTTTCGTCATCTCCTCTGATCCTTGCTACCACCCGGCAGGTAGGCAGGGCGAGACCTCTGCCCTGTGCACGTAGGAGAGCTGAGTCTCTGCACAGCGACAATACGGGAACACACAGTGGTGGAAGGCCAGGGCCAGCACTCGGGGCTCCCTGCCTCCAAGTGGGCACTGATTCGATCATGCAGTCTTATGTGTGGGGAGACGCGGGGGAGATGCCAGGTGCTCCGCAGGATAGGACCCCTGTGAGGGTGTTGGGCAGAGAGTCGAGACCAGAGGCTGCTCTGTGGGGACTGCAGGAGGGGACAGGCTTCTGCAGGGAACGAGGGGGCTCCGGCCGCAGCATTGAGCAGCCAGAGGGGAGCAGGGCTGGGGGCCGGGGAGACTCCAACTGTCCAGGTGAGAGATGATGGAGGCCTGACTGGACAGTCGCTGAGGTGAAGGGAGCCAACACCAAAGAAGGGTTGGGAGGTCTGTGCCCAAGACAGTGTGCCCCCAACAGTCGCCAGTTAGGCATTGTGTGAGCAAAAAGAGGAACATATTTAGCAACCTGTTGGCCATAGACTCAAGGACGGATGGACTCAAAGATTTTCCGAGAAACCTTGTTTTGGGCATTGGAGAAAGGATGGATTTGGGGAAGGGACTGGAAACAGCTTCATCCGTATCCTATTTAACTCCGGGGGCAGGAGTTGGACTCCTCAGGCTGAAAGGTCTGGGAGGTAAAACCCAGGTAGCTACTAAGTAGGCAGGGAAAAGTCTGTCGCCAGCTTCTACGTAGTTCCAAAGTCAGGCGAGAGATGACATCGCTGGTGGCCCTGGCATCCAGGGGAAAGATGATGGGAAGAAGGCAAGAGGTTTTGGGGGGGCAGGGGGGCTCTGGCAATTCAAAAGTCATGAGAGGTTAGAGCCGAAAGGAGCCTTAAGGATGGTCAAGTCCTGTGTCCTCGCTTTCCAGTGAGACAAGTGAGGACCCAACATGAGAAGTCACCTGCCCAGTGCCACATGACTGGGGACTGGACCCCGTGACTTCTGACCCCCGGGCCAGCACGCATTCCAGCCGAGGGCATCTCTCCAACAACCTCCAGCATCCCACTTACTGAATCCGATCCGACCCCAGGCTTGGAGAGGCAGCAAATCAAATATGCAGTTTTTAAAATGTCAGGTCAGGATAGCGTCTTAATCCCAGATGGACGCATTAGCGTCTGTGCCCCTCTCACTGCCTGCCAAAACTTGCTGACATGTCTGAAATCGAAAACTCGAGCACCTGAGGTGGCGGGAGCCCTCGGAGGAATGCAGGGGTGAGATGAGAGGTGGAGCAGCGAGGGCGCCCCGCGGCCCAGGCTGAAGGTGGGGGCGGGGGCGGGAAGGGGCTCGAGCAAAGGAATCGCCTGGGGTTTTTCTTCCCAGGAAGCACACGGTGCTGGTCAGATTCTGGGCAAGAAGGAACCCTGTTAGTCGAGGAATCCAAACTGAAGGGCTTGCTAGTGAGCATGAAATGGGCTTTCTGACCAGACCCTGCTCATAAATTGCTGGGTGACATTGGGGACGTCACCTGCAGCCCTCTAGTCCCCGAGTTTCCTTATATTGAAAGGATGTGTTTGGAGTCAGAGGCTCCCCAGAGCTCCCACCTCCAGCTCTGACGATCTCTCTGTGGCCTCCTTAAGACACCCGGGCGGCCCCTGAGCCAGTGCCTCCTCGAAAGGACATTCGGGCACATGCCGGCCCGCCTCGGCCCCTCTGCGGTCCTCACTGATACTTGACCTAAACGTTGGCTCTGGCTTTCCAGCCTCAATCTCGGCATCTCTGGCCCTCCTGGTGCCAGACACCCTGGCTACCCACCTTCCAGGACCTTCTGCCCCCCGCATTGCGTGCTGCCTCTACCCTGTCTGGGGGCCCGGGCCCTGTTCCCTGAGGTGTACCGAGCATCCACGGCACACAGTTCAACATTTCCCAGGAAAGGCCATGTTTGGAGAGATGTTTGTATTCGCCTAGTCCAACTGCCCTCCCACTGAAATGATCCGTAGATCCTGTCTTTTCGGCTAAAAGGAAGTAGAAATGGATAAGATTAGAAAAAAATACATTAGGGTCAATCTGCAGAGGGATTTTGTACGTGATCATGTCAGCCAGTGTCACCCAAAGAGAGGTGTATGGGACCACAGTCCCGCACAGCAGCCACGATCCCAGCGTGGACTCGCAGGGCCAGCCAGGTAAGGAGCTGTGTCCACGGGGCCTCCGCACTCTCCTTTCCTGCCGTCAGGCCTCTTCTGCAAACACCTGTGACTTTCTCCTGGGTGCCTTCTCCGGGCACAGGGACATCCCAGGCCTGAGCAGGAGGCATGCGGGAGGTCCTAGGGTGCTAACACTCCAGGAGCAGCTCTGAGCCCGTGAGCAATAGATGTGAGCCCAGGAATGGCCAGCTCCCTCCCCGCTCTGGTATGACAGCCCTGCAGTGTGTTCTTCAGCATCTCAGGAAGTCCCCTGGGCCTAAACCCTGGTCACCACAGCAGGAACTGGCTCCAATGCACCTGGTATTGGTTGCCTTCCCTTCCCTGCCTGACTTCTGTATCTTCCTGCTTCCTGGAGCCACTCCCAAATATACCCCTGGCTTCTGGAAGGATCCAGCCTAAGACAGAAATGTGTATAATCTGCCTCTCTTGGAGGTTCACAGTACATATTAAAGGCTCTGAAAAGTCCTGCAAAATAAATAGATACATAGATAAATAAATGGGTTTAACTGTTTAGCCCAGCATTTTCTAACCTATTGATCGCAGAGTTTTTGTTTTCCTTAAGCATCTCATAGAACTAGTGTTTTCTGGGAAATTCTCTGCAGACAATCAGGCACCACTGGAGTCTTTATTTTATTTCTTTTTAAATAGGTTTTTATTGATATTTTAGAAAAGATAGAGAAACGTGGATGTGAGAGAGAAACGTCAATGGGCTGCCTCCTGCACGCCCCCTACTGGGGATCAAGCCCGCACCCCGGGCATGTGCCCTGACCAGGAATCGAACTGGGACCTGTCAGTCCCTGGGACGACGCTCAGTCCACTGAGCCACGCCAGGGGGGCTGGAGTCTTGCTTTAGAAAGGCCCAGTGGGCAGTGGCTTGCCTATGGTAGGAACAGTAGCCATTGGGCGTGTCAGCTACATCCCACTTTTGTATGTATGGATCGTCACAGCCGCCCTGTGATGGTAGAGAGACAGTATCATTACTCTCAGTCTACAGATGAGGAAACTGAGAGACTCAGAGACGTGCCCAAGGTTATGCAGCTACTAAGGGGCAGATTCAGGACTCCTGACTCCATGTCACCCTTTACAACGGATAGTCTAGTGAGCAGCAGGACTGGGAGCAGAATCCATGCCCCATCATCCCAGTCGGTGGGGGTCAGCCACAGGCTCGAGGGCTCCGTGCACGAGCAATGGTTGTGTGAATGCGAAGGGAAATGGAGGAAAGTGGCAAGGCCGTGGGTGTGCACTCTGTAGGTGGAATGTCCCTTGTTCTGATTCAGGTGCCCTGACAACTTTAATTCTCTCTTCTCAGGGTTCCCCCACTCACACACACGTCCCACCTCATGTCGACTATCTCTCATCTGAAATCACTATCCAGGGGTGGTTTGCAGGACCCGGATCAGCCAGAGACTTAACCAACGCCACAACACACACACACACACACGCTACTCTATCCTGCACACGCATGTAGGTTTCCAGGCAAGCATGCACTCAGAGAGTCAAGCACGCAACGCATACCGACATTCATACAACACTTACTAGACTTTATTTGTATTACTTATTTCAATGTCCGTGTACCCTTCTAGACCTCTGGACTGTATGACCCACAAGGGGAGGGGCTGAGCCTCTCTGTCACCATGAGAACCCCAGAGGCAAGTACAGTGTCCATCAAACAGTAGGTACTCAGTAATTATGTGTGGAATAAATGGATGAATCAACCCACAAATATGCAAACTGCACTTATGTAGCAAACAACAGTGCGCACGCACATGCAGGGCAGGGCAAGAGTAGGCTTACAGTGGTGAGTATGTGAAACACAGAGTTTATTCTTGCATTATTATTAATTAATCATTGTATTACTTTCCATATGAACAACTGTAAACCTACTTTTGCCCCATCCTGCATATGCGCAGACCTCCAGTGTGTGCACGCAAACACACATCCACATGGGAATACGAGCTGTGCACAGACCTCCAGTGCGTGCACGCAAACACACATCCGCATGGGAATACGAGCTGTGCATAGACCCCCAGTGCGTGCATGCAAACACACATCCGCATGGGAATACGAGCTGTGCACAGACCTCCAGTGTGTGCACGCAAACGCACATGCACATGGGAGCACAAGCCATGCACAGACCTCCAGTGTGTGCACGCAAACGCACATGCACATGGGAGCACAAGCCATGCACAGACCTCCAGTGTGTGCACGCAAACGCACATGCACATGGGAGCACAAGCCATGCACAGACCTCCAGTGTGTGCACGCAAACGCACATGCACATGGGAGCACAAGCCATGCACAGACCCCCAGTGCATGCATGCAAACACACATCCACATGGGAGCACAAGCTGTGCACAGATGCCCAGTGCGTGCACGCAAACACACATCCGCATGGGAATACGAGCTGTGCATAGACCCCCAGTGCGTGCACGCAAGCACACATCCACACGGGAGCACAAGCTGTGCACAGACCCCCCGTGCCCCATCCAAAGCCCAAGGTCAGGACATGGACATCATGCCCACTGACATAAATCTCTTGAATGGGATCCAGAGAGCCCCAGCAGCCATCAAGTAGCTATCAGTCTATCTGCCCCAATTATAGTTGACACAAAATGTGTCACAGCTGCTTCACTGCAGACCAATGTCGACATGGAGGGAAATGGAGAAATATCGGCCCAGCTTGCATGCTGGCTCACTGGTTTGGGGGAGCTTAAGGCATAAACGAGTTTGAATTTAATTGACTTTTTTATTGGGCTTTAATTCACTGGTACTTTTCCAGAGACTGACTCCAACAGGCAGATGCGGGGTGGAGCAGTCTCAGGGAAGGCCACCCCCGTGCTCTCTCCTGCACCCTCGGGCCTGTCCTAAACCACTTCTGCACACAGAACCACCCCTGGCCCCGTGGTGATGGGAGGAGTCAGCAGACAGTGCGTGTCCCCTGCCGGCCTCCATCCTCTGCCCCTGCTCATCGGCCTCTCCCGTCATAACTCCCTTCCCCCGAAGGGCATTTCAGTTGAATGCAATAACATTGATTGAAAGCTTGCTCTATACCAGGCCTGTGCCGGGTGCAGGGATGAACAAGAACAAATCTTTGCCCTCTGGGAGCCTGAAATCAAATGCAGAGACAGACACATAAATTCCACAATGTAACAGATGCCAAAAATTAACCCACGAACAAGGTCCAGAGAGGTGCAGTGTTCGGGTACGGCTGTGCAGATGAGATGCTTCCACTTCCTCTGGGAGGGGGCAGGGTGCTCCCAGAAGGGGTGTGCCAGGCAGGGGGAACAGCAGGTGCAAAGGCCCTGGGGTGGGGTAGTGCTGGGAGAGTGGAGCGTGTCCAGGCAGTTGCCAGAGGTCCATGGGTCGGGAAGGGAGAGGGAAGACCAGAAGCTCGCGAGGGCGGGGGAGGGGGGCTCAGAGGAATGCCCTTCAGCCTGGAAGTCAGGAAACCTGGATGCCTGTCCCACCTTTGCCACTAATTGGCAGTGTGACTCTAGGCAAGTCATCTTCCTTCTCAGAGCCACAGCGTCTTCATCTGAAACGTGAAGACTTTGGACTCCTTGAGCTCAAAGACCTTCTCTCATCCCAAGGGCCTTCTGAGCTTCCTTGAGGTGATACTGTTCTGGTATTCTACGCCTCTGACTTGGCTGATGCTGGTTTTGAGTGAGTTTGAAAGAAACGGGCCCCAGAAAGCCCAGCGGGGAACTACTGTGGTCTGAGAATACGAGGGCCTTACAGAGAAACTGTGGGTGCCCGTCCTTCTCTTGGGGCCGGGAACACCCTGGAACGCCCCTTCTCAGAGCCCTGCCTGGGCTCTTCCCAGCAGAGAGGGAGAGCAAGGCCAGCCCGGGCACAGCACGGATGGGGTGCCCTGTCCTCAGGCAGGAAACCTGGGCTGCCTTTTAAAGTCTTACCATCCGGACTCATCCAGATTTGTGGAGTGTCGGTGTTTCGAAGGATGAACTTGAGTTACCTAGGCAATCCCTCATTGCACCGTATAAATGAGGCATGACTGAAGGTGGGAACATGCTTAGAAAAACCATAAAGCCCTGTGCACATCAAAACAGTTCGCCCTTAGTGTAGGGTGGCCCCGCCCCCAGTTTGCCATGGACACTGCCCCCATCTTTCACTCAAAAGTGTCCTCACTGGGGCGATAAAGATGGTAATCACTCTGACCAGTCAGTTTTTGAGGGCGGGTGTGAGAGCAGGGTCAGTGTGTACAAGGGAAAGGAGCAGACTTTGACACTGCGCTGACCCGGGTGTTAATCCCAGGCGACCTTGGATGACCGACTGAGCTCAGCTTTCCCATATGTAAAGTGGGGGTCGTAACGCCTTCCAGATGAGGTGCTCGGAGAAACAAAGGAGGTGTTGCATGTAAGTACCTAACACGTGACGTTCTCAGTATCTGTTCCCTCGCCTTCTGTTCCCATCATGCTCAGTGCTGAGCACCGAGGAGCTGGGATGTTGAATGCACGAATGAATGAGTGTGTCCATCAAGCCCAGAAGCAGAAGTGGGGGCTCCTCTCTCTGCACCCCAGTTCCCGCCTCTGTCAAAGGAGCTGAGACATTCTGAGGATTCTTTGACTTCTGTGGTGGGCGGAGGGTTTGGTTCCTTTTCCAGCCTCTCCCCCCACCCCCGCCCCAGAGCCTATTCATCGTCATCCAGTGATTATTCTCTGTACTTCTCTTTTTCTTTTAACCTCCACTCAGCTTCTTTGTTCTTTTTTTTTTTTTTCCTTTTTGGTGGTGGTGATGGGGGCCGGGGGTGGTTCTCCCTCTTTATTTCAGTGCCTCTCCTGGCAGGTCGATGCAGACCTTACGCTGCCTTTGTGTTTCCCAAAGTCCCTCCGTGTTTCCTGAACTGCCTCAGGGCAGCGGGTACACGTGGGTACACGTGGACTTAGGGTCTGCGGATCCGAGTTTGGATCCTGGCCCCTACTTATGGGCCGAGATTGGGATAATAATTTGCTTGTGATAGAATGCCTTGTGACCTCTCAGTCTAAGTCCCCACCACTAGGGGGGGCGTAATAACACAGAAGACCAGTGTGAGGGTGAAATACACAACTGTGGAAGCTGTCGCCACCATGCTCGGCCTTCACCCAGCACCTAGGACTGCACAGTCTGGCCCCACCCACCTTCCCCATCTCGCCCACCGCTTCCTTCCCCGGCAGCCTCCCTCCAACCCGGCCAGCACGCTCGCTGCTCCTGGAGAACCTCACTCATCCACACACGCTTCTCTGTCTCTAGCACGCCCTTCCCCACGCTGGGTGACCTGGAGTCCTCCATCCAGCCGCAGCACCGAGCCCACCCCTTCACAGAGCCTCTTCTTAGCCTTCCGGTCAGAACTGGCCACTCGGCCCCACTCTGAGTCTCCCCAGCTCTGACTGGTCCCTCCACTTACCACACGCTTCCTCCGGCTACTGTTCCTGGTAGCTATTTGCTTACTCTCCTGTCCCCCCAAAGGGACTCTAGGGTCCTTGAGGGGGAACCTTATCTTGTTCATCTCTATATTATTAACGACCTCGGAAGCTTTGTGAAATGAGGTAGGGCATGAGCAAGTAAAATTAAAATTTGGGTTATGAATTCTAATTCCATCTCCACGGTGAACTGAGCCAACGCAAACCTATCTTCCATGACACACACTTAGAAACACAGGACAAAGTGCGATTGTTAAAATGTTAATGCAGAGCCAAGCGCTAGAGAAAGGGAAACTCTAAGTGCCAGGAATGAGAGAGCCCTGAAAACCAGTGCCTGCATGAAGCCAGGCCCCAGGAATAGTCATGTGTGTGTGCCTGTGTGTGCACATGTGTGTGCCTGTGTGTCTGTGTGCATGCCTGTGTGTGTACATGTGTGCCTGTGTGTGCCTGTGTGTCTGCGTGTGCATGCCTGTGTGTGTACATGTGTGCCTGTGTGTGCCTGTGTGTGCCTGTGTCTCTGTGTGCATGCCTGTGTGTGTACATGCATGCCTGTGTGTGCATGTGTGTCTGTGTGTGTGCATGCCTGTGTGTGTACATGTGTGCCTGGGTGTATGCATGTGCCTGTGTGTGCACATGTGTGTGCATGTGTGCCTGTGTGTGTACATGTGTGCCTGGGTGTATGCATATGTGCCTGTGTGCGCATGTGTGTCTGTGTGTGTACCTGTGTGTATGTGTGTGTGCCTATGTGTGCATGTGTGCCTGTGTGTGCATGTGTGTATGTTTGCATTCATGTGTGCATGTATGTATATGTATGCCTCTGTGTGTGTGCATACATGTGTATATGTGCTCTGCTCAATTCAGATAAATGAGCTGAATGCCTCTGTGTGTAGGTCTCTAGCTAAACACAGGGGACCTGGCCCACTGTCCCCTCCCTCCACTCAAATGCAGAGTGCACCCTCAGGAGGGCAGAGACCCTTGGGGACATAGTCACTGCTGCTCTAAACACCTTCTGCATACTGTCCTGTTTAACCTCATGACAGCCTCGTACGGTGGAGTGTATCACAAGCAAGAACTGAGGCAAGGGAAGTAACTTTGTCCCCCGCTCAGGGCAAGTCCAGCATTTGAAGCCAGATATTTTGACTCTGAACCTGTGCGTTGAAATGCTATGATACATAACCTCGTGCCACACAGTAGGCGTGCAAAATTATCTGTTGAATGGAAGCCGGAATAAGTGGCCAGGAGAAGCTCACAGAGCGTTTAGAATGCTCTGATCAGGGCCGCGCCTGGCGTCGCGGATGGACAAGAGGCCGGCATCCAGCCCGGCTCTCCGTAAAGCGTCCCAATTGTAAACGAAATGGGCTCCCCTGGCCTGTGGGTACTGGGAGATGGTCTCTCCTGTCTCAGGACGATTGCATCTGGCTTCATTTCCTCTGAGGCTCTTCCTGATTTTGTTCCTCCCTGCTGTGCTCTAATTCCCTTCCTGGGTCTCATTTGGTGGTTATCACTTAGGTTCTAAAATGCGCCATTAGGCATCTGATGTATAGTGTGTTCGGTGGGTAGCTGTGCTGGTGCTCTGAACCCGCTGGGGAAATAAAGAGGCCACCGCCACCTGCTGGGAGCGCTGCCTGCTGACAGTGGTTGCCAGTGGGCCCCTTGGGTCTCTGTGGGCCCAGCTGGGGAGGGTGGGACCTAAGCCCCGGAGTGGGCAGGCCTGGCCCCTGCGCCTGTCTCCACGCACAGCTCGAGCATTTGTTCACTGGACACCCATTTATCAGACATGCGGTGTGTGCCAGGAGCTGGAGACAGAGAGATGAGAGGGATGCCTGTCCTACCCTTGTGGGGTTCGCCGTGTGGGACTCAGGGCCTGGTCAGAGTGGCTCAGGGTGTGGGGCAGGGTCACAGCAGCAGCTGAGTGGGTCTGGGAGCCGTGGGGGTGCCAGGGGGAGACCGTGGCCTGGCAACGTGGATGCATAGCTCACCCGGGGCATGGAAAACCCCAGTGGTTACTCATGAAAATTGCTTAGGATCCCTCTAGAATCCTGGAATTTTATGAATGGAAGGATCTTCGTAGAATTTTTTCCTGCCTTTTAAGCCAGGGTGACCCATTCAGACACCCCTCCCCTAGCTATCCCAGAAATGTGGCCCTCCAGTGGTAGCTGGTGTTTAAGACAGACCTTCAAGTTCCATTCCCTTCTCCCCATTGGATCCTGCCTTTACTTGGGCTCATCTCCCCCTTGTTAATAATAATAACTATGATAGCATGACCGTCTCAATGCCAGGTGTACAAGCTCATTCAGTCCTCACAGCGGCCCTGTGAGGAAGGTCCTACCTTCCGCCTCACAGATGAGAACATCGAGCCTCATAGAACGTGAGTGCCCTGCCGAGGTCCACACCGCTCATCCGGACCTGAGCCTGACGACTCAGCTGTCCCTGCTCGGACTGCTTTCCAAGCCTGTGATTCCTGCTCTTGACTTGGACTCTCCCCCCATTCTGCTCGCCTCCCCCCACCCCGGGTTCAGGGACCTCTCCAGACACCTTGGCTATCTGCCCTGCCTGCACCCCCAGCGTCTCCCACTGTCAGGAACAAGGATCTCTGGCTTCAGCTCCTGGCTCTGGAGAATCCAGCTCTCTCTCAGACCCTCAGCCAGCCGGACAGGCCTGCCAGTTCCCCTCCCTCGGGAGGAAAAGGGTGAGGAGCCTGACCGAGGTCGTCTGGGTCAGTCTCATGCTCTTGGCAACATCTGCCAGTGTCCCAGCTTTTTTTGGAGGGCAGGGGCATTGGGGGTATGCTACACATAGCTTTTGCATAAATCGTTCTAGTAACAGAGCTCACTACTTCCCATTGCAGCCCATTTGATTCTCTCTGTGTAATAATTAACACATACCTGTTTTTATTATGATACATTTCGAACATATACAAAGTGACCAGAACAGTACGATGAACCCTGTGTGCTCACCACCCAGCTCCAACGGTGCTGACATTTGACTTTCTCATTGGCTCTGTCCCCTTTGCCCACCCTCACCCCTCACACAAGGATGACGATATCATGGTGATTTCACATTTCCTTTATGTCGCTGTAGTATTTATGGGTGTTGAAACACGCCGATCTTACCTGTGTTGTTTTGACAGATGGATACACCGGCATAACCCATACCCTTATGGTACAGAATATTTCCATCTCCCCGGAAAAATGATTATTGGATATATTCACTGTTATGTTCTTTCCCTACGTCCAACCCAAACCCTAAAACTGTTCTGCAGGGTTGTACAGACAAGTCTGTTCTCTCTTCCAAATGCCATCCCTGCAGATTTGTGTGATGGCGGTCACGATCCTTGGTAAGCCTGCCCCTGTCCCTTCTCAGTACCCTCGGCTTCCCCCGCCGTTTCTGCTTTGTTTTCGGAAAATGGACGGCCAGCTGCTCACATTGATAAAAGGAGTCCTGATTTGCTCCTTACCAAATTCCTTCCTAGCCCGTTCAGCCTGGGGCCAGGAGGACAGGCAGAGGTTTGTTGGGGACGTCTTGTCCACTGGCTGAGTTCTCCTTTAAAGACAGCAGGATCCTTGGCCGGTGTGGCTCAGGGTTAGAGCGTCGGCCTGTGGACCAATGAGTCGAGGGTTCGATTCTGGCCAAGGGTGCGTGCCTCGGTTGCGGTTTGTCCCTGGCCCCGGTTGGGGTCGTGCAGGAGGCAGCCACTCGATGTGTCTCTCTCACATCGATGTTTCCCTCTTTCTCCCTCCCATTCTATCTGAACAGAAATGGGGAAAAAAAGTCCTCGGGTGAGGATAAAAATAAATAAGTAAAGACAGCGGGCTCAAGCGGGCCGTACAGATGTACTCACTCCATGCAGCTAAATTGTATGCAAATGTATCTTTCTTTCTAAAACAAATTGTAGTGCCATTTCGTCAGGTCATTCTCTTTTCATTCAAATTATTCATTCCACAAACTTCCATTGAGGACCTGTGCTAAACCGGCTCTGCGTAGAGCACTTGAATAAATAAGACAGAATCCCAGGGTTTGGGGCTGGAGTGGGGATAGTCTCGCCTGGCAGGACTGACTGGCACCCACCCAGCCATTTGTAGTGCTGGCATCTCTCATGTAGAGAGGTACCTCACCCTGGGTTCTGTCCTCTCCCCAGGGATGGTCCGAGTTCAGTGGGACACAGTAGCTGGTTACCTGTCTCAACCCAAAACAGCTCTGTGGGGCCACCTCACCCTGAGAGGTATCATTATCCCCATTCTTCAGGGAACATAGGGAACCGGCCCGTGGTCACGTGCTCAGGCCTGGTGGATGCGGGATCCCGCTTCGATCTGTCCCAGTCAAACAGCCTGTGATCTTCTGTCACTTTGTGATGACTCTGCACATAACTCACCCTCTCTCAGCCTCAGTTTCCTCCCCTGCAAATGGGACCACAGTGTCTATTTTGCAAGCTTGTTGGGAAACCTGTTGTCACCTTCATCACACACATCTCTCCTCCTGTCTTCCTCTGCCTCTGTGGCCCAGGCTAGGGGGAGGCAAGGGAGCACCATGGTGCACTCTGCGTATCCGCCAGGAGGGGGCAGAATGCAAGGAGGTACTCACTCTCAGGGGAGTGTGAGTGTGAGTGCAGCCCGGACGTGAGTGTCTTCTTAAATCGGAGGTCCCGCGCACCTCACCTGCCTCACCCTCGTCCAGGCCCTGATGAGGCGAGGAGAAGCGAGTGTAGCTGGGCTGTGGAGAGGGCAGGAGAGGCCGGCTGTGTGCATGCTGTCGTCCCAGCCATAGCTGCAGGCAGGCCCCACTGCCAAGGGACAGGGCTGCACAGGAACGGAGGGTGGACCTCGCTTCCCGTCACTGTCCCCAGGAGCTGCATTCTGCAAACGGCTGTGCTATCTCAGGGAGGGTCTGCAGCTGCTTTATCTCCCTCTCTGCCCAGACAGCTCATGCACAACCTGAGGGCAATGTCCATGTCCTATTTATCTTTGTATTCCCAGAACCTCGCAGGGTATTAGACATGTAATACTTGCTCATTAGATGGTGAATGAACTAAAGAATGCTTTGTCTTTCATTTTGAAAACCTTTAATCATCTCAGGTCCTTTGATACATTGATCATAAGTCACGGATGGAACCGAGGTACAATGAACATTGGCGTCTCCTGGGAGGCCGGCCCAGCAATCTGTGGCAGTGAGACACAGGGACGCTCAATAAATATTAGCCCAGTTTTAAAAGCTAGTAAATGGCCGGATCGGGATTTGATTCCCAAGGGTACACTGGCTCCACTATAGTGCAGGGCCCAAGTCTGAGCAATTTTTTTTTTAAATATACAAAGTCCTGCGTCTGCCTTGGTCACCAGCTAGAGTCCCTTCTACCTAAACCAAAAAGAAACAACAGTGCCCCTCATATTGCCCTGTGGCTCCTGCCCACACCTCCCCCCACTCTCAGGCATCGTCCCTTAGTGCAGAGAACACTGGCGCCCCCCGCAGAGCCTACATTCTTCAGGCGCAAGGATGGCAGATAGGAGTCATCTCACTCACAGTGGCAACCGGAACCGTTGGCTGAAAGAAACTGTGAGACCGAGAGGGAAGGAGAGCTGTGATCAGTCACGTACGTCTGCTACGGACCTAGGGAGGAGAGTGGCATCGTGGGGACCTGCCGGCTGGGCCTTAACTCCAAATGTCAGGGACGCAACCCAGTTTCACTACTGAAAACCCTCTGCGTCTGTGAATCTGCGACGGCTTTGGACACTCACCGTGCAAGCTTTGCGGCTAAAACCACATGCTGCAAACCTCTAGATCTCCCTTGGGGAAGAACCAACAGACAGTGGCACTCTCTGGGTAGTTCCTCAAGAAGAGGAAGCATGTTTTAAGTGGGAAAACATGAAATCGGTAACAATGTGGTGTGAGGATTTCGGTGCCAGGTGGGTGGTTCCTTATGTAACCTTTTTCTCCATCAGGTTTTCGAATCTGCCTGCCTTGAGACTGCTGTTAGCCTTGGTCTCCACTGGAACATCTGCTTTTCCTCTGTAAACATCATAAGCCACCCTTTGGTTCTCACGGATGCGTCATTTTTCAATGCAGCCCTGTAGAATAATGCGAAATTAACCAGAAACACAACAGGACGCATTTCTGGTCCCTCCCCCCGCCTCACACCTGCTCACAGGAAGGGCGATTCCCAGAGGTGTGTAGTGAGGCAGGTGCAAGGAGCAACGTGTCTTATCTCAGGGTCAGATATCCAGGCATGAAACACACTCACGGTGGGGGGCGGGGTGCAGCCCCTGAGCCCCAGGGGTAGGTGCCGGGAACAGGCAGGAGAAGTGACGTTCAGACCAGCAGAAACATCCAGCGAGGTTGATATGAACTTCTTATACAAGAATACCCAGGGAATGTTTTGGAAAGGATCTGGGCACGCCGGAGGGAAACCAAGTGGCCACATGTTCCAGCGGGCAGCAGTTAGAAGGGGACGCAGGGCTGTACCCACAGGACCGGGCAAGCATGTAAAGAGGGTGTAATGGGGCCGTGAACCCACAAAGCACACCCTGTAGAAGATGAGACTTCAGGACTCAGGTGCAGAGTCCCTACCAATAATAATTACATCAGCCAGCCTGGCCGGCGTGGCTCAGTGGTTGAGCGTCCACCCATGCACCAAGAGGTCGCCGGTTCGATTCCCGGTCAGGGCACATGCCCAGGTTGTGGGCCTGATCCCCAGTGGGGGGCATGCAGGAGGCAGCCAATCGATGTTCTCTCTCATCAATGTTTCTATCTCTCTCTCCCTCTCCTTTCCTCTCTCTCTAAAAATAAATAAAGAAAAAATATATTTTTAAAAAATTACATCAGCCAGTTTTATTAAGTGAATACCCTCTGCCTGGCACTCTCATTGTCTCTTGAGTAAGGGAACAGGGACTAAGATGTGCCCTGCTGTGGGGCTCTGCACCCCAGAACGGCCGGGTGTGGCAGGACTCGGTGCCCCTCCCCAGGGTGTCGGGGCTGCTGTGCCTTGGACACACCCTGCCCCAGTCTGCTTTGCCTGCGACTTGGAACCGGCTGGGCAGCAGGAACATCAATCAGTCAGGTCAGAAGCAGGGAGTGTGGGCAGCAGAGGGACATGGTGATGGGACTGTGGACAGTTTGTGGCCATACTTTCTCCTTCACTTTTTCTCAGCCCCTGCCTCCTGGAAGGCTGGGACCCTGTCCTGAGTCCTGCTCCCCACAGCTAAGGGCCCACTGTGCACAGTCAGCCCTGGCTGGCTAGAAATGTGCTCTTGTTTCTAATCCACGTGCCCTGGCCCTACGGACAGTGGGCAGGTCAGAGACCCAGGCTCGGGGGTGGGGGCGGTGCCTCTGGGACTGACTCACGCTCCGTGGACAGAACCGGATGCCCCCTCCTCTCAGTCGCTGCATCTGTCTTAATAAGTATCTGCTACCTGACAGCTCAGCTCCGTTATCCACTGTGCACGGTGTCTGACACCCAGTAGGTGTTCAGCCAGCATAATGTGACTCCAAAGACTGTCTCCTTCCAACAATCCTGCCTGCCCATTAGGAGAGCCCATAGGGGTCTAGCTGGGGGTATTAGGTTCTGGGAGCAGAAGAGAGCTGGAATGATGGGCAGACAGGCAGGGCTCAGCAGGCAGCCAGAAGTCTAGACGGCCAGCACAGCCCTCCCTCGCAGCATCGACACGGCCCTACTAAGACCAGGGGCCAGTCTGAGGGGTCTGTCTCAACCTACTAAATACCACTCGAGGAACCCACTGCTGTCTCTAGGGGGAATTCTGCAGGAGCCCCCCACCCCCCATCACTGCCCACCAGGCAGCTTCCTTCCGGCACTCCCACAGCCCTTGGCACCACCCAGTATCCGTGTGTCGGGCCACCCTCCCTACAAGCTGATTCCTAACTGGGTGACTCGTCCCTGCATCCCCAACGCCTGGACAGTGCCCAACACACAAGAGGCGTCCGTAGATGTTCACGACGCGCATGAATGGATGGGCCACCGACACAGTCCCAGCTGGGGCGGCGTCTCAGGCTCCGTTTCGACAGCCCAGCGGCAGCCCTGTCCCTCCCCTGCTCACACGGGACTCAGCGTGACAAACCACCATCAGCAGGGCGCTCTGACCGGGCTGAGATTGCTTTGCTACAAAGTGCGTTCAGAACCACGATAGCCCCTGTGCTCCCCACGGTAACTCTGTCCAAGGTGCTCTTACCAGCATTTCCAAGATGAGGGATCAAGGTCCACAGCGGATGAAGTGTCTTCCCCAAACCAGTGGAGAGCCAGCACCGACGGCTGGGGCTGCCTGGTTCCCAGTTCCACACCTGACACCTCCCACCAAGTGTCTACCATGTGCCAGGTACAGGGCCAGGTACGGGAATCCAGAGGTGGAAGTTTTCCGCGCAGCAGACAGACAGACAGACAGAGCAACCAAGCCGTCGTTGAGTCCTATTTGAAGCATCCGCCGGCCCAGAGTCCCGCCAGCCAAGCTGCCGTCCAGCTGGGAGGTTGGTCCCCCACACCCCACTTCATAACCGCAAGCGGGGCCCAAGTGGGGATTCTCACGTGAGGTGTCAGGAGAGACTCGCCAGCAGAGGTCTGGTCTAGTGAACAACTTCCCTGATGAACACAGACCGCCTTCCAGTTTCCCTCCGCCCCCGCCAGCGTCCGCCAACAGAGCCTCTGCTCGCAGATGCTTGAACGGAAGGCGAGCACTCGGAGTTCCCCGGAGCCTGGCGCTGTTTCCCAGCTGACGGAGATCTTCAGTCGCCCGCTGCTCTTTTCCCCTGCGTGGTGCTCACACGGCTCCCCCTGCCCAGCAGGAGAGGCCTGGGCTGCGCTTCAGGCTGCGCAAGAACAGACCGGAGGGCCTCTGCGTGAAGCCGGCATGGGAAATGTCACAGCCCAGCGGAGGGGGACAGGGGCACAGAGGGGGGTCCCCATTCCCGTACCATACATTCAAATAACACTAAGCGTTCTTCTAACAACCCAAACATAGAAAGGGAAAAGTCAGGAGAACCACTCTCCAGCTGTAGGACCAAAGCAGGTAGCCTCAGTTTCCCTATCTGCAAATTGGGGAGAATAGCATCTGCATCCATGGGCCTTAAAAGATAGAAGGTGTGTGAAGCAACCAGCATGATTCAACGCATGGTAAATGCTCAGCGATTGCTCGTTCTTCTCTCTCCCCCCGGAAAAGCAGCCTCTAGAGAGGATGCTACTAACGATGTCTTGAGAGAGCCGGTGGCCCCCTGGTTGGGAAGAGGGACAAGTGGTCGTAAAGGGACTCTCATCTCCTTCATTCCCAAGGACAGCACCTGCCATGTGGAGGTGCTGTCCTGGGTGTTTGTCAAAATTGCCTTTATAAGTTCATCGTCGGGAGCATTGCAGGGCACCGTCCTGCAGCAATCCTTGGAACATACTAATAGGTGCTCAAGCTCCCGGCCAGTGTGGCTCCGTGGGTGAGCGTCGACCCATGCACCAAGAGGTCGGTGGTTCGATTCCCGGTCAGGGCACATGCCCAGGTTGTGGGCTTGATCCCCAGTGGGGGGCATGCAGGAGGCGGCCAATCGATGTTCTCTCTCATCGGTGTTTCTATCTCTCTCTCCCTCTCCCTTCCTCTCTCTCTAAAATCAATAAAGAAAAAAAAATTTTTTTAAATAATAGGTGGTCAAAAATTCCTGCGTTGGGGGGCAGGGAACAGGTGACGGAGCAAGCAGACTTTTTAATGCTACGACCTCTGCCGTCCAAGGGCTGGCCACCTACGGCGGCCTCCTCACATACACACCCCTCGGCTGCACTTAATTTTCAAACGTATTAATTGCAACTTCAGGAAATGAAAGGCAGATTCATTTTGTTTCCTGGAAGCCTGATAACGCCTTTGACAGACTTTCTCACTTCCCCATTGTACGAAATGTGTTTGAGGAGTTAGAGAAAAACAAAACAAAATGAAACTAAATGGCTGGCTTTCACATGCACGTTATTTTGCAAATAGCCTAATGAGAAACTTCAGTAATTCACTGAGAAGAAATTGTAAGCAACTCGGGGAGGGCGGGAAAAGGGTTGCTTTCAGAGGCATTTTGGAGCCGCACAATCTCATTTCCTTCAAGGGCAGTGAGCAAGCAGAGACAGGAAAGCCACTGCCTGCGAGAAGCCCTAAAGGTCAGAATCGATGAATGGGTTGGATGGTTTGAAGCTTGCAGGCCCACTTGTGTGCTGGTAAGTGGGTGTTTCGGCAGTCCTTAGGGGGCTTATACATAATTTATTTTCTTAAATAGGGACATGGTGTAGAAATGCTGGTTGCACTATTCACTGGACCAGAAAACTGTCTCTTCATGAGTACCAGCTTTTCCTAACCTTCCCAGCAAGGGCTCCGCTTGGCATTTCCCGGGCTCTGTAAGGCAGGGTGCCCCAACAGATCACGCTGAGCCTGGATGCTGGCACCTGGCTGAGCAGCAGCGGCCAACCTTCCTCTTGTCCCTGGAAGCAGTGCCCCGAGAAGGGGAGCCTAGCCATCATCTCCGACCCATTGCAGGTGCAAACAGAAGGCTTTAGGGGAAGAGCACAGACCCAAGCCATCAAACTCAGGTCAGATCTCAACTCTGCCCGCAAACGAGCTGTGTGACCTAGGGCAGATCACTTCACCTTTCTGGGCCTTAGACTCTCCACGTGCAAAATGAGATGTTTGGACGATAATATTTTTGGTGCCTGCATTTTTCCAGGCTTCCCTGACTCTGAGATGCACCTCCCCCACCACAAGTGGGAGAGCCCAGGTGTCAGCAAAGCACCGATTTCACCTGCTGGGAACAGAGCTGGTTGAGAGGTGTGTGGGTGTGAGCTGTAGCTACAAGGGACAGGGAACAAATAGCACTGGCTTTGGAATTAGGCAAAGATGGGTTTACCCTGGATTCTCCACTTACCAGCTCTGTGACCTGGTCCAGACTCTCTGGGTCTCAGTTTTCTTATCTGTAAAATGGGGGTGATGATACAACCTGACAGGGCTGTTGCAGAAATTAGTGACAGCAAATATATAGTGAATGGCACCCCAGGGAGGGCAGCAAAGCCAGTCAGTGACTTAAGGGCTGCTCCAAGAGCTACTGGAAGGCAGTGAGACCCTCTCCGTGTCCCCACGTCCATGTTTCTTCGATTTAGAACGTGCCAGCTTCAGGGTGGCGTGTCTGTCCACTGTAGCAATAACTGGATACAATTCTGCTGTTGGAATGCAAATATAGATTTTCAAACTGAGTTGTAAGCATGAAAGTATCTCCCTCCCCTACAGAACTCCGTGGTCCCCAGATCTCATTGGCCGCCCTGGGCTTCTAGTAACAGGTTTAACATTATCGAGGAATAAACACTCAGTGGCACCCAGTGGTCTTCATCCCCTCTAACTACTTCGAGATGAACTTACGATTGTGGAGACATAAGCAGAGAAAACAGGACCCCTCAATACCCCCCACCATTCTTTAGTTCATCTCTGACCTCCCCCCATGACCCAACAGACATATCTGTCTTCTGCGGAAAAGGGGAAACGCAATAACTCTCCCCACCCACCCTGAGTATGGATTCGTAACTAGTAAAGATATCTATTATGTAGTCTTCCAAACAAATGGACTTCCATTCTCTCCTTTAGGCCCTGCACGCACACGGCAAGGTCATCTTGCCCAATGTGCAGCTGAGAAAAAGCAGAGGCTCAGGAATTGTCTGTTCCTTTCCCTCCAACGTCATGGGGCCCATGAGTAGTTGAAGTAGATTCCATCCCTACACTGTCATGTGCCATGCCAAAGGTTAGTGAAGGTGATAGGCATGGCCCAATTTTTATCTCACGATCCCCTCGTCACTCCTACAGATCCGGGTTTGAAATGTGTTCCGTAAATTCTTGCAAATCGATGCAACCAAGTGCAAGTCTAGACTCTTAGCAACCCTGCAAATCCAGCCTGCCCCCCGCAAGGGGCCTGGCAGCAACCGAGAGCAGAGAAACAAACGCCTGGGCGATGAGCAGGTCTGAAGAAGCAGCCAGCTCACCTGACTGACAGTCTGGACTTAAATAAATTGTGGTTTTTGGCTGGGGGTGATAAGGCATAAATTTGAAGTGTGCGTTCTCTTACACATCATTACGCCCCGAGATGGGGAAAGAGAACTCCATCGTGTCCCAAATCCCAAATTCATAGCAAAACTGCACTGTGTGTAAATAGCCCTGGGGCCTTTGATGTCGAGCAGAGAGGGAGATAATCCGCTCAGAACAGCCAGGGGGGAGGGCTCAGCAGGCGCAGAGAGGCCGGCTGAGGGTGCCCTGCTGTGCTGAGCCCCTTCTCCTGCCCCCACCAAGGTAAACTTAGTTCCTGCAGGGGTTGTTTCCTCTAACACCTTCAGAGAGACAGAAGCGAGCCAAAATGCTTAGGTAAAATCAAGTGGGAAGCCGGGAAGGCCAGAGCAGAGAAAGGGAGGGAAGGGGAGTCTGGCAAGGTGTCAACCTGAGCTCCCACCAGAGCCAGGCCAGGCTGGCGGCAGCACCGAAGGGCACCTCCCAGAGGTGGGCAAGGGGATGAGGGGGTGGCAGCACCTTGGAGCCCGTTCATTCGTTCATGTGACAAAACAGACACAGTCCCTGCTCTCTTGCAGCTTAGACTTTCGGGTGAGACACGTCCAGCTGATAACCTGGTTGCATACTTTGATACATACTATCAAGGGAAGAAGCAGGCTGTATAACAAGGAGCCCCAGTTTTCATGGAGGCTGGGAGCAGGGTGGGTGGTGAAGAGGGGCCTCTGGGACGTGGCAGTTAAGCCAAGGCTTGATCCCAAGGTGGCCAGGCGAAGGGTGTGGGGAGTCTCCCCGAGGCAGAAGAAACAGTGCAACAAGAAGCCGCAGAGGGCGGTAGGCCTCTTCATGGTGGTCCTGACTTGATAAGGAACTTGGCTGTTGGTGATTGCCACTCGGCCATCTCTCAGACATGGCTGCGGTCACCCTCCAGCTCCCTGCCCTGCCACCCTGGTTGCCACCAGCCCTCGCCAAGCTCTCCCCTGCGCCAGTCCACACCTGCCAACTTCGTGCATTTGCCCGGGCAGCCACCCCCAGGGGGAGGAAGCCGGGATGATTGACACTGAGGCACCCATAGGAGCTGCCACCTGGGCCACGGATGAGAACCAGGCCTGCCAGGGGGCATCACGGATGGGGAGCGAGTCTCTGACCCTGCCATCTCAAGAACCTGCCTGCTCCCTCCTCTACAGGGAAAGACTTTGATTCATGAGGCTTCGATGCTGCCAGCCCAGTGCCTGGCACAGAGCAGGCACTCGGCCAACGATCAGCGGCAGTTAGCAACTCCCTAGATCCTCCACTCCTCTTGCAAGTGGGGAAACTGAGGGAGGCTGGTATAAAGGAAGGAACAGGTTGAGCTAGGAGTCCATGTCCCGAGTCGATACAGCCTTGCTGCAGAGCCCTGGGCAAGTCACTTCCTCTCTCCCAGGTCTCCATTTCCTTACCTACAAAGCCAGGGGGGTGGACCAGATCATCTTTTAGTCCTCACACCTGTCATCACCCTCGGAAGCACAGAGAGGGTCAATGCCTTCATCAGTGCCACGCAGCATGTCCGTGGCAGGGCTGGGATCACGGCTGACTCCAGGAGCAGACAACGTATTCTAACCCCAACCCCATCTTCTGAAGCTCAAGTACGAAATGAGGAGGGGGCTGGAATTTCCAATGATTGGTGCTAAGCTGAAATGTACTATTACTTACCAATCTCTTTGTATAGATAGGAAAATTAATATTATGAACAGTTTTGGAACCAAAGAGGTTATTTGGTGGGTCTACAAAGAAAAACCCCATTGGAGCAGCCCCAAAGTCACCCCAGATGTGTTCAACCCCTTGCAACGGACGCGCTAACTATAAAACGCTCCTGTCCATTTATTACAGCGGTCCCAAGAGCATGTCTCTGGGGGACAGGTCTGTTAGCCAAGTTCAGTGGCTATCTACAGTAGTGATGATGAAGCTCAGTTCTGTGAAAATCATGTTCCAGCTGTCTCCACCGCGAAGCTGAGAGAGCAGGGCTTGTCTGTTTTGAGAGTTCAGCTGCCAGGGACTCAGAGCCATTGTGTACCGTGGAGAAAAATGCAGGGTCTGTTGTTTTGCTGACGCTTCCTATAGATCGCGAAGGCAGATAGTAGGGCTTGTACTTCTTTGCAATCCCCAAACCCTTGCTCGTAGTAGGACCACATGCATATGCATGGCTGATAGAAAAAGCAAAGCAGAAAGGAAGGGTATATGGCCTGAAACATCCCAATGACAAAGACCCAGGACAGCACACTCAGTAAGAGCACGTGTCTTAAAATCAGACAGACATGGGTGTGAATTCTAGCTTCTCTGCTTAATAGCTGTGTGACCTTAGGCAAGTCACTTAACCTCTCTGGGCCTTGGCTTCCTCCTCTGCACAATGGGAGCAGCAATAGCCTCCCATGGTCATAGTTGCAAGGGTTAATGAGACAACATGGGTAAGCCTGCAGCACAGTGCCTGGCACATGGTAGAGGCCCCTCTCCCTCCCTTCCATTCAGCCATTAAGATCTGCATGAGAGCCCAGCCGGTGTGGCTCAGTGGTTGAGCGTTGACCTGTGCACCAAGAGGTCACCGGTTCAATTCCCAGTCAGGGCACATGCCCAGATTGTGGGCCCAATCCCCAGTGGGGGACATGCAGGAGGTGGCCAGTCAATGTGCTCTCTCATTGATGTTTCTACCTCTCTCTCCCTTTCTTTCATGCTAATAATCAATAAAGAAAAAATTTTTTAATAAAATAAAATAAAAAAATATGTGCATGAGAAAGGCAGCCTTCGGCACTCACCCCTGCTATGTACCTTCCCCTGCACTGAAGGATGGGAAGCCGAAGAGTATCTCTGTGGCCTCCACAGGTCGGGAGGGGCCAGTGCAGCGGGGCGTGGTCAGGGAGGCGACCCAGGCCCAAATCTCAGTGGCTGCAGGAACCCAACACAGTTAGCCTGGCTCTCTTCCAGCCAATTTTGCCAGATGTAATTTGCTTCTGCTCCAGGTTCCAAAGCAGTTATGTAATCATAATAACCATAGCATTTGGAGAAAGCTTTTATAGTGTCAAAGCACTTTTGCATGTATTACCTCCGCTGATCTTCTCCATGACCTTGAGAGGTGGCGAAGGCAAGGACAAGAACCACCGTTTTTTAGCTGGAGAAACTGAGGCTGGGGTCTATTTGGTTCACCTTAAGTCACACAACTAGTAAGTGGCAACATGGGACTTGGACAAGCATCTCTGTAGTCCTCGCCCCGAGCTTCCCCCACACCCTCCCACGGCATCTTCGTCACTGTGCAGCCATCGAGCAGAAGTGGACGGAGCGCCTGCTGTGTGCTGGGGCTCAGAAACGCAAGGCAGAGTCAAGCTCAGGAGAGATGTGGGACCAACTGCTCAGCAGCATGGGATCGCTGCCACGGTGGAGGAGAAAGGGGACCAGGGAGGAGGAAACCCAGCTTGATCCAGGGCATCAGGAAGGCTTCCTGGAGGAGGAGATGCGTCAGTCACAACTTGGAGAATAGCTAGAGGTTGTGTAGGCAGAGAGTCAGAGGTGGTCCAGGCAGAAAGAAGAATGAGCGGAGTTCCAGACAGCAGAGCAGCAGATAGAAAGCCATCAGTGTGTGAACCAGCAGGGCACATCCGGGGTGCCGCAAGGTGTTTGATCTGGCTCCACCCACCCACTCACGCATTCATTCATTCACTCGACATACGTTCCTGGAGCACCCCCATGTGCCGGGCACTGTGCTAGCCACTAGGGATAGATCCCTCAGCAGATGTAGTCCCTGAGCCCCGGAAACCTACCTTCTAGTGGATTTCTGGGACTCACATGGGAAACGGTAGACGGTGGAGATGTACTTGTCATAGAAGGCTGGGTGTGCAGGGCCTGGATTTTAGCCTAAGGGGGATAAGGAGACCTGGTGGATTTCAAGCACAGGATGAACAAGGTCAGCTTTGCATTTCAGAAATAGCAAACCAGAGTTAACTTAAAGGGTGGGCTAGAGGAGGTTGTCTGGAATCCAGGAGCCCAGCTAGAAAACTGCAGCAGCCCAGGCAAGAAATGGCTGGGTCCTCAGACACAGCAATGTGGGAGACCAAAGGCGAAATGCGAGATGGTTGGAGAGACAGTGTTGACAGGCCTTGCTGGTTCATTGGACATGAGGGTGAGGAAGAGGAAGCCTGGACAGCCACCCTGAGGGTCTGGCTCGAGCCCCTTGGCAGGTAGTGATGCTGTTTCCTGGAACAGTGATGCGGGAGAACCTTGTGGGGGGGGCGGAGCCTGAGGAAGAGCTGTTCCCACTGGGACATGCTGAGCGTCAAGGGTCTGTGGTCCCCCTGAGGTCATGCTTATTAGGCAGTGGGATCGGTGTGTCTGGAGCCCAGGAAAGATCTCAGGGCCAGAGGTAGTTTGAGGGCTCAAGAGCTTACTAACAATGCTTGACATTTGGAAGAAGACAAAGGGAGAAGAGACCAGACCCCCTTGCAACAAACCCCAGAGGGTGTCCAGATTTGTCCTCTGATGCCTGAATCACACTTTGCAAAAGTCAGGCCATTAGCCAGGGTGAGGAATCATTGGTCCCAAGAGGGGTTGATCGTGATGGGCAGTGGGGACTTGGGCCTGCTGTTGGATTTCTGGGGTCTCACCAATCTCCGGAGCCCAGTCTGAAGTCACCCATGTGCTTCTCTCTCTCTCTCTTCTCTCCTTCAGGTGTTTACAAAATATGGGAAGTGTTACATGTTTAACTCAGGCGAGGATGGCAAACCTCTGCTCACCACGGTCAAGGGGGGGACAGGCAACGGGCTGGAGATCATGCTGGACATTCAGCAAGATGAATACCTGCCCATCTGGGGAGAGACAGGTGAGCTGGGCACATGGACCTGGGCAGTGGGTGACGACGGAGGGGTACAGGACTTTGAAAGACGGGTTTGCCTCAGGGGAGCTGTCTTGGCCCACCCTATGAAGGATTGGTCTCCGCCAAGGGGTTGGTGGCATGCCAGTGAGTGGTAAGGATGTCCCTGGCATGGACTGGGATGAGTTTCATGGGGTTTCACTAGATGGGAGACGGGCAGATGATGGGAGTATTAAAAAGGGAAGGCAGGTAGAGCGAGGAGAGGTGTTGGGAGGAGGCATGGAGAAAGGTTTGAATCAACAAGGGTAGCTGGGCAGCTGAGTGGCTTGATTTCAGGAGAAGAGGAAGGGATGGGCCAACCCCTTCCTCTCCCAGCCGTGTTGACTATCCCGACCCAGCCAGGAGGCCCAGTGGAAAGGAAAGCAGACTCCTGTCGCTGGGGGAGGCTGGAGGGGCTGTGCAGTGTTGGAAAGCCAAGAGTAGCGACTCGCAGGCCTGGCACCGTGCCTGTGCGAGCCCCTGGGGGCCGTGTGTGCACAGGTTTCAAAGCTTATTTCACGCATTCGTTTCTTCGCTCATTTATTCAACAAACAATGCATTCGCCATGTGCACTACCTCGGGCTTTGCACCCAAGTGAGGACATTAAGGTGAAAAAGACTGAGTCCTTGACCACACCCTGGAGGAGGAGACACACGACTGGAGTCCTCCGTGGCCCAGTGTGCCCGTGCTGTGGAGGGACGCGGCTGCCACCCGGCAGGCGGGGAGGAAGGTTCAGGGAAAGCATCCTAGTGCGTGGGCATTTGAGTGGGGTCTTGTGATGTTCCTGGGTTATACAGATGGGTCCTCATCAGAGGGGTGCAGAAAGGTCAGACAGAGGAGCAGGCGGAAGCAGAGATGGAGCGATGCAGCCAGGAGCCTGGGGTTGCCGGCGGCCTCTAGAATTCCACCAGGTGGAGAAGGTAAAGAGGTGCCCGAGATGGGACCATGGATGCAAAAGAGACCCAGATAAGGCTAATGCTGTGTCCAGGGCATAACGGTTAGTGGGGGTGGGGTGTGGGGGGGGGCTCAGGTGATGGGCCTGAGGAGGGGCCCCAAGGAGGGGTGGAGGGGAGAGAAGGTTCCAACAGGAGGGAGGCCCTGGGCCCTCAGGTTGGAGCTGGGAGGGAGCATGGAGGCCAAGCAGCTGAGCCCCCACTGCCTGCGCCCCCACTTCCTGCAGCCAATCCTTCCCGACGTGAGGCCCAGCCCTCACCATGCCCGGCCTTCCAGGCTTCTGAGGAGGCGAGGGTTCCAGCCCAGGGCTGACCGACTGCAAACTCCAAGCTCCCTGCCCCACCCCACGCTCTCCCTTCGTGCTCAATGCTCTGTCGCCTGAGCGCCCTGCTGGGGACACAATGTGGTTGGTTCTCCTGCTCCTTGGACAGCAATGCCTTCTGACAGCTCACCGCACGCTCCCGGCCCTCCAGACCGCACCTGCGGCTTGCTAAGGGGACACTTAGTCGATCCCATCCACTTCTCTGAACTCAGTGTCTCTTTCCTTTGGCAACTGGATGGCAGTCTGTGTTACTGCCAAGTCTAGCATCCTTGAATACTGGCCTTCAGAGCCCGGCTCTCCAGAGCATCCCGGGGGCCAGCCTGGGTCCTAGGGCCACCAGGGCCTGGAGAAACCCTGGGTCCTGGGAGCTAGCTCTTGGTCCAAAGAGAGACACTGCCTGGTAAACACAAGAACATGTTTACCATTGAACCACCTGTGGAGAAAGAGAGGAACGAGGTCTGTGGCACAGCCAGCCCAGCCCACCCTGGTCCTCAGCCTTCCTCACTCGCCAAGCCGTGTACCCCACACACATCTTGCCTCCTTGGCATTCCCACCTCCTCTCAATCCTCGGAGAAAGGAGCCCAAGTCCTTCTAGGAGCTATTTGGGTGATGGCAGAGGAGAAATTAATTGAAATGCGTCTATGGAGGGAGCGGCCACCTACGGCTTGATGACAGAGGCAGTGCCGCGGGGCAGGAAAGGAGCATCCAAGAGACAGACAGACCCTGGACCAAGTCCCCAGCTCTTCCGTCACTCTCTGTGTGGCTGAGGGTGAGTGAACGAGCCTCAGTTACCTCGTCTGGAACACAGTGATCGATGAAACAAGTAAAACAGCCACCGTTACAGGATGGCTGAAGGGGCCAATGGAACGCTCCCTGCAAAGTGTAAACAGCGGAAGGATGGTCATGACAACCGTAGCCAGGGGACAGTCACACGGTCCCAGAGGCAGAGAACACTGTGAATGTCTCACAGCTAGAACAGGGATCCTAAAACACCTCAACATCTGGACATCCCGTCTGCTCGAAGCAGAGTCTCTGACACATGCTCGCCCTGCCTGGTGGACAGCTTCATCTCTCAGAAATGTCAGGAAGCGCCCGGCCACTGTGGCTGAGTGGTTGAGCGCCGACCCATGCACCAAGAAGTCGCCAGTTCAATTCCCGGTCAGGACACACGCCCAGGTTGTGGGCCTGATCCCCAGTGGGGGGCATGCAGGAGGCGGCCAATCGATGTTCTCTCTCATCGATGTTTCTATTTTTCTCTCCCTCTCCCTTTCTCTCTCTCGAAAATTCAATTAAAAAAAATTGTTTTTAAAGAAATGTAAGGAAACAATGAGGGAACCACTCACTCCCCGGGTGTAATTCTGACTGTCAAGAAGGACCTTGGGCACCCATAGGTGAATTAGGAGAGGGCACCTCCTTTGGGTTGACCCAGCCCAATGGGCTTATGCTTAGCAAATAGAGGGTGGGATGACAGTGCCCCAAACTAGGATGCCCCCTTGGCCAAATACCCCCGTGCAGGGCCCCCTGGAAATACGCCCTTTTAAAGAAGGCAGGCTCAGTCCCACGTGGACCTGGTCCGTGTGCCCCCAGATGGGCCCTACGGGAGGTCAGGAGTTTGGGATGGTACGTGTTCCAGGGATAAAACAGACCCGGGAAACTGGTGAGACAAGTTCACAGTTACTCCCGGCAGGAAGGCTTCATATGCCGCAGCACGGACCAGGAGGGGCACCGCGCACGCAGCATTCGTTGCCCAGAGGCCTTCGAGGGGAGCGTCTTTCTCCTGGGGGCGCTCAGGAAACGGCGAAGGACGGGACAGCGGCCCTGGACTGTGCAAGGGCAGATTCCGCGCCAGCGTCTGCCAACGGAAATTAAACTGCAGGCAGGTGGGAGGTTGTTCAAAACGAAACTCTGTGTAGATGCCTCCGAGAAACTTCAAAGAAAAGAGGAGCAGGCAGCGGGTTATCCAGGGTGCACGTCGAGAGAAAGCGGATTCAAACGGGCTTAAGCATAAAAGGACTCGTGTTGCCCCGGAATCCGCCGCGGGTGGGGCGGGCAGCTGCAGGAACGACTGCAGGGGGGGGCTCAGGCCCCCTCGGGCTCTCCCTCCTTCTCCGGCCTCTCCTCTCTCCGAGTCCCTTCGTTCTCTCAATAGAGACAGGCTTTTTTTCACACACGTGTATTTTTTCACGCATGATTCCCAATGGTTTTATATTTCACACATCCTTCCACCAGCAAGAGACTGTTCTGAGTCTCTTACTGATCCCCTATTCAAAAAAAAAAAAAAAAAAAAACCAGGGGAGGGAATCATTGGCCCAGCTCAGTCACGTGCCCGCCCCTGGACCAATCAGTGGCCAGGGAGTGAGTTCGTGGAAGGACATGAGAGTCCTAAGGCAGCTGGGGAGATGGCAGCTGGAAGGAGGTCTCAAGAGATTTGTCTCATGAATGGCCAGGCTGGGGAGGTAGGGGCCAGGGCGAGGGACGGGGGTGGGTTACATCTGAGGAAACCAGAATCCGTGTAAGGGAGCTCTTTTTTTCCAATAGGCTTTATTTTTTTTACTTTTTAAAAATTAATGTTTAGAGAGAGGAAGGGGGAGAGAGAGGGGAAAAAAAACATTGATTGGCTGCTCTACTTACAGATGCATTCATTGGTTGATTCTTGTATGTGCCCTGACCTGGATCGAGCCCGCAACCTTGGCATATAGGGATGATGCTGTAACCAACTGGGCTACCCGGCCTGTAAAGAGAGCTCTTTAATGAACACGATTTCTGGGTAGATAGGCTCAAATAATTCCCCTCCCTTTCTTGTCTCCCACCCCACTGCAAAATACGTTTTTATCAGATATCATCTCCTGGTTTCTCCAAATCCTAGGACTGTGGAAAAACGAATTTGATATTCTGTGTTTGAACAAAGGGGTCACTCTGAGAGGCTATGCTCTAATAGGGGTATATAAACACCTCTTCTCACTCCCCTCTGCCTCATCGCTTCCTAGTCCGTCTCCTTGCTCACTTGGGTCTAGCCACACCGGCTTCCCTGTGGCTTCTGGAACATTCCAGGAATGCTCTTACTTGAGGGCACCTGCATTCCCCACTCCCTCCGCCTAGAATTCTCTTCGCTCAGACCCACGTGGCTAATTGCCCTGTCCGTCCAGGCTTTGCTCAGTGGGGCCACCCCCGACTGCCTCTTCGTCTGCTCTGCTATCCGTTTCTCTGGGACGCCTGTCACCTTCGAGTCTACCATATGATGTACGTATTTATTTCTCCTTGTCTCTCCCCGTTTACTAACACATATGCTCCAAGAGGTCAGGGGTCTTGGCTGTCCGGCTCACCTGCATATACCAGCTTAATAAATATTGGTTGGTATATTTGTGGAGAGAGAAAAACATTGCTGTGCACACTGATGGGGCCAGGATAAGGGAGACACTAGCTTTAATGAGGAGCTACAATGTGCCGTGAACATTCTATCCCATGAATCCTCCTCGTTACCCTGCTAAGAAGGGTTATAACCCCCAGTGAGACAGAGAAACTGGACCTCAGAGGTTGCGTGAGCTTCCTGAGAACACAAGCCCCGTTAAGTAGCTGGACCAGCTGAAAACCCCCTTGCGAACCAAAGGCAGCTCCCCCTTCTCTGCATCCCTTCAACGTTCCGATGTGGTTGCAAAGGCTCTACCATGAAGACAGCTCGGGGGAAGAAAATGTTCGGTGACATCTCTGAGGACAGAATGGCATATAATGATAGGTCTGTTGATGTTCTCTATTTTTCCTGTTATTGTTTTCAATAGCAGAATCCTTGTATTGAACAAAAGCTTTACCACAGCCCCAGTATATAAAACAGAAGGCAGAGCTGCTCCAGTTCAACTAGAGATGGGGACCCGGTTTGATGTCTCCACGCTCATTGTGGCTAACCGGGGGACATTCCCTAAGGAAGTTCCCCAGGGCTCCAAGAATCCCAGTTTGAAAACCTTTGGATGCACTGGTGCTATTGGATGAAAGCAGAGCTGGTGGGTTCTGTGGCTGTGTACATCGTGGAGACCCCCTCTCAGCATCTTTCCCCTTCTCCTGGGATGGTGAGAGGAGCTTGAGATGTGTCTGCTGAGCCCCAGAGCCCAGGGAAGCTGACGGTCTAGACTTCGGCCTGAACATGGTGGATTGAATGAACATCAGTGTTTATGGAAGCTCCTTCCCCAAGCCCCACCTACTGGCAGTGAAGGATGTACTTCTTTAAGGTGAAGTGGATGGGAGAGCAGACAGCAGCAGGTGTCAGCACATTTTTAGAAGATGGAGAGCAGGTGGTGGCTGACTCATGGAGCAGGCGAGGCTGAAAAATGAGGGCCTGCAGTGGGAAGTCATCAAAGCCAAGCAGTTCTCACCACAGAAGCTCATCAAAGGATCAGGGGTTGAAGGCCTCAGCTTCTGTGGAAGTTAGGGGTGAGAAGTGGAGCCAAAACTGGGAGGATGAGTTCAAAGTCAGTAACAGGAGCTGTTAAGTCCCCCAGATACGCTCCCATGGCCCAAAGCAGCCAGACACATCTGTCTCCTCCCACAGCTGAAGATAAGATGGAAACAGACAGGCTCCGGGCTCGGGGAAAGCGGGCCAAGCTGAGGGCTCGGGTGAGGTGCTGTGCAGAGGACAAGGAGATGAGCTGAAACTCTGCTTACTGAGTAGTGAGATCTCCAGCCAGGCTAATCTACCCCACCCCCAGACGGAATTCTGGGGGAATCCCTTCCTGGAGACACTGACAAGTTCAAAAGGTTGGCAGTCTCCAGACAAAAGGGCCTGGTTAGATCACTCCAGAGTGAAGTCCCTTGGCAAGTCCTCCCACGCATAAGGAATGACGGCAGCTTTTAAATACCTCCTAACTGTGAATGGACAGCCAAAGAGCCAGACATTTGAGAGAAAGGACCCAAACCCAACCAAACAAGAAGGAGACTTTGAGGAAATGGAGATAATGGTTAATGGCATAAGCTTTAGAGCCAGACTAGAGCCTGGGTTCAAATCCCAGCTATATAGTTTACCAGCTGTGTAACCTTGGGCAAGTTACTTAACCTCTCTGGGCCTCAGTGCCATCACCTGTAAAACGGCAAGAACATGATTATCTGCGCTGTGAGGTTGTTAGGAAGATGGAAATGAGTTCATGTTTGTGAAGTACTTAGAAAAGTGCCTTAATAATATTAGGCACTATGTAAATGTTTGCTATATAAAAAAATAAATGCAGGGACCAGAAAGAAACATCAAATTATTATAATTAAATTCTCAAGAGATAAGAGATGGTACTGCATCCATAAACACGAGCTATTAAAATAGGATGCTATTAAATGCCCTGGCCGGTTTGGCTCAGCGGTTACAGTGTTGGCCCATGGACCAAAGAGTCACAGGTTCGATTCCAGCCAAGAGCATGTACCTCAGTTACAGTTCGTCCCCAGCCCTGGTCGGAGTCATGCAGGAGGCAACCAATCGATATGTCTCTCTCACATAGGTGTTTCTCTCTCTCTCTCTCCCTCCCTCCCTCCCTCCTTTCCACTCTATCTGAAGATAAATGGAATAACATCCTTAGGTGAGGATTTTTTAAAAATAATAAAATAGAATGCTATTAAAAAGTAACATTCAAAGAAGAAGTTTTTTAAAAACCAGAAATTAAAAATATGATTGCAAACATTTTTTTCAAACTCATAGAAGGATTGAAATTGAGGAACTCTCCTGAAAAGTAAAACACAAAAACAAACAGATGGAAAATGGGAGGGAAATAAATATGACAATGAGAGGCTAAATCCAGGAAGTCCAACCTCCTACTATTAGGAGTTCCAGAATAACAAAACTGAGAGATGGAGAAGAGGGCCTTGCCAAAGACATAATGTAAGAACAATTCCCAGAGGAAGCTCAGGATTTTCCATATGAAAAGAATTCACCAGGTCCTGTCTGCAATAAGTGGCAAAACAGTCAGACCAAGCACATCCTTCAATTCCCACTAACAAAGACGAACAGAAAACCTTAACAGTTTCTGGAGAGAAAAAACTAGTCACTACCTAGGATGTAGAATCAGAATGGCTGGGACTTCCCCACAGATAGAGTTGAAGCAAGAACACAAGAGCACAATGCTTTCAAATTGGGGGGAGAGGGACTTTCTTTTCTAGGATACAATTGTTTTTTTTTTGTTGTTTGTTTGTTTTTCAGTTTAAATAGAGTTGGTTGTATACACTATCATATTAGTTATATTAGTTTCAAGTGTACAATATAGTGATTCAGCATTTTTATACCTTACAATGTGGTCACCCCCCCTCCAATTCTAGTAACCATCTGTCACCATGGAAACTTATCACAGTATTACTGACCATATTCCCCTTGATCTTTTTCACCCATTCTCCCACCCTCCTCCCCTCTGACAACCATCCCTCTGATCTCTGTTCCTATGAGTCTGTTTTTGTCTTGTTTTGCTTGTTCATTTGTTTTCTTTTTTTAGATTCCACATTGTAAGTGTCTTTCCCTGTTTGACTTATTTCCCTTAGCATACTACCCTCTAAGTCCATCCATGTTGTTATAAATGACAAGATTTCATTCCTTTTTTGCTGCGTAATATTTCATTGTGAATATATATCACATCTTCTTGATCCATTCATCTATCAGTAGACACCTAGGTTGCTTCCATATCTTGGCTATTGTAAATAATCTGCAATGAACACAGGGATGCATACATTTTTTTCCAAATCATGTTTTTGTTTTCTTCAGATCAATACCCAGAATTGGAATTGGTGGGTCGTATGGTAGATCGATCTTTATTTTTCAGAGTACTCTCCATACTGGTTTCCAGAGTGGCTGCACCAGTTTGCAGTCCCACCAGCAGTGTACTAGGGTCCCCTTTTCTCCACGTCCTCGCCGACACATTACTTGTTGACGTTTTGATAATAGCCTTTCTCACTGGGGTGAGATGGTATCTCATTGTTTCTATTTGCATTTCCCTGATGATCTAAGATACAATTTTTATATCCAGCACGCTACAAATGAAGTGTGAAGGTACAATTTGGTTTCATATATATTCCAATATTCAAACATATTTAAATATATTCAAAAATATATATTTTTGATGAGAACATTTAAGTTCCGCTCTCTTAGCAAGTTTCAATTATACAATAGTGTTGTCAGGCTATAGTCACCCTGTATTACATTCCATCCTCTGACCTTGTTCATCTTATAATTGAAAGTTACCAGCCTCTCCCAACTTCTGTGTTTTTCCCTCTTTCTCCCCAGCCCTGGGCAGCCACCTTTCTACACTTTGCTTCTGAAGTGTGACTTTTTCTTTGCCATTTCTGTGACAGGGTACCTAGCAAGCCAAACAAACCAGCAAACAAAGAGGGGGAAAAAACAGTAAAAACAAAATAGTTTCACAAGAAAGAAAGAAAAAACGGAATATAGCCCGGCCGGTGTGGCTCAGTGGTTGAGCATCGACCCATGCACCAAGAGGTCGCCGGTTTGATTCCCGGTCAGGGCACATGCCCAGGTTGTGGGCCCGATCCCCAGTGGGGGGCATGCAGGAGGCAGCTAATCGATGTTCTCTCCCATCAATGTTTCTATCTCTCTCTCCCTCTCCCTTCCTCTCTCTCTAAAAAACAAAAAACAGAAAGTACTACAAGGCTGGGGGGTGATCATAGTCATAATTGTGTGAAAGCTGGACGCTGACTTAGACAAAATGTCATAGATCTACCTACAGGAGGGTGAAAGGAGAGCCAATGTGATGGGCACTTCAGGTAGGAAGCCTACAGCCTCATCTCCCTGGTAGGTCTTCAGTAGAGAATATCTAAAATTTTTAGAGACTAAGAAATATCTGTCAAGCCGTCGATGTGCATGGACGTGTGAAGGAGATGCAGGAGGAGCAGCGGAAGCCGTTGATGTGCATGGACGTGTGAAGGAGATGCAGGAGGAGCAGCGGAAGCCGTCGATGTGCATGGACGTGTGAAGGAGATGCAGGAGGAGCAGCGGAAGCCGTTGATGTGCATGGACGTGTGGAGGAGATGCAGGAGGAGCAGCGGAAGCCGTCGATGTGCATGGACGTGTGAAGGAGATGCAGGAGGAGCAGCTGAAGCCGTCGATGTGCATGGACGTGTGAAGGAGATGCAGGAGGAGCAGCTGAAGCCGTCGATGTGCATGGACGTGTGGAGGAGATGCAGGAGGAGCAGCGGAAGCCGTCGATGTGCATGGACGTGTGAAGGAGATGCAGGAGGAGCAGCTGAAGCCATCGAGAGCCGCTGTCTCTGAGGAGTGGGACTCAGAGCGTGGGGAGAGGTGGAGCAGGACACTGCCCATTTTCATTGGCAGTCTTGCAGTATCATTTGACTTTTTAAATTATGTACATATATTGCTTTGATAAAAATACAAATTAAATTTTAAATAATCATGAATTTTCCACGTAGCTGGAAGGCCTGAGCAACTATCAAGGATTGCTCATTTCCTATTCCCCATCACAAGTGGGACATAGAGGAGCGGATGCAGATGGTTGCTATGGTTTCTCCAACAACTCTGCTCCCAGGGAAAACTCTGGCCATGGTGCCTGGTGACAAGGACCTCCCCAGCAGTACTCCTGCAGGCTCTGACCTGAACTCCGAGTGTCGTGAGCACAGGGCCATGCAGCAGGCAGCTGGGATCCTGAGCTCGCTCCCAGAGTGGACTTTGTGCTGGACGGAGGGTCTCCGCAGGTACCTGGAGAAATGATGCTGTAAATCAGAAGCACTGCTGGAGTCGGGCATCCATTGCACAGACAGAAGAAACCTGACTTTCATCATTTTGAGAAGACCTGCTAAGTGCTATGCAGAACATATATGTGCTCCAGTTAAAACTCTCAGCCAGGCAGGCCATGGTCTGAGGGGAACATCTTGGAGATGGATGATACAGACCCGCCTCGGAGCTCATGTCTGCCTTGTTGGGGAATCGCCAAGAGCACCTACTGTGTGCCAGGCACACAGGGATACAGATGAAAAGACCCAGTCCAGGCTTTCAAATAGCTCCTAATTTAGGGGCCATATTGAGGCTCCATTTATGTAACAGATGGAGCTTCATTGATCCAATAGCCCTCGGGTAAAGTGCCTAAGGAGTGCCAGGCATTCGCAGTCTGGTCAGGCACGTGTGAACAATTAAATGTCGTCAAGGGCTATGACAGGAGAGACGCAGTACAACAGAGGGGACAATAGGTTCTGGAAGAGAGAATAAGGGTGTCTCGGGGGGGCTTCAGACGGGAGATGACCTTCGGTCTTAGTCTCAGGCCTGTTTGCCGTGTGGCGAGGCAGTTGTGGGAGTTAGAGAGGGTGTGGTTCATGGCAGGTGAGATACCATGGAGAGGAGGGGAGTCAGGAGCGAAGGCCAAGACAATCCCAGGGTGTCCTGCAGTCGCCGGATCTAAGGATGGGAGCAGGGGCTGGAGAAGTGGGCAGTGGCCAGATCACCACGGTGTGCTCTGCTAACGCACAGATGTTCTCCTGTGAGTGCTCTCCCCACAGCGTGGGCCCCTGACCAGCAGCATCGTTGTCCTCTGGGAACGTGTCAGAAAGGCGGACTCTCCGGCCCTACCCGGAATCTGTGCTGTAACTGACAGTCCCCAGGTGGCTCCCGTTCTAGCGTGAAGAGCTCTGATCTAGACCAGTTCCCCACCCTCTGAAAGTATGAGGACGACTTTGTAACATCTGGGTATTTCTCAGACATCATCCCTACGTGAACACTATCACACCTTCTGATATTCACTGACTGAGCAAAGAGTAACAAGAAGTTGCCGTGAATTCAGTGACACCTTGAATGACTTGGAATCCTACAGTCACCTCGCAGTCTCCATACGTGATCTGTTCCGCAGTCTGGGCACCTAACTTCCGCCACCAGTGTGTGTAAACAGAATGGTTATGAATAGAATCTTAATCATGAGCCAACGTCCCCTATAATTTCAGAGACATGACACTTCCTAGTGGCTTTTCAAGGATGGTGTCTCCTGAGTGCCGGTCGTCCACTGGGACTTATCAGCCTTCTTTGCAAATAATTTGTCATCGCTGAGCCTGCACGCACTAGGAAAGCTCATTTAAAGAACACTTGAAATCAATCTTTCTGTAACGAGCCCAGACCCAACTCCACACAGGGTGCCTTCACTAATGTGTGCTTTGTAAATATTGTATGTAACAGGGATGTGTTACATGCAGCCATTCTCTATGTTGCATAACTAAGACCTAATAGTAACTGTCTCCTTCCCCAACATGGGTGCATCACTCTACAGCGTACACGGTGCTTCACCTGCATTCTGTCTTCTGATCCTCACACATGCACTCTTAATACATGAACAGAGCAGTTCTATCATGTAGCATATTAACCCATTTAACAGATGTAGTAAAGCCTCTGAGACGCTGAATGACTTCCCCACAACCTCATGGCTAAAAAGAATTAGAACTCAGACTTCAATCCATATCTTCTGACTTGGTCCTTGGCTCTTTCTACCAAGAGCGAATGTTCCTTAAAAATGAAAACAGAAAAAGGGAAGGAAAAAAAAAAAAAAAGGTTGCTTTGGGCAACACTCGGTATACCAGACAGTAATAAGTCTTTGCTGCAGCATGTCTTAGGGCCTTTTAAATGCTGCTGTGCTCTGAGGCTCTGCAGGAGGGGCTGAGGTTTGCAGCCCGCACCCAGCCTCTGGCCGCTTGATCACATCTCCTGGATCAGGAGCTGTTGGTGCAAACCCTCGGCTATGCCACGATGCCGCCCGGAACAGGCGTAATGGCCTCCCGTCCAGCAGGGGGACGCGAACCAGACACGCGTCGCCCGGTTTTAGCTAGGCAGCAATTTGTGGATTCTTTGGTTGTCTTTAGCAAACTCAGACTCTTCTGACTTGATGTGAGTGCTGAACAGTCATGCCTTTGGTGAAGAAATCTATTTCTCAGGAAATTCAAATGAGAGGCCATGGGGTTAGGAGACGTGTGCGTGATCCCCCAGCTCATGGAAGTTTAGAGCTGAAGGTAACCAGAGAGATCAGCACCTCCTTCATTTTAACCAAGAGGACGCTAGGCTCAGAGAGGCAATACAATGTAGCCGAAGCTGCACAGCAGTGTGGCTGTGAGTCAAACCCAGGGCTGTGATTTCGGAGCCCATGCTTTTCTTCATAGACTTTCTTGCTCCTCTTCCCAGGGCCCCACCTTAGCCGGCTTGGATTTCTCTGTAAGAGCCAGGAGAGCATGAAGGGCCAGGATGGTGCCCCGTGTTGACCCCTGGCTGGCCCTTTCCACCAGGGCGCTCAAGGGCTAGAGCTGGAACCTCGTGCCTTATCATTATCACTGCCACTCGCTCAGTGAGCTGTCCCCTGAACACTGAGCTGAACATGGGCTGCTAAACCCAATGCTACTTAAACTGTCCTTCCCCCTCCATCCCTGTCCAGCCTGGAACCTCATTGGCTTGTCATCGGGGACCACTGCCTCTTCTAGCCAGCTGGCAAAGGGCGAAGGAGGGTCAGGAGTCAAGGGACCTGGCTCCTGGGCTCTGCTCAGACCCCACTTGCCAGGGGGCCCGTGGCCACCGTCTTCTCTGTGCGTCTCAATGTTCTCACCTGAAAGATGAAGAGTTGGTTGAATTTAAAAAGTGTCAAGGGCTCTCCTAGCTCCAAAATTCTATGCATCCATGAATCATAGACCTGGGCTTGTCCTTTACTTTCTCTCTTCCCTCCCTCCCTGCCTCTCTCTCTCTCTCACACACACACACACACACACACACACACACACACACTTGGCAGTCCCCAGGGAATTGCAGGGCTGTGCCTCAGCACTGAGTCATTAGTGGCAGCCAGAGAAGCTAAGGTGGGGGTGGGGAGAGTGGCCCAGCTAATGGATGGGCCCAGCCCCTCCCTGCTGGGCTGAAACGTGCACGTGGGCGCTCCAGGCCTTTTCCCCTGGTCATGGGGAGCAGTGAGGTCCAAAGGACGGGTCTCATCTCCATAAACAGGACCCCAGTGGTTAAGCCACTGTGACTTCTTGGTCAGCAGAGACCGGGCAGATAGCAATCACACAGGACAGTCATGCCAGCTGTGTACCCTTAGGGGGCTGCCACGGGCAGTGTTTGCTGCCTGCCCAGCCCCCCTGAGCTCAGGCCTTGAGTCCCTACACGGCCAGCTGCTCGCCTGTTACTCGCCATCTGCTGCCTCACGACTGCGGCAGAGGGTCCTGAGCTGTCTCAGCAGGACTCGTGTGGACCCAGCTTGGCCACAGACTCCCCGTGAGACCCAGACGTATCCGTCACCCTCTCAGAATCTCCACTGGGGAGGGGGGTGCAGGAAGGGAAGCTGAGTGAGTCTCAGAGGTCAGCCACGCAGTTTTGTTCACGTAAACAGACATTTATTGAGCACCCACTGAATGCCAGGCGGTATGCATAGAACCGCCAATAAAACAGTGGCTCTGTCCCCAAGGAGTCTCTCAGTCTTAGTGGAGAGAGAAGTTTCGACTAACTGTGGAAATGATCAGATAGGGGGACACCCGCTGGAGCAACGGCTTCTAGGAGGTGGTGACAGTGAGTAGGGGTCGACCGGACGGAGGGGAGAGGAAGGCTGTCGAGGTGGAGGGACTAGCCTAGGGAGAGAGAATGTGAAATGGCCGTAGATCCGGCTGGGTTGTGCAGAAGCCAGAAACACTGAATCGTGACAATGATGGCAGTAGCACCCCAAACCAGGGAGCTCTTCTTAAATGTGCTCAGGGCTTCCTGGGCCCATAGCCCTGGGAAGAAGGGTCAGTTATATGGACAGACCCATTCTGCAGCTTTGACATAAAAGTCAGGCTCCCAGTGATTCGACAACCTGTCAGAGGTCACAGAGCTGCACTTAACCTCACCCTGCCTGACCCCAGAGCCCCAAGCATCCAGCCAGCTGTCCGAGGCTCAGTGCTGGTTCTGACCACCACGTGGCAGGGCCTGCATTGCCACTGTCTCAGAATGCCTGGCTCACTCCTTTGAGAAAGGGTGCTCTGCCCGGCCGGTGTGGCTCCGTGGTGAGCGTTGACCCATGCACCAATAGGTCGCCGGTTTGATTCCCGGTCAGGGCACATGCCCAGGTTGTGGGTCTAATCCCCAGTGGGCGGCATGCGGGAAGCGGCCAGTCGATGTCCTCTCTCATCGATGTTTCTATCTCTCTCTCCCTCTCTCTTCTTCTCTCCCTCTCTAAAAAAAAAATCAATAAAGAAAAAAAATGTTTTTTAAGTTTAAAAAAAAAAAAAGAAGGGGGTGCTCTGTCTTTAGGTGCCAAGCCCTGCCCACCCTGGCCCCACCCATGTGGGAGGTGGGCCCCAGGAGTTTCCTAAGCCATGCAGTGCAATTGGCTGTCCTGGGGGAGATGAGGAGAGGGTCCTGAGGCCCTCCCCATGGAAGCCTGGCCAGGCCAAGTGTGTCCCTGAGGGCACCCCTTCCCACCAGGCCTCCAGTGATGAAGACACTCAGGGCCAGCTCTGCTGGGGAAGGTTTGCATGGGGACTAGACGACTCTGGTGTACAGCGTCTGCATCCTCAGATCCTTGAAGGGTCACCAAGTGGAAGAAGGGATGTTAGGAGCAGGGATAACATCTATTAGCAGGCGGTTTTCCACTCAGTGTAAGGATAAACTTTGCAAACCCTGGCTGCCCCGAGGGTAGTAAGGTCTCCATCCCTAAAAATGCTCAAACATCATGGCCGTTCTTTAATGAATCGGGTCAAAGAGGGGCCTCCTGCTATCTCTCAAAGGCCCCTGGGGGCTCGACCCATCAGGACCCAAACAGGAAAGCAACAGCACCCACAGACTGGGTGACACCAGGAAACATTCATGAAGGACTGTTTACAAAGGTGTGGGCAAGGCCTAGGGAAGGCAATGCAGTGTCCCAGGCTGGTAGCAGAGAGAACCCCCCCAAGGGAAAGAGGGGAACGAGCTGGTGTCAGACCCAGAGAGAAAGCAGTATGAAGAGCTCCCCCCAGTTCCCCGACCCAGAGCTGTGGTCTTCCAAGGTGATGTGTTGCTTACCTGCCATGACCCAGCAAAAGTTGAGAAGACGGAATATCCCAGCCTGACCCTCCTCTGTCCTCCAGTTTCCCACCTGGGCACCATTGGCGGAACCCAACCAGAAGCAGAGAGCTAGGGAGCCCATCAGCACAGTCTCTGCAAGGGCAGCTTCCAGGGAGAGAGCCCAGCGGAGAGGACTGGCCAGGGGACGGACAAACAGGAGCTAGCCTGCCCTGAGATGACCCCACCACCCTACGGCTGGCCTCCCTGCCCCCTCTCCTTCCAAGCTAGCTATCCCAGACAGTCACGAAGTCAGACTCCTCCAACATAAAATTGCTTTGTATCAGCACAACTCCGCCTTAGCCTAGAAAATGTCTCCGCATTTTCAGACCAGCGTCCCTTCCTACATCTCTCCAGTGTTTATTTCCTCAGCGTGCTTCCTTGCAATTTGCAAAGATTAAAGATTTAAGCGTATTTTATGGCAATGTTCTTTGCCTGCCCTCTTATGCACTCTGCCCATCGCTCCCTGCCTCCCCCTGTGGAGCCCCTGTGTCCTCTCTGCACCAGCAGAAAACACCCCAGGTAGCCCTCACCCCCTGCCACCATGGCCGTGCTCCTGGAAAATGAAAGAGAGGTCCAACCTCTGCGAGTTGTACAGGCTCTACCACCCCCCTCCTGATTCAACATCGTCTTTCATGGCGAGCTGCCTGGGTTTCAGCCTGGTCCCAATTAACGAGGGTTCCTGACGCCGTGTGCAGTAACTTCCCTGATCTCTTCTCTCTCTCTCTTTCTCTCTCTATCTCGCTCTGGCTCTCTAGGGCTTTGACTCCTGGTATTCTTGATGTGTAAACAAATCCCTCACTGCACTAGGGTCCTGCAGTCTCTGAAGCATCTCAGTGTTGAATCATTCAGTGGTGAGAGGAATGTGAGGATGTGAATGATTCCGCCCAGCACCACTCTGGGTTGCCCACCCGGATTACCGCCAGGGCCGGCTTCCTGGATGTGCCACCCGTGCTCGGGAGGGTTTAATGTTCTGCTATGGCTGTCTTGAAACTCAAGAATTTTTAGGAAGGGGCCCCCACATGTTCCCTTGGCACCGGGACCCAAAAATGGGATGGGTGGTCCCAGCTACTGTTATTGCTGTTGCTGCTGCTGTCTGGTGTGCAGCCCGCCTGCATCTCAGCAGACGAGACGCCCGAGCCCTATAACAGGGGAGGAAGCCTGCTGCTGGCAGCATGTGGCGTGGTGTTTCCCAGCCTCCAGGCAGACCCGGAGCAGGCTCGCAGCTGGTCGGAGGGCAGAGAACAGTAGACTCGGCAGAGGGCACTTCCTCGCTCATTGGCGTCACTCAACAACACTGAGCCCTGCTCTGTGCCAGGCACTGTGCTGGGGCTGCCAGGAGTATGACCATGAGAACATATTCCCATCACCCACCCCCCTCGCGGAACCCCAGAGCCACGAGGCAGGGGCTCTGCTGACAGGAGATAAACCACACCTCGAGCAGGGTAGCAAAAGTGGTGAACTGTGAGCCGGGAGACCTGCTTCTCACCCCTGCTCTGCTCCTGGCTTGCTGTGTGACCCCTGCCCCTGCCTCGGTCACCGGTCCTCATGCTGTTTGTGGGTCCTGCCCATTCGCCTGGTCCCAGCCCCTCCTTCCTCACCTTTCTTGTCTGTGCCAGCTTTAGTGCAAGTCCCTAAAATCTCCCCAAGCTGTGGCCCGAGTGCTAACACATCCCTCCCTCCCGACTTCCGACCTCCACCTCTCCCCACCCATCTTCTCTTGCCCTTCCTGTCCTCACTCTCTCCTTCCAGCACCCCCTTAGCGTGGACTCTCAGTCGGCCTTGCCCGTTAATCAGTGAGTGCGGTCTGAGTCACAAATCTTTCCCTCACCCTGAGTACCTGGTGGAGGCCTGGTCCTGGGCAGGGCCTTTGAGATCCAGAGAGAAATCCCGAAACTTGGCCTCGGGATGTTCCCGCCTGGAGAAGCAGCCGTCAGACACAGGATTATTCCGTGGTGTGGCGGCTCAGTCCTGTGTGAAGGGTTCAACAGAGCAAGTGCAAGGGTTGCTTGGGGTGGAGCTGTGGGCTAAGTCTCCGGGGAAGAGTAGGGAGATGGTCAGGGGGACGAGGTAGAGACATCCAGGCAGGAGCTCTGTGTGCATCTGTGCTAGGCAAGGACCAGGACACCCAGCCTGGGCAGCCCCGAAGCAGAAGGTGCCCGAGCAGGGCTGGAACAGGGGCGGGTCAGGGGCATCGGGATCCTCATAAGCACAGGAGAGGGTCGCTCAGGTTTGTCCTTTGGAAAGCTCTTCTGCAGACTCTGGAAAGATTAGGTCAGAGAAGGATGCCCATTAAAGGCCTGTACGTCCGATAGGTGCACTCTCCGCCAGTTTTGAGCACCAGCCTATAGGATGAGCCCGGCTCTGCCATCCCATCACCTCCTGACACCCGGCCACCTCCCACTGCCCAGGGCCGTTTCCAAAGAAAAAAGATGGAGCTCCTCTTTCGGGTGCCCTCCTGCGGCTCCGAGGTGCAGACACGGGGCGCCCAACACAGGCGAGCCCTGTATTTCTGTCTCGACGGCTGATCACCCTGTTTTCCTCCCCCTGATCCCCTCGCCTTCAGCTCACAGCCCCGTAGAAAAGTTTGTAAATAAAATAAAGGTGCCTGAGTCACCTCATCCTCCCATTATATAGTTTTGGAAACTGAAACAAAGTGTTGACCCAACTGACCGGAATTAGTTTCTGATTGCTACTGAAACAAATCCCCACCAACCCAGAGGCTCCACACAATATAAATGTATCGTCTTACAGTCTGGAGGCCAGCAGTCCCTAAGGGGCTTCTCTGGGGTGCATCTAGGTGTAAGCAGGGCTGCGTTCCTGCTGGAGCTCTGGGGGAAATGCACTCGCTTGCCGTTTCCAGCTTCTGGAAGCTGCCTACATCGCTTGGCTTGTGGCTCCTTCCTCTCCAAAGCCAGAGCAGAGAATGTGTGCTTCCTCCCTGTGACTCTGCTCCTCCTGCCTCCCTCCTGCGAGGACCCTGCCGATCGCATTGGACCACGCGCATAGCCCGGGATATTCTCCTGTCTCAAGACCCATAGCTCCTTCGTGTCCGCCGTGTCCCTTTGCCGTGGGAGGCAACCTGTGGACAGTTTCCAGCGCCAAGGAGGGGGACAACTTTGAGGGCTTTTATTCTGCCTACCCCATGGCCTCACGAGTGTCCCTTGGAGCTTTTGCGCCCCGGGCCCCCCAGCACCTGTTGTCTCTGACCCGTGCTTCTGTCCCTCTTTGTTCTTCCAGAGGAGACGACGTTTGAAGCGGGGGTGAAAGTTCAGATCCACAGTCAGTCTGAGCCGCCCTTCATCCAGGAGCTGGGCTTCGGGGTGGCTCCAGGCTTCCAGACCTTCGTGGCCACACAGGAGCAGAGGGTAAGTTCCGGCTGCAGCCTGCCCGGCCACCTGCAGAGGCGTGAGGAGGAGCAGGGGGATTCCCGCTTCTGGAAGGTTCCGAATGCACCCGGGAGGCTGGAGCGCGGCTGGGCTCCGTGAATGGGCTCCCTGTGAAAGCCGAGGTGTCAGCTGACCTTTGCGACCCGGTTTCCAAAAGTGGGTGTGAAGGGAACCCAGCGTATCGCCTTCTTCACTGAATTGGTTGTTTTTTTGTTGTTGTTTTTTTACTGGAACATGCTGGGAGGAAAATACTGGAGGGAGGAGGGAGGGGGGCACCGTGGATGGCACGGGGAACTCTAACCAGGATTTGATACGTGGCATCGTGTGTGTTCACATGATTCAGTCGCCCACACAGAGGCAAAGGAATGGGGCGCCTGTCTGTGCCAGAGCTCGAGGGAAGGGAGCCCCTGGCAGGGGTGCTTGCTGCTTGCTCTGACGGTGCCCGGACGGCCCGCCCGCCAGGCAGGACTGCGCCAAGGCTGCGTGTCGGTGCAGGGACGGGCACAGCCCCGTCTGGCGTGCGTGTCACGTCTCGGAGGGGAGACGTTCGCAAACTCTCCGCGAGAAGCTGCACTGAGGAGAGGCACTGGGGCTCTTTCTCTTACCCGTGGTTTGCCCAGAATACAGGCGGAGAGGCTGTGACTCGGAGGAAGTCCTAACCCAGATCAGACAGGACCAGGACGGTTCGCCCTGGCAGCCTGAGGCAGAGTGAGGGCAGGGAGGGGTCGGAGGCGCCGGTGTCGTGTCAGAAAGGGACAATCTGGGAGAACAGTGAGGAGTGGTCAGAGACGGACACAGGCAACTCCCAGCTTCAGCTCGTTTTTAAATGTAACGGAAATGTCATCTTCCGTCTAGTACTGACCAGAGCGCTTTAGCCATTTTATAAAACAATATTCTGTATTAGAAACTGCGTTTAAACATGTGAGCGAGCTATGGTTTTGGATCTCTGGGGGGAAATTGATGGTGTGGACGCCAGGAACTGCGCCCAGTACTTAACCCCCGGGCAGTTGCTAGTTCAGACCCCAGGGCAGCACGCAGGGGTGGGGTGGCCGCCTCAGGGCAGGGGCGGAGGAGGCTGGGAGCTTGGCCCACCCGCCAGGCCCTAGGGACCACGACAGGTGGGGCGAGCAGAAATGGAGCGTGCAGGGGTGTGCAAGGTGGGAACTGAGCCGTGCACCCAGAAAACCTCCTCCGTAAGGACAAAGAAGGAGGGCATGAACCAGACAGCGGGTAGCCAAGTTCAGGGCTGAGAATCTGAGTCAGAAAAATAGTCTCAGGGATGTAAAGTACAACATAGGGAACACAGTCAATAATATTATAACAGCTGTGTATGGTGCCAGGTGGGTACTACACTTATCGGGGTGGGGGGGAGGGGGATCACGTCATAAGTTATATAAATGTCTAACCACTATGGTGTACACCTGAAACTAATATGATATTGAATGTCAACTGTAATTGAAAATAAATTGTTTAAAGAGTGAGAATGCAGACCAACAAGTCGAGACGGCAGGGGGATGGGCAGTCTGGGAGAACCCGAGCCCGAGCGATTAGCCTCGGGTGAGAGCCAGCCTCAGGGCACTGGCAAAGGTAAGGCACCCAGACACCAGCCACAGCGCCAAGGACAGATTGTAATCAGTGGCGTACTTACTGCAATAAGAAAGAGGGTTCAGCGTGAACTGAACTGTGATGTGTGCAGAGGAGCCGGGCAGAGTCAGGGAAGTGAAAAATTACGGAGTGGGGAGGAGAGGAGGGTCCGTGAGAAACTCCTCTGAGTCCCGGCTGGTCCCTCTCCGAGCTGGGCTCCTCCCTCCCGTGGACACAGGCAGACACAGCCCCTGTCTTCAGGGGTCCGCAGGAACACAGAGTAGATTCTCTCAGCAGCTTTGAGTTTCCTGGGACAGGAACTCTAAGGGGGCGGGGGCTGGGCGCATCCCAGGGAAGTCACTGTGAGCTGTCAGAGATGACGCTGGTGTCTGTCCAGGTCTTCATAGGCCGATGTTGAGTCTCCGCTGAGAAGGGCTCAGAGGGGCCTGGCTAGAGTTTGCTCAAGGAGAGAATCTTTGTCGGTCCTTCCTTCTGTTCTGCGCTTGTGTGAGTGAATCCTCCTCCCTTCAGAGACCCCGGCGTGGCTTCGAGTCATCATACTCGCTGTGAACATGATTCTCTCACTCTCAAAAGGCGAGTTTTTGACTAGTTGTCCCAGGCACATCCAACTTTGTGGTTGGTTCGCTGAAACCGCCACGCCTGCCATGAGTGACGTGTGTCGGGGTCTGGCCACCCTGCCAGCAGCAGAGGGGGGAGCGCGTGCTCGGAAACCGCAGGGGAACCCTGGCCAGCCACCAGCGCAGGCCGGAAAGAAGGCGCTGCTCCCCCACCCCACTGACCCCCCACTCGTGACTGAAGACATTTCTGGGCCAGGTGGGAAGTTGGAGCTGATGACTTCTAAGAACCCCTCCCTCTCTTTCTCTTCCCAATTGAAACGAGGGACTCCCCACTGTGGGTGGGAGCGGGGCACGGTCCCAGCTTCCGAGGGCAAATCCGTTGTTTGCTCTGAAGTGCGTTTGCAGAAAATCAGCCTCATTCATATCCGCATTGCTATGATAATTATAACTAATAATAAGATATGTGGGTAAACATTTTGCAGACTTCGACGCATTTCCACATCATCTCATTCCATCATTTCATTCATATTAATAGAGAAATACAAAAACACATCCCGGAGCCAAATCTGATCATCCGTGATGTTTACATGTATATGAAAGAGCATATTCATAGGAAATAAGATTCGAAGGAAATAAGCCGAAAGACCCACCGTGGGGGGATTATGAATGATGTGTGTTCTTTCTCTGGGTTTTGTTTTTCTCTCTCTCTCACGTTTTATAATGTGGCTTCGTTTGGGTCTTTCGTTCAGCAAATGTTGGTTGAACACCTCCTACAGGAAGTGATGGGGACACGGCGGTGAGCCCGACAGACCAGTGTCCGTCCTCATCGAGCCTGTGGAGAGCCTTCTCTCCCACAGAAAAGATGATAAATAATGTGAGGCCACGTGTAATTTGGGGACGGGCCCCCATCTGTGTATTTCCACTCTGCCGTTGGTGCTGACTCGTTCTGTCCAGCAGACCCTGGGCCTCCAGCCCTGCGTTCCGTGGATTCCGAGACGCGTGTTTTTCCACGTTCTAACCATTCCGAAACCAGGGTTTGAGCCCCAATCAGCCACCTCTCACCGTCAGGGCCGGCCTTTTCTTTCTTGGTGGCACATGACCTCGTGGGTGTCACCGTCTGTGGGGTCTGCTCTGCTCCCATTCCAGGATCCCTCTGCTTGGGCTCAAAGCTCAGGGGGTCTTGAAGAAGGCGAGGAGCGGGGACAGGACTGTGGGGAGCGGAAGGCTCTTTCCTGGAAGGTCGGTGTGAGTCACACTGGGGAAACTGACCCTAAGAGGAACGGGTGACCTAAAGGAACCCTGCCGTGGGTCTTTCTGTAAATGGAAGAGTGCTTTCGCATGGGGAAAATCATCCCCCCCTTGCAAAATTACACACGTGCTCCTTTCGACATGTTTTTATTTTATTTTGTAATCCAGACCAAATTGCTTTTTGGAATCAGTATGTGCCCTAACCCCAATTAAGCCCAGGTAAGCCCCTGCCTCGGTGGGCAACCTGAGAAATGCCCCCCACCCCGGCTTGCTCAGCTGCCACAGAAGGCCCAGCATCACCCAGGACCAGCACCACAGATGGACAGACGGGCATGGGGACAGCATGCTGGGAGCAGGAGCAGAACCCCGGACGCTTAGACAAAAAGTTACTACTAACGGAGCGCACCCTACCTGCCGGGCGTTAAGCTGCGGAGACGCTCATCATGCATTATCGTATTCAGTCCCCCACAACAATGCCGAAAGGGGGATATTGTTACCTCCACAGTCCAGATGACAAATTTTTCTTAAGGTTACGTAGCCAGGGGAGTAGCAGGGCTTGGCTTTGAGCCAGATTTGTCTGTGGAGAGAAACCAGATTCGGAGCTCCAAGGCCTGGATTCCAGGCCTGTCTGTGCCATGGCACCTTGGACAGGTTGCTTTTCTCCCTGGGCCTCAGGCTTCCCATCCAGGGAATGGGGGGCTGGGTTAAATGATGCAAGGGGCCTCCAGCATGAGCAGCCTGGGAGTCCCTGCCTGTGTCACCCAAGCACACAGCCACCACTGGAAGTTTGGGGGGCAGCAGTGTTGCCCCTGTTCCTTGCTCTGCAGAGCTGGAGTCAAGACCAGCCCTAACTTCACGGCACACTCCCTGTCGGTGCCCCCTCCCCAGCCCCCACACATAGCACTCAAATCGCCACCCTGCCTAAAACCCTTGAATTCCCGGGCTTCCTGTAATTTGCAAAATGCCAGCCCATTAGGATGGTTTCTGAGGCCCTGCTCCACCTGCCCCCTGCCCCCTCTCCAGCCGCATTGTCTGCCTGTGGTTGACCGACATGGACCCTATGTTCCAGAATGGAGACCCATCTACCAAATACCCCAGGTCTTGGATGCCTGCCTCAGTGCCTTTGCACCCACTGTTCCTTCTGCCCAGAGCCCCTTCCTTGTCTTATCTGCCTGGCAAAGGCCTCCTTCTATTGCCACATACCTCTCAAAGAGCATGGTCTCTAAGAAGGCCTTCTCTCCTACCCGCCACTCCCGGGAGCAGCTAGCTGCTCCATCGAGCGTTGTGCCTCATGTGCTCCCTCAGCCAATGGTCACTGAGCACCCACTGTGCTGGGAAAATGAAGAGGAGCCAGACCTGGTCCCGGCCTTGGAGCGCTCTCAGGATGCAGTGGGTTTCTGGCAATTTCGTCGCGCCCCTCAGAGATACAAACCTCTTCTCAGAGGACCTGCTTTCCCCCGTGCATCGCTGCTCCGTACACCTGCCTCTTAGGAACTTTCCTCATTGGCCTCCATCGGCCTCGTCTCGCCGCAGACGGACAGCTCCCTGACAGCAAGCCCTGCATCTCTGCTGGTCTGTTCCCGGGGCCTTGCTTATCTCTGAGCTCAGTCAGTGCACTGCTGAAAGAATACGCACACGCTCATGCTCCAGTCTGCACGCTGCGCTCAAAAAGCACTCCGATGCCACCCCGGGATGCTCTCCCTGCCTCCACCCCTGCCAGACTCCCGTTAGACTCTGCCCCGAGGGCCCTCCTTCTCCCCACGGCCCTTCAGCCCGCCTGTGATAGATGATGATGTCTGTATCATTTCTGGCTGCACACTTAGAGACCCTAATCAAACCAAAAGCTTTGAAAGGAGTCAGGGCTAGAGAGATAGGTCTGGAAGCCAGCTGTGTACGGGCGAGTAGCTGGAACACAGGAGAGGGCCAGGACAGACTCTGGAATGTGGGGAGAATTAAACGAGTAAGTGAATATCTGTGAGGCGGCCGCATGGTAAGAGCACAGGACAACGAACTGCCTTTGGGGTCGACATCACCAGCCAGACTCTTTGCCCCAAAGTTAAGGTGACTGCTGATCCTGGTGGGACTCCCAGTCGTGATTTGATATCAAAAGGCGTATCATCTCCCACGGAGAGCCTGCTGGCGATTCTTGTTCCGTAAATGTTTACCCATGCGCTCATCGAATATTTAATCCACCACCTTGCCCTTGCCCGAGCTCAGGCAGGCCTGAGGATGAATCTGGAGATCCTGGCTGTTGGTGGGCCACCAGCTCCATTGCTCAGGAAATGCTCTGGAAAACGCGGCCCTGGGTTCCATGTGAGGGTGTCGGACACGCCTTGGGGAGCCAGGGTTGGAAATCCCCACCCAGAGGCATCTCATCCTCACCACGACCCCTCCCACTACCAGTCTGGAACCACCGGGTACGAGAAGCATTTCAGTTCCACGGCCTGGACGCTGTGGTGGTTCCTCACCTGAGCTGTGTCCCAGTGCCCACCATTAAGCCTCGCCCTGCACGGAGCAGCTGCCCACCAGCCCGATCGGGGCTGTGAATGAAGGCAAACACTGACACGTGGGTCCCGCTGGCCTCATCGGGTCACTGGCAGGATGTGTGCCCCCACCTGGCTCCTGCAGAAGCCTAAGCCTTGCCTCTGACCTAGGCTGACCCCATTCCCAGCACTCGGAGGGGATCCCTCCATCGCTCGCCACAAGGAACAGTACCCCCCACCTCCAACGACCAGGCCCAGCTGCTGGGTGGGGTGCCCCTGCCTGCTCTAGACAGCTCCCCTCAAGCTCCCAGGCCCTTCTTCCCGAGTGCCTTTCACAGGAGAAGGCTCGTTTGTCAATCCGACAGCCAAATACATGATCCTTCATAACTGTTTCCACGGGCCCCAGTAGAGGGAGGTCTGCCCGGTTGCTGTTTCTGAGGTGGGGGAGAGAATGTGTTATCCGTGCCCTCAGCGACGTTCAGGCTGCCAAGGCAGCAGCCTTGGAAACAGACAGTATGCAGCCCTGCTCCAGAACCGCCGGGGGGCGCGGGGGGCGCGGGGGGCGCGGGGGGGGGGGGCGCGGGGGGCGCGGGAGCCTGCTGTGAGGCCAGGCGCTCCGCGAGCAGCAGAGGACATTGTTTCCCACAAACAGATGAAAATAAACATCAATTAGACCTCGAGGAGCACAGCTACTTCATCACGGGTTGGACGCGGCCTCCGAAGTAGATACATCTTCAGATCCCCACGTGGTTCTACCAATAGTCGGTGTCCCCTATTTTTTCTTGCACGATGAGAACTTGTTTTTATCAAGCTGGGGGGATGGCTAGGAGCGGAGGAGGGAGGAGGAGGAGTGTGGATGGGCTAGGGGGAGCCGATGCGCTCGGCTCTGTTGGGGGAGTCCCAAAATGAGTCAGCGTACAATATGCTCGAGTCCTAGAAGGAGGAGGCGTCACTCCGTCCTGCCTGGGCCGCTCCCTCCCCCTTCCTTCCAGCAAAGAGTCTCCAAAGAGTTCTCTGGACTTCCTTGTCCCTACCTCCTCGCCTCTAGCACACCACTGAAACTTGTCTTTGCCAAGGTCAGCCATGAGATCGTTGCGACTAACCCCAATCTTTGTCGATAAGGGCGCTTCTCACGCCTCAGTCTTCACGCCACCGGCTTTCTCAGCAGCGTGTGGACGGGACCAGGCCCTCCCTAGGCCCCTGTCCTCCACGCTGCTCTGTTTTCTCCCCTCTCTGCCGGCTCCTCTTAGTCCCTTCATAAGCAGTTCTTTCTCTGGTCACCCCCGAGAGGATGGGCACTCCCGGATGCTGTTTCTGGCAGCTCCCAGTCTGCGTTGTCCTTGACCGAGTCAGGACTTGACCATGACTTTCAGATGGCCAGCCCCAGCCCAGATCTTCCTGAGCTCCAGACCCAGTGTCCCAGGTGCTGCCTAAACACCTCCGCTCGGAGTCCCATGTGCATCTCAGATGAACAGTCTACACTGAGCTCCTCCTCCTCCTGTGGTTCCACGCCTGCACCCTCCAAGCGCTGCTTCCGCTAGATTCCCCAAACCTGTAAACGGCCTGCGGACAATTTGCATTCATTAGATGTGTGGGACCTGGTGCCTCGTTCTCCTCATCTGTAAAATGGGCATAATGATGGTTCTATTCAGTGGGTAACTAAAGGACTGAGTGAGTGGATGCTTTCGCGTAGAACAGGTCTTCAGTGCTCAGTAAATGCTTGCTATTATTATCCCTCACTCCGGGCACTACTGTAATCGGTCCTTCGCAGTTCCTCACCTGGGTAAGAACAGCAGCTGCTTCGCTCGTCTCCCCGCCGCCCATCTTGCCCCTCTCCAATCCATTCCTAAGATACAGGTCTGAGCATCTCATTACCCACAGGATGGAGTCCGGGAATGTCCCCACGGGTCTGTCTGCTCTGGCTCCTGCCTACCTTTGCAGCTGCCTCTCTGTCCACTCCCCCAGCCTCCCGCACGGGCCCAGCTTTCCTGAACTGTGTGCGGTCATTCCCAAGCACCACAGGCTCGTCTCTCTCCTGGTCAACAGCCTCCTTCCCACCCATTCTTCATCTAATTCATACCTGCCCTTTGAAACCCAGCTCAAATGTTACCTCCTCCAGGAAGCCAGACTAGAGTATTCTGCGTGACTCTCTGGACTAAAATTTACACACGATCCTCACTTGTTTATTTATTTCTCTTCCCTACCAGATTGTGAGCTCTCTGAAGATATGACCCTATCTTAGTTCTGTGTTTTACACCTCAGCATTTACATACAGAAGGTGCTTTACAAATTGTATTAAATGGAATGAATAAAGTCCAAATTCCGCATCCTGACTCCAGCTGTCACCTGTCCTGGTGGTTGTATCCCACAGCTTCTCAGCAGCCTCCCTCCGATCTATACACTGCCCCACACAGGCCTGGAGCCTCCTGCTCCATTCCCGGATCGCTTCTTGCTGACTCATTTATTTATTGAGCATCTACTATGTGCCAGGCACTGTGTTAGGCATGAGGGGGTCATCGACAAACAGGACTGACCTGGTTCTCAGAGCTTACAGTCTGGCAAGAGAGGCAGGTAATCAAACACTCAGTCACAAAGTAAGAGCGATATGTATCTCTATAATGTGCCCCCAGTAGACTGTAAATTTCTTAAGGGATGGACAGATGGATGGATAGAATGTTGTAGAATGATCTCTGAGGGCTAAGTTCAATAACGTACGGTCCATTTAAGCTCTACTTAGCCTTCAGATATGATGTAACTGAGTTAAATAGTCTTTAACACTAGGGACTTAAAAAAAAATCTTTTACTGAGTGCATAGGAAAAAAAGGCTAAGCAGTAAATTGTATAACTGATAGGGCAACCCCAGTCTGGTCCCAGGTGGGGTGGCCACACTCAGCAGCATCCGTCAGGGCAGAACTTCTCCCGGACCCTCTCTGTACTGGCTCTGATATCAGAAGCCAGTTCTTATCTCTCAATGGCTTGTTTCCTCCTCAAACCCAGGCAGAAGAACGGAGGCCTAATGCCCATTCATTCATCCACTTCATCTTATTCTGGAGACAAGTTAATAAATCAGAACGTTCTTTGGTTGGGTCCTGCTACCCAGTACCACATTATCTTTTGATTCATGAGAAGCTCACTATCTGAACTCTGAACAGTGTGGCCTCAGATTCTGAGATTCTGATGGTGTTGTGTTTTTTTATAAGGGACCAAAAACAATATCTGTAGAGGACATTGGCATATGCAGGATGAAAGTCGTTTCATCTCTTTTCCTGACAACTGGGAAGGTTAAATAATCACAAATAAATCTTTTAGAAATATCAACATGAATGAATGTATGAATGAATGAATGAATGAATGAATGAATGAATGAATGAATGAATATGAACGGTCCTTCTGACTGTCACATTCCCTTGGCAAGGGCACAGGAAGGGGGGCCTGGTAAAGACATCTCTTTCCTATTTCTCCTCTTCTCCTTCACGCTTGAAAACAACTGTTGCCCAGGGATAGAGAGGTCCCTGCATTTGTTTCTGTTGTGACAAACTGGCTGGACAGCCCCAGTAATCATCCACTGTACGCTAGTAAATCTCAGTGGTAATCTGTTAGACTGCTCTATCCCCAAAGCATCTTCGATCTCCCACCTACTGAGATCTCTCTTTTCCTGAGCATTTAAAACATTTTAGCTACAGCCAGCCAACTATTAATACATATCCACCTACTAACACAAGCTATTGATATGTCTTGCTCTATGCAATGACAGTATGGCCTTTGAAGACAAAAACTCCAAAACAACTGACACAGGGCCTCATGCTGTAAATCAGTGAGTGAATGAATGAATGAATGAATGAATGAATGAATTGTAGACTTAATCAATATTGGTTAATGGATTGCTCCGACTCCGCAGCAGATGCTATTGTGGAATAAAAAAATCATTCTGAAGTGAGAGTCATCGCTCCCTGATTTATCTGCTTTATGTTTTGAGATAGCGCTCAGTCCTTAAAACGGGGACCTTTGACTCAGCGGGGTGGCAAAGTACAGGAAGATGGCATCTGGCCAAGGTGTGTAGGGAGAGCTAAGGGGACTGCAACAGGAACAAGCAGAAGGGGAGCGAGACCCTGCAAAGAAGCTCTCCATCTCTGGAGAGGGGAGTGTAGACTGAGCCTTTGGACCAGAGAGACTGGTGGGCACTTGGGAGGATCCATTAAAATACAAAAGTGTGCATCTTCCTCAGCTGAGCCATTTCACATCCTGGGATCTGTTCTAAGGAACTACTTACAAAAGTGCCCCAAGAAGCATGGACAAAGACCTTTCCTGCAGCACCGCTTGTGAGAACAAAAGTTTAGAAACAACTTAAATGCTCATCAGTGGGGGGGAGGGGATTAAATAAAGGAGAGCAAATGCATATGAACCCCCGCCACCCCCCTGCAACAGTTAAACCAGGTTAGGAAGACCTGGAGGGCCCTTGGGGACATTTTCCAAGGTATATTAGTAAGTAAAAAAAAAAGCAAATTACAGAACAATGCATACAGTGTGATCCCATTTGTGTTCAAAATGCGCACACGTTAAACTGAACGCTGTTTACAAATGCACACGTATGCACAGTGGTACACGGAAAACATCCGGAGAGGAGCATGCCAGACTGAGGGCTGCCCCGAGGAAAGGAACAGAATTGAGTGTGTGAGATTTTTTATTTTTCTGGATCGCTGGAATATTTATAACAAGAAAGGATTTGTGTACTTACATGTATTAACTGTGCAAATGTTTAAGGACTTGCAGAATGCAGCTGTTTGCAAATATGTTTTATGGTTTGGACCTGGTGTCTAACAGACAGACAGGTTCGTGTGAGGGCTGGGGGCCTGCTCCCTCCAGCCAGGGACAGCCTCCTCCCCAGGCTGGTCCTGCAATACCTCCCCCAGGGACATCCTCCCCCAAACCCTACTTTTGCTCCCAGCACATGCAGAGGCCACAGGGAAAGGCCTGCAGCTCTGAAGATTCCCTTTTAGGAAAAACTTCTGTAAAGATTTTTTTCTGTTTTTTGAAGTTAGTTTAAAAACAGAATAATGCCCCACCCCGTGGGTCTGGGGCCAGGGCGCTCTGACAGCTGTGTGTGGCAGAATCCCTGGTAACCATGAGGACAGGAGACCCTCCATTAAAGAGAATCCATTTCAGGGCTCCACATGTTTCTAATGCCAACTTCTCTTCAAACGAAGTTGATGTCGCTCTATTTTACAAGCTTTTAAGGGGCCACTCAATGATAGTAACCTACTTCCGATGGGTAGCAAACATTGCTATTATTATGGCTATTCCCCAGGTTTACCCATTTCTTCCTTTGGTCCTGGTAGAAATGAGGACGAGTCGCTGTTGAAAATTTCCGAGGAAACACACTCCCGCTTTGTCCGCACACCATGGCAACTGTCAGAAACCACAGGAGTGTTTCATACATGTCAGGCGTCTGGGCAGCGCAGCTGCCCGCCCGGGACTGCGTTCATTTTGTCACTGCCTTCCCACATGTTTTCTAGCAGGGGACTGGATTATTCCTCCTCCTCCCTGTGGGGAAACCCATTTGTCAATACGGTCAGGAATGAAAGCTGAGCTCCCTGCCTGCTGCCTTGCTATGAGAGGGAGAGGAAGCTGCAAATACAGCCCAGGAGTGGAGGACGGAGCCCTGGTTATTGCCCTGATTCGGCCGTTTGCTCTCCACCGGCAGTCCACGATACCTCTTTGAGCCTCATACTCTCTACCTGTCCAGTGGGCTAATCACGCCTATTTATCTCACTTGGCTCTTGAGAGAATCAGACTTGTTCATGACGATGCAGGTATTTCAGTTGTGAAGTCGCTACATCACTCTTTTCTGGATGGAAAGGCAGTGACACGTGGGGGAGCCAGGCGTACCTGATTCAGGTCTGCTCTTTACCTGGGGAAGCATGCAGCCCCTGGTAGCAAAGTGAGCCTGGGGTTGGCATGGCTTGGATGGGTGGCGGCAGCAGAGGCGCCAGCTCCTGCTTCTAGCCACGATGTCGTAACAGAGTAGGTTTATCCTCTCACATAAAGCTACAAAAGAAAATACATGAAACAATCATTTTCAAGAGTTCTGAATATAAGACAACAAAGAACAGTGATCCCAGAGAGATGGGGGGGAAAGCGAGTCTTATGATTGCTCCAGACAGTTTCCAGGCCACAGTGCATGCAGGGGGACCCAGGCAGAGCCCCATGGATTCCCTGAGTTGAGGACATAGAGCTGAGAGTCCAGGAAGCCCAAGGCAGCTAGAATTCACAGGACAGGATGTCAAAGAGGAGAGGTCTGCACAGAGAGAGAACTCCAAAGATCTACAGAGGGCCCCCTTTCAGAATGCAGGTTCCTGACTGGAGCATGACTGGAGAAACCACCTCAGGCCAAGGAAAGAACCATCTGAGAGGATTAGAGGGAACAGTGCCCAGCACTCACACAGAGCTGGGAAAAGTACCTGTTCCTGCCATCCATCCTGGAAGCCCTCATAATTCCTAGGACATTGGGGAAGGCATCCACAAAGGTCTTGCATCAGTAGTGGGGAATAATCAGGCCTAGACCAAAGGTTCTCTGCTTCCACCTAACAAATCCTAAAGCAAAACCCTAAAGGCTCAAACTGGTTCCAAGTCACTTAAATGTGTCTCAGAATAAAACTTGAGAAAAGTTATAGAAATACAAAAATATCTGACACTCAACGTGATAAAATCCACAATGTCTGGTGTCCAGTCAAATATGACGAGGCATGCAAAGAAGCAAGAAAACATGAGCTATGGTGAGAAGAATGATCAATCCATTGAAAGCAACTCAGAACTAATACATGTGTGAAACAGCCAACAAGGACATTAAAACAGTTATGACTAAATCCCATATGCTCAAAGTGTGAACATGGAATATATAAAATTGAGCTTCTAGAGATAAAAAGAAATAAAACTACAATGCCTGAGATGCAAGAAATGCTGCAGGTTAATTATTACAGAAGAAAAGATTCACAGAGAGAACACAGACTTTTTGAAATGAGAAGTATCAGTGACCTGTGAGACAGCTTCAAGTGGCCTAACATATGTGCATTTGGAGTTTTTTAAGAAAGAGGAGGGGCATAAAAAGTATTTGAGGAAATGATGGCCAAACGTTATACAAATTTTATGAAAACTATAAATCCGCAGATCTGAAAAGCTCAACAAACCCCAGTCCCAAGAAACATGAAGAAAACTACACCAAAATTACTCTATATCAATAATAAGAGAAAAAAAATCTTAAAAGCATCCAGAGAAAAATAACTCATGACACACACAAAAACGAAGGTAGGGATGGCAGTAGAGTTCTCATCAGAAACAACGCAAGTAACAGGACAGAAGCAACATCTTGGAAGTACTGAAAGAAGAAAAAAACACTGTCAATCTAGAATTGTGTACCCGGTGAAAATATCTTCCAAAAATGAAGCAACATTAAGGCTGTTTCAGACATAGGAGATTCTTACCCTGCAGATCCGTCACCAGCCGCTCTATATTCCAAGCAATATTAAAGAAAGTCCTTTAGGCAAAAGGAAAATGACACCAAACAGAGATGTGGATCCACATAAATGGGATGAAGAGTGCCAGAAATGGTACCTACACTGGCAGATATAGGATATTTTTCCTATTTTTAAATTTTATTTAAAAGATAACTGGCTGCTCTTAAATAATAAGAGTGTGTTGTGAATTTTATAACACATGTGCATTATAACATGTATAACAAATGCAACATTGTACATAACATAAGCAAAATGAAGCCAGCACTAGCCTAAAGGCCAAGAGAAGAGAAATGGAAAGATACTATTATAATATTCTTTTTTTTAAATATGTTTTTATTGATTTTTTTTTGAGGGAGAGGAAGAGAGAGAGAGATAGAAAGATATAAGAAATTGGTAGGAGGGGACAGAAAAATAGGAAAAATAGATTGATGTGAAAGAGAAATATCAATCGGCTGCCTCCTGCATGCCCCCTACTGGGGATTGAACCTGAAACCCAGGCATGTGCCCTAACCAGGAATCCAGCCAGGACCTCTCAGTCCATGGGACAATGCTCAATCCACTGAGCCACACCAGCTGGGCAAAATTCTTATACTGTGTATGAAGTTTGGTAATATCACTTGAAGGTAGCCAGTGATAAGTTAAAGATGTATACTATATACCCTACAGAAACTACTAAAATATCAAAAATAAAGTTACAATAATAGGATATAAGTGAAATCACACACACAAAAAAAACTTCAATTACTCTAATAGAAGGCAGAAAATGAGGGAAAGGGGACCGGAGAACAAGTGGACCCAATAGACTGCATATAGCAAGATGATAGACTTAAATCTAACACGTCAATAATCACATAAAATGAAAATGCTTTCAGCACAGCAATTAAAGATTGTCAGACTGGATGAAAAAGCAAGCCCCAGCACTAGGTTAGCTACCAAGAACATGGACTTTAAATATAAAGATACAAATACTTCAAAGAAAAGGATGCAAACACATATATCACCCTTGCGCTAACCAAAAGAAAGTGGAATGGCTATACTCGTATCAGACAGAGTAGACTTCAGAGCCAAGAATATCGGTGAGAGGGCCAGTTCATCAAGAAGACATGACAATGCTAAACATTTGTGCTCTTAATAGCAAAGCTTCAAAAATACATACAGCAAACACTGATAGAACTGCCAAGAGAAATAGACACATCCACAATTATAATGGAATTTCAAAGCACTCTCTCAATATCGTTAGGACAAGTAGACAGAAAACCACACTAGTGACCAAGGTGACCTGATGGACATTCACACCCCCTGCAACAACGGCTAAAGACACATTCTTCTCACGTACGCAAAGGACATTTGCCGACGTAGACCCTATTTCTGGGCCACAAAACAAATTTCAATAAAGTTAAAAGGGTTCAAGTTGGAATTCAGTTAGAAATCAATCACAGAAAGATACCTGAAAGCTCCCCAAATATTTAGAAGCTAAATAACATACTTCTAAATAATCCGCGGGTGAAAGAAGAAATCAAAAGACAGATTGGAGAGCATTTTGAGCTGAGTAAAAAGGAAAATTTGTGAATGCCACTAGAGCAGCACTAAAAAGGAAATTTATAGACTCAAATCCTATATTGAAACAAGAAGAAAGTCTCAAATCAATGACCTCAGCTTCCACATGAAGACACTAGAAAAAGAAGAGCAGCTTAAACCAAAAGTAAGCACCAGAAAGGAAATAATAAAGATCAGAATAGAAATCACCAAAATATAAAAACGGAGAAAAACAATGAAGCCAAAAGGGTTTTTGAGACGATGAATAAAATTGCTAAAGCTTTAGCTAAAATGATCAAGAAAAAAAGAGAAAAACACAAGGTGTCAGGGAGAGAGGTGACCTCAGTACAGAATCTATAGGTATAAAAAGGGTAATTAGGGAAAATTTAATGACTGTACGCCAATAAATTCAACAGCTTGATGCTGAGCTGCAACGACAATCACTTTCTGTAGCTTCTAGGAGTTGTATCCAGGGTGACCAGTCATCCTGGTTTGCTCAAGACTGAAGGGTCTCTTGGGAGGTGGGTCTTTCAATGCCAAAACTGGAAAGGTTGGTCACCCAGAACTGCATCCCTCTGGGTCACCCTCCCCTCTCCCCAGTTCAGTCACCTAGAAGCCACAATTGCCCACGAGAGATCTGCCTTACCAGGCTCGACCCTGTCCTGTGCTCTCTGGGTTGTCTGAGCTGACAAGGGTCTTTGCCTGACCTCCTCTCCGTGCCAGCCCTGCAGGTCAGAGTCAGGGTCCTCCAGGGGCTTTCTGTCTCCCTGGCACCATGCTGCAAATGCCCCGAGTTCATTCTCCCCTGGCTCTGGGTCCAGGCTGCTCTGCCGGGGCTGCTGGATTCTAGAAATAGCTACTTGACAAGGCATTGAAGAAGTGGCTCTTCACCCTGGCCAGGTAGCTCAGTTGGTTATAGCACTGTCCCAATACACCAAGGTTGCTAGTTCGATCCCCGGTCTGGGTATATACAAGAATCAACCAATGAATGCATAAGTAAGTGAAACAACAAATTGATGTTTCTCTCTCTTTCTCCCTCTCTCTCTCTTTTTCTCTCTCTCTAAAATCAATAAAAATCAATTAAAAATAAAGTGACTCTTCAACAGCCAGGGCTGGAAGTGGCGTTTGAAACTATTATTGGTCGTGCCCCGGCCCACCTCAGTCCCTCACTAACCGTTAAGTCTGAGAGTTCATTTCTCTTCCTTTTAAACGTTTCGTTGTTTCTGCCTCTCCCTGCCGAAAGGGAATTCTGGGCATATTTGAGCCACCTGAGGCACCCTCCGTGGCTCTCAATTGTCTAAACTGAAGCATGGCTTCATGATGCCAAGTTCAATGATCATGGTTCATACGTCATGCGATGCTCTGTCCCGTAGAGCCACTCACCAGGTCCTGCAAGTCCCCGACTCCGAACCTTTGTCTGCTCTCCTTCCATTTCCCGAGGTCCATCTCCTCTGGCTTCCCATGCACAAACCCAACCCTTCTTTCTGTGCTCACCTCAACGGCCACCTTCTTCAGGAAGCCTTCTCGAATGCCCACAGCTGGGAGTGAGGTCTCTTCTTTGTCTGCGGCTCTTGGCCCTTTCTACTGTGCCTTGGAATTCTTCATTCACAGACGTTCTCTTCGGTCCTAGATTCTAATGCTTACTTGACAGCAGGCTCCCCATGCTCCAACTCTTGGCCAAGGCCCAGCTATGATCTGGTTCCGTCATTTACCCCCAATAATTCTATATTTCAGCCAACATCAATGACTGGTCAGTCCCCCGAAGAGCCGTGCTCGCTCATGTAAAGATCCTGGGCTTTTGCCCATGCTTTTCCCACCATCTGCCATGCCCTTCTGCCAGTCATGCTTGACCTTCCTTCCCAAAGTCCCCAGGCTCCCACCTGTTGCCAGGGAGCACTTACCATCCTATACTGTCCCATTTCCTCACATTTCTGTTTCTCCACTATTCTGGGAGCACCTTCTACACCCTTCGTCATTCTATACCTGATGCCCACCAGGGGACCCGGCAAATGTTTGTTGAATGAATGATGAGTAGACAGCTCACCACCTCCAAAAGCCTGTCCTGATTTACTACATTCTTAACTAACAGCTGATTAACATTGCTGTGTGACCTTAGGAAAGTTACTTTCCCTCTCTGTGTCTTCAGTTTGTTCATCTGTAGAATGAAAGGGTTAGATGTGATTTTTAAAAAAGGGGGGGGCACTGCCAAGTTTCCCCTTTTCTAACCCTGGTTCTATGGCACTAAGTTTTTAGCCTAAAATCTTCAATATTTATATGTCTCGTCTCTTCAAGTGGCCCGTGAAGACATCCTTCACCCTTCAGTCAAGCCAGCACCAGGTCGGGGGTCCCCAAAGCCTTACAAAACACCTGCTGAATAAGTATGAGACCACTCAGGGGCCGGGGATCTTGCTGCCTCTGAGCAGGTGAGCGTCTGTGTACCACACATGCCACAGTTCACAGGGCATGTCAGAGAGAGCCGTTCTGCCCCGAACACCTGGATGTGTTCCAAGTTGTCTTTCTAACCTCGTGGTTCACTAGTAAGTCTCCAACTCCAGAAGTTCTTTACTGCCCCAGAGCAATAAAGCCATCGCCTTTGTGAGAGAGGACACAGTGCAAAGCGCAGGAAGTGGGCTCACGGGGCCCCAGAGGAAATCCTGATGGAAGGATGGCCCGGGTGTGCTGCCCTGGTGGGGAAGGACCTGGGCAAAGAGAGCCCTCCTGTGGTCAGTGGGAGGTGACTTAGTGTGTGCCTCAGCGTCCCCACCCCCTGAGATGGAACCCCAGCCCCGCCCTTCCCAGTGCCACCTTGAACCAGGGCCTTCCTCTCTCAGTCCTCATTAGTAAAGTGAAAAGCATTCCCGCTCCAAAGGGCTGTTGTGGAGCTTAAATGAAATAAATGCTTTAAAAATCTGATATATACTGGGTGTTTTTTTCCCCAGTTTACTATACTTTTTATTCTTTCCATTGCATGGCCCGATCTTCCTCCCATCTCTGTTTTCTCTCCTTAGCGTGTTATGTCATAGGAGGCCGATGCGATGACACAGAAGCCATCGCCTTACCGCTCTCTCTCACACGTGGTAGACACGCCATAAACACACGTGGATGAATGAACGAATATCCACTCATACCTGGAAGGTGGGGATGGACGCTGCCCCCGTCCTCCTCCAGGTATCATTTGAGTGAGAATTCATTCAGTCGTTTTTAATAGATGTAGGGCCCTTACCGTGTGTCACTAATTTTAGTAACCTAACCGCCAAACCACCATGTCCATGAGGCAGGGTATGTCCCCATTTCCACAATTGGAAGTGAGCGGAATCAAGCCCAACCCTTCTCCAAGTCACATTCTTAACCGCGACCTGCAGTGCCAGGCAGGGGATTTGTCATCGTTCCCTGTACAGGTGCATCACTGTACCCTCGGAAAAGAGAAAAATAGAAAGCATGAAAGCCGAACCACCAAAGACATCCTGAGTTTAATATTTGGAATGTTTTTTTCAGCTCTCTTTTTCCGCCTGTAGATTTCCTGGGCTTGGTTTTGCTGTGGTGGTGGTGGTTGTGGGGTTTCTCACTGTTGCTGCTTTTTGTTTTAGAGCCATAATCATACAGCAGCGATTTGCAACAGTTGTGCCGAAAGAAGTTTTAAAACGTGCAATACCTGACTATGTAGTCAGCAGCACTGACTTCTTTTTCCTTAGTTTGTCAAATTAAAAAAAAAAAAAAAAAAAAAAAGACAACAGCCAACACAACAATAGCCATCCGGTGTGAACGAATCAAAATTATGCCTATTTGTTGTCAGATTGGCAAAAAATAGATTTGTTGGTGTGCCGCAGAATTTTAGCGATTAGTGGATGTGCCGTGAGACAGGAACGGTGGGAAATCACTGTAATACAGTACAAGCAGGTGTGTGTCCTCACTCAACATGCTGTTGAAACATTTCCTCCGTGTTCCTAAGTACTCTCCACAGCCATCATTTAAGAGCTGCAAGAGATTTCTCTCAGATGACACGTCCTGATTTACCCACCCTCCCCCTGTGTTGAACACTTGAATTGCTTTATCTGTGTTTGCTATTGTAACTAATACTCTGCTGGACATCTCTGTGCGCAGAGCTCCAAGATCATTTTTAGGCTCATGTCAATTCTGTCCTTAGTCTAGTTTTTGGAAGGATGAGAGGACTGGGGGTCAAGGGAAATTAGCATTTGTAAGGCTCTTGAAAAATATGTTCCCAAAGATTTTTCACGTAAAAAAGGAAAGAGAGAGTGGAGAAGCAAAGGAAGACAGATGGTTACCAGACAGCTGACAGCCACAGCAAGAAAAAGCAGGGCCGGCAGCCATAAAGCTTTCTCGTGGACGGGGCTGTGTCAAAGACAAGCTATGGTAAGAATCAAAAAGGCGTTTTCTTGCTTCTCAAGGGGGAAAAGAACAGATATAAATACTGCCTGCGGAGAAGTCAAATAAAGATATTTTCAATCACTCTAAAAGCACAACAGGTATGCTTGCTTTAAAAAAAAAAAAATGCACGTGGAAATCTATTGCTAGTTAACAAGTCTCGCAGCCTTCCCCAGCCTGCCACACCTCCGCGCGCCGGGAGAGGAGGCCTGGGTTCCCGAGTCAGGTGTGCCGCTGTCTGCTGTGCACCTGCTAGCCTCCCTGTATTCAGTCTGCAGGCCTGCCTGGCTTACCTCCCAGGGGTTATCATGAGGATAAATTTGCTCGTGTGTATGAAAGTCCTTTGTAAAATTTCAATCACTTATATGAACTGCTGGTCAGAAATTAATTTCCTATTAATTATCATGTATAGTACAAGGACCTTCACGGCTCTACAGAAAGCATCCCAGAATCGTTTCTCCAAATGGTTTAATATGACAATAAACTTTATGGAGTTCCTTTAAAGTAGGCTGATAATGATTTATAAAAGTGAGGTGTGCTTAATTTTACCGGAAAACTCAGATGGTATAAGACAAAGCGCGACTTCTTTCGGCATCTGCACGGGTACAGCCTCTCTCTGTCCCGTGCCCCCCAACTGCAACGCCAGATACGACTTGCTGACTCGCATGCCCCCTGGGGCTGAACTGCCCACTCTGTATGGCCAGGCTACTTAGCCACACTGGGGATCTCGGCCACAGCCCCCTCCAGGACCCCCAGCCCGAGTCAGCCCCGGACCATCCATTCAGTTCTGCCGAACACCACTGGACCCCATTGCTTGAAAATGATTCTCCTTCCACTCTCCAGAGCATTATTGCGGAAAGGTGTCTGGTTCCTCCCACCAACAAAACCTAAGAGGACCCTGGGGTTTGGCGGTCAGTGGTTACAGCACAGCCAGCCGAGCCGGGAGCGCACATTGGCCGCATTTTAAACGTTCATGCTTCTTCCGCCTGGGCTTCCAGCTGCCGTGTTCATGCCACCTCCCTGGGCAGGTGGGGAAAGAATCGGTGCATAGAGCTGGACAGGTGCTTGAGGTCACCTATTTCTCCCTCTCGGTTTACAGTTGAGATATCACGGTCCAAAGCCCCCCATCATCTCAATATTGAGTATGAAGTTTCCCAAAGCTGGTCTTTCTTTAACTTCATTGTGTGCCAGATGCAGATGGGAAGAGGGTTAAATGCACATCCCTAGGCCCAATCCTACTACATCAGAATCCCTGAAGGTGGGGCCCAGGAATCTGCCTTTCTGACGAGCCCCCAGTAATGCAGACGCACCCCAAAGTTGGAAAAGTCAAGATGGTAAGAAGGCCTGGGAGACCCATGGCCATTCAATGGCCAGAGCCTGAGTTATGCTGCCAACAGGCCTCCGTTCCTCCCCACCCCCCCACCCCCCGGTCCTGCTTCCACTCCCTTGCACATGCTCGAACGCATGCACCAGCACGTTCACGCGGGGCCTGTCGACATTGTGGAGGTGAGTGAACAGGCGAGTCCCGAATCCAGAGAGACTGAGCCCAGGGTGGCCCGGGCCTCTCAGCAGATGGTCCGTAGCCTCGAGAGAAGCTCGTGCTTCCGGAGGCAATTCTGGGCCGCTGGGGAAGGGCTGTAAACACCCCCCCTCCTTCCAGTGACAGCAGCTCACCTGCTTGAAAACACCAGCTCAGTGGGGTCTTTCATTTCTGCATAATTTAACAGCCTAGTCTTCCCATTAATGTCTCCCTCCGGGCAATCTCTGATGGGAACTACATCGATTTCTGATGAGTCAGGCCACGGACAGCAAAGTTTATAGAGCAACCCAGGCCACCCAGCCCTGAACAGCCAGCACATGACGGTGGGGGCGGCAGGCGCTCTGACATGGGGGCACAAGGAACTTGGAGAGGTCCACAGGTAGCCCCTGACATGAATTGAGGGCTGGGAAATAAAGCCTGTGAGCCCTGGTGATGTGCCTATTTCCCCAAAGAGACTGAATTCTATCTGGGGAGCTGGGAAGAGGTTAGACACCCTACCCTGAGCTGGTCTTTCTAACAAGTGGTCACCAGGCAAACAGCATCAACCATGTCCATGTTTAACTTGAGGTCTTTTACTTCAACTCCTTCCAAGCTCTGCTGTTAATTTCTGCGTGGATTTTCCAAGAGAGAGTGAGTCACACACACACACACAGCTGTGTGCCTGTGGAGTCTGTTGCCTACAGAAAGGCTCAGTGGGGCAGGCTAGTTCGAGCTTAGAATGAGGAATTCAGGGATAACTCAGAGACCTGAAGCCCAGTCCCACCTCTGCAGCCGACTGCATGACCCCAGGCAAACCACTTGGCTTTTCTGGACCTCAGTTTTCCCATCTGTCAAATAGGTTGGACTAGATTAATAGATCTCCACCTAGCTACAGGCTTAGAACCCTCTAGGGAGCTTTTGAAAAATATGGATATTTGGACCCTATCAGAACAACTGAACCCTAATCTCAGGTGAGCCCGGGCACCTGTAGTTTCTTCGGGTACACCCAGGGGATTCTGACGCAGGGTGTGGGCTGAGCACCCTGCCCTGGGTGATCCAGTTCTGCTATTCAATTGATTCCACCATTTATCATGGAGGAGACGAGACAGAGAGAGACGATGGAATAGTTGCTTTTCTTCTCGTTCCCGTGGAGCAAGGCCAAGGGCAGAGCGGCTGACGCTGTGCCATCTGGGATTCAACTGAACTTAGGAATTTCCTGAATAGAAAGAAAAAAGTGCTCTGAATATGAAATTAGACAACGGAAGCCCTGGGCTTGAGGTTTCTTAGCAGAAATATTCTGCCAGGGGACAAGCAGGGACTCTTCTCCACAGAGTGCAGCCTGGAGTGCAGGATGAGCCGGGAATCTCGGGGACCGCGGCCATGCAGTGACCACAGCGAAGCCTCCCTCATTCGCCCTGGGCCTGATGATGCTGTTGCAACACCATCTCAGGCCTCCCTGGGTCAGCCTCTGGCTGGCTGCGCACCCCAGACCACCCTCCTCTCCGCACCTCACACTTTCCTTTGTCAAATGGGGAGGGTGGGCGTTACATCGATATCCATGTCCATCAGTGCTAAGTCACATATTTAACATCTCTGAATTTGAGAGAGGTTTTGCCGTTGATTGGCAGGATACTTTTTTTCCCAGTCGTATGCAAAATAATGGTGCATCTTACAAGGGTCAGCATCTGGTGAATGGTTAGCATACAGTGGTAAGATATAGCAATATCTCTGGTCCCTTCCAGCTCAAACGTCCTAAAAATGCCATGTTTCCAGGACTCTGTGGCCTTCATTCACGCCATTACATTCAAAGCGTATATTCATCAAGCCCGATGGAGACACCGATTTCTGTTGGGTTGGTTTGTGTGTTTGTGTGTGTGTGTGTGTTTTGCCATTCAGTGTTGTTGTCCATGGGCCAGCAGCATCAGCAAGACCAACATGTCAGAAACAGCAGCTGGTCAGAAATGCAGCCTCTCAGACCCCATCCCAGATCTTCTGAATCAGAACCACATTTCTACAGGATCCCCAGGTGATTCTGGGTACATAAAAGTTTGAAGAGTGCTCTCAAGTTCACACATGCCCTCTACCGAACACACACACACACACACACCTGTTTACCAGGAACTCTCAGCCAGAGCCTCACTATCAGTCAGAACCTGTGTGGGGCTCCATTTCGCCTCATGCTTGTATATGCCGTGGAGAGCGGTTTGTTTGACGTCTGAAATAGGAAGGAAGACCCCGAAGGGATAGAGGCACACACTGTTCCTTTAAGAGCCAGAGGGGGGGCAGGTGGATAATGGTAGCTGCAGCCACACCCTCTTCGACGGCAGAATCGGGCCTGGACAAGTACCACCAGCACGCCCCCACTCCCCCTTCCTGACCATGAGGCACCTGCTCTGTCCCTCTCCTTCCTGGGCCTCACTTTGGAATCCCCCTTGGCCCTCACCCAAGGAGCCCATCGCTTCGCTGGGTCCGTGACACCCCGTCTAATCTTGGCTGCTCGTCTCTGCCCTGCACCTCAGCTTTATGTCTGTATTTCCCATTTTCCTTATGTTCTTGTTTCCAGCTGAGCCCACCATCCACCCACCCATCCACCCATCCATGAACGTGACAAATATTTACTGAGCATCGTCACAGCCTGGGAACCCACAGATGCTTAACACGTGGGCTTACCCATGGGGAGCTCAGAGTCCGGTGGAGCTGGTGGACCATCCCGTGAACCACTAACGTCTTGTGGTAAATGCTGGGAGAGGAACCGCAGGGGGTGCCGTGGGAGTGCCGAGGACAGATCCTCACTCAGACTGGGGGTCAGGGAAGGCTGCCTGGGGGAGCTGCCGTCTAAGCTGCTACGCAAGGATTCGTAAGCACTCGCTGGGAGGAAGGGCATCACGAATAGCCTAAGAAAAGGCACAGAGGCCAGAACCAGCTTGTGAGTCGTTCGCATGACAGATCACAAAACCTGAATCGGGAACTGGAGAGAGAAGGGGCTGGGAGGCAGGTAGGGCTGGACCGAGCAGGGCGGGTTAAGAATCCCAGCGTTAGTCCAACTTCTGTCATGTCGCCGTGCAACAGATGGTTGAGGAGCACCTTCAGGGCGCCCTGCTCGCGGTGACGTTGGGGCCAGAGAACCAGCAGGCAGGCTGCGTTCCCAAAGACCCTGAGACCTGGGGATAGAGAGGAAGACACCACGTCACAGAAAGAAATGCTGGCTCAGGGCTGCAGGCACTAATCAGCACCCCATGGGAAGACGGGAAGCGCTACCGGAGTCCAGGCGGGAGAGTGGAAGGGTGAGCCAGGAACGCTTCCTGGAGGGAGACCCGGGAGCGGGAAGTGCTGGGGAGACCGGCTGGCTGACCCCCAGGCCCTTGGGAAGTCAGAAGTGACGGCTGGGGCAGGAGAGGAGAATGTGGCCCCTGAGCTCACTGACGGCAGAGATGCTGTGCCCGAGTCAGAGGAAGTCGGGTGCGCAGCACTGGGTGGGAGATGCCCAAGGAGCGCCCACATGCAGCCATCCGGGGCCAAGTCCGAGGAGCCCAAGGCCAGGCTTGCACAGCCTCATAAACACGGACTGAATTCTTGCTGTTTTCAGCTTGTTGGCCTGTGACTGTAACTCCACTGGGCATAACTGAGGGTCCTGCAGTGCTGGAAGAGTGACAAACCAGCACAATGCCACCCCGTGACGCCACTCCCTGGGGTGTGCGGATAGGAGGGCCCTGACCCAGGGGCCAACATGGCTCAGCGGAGGGGCGGGAACTCTCCAAGGCCACATGGCCAATGGAGGCAGAGGGCGGGAACTCGCCTGAGGCCACATGGCCAATGGAGGCAGAGGGCGGGAACTCTCCCGAGGCCACGTGGCCAATGGAGGCAGAGGGCGGGAACTCACCCGAGGCCACATGGCCAATGGAGGCAGAGGGCGGGAACTCTCCTGAGGCCACGTGGCCAATGGAGGCAGAGGGCGGGAACTCTCCCGAGGCCACGTGGCCAATGGAGGCAGAGGGCGGGAACTCTCCCGAGGCCACGTGGCCAATGGAGGCAGAGGGCGGGAACTCTCCCGAGGCCACGTGGCCAATGGAGGCAGAGGGCGGGAACTCTCCCGAGGCCACGTGGCCAATGGAGGCAGAGGGCGGGAACTCTCCCGAGGCCACGTGGCCAATGGAGGCAGAGGGCGGGAACTCGCCTGAGGCCACATGGCCAATGGAGGCAGAGGGCGGGAACTCCCGAGGCCACATGGCCAATGGAGGCAGAGCTCCCTGAGCTGCTCATGGCCTGGCATGAAGTGTGCTGAGAACTCTGCCCGCCCCACACACGCCCTGATGTCTCAAGTCGGAGGATCTACATAGCGAGTGGCAAGCCTGGAAGCGGCCTTTCCTCCCGTGCCAAGGCATAATGGGTCCATAACACAGCACCTCTTACCCGGGTTTCTATCCGAGCGCTGGTTGACAGTCCAGGTGACTGCAGTCTAAGCAGCGGAGCGGCGTTTGCTGGATAAAGGAAGGGCCCAACACCTGAGACGCCAGGTGTGCTACACCTGCAGCATAAGCTCTTCTGGAACAATCAGTTCCTCCTGGCATCAGGCAAAGCCGCAAGCCACCGGCATCCCCGAGGACAGTCTCCTGAAGAACTGTGCCTCCCAGACAGCTCAGGACAAACTCCGAGTATGGATTTCCCTCCCATGACTGCCCTGTGTTAGCGGTGAGATCACAGAATCCTGGGATGCAGAAGCTGGAAGAGCCCTGAGAGCCCGCCAAGGACTAGCCTTGCCAAGTACCTCCTGATCTGGCTTATGGAGAAACTGAGGCCCAGGGAGGGGAGGCTGCCTGGGACCTGACCTGGCTGCCACAGAGCTGGGGGTTTAGGCAGCTGAGCTCCAGCTGTGTGCCAGCCCTGGGGACTTGAAGGCTGGCGGGAGGCGGGCATGTCGGCCAATGACTACAATAGGGTGTTGCAGGTACGAGACTAGAACACGAGCCAGGTCTGAAGGCTGGAAAGGATTATGCTGAGTGAAATAAGCCAGTCAGAGAAAGACCAGTACCACATGATCCCACTTATTGATGGAACATCATGAACAGAATAAGCTATCAATCAAAAGAGATCCAGAGTCACGGAAGTAGGGAACAGACTGACACACCTCAGAGGGATCGGGGGTGGGAGGGGTGGGAAGAGATAAACCAAAGAACTTATATGTACATATGCACAACCAATGGACACAGACATTAAGTTGGGGAAAGCAGGAAGGGGGTAGGAGTGGGAAGGAGGGTGTCAATGGGGAAAAAAAGGGGGACACCTGCAATACTTGCAACAACAAAAATAATTAAATAAAAATTTTTAAAAAATAAACAGAAACTCAGCTCTATCAATGAGGACATTTATCAAGTGAAAAAAAAAACAAACATTGCCCATTGTAAGCAAGAGATGCTAACTGCTATAATAATCAACCCTTAAATCTGAGTAGTTTGTCACAATAAAGTTTTACTCCCCACTCGTGTCCCAGCCCAGTGCAAGGGGCAATGGAGCTCTGCTCCATTCCGTCATTCAGGGATCCAGGTTTCTCCCACCTTGTGGCTCTATCTTCAAGGACATCTATTCTTAACCATATCATTGTGAGAACTAGTCACACGCCCCACCTGGAGTCAGAGAGGGCCAGGAAAACCAACCAGCCCAGGAAGATGAGAACTCCAGAAATGAGTACTTGTGGTCTCCGCCATGCTGCCCAAATGGATCAGCATGGTGGATTTGCAGTTTAGCACACGGCGTTTTCTTAATGAAGATGCTCTAGACACTTACTGGAGCTCAGTGGGCAGGATTTGCCCAGCCACCCCCGATCCAAAGACCCCAAGCAGGCAAGGGTGCCTCATCCTCCAGAGGTCACCTGGCACAGATCGTGTCCTGCATCCTGTGCCCTCAGCTCTCCACCTGCCTGCCTCCCTAGTGCCAGGAGCTTCCTGTCCTCCACGTGTTTGTCCTCGTAGGTGGCTCTTGCCTTTCGCACCACAGGAGACAGAAGCTCTAAGACAGTTGTCAAGAATTCCTGCAGCCCAGAGAAAGGGCTGAGAGAATGAGAGTGATTCATCAAGAAGACGTGTAAGCCAATTGGGCAACTCGTGATCAGAGCTGTTCAGCTACCCAAAGGGAGAGGAGGATAAATTGCAGCCAGAAGAATGAACAATTATAACCTTGGCATCTTGTACTGTGAAGGCTCGTTCCATCCACCTGCCACCAGGCTTTTCAAGTTAAGGGGAAACATTGGAGGGTGCCTGACGCTGTGTTTACATCTCCCCCTGAACAGCTGGAGGATGGTTCCTGGGAAGAGAGGGAGATAGATATTCATCAGTGAAATCTTTTCCTTGGGTTACTGTTTCAGACCTACTTCTTTTCTCCAGTCCTCTTCGGTTGCTGGCGGGTAACAGTCGTAGCCCTGGCTTCCCACACACGGGCTGTGCTGGTTTTCTCTCCCCACTCACGTCACTTTCCAGTCGCTAACGATTCATAAACAGTCAGGACATCCTGCATGTGTAGCTGCCATTTCAAGGCTCCGCCCTTTGTGAAAACCGAGGATCCTTGAATAATTAAAATAACCCCTGTCCTGACTTCCAGGCTGGGTGAATTTTACAGACCAGGTTTTCTTAAGGCAGAGTTTTCTGGACTTTTTTGCCAGTGACAAAGGACAGGAGCTCCACCACACTGAGCACCTGCTGCATGTCATGTAAACACTGTGCTGGGTTATGTGCACATATTGTCTCATAAAACCTCTCCAAGACAGAGAGTAGCATTCCTCTTTCACACAGAGGGAACTGATACTCAGAGAGGTTCAATAACTTGCCCAAAATCACCAAGGGAGCAGGTGGTGAAGCTGAGCTCCAAGCTTAGAATGTCTGAGTCCAAATTCTTTCTAATTCTTACCACTCACAACACAACCCCCAAGTAAGGTGTCTGCCTGTGGGCTTCTCTAGAAAATCCCAGAGATAAATCAGCAGATTCGTATTTTTAAAGAAGCTCCTAGGGCCCTGGCCCGTTTGGCTCAATGGTTGGAGCGTCGGCCTGTGAACCAAAGAGTCATGGGTTCGATTCCCAGTCAAGGGCATGTACCTGGGTTGCAGGTTTGATCCCTGGTCCCTGTTGGGGTTGTACGGGAGGCAAACAATAGATGTCTCTCTCGCATCTATGTCTCTCTCTCTCTCTCTCTCTCTCTCTCTCTCTCTCTCTCTCTCTCCAATTCTATCTAAAAATCAATGGACAAATATCCTCAGGTGAGGATTACAAAAAAAAAAATAAATAATAATAATAATAATAATAATAATAATAATAATAAAGAAGCTCCAAGGAAAGGACAAAACTTTGAATCTATAGGACAGTGTGATGGTCAGCTCAGTGTACGGGGGCATCCTGCCTCTCATAGCTGCCCCTCCTAGGTGGCTGGGCAGTGCCCCAGGAAGAGGACTGGGTAGGGCAAGGGGAGGTGAGACAGCTGGTTCAGTGTGGGGAGGGACCAGGAGTCAAAAGACATAGGTTCTTATCCAAACCTTGCCTTCAACTTGCCGGATAACCTCAGGCAACTCATTTTGCTCTGTGGACCTCAGTCTTGTCATCTGTAAAATGGTGATGACATCGTTGTCCTACAGTGAGGGGGAAGAAGAGAAGAGACCACCCGGCTGGTGTGGCTCAGTGGTTGGGCATCGACCCATGCACCAAGAGGTCACTGGTTCGATTCCTGGTCAGGGCACATGCCCAGGTTGTGGGCCCAATCCCCAGTGGGGGGCATGCAGGAGGCAGCCAATCAATGTTCTCTCTCATCGATGTTTCTAGCGCTCGCTCTCTCTCTCCTTTCCTTTCTAAAATCAATAAAGAAAAGATATTTTAAAAAGAAGAGACGAGACCTTCAGTGGCACATCCTGAGACATGTAGGAACCTCTTAGTAGGTCTCTGATAATGAAGGGCTTCTTTCGGGGGAAGCGGTCATCACCTGGGGCTGGGCAAGGGGACCACCTGGGAGAGAGAACTATAGGACAGTGGTGTAGGGCTTCAGCATCAGCCTGCCCAAGTCTGAATCCTGACTCCACCACTTGCCAGCAATGAGGTCTTGGGCAAGCCTCTGCACATCTGCGCCTCAGTGTCCTCATCTCTAGCACAGGGGCAACAACAGTACCTACCTCACACTTAACCTATGCAAAGTGCCAGGACCAAAGGGTGCCAGTCCAGGCCCCCTCCCTCCACCACCAGCCCACTCTCTTGTGATGGGATAGGCCAGTCTCCCCACCACCAAGCGGGAGGGCTGAGGGCCATGGAACAATCTCAAGGAGCCTGCAAAGAGCTCGAACAGGGCTTATGTGTTCCTCTTGGAAGGGCGAGTACCTGGGACGTCCTTGTGGTCGGACAGTTTGCATCCACTCATTTGAGATGTTCCACACTTGAAAGTTCACATCAAAGACCACTTTATCAGAGCACCAGGGGGTACATCTGAGCAGTCTGTGTATTATCTCTTCAGCATCGGGGGGGAGGGAAGTGGGGTGGGCTGCGTGGCGTTTTGAGGATCAGCGACATGACAGACCCTGTAGTCACATTCACTTGGCAGACCTGAGACCTTTGGAGGATGGCACGCACCTGTGGTCATCCGGAGCCAGGATTTGACACGAGGGTGAGTGATCCCTATCCAGACTGTGGTCTCCGGGAAGAGCAGGAAAGGGGGGCTGCCCTGCACCACATGTGTCCAGCCCAGAGGTGTGTTCTGCTGGGAGCCAGGTGGGGACCCAGAAGTGGCCTCTCAGTTCAGATGTGTGATCTGGGGCATTTTCCCACCAGGCAGAGTCAGTATAAAAATAACCTCAGCAAAGGACTTACAGGGTCATTTACATCTTATTAGTCACAGTCCCGGAATGGGCCTAGATCTCAGTCAAGGTCTTCGTCAGGTCACGCTGAGCAGGGTTGCCAGGTTTCTCTAACCTTCCCATCTGGTTCAAGTAGCCTTGCCCCAATCCTTGGGACCACCAGGGGGCAGCAGTGAGCAGGAAACCTTATCCAGCAAGGCCAAGGAGCTCAGGCGTAAGGAATCCTCACCCCACCCCACCCCACCTGTGCCAGAACTCCACTATGGGGAGCTTTGCCCTGCGTATGGTCCCAGGCTGGGGGAAGACGTTTCTGGGGCTCCTGTTATATGCCAAACGCGGTGTCTCTACATGTTATCTCATTTAATACTCCCTCGAACCCTTTGACGTAGAGATCATTATTCCCATCGTGCAGATGAGGAAACTGAGGCTGACAGACATGTTAAAAACTCACCGTGGTCCCAAAAGAAGTCACGGCAACAGTGGCCACTTACTGAGAACTGCTCTGTACCAGGGCTTTGCTGAGCCCTTCCAAGCATGAGCTCATTTGCTATATTTCACCAAATCTAAGACGATGACAACCCTCGGGGTCAGCGTTCTGTTATGCGCTAGTAAGAAAGAAAAACAGTACTGGTTGAGCTACAGCGCAGTGCCCAGAGGCCGCGGATGCTGGGATGTGGCAAATGTGTCTTTCGTAACCAGTGCCATCCAGACACTCTCGCAACAGTGAGGAATGTACGGGTGCTCCAATGCACAGATGGGAAACGAGGACAGTGAGTGAGAGCCAGGACCCAGGCTCGGGTCTACCTGAGCCCGGAGCCCAATCTTTCAACCACGCGGTGCCGCCGCCCCCACGTGTGGCTCCGTACCTGCCCTGTTCCAGGTGCGGACACTCCCCTCGCCGTGCGCTCAGACGCCACAGCAGACCCGTGGGGCGGGGCTGGCGTCCTCGCGGCGTCCTCAGAGGGTCTTTCCTCTGTGCGTGTGCGGAGACAGAGCTCCGGCGTCTCTTCTCTTCTCGTCAGGGCAGTGAGCCGATCAGGGCCGGGCCTGCATCCAGAACGGCCCAGTGGAACCTGGACTGCTCCTTACAGGGCCTCGCTCCAGATCCTTCACATTCAGGGCGAAGGCGTCAACACGCGGATTTGGAGGGGACACAGCTCAGTCTGTCACAGGTACAAATGACGGTGAACTCCCGAGGCCAGTGGTGTATTGATCTTTCCATCGCTGTCCTTCCTAAAGGTCAACACATTTAAGAGGACGTCCACGAAAGGGCACCGTCTGCCCAGCCGCCCTTCAGAGTGCTTCGTGGATGCACCCTGTAGACGTGTCGCTGTCACTGGGGGCCATGTAAGACTACCAGCCCAGCCATCCCAGACGGGGACCACCTCGTGGGAACGGGTGGTCTTTTTAGGTTGTGAAGGACTCTGACCTGCGTAAGATCCATGGCCCGGGGTGCTGGTGACGGTGGCATTTCTAGGGACGGTGGAAAGGAACCAACAGTTTGAAGGACTGATTGGAAGTGATAGACGGGCTTCACAGTTATCACGAGCCCCCCACGAAGATGAACTATTTGGGGGATTATGCGTCACAGGGTGGTGTCACAAACACTGTAAGTACAAAGTGATCACCCCCTTTGGAAAATTACATAAGAGTCCCTGAAACACGGCTCCAGCTGGTACAGGGCTGAGCTAGGAGGTTCGGACCTGAGAACTCACCCCCACCTCTGAGAGGTAAGCGGCCCAGGAGTATAAACTTCAATTCCACATCTTTTTTTAATGATAGTTGACATTCAGTATTATTTTGTATTAGTTTCAGGTGTACAGCATAGTGGTTAGACAATCCTATCCTTTACAAACTGCCCCCCCCAATATTTCCAGTACCCACCTGGCACCATACAAAGTTATTACAATATTATTGCAGTGTCACCAGCCCAGGCAGCAAGTCCCCCCGGGCTCCTGCACCTGGGCCCCAGGCTGGGTTCTGCTCTGCCCGCCTCCTGTTGTCGCGGTGGGTCCTGGAGGGAGAGGCCCTGTGCCGAGTTCCCACGCCCCTGCTGGGCCTTCAGAGGCCTCCCGGGGGAGCGCTGGGAGTGGCATTGTTCAAGTGCCATCCCCGCCACTCAGGGATTGACCTGCCCCCCACCTGGAGAATCATCGTGAGGATGAACTGCAGTGGTCAGTGCGGGGCTCAGCAAACATCCCATCCTCTCTATTCAGAGTTAGACTTGAAGCCTGGCGCCGACTGGGCTGAAAACCCTCCCCCCAGCTCAGAATCTGCTCTAGGGCCCGGGAGGGCTCAGGCAAGGGGGGGAGAGGGCAGGTGGTCCCAGGTGAGGACGGGAGGGCTGCAGAGGCCAGAGCCCACCCTGCACCTGGCACCCACTCACTCACACTCCCAGTCTGGGCAGAAGCCACCCTGAGACAGTGGGCTGCTCCCCCACCACGCCCCCATCCAGACGGGAGCAAAGTGGATTTGGAATGGAGCTAAAAGCCAACCCTGTGGCAAATGCACTGAGGTGGGCTTCACCGTAAGAAAACCCGTCAAGTGAACATTTCTGCCTGGGTCCAACTTCTGTTTCAAATATACCCAGTGAAAAAAGCAAGGTCATAAAAGACCCCCATTCGGAAAAAGATTGTGAACAGAGGCTAATCTGGGCCCCTGCAAACACACTCCCGACCCCACCCCAAACCCCTGCCCCACCCACTCATACAGGAATGTCCCCATGGCTAGGAAAAGCTAATGCATGTTAAGGGAATCAGTGGGATGGCTGGGATTTAACAAGGGGCTAGCCAAGGAGCAGAGCGAAGCCCCAGGTGGGACTGCCGTAAACAAACAGACTGCTCAGGCCTAGCCGGTGAGGCTCAGTGGATTGAGCGTCGCCCCATGGACTGAGAGGTCCCAATCAGGGCACATGCCCAGGTTTCGGGCTCGATCCCCAGTAGGGGGTGTACAAGAGGCAGCAGATCGATGATTCTCTTTCACATCAATATTTCTATCTCTCTCTCCCTTTCTCTCTAAAAAATCAATTAAAAACATATTTTAAAAAAAGAAAGAAAGAAACAGACTGCTCAGGGCTGCCAGAGGCACTGTCTGGAGGAGACATTCACACTTTAGTCCGAGTGAGTGGAACTTCCTGCTCCTGTGCAGTCCCCGCCCTGCCCAGCTGTGCACAGCAGCTCGGAACTAGTCTGATTTAGCATAGAAAGAGGTCAGTCCTGCTGGCCTCTTCCAGACTCTTCAGTTGATGATGCTCAAGGGTGGACTGGGGGCTTTCCTTAGAAAGATGGAAATATAACCTGAAAAAAAAGGGTGAGAGGAAGAGGAGGAGAGAAGGAAAGGCAGGGCAGGGACGCAGTCTAGAACCCAAATGGCCCCTTTCCAGCTTACAGAACTGAGCGTGTGGGTCAGAAAAAGGGACCGGGGTCGGGAGAGGGGGTCAGGATCCCTAGCACCACATCATGAGGGCCCCCGCAGCACTGACAAGTGGGGGGAGAACCTGCCTGGGCCCTGGACAGGAAAAGACAAAAGACCCCGTAAGGCAGAGCCTGGAGCAGGGTTGGAGGGAGTGGAGAAAACCGGGCTCCACAGGGTGAAGCGCCTGGCCTTTGAGTAAGTGGCCAGGCCAGGGCTGTGTGACTCCAGGCTCATTCCTGGACGTGGGGCCGCCTCCCCTCCGGCCTCCCTGCAACAGTTCCCCTTTCCCTGTTTCCACCAACAAATCACACTGCAAGGCAATTTGCTGAGAACACACCACCAGCAGCGCCACCAGCTCTTGCCCAAGAAATCGTGTCCGGATGGAGATGCGGTTGTAATGATGCGTGGGCTGCACAGACACGCTCGGCACACTCCTGCAGGCAGCCCCTGCCGGGCAGGGAGGGGAGGCCGGGAGTTTAGCAGGGCTCTTCCTGCCACTGTGTCTATTTGCCACAAATGGAAGTCCCAGTAACAATGGCGGAGAATTGTTCAGTCCTGGGGCTGCTCCCTAGGCACTGAGCACGGCATCCCAGCCCTATCACCCACATGCCCCCCTTTCTGTGCTGCCTGAGGCTCCCCCACCCCAGGCCAGGCCACTCCTTACCTCTGCACCTTTGCCCAGGCCGTTCCCTCAACCCAGAACACCCTTCCCACACCTGATCTGCCTCAGGAACAACACGGTCGCTCTAGACGCAGCTCAAAGGGGCCCACCTCCTCCACAAAGTCTTTTCTGATCCCCCACTCCGAGTTGGTCTGGCCCGGTGTCCTCAGTGCCCCCGTGATTCCTGTACCTTTTACCCCTTTATAGCCCTCGCTTTGGGATGTGTGGCTGGTTCTTTCTGGTCTGGGAGCCCTGTTTGTGGTCGTGGGAACCACATCTTATTCACCTTCGTGGCCTCGATTCCTAGCAGTGCTCCTAGGACAGGTCAGGTGCTAAATAAATGTTTATTGGACATGGAAGGTGGATGGACGGATGGACGGAAGGATGGACGGACGGACAGATGGACGGACGGACGGATGGAAATAAAGCTGCAGACTCCATGACTCCAAGGCTAGGAGGTTTCTTGTAGAGCTTCAACACCTAGAGCCAGCAAAGCCCAAGGTGAGAGTCATGTTGGAATGAGGCGAGTTACAGTCTTTCCAAAAAAAAAAAAATCTTGTTGCTGTTTTGCATAAACAATCCACATTTTCTGTTCGTGTTACATTCCCTCCACTCAAGACATTTTTGCAACAAAGATAACCTTATTACTTTATTATTAGTCGCAAACCATGAGCAATTCCCTCTTTGAATTGATTTCTGTCGCTTGTTCAAGTGTTGCTCCAGCTGGGGCTACTTAGTTTCGGGCCAGCACAGCGAGCAGCTCCGCCTGCGATCCCAGTGCCGAGTTCTGATTGGGCGAATCCTCCCGCGGTCCAGATGGTGCCCGCACCAGTCAAGGATGCTCCCACACAAGGGGGCAGGTTGAGGCGACTGTTCTTGCAGGGCGGTCACCGCCTGTATTTTGTATAGCGCACAATAATTTTTATCTGGTATATGTGAATATTTAAGCAGGTGTCGTTTGATGGGTTCTACAGAGGAGGCCTCCCAAAATACATTTCTTTCCAGTTCCCATTTCAATCAAGTGGCAGTTATTTAGATCTTTCCAAAACCATCTCCGGGATTGATTGGTGATGTCTGCCGTGTGCCCAGAATGGGGGAGGGGGGAGCAGTCACCTGGTTGCCTTCTAGACCACCGCCTAGGCTACGTTATGCTGCATGGAGGTTATCTGGTCTGCACCCAGATGCTGCAGATGAAAAGCCAAGTCCCCTGGAGAGGACAGTGGGGCCGCCGCAGGGCCGAGGTAGCACGTCTCCTGACTGAACTGGGTTTGGATCCTGCCTCTTCCTCTCCTTAGCCACGTGCTGCTGGGCAGGGTACCAGCGCTGGGTCATTGGTGAAATCGGGGAGTACTACTGAGCTGGCAAGGTTGTCGTGAGGACTGAACTGTTCGACGAGCCCACCAATATTTCCCACGTCTCGCCTGAAGAACACAGGTTCCTGTCCCTCTGACCCCTGCCACGGCCTCCCCCTGCCCACCCAGGAATTGCCCCTGCTTCCTGCGGACCCGGCCCTGTGGCAGATTCTTTGTTTCGTCAAGGCGATGTAGACAGTTATTAAAAGTGTGGTCTGCTGGGGTCCAGTTCCAGCTCTGCCGCCTGCTATCCATGACCACAGCCTCCGCAATGCCCCGTCTCCCAGACAGACGATGTACCCACCCCTGAGGTTGTTGTAAGGATCAAGGACTCGGTACAGGTGCAGTGCTTGCTAAGGGCTCAGTAAACATCAGCCACGTCCATGCCGTCAGTGAGGCTGCGGTCAGTCTTTTGGGCAAGCGGCACAAATACTCCAATACTCGTTGTGAGGACTGACAGGGGCCGTCCTGGGGAAAGCGCCCACAGGCATCACTACCGCTCCGTGTTTGAGGGTGGCTCGTGCTTCCTCCCGAGGCCAGCTCTCCTGCTTCGGACTCATGGGTTGAGCTCTCCTGGAAGCTTGCGGAGACGGGGTGCGGGGTACCTCGCTGCTTCTGCGGTGACATGTCTCCCCTGAGACCCCGTTGCAGCCTCTGTTACCGACTGATTTGTGGATTTGATTTGATTTTAGTACTTTTAAAAAGAGCACAACAGAATCATTTGTGAACTTGCGTAAATCACCCAGCAGGATAAAACATCAAACTAAAAATTATGGATTAAAAAGCAGGCTCGGGCTTCCCATCCAGCGGTGGGCAAGGCAGAAGTCTGCACTGCAGGGGTGGGTGGGAAAGTGGGGTGGGGGGAGGTCACAGGACACAGCTAGAAGCCAGGGGACCTCCTGGGGCCACCTGATCCTAGAACCTGGGGTCTCTCAGAACACTGTACCCGTAGGGCCCCGCCTCTTACAGAGGACAGAGCAGTTGACTGGCATGCCCACCGTCCCACAGGGAACCTGCCACCAGCTGGTCCAGGACTCGGCGCCGAGCCTGCCTCAGTACAGAGCCCACGGGCACCGCCATGGTGGGCCCTCTGCTGTTGCCTGACTGGGAGGGCAGCCCCTGCACTCATCCTCTGTGCTGGGCTAGCAGAAAGCAGGGTGGCTCTGGAGATTCATTCATTCATTCAGTAAACAAGTATCAAGCACCTACTATGCGCCAGACCCCGTACTAGTGGCCTGAGGTTCCGTGTGGCTGGAGAGGGGAGTGCCAGTGGGGACAGGCATGTGGGACCAGCTCCAGACTCACACCTGGAATGAAGAACACTCACGAGCACTTCCCTAACCTAAAAAATCAACAAACACACGTGAGCACTGTGCAAGGTGCTTCTGTTGTCTCATTTAACCCTCAGAGAAGCCCTGTGCACGGCGGATTGTTAGCTCTGTTTTGCAGATGAGGAAACCGAGGCCCAGAGGAGTTAGGTAACTTAGCAAGGACACACAGCCTGTCGATGATGGCACACCTCAGCTGTGCGGGCTGGGGAAGAGGACGAGAACAGACCCTAAGATGGTGGCAGGAGGGGGCTGGAGAAAACAGGAGCCCCTGGAGAGCAGGTGCCCAGTTTTTTGTGTGTGTAGATTTCTTTGTTGTTGTTGTTACTCCTCATCCGAGGATATTTTTCCATTGATTTTTAGAGAGAGTAGAAGGGAGGGATGGAGAGAGAGAGAGAGAGAGAGAGAAACACAGATGTGAGAGAGACACATCAATTGATTGCCTCCCACACAACCCCAACCTGGGCCCCGAAACTGGGTCAAGGGTTTGATTCCGGTCAAGGGCACGTACCTGGGTTGCAGGTTCGATCCCCGGCCCAGTTTCGGGGCCCAGGTTGGGGTAACAATACAGCTTGACAGGAAGAGGAAACAAGCTTACTCAATTCCAGGGCCCAGCACAGGGCCTGACGCCTGGCGGCACCTGACAAACATCACTGCCCATCTCCAGTGAGACCACGGCTCCCGTTTATCCAGCACCCATTATGCACCAGGCGCTCTAGGAGATGTTTCATCCCCTTATAGAACAAGGCAGAGAAAACATTTTAACATTCCAGCTTTAGAGTTTTCCCTGAGGAAGATACTTGAGAATATGTTGATTCTGCTCCTGGAAGGGGTAGCAAAGCCCAGGAGGGGAGGGGAGGGAGGAGAGGGACTGGGATCAGGCCAGGGGAAGGAGATTTGCTCTGAGGCAGACCCCTCTTCCCACTCTTTCTGGCATCTTCCATGTGTTCTAATGCCTCAAGCGAGTGGATCTGTGTGGAGTTTAACGAGGGCCTGAGTGTCACACCTGTCCGTGTGACCGAACAGGGACCGAGAGATGTCAGCCAAGGGTGACAGCTGGGTTATACGTACCTCCCGATCAGAACTCCCAGTAGCCCTCTGCAGGAGCTGATATCTCAGGGTGGTTCTCGTGCAGAAAGGAGAGGTCAAGGAGGGTCAAGGTCACCTGCTAAGTGAGTGGCAGAGCCAGGACTGAAACCCAGCTGGGTCTGACCGCAGAGCAGGTGCTCCTACCATGGCTGCTTTCGCGGGACGGAAACCGGGATCTCCGCCAGGTGGGTGAGTGAGGAAGAGGAGGAAGCCAGGCAGGCCAGAACGAAGACCCTGAGAAAGTCATTTGGTCCAGGCGGGATCTTGTGCCATCCCTGAAGCAAGAGGCCGAGTAGCTGACATAACGAAAGAGCGAGGTGGGCGTCAGGTGAGGTAGGTGGGCATCTCTTTCTCTCTCTCCTCCTTCCTCTCCGCTCATGCCTCTGCTACCCTCTCCAGGAGCAGAATGAATATATTCTCATGCAGTTTCGTCATCCTCTCAGCATTCCCTCCCCACAGCGCATCCTAGCCAAGCTCAGAGAGCAGGCTTCAGACACGAGGAAAAGGCCAAGTTAGCTTGGCAAGGGCCTAGGAGAACAGCCTACTCCCTTGGGGCAGCTCAGACTGCAGACCGGGCTTGGGCCTCTAGGCTAACTGCAGCGCCACCTGCTGGCCTGCCTCGGGATCCGTGGGCGGGGAGAGGCTGGGAGAGGCTGGGAGAGGCCAGGCCGGGAGAGCCCCTGGCGGAGAACTTGCACAGGGAAGTCCCCAGGGCAGCGAGGGAGCAAACCCGAGCCTCTAGTGATACAGTGAAAATGTCTGTAGAGAGAAGCCTCAAGACAGTGGAGCAATGAAGGGCAAGCAGTGGAGTCTTCAGTCACCAAAGTCCTCAGTTCCTTGCTCAGTTCATAAATTTAAGCAATTATCCGAAGACCAGTTCCACGGCACAAGGGAAAAAACGGGTAAGGGAGCTGTCAGGCGGCTGCAGGAACACATCCAGGCTCAGTGCTGGGCGTCGCTCCTCTCTCCCTGTGCTGGTTCATCCTCCCCACAGCTTCCTCACGCACCAAAGCCTCCCACACTTCCAGCCCGGATCGCTCTCCAGCTCCACGCCCCTAAAGCCAGCTGCCCCGTGTCATCCTGACTTGAATGACCAAGAGTCCTTATCCTCATAAACCCAAGTCAAAATAACTTGATGCCCAAAAGGCGGAGGTTTGCTGGTCTGAGGAACCAACTTGTAAGGAGAGCAGAGGTGGCGCTGGGATATTTGTTGAAAGAATGAAAGGGTGGAAAAAGAGCTTATTAGGGGAAGGAGATGGGAGCTAAGTCTTGGTGAGTACCGTCTGGCTGCTGGGCACTTAACTTACTTAGTCAGGGGAGACTAAACGCTGGGGATGGGGGTGGGGGCTGGGAAGTTTACCCAAAGTCACACAGCTAGTCCATGAAAGAATGAGGGCTTCTGTCTGGCTCATTCCACAGCCTCTGGTTCTTAAATCAAAATAAGGGATGTAGAGTCTGTGATTAAACATAGGGGCTTCAGAGACTTTTTCATTCACTGCATACTCAATGCTTGAATTTCTCTCTTCCCATCCCAGCCAGGTAGTTGGGTGGCTTCTACTTGAACACCCTTTGTGATGGGGAACTTACTCTCAGGATGATGGTTTTATTATTAAATCATACAGTAGGCTAGAACGTTGAGCCAGAATTTTTCCTTCTTTAAGATTCAATAAGGTGATGCATGAAAGTGCCTACCACGGTGCCGGCAACATCAGTAAATGCTGCCATGGTCTCCACTTCCCTTATTACAACTTCTGTCTAGCTTTCCCCTGGGATGCTCGAAAACAAATGTAATTCTTCTTCCCTGAGACAGCCCTTCAGATATTTGAAGACAGTGCTTCGGGGTCCCCCTGAGGCATTGCTTGCCCAGGATAAACAAATACTCCAACCTACTTTCAGACACTCACTGGTAAGCAAGAGATGAGACTGTACACGCTGTGATTTTCCAGCTGCTGTGGTGTGTGAGGCTTCAGAAAAGCTGACGGAACGATTGATGAGCCAGCCACAGCAGGCTGGTCGTGGGAGCTGGATCATGACCTTTGCCAAAAAAGGAAAGCGGTTGACCCTGCACAGACCTTGGCTCATCACCAGAGCTTCACCAGCTCCATTCTTGGTCCACCCATTGTGGGAACCTGTTTCAGTAGAAGAAAAAGAAATGAGTGTCCCCCAAAGTTAATGCACATCATTTTAGACCCCCAGCTTTGCCAAAGTCACCATTAGTCCAATTAGTGTATTTATGGATCCAATAGTGAGCAACATAGGAGACCTAATCCATTTAAATCATCGAATATCAACCCCCAAATCCTTCCGATTTACAGATGGGGAAACCAAGGTTCAGAGGAGAGCAGTGAGTTACCCAAACTCATACAGAAGATATGTGCAAAGACCTGGTCAACTTATGAACTCCAAAGAAAGATGAGATAGTAAAGCAAACCAGCATGGAACAGGAAGAAGAAACGAGTCATGAAATAAAAGCGAAGGAGGAAAGCTCTGAGAAGTCCTCCCTCGAGTGTTTCTCCCTGTTTCCACCAACTTCCTGTAGAGGCAATGTAGTGTCGTGTGACAGGTGCAAAGTCAGAGTCAGAAGTTCCCAGGACCATATGCTGGCTCTGCCACTGACAAGGTGTAATCTTGAACAGACTACTTAACCTCTCATACTCAGGTTCCTCATTCATAAAATGAGAATAGGAACCTCTCCCTCAAAGGAGCCCTATGAATGTTAAATAAAACAAGTATGGAGGCTTTGGGGTCTCAGGAATGGTGGAATAGCTTATATCAGACTAAGTCTCCTGGAAATAGGAATTTTAAACTCTGGGCAAAGTATTTTAAAGCTACTCTTTAATGAGACTAAAGCAGGCAGAAACTGGAGGGCATACCATCCTTGAAGACAGGGACCTGCACTGGGTGAAATACACACGTATTTGTCTGGCCTCTCCCTGGAGGACACAGCCAGCGCTAAGGGAATACTGGCGATAGAGCTTGAACAGGAAATAGCAGTCATTAAGTTAAAAAGTCACAAACCAGAGTTCAGGGTTACCAGAAAGGTTGAGAATTGTCAAGAAAGATCCTAGAAAGAAGGGACCCACAGAGGGGGGATGCCAAAATATTTATATAAATTTCCCTAAAATCATAGACTGAACCGTGAACTTCATATGGATAGGGGTGACACTCCAAGAAGCTCAGGACAACCATGGAAAGAGCTGGGCAGGAACTGCAGCAGCTGCCAGTGCAGGGGAGACAGACTTTGTAGTTCAAGTCCCACCAAATTACACTTGATAAACACTTCGGGCTTTCCATTGAAATCCCAGAAGTCTCATTCCATAGGAGTTAAGATCACATTGGAAGACTAAGGGCTATAGCCCAAAACTAAGGAAAAAGTGAAAATATTATACCCGTTCTTATACAAAGCCTAAACAGCACCTTCACAAAATCAGAGTGAGTCACTGTTAATGGAATTGCCTCCTAGAACAAAATTCAACACTATTCAATGGAAGATAACCAATCTGCAGTCACTACAGTTACCCATAAGATCCAGCATACAATAAAAATAACTGTGTCCTTCACTATATAATCAAAACCTACTGTACACATGAAGAAAAAGGGGAAAGATGAAAAGAAAAACAAGCAATTAGTAGAAACAGATTCACCTATAACACATGTTGGAATTTAGAGAACAACTTTAAAATAACAACAATAAACATGTCAAACAAGCCCTGGCCGGTTTGGCTCAGCGGTTGGAGCATCGGCCTGCGGACCAGAGAGTTCTGGGTTCGGTTCCCGCTAAGGGCACGTACCTCGGTTGCAGTTTGTCCCCGGCCCCGGTTGGGGTCGTGTGGGTGGCAACCAGTTGATGTGTCTCTCTCACATGGATATTTCTCTCACTCTCTTCCTCCCTCTCTATCTGAAGATAAATGCATAAATGTCCTCGGGTAAGGATAAAGAAAAAAAAAACATGTTAAACAATTGCAGAAAGAGATATAAATAATGAGAGATTTGGGGGCAAAATATGGAAACTTTTTTAAAAAGTCAACCTGGAACTGAAAAATACAATGACCTTAAATTTTAAAAACTGTTGGATGGGATTATCGGAAGATTAGTAGAAAACAATAAGTGAACACCAGACTTGAAGACAAGTTAATAGAAATTACTCAAATGACATACAAAAAGCAAAAAAAAAAAAAAGACTGATACAATTGAACAGAGTCCTGATGACTTATAGAACAGTATATCCAGCAGTCCAACATGCTTATAATCCCAAAAAGAAAGGAGAAAGAGAGAAAATGGAGAAGAAAAATAAGTGAAGAAATATTGGCTACATTTTTTCCAAATGTGTTCAAAAGCATCATTTCACAGATACAAGTACCTCAGCAATCCCCAGATGGGATAAATGCAAATTAAACCATATGTAGGTGTGGTGTAGTTAAAATTCTGAAAACCAAAGGCAAAAGAAAATCTTCAAAGCAGTCAGAGAAAAAAGGCATAATACGTAGTAGGGCGCAATGAAAAGAATACGGCTGATTTCTCATTGGAAACAATGGAAGCCAGAAGACAGTAGAACATGTTGAAATACTGAAAGATAACCCTTAACCTGGAATTCTATATAGAGTCCAAATATGTTTCAAAAATAAAGACAAAACTCAGACATTTTATAGGTAAGTGAAAACTGAGAAAGTTTGCCACAAGTAAACCATGAGTAAAATATAGGCCTACACTACAAAAAATAGTCAAGAACGTCCTTCTGCCTGAAGGAAACTGATATCAAATGGAAATTCAATACACGAAAGAATGATAAACAGGAAGGGATGGAATTAGTATTATATGCAAAGTGGTACAATATTAATTCAAAGTAGGCCACGATTCGTTAAGGATTCATATTGTAAATCCTAGAGTGACAACTAAAAATAATAATAATACAGTGGTATAAATCAAAAGCCAATAGAGGAGATGGAATGAACTATTAAAACAATACTCAATTAACCCAAAGGAGTCAGGAAAGAGATAACAAAGGAAGAAATAGCAGTGGGGACAAATACACAAGATACTGGGCTTCAACTCAATGGTATCGGTATCAAGAATTACATTAAATTTAAATGGATTAAACCCTCCAGTATTGTCAGATAGGATGAAATAGCAACACTCAAATGGGTTGTTTACAAGAGATTCGCTTAAATATATAAATATTCTGACAGTTTAAAAATAAAAGGACGTGAGATAAACCAAAGAACTTATATGCATGTATGCATAACCAATGGACATAGACAACAATGTTGGGGGGGGGGGAGGGTGCCTAGGGGGGAAAAAGGAGAAGTATCTTTAACAAAAATAAATAATAAAAATTGAAAAAAAATAAAAATAAAATTTACAGAAAAATAAAATAAAATAAAAGTAAAAGGCAGACAAAAAAAAAAAAAGAATGGGAAAAGATAAAGAGTAAGCATAAGGTTTATGCTTTTATGTTTTTTTCCTTGTGAAAGTTTTGTTAAGTTGTGTGTGTGTTTTTTCCCAAGGAAATTGTCCATTTCATCTAACTTTTTAAATTTATTAACATAAAGTTGTATATAATAGTTTCTTATCATTTTTTTAATGTCTGTCTATAGGATCGGTAGTGATATCCTCTCTTTCATTCCTGATATTGGTAACTTGTGCTATAATTTTACTCATTGTTATTGATTTCTAATTTAGTTATGTTTTGGTCAGCAAACATACTCCCTATGGTTTTGTGTTTTGTTTTGTTTTAATTGAAATTTTTTTTATGGGCCAACATATGGTGTATCATGGAGAATGTTCAGCATCCACCTAAAAAAATGTGCATGCCCTGTAATTGTTTGTATAGTGCTTTCAAAAATGCAATGGGGTCAAGGTGTTTGATAATGTTGCTCAAATCTTCTATATTGCTGCTGACTTTTTGTCTATTTATTCATCAATTACTGAGAGAGCAATTTTGAAATCTCTAACTATGGCTGTGTCTATTTCTCCCTTTATTCTGTCCATTTTTGCTTCATGTACTTTTGAAACTTATCGTTAGGCAATACATATTTAGAATTATTATATCCTCTTGATGGACTGATCCTGTTATCATTGTGAAATGACCCTCTCTCTCTCATGCAATATTTTTGTCTTGAAGTTTACTTTGTGTAATAGACATTTTGTTGAGCGAAAGGAGCCAGACCCAAGAGAGCACACAGTGTAGGTCTTCATCTGTATGAAACTTGAGAACAGGCAAAGCCAGCCTATGGCGATAGAATCCCTAACAGCGATTGCCTGGCCAGGTGGGTGGCTGATTGGAAAGGGACAGAAAGGAAGTTTCTAGGGTGATTAAAAATAGCTTATATCTTTTTTTCAATTTATTGATTTTAGAAAGAGAAAGAGGTAAGGAGAGAGAGAGAGAAACGTTGATCTGTTGTTCCACTTACTGATGCATTAATTGGTTGATTCCTATATGTGCCCTGACTGGAGATCAAACCTGCAACCTTGGCATGTCAGGGTGATGCTCTAACCAACTGAGCTACCCGGCGAGGGCAAAAGTGTCTTATTATTGATTGGAATGGTAGTTACATAGGTGTATAGGTTTTTCAAAATTTGTTGAACTAGGCACTGAAAATGTGTGCATTTTATTGTATTTTTGTTCTTAAATTCTTTTAAAAATGAATAAAGGACTTAGCTGAGGGCTTAAGACATAGTAAGTGCTCAACAACCATTAGTTCTCTCATCCTTCACCATCTTCATTCCCAGCAAGCAAGTACCATGGGTGTTAGGACATTTTACGGTCATTGGACCTCTGGGAATAAGTGACATGTTCCCCAAAGGAGTTCGTCCACAGCGGACACTGGAGAGCTGCTCTCGTCAGGGCCAAGGATCATAAATTATGCTGTTTATGCCCAAGGCCATTTCATCCCAAACCCTCCTCCAGGTTTCATCCTCCAGGTCTAGCTCTCGAGTCCCAAGTCAAGAGGGTAGAATTGAACTGGGTCCTTCCAAGATGGGAGATGACAAAGTGTGGAAGTGGAGAGACGTGTGGCCTGTGTAACACTCTGTGAAGATCCACATTTCTGGGAGGGTTACCAGGGACACGACAGGAAAACCAGTGTTAGAGCCAGATGTAGAAGGCATGTGAGATCAATGGACTTTAGATTGTCATGTAGTAGATGCTCAAAAAGTGTTTGTTGATTGAATAAGTGAATGAATGAGACACTGAGTCCATCGAGGCTGAGCCTCCAGGGCTGACTGCTGCCCCCTTCTTCATGTCTTGCAGCTCACCTACCTGCCCCCGCCGTGGGGCGAGTGCCGATCCTCAGAGATGGGACTCGACTTCTTTCCTGTTTACAGCATCACCGCCTGTAGGATCGACTGTGAGACCCGCTACATCGTGGAGAATTGCAATTGCCGCATGGTCCACATGCCAGGTCAGTGCCGGGGCAGGGGGGCCACGGGGCCTGCCAGGATGGCTTGGGGCCTTCTTTGTATTTCTCACCCCAATAGGAAACACTTTGCCCACTCCACGGGCATCCAAAGGGGTGTTAGTTGGTGCCCAAACATTTAGAGAGCAGATAGAAACATCCACTCTGGCAACCACAGCAGCACCCTGGTGTCCAGAATCATCCAGATGTTTGGACAACACTCCTCCCTGTGTTCAATCTGTTTGCTAACTGTTTGCTGTGTCCAGATATCTGGATGCTTGCTATCCTGGTGTGGTCCATGTTCACACATCCAGATGTTTGTTGCTTTCATCCAGATGTCTCCCTTCTTGCATCCAAATGTCCAGCACTCTTTCAAATGAGGCCAGAGTCATCAGCCAGCAAGTACATGTGCGCATGCAGACATCCTGTTGTCAGATTCACGGCGCATGTGGCCATCTCATCAGAGGCAGCTGGCATGTCAGAGACAGACTTGCAGAGGGGGTGGGGGCTGATTAGGGCAGGAAGAGTTCGGTGTTGCATCATGGAAGGATGATTGGAGCTGGAGGCAGGGGCCTTGGCTTCTAATGCAGTTCCTCCACTCACCTGCTGTGTGTCCTGGCCCAAGTTCCTAAACCTCTCTGTTCTCAACTTCATTATCTTTAAAACAAAAACATTAGTTGTTATGAGGATAACATTAGGCTAAGATGTAAAAATGCTCTTTAAATTGCAGAAGTCAGTGGTTGCTGTCTTGGCAGAAGGGAATAGGAAACGAAAGTCCTGTTGCCTGAAGACCTACTATGTGCCAGGAAGTTTGCTCTCATATTTAACAGCTACTATTTCATGTTTATAGCATGCCTTACTTAAGTATATTTAACCAAATCTTCAATCGGACATTTAGTTCATTACCAATTATTTTCTGATATAGCCAATGCTGAAATGAACATCCTCACGACTAAATTCTGAATTATTTCATTAGTAATCAATCATTTATTTAGTAATCTAAGATTAGAAGTATTGGTCTTTAAAACTGCCTCTGAGACCCTGGCCGGGTAGCTTGGTTGATTAGAGCTTTGTCTCAATACACCAAGGTTGCGGGTTCCATCCTCGGTCAACCAATGAACACAAATAAGTGGAACAACAAATATCTTTCTCTCTCTGTCTCTCTCTCTCTCTTTCTCTCTCTCTCCCTCCCTCAAAATCAATAAATGAAATTTTTAGAAATAAATAAATAAAATGGCCTCTGAGCTGCCTAGAAGGCAGAGCAAAAAGGAAAACGTATCAATTAAATTATTATTATTGGAGAGGAGGAAGCATAACAGCCCTCAGCTCTTGGAGAAAGTGTCTGGAGAAGTGGCAAGGAAAAGGCTTTGCAGCGGTAAGAGGGAAAGCAGTTGGTCCTGGACATCTACAGAGAAATGGCAGAAAGGGCGGAACCTGAGCTAGAAGCAAGCAGTGGGCATTTCCGTCATTCCGCCCATGACACTGGTACTGGTGTCTCCATGGCGAGTGTGGAACCAAGGGCACAGCAAAGAGAAACTTACAAGCTCTTCGCACTGGGTATGGTGCAAAGAGCCCCAGCCGCAGGTCAGACTGACCTGGGTTCAAAGCCCACCCCCTCGCTGCCACCCTGGTGTGCTGGGAAGGCAAGATGCAGTGTTTTCTATTTCAGAGGGTACCCATGTGAGTTAAGGAGGTGACCCACACCCAGGACTTAGTAGCTGCTCACTGTGCCACCCCCCAATCAGCCCTCAAGGTTTTCTCACCCATTCCCAGTGCAGAAATCAGGGAAGGTCCCGTTATCACCTGCCCCAGGTCGCAGAGCAGATGAGAACCCAATCTTCTGGCTCGGGGTACACTGCTCCCCCAGTGCTCCCAGGCTGCCCTGGTCAAGGGCTCCCTTCTGACTGTCCACTGACAGACGGCTGCCCCTGCCTACCGGGAGGCGCTCCCTTCCCCAGCCCCAGCCCCAGGAGGGGAGGTGTTGCTGCCCCAGTACCTCTCCCTGTGTTTCTTCTTTGCAGGGGATGCCCCTTTCTGTACCCCTGAGCAGCACAAGGAGTGCGCAGAGCCTGCCCTCGGTCAGTACTGGGGGACACCGGGAATGATGGGGAGGGCTGAGATGAGACCTTCTGGGTGTGGGAGAGAGACTGGGTGGGAGGGGGAACGGAGAAGGGGGGAAGGCTGGACAGAGAGGCATGGCTGCGGGAGGGGGAGGTGGAGAGTGGGGGCTGGACAGAGTGGCATGGCTGCGGGAGGGGGAGGGGGAGAGTGGGGGGCGGACAGAGTGGCATGGCTGCGGGAGGGGGAGGTGGAGAGTGGGGGCTGGACAGAGTGGCATGGCTGCAGGAGGGGGAGGGGGAGAGTGGGGGCTGGACAGAGTGGCATGGCTGCAGGAGGGGGAGGGGGAGAGTGGGGGGCTGGACAGAGTGGCATGGCTGCGGGAGGGGGAGGGGGAGAGTGGGGGCTGGACAGAGTGGCATGGCTGCGGGAGGGGGAGGAGGAGAGTGGGGAGGGGTTGATGCAGGCAGATAAGGGCTGGAAAGGGCACTGCGGAGAGAAAGGAGGCAGAGAGGTAAAGAGAGAGGGAGGAGTGGATTTCGGGAGGGCAGGAGGGCACTGAGGGACAGAGAGGAGGGGCAGGGATGAAAGAGGGTGTACCGCAGGTATCAGGGCCACAGAAGAGCTTGACAGCGTTTCCCCACACACGCTGGTGGTTCCCATAGGGAGGCCACCAAGGTGACTCCAAAGCGCTGGGCCCAGGAAGGCGGGAAGGGAATGAGGTGAGGCCCCACGCGTGTGCACTCCACGTGTGCAAATGGGAGGCGGCAAGCACCCCCCTCCTGCTCGGAGTGCTCTTACTCACGGGACTCAAGTCCGCGCCGCTGCACCTGCCGGAGCTGAGTGGGGGCAGCTCTGGACTCTGGCTTCCAGAGGCTCCCAGGACCAGCCGAGGGAGGCCCAGCCGAGAGGAAGTGACTCTCCTGTGTGCAAAGACAGTCTCTCCTTGGAGAGAAGAATCAACAAAACCCACGGGTTAAAGGAAAGAGGGAGGGGAGGGAGATGATGTCTTCAACCACCGGGTCCTAAACGGAAGAAGAGAGGAGAGGGAGACCCGGATGCAGGGCGTTTGCCTCTGGGGAAAGGAACGACGAATCTTTGCCTGTGTCCTAACGCAGCGGACACAGGAGGGAGCCCCAGAGGGACCCACAGAGCCCTGGGATTCAGATGCAATGGCTCCCATTTACCTTTGCTGGGCGGCCCACTTTGTGGATGAGAACACTGAGGCTAGGAGCAGAGAAGAAGGCCCTGGGGAGTTGAAGGGGCCAGGACTCCCTTGGAGCCTGTTCTCCAAAAGTGGTGCCTTTTCATATTTTTAAAGGGCGACGTAACAGTAAAAGAAGGAGACAGAAAACAGGACCAAGAGTAACCTAGGAAGAGTGGGCGCTCTTTTGTACGCATACCCTCAACCTGGAGCAAAAGCCCAGCTTCTCTTCTCTCTGCAGCCCCCCACCCCTCACTTACCCGGGGCTCACTGCTCTGCTGCTGGACGGGCTACACTGGGACCTCTGGGCCTCACCTGACTGAGCCCCGCCTCCCTCTCCCCTCCAGGTCTGCTGGCAGAAAAGGACAGTAATTACTGTCTCTGCAGGACCCCCTGCAACCTGACTCGCTACAACAAAGAGCTCTCCATGGTGAAGATCCCCAGCAAGACATCAGCCAAGTACCTCGAGAAGAAATTCAACAAATCAGAAAAATATATCTCGTAAGCTCGGGGGGCATGTTGTGGAGTTGGGGGGCTATGGATCAGGAAGAAATTGGGGGCAGTCCGAGAAGAAGGCAAAGGTAGCGGTTGGTTCCATTGAGCAGGCATTCACTGAGCACCTACTATGTGGCAAGCTCTGTGCTTGGCACTCAGAATATGAAGATAGATGATTAAGATGTAGCCCTTGCCTTTAAGGAGCTTATAGTCTTGTAGGGTTACAAGTAGACAGCTGAATGCGACAAAGGTTGATACAGGCGATAGGGATACAGGGAGAGGTTGACTGCACCTTGCACGGGGATGCGGCCAAGGAAAGCTTCAGAGATTTCTTTAAATGATGCATGGAGTCTTCCAGGCAGGCTTTGCACATTCTGTTCCCTCTTCCCGCAATGCTTTTCCTCTCACTCTTCACCTGACTGGTACCTGATTGTGCAATTCCTCATTTAAATAGCATGTCCTCAGACAGCTCAATGAGGCCCCCTCCTACTCCTCCTATTATTTTTTTCTTGAAGCAGTCGTGTTTTTCCTTATAACACTCTCACCCTGTGCAATTCTATATTCATGTGTGCGTTTCTTTTTGATTACCTGCCTGCCTCACCAAATGAAAGCTCCCTGAGGGCAGGAACCTTTCTTTGGGTTCTTTGCTGTGGAGTGTCTGGCACAAGGTTGGTGCTCAAAAAAAAAAAAAATGTCTTTTAACAGAATAAATTAATGGAAGACCCTGGTAAAGAGGGTGTCCCAGGCAGAGCTCAGCAGAGGGATTCAGCACAGGACTCAAAGAACTGCAGGGGAGAGCTGGGCCGGTGGCTGTACCTGAGCAGCAGGGTCCTGTAGGGGAGCTGGGTGTGAGGAGGAGATGGGGGGCTGGGCAGGGGGTGGGCTTTAACCTAAGAGAATAGGGAGCCACTGAGGAGCCTTACATAGTTGAGTGACAGGCTCAGATTTGCATTTGAGACCCCTGCTGCTCCATAGAACAGTTCTGCGATGACAGGTGCTCCAGGTGGTAACCACGTGTGGCTATTAAGCACTTTCACCGTCGTTAGAGTGACTCAGGAACTGAATTGTAATTTTATTTCGTTTGAATGAGGTCAGCCGTTTTAGAAAGATCCTTTGGGCAGCAGTTTAGAGGATGGATGGGAAGCCAAATGGGCAGGAGGGAGCCTGTTAGGAGGTAGTTGCCATAAACCAGGCAAGAGATGGTGACACTTGGGTGCCCGAGAGCCCTGCATGGAGAGAGGCGGCTTGCTCCTCTCCCCAGCTGCTCCATCCTGCCAACACAGCGCCCACAGGCCGAGATCTACAAATGGGACCGTGGGTGGGGGCGGGGCACCGAGGGCATGGTGAGTAACAGGAAGGAGATGGGAGTTGGAGGAGGTGCTGCTGAACAGACATCCTGCAGGCAGTAAGGGCTCCTCCTGCCAAGAGGTGTCTCATTAACACATCTGCCTAAAGGAACAGAAGGGAACCAGGATGCTTCTGCCAGAAAAGCCCCAGCCAGAGAGAGGTGTGCGCCCTAAAGAGCCACTCGGGCTCTGGCAGCCGACTTGGCCATGCCAGGGGAGGGCCTCCCGCTAGGAGAAGCTTGTTATAAATCGCTGCACGGACTCCAGGGGCTCTCAGAGTGGGCAGGGGAGGTCCGCTGGGGCAGGCAAGCCTCGGCAAGAGAGTCCTGAGCTCACCTGCAGGTAAGGACCCAGGCAGACCCTTTGGGAGCCTAAGAACCTGGAGGCCACGCAGGACTCCTGGAAAGCGTGGCAAGAGTGGGGGGAGAGAAGGAAGGGGCAAAAGGGGACAGCTGATACAGGCCCCCAGTCCTGTGAAGAGCAGGGGCTGGGGGCCAGGACTCCTGATCTCAGGCCCAGCTCTGCCACTAACCTGCTCGATCGTTGGCCAGTTGTTTCCCTTCCCAAGGCCTCAGTTTCTCCATCTGTCCAAGGGGAAGCTGTGTTAGACGATCCCCGTGGGTCCAGGCGGTTCTGCCCATGTCTGGTACTGAACGTTCCCTCTGCAGAGAGAACATCCTGGTTCTGGATATATTTTTTGAAGCTCTCAATTACGAGACAATAGAACAAAAGAAGGCGTATGAAGTCGCTGCCTTACTTGGTAAGTCGAGTGTCTATTGCACACATTTCCACATCTTACAGGAGGGGAGAGGGGAGGGGGATGGCAGGTGGGCGGCAGCAGACAGGGGGATCCGCGCGGCTCCTGACAGTCCCGCCGCCGTGCTCGCTGGCTGTTCCCTCCATCCCCGCACTGCTGCTGGCCCAGGATGGGAAGAACCACAGCGTGGTGCAGGTTTTAAGCCAGTTCGTGCGGCAATCTCTGCCTCAGTTTCCCCATCGGGGGTGGGTTAAAGGTCTCCCGGGGCCTTCCCAGAGCTGCCCTCCTGGATTCCGTGGTCTTCTGCCCCCAGGTTGGAGTCAGAGCCTTGGGGCTGTCCGATGCAGGGAAGGCCGAGCGGTGTGTGGGTGGTCCCAGGCGGCGGACACAGTGAGGGCACCCAGTGGAGCCCCCACCTGGAAAAGCAACATCGCTGCATTGAGAAGGCCAGGTGGCCCCCCTGGACTGAGCCCTTTGTCAAACACAAAAGAAGGGCCAGTTGTCCCCAGAGATCCGCAGAGCTGACTGCCACCCCACACAAGTTCACATCAGCTCCTCTGGCCCCGTAGGCACATGTAGGCACCTCGTGGAGGCAGGGAGCTCATTTCAACCCTGCCCCAGCCCAGCGCGACATTCACCAGACCCTGAGGGCAGCTGGTGAGAAGACCTGCCCCGGGGGCCCTCCTCCAACTCCCCCCCACTCTCAAGGAAGGATCTGCATAGAAAAATAGCTGATGTCGCCTCTGTGAACGGAACCCGGTGCAAGTGGTGGGGGGTCGGGGGCCAGACACCTTCCGCCTGCAGGTATAAAGGCAAGAGCAACTGTGAGGATGTAGGCAAGTGGCTTCTCCTCACTGGCCCTCGGGTCCCTCACGTGTAAAGTGGGTCTAATAAAACCCACTCTATGTGTTGGTCGTGATGGTTAAGTGTGGTAAAGCCCCAGCCCACAGAAGGTCCATTGCTAGTCACGTCTGGTACTTGGACAGTCTTCAGGACCCAGCTGACGCTTCCAGGTGCCATCGGCCTTGCTGCACCTCTCCCAGGAGGCTGGGGCTGGGCCACAGCTGGGTGAACATGGCTGTCACTCAGGCTTCCGAGGCGCTTGTGGCCGAAGGAGCTGAGCCTAGAGACTTGTGCCCGGGCACGAGGTAGTGGTCAGGCACTGGAGATGTATGGCCCCTCACCTGCCCTTGCCACCTTCATTTCCTAAAGAGAACTCGGGACATACCTTCTCCCTTCCGCTCCCCCAGCCCCTACATAAGCTCACAATCACACATGTGTACACACACACACACACAGCAGGAGGGCCTGAGCTCTGAATCTATCAGGGGGGACAGCTCATCGCCGCATCAGATATGAGGATGAGCGGTCCCAGCATCTCATTCCCACCCGGGACAGCTGGCTGAGATAAGCATGCTGCCATCTGTAGCTTCGTGATGAGACTGTGTGCCGCTTGTGAACCTCAGCTGCCAGGCCCGGTCAGGCCCTGCTCTCACCGCCACACCAGACCCTCACCTAATGCCCACTGCACCCCAGCAGCCACATATGCATCATGGGGAGCCACACACACAAGTGTGCACCTGCTCAGACCTGCCTGCACACACACTACATGCCTGCCCTCACTTGCTCATTGTGTACAACTGCCATGCACACAACCACACTCATACCTGCACACACACTGAATGCCTGCCCTCATGTGCTCATTGCATACAACTGCCATGCACACAGTCACACTCACAGCTGCACACACATATGCCTGCCCTCATGTGCTCATTGTGTACAACTGCCATGCACACAATCACACTCACACCTGCACACACACTGCATGCCTTCCCTCACACGCTATTACGTACAACTGCCATGCACAGAAACACACTCACACCTGCACATGCTCGCTCATGCTCCACACACTCAGACACACTGTGCCCACCTCCACAAAACCACACTCACACACACTTAGACATACTCTGTGTGCTTACCCTAGACATAGATAGCCACCTACATAAAGCCATCTACAGCCAGAGATATTGCCTGTTTCTATACAAACACGTGCGTGCACACAGCATCCTGGCACATACCCCACACTCAGCCACACTTCATGCACATACAAACACACTCACACCTGACGTGCACATACATAAGTGCACACTCCCCGATACTCCTCCACTAAGGACATTAGAGTGAGCGGTGAGGGAGGAGAAGAACAAAGGGGAACTTCTTTTCTTTTGTTAATCCTCACCTGAGGTTATTGTTTCCGTTGATTTTTTTTAGAAAGAGTGAAAGGGAAGGAGGGAGGGAGAGCGAGAGAGATACATGGATCAGTTGCCACTTGCACGTGCCCCGACTGGTGCCAGAATCAAACCTCTAGCCCAGGTACATGCCCTTGATCGGGAACTGAACCTGTGACCCTTCAGTCTGCGGGCTGACGCTCTAACCACTGGACAGCCCCGGCCAGGGTTGGAGAGCCTTTTTGAGCCCAACACCAAGTCCCACCAGGAAGAACTCCCTCCCCACGGTCTGGGCTTGTTCCGGATGTGGTTGTCGGGTTCCTCCCAGTCATAATCAGGGTAGGAGTGGGCAGATGTACCCATCAGAAATTCTCAGACCAAGAGGTCAGCCCGGATTCTCCAGGAGGGCTGCATGCCCACCCCCAACAGCACCCCCGTTCCTAGCACCCCCGTTCCTAGTCTCTCTTAGAGACTACCACTGGAAAGGACTTCACAGTTCAGCTCCTCCAAACCCCCTCCCAACCACCTCCACCTCCAAGGGTCCTTTGAGGCAAAGCTACTGAGAGGGCCAGGGCTTGTCAAAGCCACACAGCAAGGTGCTGGCCACTCTGAGCTCGGAGCCCCGGAGAGCAGTGAGGCAAAGCACCTTGGTCTTTGGGGGTATCACAACCCCTTGGAGAACCGGCTAGTAGCTTCCTAGATATGAACTCTTCCACTACAAATGCCCAGGGGCACATACATAGTGTTTTCATTCAATTCCAGGAGGCCTCCCGCCATCTGAAGCCCCCACAGGAGAGTGGTTTCCAAACTCTGGTGGGCCATGCATACCGCCTGGGGAACATATGAATCCTGACTTCCAGACCCTAGCCCCAGATCTGATTCTGTAGCTTAGGGTAGGTCCGGGCATCTGAAGACCAGTCTAGAATAACTTTGGTCAAGGGGGCCCATCCACTCCAGGGTACAAACCTCTGGTCTAGAAAGAGACCAAATTGAACATTTAGCTTTGGGAAAAGGAGATCAAAGGTGCTTCCAGTGGCCTGGTCCCAAGGGTGAGAGGTGCCCCAAGGTGGCCCTGAAGGCCATGTCATGATTGAAGGTAGGAGGACACCTCTTGTGACACTGCTCCAGGGACCCCCACCCAGGGCACCTGATGCGTGTCTCAGGCCAGACTGTGCCCTTGCCCAGGGCAAGGACCACACATGTCTTATCTATTCCCAGCCCAGAGCCAAAGCAAGGCCCATTCAGTGTGGTTTCGAATGTAACTGGCAAGCCTATGAGGTCTGTTCTAGAGCCCTCCAATAAGCATCCGGGTTCGTTCTCATCCTCACCAGGTGCTACAAGCCATCAGCTCTCAGAGCTGCGCATCGAGGGAGGGGCTTGTCAAAGGCCTGGCCTTCTCGTCACAGCCCAGGCTCCTGTGGAGGGGGGGGGGGGCCCTCAGAAGGCCTGGTTTCCGAGTTCTGAGTCTGTTCACCCCTTCCTGGAGTGTCGTGAGTAAAGCCAAACCTTGGGTCTTTTCTGTCTCTCTCCAGGTGATATTGGTGGCCAGATGGGATTGTTTATTGGTGCTAGTATCCTCACAATACTGGAGCTCTTTGATTATATCTATGAGGTAAGGTTTGGGATTGCTCGTGGGGAAATGCCCAGAACCGCAGCGTGGGGAGAGGACGGCCTCTCTCCTCCCTGTCCATGGATATTGTCTGTCCCCAGTCCTGGCATGAGTGAGGGAGGGATGTAGGGAGGTGAGGCCACAGTCCTATGGAGGGAAAAGCCGTGGCTGTCTACACTAGCAGGGAGGGAGGAGAAAGATGAGACTGAGCTGAGGCCAGCTCTGAACCCCGCCCACAGCCAGGCTGGGCGTGGTAGCTCATCATGGGTGAGTCTGCACCCATACATTCATTCCACATGCACACGCTCACACCACACACACACCTACTACTCACTAATGCACACACACCATGCACACACATATACCACACACACACACACACACACACACACACACACCCCTGCCCTCTGGGTGGCCGGTCGCCTGAGTGGTACCTGAGTGGCTCAGGCAGAGTGAGGTAAGGGGCATTTCCCAGTCCTCTCGTCCTCAGAAGGGCAGGGGCACACCTGCTGCTCTGGCTGCTGACGGTCTGTGGAGGTGTCTCCCTCTAGGTGCAGCTGGGATGAAGCATCTGAAAGCTTCTCAACAGCAACATTGGCTTCGGGTGCTGGGAAGTCCTGGTGCTTGTCAGCCTTCCTACCCGCATCTCCCCAGACCCAGCCAGCTCCAGGGGCCCCAGACTCCCTCAGACTTGCCCAGGCCTGCATAGGCCCCAGGACCACCGAGTCTCCGCCCAGCACACAGGGCCTGTGAGCAGGGTCTGCCTCCCGGAGAGGCTGGCGATGCCAGAGATTGCTCACTGGGAACCATGTAGAGGGCCCCTGTGACCAGGGTTCCTGGGAGTCCCACACCTTGCCTTTCAGCGTGGTAACCTTGTTTCCCAAGCCCAACCACGTCCCACGGCCAGATTTTATTCTGCTTTGTTTATTAATTTTGTGAGAAGCTGTACAAAGTTATGGAAACCTTTTACTGCTCAAAATAAAATGTGATGGACTCAAGTGTGCCCTGATGGACTCAGCTCCTATAAACTGTGGAGTTGACAGGCCTGGAGAGTGATTAGCGATCTCGTCCCCCAGGCCCAGCCTCAGAAAGGGGCCCGGGCTGCTCCTGTGGACGGGTGGGGACGGATGGGGGCAGCCACACCAGCACAGGCCGTTTATCCACACTCTCCATCCACAAGAGAAGGCAACCCACACTGCGAGACAGGGCCCTCCTGGGACCTCTTCCAAGCTCCAGCTCTTGCACCAAAACCCCTTGGGCAGCCCAAAAATCGGGCAGAGGCTCCGGCCAGACTGGGCTCCTGCCACAGCCCAGGCACCTGCTGCCGCTGAGGCTCCCCCGCTACCTTTGCACACTCCCCCAGCCTGACCGCTTCTTCCTGCCTTTCTTGCAGCTGATCAAAGAGAAACTATTAGACCTGCTTGGCAAAGAGGAGGATGAAGGGAGCCACGACGAGAACATGGTAAGAGCGGCTTGCGAGTTGTGGGTCGATCTGCTCCTCTGATTTGTACAGGCGACGTGAACCCAGATTCCAGGACCAGAGCAGGAGGGACGCGTTCCCATGGCCTGGGACACCCTGTCCCCTCCCAGATCCGAGGCTAAGCCTTGAGCCTGTCTCTGAGACTCATCCCGAAGCCTGCTAGTGAGGCATGGATGCCATGGATACCAGGAGATGCTTCCAAGGGTTGGTCCTGCCTGGCCCAGTCCAGCTTCTCCCAAGCCAGAGGGCTACTCCCATGTTATGGCTTTGGGAGAACCAGAGATGCTCCGTGTAGATCTGTCCCCTTATTCCCCGGGGGGCAAAATGCAAGCAGGGACGGCTCTGGTATCTACTCCATTTAAAGGGGCATACGGTCGGCCCTGGGGAGCTTGTAGTAGCAAATACCCTTGGCCACGGACTACTAAATACCTGAATGTGGACGGACACTGTGCCACGTGCCTTAAGAGTGCCACGCCATTTCAGCCGTGCAGTCACCCTAGGGAAAGGTCTGTTTTGTCTCCATTTTGTGTTGGAGACAGGTGGGGTCCAGAAGCCAAGGTCACTTGGCTGGTGATGTCCAACCTGGACACAGAGCTCCCCTAACCACTGTCCGACTCTGCCTCGCTTTCCTAGAGCCGGAGAGGCAGCCCGTCTTACGGCTGTGCATTCTCCTTCCCAAACAGTCCACTCCTGGGCCCCGGGCTTGGCTGTCGGGTGCAGGTATCGCTGGCCCCCGGTTCTGTGCCAGACACCATTTCTCTATCCGTGTCCCATGCTCAAAATGTCACCGCGGCTCTCCCAGGCTCCTGCAGCCTCTGTGTGAACAGAAGACAGCTCCGTTGAGGAGGGGCAGAGCGGAAGGGGCCCAGTCTGGACTGAGCGGACCTGGCTGGATCCCAGGTCCCTGCTTCTTAACTGTGTGCCTGGGGACAAGTACTTATCTCCCTGAGCATTTGCCTTGTCACAGGGACCTGGGGAGGGCAGGGGGGTGGAGGGGGGTGTCACCCAGATGCAGTGAGACCAGGCCTGTGAAGCAATGAGCATCGTCTCGTTTATGGTACTCCAGCAAGTACAGGTTCCCCCCCGGACCGTCCCTCCTGCCTTTGAATGCCTGGATCACAGGCCCCCCCTCCATCCTTTCCCCTCCTCATCGAATCTCCCCAAATTCTTGGCACAGCCTCCTGACTGGTCTTCTGCTCCCACCCCCTCCAGCCTCCCACCCGAAGCAGCCCAGGACAGCCTGGGAATCTTAAAGATTCACGGCCCCGCCCTGGCCTGTTTGGCTCAGCGGTTAGAGCATCAGCCCACGGACCAGAGAGTCCCAGGTTCGGTTCCCAGTAAGGGCACGTACCTTGGTTGCAGTTTGTCCCCGGCCCCAGTTGGGGTCCTGTGGGTGGCAACCACTCAATGTGTCCCTCTCACATCGATGTTTCTCTCTCTCTCTTCCTCCCACTCTCCCTCCTGCTCTATCTGAAGATGAATGCAAGAGTGTCCTTTTTGCATTCAAGAAGGGTGACGATAAAAAAAAAAAAAAATTCACGGCCCTCTCAGCCACCCCCTGCTCAGGGACCCAGGATGACTTTTCCCTGTGGCCATCCTAACCCTAAAGGTCCTTTGGGCATCCGTGACCAGCTCTGGTTCTGGCTGAAGGAGGCCTCCACCCTTGCAGCTTGGCCTCAGTGATTGGCACCCCCTGTCCCAGTCCTAGCCACAGGCTGCACGTCCTCACCAGGCCCCGAAGGAGACCCCAAGGTCAAGGGTAGGATGAGCTATCCAGCCCAAAGCTACACATCACTCAGCTGGAGCTCCAGGTGGTACATCAGGGGACCTCTAGGAGAGAAGGTCAAACCCCATCACAGAGAGCCCTCGCCCCACCCCAGGGGCACCCAGGCGGGCAATGGTGTGAATTCTGAAAGCAGTGAGGCCCCTTCAGCCTCACACCCCAGCCGGCAAACTGGGGTGTAAGGGGTCTGAGGCAGGAGCAGCAGGGCCCCGGGGGGAGCCCAGGAGTGAGGAGCACGGTCCCCACGGCTGCCAGTGGCACGGGGTGGACTTTGGAATAAACATAAACACCCACCTTCCCTTCCCTCAGAGCACTTGTGAGACGATGCCAAACCACTCTGAAACCATCAGCCACGCTGTGAACGTGCCCCTGCAGACGGCCCTGGGGACCCTGGAGGAGATCGCCTGCTGACAGCCCTCGGAACGCCGGCACCCCCCAAACAGACCTTGAGGCCCAGGACCCAGGACAGGGGACAGCAGGCTCAGGCAGGATGGCCCCTGACGACCGAAAGAAGCAAGAGCCCCTATGCACACATAGCGAACTATCTGCCGAAACCTCGCCACGGCCACGTGGGACACGACGCGTCCTCGGCCCCGCTGTGCGTCCCTCTCCGGAGGAGGGAGCCCCACTCGGGAGATGTCCGAGAGCCGACCTGCCGTCACATCTCACTGCCAGACGTACGAAGCACCTGCATGCTCAGACTTCTCACGGCGCCGCCTCCACATCCGCCTCTGTACATGACACCCCTCCGCGTGGTCTCCACGCAGTGCGACCAGGCTCCAGCCCCGCGTCCCCGCGAGGCCGCGCTGGGATCACAGCTGCACAGTCAAGAGGGAAACCGCAGACCTATCGGCCACGTCTGGTCCTTGTGTAGTTCGTCAAGGCTCCTAACCTGCCCACAAACCCCTTCCACCCCCCCCCCCCCAAGCTGGCCACGGGTGACTGGGGCCGACCCCCTCGCACCCCGGCCCCGTGATGGAGGTGCGTTGGCCTGGTGACTCCGGCAGGCATCCACGCCGCCCACGTCGTCCACGCCCGCCCACGTCGTCCTGCCCTCTCTGTGACGTGGCTTGTACAGTCTGTTTCTATGTCTTCGGGGGGCTTTTACTGTCTGTCCGAGGTCTGTTTCGTTTTGTTTTCTGATTTTGGGGTCTGCTGTTCTGAGGTTTGGTTTGGTTTTCCCATTTCTCTGGCGTTTATTTATTCGTGCTTCCGGTCACAGTCATATTAAAAGCTGGTCTTGTGGATGGGGCTCAGCGCTCTCTGCCTTTCCGCCACCCTCAGCTCTCTCCTCGGTTGCTTAGGAAGGGGCCAGACCTCCCAGGTCAAAACCACACAGGAGGCAAAGCTTTGTGCAGTGACACTTAACGTTACAAAATGGGAACATGCTTTATTCTATTCTAAAGCTCTAAAAACTACTGATCGGAACCTTGTAAACGACTTCGTGACCCCCTGACAGGTTGCAGCCCAGGGTCTGAATGGCACTGCCCTGGACGGTGGCATGCAGAGGGAGGCAGAGAGCCTGGCCAGACCTGAAAACCACCAGCAGGCCTCAGGCCCCTCTGCTCTTGACCTTCTGTCCTGACCCCCGACCCCATCCGTGGACTCAGGCTGGACACAGGCCCAGCATGGCCTCCCTCCCGCACACCCACGCGCCAGGACCCCCTGCGCACCTCACTGGTCCACTCATCACACAGACCTGCTCGTCCCTGCGGAGCTCACGTTTGCATTCTGTTGTATATATATTTTTTTTCTTTATTGATTTTAGAGAGAGAGGAAGGGAAAGGGAGAGAGAGATAGAAACATTGATGAGAGAGAACATCGATTGGCCGCCTCCTGCATGCCCCCCACTGGGGATCGGACCGACAACCTGGGAATGTGCCCTGACCGGGAATCGAACCGACGACCTCTTGGTGCATGGGTCGACGCTCAACCACTGAGCCACACTGGCCGGACCACATTTGCATTCTGTCTTGCTCCTCAAAACATCTGAGAGGTTTTCCAGATGGGAAAGGATGTGGGCAGGTGCCTTTCGTGGGAAGGGGGCAAAAGAGAACTTCCTGTTCGGCAGAATCCTTGTCCTCAAGCCACATGCTAATTCCATAGGGACAGTTCCTTCCCCGCACCACTCCCAGCTCGAAGTCTCCCCCAGCGCCAGGAAGAAAGGCCAGAGGTCTGGGGCGCTCATCCCTGCTCTGGCATCCAAGCTCATTCTCTCTCTCCACCCCCTCCCCGTGCCCAACCCACTCACAAAAGGGAAAGTATTTTTCCCCAATGCCAATTGAAAAGCCCTGTGTGAGGAGTTAGGAGCCCAGTCCGACTCCTTCTTCTCTCGGGAGCTGTCTGACGGTGGATGAGACCCTACATCCCTCTGGGCTCAGATCCTTCCGTTTGAGGATGATGAGAAACCTGACCTGTATCTTCACAGATGACTCCGGATGCCCTTGCACACATGGGACCCTCCGACCGCTCTCCTGCACCACCCAGGGGCACAGTCAAACCAGACACACTCTGCTTAAGTGGCAGCCGGGAGCCGGCAATACTACCGGGCGTCAGGAGGAACTGGGACAGTGTCCCTGTGACGTCTCCTCTCAGATGAGGTTGCCCAAGGCTGTTGGCAAAGTTGGGTGTGAATTCTTAAAAACAGTGTCAAGTTGCAGGATGGGGCCCTGTTTTAGTTTTCTATTGCCTCTGTAACAAATTATGACAAATGTAATGGCTTAAAACAACATATATATACATATACATACATATATATATACAGTCGTCCCTCGTTTATCGCGGTTAAGACTCTCGCGGTTGCACCTGGCGTTGAAGGATTCCTGGGGTGCTCGAATACATAGGCCCACAATCCATACGTACAGTAATTTTCATTGTAATTGTAATACAGGGGTGTATAATTCACTCAGACAACCGAGCGCGCGCTGTATCATTTTCACTGTCTCAATCAACTTTTTCATGAATATATTTGAGAAAACCACAATAGAGTGAAGCCGTGAAAGTCGAAGCGCGAAGTGGCGAGGGACAACTGTATATATATAAAATCTTACAGTTCTGGAGGTCAGAAATGTGACACCAGTCTCACTGGGCCAAAGTCTAGAAGTCCAGAGGGCTGGGTTCCTTCTGGAAGCGCTGAGGGAGAAGCTTTCCGCACCTCTTCCAGGTTCTCGAGGCCGCCCACATTCCCCGGCTCATGGCCTCCTCCTCTTTGTTCAAAGCAACGACAGGCCGAGTCCTCCTCACATCGCGTAAGGACGACGTCCTGTAGTCATGGCTCCCTCTCACCCAGATCCGCCCCTGCTTCCCTCTCCCATTTGTTGAGGACCCTTGTGATTCGCTTGGGCCCACCCACCGAGTGATCCAAGATAACCTGCCCATCTCAAGGTTATTAACTTAATCACATCTTCAAAGTCTAGTTTACTATGTAAAGTAACATATTCACAGGTTCCAGGCTTAGGGTGTGGACATTTTGGGGGGACCATTATCATCCTACTACAAGGCCCGTTGGAGCCTAGAGGCTACTGTCCTCATTTTCCAAATGAGCACCCCCGAAAGGGGAGAGAAGGGACTTGCCTTGAGCCACCCAGTAAGTCAGTAGCAGTGCCAAAGGTATACCCCCAAGCTCCCAAAGCAAGAAGGACTAAGCGACCACTTCTCTGGACTTTCCCAGGGCATGGAAATCCCTCTGCTGAGACGAACTCACTGCCTCTGGCAGGAAAATGTCCTTGTGGTGCCCAGACATTCAGACTCAGAAGAGCAGGGAGTGTCCTCAGACGCTCTCATCGGCGACAGGAGCCAAAAAATGTCTATTCAGTGAGTTTGGAAACTATCAAATGATCGGTCTTGTCCCAGTTTAACAGTTTATAAATTTTTTAAAATCTATAGATTAAGTTGCAATTCAAATGGCTTCATTGGATTTCTGGCTTCCTTTTCAAGAAAACACACACACACAGAAACAACTTCAGATCAATTCGAGACGGAGCAAAGACTATTCTAACGGGTTTGCATACATTATGTGCTCCTTCCGATTTGGGGATTCTGGCTCTGTTCACCTTGGAGCCGGTCTACAAACTTAACCTGTTTAAAGAAACAGAAAGGCAGGAAATTCAAAAGAGCAAACCAATAGCCAAGCACCGGTTATTGTTGAGTGGTTGTTAACCAAAGGCATAGTTGTCTGCCTGAACTCCTGGGAGTGGTGGAAGTTTCTTATTCTCATCACTTCAAACAAATAAGCATTTGTGTAATCATTGCCTCAGTGAAAACCTGAGGGGTTTGGTAGACAGACAGGTCATGGGGACATGTCACATTTTGAGAGGGACCCCAATGACGTCACAAGCGCCAGGAGTCTGGACCTATCACAAGCCCAAACCACAAGGTTGGATTATCAGTGCACAAAGGGTGAGCTCAATCAACCAACCAATCACTGAAATCATGGCACCTGGCCTCAGGAGCAGACCCGGTGGAGCCTGCTGCACTCCGGAGAGAGAAAGGACTGAGCAGGGCAGGGCGGCTGCTCATAGGCTGTTGCTTGGTTGTCTTGGCAGAGAGAGGCCAGAGTGCCTCCATTTTCCCCTTTCCAGGTGCAGCTGTTTTTTAAAATTGATTGATTGGTTTTAGAAAGAGAGGAAGGGAGAGAGACATCGATTTGTCGTTCTGCTTATGTATGTATTCATTGGTTGATTCTTGTCTGTGCCCTGACCGGGGATCCAACCCGTAACCTTGGCTCAACGCTCCAACCGCTGTTGCTGTCAGAGTCTTAGCCATGAACACGCTGAGTGAGAGAGGGTCCGCAGAGGGTGTCTGGAGAAAGGTGCTTGGTGAGCCGGAAGGAGGAGCCAGAGGCAGGCCCTGCCCACAGGTGTGACCTCCGTGGGGAGCGCTTCCCTCCGGTAAAGCTCAGCTCAGCCTGAGAGGCCCTAGGAGAGACCCGGGAGCTCTTCCCCCACAAGCTCAGAGATTTCTATTCCATCGTGAGAACTGAACTCCGTGCAGAGGTGAGGGCCTCCAGGGAGTGCCAGTGAACGTGTCCCCGTTACAGAGAACCAGGGAGGCTCGAGAGGCCAAGGAATGTGCTTCCCCGGGGGGGAGGTGTCCCCAGCGCAGATCCACACGTAGCCAGCAGACCCTCAGCTGCACAGGCGAGCTTCCTGGCACAGAAGGGGGACACGTGAAAGACAGTCACCATTCATTCCACTCCTACTCATCGTCTGCCCAACGTGCCAGGCACCTGACGGCGAGGAGCTGATCACGTGAGCAGGGAATACTGACAAGTAAACAGACGGCTAGGAAAGATAAATCGGGGTTTTTCAGTGGAAGGAGAGTGAGGGAGCAGCAAATGCAAAGCCGGGGGACGGGGTCACGGAGGTCAAAAGGGAGTGTCCAAAACGACCACTGAGAATAGGCAGGTGCCAAAGGATGAAGGGCCGTTCAGCACGCCGAGGGGTACATTTTGCTAAAGTCCTCCAAGCTTCTTTTTCTGAGCTCCAAGTGTCAAGGCTGATTTATTTAGCTAATGGCTTCCTCCCCGTTCCTCCGAGACTCCCAGCACGTGGAATCACTTTGTGCTCACCTGTGTTTCCCTGCAGCTAGTGGGTGGAGCGTGTTCGGGGCCAGGCGGTCCCTGGGGACCATAGCGCAGGTCAGTGGAAACACCCAGGCTGAGGACAGGTGAGCAGGTGAGAGCCTCTTACTAACCCGAGGTAACATTCAGTGAAGCCTGTGCTCGCAGGCTTTGTAGGAACGACAGGTTGGCAAAGGCTTTGGACAGGGAGTCAAAAACTGTATTTCTAACGCATTTCTGTTGTAAACTGAGCATATACCTTTGGACAATGCAGTCCATTTTTTCTGGGCCTAAATGTCCTCTTCTATAAAAGGAGAGGGGATGGAAATCGGACAGCAAATCTCTGGTGCATCCCGACTCTTCCCGTCTATGAGTCTAAGTTGAGAATGGTGTCAGGTATGTGAGCACATATTTAATTTACTGCTTAGAACCTCTGTTTCCCACCCATATGAGGGAGATGAGGATGCCTAGCTTTCAGGGTTTTTATGAGAGCAAATGAGTTAAGGTATATACTTTCTAACTTTTCTTATTTTCTTCCTATAAAACAATGATTCTTGATCTTCCCTGGATCGCTTGTGTGGCTTAAAAATAAAGCAAAAGCTATGAACTTTCTATCCAGAAAAAAAAAATGCACATAGTCACATAGGCGTAAAATTTGCACACCATTTGAGGAGGGGTTATGGAGCCGCAGAGCCTGTCTGTGGTCCCCTAAGGGTGCATGGATGCTCGGCAAAGACACCTGGTGCCGAAAGCGTTAACCTGTGCTCCGGGAGACCACCACTGTACCACATGGAGCAACCAACACTTCTTCTCCTAAAATGCCATAATGACTGCCATTTTTCTATTTGCAGGAGGGGGGAAACGGCAGGCAGGATTTCATCAATTTCAAGATTTCTCTCCCATCGCTTTTTTAAACCTTTGGCACCTGCTGCAGCCTCAGAGTGAGTTCTCACAGATGGCGAAATGAATGAATGAGCAGAAAACGGATATGAACAGAGAACCTTGGAGCTGGGATTCCATAACGTTATCGTATGCGTGCAGCGATCTGGAGGGCTGAGGAGACCTGCAGACATAGAAAGCAACTGCAGCCTCGCTCTGCAAACCTCCCTCCGGCCTGATTCTTAAGGAATGAGACCGCCGAGTCCACAGCACGCAGGAAATGCTTGCAAAATATTCTCTGGCTGCCGCTGAGCCCCCAGACACGCACCCCTGTCGACATCTCATTCCTTTCTGAGCAAAACTGCAATGATGCTTTTTGTTTACAAAAAAAAAAAAAAAAATCCCACCTCCTGATAATGGCTGTGAGCGATGCCTTGGGATGGGGAATTTGGATGCCCAGCCTCCTTGAAACTGGTCTGCACACCATGTCTCTGAAGGAGGTGGCTCATTGGCTAACTTATCACCATTCTGGGCCATTTGTTTTTAGTGTAATTTAACATCCAAGTTCAAGAAGCCAAACACAAAGTGATGGGTGGGCACCAAAGAATACCCAGCTCAACCCACTCGAGAGGGAGGAGGGTCAAGAAGCTGCTGGAAGAAGACTTCCCAGTGCCAGGCTGGGGGGAGAGGGTCTCTGGCCAGACTCCCTCACTCCACGAGCATTTTCCGTGTGCCCACTATGCGGCGGGCACTGTGCTAGGCCCTACGGGTTCACGTATCAAGAAGACACAATCTCAGGAGAGCTCGGAGTCTAGTCAGGCAGAGGTGGGCAAGAGAGATGCACGCCGAGAACGTGAGCGGCAAGGGCTGCACTGGGGTGCACAGGGCAGAGCACGCTCACTGCAGAAGAGTCTGCCTGCTGGGCTGAGGCGGGGCAGGTTGGGGCTGAAGCCTTGAGAGGTGAATGGAAGTTGTCTGGCCGGCAGGTTTGCAGAGGAGATTCCTGAGCAAAAGGCTTGAAGGCAGACGAGAACTTGGAGTGGTCGGAAAAGCCACTGTGAGGAGGTAAAATTGAGACGAGACCTGCCTGAAGAGAAAGGAATTGCCACAGAGAGATCTGAGGATGGCACTCCAGGGAGACAGACGAGCAGGTGTGGAGGCCTGTGCTGAAGGCAAGCTTGCTGCATGGAAGGGGAGTGTCCAGCAGCTGAAGTGCAGAGAGGGGGAGAATGAGGGGTGGGTATGAAGCAACATGCTACACTCAGGGACCCAAATGCAGGGATACAGACCAGCTAGAGCAAACGTTTCTGGACAGTTGAGGAATGAATCTGCATGACCCTGGGTCATGAAAGAACTTGGGTACCAAGCCAGGGAACTTGCCCTTGAACCTGAAAATGAGAAAAGCCACTGGGGCCAGGATGCAAGGGAGGAACAAGGTGAAAAGCTCACTCTGAGGCAGGGGTAGACGGGAAGGGGTACCCTTACGAGGCCATTGCATCCTTTTTTGTTGTTGTTTTGTTTTGTTTTTTGTTTGCTTGCTTGTTTTGATAAATCTGGCAAACCTAGATTCAGGTAAAGGGTCTAGGAAACTCTTCCAGATATGGTCAAAGGAGGCATTGAACCCCCGCCCCCAGGCCTCCCAGGAGTGAAGGCTACCCCTCCGTGGTAGGCTTTCTGGAGCCTACCTGAAGCCCAGCCCAGGTGGACTGGTGAAGAATCCCTGAGATGCTCTGGCTCCCACATGCCACCTGAAATCACAGTGACAGCTGAGAAACACTTATGTTAAACTATTCTTTATTAGTTGACTTGTGTGCCTTCCTCGGGCAGGACCCAAACCACATCTCCCAGCCTGCTGTGCAGGGGCTGGTCCATCCAGAGAGGATCCTACACGTCACAGCCGTCCACCCAGTCGCTGAGGTCCTTTCCCATGCAGTGACGCTTCCAGGCGTCCCTGAGGATGGAAAGTGGGGAGCGGAGAGACCCAGTCAGCTGCAGCCTTCCTCCCTGCTCAGAGAAGAACAGGAAGGAGTGTGGGCTCTAAACCAGAAATCAGGTGGGGGAGGGGCTAGCAAGGAAGAGAGAGAGAAGTAAAGTGTTAACTAGCAAAGAACCCCACAGAAGAAGTAAAAAAAAGAAACAGAATGGTCCAGCCAGTGTGGCTCAGTGGTTGAGCATTGACCCATGCACCAAGAGTCGCTGGTTCAATTCCCAGTCAGGGCACATGCCCAGGTTGTGGGCCTGATCCCCAGTGGGGGGCATGCAGGAGGCAGCCAATCGATGTTCTCTCTCATCGATGTTTCTCTCTCTCTCTCCCTCTCACTTCCTCTCTCTCTAAAATCAAGAAAGGAAAAAAAAAAGAAAAAAGAAACAGAATGGCCCTTAAAAATAGTCGTCTCTATGGCCCCCTTATTTTCCCAATGGGGTTACAGAGTACATTGCTCAAGTTCCCTCAGGGGCAAAGGCCTGGAGTCCTGCAGTCCAGTCCAGTGCTCTTTCCGCACATCATGCTGTTTCTGCTGACAGTGATGCCCTCGACATGTGTCCCGCCCTTCACAGTTCACACAGCACTGCCACAGGCATCCCTGTGAATCTGTCCCCCACGCAGCCTTACATGGTAGACCAGGCAGACATTATGTCCCTGTATTCCAAGCGAAAAACTGAGACTGAGATGCAAAATTACTTGCCCAAGGTCCACAGCTAGTGAACAGGAGAGCTGCACCCACGCCCAGTTTTCCTGGGTCTTTCTGTTGTTGGTAAGTAGTTTGTTGACCCCAGATCGTTGCATTGTTCCAGCGTCAGACTGGCATTTTGAAGAAGATAAGCAAGATCCTGGGGTTCTGGGGTCCCGTGGTCCCAAGTTCTTAGGGGTTCCAAACTTTGATAACTAGTATCCTCCGTGATGTCAATGTCAGAGCCCAATGACCAGGAGTGTCCCTAATGGACCTCTATTGCCCTATCAAACAAGAGTGGTCTACCGGCTTCTTTGTCTCTTCCATCAGACTGCGAGACCCTTGAGGGCGAGGACTTGGGTGTCAGCCATCTCTGAAGCCCAGCACCCAGCACAGAGCAATTCTCAATGAGCGCACATGGTCCACCCTCAGGGACCACTTCCTATTAGCCTCGGCCACCTCTGTGGGGTTATACATGCCACGAGTTTCCTCCTGTTGTTCAAAACAGAGCCGTCCTTTGATTTAACCCAAAACGACCTGTTTCTTCCATCCCGGGGTGGCACCCCAAGGCCTCGAGACCTTGGACTCCTGAGCATGCACTCACGCTTCCTGATTTTACACGTGCGTTATGTCCTCTGGGCCCGCCCCACTCCAGACCCAGTTCTGGGGTTTCCCCTGTCCTCAACCCCACAGGTCTGCAAAGCTGTGGCCATCGTCAGTGCCCATCTCAGACCTGTCTTTCTTCACAGCCATGCTCACCTCCTCCTCTCCCTCACTGACCACCTATCGCCTGTCCCTAGCCTCCTCCACAGCCCCTCACACCCAGCCCTGCCCCAGTCCACCTCCCTTTAGATGTCCTAGTGCAGACCCTGCCTCTCACCCAGACGCCTGCAAAGACTCCTCCCCTGGTCCCCCGCCTCGAGTCTCTCCCTGGACATTTGGTGCCTTCCAGTCACTCGACCAGCCTTGTCACTATCACATCTGCCCGTGGTTCTGGAGTATTTTACCTTCCCCACATTCTGCCCCCTGCTGGTCTCTCGTCCAGAAATGTGAGTCAAGGGAGGTTGGACACTAAGTGAAACTCCCATCAGAAGAGGCTGGGAAGCTGTGGGGCCACCGCCTCAGAGGACCCTGTGTGAACCAAAATGCCCCATCGGTGCCCATCCAACGCCCCTGCCTGTGCAGAGGGCTTCCCATCTTGTGGGCAGGCTGACAGGGTGAGGCTCCGGGGAATCTATTCATCTGTTGGACACTGCAGGCCTTTATGTACAAGTTAGTTTAGACAAAGATGCCATGGTCGAAAAACAAAAGAGGTTTACTAGCCTGGCCGGTGTGGCTCAGTGGTTGAGCATCGACCCAGGCACCAAGAGGTCACCGGTTCGATTCCCGGTCAGGACACATGCCCAGGATGTGGGCCAAATCCCCAGTGGGGGGCATGCAGGAGGCAGCCAATTGATGTTCTCTCTCATTGATGTTTCTCTCTTTCCTTCTCCCTTCCTCTCTCTCTAAAATCAACGAAGAAAAAAAATTTTTTTTTAAAAAGAGGTTTACTGGACCCAGATCGAGTGTACTTGGGGGCAGGCATCTCAACACAGGCAAAGCACGAAAGAGCCAGGCTTGGCTCCACGGCTCCGGTGAATTGCTTACCCTCCCTGAAACTCAGTGTGCTGTCTGTAAATACTTCAGTGATAGTAATCCCGACCCCGAAAGCTGTGCGGGTTAGATTGTGCAGCTGTGGAATGGTGCCTGGGGAGCACTCCGAGAAGCTGGGTTCCCTGCTGCCGTCCACCAGTCCTGGCCACATCCCCTGGAGGGCTCCAGCCCAAGTTACTCACCAGCTGCGCAGACCCTGGGGCTGTTGACTTATCTTCATGGCACAGAGAACAGCACTCTTGAGGTTAGGATTCAGTAAGTCTGGGGTGGGAGGCAGAGAAACATGATGAGGGAGCAGGGGGCAGAGCTGGACATACATGAAGAAAGTCTCTCTCTCTCTCTCTCTCTCACACACACACACACACACACACACACACACACACACACTCTTCCATCCTGAGCCCAGCCCATCCCTGGAAATACAGGTATCCCTCCATCATTTCTGTCTCTTATGAGAAGCAATCCCTGCTCCATTCCTCCAGCCCTCGGGACAGTCTCCCACGGGGGACCCCAAATCAGATTCATGGAGGATCCACCCTCCTCACTTGCCCCATCACGCTCTCCTTGGTAGGGCCAGCAGGACGTAAGGGATCCCCACTCAGAGATAAGGGCAAGAGGAGCAAACAGAACCAGAAAGAAGCCTAGGCGGGTGCGCGCGGCCGCAGCCAGCCCGGGCTCAGGCCCCGCCTACCAGCGCAGTATATCCTGCACTGGTCGGCGGTGTTTTCCTGCAGGGTTTTGCACCACTTCCGGCTGTTGATCTGGAAGATGCCATTGTTGGTGCTCCCATCAGCTTCATGGTCCACAGCAGCCGAGTCGAAGCCACTTGTGAAGTAAGCAAGACAGAGCCCTGGACAGGGTGGAGAGACAGACCACGGGTCACATGGTCAAGGCCAACCCAGACCAGAGTGCTCACAGTGCGGGTCCACCCGTGAGCACCTCGGAGCCTCAGCTCCTGCTTGGAGATGATCAGGGCAGATGCCCTCCCTCCTATTTGACAGACGAATCCACTGAGGCTCGGAGGGGCAAAGTGACTCACTCAAGGTTATATACAGCTACCAATATAGCAAGCGTCAGGACTGGACCTCGGACCTCCTGCCCCCAGGCCAGCAATCTTCCCGTGGTCTCTCTGCTCTGCCCATACGGAAGCCCAAGAAAGGTTTGTGGGATGAACGAACGAGAACTACATCTTTAGAGGCAAGACTAGGAAGATGCAGGTGGGACCTGGAGCGGGGCTAGAGCTGGAGAGAGAGAAGTCCAGGTGTGGCCACCCTTCACAGCGCCCCAAACTGCCACCAGCTGGAAGAGTCTGGTATTCCTGGTTTACTCAGCTTGCCCTGAACTTCAGCAGAGATGTCTGATCCCCATGCCAAGATTCAGCTTAAGGTACCAAACTATTCTGTTGACTTCAGCAGTGGGGGCAATGCCGGGGTGATTCTGATGTGCTGCCTGTTGCCTGCCTACGATATATTTAACTCAGCGCTGGGTGTTCTCTACCTGTGACGGCATATCATTCTCGTCTTACAAATGAGAACAGGGGCTTAGAAAGCTCCTGAGGCCACAGCCCTTGGTGAGGAGGAGGAGGAGGGAGAAAGAGGTGGTGGGAGGGGGACAGGGCCAGCCAGAAAGAGGGGTTCTCACAGTCAGCCAGGCTGTATCCCCGGTATCCCTCCAGGCCGAAATCCTGTAGCACTCTGAACAGCTCGCAACGACTGTAGACCTTGGCTTGGCCGGAGGCGAGCAGGCAGCTCAGCAGAGAGGCGAAGGCCAGCAGCATGACCCCCGGTGGGCACAGCTGCCTTTTGGGAACCCCGCTCCTGGCTTCCATGCAGGGTGCAGAGCCCCCACCACACGGGCTCGGAGCTGGGCTTAGAGATGGCAGGCAGCTCAACAGCCCTGGTCGTCCCCTCACGGAAGGCTAACCTTAGAAGAAGGAGAGAAACAGGCCTGAGTGCCCCTGGGGAAGGGGGGAGGCTCCAGCACTCGCAGCCCTGATGAAGCCTCAGCCACACCCCGAGATCCCCGAGAGGGTTCCCTGAGGCCAGCGCCTCTCCCCTCCAATCCTGCTTGACACCAGCCTGTCCCAGAAGCTGAGAGGAGGGGACATGGGGGAGAAACTAAACATATTTTGAGCTCTATACTCTATGCCAGGCATTATTGAATCCTGAGGCCTAAGATTTCATAACTAGGAAGGAGCGACGTTTGGGTGGAGACCAAAGTTGGTGTGAATCCTAAGTCCTCCTGGGGTATGGCCATGAGGGGATGTTCCCAGAGGGGAGGGCCGGACAGTGTCATCGGTGTAAATCAGTCAGAGCCCAGTTGCCACGGAGAGTGTCCCCTAGCACGAAGCCTCCCTCTCCTGGCCCGAACTGAAGCAAGGTCACCTGCTGCCTTCTGGGTGGAGACTGCTCTTTCTCCCCACACACAGGTCCCCACGGCCACCCTGAAACTCTCCTTCACGCCCACGGCCTCTTCTAAACCATCACTTTGCAAAAGCTCTCCCCCCCCTTGAAGCTCAGCCCAGTTGGTTCGCCCTCCAAGCCTCTCAGTGCTGGTTGGTTCTGGAGGCCAGTCCCCAATTTCACGTAGGACGTTCACATCTAGCTGTGACCTCCCCCTCCACTCTGCTCAGCCACCCTCTCCCATGGCCACACCCCAAGATCCAGGAGAGGGCTCCCTGAGGTCACCCCTGCTTCGTCATCACCCCACCTTCCCCCGACTCTGCGACATTCGATCTCTTTCTCTCCCTGACACCACCTCTGACAACCCTTTCCACGTCTCCCGTGACCTCTACCCCAGCACACTTTCCCTCCACCTTCAGAGGGTCAAACAGCAAAACAGTGACACACCTCAAGGGTGGGTGTCCCTGCAAAGGCGTGGCCTCCACCCCGCCAGGGCTCCTCGTCACCGAGGGCGGCAAGGCAGGTTGTGGTTGTGGCTTTGCGGTAAGGCTTGGGTTTGAAGCCCACCTCTGCGATTTACGACATCGCTGCCTTTAGACACTTCCCAAGCCTCATTTTCTTCATCCGTAAGATGAGGGCACGAATGACGTCTGCCTCATAAGAGTGTTGAAAGAATGAATGAAGAAGAAAGGCACACAGAGAACGTCGCTCTTCACACGGAAAGTAGGTCATTTGTTGTTTCTCTTATGAAATACTTCCAGCACCAGCTAGTGCTTGCCTTGGGTCAGCTTTCTCTCTCCCGTTTCCCTCAAGGGGTATTCGAGGCCCTCGCTGCTGTCCTCGGGCCCCCTCCCTGCACCATCCCACCCCTGCGCTGCCAAAAGACCGTACCTCCTGCTTCAGTGAGAAAAACAAGGTGGTCATCCATCACATGTCCTTCCTCTATCTGCCTTCGCCCCATCCCGCTTACAAATGCGTCAACAGCTCATGCGCCCTCATCTCCGCCCCTCTGGTGTGAGGATGAGGTGCCTCTACACTTATCAAGGCCCAGCCTTCCTCTGAGGTCCAGATTTCATCCTTTCCCATAGCTAAGCCTTGTTCCACTGGGTCACGGTCTCTCTCAGCATCATCAGCTTCTCCTCTCTACCAGTCCTCTCTCTCTCTGCCTAGACGTGCTTAGGTCCCCAGCCAGGGAAATACCTTCCCTTGATTCTTGTCATTATCTATACAGACCTGTCTCTCTCCCTGTCTTCTTATCTAAACTTCGAGTGGAAAAATGACCATTTTTCTCACCTCCCATTTGTTTTCCAACGTCATGAAAGTTAGCTGCATCACCACCCCTCGCCTGAAACTGTTCTGCGTGGTGCAATGGACCCTTGTCAGCTCTGGGTGTATAGGAGCTCTCGGCAGTGTTTCACACGGTGGACCTGGCTGAAATTCTTGCCTCACTTGGCTTCCCTGATGCTCCCCTTGCCCAGGTCCTCTCCTTCCTCTCGGACTATTGTTCTCATTCCCTTGGTGGAATCCACTTCTGCTCAGGTCTGAGATGCTGCTATGCTTTTCGCCTTTCTACCCTCAGCCCTCTCCTCTTCCACTTCGGGACACCCCCTGGGCAGCCCTGCAGGCTGGAGCCTTTGCACTGTGTCTTCCCCGGAGCAGCAGACACATGCGGCTGCCCCGGGGATCTCTCCACCTGGATGTATATCCCAGTCATCTCAAAACAAGCAGATCTAAAACAGGACTCCTGGGTGGCAAATAATCTGGGTTTTAAACCCATGCTGTTTTTCCAAACTAGAAATACGGATGTCACGCTTCGCTCCTTCTCGCCATCACTCCATCCTTCACCCGCCCCAACCCATCGATCCCAAATCGATTCTGCTCTCCCTCTGCGAGCACCTTCCTGCCCTTAGTTCAGAGCACCGTCGTGGTGTGACGGTGGTCTCCTCGTACCCAGTGCCGACTCTTCCTCCAAAGTGTTCTACACATATTTACCAGGTTAAATGTTTTAAACAAAAAGCTTGTGACACCCTTTGATACCTCCCTTCTTCACTGCTCCTAGGCATGACCCACAGGGCCCCTGAGGGCCCAGCCCGCGGACCCCTCCCTCCCTCACACTTGAAGTTCCAGTAACGCCGTCTTGGTCAACTCACGCTGACCCTGTGGAACAGAAAGTCCCTCCTTTACGTGTCTAACTCTTACTCATGCTGCAAGGGTCCCATCAGAGGTGAGCTCTCCAGCAAGACTTCCCTGGTAGGCCACTGCTCCCCAACACCCCCAAAGCACCCTGTGCTTCTGTCACACTAAACTGTGATGTGTGTGCATCTTTCCTACCACGAGGTCAACTTGCAAAGAACGGTGGCTGCCACGTTCATCTTTATATCCTCAGGGTCAAGCAGAGTTGAGGGATGGAATGGGTGTTCAATGGCGCTTCTTAGACTGAGATACACTGAAGCCGTGACCACAGAAGTAGGAGCCCTTCCCATCAAAGTGTGGGGAAAGGAAGGGAAGAAGACAGCTAACCTGAGTTCTCCAAACCTGGCAGACACTGTGCCAAGCCGTCCCTGGATGTTTTCCAACTCAATCTCATCTAATCCTCTCAACAATCCACGGGGCTAGGGTTACAATCCCCGATTTATAGACAAAGAAGCCAAGTTAGCTGCTAGACAGAGATTGGTTTTGATTTTTTTTTTTTATAGCAAAGTGACTTAAAAATAATTTTATCCTGAGCATTTCCCAGCGCGTCTAGAGGCACAAGGAGTCAGGTCTGGTGGCTCGGAGACCAGCGACCTGCCAGCACGGACTCCTCTCTCTCTCTGAACTCATCCTCTGCCAGCCCAGGATGCCCCCATCCGACCCTGCCTCTCACGGCCAGCCCAGCCCGAGGACCTCGTTAGCAGCTGCAGGGAGACAGGGAAGGGGCTCACTGACCAGGTCTGTTCCCACCAAAGCTGACACAGCGGTGACAGTGCTGGAGCGCTCCTTCAGCTCAGGACGCCGCCCGGGATGCCAGCGGGTCCCCAGGCACCCAGCTTTCAGAGAACGATGAGGGCGGGCAGACTCTAGACTGACCCAGGTCCTTCTGGAACTCCCCAGTTCTGTGAGCTCATCTTCTAGAACCATCTCTCACCCACTGAGCTTGGACCAGCCCCCCCTAAGCCCCTCTGCGCACACACACACACACACACACACACACACACACACACTACTTTGAAGGATCTCTTCTCCTCCCACAGACCCTCAGGTGATTACCCAGAAATGTCAGCGGGCACCCCCTGCCCCCCCCAGGCAGCCTCTCCGACCGCCGAACCCCTTTGACTTGGAGAAAGTTGTTGAACACTGAGCCACACACCACCCCCTTCTCCACCTGGATGATGACTGTCCAGAGTGGACAAGCTTGGAACAAAGATGACACTGTCGACCCCAAAGCTCCAAGGACACAGAAGTGAACTGGAAAGGCATATGCCAACCACGCCTGTGCCCACAGGGGCCCCTGCTTGGAGCCGTGTGGCTGGCACAGCCTTGAGAGCACGGGCTTTGAGTCAGGCTGACCTGGGCACGAACACAGGCGCTGGGGACGACCAGCGGGGTGACCCAGAAAATGTGATGTAACCGCTCAGTGTCCTCCATTCTCAAGCAGCAATACAATTCCTGGAATGTCTTTATAGATGCTCAGTATTCGGAGTCCTCAATACATAGCAGATACTACCGAGAGCACAGCACAGCTACTACCGAGAGCACCGCACAGACACTACTGAGAGCACAGCTACTACCGAGAGCACCGCACAGACACTACTGAGAGCACAGCTACTACCGAGAGCACAGCACAGCTACTACCGAGAGCACAGCTACTACCGAGAGCACCGCACAGACACTACTGAGAGCACAGCTACTACCGAGAGCACAGCACAGCTACTACCAAGAGCACAGCTACTACCGAGAGCACAGCACAGACACTACCGAGAGCACAGCACAGACACTACCGAGAGCACAGCGCAGCTACTACCGAGAGCACAGCTACTACCGAGAGCACAGCACAGACACTACCGAGAGCGCAGCACAGCCGTGTATACATTTTATGTTGCACCTTGTGCCTCCCACCTGCCTGGGCCCCACCCCAGCCCGACTGACCAGGTTCAAACTGAGGGTTCGCACAGCCACAGTCACAACTTTTCTTCTTTCCTTTTTTAACAATGTTATTGTGGTACAAACACTCACCATGAGAGCTAGCCTCAGCCAGCGTTTAAGGGTACAACGCAGTGTCGCTGAGAGTAGGACAGTGTTGGACGGCAGTCTCCCGGCTTATTCCTCGGGCTTACCTGAAACTTCATGCCCATGGATTAGTAACCCCCCCGTTCTCCCGGCCCCGGCCCCTGGCCACCACCATGCCACTCTTTGCGTCTCTCTGATCCCTCATCAAGGTGAAATCACGCTGTATTTGTCTTTCTGTCCCTGGCTTATTCCACGGAGCACAATGTCCTCAGGGGTCACCCATGTTGTCGCGTACTGCAGAATGTCCTTCTTTTTTAAGGCTGAGTAGTGTGTATATAAAATATACAACTTCTTTATCCAGTCTTCCGTCCTCGGACATCAGATTGTGTCCCCATCTCAGCTGTTGGGAATAGTGCTGTAATGAACATGGGAGGGCTGGGGTCGCTTCAGGATCCTGCTTTCAATTCTTCTGGATAAATACCCAGCAGTGGCATTGCTGGATCATGTGGTAATTCTACTTTTGATGGTTTAAGGAGCCTCCATTCAGTCTCCCATAGTGGCTGCACGCTTTGGCACTCCCACCGAGAGTGTGCAAGAGTTCCGACTTCTCCACATCCTTGCCAATAGTTGTTGTCTTTGGGGGGTTGTAGCTATACATACAATAGCCATCCTGACCGGAGTGAGGATATCTCACTGTGGTTTTGATTTGCATTTCCCTAATGATTAGTGATGCTCAGCATTTCTTTTCCAGATGCCTGTCGGCCACTGGCAGGTCTTCCTCGGAAAAATGTCAGTTCGGCATCAGTATTACTTAAAAGCTCCCAGGTGACTCTGGTGTGCAGCTTGGGCCTTCGTTCGGGGGAAAGAACTCCGCACTTGAGTTAGACAAATCCAAGTTTAATGTCTTGCTCTGCCCCTGCCTGGCTATTTAGTCTTGACAAGTGAACCTCCATTTTCTCCTCTATAAAATGGAGCTGGGACCCTGCCCACTGGGACCCTCATACTCCGTCTCCCCGAGCCTCGCTTTGCTCCTCTGTGAAGTGGAACTAACCCTCCCTCGCCGTCTCATTGCATGAAGACGCTGACCACTAAGTCCACCCACTTCCGCCGGTGCTTTTACTGCCTGGCCCTCGGTGGTGATTCTATCTGGCTGAGGTTTAGAGTTTTTACTGCCCTGGCCTGCTTTTACCATTTTATCGCTCCTTTTTATTGAGTAATCCTTCAGCTTATTTTATTTTATTGCATGTTTTGTTATTTCCCACCTGACTTCCACTTTTAAATGGGGAATAAGAAACAGCAGCTCAAAAGGAGCAGTTCTGAGGGCAGACAAAGGCCCCCGCTGGGAACCTGCAGGTCTTTATTTCTCTGCTGAGCTCTGTCGGAGTAGTTCCTGTCTCCCCAAAGCCAGCTCAAATCCTTTTTATATTTTATCTTATTTATTTATTTATTTTTTTATCCTCACCCGAGGACATTTTTGCATTTATCTTCAGATAGAGCGGGAGGGAGAGAGGGAGGAAGAGAGAGAGAGAAACATCGATGTGAGAGAGACACATCGAGTGGTTGCCACCCACACAAGCCCAACCGGGGCCGGGGACAAACTGCAACCGAGGTATGTGCCCTTAGCGGGAACCGAACCTGGGACTCTCTGGTCCGCGGGCCAATGTTCAAACCACTGAGCCAAACAGGCCAGGGCTATATTTTATTTTATAGAATATAAAAGAAGAGAGAGAGAGAGACATCATATTTGTTGTTCCACTCATTCACACATTCATTGGTTGATTCTTGTATGTTCCCAGACCGGGGATCTAACCTGCACCCTGGCACGTGGGAGGGACACTTCAACCAACTGAGCTACCGGTCCAGGGTGAGCTCAGATTCGGGACCACGTCTTAGCAGAGATCCCCCACTGACGCCCTTCAGGGCTGAGCTCTCCAGCAGCTTCTCTTCATTCCTGGTCTCAGTCCAGGCAGCACTTTGGAAAACAGCACACTGATGCCTGGGCCCCACCCCCGGCCAATTACACCCACATCTCTGGGGGTGTAGCAACCAGTATTTTTTTTAATCCTCACCCAAGGATATGCTTTTACTGAATTTAGAGAAAGAGGAAGGAAGGGAGAGAGAGAGAGAGACAGAAACATCCTTGTGAAAGCAAAACATCGATCGATTGCCTCCAGAATACGCCCCGACCGGGGATCAAACCCACAACCTAGGTATGTGCCTTGGCCAGGAATCGAACCCGCAAACTTTGTGGTGCACTGGATGACACCCAACCAACTGAGCCACACCGGCCAGGACGTCAGTATTGTTTTGTTTTGGTTTTTTTTTTACCCCTTCCAGGTGATTCCAAAGTGCTACCAGGCTGAGAACCACTGTTCTAACCGCATTTTTGATGGTCCCCTGGTGTGTGACGCTGTTTTGCAGCCATGTCTTAGATGCTATCAGATATGTGAAGCACACCCTTCCTGCTCTAACCCTCTGGCTAGGTTCTAGCCCTCCTCACAGCATCACTGAAGCTTGACTTCCTCCCCGAGACTCCTTGGGCTGAGTGAGGAATCCCCTACATCCTCGTGCAGCATCCAACGCTAATCTCTGATCTCAGCCTCTACCACACTATGTCAGAATCTCTGTCACTCCCACCACACTAGGATGCCTGATACGTCTGTCATGTCTAGTTTCCAATAGTCGAAAACAAGATCCAAAATGCCATGAAAAGCCCGGCTGGTGTGGCTCAGTGGTTGAGTGTCGACCCATGCACCAAGAGGTCACCAGTTCGATTCCCGGTCAGAGCACACGCCCAGGTTGTGGGCCAAATCCCCAGTGAGGGGCATGCAGGAGGCCACCAGTCAATGTTCTCTCTCATCGATGTTTCTCTCTCTCTCCCCCTCTCCCTCTCTCTCTCAAATCAATAAAGAAAAAAAAAATTTTAATGCCATGAAAAGAAATAAATGAATAAAAATCACCTCGTTGGTTAATTCAGAAGAAATTTGGCCCAGAGGACTCCATCAGGAGAGCCCTGACTCTGGTCCCAAGGAGTGTGCCAGGGTCCCTGTGGACAATGAGAACAGTGAGGTGTTCCCTGGCTGCAGGTAGAGACCGCCTGGAGCTCCTAGGGGAAGGCCCGCTCACCAGATCCACTCCAACGGAGCGCACTGAAACCAGAACTGAGCTCTTCTGGATACGGTACGTCCCTGTGGTTTTCATCCTTGACCACGGGACGTGGCTGTAATCATGAGACGTTGTTATCAGGACGTCAGCGGCGTGTACAGTCACTAACTAAATAGTCTCACAACCGCATATTCTTTCAGTGTTGTGTCTCCTTCGTTTTTCTGTCTTCCTCCTTATGATGGTTAATTTTATGTGTCAACTTGACCGGGCCACAGGGTGCCCAGATATTTGGTCAACATCTTTCTGGGTGTTTCTGGATGATACTTTTTTAATTGAAATATAGTTGACATATAATGTTGTATACATTTAAGGTGAACGACATGTTAATCTGATACATGTATATATTATGATCTGATTGCCTTCACAGGGATAAAGGGCACCTCTGTCATGTTACTTAATTCCTTTTAGTGGTTTGAATGATTAAGTTCTAGTCTTTCAGAGAGTTTGATGATTATAATGCAATATTATTGTCTATATTCACTATACTGTACATTAGATGAGATTAACATTTATATCAATAGATTGAGTGAAGCAGATTGCCCTCCCTAATGTGGGTGGGCCTCACCCAATCAGTTAAAGGCCTGAATAGAACAAAAAGGCTGATCCTCCCCAGATAAAAGGAAGTCCCTCCTGCCTGACCTTGTTCAAACTGAGACACTGGCTTTTTTTCCTGCCGGTGGACTCGAACTGAAATAGCAGCTCTTTCTGGAACTCAAGCCCCCCAGCCTTTGCGCTGGAGCTACACCGTTGGCTCTCTGGGTCTCCAGGTACCGACTCACCCTCCAGATCTGGGGACATGGCCACCTCCATCATTGCATGAGCCGTCTCATAAATTTTAATTGTAGATATGAAATCTCCACTCTTCTAGCCAAACTTTTTAGAGTTCCCTCTGTGTGTGTGTGTGTGTGTGTGTGTGTGTGTGTGTGTGTGTGTACACGTATCCTTTTCTATTTCTGTGCAGAACCCTGACTGGTCCACTCCTTGCGCGACGTTGGTAGAAAATCATTTCACCACCATCAGATTCCTCAATCCACGTCATTCCCTTCCTTGCCCGGTGCCACTACCGGCTGACATCCTTCTCTCCCGCTTAGGATCTGGGGCTTTGCCAGTGCAGGGCAGCTGGCTGAGCTCAGCCAGACCTGGACCGGAGTCCTGATGTGCAAACTCACTAGCTCTGTGACCTAGTCGGCCTTGCTGAGCCTCCATATCCTCACCTGGAAAGTGAAAAGAACTGTCCCTGGGGCGGGGGGAGGTGTTGAGGGGATTCATGAGACAACAGGCAAAGCATCTTACACAGAACCAGGCACCAGCAGCCACTCCAGTCCACATGAGGTAGTCTTTAATTATTGCTATTTTAGGAGAGAGGAAACCAAGTAACCAAACTTTTGAGAACCGCACTTGAGTTATAAAAATAAAAATAAAAAGTCTCTGCATAAAAGGGCCTAAAGGAAAAGAATGAGCTTGTTTTCACTGGTCAGAGGCTTTTCTTTTTTTTTTTTTTTTTAATTTGTTTTATTGTTGAGAGTATCACAGATGTCCCCCATTTTCCCCAGTGTGTCTGCCTCCACTCATCTCCCCCACCCCAGGCCTTCCCTGTCTATTGCCTGTGTCCACGAGTTATGCATATAAGTTCTTTGATTAATCTCTTCCCGCCCTCTTTCCCACCTTCCCTCTGAGATCTGTCAGTCTGTTCCATGTCTCTGGATCTTTGTTCTTGATCAGTTTTTTTTTGTTCATTAGATTCCACAAATAAGTGAGATGATGTGATACTTGTCTTTCTCTGACTGGCTCATTTCCCATAGCATAATCATCTCCAGGTCCATCCATACTGTGGCAAAGGGTAAGAGATCTTTCTTTCTTACAGCTGCATAGTATTCCATTGTGTAAATGTACCACAGCTTTTTTATCCACTCATCCACTGAAGGGCACGGGCCTATTTCCAGATCTTAGCAATTGTAAATAATGCTGCTATGAACATAGGGGTGCATATATTCTTTCTGATTGGTGTTTCAGGCTTCTTAGGATATATTCCTAGAACTGGGATCACTGGGTCAAATGGCAGTTTCATTATTAATTTTTTTAGGAAACTCCATACTGTTTTCCACAGTGGCTGCACCAGTCTGCATTCCCACCAGCAGTGTACTAGAGTCCCCTTTTCTCCACACCTTCGCCAGCACTTGTTGTTTGTTGATTTGTTGATGGCGGCCATTCTGGCAGGTGTGAGGTGATACCTCATTGTGGTTTTAATTTGCATCTCTCTGATGATTAGTGACGTTGAGCATTTTTTCACATGTCTGTTGGCCATTTGTATGTCCTCTTTGGAGAAATGTCTATTCAGGTTCTTTGCCCATTTTTTTAATTTGACTGTCTTTCTCTTGTTGAGTTGTATGAGTTCTTTGTATATTTTGGAAATTAACCCCTTATCAGATGTGTCATTGGTAAATATGTTCTCCCGTTCAGTGGGTTCCTTTTGCATTTGGGGGATGGTTTCTTCTGCTGTGCAGGAGCTTTTTTAGTTTGACCGCCTGGTACTGGCACAAGAACAGGCTTATAGATCAATGGAACAGAACAGAGAACCCAGAAATTGACCCATGCCATTATGGTCAATTAATATTCCACAAAGGAGGCAAGAGCATACAATAAAGACAGTCTCTTCAATAAATGGTGTTGGGAAAATTGGACAGATACATGCAATAAAATGAAACTAGACTACCAACTTACTCCATACACAAGAATAAACTCAAACTGGATAAAAGACTTAAATGTAAGTCATGAAACCATAAAAATCCTAGAAGAAACCATAAGCAGTTAAATCTCAGACATCTCACGTAGCAGAATTTTCACCGATATATCTCCTAGGGCAAGAGAAAGCAAGGAAAAAATAAACAAATGGGACTACATCAAACTGAAAAGCTTCTGCACAGAGGCCTTTCTTTATCCCAGCTAGTGCTGTGGTTGCCCTGGCTGAAGTCCCAAGATCTCTGGATAAGCAGGGAATTGCGCTACCAGCATTCACCTCGGACCTACATCCTAGGGATTTGTTCCCAGGGAAACTGAGACAGACTTTTAAAAAAATAAAGGAGAAACATTCATCTTAGGAAGAGCGCTCATCCATCCCAGTCACCCTCCCCACTCCTCATCCTGATGGCCTTCAGAGGTCAAAATGGTTCTCCCACATCTGTTCCCAACACTCTGGTTGATGCTCTCAGCGTATCTTATCTGGGACGACAGTCATTTCCTAACTGATCCCTCGACATGGAAATGATATAGCTGAATGCACCAGTCCCCATTTTAAACCTTTCAGTGGGGTCTCTGTCACTTGCAGGACTAGGTCAGCTGACTCCGTTCAGCAGTCAGAGGGTCCTCCACAGTCTGTCCCCACAGTCTGTCCCCATTCCTCCAAACTCAACTCCTAGCTCCTTTTCCCATGGATCCCACCCTCTGGGCTTCTGCAGTTGCGAAATACCAACTCTTTCCCAAACTTGTCTGCCTAAAATCTCTCCTCTTGAGGCACCAGAAAATTCCATTTCATCCTTCAAGATCAGCCCAGCGTTTCATCTTTTGCAGAAAGTGTTCATTCAACATTCTCTACCTCCTGAATCCTTCGATCGTTTTTGTCCCAGCACCTTGAGTTGCTCCCTGTCACGGAACGCCCACATTCTACTCTAGCTCTCGGTGTACATGACCGTAGCCCTGTCTGTGGGTTCCTCCTGAACAAGGAGCGTGTTATATTTACCTCTGCATTTCCTTGACCCATTTAACGGGTAAGGCACATGGAAGGCACTGAATAAAGGTTAAGTGAATACGTTTAAGAACACATCGAGCCCGGCCAGTGTGGTTCAGTGGTTGAGCGTCGACCCATGCACCAAGAGGTCACCAGTTCGATTCCTGGTCAGGGCACATGCCCAGGTTGTGGGTCCGATCCCCAGTGGGGGGCATGCAGGAGGCGGCCAATCGATGCTCTCTCTCATCAATGTTTCTATCTTCCTCTCCCTCTCCCCTCCTCTCTCTCTAAAAATCAATAAAGAAAAAAATATTGTTTTTAATAAATAAATAAATAAAAACACACTGAGTGGGGAGGGAGGAAAATGAATGATGAAAGGGAGAGCACAAGGGTGATTTTGTGGGGACTAAACAAACAGTTCTGTATCTTGACCAGGGTGGTGGGTACCCAAATCTACGCCTGTTATAAAATGACATAGAACTATGCACACACACATTGTAACAATGTTGACATCCTGATTTGATATTCTATTATAGTTATGTATGATGTAACCATTGGGGGGAACTGGTTCAAGGGTACACGGGATCCCTCTCTACTATTTTTACAACTGTTTGTGAACCTACAATGATTTGAAAATATGTTTTGTTTGTCTGTTTGTTTTCTTTATTGATTTTAGAGAGAGAGGAAGGGAGAGGGAGAGAGAGAGAGAGAGAGAGAGAGAAACATCGATGAGAGAGAACATCGACTGGCCGCCTCCTGCATGCCTCCCACTGGGGATCGGGCCCACAACCTGGGCATGTGCCCTGACCAGGAATCGAACTGGTGACCTCTTGGTGCATGGGTCGACACTCAACCACTGAGCCACATCCAGCCGGGCAAAAATATGTTTTTTTAAAGGAAAGATGCACAAGCTAGTTTTATGATTCTGAATATATCTAATAAAATAATTGGAAGTGAGGGTCAGTCAACTCCGGAATTTTTCACGAGTCTAATTTACGATTATTTGAAACTGACTGGCTGGAGGGTAAACGACTAGAAGAGAATCAACTGTTAGAACACGACCAAGTGTGCGTCTGCATCCGGTTTACTTAGAACTGGAACACAGGTCTGCTCTGCGGCCTCCCAGCTGCTGCCTAAGGGCTTAGAACCCAGAGAGCAAGGAACCAGGTCAGCGCAGCTGTGGGAGCTGAACCAGGTCAGCTGTGAACAGCTGAGAACAACCTGACGCTTCAGTTACACTCTCTGACCAGCTGGAAAGAGGTTGGATGGAACACTGTAGGCCTGAACCACGACTTCGGAAGCTATGGGACCTAAAACCCGGAGTCCACGGCCTCAGCGACTTGGAAGCCCTCACAAGCTGGAGGTGGTAAAACATTAGGCTTCCAGCCCTGATCGGGTGGCTCAGCTGGTTGGAGCATCGTCCCGTCCACCCATCCCCTACAATGTTGCGTGTTCAATTCCCGGTCGGGGCACATACCTAGGCCCATATGGGAGGCAACTTATCAATGTTTCTCTCTCTCTCTCTCTCTCTCTCTCTCTCCTTCCTCTCTCTACAATCAGTAAACATATCTCAGGAGAAGACTTAAAAAATTTTTTTTTTTTAAAATGAGGCTTCCAGTAAATTGATACCTTCAAAAGCTTAAGGCCTCTACAAACCCAGGGCCTTTAAAAACCTGAAATTCTTAGCGACCAGAGTGGGCTAACAACCTGATGACGTCAAGCCTAGAACCCGAGGAGCCCGGGGCCCCCAATCACTGAGGTCTCTAATAACTCGGGGCCTTTGAGAACCATGAAGCCTTTAATAAATTGGAAAACCGAATAACCTGGGGCTTCTAACAACTCAAGACCTAGAATAAACTGAGACTCTTAGCAACCCAGGTCACCTAGCAACCTGATGACTCTAATTATCAGCGACTCCTAGCAACCACACACATAGTTGGTGCACAACCCGGGGGCCCAGCACTCCTCCTTCCCTGGTCCCAGACTCCTCCCGCCGTGCACTGGCCGCACACTGGATCTACGCAGGCAGTGTGCGCTACGACACACAGGCAGAATCGTGCACCAAAGGCCTGTGTCTAACGTTCCGCTTTTGCCACTTACTAACTGTATATCCTTTGGCTTAACCCCCATCAGTCTCCTTACATATAAAATGAGGATGATGATTATAATATATAGCTCATAACTTTATCGTGAGAATCAGGAAAGAAGGCTTATAGGCACATTGCATCTTCTGCCTGGACCCTCTCCCCGCCCATCCCAATACCCACCACGTTCTGTCCATTCTGCTTCCAAAACGTCTCTCCCCTCTACTCCAGCCGTCACCACCGAAGTCTCAGGTTCCTCCACTGCACTGTCTGCATCGCTCCCAGTTCTCTTCCCAACACTCGAGTCCCATCATGTCACGTTTGCCCAGAGGCTTTCCCTGGCTTCCTTGTCCCTGGGGTCAAGTTCCAACTCTCTGGCATGGTACACACATTCTTCACGATCAGGCCCGATCTTCCCAGCTTCATATGAACTGCAATCGCTCTCCTGACCCCCACTTCCCTCGCTCACTCCCAGAACAAACCTGAGAGGTGAGTATTATCATCTCGGTTTCACAGATAAAGCAACTGAAAGAAGTTACTTACCCAAGTTACTGAAGCAGTGATTCGAAACCAAGTCTGACTCAAGTTCTCTGACTGCAAAGCCCAAGATTCATCTCTGTCTCTTGGAAGGTTCCAAAATGTGATCCTCTGGCTCCTCTCTTAATAAACCCACTGTGGTTTCCTCCCAAAGCTCCTCTACCCTTTCCTGCAGGAGCCTCTCTCTGGACATTCAGCTTTGGTGGAGCTTGAGAACTGACCACCAGGGGGCGCTCTCCTTGAACACAAAAAATAGAAATCAGAAATCGTATACATCAGACCTTAGAGACTATTAAAACCATGTCTAGTGATGCCGAAACTGTGGTCTGTCTCACTTTGCCATATGGAGCATGGTATAATTTTAGGATAAATATTTAAAAACTTACCTCCATGTTGCTGCTCCCCAAAAAGCTGTTAGTAATATTTTAGTGGCTTAACAAGTCATTTTTATTAACATCCTTCCCGTCCATGAAACAGGTTATTCTGAGTTTTAAGGATATGCATTTTCCTCCCTACGCCTCAACAAAGCCACTCTTACCAAAATAACTATGACCTGTAAACATCTCTATTTGCCCTGTGGGATTCTCAAGGTTGGGGGTGTGAGGAGACAGGCAACCTTGACCGGGACCCATCTGTGGCTCTTAGTACTGAGAGCTGACATTTATTAAGCACTCATTGGATGCTTTCTCTCACTTGACATTCACAAGTATCCTAATCGATTTGCACTGTGATGTTCCCTATTGACTCTGAGGTCGCTCTGCAGGGGAGGCAGAGGAGGGGTCCCAAGTCGGGTCAGACTTGGCAACAAAGCGCTATCTCTCCCACTCCGTATTGACTAGGCTTTGAAATGATTCTTCAGGAGAAGCTGTTTTATTCTTTTTCTCCTTAGGATAGAGTGCAGGCCTGTACATCTTCACAGCCCCAGTCCTCTCCACCCCACTAGGCAGGCGGCCCACGCAGCCCCAGATCCGTAGCTGCCCCCTTGGAAAGTTCCCAAAGATGTGATTCTCTTGTCTCAGAGGTCCCTCCGCCCTGTAACTGTTGAATGAGGACACTTTGCAGTAATTCACAGCTCCCTTGAATGTCCCGTCCCCACTGCTGATCCAGTATGATTGTTTTCTTAAAAAAAAAAAAAAGAGACAAACGTTTATTAAGCACCATGTGTGAGGTTATTCCCGTCCTCTCCTCCTCACACCAACACAGGATGGTGACGTAAGAGCAAGTGTTCCCATATTATAGTTGAAGAAGTAGAGCCGAGGGTGCTGTCTTTTTGTTTATGGAGACTCAAAATACCGTGAGAAAAGTCAGCAGGTGGGTGGACTGAGGAAGCAATTCCTCAGCAGGTGGGTGATAGCGTTAGGAGGGGCCGTGTAGACCATCAAACCAAACCACAGTGTCTCACCTTACAGGTCAGGAGACTGAATGTAGCCCAGAGGTGAGATGGCCGGTGCAACACTACACAGAAAGTAGGGGCAGAGAGGGGACCAGACAGAGACTGCTCTGTGCTGTATATTAGGGTGTTTCGGCCTCAGCCCTATTGATTTTAGGTGGCATAATTATTTGTTTTAGGGGGCTGTCCTGTGCATTGTAGGAGTTTTAGCAGCATCCCTGACTCTATCCACTAAATGTCCGTAGCACTCCCCTGCCCAGCTGTGGTGATCGAAAACGTCTTCAGACATTGCTCAGTGTCCCCTGGGGGACATAACCACCGCCAGGCCCGTTGATCACCATGAACTTGGAGCTCAGCTCTTCCCCTTGCAGTTTGGAAGGGAAATGGGTTTTGGCTACTACGGGAAGAAAGTCTTTCCTCCCAAGACCCCAGCACCTTGGAAGAGCTCTGCTGGGGTCCCTGATCTCAGCCTGGAGAGAACAGCCCTCAGACAGGGGACAGGGGTGCCAGAAGAAACACAGATCGAAAGCCAGACCTTCGAGGTACCTATCAGGATCCTCATTCCACAGATGGAGACTTGGGCATTCAGAGGGTCGGACACACCTGTAGAACCTCGTATGATTTCTCTTACACTCATCACAGGGAGCCCCACACAGTACCCAGGAACACTGTCCGTCAGTTTGTGCTCTGGGCCCGTGAGCAATGCAAGAGGGCTCCTCTTGGGTACTCTTCGTTAATTACCAGATGAGTGTATTAAGGTGCACTCATGCTTTGGAAAGTGAGACCTGGTCTCTGCCCTGACTCTTCCTTGCTGTGGGCCCTGGAGCACTTTGCTTTCCCCTGGGGGATCTTCATCCTCACATTCGTGAAATGAGGGTGTCGGATGTACCCGTGATGAGCAACCTTCCCACTGTCCCCATCGACCCCCCCCCCAACCTTGAGACTCCCACAGGGCAAACAGAGATGTTTACAGGCCATAGTTATTTCAGTAAGAGTAGCTTTGTTGCACCTTATGGAGGAAAATGCATATCTTTAAAACTCAGAATAACCTGTTTCATGGACAGGAAAGATGTTAACAAAAATGACTTGTTAAGCCACTAAAATATTACTAACAGCTTTTTGGGGAGCAGCAACATGGAGGTAAGTTTTTAAATATTTATCCTAAAATTATACCATGCTCCATATGGCAGAATGAGACAGGCCACAGTTTCGACATCATTGGGCATAGTTTTAATAGTCTCTAAGGTCTGATGTATACGATTTCTATTTTTTGTGTTCAAGGAGAGCGCCCCCTGGTGGTCAGTCCTCGAGCTCCACCAAAGCTGAATGTCCAGAGGCTCCTGCAGGAAAGGGTAGAGGAGCTTTGGGAGGAGACCACAGTGGGTTTATTAACAGAGGAGCAGAGAATCACATTTTGGAACCTTCCAAGAGACAGAGATGAATCTTGGGCTTTGCAGTCAGAGAACCTGAGTCAGACTTGGTTTCGAATCACTGCTTCAGTAACTTGGGTAAGTAACTTCTTTCCGTTTCTTTATCTGCAAAACAGATGATAATACCCACCTCCCTGGTTTGTTCTGGGAGTGAGCGAGGGAAGTGGGGGTCAGGAGAGTGACTGAAGTTCATATGAAGCTGGGAAGATCGGGTCTGATCATGAAGAGCATATGTACCATGAATTCTTATTTAAGATTTCCATGAGATCACAGACATGGTCAAGGTTCCCTTACGCTTTCATGAGAAAGGCGTTTGGTAGCCTGTGCTACCCGCCCACCTTCACACATATACGTACACTCACACACGCACACATCCATTTTACATACAGAAAAGCGAATGTTGGACATTTGACAGTTGAAGATCTGAAGGATAGAGCATATGAACTTGTGTTTTGTTTGTTTGTTTGTTTTATTTTATTTTTTTATCCTCACCCGAGGACATTTTTGCGTTTATCTGGTCGCCACCCACACGACCCCAACCAGGGCGGGGACAAATTGCAACCGAGGTACGTGCCCTTAGCGGGAACCAAACCTGGGACTCTCCGGTCCGCAGGCGGACGCTCTAACCGCTGGGCCAACCCGGCCAGGGCTGAACTTGTGTTTTTTAAACCCCTGTACCCTCTCCCTCCCTCCACGGCACCCCCCCCCCAGGGGCTTGCGAGTCCGAGGAGGTTAGATGACTGCTCTTGGCTGTTTAAAGTGGGGAAGGCATCATTCTCCCCTTGAGCCTCCATAAAGGAAGCAGACATGTAAAACAGAACCTGCCAAGACCATCTTTTATTGACTAAAGGTCAGGTAGGACGTAGATAAGTTAAACTATACGGAAACCTAACATTCTGAAATGTCAAGTCCTGAGGCTGAATGTCCAAAACCAATCACTCAAAGTACAATGATATGCAACTCCCAAGGAATGATCAGACCCTCAGCCCCCTCTGCAGCTAAAATCCAGATCACCAGCCTCTCGCCCGGAGGCTGCACCGGAGCTCAGAACCCACACTGCTCCAAACAGAGGCTTGGGAAGATGCACGGAGCCCACGGGACGGTCAGGCCGCTCTGTGCACTCCACGCGTGCGGGCCTGCTGCTGGAGCGTGGAGACAGGGGGGCTGGGCCCAGAGACAGACAGACAGGAACACAGAGGAGACGGGGTGGTGGCTCCCACATGAGGGGGAGAGGCAAGCAGCAGCTACCCTCTGGTTCCTCAAGCGATCCAAATAAGAGGTGGAAACTTGTTCTTCTCCAGGCTCATCTTTCCTTTCTTCAGAGAAGGTGGCTTTCGGCATCGCTCAGCTTCCCCATCAAAGGAAGCCGATTTATGCAGAGGCAATGGAGTTTTCCAGCAGCTCTCATCTAATTACATTACCCAAAGAGTTCAACACCCGGACTTAAAAAGCAGCCACTTCCTCCGAGTCGAGGGCAAAGGGCCGAGAACAAGCCAGGTCAGAGCTCGGGACAGGGTGGGGGTGGGGAGTCTCGGCTCCGGGGCTGGCCTCTGGAGAAGGCAGCCCCAGAGGCTCAAGGTGCTAAGCTTAGAAGGTGAAGCGAGGTCAAGGTGAAAGCAGCAAATGTCGGGACCGCTGCTCTGGCTGGGATGAGGGCGCAGCAGACGCAGGTCCAGGCAGCCAGCCTAGGCCGGCGGTACAGAAGTCGACCTGGAAAATCTGTCCGTTTGGGGCAAGACCCCGGCAGCCAGTGGGTAGAAACAAGAACAGGTATGTGGCCTTATTTTGCTTCTCACTATCTTCCCGGTGCTTAACCCAGACCCTGGTCTAAAGGGGTGCTTAATAAACACTTACAGAACAAATGAATGCAAGACAAATCCCCCACAGACTCAAAGTCCATCCTCCCTCCACCGCTGTGCCCTGCAGGAAGGAGAGGACGCCTTCCTGTAGGGCACAATGCCTCTCCAGTGACTTCCCAGGGCAGTCGTCATTAAACCACTCATTTTAATTGAGTATCAAGAACAAAAGTAGGGATGCTGCCAAGTTGCAAAGGACAAGAAGATGGTGGGAGAGGTCTGATGGGCAGTATCACACACGGAGACGGCTCTGCTGACTGAGCTCTGGGGCCGTGCCTGGGAGGGGACAGGAGCAGGGCCAGAGCCAGTGGGCCTGGCAACAGGAGCCTTCGGGCCTTCCCACTGCTTCGCCGAGAGAGGCAGAGGAGGCTGGACTTTGCTTCCTGGTCTGGCCACATGGTCTGGACTCTGCAGCGATCCTGCAAGCCCGCCGTGGGCCGTGGGCCGTGGTCGGGCCTGTCACCTGAGCACCTTAACTGCCCTGCACGGGCTCCTCGGGCAGCCAGTGGGCGAGCAAAGCGATGAAGAGGCCACATGGGATGGGGCTGGCCTGTGGCTCGGCTCTGGACACAGCAACCAGGATGCCTGTCCAGTGGGCACCGAGATCGTGGTGATGAGACAATAATTCTAACAGCCGCAGTGCTTCCCACAGGAGACGCGGGACCTGAGAGCCAGGCGCTGACAGGACGGGGATCTCCTGCACCTGCGTCGAGGCAGGGGAGGTGGTGGAGTTGCAGCAATCCAGGCCGTGGGGGCCGAGCCACGGAACAAACCAGCGTTGTCTGTTATCTCGTGGTCTGGCTTTGAGGGCAGTCAGGTGCGGCCCGAGGCATCCCCTTGACACCTGGTCCCTGGGAGGAGCCCCTTCTGGACCACATGCCGAAATCCAGCCATCGGAGAGGGTCTGCTCCTGCTCACACCTGGCTTCGGATCCCGGATCCCGCGGGAGCGTGTGCGTCTCCTGGGAGGGGAATGGTTGTCAACCGATAGTCCGTGATGCTGGGGGACTCTGCAGGGACATCCCAGGAGGCACTGCAGGGGAGGAGAGGCAGGTGGGACAGGCAGCCTTCTGCCCACCGCCGCCACCCTGCCCCAACCAGGGCAGCTTCCCTCTTCTCCACGCCCTGGGTTAAACCACACAGGTGAGGCAGGCGCTAGACCCGAGAGGGGACGAGGAGTTGTGCTCGGGCCCAAAGTTTCCGTTTGGGAGATACAGTTCTGGAGATGGCTGGTCGTGGTTGTTACAGGAAATGTGAATGAACTCCACGCCACTGGACGATACACTTGAAAATGGTTAAAAGGTTCCATTGTGTGCTATGTACATTTCACTGCAATTTTTTTACATTGAAATTCAAAACCATTGTTGATTTATGGCCCCCTACAAAAACAGGTGGTGCCCAGATTTGGCCTGGGGGCCACAGTGGCTAACACTTGCCCTCAGGAAACCCTCACACATGTGCCCCGGGACAGACGTACTGGAGTTCATCACACCGCTGGGTAGATGAAAGAAAGAAAAGGAAATAACCTCAATATTCCTTAACAGGAAAATGAAGCAATAGATTGTGGTAGAAGTAGTCAGGGGAATACCAGCGGTAAAGGAGTGGGCTGCAGTGTATAGGTAAAAGGTAAAACCCTACTGGAGCCCTGGCCGGTTTGGGTCAGTGGTTAGAGCGTCAGCCCGCAGACCACAGAGTCCCGGGTTCAGTTCCCACTAAGGCACGTACCTCGGTTGCAGTTTGTCCCTGGCCCCGGCTGGGGTCGTGTGGGTGGCAACCAGTCAATGTGTCTCTCTCACATCAATGTTTCTCTCTCTCTCTTCCCCCCTCTCTCCCTCCTGCTCTATCTGAGGACAAATGCAAAAATGTCTTCGGGTGAGGATAAAAAAATAAAAATAAAATAAAACCCTACTGGATAGCTGCTCCCCACCAGCCACACCTCGCTGGCAACACTGGGCCGCTGAGTGGGGAGTTACTCTCTCTCAGTCTCAGGGTTTGTGCCTTTGAGGGGCTAACCTCTGAGGTATTCTCTGGGGGCAACTGGGACGAGCCTCTCCGGCACATCCACCAGGCCCTGGCTACAAGCAAGGCGTGTGTATGGGACATTAAAAACAAATTGCAAACAAATATGTCATTCTCTTTCCAGTTCTGGCCCTTTGCCTCTGATCTCTCAACTCCTGGGGGCCCTGGAGAGAAGGGCTTGATTTGCCCAGGTTCCCTTTAACTCTGGGGTCTCCCCAACTCCCTTCCATAAAAGATCCGCCCTCCCCATTCTAGGTTGTTCTGGGTTCTTCTCTCTTTCTCTCCTCACCAGCGAGTGCCCTGGCAGGACTGCTGACAAAGCAATTAATAGCCCGGGCAGCTCATAAATACTAGAGCTGAGAGGCACTAAATCCTCCCCAGCCAGGCAAGGGCAGCCGCCAGAGGCCCTTCAATGGAGAAGATCTGTCTCGAGTTCTGACGTTGGCCTTGGTGGCGGAGGAGCTTAACCCCAGCGCCTGCAGTCCTGAGCCAGCCACCCTCTTGCCGTCCTGCCCAGCATGGAGTCCCTTGTAAACGTGTGACATGCTTGCTTAATCTGCACAGGTCGGGAGGATCCCAAGGGCGAGTCATCCCTGGGCAGAACGCAGGATTTGGTGCTATGGGGGCAACCAGAGGGAGAAGGAAATCCTCTCCCTGGAGAGCTGCTGGAGATTGTGTCCGAGTGTGTGGAGGAGAGAAGGAAGGGAGTTGAGACACAGGCTCGATCCTTGGCCAACTTTCTTGCATTTGTGTGATGCTGGAGGGAGGGCAGGAGGGAAGTGAGTCAAGAGGGATGAGCCAGGACGCTTTCTGGCAGAGAAGGGCCTTCAGCAAGCTTTCAACATTGGTGCTTGACAAAAAGAAAGAGATCTGGATTCCGGGCAGATTGAGCGACCTCAAAACCAGGCTCCGAGGCAGTGAAGGCACCTTTGATTGAAAGGCTAGAACAAAGTCCTGGGAAGTCTACCGGGCTGGGAGAAAACAGCCCAAGAGCCCATCAGTGGATGAGTGGATGAAAAAGCTGTGGTACGTTTTCACAATGGAACACTGTGCAGCTGTAAGAAAGATGGATCTGTTACCCTAGAAGACAGCATGGAGGGACCTGGAGAGTACTATGCTAAGTAAAATAAGCCAGTCAGAGAAAGACAAATATCACATGACCTCACTTACATGTGGAATCTAATAAACAAAATAAAATAGAACCAGGGGCATGGAAACATGGAACAGACTGACGAATCTCATGGGGAAGGGGAAGGGGGACAAGAAGAGATTAACCAAAGAACTCATGTATACATGCATAACCTGTGGACACAGACAACAGGGTGGTGAAGGCTGGGGCAGGGCAGAAACCTGGTGAAGGGGGGGAAATAAGGGGAAAATGGGGGGGGAACATGTATGAAAACTATAAAATAAAATAAGGTCAAATATCCACTTGAGGAAAATAAACGCGCACACACACACACACACACACACACACACTATCCGGAGAATTTCCTCTCCCTAGATCAGATCTAGAGGGCCCTTCTCTGCCAGAACGTTTCCTGGTTAATCCCTCCTAACTCACTTCCCTCCTGCCCTCCCCCTCTGTCTGCTGCCACTCCAGCATCACATAAATGCAAGGAAGTTGGCCATCCATCTCCCAGGAGCCAGCATCTAAGGACCTGGCAGACATGTGGCCCCTGGATGAGGCCTCCGGGGGAGCCCAGGCAGGGCCGGGGACATGTTCCAGAATTCACTCCAGGGAGGGTGAACTGCATGGGAGTTTCAGGAACAGGGAAGTGAGGTGTAATGGGGAGACACACACTCTGGGTCCTGGGGTCACTTGTTGATGTGGCTGAGCATCTGGAACAAACAGCACCTAAAGCTGTCACAGGGCTTTGTCACCGATGCTTAGGACAGGTGCTAATAGTTTTCTCCTGCAGGAATTCTCTCTCTCTCTCTCTCTCTCTCTCTCTCTCTCTCTCTCTCTCTCTCTCTCTCTCTCTCTCTCTCTCTCTCTCTCTCTCTCTCTCTCTCTCTCTCTCTTCCTCCTTTCCTTTTCTTCACTCTCCTCGGTTCTCTAAGAAGAAGTTTATGAGGGGACTGGACGAGGTTGCAGTAAAGCAGATTTCTCTTGTTTACAAATGGGGGAAACCCAGGTTTTGAGGGAAGAGACTCGGCTGCCTGGCTCCACTCCCAGTGCTGCCACCGTATCGGGCAGGGCTCCCTCTGTGCCCTGACGTCACTTCACCTCTCTGTGTGTCAGCTTCCTCTCTGACAACAGGAAGAGGAATCTCACCTTACAGGGTGGCTGCAGGATCAATGCTGCCCTGTGTGTGAGCGCCCAGCGTGGCCTTGTGCACCACGTCAGGGCACTGAGTTATCTTCCTGGGAGAGGTCTTCACGTCCACCTGACCCCTCCATCCTTCACTGGGCTCTGACCACAGCTCACACCTGCCAGATGTGGGGTTTAATCTTTGGAAAATAAATTGAATAATCATTTAGAGCTATGTTTGACAAATTAAAAGGGTGGGAATTGATTGCAGTGAGAACATTTGGAGAAGCTCAGAGAAATGATGTTTAACTGAAACCACAAGTCCTCACGTGGTTAGCTCCTCCAACTTGTGGAGACAAATGCCTGTGTGTAACCAAATGAACAATTGTCATAAAGTGAGAATTCTCATTGTAACTTTGCAGTGACCACTGTTCTCCTGCATCAATGGTTATTTCCTGTTGCTGCTCTAGAATCTGTGTTTGAGAATCTTTAATCGTCTGATGGACTTTTAACACTTTGCATCTGAAATTCTGATTGGGTAGCTGAAGCCCTGATGGTTCTTTCCGAATCACAACCAATAAAAAGAAGTTAGTTTTCACTATTGACTGTGACTCACTTTGCGTCTTCAAATGTTAACCAATTCTCCATCTCCATGGGGAGCTGGGCGGGTGGATGGCTTTGGTGTCCAGGTACCAGCCTGGTAATGATGTAGTTGGGGCCAAGACAAGGAAGGGTCCCTGTTTTCATCTTACATCCTGACCCTTTCTTTCAGCCCATAACTTTGAGGCTATGACCAGCCACACCCCTAACAACTTGCTCCCAAAGGCACTGTGTGAGTCCCCTTCTGCATCTCATTGTCCCTTTTCTTTGAAGCCTTTCCCTCCATCTACCTATTTTATTACAGAGACTCCCAGACATCTTCCCTGTGTCTTCATCCTCACAGTTACAGAGCACTCTCCAAATGTGCCCCCTGAAAACCAAGTACTGGTGGCAGGTAAACTCTCTCTCCCCACCCCGCTTAGAGTCAGGGAGACTATCTATAGACTCTCTGCGGGGCAAGGGGGCACCCATTGGAGAAATGAGTGCCAAGCACTGTGCTCACCTCAGGAAACACAGCAGAATTGCTCTCTCATGAGGTTTGCATTTCAAATTGGGGAGAGGGCCAATGTACAAATACATGTACGGGATCGATTCAGTGTCAGTAGGTGCTGGCTACTCTGCATTGGACAGTCACAGGAGGTTCCAACCACGTGACAAGGAGTCAGCGAGGCAGAGGCAGCAGCCCCACAAACACCTCCCACAGCCCAGTGGAAACCGTCAAGGAGATCGTTAAATGACAGAATAATACCAAGGGCCCAGCTAAGTCACCACTGTGGATACTTACAATGTGCTGGTGTCTGTTTCTACTTGTGACAGAGAGCTGGCCGCCAGAGCCAGCCACAGCCATGACTGACAGCGTTTATCGGGACGTGACCGTGGAGATGAGGTCTCCCAGCCCGATGGGAACTCTCTGCAGATGGACTGTGCTGCTGGCACCCTGTGGACGGCAGTGGCTGAGCCTCCTGAGGCAGAGATGTCTCTTCTCCAGTCCCTAGTGGAGGGTCCTATCCTTGGGCTTCTATGCAGGAGACTGACAGACACTTTTCCTCCCCGTGGCTGGGCCTCCCAAGGACATGAAGTGCCGGCCAACCCCAGCCCAGCTCCCTGCCCTGCCCTCCCCTGGGCTGGTCTGCAGTGACCTGCTGTGACACACGCCCCAGGGCCAGGCCACCGGGCAGGGTTTCAGCCTGATCTTTACCACCAGCTGTGTGCGACCAGGCTGCTGGGAATTTCTAATGTTGGTGCAGACGGAGGACAGCCGATCCCAGGGAAGGACCCATACTGCCCAGGCAACCCAGGCAGGTGACTGCATCACAGCGTGTCTCCCCAGTGTCCTGCCCTCTGCTGGCCAGTGAGAGTGACGGTGCCCAGGGACAAGTTGTGTCCTCATGTGGACCTCAATTTCCACCCCAGGTAATGAAAGCAGAGACTTGCTCCTTTACCTCTCCCAAATATATCTCCCAGGAGGTGTAATGAGGGGATGCCATGGAGAGAGGCGGTGTGAAGATGTCACCACTGGCCCACATCTGGGCCGTGGGAAAGACCATGGAGAACAGTCTCAGCACCCTGTCATTGGCATGAGTGGTAGTCTGGAATTTCCAGAAGGGGCCACACTGAAGGCTGGGCACCTCATTTTACTCCTTTTCTTACTCACTGCACAATGCAGGAGAAATACCAGCATCTGGCCCGGAACCCATCACACAGTTGAAGATTCCCACCATCGTGCCAGGCACAGCTACATGTCCTTGGGCATTCCATGTGATGGAGGATGAAGGACAGAGGACAGAGGGGGTAACACCATTTGCCCCAGTAATGCAGAGCTGCAGGGACCCTGGGTACTGCTGGTGAGAAGGTTCTGTTCAACTAAGAACACATGTAACCTGGGCTCCAGGTGTCCCATGGCCGTGTACAGACTCCAAGGAAACTTCACACAGATCCATAGGGGAGACTCACCTGGCCTATGTCCACCTTCACTTTCTCATTTGAATCGCAAAAGTTGTTGTTTGTTTGTTTTTGTCCCACCAGCCTGAAGGCTCCCTGCTCAGCTTCAGTATGACAGTGTCATCTCTCTGACCCCAGGGCTGAGAGGGCGGCCAAGCACCAAGAAGTACTCAGACAATGTGGGGAGAAATCAAAACCAAATGGGGAATATTCCAATCAGGAGAGATGACTCAATTGGTCCCTGTTACCCTCACCCAAGACACAGCCTCAGGGTTGGAACACAGAACAGAGGGTGGTGGTCTCACCCTGTAGTTAGAAAGACAAACACAGGTGCTACCTGATCCCAGCATGTGTCTGTACCCTCTGGGTGGCCCGTCTTGGGATGAAGAGCCACCCTGTGGGAGGTGAGCCTGACCAGCCTCCCAGTGGTCTATGGAGACAGCCAGGAGGGGGTGGGAAGCAGCAGGAGCTGGTGGCCCCCTAGGTGTCAACTCTTCCCATCCTCAAGCACAGCCCTGGAGTTGAGGGGAGAGAGCACCATAGGGCTACCTTCCTTTCCAGGAGAGTAAGGATGTCACTGTGACGGGGCCAGCAATTCCTCTGTCAAAACTCAGATTGGATGACTGAGGGGTAGTAGACATTAGTAGACATCAAAAACATATGATTCCAATTTAATGGGTTGCCTAGATTAGTAAGTTCACAGCGACAAGAATGTAGAATCCTGATTACCAGGGGCTGGGAGGAGCAGGTGGGAGGAGTTATTGTTCAATGGATATAGTCTCAGTTTACAAATTGAGTCTTAGAGACGGATGGTGGTAATGGTTGCACAACAACACGAATGCACTTAATACCAAAAACTTACAGGTTAAAATAGTAAAGATGGTCCATTTTCGTTGTATTTACCACAGTTAAAGAAATGGAGAGAAAAAAAGGAAATGCAGATGGGCTAAACCCGGGCAGTGTGGCCGGGCTGTCTCGGGGTCTGCACGTGGTGCAGGAAGGAGGTACTCAAACGTTCTGATTATTAACCCCCAGCATACTTAGATTTCCATTTTAAGTGTTGGAGGTCATGACCAGAGTCAGCCAAGCATCTGCAGGACGGTTGACTTGATTTTAAACAGTGTAGCATTTGTTACAAGTGCATTTGCATTCTGGCCATGGGGACTGCCCAGTTCCCAAATGATTGGTTCTCCATCTTTATAAGCTTGTGTCAGGAAAAGCTGGAGACCTGCTATAGTGAGATGTGGGCTTACATCCTCTTCCCAGGTGCCCGTTGGCAGGCCACAGACGTAACCCAGCTATCGTGCTCAGACAACAAGGAGATGTCGCCATCAGGGTGAAGACTCCCTCTGGATGCCCGCCCACCACACTTGCCTGAGTGAGCTGGTTTGAAGTGTCAGTAGGTTCAGGGACACTCAGACACAACGGGCCAGAGCCTGAACATTTTCCAACTGTAGTGTGTGGCACCTGCTTTTCTAAGTGTGTCCTTTAGAAGTTGTACTTGGAGGGTGAATCAGTGCAGCATAAAGAAATCAACTTTTCTTGTAAGGAGAGGCACAATCCAGATTTGCATGATTTTTCGTTTTTTTTTTTTTAATATCTGAACCCAAGGATATTTTTTCATTTATTTTCACATAGAGTGTGAGGGAGATAGAGAGATAATCATCCATGTGAGAAAGACAAACTGATTGGCTGCGTCCCACATGACCCCCACCAGGGCTGGGGACCGAACTGCAACTGAGGTACATTCCCAGATCAAACACGAGACTCTTTGGTCCATGGGTCGACTCTAACCGCTGGGCCAAACTGGCCAGGGCATGTTTTTTAAACAAGTCTAAGCCATGCAAGTATTCTATGAAAAAGTGGGGGAGAGCAAATGTTCCCAGTTTGGGTTGGAGAAAATAGAGCAATAAAATAAAGTCTGGCTTACAGCCTTGGTTACGCCCAGCAGTGAACTCTCGGCTGGGTGCTGTCTGTCCGCAGGGTCAGTGCTGAGGGTGATTTGATCGGAACCCATCCTCGGACTCCGGAGTTTGCTGGAAACACCACAAATGTGCAAGGGGCTCTCCAGCACTGGAAACTCACATTTGATGTGTGGTGTCCCTGTGACGGCTTCAAGCTCAGTGACATAAGAGGGTGGTGGTGACACACCAGCTTTCTGAACATGAGGCCCAGCCCCACCCCCCATTATTGCCCTCAGCTGCCTTTACTATGACTTTCCCTTTCTCCCTCTAACACTCCCCAGCCCTTGCTCTCTGGCCTGAGACTGGTTTTCCACACTGAATGGTGAGTGGGACCGTCCCCAGGCCTCAGAGGTTGTGTGTGTGTTTGTTTCTTCATCACAGGTGGGGCCCGGCCCCCAGCTCTTCAAATGGGGTTTTCTGAGCTGTGTCTATGTGGTTGTCCCTCTGAGTCTGTGTGTACAAGGAGACATTTAGCGTTTGTTTGAACTGAGAAAGCTGCCAGCCTTTCTCGATTTCTTCAAAGGCTCAGCAGTTTCCTGGTGCAAATCCTGGAGCTGCTTCTGGTCCTGACAGTTTATATTTTTGAGAATCCCGAATCTGGATGTTTTGATCCCCAAAGTCTATAACATCATGTGGAGTTGTTTTCATGGGCATCCGGTATATTCACTATTTCCTCGAGATGGACTCCGTTCCCAGCCATAGTATATTTTCCTAACACCTCCACCAGAGGGAATGACGGGAAAGAAGTAAGAACTGGCTGCTCAATGTATTGTCCCTCCCCGCTTTGCCCTAAACCCCCACTTGCCGAGGAAGGGTGTATGCAGTTACATTGGACTAATCAAAGCACCAACTGGCTGTTCATTTTGTTGTTGTTAATCCACATCGAAGGATAGTTTTTTCCATTGATTTTTAGAGAGAGAGGAGGGGAGTGTGGGAGACAGGAAGAAACATCGATGTGAGAGAGAGACTGTGCTTGATTGCCTCCCGTACCTGCCCTGGGGCTGAGATGGACCCAGCATCCCAGGTACATGCCCATGACTGGAAATCGAACCTGATACCCTTCGATGCCCAGGTAGACTCTCTCACCACGGAGACACACTGACCAGTGCATGGCTGTTCTGTATCTTTACCTAGCACGATCTGGGAAAGAGCTAAAAGAAAAGTGTAATATGGATCAGACACTTGTCCCCTGGTACAACCTGGTGTTATAGAAAGTGGACAGGCTTTAGCCGCAAATGAATCTGGGTTCAGATGTCAGTGCTGTGAGTCGTGAACTCAATAATATAGAACAAACTATTTAAATTTTTTCTTTAAAAATCTTCAGCTGAAGATATTTTTCCATTGATTTTTCAGATAGAGTGGGATGGAGGGAGGGAAGAGCGAGGGAGGGAGGGAGAGAAAGACACATCGGTGTGAGAGAGACATATCGATTAGTTGCCTCCCATTCGACCCAACCAGGGCCATGTATGGAATTGCCACTGAGGTTCACGCCCTTAACCGGAATCAAACCTGCGACTCTTTAGTCCACGAACTCCACTGCTGAGCCTAATGGGCCAGGGCTATTTAAATTCTTTAATTGAATACCTTCGTCTGTAAAATGGGCATAATAATCATGTCTACCTCATAGGTTTATTGTGAGAATTAAATGAACATATACAGACCACAGTAGAGCTCAGTAAATGTGAGCTCCCTCCTCTGCTCTATCCCCTCCTCTCCTGAAAGACTAACACTATCAGCACTTCCAAGTGCACCTCATCCTTCATCCCAGGGGAAGGACAAACCTCATCTCACAGGTTCTCAGACTTTCAGTTGCAGTAGAATTACCTTGAGTACTTTCAAATGTAAATTACCAGGTCCCAAATCCCAACCCACTGGATCCCAATGTTTGCAGAAGGCGCTGGGAACCTGCATTTTACCATGTGCTCCAGACGATGCAGATGGAGGTGATTCACAGGACCATGGCCTTATGTGCTCTTCACAAAACATGCCCATCAGCCAGGTTTTTCTTTCCTAGGGACGTGAACCCTGGCATGAGTTTCCTCTGCTCTTTGCCACCCGAGTGGTCCCCTTTGCATACTTCAAGTTTTAATTAATTAATTGGTTAATTAATTAGTTAATGTTGCTTTCCCCGTACCTCATTGTGAACTCATTAGGGGTTGGGTTTTATCTCCATTCCCAGTGCCAAGGACATGGCCAAAAACAGAGAAGATACTTAGTTGTTTGTTGACTAAATAAAGGAAAAAGATTTTAACACCCCCCAGCCCCTGCAAAAGACCCTATATGCTGTGATTTCAGTTTCACGAAAATCCCCCAGAGGTAAATCCATGGAGACAGGAAGGGATCAGGGATTGTGGAGCTGAGCAGGGAGGATGAGGAATGACTGACAACAAGGTCTGGGGTGTGTGTGGATGACAATGTTCTGGAACTAGAGAGTCGTTGTGATGGGACCAATAGTCACTAAATGTTGTGAATGCACTTATTGCTGCTGAAATGTACCCATGAAAGGATCGTACAGTTACATTTGATTTTATTTAAATTAACTTTATTTTAATAGCATTTCATTGCATTTTATTTAAAATACTCTATATTTTAACTCAATAGTATAAGGAAAATATAATATAAATAAAAGCTGCTTTTTTTCCCCCTGTGAGGCTGGAGTTTCTTGGGAACCACAAGTAGGTGGTTGTGGGGGCACTTGGCCAGTTGGCAGCTGGGGTCCTGGGCTGGGCTGACCGGCCTCCGTGTTCTGCTCAGGACGCCCCCAGTGGGAGGCTGGCTCCTGGCCTCTGGCCGCCCAGCTCTGAGTCTGGGCACACACCAAAGCTGGCTGTCGGGGGAAGCTGACTCCTGGCTTGCAGGAAGGACAGGTGTCAAAGGCAAGAACTCTTCTCGCTGGGATAGTGGGGGATCCTGAGTCCAAATGACACCTTCCAGGATTCTGCAGCTCAACACTGCCCGCCGGAACTCCCACCCGCCGATGGGTTCTGGTTAATAAGCAGAGCAGTTGGGGGCTCCCAGTGGGGGCCACCCCAATAGTTTCCAGGTTAAAAGTACATTTGTACTTAAGATGGATTCTCTTTGTGTTTCCAGAGTCTGTCTCTATAGTGAACTGAAGTTTTAACAGAAGAGCAGCTGGGCCCTCCTGGGCTCGGCTCGGCAGGGCACGAAGGTGGACATCTACTTTTAGAAGAGGCAGACGGGGAAGTGCTTGACGTGGGAGGACCACTGAGCGTCCAGCTGGAAGGACTGCACGTCCTTCCACTCCACGCCGTCGATCAGGACCCGCTGCACATTCTGCTGGTGCTCGGCCGTGCAGACCAGGCGGCTGATGCCCTCGATGGACTGGGTTTGTGTGTCCACATCCTTCTTCTTGGGTTTTCTGGGCAAAACCATCATCTTCTTGTCCTTGTCCTTGGTGACCACGGTCATGGCCATGGTGGGCGTGGCTTTGGCCTCACCCCTGCTGGGCAGCCTGCTGACCTGCAGAGACTGGAAGGTGCCCTTGAGCGTGGCCTTGGCGGTAGGCAGGTCTTCGTCCTCCGCATCTGTGTCCCTGTCTGTGGGCGGAGCTGCCGTCCAGTAATCCACCTGCAGCTCCATCAGCTCGGTGCCGACGCCCTGGCTGGGGGAGGGATTCCCACTCACTGACGGGGAGGAGGATGCGGTGTGAGAGGCCTCCTTGGCGGCTGGAGATGTGATTGGCAGGGTGAACGAAAGCACACTGGACCATGAGGTGGCCGCATCATCTGAGTCTCCTGAGGTGGCCGAGGACGGTTCCACTCTTTCAACCTTCACCAGCCCCAGGAAGGGAAGGAACTCCTGTGAGGACTCCTCGTCGGGGCTCTCCTGCTTGTAGGTGAGCATGGCCTCCGCGATGGGCAGCCGGTGGACACAGCTCGCCCCCACGAGGTACCGTGTGACTGTGAACGCGATGTCCTGCTTGTCCTGCTCGGTGCTCTGGGCCTCCAGCTTGGTGAACAGGTCCCGCCAGGCCCGGTCGCGGAAGAAGTTGTTGTAGTGGTAATCCACGGAGCACAGGTACCTGGCCACGGGGTGGGAACCCAGCGGGATGACCTGGAAGCACATGTAGCCCTGCAGCTCGGGCACCTTGTGGGACAGCTGCTCCACGTAGAGCCGCAGCACGGCGCTGAGGTAGTGCTGCGCCCCCGCCACCGCGATCTTCACCGGAATCCGGGGCCGGGCGTAGCGTTCGCTGTATGTCTCTATCTGCGACACGATGATGCTGAAGGCCGCCTGGAGGTCAGCCTCGGAGCAGGTGGCCACCACGGGCAGATTTTGCTGCTGCAGGATGTCCGACAGGAACTGCCCCTGCCAGTCGGAGGTGTTGACGAGGATGACGTGGTCAGGCAGCTGGTCGTAGGGGTAGAGAATGTCGTTTAGCTGATCGTACACAATCTTCCTGGGGACCTGCAGCTGGCTCTGTGGGTCTGGGCAGCTCTCATGGTTCAGGGTGCAGGACAGCCGGTCCTGTGGCCCCGCCTGCTGCTCCTCCTGGAGGGACGAGCTCTGGCCTCCGTGGTCGGCCTGCTTCCCCTCGGACGTGGTGAAGGGGCTGATGAGAGACTCGGTCTTACTGACGAGCTTGCTGGCCAGCAGCATCTGTGTGAACACGTCCTCAGTGGAGGTCTCTGCCTCCAGGCTGTCCTCAGGCTGTGCCGGCTGCTCCACGGGGGATGGTGTGCTGTGGCCAATTGAGTCGTCCAAACTGTCGCTGGACTGCTGGCTTCCCGGGACCCACATCTTTGAAGGCACATGTGCTGGACTCGGAGGCCCCTGGATCTGGGCACTATGGTTGCTCTCGGTGTCTGTCTGCAAAGTGGAGTGTGACAGGTGGTCTAAGATTTTATTGAGCTCGGCCTCCAGGGTGCTCGGGATGCTGTCATCACTCTCCACATCAGCGCCACTGGGGATGGGTGTGCTGTGGGCAACTGGATCTGAGATGCTGTCGCCCAGCTGCTGGCCTCCCGGGGACAACATCTTCGCGGGCACATTTGGTGGACTTGGAGTCTCCGTCAGTCTCCAGGCACTGTGGAAGCTCCCGGACTCTGTCTTCAGGCTGGAGTGTGACAGGTCTTGTACATATGGCTGGAGCTTGGACTTGGGGGTGCTCCAGATGCTGTCGTCATCCTCGGGGCCACTGTCGCTGGGATACTCCATGGTTACATTGACAAGATTCAGGTCCTCCTCCATTGTGGGGATGAGTTCCGCAGGGTCCTGCCCCGAATCCAGGACCTCCTGTGACGCTGTGAGCCTGGACGACAGCACCACGTCTTTCTGCGGGAAGCCTGGTTGTTTGGCCATGAATATAGTTATGACCATCAATTGCCTCTTCTTGTTGGGCTTCCCCAAGTCAATGTCATTATCTTCCCCGTCCTGCCCATGTGTGGCATTGTCGCTGGCCTCCTGCCCAGAGTAGAAGCTGGTGTTTTCCTCCTCTGAGTAGTTATCTGTGGCCATGGCCTTGGGGCCAGCCAGCAGGGCACTGTCCTCAGGCTCAATGGGCTGGCTGGACAGGGAGCAGATCCAGATCTCGGCCACCTTGGGGCTGGCCTCCTTGAGGCTGCTGCAGAGGCTCACCACCTGGCCTCCCTCCAGGGGTCGCTGCATCACCTCGGCCATGTGGATGGTGCCTGTGGCCAGCGTTTTGTAGGCAACCAGCTTGTAGCCCAAGATGGTATTTTTCTTGAAGCGCTTCCTGCACTGCAACATGATGTCAAGGTTGTTGCCTTCTCCCTTGAGGATGTGGGGGTACTGCAGGGAGAAGGTCAGTGTCAGGTCGGTCTCCGTCTGTGCATTGGGGGGCAGCACAATCTTCTGGGACCTCAGAACTTGCTTTGAGCCCTGCATCTTGATGGCAATGACCGCCGAACGCAGCTCATGCCCAAGCTCCTTGCAGACCACGAGTTTCTTCAGTGTCAGGCTGCACAACCTGGGCACGCAGGTGGGACAGGAGACATCTACCTCCCAGTCCGGGAACAGGTCCGTGGGCACCGGCCTGTTGATTGTGGCAGGTGCACCGGCCAGGCTTCCGGTTGGTGACGAAGTTGCAGAAGCCTGGACCATGTTGGTTTTCCTTCCATTCAGGGTGGATGAGCTCTCTCCCTGGGGTGGGACAGAGGAGGGACATGCCGTCAGAGGCAGCTCATGGAGTGCCAGGTGGGATGGTCACTGCAGCTAAGACTGAATCCCCAAGCACTTTGTGATGAGGGCAAGAGGTGGGACACAAGTGACGGCAGGAGAGAAAAGGTCCTTTGCAAAATAGAACCAGAGACAAGAAGTAGGGTATAGACTGGGAAACCTCAGTAGAGGGAGAGGGGGGAGATAAAAGATAAACCACAGAACCTATATGCATGTATGCATACCCAATGGACATAGACAACAATCCTGGGGATCTGGTCACGGGGCGGGGGCAGGAATCGGGAGTAGGGTGTCAAAGGGGGGAAAAGGAGAAACATCTGTAACAAAAATAAATTAATAAAAAGAAAAAAAGAAACAAATGTTTCTTGGCAGGAAAAGTAGAATTGGAGTGAAGACAAAGGAAACACTTGAGTATCTCAGGTCATTATTTTGGCAAGAGGGTGGACAGCACCTCCTTGTATTAAATGTCACCCCCTGGATTTCTGACTAAACATCCCATTCTAAGATGAGAACACAGAGGCTTTTCCTGGGTGGAAGGGGTCAGGATATTAGGACTGTGGGATGTTCAGGGCAGCACCATTGAAATGGTAACAGAATGGCATCATGTCCTGGTCCCGCCACAGTGAAGAGATGGATCGTCATGGTAACCATTCCCCCTCCTGCTATGTTCTGCAGCCCATGGGGCCCCCAGCTCCTTACCTGTAGGGGCCAGGATGATGTGGTTCTCAGTGCAGCCAATGGCAAAGCAACAGACTTGGTACCATGGGTCCCCCAGCTCCTTACCTGTGGGGGCCCGATGATGTGGTCCTCAGGGCAGCAAATGGCAAAGCAACAGACTTGGTACCATGAGTGCCCCAGCTCCTTACCTGTGGGGGCTCGATGATGTGGTCCTCAGGGCAGCAAATGGCAAAGCAACAGACTTGGTACCATGAGCCCCATGTCCTTTGAGGGAAAACATCACTACTAATCACGATGGTGTGTAAGACTGGGACAAGTTGTGCAGGGATTACCAGGTAAACATGGACACTTCGGGATGGGCATTAAAGAGGGAATATCTGTAGATAAACAAGGTCACTACATAATTCTAAAGGAATGGATCCAACAAGAAGATAGAACTCGAGTAAGCATATATACACCCAGTATAGCAGCACCTAAATCTATTTTTTAAATCTCTTGGAGGACTTTAAGGGAGAAATTCACAGCAATATAGTCAGAGTAGGGGACGTTAACACCCTACCGACTTCACTGAATAGATCTTTCAGACAAAAAATTAACAAGGAAAGAGTGACCCTAAAAGGCACTCTAGATCAAATAAACTTAATGGACATTTCACCCCATAGCTGTAGAGAACACATCCTTCTCAAGTACACATGGGAATGTCTCAAAGATAGACTACATGTTAGGACACAAATAAATCTCTACAAAATACAAGAGGCTTAAATCATATCAAATGTCTTCTCTGATCACAATGGCATGAAATCAGAAATCAACTAAATAAAAATCCTCAAAAGACTTCAAACACCTGGAGGCTAAAGAACATGTTATTAAATAATGAATAGGTTACCAGTGAGATCAAGGAAGAAATGAACAATTCCTGGAAAATGTAAAAATGAACACACAGCAACCCCAAATTTCTGGGATGCATCAAAAGCAGTCCTGAGAGGGAAATTCATAGCACCACAGGCCAAACTCAAGAAACAAGAAAAGTAGTGAATAAACCTTTTAACACTACAAGTTAAATAATTGGAAAGAGAACAGAAGAAAAGCCCCGAGTAAGTAGAAGGGAAGAAATTATAAAGATCTCAGTGCAAATAAATGACAGAGACTAACAAAAATATATATATATATAAAAGATCAATGAAAATAGCCACTGCTTCTTGGAAGAGATAACGAAAACGGTGATCCTCTAGTGTGACTCATCCAAAACCAAAGAGAGAGGACCCATAAATAAAATCAGAAATAAAGCAGGTGAGGTTACAACAGAAATATAAATGATTCTAAGGAACTATTACAAACAATTTGGACAACCTGGGAGAAATGGACAATTTCCTAGAAAGAGCAGTCTTCCAAAATTGAATCAGGAAGAACCACAAAGCCAGAATAGACCAAAATGGTGATGAAAATAATAATAATGAAATTGAAGCAGTATTCAAAAATCTCTCAGAAAACTAAAGTCGTGAACTGGACAGCTTTACAGCAGAGTTTGAGCAAATATTCAAGAAGAACTAACTCTTCTCCTCAAATGATTCCAAAAAATTCAAGAGGAAGGAAGAGTTCCAAGGTCTTTTTATGAGACCATCATTATCCTAATTCCAAAACCAGATAAGCCAGTGGAATGAAAAAAACCTACAGGCCAATATCCCTGATGGACATAGATGCCAAAATCTTTAACAAAACATTAGGAAATTGGATTCAGATATATATTTTAAAAGATTATTCAACATGACCAAGTGGGATTTATCCCAGGGATGCAGGCCTGGTACAATATTTGCAAATCGATAAAAGTGATTCATCACATAAACAAAATGAAAGGTAAAAATCATATGGCTGTATGAATAGATGCAGAAAAAACATTCAACCATACACAGCTCCCATTTCTGATAAAAATTCTCAGTAGCGTAAGAATAGAGGGATTATACCTCAACTTAATAAAGGCAGTATATGAAAAACCTACAGACAACATCATAATCAGAGGGCAAAAACTCAAAGTGTTTCCCTGAAGAACAGGAACAAGACAGGGATGTCAGTTTTCACCACTCTTCTTCAACATAGTACTAGAAATTATCACTACGACAATCAGACAAGAAGAAAAAATAAAAGGCACCTTAATAGGAAAGGATGAAGTAAAACTGTCATTATTCACACATGACATGATATTGTACATAGAGAACCCTAAAGACTCCATCAAAAAGCTACTAGATTTAAAAAATGAATTTGGCAAATAGCAGCATACAAAATTAACATCCAGAAGTTGATGGCATTTGTATACACCAATAATGAACACACAGAAAAAGAAACTCAAGAAACAATTCCATTTGCAAAAACAACAAGAAATACACTTAACCAAAGAGGTAAAAGACCTGTTGTCACAAAATTACAGGACATTGAAAAATGAAATGGAGAAAGATATAAACAAGTGGAAGCATATACCGTGTTCATGGATTGGAAGAATTAACATCATTAAAATGTCCATACTACCCAAAGCAACCTATAGGGAATCAATGCCATAGCCATTAAAACATCAACCACATATTTCACTGATCTAGCACAAATACTCCAAAATTTTATGTAGAACCAAAAAGACCCCAAATAGCTGCAGCAACCTTGACAAAGAACTGAATAGAAGCGGGTCACAATACTGGGTATCAAATGATACCACAAAGCCATTGTAATCAAAACAGCCTGGGACTGGCACAAGAACAGGCATACAGATCAATGGAACAAAGCAGAGACCCAATAAATCGACCCAAGGCATTACTCTCATCAATATTAGACGAAGGAGGCAAGAACCTACAATGGAGTAAAGACAATCTCTGCAATAAATGCTGGTGGGGAAATAAGACAGATACATGCAAAAATCATAAAACTAGACCACCAGCTGACAACATACACAACCATAAACACAAAATGGACAAAAGCCTTAAAGGTGCATCATGAAAGCATAAAAACCCTAGAAGAAACCCTAGGCAACAAAATCCCACACATCTCAGGTCGCAGCATTTTCACTAATACATTGCCAATGGCAAGAGAAAAAAGGAAAAAGAAACCAATGGGGCTACATCAAAATGAAAAGCTTCTACACAACAACAACAAATCAATGAAATGAAAAGGGATCCCACTGTATGGGAGAACATATTTGTGAATAATACCTCTGATAGGGGTTAACTTAGAGAATATATAAAGAACTCACACAGCTTAACAGAAGGAAGACAAACAATTCAATTAAATAATGGAGAAAGCACCTAAATTGACACCTCTCCAAAGACGACATATGGACGGCCAAGAGACATATGAAAAAATGCTCACTGTTATTAATCATCAGAGATGCAAATTAAAATTGAAACGACAGTAAAGCACCACCTCACACCTGTCAGAATGGCTGGCATCAACCAATCAACTAAAAGTGCTGGCAAGGATGTGGAGCAAAGGGAACCCTAGTACATTGGTGGTGGGAAGGCAGACTAGAGCAGCCACTCTGGAAAACAGTATGGAGTTTCCTTAAAAAATGAAAAAGGAAACTGCCATTTGACCCAATGCTCCCACTTCTAGGCATATATCCTGAGAAGCCTGAAACACCCATCAGAAAGAATATGGCATCGCTATGTTCATAGCAGCACTCCTTACCACAGCTAAGATCTGGAAACAGCCCAAGTGTCCATCAGTAGATGAGTGGATAAAAAAGCTGTGGTTCATTTATGCAATGGAATAATATGATGCTGTAAAAAGGAAGGATCTTTTACACTTTGGGTAGCATGGAGGGACGTAGAGAATATTACACTAACAGAAAAAAGCCCATGAGAGAAAGACAAATAGCACATGATCTCACTTATTTATCGAGTTTAATTAACAAAATACACGGACCACAAAATAAGTCCAGAGTCACGAAGCATGGAATAGGTGACAAACCTCTGAGGGAAGGGGTGGGGTGAATGGGAAGAGATTAACCAAAGAGCTCACATTCGTATATGCATAACCCATGGACACAGACAAGAGTCCGGTGGAGGCTGGGGTGTGTGGGAGTGGGAGTGGGTGGATATAAGGAAAAGGGGGGAGCGACATATCTGTAGTACTTTCAACCGTAAAGATGAATTTTAAAAAAGAATAAATTTTATAGGATCAATGAGTAGTAAAAAAAAGGGAAAGTCTGTAGAAAAATGCAAAAATACTCTTTTTTTTTTTTGTACATGTCCCTAGTGGGAACCGAACCAGGGACTCTCTGGTCCACAGGCCGATGCTCCAAGCGCTGAGCCAAACCGGCCAGGGCCAAAAGTTCTCTTGATTGAACATGAAGTGAAATGGCACCAGAGTCTCTTCTGATGTTCATAAAAATGTGAGGACAGTGTCTTTGGAGCTGGTTTGGAAGTGGCTGGACAGTGAGAGTGGGTGGGGAGGAGATGGGGATCCAGATTCCCAGACTGGAGAAGGGATCTCAGGGGAGTAGCAGGGCGGCTTCTGAAACTTGGGGGCCACATTGACTGCAAGGGGTCCTGGAGTTTGGGTCAACTGGGTCCCTGCACTCACCCTGAGGCGGCCGTGCTGCACCCTCGTGGGTGTGTGGGGCTCCTGGGCCTCCTGCAGGGGGATGGAGCTGAGGACCCCATCTGTGAGCTCCTGTCCGTTCTCCTGTGTGGAGCTCTGTTAAGACAGTTCCCAGTCACCAGGCGGAAAGCGTCAGAGCCCTGTTTGTGCTGGTTCTCAGACCCCACGGACCCTCCACTCCAGAAACACACACACACCACGATTTGTTCAGACCTCCACTGGGGAGGAAAAAGCATGACAGCCTGAGGACCGAGGATTCCCCGTGGAACAGATTCGAGGATCCTCGGGAAGCCCCTCTCCACCTGCCTGCCCTGTCCTGGGTGTGATCACCGCAGGACCTCTAGGTTACCCACCACATAGCAACCTGTTCCTGCCCCGGGGGTCCTCCTTCATGTTCCTCTACCCCCCACCCCCATGAAGAGGAGGGTGTGTGGGCTGCACAGGGATGGCTCACGTGGAGGCCTGGCCTGGATGGGTCAGACCCAGGCCGCTTGTGTTACCTTAGTCGATCTTCTTGAAAATGGCCAGAAACGTGGGGGACGAGGGGGGAACCAACGTCTGGAAAAACTCTCACTGCGGGGTCTCCGGAAACAAGAGCCCCGATGAGTGGGAACACAGCAAGAGAACATCTTGCACTGTGAAATGTCTCTCACAACTGAGCTGGCTGTTGGGCAGTTGCTAGAAGGTGGTGCCTGGTTACGGGGTTCCAAGTTCTATTGGGAAGTGACCTCACTTCCTGCGATCTCCTTCCCTGAGTCCCCTCATGTAATAGCAGCTATACAGACAGTCCCATGGGCCACTCACTGCTCACCCCCTTCTCCATGGAACACCATCTCTGCACACAGTGACACCAACACACCCCTCTCCACAGCCCCCTTGAGGTCTGGGTGCAGCCAGGTCCCTGATTTGAGGAGACACATGTGGGTTCAGACTCAAACTCTCTTTCTTACCTCTTCTTGATCCTGGATAAGTCACTGTGCCTGTAGGGCCTGTCTAGCTCCTGCACAATGGATTGTCCTGGCAGGTGCTTTTAGGGATGTTCAGGCACATGTGGGGTCATAGCCATAAGGCTGGAGGAGGGCTGTCACAGGCAGGAGGTGTCTCCAACTTTGCTTTCCTTCCTGTTGTCACCTCCCCTGTGTCTGCATTTCTTTCAATCCCACCCATATTCATTACATCTAGAGAGAGAGAGAGAGAGAGAGAGAGAGAGAGAGAGAGAGTGTGTGTGTGTGTGTGTGTGTGTGTGTGTGTGTGTGTGTGTGTGCACGTCCAGTGGTCTCATTCTGGATCCCAGAACCAAATGCCCCTCAAATAGGCAGGAATAGACCGGAGCTTCCCCACATGTCAGGATTTCTAATTCCCAAACCAACTCTGTGGGAGAGGTTGGAGCCTTGGCCTGGAAGGTCTGAACTTTCCTGAACTCTGGACTCTGAATGTGATGTACCTTGGCAGTTTGTGCCTATGTATGTGCCTCAGTTTCCTAATTATTCAACAATGGTTTGATTCAGAACTGCATAAGCATTAGCTCAGCACAAAGGGGGTCCTGACTCCCTCCATCCTTGGTGGGTTGTCCACCGAGGTGCACCTCCGTGGTTCCAGATCTGGGCTCCTTGTCAGACAAATACTGGCCAAATGCCCATCTGGTTACGAAATGTTCACCGTCTCCCCATGCCATCTCCATGTTTGTTCATGATTCCACCAGCAAAGCCTTTTCCAGTGCCCCTGAGAAAACCTGGGTGCATCCAGGACCCCAAATTTGAGGACACACACTTGGATTATCTCAGGCTCTGCATTCTTACCAATATGTGATTCTGGGCAAGGCATGGACCTCTCGGGTCACTGGCTTCTTTCTTCACTGACTCCCCTTGTTCTTCACCTTCCTGGTGGAGTGGGAATGTGTCCCCTCCACTTCAGTGAGGATGTCATTAGTGACTCCATAGACGATGGCAAAGTGATCCAACATCACTTCCATGACTTGGTTATAAAGAGTCAGTGCCTGACCACGTGCTCACTGTGACCTGTGTTCTCTCTGTCTCTGTCTCTGTCTCTGCCTCTCTCAGGTCACACTGAGGAATGAGCCTTTGTGCTATGAGTTGATACCTGGAGATCCACATGACCTAGCACTGAGGGAGACCAACAGACAGAGGAAGTCAGGCCTTCAGTCCAAACTGAATCCAGGGGCCCCCCGAGAGAGCTCAGATCCTGAGGGACTGTCCCTGCCTCAGTTGAGACCTCAGTGAGAGACACCGGCAGTTGTACCAGCTGAGCCACGCTGGATTCCTCCTCACAGAACCTGTGAGCTAGTAAGTGTTTGCTGGTTATGTCTCCAGTGTGGGGTAATGCTGTCCCCCAGCAATAGGTCACTCTTACAGTCATCCAGCACCAGGCCCTGGCCCTGCCCTGCCTTTCTCCCTCCGTCATCTCCTCCCAGCTCCCTCCAGCCACCCCACCTCCTTCTAACCTCCTCTCTGTCCAGACACCTTCTGCCTCCACGTGTCTGCACAGTTGTGCCTTCTGCCAGGCTAAACGCCCTGAGTTTGTGCAGGGCTGGGTCCCTCTGGTCCTGCTGCTGGGAACATAAATGTCACCTCAGGGCAGGTCCTCAGCCCTCACCTGGAGCCTCCAGCCCTCCCCGTGGCTTCTGCTCTCTTCCCGCAGAGCAATGTCTCTTTCCTCTCATGTGTTTGGTTGCTGTGCCCACCTTCCCTGCGCTGGGAGCTCCTGGAGGGCAGGGGCCCTGTTGGTTTTTTTTTCGGCAGGGACCCAGTTTGAGAGCTCAGGGCACCATCGCTGAGGGAACAGATAAGCAGATCCATCCACCACAGATCAGCCCAGTTCTTACTGCCCATCTGACTTTGTCATTTTATTTATTTATTATTTTTCAATACACCGTTCAGCTCACATGTACATCATATATATACTTACACAAACACAGTATATATTTCCAATTGTTTTTTATTTTACAAATTTTAAATTACAGTTTACTTTCAATATTATTTCATAGTAGTTTCAGGCTTGCAGTGTAATATTAGATAATCATGCACTTTTCATAGTGATTCCCCCGAAATTTCCAGTACCCAACAGTCATTTTACAGTTACTGCAATATTATCGACTGTATTCGCTATGCTGTGCATTACATTCTGTGACTGCTTTGTAACTACCAACCTGTACTTCTCTATTCCTTCACCTATTTCACCCAGTCCCCCGCCGTCTCCACTCTGACAGCCATCAGTCTGTTCTCTGTATCTATGAGTTTGTTTCTGTTGTATTTATTCATTTACATTGTCTTTGATTCCACATATAAGTGAAATCATGTGGTATATGTCTTTCTCTGACTGACTTATTTCACTTAGCATAATACGCTGTAGGTTCATCCATGCTGTTGCAAATGGTGAAATTTCATTGTTTTCATGGCTGAGTACCATTGCTTTGTATTACGTACCACAGCTTTTTTATTTGTTATTTTTTATTTTTTTATCCTCACCCGAGGACTTTTTTTTTGCATTTAACTTCAAATAGAGCAGGAGGGAGAGAGGAGGCAAGAGAGAGGGAAAATCCTCGATGTGAGAGTGACACGTCGACTGGCTGCCACCCACAGGACCCCAACCAGGGCTGGGGACAAACTGCAACTGAGGTACGTACCCTTAGTGGGAACAGAACCCTGGACTCTAGTCCGTGGGCTGATGCTCTAACCGCTTGGCCAAACCGGCCAGGGCATGTACCACAGCTTTTTCATCCAGTCGTCTGTGGGTGGGCACTTGTGTTGCTTTCATAGCTTGGCCATTGTAAACAATGCTGCAATGAACATAGCGGTGCATACATTTTTTCAAATTAGTGTTTTGGGGTTTCTCGGAGATATACCCAGAAGTGGAATCGCTGGATCATAAAGCAGTTCCATCTTTAATTTTTGAAGGAAACGCATAGTGTTTTCCACAGTGGCTGCACCAATGGTTTCAATGAGGATTTCTGACAATTAGTGACCTTGAGCATCTTTTTAGATGTCTATTGGCCATCTGTATGTTCTATTTGGAGAAGTGTCTATTTAGGTCATTGGCCCATTTTAAAATTGGATTGTTTGTTTTTTTGCTGTTGAGTTGTAAGAGTTCTTTATAATTTTTGGATATTAACCCCTTATCAAATGTATGTATCATTGGTGAATATGTTCTCCTATTCAGATTGTTGTCTTTTCATATTGTTGTTGATTTTCTTTTTTTTTTAAGCTTAGTAATTTAAAATTTACTTTTGTAAATGTTGACAAATCACAAAATGTTATACTTTCATTTGAACATTATAATATAAATATAAAACACAAACATCCAATGTTAAACACCGATCATCTCCCATGCCTGACTTAGACTTAGAAATTGAGAATGTTAATTTTGTAGAAAGGAAATTTCAAAGTATTTTCAATGCTACTGTATGTACTATTATTCCTCATCAAAATCTTCATGAAATCTAAAAAGCTGGTATAAAAGTAATCATTTTTTTCTTGAATATTCTAAAACATGCCAATTTGGATTAGCATTCAGATTTTCAGGGATTGAGTAACCAAGGATATGTTTTAACACATATAGTTAGGTGTTTACAGTTACAACAGAATGCCTTTGGATTTCAGATATTGGGTAAAAAATAACCTAAATGAACACAGAAGGTATTTTAGACCAAGTTATTAGTTTAAACAATGCATTACGTAGATCTATGATTAAACCAAATTCTTAAAAGCATTTAAAAAATTTTTATTTTAGAACTTAAGAGCAGCTAGACAGAACCAGTACAACCATGGATGCCAAATAGAGCCTGCTAGGAATTGCGGAGGCACGCAGGCATGGGCTGGGAGTCTGCAGACAGTAGCAGAGAGCTGTATTAACAGTGTGCACATCCCACTGAGAAAGCAGAGTTGTTTTTTTTTTAAAAAAAGGAGCACCAAACCAGTAACAGCACCCAGCTTGGGCTCACACAGAAGGAAGGCGGACTGGACTGGAACTGAGGAAAAGTGGGCTCTTGGCTCCAGAGGGGTGAATGCCAGGAGTTCAGTACTGAATCTGTCCCTCACAATACAGTAGCATTATTACTCAAAGAGCCCCTTCCAAGAGCACTTGGGAGTAGCAAGGGACACTCCTACAGGAATTCACCACCACCAGGCCAGGCCAGACAATACAAATTGAGGCTCATTAACATCTCAATTGAATAAGCTAGCAAGAGCCACCTGAGGCTCATCAGGCAACTGAGACCAAGCCTCCAGGCAAATAGCTAAAGGATAACTGACCCTTTCCTTGGCTTGCAAATATACCGAGGAAAGTAAGACTTGACAGTTGTGTTTGACATGAGTCCTCCCACACTCATCCAAGCCCAGTAGGGGAAGCCACAACCAGCTGAACACCAACACCCACAGGGAAAATTTGGCAGGCTCCAAAACCCACTGAGACAGCCAAAATGGTGAAACAAAGAAACAAATCCCAAATGAAAGAATAAGATAATTCTGCAGGAGAAGAATAAATGACATAGAATTAGGCAAGATATCAGCAGGAGAGTTCAGAGCCATAATCATGAGGAAGCTCAACAGCATGAGTAAAGAGCTCAATAGCATGAGTAAAGATATAGGAACATTGAAGACCAAACAGTTGGAAATGAAGAATGACACAGAAGAAATAAGGAACACATTGGAAGTCATAACCAGCAGAGTATATGAAGCCGAGGACCAGGTCAGTGAATTAGAAGACAGGGTAGAAAAACTCACCCAATCAGAAAACCAACAAGAAAAAACACTTTAAAAACAGGAAGAAGCCTAAGAGAACTGTGGGACAACATAAACCGTAAAAACATACACATATTAGGCATGCCAGGAGAATAAGCAAATGAGCAAGGGCTATACAATATATTTGAAGAAATAGTGATATAAAACTTTCTTGGTTGGTGAAGGAAAAGGGCATACAAGTCCAAGAAGGACAGAGAGCCCCAAGTAAGAAGAACCCAAAGAAGCCCACACCAAAGCACATAATAGTTCAAACGCCAAAAATTAAAGACATAAAGAGAATCCTAAAGTCAACAAGAGATAAACAATAGGTTACCTACAAAGGAACTCCCTTAAGGCCATCAGCTGACTTCTCAACAGAAATACTACAGGCCAGAAAGAAATGGCATGAAGTAATCTAGGTAATGAAAAACAAGGATCTGAACCTAAGCCTGCTCTATCCAGCAAGGCTATCATTCAAAATAGAAGCTGAAATAAAGAGCTTCACAGACAAAAAACGGCTAAGGGAATATATTAGCACCAAACCAGCACTGCAAGAAATGTTAAAAGGACTGCTGTAATTAGTAGAAAGAATAGGAAGAAAAATATAACCACAATAAACAAATATGCCAATAAATAAGTACATATCAATAATAACTTCAAATGTAAACGGATTAAATTCTCCGACCAAAAGACATATAGTAGCTGAATGGATAAGAAAGCATGACTCATATATATGTATTTTACAAGCAAACAGAAAGGAGAAAAAAGCTGGGGTAGCAATGCTTATATCCGATAAATTAGACTTCAAAATGAAGGCCATAACTAGAGACAAAGAAGGATACTACATAGTATTGAAAGGATCTATCCAACAGGCGGATATAACCTTGGTAAACTTATATGCACCCAACATAGGAGCAGCAAAATACACTGAAAAACTTCTGGAGGACTGCAAAAGATAAATGTACAGTAATACAATCAGAGCAGGGGATTGCAACACCCCTCTGACATCACTGGATAGATCTTCTTGACAACATATTAAGAATGTCTCAATGATGAAGTTGATAAATTAGATTTCATAGATATCCACAGAGAATTACACCCCAAAACTGTAGAATTCACATTATTCTTAAGTGCACATGGGACATTCTCAAAGATAGACCACAGGTTAGGACACAAACTAAGTCTCTAAGTTCAAAAAGACTGAAATCATAAAAAGCATCTTCTCAGATCACAATGGTATGAAACTAGAAATCAATTACAGCAAAAACATTCAAACACATGGAGGCCAAATAGTATGTTACTAAACAACAAATGGGTTATCAAGGACATCGAGGAAGAAATTTTAAAGTTTCTGGAAACCAGTGAAAATGAACACACAACAACACAAAATCTATGGGCCGCTGTGAAAGCAGTCCTGAGAGGGAAGTTCATAGCACTACAGGCAGACCTCATGAAACAAGAGAAATTTCTAATTGACTATCTAACTTCACAACTTGAATGACCAGAAAGTAAACAAAAATAAAAACAGAGAGCAAGTAGAAGGAAAGAAATAGTTAAGGTCAGAACAGAAATAAACGACATAGAAACTAAAAAAATATATAATTCAAAAGATCAATGAAACAAAGAGCAGGTTCTTTGAAAAGATAAACAAGATTGATGGATCCTTAGCCAGACTCACCAAGAAACAAAAAGAGAGGACCCAAATAAACACAATCAGAAACAAAAGAGGTGAAGTAACAACTAAATTCACAGAAATACAAAGGATCATTAAAAAAGCATTATGAACAATTATACGTCAACAAATTGGACAACCTCGGTGAAATGGACAAATTTCTAGAAACACACAGTCTCCCAAAACTGAACTGGGAAGAGACAGAAAACTTGAACAGACCAATAAAGACTAAGGAAATTGAAGATGTAATCAAGAAACTCCCAGCAAACAAAAGCCCATGCGTGGACGGCGTCACGGGGGAGTTTTATCATACATTCAAAGACCTAACACCCATTCTCCTCAAAGTATTCCAAAAAATCCAAGAAGAAGGAAGACTTCCAAACTCGTTTTATGAGGCCAGCATAATTCTAATGCCAAAACCAGATAAAGACAGTACAAAGAAAGAAAATTACAGGCCAATATCCCTGATGAACATAGATGCCAAAATATTAATAAAATATGAGCAAATCGGATCCAGCAATACACCAAAAGAATTATTCACCATGACCAATTCACCAGGGATGCAAGGCTGGTACAATATTCACAAATCAATAAATGTGATACACCATATAAACAAAATGAAAGATAAAAACCATATGATCATATGAATAATGCTGAAAAAGCATTTGACAATGTCCAGCTTCCATTTCTAATAAAAATCCTGAGCAATGTGGGAATCGACGGTTCGTATCTCGACATAATAAAGGACATATATGAAAAACCTACAGCCAACATCATACCCAATGGGCAAAAACTAAAAGCATTTTCCTGAAGAACAGGAACAAGATAGGGATCCCCTCTTTCGCCACTCTTATTTATCATAGTACTGGAAGTCAGCCACAGCAATCAGACAAGAAGGAAAAATAAAGGGATCCAAATTGGTGAGGAGGTAGTGAAATTGTCATTGTTTGCAGATGACATAATATTGTACATAGAAAACCCTAAAGACTCCATCAAAAACCTACTAGAGCTCATAAATATATTTGGCAAAGTAGCAGGATACAAAATTGACATCAAGAAATCGACAGCATTCTTATATATCAATGATGAAATCACAGAAAGAGAAACTAAAAAAACAATCCCATTTACCATCACAGCAAAAAAATTAAGATACCTAGGAATAAACTTAACCAAAGAAGTAAAGGAACTCTTCACAGAAAACTAAAGGTCATTGAAAAAAGAAATAGAATAAGATATAAAAAAGTGCAAGCATATACCTTGTTCATGGATTGGAAGAATCATCATTAAAATGTCCACTCTATCCAAAGCAATCTATAGATGCAATGCAATCCCCATTAAAATACCAATGTCATACTTCATGGAACTAGATCAAATGCTCCAAAAGTTTATATGGAACCAAAAAAGACCCTGAATAGCTACAGCAATCTTGAAACAGAAGGACAAAATAGGAAGGATCACAATACTGTGTATCCGGTTATTCTACAAAGTCCTAGCGATCCCACTCATCGCATTACATGTTTTTAGGTAGGTGATTTGATCAACAACAACAACAAAATAGGTACACAATGTCAAATATTTTTCTTTTTTCTAAAGAGCATCTCTATGATATTGGAGGTTGGTTAGTCCAATACAGAGAACATAGAAGAATAGTACAAATTGGCACTTAAACCAATGCCAGCATCATCTCATTATAATTTTAATGAAGAATATTATTAATTTTTGTTAATGACTTTCTTTAGAATATAAATCAAAATCAATAACTAGAAGTGAAGGTATATACACAATATATACACAACCTTATGCAAAATACTTTTTATAAGTAACATTAAATTTGAAATGCTGGAAACTGAGTATTGTGCTGATTTGTATTTTGACTCAATGGAATAAAAAGAGAACATTCAACAAAGGAGGGCTGTGCTGATAATAAAGCTCTTAAAGGTTTAAAAAATGTCTTCCTCTCCTTTGTACTTACCACAGGCTACACACTGTCCTGAGAGGATGCATTCTGAGAAAATGTCAATCACATCTTTAAGACCTTGCTTTGGAAGAAAGTAATGAGAAAGCCATTGGAAGGTGAGACTTCATCTTCATTTTCAAATAAGTGGTCTTAATTTTCTAATAGAAAAAGTTTAAATCAATTTACTATAAATATATGTGAACCACTAATTTTTGCAGCTTTCAGGAAAGTCCAGCACTTGGTTTATACAAAGTCTATGAGCAGAGGTCAGTAGAGATCATCTCATCTTAAGTCCTGACATCATCCATTCAAGTCCTTGGCATAATCTCATGGGCTAACATCTTATGGATCTCTTCGCTAGTTTGAGAAATATGTTCTCTGTCTGACTGTCCACAACGACTATTACAAACTCTGTGTTAGCGCAGTAAGTGTTCCAGGAAGAAGAAGAGATTCTTGGCCACCAATATCCCACATTAGGAATCGTTTGTAGCCCTGGCCGGTTTGGCTCGGCGGTTGGAGCGTCGGCCTGCGGACGCTGGGTTAGATTCTTGCTAAGGGCACGTACTAAAATAAAAAAAAAAAAAGAAAAGGCAATCGTTTGTATTATTAATCACTATCTCTCCTACATTGCTTCCTATTACAGGGGATGTATGTACAAGTTCATTCATTAAAAATAGGTAAAGGAAGGTAGCTTTCCTGCATTATCCAGCCCAACAATGATGACTTTGTGCTCCTGATGATTGAAGATTCCCTACCTGGTGAAAAGTTTTTCCATTTCAGGCAGAGGCCCCCTCTAGGCACCCTGTCCGCCTGGCCTCCCCTGGCTTAGGGTGACAGGGAGGATACAGAATCGCCGCAGCCTTGGCCTGTGCTGCCACTGCTCCGGCGCTGACCCAGGCCCGCTTCCCAGGACCCAGAGAGAGGCCCAAGCCCAGGCCTCCTTTCCAGTGAGGGCCGCCCCTGCCTCCAGAGCCCCCGCCTGGCTGGAAGATATCACAGTGTTGTCCGCAGGGAGCCTGCAGGGCCACAGTCCTCCCCCAGCTCCTCCTGGGCTGCTAGTGTGATGGGGACCACACCTGTGATTCCTTTTGCTGTGTAAACACCTGTTAGTTTGATGTAGTCCCATCTGTTTATTTTTTCTTTTGTTTCCTGGTCCAAGAAGATATATCAGAAACAAATATCACTAAAAGAAATGCCCAAGGTTTTAGTGCTTGTGTTTTTTTTTCTTTCTTCTATTTTTTTCTTTCTTTTTTAAAAATTCTCACCCGAGGACATTTTTGAATTTCTTTTCAGATAGAGCGGGAGGGAGAGAGGAGGAAGAGAGAGTGAGAATTATCGATGTGAGAGAGACACATTGATCGGTTGCCTCCTGCAGGACCACATCAGGGCTCAGGATTGAACTGCCACCCAGGTACATGGCCTTGACCAGAAATCAAAACAGCAACCCTTAGGTGCACAGGCTGAGGCTTTAACCACTGAGCAACGCCGGCCAGGGTCTGGCTAAAATTCTTATCTAGACCCAACTCTTACTGTAAAGAATGGAGAATGTGAGCCTCCATGCTAACGTCCACGCTCATCCAGCAGGTGACATGCAAAGAGACAAAGGACATAGACAGGGAATCTCAGCTACAAACACCAGAAGTAACATTAAGAACCACAGGTCATTTCAAAACCATGAAAGTGTGACGATAAGCAACAAACACAAAGGAAGATCTTACCAATGAAACAGACCTAATAAGGCCCAAGAATAGGATTTAAGGAAAGTATAATGGTATGTAGCAGGGTAGCACATTCATGAAATAAAGATGGTAGTGATTTAAATAATTGATAAGCGATCAAAGAAAGACAGTGGTGATATAAAAATAATTCCTAAGCGATCTTGCAAATGAAAAATGGAATTGTTAACAGAAAAATATTGAATAAATGGTCCAAGGAGCATAGTGGACCCAGCTGAAGAGTAAGGTAGTGAGTTGAAAGATCAAGCTGATGATTTTCCTAAGACGTGACACTTAGGGATAAAGAGGTGTGACGCATGAAGGTTGGAGGGCAGCTGGCTCACTTCCAGCTATGACCGTGGCTCAGAGGGTGGACACTTTCCAGGCTTTATTCATGAATGGACAGAGCTTCCTCAGCTCTTTTATATTTTATACACAGTAAGTCCAGTTCCAGTTCCCCCTGTCCCTGTGGGTGTTAAAGTTCCAGCTCCTAAAGTTCCCAGTAGTCCCAGAGACAATTGATTCACCTCCACACTGCTAAGGGTCACTGTCCATTCCTGGCATCTGGTCATTTTTCCTTCTAGGCTTTGAACCTTGACTATTTTTAAAATTTAAAGTATATTATCCAGATTTCCTATGTGTTTTGAAGGGAAAATGTGTGTTTCCCACATCTGATTGTTCCTCCCATTCAGAAGTCAAACCCAAAGGAAAACAAACTTTCACATCATTTAACACTTTTTCAAAGAATAATTTCAAACATACAATAAAATATGGGAACATATTTAGACATATAGGTGGTCTGTAGAAAATTTCAATGGTATGAATTTGTTACCTTTGTGTCAATGCTACTAAAGCACTATCCAAATTCCTGCCCCACACTCTGTCCTCTTTCCCAAAGGAACCATTTTCCTGAATCTGAGGTGAATCCTCTTCAAGCATGTTTGTGTTTTAGGAAACAGTTCTCAAACTGCTAGCCTCAGGAATCACTCACATTTTCAAAAATTTTGCGGAGCCCAGAACCCAAAGAGCTTTTGTTACCTGGATTGTATCTATCAATATTGCCATATTAGAAAGATACTTAAAACATTTATTTTTTAATTCACTTAAAAAACAGTCATGTGCCCAATACATATGACCATAGTAGGATTTTCTTTTTTGTTTTATTTGGGCACATGAAATTTTATTACTACCTTGTTTTCAGCATCAAAACTTATGATCTCAGCCCGGCCGGTGTAGCTCAAAGGTTGAGAATCAATCCATGTACCAAGTGGTCCCAGGTTCAAATCCTATTCAGGGCACAGGCCAAGGTTTGGGCCCAATGCCCACTGGGGTGCATGAAGAAAGGAGTCAATCAATCTCCTCTCTCATCCATGTTTCCATCTCTCTCTCTGTAAACTCAATAAAGAGAAATTATTTTAATTTTTTTAATTCTCACATGAAGACATTTTGCATTTATCTTCAGATAGAGCAGGATGGAGAGAGGAGGGAAAAGAGAGAAAGAAACATCGACGTGAGAGAGGCACATCAACTGGTTGCCACCCACACGATCTCAACCAGGGCCGGGACAAACTCCAACTGAGGTATGTGCCATAGCAGGAATCGAACCCGCGACTCTCCGGTCCGCAGTCTGATGCTCTAACCGCTGAGCCAAAACCGGCCAGGGCAAGAAAAATTATTTTAAATAAATAAATAGTTTGTGATGTACCTTGTTGTAGTTTTCTTGATGTTTCTTGTGCTTTTGGTTCTTCAGAGAGCTTCTTAGATTTCTGGGTTAATAGTTTTCATTAAATTGTGGGTCAGGGGGGGATGTATTTCTTTGAATATTTTCCTTCACCTCCTTCTTTTAGGACTCTAGTTACATATATATTAGGCTTCTTGCAGTTATCCCACACTCAATGTTCATTTATTTTCAACCTTATATTTTTCGACACGTTTTATTGTGGATAGTTTCTCTTATTATCCAGTTTTCTAATCCTGTCTTCTGTAGTATCTAATCTGCTGTGAATTTCATTCAATGTATTTTAAGTATCTTTCCGGGTTTATTGTCCAATTGAAATTTTGCATTTTATTTTTTGTTTTGTTTTATTAAATTATTTTTATTACAGATGTTTCTCCTTTTTTCCCTATTGACACCCTCCTCCCCATCCACCCACCTCGTCCCCAGCTTTGTTGAACATGTCCATCAGTTATGAGTACATGCATATGAGTTCTGTGGTTTATCTCTTCCCCCCTCCCCCACCCCCTCTTCTGAGGGTTGTCAGTCTGTACCCTACTTCCACGTCTCTGGGTCTACCCTGTTCCTCAGACTGTTATGTTCATTATATTCCACAAATAAGTGAGATCCTGTGATATTTGTCTTTCTCTGCTTGGCTTGTTTCGCTTAGAACAATACTCTCCAGGTCCCTCCATGTCGTCTCAAAGGAAAAGAGATCTTTCTTTCTTACAGCTGCATAGTACTCCATTGTGTATATGCACCACAGCTTTTTTATCCATTCGTCCACTGATGGACACTTGGGCTGTTTCCAGATCTTAGCTATTGTAAATAGTGCTGCTATGTACATGGGGGTATATGTATTCTTTCTGATTGGTGTTTCAGGCTTCTTAGGGTATATTCCCAGAAGTGGGATCACTGGGTCAAATGGCAATTCAATTTTTAATTTTTTGAGGTAACACCGTAGTGTTTTCCACAGTGGCTGCACCAGTCTGCATTCTCACCAGCAGTGTACTAGAGTCCCCTTTTCTCCACACCCTCGCCAACACTTGTTGTTTGATGATTTGTTGATGGTGGCCATTTTGACAGGTGTGAGGTGATACCTAATTGTTGTTTTAATTTGCACCTCTCTGATGATTAGTGATTTTGAGCATTTCTTCATATGTCTCTTAGCCATTTGTATGTCTTTTTTGGAGAGGTGTCTATTTCGTTCTTCTGCCCATTTTTTAATTGGGTTCTTTGTCTTCCTTTTGTTGAGTTGTATGAGAACCCTATATGTTGTGGAGATTCACCCCTTAACTGATGTATCATTGGCAATTATGCTCTCCCATACAGTGGTTTCCCTTTCCATTTTGATGGTTGTTTCTTTTGCTGTGCAGAAGCTTTGTAGTTTGATGTAGTCCCATGTGTTCATTTTTTCCTTTGTTTTTTTTTGCCTTAGGTGATGTATCAGTGAAGATTCTGCTGCATATGATGTCCAAAATTTTTTTGCCTACATTTTCTTCTAGGATTTTTATGGATTCATGAGTCACATTTAAGTCTTTTATCCATTTTGAGTTCATTCTTGTGTATGGTGTAAGTTGATGGTCTAGTTTCATTTTTTTCACGTAGCTGTCCAATTTTTCCAACACCATTTTTTAAAGAGGCTGTCTTTACTCCATTGTATGCTTTTGCCACCTTTGTCAAATATTAGTTGAGCATAATGTCTTGGGTCAATTTTCGGATTCTCTGTTCTGTTCCACTGGCCTATATGCCTGTTCTTGTGCCAGTACCAGGCTGTTTCGATTATAGTAGCTTTGTAGTATAACCTGATATTCGGTATTGTGATCCCACCTACTTTGTTCTTCTTTTTCAAGATTGCTGTGGCTATTCGGGGTCTTTTTTGGTTCCATATGAACTTTTGAAGTATTTGTTCTAGTTCTGTGATATATGTCACTGGTATTTTGATGGGGATTGCATTGAATCTATAGATTGCTTTGGGTAATATGGACATTTTAGTAATGTTAATTCTTCCAATCCATGAACAAGGTATGTGCTTCCACCTGTAGTTTTCTATGAAGAGGTCCTTTACTTCTTTGGTGAAGTTTATTCCTAGGTATCTTAATTTTTTTGCTGCGATGGTAAATGGGATTTTTTTTTAGTTTCTTTTTCTGTTAGTTCATCATTGGTGTATAAGAATGCCGTCGATTTCTTGACGTTAATTTTGTTTCCCACTACTTTGCCAAATTTGTTTATTAAGTCTAGTAGATTTTTGATGGAGTCTCTAGGGTTTTCTATGTATAATATCATGTCATCTGCGAATAATGAGAGTTTCTCTTCCTCCTTTCCAATTTGGATTCCTTTTATTTTTTCTTCACGTCTGATTGCTGTGGCTAAGACTTCCAGTACTATTTTAAATAGGAGTGGTGAAAGTGGGCATCCCTGTCTTGTTCCTGTTCTTAAGGGAAATGTTTTTAGTTTTTGCCCATTAAGTATGATGTTGGCTGTAGGTCTTTCATATATGGCCTTTATTATGTCGAGATGTGATTCTTCTATTCCCAAATTGCTGAGCGTTTTTATCAGAAATGGGTGCTGTAATTTGTTGAAAGCTTTTTCAGGGTCTATTGATATGATCATGTGGTTTTTATCTTTCATTTTGTTTATGTGGTGTATCACATTTATTGATTTGCGAATATTGAACCAGACTTGCATCCCTGGAATGAATCCCACTTGGTCATGGTGAATAATTTTTTTGATGTATTGCTGGATCTGATTTACTAGTATTTTGTTCAGGATTTTGGCATCTATGTTCATCAGGGATATTGGCTTGTAGTGTTCTTTCTTTGTAATGTCTTTTTCTGGTTTTGGAATTAGGATTATGTTGGCCTCATGAAATGAATTTGGAAGTCTTCCTTCTTCTTGAATTTTTTGAAATAGTTTGAGGAGAATGGGTGTTAGTGTTTCTTTGAATGTTCGGTAAAACTCCCCCGTGAAGCCGTCCGCGCCTGGGCTTTTGTTTGCTGGGAGAGTCTTGATTACATCTTCAATTTCCTTCGTTGTTATTGGTCTGTTCAAGTTTTCTATTTCTTTCCGGTCCAGTTTTGGGAGACTATGTGTTTCTAGAAATTTGTCCATTTTGCTTAGATTGTTGAATTTTTTGCCATATAAATGTTCATAGTATTTGTTAATGATCCTTTGTATTTCTGTGGTTCCAGTTGTTAATTCTCCTCTTTCATTTCTGATTTTGTGTATTTGAGTTCTCTCACTTTGTTTCTTGGTGAGTCTAGCTAAGGGTCCATCAATCTTGTTTATCTTTTCAAAAAACCAGCTCTTTGTTTCATTGATCCTTTGAATTGTTTTTCTGGTCTCTATGTCATTTATTTCTGCTCTGATCTTTACAATTTCCTTCCTTCTACTTGCCCTGGGGTTTTCTTTTTGTTTGCTTTCTAGTTCTTTAAGTTGTTAGGTTAGATAGTGTATTAGAAATATATCTTGTTTCTTGAGGTAGGCCTGTAGTGCTATGAACTTCCCTGTCAGAACTGCTTTCGCTGCATCCCAAATATTTTGTGTTGTTTTGTGTTCGTTTTCTTTGGTTTCTAGGAAGTTTTAAAATTCTTCCCTGATCTCCTTGGTAACCCATTCATTGTTTAATAACATGCTATTTAGCCTCCATGTGTTCAAATGTCTTTGCATGTTCTTGTTGTAATTGATTTCTAGTTTCATACCATTGTGATCTGAGAAGATGCTTGATATGATTTCAATCGTCATGAACTTGTAGAGACTTAGTTTGTGTCCTAACCTGTGATCTGTCTTTGAGAACGTCCCATGTGCACTTGAGAAGAATGTGAATTTTGCACTTTTGGGGTGTAATTCTCTGTAGATATCTATTAAATCCATTTGGTCTAGTGCTTAATTTAGAGTCTCTGTTTCCTTGTTAATTTTTTGTCTATAGGATTTATCCAGTGATGTCTGTGGGGTGTTGAAGTCGTCTGCTATGATTGTATTGCTGTCCATTTCTCCTTTGAAGTCCTCCAGAAGATTTTTAATATATTTTGGTGCTCCTATATTGGGTGTATATATGTTTACCAAGGTTATATCTTTCTGTTGGATATATCCTTTCTATATTATATAGTGACCTTCTTTGTCTGTAGTTATGGCCTTCATTTTGAAATCTATTTTATCAGATATGAGTATTGCTACCCCAGAGTTTTTTTTTTTTTTCTTTCCGTTTGCTTGGAAGATTTTTTTCCATCCCTTCACTTTCAACCTATGTGAGTGTTTTGTTGTGAGGTGGGTCTCTTGAAAACAACATATATATGGGTCATGCTTTCTTATCCAATCAGCTACTCTGTGTCTTTTTATCGGAGCATTCAATCCATTTACACTTAAGGTGGTTATTGATATGTACTTATTTATTGCCATTTTTGTTTAGTGTGGGTCTATTTTCCTTCCTATTTCTTCTACTAATTACAGCAGTCCTTTTAACATTTCTTGCAGTGCTGGTTTGGTGCTAATGTATTCCTTTAGCCTTGTTTTGTCTGAGAAGCTCTTTATTTGACTTTCTGTTTTGAATGATAGCCTTGCTGGGTAGAGTAGTCTTGGATTCAGATCCTTGTTTTTCATGACCTTGATTACTTCATGCCATTCCCTTCTGGCCTGTAGTGTTTCTGTTGAGAAGTCAGCTGATGGCCTTATTGGGGTTCCTTTGTAGGTAACCTGTTGCTTATCTCTTGCTGCCTTTAGGATTCTTTCTTTGTCTTTAATTTTTTTTTTTTTGCATTTTAATTAGTATGTGTCTTGCCTTGGGCCTGTTTGGGTCTTACTTGGGGCTCTCTGTGCTTCTTGAACTTGAATGCCTTCTTTCTTCACCAAATTAGGGAAGTTTTCTGTCACTAATTCTTCAAATATATTCTGTAACCTTTGCTCATCTTCTTCTTCTTTGGGAACTCTTACGATCCGAATGTTATTACATTTCCCGTTGTCCCAAAGTTCTCTTAAGCTGTCTTCTTGTTTTCTAATTGTTTTTTTATTTTTTGGTTTTCTGATTGGTTGATTTTTTTCTACCCAGTCTTCTAATTCACTGATCCGGTCCTCAGCTTCCTCTACTCTGCTCTTTAGTCCTTCCAATGTGTTCTTCATTTCTGCTACGTCATTCTTCATTTCTTCTTGGAGCTTCTTCATTTCCAATTGGTTGATTTTCAATGTTTTTATATCTTTACTCATGGTGTTGATGTCCTAACTCATGCTGTTGAGCTTCCTCAAGATCAAGGCTCTGAATTCTAGCTCTGTTAACTTGCTTAAATCCATTTCATTGATCTCATCTTCGGTAGAGGTCTCTTGTTTTTTCATTTGGGATTTGTTTCTTTGTTTCACCATTTTGGCTAGCTCAGTGGGTTTTGGAGCCTGCCAAATTTTCCCTGTGGATGTTGGTGTTCTGCTGTTTGTGGCTCCCTCTAATGGGTTTGGATGAGCATGGGAGGATCCACATTAAACGCCACTGTCAAGTCTTACCTTCCTGGGTAGATTTGCAAGCCCAGAAAATGTTAGGATATCCTCTAGCTTTTTTGCCTAGAGGCTATTAGTCACGGTTACTTGAAGAGCCTTGTGTTCTCAGTTGAATGAAAATCTCTCTCAGGTGTTCAGCATGAGAGGATTTCACCAGGATGGGGCAGATGCTGGTAGTTAATGAGCCTCAATTTGTATTTCAATGGCCCACTTGGGTGGGGCTGAATCTCCGAAGGAGGGGCTGCCACCTCTCCCCAGAGCCCTGGGAAGGAGTAAGATGGCCACCGTCCTGCATGGCCACAAATCAGCAAAAGCTCTGAGCCTCATCCAAACCCAAGGGTCCCCACACAGTTCCAGTCCATTTCACCCTGCCTCTGTTGGAGCCCAAGGTGAGTGGCTGTGGCTATTTTAGCGCTCTGTCCCGGCCCTCGGCTCTATGGAGCCGGGTTGGGCTTTAACCTCGAGGGTGCTGTTCACAGCTAAGACCGCTGCTGTCCGTGGGCTCCTAGCCCCCCTCTCACACTTCCGCAATCCTACCAGGATCAATTCAGTGTCACTGGTAGTATGGTCCTCGCAAGCTGCTTTTCTGTGGCTTTTTCCCGACGATTTGTCTTTATTTTAGTTATAATTCCAGTTTGGTCCTGGGAGATGGTCTGTGTAGCTTCCATTAACTCTGCCACCATTTTGGAATCTCGTTGTCCAATAGAAATGTACAAAGAAATTCATATATCCTGTGCCCACTTTTCCCCCCTGTTGGTTTGTGCATATAGATTTATAAAAGTTTTTAGCCCTGGACGGTTGGGCTTAGTGGTTAGAATGTTGGTGTGAACCAAAGGTTTGTGGATTAGATTGTGGTCCAGGGCATGTACCTGAGTTGTAGGTTTGATCCTCGGCCTCAGTCGGGGTCGTGCAGTAGGCAACCAGTGGATGTGTCTCTCTCACATCGATGTTTCTCTGTCCTCTCTTTCTCTTCCTCCCTCCCTCCTTCCCTCCCTCCCTCCCTCTCTTCCACTTTCTCTAAAAAACAGTCAATGGACAAAGTAAAAAGGTATTCATGTGGCTATATATACATCTAAGGTGTTACTTTTGCTAAGTGCTTATAGATGGCCATCCTGGTTGCCTGTTCTAGTTTACACCCTCATGACAGTCCATGAGGTTTCCATTTTCCCCACATCCTCACCCACACTTTGTATCATCAGATTCTAACCTGGTATTCTGATTGGTGTAAAGAGCATCTCATTACTTTTCTCATTACAAGTGAGATTTAACGTCTCTTCATACCTTGCTAACAATATGGGTTGCCCTTTAAGAAATTCCCTTCACATATATTTTACCTATATTTGTTCTAGGTTTTCTTCCTTATTTATTTGACAGACGTGTCTTACAAACTCTAGAAATAAATCCCAACAAGATATTTAAAGAGATAGCTTGTAAGTTTTACGATAAAGCCTCTATAATCATTTGTGCACAGGTATTTGAGTGAACTTAGGTTTCTGTTTCTCTGGGATAAATGCCCAGGAGTGCAGTTGCTGGGTTCATGGCAGTTGCATGTTTAGTTTTATAAGAAATAACCAAAGTGTCTTCCCCAGTGGCTGTAATACTTTACACCCCAGAAGACACAACAGCACAATCACACTAACCCACAGATTTACACATCCTCATTACACACTATGTGTCCTCAAACTGCACTCAGAGCTGCAGCGTTGGTGGATTAGAGGCTCTCTGCTCAGTGCTCAGGGGCCGTGAGGGATGGACCCTCAGGGACAAACTAGAGGCCATGACTCTAACCTCAGAGCTGCCAATGCCTCTGCAGCACAGACTCCCTGGACTCCATTCCTACCTGGTCAGGAGTTAACTCACCTCGGTGCATCTCACTGCATGTTGAGGATAATCATAAGATCCCAGACAGTGGTTGGAAAGTGGAAACAGATCATAAGTGGAGAGGTTCCTTCTGTCTGGGCATCTCACATCCTCTGTGGCATGCACGTTGTTGTTTTACAAAAATTAAATTTATCGCAGTGACCTTGATTAATGGGCTCCAAGTGTACAATTCTATGATACACCATGTGCATATTGCAATGTGTGCCCACCACCCAAAGTCACATCTTCTTCTGTCAACATATATTTGACCCCTTTACCCTTTACTGTCCCACTACCAGCCTTCCCTCTGGGAAGTACCACACTGTTGTCTGTGTCTATGAGTTTTGTTGTTTGATTTCCTTGTTTGTTCAGTTGGTGCGTTCAGTTTTATATCCCACATATGAGCCAAGTCATATGTCCCTTAAGTTTTCTGTCTCACTTACTATGGAAAACAGTAGGGAGGCTCCTGAAAACATTAAGAATAGAGTTACCATAGGACCCAGCAATCCCTGTTCTAGGTGTCTACTCGAAAATTTTGATAACATTTATTTGCAAAAATATATGCACCACTATGTTCATTGCAACATTATTCGTGGTGGCCCAGACATGGAAACAACCAAAGTGTCCTTTGCAAGGTGACTGGATAACGAAGATGAGGTACATGTACATGATGGAAGGCTACTCAGCCATAAGAACAGTTGATATACAGCCATTTGCGATAACGTGGATGTAGTTGGAGACTGTCTGGCACACATGTTTGCTCACCCAGGAATGTGAAGTTGATTTGTTTTTTTAATCCTCACCTGAGGGTTTTTTCCCCCAATTTATCTTCAGATAGAGTGTGAGGGAGGGAGAGAAACATCAATGTGAGACAGGCATGTCGATTAGCTGCCTCCCACACCACCCCGACCATGGTCAGGGACTTACCCTCCACCAAGATACGGGCCCTTGACCAGAATCAAACCGGTGACTCTTTGGTCTGAGGGTGGAAGTTCTAACTGCTGAACCAAATCAGCCAGGGCCGAACTTGACTTTTTAAGTCTATAATTGTCTTGGAGGAAATCAAACAAGCTGCTTGGTCAAGAGGGGGGTGTTGTTTGGTGGGTGACACAAGAGAAGGCTGTTGATCTTGGGTGTCTGTCAGGGAAGCAGCACTGGGAGGAAGGCTGAGGTGAGTTCTGCCCAGATTGCTGTCCTCAGAGCCATTGGTAAGTCTGGTGATGAGAGTGGGAATCAGACATCACTTTGAGCCAAAGACCTCAAATAACAGCGAAGGACACTGAGGCCCAGACTGGGTCATGACTTGCTCCAGGACACAAAGCTGTGGCCAGTGTGAGCTCTGGGTTTCTCTGGGGTTCATGGGAGTGAGCTTCCTGACCTGGACTCAGTCTTGCTCCCCCAGCCTTCACCTGAGGATGGCACTCAGGAGGTCTGAGGTCATATCCTCGGCTCTCAGCCTCCTACAGAGAGGTGACTCAGGGCTAGCTCAGGAGCAGCCAGTGAAAGCCATCCTTGTATCATCAATGGAACCATTGTGGGGGACAGAGGGAAGCCCATCAGACAGGGTGATCCTGGTGAGCACCAAGGGGCTCAGGGCTGCTTCTCCACTCATGTGGGTCAAATGACACCCATGTGATGAGAAGAAGTGGACAGGAGGATCCTGGAGAAATCTCTTCAGCATGGACAAGAACACCAGAGTGACCATCTCCAGGATGGACACATGACTGGACCAAAAAGGGTCCTCAGGTCTTTAGCGTCCTGGTTCCAAGGAGCCACCATGCTGGTGTCCTGTCACCTGGTTTGTGATTGAGTTCCTCCAGGGGCACAAATTAGTCACCAGACAGCAAAGTCCTTTTCCACCCTGAGTATTAATGAGATGCAGTCACTCCCATCCATCTCCCAGGAGCCCACATGTAAGGACTTCGGCAGACAGATGGCCCCTGGGATGAGGTGTCTGGTGGAGCTCAGGCAGGGCCAGGGACATTTTCCAAAATTAAGTTCACAGAGGTGAACTGCATGGGAGTTTCAGGAACAGGGAAGTGGGGTATATGGGGAGACACACACTCTGGGTCCTGGGATCACTTGTTGATGTGGCTGAGCATCTGGAATGAACGACACCTAAAGGTGTCACAGGGCTTTGTCACCAATCCTCAGGACGGTGCTAATAGTTTTCTTCTGCAGGAATTTTCTCTCCTTTCCTTTTCTTCAGTCTCCTCAGTTCTCAAGGAGGAAGTTCCTAGGAGGGACTGGACAGGGTTGCAGTCAAGGAGACCTAGATTTTTCTTGTTCACAAATGGGGGAAACCCAGGTTTTGAGGGAAGAGACTCGGCTGCCTGGCTCCACTCCCAGTGCTGCCACCGTATCGGGCAGGGCTCCCTCTGCGCCCTGACATCACTTCTCCTCTCTGTGTGTCAGCTTCCTGTCTGACAACAGGAAGGGAATCTCACCTTACAGGGTGGCTGCAGGGTCAATGCTGCCCTGTGTGTGAGAGCCCAGCGTGGCCTCATGCACCACGTCAGGGCACTGAGTTATCTTCCTGGGAGAGGTCTTCACGTCCACCTGACCCCTCCGTCCTTCAGTGGGCTCTGACCACAGGTCACACCTGCCAGACGTGGGGTTTAATCTTTGGTAAAGAAATAGACTATTCAGTCCGGCCAGTGTGGCTCAGTGGTTGAGCGTCAACCCATACACCAAGAAGTCACTGGTTTGGTTCCCGGTCGGGCACGTGCCCAGGTTGTGGGTCAGATCCCCAGTGTGGGGCATGGAGGAGTTGGCCAATGGATGTTCTCTCTCATGGATGTTTCCATCTCTCCCTCCCTCTCACTTCCTCTCTAAAATCAACAAAGGTAAAATAAATAAATAAATAAATAAATAAATAAATAAATAAATAAATAAATAAATAAAAGAAATAGAATATTCATTTGGAGCCATCTTTGAGAAAGTACATGGGTGGGAATTGATTGCAGTGAAAACATTTGGAGGAGCTCAGAGACATGATGTTTAACTGAAACCACAAGTCCTCAGGTGGTTAGCTTCTCCAGCTCTGTGGAGACAATTGCCTGTGTATCACCAAAGGCGCAATGGTCATGAAAAGGAATTCTCATTCTTACTCTGCAGTGACCACTGTTCTCCTGCATCAATGGTTATTTCCCAGAGATGCTCTAGAATCTGTGTTTGAGAATATTTAATTATTTTATGGATTTGAAACACTTTGCATCTGAAATTCTGATTGGGTTACTGATCCCCTGATTGTCCTTTCTGAATCACAACCAATAAAGAGAAGTTGGTTTTCACGATTGACCATGACTCCCTAGTGTCTTCAAATGTTAACTAATTCTCCATCTCCATGTGGAGCTGGGCTGGGGGATGGCTTTGGTGTCCAGGTACCAGCCTGGTAATGATGTAGTTGGGGCTGAGGCAAGGAAGGGTCCCTGTTTTCATCTTACACCCTGACCCTTTCTTTCAGCCCCTAACTTTGAGGCTATAACCAGCCACAACTCTTACAACTTGCTCCAGAAGGGGCTCCGTGAGTCCTGTTCTGAGTCTCATCGTCCCTTTTATTGGAAGCCTTTCCCTCCATCTACCTGTCTTATTACAGAGACACGCAGACATCTTCCCTGTGTCTTCATCCTCATAGTTACAGAGCACTCTCCAAATGTGCCCCCTGAAAACCAAGTACTGGTGGCAGGAAAACTCTCTCCCCCCACCCCACTAAAGTCAGGGAGACTATCTGTAGACTCTCTGTGGGGCAAGGGGGCACCCATTGGAGAAATGAGTGCCAAGCACTGTGCTCACCTCAGGAAACAGAGCAGAATCGCTCTCTCATGGGGTTTGCATTTCAAATTGGGGAGAGGGCCAATGTACAAATACATGTACGGGATCGATTCAGTGTCAGTAGGTGTTGGCTACTCTGCATTGGACAGTCACAGGAGGTTCCAACCACGTGACAAGGAGTCAGCGAGGCAGAGGCAGCAGTCGCGCAAACACCTCCTACAGCCCAGTGGAAACCGTCAGGGAGATCGTTAAATGACAGAATAATACCAAGGGCGCAGCTAAGTCACCACTATGGATACTTACAACGTGCTGGTCTCTGTTTCTACTTGTGACAGAGAGCTGGCCGCCAGAGCCAGCCACAGCCATGACCGACAGCGTTTATTGGGGACGTGACCGTGGATATGTGGTCTCCCTGCCCGATGGGACTGTGCTGCTGGCACCCTGTGGACGGCAGTGGCTGAGCCTCCTGAGGCAGAGATGTCTCTTCTCCAGTCCCTAGTGGAGGGTCCTATCCTTGGGCTTCTATGCAGGAGACTGACAGACACTTTTCCTACCCGTGGCTGGACCTCCCAAAGACATGAAGTGCCGGCCAGCCCCAGCCCAGCTCCCTGCCGTGCCCTCCCCTGGGCCGCCTGCAGTGCCCTGCTGTGACACACGCCCCAGGGCCAGGCCACCTGGCAGGGTTTCAGCCTGATCTTTACCACCAGCTGTGTGCGACCAGGCTGCTGGGAATTTCTAATGGTGGTGCAAAGGAAGGACAGCCAATCCCAGGGAAGGACCCATACTGCTCTGGTAACCAAGGCAGGGTGACAGCATCACAGGGTGTCTCCCCAGTGTCCTGCCCTCTCCTGGCCAGTGAGAGTGAGGGTTCCCAGGCACAAGTCGTGTCCTCATGTGGACCTCAATTTCCACCCCAGGTAATGAAAGCAGAGACTTGGTCCTTTACCTCTCCCAAGTATGTCTCCCAGGAGGTGTAATGAGGTGATGCCATGGAGAGAGGCGGTGTGACGATGTCACCACTGGCCCACATCTGGGCTGTGGGAAAGACCATGGAGAACAGTCTTAGACCCTGTCATTGGCATGAGTGGTAGCCTGCAATTTCCAGAAGGGGCAGACTGAGGGCTGGGCACCTCATTTTACTCCTTTTCTTACTCACTGCACAATGCAGGAGAAATACCAGCATCTGACCCGGAACCCATCACACAGTTGAAGATTCCCACCATCATGCCAGGCACAGCTACATGTCCTTGGGCATTCCATGTGACGGAGGATGAAGGACAGAGGACAGAGGGGGTAACACCATCTACCCCCGTAATGCAGAGCTGCAGGGACCCTGGGTACTGCTGGTGAGAAGGTCCTGTTCAACTAAGAACACATACAACCTGGGCTCCAGGTGTCCCATGGCCGTGTACAGACTCCAAGGAAAACTTCACACAGATCCACAGAGGAGACTCACCTGGCCTATGTCCACCTTCAGTTTCTCATTTGAATCGCAAAAGTTGTTGTTTGTTTTTGTCCCACCAGCCTGAAGGGTCCTTGCTCAGCTTCAGTATGACAGTGTCATCTCTCTGACCCCAGGGCTGAGAGGGAGGCCAAGCACCAAGAAGTACTCAGACAATGTGGGGAGAAATCAAAACCAAATGGGGAAGATGCCAATCAGGAGAGATGACTCGATTGGTCCCTGTTACCCTCACCCAAGACACAGCCTCAGGGTTGGAACACAGAACAGAGGGTGGCGGTCTCACCCTCTAGTTAGAAAGACAAAGACACAGGTGCTTCCTAATCCCAGCATGTGTCTGATACCCTCTGGGTGGCCCGTCTTGGGATGAAGAGCCACCCTGTGGGAGGTGAGCCTGACCAGCCTCCCAGTGGTCTGTGGAGACAGCCAGGAGGGGGTGGGATGCAGCAGGAGCTGGTGGCCCCCTAGGTGTCAACTCTTCCCATCCTGAAGCTCAGCCCTGGGGTTGAGGGGAGAGAGCACCATCGGGCTACCTTCCTTTCCAGGGGAGTAAGGATGTCACTGTGAAGGGGCCAGCAATTCCTCTGTCAAAACTCAGATTGGATGACTGAGGGGTAGTAGACATTAGTAGACATCAAAATCATATGATTCCAATTTAATGGGTTGTCTAGATTAGCAAGTTCACAGCGACAAGAATGTAGAATCCTGATTACCAGGGGCTGGGAGGAGCAGGTGGGAGGAGTTATTGTTCAATGGATATAGTCTCAGTTTACAAGATGAGTCTTAGAGATGGATGGTGGTAATGGTTGCACAACAACACGAATGCACTTAGTACCAAGAACTTACAGGTTAAAATAGTAAAGATGGTCCATTTTCGTTGTATTTACCACAGTTAAAGAAATGGAGAGAAAAAGAGGAAATGCAGATGGGCTAAACCCGGGCAGTGTGGCCGGGCTGTCTCGGGGTCTGCACGTGGTGCAGGAAGGAGGTACTCAAACGTTCTGATTATTAACCCCCAGCATACTTAGATTTCCATTTTAAGTGTTGGAGGTCATGACCAGAGTCAGCCAAGCCAAGCATCTGCAGGACGGTTGACTTGATTTTAAACAGTGTAGCATTTGTTACAAGTGCATTTGCATTCTGGCCATGTGGACTGCCCAGCTCCCAAATGATTGGTTCCCCATCTTTATAAGCTTGTGTCAGGAAAAGCTGGAGACCTGCTATAGAGAGATGTGGGCTTTACGTCCTCTTCCCACGTGCCCGTTTGCAGGCCACAGACGTAACCCAGATATCATGCTCAGACAACAAGGAGATGTCGCCATCAGGGTGATGACTCCCTCTGGATGCCCGCCCACCACACTTGCCTGTAGTGAGCTGGTTTGAAGTGTCAGTAGGTTCAGGGACACTCAGACACACAGGGTCAGGGCCTGAACATTTTCCAGCTGTAGTGTGCGGCACCTGTTTTTCTAAGTGTGTCCTTTAGAAGTTGTACTTGGAGGGTGAATCAGTGCAGCATAAAGAAATCAACTTTTCTTGTAAGAAGAGGCACAATCCACATTTGCATGTTTCTTCGTTTTTTTTAAATATCTGAACCCAAGGATATTTTTTCATTTATTTTCACATAGAGTGTGAGGGAGATAGAGAGATAATCATCCATGTGAGAAAGACAAACTGATTGGCTGCGTCCCACATGACCCCCACCAGGGCTGGGGACCGAACTGCAACTGAGGTACATTCCCAGATCAAACAAGAGACTCTTTGGTCCACGGGTTGACTTAACCACTGAGCCAAACTGGCCAGGGCATGTTTTTTAAACAAGTCTAAGCCATGCCAGTATTCTATGAAAAAGTGGGGGAGAGCAAATGTTCCCAGATCGGGTTGGAGAAAATAGAGCAATAAAATAAAGTCTGGCTTACAGCCTTGGTTACGCCCAGCAGTGATCTCTCGGCTGGGGGCTGTCGTCCGCAGGGTCAGTGCTGAGGGTGATTTGATGGGAACCCATCCTCGGACTCCGGAGTTTGCTGGAAACACCACAAATGTGCAAGGGGCTCTCCAGCACTGGAAACTCACATTTGATGTGTGGTGTCATTGTGACGGCTCCAAGCTCAGTGACATAAGAGGGTGGTGGTGACACACCAGCTTTCTGAACATGAGGCCCAGCCCCACCCCCCATTATTGCCCTCAGCTGCCTTTACTATGACTTTCTCCTTCTCCCTCTAACACTCCCCAGCCCTTTGCTCTCTGGCCTGAGACTGGTTTTCCACACTGAATGGTGGGTGAGTGGGACCGTCCCCAGGCCTCAGAGTTTGTGTGTGTGTTTGTTTCTTCATCACAGGTGGGGCCTGGCCCCCAGCTCTTCTAACAAGGTTTTCTGAGCTGTGTCTATGTGGTTGTCCCTCTGAGTCTGTGTGTACAAGGAGACAGTTAGCGTTTGTTTGAACTGAGAAAGCTGCCGGCCATTCACGATTTCTCCAAAGGCTCAGCAGTTTCCTGGTGCAAATCCTGGATCTGCTTCTGGTCTAGACAGTTAATTTTTTGAGAATCCCAAATCTGGATGTTTTGATCCCCAAAGTCTATAACATCATGTGGAGTTGTTTTCATGGGCATCCGGTATATTCTCTATTTACTCGAGATGGACCCCGTTCCCAGCCATAGTATATTTTCCTAACACCTCCACCAGGAAATGACGGGAAAGAAGAAAGAACTGGCTGCTCAATGTATTGTCCCTCCCCGCTTTGCCCTAAACCCCCACTTGCCGAGGAAGGGTGTATGCAGTTACATTGGACTAATCAAAGCACCATCTGGCTGTTCATTTGTTGTTGTTAATCCACATCGAAGGATAGTTTTTTCCATTGATTTTTAGAGAGAGAGGAGGGGAGGGTGGGAGAGAGGGAGAAACATCGATGTGAGAGAGAGACTTCACCTGATTGCCTTCCATACCTGCCCTGGGGCTGAGATGGACCCAGCATCCCAGGTACATGCCCCTGACTAGAAAACGAACCTGATACCCTTTGATGCCCAGGTAGACTCTCTCACCACGGAGACACACTGACCAGTGCATGGCTGTTCTGTATCTTTACCTAGCACGATCTGGGAAAGAGCTAAGATAAAATTGTAATATGGATCAGAACACTTGTCCCCTGGTACAACGTGGTGTTATAGAAAGTGGACAGGCTTTAGCCTCAACTGAATCTGGGTTCAGATGTCAGTGCTGTGAGTCGTGAGCTCAATAATATAGAACAAACTATTTAAATTTTTTCTTTAAAAATCTTCAGCCCTGGCCGGTTTGGCTCAGCGGTTAGAGCGTCGGCCTGCAGTACAGAGAGACCCAGGTTCGGTTTCCGCTAAGGGCACGTACCTCGGTAGCAGTTTGTCCCCGTACCCTGGTTGGTCGTGTGGGTGGCAGCCACTCGATGTGTCCCTTTCACGTCGATGTTTCTCTCTCTCTCTCTCTCTTTCTCTCTCTCCCTAAATCTCTCTAAAATCAATAAAAAGGAAAAAAATATTTTAAAAAAAATCTTCAGCTGAAGATATTTTTCCATTGATTTTTCAGATAGAGTGGGATGGAGGGAGGGAAGAGGGAGGGAGGGAGGGAGAGAAAGACACATCGGTGTGAGAGAGACATATCGATTAGTTGCCTCCCATTCGACCCAACCAGGGCCATGTATGGAATTGCCACTGAGGTTCACGCCCTTAACCGGAATCAAACCTGCAACTCTTTAGTCCACGAGCTCCACTGCTGAGCCTAATGGGCCAGGGCTATTTAAAGTCTTTAATTGAATACCTTCGTCTGTATAATGAGCATAATAATCATGTCTACCTCATAGGTTTATTGTGAGAATTCAATGAACATATACAGACCACAGTAGCGCTCAGTAAATGTGAGCTCCCTCCTCTGCTCTATCCCCTCCTCTCCTGAAAGACTAACACTATCAGCACTTCCAAGTGCACCTCATCCTTCATCCCAGGGGAAGGAGAAACCTTATCTCACAGGTTCTCAGACTTTCAGTTGCAGTAGAATTACCTTGAGTACTTTCAAATGTAAATTCCCAGGTCCCAAATCCCAACCCACTGGATCCCAATGTTTGCAGAAGGTGCTGGCAACCTGCATTTTACCATGTGCTCCAGACGATGCAGATGCAGGTGATTCACAGGACCATGGCCTTATGTGCTCTTCACAAAACATGCCCATCAGCCAGGTTTCTCTTTCCTAGGGACATGAACCCTGGCACGAGTTTCCTCTGCTCTTTGCCACCTGAGTGGTCCCCTTTGCATACTTCAAGTTTTAATTAATTAATTGGTTAATTAATTAATTATTGTTGCTTTCCCCGTACCTCATTGTGAACTCATTAGGGGTTGGGTTTTATCTCCATTCCCAGTGCCAAGGACATGGCCAAAAACAGAGAAGATTCTTTGTTGTTTGTTGACTAAATAAAGGACAAAGGTTTTAAACCCCCCAGCCCCTGCAAAAGACCCTATATGCTGTGATTTTAGTTTCACGAAAATCCCCCAGAGGTAAATCCATGGAGACAGGAAGGGATCAGGGATTGTGGAGCTGAGCAGGGAGGATGAGGAATGACTGACGACAAGGTCCGGGGTGTGTGTGGATGACAATGTTCTGGAACTAGAGAGTCGTTGTGATGTGACTGATAGTCGCTAAATGTTGTGAATGCACTTAGTGCTGCTGAAATGTACCCATGGAAGGATCGTACAGTTACATTTGATTTTATTTAAATTAACTTTATTTTAATAGCATTTCATTACATTTTATTTAAAATACTCTATATTTTAACTCAATAGTATAAGGAAAATGTAATATAAATAAAAGCTGCTTTTTTTCCCCCTGTGAGGCTGGAGTTTCTTGGGAACCACAAGTAGGTGGTTGTGGGGGCACTTGGCCAGTTGGCAGCTGGGGTCCTGGGCTGGGCTGACCAGCCTCCGTGTTCTGCTCAGGACGCCCCCAGTGGGAGGCTGGCTCCTGGCCTCTGGCTGCCCAGCTCTGAGTCTGGGCACACACCAAAGCTGGCTGTCGGGGGAAGCTGACTCCTGGCTTGCAGGAAGGACAGGTGTGAAACGCAAGAACTCTTCTCGCTGGGATAGTGGGGGATCCTGAGTCCAAATGACACCTTCCAGGATTCTGCAGCTCAACACTGCCCGCCGGAACTCCCACCCGCCGATGGGTTCTGGTTAATAAGCAGAGCAGTTGGGGGCTCCCAGTGGGGGCCACCCCAATAGTTTCCAGGTTGAAAGCACATTTGCACTTAAGATGGATTCTCTTTGTGTTTCCAGAGTCTGTCTCTATAGTGAACTGAAGTTTTAACAGAAGAGCAGCTGGGCCCTCCTGGGCTCGGCTCGGCAGGGCGCGAAGGTGGACATCTACTTTTAGAAGAGGCAGACGGGGAAGTGCTTGACGTGGGAGGACCACTGAGCGTCCAGCTGGAAGGACTGCACGTCCTTCCACTCCACGCCATCGATCAGGACCCGCTGCACATTCTGCTGGTGCTCGGCCGTGCAGACCAGGCGGCTGATGCCCTCGATGGACTGGGTTTGTGTGTCCACATCCTTCTTCTTGGGTTTTCTGGGCCAAACCATCACCTTCTTGTCCTTGTCCTTGGCGACCACGGTCATGGCCATGGTGGGCGTGGCTTTGGCCTCACCCCTGCTGGGCAGCCTGCTGACCTGCAGAGACTGGAAGGTGCCCTTGAGCGTGGCCTTGGCGGTAGGCAGGTCTTCGTCCTCCGCATCTGTGTCCCTGTCTGTGGGCGGAGCTGCCGTCCAGTAATCCACCTGCAGCTCCATCAGCTCGGTGCCGACGCCCTGGCTGGGGGAGGGATTCCCACTCACTGACGGGGAGGAGGATGCGGTGTGAGAGGCCTCCTTGGCGGCTGGAGATGTGATTGGCAGGGTGAACGAAAGCACACTGGACCATGAGGTGGCCGCATCATCTGAGTCTCCTGAGGTGGCCGAGGACGGTTCCACTCTTTCAACCTTCACCAGCCCCAGGAAGGGAAGGAACTCCTGTGAGGACTCCTCGTCGGGGCTCTCCTGCTTGTAGGTGAGCATGGCCTCCGCGATGGGCAGCCGGTGGACACAGCTGGCCCCCACGAGGTACCGTGTGACTGTGAACGCGATGTCCTGCTTGTCCTGCTCGGTGCTCTGGGCCTCCAGCTTGGTGAACAGGTCCCGCCAGGCCCGGTCGCGGAAGAAGTTGTTGTAGTGGTAATCCACGGAGCACAGGTACCTGGCCACGGGGTGGGAACCCAGCGGGATGACCTGGAAGCACATGTAGCCCTGCAGCTCGGGCACCTTGTGGGACAGCTGCTCCACGTAGAGCCGCAGCACGGCGCTGAGGTAGTGCTGCACCCCCGCCACCGCGATCTTCACCGGAATCCGGGGCCGGGCGTAGCGTTCGCTGTATGTCTCTATCTGCGACAGGATGATGCTGAAGGCCGCCTGGAGGTCAGCCTCGGAGCAGGTGGCCACCACGGGCAGATTTTGCTGCTGCAGGACGTCCGACAGGAACTGCCCCTGCCAGTCGGAGGTGTTGACGAGGATGACGTGGTCAGGCAGCTGGTCGTAGGGGTAGAGAATATCGTTTAGCTGATCGTACACAATCTTCCTGGGGACCTGCAGCTGGCTCTGTGGGTCTGGGCAGCTCTCATGGTTCAGGGTGCAGGACAGCCGGTCCTGTGGCCCCGCCTGCTGTTCCTCCTGGAGGGACGAGCTCTGGCCTCCGTGGTCGGCCTGCTTCCCCTCGGACGTGGTGAAGGGGCTGATGAGAGACTCGGTCTTACTGACGAGCTTGCTGGCCAGCAGCATCTGTGTGAACACGTCCTCAGTGGAGGTCTCTGCCTCCGGGCTGTCCTCAGGCTGTGCCGGCTGCTCCACGGGGGATGGTGTGCTGTGGCCAATTGAGTCGTCCAAACTGTCGTTGGACTGCTGGCTTCCCGGGACCCACATCTTTGAAGGCACATGTGCTGGACTCGGAGGCCCCTGGATCTGGGCACTATGGTTGCTCTCGGTGTCTGTCTGCAAAGTGGAGTGTGACAGGTGGTCTAAGATTTTATTGAGCTCGGCCTCCAGGGTGCTCGGGATGCTGTCATCACTCTCCACATCAGCGCCACTGGGGATGGGTGTGCTGTGGGCAACTGGACCTGAGATGTTGTCGCCCAGCTGCTGGTCTCCCGGGGACCACATCTTCGCGGGCACATTTGGTGGACTTGGAGTCTCCGTCAGTCTCCAGGCACTGTGGAAGCTCCCGGACTCTGTCTTCAGGCTGGAGTGTGACAGGTCTTGTACATATGGCTGGAGCTTGGACTTGGGGGTGCTCCAGATGCTGTCGTCATCCTCGGGGCCACTGTCGCTGGGATACTCCATGGTTACATTGACAAGATTCAGGTCCTCCTCCATTGTGGGGATGAGTTCCGCAGGGTCCTGCCCCGAATCCAGGACCTCCTGTGACGCTGTGAGCCTGGACGACAGCACCACGTCTTTCTGCGGGAAGCCTGGTTGTTTGGTCATGAATATAGTTATGACCATCAATTGGCACTTCTTGTTGGGCTTCCCCAAGTCAATGTCATTATCTTCCCCGTCCTGCCCATGTGTGGCATTGTCGCTGGCCTCCTGCCCAGAGTAGAAGCTGTTGTTTTCCTCCTCTGAGTAGTTATCTGTGGCCATGGCCTTGGGGCCAGCCAGCAGGGCACTGTCCTCAGGCTCAATGGGCTGGCTGGACAGGGAGCAGATCCAGATCTCGGCCACCTTGGGGCTGGCCTCCTTGAGGCTGCTGCAGAGGCTCACCACCTGGCCTCCCTCCAGGGGTCGCTGCATCACCTCGGCCATGTGGATGGTGCCTGTGGCCAGCGTTTTGTAGGCAACCAGCTTGTAGCCCAAGATGGTATTTTTCTTGAAGCGCTTCCTGCACTGCAACATGATGTCAAGCTTGTTGCCTTCTCCCTTGAGGATGTGGGGGTACTGCAGGGAGAAGGTCAGTGTCAGGTCGGTCTCCGTCTGTGCATTGGGGGGCAGCACAATCTTCTGGGACCTCAGAACGCGCTTTGAGCCCTGCATCTTGATGGCAATGACCGCCGAACGCAGCTCATGCCCAAGCTCCTTGCAGACCACGAGTTTCTTCAGTGTCAGGCTGCACAACCTGGGCACGCAGGTGGGACAGGAGACATCTACCTCCCAGTCCGGGAACAGGTCCGTGGGCACCGGCCTGTTGATTGTGGCAGGTGCACCGGCCAGGCTTCCGGTTGGTGACGAAGTTGCAGAAGCCTGGACCATGTTGGTTTTCCTTCCATTCAGGGTGGATGAGCTCTCTCCCTGGGGTGGGACAGAGGAGGGACATGCCGTCAGAGGCAGCTCATGGAGTGCCAGGTGGGATGGTCACTGCAGCTAAGACTGAATCCCCAAGCACTTAGTGATGATGGCAGGAGGTGGGACACAAGTGACGGCAGAAGAGAAAAGGTCCTTTGCAAAATAGAACCAGAGACAAGAAGTAGGGTATAGACTGGGAAACCTCAGTAGAGGGAGTGGGGGGACTGAAAAGAAAAACCACAGAACCTATATGCATGTACGCGTACCCAATGGACACAGACAACAATGCTGGGGATCTGGTCACGGGGCGGAGGGAGGAATCGGGAGTAGGGTGTCAAAGGGGGGAAAAGGAGAAACATCTGTAACAAAAATAAATTAATAAAAAGAAAAAAGGAAAATGGTTCTTGGCAGGAAAAGTAGAATTGGAGTGAGGACAGAGGAAACACTTGAGTATCTCAGGTCATTATTTTGACAAGCGGGTGGACAGCACTTCCTTGTATTAAACTGTCACCCCCTGGATTTCTGACTAAACATCCCATTCTAAGATGAGAACACAGAGGCTTTTCCTGGGTGGAAGGGGTCAGGATATTAGGACTGTGGGATGTTCAGGGCAGCACCATTGAAATGGTAACAGAATGGCATCATGTCCTGGTCCCGCCACAGTGAAGAGATGGATGGTCATGGTAACCATTCCCCCTGCTGCTGTGTTCTGCAGCCCATGGGGCCCCCAGCTCCTTACCTGTAGGGGCCAGGATGATGTGTTTCTCAGTGCAGCCAATGGCAAAGCAACAGACTTGGTACCATGGGTCCCCCAGCTCCTTACCTGTGGGGGCCCGATGATGTGGTCCTCAGGGCAGCAAATGGCAAAGCAACAGACTTGGTACCATGGGTCCCCCAGCTCCTTACCTGTGGGGGCTCGATGATGTGATTCTCAGGACAGCAAATGGCAAAGCAACAGACTTGGTACCATGAGCCCCATGTCCTTTGGGGAAAAACATCACTACTAATCACGATGGTGTGTAAGACTGGGACAAGTTGTGCAGGGATTACCAGGTAAACATGGACACTTCGGGATGGGCATTAAAGAGGGAATATCTGTAGATAAACAAGGTCACTACATAATTCTAAAGGAATGGATCCAACAAGAAGATAGAACTCGAGTAAGCATATATACACCCAGTATAGGAGCACCTAAATATGTATTTAAAATCTCTTGGAGGACTTTAAGGGAGAAATTGACAGCAATATAGTCAGAGTAGGGGACGTTAACACTCTACCGCTTCACTGAATAGATCTTTCAGACAAAAAATTAACAAGGAAACACTGACCCTAAAAAGGCACTCTAGATCTGATAAACTTAATGGACATTTCACCCCATAGCTGTAGAGTACACATCCTTCTCAAGTTCACATGGGAATGTCTCAAAGATAGACCACATGTTAGGACACAAATAAATATCTACAAAATACAAGAGACTTAAATCATATCAAATGTCTTCTCTGATCACAATGGCATGAAATTAGAAATCAACTAAATAAAAATCCTCAAAAGACTTCAAACACCTGGAGGCTAAAGAACATGTTATTAAATAATGAATAGGTTACCAGTGAGATCAAGGAAGAAATGAACAATTCCTGGAAAATATAAAAATGAACACACAGCAACCCCAAATTTCTGGGGTGCATCAAAAGCAGTCCTGAGAGGGAAATTCATAGCACCACAGGCCAAACTCAAGAAACAAGAAAAGTAGTGAATAAACTATCTAACACTACAAGTTAAATAATTGGAAAGAGAACAGAAGAAAAGCCCTGAGTAAGTAGAAGGGAAGAAATGATGAAGATCTCAGTGCAAATAAATGACAGAGACTAACAAAAATAAATCATATATATATATAAAAGATCAATGAAAATAACCGCTGGTTCTTGGAAGAGATAAGGAAAACGGTGATCCTCTAGTGTGACTCATCCAAAACCAAAGAGACAGGACCCATAAATAAAATCAGAAATAAAAGCAGGTGAGGTTACAACAGAAATATAAACGATTCTAAGGAACTATTACAAACAATTTGGACAACCTGGGAGAAATGGACAATTACCTAGAAGAGCAGTCTTCCAAAATTGAATCAGTTAGAATCACGAAGCCAGAATAGACCAAAATAGTGATGACAATACTAATAATAATGAAATTGAAGCAGTATTCAAAAATCTCTCAGAAAACTAAAGTCGTGAACTGGACGGCTTCACAGCAGAGTTTGAGCAAATATTCAAGAATAACTAACTCTTCTCCTCAAATGATTCCAAAAAATTCAAGAGGAAGGAAGAGTTCCAAGGTCTTTTTATGAGATCATCATTATCCTAATTCCAAAACCAGATAGGCCAGTAGAAAGAAAAAAACCTACAGGCCAATATCCCTGATGGACATAGATGCCAAAATCTTTAACAAAACATTAGCAAATTGGATTCAGATATATATTTTAAAAGATTATTCAACATGACCAAGTGGGATTTATCCCAGGGTTGCAGGCCTGGTACAATATTTGCAAATCGATAAAAGTGATACATCACATAAACAAAATGAAAGGTAAAAATCATATGATTGTATTAATAGATGCAGAATAAACATTCAACCATACACAGCTCCCATTTTTGACAAAAATTCTCAGTAGCGTAAAAATAGGGGGATTATACCTCAACTTAATAAAGGCAGTATATGAAAAACCTACAGCCAACATCATAATCAGTGGGCAAAAATTCAAAATGTTTACCTTAAGAACAGGAACAAGACAGGGATGTCACTAGATAATTTCTAGTACAGGGATGTACTAGAATATAACACTACGACAATCAGACAAGAAGGTAAAATAAAAGGCACCTTAATAAGAAAGGATGAAGTAAAACTGTCATTATTCACACATGACATGATATTGTACATAGAGAACCCTAAAGATTCCATCAAAAAGCTACTAGATTTAAAAAGTGAATTTGGCAAATAGCAGCATACAAACTTAACATCCAGAAGTTGATGGCATTTGTATACACCAATAATGAACACACAGAAAAAGAAACTCAAAAAACAATTCCATTCGTAAAAACAACAAGCAATATACTTAACCAAAGAGGTAAAGACCTATTCTCAGAAAATTACAAGACATTGAAAAATGAAATGGAGAAAAGATATAAACATGTGGAAGCATATACCGTGTTCATGGATTGGAAGAATTAACATCATTAAAATGTCCATACTACCCAAAGTAACCTGTAGGGATTCAATGCCATAGCCATTAAAACATCAACCACATATTTCCTGATCTAGCACAAATACTCCAAAATTTTATGTAGAACCAAAAAGACCCCAAATAGCTGCAGCAACCTTGACAAAGAACTGAATCGAAGGGGTCACAATACTGGGTATCAAATGATACCACAAAGCCATTGTAATCAAAACAGCCTGGGACTGGCACAAGAACAGGCATATAGATCAATGGAACAAAGCAGAGACCCAGTAAATCGACCCAAGCCATTACTCTCATCAATATTAGACGAAGGAGGCAAGAACCTACAATGGAGTAACGACCACCTCTGCAATAAATGCTGGTGGGGAAATAAGACAGATACATGCAAAAATCATAAAACTAGACCACCAGCTGACACCATACACAACCATAAACACAAAATGGAAAAAAGACCTAAAGGTGCATCATGAAAGCATAAAAACCCTAAAAGAAACCTTAGGCAGCAAAATCCCAAACATCTCAGGTCACAGCATTTTCACCAATACATTGTCAATAGCAAGAGAAAAAAGTAAAAATAAACCAATGGGGCTACATCAAAATGAAAAGCTTCTACACAACAACAACAAAAAATCAATAAAATGAAAAGGGATCCCACTGTATGGGAGAACATATTTGTGAATAATACCTCCGATAAGGGGTTAACTTAGAAAATGTATAAAGAACTCATACAACTTAACAGAAGGAAGACAAACAATTCAATTAAATAATGAAGAAAGCACCTAAATTGAAACCTCTCCAAAGACGTCATATGGATGGCCAAGAGACATATGAAAAAATGCTCACTGTTATTAATCATCAGAGATGCAAATTAAAATTGAAATGACAGTAAAGTATCAACTCACACCTGTCAGAATGGCTGGCATCAACCAATCAACTAACAAGTGCCTGCGAGGATGTGGAGCAAAGGGAACCCTAGTACATTGGTGGTGGGAAGGCAGACTAGTGCAGCCACTCTGGAAAACAGTATGGAGTTACCTCAAAAAATTAAAAAGGAAACTGCCATTTGACCCAATGCTCCCACTTCTAGGCATATATCCTAAGAAGCCTGAAACACCCATCAGAAAGAATATGGCATCGCTATGTTCATAGCGGCACTCCTTACCATAGCTAAGATCTGGAAACAGCCCAAGTGTCCATCAGTAGATGAGTGGATAAAAAAGCTGTGGTGCATTTATACAATGGAATAATATGATGCTGTAAAAAGGAAGGATCTTTTACACTTTGGGTAGCATGGGTGGACATAGAGAATATTACACTAACAGAAAAAAGCCCATCAGAGAAAGACAAATAGCACATGATCTCACTTATTTATCGAGTTTAATTAACAAAATGCACGGACCACAAAATAAGTCCAGAGTCACGAAGCATGGAATAGGTGACAAACCTCTGAGGGAAGGGGGTGGGGGGAATGGGAAGAGATTAACCAAAGAGCTCACATTCGTATATGCATAACCCATGAACACAGACAACAGTGCGGTGGAGGCTGAGGTGTGTGGGAGTGGGAGTGGGTGGATATAAGGAAAAGGGGGGAGCGACATATCTGTAGTACCTTCAACCGTAAAGATGAATTTTTAAAAAGAATAAATTTTATAGAATCAATGAGTAGTAAAAAAAAGGGAAAGTCTGTAGAAAAATGCAAAAATACTCTTTTTTTGGTGTACGTGTCCCTAGCGGGAATCGAACCCAGGACTCTCTGGTCCGCAGGCCGATGCTCCAACCACTGAGCCAAACCGGCCAGGGCCAAAAATACTCTTCATTGAACATGAAGTGAAATGGCACCAGAGTCTCTTCTGATGTTCATAAAAATTTGAGGACAGTGTCTTTGCAGCTGGTCTGAAAGCAGCTGGACAGTGAGAGTGGGTGGGGAGGAGATGGGGATCCAGATTCCCAGACTGGAGAAGGGATCTCAGGGGAGTAGCAGGGCGGCTTCTGAAACTTGGGGGCCACATTGACTGCAAGGGGTCCTGGAGTTTGGGTCAACTCGGCACCTACACTCACCCTGAGGCGGCCGTGCTGCACCCTCGTGGGTGTGTGGGGCTCCTGGGCCTCCTGCAGGGGGATGGACCTGAGGACCCCATCTGTGAGCTCCTGTCCGTTGTCCTGTGTGGAGCTCTGTAAAGACAGTTCCCAGTCACCAGGCGGAAAGCCTCAGAGCCCTGTTTGTGCTGGTTCTCAGACCCCTCGGACCCTCCACTCCAGACACACACACACACCTCAGTTTGCTCAGACCTCCACTGGGGAGGAAAAGGCATGACAGCCTGAGGACCGAGGATTCCCCGTGGAACAGATTAGAGGCCCCTGGGGAAGCCCCTCTCCACCTGCCTGCCCTGTCCTGGGTGTGATCACGGCAGGACCTCTAGGTTACCCACCACACAGCAACCTGTTCCTGCCCTGGGGGTCCTCCTTCATGTTCCTCTACCCCCCACCCCCATGAAGAGGAGGGTGTGTGGGCTGCACAGGGATGGCTCACGTGGAGGTCTGGCCTGGATGGGTCAGACCCAGGCCGCTTGTGTTACCTTAGTCGATCTTCTTGAAAATGGCCAGAAACGTGGGGGACGAGGGGGGAACCAACGTCTGGAAAAATTCTCACTGCGGGGTCTCCGGAAACAAGAGCCCCGATGAGTGGGAACACAGCAAGAGAACATCTTGCACTGTGAAATGTCTCTCACAACTGAGCTGGCTGTTGGGCAGTTGCTAGAAGGTGGTGCCTGGTTACGGGGTTCCAAGTTCTATTGGGTAGTGACCTCACTTCCTGGGATTGCCTTCCCTGAGTCCCCTCATGTAATAGCAGCTATACAGTCCCCTGGGCCGCTGACTGCTCACCCCCTTCTCCATGGAACACCATCTCTGCACACAGTGACACCAACACACCCCTCTCCACAGCCCCCTTGAGGTCTGGGTGCAGCCAAGTCCCAGATTTCAGGAGACACATCTGGGTTCAGACTCAAACTCTCTTTCTTACCTCTTCTTGATCCTGGATAAGTCACTGTGCCTGTAGGGCCTGTCTAGCTCCTGCACAATGGATTGTCCTGGCAGGTGCTTTTAGGGATGTTCAGGCACATGTGGGGTCATAGCCATAAGGCTGGAGGAGGGCTGTCACAGGCAGGAGGTGCCTCCAACCTCGCTTTCCTTCCTGTTGTCACCTCCCCTGTGTCTGCATTTTTTTCTATTCCACCTATACTCATTATACCTAGAGAACGTGTGAGTGTGTGAGTGTGTGTGTGTGTGTGAGTGTGTGAGTGTGTGTGTGTGTGTGTGTGTGTGGGTGTGTGCACGTCCAGAGCTCTCATTCTGGATCCCAGAACAAACAGCCCCCACATAGCGGGGAATAGGCTGGAGCTTCCCCACATGTCAGGATTTCTAATTCCCAAACCAGCTCTGTGGGAGAGGTTGGAGCCTTGGCCTGGAAGGTCTGAACTTTCCTGAACTCTGGACTCTGAATGTCATGTACCTTGGGAAGTTTCTGCCTGTGTATGTGCCTCAGTTTCCCAATTATCCAACATTGGTGCGATTCAGAACTGCATAAGCTTTAGCTCAGCATAAAGGGGTCCTGGGTCCCTCTAGCTTGGGCGGGTTGTCCACCGAGGTGCACCTCCGTGGTTCCAGATCTGAGCTCCTTGTCAGACAAATACTGGCCAAATGCCCATCTAGTTACCAAATACTCACCATCTCCCCCATGCCATCTCCACCATGTCTTTCCATGATTCCACCAGCAAAGCCTTTTCCAGAGCCCCTGAGAAAACCTGGGTGCAGCCAGTACCTGAACTTTGAGGACACACACTTGGATTATCTCAGGCTCTGCATTCTGACCAATGAGTGATTCTGGGCCAGGCATGGACCTCTCGGGTCACTGGCTTCTCTCCTCACTGACTCCCCTTGTTCTTCACCTTCCTGGTGGAGTGGGAATGTGTCCCCTCCACTTCAGTGTGGATGTCATTAGTGACTCCATAGACGATGGCAAAGTGATCCAACATCACTTCCATGACTTGGTTATAAAGAGTCAGTGCCTGACCACGTGCTCACTGTGACCTGTGTTCTCTCTGTCTCTGTCTCTGTCTCTCTCAGGTCACACTGAGGAATGAGCCTTTGTGCTATGAGTTGATACCTCTAGATCCACATGGCCCAGCACTGAGGGAGACCAACAGACAGAGGAAGTCAGGCCTTCAGTCCAAGCTGAATCCAGGGACCCCCTAGAGAGCTCAGATCCTGAGGGACTGTCCCTGCCTCAGTTGAGACCTCAGTGAGAGACACCGGCAGTCGTACCAGCTGAGCCACGCTGGATTCCTCCTCACAGAACCTGTGAGCTAATAAGTGTTTGCTGGTCAAGTCTCCAGGGTGGGGTGATGCTGTCCCACAGCAATAGGTCACTCTTACCGTCGTCCAGCACCAGGCCCTGGCCCTGCCTTGCCCTTCTCCCCCGTCATCTCCCCCACCTCCCTCCAGCCACCCCACCTCCTTCTAACCTCCTCTCTGTCCAGACACCTTCTGCCTCCACGTGTCTGCACAGTTGTGCCTTCTGCCAGGCTAAACGCCCTGAGTTTGTGCAGGGCTGGGTCCCTCTGGTCCTGCCTCTGGGAACATAAATGTCACCTCAGGGCAGGTCCTCAGCCCTCACCTGGAGCCTCCAGCCCTCCCCATGGCCCCTGCTCTGTTCCCGCAGAGCAATGGCTCTTTCCTCTCACGTGTTTGTTTGCGTGCTGTGCCCACCTTCCCTGCGCTGGGAGCTCCTGGAGGGCAGGGGCCCTGATGGTTTTCCTCGGCAGGGACCCAGTTTGAGAGCTCAGGGCACCGTTGCTGAGGGAACAGATAAGCAGATCCATCCGCCACAGATCAGCCCAGTTAGAGCCCAACTGACTTTGTCATTTCAGATGGACTAGATGGAGAACTATGTAAGTTCATCCTGTGATTTGAATCTCTCGTGGGTGTACTAACTTATGCCGAATTACAGAATTACACCCCCCCCCCATTTCCGCCGCTTGTCACTGTGTATTTTCTCACAAGGCGGTGCTGGGCGGATGTTCATGTTGGGGGAGATGCACCCCTCATATGGTCATTCGGGAACCCAGAGTTCTTCCGTCATGTGCCTTCTTCATCCCCAGGACATCACCCCCATGTGCTTCCACCAGCCTGAGGGGACAGAACACAGAGAAATACATGCTGGGGGGCTGTCACCAGGTCTGCGGTGGCACTCACCAGTCCCTGTCCTCTTCCACTGACAACGACAGTTCATAGGGCCACGAGGGGGCTGGGAAATGCTGCCCAGCTGTGCCCCAAGTCGGGAGAATAGATTTTGTTGGACAATTAAAGTCCTCTGACACGTGAGTCACTCACCTAGAATGACTGTGTCGTTCACGTCTCTACTGAGTGTTCGCCGTGTGCAACACCACGCTCTGCGCTGGACGGAGATCTGACTGCGCAGCATCCTGGCCTGGGACACGCTCCTGATCTAAAGGAGGTGAGACACGGCATGAAGTGCCCTGCAGTTTAAGGAAAAAGAACACGGCGAATGTGCTCTGGAAGTTCAGTGAATGATCCTACATGTGGAAGCTGCCTGGAGCTCACAGCAGTCGAACTTCACTTTCAGAGAGGAACAGATATGGTTGGGAGAAGATGACGCAGGAACTCTGGAAGCAGGTCAGTTGTGTACAACCTGTAATAAGAAATTTTATGCAGCCATGAACTCACAGATTTAACATTGTTAAAGGGCAGGGCTCATATTACATGAAAAGTGAGTGGGAGTATAGGGCGACCCTATACTTGGAATAACTCCATGTCTAAATGTGGATGAAAGCATAAAGATAGGTTGAGGGTAGGGTTCCCACCTTCTAACATGTTTATTGTTCAATGAGAAGGCTTCCATCAGTATGCTTTGGTCATGTACTATTTCCTTCAACCGGGCACAAGGCGCTGTGATGTGGGCACGTTATCCCCATACTTCCCCGCCCCACCCCTGCGAGTCCAGGGGCTGTGACCTTGTCTGTCTTTTCTGTCCCGAAACCCAGGGCCTCACCCAGGAGCTCAATACACACTCCCTGAAATGCCAGATTGGGACAAAGCCTGTGTTTTCCTGGTGTGAACTGGCAGGACAATCACTTCTACTAGAAGGCACCACCACAAATTGACTCTTACCTGTTGTAGTTGGTCTAACTGCAAGCCCAGGCAAAGGCTCAGTTTGGTGTCTGCTTCTACTGCTGACAGAACCAGGAGCCTCACACACATGCCATGTCTCACTCGTCCACTGGAGGGCAGTGCATCGCAGCTCCTGACAATGACATTGACCCACTTCCAATTTTCACAAGTTCTCCTTCTTCAGAAGATGCTTGATAAACTTCCAGGATTTCTTTAAGGAATATTTATTTGATTTTCTTCTTCAATTTCATTTGGAAGCTAATGAAAGTCCCCTCCAAGTAGCAAAAATAAGGTGATCCACTGCCTGGCAGATGTCACTTGTGACACAGATGTTCCACCTTCTGCGTCCATCTCCATCCCCACCTCTCCCCCTCCATCAGGTATAAAGACCTACCTTGTTAAGTATCTTCTGCCCTTACATGTGATGTATCAGAGAGATCTGTCCATTATGTTTCTTCTTTTTGGTGATATGAGCCTTTGGGGTAGGAAGTGGTCTGCTCATAAGACCGTCGAACTGTCTCTGGAACCCGGGAGACCTGATGACGGTGACCAGCAGGAGATCTCAGCAGAATCGTCTGGCTGTCTCTGCACATCTCTAGTTACAGGTGTGTGACTGTTGGAGGTCTGTACCCCCCACCTGCCAGTGTGTCTCCTAAGATAGTAACTCTGCACGTCAATCTTTTCACCAGTGCTCCCCCAAGGCCTTGCAGGGGCACAGTAGACATCTTATTATTTATCAAAGAAAAAGTTATGTTTCTGAGGGCTTCACCTCCAGTCTCATGCACAGTCTGTAACCTGAAGTCTGTGACAGTCACAATCGTCCCGCCACCCACTCAGCTCAGCCCTGCTCTGTCCTCAGAGAAACAGGGGGGTGGGGGGAGCGTGCTCACTCTGCCCTGTGGCCTCCCTGTCGGACTTGAAATTCTGCTCACTTTCATCCTCCCGTTTGCCCCTTTCATGACCCCAGAAGAACTTGGCCAGTTTACCCTGTCACCTTAGTTTTAGATTTGGGGCTGGTCTGTGAAGATTACTTGTCCCATATCTTTAAGGAAAAGGACAAGAATGAAGGTACTTTCAGTTTTCCGAGTTTCTGTCCTTGGTGGGGGACGTAGCCATGAACCACCACAATCAGAGCCCCAGAGTGGCACCCTTTCTGGGGAAGCCAGTGAGCCCAGCCCAACGTGTGGCCTCCAGAGACCCCAAGACACAATGACGTGTCTCCTCTCCCCAGTATGGCCTATCTTCTGCTTTTCTTTGCCTACTTATTCTGTCTAAACTGTCACTTCTTGGTGAGTCTGTGGACTTTCCACGGGGTACATTTACCCCGGAATGTTCACTGTGCCCTCCTGTGGCCTCCAGCATAACTGGCACCTCTCTCAGTAGGGTTTGTGCCCATCTCTGCCCCAGCTCCCTAGGGCAGCCAACATGCCAGGTCCCAGAGGTGAGCAGGACAGAGCCTTCTTCTGGTCCCCAGCCACGCTTTTCCTTCTCAGGCATGGTCAGCATCGGGGACCGAGGAACTGCAGTGAGTGAGCAGGAGCCGAGGTCTCAACACGGGGCCTCGTGCCTACCAGCTCCTGCCCCAGCGTGACCTGAGGACATAGGAGGGAGGGTACCCCAGAAACAGGGGTTCTGTGGAGGGCATCGGGGACACTCGGGCACTTGTCACATGAGTGGGACACTCAGCAGTGCCCAGAGGACTGGATGCCTTGTCCTGTGTCCTGGCTCCTGGGCTGTGTTCTGTCCTGTGTGTGTTAGCTTGTGTGAGGTCCCCGTGGAGGTGAGAGTCACCCTGTCTGCTGAGTTGATCCTCATAATGGTTTGTTAAATGCCAAGAGCTGGGTGTCTGGGGAAACCCACCTGATGGGTGGTGGGTGTTCCAGGTAAGAGGAGCTCAAGCTCATCCTGGAGTCCAGGCAACCTCCGGGCGCCCAGGGAGGAGACAGGACTGACACGGGGCCCAGAGGAGAGGCCACTAGGCGATGAGTGTGTGCTGAGTGTTATAAGGGACAGTTCTCTTTATCTGTCACAGGAGGAAGCGTGCCATTAGCCTTAGGCTCTTCAAGGTCAGGCAAGGAGCTAGGAGCGTAGGATTTCTGAAAGGAGCAGGATCCAGGGGCTGCCTGAGCAGAGCGCTGGCTCCCCCCGCAGATGGGGTATCTGTGGAGCCAGGAGGCCGGTCAGCACCCACCTGCACACCCAGGGCCACGTCTCCACGTGTCACTGCCGCTTCAGGAGCACCCTCCGTGAGCCTCACGTCATCCGGCTGTGTCATTGCCCACCTCCTGCTCAGTGAGGCCATCATTCTGCAGGGAGGAATTAGGCAACTGTCCCCAGATGCTAACTTCTGTCCCACCTGCAGGCTAGTCGTAGGGTGAGTTATCTGACAAGTGGATGTCTTGTGCACCCTACACTCTCAGCTCCTTGGGCACCTCAGTTCCCAGACCACCAGAAGTCCACTGACCAACACCATGGACTCTAAGGTAGACCTGCCTTCCCTTCATGTCTCCACTTCAGGGGCATCTGCTCCTGATCACAGTCAGCACCTTGTCATCACTTGGGACATGTCTGAGCTTTCCATCTCCTACATCTCACTCCCTGGTCACCACCGTCTGTTCCCTCCCTTTCTCAAAACACCTGCTCTCAAACCCAGGAAGCCCTGCTTCCCTGGAATTTTCACTTCTTCTTCCATAAGTCCCACATCTCTGTCTCTCTGCAGCCCGCACACCACGGTCTGTCACAGCAACCGCTCTCTACCGACCAGGATCTCTGGTGACGATTTTCCTCTGGGCCACACTTTCCCTGCGACCCTCCCTCCCTGAGCCAACCCCTCACTTTCTTCTCTCCCCCTGCACCGAGACTGCTGGTCACCACAAGGAACCATCCTGCCAGGGCTCCCCGAGCTGGTGTCTGACATCCTCTTTGCCCGTACCTGTCCTGGGCACCTAGGTCCTGATGGGTCCATTACTTGCAGCCCCCACTCCAGCGTACCTTCCTGTTTCCTGCCTCTATGCCAATTTTTCTGATCCCTCCCTCTGCCTGAAAGGTCTTTCAATGCCTCGTTGCCTGGTTAATATAACAGATCTCAGCTGAGCATAAATGTCTACTTCTCTTAAGTGGTTCTCTTTCTAAGTGGACGCACAGTACTTCTCCTCAAAGAAATGTCCACTTCCTCCTTTGTGCCGCCTGTCACCCTGAGCCCACTTGTGTTACAGCAACCACCTCACGTCATTGTCCCCATGTGTCTGTACTCCGTCCAGAGTAAGGAGGAAAACGCTTACTTCTCTCATCTCTAGCACCTAGCAGTTCCAGCACATAATACTTACTCTGAAAGCTTTTTCATCAAAATATATTTGTCCAAACTCTAGTCCATCCCATCCAATGTTAACAGCAATCAGAAATCTAAAACCTCCCGTTTCACGGTGCGCTGTGAAACTTAGGAAAGGACCCTGGAAGGTGGAGCCAAACTGAAAGTGTAATTTGAGATAGGAAAGAGCTTCTCCTACGGCAGTTCTGAGCTGCGAGAGAAGGAGACGCTCCACGAGAGGCGGGCGGCTGCCCCTCCAGGCTCATTGCTAGTACGCAGAGGCCCACTGACCAACACCGTGGACTCCAAGGTGGACCTGCCCCCCCTTTATGTCTCCAACCTCCACCTAATTTCACAATGCTCTCATCAACTGCCAGTGTGAACGAGGATGAGGTGGGCAGACAAATACGCATTCGTCTTTCTGGTCCGGTGTGGAATCCCACCCTACGGAGAGCCCTGGGTAATGCCCCCGAGGCGGGCCCCGTTCTCACGCTCACGACACTCGCGGGCAATGGCAGGACCGGCACACTCTACTAGAACTTTCTGTTCCTATACGGTGTCAACCCAGAGGGCTGATCTCCTTGAGAGCAGGGACACGTGTCTGGTCCAAAGTTAGTCCCCGTTGGTCCTGAGATACGGTAGCTTCTGCCGTACGAGGGGGTTGGTCCATCCTCACCGGGGAGGGGAGAGTCCTGAAGAGGATTGCTTTCAGGGGGCAGCCAGGCCCCTCCACAACCTTGCTCAGCCTGCGGGCATGGGAAGGAATCGCTGCTGGGCTCTGGGGACACTGAAGAGCCTCAGGAAGAAGCCCCAGCTGAGCGAGTGCCCCGGGGCGGAGGGCCGAGAGGCTGACACCCAGGTGACCTGGAAGCGGTGCCCGAGGAAGAGAGGCGTGTGGGCCGGACCTGGAACGGCCCCTCTCCACGCTCGGTGCTCTGCGTAGACAGAGGAGGTGCTCGGGTGGAGTTCGGTGCAGTGGGGCCTGCGGGGTTCTGTCCCGTGTGCAGGCTGCAGAGCTAGTGTTCAGGAACTCTTTGCTGTTTGCAAAACCCTACACATTCCGAAGTGGAAGCCAAGAGGGGCCTACGACCATGCTTCGTCCAAGTGCTGGTGGGAGATGGAGTCAAATGAAATGTGGTTTCCTAAGGACATTCCTGACATAAAGTGTCCCTGTGCCGATGCACGTCGGTCAGTTCAACCCAGAGTCCCACTGTCCTGAGAGTCAAGAATTTCACATCCTTAGAGCCAGATGGCCCCTCAGAGACAGGCTATTCCCAACCTACACCTGACAGTCACACACCGAGGCCCAGAGAAAGCGGGCTTGCTCAGCGCTATGGTGGTTGGTGTCTAGTGGTGACCATAATGCAGGTCCCCTGATTCTCAGTGAACACTCGTGCTGGTTCCAGTCTGTGCAAACTGCTAACGCGTCTTCCGTCGATTTCCTCAGCTTTACATGTCTCGTGAATAATGTCAGCTCATTACACGTGGTGAGCACTTTCCCCCGTTATCTCATGTGACAGAGTTGAGGATCCTCTGGGGAATGATTCTTATTCCTGTTTGATGCTCTGCAAAACCGAGACCTGATGAAACGAGCCTGAGTCACACAGAGAGTTGTGGTGGAGCTGGGGCTGGAGCTCAGAACCCCTGACCCTCAGTGAACTTGTTCATTTCTAATCACATTTTTTAAATTTATTAATTGATTTTGTTGTTCCACTTCTTTATGCATTCATTGGTCGATTCCTGTATGTGCCCTGACTGGGAATCGAACCCACAACCTTGGTGTATAGGGACCATGCTCTAACCAACTGAGCTACCCGGCCAGGCCTCCAGTCACATTTCTTGTAGTTTATTTATTCATTCAACTGGTGAGTACTCAGTGAGAGTCTGTCATGTGCCCGCATGGGGCCATGATTTCAAGTCCCCTCCTGCTCCTCAGACAATTCCTTGCTCATCTAGGGGGGGGCGGGGGGATACATAAATATCACCAGAACAATATAGGCATTAAAACATAGTGATGAAAACCTGTTATGGGATTCTGTAAGAAGCCATAGAAACCATTTGGGAGATGCACAGGGCCTAACAGAACAGCTGGCTTTTGAACGGGGTCCTGGAAGCTGAGCTCGGCTTTGCAGGTGGAAAGAGAGCACAGGGAACAGTGTGGAGAACAGCAGGACAGCCCAGAGGAGCTGATGTGTTTGATCCACACCCTGGTTGCTTCCCACGCCTGGCCCCCATCCCGTCCATGTCGCCCATCGGTCTGTTGGGTAAGGTCTTTGGTATTCTGGCATGGACAAGGATGGCCAGGTCATAGAGAATACATGTATACAGCTACGTGTAAGACAGTGTCTCATGGTCGCTCCAACGTGCATTTCACAGGATGTGTGATCAGTGCCGTGTGACCTTCAGTGTTCTCCTTCCCTTTGTCTCAACATGATTGGATAAAATGACTGCTGCTTTTCATTCGGGGCTTCCTTTTATTTCTCATTTTCCCAGGGCTGTGCTTGAGGTTGGGAAGAGTTGACACCTAGGGGGCCACCAGCTCCTGCTGCATCCCACCCCCTCCTGGCTGTCTCCATAGACCACTGGGAGGCTGGTCAGGCTCACCTCCCACAGGGTGGCTCTTCATCCCAAGACGGGCCACCCAGAGGGTACAGACACATGCTGGGATTAGGAAGCACCAGTATCTTTGTCCTTCTAGACTAGAGGGTGAGACCACAGCAGAGGCCTGAACAAGATCTCTGTTCTGTGTTCTAGCCCTGAGGCTGTGTCTTGGATGAGGGTAACATCGAATCATCTCTCCCTGGCTGGCATCTTCTCCATTTGCGTCTGTTTTCTCCCAACATGGTCTGAGTCCTTCATGGTGCTCGGCCTCCTGCTCAGCCCTGGGGTCAGGAGATGCCACTCTCCTGCTGAAGCTGAGCCACGATCCTTCAGGCTGGTGGGACAAATAACATACATGTAACTTTGATGAAGCAAATGCGAGAGTGAAGGTGGACATAGGCCCGAGGAGTCTCCCTTATGGATCTGTGTGAAGTTTTCCTTGGAGTCTGTACACGGCCATGGGACACCTGGAGCCCAGGTAGTATGTGTTCTTAGTTGAACAGGACCTTCTCACCAGCACTACCCAGGGTCCCTGCAGCTCTGCATTACTGGGGCAAATGGTGTTACCCCTCTGTCCTCTGTCCTTCATCCTCCATCACATGGAATGCCCAAGGACATCTAGCTGTGCCTGGCACGATGGTGGGAATCTTCAACTGTGTGATGGGTTCCGGGCCAGATGTTGGTATTTCTCCTGCATTGTGCAGTGAGTAAGAAAAGGAGTAAAATGAGGTGCCCAGCCCTCAGTCTGCCCCTTCTGGAAATTGCAGGCTACCACTCATGCCAATGACAGGGTCTAAGACTGTTCTCCATGGTCTTTCCCACAGCCCAGATGTGGGCCAGTGGTGACATCGTCACACCGCCTCTCTCCATGGCATCACCTCATTACACCTCCTGGGAGATATATTTGGGAGAGGTAAAGGAGCAAGTCTCTGCTTTCATTACCTGGGGTGGAAATTGAGGTCCACATGAGGACACGACTTGTGCCTGGGAACCCTCACTCTCACTGGCCAGAAGAGGGCAGGACACTGGGGAGACACCCTGTGATGCTGTCACCCTGCCTTGTATACCAGAGCAGTATGGGTCCTTCCCTGGGATTGGCTGTCCTTCCTCTGCACCACCATTAGAAATTCCCAGCAGCCTGGTCGCACACAGCTGGTGGTAAAGATCAGGCTGAAACCCTGCCCGGTGGCCTGGCCCTGGGGCGTGTGTCACAGCAGGGCACTGCAGGCGGCCCAGGGGAGGGCAGGGCAGGGAGCTGGGCTGGGGCTGGCCGGTACTTCATGTCCTTGGGAGGTCCAGCCACGGGTAGGAAAAGTGTCTGTCAGTCTCCTGCATAGAAGCCCAAGGATAGGACCCTCCACTAGGGACTGGAGAAGAGACATCTCTGCCTCAGGAGGCTCAGCCACTGCCGTCCACAGGGTGCCAGCAGCACAGTCCCATCGGGCGGGGAGACCTCATCTCCACGGTCACGTCCCCAATAAATGCTGTCGGTCATGGCTGTGGCTGGCTCTGGCGGCCAGCTCTCTGTCACAAGTAGAAACAGAGACCAGCACGTTGTAAGTATCCACAGTGGTGACTTAGCTGGGCCCTTGGTATTATTCTGTCATTTAACGATCTCCTTGACGGTTTCCACTGGGCTGTGGGAGGTGTTTGTGCGGCTGCTGCCTCTGCCTCGCTGACTCCTTGTCACGTGGTTGGAACCTCCTGTGACTGTCCAATGCAGAGTAGCCAGCACCTACTGACACTGAATCGATCCCGTACATGTATTTGTACATTGGCCCTCTCCCCAATTTGAAATGCAAACCTCATGAGAGAGTGATTCTGCTCTGTTTCCTGAGGTGAGCACAGTGCTTGGCACTCATTTCTCCAATGGGTGCCTCCTTGCCCCGCAGAGAGTCTACAGATAGTCTCCCTGACTGTAAGCGGGGTGGGGAGAGAGAGTTAACCTGCCACCAGTACTTGGTTTTCAGGGGGCACATTTAGAGAATGCTCTGTAACTGTGAGGATGAAGACACAGGGAAGATGTCTGCGTGTCTCTGTAATAAGACAAGTAGATGGAGGGAAAGGCTTCCAATATAAGGGACGATGAGACGCAGAACAGGACTCATGGAGCCCCTTTCAGAGCAGGTTGTTAGGGGTGTGGATGGGACATGGCCTCAAAGTTAGGGGCTGAAAGTGAAGGGTCAGGATGTAAGATGAAAAGAGGGACCCTTCCTTGCCTCAGCCCCAACTACATCATTACCAGGCTGGTACCTGGACACCAAAGCCATCCACCCGCCCAGCTCCCCATGGAGATGGAGAATTAGTTAACATTTGAAGACACAAGGGAGTGATGGTAAATCGTGAAAACCAACTTCTCTTTATTGGTTGTGATTCAGAAAGGACAATCAGGGGATCAGTAACCCAATCAGAATTTCAGATGCAAAGTGTTTCAAATCCATAAAATAATTAAATATTCTCAAACACAGATTCTAGAGCAGCAACAGGAAATAACCATTGATGCAGGAGAACAGTGGTCACTGCAAAGTAAGAATGAGAATTCCTTTTTATGACCATTGCTCCTTTGGTGATACACAGGCAACTGTCTCCACAGAGCTGGAGAAGCTAACCACCTGAGGACTTGTGGTTTCAGTTAAACATCAAGTCTCTGAGCTCCTCCAAATGTTTTCACTGCAATCAATTCCCACCCATGTACTTTCTCAAAGATGGCTCCACATGAATATTCTATTTCATTTATTTATTTATCTATTTATTTATTTATTTATTTTACCTTTATTGATTTTAGAGAGGAAGTGAGAGGGAGGGAGAGATAGAAACCTCAATGAGAGAGAACATCCATTGGCCAACTCCTCCATGCCCCACACTGGGGTTGGACCCACAACCTGGGCACGTGCCCGACCGGGAACCAAACCAGCGACTTCTTGGTGTATGGGTCGACGCTCAACCACTGAGCCACACTGGCCGGACTGAATAGTCTATTTCTTTACCAAAGATTAAACCCCACGTCTGGCAGGTGTGACCTGTGGTCAGAGCCCAGTGAAGGACGGAGGGGTCAGGTGGACATGAAGACCTCTCCCAGGAAGATAACTCAGTGCCCTGACGTGGTGCACGAGGCCACGCTGGGCTCTCACACACAGGGCAGCATTGATCCTGCAGCCACCCTGTAAGGTGAGATTCCTGTTCCTGTTGTCAGAGAGGAAGCTGACACACAGAAGGTGAAGTGATGTCAGGGCGCAGAGGGAGCCCTGCCCGATACTGTGGCAGCACTGGGAGTGGAGCCAGGCAGCCGAGTCTCTTCCCTCAAAACCTGGGTTTCCCCCATTTGTGAACAAGAAAAATCTAGGTCTCCTTGACTGCAACCTCGTCCAGTCCCTCCTAGGAACTTCCTCCTTGAGAACTGAGGAGACTGAAGAAAAGGAAAGGAGAGAAAATTCCTGCAGAAGAAAACTATTAGCACCGTCCTGAGGATTGGTGACAAAGCCCTGTGACACCTCTAGGTACTCTTCATTCCAGATGCTCAGCCACATCAACAAGTGATCCCAGGACCCAGAGTTGTGTCTCCCCATATACCCCACTTCCCTGTTCCTGAAACTCCCATGCAGTTCACCTCTGTGAACTTAATTTTGGAAAATGTTCCTGGCCCTGCCTGGGCTCCACCAGACACCTCATCCCAGGGGCCATCTGTCTGCCGAGGTCCTTACATGTTGGCTCCTGGGAGATGGATGGGAGTGACTGCATCTCATTAATACTCAGGGTGGAAAAGGACTTTGCTGTCTGGTGACTGATTTGTGCCCCTGGAGGAACTCAATCACAAACCAGGTGACAGGACACCAGCATGGTGGCTCCTTGGAAACAGGACCCTAAAGACATGAGGACCATTTTTGGTCCAGTCATGTGTCCATCCTGGAGATGGTCACTCTGGTGTTCTTGTCCATGCTGAAGAGAGTTCTCCAGGACCCTCCTGTCCACTTCTTCTCATCACATGGGTGTCATTTGACCCACACGAGTGGAGAAGCTGCCCTGAGCCCCTTGGTGCTCACCAGGATCACCCTGCCTGATGGGCTTCCCTCTGTCCCCCACGATGGTTCCATTGAGGATACAAGGATGGCTTTCACTGGCTGCTCCTGAGCTAGCCCTGAGTCACCTCTCTGTAGGAGGCTGAGAGCCGAGGATGTGACCTCAGACCTCCTGAGTGCCAGCCTCAGGTGAAGGCTGGGGGAGCAAGACTGAGTCCAGGTCAGGAAGCTCACTCCCATGAACCCCAGAGAAACCCAGAGCTCACACTGGCCACAGCTTTGTGTCCTGGTGCAAGTCATGAGCCAGTCTGGGCCTCAGTGTCCTTCGCTGTTATTTGAGGTCTTTGGCTCAAAGTGATGTCTGATTCCCACTCTCATCACCAGACTTACCAATGGCTCTGAGGACAGCAATCTGGGCAGAAGACTCACCTCAGCCTTCCTCCCAGTGCTGCTTCCCTGATAGACACCCAAGATCAACAGCCTTCTCTTGTGTCACCCACCAAACACCACCCCCCTCTTGACCAAGCAGTTTGTTTGATTTCCTCCAAGACAATTATAGACTTAAAAAGTCAAGTTCGGCCCTGGCTGATTTGGTTCAGCAGTTTGAACTTCCACCCTCAGACCAAAGAGTCACGGGTTTGATTCTGGTCAAGGGCCCGTATCTTGGTGGAGGGTAAGTCCCTGACCATGGTCGGGGTGGTGTGGGAGGCAGCTAATCGACATGTCTGTCTCACATTGATGTTTGTCTCCCTCCCTCACACTCTATCTGAAGATAAATTGGGGGAAAAAATCCTCAGGTGAGGATTAAAAAAACAAATCAACTTCACATTCCTGGGTGAGCAAACATGTGTGCCAGACAGTCTCCAACTACATCCATGTTATCGCAAAGGGCTGTATATCAACTGTTCTTATGGCTGAGTAGCCTTCCATCATGTACATGTACCACATCTTCTTTATCCAGTCACCTTGCAAAGGACACTTTGGTTGTTTCCATGTCTGGGCCACCACGAATAATGTTGCAATGAACATAGTGGTGCATATATTTTTGCAAATAAATGTTATCAAAATTTTCGAGTACACACCTAGAACAGGGATTGCTGGGTCCTATGGTAACTCTATTCTTAATGTTTTCAGGAGCCTCCCTACTGTTTTCCATAGTAAGTGAGACAGAACACTTAAGGGACATATGACTTCGCTCATATGTGGGATATAAAACTGAACGCAACAACTGAACAAACAAGGAAATCAAACAACAAAACTCATAGACACAGACAGCAGTGTGGTACTTCCCAGAGAGAAGGCTGGTAGGGGGACAGGAAAGGGTAAAGGGGTCAAATATATGTTGACAGAAGAAGACGTGACTTTGGGTGGTGGGCACACATTGCAATATGCACATGGTGTATCATAGAATTGTACACTTGGAGCCCATTAATCAAGGTCACTGCGATAAATTTAATTTTTGAAAAACAACAACATGCATGCCACAGAGGACGTGAGATGCCCAGACAGAAGGAACCTCTCCACTTATGATCTGTTTCCACTTTCCAACCACTGTCTGGGATCCTGTGATTATCCTTAACATGCAGTGAGATGCACCGTGGTGAGTAGCCCCTGACCAGGTAGGAATGGAGTCCAGGGAGTCTGTGCTGCAGAGGCAGTGGCAGCTCTGAGGTTAGAGTCAGGGCCTCTAGTTTGTCCCTGAGGGTCCATCCCTCAAGGCTCCTGAGCACTGAGCAGAGAACCTCTAATCCACCAACCCCTGCAGCTTTGAGTACAGTTTAAGGACACACAATGTGGAGTGAGGATGTGTAAATCTGTGGGTTAGTGTGATTGTGCTGTTGTGTCTTCTGGGATGTAAAGTATTACAGCCACTGGGGAAGACACTTTGGTTCTTTCTTATAAAACTAAACATGCAACTGCCATGAACCTAGCAACTGCACTCCTGGGCATTTATCCCAGAGAAACAGAAACCTAAGTTCACTCAAATACCTGTGCACAAATGATTATGGAGGCTTTATCTTCAAACATACACGCTATCTCTTTAAATATCTTGTTGGGATTTATCTCTAGAGTTTGTAAGACACGTCTGTCAAATAAAGAATGAAGAAACCCTAGGACAAATATAGGTAAAATATATGTGAAGGGAATTTCTTAAAGGGCAACCCATATTGTTAACAAGGTATGAAGAGATGGTAAATCTCACTTGTAATGAGAGAAGTAATGAGGTGCTCTTTACATCAATCAGAATACCAGGTTAGAATCTGATGATACCAAGTATGGGTGAGGCCCTGGCCGGTTTGGCTCAGCGGTTAGAGCGTCGGCCTGAGGTCCAGAGAGACCCGGGTTTGGTTTCCGCTAAGGTCATGTACTTCAGTTGCAGTTTGTCCCCGGCCCTGGTTGGTCGTGCGGGTGGCAGCCACTCGATGTGTCCCTTTCACGTCAATGTTTCTCTTTCTGTCTTTTCCTCTCTCTCCCTCCCACTCTATCTGAACCAAAAATGAAAAAATGTCCTCGAGTGAGGATAAAAAATAAATAAACAAAGTATGGGTGAGGATGTGAGGAAAATGGAAACCTCATGGACTGTGATGAGGGTGTAAACTAGAACAGGCAACCAGGATGGCCATCTATAAGCACTTAGCAAAAGTAACACCCTAGGTGTATATAGAGCCGCATGAATACTTTTTTAATTTTTCCATTCACTGTTTTTTAGAGAGAGTGGAAGGGAGGGAGGGAGGTAGTGACGGAGATAAAGAGAGGACAGAGAAACATTGATATGAGAGAGACACATCGACTGGTTGCCTACTGCACGACCCCAACTGAGGCCGAGGATCGAACCTGCAACTCAGGAACATGCCCTGCTCTACAATCTAATCCACAACCCTTTGGTTTGCAACAACACTCTAACCGCTGAGCCTAAACGTCCAGGGCTAAAAAATGTTTATAAATCTATATGCACAAACCAACAGGTGAAAAAGTGGACACAGGACATAGGACTGAATTTCTTTTTAAATTTCAATTGGACAATAAACTCAGAAAGATACTTAAAATACATTAAATGAAATTCACAGCAGATTAGATACTATAGAAGACAGGATTAGCGAACTGGATACATAAGAGAAACTATCCACAATAAAACGTGTAGAAAAATATAAGGCTGAAAATTAATGAACATTGAGTGAGGGATAACTGCAATATGTATGCAACTAGAGTCCTAAAAGAAGGAGGTGAAGGATAATATTCAAAGAAATACATCCCCCCCCCAATTTAATGAAAACTATTAACCCAGAAATCTAAGAACTTCTCTGAAGGACTAAAAGCACAAGAAACATCAAGAAAACTACAACAAGGTACATCACAAACTACTTATTTATTTAAAATAATTTTTCTTGCACTGACCAGTTTGGCTCAGCGGTTAGAGCATCAGACTGCGGACCAGAGAGTCGCAGGTTCGGTTCCTGCTATGGCACATACCTCAGTTGGAGTTTGTCCCGGCCTGGTTGAGGTTGTGTGGGTGGCAACCAACCAATGTGTCTCTCTCACGTCGATGTTTCTTTCTATCTATTCCCCCACTCTCTCCATCCTGTTCTATCTGAAGATAAATGCAAAAAAAGTCCTCAGGTGAGGATAAAAAAAATTAAAATAATTTTTCTTTATTGAGTTTACAGAGAGAGAGATGGAAACATGGATGAGAGAGAATATCGATTGATTGCTTCCTTCATGCTCCCCAGTGGAGATTGGGTCCACAACCTTGGCCTGTGCCCTGAATAGGATTTGGACCTGCGACCACTTGGTACATGGATTGATTCTCAACCTTTGAGCCACACCGGCCGGGCTGAGATCATAAGTTTTGATGGTGAAAACAAGGTAGTAATAAATTTTCATGTGCCTAAACAAAACAAAAAAAAAGAAAATCCTACTATGGTCATATGTATTGGGCACATGACTGTTTTTTAAGTGAATTAAAAAATAAATGTTTTAAGTATCTTTCTAATATGGCAATATTGATAGATACAATCCAGGTAACAAAAGCTCTTTGGGTTCTGGGCTCTGCAAAATTTTTGAAAATGTGAGTGTTTCCTGAGGCTAGCAGTTTGAGAACTGTTTCCTAAAACACAAACATGCTTGAACAGGATTCACCTCAGATTCAGGAAAATGGTTCCTTTGGGAAAGAGGACAGAATGTGGGGCAGGAATTTGGATTATGCTTTAGTAGCATTGACACAAAGGTAACAAATTCATACCACTGAAATTTTCTACAGACCACCTATATGTCTAAATATGTTCCAATATTTTATTGTATGTTTGAAATTATTCTTTGAAAAAGTGTTAAATGATGTGAAAGTTTGTTTCCCTTTGGGTTTGACTTCTGAATGAGAGGAACAATCAGATGTGGGAAACACACATTTTCCCTTCAAAACACATAGGATCTCTGGATAATATACATTAAATTTTAAAAATAGTCAAGGTTAAAGCCTAGAAGGAAAAATGACCTGATGCCAGTAGTGGACAGTGACCCTTAGCAGTGTGGAGGTGAATCAGTTGTCTCTGGGACTACTGGGAACTTTAGGAGCTGGAACTTTAACACCCACAGGGACGGGGGATCTGGAACTGGACTTACTGTGTATAAAATATAAAAGAGCTGAGGAAGCTCTGTCCATTCATGAATAAAGCCTGGAAAGTGTCCACCCTCTGAGCCACGGTCATAGCTGGAAGTGAGCCAGCTGCCCTCCAACCTTCATGCGTCACACCTCTTTATCCCTATGTGTCACGTCTTAGGAAAATCATCAGCTTGATCATTCAGCTCACTACGTTACTCTTCAGCTGGGTCCACTATGCTCCTTGGACCATTTATTCAATATTTTTCTGTTAACAATTCCATTTTTCATTTGCAAGATCGCTTAGGAATTATTTTTATATCACCACTGTCTTTCTTTGATCGCTTATCAATTATTTAAATCACTACCGTCTTTATTTCATGAATGTGCTACCCTGCTACATACCATTATACTTTCCTTAAATCCTATTCTTGGGCCTTATTAGGTCTGTTTCCTTGGTAAGTTCTTCGTTTTGTTTGTTGCTTATTGTCACACTTTCATGGTTTTGAAATGACCAGTGGTTCTTAATGTTACTTCTGGTGTTTGTAGCTGAGATTCCCTGTCTATGTCCTTTGTCTCTTTGCATGTCACCTGCTGGAGGAGGGTGGACGTTAACATGGAAGCTCACATTCTGCATTGTTTTCAGTAAGATATCGTCCAGCCAGGCGGGGACTCTGGAGGCAGGGCGGCCCTCGCGGGAAAGGCGGCCTGGGCTTGGGCCAATCTCTGGGTCCTGGGAAGCGGGCCTGGGTCAGCGCCAGAGCAGTGGCAGCAGAGGCCAAGACTGCGGCGACTCTGTATCCTCCCTGTCACCCTAAGCCAGGGGAGGCCAGGTGGACAGGGTACCTGGAGTGGATCCTCTGCCTGAAATGGAAAAACTTTTCACCAGGTAGGGAATCTTCAATCATCAGGAGCACAAAGTCATCATTGTTGGGCTGGATAATGCAGGAAAGCTACCTTCCTTTACCGATTTTTTATGAATGAACTTGTACATACATGCCCTGTAATAGGAAGTAATGTAGGAGAGATAGTGATGAATAATACAAACGATTTCTTTTTTTTTTTTTTTTTTTTTTTTTTAGTACCTGCCCTTAGCGAGAATCTAACCCAGCATCCGCAGGCCGACGCTCCAACCGCTGAGCCAAACCGGCCAGGGCTACAAACGATTCCTAATGTGGGATATTGGTGGCCAAGAATCTCTTCTTCCTCCTGGAACACTTACTGCGCTAACACAGAGTTTGTACTAGTTGTTGTGCACAGTCAGACAGAGAACATATTTCTGAAACTAGCGAAGAGATCCATAACATTTTAGCCCATGAGATTATGCCAAGGACTTGAACAGATGATGTCAGGACTTAAGATGAGATGATCTCTACTGACCTCTGCTCATAGACTTTGTATAAACCAAGTGCTGGACTTTCCTGAAAGCTGCAAAAATTAGTGGTTCACATATATTTATAGTAAATTGATTTAAACTTTTTCTATTAGAAAATTAAGACCACTTATTTGAAAATGAAGATGAAGTCTCACCTTCCAATGGCTTTCTCATTACTTTCTTCCAAAGCAAGGTCTTAAAGCTGTCATTGACATTTTCTCAGAATGCATCCTCTCAGGACAGTGTAGCCTGTGGTAAGTACAAAGGAGAGGAAGACATTTTTAAAAACTTTAAGAGATTTATTATCAGCATAACCCTCCTTTGTTGAATGTTCTCTTTTTATTCCATTGAGTCAAAATACAAATCAGCACAATACTCAGTTTCCAGCATTTCAAATGTAATGTTACTTATAAAAAGTATTTTGCATAAGGTTGTGTATATATTGTGTATATACCTTCACTTCTAGTTATTGAATTTGATTTATATTCTAAAGAAAGTCATTAACAAAAATTAATAATATTCTTCATTAAAATTATAATGAGATGATGCTGGCATTGGTTTAAGAGCCAATTTGTACTATTGTTCTATGTTCTCTGTATTGGACTAACCAACCTCCAAAATCATAGAGATGCTCTTTAGAAAAAAGAAAAATATTTGACATTGTGTACCTATTTTGTTGTTGTTGTTGATCAAATCACCTACCTAAAAACATGTAATGCGATGAGTGGGATCGCTAGGACTTTGTAGAATAACCAGATGCACAGTATTGTGATCCTTCCTATTTTGTTCTTCTGTTTCAAGATTGCTGTAGCTATTCAGGGTCTTTTTTGGTTCCATATAAACTTTTGGAGAATTTGATCTAGTTCCATGAAGTATGACATTGGTATTTTAATGGGAATTGCATTGCATCTATAGATTGCTTTGGATAGAGTGGACATTTTAATGATGATTCTTCCAATTCATGAACAAGGTATATGCTTGCACTTTTTTATATCTTATTCTATTTCTTTTTTCAATGACCTTTAGTTTTCTGTGAAGAGTTCCTTTACTTCTTTGGTTAAGTTTATTCCTAGGTATCTTAATTTTTTTGCTGTGATGGTAAATGGGATTGTTTTTTAGTTTCTCTTTCTGTGATTTCATCATTGATATATAAGAATGCTGTCGATTTCTTGATGTCAATTTTGTATCCTGCTACTTTGCCAAATATATTTATGAGCTCTAGTAGGTTTTTGATGGAGTCTTTAGGGTTTTCTATGTACAATATTATGTCATCTGCAAACAATGACAATTTCACTACCTCCTCACCAATTTGGATCCCTTTATTTTTCCTTCTTGTCTGATTGCTGTGGCTGACTTCCAGTACTATGTTAAATAAGAGTGGCGAAAGAGGGGATCCCTATCTTGTTCCTGTTCTTCAAGAAAATGCTTTTAGTTTTTGCCCATTGGGTATGATGTTGGCTGTAGGTTTTTCATATATGTCCTTTATTATGTCGAGATACGAACCGTCGATTCCCACATTGCTCAGGATTTTTATTAGAAATGGAAGCTGGACATTGTCGAATGCTTTTTCAGCATTATTCATATGATCATATGGTTTTTATCTTTCATTTTGTTTATATGGTGTATCACATTTATTGATTTGTGAATATTGTACCAGCCTTGCATCCCTGGTGAATTGGTCATGGTGAATAATTCTTTTGGTGTATTGCTGTATCCGATTTGCTCATATTTTATTAATATTTTGGCATCTATGTTCATCAGGGATATTGGCCTGTAATTTTCTTTCTTTGTAGTGTCTTTATCTGGTTTTGGCATTAGAATTATGCTGGCCTCATAAAACGAGTTTGGAAGTCTTCCTTCTTCTTGGATTTTTTGGAATGCTTTGAGGAGAATGGGTGTTAGGTCTTTGAATGTATGATAAAACTCCCCCGTGAAGCCGTCCACGCATGGGCTTTTGTTTGCTGGGAGTTTCTTGATTACATCTTCAATTTCCTTAGTTGTTATTGGTCTGTTCAAGTTTTCTGTCTCTTCCCAGTTCAGTTTTGGGAGACTGTGTGTTTCTAGAAATTTGTCCATTTTGCCGAGATTGTCCAATTTGTTGACGTATAATTGTTCATAATGTTTTTTTAATGATCCTTTGTATTTCTGTGATGTTAGTTGTTACTTCACCGCTTTTGTTTCTGATTGTGTTTATTGGGGTCCTCTCTTTTTGTTTCTTGGTGAGTCTGGCTAAGGATCCATCAAACTTGTTTATCTTTTCAAAGAACCTGCTCTTTGTTTCATTGATCTTTTGAATTATATATTTTTTTAGTTTCTATGTCGTTTATTTCTGTTCTGACCTTAACTATTTCTTTCCTTCTACTTGCTGTCTGTTTTTATTTTTGTTTACTTTCTGGTCATTCAAGTTGTGAAGTTAGATAGTCAATTAGAAATTTTTCTTGTTTCATGAGGTCTGCCTGTAGTGCTATGAACTTCCCTCTCAGGACTGCTTTCACAGCGGCCCATAGATTTTGTGTTGTTGTGTGTTCATTTTCATTGGTTTCCAGAAACTTTTAAATTTCTTCCTCGATCTCCTTGATAACCCATTTGTTGTCTAATAACATACTATTTGGTCTCCATGTGTTTGAATGTTTTTGCTGTAATTGATTTCTAGTTTCATACCATTGTGATCTGAGAAGATGCTTTTTATGATTTCAGTCTTTTTGAACTTAGAGACTTAGTTTGTGTCCTAACCTGTGGTCTATCCTTGAGAATGTCCCATGTGCACTTAAGAATAATGTGAATTCTACAGTTTTGGGGTGTAATTCTCTGTGGATATCTATTAAATCTAATTTATCAACTTCATCATTGAGACACTCTTAACATGTTGTCAAGAAGATCTATCCAGTGATGTCAGAGGGGTGTTGCAATCCCCTGCTCTGATTGTATTACTGTACATTTATCTTTTGCAGTCCTCCAGAAGTTTTTCAGTGTATTTTGCTGCTCCTATGTTGGGTGCATATAAGTTTACCAAGGTTGTATCTGCCTATTGGATAGATCCTTTCAATACTATGTAGTATCCTTCTTTGTCTCTAGTTATGGCCTTCATTTTGAAGTCTAATTTATCAGATATAAGTATTGCTACCCCAGCTTTTTTCTCCTTTCTGTTTGCTTGTAAAATACATATATATGAGTCATGCTTTCTTATCCATTCAGCTACTATATGTCTTTTGGTCGGAGAATTTAATCCGTTTACATTTGAAGTTATTATTGATATGTACTTATTTATTGGCATATTTGTTTATTGTGGTTATATTTTTTTCCTATTCTTTCTACTAATTACAGCAGTCCTTTTAACATTTCTTGCAGTGCTGGTTTGGTGCTAATATATTCCCTTAGGCGTTTTTGTCTGTGAAGCTCTTTATTTCAGCTTCTATTTTGAATGATAGCCTTGCTGGATAGAGCAGGCTTAGGTTCAGAGCCTTGTTTTTCATTACCTAGATTACTTCATGCCATTTCTTTCTGGCCTGTAGTATTTCTGTGGAGAAGTCAGCTGATGGCCTTAAGGGAGTTCCTTTGTAGGTAACCTATTGCTTATCTCTAGTTGACTTTAGGATTCTCTTTATGTCTTTAATTTTTGGCGTTTTAATTATTATGTGCCTTGGTGTGGGCCTCTTTGGGGTCGTCTTACTTGGGACTCTCTGTCCTTCTCGGACTTGTATGCCTTTTTCCTTCACCAACCTAGGAAAGTTTTCTGTCTCTATTTCTTCAAATATATTGTCTAACCCTTGCTCATTTGCTTATTCTTCTGGCATACCTAATATGTGTATGTTGTTACGGTTTATGTTGTCCCACAGTTCTCTTAGGCTTCTTCCTGTTTTTAAAGTGTTTTTTCTTGTTGGTTTTCTGATTGGGTGAGTTTTTCTACCCTGTCTTCTAATTCACTGACCTGGTCCTCGGCTTCATATACTCTGCTGGTTATGACTTCCAATGTGTTCCTTATTTCTTCTGTGTCATTCTTCATTTCCAACTGTTTGGTCTTCAATGTTCCTATATCTTTACTCATGCTATTGAGCTCTTTACTCATGCTGTTGAGCTTCCTCATGATTATGGCTCTGAACTCTCCTGCTGATATCTTGCCTAATTCTATGTCATTTATTCTTCTCCTGCAGAATTATCTTATTCTTTCATTTGGCATTTCTTTCTTTGTTTCACCATTTTGGATGTCTCAGTGGGTTTTGGAGCCTGCCAAATTTTCCCTGTGGGTGTTGGTGTTCAGCTGGTTGTGGCTTCCCCTACTGGGCTTGGATGAGTGTGGGAGGACTCATGTTAAACACAACTGTCAAGTCTTACTTTCTTGGGTATATTTGCAAGCCAAGGAAAGGGTCAGTTATCCTTTAGCTATTTGCCTGGAGGCTTGGTCTCAGTTGCTTGATGAGCCTCAGGTGGCTCTTGCTAGCTTATTCAATTGAGATGTTAATGAGCCTCAATTTGTATTGTCTGGCCTGGCCTGGTGGTGGTGAATTCCTGTAGGAGTGTCCCTTGCTACTCCCAAGTGCTCTTGGAAGGGGCTCTTTGAGTAATAATGCTACTGTATTGTGAGGGACAGATTCAGTACTGAACTCCTGGCATTCACCCCTCTGGAGCCAAGAGCCCACTTTTCCTCAGTTCCAGTCCAGTCCGCCCTCCTTCTGTGTGAGCCCAAGCTGGGTGCTCTTACTGGTTTGGTGCTCCTTTTTAAAAAAAAAAAAACTCTACTTTCTCAGTGGGATGTGCACACTGTTAATACAGCTCTCTGCTACTGTCTGCAGACTCCCAGCCCATGCCTGCGTGCCTCCGCAATTCCTAGCAGGCTCTATTTGGCATCCATGGTTGTACTGGTTCTGTCTAGCTGCTCTTAAGTTCTAAAATAAAAATTTTTTAAATGCTTTTAAGAATTTGGTTTAATCATAGATCTACGTAATGCATTGTTTAAACTAATAACTTGGTCTAAAATACCTTCTGTGTTCATTTAGGTTATTTTTTACCCAATATCTGAAATCCAAAGGCGTTCTGTTGTAACTGTAAACACCTAACTACATGTGTTAAAACATATTCTTGGTTACTCAATCCCTGAAAATCTGAATGCTGATCCAAATTGGCATGTTTTAGAATATTCAAGAAAAAAATGATTACTTTTATACCAGCTTTTTAGATTTCATGAAGATTTTGATGAGGAATAATAGTACATACAGTAGCATTGAAAATACTTTGAAATTTCCTTTCTACAAAATTAACATTCTCAATTTCTAAGTCTAAGTCAGGCATGGGAGATGATCGGTGTTTAACATTGGATGTTTGTGTTTTATATTTATATTATAATGTTCAAATGAAAGTATAACATTTTGTGATTTGTCAACATTTACAAAAGTAAATTTTAAATTACTGACCTTAAAAAAAAAGAAAATCACCAACAATATGAAAAGACAACAATCTGAATAGGAGAACATATTCACCAATGATACATACATTTGATAAGGGGTTAATATCCAAAAAATATAAAGAACTCTTACAAGTCAACAGCAAAAAAACAAACAATCCAACTTTAAAATGGGCCAATGACCTAAATAGACACTTCTCCAAATAGAACATACAGATGGCCAATAGACATCTAGAAAGATGCTCAAGGTCACTAATTGTCAGAAATCCTCATTGAAACCATTGGTGCAGCCACTGTGGAAAACACTATGGAGTTTCCTTCAAAAATTAAAGATAGAACTGCTTTATGATCCAGCGATTCCACTTTTGGGTATATCTCCGAGAAACCCCAAAACACTAATTTGAAAAAATATATGCACCGCTATGTTCATTGCAGCATTGTTTACAATGGCCAAGCTATGAAAGCAACACAAGTGCCCACCCACAGACGACTGGATGAAAAAGCTGTGGTACATGCCCTGGCCGGTTTGGCCAAGCAGTTAGAGCATCAGCCCATAGACTAGAGAGTCCAGGGTTCCGTACGCACTAAGGACATGTACCTCAGTTGCAGTTTGTCCCCAGCCCTGGTTGGGGTCCTGTGGGTGGCAGCCAGTCGACGTGTCACTCTCACATCGAGGATTCTCCCTCTCTCTTGCCTCCCCTCTCCCTCCTGCTCTATTTGAAGTTAAATGCAAAAAAAATGTCCTCGGGTGAGGATAAAAAAATAAAAAAGCTGTGGTACATAATACAAAGCAATGGTACTCAGCCATGAAAACAATGAAATTTCACCATTTGCAACAGCATGGATGAACCTACAGGGTATTATGCTAAGTGAAATAAGTCAGTCAGAGAAAGACATATACCACAGGATTTCACTTATATGTGGAATCAAAGAACAATGTAAATGAATAAATACAACAGAAACAGACTCATAGATACAGAGAACAGACTGATGGCTGTCAGAGTGGAGACGGCGGGGGACTGGGTGAAATAGGTGAAGGAATAGAGAAGTACAGGTTGGTAGTTACAAAGTAGTCACAGAATGTAATGCACAGCATAGCGAATACAGTCGATAATATTGCAGTAACTGTAAAATGACTGTTGGGTACTGGAAATTTCGGGGGAATCACTATGAAAAGTGCATGATTATATAATATTACACTGCAAGCCTGAAACTACTATGAAATAATATTGAAAGTAAACTGTAATTTAAAATTTGTAAAATAAAAAACAATTGGAAATATATACTGTGTTTGTGTAAGTATATATATGATGTACATGTGAGCTGAACGGTGTATTGAAAAATAATAAATAAATAAAATGACAAAGTCAGTTGGACAGTAACAACTGGGCTGATCTGTGGTGGATGGATCTGCTTATCTGTTCCCTCAGCGATGGTGCCCTGAGCTCTCAAACTGGGTCCCTGCCGAAAAAAAAACCAACAGGGCCCCTGCCCTCCAGGAGCTCCCAGCGCAGGGAAGGTGGGCACAGCACGCAAACACGTGAGAGGAAAGAGCCATTGCTCTGCGGGAACAGAGCAGGAGCCACGGGGAGGGCTGGAGGCTCCAGGTGAGGGCTGAGAACCTGCCCTGAGGTGACATTTATGTTCCCAGCAGCAGGACCAGAGGGACCCAGCCCTGCACAAACTCAGGGTGTTCAGCCTGGCAGAAGGCACAACTGTGCAGACACGTGGAGGCAGAGGGTGTCTGGACAGAGAGGAGGTTAGAAGGAGGTGGGGTGGCTGGAGGGAGCTGGGAGGAGATGACGGAGGGAGAAAGGCAGGGCAGGGCCAGGGCCTGGTGCTGGATGACTGTAAGAGTGACCTATTGCTGTGGGACAGCGTTACCCCACACTGGAGACATAACCAGCAAACACTTACTAGCTCACAGGTTCTGTGAGGAGGAATCCAGCGTGGCTCAGCTGGTACGACTGCCGGTGTCTCTCACTGAGGTCTCAACTGAGGCAGGGACAGTCCCTCAGGATCTGAGCTCTCTTGGGGGTCCCTGGATTCAGTTTGGACTGAAGGCCTGACTTCCTCTGTCTGTTGGTCTCCCTCAGTGCTGGGCCATGTGGATGTCCAGGTATCAACTCATAGCACAAAGGCTCATTCCTCAGTGTGACCTGAGAGAGGCAGAGACAGAGACAGAGACAGAGAGAACACAGGTCACAGTGAGCACATAGTCAGGCACTGACTCTTTATAACCAAGTCATGGAAGTGATGTTGGATCACTTTGCCATCGTCTATGGAGTCACTAATGACATCCTCACTGAAGTGGAGGGGACACATTCCCACTCCACCAGGAAGGTGAAGAACAAGGGGAGTCAGTGAAGAAAGAAGCCAGAGACCCGAGAGGTCCATGCCTTGCCCAGAATCACATATTGGTCAGAATGCAGAGCCTGAGATAATCCAAGTGTGTGTCCTCAAATTTGGGGTCCTGGATGCACCCAGGTTTTCTCAGGGGCACTGGAAAAGGCTTTGCTGGTGGAATAATGGACAAACATGGAGATTGCATGGGGGAGACGGTGAATATTTCGTAACCAGATGGGCATTTGGCCAGTATTTGTCTGACAAGGAGCCCAGATCTGGAAGCACGGAGGTGCACCTCGGTGCACAACCCACCAAGGATGGAGAGAGTCAGGACCCCCTTTGTGCTGAGCTAATGCTTATGCAGTTCTGAGTCAAACCATTGCTGGATAATTAGGAAACTGAGGCACATACATAGGCACAAACTGCCAAGGTACATCACATTCAGAGTCCAGAGTTCAGGAAAGTTCAGACCTTCCAGGCCAAGGCTCCAACCTCTCCCACAGAGTTGGTTTGGGAATTAGAAATCCTGACATGTGGGGAAGCTCCGGTCTATTCCTGCCTATTTGAGGGGCATTTGGTTCTGGGATCCAGCATGAGAACACTGGACGTGCACACACACACACACACACACACACACACACACACACACACACTCTCTCTCTCTCTAGATGTAATGAGTATGGGTGGGATTGAAAGAAATGCAGACACAGGGGAGGTGACAACAGGAAGGAAAGCAAAGTTGGAGACACCTCCTGCCTGTGACAGCCCTCCTCCAGCCTTATGGCTATGACCCCACATGTGCCTGAACATCCCTAAAAGCACCTGCCAGGACAATCCATTGTGCAGGAGCTAGACAGGCCCTACAGGCACAGTGACTTATCCAGGATCAAGAAGAGGTAAGAAAGAGAGTTTGAGTCTGAACCCACATGTGTCTCCTCAAATCAGGGACCTGGCTGCACCCAGACCTCAAGGGGGCTGTGGAGAGGGGTGTGTTGGTGTCACTGTGTGCAGAGATGGTGTTCCATGGAGAAGGGGGTGAGCAGTGAGTGGCCCATGGGACTGTCTGTATAGCTGCTATTACATGAGGGGACTCAGGGAAGGCGATCCCAGGAAGTGAGGTCACTTCCCAATAGAACTTGGAACCCCGTAACCAGGCACCACCTTCTAGCAACAGCCCAATAGCCAGCTCAGTTGTGAGAGACATTTCACAGTGCAAGATGTTCTCTTGCTGTGTTCCCACTCATCGGGGCTCTTGTTTCCGGAGACCCCGCAGTGAGAGTTTTTCCAGACGTTGGTTCCCCCCTCGTCCCCCACGTTTCTGGCCATTTTCAAGAAGATCGACTAAGGTAATACAAGCGGCCTGGGTCTGACCCATCCAGGCCAGGCCTCCACGTGAGCCATCCCTGTGCAGCCCACACACCCTCCTCTTCATGGGGGTGGGGGGTAGAGGAACATGAAGGAGGACCCCCGGGGCAGGAACAGGTTGCTGTGTGGTGGGTAACCTAGAGGTCCTGCCATGATCACACCCAGGACAGGGCAGGCAGGTGGAGAGGGGCTTCCCCAGGGGCCTCTAATCTGTTCCACGGGGAATCCTCGGTCCTCAGGCTGTCATGCCTTTTCCTCCCCAGTGGAGGTCTGAGCAAACCGTGGTGTGTGTGTGTTTCTGGAGTGGAGGGTCCGTGGGGTCTGAGAACCAGCACAAACAGGGCTCTGACGCTTTCCGCCTGGTGACTGGGAACTGTCTTTACAGAGCTCCACACAGGAGAACGGACAGGAGCTCACAGATGGGGTCCTCAGCTCCATCCCCCTGCAGGAGGCCCAGGAGCTCCACACACCCACGAGGGTGCAGCACGGCCGCCTCAGGGTGAGTGTAGGGACCCAGTTGACCCAAACTCCAGGACCCCTTGCAGTCAATGTGGCCCCCAAGTTTCAGAAGCCGCCCTGCTACTCCTCTGAGATCCCTTCTCCAGTCTGGGAATCTGGATCCCCATCTCCTCCCCACCCACTCTCACTGTCCAGCTGCTTTCAGACCAGCTCCAAAGACACTGTCCTCACATTTTTATGAACATCAGAAGAGACTCTGGTGCCATTTCACTTCATGTTCAATCAAGAGTATTTTTGGCCCTGGCTGGTTTGGCTCAGCGCTTGGAGCATCGGCCTGTGTACCAGAGAGTCCCTGGTTCGGTTCCCACTAGGGACATGTACAAAAAAAAAAAAAGAGTATTTTTGCATTTTTCTACAGACTTTCCCTTTTTTTTACTACTCATTGATCCTATAAAATTTATTCTTTTTTAAAATTCATCTTTACGGTTGAAAGTACTACAGATGTCGCTCTCCCCTTTTCCTTATATCCACCCACTCCCACTCCCACACACCCCAGCCTCCACCGGACTCTTGTCTGTGTCCATGGGTTATGCATATACGAATGTGAGCTCTTTGGTGAATCTCTTCCCATTCCCCCCACCCCTTCCCTCAGAGGTTTGTCACCTATTCCATGCTTCGTGACTCTGGACTTATTTTGTGGTCCGTGTATTTTGTTAATTAAACTCGATAAATAAGTGAGATCATGTGCTATTTGTCTTTCTCTGATGGGCTTTTTTCTGTTAGTGTAATATTCTCTATGTCCCTCCATGCTACCCAAAGTGTAAAAGATCCTTCCTTTTTACAGCATCATATTATTCCATTGTATAAATGAACCACAGCTTTTTTATCCACTCATCTATTGATGGACACTTGGGCTGTTTCCAGATCTTAGCTATGGTAAGGAGTGCTGCTATGAACATAGCGATGCCATATTCTTTCTGATGGGTGTTTCAGGCTTCTTAGGATATATGCCTAGAAGTGGGAGCATTGGGTCAAATGGCAGTTTCCTTTTTACTTTTTTGAGGAAACTCCATACTGTGTTCCAGAGTGGCTGCTCTAGTCTGCCTTCCCACCACCAATGTACTAGGGTTCCCTTTGCTCCACATCCTCGCAGGCACTTGTTAGTCGATTGGTTGATGCCAGCCATTCTGACAGGTGTGAGGTGATACTTTACTGTCGTTTCAATTTTAATTTGCATCTCTGATGATTAATAACAGTGAGCATTTTTTCATATGTCTCTTGGCCGTCCATATGTCGTCTTTGGAGAGGTGTCAATTTAGGTGCTTTCTCCATTATTTAATTGAATTGTTTGTCTTCCTTCTGTTAAGCTGTGTGAGTTCTTTATACATTCTCTAAGTTAACCCCTTATCGGAGGTATTATTCACAAATATGTTCTCCCATACAGTGGGATCCCTTTTCATTTCATTGATTTGTTGTTGTTGTGTAGAAGCTTTTCATTTTGATGTAGCCCCATCGGTTTCTTTTTACTTTTTTCTCTTGCCAGTGGCAATGTATTAGTGAAAATGCTGCGACCTGAGATGTCTGGGATTTTGCTGCCTAGGGTTTCTTCTAGGGTTTTTATGCTTTCATGATGCACCTTTAAGGCTTTTGTCCATTTTGTGTTTATGGTTGTGTATGTTGTCAGCTGGTGGTCTAGTTTTATGATTTTTGCATGTATCTGTCTTATTTCCCCACCAGCATTTATTGCAGAGATTGTCTTTACTCCATTGTAGGTTCTTGCCTCCTTCGTCTAATATTGATGAGAGTAATGGCTTGGGTCGATGTATTGGGTCTCTGCTTTGTTCCATTGATCTATATGCCTGTTCTTGTGCCAGTCCCAGGCTGTTTTGATTACAATGGCTTTGTGGTATCATTTGATACCCAGTATTGTGACCCGCTTCTATTCAGTTCTTTGTCAAGGTTGCTGCAGCTATTTGGGGTCTTTTTGGTTCTACATAAAATTTTGGAGTATTTGTGCTAGATCAGTGAAATATGTGGTTGATGTTTTAATGGCTATGGCATTGATTCCCTATAGGTTGCTTTGGGTAGTATGGACATTTTAATGATGTTAATTCTTCCAATCCATGAACACGGTATATGCTTCCGCTTGTTTATATCTTCCTCCATTTCATTTTTCAATGTCCTGTAATTTTCTGAGAACAGGCATTTTACCTCTTTGGTTAAGTGTATTTCTTGTTGTTTTTGCAACAAGAATTGTTTCTTGAATTTCTTTTTCTGTGTGTTCATTATTGGTGTATACAAATGCCATCAACTTCTGGATGTTAATTTTGTATGCTGCTATTTGCCAAATTCTTTTTTTAAATCTAGTAGCTTTTTGATGGAGTCTTTAGGGTTCTCTATGTACAATATCATGTCATGTGTGAATAATGACAGTTTTACTTCATCCTTTCCTATTAAGGTGCCTTTTATTTTTTCTTCTTGTCTGATTGTCGTAGTGATGATTTCTAGTACTATGTTGAAGAAGAGTGGTAAAAAATGACATCCCTGTCTTGTTCCTGTTCTTCAGGGAAACACTTTGAGTTTTTGCCCTCTGATTATGATGTTGGCTGTAGGTTTTTCATATACTGCCTTTATTAAGTTGAGGTATATTCCCTCTATTCTTACGCTACTGAGAATTTTTATCAGAAATGGGAGCTGTGTATGGTTGAATGTTTTTTCTGCATCTATTCATACAGTCATATGATTTTTACCTTTCATTTTGTTTATGTGATGAATCACTTTTATCGATTTGCAAATATTGTACCAGGCCTGCATCCCTGGGATAAATCCCACTTGGTCATGTTGAATAATATTTTAAAATATATATCTGAATCCAATTTCCTAATGTTTTGTTAAAGATTTTGGCATCTATGTCCATCAGGGATATTGGCCTGTAGGTTTTTTTCATTCTACTGGCTTATCTGGTTTTGGAATTAGGATAATGATGGTCTCATAAAAAGACCTTGGAACTCTTCCTTCCTCTTGAATTTTTTGGAATCATTTGAGGAGGAGAGTTAGTTCTTCTTGAATATTTGCTCAAACTCTGCTGTGAAGCCGTCCAGTTCACGACTTTAGTTTTCTGAGAGATTTTTGAATACTGCTTCAATTTCATTATTATTATTATTGTCATCACTATTTTGGTCTATTCTGGCTTTGTGGTTCTTCCTGATTCAATTTTGGAAGACTGCTCTTTCTAGGAAATTGTCCATTTCTCCCAGGTTGTCCAAATTGTTTGTAATAGTTCCTTAGAATCATTTATATTTCTGCTGTAACCTCACCTGCTTTTATTTCTGATTTTATTTATGGGTCCTCTCTCTTTGGTTTTGGATGAGTCGTACAAAGGATCACCGTTTTCCTTATCTCTTTCAAGAACCAGTGGCTATTTTCATTGATCTTTTATATATATATATTTTTTTGTTAGTCTCTGTCATTTATTTGCAGTGAGATCTTTATCATTTCTTCCCTTCTACTTACTCGGGGCTTTTCTTCTGTTCTCTTTCCAATTATTTAACTTGTAGTGTTAGATAGTTTATTCACTACTTTTCTTGTTTCTTGAGTTTGGCCTATGGTGCTATGAATTTCCCTCTCAGGACTGCTTTTGATGCATCCCAGAAATTTGGGGTTGCTGTGTGTTCATTTTTATATTTTCCAGGAATTGTTCATTTCTTCCTTGATCTCACTGGTAACCTATTCATTATTTAATAACATGTTCTTTAGCCTCCAGGTGTTTGAAGTCTTTTGAGGATTTTTATTTAGTTGATTTCTGATTTCATGCCATTGTGATCAGAGAAGACATTTGATATGATTTAAGTCTCTTGTATTTTGTAGATATTTCTTTGTGTCCTAACATGTGGTCTATCTTTGAGACATTCCCATGTGAACTTGAGAAGGATGTGTACTCTACAGCTATGGGGTGAAATGTCCATTAAGTTTATCTGATCTAGAGTGCCTTTTAGGGTCAGTGTTTCCTTGTTAATTTTTTGTCTGAAAGATCTATTCAGTGAAGTCGGTAGGGTGTTAACGTCCCCTACTCTGACTATATTGCTGTCAATTTCTCCCTTAAAGTCCTCCAAGAGATTTAAAAAATAGATTTAGGTGCTCCTATACTGGGTGTATATATGCTTACTCGAGTTCTATCTTCTTGTTGGATCCATTCCTTTAGAATTATGTAGTGACCTTGTTTATCTACAGATATTCCCTCTTTAATGCCCATCCCCACGTGTCCATGTTTGCCTGGTAATCCTTGCACAACTTGTCCCAGTCTTACACACCATTGTGATTAGTAGTGATGTTTTCCCCCAAAGGACATGGGGCTCATGGTACCAAGTCTGTTGCTTTGCCATTTGCTGCCCTGAGGACCACATTATCGAGCCCCCACAGGTAAGGAGCTGGGGGACTCATGGTACCAAGTCTGTTGCTTTGCCATTTGCTGCCCTGAGGACCACATCATCGGGCCCCCACAGGTAAGGAGCTGGGAGACCCATGGTACCAAGTCTGTTGCTTTGCCATTGGCTGCACTGAGAACCACATCATCCTGGCCCCTACAGGTAAGGAGCTGGGGGCCCCATGGGCTGCAGAACATAGCAGGAGGGGGAATGGTTACCATGACGATCCATCTCTTCACTGTGGCGGGACCAGGACATGATGCCATTCTGTTACCATTTCAATGGTGCTGCCCTGAACATCCCACAGCCCTAATATCCTGACCCCTTCCACCCCAGGAAAAGCCTCTGTGTTCTCATCTTAGAATGGGATGTTTAGTCAGAAATCCAGGGGGTGACATTTAATACGAGGAGGTGCTGTCCACCCTCTTGCCAAAATAATGACCTGAGATACTCAAGTGTTTCCTTTGTCTTCACTCCAATTCTACTTTTCCTGCCAAGAAACATTTGTTTCTTTTTTTCTTTTTATTAATTTATTTTTGTTACAGATGTTTCTCCTTTTCCCCCCTTTGACACCCTACTCCCGATTCCTGCCCCCGCCCCGTGACCAGATCCCCAGGATTGTTGTCTGTGTCCATTGGGTACGCGTACATGCATATAGGTTCTGTGGTTTATCTTTTATCTCCCCCCTCTCCCTCTACTGAGGTTTCCCAGTCTATACCCTACTTCTTGTGTCTGGTTCTATTTTGCAAAGGACCTTTTCTCTCCTGCCGTCACTTGTGTCCCACCACTTGCCATCATCACTAAGTGCTTGGGGATTCAGTCTTAGCTGCAGTGACCATCCCACCTGGCACTCCATGAGCTGCCTCTGACGGCATGTCCCTCCTCTGTCCCACCCCAGGGAGAGAGCTCATCCACCCTGAATGGAAGGAAAACCAACATGGTCCAGGCTTCTGCAACTTCGTCACCAACCGGAAGCCTGGCCGGTGCACCTGCCACAATCAACAGGCCGGTGCCCACGGAACTGTTCCCGGACTGGGAGGTGGACGTCTCCTGTCCCACCTGCGTGCCCAGGTTGTGCAGCCTGACACTGAAGAAACTCGCGGTCTGCAAGGAGCTGGGGCATGAGCTGCGTTCGGCGGTCATTGCCATCAAGATGCAGGGCTCAAAGCGCGTTCTGAGGTCCCAGAAGATTGTGCTGCCCCCCAATGCACAGATGGAGACCGACCTGACACTGACCTTCTCCCTGCAGTACCCCCACATCCTCAAGGGAGAAGGCAACAAGCTTGACATCATGTTGCAGTGCAGGAAGCGCTTCAAGAAAAATACCATCTTGGGCTACAAGCTGGTTGCCTACAAAACGCTGGCCACAGGCACCATCCACATGGCCGAGGTGATGCAGCGACCCCTGGAGGGAGGCCAGGTGGTGAGCCTCTGCAGCAGCCTCAAGGAGGCCAGCCCCAAGGTGGCCGAGATCTGGATCTGCTCCCTGTCCAGCCAGCCCATTGAGCCTGAGAACAGTGCCCTGCTGGCTGGTCCCAAGGCCAAGGCCACAGATAACTACTCAGAGGAGGAAAACAACAGCTTCTACTCTGGGCAGGAGGCCAGTGACAATGCCACACATGGGCAGGACGGGGAAGATAATGACATTGACTTGGGGAAGCCCAGCAAGAAGTGCCAATTGATGGTCATAACTATATTCATGACCAAACAACCAGGCTTCCCGCAGAAAGACGTGGTGCTGTCGTCCAGGCTCACAGCGTCACAGGAGGTCCTGGATTCGGGGCAGGACCCTGCGGAACTCATCCCCACAATGGAGGAGGACCTGAATCTTGTCAATGTAACCATGGAGTATCCCAGCGACAGTGGCCCCGAGGATGACGACAGCATCTGGAGCACCCCCAAGTCCAAGCTCCAGCCATATGTACAAGACCTGTCACACTCCAGCCTGAAGACAGAGTCCGGGAGCTTCCACAGTGCCTGGACACTGACGGAGACTCCAAGTCCACCAAATGTGTCCACGAAGATGTGGTCCCCGGGAGGCCAGCAGCCGGGCGACAGCATCTCAGATCCAGTTGCCCACAGCACACCCATCCCCAGTGGCGCTGATGTGGACAGTGATGACAGCATCCCGAGCACCCTGGAGTCCGAGCTCAATAAAATCTTAGAACACCTGTCACACTCCACTTTGCAGACAGACACCGAGAGCACCCATAGTGCCCAGATCCAGGAGCCTCCGAGTCCAGCACATGCGCCTTCAAAGATGTGGGTCCCGGGTAGCCAGCAGTCCAGCGACAGTTTGGACGACTCAATTGGCCACAGCACACCATCCCCCGTGGAGCAGCCGGCACAGCCTGAGGACAGCCCGGAGGCAGAGACCTCCACTGAGGACGTGTTCACACAGATGCTGCTGGCCAGCAAGCTCGTCAGTAAGACCGAGTCTCTCATCAGCCCCTTCACCACGTCCGAGGGGAAGCAGGCCGACCACGGAGGCCAGAGCTCGTCCCTCCAGGAGGAACAGCAGGCGGGGCCACAGGACCAGCTGTCCAGCACCCTGAACCATGAGAGCTGCCCAGACCCACAGAGCCAGCTGCAGGTCCCCAGGAAGATTGTGTACGATCAGCTAAACGACATTCTCTACCCCTACGACCAGCTGCCTGACCACGTCATCCTCGTCAACACCTCCGACTGGCAGGGGCAGTTCCTGTCGGACGTCCTGCAGCAGCAAAATCTGCCCGTGGTGGCCACCTGCTCCGAGGCTGACCTCCAGGCGGCCTTCAGCACCATCGTGTCGCAGATAGAGACATACAGCGAACGCTACGCCCGGCCCCGGATTCCGGTGAAGATCGCGGTGGCGGGGGCGCAGCACTACCTCAGCGCCGTGCTGCGGCTCTACGTGGAGCAGCTGTCCCACAAGGTGCCCGAGCTGCAGGGCTACATGTGCTTCCAGGTCATCCCGCTGGGTTCCCACCCCGTGGCCAGGTACCTGTGCTCCGTGGATTACCACTACAACAACTTCTTCCGCGACCGGGCCTGGCGGGACCTGTTCACCAAGCTGGAGGCCCAGAGCACCGAGCAGGACAAGCAGGACATCGCCTTCACAATCACACGGTACCTCGTGGGGGCCAGCTGTGTCCACCGGCTGCCCATCGCGGAGGCCATGCTCACCTACAAGCAGGAGAGCCCCGACGAGGAGTCCTCACAGGAGTTCCTTCCCTTCCTGGGGCTGGTGAAGGTTGAAAGAGTGGAACCGTCCTCGGCCACCTCAGGAGACTCAGATGATGCGGCCACCTCATGGTCCAGTGTGCTTTCGTTCACCCTGCCAATCACATCTCCAGCCGCCAAGGAGGCCTCTCACACGGCATCCTCCTCCCCCTCAGTGAGTAGGAATCCCTCCCCCAGCCAGGGCGTCGGCACCGAGCTGATGGAGCTGCAGGTGGATTACTGGACGGCAGCTCCGCCCACAGACAGGGACACAGATGCGGAGGACGAAGACCTGCCTACCGCCAAGGCCACGCTCAAGGGCACCTTCCAGTCTCTGCAGGTCAGCAGGCTGCCCAGCAGGGGTGAGGCCAAAGCCACGCCCACCATGGCCATGACCGTGGTCACCAAGGACAAGGACAAGAACGTGATGGTTTGGCCCGGAAAACCCAAGAAGAAGGATGTGGACACACAAACCCAGTCCATCGAGGGCATCAGCCGCCTGGTCTGCACGGCCGAGCACCAGCAGAATGTGCAGCGGGTCCTGATCGATGGCGTGGAGTGGAAGGACGTGCAGTCCTTCCAGCTGGACGCTCAGTGGTCCTCCCACGTCAAGCACTTCCCCGTCTGCCTCTTCTAAAAGTAGATGTCCACCTTCGCGCCCTGCCGAGCCGAGCCCAGGAGGGCCCAGCTGCTCTTCTGTTAAAACTTCAGTTCACTATAGAGACAGACTCTGGAAACACAAAGAGAATCCATCTTAAGTGCAAATGTGCTTTCAACCTGGAAACTATTGGGGTGGCCCCCACTGGGAGCCCCCAACTGCTCTGCTTATTAACCAGAACCCATCGGCGGGTGGGAGTTCCGGCGGGCAGTGTTGAGCTGCAGAATCCTGGAAGGTGTCATTTGGACTCAGGATCCCCCACTATCCCAGCGAGAAGAGTTCTTGCGTTTCACACCTGTCCTTCCTGCAAGCCAGGAGTCAGCTTCCCCCGACAGCCAGCTTTGGTGTGTGCCCAGACTCAGAGCTGGGCAGCCAGAGGCCAGGAGCCAGCCTCCCACTGGGGGCGTCCTGAGCAGAACACGGAGGCCGGTCAGCCCAGCCCAGGACCCCAGCTGCCAACTGGCCAAGTGCCCCCACAACCACCTACTTGTGGTTCCCAAGAAACTCCAGCCTCACAGGGGGAAAAAAGCAGCTTTTATTTATATTATATTTTCCTTATACTATTGAGTTAAAATATAGAGTATTTTAAATAAAATGTAATGAAATGCTATTAAAATAAAGTTAATTTAAATAAAATCAAATGTAACTGTACGATCCTTCCATGGGTACATTTCAGCAGCACTAAGTGCATTCACAACATTTAGCGACTATCAGTCACATCACAACGACTCTCTAGTTCCAGAACATTGTCATCCACACACACCCCGGACCTTGTCGTCAGTCATTCCTCATCCTCCCTGCTCAGCTCCACAATCCCTGATCCCTTCCTGTCTCCATGGATTTACCTCTGGGGGATTTTCGTGAAACTAAAATCACAGCATATAGGGTCTTTTGCAGGGGCTGGGGGGTGTTAAAATCTTTGTCCTTTATTTAGTCAACAAACAACAAAGTATCTTCTCTGTTTTTGGCCATGTCCTTGGCACTGGGAATGGCGATAAAACCCAACCCCTAATGAGTTCACAATGAGGTACGGGGAAAGCAACAATAATTAATTAATTAACCAATTAATTAATTAAAACTTGAAGTATGCAAAGGGGACCACTCAGGTGGCAAAGAGCAGAGGAAACTCGTGCCAGGGTTCACGTCCCTAGGAAAGAAAAACCTGGCTGATGGGCATGTTTTGTGCACATAAGGCCATGGTTCTGTGAATCACCTCCATCTGAATCGTCTGGAGCACATGGTAAAGTGCAGGTTCCCAGCACCTTCTGCAAACATTGGGATCCAGTGGGTTGGGATTTGGGACCTGGGAATTTGCATTTGAAAGTACTCAAGGTAATTCTACTGCAATTGAAAATCTGAGAACCTGTGAGATGATGTTTCTCCTTCCCCTGGGATGAAGGATGAGGTGCCCATTGGAAGTGCTGATAGTGTTAGTCTTTCAGGAGAGGAGGGGATAGAGCAGAGGAGGGAGCTCACATTTACTGAGCTCTACTGTGGTCTGTATATGTTCATTGAATTCTCACAATAAACCTATGAGGTAGACATGATTATTATGCCCATTTTACAGATGAAGGTATTCAATTAAAGAATTTAAATAGCCCTGGCCCATTAGGCTCAGCAGTGGAGCTCTTGGACTAAAGAGTTGCAGGTTTGATTCCGGTTAAGGGGGTGAACCTCAGTGGCAATTCCATACATGGCCCTGGTTGGGTCGAATGGGAGGCAACTAATCGATATGTCTCTCTCACACCGATGTGTCTTTCTCTCCCTCCCTCCCTCCCTCTTCTCTCCCTCCATCCCACTCTATCTGAAAAATCAATGGAAAAATATCTTCAGCTGAAGATTTTTTTTTAAATATTTTTTTCCTTTTTATTGATTTTAGAGAGATTTAGGGAGAGAGAGAAAGAGAGAGAGAGAGAGAGAGAGAGAGAAACATCGACGTGAAAGGGACACATCGAGTTGCTGCCACCCGCACGACCAACCAGGGTACGGGGACAAACTGCAACCGAGGTACGTGCCCTTAGCGGAAACCGAACCCGGGTCTCTCTGTACCGCAAGCCAACGCTCTAACCGCTGAGCCAAACCGGCCAGGGCTGAAGATTTTTAAAGAAAAAATTTAAATAGTTTGTTCTATATTATTGAGCTCACGACTCACAGCACTGACATCTGAACCCAGATTCATTTGAGGCTAAAGCCTGTCCACTTTCTATAACACCACGTTGTACCAGGGGACAAGTGTTCTGATCCATATTACAATTTTATCTTAGCTCTTTCCCAGATTGTGCTAGGTAAAGATACAGAACAGCCATGCACTGGTCAGTGTGTCTCCGTGGTGAGAGAGTCTACCTGGGCATCAAAGGGTATCAGGTTCGATTTCCAGTCATGGGCATGTACCTGGGATGCTGGGTCCATCTCAGCCCCAGGGCAGGTATGGAAGGCAATCAAGTGAAGTCTCTCTCTCACATCGATGTTTCTCCCTCTCTCCCACCCTCCCCTCCTCTCTCTCTAAAAATCAATGGAAAAAACTATCCTTCGATGTGGATTAACAACAACAACAAATGAACAGCCAGATGGTGCTTTGATTAGTCCAATGTAACTGCATACACCCTTCCTGGGCAGGTGGGGCTTTAGGGGAAAGCGGGGAGGGACAATACATTGAGCAGCCAGTTCTTACTTCTTTCCCGTCATTCCCTGGTGGAGGTGTTAGGAAAATATACTATGGCTGGGAACGGAGTCCATCTCGAGGAAATAGAGAATATACCGGATGCCCATGAAAACAACTCCACATGATGTTATAGACTTTGGGGATTCAAAACATCCAGATTCGGGATTCTCAAAAAATTAACTGTCAGGACCAGAAGCAGCTCCAGGATTTGCACCAGGAAACTGCTGAGCCTTTGGAGAAATCGTGAATGGCCGGCAGCTTTCTCAGTTCAAACAAACGCTAACTGTCTCCTTGTACACACAGACTCAGAGGGACAACCACATAGACACAGCTCAGAAAACCTTGTTAGAAGAGCTGGGCCCAGGCCCCACCTGTGATGAAGAAACAAACACACACACAAACTCTGAGGCCTGGGGACGGTCCCACTCACCGTTCAGTGTGGAAAACCAGTCTCAGGCCAGAGAGCAAAGGGCTGGGGAGTGTTAGAGGGAGAAAGGGAAAGTCATAGTAAAGGCAGCTGAGGGCAATAATGGGGGGTGGGGCTGGGCCTCATGTTCAGAAAGCTGGTGTGTCACCACCACCCTCTTATGTCACTGAGCTTGGAGCCGTCACAATGACACCACACATCAAATGTGAGTTGCCAGTGCTGGAGAGCCCTTGCACATTTGTGGTGTTTCCAGCAAACTCCGGAGTCCGAGGATGGGTTCCGATCAAATCACCCCCACCACTGACCCTGTGGACGACAGCCCCCAGCCGAGAGTTCACTGCTGGGCGTAACCAAGGCTGTAAGCCAGACTTTATTTTATTGCTCTATTTTCTCCAACCCGATCTGGGAACATTTGCTCTCCCCCACTTTTTCATAGAATACTGGCATGGCTTAGACTTGTTTAAAAAACATGCCCTGGCCAGTTTGGCTCAGTGGTTAAGTCAACCCGTGGACCAAAGAGGCTCATGTTTGATCTGGGCATGTACCTCAGTTGCAGTTTGGTCCCCAGCCCTGGTGGGGGTCATGTGGGACGCAGCCAATCAGTGTGTCTTTCTCACATGGATGATTATCTCTCTATCTCCCTCACACTCTATGTGAAAATAAATGAAAAATATCCTTGGGTTCAGACATTTAAAAAAACGAAGAAACATGCAAATCTGGATTGTGCTTCTTCTTACAAGAAAAGTTGATTTCTTTATGCTGCACTGATTCACCCTCCAAGTACAACTTCTAAAGGACACACTTAGAAAAACAGGTGCCACACACTACAGCTGGAAAATGTTCAGGCCCTGACCCTGTGTGTCTGAGTGTCCCTGAACCTACTGACACTTCAAACCAGCTCACTCAGGCAAGTGTGGTGGGCGGGCATCCAGAGGGAGTCTTCACCCTGATGGCGACATCTCCTTGTTGTCTGAGCACGATAGCTGGGTTACCCCTGTGACCTGTGAACGGGCACATGGGAAGAGGATGTAAGCCCACATCTCTCTATAGCAGGTCTCCAGCTTTTCCTGACACAAGCTTATAAAGATGGGGAACCAATCATTTGGGAGCTGGGCAGTCCACAAGGCCAGAATGCAAATGCACTTGTAACAAATGCTACACTGTTTAAAATCAAGTCAACCGTCCTGCAGATGCTTGGCTGACTCTGGTCATGACCTCCAACACTTAAAATGGAAATCTAAGTATGCTGGGGGTTAATAATCAGAACGTTTGAGTACCTCCTTCCTGCAGCACGGGCAGACCCCGAGGCAGCCCGGCCACACTGCCCGGGTTTAGCCCATCTGCATTTCCTTTTTTCTCTCCATTTCTTTAACTGTGGTAAATACAACGAAAATGGACCATCTTTACTATTTTAACCTGTAAGTTTTTGGTATTAAGTGCATTCGTGTTGTTGTGCAACCATTACCACCATCCGTCTCTAAGACTCAATTTGTAAACTGAGACTATATCCATTAAACAATAACTCCTCCCACCTGCTCCTCCCAGCCCCTGCTAATCAGGATTCTACATTCTTGTCGCTGTGAACTTACTAATCTAGGCAACCCATTAAATTGGAATCATATGTTTTTGATGTCTACTAATGTCTACTACCCCTCAGTCATCGAATCTGAGTTTTGACAGAGGAATTGCTGGCCCCTTCACAGTGACATCCTTACTCCCCTGGAAAGGAAGGTAGCCCGATGGTGCTCTCTCCCTGCAACCCCAGGGCTGAGCTTCAGGATGGGAAGAGTTGACACCTAGGAGACCACCAGCTCCTGCTGCATCCCACCCCCTCCTGGCTGTCTCCATAGACCACTGGGAGGCTGGTCAGGCTCACCTCTCACAGGGTGGCTCTTCATCCCAAGACGGGCCACCCAGAGGGTACAGACACATGCTGGGATCAGGTAGAACCTGTGTCTTTGTCTTTCTAACTAGAGGGTGAGACCACCACCCTCTGTTCTGTGTTCCAGCCCTGAGGCTGTGTCTTGGGTGAGGGTAACAGGGACCAATCGAGTCATGTCTCCTGATTGGCATCTTCCCCATTTGTTCTGTTTTCTCCCCACTTTGTCTGAGTACTTCTTGGTGCTTGGCCTTTCTCTCAGCCCTGGGGTCAGAGAGATGACACTGTCATACTGAAGCTGAGCAGGGAGCCTTCAGGCTGGTGGGACAAAAACAAACAAACAACTTTTGCGATTCAAATGAGAAAGTGAAGGTGGGCATAGGCCAGGTGAGTCTCCCCTATGGATCTGTGTGAAGTTTTCCTGGAGTCTATACACGGCCATAGGACACCTGGAGCCCAGGTTACATGTGTTCTTAGTTGAACAGGACTTTCTCACCAGCAGTACCCAGGGTCCCTGCAGCTCTGCATTACTGGGGCAAATGGTGTTACCCCTCTGTCCTCTGTCCTTCGTCCTCCGTCACATGGAATGCCCAAGGACATGTAGCTGTGCCTGGCACGATGGTGGGAATCTTCAACTGTGTGATGGGTTCCGGGCCAGATGCTGGTATTTCTCCTGCATTGTGCAGTGAGTAAGAAAAGGAGTAAAATGAGGTGCCCAGCCCTCAGTCTGCCCCTTCTGGAAATTTCAGACTACCACTCATGCCAATGACAGGGTGCTGAGACTGTTCTCCATGGTCTCTCCCTCGGCCCAGATGTGGGCCAGTGTGACATTGTCACACCGCCTCTCTCCATGACATCACCTCATTACACCACCTGGGAGACATATTTGGGAGAGGTAAAGGACCAAGTCTCTGCTTTCATTACCTGGGGTGGAAATTGAGGTCCACATGAGGACACGACTTGTGCCTGGGAACCCTCACTCTCATTGGCCAGCAGAGGGCAGGACACTGGGGAGACACCCTGTGATGCTGTCACCCTGCCTTGGTTACCAGAGCAGTATGGGTCCTTCCCTGGGATTGGCTGTCCTTCCTCTGCACCACCATTAGAAATTCCCAGCAGCCTGGTCGCACACAGCTGGTGGTAAAGATCAGGCTGAAACCCTGCCAGGTGGCCTGGCCCTGGGGCGTGTGTCACAGCAGGGCACTGCAGGCGGCCCAGGGGAGGGCAGGGCAGGGAGCTTGGCTGGGGCTGGCCGGTACTTCATGTCCTTGGGAGGTCCAGCCATGGGTAGGAAAAGTGTCTGTCAGTCTCCTGCATAGAAGCCCAAGGATAGGACCCTCCACTAGGGACTGGAGAAGAGACATCTCTGCCTCAGGAGGCTCAGCCACTGCCGTCCACAGGGTGCCAGCAGCACAGTCCCATCGGGCAGGGAGACCTCATCTCCACGGTCACGTCCCCAATAAACGCTGTCAGTCATGGCTGTGGCTGGCTCTGGCGGCCAGCTCTCTGTCACAAGTAGAAACAGAGACCAGCACATTGTAAGTATCCATAGTGGTGACTTAGCTGGGCCCTTGGTATTATTCTGTCATTTAACGATCTCCCTGACGGTTTCCACTGGGCTGTAGGAGGTGTTTGCGCGGATGCTGCCTCTGCCTCGCTGACTCCTTGTCACGTGGTTGGAACCTCCTGTGACTGTCCAATGCAGAATAGCCAACACCTACTGACACTGAATCGATCCCGTACATGTATTTGTACATTGGCCCTCTCCCCAATTTGAAATGCAAACCCCATGAGAGAGTGATTCTGCTGTTTCCTGAGGTGAGCACAGTGCTTGGCACTCATTTCTCCAATGGGTGCCCCCTTGCCCCTCAGAGAGTCTACAGATAGTCTCCCTGACTCTAAGCGGGGTGGGGGGAGAGAGTTTACCTGCCACCAGTACTTGGTTTTCAGGGGGCACATTTGGAGAGTGCTCTGTAACTATGAGGATGAAGACACGGGGAAGATGTCTGTGAGTCTCTGTAATAAGACAGGTAGATGGAGGGAAAGGCTTCCAATAAAAGGGACGATGAGACGCAGAACAGGACTCACGGAGCCCCTTTCGGAGCAGGTTGTTAGGGGTGTGGCTGGTCATAGCCTCAAAGTTAGGGGCTGAAAGAAAGGGTCAGGATGTAAGATGAAAAGAGGGACCTTCCTTGCCTCAGCCCCAACTACATCATTACCAGGCTGGTACCTGGACACCAAAGCCATCCACCCGCCCTTCTCCCCATGGAGATGGAGAATTAGTTAACATTTGAAGACACTAGGGAGTCATGGTCAATCGTGAAAACCAACTTCTCTTTATTGGTTGTGATTCAGAAAGGACAATCAGGGGATCAGTAACCCAATCAGAATTTCAGATGCAAAGTGTTTCAAATCCATAAAATAATTAAATATTCTCAAACACAGATTCTAGAGCATCTCTGGGAAATAACCATTGATGCAGGAGAACAGTGGTCACTGCAAAGTAAGAATGAGAATTCCTTTTCATGACCATTGCTCCTTTGGTGATACACAGGCAACTGTCTCCACAGAGCTGGAGAAGCTAACCACCTGAGGACTTGTGGTTTCAGTTAAACATCATGTCTCTGAGCTCCTCCAAATGTTTTCACGGCAATTAATTCCCACCCATGTACTTTCTCAAAGATGGCTCCACATGAATATTCTATTTCTTTTATTTATTTATTTATTTATTTATTTATTTTACCTTTGTTGATTTTAGAGAGGAAGTGAGAGGGAGGGAGAGATAGAAACCTCAATGAGAGAGAACATCCATTGGCCAACTCCTCCATGCCCCACACTGGGGATCGGACCCACAACCTGGGCACGTGCCCGACAGGGAAACAAACCAGTGACTTCTTGGTGTATGGGTCGACGCTCAACCACTGAGCCACACTGGCCAGACTGAATAGTCTATTTCTTTACCAAAGATTAAACCCCACGTCTGGCAGGTGTGACCTGTGGTCAGAGCCCAGTGAAGGACGGAGGGGTCAGGTGGACGTGAAGACCTCTCCCAGGAAGATAACTCAGTGCCCTGACGTGGTGCACGAGGCCACGCTGGACTCTCACACACAGGGCAGCATAGACCCTGCAGCCACCCTGTAAGGTGAGATTCCTGTTCCTGTTGTCAGAGAGGAAGCTGACACACAGAGAGGTGAAGTGACGTCAGGGCACAGAGGGATCCCTGCCCGATACGGAGGCAGCACTGGGAGTGGAGCCAGGCAGCCGAGTCTCTTCCCTCAAAACCTGGGTTTCCCCCATTTGTGAACAACAAAAATCTAGGTCTCCTTGACTGCAACCCTGTCCAGTCCCTCCTAGGAACTTCCTCCTTGAGAACTGAGGAGACTGAAGAAAAGGAAAGGAGAGAAAATTCCTGCAGAAGAAAACTATTAGCACCGTCCTGAGGATTGGTGACAAAGCCCTGTGACACCCTTAGGTGCCGTTCATTCCAGATGCTCAGCCACATCAACAAGTGATCCCAGGACCCAGAGTGTGTGTCTCCCCATATACCCCACTTCCCTGTTCCTGAAACTCCCATGCAGTTCACCTCTGTGAAGTTAATTTTGGAAAATGTTCCTGGCCCTGCCTGGGCTCCACCAGACACCTCATCCCAGGGACCATCTTTCTGCCGAAGTCCTTACATGTTGGCTCCTGGGAGATGGATGGGAGTGACTGCATCTCATTAATACTCAGGGTGGAAAAGGACTTTGCTGCCTGGTGACTGATTTGTGCCCCTGGAGGACCTCGATCAGAAACCAGGTGACAGGACACCAGCATGGTGGCTCCTTGGGACCAGGACCCTAAAGACCTGAGGACCATTTTTGGTCCAGTCATGTGTCCATCCTGGAGATGGTCACTCTGGTGTTCTTGTCCATGCTGAAGAGAGTTCTCCAGGATCCTCCTGTCCATTTCTTCTCATCACATGGGTGTCATTTGACCCACATGAGTGGAGAAGCAGCCCTGAGCCCCTTGGTGCTCACCAGGATCACCCTGACTGAATGGCTTCCCTCTGTCCCCCACGATGGTTCCATTGAGGATACAAGGATGGCTTTCACTGGCTGCTCCTGAGCTAGCCCTGAGTCACCTCTCTGTAGGAGGCTGAGAGCCGAGGATGTGACCTCAGACCTCCTGAGTGCCAGCCTCAGGTGAAGGCTGGGGGAGCAAGACTGAGTCCAGCTCAGGAAGCTCACTCCCATGAACCCCAGAGAAACCCAGAGCTCACACTGGCCACAGCTTTGTGTCCTGGAGCAAGTCATGACCCAGTCTGGGCCTCAGTTTCCTTCGCTGTTATTTGAGGTCTTTGGCTCAAAGTGATGTCTGATTCCCACTCTCATCACCAGACTTACCAATGGCTCTGAGGACAGCAATCTGGGCAGAAGACTCACCTCAGCCTTCCTCCCAGTGCTGCTTCCCTGACAGACAGCCAAGATCAACAGCCTTCTCTTGTGTCACCCACCAAACACCACCCCCCTCTTGACCAAGCAGCTTGTTTGATTTCCTCCAAGACAATTATAGACTTAAAAAGTCAAGTTCGGCCCTGGCTGATTTGGTTCAGCAGTTAGAACTTCCACCCTCAGACCAAAGAGTCGCCGGTTTGATTCTGGTCAAGGGCCCGTATCTTGGTGGAGGGTAAGTCCCTGACCATGGTCTGGTGGTGTGGGAGGCAGCTAATCGACATGTCTGTCTCACATTGATGTTTCTCTCCCTCCCTCACACTCTATCTGAAGATAAATTGGGGGAAAAAATCCTCAGGTGAGGATTAAAAAAACAAATCAACTTCACATTCCTGGGTGAGCAAACATGTGTGCCAGACAATCTCCAACTACATCCACGTTATCGCAAATGGCTGTATATCAACTGTTCTTATGGCTGAGTAGCCTTCCATCATGTACATGTACCTCATCTTCTTTATCCAGTCACCTTGCAAAGGACACTTTGGTTGTTTCCATGTCTGGGCCACCACGAATAATGTTGCAATGAACATAGTGGTGCATATATTTTTGCAAATAAATGTTATCAAAATTTTCGATTAGACACCTAGAACAGGGATTGCTGGGTCCTATGGTAACTCTATTCTTAATGTTTTCAGGAGCCTCCCTACTGTTTTCCATAGTAAGTGAGACAGAAAACTTAAGGGACATATGACTTCGCTCATATGTGGGATATAAAACTGAATGCAACAACTGAACAAACAAGGAAATCAAACAACAAAACTCATAGACACAGACAACAGTGTGGTACTTCCCAGAGGGAAGGCTGGTAGGGGGACAGTAAAGGGTAAAGGGGTCAAATATATGTTGACAGAAGAAGACGTGACTTTGGGTGGTGGGCACACATTGCAATATGCACATGGTTTATCATAGAATTGTACACTTGGAGCCCATTAATCAAGGTCACTGCGATAAATTTAATTTTTGAAAAACAACAACGTGCATGCCACAGAGGATGTGAGATGCCCAGACAGAAGGAACCTCTCCACTTATGATCTGTTTCCACTTTCCAACCACTGTCTGGGATCCTGTGATTATCCTCAACATGCAGTGAGATGCACCGTGGTGAGTAGCCCCTGACCAGGTAGGAATGGAGTCCAGGGAGTCTGTGCTGCAGAGGCAGTGGCAGCTCTGAGGTTAGAGTCAGGGCCTCTAGTTTGTCCCTGAGTGTCCATCCCTCACGGCCCCTGAGCACTGAGCAGAGAGCCTCTAATCCACCAACGCTGCATCTCTGAGTGCAGTTTGAGGACACATAGTGTGTAATGAGGTTGTGTAAATCTGTGGGTTAGGGTGTCTGTGCTGTTGTGTCTTCTGGGATGTAAAGTATTACAGCCACTGGGGAAGACACTTTGGTTGTTTCTTATAAAACTAAACATGCAACTGCCATGAACCCAGCAACTGCACTCCTGGGCATTTATCCCAGAGAAACAGAAACCTCAGTTCACTCAAATACCTGTGCACAAATGATTATAGAGGCTTTATCTTAAAACTTACAAGCTATCTCTTTAAATATCTTGTTGGGATTTATCTCTAGAGTTTGTAAGACACGTCTGTCAAATAAATAAGGAAGAAAACCTAGAACAAATATAGGTAAAATATATGTGAAGGGAATTTCTTAAAGGGCAACCCATATTGTTAGTAAGGTATGAAGAGACGTTAAATCTCACTTGTAATGAGAAAAGTAATGAGATGCTCTTTACACCAATCAGAATACCAGGTTAGAATCTGATGATACAAAGTGTGGGTGAGGATGTGGGGAAAATGGAAACCTCATGGACTGTCATGAGGGTGTAAACTAGAACAGGCAACCAGGATGGCCATCTATAAGCACTTAGCAAAAGTAATACCTTAGATGTATATATAGCCACATGAATACCTTTTTACTTTGTCCATTGACTGTTTTTTAGAGAAAGTGGAAGAGAGGGAGGGAGGGAGGGAAGGAGGGAGGGAGGAAGAGAAAGAGAGGACAGAGAAACATCGATGTGAGAGAGACACATCCACTGGTTGCCTACTGCACGACCCCGACTGAGGCCGAGGATCAAACCTACAACTCAGGTACATGCCCTGGACCACAATCTAATCCACAAACCTTTGGTTCACACCAACATTCTAACCACTAAGCCCAACCGTCCAGGGCTAAAAACTTTTATAAATCTATATTCACAAACCAACAGGGGGAAAAGTGGGCACAGGATATATGAATTTCTTTGTACATTTCTATTGGACAACGAGATTCCAAAATGGTGGCAGAGTTAATGGAAGCTACACAGACCATCTCCCAGGACCAAACTGGAATTATAACTAAAATAAAGACAAATCGTCGGGAAAAAGCCACAGAAAAGCAGCTTGCGAGGACCATACTACCAGTGACACTGAATTGATCCTGGTAGGATTGCGGAAGTGTGAGAGGGGGGCTAGGAGCCCACGGACAGCAGCGGTCTTAGCTGTGAACAGCACCCTCGAGGTTAAAGCCCAACCCGGCTCCATAGAGCAGAGGGCCGGGACAGAGCGCTAAAATAGCCACAGCCACTCACCTTGGGCTCCAACAGAGGCAGGGTGAAATGGACTGGAACTGTGTGGGGACCCTTGGGTTTGGATGAGGCTCAGAGCTTTTGCTGATTTGTGGCCATGCAGGACGGTGGCCATCTTACTCCTTCCCAGGGCTCTGGGGAGAGGTGGCAGCCCCTCCTTCGGAGATTCAGCCCCACCCAAGTGGGCCATTGAAATACAAATTGAGGCTCATTAACTACCAGCATCTGCCCCATCCTGGTGAAATCCTCTCATGCTGAACACCTGAGGGAGATTTTCATTCAACTGAGAACACAAGGCTCTTCAAGTAACCGTGACTAATAGCCTCTAGGCAAAAAAGCTAGAGGATATCCTAACATTTTCTGGGCTTGCAAATCTACCCAGGAAGGTAAGACTTGACAGTGGCGTTTAATGTGGATCCTCCCATGCTCATCCAAACCCATTAGAGGGAGCCACAAACAGCAGAACACCAACATCCACAGGGAAAATTTGGCAGGCTCCAAAACCCACTGAGATAGCCAAAATGGTGAAACAAAGAAACAAATCCCAAATGAAAAAACAAGAGACCTCTACCGAAGATGAGATCAATGAAATGGATTTAAGCAAGTTAACAGAGCTAGAATTCAGAGCCTTGATCTTGAGGAAGCTCAACAGCATGAGTTAGGACATCAACACCATGAGTAAAGACATAAAAACATTGAAAATCAACCAATTGGAAATGAAGAAGCTCCAAGAAGAAATGAAGAATGACATAGCAGAAATGAAGAACACTTTGGAAGGACTAAAGAGCAGAGTAGAGGAAGCTGAGGACCGGATCAGTGAATTAGAAGACTGGGTAGAAAAAAATCAACCAATCAGAAAACCAAAAAATAAAAAAACAATTAGAAAACAAGAAGACAGCTTAAGAGAACTTTGGGACAACGGGAAATGTAATAACATTCGGATCATAAGAGTTCCCAAAGAAGAAGAAGATGAGCAAAGGTTACAGAATATATTTGAAGAATTAGTGACAGAAAACTTCCCTAATTTGGTGAAGAAAGAAGGCATTCAAGTTCAAGAAGCACAGAGATCCCCAAGTAAGACCCAAACAGGCCCAAGGCAAGACACATACTAATTAAAATGCAAAAAAAAAAAAAAAAAATTAAAGACAAAGAGAGAATCCTAAAGGCAGCAAGAGATAAGCAACAGGTTACCTACAAAGGAACCCCCATAAGGCCATCAGCTGACTTCTCAACAGAAACACTACAGGCCAGAAGGGAATGGCATGAAGTAATCAAGGTCATGAAAAACAAGGATCTGAATCCAAGACTACTCTACCCAGCAAGGCTCTCATTCAAAATGGAAGGTCAAATAAAGAGCATCTCAGACAAAACAAGGCTAAGGGAATACATTAGCACCAAACCAGTACTGCAAGAAATGTTAAAAGGACTGCTGTAATTAGTAGAAGAAATAGGAAGGAAAATAGAACCACACTAAACAAAAATGGCAATAAATAAGTACATATCATTAACCACCTTAAGTGTAAATGGATTGAATGCTCCGATAAAAAGACACAGAGTAGCGGATTGGATAAGAAAGCATGACCCATATATATGTTGTTTACAAGAGACCCACCTCACAACAAAACACTCACATAGGTTGAAAGTGAAGGGATGGAAAAAAATCTTCCAAGCAAATGGAAAGAAAAAAAAAAAAACTCTGGGGTAGGAATACTCATATCTGATAAAATAGATTTCAAAATGAAGGCCATAACTACAGACAAAGAAGGTCACTATATAATATAGAAAGGATATATCCAACAGAAAGATATAACCTTGGTAAACATATATACACCCAATATAGGAGCACCAAAATATATTAAAAATCTTCTGGAGGACTTCAAAGGAGAAATGGACAGCAATACAATCATAGCAGACGACTTCAACACCCCACAGACATCACTGGATAAATCCTATAGACAAAAATTCAACAAGGAAACAGAGACTCTAAATGAAGCACTAGACCAAATGGACTTAATAGATATCTACAGAGAATTACACCCCAAAACTGCAGAATTCACATTCTTCTCAAGTGCACATGGGACGTTCTCAAGGACAGATCACAGGTTAGGACACAAACTAAGTCTCTACAAGTTCAAGACGATTGAAATCATATCAAGCATCTTCTCAGATCACAATGGTATGAAACTAGAAATCAATTACAACAAGAACATGCAAAGACATTTGAACACATGGAGGCTAAATAGCATGTTATTAAACAATGAATGGGTTACCAAGGAGATCAGGGAAGAATTTTAAAACTTCCTAGAAACCAAAGAAAATGAACACAAAACAACACAAAATATTTGGGATGCAGCGAAAGCAGTTCTGACAGGGAAGTTCATAGCACTACAGGCCTACCTCAAGAAACAAGATATATTTCTAATACACTATCTAACCTAACAACTTAAAGAACTAGAAAGCAAACAAAAAGAAAACCCCAGGGCAAGTAGAAGGAAGGAAATTGTAAAGATCAGAGCAGAAATAAATGACATAGAGACCAGAAAAACAATTCAAAGGATCAATGAAACAAAGAGCTGGTTTTTTGAAAAGATAAACAAGATTGATGGACCCTTAGCTAGACTCACCAAGAAACAAAGTGAGAGAACTCAAATACACAAAATCAGAAATGAAAGAGGAGAATTAACAACTGGAACCACAGAAATTCAAAGGATCGTTAACAAATACTATGAACATTTATATGGCAAAAAATTCAACAATCTAAGTGAAATGGACAAATTTCTAGAAACACATAGTCTCCCAAAACTGGACCGGAAAGAAATAGAAAACTTGAACAGACCAATAACAACGAAGGAAATTGAAGATGTAATCAAGACTCTCCCAGCAAACAAAAGCCCAGGCCCGGACGGCTTCACGGGGGAGTTTTACCGAACATTCAAAGAAACACTAACACCCATTCTCCTCAAACTATTTCAAAAAATTCAAGAAGAAGGAAGACTTCCAAATTCATTTCATGAGGCCAGCATAATCCTGATTCCAAAACCAGAAAAAGACACTACAAAGAAAGAACACTACAGGCCAATATCCCTGATGAACATAGATGCCAAAATCCTGAACAAAATGCTAGCAAATCAGATCCAGCAATACATCAAAAAAATTATTCACCATGACCAAGTGGGATTCATTCCAGGGATACAAGGCTGGTTCAATATTCGCAAATCAATAAATGTGATACACCACATAAACAAAATGAAAGATTAAAAACCACACGATCATATCAATAGACCCTGAAAAAGCTTTCAACAAATTACAGCACCCATTTCTGATAAAAAACGCTCTGCTATTTGGGAATAGAAGAATCACATCTCGACATAATAAAAGCCATATATGAAAGACCTACAGCCAACATCATACTTAATGGGCAAAAACTAAAAACATTTCCCTTAAGAACAGGAACAAGACAGGGATGCCCACTTTCACCACTCCTATTTAAAATAGTACTGGAAGTCTTAGCCACAGCAATCAGACGTGAAGAAAAAATAAAAGGAATCCAAATTGGAAAGGAGGAAGAGAAACTCATTATTCGCAGACGACATGATATTATACATAGAAAACCCTAGAGACTCCATCAAAAATCTACTAGACTTAATAAACAAATTTGGCAAAGTAGCAGGAAACAAAATTAACGTCAAGAAATCGACGGCATTCTTATACACCAATGATGAACTAACAGAAAAAGAAACTAAAAAAAAATCCCATTTACCATCGCAACAAAAAAATTAAGATACCTAGGAATAAACTTCTCCAAAGAAGTAAAGGACCTCTTCATAGAAAACTACAGGTCATTGAAAAAAGAAATAGAGGAAGATATAAAAAAGTGGAAGCACATACTTTGTTCATGGATTGGAAGAATTAACATCATTAAAATGTCCATATTACCCAAAGCAATCTATAGATTCAATGCAATCCCCATCAAAATACCAGTGACATATATCACAGAACTAGAACAAATACTTCAAAAGTTCATATGGAACCAAAAAATTCCCCGAATAGCCACAGCAATCTTGAAAAAGAAGGACAAAGTAGGTGGGATCACAATACCGAATATCAGGTTATACTACAAAGCTACTATAATCGAAACAGCCTGGTACTGGCACAAGAACAGGCATATAGGCCAGTGGAACAGAACAGAGAATCCGAAAATTGACCCAAGACATTATGCTCAACTAATATTGACAAAGGTGGCAAAAGCATACAATGGAGTAAAGACAGCCTCTTTAAAAAAGGGTGTTGGAAAAATTGGACAGCTACGTGAAAAAAAATGAAACTAGACCATCAACTTACACCATACACAAGAATGAACTCAAAATGGATAAAAGACTTAAATGTGACTCATGAATCCATAAAAATCCTAGAAGAAAATGTAGGCAAAAAAATTTTGGACATCATATGCAGCCGAATCTTCACTGATACATCACCTAAGGCAAAAAAAAAAAAAAACAAAGGAAAAAATGAACACATTGGACTACATCAAACTAAAAAGCTTCTGCACAGCAAAAGAAACAACCATCAAAATGGAAAGGGAAACCACTGTATGGGAGAGCATAATTGCCAACGATACATCAGTTAAGGGGTGAATCTCCACAACATATAGGGTTCTCATACAACTCAACAAAAGGAAGACAAAGAACCCAATTAAAAAATGGGCAGAAGAACTAAATAGACACCTCTCCAAAAAAGACATACAAATGGCTAAGAGACATATGAAGAAATGCTCAAAATCACTAATCATCAGAGAGATGCAAATTAAAACAACAATTAGGTATCACCTCACACCTGTCAGAATGGCCGACATCAACAAATCATCAAACAACAAGTGTTGGCGAGGGTATGGAGAAAAGGGGACTCTAGTACACTGCTGGTGCGAATGCAGACTGGTGCAGCCACTGTGGAAAACACTATGGTGTTACCTCAAAAAATTAAAAATTGAATTGCCATTTGACCCAGTGATCCCACTTCTGGGAATATACCCTAAGAAGCCTGAAACACCAATCAGAAAGAATACATATACCCCCATGTACATAGCAGCACTATTTACAATAGCTAAGATCTGGAAACAGCCCAAGTGTCCATCAGTGGACGAATGGATAAAAAAGCTGTGGTGCATATACACAATGGAGTACTATGCAGCTGTAAGAAAGAAAGATCTCTTTTCCTTTGAGACGACATGGAGGGACCTGGAGAGTATTGTTCTAAGCGAAACAAGCCAAGCACAGAAAGACAAATATCACAGGATCTCACTTATTTGTGGAATATAATGAACATAACAGTCTGAGGAACAGGGTAGACCCAGAGACGTGGAAGTAGGGTACAGACTGACAACCCTCAGAAGAGGGGGTGGGGGAGGGGGGAAGAGATAAACCACAGAACTTATATGCATGTACACATAACTGATGGACATGTTCAACAAAGCTGGGGATGGGGTGGGGTGGATGGGGAGGAGGGTGTCAATAGGGAAAAAAGGAGAAACATCTGTAATAAAAATAATTTAATAAAACAAAACAAAAAATAAAATACAAAATTTGAATTGGACAATAAACCCGGAAAGATACTTAAAATACATTGAATGAAATTCACAGCAGATTAGATACTACAGAAGACAGGATTAGAAAACTGGATAATAAGAGAAACTATCCACAATAAAACGTGTCGAAAAATATAAGGTTGAAAATAAATGAACATTGAGTGTGGGATAACTGCAAGAAGCCTAATATATATGTAACTAGAGTCCTAAAAGAAGGAGGTGAAGGAAAATATTCAAAGAAATACATTCCCCCCCGACCCACAATTTAATGAAAACTATTAACCCAGAAATCTAAGAAGCTCTCTGAAGAACCAAAAGCACAAGAAACATCAAGAAAACTACAACAAGGTACATCACAAACTATTTATTTATTTAAAATAATTTTTCTTGCCCTGGCCGGTTTTGGCTCAGCGGTTAGAGCATCAGACTGCGGACCGGAGAGTCGCGGGTTCGAAGCCTGCTATGGCACATAACTCAGTTGGAGTTTGTCCCGGCCCTGGTTGAGATCGTGTGGGTGGCAACCAGTTGATGTGCCTCTCTCACGTCGATGTTTCTTTCTCTCTTTTCCCCCCTCTCTCCCTCCTGCTCTATCTGAAGATAAATGCAAAATGTCTTCAGGTGAGGATTAAAAAAATTAAAATAATTTCTCTTTATTGAGTTTACAGAGAGAGAGATGGAAACATGGATGAGAGAGGAGATTGATTGACTCCTTTCTTCATGCACCCCAGTGGGCATTGGGCCCAAACCTTGGCCTGTGCCCTGAATAGGATTTGAACCTGGGACCACTTGGTACATGGATTGATTCTCAACCTTTGAGCCACACCGGCCGGGCTGAGATCATAAGTTTTGATGCTGAAAACAAGGTAGTAATAAAATTTTATGTGCCCAAATAAAACAAAAAAGAAAATCCTACTATGGTCATATGTATTGGGCACATGACTGTTTTTTAAGTGAATTAAAAAATAAATGTTTTAAGTATCTTTCTAATATGGCAATATTGATAGATACAATCCAGGTAACAAAAGCTCTTTGGGTTCTGGGCTCCGCAAAATTTTTGAAAATATGAGTGATTCCTGAGGCTAGCAGTTTGAGAACTGTTTCCTAAAACACAAACATGCTTGAACAGGATTCACCTCAGATTCAGGAAAATGGTTCCTTTGGGAAAGAGGACAGAGTGTGGGGCAGGAATTTGGATAGTGCTTTAGTAGCATTGACACAAAGGTAACAAATTCATACCACTGAAATTTTCTACAGACCACCTATATGTCTAAATATGTTCCCATATTTTATTGTATGTTTGAAATTATTCTTTGAAAAAGTGTTAAATGATGTGAAAGTTTGTTTTCCTTTGGGTTTGACTTCTGAATGGGAGGGACAATCAGATGTGGGAAACACACATTTTCCCTTCGAAACACATAGGAAATCTGGATAATATACTTTAAATTTTAAAAATAGTCAAGGTTCAAAGCCTAGAAAGAAAAATGACCAGATGCCAGGAATGGACAGTGACCCTTAGCAGTGTGGAGGTGAATCAGTTGTCTCTGGGACTACTGGGAACTATAGGAGCTGGAACTTTAACACCCACAGGGACAGGGGGATCTGGAACTGGACTTACTGTGTATAAAATATAAAAGAGCTGAGGAAGCTCTGTCCATTCATGCATAAAGCCTGGAAAGTGTCCACCCTCTGAGCCACGGTCATAGCTGGAAGTGAGCCAGCTGCCCTCCAACCTTCATACGTCACACCTCTTTATCCCTATGTGTCACGTCTTAGGAAAATCATCAGCTTGATCTTTCAGCTCACTACCTTACTCTTCAGCTGGGTCCACTATGCTCCTTGGACCATTTATTCAATATTTTTCTGTTAACAATTCCATTTTTCATTTGCAAGATCGCTTAGGAATTATTTTTATATCACCACTGTCTTTCTTTGATCGCTTATCAATTATTTAAATCACTACCGTCTTTATTTCATGAATGTGCTACCCTGCTACATACCATTATACTTTCCTTAAATCCTATTCTTGGGCCTTATTAGGTCTGTTTCCTTGGTAAGTTCTTCGTTTTGTTTGTTGCTTATTGTCACACTTTCATGGTTTTGAAATGACCAGTGGTTCTTAATGTTACTTCTGGTGTTTGTAGCTGAGATTCCCTGTCTATGTCCTTTGTCTCTTTGCATGTCACCTGCTGGAGGAGGGTGGACGTTAACATGGAAGCTCACATTCTGCATTGTTTTCAGTAAGATATCGTCCAGCCAGGCGGGGACTCTGGAGGCAGGGCGGCCCTCGCGGGAAAGGCGGCCTGGGCTTGGGCCAATCTCTGGGTCCTGGGAAGCGGGCCTGGGTCAGCGCCGGAGCAGTGGCAGCAGAGGCCAAGACTGCGGCGACTCTGTATCCTCCCTGTCACCCTAAGCCAGGGGAGGCCAGGTGGACAGGGTACCTGGAGTGGATCCTCTGCCTGAAATGGAAAAACTTTTCACCAGGTAGGGAATCTTCAATCATCAGGAGCACAAAGTCATCATTGTTGGGCTGGATAATGCAGGAAAGCTACCTTCCTTTACCGATTTTTTATGAATGAACTTGTACATACATCCCCTGTAATAGGAAGTAATGTAGGAGAGATAGTGATGAATAATACAAACGATTTCTTTTTTTTTTTTTTTTTTTTTTTTTTTAGTACCTGCCCTTAGCGAGAATCTAACCCAGCATCCGCAGGCCGACGCTCCAACCGCTGAGCCAAACCGGCCAGGGCTACAAACGATTCCTAAGGTGGGATATTGGTGGCCAAGAATCTCTTCTTCCTCCTGGAACACTTACTGCGCTAACACAGAGTTTGTACTAGTTGTTGTGCACAGTCAGACAGAGAACATATTTCTGAAACTAGCGAAGAGATCCATAACATTTTAGCCCATGAGATTATGCCAAGGACTTGAACGGATGATGTCAGGACTTAAGATGAGATGATCTCTACTGACCTCTGCTCATAGACTTTGTATAAACCAAGTGCTGGACTTTCCTGAAAGCTGCAAAAATTAGTGGTTCACATATATTTATAGTAAATTGATTTAAACTTTTTCTATTAGAAAATTAAGACCATTTATTTCAAAATGAAGATGAAGTCTCACCTTCCAATGGCTTTCTCATTACTTTCTTCCAAAGCAAGGTCTTAAAGCTGTCATTGACATTTTCTCAGAATGCATCCTCTCAGGACAGTGTAGCCTGTGGTAAGTACAAAGGAGAGGAAGACATTTTTAAAAACTTTAAGAGCTTTATTATCAGCATAACCCTCCTTTGTTGAATGTTCTCTTTTTATTCCATTGAGTCAAAATACAAATCAGCACAATACTCAGTTTCCAGCATTTCAAATGTAATCTTACTTATAAAAAGTATTTTGCATAAGGTTGTGTATATGTTGTGTATATACCTTCACTTCTAGTTATTGATTTTGATTTATATTCTAAAGAAAGTCATTAACAAAAATTAATAATATTCTTCATTAAAATTATAATGAGATGATGCTGGCATTGGTTTAAGAGCCAATTTGTACTATTGTTCTATGTTCTCTGTATTGGACTAACCAACCTCCAAAATCATAGAGATGCTCTTTAGAAAAAAGAAAAATATTTGACATTGTATACCTATTTTGTTGTTGTTGTTGATCAAATCACCTACCTAAAAACATGTAATGCGATGAGTGGGATCGCTAGGACTTTGTAGAATAACCGGATACACAGTATTGTGATCCTTCCTATTTTGTTCTTCTGTTTCAAGATTGCTGTAGCTATTCAGGGTCTTTTTTGGTTCCATATAAACTTTTGGAGCATTTGATCTAGTTCCATGAAGTATGACATTGGTATTTTAATGGGAATTGCATTGCATCTATAGATTGCTTGGGTAGAGTGGACATTTTAATGATGATTCTTCCAATTCATGAACAAGGTATATGCTTGCACTTTTTTATATCGTATTCTATTTGTTTTTTCAATGACCTTTAGTTTTCTGTGAAGAGTTCCTTTACTTCTTTGGTTAAGTTTATTCCTAGGTATCTTAATTTTTTTGCTGTGATGGTAAATGGGATTGTTTTTTTAGTTTCTCTTTCTGTGATTTCATCATTGATATATAAGAATGCTGTCGATTTCTTGATGTCAATTTTGTATCCTGCTACTTTGCCAAATATATTTATGAGCTCTAGTAGGTTTTTGATGGAGTCTTTAGGGTTTTCTATGTACAATATTATGTCATCTGCAAACAATGACAATTTCACTACCTCCTCACCAATTTGGATCCCTTTATTTTTCCTTCTTGTCTGATTGCTGTGGCTGACTTCCAGTACTATGTTAAATAAGAGTGGCGAAAGAGGGGATCCCTATCTTGTTCCTGTTCTTCAAGAAAATGCTTTTAGTTTTTGCCCATTGGGTATGATGTTGGCTGTAGGTTTTTCATATCTGTCCTTTATTATGTCGAGATACGAACCGTCGATTCCCACATTGCTCAGGATTTTTATTAGAAATGGAAGCTGGACATTGTCAAATGCTTTTTCAGCATTATTCATATGATCATATGGTTTTTATCTTTCATTTTGTTTATATGGTGTATCACATTTATTGATTTGTGAATATTGTACCAGCCTTGCATCCCTGGTGAATTGGTCATGGTGAATAATTCTTTTGGTGTATTGCTGGATCCGATTTGCTCATATTTTATTAATATTTTGGCATCTATGTTCATCAGGGATATTGGCCTGTAATTTTCTTTCTTTGTACTGTCTTTATCTGGTTTTGGCATTAGAATTATGCTGGCCTCATAAAACGAGTTTGGAAGTCTTCCTTCTTCTTGGATTTTTTGGAATACTTTGAGGAGAATGGGTGTTAGGTCTTTGAATGTATGATAAAACTCCCCCGTGAAGCCGTCCACGCATGGGCTTTTGTTTGCTGGGAGTTTCTTGATTACATCTTCAATTTCCTTAGTTGTTATTGGTCTGTTCAAGTTTTCTGTCTCTTCCCAGTTCAGTTTTGGGAGACTGTGTGTTTCTAGAAATTTGTCCATTTCGCCGAGGTTGTCCAATTTGTTGACGTATAATTGTTCATAATGTTTTTTTAATGATCCTTTGTATTTCTGTGATGTTAGTTGTTACTTCACCTCTTTTGTTTCTGATTGTGTTTATTTGGGTCCTCTCTTTTTGTTTCTTGGTGAGTCTGGCTAAGGATCCATCAATCTTGTTTATCTTTTCAAAGAACCTGCTCTTTGTTTCATTGATCTTTTGAATTATATATTTTTTTAGTTTCTATGTCGTTTATTTCTGTTCTGACCTTAACTATTTCTTTCCTTCTACTTCCTCTCTGTTTTTATTTTTGTTTACTTTCTGGTCATTCAAGTTGTGGAGTTAGATAGTCAATTAGAAATTTTTCTTGTTTCATGAGGTCTGCCTGTAGTGCTATGAACTTCCCTCTCAGGACTGCTTTCACAGCGGCCCATAGATTTTGTGTTGTTGTGTGTTCATTTTCATTGGTTTCCAGAAACTTTAAAATTTCTTCCTCGATGTCCTTGATAACCCATTTGTTGTTTAATAACATACTATTTGGCCTCCATGTGTTTGAATGTTTTAGCTGTAATTGATTTCTAGTTTCATACCATTGTGATCTGAGAAGATGCTTTTTATGATTTCAGTCTTTTTGAACTTAGAGACTTAGTTTGTGTCCTAACCTGTGGTCTATCTTTGAGAATGTCCCATGTGCACTTAAGAATAATGTGAATTCTACAATTTTGGGGTGTAATTCTCTGTAGATATCTAGTAAATCTAATTTATCAATTTCATCATTGAGACACTCTTAATATGTTGTCAAGAAGATCTATCCAGTGATGTCAGAGGGGTGTTGCAATCCCCTGCTCTGATTGTATTACTGTACATTTATCTTTTGCAGTCCTCCAGAAGTTTTTCAGTGTATTTTGCTGCTCCTATGTTGGGTGCATATAAATTTACCAAGGTTATATCTGCCTGTTGGATAGATCCTTTCAATACTATGTAGTATCCTTCTTTGTCTCTAGTTATGGCCTTCATTTTGAAGTCTAATTTATCGGATATAAGTATTGCTACCCCAGCTTTTTTCTCCTTTCTGTTTGCTTGTAAAATACATATATATGAGTCATGCTTTCTTATCCATTCAGCTACTATATGTCTTTTGGTCGGAGAATTTAATCCGTTTACATTTGAAGTTATTATTGATATGTACTTATTTATTGGCATATTTGTTTATTGTGGTTATATTTTTCTTCCTATTCTTTCTACTAATTACAGCAGTCCTTTTAACATTTCTTGCAGTGCTGGTTTGGTGCTAATATATTCCCTTAGGCGTTTTTTGTCTGTGAAGCTCTTTATTTCAGCTTCTATTTTGAATGATAGCCTTGCTGGATAGAGCAGGCTTAGGTTCAGATCCTTGTTTTTCATTACCTAGATTACTTCATGCCATTTCTTTCTGGCCTGTAGTATTTCTGTGGAGAAGTCAGCTGATGGCCTTAAGGGAGTTCCTTTGTAGGTAACCTATTGCTTATCTCTTGTTGACTTTAGGATTCTCTTTATGTCTTTAATTTTTGGCGTTTTAATTATTATGTGCCTTGGTTTGGGCCTCTTTGGGGTCTTCTTACTTGGGACTCTCTGTCCTTCTCGGACTTGTATGCCTTTTTCCTTCACCAACCTAGGAAAGTTTTCTGTCTCTATTTCTTCAAATATATTGTCTAACCCTTGCTCACTTGCTTATTCTTCTGGCATAACTAATATGTGTATGTTGTTACGGTTTATGTTGTCCCACAGTTCTCTTAGGCTTCTTCCTGTTTTTAAAGTGTTTTTTCTTGTTGGTTTTCTGATTGGGTGAGTTTTTCTACCCTGTCTTCTAATTCACTGACCTGGTCCTCGGCTTCATATACTCTGCTGGTTATGACTTCCAATGTGTTCCTTATTTCTTCTGTGTCATTCTTCATTTCCAACTGTTTGGTCTTCAATGTTCCTATATCTTTACTCATGCTATTGAGCTCTTTACTCATGCTGTTGAGCTTCCTCATGATTATGGCTCTGAACTCTCCTGCTGATATCTTGCCTAATTCTATGTCATTTATTCTTCTCCTGCAGAATTATCTTATTCTTTCATTTGGGATTTGTTTCTTTGTTTCACCATTTTGGCTGTCTCAGTGGGTTTTGGAGCCTGCCAAATTTTCCCTGTGGGTGTTGGTGTTCAGCTGGTTGTGGCTTCCCCTACTGGGCTTGGATGAGTGTGGGAGGACTCATGTTAAACACAACTGTCAAGTCTTACTTTCCTGGGTATATTTGCAAGCCAAGGAAAGGGTCAGTTATCCTTTAGCTATTTGCCTGGAAGCTTGGTCTCAGTTGCTTGATGAGCCTCAGGTGGCTCTTGCTAGCTTATTCAATTGAGATGTTAATGAGCCTCAATTTGTATTGTCTGGCCTGGCCTGGTGGTGGTGAATTCCTGTAGGAGCATCCCTTGCTACTCCCAAGTGCTCTTGGAAGGGGCTCTTTGAGTAATAATGCTACTGTATTGTGAGGGACAGATTCAGTACTGAACTCCTGGCATTCACCCCTCTGGAGCCAAGAGCCCACTTTTCCTCAGTTCCAGTCCAGTCCGCCCTCCTTCTGTGTGAGCCCAAGCTGGGTGCTCTTACTGGTTTGGTGCTCCTTTTAAAAAAAAACAACTCTGCTTTCTCAGTGGGATGTGCACACTGTTAATACAGCTCTCTGCTACTGTCTGCAGACTCCCAGCCCATGCCTGCGTGCCTCCGCAATTCCTAGCAGGCTCTATTTGGCATCCATGGTTGTACTGGTTCTGTCTAGCTGCTCTTAAGTTCTAAAATAAAAATTTTTAAAATGCTTTTAAGAATTTGGTTTAATAGTAGATCTATGTAATGCATTGTTTAAACTAATAACTTGGTCTAAAATACCTTCTGTGTTCATTTAGGTTATTTTTTACCCAATATCTGAAATCCAAAGGCGTTCTGTTGTAACTGTAAACACCTAACTACATGTGTTAAAACATATCCTTGGTTACTCAATCCCTGAAAATCTGAATGCTGATCCAAATTGGCATGTTTTAGAATATTCAAGAAAAAAATGATTACTTTTATACCAGCTTTTTAGATTTCATGAAGATTTTGATGAGGAATAATAGTACATACAGTAGCATTGAAAATACTTTGAAATTTCCTTTCTACAAAATTAACATTCTCAATTTCTAAGTCTAAGTCAGGCATGGGAGATGATCGGTGTTTAACATTGGATGTTTGTGTTTTATATTTATATTATAATGTTCAAATGAAAGTATAACATTTTGTGATTTGTCAACATTTACAAAAGTAAATTTTAAATTACTGACCTTAAAAAAAAAGAAAATCACCAACAATATGAAAAGACAACAATCTGAATAGGAGAACATATTCACCAATGATACATACATTTGATAAGGGGTTAATATCCAAAAAATATAAAGAACTCTTACAAGTCAACAGCAAAAAAACAAACAATCCAACTTTAAAATGGGCCAATGACCTAAATAGACACTTCTCCAAATAGAACATACAGATGGCCAATAGACATCTAGAAAGATGCTCAAGGTCACTAATTGTCAGAAATCCTCATTGAAACCATTGGTGCAGCCACTGTGGAAAACACTATGCAGTTTCCTTCAAAAATTAAAGATGGAACTGCTTTATGATCCAGCGATTCCACTTTTGGGTATATCTCCGAGAAACCCCAAAACACTAATTTGAAAAAATGTATGCACCGCTATGTTCATTGCAGCATTGTTTACAATGGCCAAGCTATGAAAGCAACACAAGTGCCCACCCACAGACGACTGGATGAAAAAGCTGTGGTACATGCCCTGGCCGGTTTGGCCAAGCAGTTAGAGCATCAGCCCATGGACTAGAGAGTCCAGGGCTCCGTACCCACTAAGGACATGTACCTCAGTTGCAGTTTGTCCCCAGCCCTGGTTGGGGTCCTGTGGGTGGCAGCCAGTCGACGTGTCACTCTCACATCGAGGATTCTCCCTCTCTCTTGCCTCCTCTCTCCCTCCTGCTCTATTTGAAGTTAAATGCAAAAAAAAAGTCCTCGGGTGAGGATAAAAAAATAAAAAAGCTATGGTACATAATACAAAGCAATGGTACTCAGCCATGAAAACAATGAAATTTCACCATTTGCAACAGCATGGATGAACCTACAGGGTATTATGCTAAGTGAAATAAGTCAGTCAGAGAAAGACATATACCACAGGATTTCACTTATATGTGGAATCAAAGAACAATGTAAATGAATAAATACAACAGAAACAGACTCATAGATACAGAGAACAGACTGATGGCTGTCAGAGTGGAGACGGCGGGGGACTGGGTGAAATAGGTGAAGGAATAGAGAAGTACAGGTTGGTAGTTACAAAGCAGTCACAGAATGTAATGCACAGCATAGTGAATACAGTCGATAATATTGCAGTAACTGTAAAATGACTGTTGGGTACTGGAAATTTCGGGGGAATCACTATGAAAAGTGCATGATTATATAATATTACACTGCAAGCCTGAAACTACTACGAAATAATATTGAAAGTAAACTGTAATTTAAAATTTGTAAAATAAAAAACAATTGGAAATATATACTGTGTTTGTGTAAGTATATATATGATGTACATGTGAGCTGAACGGTGTATTGAAAAATAATAAATAAATAAAATGACAAAGTCAGATGGGCAGTAACAACTGGGCTGATCTGTGGTGGATGGATCTGCTTATCTGTTCCCTCAGCGATGGTGCCCTGAGCTCTCAAACTGGGTCCCTGCCGAAAAAAAAAACAACAGGGCCCCTGCCCTCCAGGAGCTCCCAGCGCAGGGAAGGTGGGCACAGCACGCAAACACGTGAGAGGAAAGAGCCATTGCTCTGCGGGAACAGAGCAGGAGCCACGGGGAGGGCTGGAGGCTCCAGGTGAGGGCTGAGAACCTGCCCTGAGGTGACATTTATGTTCCCAGCAGCAGGACCAGAAGGACCCAGCCCTGCACAAACTCAGTGCATTTAGCCTGGCAGAAGGCACAACTGTGCAGACACGTGGAGGCAGAAGGTATCTGGACAGAGAGGAGGTTAGAAGGAGGTGGGGTGGCTGGAGGGAGCTGGGAGGAGATGACGGAGGGAGAAAGGCAGGGCAGGGCCAGGGCCTGGTGCTGGATGACTGTAAGAGTGACCTATTGCTGGGGGACAGCGTTACCCCACACTGGAGACATAACCAGCAAACACTTACTAGCTCACAGGTTCTGTGAGGAGGAATCCAGCGTGGCTCAGCTGGTACGACTGCCGGTGTCTCTCACTGAGGTCTCAACTGAGGCAGGGACAGACCCTCAGGATCTGAGCTCTCTTGGGGGTCCCTGGATTCAGTTTGGACTGAAGGCCTGACTTCCTCTGTCTGTTGGTCTCCCTCAGTGCTGGGCCATGTGGATGTCCAGGTATCAACTCATAGCACAAAGGCTCATTCCTCAGTGTGACCTGAGAGAGGCAGAGACAGAGACAGAGACAGAGAGAACACAGGTCACAGTGAGCACGTAGTCAGGCACTGACTCTTTATAACCAAGTCATGGAAGTGATGTTGGATCACTTTGCCATCGTCTATGGAGTCACTAATGACATCCTCACTGAAGTGGAGGGGACACATTCCCACTCCACCAGGAAGGTGAAGAACAAGGGGAGTCAGTGAAGAAAGAAGCCAGAGACCCGAGAGGTCCATGCCTTGCCCAGAATCACATATTGGTCAGAATGCAGAGCCTGAGATAATCCAAGTGTGTGTCCTCAAATTTGGGGTCCTGGATGCACCCAGGTTTTCTCAGGGGCACTGGAAAAGGCTTTGCTGGTGGAATCATGGACAAACATGGAGATTGCATGGGGGAGACGGTGAATATTTCGTAACCAGATGGGCATTTGGCCAGTATTTGTCTGACAAGGAGCCCAGATCTGGAAGCACGGAGGTGCACCTCGGTGCACAACCCACCAAGGATGGAGGGAGTCAGGACCCCCTTTGTGCTGAGCTAATGCTTATGCAGTTCTGGATCAAACCATTGTTGGATAATTAGGAAACTGAGGCACATACATAGGCACAAACTGCCAAGGTACATCACATTCAGAGTCCAGAGTTCAGGAAAGTTCAGACCTTCCAGGCCAAGGCTCCAACCTCTCCCACAGAGTTGGTTTGGGAATTAGAAATCCTGACATGTGGGGAAGCTCCGGTCTATTCCTGCCTATTTGAGGGGCATTTGGTTCTGGGATCCAGCATGAGAACACTGGACGTGCACACACACACACACACACACACACACACACTCTCTAGATGTAATGAGTATGGGTAGGATTGAAAGAAATGCAGACACAGGGGAGGTGACAACAGAAAGGAAAGCAAAGTTGGAGACACCTCCTGCCTGTGACAGCCCTCCTCCAGCCCTCCTTATGGCTATGACCCCACATGTGCCTGAATATCCCTAAAAGCACCTGCCAGGACAATCCATTGTGCAGGAGCTAGACAGGCCCTACAGGCACAGTGACTTATCCAGGATCAAGAAGAGGTAAGAAAGAGAGTTTGAGTCTGAACCCACATGTGTCTCCTCAAATCAGGGACCTGGCTGCACCCAGACCTCAAGGGGGCTGTGGAGAGGGGTGTGTTGGTGTCACTGTGTGCAGAGATGGTGTTCCATGGAGAAGGGGGTGAGCAGTGAGTGGCCCATGGGACTGTCTGTATAGCTGCTATTACATGAGGGGACTCAGGGAAGGCGATCCCAGGAAGTGAGGTCACTTCCCAATAGAACTTGGAACCCCGTAACCAGGCACCACCTTCTAGCAACTGCCCAACAGCCAGCTCAGTTGTGAGAGACATTTCACAGTGCAAGATGTTCTCTTGCTGTGTTCCCACTCATCGGGGCTCTTGTTTCCGGAGACCCCGCAGTGAGAGTTTTTCCAGACGTTGGTTCCCCCCTCGTCCCCCACGTTTCTGGCCATTTTCAAGAAGATCGACTAAGGTAACACAAGCGGCCTGGGTCTGACCCATCCAGGCCAGGCCTCCACGTGAGCCATCCCTGTGCAGCCCACACACCCTCCTCTTCATGGGGGTGGGGGGTAGAGGAACATGAAGGAGGACCCCCGGGGCAGGAACAGGTTGCTATGTGGTGGGTAACCTAGAGGTCCTGCGGTGATCACACCCAGGACAGGGCAGGCAGGTGGAGAGGGGCTTCCCGAGGATCCTCGAATCTGTTCCACGGGGAATCCTCGGTCCTCAGGCTGTCATGCCTTTTCCTCCCCAGTGGAGGTCTGAGCAAACCGTGGTGTGTGTGTGTTTCTGGAGTGGAGGGTCCGTGGGGTCTGAGAACCAGCACAAACAGGGCTCTGACGCTTTCCGCCTGGTGACTGGGAACTGTCTTTACAGAGCTCCACACAGGAGAACGGACAGGAGCTCACAGATGGGGTCCTCAGCTCCATCCCCCTGCAGGAGGCCCAGGAGCCCCACACACCCACGAGGGTGCAGCATGGCCGCCTCAGGGTGAGTGTAGGGACCCAGTTGACCCAAACTCCAGGACCCCTTGCAGTCAATGTGGCCCCCAAGTTTCAGAAGCCACCCTGCTACTCCTCTGAGATCCCTTCTCCAGTCTGGGAATCTGGATCCCCATCTCCTCCCCACCCACTCTCACTGTCCAGCTGCTTTCAGACCAGCTGCAAAGACACTGTCCTCACATTTTTATGAACATCAGAAGAGACTCTGGTGCCATTTCACTTCATGTTCAATCAAGAGTATTTTTGGCCCTGGCCGCTTTGGCTCAGCGCTTGGAGCATCGGCATGCGGACCAGAGAGTCCCTGGTTCGGTTCCCACTAGGGACATGTACAAAAAAAAAAAAAGAGTATTTTTGCATTTTTCTACAGACTTTCCCTTTTTTTTACTACTCATTGATCCTATAAAATTTATTCTTTTTTAAAATTCATCTTTACGGTTGAAAGTACTACAGATATGTCGCTCCCCCCTTTTCCTTATATCCACCCACTCCCACCCCCACACACCCCAGCCTCCACTGCAATGTTGTCTGTGTCCATGGGTTATGCATATACGAATGTGAGCTGTTTGGTTCATCTCTTCCCATTCACCCCACCCCCTTTCCTCAGAGGTTTGTCACCTATTCCATGCTTCGTGACTCTGGACTTATTTTGTGGTCCGTGCATTTTGTTAATTAAACTCGATAAATAAGTGAGATCATGTGCTATTTGTCTTTCTCTGATGGGCTTTTTTCTGTTAGTGTAATATTCTCTACGTCCCTCCATGCTACCCAAAGTGGAAAAGATCCTTCCTTTTTACAGCATCATATTATTCCATTGCATAAATGAACCACAGCTTTTTTATCCACTCATCTACTGATGGACACTTGGGCTGTTTCCAGATCTTAGCTATGGTAAGGAGTGCTGCTATGAACATAGCGATGCCATATTCTTTCTGATGGGTGTTTCAGGCTTCTTAGGATATATGCCTAGAAGTGGGAGCATTGGGTCAAATGGCAGTTTCCTTTTTACTTTTTTGAGGAAACTCCATACTGTGTTCCAGAGTGGCTGCTCTAGTCTGCCTTCCCACCACCAATGTACTAGGGTTCCCTTTGCTCCACATCCTCGCAGGCACTTGTTAGTTGATTGGTTGATGCCAGCCATTCTGACAGGTGTGAGGTGATACTTTACTGTCGTTTCAATTTTAATTTGCATCTCTGATGATTAATAACAGTGAGCATTTTTTCATATGTCTCTTGGCCGTCCATATGTCGTCTTTGGAGAGGTGTCAATTTAGGTGCTTTCTCCATTATTTAATTGAATTGTTTGTCTTCCTTCTGTTAAGCTGTGTGAGTTCTTTATACATTCTCTAAGTTAACCCCTTATCGGAGGTATTATTCACAAATATGTTCTCCCATACAGTGGGATCCCTTTTCATTTCATTGATTTGTTGTTGTTGTGTAGAAGCTTTTCATTTTGATGTAGCCCCATTGGTTTCTTTTTCCTTTTTTCTGTTGCCATTGGCAATGTATTAGTGAAAATGCTGCGACCTGAGATGTCTGGGATTTTGCTGCCTAGGGTTTCTTCTAGGGTTTTTATGCTTTCATGATGCACCTTTAAGGCTTTTGTCCATTTTGTGTTTCTGGTTGTGTATGTTGTCAGCTGGTGGTCTAGTTTTATGATTTTTGCATGTATCTGTCTTATTTCCCCACCAGCATTTATTGCAGAGATTGTCTTTACTCCATTGTAGGTTCTTGTCTCCTTCGTCTAATATTGATGAGAGTAATGGCTTGGGTCGATGTATTGGGTCTCTGCTTTGTTCCATTGATCTATATGCCTGTTCTTGTGCCAGTCCCAGGCTGTTTTCATTACAATGGCTTTGTGGTATCATTTGATACCCAGTATTGTGACCCGCTTCTATTCAGTTCTTTGTCAAGGTTGCTGCAGCTATTTGGGGTCTTTTTGGTTCTACATAAAATTTTGGAGTATTTGTGCTAGATCAGTGAAATATGTGGTTGATGTTTTAATGGCTATGGCATTGATTCCCTATAGGTTGCTTTGGGTAGTATGGACATTTAAATGATGTTAATTCTTCCAATCCATGAACACGGTATATGCTTCCGCTTGTTTATATCTTCCTCCATTTCATTTTTCAATGTCCTGTAATTTTCTGAGAACAGGCATTTTACCTCTTTGGTTAAGTGTATTTCTTGTTGTTTTTGCAACAAGAATTGTTTCTTGAGTTTCTTTTTCTGTGTGTTCATTATTGGTGTATACAAATGCCATCAACTTCTGGATGTTAATTTTGTATGCTGCTATTTGCCAAATTCATTTTTTAAATCTAGTAGCTTTTTGATGGAGTCTTTAGGGTTCTCTATGTACAATATCATGTCATGTGTGAATAATGACAGTTTTACTTCATCCTTTCCTATTAAGGTGCCTTTTATTTTTTCTTCTTGTCTGATTGTCGTAGTGATGATTTCTAGTACTATGTTGAAGAAGAGTGGTAAAAAATGACATCCCTGTCTTCTTCCTGTTCTTCAGGGAAACACTTTGAGTTTTTGCCCTCTGATTATGATGTTGGCTGTAGGTTTTTCATATACTGCCTTTATTAAGTTGAGGTATATTCCCTCTATTCTTACGCTACTGAGAATTTTTATCAGAAATGGGAGCTGTGTATGGTTGAATGTTTTTTCTGCATCTATTCATACAGTCATATGATTTTTACCTTTCATTTTGTTTATGTGATGAATCACTTTTATCGATTTGCAAATATTGTACCAGGCCTGCATCCCTGGGATAAATCCCACTTGGTCATGTTGAATAATATTTTAAAATATATATCTGAATCCAATTTCCTAATATTTTGTTAAAGATTTTGGCATCTATGTCCATCAGGGATATTGGCCTGTAGGTTTTTTTCATTCTACTGGTTTATCTGGTTTTGGAATTAGGATAATGATGGTCTCATAAAAAGACCTTGGAACTCTTCCTTCCTCTTGAACTTTTTGGAATCATTTGAGGAGAAGAGTTAGTTCTTCTTGAATATTTGCTCAAACTCTGCTGTGAAGCCGTCCAGTTCACGACTTTAGTTTTCTGAGAGATTTTTGAATACTGCTTCAATTTCATTATTATTATTATTGTCATCACTATTTTGGTCTATTCTGGCTTTGTGGTTCTTCCTGATTCAATTTTGGAAGACTGCTCTTTCTAGGAAATTGTCCATTTCTCCCAGGTTGTCCAAATTGTTTGTAATAGTTCCTTAGAATCATTTATATTTCTGTTGTAACCTCACCTGCTTTTATTTCTGATTTTATTTATGGGTCCTCTCTCTTTGGTTTTGGATGAGTCGTACAAAGGATCACCGTTTTCCTTATCTCTTTCAAGAACCAGTGGCTATTTTCATTGATCTTTTATATATATATTTTTTTGTTAGTCTCTGTCATTTATTTGCAGTGAGATCTTTATCATTTCTTCCCTTTTACTTACTCGGGGCTTTTCTTCTGTTCTCTTTCCAATTATTTAACTTGTAGTGTTAGATAGTTTATTCACTACTTTTCTTGTTTCTTGAGTTTGGCCTATGGTGCTATGAATTTCCCTCTCAGGACTGCTTTTGATGCATCCCAGAAATTTGGGGTTGCTGTGTGTTCATTTTTATATTTTCCAGGAATTGTTCATTTCTTCCTTGATCTCACTGGTAACCTATTCATTATTTAATAACATGTTCTTTAGCCTCCAGGTGTTTGAAGTCTTTTGAGGATTTTTACTTAGTTGATTTCTGATTTCATGCCATTGTGATCAGAGAAGACATTTGATATGATTTAAGTCTCTTGTATTTTGTAGATATTTCTTTGTGTCCTAACATGTGGTCTATCTTTGAGACATTCCCATGTGAACTTGAGAAGGATGTGTACTCTACAGCTATGGGGTGAAATGTCCATTAAGTTTATCTGATCTAGAGTGCCTTTTAGGGTCAGTGTTTCCTTGTTAATTTTTTGTCTGAAAGATCTATTCAGTGAAGTCGGTAGGGTGTTAACGTCCCCTACTCTGACTATATTGCTGTCAATTTCTCCCTTAAAGTCCTCCAAGAGATTTTAAAAATAGATTTAGGTGCTCCTATACTGGGTGTATATATGCTTACTCGAGTTCTATCTTCTTGTTGGATCCATTCCTTTAGAATTATGTAGTGACCTTGTTTATCTACAGATATTCCCTCTTTAATGCCCATCCCCACGTGTCCATGTTTGCCTGGTAATCCCTGCACAACTTGTCCCAGTCTTACACACCATCGTGATTAGTAGTGATGTTTTCCCCCAAAGGACATGGGGCTCATGGTACCAAGTCTGTTGCTTTGCCATTTGCTGCCCTGAGGACCACATTATCGAGCCCCCACAGGTAAGGAGCTGGGGGACTCATGGTACCAAGTCTGTTGCTTTGCCATTTGCTGCCCTGAGGACCACATCATCGGGCCCCCACAGGTAAGGAGCTGGGGGACCCATGGTACCAAGTCTGTTGCTTTGCCATTGGCTGCACTGAGAACCACATCATCCTGGCCCCTACAGGTAAGGAGCTGGGGGCCCCATGGGCTGCAGAACATAGCAGGAGGGGGAATGGTTACCATGACGATCCATCTCTTCACTGTGGCGGGACCAGGACATGATGCCATTCTGTTACCATTTCAATGGTGCTGCCCTGAACATCCCACAGCCCTAATATCCTGACCCCTTCCACCCAGGAAAAGCCTCTGTGTTCTCATCTTAGAATGGGATGTTTAGTCAGAAATCCAGGGGGTGACATTTAATACAGGGAGGTGCTGTCCACCCTCTTGCCAAAATAATGACCTGAGATACTCAAGTGTTTCCTTTGTCTTCACTCCAATTTTACTTTTCCTGCCAAGAAACATTTGTTTCTTTTTTTCTTTTTATTAATTTATTTTTGTTACAGATGTTTCTCCTTTTCCCCCCTTTGACACCCTACTCCCGATTCCTACCCCCGCCCTGTGACCAGATCCCCAGGATTGTTGTCTGTGTCCATTGGGTACGCGTACATGCATATAGGTTCTGTGGTTTATCTTTTATCTCCCCCCTCTCCCTCTACTGAGGTTTCCCAGTCTATACCCTACTTCTTGTCTCTGGTTCTATTTTGCAAAGGACCCTTTCTCTCCTGCTGTCACTTGTGTCCCACCTCTTGTCCTCATCACTAAGTGCTTGGGGATTCAGTCTTAGCTGCAGTGACCATCCCACCTGGCACTCCATGAGCTGCCTCTGACGGCATGTCCCTCCTCTGTCCCACCCCAGGGAGAGAGCTCATCCACCCTGAATGGAAGGAAAACCAACATGGTCCAGGCGTCTGCAACTTCGTCACCAACCGGAAGCCTGGCCGGTGCACCTGCCACAATCAACAGGCCGGTGCCCACGGACCTGTTCCCGGACTGGGAGGTGGACGTCTCCTGTCCCACCTGCGTGCCCAGGTTGTGCAGCCTGACACTGAAGAAACTCGTGGTCTGCAAGGAGCTTGGGCATGAGCTGCGTTCGGCGGTCATTGCCATCAAGATGCAGGGCTCAAAGCGCGTCCTGAGGTCCCAGAAGATTGTGCTGCCCCCCAATGCACAGACGGAGACCGACCTGACACTGACCTTCTCCCTGCAGTACCCCCACATCCTCAAGGGAGAAGGCAACAAGCTTGACATCATGTTGCAGCGCAGGAAGCGCTTCAAGATGCAGCCCGTCTTGGGCTTCAAGCTGGTTGCCTACAAAACGCTGGCCACAGGCACCATCCACATGGCCGAGGTGATGCAGCGACCCCTGGAGGGAGGCCAGGTGGTGAGCCTCTGCAGCAGCCTCAAGGAGGCCAGCCCCAAGGTGGCCGAGATCTGGATCTGCTCCCTGTCCAGCCAGCCCATTGAGCCTGAGAACAGTGCCCTGCTGGCTGGTCCCAAGGCCAAGGCCACAGATAACTACTCAGAGGAGGAAAACAACAGCTTCTACTCTGGGCAGGAGGCCAGCGACAATGCCACACATGGGCAGGACGGGGAAGATAATGACATTGACTTGGGGAAGCCCAGCAAGAAGTGCCAATTGATGGTCATAACTATATTCATGACCAAACAACCAGGCTTCCCGCAGAAAGACGTGGTGCTGTCGTCCAGGCTCACAGCGTCACAGGAGGTCCTGGATTCGGGGCAGGACCCTGCGGAACTCATCCCCACAATGGAGGAGGACCTGAATCTTGTCAATGTAACCATGGAGTATCCCAGCGACAGTGGCCCCGAGGATGACGACAGCATCTGGAGCACCCCCAAGTCCAAGCTCCAGCGATATGTACAAGACCTGTCACACTCCAGCCTGAAGACAGAGTCCGGGAGCTTCCACAGTGCCTGGAGACTGACGGAGACTCCAAGTCCACCAAATGTGCCCGCGAAGATGTGGTCCCCGGGAGGCCAGCAGCCGGGCGACAGCATCTCAGATCCAGTTGCCCACAGCACACCCATCCCCAGTGGCGCTGATGTGGACAGTGATGACAGCATCCCGAGCACCCTGGAGTCCGAGCTCAATAAAATCTTAGAACACCTGTCACACTCCACTGTGCAGACAGACACCGAGAGCACCCATAGTGCCCAGATCCAGGAGCCTCCGAGTCCAGCACATGCGCCTTCAAAGATGTGGGTCCCGGGTAGCCAGCAGTCCAACGACAGTTTGGACGACTCAATTGGCCACAGCACACCATCCCCCGTGGAGCAGCCGGCACAGCCTGAGGACAGCCCGGAGGCAGAGACCTCCACTGAGGACGCGTTCACACAGATGCTGCTGGCCAGCAAGCTCGTCAGTAAGACCGAGTCTCTCATCAGCCCCTTCACCACGTCCGAGGGGAAGCAGGCCGACCACGGAGGCCAGAGCTCGTCCCTCCAGGAGGAGCAGCAGGCGGGGCCACAGGACCGGCTGTCCAGCACCCTGAACCATGAGAGCTGCCCAGACCCACAGAGCCAGCTGCAGGTCCCCAGGAAGATTGTGTACGATCAACTAAACGACATTCTCTACCCCTACGACCAGCTGCCTGACCACGTCATCCTCGTCAACACCTCCGACTGGCAGGGGCAGTTCCTGTCGGACGTCCTGCAGCAGCAAAATCTGCCCGTGGTGGCCACCTGCTCCGAGGCTGACCTCCAGGCAGCCTTCAGCATCATCCTGTCGCAGATAGAGACATACAGCGAACGCTACGCCCGGCCCCGGATTCCGGTGAAGATCGCGGTGGCGGGGGCGCAGCACTACCTCAGCGCCGTGCTGCGGCTCTACGTGGAGCAGCTGTCCCACAAGGTGCCCGAGCTGCAGGGCTACATGTGCTTCCAGGTCATCCCGCTGGGTTCCCACCCCGTGGCCAGGTACCTGTGCTCCGTGGATTACCACTACAACAACTTCTTCCGCGACCGGGCCTGGCGGGACCTGTTCACCAAGCTGGAGGCACAGAGCACTGAGCAGGACAAGCAGGACATCGCGTTCACAGTCACACGGTACTTCGTGGGGGCCAGCTGTGTCCACCGGCTGCCCATCGCGGAGGCCATGCTCACCTACAAGCAGGAGAGCCCCGACGAGGAGTCCTCACAGGAGTTCCTTCCCTTCCTGGGGCTGGTGAAGGTTGAAAGAGTGGAACCGTCCCCGGCCACCTCAGGAGACTCAGATGATGCGGCCACCTCATGGTCCAGTGTGCTTTCGTTCACCCTGCCAATCACATCTCCAGCCGCCAAGGAGGCCTCTCACACCGCATCCTCCTCCCCGTCAGTGAGTGGGAATCCCTCCCCCAGCCAGGGCGTCGGCACCGAGCTGATGGAGCTGCAGGTGGATTACTGGACGGCAGCTCCGCCCACAGACAGGGACACAGATGCGGAGGACGAAGACCTGCCTACCGCCAAGGCCACGCTCAAGGGCACCTTCCAGTCTCTGCAGGTCAGCAGGCTGCCCAGCAGGGGTGAGGCCAAAGCCACGCCCACCATGGCCATGACCGTGGTCACCAAGGACAAGGACAAGAATGTGATGGTTTGGCCCAGAAAACCCAAGAAGAAGGATGTGGACACACAAACCCAGTCCATCGAGGGCATCAGCCGCCTGGTCTGCACGGCCGAGCACCAGCAGAATGTGCAGCGGGTCCTGATCGACGGCGTGGAGTGGAAGGACGTGCAGTCCTTCCAGCTGGACGCTCAATGGTCCTCCCACGTCAAGCACTTCCCCGTCTGCCTCTTCTAAAAGTAGATGTCCACCTTCGCGCCCTGCCGAGCCGAGCCCAGGAGGGCCCAGCTGCTCTTCTGTTAAAACTTCAGTTCACTATAGAGACAGACTCTGGAAACACAAAGAGAATCCATCTTAAGTGCAAATGTGCTTTCAACCTGGAAACTATTGGGGTGGCCCCCACTGGGAGCCCCCAACTGCTCTGCTTATTAACCAGAACCCATCGGCGGGTGGGAGTTCCGGCGGGCAGTGTTGAGCTGCAGAATCCTGGAAGGTGTCATTTGGACTCAGGATCCCCCACTATCCCAGCGAGAAGAGTTATTGCGTTTCACACCTGTCCTTCCTGCAAGCCAGGAGTCAGCTTCCCCCGACAGCCAGCTTTGGTGTGTGCCCAGACTCAGAGCTGGGCAGCCAGAGGCCAGGAGCCAGCCTCCCACTGGGGGCGTCCTGAGCAGAACACGGAGGCCGGTCAGCCCAGCCCAGGACCCCAGCTGCCAACTGGCCAAGTGCCCCCACAACCACCTACTTGTGGTTCCCAAGAAACTCCAGCCTCACAGGGGGAAAAAAGCAGCTTTTATTTATATTATATTTTACTTATACTATTGAGTTAAAATATAGAGTATTTTAAATAAAATGCAATGAAATGCTATTAAAATAAAGTTAATTTAAATAAAATCAAATGTAACTGTACGATCCTTCCATGGTTACATTTCAGCCGCACTAAGTGCATTCACAACATTTAGCGACTATCAGTCACATCACAACGACTCTCTAGTTCCAGAACATTGTCATCCACACACACCCCGGACCTGGTTGTCAGTCACTCCTCATCCTCCCTGCTCAGCTCCACAATCCCTGATCCCTTCCTGTCTCCATGGATTTACCTCTGGGGGATTTTCGTGAAACTAAAATCACAGCATATAGGGTCTTTTGCAGGGGCTGGGGGGTGTTAAAATCTTTGTCCTTTATTTAGTCAACAAACAACAAAGTATCTTCTCTGTTTTGGGCCATGTCCTTGGCACTGGGAATGGCGATAAAACCCAACCCCTAATGAGTTCACAATGAAGTATGGGGAAAGCAACAATAATTAATTAATTAACCAATTAATTAATTAAAACTTGAAGTATGCAAAGGGGACCACTCGGGTGGCAAAGAGCAGAGGAAACTCGTGCCAGGGTTCACGTCCCTAGGAAAGAAAAACCTGGCTGATGGGCATGTTTTGTGAAGAGCACATAAGGCCATGGTCCTGTGAATCACCTCCATCTGCATCGTCTGGAGCACATGGTAAAGTGCAGGTTCCCAGCACCTTCTGCAAACATTGGGATCCAGTGGGTTGGGATTTGGGACCTGGGAATTTGCATTTGAAAATACTCAAGGTAATTCTACTGCAACTGAAAATCTGAGAACCTGTGAGATGAGGTTTCTCCTTCCCCTGGGATGAAGGATGAGGTGCACTTGGAAGTGCTGATAGTGTTAGTCTTTCAGGGGAGGAGGGGATAGAGCAGAGGAGGGAGCTCACATTTACTGAGCTCTACTGTGGTCTGTATATGTTCATTTAATTCTCACAGTAAACCTATGAGATAGATATGATTATTATGCTCATTTTACAGACGAAGGTATTCAATTAAAGAATTTAAATAGCCCTGGCCCATTAGGCTCAGCAGTGGAGCTCGTGGACTAAAGAGTTGCAGGTTTGATTCCGGTTAAGGGGGTGAACCTCAGTGGCAATTCCATACATGGCCCTGGTTGGGTCGAATGGGAGGCAACTAATCGATATGTCTCTCTCACACCGATGTGTCTTTCTCTCCCTCCCTCCCTCCCTCTTCCCTCCCTCCATCCCACTCTATCTGAAAAATCAATGGAAAAATATCTTCAGCTGAAGATTTTTTTTTTAATATTTTTTTCCTTTTTATTGATTTTAGAGAGATTTAGGGAGAGAGAGAAAGAGAGAGAGAGAGAGAGAGAAACATCGACGTGAAAGGGACACATCGAGTGGCTGCCACCCGCACGACCAACCAGGGTACGGGGACAAACTGCTACCGAGGTACGTGCCCTTAGCGGAAACCGAACCCGGGTCTCTCTGTACCGCAAGCCAACGCTCTAACCGCTGAGCCAAACCGGCCAGGGCTGAAGATTTTTAAAGAAAAAATTTAAATAGTTTGTTCTATATTATTGAGCTCACGACTCACAGCACTGACATCTGAACCCAGATTCATTTGAGGCTAAAGCCTGTCCACTTTCTATAACACCACGTTGTACCAGGGGACAAGTGTTCTGATCCATATTACAATTTTATCTTAGCTCTTTCCCATATCGTGCTAGGTAAAGATACAGAACAGCCATGCACTGGTCAGTGTGTCTCCGTGGTGAGAGAGTCTACCTGGGCATCGAAGGGTATCAGGTTCGTTTTCCAGTCAGGGGCATGTACCTGGGATGCTGGGTCCATCTCAGCCCCAGGGCAGGTATGGAAGGCAATCAAGTGAAGTCTCTCTCTCACATCGATGTTTCTCCCTCTCTCCCACCCTCCCGTCCTCTCTCTCTAAAAATCAATGGAAAAAACTATCCTTCGATGTGGATTAACAACAACAACAAATGAACAGCCAGATGGTGCTTTGATTAGTCCAATGTAACTGCATACACCCTTCCTGGGCAAATGGGGCTTTAGGGCAAAGCGGGGAGGGACAATACATTGAGCAGCCAGTTCTTACTTCTTTCCCGTCATTCCAGGGTGGAAGTGTTAGGAAAATATACTATGGCTGGGAACGGGGTCCATCTCGAGGAAATAGAGAATATACCGGATGCCCATGAAAACAACTCCACATGATGTTATAGACTTTGGGGATTCAAAACATCCAGATTCGGGATTCTCAAAAAATTAACTGTCAGGACCAGAAGCAGCTCCAGGATTTGCACCAGGAAACTGCTGAGCCTTTGGAGAAATCGTGAATGGCCGGCAGCTTTCTCAGTTCAAACAAACGCTAACTGTCTCCTTGTACACACAGACTCAGAGGGACAACCACATAGACACAGCTCAGAAAACCTTGTTAGAAGAGCTGGGGGCCAGGCCCCACCTGTGATGAAGAAACAAACACACACACAACCTCTGAGTCCTGGGGACGGTCCCACTCACCGTTCAGTGTGGAAAACCAGTCTCAGGCCAGAGAGCAAAGGGCTGGTGAGTGTTAGAGGGAGAAAGGGAAAGTCATAGTAAAGGCAGCTGAGGGCAATAATGGGGGGTGGGGCTGGGCCTCATGTTCAGAAAGCTGGTGTGTCACCACCACCCTCTTATGTCACTGAGCTTGGAGCCGTCACAATGACACCACACATCAAATGTGAGTTGCCAGTGCTGGAGAGCCCTTGCACATTTGTGGTGTTTCCAGCAAACTCCGGAGTCCGAGGATGGGTTCCCATGAAATCACCCTCAGCACTGACCCTGCGGACGACAGCCCCCAGCCGAGAGTTCACTGCTGGGCGTAACCAAGGCTGTAAGCCAGACTTTATTTTATTGCTCTATTTTCTCCAACCCGATCTGGGAACATTTGCTCTCCCCCACTTTTTCATAGAATACTGGCATGGCTTAGACTTGTTTAAAAAACATGCCCTGGCCAGTTTGGCTCAGTGGTTAAGTCAACCCGTGGACCAAAGAGGCTCATGTTTGATCTGGGCATGTACCTCAGTTGTAGTTTGGTCCCCAGCCCTGGTGGGGGTCATGTGGGACACAGCCAATCAGTGTGTCTTTCTCACATGGATGATTATCTCTCTATCTCCCTCACACTCTATGTGAAAATAAATGAAAAAAAAATCCTTGGGTTCAGATATTTAAAAAAAAACAAAGAAACATGCAAATCTGGATTGTGCTTCTTCTTACAAGAAAAGTTGATTTCTTTATGCTGCACTGATTCACCCTCCAAGTACAACTTCTAAAGGACACACTTAGAAAAACAGGTGCCACACACTACAGCTGGAAAATGTTCAGGCCCTGACCCTGTATGTCTGAGTGTCCCTGAACCTACTGACACTTCAAACCAGCTCACTCAGGCAAGTGTGGTGGGCGGGCATCCAGAGGGAGTCTTCACCCTGATGGCGACATCTCCTTGTTGTCTGAGCACGATAGCTGGGTTATCTCTGTGGCCTTCCAACGGGCACCTGGGAAGAGGACGTAAAGCCCACATCTCTCTATAGCAGGTCTCCAGATTTTCCTGACACAAGCTTATATAGATGGGGAACCAATCATTTGGGAACTGGGCAGTCCACACGGCCAGAATGCAAATGCACTTGTAACAAATGCTACACTGTTTAAAATCAAGTCAACCGTCCTGCAGATGCTTGGCTGACTCTGGTCATGACCTCCAACACTTAAAATGGAAATCTAAGTATGCTGGGGGTTAATAATCAGAATGTTTGAGTACCTCCTTCCTGCACCACGTGCAGACCCCGAGACAGCCCGGCCACACTGCCCGGGTTTAGCCCATCTGCATTTCCTTTTTTTCTCTCCATTTCTTTAACTGTGGTAAATACAACGAAAATGGACCATCTTTACTATTTTAACCTGTAAGTTCTTGGTATTAAGTGCATTCGTGTTGTTGTGCAACCATTACCACCATCCGTCTCTAAGACTCAATTTGTAAACTGAGACTATATCCATTGAACAATAACTCCTCCCACCTGCTCCTCCCAGCCCCTGGTAATCAGGATTCTACATTCTTGTCGCTGTGAACTTACTAATCTAGGCAACCCATTAAATTGGAATCATATGTTTTTGATGTCTACTAATGTCTACTACCCCTCAGTCATCCAATCTGAGTTTTGACAGAGGAATTGCTGGCCCCTTCACAGTGACATCCTTACTCCCCTGGAAAGGAAGGTAGCCCGATGGTGCTCTCTCCCCTCAACCCCAGGGCTGTGCTTGAGGATGGGAAGAGTTGACACCTAGGAGACCACCAGCTCCTGCTGCATCCCACCCCCTCCTGGCTGTCTCCATAGACCACTGGGAGGCTGGTCAGGCTCACCTCCCACAGGGTGGCTCTTCATCCCAAGACGGGCCACCCAGAGGGTATCAGACACATGCTGGGAACAGGTAGAACCTGTGTCTTTGTCTTTCTAACTACAGGGTGAGACCGCCACCCTCTGTTCTGTGTTCTAGCCCTGAGGCTGTGTCTTGGATGAGGGTAACAGGGACCAATCGAGTCATCTCTCCTGATTGGAATATTCCCCATTTGGTTTTGATTTCTCCCCACATTGTCTGAGTACTTCTTGTGCTTGGCCGCCCTCTCAGCCCTGGGGTCAGAGAGATGACACTGTCATACTGAAGCTGAGCAAGGAGCCTTCAGGCTGGTGGGACAAAAACAAACAACAACTTTTGCGATTCAAATGAGAAAGTGAAGGTGGGCATAGGCCAGGTGAGTCTCCCCTGTGGATCTGTGTGAAGTTTCCTTGGAGTCTATACACGGCCATGGGACACCTGGAGCCCAGGTTGTATGTGTTCTTAGTTGAACAGGACCTTCTCACCAGCAGTACCCAGGGTCCCTGCAGCTCTGCATTACTGGGGCAAACGGTGTTACCCCTCTGTCCTCTGTCCTTCATCCTCCGTCACATGGAATGCCCAAGGACATGTAGCTGTGCCTGGCACGATGGTGGGAATCTTCAACTGTGTGATGGGTTCCGGGCCAGAATCTGGTATTTCTCCTGCATTGTGCTGTGAGTAAGAAAAGGAGTAAAATGAGGTGCCCAGCCCTCAGTCTGCCCCTTCTGGAAATTTCAGACTACCACTCATGCCAATGACAGGGTGCTGAGACTGTTCTCCATGGTCTTTCCCACGGCCCAGATGTGGGCCAGTGTGACATCATCACACCGCCTCTCTCCATGGCATCACCTCATTACACCTCCTGGGAGACATATTTGGGAGAGGTAAAGGAGCAAGTCTCTGCTTTCATTACCTGGGGTGGAAATTGAGGTCCACATGAGGACACGACTTGTGCCTGGGAACCCTCACTCTCACTGGCCAGCAGAGGGCAGGACACTGGGGAGACACCCTGTGATGCTGTCACCCTGCCTTGGTTGCCTGGGCATATGGGTCCTTCCCTGGGATTGGCTGTCCTTCCTCTGCACCACCATTAGAAATTCCCAGCAGCCTGGTCGCATACAGCTGGTGGTAAAGATCAGGCTGAAACCCTGCCAGGTGGCCTGGCCCTGGGGCGTGTGTCACAGCAGGGCACTGCAGGCGGCCCAGGGGAGGGCAGGGCAGGGAGCTGGGCTGGGGCTGGCCGGTACTTCATGTCCTTGGGAGGTCCAGCCACGGGTAGGAAAAGTGACTGTCAGTCTCCTGCATAGAAGCCCAAGGATAGGACCCTCCACTAGGGACTGGAGAAGAGACATCTCTGCCTCAGGAGGCTCAGCCACTGCCGTCCACAGGGTGCCAGCAGCACAGTCCATCTGCAGAGAGTTCCCATCGGGCGGGGAGACCTCATCTCCACGGTCACGTCCCCAATAAACGCTGTCGGTCATGGCTGTGGCTGGCTCTGGCGGCCAGCTCTCTGTCACAAGTAGAAACAGAGACCAGCACGTTGTAAGTATCCACAGTGGTGACTTAGCTGGGCCCTTGGTGTTATTCTGTCATTTAACGATCTCCTTGACGGTTTCCACTGGGCTGTAGGAGGTGTTTGCGCGGCTGCTGCCTCTGCCTCGCTGACTCCTTGTCACGTGGTTGGAACCTCCTGTGACTGTCCAATGCAGAATAGCCAACACCTACTGACACTGAATCGATCCCGTACATGTATTTGTACATTGGCCCTCTCCCCAATTTGAAATGCAAACCCCATGAGAGAGTGATTCTGCTCTGTTTCCTGAGGTGAGCACAGTGCTTGGCACTCATTTCTCCAATGGGTGCCCCCTTGCCCCACAGAGAGTCTACAGATAGTCTCCCTGACTCAAGCGGGGTGGGGGGAGAGAGTTTACCTGCCACCAGTACTTGGTTTTCAGGGGGCACATTTGGAGAGTGCTCTGTAACTATGAGGATGAAGACACACGGAAGATGTCTGCGTGTCTCTGTAATAAGACAGGTAGATGGAGGAAAAGGCTTCCAATAAAAGGGACGATGAGACGCAGAACAGGACTCACGGAGCCCCTTTCGGAGCAGGTTGATAGGGCTGTGGCTGGTCATAGCCTCAAAGTTAGGGGCTGAAAGAAAGGGTCAGGATGTAAGATGAAAAGAGGGACCTTCCTTGCCTCAGCCCCAACTACATCATTACCAGGCTGGTACCTGGACACAAAAGCCATCCACCCGCCCAGCTCCCCATGGAGATGGAGAATTAATTAACATTTGAAGACACTAGGGAGTCATGGTCAATCGTGAAAACCAACTTCTCTTTATTGGTTGTGATTCAGAAAGGACAATCAGGGTATTAGTAACCCAATCAGAATTTGAGATGCAAAGTGTTTCAAATCCATAAAATAATTAAATATTCTCAAACACAGATTCTAGAGCATCTCTGGGAAATAACCATTGATGCAGGAGAACAGTGGTCACTGCAAAGTAAGAATGAGAATTCCTTTTCATGACCATTGCTCCTTTGGTGATACACAGGCAACTGTCTCCACAGAGCTGGAGAAGCTAACCACCTGAGGACTTGTGGTTTCAGTTAAACATCATGTCTCTGAGCTCCTCCAAATGTTTTCACGGCAATTAATTCCCACCCATGTACTTTCTCAAAGATGGCTCCAAATGAATATTCTATTTCTTTTATTTATTTATTTATTTATTTATTTATTTATTTATTTATTTATTTTACCTTTGTTGATTTTAGAGAGGAAGTGAGAGGGAGGGAGAGATAGAAACCTCAATGAGAGAGAACATCCATTGGCCAACTCCTCCATGCCCCACACTGGGGATGGGACCCACAACCTGGGCACGTGCCCGACAGGGAACCAAACCAGTGACTTCTTGGTGTATGGGTCGACGCTCAACCACTGAGCCACACTGGCCGGACTGAATACTCTATTTCTTTACCAAAGATTAAACCCCACGTCTGGCAGGTGTGACCTGTGGTCAGAGCCCAGTGAAGGACGGAGGGGTCAGGTGGACGTGAAGACCTCTCCCAGGAAGATAACTCAGTGCCCTGACGTGGTGCACGAGGCCACGCTGGGCTCTCACACACAGGGCAGCATTGATCCCGCAGTCACCCTGTAAGGTGAGATTCCTGTTCCTGTTGTCAGACAGGAAGCTGACACACAGAGAGGTGAAGTGATGTCAGGGCACAGAGGGAGCCCTGCCCGATACGGTGGCAGCACTGGGAGTGGAGCCAGGCAGCCGAGTCTCTTCCCTCAAAACCTGGGTTTCCCCCATTTGTGAACAAGAAAAATCTAGGTCTCCTTGACTGCAACCTCGTCCAGTCCCTCCTAGGAACTTCCTCCTTGAGAACTGAGGAGACTGAAGAAAAGGAAAGGAGAGAGCATTCCTGCAGAAGAAAACTATTAGCACCGTCCTGAGGATTGGTGACAAAGCCCTGTGACACCCTTAGGTGCCGTTCATTCCAGATGCTCAGCCACATCAACAAGTGATCCCAGGACCCAGAGTGTGTGTCTCCCATTATACCCCACATCCCTGTTCCTGAAACTCCCATGCAGTTCACCTCTGTGAACTTAATTTTGGAAAATGTTCCCGGCCCTGCCTGGGCTCCACCAGACACCTCATCCCAGGGACCATCTTTCTGCTGAAGTCCTTACATGTTGGCTCCTGGGAGATGGATGGGAGTGACTGCATCTCATTAATACTCAGGGTGGAAAAGGACTTTGCTGTCTGGTGACTGATTTGTGCCCCTGGAGGAACTCAATCACAAACCAGGTGACAGGACACCAGCATGGTGGCTCCTTGGAACCAGGACGCTAAAGACCTGAGGACCATTTTTGGTCCAGTCATGTGTCCATCCTGGAGATGGTCACTCTGGTGTTCTTGTCCATGCTGAAGAGAGTTCTCCAGGATCCTCCTGTCCATTTCTTCTCATCACATGGGTGTCATTTGACCCACATGAGTGGAGAAGCTGCCCTGAGCCCTTGGTGCTCACCACGATCACCCTGTCTGATGGGCTTCCCTCTGTCCCCCACAATGGTTCCATTGATGATACAAGGATGGCTTTCACTGGCTGCTCCTGAGCTAGCCCTGAGTCACCTCTCTGTAGGAGGCTGAGAGCCGAGGATGTGACCTCAGACCTCCTGAGTGCCAGCCTCAGGTGAAGGCTGGGGGAGCAAGACTGAGTCCAGGTCAGGAAGCTCACTCCCATGAACCCCAGAGAAACCCAGAGCTCACACTGGCCACAGCTTTGTGTCCTGGAGCAAGTCATGACCCAGTCTGGGCCTCAGTGTCCTTCGCTGTTATTTGAGGTCTTTGGCTCAAAGTGATGTCTGATTCGCACTCTCATCACCAGACTTACCAATGGCTCTGAGGACAGCAATCTGGGCAGAAGACTCACCTCAGCCTTCCTCCCAGTGCTGCTTCCCTGACAGACAGCCAAGATCAACAGCCTTCTCTTGTGTCACCCACCAAACACCACCCCCCTCCTGACCAAGCAGCTTGTTTGATTTCCTCCAAGACAATTATAGACTTAAAAAGTCAAGTTCGGCCCTGGCTGATTTGGTTCAGCAGTTAGAACTTCCACCCTCAGACCAAAGAGTCATGGGTTTGATTCTGGTCAAGGGCCCGTATCTTGGTGGAGGGTAAGTCCCTGACCATGGTCGGGGTGGTGTAGGAGGCAGCTAATCGACATGTCTGTCTCACATTGATGTTTCTCTCCCTCCCTCACACTCTATCTGAAGATAAATTGGGGGGAAAAAATCCTCAGGTGAGGATTAAAAAACAAATCAACTTCACATTCCTGGGTGAGCAAACATGTGTGCCAGACAGTCTCCAACTACATCCATGTTATCGCAAATGGCTGTATATCAACTGTTCTTATGGCTGAGTAGCCTTCCATCATGTACATGTACCTCATCTTCTTTATCCAGTCACCTTGCAAAGGACACTTTGGTTGTTTCCATGTCTGGGCCACCACGAATAATGTTGCAATGAACATAGTGGTGCATATATTTTTGCAAATAAATGTTATCAAAATTTTCGAGTAGACACCTAGAACAGGGATTGCTGGGTCCTATGGTAACTCTATTCTTAATGTTTTCAGGAGCCTCCCCACTGCTTTCCATAGTAAGTGAGACAGAAAACTTAAGGGACATGTGACTTGGCTCATATGTGGGATATAAAACTGAATGCAACAACTGAACAAACAAGGAAATCAAACAACAAAACTCATAGACACAGACAACAGTGTGGTACTTCCCAGAGGGAAGGCTGGTAGGGGGACAGTAAAGGGTAAAGGGGTCAAATATATGTTGACAGAAGAAGACGTGACTTTGGGTGGTGGGCACACATTGCAATATGCACATGGTGTAGCATAGAATTGTACACTTGGAGCCCATTAATCAAGGTCACTGCGATAAATTTAATTTTCTAAAAACAACAACGTGCATGCCACAGAGGATGTGAGATGCCCAGACAGAAGGAACCTCTCCACTTATGATCTGTTTCCACTTTCCAACCACTGTCTGGGATCCTGTGATTATCCTCAACATGCAGTGAGATGCACCGTGGTGAGTAGCCCCTGACCAGGTAGGAATGGAGTCCAGGGAGTCTGTGCTGCAGAGGCAGTGGCAGCTCTGAGGTTAGAGTCAGGGCCTCTAGTTTGTCCCTGAGTGTCCATCCCTCACGGCCCCTGAGCACTGAGCAGAGAGCCTCTAATCCACCAACGCTGCATCTCTGAGTGCAGTTTGAGGACACATAGTGTGTAATGAGGATGTGTAAATCTGTGGGTTAGTGTGTCTGTACTGTTGTGTCTTCTGGGATGTAAAGTATTACAGCCACTGGGGAAGACACTTTGGTTGTTTCTTATAAAACTAAACATGCAACTGCCATGAACCCAGCAACTGCACTCCTGGGCATTTATCCCAGAGAAACAGAAACCTCAGTTCACTCAAATACCTGTGCACAAATGATTATAGAGGCTTTATCTTAAAACTTACAAGCTATCTCTTTAAATATCTTGTTGGGATTTATCTCTAGAGTTTGTAAGACACGTCTGTCAAATAAAGAAGGAAGAAAACCTAGAACAAATATAGGTAAAATATATGTGAAGGGAATTTCTTAAAGGGCAACCCATATTGTTAGCAAGGTATGAAGAGACGTTAAATCTCACTTGTAATGAGAAAAGTAATGAGATGCTCTTTACACCAATCAGAATACCAGGTTAGAATCTGATGATACAAAGTGTGGGTGAGGATGTGGGGAAAATGGAAACCTCATGGACTGTCATGAGGGTGTAAACTAGAACAGGCAACCAGGATGGCCATCTATAAGCACTTAGCAAAAGTAACACCTTAGATGTATATATAGCCACATGAATACCTTTTTACTTTGTCCATTGACTGTTTTTTAGAGAAAGTGGAAGAGAGGGAGGGAGGGAGGGAAGGAGGGAGGGAGGAAGAGAAAGAGAGGACAGAGAAACATCGATGTGAGAGAGACACACCAACTGGTTGCCTACTGCACGACCCCGACTGAGGCCGAGGATCAAACCTACAACTCAGGTACATGCCCTGGACCACAATCTAATCCACAAACCTTTGGTTCACACCAACATTCTAACCACTAAGCCCAACCGTCCAGGGCTAAAAACTTTTATAAATCTATATTCACAAACCAACAGGGGGAAAAGTGGGCACAGGATATATGAATTTCTTTGTACATTTCTATTGGACAACGAGATTCCAAAATGGTGGCAGAGTTAATGGAAGCTACACAGACCATCTCCCAGGACCAAACTGGAATTATAACTAAAATAAAGACGAATCGTCGGGAAAAAGCCACAGAAAAGCAGCTTGCGAGGACCATACTACCAGTGACACTGAATTGATCCTGGTAGGATTGCGGAAGTGTGAGAGGGGGGCTAGGAGCCCACGGACAGCAGCGGTCTTAGCTGTGAACAGCACCCTCGAGGTTAAAGCCCAACCCGGCTCCATAGAGCCGAGGGCCGGGACAGAGCGCTAAAATAGCCACAGCCACTCACCTTGGGCTCCAACAGAGGCAGGGTGAAATGGACTGGAACTGTGTGGGGACCCTTGGGTTTGAATGAGGCTCAGAGCTTTTGCTGATTTGTGGCCATGCAGGACGGTGGCCATCTTACTCCTTCCCAGGGCTCTGGGGAGAGGTGGCAGCCCCTCCTTCGGAGATTCAGCCCCACCCAAGTGGGCCATTGAAATACAAATTGAGGCTCATTAACTACCAGCATCTGCCCCATCCTGGTGAAATCCTCTCAAGCTGAACACCTGAGGGAGATTTTCATTCAACTGAGAACACAAGGCTCTTCAAGTAACCGTGACTAATAGCCTCTAGGCAAAAAAGCTAGAGGATATCCTAACATTTTCTGGGCTTGCAAATCTACCCAGGAAGGTAAGACTTGACAGTGGCGTTTAATGTGGATCCTCCCATGCTCATCCAAACCCATTAGAGGGAGCCACAAACAGCAGAACACCAACATCCACAGGGAAAATTTGGCAGGCTCCAAAACCCACTGAGATAGCCAAAATGGTGAAACAAAGAAACAAATCCCAAATGAAAAAACAAGAGACCTCTACCGAAGATGAGATCAATGAAATGGATTTAAGCAAGTTAACAGAGCTAGAATTCAGAGCCTTGATCTTGAGGAAGCTCAACAGCATGAGTTAGGACATCAACACCATGAGTAAAGACATAAAAACATTGAAAATCAACCAATTGGAAATGAAGAAGCTCCAAGAAGAAATGAAGAATGACATAGCAGAAATGAAGAACACATTGGAAGGACTAAAGAGCAGAGTAGAGGAAGCTGAGGACCGGATCAGTGAATTAGAAGACTGGGTAGAAAAAAATCAACCAATCAGAAAACCAAAAAATAAAAAAACAATTAGAAAACAAGAAGACAGCTTAAGAGAACTTTGGGACAACGGGAAATGTAATAACATTCGGATCATAAGAGTTCCCAAAGAAGAAGAAGATGAGCAAAGGTTACAGAATATATTTGAAGAATTAGTGACAGAAAACTTCCCTAATTTGGTGAAGAAAGAAGGCATTCAAGTTCAAGAAGCACAGAGAGCCCCAAGTAAGACCCAAACAGGCCCAAGGCAAGACACATACTAATTAAAATGCAAAAAAAAAAAAAAAAATTAAAGACAAAGAGAGAATCCTAAAGGCAGCAAGAGATAAGCAACAGGTTACCTACAAAGGAACCCCCATAAGGCCATCAGCTGACTTCTCAACAGAAACACTACAGGCCAGAAGGGAATGGCATGAAGTAATCAAGGTCATGAAAAACAAGGATCTGAATCCAAGACTACTCTACCCAGCAAGGCTCTCATTCAAAATGGAAGGTCAAATAAAGAGCATCTCAGACAAAACAAGGCTAAGGGAATACATTAGCACCAAACCAGTACTGCAAGAAATGTTAAAAGGACTGCTGTAATTAGTAGAAGAAATAGGAAGGAAAATAGAACCACACTAAACAAAAATGGCAATAAATAAGTACATATCAATAACCACCTTAAGTGTAAATGGATTGAATGCTCCGATAAAAAGACACAGAGTAGCGGATTGGATAAGAAAGCATGACCCATATATATGTTGTTTACAAGAGACCCACCTCACAACAAAACACTCACATAGGTTGAAAGTGAAGGGATGGAAAAAAATCTTCCAAGCAAATGGAAAGAAAGAAAAAAAAACTCTGGGGTAGGAATACTCATATCTGATAAAATAGATTTCAAAATGAAGGCCATAACTACAGACAAAGAAGGTCACTATATAATATAGAAAGGATATATCCAACAGAAAGATATAACCTTGGTAAACATATATACACCCAATATAGGAGCACCAAAATATATTAAAAATCTTCTGGAGGACTTCAAAGGAGAAATGGACAGCAATACAATCATAGCAGACGACTTCAACACCCCACAGACATCACTGGATAAATCCTATAGACAAAAAATTAACAAGGAAACAGAGACTCTAAATTAAGCACTAGACCAAATGGATTTAATAGATATCTACAGAGAATTACACCGCAAAACTGCAGGATTCACATTCTTCTCAAGTGCACATGGGACGTTCTCAAAGACAGATCACAGGTTAGGACACAAACTAAGTCTCTACAAGTTCAAGACGATTGAAATCATATCAAGCATCTTCTCAGATCACAATGGTATGAAACTAGAAATCAATTACAACAAGAACATGCAAAGACATTTGAACACATGGAGGCTAAATAGCATGTTATTAAACAATGAATGGGTTACCAAGGAGATCAGGGAAGAATTTTAAAACTTCCTAGAAACCAAAGAAAATGAACACAAAACAACACAAAATATTTGGGATGCAGCGAAAGCAGTTCTGACAGGGAAGTTCATAGCACTACAGGCCTACCTCAAGAAACAAGATATATTTCTAATACACTATCTAACCTAACAACTTAAAGAACTAGAAAGCAAACAAAAAGAAAACCCCAGGGCAAGTAGAAGGAAGGAAATTGTAAAGATCAGAGCAGAAATAAATGACATAGAGACCAGAAAAACAATTCAAAGGATCAATGAAACAAAGAGCTGGTTTTTTGAAAAGATAAACAAGATTGATGGACCCTTAGCTAGACTCACCAAGAAACAAAGTGAGAGAACTCAAATACACAAAATCAGAAATGAAAGAGGAGAATTAACAACTGGAACCACAGAAATTCAAAGGATCGTTAACAAATACTATGAACATTTATATGGCAAAAAATTCAACAATCTAAGTGAAATGGACAAATTTCTAGAAATACATAGTCTCCCAAAACTGGACCGGAAAGAAATAGAAAACTTGAACAGACCAATAACAACGAAGGAAATTGAAGATGTAATCAAGACTCTCCCAGCAAACAAAAGCCCAGGCCCGGACGGCTTCACGGGGGAGTTTTACCGAACATTCAAAGAAACACTAACACCCATTCTCCTCAAACTATTTCAAAAAATTCAAGAAGAAGGAAGACTTCCAAATTCATTTCATGAGGCCAGCATAATCCTGATTCCAAAACCAGAAAAGACACTACAAAGAAAGAACACTACAGGCCAATATCCCTGATGAACATAGATGCCAAAATCCTGAACAAAATGCTAGCAAATCAGATCCAGCAATACATCAAAAAAATTATTCACCATGACCAAGTGGGATTCATTCCAGGGATGCAAGGCTGGTTCAATATTCGCAAATCAATAAATGTGATACACCACATAAACAAAATGAAAGATTAAAAACCACATGATCATATCAATAGACCCTGAAAAAGCTTTCAACAAATTACAGCACCCATTTCTGATAAAAAACGCTCTGCTATTTGGGAATAGAAGAATCACATCTCGACATAATAAAAGCCATATATGAAAGACCTACAGCCAACATCATACTTAATGGGCAAAAACTAAAAACATTTCCCTTAAGAACAGGAACAAGACAGGGATGCCCACTTTCACCACTCCTATTTAAAATAGTACTGGAAGTCTTAGCCACAGCAATCAGACGTGAAGAAAAAATAAAAGGAATCCAAATTGGAAAGGAGGAAGAGAAACTCATTATTCGCAGACGACATGATATTATACATAGAAAACCCTAGAGACTCCATCAAAAATCTACTAGACTTAATAAACGAATTTGGCAAAGTAGCAGGAAACAAAATTAACGTCAAGAAATCGACGCCATTCTTATACACCAATGATGAACTAACAGAAAAAGAAACTAAAAAAAAATCCCATTTACCATCGCAACAAAAAAATTAAGATACCTAGGAATAAACTTCTCCAAAGAAGTAAAGGACCTCTTCATAGAAAACTACAGGTCATTGAAAAAAGAAATAGAGGAAGATATAAAAAAGTGGAAGCACATACTTTGTTCATGGATTGGAAGAATTAACATCATTAAAATGTCCATATTACCCAAAGCAATCTATAGATTCAATGCAATCCCCATCAAAATACCAGTGACATATATCACAGAACTAGAACAAATACTTCAAAAGTTCATATGGAACCAAAAAAGACCCCGAATAGCCACAGCAATCTTGAAAAAGAAGGACAAAGTAGGTGGGATCACAATACCGAATATCAGGTTATACTACAAAGCTACTATAATCGAAACAGCCTGGTACTGGCACAAGAACAGGCATATAGGCCAGTGGAACAGAACAGAGAATCCGAAAATTGACCCAAGACATTATGCTCAACTAATATTGACAAAGGTGGCAAAAGCATACAATGGAGTAAAGACAGCCTCTTTAAAAAAGGGTGTTGGAAAAATTGGACAGCTACGTGAAAAAAAATGAAACTAGACCATCAACTTACACCATACACAAGAATGAACTCAAAATGGATAAAAGACTTAAATGTGACTCATGAATCCATAAAAATCCTAGAAGAAAATGTAGGCAAAAAAATTTTGGACATCATATGCAGCCGAATCTTCACTGATACATCACCTAAGGCAAAAAAAAAAAAACAAAGGAAAAAATGAACACATTGGACTACATCAAACTAAAAAGCTTCTGCACAGCAAAAGAAACAACCATCAAAATGGAAAGGGAAACCACTGTATGGGAGAGCATAATTGCCAACGATACATCAGTTAAGGGGTGAATCTCCACAACATATAGGGTTCTCATACAACTCAACAAAAGGAAGACAAAGAACCCAATTAAAAAATGGGCAGAAGAACTAAATAGACACCTCTCCAAAAAAGACATACAAATGGCTAAGAGACATATGAAGAAATGCTCAAAATCACTAATCATCAGAGAGATGCAAATTAAAACAACAATTAGGTATCACCTCACACCTGTCAGAATGGCCGACATCAACAAATCATCAAACAACAAGTGTTGGCGAGGGTATGGAGAAAAGGGGACTCTAGTACACTGCTGGTGAGAATGCAGACTGGTGCAGCCACTGTGGAAAACACTATGGTGTTACCTCAAAAAATTAAAAATTGAATTGCCATTTGACCCAGTGATCCCACTTCTGGGAATATACCCTAAGAAGCCTGAAACACCAATCAGAAAGAATACATATACCCCCATGTACATAGCAGCACTATTTACAGTAGCTAAGATCTGGAAACAGCCCAAGTGTCCATCAGTGGACGAATGGATAAAAAAGCTGTGGTGCATATACACAATGGAGTACTATGCAGCTGTAAGAAAGAAAGATCTCTTTTCCTTTGAGACGACATGGAGGGACCTGGAGAGTATTGTTCTAAGCGAAACAAGCCAAGCACAGAAAGACAAATATCACAGGATCTCACTTATTTGTGGAATATAATGAACATAACAGTCTGAGGAACAGGGTAGACCCAGAGACGTGGAAGTAGGGTACAGACTGACAACCCTCAGAAGAGGGGGTGGGGGAGGGGGGAAGAGATAAACCACAGAACTTATATGCATGTACACATAACTGATGGACATGTTCAACAAAGCTGGGGATGGGGTGGGGTGGATGGGGAGGAGGGTGTCAATAGGGAAAAAAGGAGAAACATCTGTAATAAAAATAATTTAATAAAACAAAACAAAAAATAAAATACAAAATTTGAATTGGACAATAAACCCGGAAAGATACTTAAAATACATTGAATGAAATTCACAGCAGATTAGATACTACAGAAGACAGGATTAGAAAACTGGATAATAAGAGAAACTATCCACAATAAAACGTGTCGAAAAATATAAGGTTGAAAATAAATGAACATTGAGTGTGGGATAACTGCAAGAAGCCTAATATATATGTAACCAGAGTCCTAAAAGAAGGAGGTGAAGGAAAATATTCAAAGAAATACATTCCCCCCCGACCCACAATTTAATGAAAACTATTAACCCAGAAATCTAAGAAGCTCTCTGAAGAACCAAAAGCACAAGAAACATCAAGAAAACTACAACAAGGTACATCACAAACTATTTATTTATTTAAAATAATTTTTCTTGCCCTGGCCGGTTTTGGCTCAGCGGTTAGAGCATCAGACTGCGGACCGGAGAGTCGCGGGTTCGAAGCCTGCTATGGCACATAACTCAGTTGGAGTTTGTCCCGGCCCTGGTTGAGATCGTGTGGGTGGCAACCAGTTGATGTGCCTCTCTCACGTCGATGTTTCTTTCTCTCTTTTCCCCCCTCTCTCCCTCCTGCTCTATCTGAAGATAAATGCAAAATGTCTTCAGGTGAGGATTAAAAAAATTAAAATAATTTCTCTTTATTGAGTTTACAGAGAGAGAGATGGAAACATGGATGAGAGAGGAGATTGATTGACTCCTTTCTTCATGCACCCCAGTGGGCATTGGGCCCAAACCTTGGCCTGTGCCCTGAATAGGATTTGAACCTGGGACCACTTGGTACATGGATTGATTCTCAACCTTTGAGCCACACCGGCCGGGCTGAGATCATAAGTTTTGATGCTGAAAACAAGGTAGTAATAAAATTTCATGTGCCCAAATAAAACAAAAAAGATAATCCTACTATGGTCATATGTATTGGGCACATGACTGTTTTTTAAGTGAATTAAAAAATAAATGTTTTAAGTATCTTTCTAATATGGCAATATTGATAGATACAATCCAGGTAACAAAAGCTCTTTGGGTTCTGGGCTCCGCAAAATTTTTGAAAATATGAGTGATTCCTGAGGCTAGCAGTTTGAGAACTGTTTCCTAAAACACAAACATGCTTGAACAGGATTCACCTCAGATTCAGGAAAATGGTTCCTTTGGGAAAGAGGACAGAGTGTGGGGCAGGAATTTGGATAGTGCTTTAGTAGCATTGACACAAAGGTAACAAATTCATACCACTGAAATTTTCTACAGACCACCTATATGTCTAAATATGTTCCCATATTTTATTGTATGTTTGAAATTATTCTTTGAAAAAGTGTTAAATGATGTGAAAGTTTGTTTTCCTTTGGGTTTGACTTCTGAATGGGAGGGACAATCAGATGTGGGAAACACACATTTTCCCTTCAAAACACATAGGAAATCTGGATAATATACTTTAAATTTTAAAAATAGTCAAGGTTCAAAGCCTAGAAGGAAAAATGACCAGATGCCAGGAATGGACAGTGACCCTTAGCAGTGTGGAGGTGAATCAGTTGTCTCTGGGACTACTGGGAACTTTAGGAGCTGGAACTTTAACACCCACAGGGACAGGGGGATCTGGAACTGGACTTACTGTGTATAAAATATAAAAGAGCTGAGGAAGCTCTGTCCATTCATGCATAAAGCCTGGAAAGTGTCCACCCTCTGAGCCACGGTCATAGCTGGAAGTGAGCCAGCTGCCCTCCAACCTTCATACGTCACACCTCTTTATCCCTATGTGTCACGTCTTAGGAAAATCATCAGCTTGATCTTTCAACTCACTACCTTACTCTTCAGCTGGGTCCACTATGCTCCTTGGACCATTTATTCAATATTTTTCTGTTAACAATTCCATTTTTCATTTGCAAGATCGCTTAGGAATTATTTTTATATCACCACTGTCTTTCTTTGATCGCTTATCAATTATTTAAATCACTACCGTCTTTATTTCATGAATGTGCTACCCTGCTACATACCATTATACTTTCCTTAAATCCTATTCTTGGGCCTTATTAGGTCTGTTTCCTTGGTAAGTTCTTCGTTTTGTTTGTTGCTTATTGTCACACTTTCATGGTTTTGAAATGACCAGTGGTTCTTAATGTTAGTTCTGGTGTTTCTAGCTGAGATTCCCTGTCTATGTCCTTTGTCTCTTTGCATGTCACCTGCTGGAGGAGGGTGGACGTTAACATGGAAGCTCACATTCTGCATTGTTTTCAGTAAGATATCGTCCAGCCAGGCGGGGACTCTGGAGGCAGGGCGGCCCTCGCGGGAAAGGCGGCCTGGGCTTGGGCCAATCTCTGGGTCCTGGGAAGCGGGCCTGGGTCAGCGCCGGAGCAGTGGCAGCAGAGGCCAAGACTGCGGCGACTCTGTATCCTCCCTGTCACCCTAAGCCAGGGGAGGCCAGGCGGACAGGGTACCTGGAGTGGATCCTCTGCCTGAAATGGAAAAACTTTTCACCAGGTAGGGAATCTTCAATCATCAGGAGCACAAAGTCATCATTGTTGGGCTGGATAATGCAGGAAAGCTACCTTCCTTTACCGATTTTTTATGAATGAACTTGTACATACATCCCCTGTAATAGGAAGTAATGTAGGAGAGATAGTGATGAATAATACAAACGATTTCTTTTTTTTTTTTTTTTTTTTTTTTTTAGTACCTGTCCTTAGCGAGAATCTAACCCAGCATCCGCAGGCCGACGCTCCAACCGCTGAGCCAAACCGGCCAGGGCTACAAACGATTCCTAATGTGGGATATTGGTGGCCAAGAATCTCTTCTTCTTCCTGGAACACTTACTGCGCTAACACAGAGTTTGTACTAGTTGTTGTGCACAGTCAGACAGAGAACATATTTCTGAAACTAGCGAAGAGATCCACAACATTTTAGCCCATGAGATTATGCCAAGGACTTGAACAGATGATGTCAGGACTTAAGATGAGATGATCTCTACTGACCTCTGCTCATAGACTTTGTATAAACCAAGTGCTGGACTTTCCTGAAAGCTGCAAAAATTAGTGGTTCACATATATTTATAGTAAATTGATTTAAACTTTTTCTATTAGAAAATTAAGACCACTTATTTGAAAATGAAGATGAAGTCTCACCTTCCAATGGCTTTCTCATTACTTTCTTCCAAAGCAAGGTCTTAAAGCTGTCATTGACATTTTCTCAGAATGCATCCTCTCAGGACAGTGTAGCCTGTGGTAAGTACAAAGGAGAGGAAGACATTTTTAAAAACTTTAAGAGCTTTATTATCAGCATAACCCTCCTTTGTTGAATGTTCTCTTTTTATTCCATTGAGTCAAAATACAAATCAGCACAATACTCAGTTTCCAGCATTTCAAATGTAATGTTACTTATAAAAAGTATTTTGCATAAGGTTGTGTATATATTGTGTATATACCTTCACTTCTAGTTATTGAATTTGATTTATATTCTAAAGAAAGTCATTAACAAAAATTAATAATATTCTTCATTAAAATTATAATGAGATGATGCTGGCATTGGTTTAAGAGCCAATTTGTACTATTGTTCTATGTTCTCTGTATTGGACTAACCAACCTCCAAAATCATAGAGATGCTCTTTAGAAAAAAGAAAAATATTTGACATTGTGTACCTATTTTGTTGTTGTTGTTGATCAAATCACCTACCTAAAAACATGTAATGCGATGAGTGGGATCGCTAGGACTTTGTAGAATAACCAGATGCACAGTATTGTGATCCTTCCTATTTTGTTCTTCTGTTTCAAGATTGCTGTAGCTATTCAGGGTCTTTTTTGGTTCCATATAAACTTTTGGAGAATTTGATCTAGTTCCATGAAGTATGACATTGGTATTTTAATGGGAATTGCATTGCATCTATAGATTGCTTTGGATAGAGTGGACATTTTAATGATGATTCTTCCAATCCATGAACAAGGTATATGCTTGCACTTTTTTATATCTTATTCTATTTCTTTTTTCAATGACCTTTAGTTTTCTGTGAAGAGTTCCTTTACTTCTTTGGTTAAGTTTATTCCTAGGTATCTTAATTTTTTTGCTGTGATGGTAAATGGGATTTTTTTTTAGTTTCTCTTTCTGTGATTTCATCATTGATATATAAGAATGCTGTCGATTTCTTGATGTCAATTTTGTATCCTGCTACTTTGCCAAATATATTTATGAGCTCTAGTAGGTTTTTGATGGAGTCTTTAGGGTTTTCTATGTACAATATTATGTCATCTGCAAACAATGACAATTTCACTACCTCCTCACCAATTTGGATCCCTTTATTTTTCCTTCTTGTCTGATTGCTGTGGCTGACTTCCAGTACTATGTTAAATAAGAGTGGCGAAAGAGGGGATCCCTATCTTGTTCCTGTTCTTCAAGAAAATGCTTTTAGTTTTTGCCCATTGGGTATGATGTTGGCTGTAGGTTTTTCATATATGTCCTTTATTATGTCGAGATACGAACCGTCGATTCCCACATTGCTCAGGATTTTTATTAGAAATGGAAGCTGGACATTGTCGAATGCTTTTTCAGCATTATTCATATGATCATATGGTTTTTATCTTTCATTTTGTTTATATGGTGTATCACATTTATTGATTTGTGAATATTGTACCAGCCTTGCATCCCTGGTGAATTGGTCATGGTGAATAATTCTTTTGGTGTATTGCTGTATCCGATTTGCTCATATTTTATTAATATTTTGGCATCTATGTTCATCAGGGATATTGGCCTGTAATTTTCTTTCTTTGTACTGTCTTTATCTGGTTTTGGCATTAGAATTATGCTGGCCTCATAAAACGAGTTTGGAAGTCTTCCTTCTTCTTGGATTTTTTGGAATACTTTGAGGAGAATGGGTGTTAGGTCTTTGAATGTATGATAAAACTCCCCCGTGAAGCCGTCCACGCATGGGCTTTTGTTTGCTGGGAGTTTCTTGATTACATCTTCAATTTCCTTAGTTGTTATTGGTCTGTTCAAGTTTTCTGTCTCTTCCCAGTTCAGTTTTGGGAGACTGTGTGTTTCTAGAAATTTGTCCATTTTGCCGAGATTGTCCAATTTGTTGACGTATAATTGTTCATAATGTTTTTTTAATGATCCTTTGTATTTCTGTGATGTTAGTTGTTACTTCACCGCTTTTGTTTCTGATTGTGTTTATTGGGGTCCTCTCTTTTTGTTTCTTGGTGAGTCTGGCTAAGGATCCATCAAACTTGTTTATCTTTTCAAAGAACCTGCTCTTTGTTTCATTGATCTTTTGAATTATATATTTTTTTAGTTTCTATGTCGTTTATTTCTGTTCTGACCTTAACTATTTCTTTCCTTCTACTTGCTCTCTGTTTTTATTTTTGTTTACTTTCTGGTCATTCAAGTTGTGAAGTTAGATAGTCAATTAGAAATTTTTCTTGTTTCATGAGGTCTGCCTGTAGTGCTATGAACTTCCCTCTCAGGACTGCTTTCACAGCGGCCCATAGATTTTGTGTTGTTGTGTGTTCATTTTCATTGGTTTCCAGAAACTTTTAAATTTCTTCCTCGATCTCCTTGATAACCCATTTGTTGTCTAATAACATACTATTTGGCCTCCATGTGTTTGAATGTTTTTGCTGTAATTGATTTCTAGTTTCATACCATTGTGATCTGAGAAGATGCTTTTTATGATTTCAGTCTTTTTGAACTTAGAGACTTAGTTTGTGTCCTAACCTGTGGTCTATCCTTGAGAATGTCCCATGTGCACTTAAGAATAATGTGAATTCTACAGTTTTGGGGTGTAATTCTCTGTGGATATCTATTAAATCTAATTTATCAACTTCATCATTGAGACACTCTTAACATGTTGTCAAGAAGATCTATCCAGTGATGTCAGAGGGGTGTTGCAATCCCCTGCTCTGATTGTATTACTGTACATTTATCTTTTGCAGTCCTCCAGAAGTTTTTCAGTGTATTTTGCTGCTCCTATGTTGGGTGCATATAAGTTTACCAAGGTTGTATCTGCCTATTGGATAGATCCTTTCAATACTATGTAGTATCCTTCTTTGTCTCTAGTTATGGCCTTCATTTTGAAGTCTAATTTATCAGATATAAGTATTGCTACCCCAGCTTTTTTCTCCTTTCTGTTTGCTTGTAAAATACATATATATGAGTCATGCTTTCTTATCCATTCAGCTACTATATGTCTTTTGGTCGGAGAATTTAATCCGTTTACATTTGAAGTTATTATTGATATGTACTTATTTATTGGCATATTTGTTTATTGTGGTTATATTTTTTTCCTATTCTTTCTACTAATTACAGCAGTCCTTTTAACATTACTTGCAGTGCTGGTTTGGTGCTAATATATTCCCTTAGGCGTTTTTGTCTGTGAAGCTCTTTATTTCAGCTTCTATTTTGAATGATAGCCTTGCTGGATAGAGCAGGCTTAGGTTCAGAGCCTTGTTTTTCATTACCTAGATTACTTCATGCCATTTCTTTCTGGCCTGTAGTATTTCTGTGGAGAAGTCAGCTGATGGCCTTAAGGGAGTTCCTTTGTAGGTAACCTATTGCTTATCTCTAGTTGACTTTAGGATTCTCTTTATGTCTTTAATTTTTGGCGTTTTAATTATTATGTGCCTTGGTGTGGGCCTCTTTGGGGTCGTCTTACTTGGGACTCTCTGTCCTTCTCGGACTTGTATGCCTTTTTCCTTCACCAACCTAGGAAAGTTTTCTGTCTCTATTTCTTCAAATATATTGTCTAACCCTTGCTCATTTGCTTATTCTTCTGGCATAACTAATATGTGTATGTTGTTACGGTTTATGTTGTCCCACAGTTCTCTTAGGCTTCTTCCTGTTTTAAAGTGTTTTTTCTTGTTGGTTTTCTGATTGGGTGAGTTTTTCTACCCTGTCTTCTAATTCACTGACCTGGTCCTCGGCTTCATATACTCTGCTGGTTATGACTTCCAATGTGTTCCTTATTTCTTCTGTGTCATTCTTCATTTCCAACTGTTTGGTCTTCAATGTTCCTGTATCTTTACTCATGCTATTGAGCTCTTTACTCATGCTGTTGAGCTTCCTCATGATTATGGCTCTGAACTCTCCTGCTGATATCTTGCCTAATTCTATGTCATTTATTCTTCTCCTGCAGAATTATCTTATTCTTTCATTTGGCATTTCTTTCTTTGTTTCACCATTTTGGATGTCTCAGTGGGTTTTGGAGCCTGCCAAATTTTCCCTGTGGGTGTTGGTGTTCAGCTGGTTGTGGCTTCCCCTACTGGGCTTGGATGAGTGTGGGAGGACTCATGTCAAACACAACTGTCAAGTCTTACTTTCTTGGGTATAGTTGCAAGCCAAGGAAAGGGTCAGTTATTCTTTAGCTATTTGCCTGGAAGCTTGGTCTCAGTTGCTTGATGAGCCTCAGGTGGCTCTTGCTAGCTTATTCAATTGAGATGTTAATGAGCCTCAATTTGTATTGTCTGGCCTGGCCTGGTGGTGGTGAATTCCTGTAGGAGCATCCCTTGCTACTCCCAAGTGCTCTTGGAAGGGGCTCTTTGAGTAATAATGCTACTGTATTGTGAGGGACAGATTCAGTACTGAACTCCTGGCATTCACCCCTCTGGAGCCAAGAGCCCACTTTTCCTCAGTTCCAGTCCAGTCCGCCCTCCTTCTGTGTGAGCCCAAGCTGGGTGCTCTTACTGGTTTGGTGCTCCTTTTTAAAAAAAAAAAAACTCTGCTTTCTCAGTGGGATGTGCACACTGTTAATACAGCTCTCTGCTACTGTCTGCAGACTCCCAGCCCATGCCTGCGTGCCTCCGCAATTCCTAGCAGGCTCTATTTGGCATCCATGGTTGTACTGGTTCTGTCTAGCTGCTCTTAAGTTCTATAATAAAAATTTTTTAAATGCTTTTAAGAATTTGGTTTAATCATAGATCTACGTAATGCATTGTTTAAACTAATAACTTGGTCTAAAATACCTTCTGTGTTCATTTAGGTTATTTTTTACCCAATATCTGAAATCCAAAGGCGTTCTGTTGTAACTGTAAACACCTAACTACATGTGTTAAAACATATTCTTGGTTACTCAATCCCTGAAAATCTGAATGCTGATCCAAATTGGCATGTTTTAGAATATTCAAGAAAAAAATGATTACTTTTATACCAGCTTTTTAGATTTCATGAAGATTTTGATGAGGAATAATAGTACATACAGTAGCATTGAAAATACTTTGAAATTTCCTTTCTACAAAATTAACATTCTCAATTTCTAAGTCTAAGTCAGGCATGGGAGATGATCGGTGTTTAACATTGGATGTTTGTGTTTTATATTTATATTATAATGTTCAAATGAAAGTATAACATTTTGTGATTTGTCAACATTTACAAAAGTAAATTTTAAATTACTGACCTTAAAAAAAAAGAAAATCACCAACAATATGAAAAGACAACAATCTGAATAGGAGAACATATTCACCAATGATACATACATTTGATAAGGGGTTAATATCCAAAAAATATAAAGAACTCTTACAACTCAACAGCAAAAAAACAAACAATCCAATTTTAAAATGGGCCAATGACCTAAATAGACACTTCTCCAAATAGAACATACAGATGGCCAATAGACATCTAGAAAGATGCTCAAGGTCACTAATTGTCAGAAATCCTCATTGAAACCATTGGTGCAGCCACTGTGGAAAACACTATGCGTTTCCTTCAAAAATTAAAGATGGAACTGCTTTATGATCCAGCGATTCCACTTCTGGGTATATCTCCGAGAAACCCCAAAACACTAATTTGAAAAAATATATGCACCGCTATGTTCATTGCAGCATTGTTTACAATGGCCAAGCTATGAAAGCAACACAAGTGCCCACCCACAGACGACTGGATGAAAAAGCTGTGGTACATGCCCTGGCCGGTTTGGCCAAGCAATTAGAGCATCAGCCCATGGACTAGAGAGTCCAGGGTTCCGTACCCACTAAGGACATGTACCTCAGTTGCAGTTTGTCCCCAGCCCTGGTTGGGGTCCTGTGGGTGGCAGCCAGTCGACGTGTCACTCTCACATCGAGGATTCTCCCTCTCTCTTGCCTCCTCTCTCCCTCCTGCTCTATTTGAAGTTAAATGCAAAAAAAATGTCCTCGGGTGAGGATAAAAAAATAAAAAAGCTGTGGTACATAATACAAAGCAATGGTACTCAGCCATGAAAACAATGAAATTTCACCATTTGCAACAGCATGGATGAACCTACAGGGTATTATGCTAAGTGAAATAAGTCAGTCAGAGAAAGACATATACTACAGGATTTCACTTATATGTGGAATCAAAGAACAATGTAAATGAATAAATACAACAGAAACAGACTCATAGATACAGAGAACAGACTGATGGCTGTCAGAGTGGAGACGGCGGGGGACTGGGTGAAATAGGTGAAGGAATAGAGAAGTACAGGTTGGTAGTTACAAAGTAGTCACAGAATGTAATGCACAGCATAGCGAATACAGTCGATAATATTGCAGTAACTGTAAAATGACTGTTGGGTACTGGAAATTTCGGGGGAATCACTATGAAAAGTGCATGATTATATAATATTACACTGCAAGCCTGAAACTACTATGAAATAATATTGAAAGTAAACTGTAATTTAAAATTTGTAAAATAAAAAACAATTGGAAATATATACTGTGTTTGTGTAAGTATATATATGATGTACATGTGAGCTGAACGGTGTATTGAAAAATAATAAATAAATAAAATGACAAAGTCAGTTGGACAGTAACAACTGGGCTGATCTGTGGTGGATGGATCTGCTTATCTGTTCCCTCAGCGATGGTGCCCTGAGCTCTCAAACTGGGTCCCTGCCGAAAAAAAAAACAACAGGGCCCCTGCCCTCCAGGAGCTCCCAGCGCAGGGAAGGTGGGCACAGCACGCAAACACGTGAGAGGAAAGAGCCATTGCTCTGCGGGAACAGAGCAGGAGCCACGGGGAGGGCTGGAGGCTCCAGGTGAGGGCTGAGAACCTGCCCTGAGGTGACATTTATGTTCCCAGCAGCAGGACCAGAGGGACCCAGCCCTGCACAAACTCAGGGTGTTCAGCCTGGCAGAAGGCACAACTGTGCAGACACGTGGAGGCAGAGGGTGTCTGGACAGAGAGGAGGTTAGAAGGAGGTGGGGTGGCTGGAGGGAGCTGGGAGGAGATGACGGAGGGAGAAAGGCAGGGCAGGGCCACGGCCTGGTGCTGGATGACTGTAAGAGTGACCTATTGCTGTGGGACAGCATTACCCCACACTGGAGACATAACCAGCAAACACTTACTAGCTCACAGGTTCTGTGAGGAGGAATCCAGCGTGGCTCAGCTGGTACGACTGCCGGTGTCTCTCACTGAGGTCTCAACTGAGGCAGGGACAGTCCCTCAGGATCTGAGCTCTCTTGGGGGTCCCTGGATTCAGTTTGGACTGAAGGCCTGACTTCCTCTGTCTGTTGGTCTCCCTCAGTGCTGGGCCATGTGGATGTCCAGGTATCAACTCATAGCACAAAGGCTCATTCCTCAGTGTGACCTGAGAGAGGCAGAGACAGAGACAGAGACAGAGAGAACACAGGTCACAGTGAGCACATAGTCAGGCACTGACTCTTTATAACCAAGTCATGGAAGTGATGTTGGATCACTTTGCCATCGTCTATGGAGTCACTAATGACATCCTCACTGAAGTGGAGGGGACACATTCCCACTCCACCAGGAAGGTGAAGAACAAGGGGAGTCAGTGAAGAAAGAAGCCAGAGACCCGAGAGGTCCATGCCTTGCCCAGAATCACATATTGGTCAGAATGCAGAGCCTGAGATAATCCAAGTGTGTGTCCTCAAATTTGGGGTCCTGGATGCACCCAGGTTTTCTCAGGGGCACTGGAAAAGGCTTTGCTGGTGGAATAATGGACAAACATGGAGATTGCATGGGGGAGACGGTGAATATTTCGTAACCAGATGGGCATTTGGCCAGTATTTGTCTGACAAGGAGCCCAGATCTGGAAGCACGGAGGTGCACCTCGGTGCACAACCCACCAAGGATGGAGAGAGTCAGGACCCCCTTTGTGCTGAGCTAATGCTTATGCAGTTCTGAGTCAAACCATTGCTGGATAATTAGGAAACTGAGGCACATACATAGGCACAAACTGCCAAGGTACATCACATTCAGAGTCCAGAGTTCAGGAAAGTTCAGACCTTCCAGGCCAAGGCTCCAACCTCTCCCACAGAGTTGGTTTGGGAATTAGAAATCCTGACATGTGGGGAAGCTCCGGTCTATTCCTGCCTATTTGAGGGGCATTTGGTTCTGGGATCCAGCATGAGAACACTGGACGTGCACACACACACACACACACACACACACACACACACTCTCTAGATGTAATGAGTATGGGTGGGATTGAAAGAAATGCAGACACAGGGGAGGTGACAACAGGAAGGAAAGCAAAGTTGGAGATACCTCCTGCCCGTGACAGCCCTCCTCCAGCCTTATGGCTATGACCCCACATGTGCCTGAATATCCCTAAAAGCACCTGCCAGGACAATCCATTGTGCAGGAGCTAGACAGGCCCTACAGGCACAGTGACTTATCCAGGATCAAGAAGAGGTAAGAAAGAGAGTTTGAGTCTGAACCCACATGTGTCTCCTCAAATCAGGGACCTGGCTGCACCCAGACCTCAAGGGGGCTGTGGAGAGGGGTGTGTTGGTGTCACTGTGTGCAGAGATGGTGTTCCATGGAGAAGGGGGTGAGCAGTGAGTGGCCCATGGGACTGTCTGTATAGCTGCTATTACATGAGGGGACTCAGGGAAGGCGATCCCAGGAAGTGAGGTCACTTCCCAATAGAACTTGGAACCCCGTAACCAGGCACCACCTTCTAGCAACTGCCCAATAGCCAGCTCAGTTGTGAGAGACATTTCACAGTGCAAGATGTTCTCTTGCTGTGTTCCCACTCATCGGGGCTCTTGTTTCCGGAGACCCCGCAGTGAGAGTTTTTCCAGACGTTGGTTCCCCCCTCGTCCCCGAAGTTTCTGGCCATTTTCAAGAAGATCGACTAAGGTAACACAAGCGGCCTGGGTCTGACCCATCCAGGCCAGGCCTCCACATGAGCCATCCCTGTGCAGCCCACACACCCTCCTCTTCATGGGGGTGGGGGGTAGAGGAACATGAAGGAGGACCCCCGGGGCAGGAACAGGTTGCTGTGTGGTGGGTAACCTAGAGGTCCTGCCATGATCACACCCAGGACAGGGCAGGCAGGTGGAGAGGGGCTTCCCCAGGGGCCTCTAATCTGTTCCACGGGGAATCCTCGGTCCTCAGGCTGTCATGCCTTTTCCTCCCCAGTGGAGGTCTGAGCAAACCGTGGTGTGTGTGTGTTTCTGGAGTGGAGGGTCCGTGGGGTCTGAGAACCAGCACAAACAGGGCTCTGACGCTTTCCGCCCGGTGACTGGGAACTGTCTTTACAGAGCTCCACACAGGAGAACGGACAGGAGCTCACAGATGGGGTCCTCAGCTCCATCCCCCTGCAGGAGGCCCAGGAGCTCCACACACCCACGAGGGTGCAGCACGGCCGCCTCAGGGTGAGTGTAGGGACCCAGTTGACCCAAACTCCAGGACCCCTTGCAGTCAATGTGGCCCCCAAGTTTCAGAAGCCGCCCTGCTACTCCTCTGAGATCCCTTCTCCAGTCTGGGAATCTGGATCCCCATCTCCTCCCCACCCACTCTCACTGTCCAGCTGCTTTCAGACCAGCTGCAAAGACACTGTCCTCACATTTTTATGAACATCAGAAGAGACTCTGGTGCCATTTCACTTCATGTTCAATCAAGAGTATTTTTGGCCCTGGCCGGTTTGGCTCAGCGCTTGGAGCATCGGCCTGTGGACCAGAGAGTCCCTGGTTCGGTTCCCACTAGGGACATGTACAAAAAAAAAAAAAAAGAGTATTTTTGCATTTTTCTACAGACTTTCCCTTTTTTTTACTACTCATTGATCCTATAAAATTTATTCTTTTTTAAAATTCATCTTTACGGTTGAAAGTACTACAGATGTCGCTCTCCCCTTTTCCTTATATCCACCCACTCCCACTCCCACACACCCCAGCCTCCACCGCACTATTGTCTGTGTCCATGGGTTATGCATATACGAATGTGAGCTCTTTGGTGAATCTCTTCCCATTCCCCCCACCCCTTCCCTCAGAGGTTTGTCACCTATTCCATGCTTCGTGACTCTGGACTTATTTTGTGGTCCGTGTATTTTGTTAATTAAACTCGATAAATAAGTGAGATCATGTGCTATTTGTCTTTCTCTGATGGGCTTTTTTCTGTTAGTGTAATATTCTCTATGTCCCTCCATGCTACCCAAAGTGTAAAAGATCCTTCCTTTTTACAGCATCATATTATTCCATTGTATAAATGAACCACAGCTTTTTTATCCACTCATCTACTGATGGACACTTGGGCTGTTTCCAGATCTTAGCTATGGTAAGGAGTGCTGCTATGAACATAGCGATGCCATATTCTTTCTGATGGGTGTTTCAGGCTTCTTAGGATATATGCCTAGAAGTGGGAGCATTGGGTCAAATGGCAGTTTCCTTTTTCATTTTTTGAGGAATCTCCATACTGTGTTCCAGAGTGGCTGCTCTAGTCTGCCTTCCCACCACCAATGTACTAGGGTTCCCTTTGCTCCACATCCTCGCAGGCACTTGTTAGTTGATTGGTTGATGCCAGCCATTCTGACAGGTGTGAGGTGATACTTTACTGTCGTTTCAATTTTAATTTGCATCTCTGATGATTAATAACAGTGAGCATTTTTTCATATGTCTCTTGGCCGTCCATATGTCGTCTTTGGAGAGGTGTCAATTTAGGTGCTTTCTCCATTATTTAATTGAATTGTTTGTCTTCCTTCTGTTAAGCTGTGTGAGTTCTTTATACATTCTCTAAGTTAACCCCTTATCGGAGGTATTATTCACAAATATGTTCTCCCATACAGTGGGATCCCTTTTCATTTCATTGATTTGTTGTTGTTGTGTAGAAGCTTTTCATTTTGATGTAGCCCCATTGGTTTCTTTTTACTTTTTTCTCTTGCCAGTGGCAATGTATTAGTGAAAATGCTGCGACCTGAGATGTCTGGGATTTTGCTGCCTAGGGTTTCTTCTAGGGTTTTTATGCTTTCATGATGCACCTTTTAGGCTTTTGTCCATTTTGTGTTTATGGTTGTGTATGTTGTCAGCTGGTGGTCTAGTTTTATGATTTTTGCATGTATCTGTCTTATTTCCCCACCAGCATTTATTGCAGAGATTGTCTTTACTCCATTGTAGGTTCTTGCCTCCTTCGTCTAATATTGATGAGAGTAATGGCTTGGGTCGATGTATTGGGTCTCTGCTTTGTTCCATTGATCTACATGCCTGTTCTTGTGCCAGTCCCAGGCTGTTTTGATTACAATGGCTTTGTGGTATCATTTGATACCCAGTATTGTGACCCGCTTCTATTCAGTTCTTTGTCAAGGTTGCTGCAGCTATTTGGGGTCTTTTTGGTTCTACATAAAATTTTGGAGTATTTGTGCTAGATCAGTGAAATATGTGGTTGATGTTTTAATGGCTATGGCATTGATTCCCTATAGGTTGCTTTGGGTAGTATGGACATTTTAATGATGTTAATTCTTCCAATCCATGAACACGGTATATGCTTCCGCTTGTTTATATCTTCCTCCATTTCATTTTTCAATGTCTTGTAATTTTCTGAGAACAGGCCTTTTACCTCTTTGGTTAAGTGTATTTCTTGTTGTTTTTGCAACAAGAATTGTTTCTTGAATTTCTTTTTCTGTGTGTTCATTATTGGTGTATACAAATGCCATCAACTTCTGGATGTTAATTTTGTATGCTGCTATTTGCCAAATTCTTTTTTTAAATCTAGTAGCTTTTTGATGGAGTCTTTAGGGTTCTCTATGTACAATATCATGTCATGTGTGAATAATGACAGTTTTACTTCATCCTTTCCTATTAAGGTGCCTTTTATTTTTTCTTCTTGTCTGATTGTCGTAGTGATGATTTCTAGTACTATGTTGAAGAAGAGTGGTAAAAAATGACATCCCTGTCTTGTTCCTGTTCTTCAGGGAAACACTTTGAGTTTTTGCCCTCTGATTATGATGTTGGCTGTAGGTTTTTCATATACTGCCTTTATTAAGTTGAGGTATATTCCCTCTATTCTTACGCTACTGAGAATTTTTATCAGAAATGGGAGCTGTGTATGGTTGAATGTTTTTTCTGCATCTATTCATACAGTCATATGATTTTTACCTTTCATTTTGTTTATGTGATGAATCACTTTTATCGATTTGCAAATATTGTACCAGGCCTGCATCCCTGGGATAAATCCCACTTGGTCATGTTGAATAATATTTTAAAATATATATCTGAATCCAATTTCCTAATGTTTTGTTAAAGATTTTGGCATCTATGTCCATCAGGGATATTGGCCTGTAGGTTTTTTTCATTCTACTGGCTTATCTGGTTTTGGAATTAGGATAATGATGGTCTCATAAAAAGACCTTGGAACTCTTCCTTCCTCTTGAATTTTTTGGAATCATTTGAGGAGGAGAGTTAGTTCTTCTTGAATATTTGCTCAAACTCTGCTGTGAAGCCGTCCAGTTCACGACTTTAGTTTTCTGAGAGATTTTTGAATACTGCTTCAATTTCATTATTATTATTATTGTCATCACTATTTTGGTCTATTCTGGCTTTGTGGTTCTTCCTGATTCAATTTTGGAAGACTGCTCTTTCTAGGAAATTGTCCATTTCTCCCAGGTTGTCCAAATTGTTTGTAATAGTTCCTTAGAATCATTTATATTTCTGCTGTAACCTCACCTGCTTTTATTTCTGATTTTATTTATGGGTCCTCTCTCTTTGGTTTTGGATGAGTCGTACAAAGGATCACCGTTTTCCTTATCTCTTTCAAGAACCAGTGGCTATTTTCATTGATCTTTTATATATATTTTTTTTTGTTAGTCTCTGTCATTTATTTGCAGTGAGATCTTTATCATTTCTTCCCTTCTACTTACTCGGGGCTTTTCTTCTGTTCTCTTTCCAATTATTTAACTTGTAGTGTTAGATAGTTTATTCACTACTTTTCTTGTTTCTTGAGTTTGGCCTATGGTGCTATGAATTTCCCTCTCAGGACTGCTTTTGATGCATCCCAGAAATTTGGGGTTGCTGTGTGTTCATTTTTACATTTTCCAGGAATTGTTCATTTCTTCCTTGATCTCACTGGTAACCTATTCATTATTTAATAACATGTTCTTTAGCCTCCAGGTGTTTGAAGTCTTTTGAGGATTTTTATTTAGTTGATTTCTGATTTCATGCCATTGTGATCAGAGAAGACATTTGATATGATTTAAGTCTCTTGTATTTTGTAGATATTTATTTGTGTCCTAACATGTGGTCTATCTTTGAGACATTCCCATGTGAACCTGAGAAGGATGTGTACTCTACAGCTATGGGGTGAAATGTCCATTAAGTTTATCTGATCTAGAGTGCCTTTTAGGGTCAGTGTTTCCTTGTTAATTTTTTGTCTGAAAGATCTATTCAGTGAAGTCGGTAGGGTGTTAACGTCCCCTACTCTGACTATATTGCTGTCAATTTCTCCCTTAAAGTCCTCCAAGAGATTTTAAAAATAGATTTAGGTGCTCCTATACTGGGTGTATATATGCTTACTCGAGTTCTATCTTCTTGTTGGATCCATTCCTTTAGAATTATGTAGTGACCTTGTTTATCTACAGATATTCCCTCTTTAATGCCCATCCCCACGTGTCCATGTTTGCCTGGTAATCCCTGCACAACTTGTCCCAGTCTTACACACCATCGTGATTAGTAGTGATGTTTTCCCCCAAAGGACATGGGGCTCATGGTACCAAGTCTGTTGCTTTGCCATTTGCTGCCCTGAGGACCACATTATCGAGCCCCCACAGGTAAGGAGCTGGGGGACTCATGGTACCAAGTCTGTTGCTTTGCCATTTGCTGCCCTGAGGACCACATCATCGGGCCCCCACAGGTAAGGAGCTGGGGGACCCATGGTACCAAGTCTGTTGTTTTGCCATTGGCTGCACTGAGAACCACATCATCCTGGCCCCTACAGGTAAGGAGCTGGGGGCCCCATGGGCTGCAGAACATAGCATGAGGGGGAATGGTTACCATGACGATCCATCTCTTCACTGTGGCGGGACCAGGACATGATGCCATTCTGTTACCATTTCAATGGTGCTGCCCTGAACATACCACAGCCCTAATATCCTGACCCCTTCCACCCCAGGAAAAGCCTCTGTGTTCTCATCTTAGAATGGGATGTTTAGTCAGAAATCCAGGGGGTGACATTTAATACAAGGAGGTGCTGTCCACCCTCTTGCCAAAATAATGACCTGAGATACTCAAGTGTTTCCTTTGTCTTCACTCCAATTCTACTTTTCCTGCCAAGAAACATTTGTTTCTTTTTTTCTTTTTATTAATTTATTTTTGTTACAGATATTTCTCCTTTTCCCCCCTTTGACACCCTACTCCCGATTCCTGCCCCCGCCCCGTGACCAGATCCCCAGGATTGTTGTCTGTGTCCATTGGGTACGCGTACATGCATATAGGTTCTGTGGTTTATCTTTTATCTCCCCCCTCTCCCTCTACTGAGGTTTCCCAGTCTATACCCTACTTCTTGTCTCTGGTTCTATTTTGCAAAGGACCTTTTCTCTCCTGCCGTCACTTGTGTCCCACCACTTGCCATCATCACTAAGTGCTTGGGGATTCAGTCTTAGCTGCAGTGACCATCCCACCTGGCACTCCATGAGCTGCCTCTGACGGCATGTCCCTCCTCTGTCCCACCCCAGGGAGAGAGCTCATCCACCCTGAATGGAAGGAAAACCAACATGGTCCAGGCTTCTGCAACTTCGTCACCAACCGGAAGCCTGGCCGGTGCACCTGCCACAATCAACAGGCCGGTGCCCACGGAACTGTTCCCGGACTGGGAGGTGGACGTCTCCTGTCCCACCTGCGTGCCCAGGTTGTGCAGCCTGACACTGAAGAAACTCGTGGTCTGCAAGGAGCTTGGGCATGAGCTGCGTTCGGCGGTCATTGCCATCAAGATGCAGGGCTCAAAGCGCGTCCTGAGGTCCCAGAAGATTGTGCTGCCCCCCAATGCACAGACGGAGACCGACCTGACACTGACCTTCTCCCTGCAGTACCCCCACATCCTCAAGGGAGAAGGCAACAAGCTTGACATCATGTTGCAGCGCAGGAAGCGCTTCAAGATGCAGCCCGTCTTGGGCTTCAAGCTGGTTGCCTACACAACGCTGGCCACAGGCACCATCCACATGGCCGAGGTGATGCAGCGACCCCTGGAGGGAGGCCAGGTGGTGAGCCTCTGCAGCAGCCTCAAGGAGGCCAGCCCCAAGGTGGCCGAGATCTGGATCTGCTCCCTGTCCAGCCAGCCCATTGAGCCTGAGAACAGTGCCCTGCTGGCTGGTCCCAAGGCCAAGGCCACAGATAACTACTCAGAGGAGGAAAACAACAGCTTCTACTCTGGGCAGGAGGCCAGCGACAATGCCACACATGGGCAGGACGGGGAAGATAATGACATTGACTTGGGGAAGCCCAGCAAGAAGTGCCAATTGATGGTCATAACTATATTCATGACCAAACAACCAGGCTTCCCGCAGAAAGACGTGGTGCTGTCGTCCAGGCTCACAGCGTCACAGGAGGTCCTGGATTTGGGGCAGGACCCTGCGGAACTCATCCCCACAATGGAGGAGGACCTGAATCTTGTCAATGTAACCATGGAGTATCCCAGCGACAGTGGCCCCGAGGATGACGACAGCATCTGGAGCACCCCCAAGTCCAAGCTCCAGCCATATGTACAAGACCTGTCACACTCCAGCCTGAAGACAGAGTCCGGGAGCTTCCACAGTGCCTGGAGACTGACGGAGACTCCAAGTCCACCAAATGTGCCCGCGAAGATGTGGTCCCCGGGAGGCCAGCAGCCGGGCGACAGCATCTCAGATCCAGTTGCCCACAGCACACCCATCCCCAGTGGCGCTGATGTGGACAGTGATGACAGCATCCCGAGCACCCTGGAGTCCGAGCTCAATAAAATCTTAGAACACCTGTCACACTCCACTGTGCAGACAGACACCGAGAGCACCCATAGTGCCCAGATCCAGGAGCCTCCGAGTCCAGCACATGCGCCTTCAAAGATGTGGGTCCCGGGTAGCCAGCAGTCCAACGACAGTTTGGACGACTCAATTGGCCACAGCACACCATCCCCCGTGGAGCAGCCGGCACAGCCTGAGGACAGCCCGGAGGCAGAGACCTCCACTGAGGACGCGTTCACACAGATGCTGCTGGCCAGCAAGCTCGTCAGTAAGACCGAGTCTCTCATCAGCCCCTTCACCACGTCCGAGGGGAAGCAGGCCGACCACGGAGGCCAGAGCTCGTCCCTCCAGGAGGAACAGCAGGCGGGGCCACAGGACCGGCTGTCCAGCACCCTGAACCATGAGAGCTGCCCAGACCCACAGAGCCAGCTGCAGGTCCCCAGGAAGATTGTGTACGATCAACTAAACGACATTCTCTACCCCTACGACCAGCTGCCTGACCACGTCATCCTCGTCAACACCTCCGACTGGCAGGGGCAGTTCCTGTCGGACGTCCTGCAGCAGCAAAATCTGCCCGTGGTGGCCACCTGCTCCGAGGCTGACCTCCAGGCGGCCTTCAGCACCATCCTGTCGCAGATAGAGACATACAGCGAACGCTACGCCCGGCCCCGGATTCCGGTGAAGATCGCGGTGGCGGGGGCGCAGCACTACCTCAGCGCCGTGCTGCGGCTCTACGTGGAGCAGCTGTCCCACAAGGTGCCCGAGCTGCAGGGCTACATGTGCTTCCAGGTCATCCCGCTGGGTTCCCACCCCGTGGCCAGGTACCTGTGCTCCGTGGATTACCACTACAACAACTTCTTCCGCGACCGGGCCTGGCGGGACCTGTTCACCAAGCTGGAGGCCCAGAGCACCGAGCAGGACAAGCAGGACATCGCGTTCACAGTCACACGGTACCTCGTGGGGGCCAGCTGTGTCCACCGGCTGCCCATCGCGGAGGCCATGCTCACCTACAAGCAGGAGAGCCCCGACGAGGAGTCCTCACAGGAGTTCCTTCCCTTCCTGGGGCTGGTGAAGGTTGAAAGAGTGGAACCGTCCCCGGCCACCTCAGGAGACTCAGATGATGCGGCCACCTCATGGTCCAGTGTGCTTTCGTTCACCCTGCCAATCACATCTCCAGCCGCCAAGGAGGCCTCTCACACCGCATCCTCCTCCCCGTCAGTGAGTGGGAATCCCTCCCCCAGCCAGGGCGTCGGCACCGAGCTGATGGAGCTGCAGGTGGATTACTGGACGGCAGCTCCGCCCACAGACAGGGACACAGATGCGGAGGACGAAGACCTGCCTACCGCCAAGGCCACGCTCAAGGGCACCTTCCAGTCTCTGCAGGTCAGCAGGCTGCCCAGCAGGGGTGAGGCCAAAGCCACGCCCACCATGGCCATGACCGTGGTCACCAAGGACAAGGACAAGAATGTGATGGTTTGGCCCAGAAAACCCAAGAAGAAGGATGTGGACACACAAACCCAGTCCATCGAGGGCATCAGCCGCCTGGTCTGCACGGCCGAGCACCAGCAGAATGTGCAGCGGGTCCTGATCGATGGCGTGGAGTGGAAGGACGTGCAGTCCTTCCAGCTGGACGCTCAATGGTCCTCCCACGTCAAGCACTTCCCCGTCTGCCTCTTCTAAAAGTAGATGTCCACCTTCGCGCCCTGCCGAGCCGAGCCCAGGAGGGCCCAGCTGCTCTTCTGTTAAAACTTCAGTTCACTATAGAGACAGACTCTGGAAACACAAAGAGAATCCATCTTAAGTGCAAATGTGCTTTCAACCTGGAAACTATTGGGGTGGCCCCCACTGGGAGCCCCCAACTGCTCTGCTTATTAACCAGAACCCATCGGCGGGTGGGAGTTCCGGCGGGCAGTGTTGAGCTGCAGAATCCTGGAAGGTGTCATTTGGACTCAGGATCCCCCACTATCCCAGCGAGAAGAGTTATTGCGTTTCACACCTGTCCTTCCTGCAAGCCAGGAGTCAGCTTCCCCCGACAGCCAGCTTTGGTGTGTGCCCAGACTCAGAGCTGGGCAGCCAGAGGCCAGGAGCCAGCCTCCCACTGGGGGCGTCCTGAGCAGAACACGGAGGCCGGTCAGCCCAGCCCAGGACCCCAGCTGCCAACTGGCCAAGTGCCCCCACAACCACCTACTTGTGGTTCCCAAGAAACTCCAGCCTCACAGGGGGAAAAAAGCAGCTTTTATTTATATTATATTTTCCTTATACTATTGAGTTAAAATATAGAGTATTTTAAATAAAATGCAATGAAATGCTATTAAAATAAAGTTAATTTAAATAAAATCAAATGTAACTGTACGATCCTTCCATGGTTACATTTCAGCCGCACTAAGTGCATTCACAACATTTAGCGACTATCAGTCACATCACAACGACTCTCTAGTTCCAGAACATTGTCATCCACACACACCCCGGACCTGGTTGTCAGTCATTCCTCATTCTCCCTGCTCAGCTCCACAATCCCTGATCCCTTCCTGTCTCCATGGATTTACCTCTGGGGGATTTTCGTGAAACTAAAATCACAGCATATAGGGTCTTTTGCAGGGGCTGGGGGGTGTTAAAATCTTTGTCCTTTATTTAGTCAACAAACAACAAAGTATCTTCTCTGTTTTGGGCCATGTCCTTGGCACTGGGAATGGAGATAAAACCCAACCCCTAATGAGTTCACAATGAGGTACGGGGAAAGCAACAATAATTAATTAATTAACCAATTAATTAATTAAAACTTGAAGTATGCAAAGGGGACCACTCGGGTGGCAAAGAGCAGAGGAAACTCGTGCCAGGGTTCACGTCCCTAGGAAAGAAAAACCTGGCTGATGGGCATGTTTTGTGCACATAAGGCCATGGTTCTGTGAATCACCTCCATCTGAATCGTCTGGAGCACATGGTAAAGTGCAGGTTCCCAGCACCTTCTGCAAACATTGGGATCCAGTGGGTTGGGATTTGGGACCTGGGAATTTGCATTTGAAAGTACTCAAGGTAATTCTACTGCAACTGAAAATCTGAGAACCTGTGAGATGAGGTTTCTCCTTCCCCTGGGATGAAGGATGAGGTGCACTTGGAAGTGCTGATGGTGTTAGTCTTTCAGGAGAGGAGGGGATAGAGCAGAGGAGGGAGCTCACATTTACTGAGCTCTACTGTGGTCTGTATATGTTCATTTAATTCTCACAGTAAACCTATGAGATAGATATGATTATTATGCTCATTTTACAGACGAAGGTATTCAATTAAAGAATTTAAATAGCCCTGGCCCATTAGGCTCAGCAGTGGAGCTCGTGGACTAAAGAGTTGCAGGTTTGATTCCGGTTAAGGGGGTGAACCTCAGTGGCAATTCCATACATGGCCCTGGTTGGGTCGAATGGGAGGCAACTAATCGATATGTCTCTCTCACACCGATGTGTCTTTCTCTCCCTCCCTACCTCCCTCTTCCCTCCCTCCATCCCACTCTATCTGAAAAATCAATGGAAAAATATCTTCAGCTGAAGATTTTTTTTTAAATATTTTTTTCCTTTTTATTGATTTTAGAGAGATTTAGGGAGAGAGAGAAAGAGAGAGAGAGAGAGAGAGAGAGAAACATCGACGTGAAAGGGACACATCGAGTGGCTGCCACCCGCACGACCAACCAGGGTACGGGGACAAACTGCTACTGAGGTACGTGCCCTTAGCGGAAACCGAACCCGGGTCTCTCTGTACCGCAAGCCAACGCTCTAACCGCTGAGCCAAACCGGCCAGGGCTGAAGATTTTTAAAGAAAAAATTTAAATAGTTTGTTCTATATTATTGAGCTCACGACTCACAGCACTGACATCTGAACCCAGATTCATTTGAGGCTAAAGCCTGTCCACTTTCTATAACACCACGTTGTACCAGGGGACAAGTGTTCTGATCCATATTACAATTTTATCTTAGCTCTTTCCCAGATCGTGCTAGGTAAAGATACAGAACAGCCATGCACTGGTCAGTGTGTCTCCGTGGTGAGAGAGTCTACCTGGGCATCAAAGGGTATCAGGTTCGATTTCCAGTCAGGGGCATGTACCTGGGATGCTGGGTCCATCTCAGCCCCAGGGCAGGTATAGAAGGCAATCAAGTGAAGTCTCTCTCTCACATCGATGTTTCTCCCTCTCTCCCACCCTCCCCTCCTCTCTCTCTAAAAATCAATGGAAAAAACTATCCTTCGATGTGGATTAACAACAACAACAAATGAACAGCCAGATGGTGCTTTGATTAGTCCAATGTAACTGCATACACCCTTCCTGGGCAGGTGGGGCTTTAGGGCAAAGCGGGGAGGGACAATACATTGAGCAGCCAGTTCTTACTTCTTTCCCGTCATTCCCTGGTGGAGGTGTTAGGAAAATATACTATGGCTGGGAACGGGGTCCATCTCGAGGAAATAGAGAATATACCGGATGCCCATGAAAACAACTCCACATGATGTTATAGACTTTGGGGATTCAAAACATCCAGATTCGGGATTCTCAAAAAATTAACTGTCAGGACCAGAAGCAGCTCCAGGATTTGCACCAGGAAACTGCTGAGCCTTTGGAGAAATCGTGAATGGCCGGCAGCTTTCTCAGTTCAAACAAACGCTAACTGTCTCCTTGTACACACAGACTCAGAGGGACAACCACATAGACACAGCTCAGAAAACCTTGTTAGAAGAGCTGGGGGCCAGGCCCCACCTGTGATGAAGAAACAAACACACACACAACCTGTAGGCCTGGGGACGGTCCCACTCACCCACCGTTCAGTGTGGAAAACCAGTCTCAGGCCAGAGAGCAAAGGGCTGGGGAGTGTTAGAGGGAGAAAGGGAAAGTCATAGTAAAGGCAGCTGAGGGCAATAATGGGGGTGGGGCTGGGCCTCATGTTCAGAAAGCCGGTGTGTCACCACCACCCTCTTATGTCACTGAGCTTGGAGCCATCACAATGACACCACACATCAAATGTGAGTTGCCAGTGCTGGAGAGCCCTTGCACATTTGTGGTGTTTCCAGCAAACTCCGGAGTCCGAGGATGGGTTCCGATCAAATCACCCTCAGCACTGACCCTGTGGACGGAAAGCACCCAGCCGAGAGATCACTGCTGGGCGTAACCAAGGCTGTAAGCCAGACTTTATTTTATTGCTCTATTTTCTCCAACCCGATCTGGGAACATTTGCTCTCCCCCACTTTTTCATAGAATACTGGCATGGCTTAGACTTGTTTAAAAAACATGCCCTGGCCAGTTTGGCTCAGTGGTTAAGTCAACCCGTGGACCAAAGAGGCTCATGTTTGATCTGGGCATGTACCTCAGTTGCAGTTTGGTCCCCAGCCCTGGTGGGGGTCATGTGGGACGCAGCCAATCAGTGTGTCTTTCTCACATGGATGATTATCTCTCTATCTCCCTCACACTCTATGTGAAAATAAATGAAAAAAAAATCCTTGGGTTCAGATATTTAAAAAAAACGAAGAAACATGCAAATCTGGATTGTGCTTCTTCTTACAAGAAAAGTTGATTTCTTTATGCTGCACTGATTCACCCTCCAAGTACAACTTCTAAAGGACACACTTAGAAAAACAGGTGCCACACACTACAGCTGGAAAATGTTCAGGCCCTGACCCTGTGTGTCTGAGTGTCCCTGAACCTACTGACACTTCAAACCAGCTCACTCAGGCAAGTGTGGTGGGCGGGCATCCAGAGGGAGTCTTCACCCTGATGGCGACATCTCCTTGTTGTCTGAGCACGATAGCTGGGTTACCTCTGTGGCCTTCCAACGGGCACCTGGGAAGAGGACGTAAAGCCCACATCTCTCTATAGCAGGTCTCCAGCTTTTCCTGACACAAGCTTATAAAGATGGGGAAACAATCATTTGGGAACTGGGCAGTCCACACGGCCAGAATGCAAATGCACTTGTAACAAATGCTACACTGTTTAAAATCAAGTCAACCGTCCTGCAGATGCTTGGCTGACTCTGGTCATGACCTCCAACACTTAAAATGGAAATCTAAGTATGCTGGGGGTTAATAATCAGAACGTTTGAGTACCTCCTTCCTGCACCACGTGCAGACCCCGAGGCAGCCCGGCCACACTGCCCGGGTTTAGCCCATCTGCATTTCCTTTTTTTCTCTCCATTTCTTTAACTGTGGTAAATACAACGAAAATGGACCATCTTTACTATTTTAACCTGTAAGTTTTTGGTATTAAGTGCATTCGTGTTGTTGTGCAACCATTACCACCATCCGTCTCTAAGACTCAATTTGTAAACTGAGACTATATCCATTGAACAATAACTCCTCCCACCTGCTCCTCCCAGCCCCTGCTAATCAGGATTCTACATTCTTGTCGCTGTGAACTTACTAATCTCGGCAACCCATTAAATTGGAATCATATGTTTTTGATGTGTACTAATGTCTACTACCCCTCAGTCATCCAATCTGAGTTTTGACAGAGGAATTGCTGGCCCCTTCACAGTGACATCCTTACTCCCCTGGAAAGGAAGGTAGCCCGATGGTGCTCTCTCCCCTCAACCCCAGGGCTGTGCTTGAGGATGGGAAGAGTTGACACCTAGGAGACCACCAGCTCCTGCTGCATCCCACCCCCTCCTGGCTGTCTCCATAGACCACTGGGAGGCTGGTCAGGCTCACCTCCCACAGGGTGGCTCTTCATCCCAAGACGGGCCACCCAGAGGGTATCAGACACATGCTGGGATTAGGAAGCACCTGTGTCTTTGTCTTTCTAACTAGAGGGTGAGACCGCCACCCTCTGTTCTGTGTTCCAACCCTGAGGCTGTGTCTTGGGTGAGGGTAACAGGGACCAATCGAGTCATGTCTCCTGATTGGCATCTTCCCCATTTGTTCTGTTTTCTCCCCACTTTGTCTGAGTACTTCTTGGTGCTTGGCCTTTCTCTCAGCCCTGGGGTCAGAGAGATGACACTGTCATACTGAAGCTGAGCAAGGAGCCTTCAGGCTGGTGGGACAAAAACAAACAACAACTTTTGCGATTCAAATGAGAAAGTGAAGGTGGACATAGGCCAGGTGAGTCTCCCCTATGGATCTGTGTGAAGTTTCCTTGGAGTCTATACACGGCCATGGGACACCTGGAGCCCAGGTTACATGTGTTCTTAGTTGAACAGGACTTTCTCACCAGCAGTACCCAGGGTCCCTGCAGCTCTGCATTACTGGGGCAAATGGTGTTACCCCTCTGTCCTCTGTCCTTCGTCCACCGTCACATGGAATGCCCAAGGACATGTAGCTGTGCCTGGCACGATGGTGGGAATCTTCAACTGTGTGATGGGTTCCGGGCCAGATGCTGGTATTTCTCCTGCATTGTGCAGTGAGTAAGAAAAGGAGTAAAATGAGGTGCCCAGCCCTGTCTGCCCCTTCTGGAAATTTCAGACTACCACTCATGCCAATGACAGGGTGCTGAGACTGTTCTCCATGGTCTTTCCCACGGCCCAGATGTGGGCCAGTGTGACATCGTCACACCGCCTCTCTCCATGACATCACCTCATTACACCTCCTGGGAGACATATTTGGGAGAGGTAAAGGAGCAAGTCTCTGCTTTCATTACCTGGGGTAGAAATTGAGGTCCACATGAGGACACGACTTGTGCCTGGGAACCCTCACTCTCATTGGCCAGCAGAGGGCAGGACACTGGGGAGACACCCTGTGATGCTGTCACCCTGCCTTGGTTACCAGAGCAGTATGGGTCCTTCCCTGGGATTGGCTGTCCTTCCTCTGCACCACCATTAGAAATTCCCAGCAGCCTGGTCGCACACAGCTGGTGGTAAAGATCAGGCTGAAACCCTGCCAGGTGGCCTGGCCCTGGGGCGTGTGTCACAGCAGGGCACTGCAGGCGGCCCAGGGGAGGGCAGGGCAGGGAGCTTGGCTGGGGCTGGCCGGTACTTCATGTCCTTGGGAGGTCCAGCCATGGGTAGGAAAAGTGTCTGTCAGTCTCCTGCATAGAAGCCCAAGGATAGGACCCTCCACTAGGGACTGGAGAAGAGACATCTCTGCCTCAGGAGGCTCAGCCACTGCCGTCCACAGGGTGCCAGCAGCACAGTCCCATCGGGCAGGGAGACCTCATCTCCACGGTCACGTCCCCAATAAACGCTGTCGGTCATGGCTGTGGCTGGCTCTGGCGGCCAGCTCTCTGTCACAAGTAGAAACAAAGACCAGCACGTTGTAAGTATCCATAGTGGTGACTTAGCTGGGCCCTTGGTATTATTCTGTCATTTAACGATCTCCTGACGGTTTCCACTGGGCTGTAGGAGGTGTTTGCGCGGCTGCTGCCTCTGCCTCGCTGACTCCTTGTCACGTGGTTGGAACCTCCTGTGACTGTCCAATGCAGAATAGCCAACACCTACTGACACTGAATCGATCCCGTACATGTATTTGTACATTGGCGCTCTCCCCAATTTGAAATGCAAACCCCATGAGAGAGTGATTCTGCTGTTTCCTGAGGTGAGCACAGTGCTTGGCACTCATTTCTCCAATGGGTGCCCCCTTGCCCCTCAGAGAGTCTACAGATAGTCTCCCTGACTCTAAGCGGGGTGGGGGGAGAGAGTTTACCTGCCACCAGTACTTGGTTTTCAGGGGGCACATTTGGAGAGTGCTCTGTAACTATGAGGATGAAGACACACGGAAGACGTCTGGGAGTCTCTGTAATAAGACAGGTAGATGGAGGGAAAGGCTTCCAATAAAAGGGACGATGAGACGCAGAACAGGACTCACGGAGCCCCTTTCGGAGCAGGTTGTTAGGGGTGTGGCTGGTCATAGCCTCAAAGTTAGGGGCTGAAAGAAAGGGTCAGGATGTAAGATGAAAAGAGGGACCTTCCTTGTCTCAGCCCCAACTACATCATTACCAGGCTGGTACCTGGACACAAAAGCCATCCACCCGCCCAGCTCCCCATGGAGATGGAGAATTAATTAACATTTGAAGACACTAGGGAGTCATGGTCAATCGTGAAAACCAACTTCTCTTTATTGGTTGTGATTCAGAAAGGACAATCAGGGGATCAGTAACCCAATCAGAATTTGAGATGCAAAGTGTTTCAAATCCATAAAATAATTAAATATTCTCAAACACAGATTCTAGAGCATCTCTGGGAAATAACCATTGATGCAGGAGAACAGTGGTCACTGCAAAGTAAGAATGAGAATTCCTTTTCATGACCATTGCTCCTTTGGTGATACACAGGCAACTGTCTCCACAGAGCTGGAGAAGCTAACCACCTGAGGACTTGTGGTTTCAGTTAAACATCATGTCTCTGAGCTCCTCCAAATGTTTTCACGGCAATTAATTCCCACCCATGTACTTTCTCAAAGATGGCTCCAAATGAATATTCTATTTCTTTTATTTATTTATTTATTTATTTATTTATTTATTTTACCTTTGTTGATTTTAGAGAGGAAGTGAGAGGGAGGGAGAGATAGAAACCTCAATGAGAGAGAACATCCATTGGCCAACTCCTCCATGCCCCACACTGGGGATCGGACCCACAACCTGGGCACGTGCCCGACCAGGAACCAAACCAGTGACTTCTTGGTGTATGGGTCGACGCTCAACCACTGAGCCACACTGGCCGGACTGAATAGTCTATTTCTTTACCAAAGATTAAACCCCACGTCTGGCAGGTGTGACCTGTGGTCAGAGCCCAGTGAAGGACGGAGGGGTCAGGTGGACGTGAAGACCTCTCCCAGGAAGATAACTCAGTGCCCTGACGTGGTGCACGAGGCCACGCTGGACTCTCACACACAGGGCAGCATAGACCCTGCAGCCACCCTGTAAGGTGAGATTCCTGTTCCTGTTGTCAGAGAGGAAGCTGACACACAGAGAGGTGAAGTGACGTCAGGGCACAGAGGGATCCCTGCCCGATACGGAGGCAGCACTGGGAGTGGAGCCAGGCAGCCGAGTCTCTTCCCTCAAAACCTGGGTTTCCCCCATTTGTGAACAACAAAAATCTAGGTCTCCTTGACAGCAACCCTGTCCAGTCCCTCCTAGGAACTTCCTCCTTGAGAACTGAGGAGACTGAAGAAAAGGAAAGGAGAGAAAATTCCTGCAGAAGAAAACTATTAGCACCGTCCTGAGGATTGGTGACAAAGCCCTGTGACACCCTTAGGTGCCGTTCATTCCAGATGCTCAGCCACATCAACAAGTGATCCCAGGACCCAGAGTGTGTGTCTCCCCATATACCCCACTTCCCTGTTCCTGAAACTCCCATGCAGTTCACCTCTGTGAAGTTAATTTTGGAAAATGTTCCTGGCCCTGCCTGGGCTCCACCAGACACCTCATCCCAGGGACCATCTTTCTGCCGAAGTCCTTACATGTTGGCTCCTGGGAGATGGATGGGAGTGACTGCATCTCATTAATACTCAGGGTGGAAAAGGACTTTGCTGCCTGGTGACTGATTTGTGCCCCTGGAGGACCTCGATCAGAAACCAGGTGACAGGACACCAGCATGGTGGCTCCTTGGGACCAGGACCCTAAAGACCTGAGGACCATTTTTGGTCCAGTCATGTGTCCATCCTGGAGATGGTCACTCTGGTGTTCTTGTCCATGCTGAAGAGAGTTCTCCAGGATCCTCCTGTCCATTTCTTCTCATCACATGGGTGTCATTTGACCCACATGAGTGGAGAAGCAGCCCTGAGCCCTTGGTGCTCACCAGGATCACCCTGCCTGATGGGCTTCCCTCAGCCCCCACGATGTTCCATTCATGATACAAGGACGGCTTTCACTGGCTGCTCCTGAGCTAGCCCTGAGTCACCTCTCTGTAGGAGGCTGAGAGCCGAGGATGTGACCTCAGACCTCCTGAGTGCCAGCCTCAGGTGGAGGCTGGGGGAGCAAGACTGAGTCCAGCTCAGGAAGCTCACTCCCATGAACCCCAGAGAAACCCAGAGCTCACACTGGCCACAGCTTTGTGTCCTGGAGCAAGTCATGACCCAGTCTGGGCCTCAGTTTCCTTCGCTGTTATTTGAGGTCTTTGGCTCAAAGTGATGTCTGATTCCCACTCTCATCACCAGACTTACCAATGGCTCTGAGGACAGCAATCTGGGCAGAAGACTCACCTCAGCCTTCCTCCCAGTGCTGCTTCCCTGACAGACAGCCAAGATCAACAGCCTTCTCTTGTGTCACCCACCAAACACCACCCCCCTCTTGACCAAGCAGCTTGTTTGATTTCCTCCAAGACAATTATAGACTTAAAAAGTCAAGTTCGGCCCTGGCTGATTTGGTTCAGCAGTTAGAACTTCCACCCTCAGACCAAAGAGTCACCGGTTTGATTCTGGTCAAGGGCCCGTATCTTGGTGGAGGGTAAGTCCCTGACCATGGTCGGGTGGTGTGGGAGGCAGCTAATCGACATGTCTGTCTCACATTGATGTTTCTCTCCCTCCCTCACACTCTATCTGAAGATAAATTGGGGGAAAAAATCCTCAGGTGAGGATTAAAAAAACAAATCAACTTCACATTCCTGGGTGAGCAAACATGTGTGCCAGACAGTCTCCAACTACATCCACGTTATCGCAAATGGCTGTATATCAACTGTTCTTATGGCTGAGTAGCCTTCCATCATGTACATGTACCTCATCTTCTTTATCCAGTCACCTTGCAAAGGACACTTTGGTTGTTTCCATGTCTGGGCCACCACGAATAATGTTGCAATGAACATAGTGGTGCATATATTTTTGCAAATAAATGTTATCAAAATTTTCGAGTAGACACCTAGAACAGGGATTGCTGGGTCCTATGGTAACTCTATTCTTAATGTTTTCAGGAGCCTCCCTACTGTTTTCCATAGTAAGTGAGACAGAAAACTTAAGGGACATATGACTTGGCTCATATGTGGGATATAAAACTGAATGCAACAACTGAACAAACAAGGAAATCAAACAACAAAACTCATAGACACAGACAACAGTGTGGTACTTCCCAGAGGGAAGGCTGGTAGGGGGACAGTAAAGGGTAAAGGGGTCAAATATATGTTGACAGAAGAAGACGTGACTTTGGGTGGTGGGCACACATTGCAATATGCACATGGTGTAGCATAGAATTGTACACTTGGAGCCCATTAATCAAGGTCACTGCGATAAATTTAATTTTCTAAAAACAACAACGTGCATGCCACAGAGGATGTGAGATGCCCAGACAGAAGGAACCTCTCCACTTATGATCTGTTTCCACTTTCCAACCACTGTCTGGGATCCTGTGATTATCCTCAACATGCAGTGAGATGCACCGTGGTGAGTAGCCCCTGACCAGGTAGGAATGGAGTCCAGGGAGTCTGTGCTGCAGAGGCAGTGGCAGCTCTGAGGTTAGAGTCAGGGCCTCTAGTTTGTCCCTGAGTGTCCATCCCTCACGGCCCCTGAGCACTGAGCAGAGAGCCTCTAATCCACCAACGCTGCATCTCTGAGTGCAGTTTGAGGACACATAGTGTGTAATGAGGATGTGTAAATCTGTGGGTTAGTGTGTCTGTGCTGTTGTGTCTTCTGGGATGTAAAGTATTACAGCCACTGGGGAAGACACTTTGGTTGTTTCTTATAAAACTAAACATGCAACTGCCATGAACCCAGCAACTGCACTCCTGGGCATTTATCCCAGAGAAACAGAAACCTCAGTTCACTCAAATACCTGTGCACAAATGATTATAGAGGCTTTATCTTAAAACTTACAAGCTATCTCTTTAAATATCTTGTTGGGATTTATCTCTAGAGTTTGTAAGACACGTCTGTCAAATAAATAAGGAAGAAAACCTAGAACAAATATAGGTAAAATATATGTGAAGGGAATTTCTTAAAGGGCAACCCATATTGTTAGTAA